>OX291543.1:6347100-11147100 GCA_946406115.1 Apoda limacodes | reverse complement strand
GTCGAGTGGCCCCACCTTGACTTTTTCAAGAAAAGGAATTGGTACACCATTGTAAGTAATATGAGGTACTATATTTATGTCCAGATTTACCAGATGACGTTTACTGCCTACAATTAATGCCTAAGATTTAGAAGATGCTCAAAGGACTTTGCCCAGTCGGATATGATTTCGAGGTTATGATTAATCGTAGAGACAGCATTCTGAATTTGGTCTACTGTCGAACCTGTATATAACTGGAGATCATCGGCGTATAAATGAAACGGTGTAGTAAGTCGATTCGTCAGGAAATTGATAAAAAGTGAGAACAACAAAGGTGACAAAACTCCACCTTGCGGAACTCCGGCAGGTACAACACACCAGTCCGAGCAGCCAGCATCGGTACGTACGCATTGTTGCCGACCTTTTAAATAAGATTCAAACCACATGGCTACTGCTGGAGATATGTTAAGCGAACGTAGTACGCAGAGCAGAATATCAAAGTCAACAGTATTGATTGCATTGCTGAAGGCGAGCAGAGTTAGCACAGTAATGTGTTGACTTTCCATATTGTGTCTAATGTCGTCTGTTATTTTCAACAACGCACTGGCAGCGCTGTGGCCTTGACGAAAATCTGATTTGAAAGGGTTAAAAGGTTGTTTGAAAGAAGAAAATGACTAAATTGTTCATGAACTAGACGGTATATCACTTTAGAGAGTAAGGGTAGAATAGATATAGGACGGTAATGACTAAGTATAGAAGGATTAGAAATTGAGACCAAAGCTTTATTTGAACTATCAGGGAAATGACTAGATAGAAGGGAGAGATTTAAGATATTGGTATTTATTTATTTTTTTATATACCACTAAGGTGGCAAACAAGCTTACGGTCCGCCTGATGGTAAGCGGTCACCGTAGCCTATGGACGCTTGCAACACCAGGGGTATCACTTGCGCGTTGAGGCAGGAGTATATCAATTACAGGAAGGATCATCATCAGTTGTTCCTACCGCTCTATTATCTGTTGCTACCAGTTGCTTTACTACCCAACCCGCATACACGCGCTTAACATCACAGCCAGTAACCATTTTGAAATTAAACTTATTAATGTCAGGACATGGCAGACCAGAGATATGAGCTAAAGTTATTTTCTTGGTTGTCTGGTCTATTGTTAGAGGTGGAGACGAAAAATGTTTATTAAGTGAGTTAAAATGAAAATTGATTGAAACGTCGTCTGAAGATTTGCCAATGCCCAAAGACTTGAGGAATCTCCATATATTAGAGGAATCACACTTATCAATAGAGCGGTAAATGATCCGGCGTTTCACGTCTCTACACAGCCTATTGCACTGATTTTTCAGTTTTTTATCCAAATCCCAGGTCCATGTTGCAGCCAGTCGGATTACGTTTAAATTTGTCACTTGCGCGATCACGTTAAGCCATTAACATTTTAACTTCTTCTGTAAGCCACGGGTCGCAAAGGAGCGTGCTTATTAAATAACATAATAAAAGACTGTTAAACTTTTCGACTCTTTTGTCTATGTTATTAATATTATTTAGAACACAAAAATCAACTGTGTTAGCGTCTTCACTCAAAGTTGCAAATCTGTTCCGTTAAAGTTACGTTTAAGAATGGTACGCTTTCTGGGTTTTGGAGGTCTTACTCTGTACGAGATGAAAATAAGGTCATGATAGGAATTTATGCGATAATTTCTGATTAATTGAAATCCAGGAAGAGGATAGAAAGCTGATTGAAGAGACTCTGAGATAAGGATAGCATGAATATTATCATTTAACAAAGACGTGGGCATATCTGGATGGTGCCTTGGAATACTTTGGGCGTTGATATGTAAAACATTGAAGTTATCAGCAAGATTTTCAAAGGTAGAAGCTAGGCGTGAGAAAAGTGAGTAGCTGATAAATCATTATCACTACTAGACTCACCTGATGAATATGAGATGTATGCGTTGCTACTTGATGGCGACTCATTCTCACTCATAGATAAAAATAAACAATATACACGGATTAAAAATTAAATTATAAATACAAATTAAAGCAAACAACAAAAAAGTTGACTGAAACAAACAGTTAAACCAAAACTCACCTGCCAGTTCAAAATAATCCTACTTCCTAATAATATTATAAACGCGAAAGTTTATAAGTACGGATGAATGTTTGTTACGCTTTCACGCTTCAATCACTGGACGGATCGGAATGAAACTTGGCATACATATAGGTTAGGTCCTGGAATAACGGTCTGGTAACTGGACGGTTCGGGATGAAACTTAGCATACATATAGGTTAGGTCCTGGAATAGCATATAGGCTACTTTTTATCCCGAAAAATTCAAAAGTTCCCGCGGGAATAACTATAAAAGAGTTAAACGAACTATAGCTGTAGCTATAGCTTGCTATAGCAAACTTCATTTGTATTATTAAGGAGTTAATTAAGAATTTCCACGCCGATAACCCAATTTAGGGCGGGCGGAGCAGCTGGCAAAGTCTAGTTACTTAATAAATAACCTAATTTAGAAACAAAATTATCAACATAAAAGAATACCAAAACACAGTAGTACTTAAAAAAAAGTAACAGACTATAAGTATGTAAAGGATGATATCAGCAATTTTACATAAAACCAAAGATGACTTTCATCTTTGCATAAAACATTGGAACAACGCCTTACATATTTGACTATGGCGTAATAAACTACGCCTCTGACTATATTTCTTATCACATATGTCGCAGCTGTACGGTTTCTCACCTGTGTGTATTCTCATATGTTTAGTTACCATTTTATTTTCATAAAATTTTCTGTTGCAAATATTGCAACTGTAAGGTTTATCGCCGGTGTGTGTTCGTACGTGGGTCTTCACACCGTTACTTCGTTTAAATTTCTTTCCACATATGTTGCAACTAAACGGTTTCTCACCAGTATGGGTACGCATATGTTCTTCCAACGTACTACTGTACGCAAAATCTTTACTACAAACGTAACAGCAATATATTTTTTCTTTAGGATGCATACGCATATGCTTCTTTAGCAAAGTTATATGCAAAAAATTACTTCCACAAAAGCTACAGGAGTAAGGTTGATCAACGTGCTTTTGTTTATGTGTTATAAGGTGCTGGTTTCGTCTAAAGCTTAGATTACAGATATTGCAGTTGTATGGCTTCTCGCCAGTATGTATAAGCATATGCCTTTTCAGATTACGTTTATTGCTACATTGTTTTTCACAGATTGTACAACGATGTCGCGCGACGACGGTACAGCTTACTTCGGGAGCGCAACGCTGCTCACTGCCGCCGCTTGTTGTCTGAGTACAAACAGTCACGATACCTGACAACAATTTTTATTATTTATCAATGTATATATTCAGTCTTTAATCAGCGGATGGGAGTAAACACTGTCCCCCACATTTTGATGTTACAGTTTGTACCAACCGCTTTAGTCCTGCGTAACAGATGGTAATGCCATCGCCGCAATTTTGCTCTGATATAATGTATCTTGACTAAGGTGGCTTTATATATGACCGATAAGTCGTTACTAACCAGCTTTAAAGTAATAAGTGGTAAGATGAAGGACAGGATTATATATCATCTTTGCCATTTACTAACAAGCTATAAGAAGCCAGGATTAACCAAATAAACGCTTCAAAAATAGGAGCTTATATCCTAGTAACATTTCACATTAAAGCAACGTCAGGCGTTGGATGGGTGCTGTCATATGAGAACAGTCGTTAAGTCAGAGGCTTTTTGACTTGGAAACTAGACTGTTGAGTGGCCATTAACTTAAACTAGAAGGAGGAGCCTGTGCCTCAGTAGTGTAGATGTAGTTTGACTTTTTGTTTGCATACTTTAAGTATTTTACCATTGTGTTATTACAATCCATTTCAAAATCGAAGAATCACTTTGAACAAATTTTAATTAAGTACCTTTTTTTTTTCTTATAATAAATAATAATACCTATATGATGGTTTAATTTCAGAGTTTTTAGTTAGTTTTTTTGAATTAATATGATAACATGCACTACTATAGAAAAATGTGGTGTCTGGACTAATTACTAATTCTAAATCTTGTTTCAATTAATTGCATAAACGGTTCTTAGTTTTAGACCTTTTATTTTTTAATAATTTTTAGGGTAATTTCACATGAAAATGAAATTGAGTGGAGAAAAGTTTTAGCTGTATAATTTTTTTGATTTATGCAGTTAATCAAAAAGTATCGCTTTCAAAGGCAGTAAACAAAGGTTGAAAGTTAGACATTACTACTTCGAAAAGGTAAATCCACTTTATAAATAATATGATAATAATTTAAGCAAACAATCAATTTCCTATGAATTCTATGGAATTTTCTATTCCCTTATACTATTTTATAAAGAATTAACATTTACTTACCTATGTGTTCTCACAACTGTATTGACAAACGCTGTGGGTGCCCGTGTGGGCGCACAGTGCATCGAAACTGCCACTTGAGGGACTTCCGATTTTTAGGGAAATTGTCTTTCGATAGAACAGCAACAGATTATTATATTGATAAAATGCTTTTATACATTTTTGTCTAAAACTAATATTTTCTGAGAAATAAAGTTATAGAAATTTAATTTTTTCTTGTATGAAGCCTGACCAATAATGCTCTTTTATTCATTATTCATTTCATATCATGTGCTGACACTGCTTGTTTGCAAATCAATATTTGGGTTATGCATATAAGTATTATAATTACCTTTTTATGTTTAAGCCGCTGTACTGATTAAGATGAAATTTGGCATGAAGATAGTTTGACTACCAAGGAAGGACAGATACTTGAAAACGTTAAATGTGAGTGGTTTTCCATATAAAATCCTACACTGATAACCGAATTTAGGACAGGTGGAACCGCCGGCAAAAGTTAATTGACTGTAATACCTATAGCGCACCGCTCAAACTGCAAGGGTTAAAAAAACGCCAATATTTATGTATTTCGGCTATTTTGAAAACTTTGTTTTTGCAACATGTTTACATTTTGTTCTCAAACTACTTGAAAACTTATATTTAGCTAACTAATGACAAAAATTACCTGATAAAGAAAGTATTTGTAGTTTATTACATCACTTGTTATAAAAACTATCAAAACTTAATAATGGCTCTAATTATCTGATTATAAAGAAAAGGTAGAATGGCAGGAGCCATCTATAAAATAGTGTAATTATGATATTCAATGAAAATCATTTGGCACACTTAGTATAACTGTCCCTTATTAAGTTGTGAATAAAATGGAAAGTATTGTGAACAACCTTGATTGGTTTGTGATGTAAAGAGAACAGTTAGGTTTGTTATCAAAAAGAAAAGAACTCTGTGAAAATTAAAATATTAAGTAGAATTTGAACTGGACAAAAGAAACAAGTGCATCTCTAACCGTTATTTGTACGACATTTGTAACAGTTTTCGAGGGTGATGGGAGATATGGAATCAAACTCTAAACTCAAAAGTGCTATTATACAGCCTGAAGACATACGCATTGTAAGCCAACGAGAAGATATCCAGCATGAAAAACATAATAATAACGAAAATGTACCTATTGCCAGGATTTGGTTACATTCCGTAGAAAAAAAATAACCTGGCAAAACACTAGTTTAAGACAAAAAGATATATCAGCATTTGTTTATTATAATTATAGGATCTATAGCAAGGTAATTTTTTTAAAAGCAATTTCCCAAAAAAAATAATGTCATTCAAATTACAGTTTCAATCCACTGGGGGGTAAATATTTCTAGTTCAACATTTCATACAAATGTTAATTTGCAATTTATTATACTCAAATAGCTGAGGTTTGCTTGTGGAATCTATACACAATAAGAAAGTTTTTGACCACAGAAGACATAGCGTAGGACAGCCGCTTACCAAGAGGACTTGGTTTAAAGGCAAGAAACAATATTGTATTTTGTATGAAAATGTGCAGCATCATTCTAAAAGAATTGTTGAATTCAGGTTCATAACTTAAAAGTAAACTAAAATTGAAATATCATTGTCTATGCTTTTACTCCATGGCAACTCCTTACAAGAACCTCATGACTCATTGCTGGTAGCACTACAAAAACAAATAATGTGTGTATATGTCTAAAGTATGTGGCCTTAGGCAATATTATAGGTAGTAGGCCGAACAACAGGTGACAAAAGTATGGTGAGGCAGTGCAAGGGTACTCTTCCCTTGATTTTGCATACAAACTCAAGTGAACTTAGCCATGGTTGATGTATAGATTAAGTAACTGGTTGACTTGATGTAGTGTGAAGTACATCTTACATGTTTTTGATAGTTTTTTGTTTCATGTTCATTATATTCAACAGCACTAACCATATTTTGAATTAAAAATTTTGTAAATGGTTTCCAGAATGTAAGATGATACACTTACTGTTAGTAAGTACTTTGTCACGGGTGGTTTGGTTTGGTCATACTGCATGTTGTGTTTTATACAGTGCTTCTACTGCTTTTGCAAAAATGTAAAAAAAATATGACAAACCTGTTTCCACTTTAGAACAGTAGGAGTCAGGCCACTGCAAAACCTCAGGTCCAAGCACCATCTCAGCTTTCACCTTATGACCCGCATACAGCTGCTTTCTATCTGACAACTGCTGATGCATCTTCTCTTCTTTGATACTATGTTCTCCATGTTCTGGTTTGAATCCCAATTCTCTTTTAATAGTACCCAGTTCCTCATGATCTGCATACAACTGCTGATCCAATTTTTCTTTTTCGATACCATGTTGTGGATCCAATTCCAATTTCCTTTTAACATTTGCCAATTCCTCATGACCTGCATTTTGCTGCTGATCCACTTCCTCTTTCTTGATACCATGCTTAGGACCAAATTCCAATTTTTTTTTAATAGTACACAATTCCTCATGACCTGCATACATCTGCTCATCCTCCTTTTCTTTTTTTATACTATATTCTGAGTCCAATTCTAATTTCCTTGTTACAGTGTCTAGTTCCTCATGACCTGCATACAGCTGCTCATCCTCCTTTTCCATTTTGATACAATGTTGTGGATCTGATTCCAATTTCCTTTTAACAGTTGCCAATCTCTCATGACTGGCATTCTGCTGCTGATTCACTTTCTCTTTTTTCATATAATGATCTGAATCCAATTCCAATTTTTTTTTAACAGTTGCCAATTTCTTATGATGCACATTCTGCTGCTGATCCACTTTCTCTTTTATGATACCATGTAGGGAATCCAATTCCAATTTCCTTTTAATAGTTCCCAGATCCTCATGACCTACATACAATTGCGCACCCTCCTTCTCTTTATTGATACCATGTTTTGGGCCCAATTCTAATTTCCTTTTGATAGTTTCTACTTCCTCATGATCAGCACAAAGCTGCTCTCTGTCTGAAATCTGCTGATCTGCCTCTTTTTTGGTATTATAATCTGGATTTAGTTTAATTCTCTTTTTAAAGGTTTCTAGTTCTTCATGACCCGCAAGCAGCTCCTCCCTGTCTAACAACTCTTTTTTGATAACATGTTCTAGATCTAATTCCAAATCCTTTTTAATAGTCGCTGTTTCCCTAATAATGTGGCAACTCATCAATGTTTCTGGCTCAGTTTTTATTGACTGTTTGGTTCCTTCACAAGTAACTTCTTCTTTAATTGTTACTTTTGAATGTCGTCCAGTTTCTTCTTTTGCTTTAGCATTCAGTGCTTTGTAAAAGAACCCACTCATTTTAGCAATTAAACATTTTTCAGAGCTACATTCCAATTCACTATTACTCTCCGTCGGGAAGTCGCCCGATATCTTTTTTTTCAACTAGTTTTAACACTGAAAGGAGTAAAAATCAACCGTATCTATGGTAATGTAAATAATTTAATCGCAGCCTTAGTATCAAAATCCATGTTACTAGATGTTGGGTCATTTTACAGGTTTAGAGTGAATGTTAAATAAATAAAATTTAATCGCTTAAACAACATATCTGCACAAGCACTGTAACAGACTTTCGTAGAGACTGAACACTGTAATAGGAGTTATTTTGTGGTCCTCCACCGCATAACGATAGGCGCCTTGTAGCGCAAATAGAGCATTTAAACGATACTAGTTTAATGACCTTCACTACGCTGAATAAATAATATGCTTAAATATGTATAAGATAAAATTGTTAGGTTATAATTAATCTTGGAAATAGGGAAAACAATAATAGAGGCGTTATATTGACAAGCGTAATACGCATTGAATGCACACAACATTCGCTATGCGCAAATTCGATCATTGTTTTGACCCAAAGAATAATTCATCTTTGTTTTGACCTATAATGAATGCGCTATGACGTCACTTCGAGCTAGCATTCAACGCATTGGCTGCACGTACTCGGGAGGTAAAGTAGTGGATGCGCTGTCAAATAGTGAACAGCCATATTGTTTATTGGTGGTTTACATAACGATTTCAATGCCACTGCGATCACACTGTCACAGATCTAAATAAAGTTAACAAAATGCAACTAATGTAAATCCAAAATTAAGCGCAGCCAGATATTAATTTATTATTGACAAAATTGTTTCCATTACACACGCTTATACTATTATCCTATAAAAACCACTCCACAGGTTTCTCGGAAACTATATTATTTAACAAAAATATGAGGTTGTTTAAGGTTAAATTACTAGTAAATAGCAATCATTTTTTGTAAATCTATTTTATTACCGTATTAAGAGTATCTTTACCAATTTGTATAGAATAAAAAAAACGGGTTAAGTGCGAGTCGGACTCGCGCACGGAGGGTTCCGTACTCGCCAACATTTACGTAATTTAATATACGTCACCCATCCAATTACTGACCAAGCCCGACGTTGCTAAACGTTTGATATCGTTTTCAACAAACAAATGTGTTACTGTTTTGCTTTATAATAGCTAGATGGCGTTGTAACGGTGATTTAAGATGGTAAATGGCGCGGCCCTCTGCCATGCCAGAAAAATCTTTGAGGCAAGAACTTTTATCTAGGCAGTAGCAGATCGTGCATTGACATCAAATCAAGAAGCTCATTTACAACCAAGGGCTTCACCAAGGGGGGACAGGGGAGGGGGGGAGATCAAATGTAGCTAGCCGCAAAGCGACCAAAGTGCGAGCAATTGACTTCCTTACCTATTAATAAATTCCGCATCGCATGACAAAACGTAAATAAATTCACAAGGTTTAATGTATTTTGTAGAAAGTATTGAAATATTTAGAATAACATTAAGATTTTGACATCCGTTTTTAAAATTGCCCCCATTTTCATCTAGACTATATTAGATTTGCCAAAACGCAAGGCCATTAAACAGTGTAAAAATATGTAATAGGAGGTAGGTATGGTGTGTGTGTGCATTGCATTTCTTTCTTTCTGCGACAGCCGTTCACCAGAATTCACGTCAGTTTTGTATAATTTGTATGCGGCATACCTAAAGTAGAAGTTATTGTTACGAACATACAATTTTAATTAGTTTTGTGGACAATGCCATCTGTAAGTATTCATAAGAAATACCTACAGTTGAATAAATCGACTAAAATCCTTGTAAAACCTAGTATTGCTACTCGACGCTAGATGGCGCTTGTTCAATGAACTCTCTGGAATTTGGTAGCAGTTACTAGAACAGGTAGAATGTTACCGTAAATTCTAGTATGATGTTCTTTTAGGGATATAAAGACGTGAGCCGCTGCGAGGGAGTCACTTATTAATTGGAAGCGATTAACAATACAAGCTAGACAAGCGAATTTGAAAGCGATTATAAGACTTGAGAGGCTTGCATGTGTTAGTCAATACTGATTTATATTTATTAAATAATAATATCTCATCATCTCAGTGTTGAGTTGTGAAGTTTCTGAGTGTGTTTCCATTCATTATCTTATCAAAATGGACATCAGAAAGTTTTTTGGTAAGAACATCATTTTTAATTTTACCTGGCATATTTTTGATGTGGAAAAGGAAAGGATCGATTATGTGGAAGGGAAATTTTAAGAAAAACTATTATTTTATTAAAAACGAGTTTATTGATTTAATGTATATGAATTTAACGTTAGCTAAACAGTGGTTTCGTTTTCAGTTATTAATTATAAAAACAAAACATAAATTATATTTGTGGTTTAATTAAATATACAAATTAAAACAGATCCTTGATATTAATAAGGCTAAAAAAGCTTCCTGAGATAATGTTTATAAGTAACTGAACAAAACTGCTCTCCCGTAAAAATTTAATTCATTAAATACTTTTAAACGAGCAATTCGTGTATATATATCAGCGTTGCCAGACGTCCCGATTTTTAAGTCAAAATTAAATGTCCCGCGCGGGACAGCCTCAATCCCGCTTTTCGGGAATAACGCGACCGTTCTTCATCTTTATTAAAGAGAAAAAGGATACTTTAAAAGAAGTTAAATATTCACAGAAATATCATGAATAAGTAATTCTTATAAATAATTATTCTCTTACTGTAAGCTGCAATTTGTAACACTCACTTCTCAGACTATTGTTTGAAACGCCATATTTTTCTAATGATTAAACCTTTTTTGATTTCTTTTTTTTTTAATTTTTTTTATTCAGAAGACGAATAAGACTGAACTATTTAACGATAGGGTAAATCTGATTTAAAATATCATATTTTTTCTTAAAATACATTTTCTATTGACATTTTTACTAGGTATCTATCCATTGACACGTAAACGTAATTTGAACTCAAATAAAAAGGTAAATATTCAAAAACTTTTGATGATATACGTTATTTTACTATGTCCCGCTTTCGACGAAGGAATCCCGCTTTTTCCACTCAAAAAGTTCCAAAATCCCGACTTGGCAATATGTATATATAATCTAAATCTCGGAAACGGCTCCAACGATTTTCATGAAATTTAGCACGCAGAGGGTTTCGGGGGCAATAAATCGATCTAGCTAGGTTTCGTTTTTAGAAAACGTCGTTTTATCCGTGTTTTCAGGCAATGATAAACTAAAAATATCACTCTTCATGATTTCTATTGGCGAGTTATAATACTATTATTTTCACTAAAGCTACTTGATAATAGATGGTGTTGTTAAAAAAAAACGAGCAAAGCTCGGTCTTCCAGGTACTTAATTACATAAAGTTTTATCAACGCGTTTTGTTTTGCAGGAAGTTTAAAACGAAATAAAACTGATGGATCAAGTAGCGACAGCGATGAACAGGACAAAGTTACGACAATATCGCATGTGTCTTCATCGGTCACCACAACCACAACAGGTTATATTCAGCCGCAGGAACAACCTAGACCAAGTTCCTCTAGATATCTGGCTCTGGCGCGGAATCCTGATTCATTGATGGATGAGGATGACTGCAATAAAAATGATATCGGGCGATATGTTGGAAAATTTAATTATTATTGGTTGAAAACATACTCTTCATGGTTGGTATATTCCAGGCGCCAAAAAGGAGCATTTTGTAAATATTGTACATTGTTCCCACCAAATCCAAATTCATTTAGAGGCATATTGGGAACGTAAGGCCCTTTTGTAAGTTCAAAGATATTCACGAGCAGTGCAAAAAACAAACTGAAACCTACTTCCATAAGGAGGCATTGAAAGCTGCTAAATCTTTTTTTGAAGGTATGCCTGTCGATTTGCAACTGAACAAATATTCCCAGGGAATTATTAAAGAAAATCACAAAATTATAAAATCTATTATTTCCTGCATTACGTTTTGCGACATGATGAGGAAACCAAGAGGTGGATACTGGAACTCTTCAATGGCTAATAGCAAACCCGTCGTGTTTGGGCTTGTTAAATTGGTTTTTACGAGCCTCTTTCATAACGAATGGTGGCGAGGGTCTGATGATGGAGACAAAAGGAATATAATGGAACTCCTTAATGGTTACTAGTGAAACCTTCGTGTTTGGGCTCATTTGAATTGTAATGACAAGGCCGTCCATTAGCCAGGTCGTAACACTCCTTTAATATTAGATACTACATATTGAATAAACTCGATAGAAATCGATAGGTAAGTATTTCTGTAGAGAGTAGCGACTTAGAGCACTAAAAATACTAAATAAAAATTGCTTCTCAATCACTCTAATTCTTTCAACGCTTTGCTATTATGTGGGTTGATAAAAAGCTTTCTTTGATCTAGATCAGTTATTACTACACCGTCAAAAGATCATAGTCTATTGAGCACGATTGTTTTGGGTCCAAGACATATAACCGCCTTATCGACTGTAGTTCCCTGTAGTTTATGGACATAACGGCCCAACTTAATTATGAAGTGAATCATGACTTTTTCTACTTTACCAGAACCTTTATTCTCTTGAAATGATACACTCGCTGGAACTATGTCTACCCAGCCACTTGACGACTATTATAGAGCTGCAGCTGAATGTTATAAACATCATATCAACTTATCTTTTCAATTCTACGTAATGATATCGAGTTACAACAAAGTACCGGACCAAGTATAGTTGTAAATATGTATACATAATATATTATCACTATGAAATAAACAATATAGATATCAAACACCGATCTTGGGTGAATTTTCGACCACATGAGGACCTTTCTTTCACGAGTTCTAATAACTGGCGCGGGGATGCGAGGGACATGGGCGGAGGTCACTGGCGCCAAAAAATAGTCGCGTGCTTTATTCTGTGCTAGCGCTGGCGCGTCGCAAATAAAGACGGGTTGCACTCCGGGAGTGCCGGCAGAAGTGAAAACTTGAATATTAAGAATATTAACGTTGTGCATTTTTGATATTTTGGAATCTTTGGGGAATGATTTTGCACGAATTGCTTTAATAATCAGTATAAAAGTACTGTACTGTGTCATTTATGTGTATATATTCATGTATTGCGCTAACGTACACAAACATGACAATTTTTATTACATTAAAAATGTAACACTTCAGAACTTTCGCCGCACGGTATAAAGAGAGGGGGCTACTTCCTCTCCCACTCTTCCTCCGCCTTACGAATTTCCGATCAGGTCACGTATCCTGACGCGAGTTTAACATTTTTTACCCATCACAAAAAAAAAAATTGGAGCGAAATCTGTTTACACGGTGCTTAATCTCCTGCTAGTGCTGGCCATTAACAATACACAGTATTAAAAAGGAAGTGCTGGCGGCAAGATTAAGTCGCCGCATAATTGTCATAGTATAAACTGCCAGGTCGCTGGCACACCTCCGGGAAGTCGACTTGTGTCTGTATAATTCTAGCAGTTTCTTAAGTCTGACATACATTAATACTTTACAAGTACTAGTTTACTTAGAACTAAACAAGATTTAGAAATCGACAAGATCGGGTGCAGGAAGAAATGTTTATAAGCCGAGGGCAAATTTTCTATTAAGTTTCTATTTATTTTCTATTAAAAGTCTAATAAAGTAAATAATTCATCAATTTTTTCCGTCGTTAGTCGCAAAGCCAATCTGTACTCTAAACTTAGCTGCTTCAAAATCAAGGCCGTGGCTCCAGTAATAGATCTATCACTGATCCAAATTCGTTTCTTCTGAAATATTACTTCTTCTAACATATCAGTCAGCCTTTCCAACTTCTGGATTTGTCCCTAACTTATTTTTTGGAGGTTTCAACAAGTGGTCATAACCAGAAAAAACTGGCGCTGAAATCTAGCAGCGTGTAAACGACCATTCTGCGGCATGCTGCTATGCCAGTTATCAGCTGCAAGATTTTTGCACCGCATAATTGTCATCGTGTAAACTTACCATAATTTGCATATAATATTTTGAAGTGCCATACCAAATTATGTCTAAAAAGTATGTTTAGAAGAATGCAAATAAACTGTGTTCTTTGGGATATGGTTATATACCATATGAAACTTGAAAACACAATTAATAAACTTTTTTTCGATAAAAAAAAATGATTACCTACAACTACTGTTTTTATTTTTAAGTTTTGCAAAGATTCTTCTAAGTATTAGGTGCTAGGTTTAACTTTTCTAAAGCATAGCCGTGATAGTGCTTACTGCTGCTACTTATAGCTGCATTACTCACGTACGCTCAGTTACATATCGCATCGTTCCTAAAGTGAAAAGATATTACGGACGTCAACTGTTGCGGCAGACTAATAAATTATTATTATTTATTCTCGTCCACTATTAACCAATGTTATTTGATCCATCGCAACGAGAAAGAGGGTGAACCTGTCATGAATATACCAGACTCGACTAGAACTTTCAAAATACACCATTAACCTAGTGGAGAGCTGTTGGATAAGAACATTGGTGAAATACTAGAAAACCTCATATATTTCCTACTTATATATCGACTGACCCAGGCACACTTATTATGGTATACGAAGCTTTATGTTCCTGGGCGCCGGCAGGGGGTGCTTCGTGGTACACTTGCACCCCTTGGGAATCTCGGGATCAACAGGAATTATTGAAATAAAAAGCCGTCTGTTGGAAACCATTTTTTTATTCCCAATAATTAGTAGGCAGTAATAACACAATGCTCATTTAAAAAGCAACTGCAGCCGGCGGGGTTTTTGACCGAACATATTAATGACGTTGTCTATAAAGTTATCTTTATTGTCCTTGGTTATCTTGCCTCGGTGGACACTTAACAAGCATAATCCAGACAGTCGCTCGTCACCTGTTGTGGACCTATTCCAAGTTGTAACTCTTCTCAGTGTGCTAAAAGATCTTTCTATTGTACACGTTGTGACGGGTAGACTAAGGCCAATCTTGATCGCTTCTGCTACCGAATAAAAGAAATCTTTTGCCTCGTCAATGTAGTCTATAAGATGTTTTTCATATCGATCAACTCCACTGATATCATTTGCCGCTGGCTGCGGATATTTCCACATTTCAAACCAAGTCGTGATTTCTAAAATAAAATTAGGTAAAAGATCGCCATACAAATTTTCAATGTCTTTTGCAGCTTTAAGAAATTTTTCTTTTAACTACACCTAAAAATAATAAAAGGCCTACTGAGGCCATTTCTTCCAGAAGTTGGAAAGGCTGACTGATATGTTAGAAGAAGAAATATTTCAGAAGAAACGAATTTGGATCAGTGATAGATCTATTACTGGAGCCACGGCCTTGATTTTGAAGCAGCTAAGTTTAGAGTACAGATTGGCTTTGCGACTAACGACGGAAAAAATTGATGAATTATTTACTTTATTAGACTTTTAATAGAAAATAAATAGAAACTTAATAGAAAATTTGCCCTCGGCTTATAAACATTTCTTCCTGCACCCGATCTTGTCGATTTCTAAATCTTGTTTAGTTCTAAGTAAACTAGTACTTGTAAAGTATTAATGTATGTCAGACTTAAGAAACTGCTAGAATTATACAGACACAAGTCGACTTCCCGGAGGTGTGGTAGCGACCTGGCAGTTTATACTATGACAATTATGCGCCGACTTAATCTTGCCGCCAGCACTTCCTTTTTAATACTGTGTATTGTTAATGGCCAGCACTAGCAGGAGATTAAGCACCGTGTAAACAGATTTCGCTCCAATTTTTTTTTTTGTGATGGGTAAAAAATGTTAAACTCGCGTCAGGATACGTGACCTGATCGGAAATTCGTAAGGCGGAGGAAGAGTGGGAGAGGAAGTAGCCCCCTCTCTTTATACCGTGCGGCGAAAGTTCTGAAGTGTTACATTTTTAATGTAATAAAAATTGTCATGTTTGTGTACGTTAGCGCAATACATGAATATATACACATAAATGACACAGTACAGTACTTTTATACTGATTATTAAAGCAATTCGTGCAAAATCATTCCCCAAAGATTCCAAAATATCAAAAATGCACAACGTTAATATTCTTAATATTCAAGTTTTCACTTCTGCCGGCACTCCCGGAGTGCAACCCGTCTTTATTTGCGACGCGCCAGCGCTAGCACAGAATAAAGCACGCGACTATTTTTTGGCGCCAGTGACCTCCGCCCATGTCCCTCGCATCCCCGCGCCAGTTATTAGAACTCGTGAAAGAAAGGTCCTCATGTGGTCGAAAATTCACCCAAGATCGGTGTTTGATATCTATATTGTTTATTTCATAGTGATAATATATTATGTATACATATTTACAACTATACTTGGTCCGGTACTTTGTTGTAACTCGATATCATTACGTAGAATTGAAAAGATAAGTTGATATGATGTTTATAACATTCAGCTGCAGCTCTATAATAGTCGTCAAGTGGCTGGGTAGACATAGTTCCAGCGAGTGTATCATTTCAAGAGAATAAAGGTTCTGGTAAAGTAGAAAAAGTCATGATTCACTTCATAATTAAGTTGGGCCGTTATGTCCATAAACTACAGGGAACTACAGTCGATAAGGCGGTTATATGTCTTGGACCCAAAACAATCGTGCTCAATAGACTATGATCTCTAGACGGTGTAGTAATAACTGATCTAGCAGGCCTCAGTAGGCCTTTTATTATTTTTAGGTGTAGTTGTAACAGAGGAAATGATTTTTTATGTGTTTCAGAAAATCTGTCTTTTAAAGAAGAAATGATCGAATCAAGGTAAGGGATGTATAAAGCTCTTCTGTAAAATTCTTCAACGTTTTCGGATGGGTGGTTGGATCGATGAGCCTGTCGTTTCGTAACTCGTTGGCATTTAATCTCAATATTAAGGTCTTCGCAACTTTGTTAAGCTTCTCCAAATATAGCAGTAAATGCGATGCGTTTTGTCTGTAACCCTATATTATTTTAGTAAGTTTGCAAATGTGGTAATTCACTGAATTAATGTCAAATTCACTTGTTGAAGCTGGTTGCAGACAGGCTCAAGCTTTGCCGAGTAAGTAGCAATAATATTCAAATAAAATTTGTGGTGGTCAAAGCAGTGTGCAGTTGGTAAGCTCTAATCTTTGTCTTAGAATTAGTGGCTTGATCTTCTGAGAGGTCTTGCAATGCTTCTACAATTTTGGTGAAATTTTGAGCGAAAATTCGAATACTTTTGTACTTTGCAGACCTGGTTTCGCAAAACTAGGGAATATTTGGAATTTTTTTTCGCCGTAAAATACTCTCTCTAAAAAAAGTTATAGTTTTCTTAATCATTCCAGCAGTATTTCTTATTTCACTCAAATTATTTAAATCATTGCCAACAAGATTTAATATATGACTAGCACAGTGGAAATACTTTGCTTTGGGATATTTATCATTAATTATTCTCTGAACTCCACCAACATGTCCAGCCATCGTGGAGCAACCATCATACCCTTGCCCAACCATTTTGTTGAGATCTAAACCACTTGATGAATAAAAAGATATTATAACTTCAGAAATGAATGCAGCATCTAATTTTTGAAGTGTCCTGTACCCCAAAAATTATTCAAGTTTTACGTAAATGTTCACTTTTCGTATAAATTAAGTTGATTATAAAGTTCATGCACTACTTTCGTATCACTAGATCATTATGAGAACATCCCTAGCATCGGGTTGTTGTTGTTGTTGTCGTGGGTTGTAGATGGCACGCAAATATTCATTCCCGTTTTAAAATTGAGATAATTACTAATTAATATAAATACTGAAAATAAACATCATAGTTTTCAAGTGCTTGTGTTGGCGATTGAGAACGTTATAAGCGAACGGCCTAGTAGCTACGAGGTAAGATTGCCGACGAGTTGCACATCACAGAAAGAACTATGGTAAGTCATCCATCTCTAATATTATGTGAACAACTGTATTAGTTCACCTTTCTAAACTGAGTCAATTACACCCGAGCCACCCAACATAAAAATTTCAATTTAATACAGTCCACATTAAGATTTAATGCTCTAACATTTTTTGGTCCTTCGAGCCGGATTGTCGGAAAAAGTGACCTTTAGAACGACTAACTTCGTTTTGTTATTGAAGATTGGTTATTGTTTCATTCATTTCGCATTTTTATCCTCAATTTTCGTTAGAATTTTTAAATTTTGTAGGAATTTGTATCAAAACAAAAGTTGAGGGTAAAACAAAATAATTTTGTGGTGGTTGGTTCGTGAGTACATGACATCGTTTAATCGCGGTCTGTTAATATTTTAGGCGGATGAGATTTTGAGATAAGAATACGGTATTTGCGTTGCCATTACAATTAAATTGTAGTTTCTTTGATGTTAGTTTTTTAAATTGGAGGCATTGTCTAAAAGCCATCAGTCTAACTTTTATTTTGTTACGTTATTTATATTTTAATAGGAAGTTAATTTGCTCGGTTAGTTTTAAATAATATTTAGTCAAATATGTCACGGGAAAATCTCAGTGAATCAAGTGCTGATGCAAATAGGATTGCAAGAGACTACGCTTTGATGCGACTTGAGTTTATGGCTAAAACGGATTTAGTAGGTTATGCAGAGGTTGATTTGAAAGACTTAGAGTTGGAATTTCACTCTGCTCAAAGGAATTTATTAGGCTCATTATCGAAGGGACTTCGAAGTGCAGAACTTGAGGTGTCGGCAAACTTTGAAGGTCTCATGAAAAGTGTAAAACACCGTTTGAGAACTGAGTGTGTTACCGATGACAAAAAACCTAAGGTGAGTGAAATGACCAACCAAGCCAAGTTGCCAAAAATAAACATAAGACCATTCGATGGTAAGTTAGAAAATTGGTTATCATTTAAACAATTATTTGATTCACTGATACACAAACGTGATATATCCAATGTTGAGAAATTGCATTATCTCTTGTCTAGCGTACAAGGTATAGCCTATGATTTAATTAAGAATTTTCCTCTTACTGAGGAAAGTTATTTAGATTCGTACAATACTTTATCGAAACATTATAATCGAAAGCGTCAAATAGCTGATGCTTATTTTGGAAAAATATTGGCATATGATCCTATGAAATCAAAATCAAGTGTTGAGATGGAACGGGTATCTCGAACGTTTAAGGAAAATCTTTCAGTTTTGGAAAAATTTGAACTGCCAGATAAAAATTTCATTTTAGTGCATTTGTTGTGGTCGAAATTAGATAGGACTTTACGGGAGAAATTTCTATTGGACATGAAGGATCCTGATGATATTCCAAAATTTGAAGATCTTCAAGATTTTCTGGAAAAACATTCTCACGCATCCGAAACATCTGTTCTTGTTGCTGCAGCCTCTAAACCTAATGTAGCTAAGGGTTATAATAGGACTGCATTTGTAGTATCAACTGCAAATGAATCGTGTTGTTTTTGTACAGGAGATCATAAGACTACACAATGTGAGAGTTTTTTAAAATTAGATCCATTTGCTCGCTTCAACTTTATAAAAGAGAACAATTTATGTATTCAGTGCTTCTCACCGTCACATAGACTTAGACTTTGTAAAGCTTCATCTTGTTGTGTTTGTAAACAGCCTCATCATTCACTGCTACATTTCAACAAAGATTTGGTACCGAGTAATAATAGTGATATGTTGGAAACAAATAACACCCAACATAAAACTACTCTTACTTCTATGGCAAATAATGACAATATTCTATTTTCGACAGCCAGGGTTCTTATTAAGGACAAAGTTGGTACTTTCAAATCAATTCGGGTTTTATTAGATTCAGCAAGTGCATGTAATTTTATATCCGAACCTTGTGCAAAATCTTTGGGTTTTAAAATTAATTATTCGCAACAAGTTGTTAATGGGATTGGTCATTCCGTCGCAGAACCACTTGGATCAGTGTCCTGTGAAATAAAGCCTGTTAGTACCTCAGAGCACATATTCAAATTCGAAGCTTTAGTTTTGTCGTCAATCTGTTCTGATCAACCCACTATACCTGTTGATTCATCGAATTGGTCACACATTGCAGGTTTGAGTCTTGCTGATTCTTCGTTTGCTAGTCCTGGTCATGTGTTTTTGGTCGAACTTGACGTATCTTATGCCCATTGAAAGCTGTTCAGTCCCGCTTATATCTGCTGTCTCGTCAGCCAAGATTGAAAAGTATGCCGCTTCTTTTGCTTCATCAGTAATCGTTTCCCGAAGAATATCAGCACAGGTTTCAATAATTTCGTTTTGTACTTGATGGGATACATAGAGGACCGTAAACGGTTTTAAAACCGTATCTCCTGCCTCAACTCGGAAATGTATTAAGTCTTTGAAAACTGACCCATCTTCTGTTTTTCCTCGAAGGGGTAAATCATGCGTAGCACAAAAAAAGACCGAAGATAAATGGGTTGAAGTTTTTTTCTGTTTTCTGAAATTTCCCTGTGATATTCAGTATCAATCTGTTCATAAACGCCTTTTTTTTTCTTTGCATGATTTCCAGAAAATTTTTAGAACGTAAAACCGATTCACGATGCCACTGCTTTTGCACACTCATGACATTTTTGATATTTTTTGCATGACCGAACGATAAATGGCCCCTGAGTACTGCCTCGATGAATTTGTGCGGGAAATAATCCACATGTACGGCAAAGTGGTTCTTTAGCCTGAGCAGAATAGGCTCACCAAGGGTATGCTGTGAGCCACTCGTGGCGAAATGCACGTTGTTGTGTTTCGTTTTTATGATCGATGTCTTGCTTGAAATCATAATCTTGCGGAGGTTTCCACGTTGTTCCGAGCACTTGAAACCGTATTTCATCACTGATAAGTACGTTAGAATCCAGATATAAACCCACATCATAAATATCAACTAAAGTTTGTTGTGTTGTTAATTCAGTTTTACTAGTACTTTGCTGTGCCGAAGTACTTGGAGAATCTTTAGCATTAAACTGTTCATTTTCAATCTTTTTCTCTTGCAGAAAAATCGCCTTATGTCACTCATATATTATAAAAAAAAAATATAATAATTTTTACTTTGAAAATAAAGAAAAGAAACACACGTTAGCTCACTTGTCACTGCTTGCTTGCACTGATTAATTAATTACGGCGGGCACTGGCTAATTAGCTCGCTCTTGCACATGTAATCAAGTCAAGCAATCATTCTTGACCTATAGGACTGTATGAACTAACTATCTATATATTTTCGAAATTAAAATACGGCAACACTGTAACAACACTAATCTATGGAAACGAATATGGCGGGAACTATTGATTTTTCAAACGAATGCACGGTGCACTGAAGATAACTATTAGTCACTACTCGCGATTTTTTCACTCGGAACGTACTGTTCGAACTTCAATCGAAAACTGACTGACTCGGAACGCGACCTAGCCCCCTTATATATCAAAATGTAAGTAAGGTTCCCAAATGTTCTCGAACGTAGCTCTGTCCCTGTCATCTATAATCTATGTCTCTTTCACATTTATGAACTTTCTAGTTCATTCGCGATTGACTTTGACAAGAGTCAGTCTCTTTCGCACTGCTTAGAAACTGTATTGCGCTTTCTCTGTTAAGTTCATCCCATTTATGCTGGTGCTATCTCATGTGGAGTAGCGGTACTTTAATGTAAAGTAATGAAAATCGATTAATATCGATCCTGGTACTCCTGGCCCACCAACTTAGAATTTTTTAAATTTCGATCGTCGCGATCAAATAGGTGTGAGCCGTGAGGACTAGGTACCTATAAAATAAATTTATGAATTTAAAATATTCAGAAATATTATAGTCTAATAATAATCAGAAATTTGTTAATGTCTCGAACATAAAATAAACCGGGCTTCAGATGTTTCCGACTAAAATTTCAATTTTTTATTATCATAATACGGCGAAGATTGTAAGAAAACTAAAATCTGCACCACCTGGAATTTATTTCTACCAACGCCGTGGAAGCCCTTAATACGGTCTGCTTTGGAGCCTGTTGGAATATTTTTGGAGGTCAGTATCTCTAGCGCTAGACCGACCCGCCCTGTTGCAAGATTAGGAGTTTCGGCGACTACTAGGGGATCCATATAGAATATTCCTCTAACAATTTTATAGGTTAAAGGAGACCGCTCCTGAATCTTCTGGATCATTTTCACCAAGACAAACTGGCAGTCGCTGCGAAATTCCTTAACTTTTGTATCTGGAATTTTCCATCCCGAAGAAGCGTTTTTTCAGACCCACTCTGACGAAATGAATGTTTTTGCTTGGTATCAGATTCTCCTTCTTAGACAGGTCTATATTATTTATCATTGATTCTTTCTGAAGCTCAGTTTTCTCAACTACATGCTTCATAAGAGCCGAGGATAAGAGAAATTAATTTCCTGAAGAGCAATGGGGCCATAGGCTTCTCTGACTGAAAGTTTGTCAAAAATGGTTCTACGATAGAGGCAATGGAAGCAAAAAAAGCAAGCCTAGCACCCAGGAGAGGATCTAAAAGACATTTAACAACTTTGGTAAAATTTTTATTATTTTTGTTCAAAGGATTCTTGGAGCCCTCGCTCTAGAGCTCACGTACCCAGTTATGCAAATGAGGAAGAAGGCTGATCGTTCGTATTGCCGGTTTCTCATTTTCTGTCCACCGGGTAAAGCAAAATGACAAAGGAAAGACGTCACATGCAGCTGTGCTGGTGAAATGTCAACGCCGTACCGGAATCTTTAAAAATGTACTATAGTGCAATCAAAAACTCTTTCAGCTCCCATGAAACTGATGTGAACCCTGTCCTGATCACCATCTTTCCGCTCTCACCAAGGAGCATTAGCATGCCCCGCGAGGTTTTAGGAAGAGTGTATGGAGCGCACCTGAAACCGTCCCGTAGCCCTACAATGGGACCAGTACGTATGCTAACTAGCGTTGAGGCTGACGCTGAGTTTCAGGAACTCCTAACAGTGTAGACCGCGGAGTTAAGGCTCAGTAAATGGCCGTTCAATCGAATAGTCACTTTACTTTTAGCGTATAATATGTATGCTCACATATGAGCATGGAGATACCAAAAAAAAGTGATAACCATGAGAGGACCAGGAACTTCGCACAAGAATAGAGTTAAGTGGGAACATGTAAATTAATTAGATTTAAGTAATTGAATTTATCCTTTATAGCCGCTCTAGCATTTATGAATATACAAAGAAAAATATACATATAAATTGACTCTTGTTGTATTCTTCATATATCCTGGTAAGATTCCCGGGGAACTATATACCTCAAGCAGCTAACTGAAGTACAACCTCTAACAGCGGCTGGTTGCAGTACCTATTTGATAGTTCGCCAGAATGATAGTAGGTAGAAATAAACTGATTAGAACTATCTATCTGTATTTTTATTCTTTCACCTGGTATTTTGATATCAACGGTCATAGTAATAAACAGCTGATGTCATTCATAATTATGAATTAAATCAGCTGTTTCAGGGCTGTCGCTCTACCGTTTTAGGTACAAAAGGAAATTTGCTGATTGTTGGGAAACCTGAACATTTTCCAACTACAGAATATTTTTCCAAACATCTACAAACGAACCCCGATCTACCACTTTCGGCTGTATACACCATTTCCCAAACATCCTTCCTCCATCCTTGTGCAAAACTCCAGCTGAAATGGATGCTCCGCTGCGACATTAAGGTAGGACAAACAAACGAACTCACTTTCGCATTTAGTTCCTACGGATAAGTTTTAGTTCCACCCCCAAAAAGATTGTTAAATATAGCATCATAGCCTATGAAGCTTATCATTCACAGGTATCCTAGCCCATGATGCTTATCATTCATAGGCATCATAGCCTATGATGCTTATCATTCATAGGCATCATAGACTGCGGTCCAGCAAACGAATACAAAATAGCATGTATTAAGTTGGTTTTTGTTGTAGTTAAACATCTGGACTCGTTGTCGAAAGACAGTGACAGTTGAAGTTTATTTACTTTCGTAAACTGTAAATTTCTGCTTGTTCCAAGGTTTTTTGACTTTTAACTGTGATTTTTAAGCACAGATGAATCAAACAGAAAAAATAAATAATAAATGATATTTCACAGTGACAGATAAAACAACTAAAAAAAAAAGAAAAACCATTCTATGAGCGATGGTTATTTGTATTCAGTTGGTTTAAGTTGTATTATTTTAGATTCACGTCGAGGACACGGGTTGTGACGTTATTTGGTCATATTTGGTCAAATATCGTCGTTGATTATCGTACCTGGACAGCACTCATAATTGGTCTTTTTTTAGCTTGCAATTTCTCGCAAAAGCAAATTAGGCAATCGTGTCACACTGACAGCAGGATAGCAAATAGATTTTTCAACAAAACAGTAAGAGCCAGCATGAAGACAAATGCAATCGTAATAGCTAAAAAATCATGCCCAATATAAATGCCGGGCTAGACGTATTTATTTTTTATAACCCTTCCAGAGCTTCTAAAGAAGCCTGGACAAATTAAATTAATATAACTAAATGTTTTTGTTTTGTTTACAATTTGGTTGGTACAACATATACTATATAATTTGTGGTTTACAAATAAATAGGAATTTGTGGAAATGTTTTTAGCAAAATTATATCTATTTGTGTTTACCTACTAATATTTATGTCTGTAATTCATGAATGGTTTTCATCATATTTTAATATTCTTGTGATTGCCAAATAGGCAAAAGTAAATTTTGTTCTGCCGCAATGAGTCTAGAAGCAAGAAAACATGATGCAAAATTTAGTACAGAAAATGTCAGAATTAAGGAAGAAATTATTCATGAAGAAACTGAGCAATTTACTGGAATGATTGAAATCACCATTTGTACTAACAATGGAGTCATTAAAAAAGAATATGACCAAGAACGAGAGAGGTGGGAACACAAACCAAAATGTGAAATTAAAGACGCAATTGATACTCAGCAGAAGATTTATAAAAAGGAACTTATTGGTGAAGATTGCATAAAAAAGGAAATTGTGGTAGTACCTGAGCCATTGGACACAAGAGCTGGAACTGTGCCAGTAGAAGATAATGTTGGTTAGTATATCAGCCCATTATCTGGTTGTAGGGTCAGAGTAACTTAAAGGGAAAAAATGACCGGACTTAGGAAAATTTCACGTATTTTTGTTTTTTTGGTTAAGGGTGTAAAATTTTTTTTTTCAGTCATTTTCATGAAGCCCTGGGATTTTTTCGTGAAAAGTTATGGTGTCCCCATAACCATATATGTTGATGGAAATCGATAGAGTACATCGTTGGCAGCAACGTTTCCATGGAGCATTTTCTTGAGCGACTCCTCCCCGAACCCCTAGGGGGATTCAAATTTTTTTCAAAAGGGGCTTCAAAATTTTTTTTAAGGCTGTAATCGATAGAAGGCATTGCTACGAGCAATGTTTGTATCAGACACTTTTTCTTGGGGTCCCTAGTTCTGCCGCTGCGGAACCATTAATTTTTTTTTTTCGTTTAGTTTTCCAATCATAGCACCTCAGGGAAGGATCGAAATCCGTCAAAAAATAGACGGTTATAAGGACACACCCCCTTTTGAAAAGTTGTTTCGATCCCCCTAGGGGTCCGGGGAGGGGTCCTAGAGAAAAGTGCTTCATACAAAAGTTGCTGCTGACGATGTGCTCTACCGATGTGCAACACCAAAAGGGTCAGTTATAGGGACACAACCCCTTTTGAAAAAATTTTGAACCCCCCTAGGGGTTCGGGGAGGGGTCACAAAAAAAAAGTGCCTTATACAAACGTTGCTGCCGACGATGTGCTGTATCGATCTGCATCATCACAATGGCCAGTTATAGGGACACACGCCTTTTGAAAAAAATTTTGAACCCCCCTAGAGGTTTGGGGTGGGGTTGCAGAAAAAACTTCTCCATACAAACGTTGCTGCCAACGATGTACTCTATTGATTTCTATCATCAAAATATACGCTTATGGGAACACCATAAATTTTCATACAAAAGTCCTAGAATCACTTAAAGTTAAATTTTAAACTTAGTAAAATTTTTGAAACTTTTCTTCACCTCAACCCGGTTGCTTCGTTGCGAAAATTTTTCTAAGTTTTTATCTCAACGCCCCCTTTTGTACACCCACACCGGTTGTAGTCTTATTGGAGCCACATCACTGGTGAGAGTAACTCAATTGGGGTTGAAAGGGAAATATACTTCCCTTTGTACACTCCAAAATTCATACCTGGTTTTCTGCTTTTAAAATTTAACCACTTTAACACATCTTTTCAGTTTGATATTAAGACTAGCAGGATCATGACAAACACTACAATTCTGAAAACTTTTTTTTTCAAAATCTTGAGTGTGGCAATTGCTTTTCCCCACTACACTGTGGCCTAGTGCAAATTAGTAGACATTATAGCCAGCTAGTGGCCAAGCTGCTCATTAGTCCTTTGACTTGGCTCAAAAACTGCTGTCACATGACTACATATAGGACTGACAGTTTAACACAACATCCAAAGCACAGAGCAGCTCAAAAAAAGTGTGACTGGGGTGATCACCTATTTATTGACCAACCACACCCAATGTTGGTTAACTTAGCATATTGTTTCTGATAGACAACTATAACTGAGTCACAAGCTTTTCTCTCTCCTCTGCATTGGTTTGTGGAATGTCTCAAGTGCTAAAAACAATAACTAAATCTTAGCTAGAAGATGTCTACTTTTGAAGGTAGGCAATCTTGTATGTCTCCACAGTGGCTGCTCTTAAGCTGCTTGTATACAGTAGCCTCCTGCTGCTCCAGCTTTGTTATTTTTTCTTTTAGTATCTATGTAGCCTGTTGTCTTTGGTTAAGACATACACTAACAGCTAGATTTTATATGTTTGCAGGTGTTGGGTCCAATGAAGTATCAGAAGCTAAGTGTTTATCGAACATTCCAGAAAATGCTCAATGTAAAGAAGACGATAACAGATCATTGTCAATACACACCTCTTTACTAACAAGCCACCATCATGAGAGACATTATTGTGACACTTGCAAGAAGACATTCAAGAGCAGCAGAAATTTACAAGTCCATATGCGCTTACACTCAGGCGAAAAATATTATTGTTGCGATTTTTGCAGTAAGAAATTTAAGAACAAAAGTAACTTAAAAGTCCACATGCGCTTACATACAGGTGATAAGCCTTATTGTTGTGGTATTTGCAGTAAAAAATTTAATACCAACAGTCATTTAAAACTTCACATGCGTTTACACACAGGTGATATGCCATACTGCTGCAATATTTGCAATAAAAAATTAAATTCCAACAGTCAGTTTATACTCCACATGCGCTTACACACAGGTGATAAGCCTTTTTGCTGTAATATTTGCAGTAAGAAATATAAAAGCAGCAATCAACTAAAAGTCCACATGCGCTTGCACTCAGGGGATAAGCCTTACTGCTGCAATATTTGCTATAAGAGATTTAAAAACAACAGTCATTTAACAGTTCATATGCGATTACACACAGGTGATATGCCTTACGGTTGCTATGTTTGCAATAAGAAATTTACTACTAACAGTCATTTTAAAGCACACATGCAGTTACATACAGACAATAAGCCTTTTAGCTGCAACATTTGCAGTAAAAAATATAAGAGCAACAATCAACTAAAAGTTCACATGCGCTTACACACAGGTGATAAGCCTTACTGCTGCGATATTTGTCACAAAAAATTTACTCAAATCAGCGGCCTGAGAGCCCACACACGACTACATACTAATGAAGTTTATTATTGCGATATTTGTAATAGGAAATTTATCTATAGGTCTTCATTAGTATACCATTTGAAGGTGCACATAGGTGAAAAATCATTTTCTTGTAATGTTTGTAGCAAAAAATTTCTTGATAAAAATGTATTGAAAAAACACATACTGATACACAAAACTGAGAAAAATTACTCTTGCAATATTTGTGATAAGAAATTTACTTATGCAAGCGATTTAAAAAGACACACGCGTGTACACACTGGTGAACTTCCTCACTCATGCAGTGTATGCAGTAAGAAATTTAGTAACCGCAGTAATATGAAGGTACATATGCTTATACACAGTGGTGAGAAACCTTACCCCTGCAATGTATGCAATAAAAAGTATTCCCAAAAGAGTTATTTGAGAGCTCACATGATATTTCACACAAAGGAAAAGAATTATGTGTGTGTTATTTGCGATAAAACTTTTACCAGGCGTAGCAGTTTGACAATTCACATGAGGATACACACAGGGGAGGTACGTTACTGTTGTGATAATTGTAATATGACATTCCGATACTTGAGTACTAAGAAATCACATAAATGTAAACCTGGTGGACTTACCGACTTACACCTCACTGTGGATACTGTATAAACATCATATTTTAAAGATGCAGTATTCTTTACATAGGAGGGGAATGAAGGAGAAGGGAGGAAGATATACCTACTTTTTAATAACACGCTTATTAGAAACTCTTTAGGAGTAAATATGTCAAATTTGAAGCCCCTAACCTCATTTGTTAATTAATTTCTCCGGCCCATAAAGAAGCAGATCTGAAAGTGAACAGCAAACAAATTATTAAAGTCCTCAACAAGCAAGGAAAAACTGCAGTAAGATAGTTGCCCTGGTTTAACCAATAACAACTTTCTGCATTAGTTAGTGTATTAGATAGGTATCACAAATTTGAAGATTTTTCACGACCATCTTGATATGACTAAAGTCAGTACAAGATAGGTAGCGAGAATGCTTACGCCACCGCCGCAAAAGCAGCAACGATTCAAGGCGTCTAAGTAATTTGTGAAGTTGATTGATGCCGAACCTACGCCGATTTTGGAAATAATTTTCTCGAGCTGAAACTTGGGTTCATCACTTTGAGCCTGAGTCTAAAGAAGAGAGAATTGCATGAAACGGTACACCACCCATTAAGAAGTTTAAAGTCTCGGAATTGGCCAGAAAATTTATGGCAAACAGGAAGATTTTACTGTACCTAACTGTATTGAGCACTGTGCAGCGTCATAAGAAAAACTGAAAAAAGCCTTTGCTTTTGGAAGGCAAGGCGACGGTACGAAAGTTGCGATACTTTACACAAACTTTCCATTGAAATGCTGATTCACTCACCCTATAGCCCCGACCTAGCTCCCAGCGAATTTCATTTATTCCCGAACCTGAAGAAAGAGTTAGGAAAAGAAAATTTAAGGATAGGGAGGTGAAGGAGGCAATTTCAGTTTATTTTTAAGGCGAAGATAAAAAATATTTCTTTGATGGTTGAGCAAAAATAATTTCGCGATGTAATAAATGTATTAAGGGAGACTATATTGAGAACGAAAAATAATTTTATCGTTTTATTTAACTTACAACCCTTGTTTTTTGCCGAGGACTTTTAGACCTTCCCTCGAATATGAGTTGTATTAGTAACCCTTAATGCATTAGCTGGATTTTGTTTTAGCAGGGTGAAACGGTGAACCAGTGGCGTAAACGCTAGTGCTTAAGATGGACTGCTATGTTTATGTATTCTTTTTTTTTCATTTATTGTAGCGGATTCGATTCCCAACAGCTAATACTGTTTGTGAATTGTATAGTTATGTCGACTCCTTTCTATGGCCCATAGGCAAACTACCTATTAAGTTTATGAGACAGAATATGATCGGTGAAACGTGGATTTTACAAGCACTGTTCGTAATAAATCTGACAACTTAAAGGATAAGTGTTATTGAATATATACGTTGACCCATAACTACCACGCCACAGTGACACATTAGTAAGATGAGCTCGAAACCTATCAGAAAAAAAACCGTAGTAGAAATCGTACAGTTTAGAGATATTCGGACTTTTTTAAATTTTTCAAAAATTACCCTGTGTTAGATTTTCTGCTATAATTGCCTGTGATATCTTTTGATAGTTAGTTTTTTTTTGTTTGGGTATCTGAATAGCTTTTCCAGATAATAAAATTATATTTTACCCAGTAAAACGTAACAATTAAAACAAAATCAGTAAAATGCGAGTCGGACTCGCACACCGAGGGTTCCGCAAAAGGTAAACTGTATTAAGGGACTAACTTAACTTAGCCGTTGGACAACTATTGTCCCAATACATTGACATATGTCGCGGTTAGTTTACCAACTGCAAATAAGATTATAATGGTTTATAAATATGGTTACATAAATTTACGATTTCAATTTTTTTTCCTTTATGTGTGTGATACATGGCATTACTTCTTGCCAAATTTCATGATATTAGGTCAACGGGAAATACCCCATAGGTTTTAATTTATTTGTGTCACAATATGCGACAAAAATAACCGTATGTTGGGCATTTTTTTCATTGCATTGACTTTTACTGACAATAGACTTTAGTATTTTATATTAATTTCAACTTGATACCTCCACGCGTTCTGGAGTAAAAGGATTTTGTCAGTCAGACTCAATTTTTTTTTTAAAGTTTTATAACTAATAATTAACAAATTTCGGATTTTTTTCTACATTTGTGATCTTGCTTAGAAACATCTAGGACAACCGAAAGTAAAGAAAGGTTTTGATTTATTTGTGAATGCGAAAATATGCAACAAAAATGGCCATATTTCGGCTGTATTTTTTTATTGCGATGACATAGAAGCCTTATTTTTTTACAGCTTTAAGGGACCATAGACTTTGGTATTTGATATTATTTTAAACTTCATACCTTCACGCGTTCCTGAGAAAAAGGGTCTTGACAGACAGACAGACAGACAAACGGACAACAAAGTGATCCTATAAGGGTTCCTTTTGAGATACGGAACTCTAAAATTATTAAGCATACGAAGGCGCGCAGACGTCGCTTCGTGAGGATCACAAACACAGATCAAAGCAATCAATCAAAAATACAAGACTGTCGATATGCTCACAAGCACTGTTCTAATCGTAAGGAAATAAAACTCCAAAGTAATACCAAGTTGTTGAAAATTTACAAACCAAAAAAAGCAATAAGTCGTAAAGTAACACGTAGTAGCACAAGACACAAAGTAAAGTTCTAAACCAAACCAAAACTTTGCAAACTCCGTTACCTACATAATTTTTTTACACAAATTAACGTTTGACATTTTACAAGGGGGCCGTCCATAAATCACGTGAGGTTTTTTTTTTTAGCATTTTCTAACCCCATATAGCCTAGTTGTAGCCCATATAGCGCCCAACGCTCAAGGGCTCCCCGCGGGCCTCGCGCCTCGGCTTGGGTTGTCGTTCTTGGGGTCGTCCCTTCCGAAGGACCCTACGACCAGCGTGAGCCTCGAACCTGAAGGTGAATCACCGCTAGGAGGGGAGTTACCCTTTACGCGGTTGCGATTGCGAGTGAGTGGGGGTGAGAAGCGCCCCGGCACTCTTTCATACCTCGTGTATCCGTGCGGTCGTCGACCAACCAGGGGACATCGGCATCGTGTTAGAGGGGAGGCCCTATTTGGAGAGGTCGTTGAGACTACTCTCGCTATCCGGATAGCAGTACGTCGTCTTCGGCCGTTAGTACGTGCCGAGGTCGCCTAACAATTGTTTTTCGACCGTGTCAGGGGGATGATAGGTTGTGGATTGCACAATTAATCGGTTCGGGTGATTTTGTGTACGCTCGAAAAAGCGGACTGCCAGGTTTTTAAGATATTGGGGAATCGAGGGGAGCTCGAAGTCCCTATGTAGGTCTGCATTCCGGACGTACCAGAAGGCTCCGGAGGCCGCTCTGGGGAAGCGGTTTTGGAGGTCTAGCAACGCATAGACGACGCTAGCATATGCTAGTATGGGGCGGATGCAAGTGACGTAAAGAGTCAGCCTATTTATAAGCGACATCTTACTGTATTTGCCTATCATGGGATAAAGACGACCCAGGACAAAAGCAGCTCGGTCTCTAACTATTTTGGTGTGATCGCGGAAGTTTAACCGCCTATCCAGGGTCACACCGAGATATTTGGTCTTGTTTTGCCTCGGAATGGCACAGCCGAAGAGTGTGAGGGAAGATGGTCTCGAGGGGAGGCCAGTGGTACAGAGAACGGCAGAGCTTTTGTCGGGATTCACTTCGATTATTGATATTTCCGAAACCATTCGCCTAGGGCGGTGATTGCGGATTGGAGTCTGGAGCGGTATCGTCCGCAAATTGGGTACCTATCGTTTTAGGGATGTCGTTTGTGTACAGAAGGTACAAGATAGGGGCGAGTACGGACCCTTGCGGGACTTCTGCTTGTATTGGACGAGAAAAGGAGAGAGTGCCTTCGACTCTATAGACTATTATTGCTCAGATTAGGTTGCTTGTGACATGAATTTACATGTTCCTTGACTTTCTTCCTTGTAAAAAAGTACAATCCTCGGCGCACATCCTTTCCACAAGTTGCTGACGATCCTTCTGCAGGCTAAAGCAATACAGGTCATAAAGCAATTTGTTAAAGCCCTCATGCGTTGGGGTAATTTCAAGAGACCGACGTAGAAGAAATGTAGCAAACTTCTTGCCATCATGCTCTTGAGGCTTTGGAATACATAGGCCACTGGACGACTGCAATATTGGATTAAATCACGTGAATTTTTTTTTAGCATTTTTAATGGTATGGAATATAATATTCCTGTGTGCCAACGACTAGCTAAAACTATTAAAACCTTAAGAAATTAATTAAATAACTTTTTTATTACGTATAAATAAAAAAATATTTTTGTGATATCTTACTACACTCCCCCTCCCCCCTTGTGATATTTCGTGATTTTTGCCGAACCCCCTCCCCCCCCTTTCAAGCATCACGTGATTAATGGACGGCCCCAAGGTAGCATATCATAATAAATCTTTTTTTTTGTTTAGATTTTTATGTATTTATCGGTTAAATAATAATTCTATTATCTGGAAAAGCTATTCAAGATACCCAAAGTAAAAAAAAACATATATAATAGCAGAAAATCCAACACAGGGCGGAGATTTTAGACAAAAATTAAAAAAATGCGAATATCTCGAAAACTGTGAGAAAGAAGATCGAAATTATTTTTTCTGATAGGTTTCGAACTCATCTAAATCGTCACTGTGACGTGGTATTTATGGGACAACCTGTGTATATGTGAGATATATATTTGTATATGAGACCTCGAGCGGAACTGGCAGAACCTTTAATTTTTGATTGGCTGTGAAGGTTTCTTAGTTTTTATGAAAAATGTAGAATTATTCTTGAAATTTCTAGCAAACGAACCAAACTTAGTATTTTTTTTTATTGTTTTAAAAAGAGAGAAAAATCAGCTAAGTAGAAAAACTAAAAGTTGCATTTAACTTAAGTAAGTATATCAAACTGCTACAAATACAACTTGCCTATCATGATGATGAAGCATTTGCTTATACCAAATGTAATGCAGAAATCGGCGGCAGCAATATTTTTTGTATGGATTTTTTATTTTTATTTTGCTTGGTATGTATTAGAGACACACATTGGTAAAGGAAGTGGTCAAAGGCAAAATTTTCAGAAGTTATGTTTTTGAAATGTAATTAAGATATTTTATAGAAGATGTGACACGCCCAAACGTGTAAGAGCTTCGCCTTGACCACCGTGGCGTGGTATTGAATCTACCAGTAAATCCTCAAAAACGAGTTAATACAAAATAAGTATTAAAATTTCTTATTATAGTTGGATATGTGTGCGAGTGCCTATAAAATTACATTATTTATTTTTTACGTACCTTAACTTATTTGAGCACAGCTCATATACTTATATAACTATTTATATTTATGTTAGTAGTTAATGTGCAATATACCTTCATATGTCTACAGTTTTAATCAACAATTTATATGTTATTATAACGAATCAGTAAAGATAATCTTATAATATATATATGAGAAAATAAATTGAACTATGCTACACTAACTTTTTTTTTTACTATCATGCTTTCGTTACAATTTTATTAGAAAACTGACCTAACATACGGGTACCTACTGGCTTCATTATAAAGTCTCGAGCGCAAAGCAACCTGCCGGACTATACTTTTCTGAAAGTATTTCGCCGTTTTTTGCATACCTCTGCCAAGCAGCACTGGTTTATTGTACAAGTCGGTTATCGGAGTGGGACTCATACCACTCTTTGAAATTCGGTTAAAGTTAGAAGAAAGCAAGATATTTGAATATTCCGGAATTAAATTTAGTTTATGTGTTTAATCAATCAATATAAACCTATTATAAAAGTGTACAAAGTGCGTGCCGCAAAAACTCAAAAAAAAAATGTACCTACGGTCAAAAAACTTACATGGGGTGATAGCTGAGCTTTATCCTCGATCAAGATTATTTCGGAAAAATGAGGGCTGAAAGTTTTGCCTTCTAAAAAAATCTACAGTAGTCCAGAGCCTTTGTGATGATACGAGAGCACTCTACAACATTCCAAAATGTTCCAGGATGATCTTAACTTGACTATCACCAAAAATTTCAAAACATCCTGGAACACTTTGGAATTTTGTAGACTGCTCTTGAATATTCATGAATGCTATCGACTGTTGTAGAAATTTCTTGAGGGCCAAACTTTCAGCCTTTACATCTCCAAGAGTACGCCCCTTAGGTTAAACTGAAAATAAAATGTTCAAGGATGTTTTTTACTGTTTGCGGATAGTCTGAAACGTTTAAGAATTTTTAAGAACAATCCAGAATTTTCATGAGTATTATTAATGTAGCATTATTAGTCTGAAACGTTTAAGAACATTCTGGCACATTCCAAAATACACATATTGGTAAGGGAATAAAGCACGGCCCATCGTGAGTCTGAATATGAGTTAGGTCTATCAGTGACGAAGAGATAAACTCGAACAAATTGAATACCTCAAATTATTTGTTGTGAGTATATCTATAAAAATAAACAGTGTAGTGTGAGCAGTAAAAGTTATAGACAGTGACTGAATATAAATTAAATATAATGATTATAAAATTACGGTCTGTTGGTTCCACTAGTGAGTCCAGTGTAGTACTTAGTGTATCTATACTTATAATAAAACTGTAGAGGTCGAATGTCTGAAAAAGAATGCTTAAAACCAAGTCAGGGGGATGTAAAAAGAGGGCAAATACCAAAATATATTTTTTTAAATTTTTTTGTTTCTCTGTCTGTTTGTACGGGCTAATCTCCGAAATGGCTGGACCGATTTCAATGAAATTGTGCATGGTGATACCTTATATCCCTGGTCAACATCTTAGATACTTCTTATTTCGAAAAATTCAAGGGTTCCCGTGGGATAGTTAAAAAACCATAGTAACTTGGCCGGCTGAACTTGAACAGGTTTAGTAACCTGTGAAAATCTCAAACCTACCTGCTGGCTTTCCCAAATCGATTAAAAAACGAGATATTATTTTAATAATAAGTATTTTTTAGTTCCATTTTACACTACAGAATCGTTCTTTAAGAATATGATAGATGGCGCTGTTTGTTTTTACAACGCGCTAATGGTTTTTTTCTGAGAGTTCTAAAATGGGTGACTTTTTACCCTATACTTTACGGCAAATTTTCAATAGATGGCGCTGTTAGGTTTTAGAACGCGCTATTGAAATTAATCAAAAGTTATAATACGCTCGCACTGCTTGATACGCATTTTTCTAGGGAACACAACGATTCAATTGTTCAATTGACTTGGCTTAAGACATGGGTAACTCAATGTCGAACCGACTTGATAGTCTGCCTAGCGGAGCCACGCGCGGCACCGGTGGACGCAGTCCGTTTTTTGATTTTTTATAGTTAATTCACATATATACATATGTAGTGAAGTTACATTATTTTAATATGTTTTTTTCGTATTTATATTATTTGGTATGCAGATAATTGTGCAACTGTCATAGGAAATTAGTCATACATAGAATAGTTATATTATTAATAGTAAATAGTAGTCATAAATAGAAATAGAATAAAATAGTATTTCAAAAATCGGCCTGTGTGCGGCGGAGCTCGTAGGCTAATGCATGCCGCCGACGCGTGAGCCGACGAGCTGGAAGAACATTGGGTACGCACTCGCAACCTGCGAAATATTTACCTTAAATTAAATATCTACCTTTTATAAAAGAAATAAGATATACATTGCGGTTTCGCGACAATCGATGAATTTCATACGTCATTTATATGGATTTCAAACGAGAATTGTTAGCTGTCATTTTGCGGAATCGAGCCGCTGAATCACAATGCACCTTTCGTTAAATTTGAGCTGAGCTGCTAGCTGCGAGCCGGCTCGCAGCTCCGGCTCAGGTTCTTGAGCTGCGATTTGAGCTGCAGCTCACGAATATTTCTTGAGTTACCCATGTCTACTTGGCTTAGGCAATACGGATTCATATATAGCTCTGCGATTTGGTCAATAAAAAATTTTTTTTTTTCGTCTCTTGGCTTTAGAAAAACGGATTCAGATATAGTTTTGCGATTTGGTAAATGAAAATTGTTTTATACCGTAGCCTATGGACGCTTGAACCACCAGGGGCATCACTCGCGCGTTGCCGACCCTTCAGAAATCTAATAACTTCTTTTTTGAAGAACCCCATACTGTAGTCCTTAGAGAAAACCTTGGCAGGGAGCTCATTCCACAACCCAAGCGTTCGCGGGAGGAAGTTTCTCTGAAACCGCACTGTACGCGACCATTTCGGTTCCAAAGTGTGAGAATGAATTCCCTGTCGATGGCGAGCGATTCGATGGTAGAAAGTAGCCGTGGGCATCATTTCGAACAATTCCTTTGTACAAGCGGTAGAACACACACAGGGAGGCAAAGTCTCTCCTCAGACTTAAGGGCTCGATACCGCAAGTGAGTTTGGGATCGTCGACAATTCTCACAGCCCGTCGTTGAACCGAGTCAAAAGGGCCAAGCTGGTATCCGGATGCACCCGCCCAGAGATGGCAGCAGTACTACATATGGGGCCGGACTTGCGACTTGTAAAGTAGCAACCTTTGCCACGACGTGAAGTACGTCGCTGGAGATGTTAACGCCAAGGATCCCAATGCTCTTAGAGATGGAGAGGGGAGTGTTCTGGAATTCTGGGACTACAGTGAATGGGGTTTTCTTAGCGGTGAACGCGCAGACTTGTGTCTTTGAAGGGTTGAATCGGACCAAGTTTTGCCGCCCCCAGTCAGAGACCTTGGACAGACCGATCTCGATTTGAGACACAAGTTCTTCACGCTTTTCCTCCACAACGGAACGTGGGATGCTTGCACGGCCCGTGTAATAAGCGTCTCCAGTACTGTCCTCTGCATAGCAATGTACGTTGTTGATGTCCAACATATCATTGATGTGCAGTAGAAACAGCGTAGGAGACAGCACAGAGCCTTGCGGGACACCAGCATTAATGTCCATTTGGCTTAGGAAATAAGGATTTTGATATAGCTCTACGATTTGGTCAGTAAAAATTGTTTTCTTTGTAACTTGGCTTAGGCAATTCGGATTCTGATATATAGCTCTGCGATTTGGTCAATATTTTTTTTTTTGTCACTTGGCTTTAGAAAAACGGATTCAGATATAGTTTTGCGATTTTGTTTAAATTTTGTTTGCGATAGAATCGCTTAGATTTGAATTTCTAATTATCGGCGAATAATTTGACGGTTTGTTTGTTCACAATGCCTAAAAAAGGTCGAATCTTTCTCAGTACTCAAGATAAGCTAAAAGATTAAGGTTGATTAGAAATCTAATGAAGATCATGAGAATCGATTCTCAGAGACATTTACTCAAAGAGAGTCCCGCTTAAGCTCACAACGCACCTGCACGGCTGCTTCTCGGTCGCTGGAAACCAGTGTAGAAAGAGAGCAGCGACTAACAGCCGATCGTGAACGCCATACGTTGTTGTGAGTCTCAGAGACGTTTACGGAAAGAGAGAACCACTTGAGCTCACAGCGCACCCGCATGGCTGCTTCTCGGTCGCTTGAAACCAGTCAAGACCGAGAGACACGTCTAACAGCTGATCGGGAACGCCATACGTTGTCTCGACTCCTTTCTCACTTAAATAATCTAGGCACAATTACGACCTCTCAATTATACGTCAGCTGGTCACACGAACACGCAAAAAAAAAATTTTCATTCAGTGATTTCCTCTCACTTGAAAATGTGTCAGATGATAGTTTACATGCAACTTTGAATAAATAAAAACGTCAGCTGGCCGTACCGTGGTGGATTATACGTGAGCTGGTCACCACGAACATGCAAAAAAAATTTTCATCCAATGATTTCCTCTCACTTGAAAATGTGTCAGTTTACATGCAATTTTGAATAAAAAAAAAAGGCAGCTGGCTCTATGTTGGTGGAAAACCCGTCAGCTGACGTTAAATTAGCAATCGGCGCTCACGTCTGTCTCCCATGCTCCACTTTTCACTGCATCAGCTGACGACCTTTCCACCAATATAGAGCCAGCTAACGTTTTTATTTGTTCAAAATTGCATGTAAACTATCATCTGACGCATTTTCAAGTGAGAGGTAATCACTGAATGAAAAAATTTTTTTTGCATGTTCGTGTGACCAGCTGACGTATAATCCACCACGGTACGGTCAGCTGACTTTTTTTTATCTTCAAATAATTGCGTTAACTATCATTTAACAAATTTTCAGTTTGGAGGAAATGATTGAAAACATTTTATTTTTACGTGATTAGCCGCTGCCCCACCCACCCTCGGAGCGGCAGCTGACGTTCACCATGCTGCATAATACAACTCTCTGAAGCATTTCACGAGTTATCGCTTGAGAGGAAATGACTGACAAATTATACTATCTGGCTCACGGACTAGAAGAAGAAGGGCAAATTGTTGAATTGATCTGAAAATCTCTGCCACACTGTTAATTCAATTGAAGAACTTATCTCTTCCTTGTATGGTGAACAAAATCAAATAACAAATCATGATAACTCATGGCTTTGCGAAAGAGCAATTTTGACTCCGCGAAATGACCAAGCTGCAAGAATCAACTTGGATATACTCAACAATGTTGAAGGATAAGTAGTTGAGTATACTTCTATCAACATAGTAATGGAGCAAGATGACGCTACCAATTATCCCGTTGATTTTCTTTATTCTCTGAGCGCTCCTGGACTTCCAGCGCACAAGATTAATTTAAAAACTGGCGTCCCAATTATTTTGTTGAGAAATTTAAGTCCCCCAAAATTATGTAACGGAACAAGACTGAAAGTTACTTCTCTGCAGCGTAACATAATAGAAGCAGAGATTTTGGCGGGATGTGGATGATGTTGGTGAAAGAGTTTTTATACCACGAATTCCACTGATTGCCAATAATTACCCATTCCGTTTCAAACGTGTACAGTTCCCGTTTGAGTTTGTGTTATGCAATGACTATAAACAAAGCCCAAGGGCAGACGCTACATGTTGCCGGCGTGGACCTCAGCGTCGGCTGTTTCACACACGGTCAGCTCTATGTAGCTTTCTCTCGTGTAAGTCAACCAAACTGTTTGTTTATGTTTCGAAACCAAACCACGTCGAACGTTGTCTATAAAGAGGCATTATAAGGTACCATATCTAGATATGGTACGAAACCCTTCGTGCGCGAGTCCGACTCGCACTTGGCCGGTTTTATTTTTGCTGATTGTGTCGATCAAACGACCTCTGTGGCACAGTGGTCATTTATAGTACCGCAAGAGCCTTTGGCCTGCAGGGATCCGGATTCAATCACCGGCCAGGTTAAGTTGGAAAATAATCTGTGTCCAATTATTCACATTTTCTATTAATCTACGATTTACGCATTAATCCAAACTTTGTATTTTTGATTTATTTATTTTTTGCTGTGTAACAGTTAACCGCGTGATAAAATCAAATGCACATGGACGAAGTCGCGGGCAACAGCTAGTTTATTAATAAAAAGTCGAATTGGTTTTTGTTTTGTGCAATGCCTAAACGTAAAAGAGGTGCGAAACTTGCCAGTTCTGAAGCAAACGGCCAAAAAAAGGTGCTCGTTTACATTCCCATCGAACAAGAATGAGCACCGTGAGAAGCAGAAAAACAAAATAATGGACGAATTGAGAAGTCAAGAATTGCAACTGGACTGTACCATGGTAGACGTTCCGTCGGGTTTCATCTTACTTTCCTATTTACATAGGACTGTGGGGAATAAGTTCCTAGTCTTTGAGACTATTGCTTAAGCTTCAACTCTGCCCGTTAAAACGAGACAGGTCTTTGGGTTGACTATTGTCGTTGACTGTGCGAGTGCCTTCTTTTGGAAGGCGGCTCCTCGTTTTCTTGTGTCGGCATCTTAGGAAGAAGATTCCTTTTTCTCTTCTTTTCTGGTGGCCTCGCGTGGAGTGGTGCCAGCTCTCTAACGTGAGTGTGCTGGGACGTCTCGACACGTTCGAACATATTTTCCCGAAGCCTGGAGATAAAGTCATCCAGGGATTCGGGAAGGATGCCTTTGGCGATCGTAGAGTTTCGTACGTATCTCGGAGCTTTAACGATGCAGCGTAAAGTAAGGTTCTCTTGGGCTCTGAGTCTCTCTCTGTTCCTATCTGATATCAGATGATGCCAAGCTGGAGCTGCATAGGTAAGTCGGGACCTGATATATGTCTTATACACACCTAATTGGGAGTTTGGAAGCTAAGACTGATTGGAGCCTACCTCTAGCTATCTTTGCTTTACACACGGTATCGCTCACATGGGCGTTCATCGTGAGTCCGCGATCGATAGTGACTCCCAAGTATTTGACACTCGGGAGCCATTTTAGAGGTTGGCCTAAAAGAATGAGATGAGGTGGAACCTGCTTCCTGCCTGTAAGGATTGCTTGCGTCTTCCCTACGTTAATAGACAGCCGCCATTTGGCAAGCCAGTCTGGGAGGGCATCAAGTGTTCTTTGCATTTTCCTTACGGCATATTTTAAGTTTCAACCAGCAACATAGAATGCTGCATCATCCGCAAAAAGGGCTAGTTGAACACCAGCCAATGCGGGGATGTCGTCTGTATACCGAGCATAACATGCTGGTGACAGACAGCTGCCTTGGGGTACCCCAGCTTGAGCTTGTCGATCATGTGAGAGGTGTCCTTCTACTGCTACCTGAAATTTGCGATCCCTTAGGAAGGAGGCCACTATCTTGACAAGTTGTCTTGGAGCGCTGGACGTCGACAGTTTGTAGATTAATCCCTCATGCCACACCCTGTCGAACGCCTTCTCCATATCCAAAAGGACCGCAATGGTGGCTTCTTTATTTAGGCGGCTTCTACCAATGTCACCCAACACTCTAGTAAGTTGCAGAGTTGTTGAGTGGCCCGATCTGAAACCGTATTGCTCTGGTCTTGGTGCAATGTGTGGTTGCAATTTCTCTAGGAGAAGTTTTTCAAATACCTTGGAAATGGTGCTTAGCAAGGTTATGGGTCTGTAACTTTCGGGTTTTTTGGGGTCCTTTCCTGGTTTGTGCAGAACAATCACTTTGCCATTTTTCCAACTTGTTGGAAAGTGGCCAGTTCGTAGTATACCATTGAAAATTCTTGTAACTGCTACTATGGTTTTAAGAGGCAGGTGTCGGAGTGCAGCATTTGTGATATCATCCGCCCCTGGAGCCTTTTTGGGTTTCATTTTTTGTATTACCCTGCGTACTTGGCCAGGGCTGAAAAAGATGAAGGGTTCATTATTTGTATCGGTTGCGGAGAAGTATTCTTCTAGGTGACGTGCAACCATCTCTTCATGGCTGCGGTCTTGTGGTGGATTCGGAGTGAATTGTTTTTCGAGACTTGTGGCCAAAATCTCTGCACGGTCCTCGGCTTTAAATTTTAGGAGTCCGTTAGAGTCTAAGAGTGGACGTGTAGGGGTCTTCACATTAGACATATTTCGGCACAGTCGGTGAACGGAGGGAATTTCGTCCCCTATGTCTTCAATGTGGCGGTCCCATTCTTCTGCCGCTATTGAGTTTAGTGCCTTTGTTACCTTAGCGGTAGCCGCATTTAGTTTTGATTTTGTAGTTGGGCAACGTGTTCTTTGCCAGAGTTTTCTTAGGTTGCGTTTTTGTAAAATTAAATTTTGCACCCATGGTGGTAGGGGTTGTTTTTTAAACCTTGTCGGAGTGTTGCGGGTGGAGGCATCAAGCGCGGACTGGATGTCAGTAGTCAATTCCTTGACTGCTTCTTCAACGTCAGCCGGCGTGTTGATGGGCTTAGAGTAGGATTTAGCAGTAAGAGCAGTGGTGAATTTTTCCCAATCATAACTTCTCCTCGGCTTGAGTGGGAGAATTCTTGATGGTGATTCCTGGAATACCAGGAGGACTGGTCGGTGGTCTGACGGTAGGTCAGGTAGCACCTGTTGTACCGGTAGTGTGCTGAGGCCTCGGTGGACCACTATGTCCAGCACGTCACTGGTACCCTGCTGGCAATAGTGTGTTGGTTCTTCTGGTCCTGTCACACTGTAATCGTGTGCTACTGAGTCCTCGAAGAGGCGTCGACCGTGGTGGTTTGTCACCGAAGAGTTCCAGGCTATATGCTTCGAGTTGAGATCGCCGGCTATTATTGTGGCTTCGTTCTGTGGCATGAGGCCCCGGAGTTCAGTCATGTCGATTGTGGACTCTTGTGGTCTGTAAGTAGCAAATAGCCTCAGAGTTTTACCGGCTATCTGTGCTATGATACCTAGTGCTTGAAAACTCTTTGGCTCTGTGTCTTCTATAATTTGGTGTACTATTGATCTCTTAACTAGTACTGCAAGGCCTCTGAATGTCTTACCATGACTGCTTACTTCGTCTCTGCGGTAGGTTATATAATTAGGGAAGTTGAATGCTATTTGCTCGTTTAGCAAGGTTTCGCTAATAAGCATTACATCCACTTTCCACTCCCGCAAGAATAATTGGATTAGTTTCTTTTTTTTCACTACTGAGTTGGCGTTCCAGTGAACCACACGCAGTAGTGAGGCTGGTAAACTTGCTGTGGTTGTATTATACATGATTTCTCATTAACCTCACGATTCCATCCAGGATGACTGGCACTGGGTCGGTATTAGCCCTCAGTGCTCTTAGTATATCCTGTAATATACCGATGGCTAGCTCGATAGTGGCAAATTTATTGTTGTCTATACTAGCTGTGCCCTCGGGGATGTTTGTTGTACTTGTTTGTATCTGATTCTCTTTTTCTTTTTCTTTGGTAATGGTTGCCTGTTTACTTGGAGCTCCCTCCTGTTGCAATGATGGGACCACCTTGGTAGACGTTTAAGGAAGTGTAAACTTCCTTATATAATTTCTAAACTCTACAAGTAGGTGGTAGGTACCAGATATGCCGTTACACACACTGCCTTCGGCTGAAAATTGGATCTCCGATGATACTACTTCGCGATCTTAACTCTCCAAAACTATATAATGGAACAAGCATGATCGTCAGCTGTCAAACAACACCGAACATTATTAAAGCACTCACGATGGTAGGCGTTAAAGTCTCCCAAAATAACTGATTCTGCTGTGGGATATTAAACTTTGTCAGTCGTTTAACTCAGGTGTGTGAAGAGTGGAGCTACGTCCGAATCACCGCCGTCCGTAGGCATGCATAGAAATAAGAATGATCTACGCGCACCCACAATATCGACAAGTCCCTGTCTTTAAGGCTATAAAGACGGCGACAGCAGATATCCTCCCGGACGAAAATACATACACCGGCACGACTCACGAAATTGTGCTCGAGTTTGTAGCCAGGATACTGTAGGTATGATGTATCGGCCGGGCAGGATATTTGAGTCTCCGTTAGAAAAAGAATGGTCGTCTGCGCAGTCTCCAGATGATGGTGGACTGCGTTAAGATTGGCGTAGCCGCTGTAAAGATTTTTTATTCCTTTAATTACCTGTGGTCATTTTTTAAAAGTTACTTAAGACTAAATATGATGACTGAACAGACAGTTTAGAGGATAAAGGTTGTGGTACTGGAACTGCCGAGGCTTGTATGATTGTACGTTTTGGTACTACACGATGGAAATGATAAGTGAGCTACCTTAACCTAACAGGTTTGTTGGAATAGCTAAGTAAGTAATGTCATTGCCACTCATAAACCTAAAATATTGCTTTAACGGCAAAGTAATTTGTCACAAGTGCCAAAGTTATACGTAATACGTGTTAATACAAATTCTATTTAGTTAAAATTATATAGCTATTGTTCGGAAAACAAAGTTAATATAGAAAGTTAAATCAGATGCATTGCGACACAAACAAAATTGTGTTGTAAAAGAGACATAATTATTGTTGCTGAAATGTTAACATCAATGTTTAACATTGTCAGTATATTAAGTATTATCAAAAATGTTCAGCTTTGCTTAGCTCTAAAACTTTCGTTGGATTGCCAATGAAAAAGCGACAATAGAAACGTTGTCATACCTATGTGGGCTCTTTCACCATCCCCCCCCCCATCGCTTCTCGCCCCCACTCAATCACAATCGCAACCGCGTAACTGGATACTCCCTTCGGGTTCGAGGCTCACGCTGGTCGAAGTGACGACCCCAAAAGCGATCAGATTGTCGCCCCAAAAGCCCGGTGGAGCATTTATGGCTGCAACAGATATCACGTATACCATAGTGACAGGAACCGAGCGGCAACTGGGCTGCGTGACGATGGCGGTCACCCTATGCGCCGACCGTGTCATCTCCGGCGGCGTGCGCTGCCGCTGCCCTGCTTTCGCTACCTGCTATTTATTGTTGACCACGTCGAGTTTGAGTTGTGCACAGATACAGGCCGATACATTATTTCTGGTGCTTAACAACCTAACATAATAAATATTGTTTATTAATTTTCCTATACAATAACCTATTGACACGTCAACACATAGATATACCTTCTTTCCATTGTAACGTCAGCTATGCTCTACAATTACTTTTATCTTACCTCGTATCGTATCGTAACACATTTTGACATGTGTAATCCGCACTTTCGGGATTCCCGATTCGACTCTCGTGTTGTGCGGTCGTGTTTTCGAGCGTCAAGTGCTCTTAGTGTGCTCCGTGCAGTGGTGACTCAGCTGGTGCGCATTCCTGTGTGGTGTTTTGCCTCAGCGCTGACGACCTCGAATTGTTGTTTGGTTTATTGCCCGCAATTCCTGGAAAATCGGCCTGAGTGTTGAAGCGCTGCTCGGCAGTGTGTATTGGCTGGGAAATTGCTTCTCGGCCCGCGCTGAGTGTGTTTGTGCGTTCTTCAACGCGCCCATAACCGAGTGTTTATCGAAGCGATACTGTGCGTTTTTGTGCGTGAGTGTGTGTTCTCGTAGTCGCGGAACTACTACGCATAGCGGTGACCCTCGCTTGCCTCTTTGACTGTTACCGGTTCGCCCGGTCTGAGTCCGGCTTTGTGTTAAATCGCTAGCGTAGTATTTCCGCTTCAGCGGTTCGCCGCTCCGTGCATTCTCGCGTTTTAAGTGTCGATTGCGTTTTAGTTTGTAGAAATCCAGTTCCGAGTGCTCAAGGGCTGGTGGGTGAGATCGTATAGCTCTTTTCAGAGTTGCGGTCTACCTAAAAGTTTCTCGTTCATAAACGTCTCGTTGCTGGGGGGAAACCTAACGGTGACAACGTAACCCCGGCCGTAGGAGTAGGAGTTAGGTACACACCAGGCAATCCGTAGCACTGCGGGGCGCCTGGCCACATTTAGGTATTCTTGCTCCTCGCCAGCAATGGTGGGGAGTCACTAGGCACTCAAAACCTACACCCCGGCCACTACCGCGATGGCCGAGCAACTCACCGGCTTGTCCCCGGACCAGCTAGGGGCAATCGTGAAAAATCTTGTTCGCGATCGCCCAGAGCTGGCCCACGCTATCATCAAGGCTGTGGGGCCTGCCCTCACTGCGTCCAGCACAATCGCGCCCTCCCCGTCCGTCTCATCGCGTTCGACTCCGCGCTCTCGCTCGCGCAATCGTTCGCGCTCTCTCTCCCGCGAACCCCGCGAACCCCGCAATCGCGACCCGCGTCTCGCTCGCCGCGCTCTTCGGGCCCCTGCGCCCATTCGCCCTCCCACTCCGGTAGCCGATGAGACCCCTTCTCGGTCTCTCGCTACCCCGCCCCCCGCAACCTCCGAAACCGCACCCCGGTCTCCAGCAGCCGTAATGTCCGCTGAGTCGGCGTTGTCTGAGGACGACGAAGGCTTCAAAGTGGTTGGCCTGGGAACCAAAAAGGGTAAAAAGCGGAAGAAGTCCGCCAAGTCAAAAAAGGCTTCGGCGGCATCCGCTCTGGAGTCTTCTACTCCTCCTCCCTCCGACTCTGAGGCTAAACGCCTCAAAGCGCCTAGCGCTTCCGCGTCCCCGTCCCCGTCCACCTCGGCGGCCAGCCCTGAGCTAGCCGCCATGGACACAACCCCCCCCGCCGCCACCTCTTCGCAGTCCGACTGTCCCACTTCGGGACGGAAGGAAAAATCTCCGCCCCCGATTGTCATCAAAGACAAAGGGGCCTGGCCGAATATTGCTAACGCTATGAAGGCCAAGCGTATCAATTATACGCACGCCCGCAATGATGCCGAGCGCGGCATCAAAGTGCAGGTCCCGACACCGTCAGATTTCCGAAATCTGACGGCCTTCCTCACGGCTCAAAAATATGAGTACCACACGTACTCATTGGCCGAGGAACGCGTTTTAAGGGCAGTCGTAAGGGGAGTCCCTAGGGAATTCTCCACCAAGACTGTCCAGGACGACTTAATCGTCCAAGGCCTCCCCGTACGGGAAGTACATCGCATGTACAATGGCCGTAATAAGTCCGAGTGCTACGACATGGTGCTCGTTGTACTAGACCTGACAACAGAAGGCAAAGCCATCTTTAATATTAAAGATGTTTGCAGCCTCAAAGGCATCAGGGTCGAGACTCCGCACAAGCGGTCGAACTCTAGCCAATGTCACAGATGCCAGCTATATGGCCACGCGCAGCGCAACTGCAGACGCAGACCGCGCTGCGTCAAATGTTTACGCGATCACGCCACTCCGGACTGTGATCGCGATCGCTCCAACGCATCCGACCCGGTCGCTTGCGTACTCTGTGGGAGCGAAGGCCACCCAGCGAATTACCGCGGGTGCCCCAAAGCTCCCAAACAGAGCTCGCGTAAACCCAAACAGGGTAAATCGCGCCCCTCCGCCCCCCGCCAACAGGCTCCGCTCGTGCCTGCTCCCCTCCCTACTGTCAACGCCTGGAGCCGTCCTCCAGCGCTAGTAGCGTCCAAATCAAATGAGACAGACAAACTTTTGTCTGCGCCCCGGACCCGTCTCAGTTACGGGTATTCCCTACCCCGCCCCTCTCATGTCCCGGGACATCCCGCGTCCAGCGCCTATGAGAAGTGCTCCCGCACCTCTCGCGCAAACGCGCCTTGCCCCCCCGCGCCCCTCTCTCGCGCTGCCCCGCAACGCCGCTCAGACGGCCGAGCAGCAGCATTTCGACATTCTCTCCGAAATTTCTTGGGCCTGCGACCCTGCCTATTTCGAGATCGTGTACGCCGAGTACGTACAAATCACCAATTCCCATCAAATGCTCAGCTTCATGGCTAAGCATCGCGACTTCTTCGCCGTCCTTCGCAGGGTAACTCCAAAACCTTAAAACCAAAATGGATTGCACAACCGCGCGCGAAAAACCCCGGTCCGTCTCCATAGGCTATTTTAACGCCAACGGTCTCCGCAACCAAAGAGAGGAATTATCGCAATTCCTCTCGTCCCAAAAACCGGACGTCTTCCTCATCCAGGAAACGTTCCTAAAGCCCGCTTTCCGTACCCCTTCGATCGCGAACTATCGCACCGTCCGTAATGATAGAACTTCTTCCAATCTCGGAGGCACTCTCATCTATTACAGGCGCTCCCTGCATTGCTCCCCTATCGATCCTCCACCGCTTACGAATTTAGAAGCATCCGTCTGCCGCCTAGCGATGACCGGCCATCAGCCGATCATCATTGCATCGGTTTATCTCTCTCCCCTAAAAGACTTGCTCGAGAGCGACCTTCAGTCGCTCTTAAGTTTAGGCGACGCCGTCATTCTTGCCGGCGACCTAAATTGCAAGCATCGCCGCTGGAACTCTTCTGTAACTTCACAAAGAGGCAGACTCCTCGACGATTTAGTTGACAGACTAAACTTTGACATCATCGCTCCCATGACGCCCACTTACTTTCCCCACAATACTCGGAATAACCCCGACGTACTCGACATAGCACTTCTAAAGAACGTAAGGCTAAGCTTTCGCTCTATCGAGGTGCTTGACGAACTTGACTCGGACCACCGCCCTGTCGTCCTCCGATTAGGTTTCCCTTCGGACTCTCCTCCCGACACTAGAACCGTGACGGACTGGGATAAATTTGGGCAATTGCTCGAAAATCCCAGCTCGCCACATCTAGACCGCGTTCCAAACGTAATCTCTTCCGCGACCGATCTAAACGTAGCTATCGACTCTCTCACTAGCCACCTGACCGCCACCGTTGGCGAGTGCTCACGACAGGTGCCGGTTGGTGATTTTCACCACCTAATCCTGCCTCAGCACATCAGGTCGCTAATGACTGAGCGTAACGCGGCCCGCCGCGCTCGCGATCGCGCTCCCACTATCGATAATAAAGCTCGCTTCAACGACTTACACCGCCGTGTAAGAACCGTAGCTGAGCTCCGCGCCCAACGTTTTGGTGATCTTATGGAGAACATTTCTCCCTCTCACCAAGCTTATTGGCACTTAGCCAGAGCTCTAAAATCCGAAACCGCGAACTCTCTCCCTCCGTTATCTCGTCCCAACAACAGCGTTCCCGCGTTCAACGACGACGAAAATCGAAATCTTTCCTTCTCAATGGAAAGATGCAATTGTTATAGGCATCCATAAGCCAGGTAAAGCTCGTACCGAGCCGTCCTCCTATCGCCCCATAAGTTTACTAAAGGCCCTTGGTAAACTCTATGAACGCCTCCTCCTTGCTCGCCTACGGAACGCTATAGTTTCCAGAGGCATTTTAATAGATGAGCAGTTCGGCTTTCGTGCCAAACACTCATGCGTCCATCAAGTCCTCCGCATAACGGAACATATTCTTACAGGCTTTCAGCCAGCTTTAGGTAAGACCCGTCACACGGGCGCTGTCTTCTTCGATGTAGCGAAAGCTTTCGACAAAGTTTGGCACAACGGTTTAATTTTAAAACTGTACAACTTTCAGTTGCCGAATCGTCTCGTGCTCATCATACGAGACTATTTGTCGAATCGTAGCTTTCGCTACAAAGTCGAAGGCACTCTCTCTTCCCCCCGTCCCATAGAAGCAGGAGTCCCGCAAGGGTCCGTGCTCGCCCCCATCTTGTACCTTCTGTACACTAACGATATCCCTACAACGATAGGTACCCAACTAGCCCTCTTTGCGGACGATACCGCTATCTATACCACAGATAGGCAAGTGAGTCGAATCACTGAGAGACTCCAACCCGCTATCACCGCCCTAGGCGAGTGGTTTCGGAAATGGAGAATCGAGGTGAATCCCGACAAAAGCTCTGCCGTTCTTTTTTCCCTAGGCCGCCCTCCGCGGCCTTCTCCCCTTTCTCTTTTCGGTCGTGCCATTCCCTGGCAAAATAAGACCAAATATCTCGGTGTGACCATGGATAGTCGTTTGAACTTCCAAGCTCACACCAAAATAGTTAGAGACCGAGCCGCTTTTATCCTCGGCCGTCTCTATCCCATAATAGGCAAGTATAGTAAGATGTCGCTTAGAAATAAGCTAAATCTTTACACAACTTGTATCCGCCCCATACTAGCTTATGCTAGCGTAGCCTATGCGCTGTCCAAGCGCAATCTCCACAAACTCCAGACCCTCCAAAACCGCTTTCTCAGAGCGGCCTCTGGAGCCTCTTGGTACGTTCGCAATGCGGACCTACACAGAGACTTCGAACTTCCCACGATTCCCCAATACTTAAAAGACTTGGCAGTCCGCTTTTTCGAGCGTACGCGAAATCACCCGAATCGTTTAATTGTGCAATCCACAACGTATCGTCCCCCCGATCGACCCGGTCACGGTCGTAGAACTATTGTTAGGCGGCCTCGGCACGTACTAACGTCCCCAGATGACGATCTCGCTGTCCGGATAGCGAGATTAGTCTCAACGACCTCCCCGAATAGGGCCTCCCTCCAAACACGACGCCGACGTCCCCGGGTTCGTCGGCGCCCACAAGGATACACTAGGTATCAAAGAGTGCCGGGGCGCTTCTCGCCCCCACTCAATCGCAACCGCACCCGCGTAACGGGGAACTCCCCTCCTGGCGGTGACTCACCTTCGGGTTCGAGACTCACGCCGGTCGAAGGGACGCCCCCGAGAGCGACAACCCAAGCCGAGGCTTCCCCCGCGGGAAGCCCTTGAGCGTTGGGCGCTATATGGGCTGCGGCTCCTTCAGAGTCTCGCCCCAAAAGTCCGGTGAAGCAGTAATGGCTGCAACAGCCAACTGCAGTGTCAGCTCAGAAAAAAGAAAAAGAAGAGAGGCACTTTCATTATTTTAAATAACTAGACATTGCCAGCGGCTCCGCCCGCCCTAAATTCGGTTATCGGCGTGGGATTCATTTACTTAATCACAGTATTAATACTGTAATTTACTCCTTAATTAGCCCGCCCTAAATTCGGTTATCGGCGACTGTGATTTGCTCCTTAATTACACTAATGAAGTTTGCTATATCAATATTAAAAGTAGCCTATATGCTATTTCAGAACCTAACCTATATGTATGCCAAGTTTCATCCCGATCCGTCAAGTGGTTGAAGCGTGAAAGAGTAACAAACATCCATCCATACAGACAAACAAACTTTCACATTTATAATATTAGTAGGATAATGTTTGTTTATTTAGTTTTTTGACGTAGTATATTTGACATCTCAATCTGTCATAGAATTAAAATCCCATATCCAACCTCCCTGTACTACCCATAATCACCATATGCTAAAACTAAAAAACTAACCTAATGTAAATAAATCTGACGCGTGTTCCGTCTTACGAATTTTCTAAAGTGTTCACTTCAACATACAACCTGAATATTACATTTTAACATGTGTAATCAGCACTTTCATCTTTTTATCAACCCAATTTCCTCTTACTTTTTATTCGTCCTATAGAGTTTAACATTTTTTACCCATCACAAAAAAAGTGCACAACGCTGCTAAAGACGTTTTCAATTCAAAAGTATAATAGGCGTTGCTTTGTGGTTTCCGTCTGACGATCAGTCTGACGCGAGTTTATCATTTTTTACCCATCACAAAAACTAACCTAATGTAAATAAATCTGATGCGTCTTACGAATTTTCTATGAATTTTCGATCAGGACACGTGACCTGACGCGAGTTTATCATTTTTTACCCAAACCAAAAAAAGTGCACAACGCCGCTAAAGAAGTTTTCACTTTAAAAACATTGTTTCATTTGAATATTAATAACATTGGTAGATGAAGACGCGGGCAAAAATTATGTAAAACTGAATTCGAAATTGTCACTTGCCTCAAATAGGTAATTTTGAAATCCGCACCATGAACCCTTATATACATAGACTGTTAGATATATAACCCTACCTTTTCTTAGCCGTAGTCGGCTAAAACTTTATGCATTTACATTTACAAATGTCGCCGAAACGCGTGAATTTAATAAATGATAAGCCTTCCTTTGCTGAAGACGAGTAAAAAAATTGATAACTCAAGACAACACTAGGTATCGATACAATTATCGATATGCGCGCATCACTTCAACTTCCGTATATACGTATATATACTACTACCTGCGATTATTGAGCGAAAGGGACAACTGCACCTCGGGCTCATCATACCTAAATAAAATCGGTAAAATCGATGTTCCGTATCCCTCGATTTCCTCCTTCAAATCTTAACCGATTTCAATGATTTTTTCAATATGTGGTTAAGAAGAACATGTTTTATGTCTGTACGTTTTGCTTTTTTTGATTAGGTTTAACGATTTTGAGTTGAGAGTTTATCTCCTTTAAAAAAAAAATTGTCAACAAAAACGATACGTACAGACATGCTAGTGACAAATATTTACCTGTCTTTCCAAAAATAATCACTCTAGTGTTATAATCGAAGGAGGAAACAGGGGAATACGTTTGTATGGAAAAAATGTCACAGCGTTTCCTCTTAATGTTAAAACGTTGAGTACCCCTGACTGACTTATTTAATAACGTGGACACTTAGAAAGCATGCGCCTTCGAAGCGGTCCGATCGCTGATTATTTATTTATTTAACTTATGTTATTTATTTTACAGAAGATGAAGAACCAGCCCATTGGCTGCACTAGCCATTGCCTCCCTGCTCCGTCAGATGTACGCCGTCTGTAACCTAAGAAAAAACCTGGAGACAACCTCGAAAAGAAACCAGGAACGGTTTCCTGGCACGCGTCCCAGCACCATCCGAAATAAGAACATTTTATTTGTAAACAGAGGCGTTTAACTTGGGTAAAAATCAGCCTTCTATCCTCGTGGGAACGTAGTCAACAATGTTTAGCTTTGCTAACAATTTTGTTGAATTGACAATAAAAAAGCGACAATATAAACGTTCTCATATCGATGACTCACCTATGTGGGCTCTGTGGGGTTAACTGTTCAGACAAACATGGGTATGTTCTCACATGGAGAATAGGAATGCTTAGAATCTTCAAAAGACCTACTAAAATGTAATCATTCGCGTGGCTTTCCACTGAAAGAAGCTAAGTACAATTTTAAGCGTTCCATACCTCAAAAGGAAAAAAGGAACTCTTTTAGGATCACTTTGTTGTCTGTCTGTCATGACCCTCGTCTGTCTGTCAGGAACGCGTGAAGGTATCAAGTTCAAATATATATCAAATACTAAGGTCTACGGTCACTTAAAGCTGTAAAAAATCAAGCTTCTAACTCAACGCAATAAAAAAATACGGCCATTTTTGTCGCGTATTTTGGCATTCTGGGCAGAGGTACTTCCCGTCGTCCCAGAATCATAAAATTTCACACGAAGCAAGGTTTTATATCACAAGTCCCTTTTGCAATAAGGATTTTTTCAATAATGCAAAAAAAAATATGCTCAAAATACAATACGGTTATTTTTGTAAATCAAAACCCATGGGGTACTTCCCGTTGACCTAGAATCATGAAAAAAAGCAATGCCATGTAGCACACAAAAGAAAATATAAAAACCGCAAATTTCATCAAAACATCTCAAATCTTTTTTTTTTTTGCGATTATAAACTAATTTGCAGTTGGTAAACTAACTGCGACCTATGTCGATGTATTGGCAACGGCAAAGTTATAACTTAACTTCAATCAATACCGTTTACGTTTTACGGAACCCTCGGTGCGCGAGTCCGACTCGCACTTGACCTGGTTTTTTGCACAGACCTCCCTTTGCTAATTCAGAAAATGCTCCCCTTAGATTACAGATCTCGCTCGAACCGTAAGTAATCGATTCTGCTGAGGAGTACCAGCATTTTCGTTTAAGCCATAACCAACAGAACTGTCTGGTGTGTTAACGATTTGAGCAGGAATGTATAATACATTATCTGAGAAGTCGGGAAGTACTTCACGTACAAAATGGCATATACGTGTAAAACGGCATGCTTGCTGCATTTTAAATCTAGCTGGTCTTATCGCCATGTTGGCATTTTTAGCGCGCGCCTTAATGTCTGTTAGTGTACTGTCAAAATACTGTCATGATTAACTCAGCCATTTTTTCTCAGTCACCGTAAACAGATTTTCGACCGTTGAGTTTTTTTTCGCTGCAATGAGTTTTGATAAGTCATTTGCTTTGAAACCTTTTGTAACATATTATTATCCCTAACAATTTGCCTTGAGTATTGAGTTTTGTTTAGATGAAAAACTTTGGTGTTGTTTTATTTTTGGACCTTAAGTTTATTGAAAACCCGTTTAGACAAAAAGCATATAAATGCTCACGGACCTGAAAAAAGACGGACGTAACCTGGTCTAAAGATAAAGAACGAGTGAACCAGTGGTCTCGAACGTCAAATTGCGAAATCGGTAGAGCTGTCCACTAAAATCGGTATATTTGTACCTACTTGTTCCTAAAATCGGTATATGACAAAAAAAATACAAAATTCAATTAAATCCGTTTATTTATAATGAAATAGTTAACTTTCAAACTAATTACAAACACATTACATTAAAAAAAAAAAACTACAACAAAACAGCTAAATAGGCTGTCAACATAAAAATACTTACATAATTATTTTTTAGTACCATACCAGTGTTCTTTGACCATATTCTCAGTCATTTTTGAATTTATTTCAAAGTCATAACAATTTGCGTCATTAAATAGTTGTTTAGCATGTAATAGACCAGTGATTGACTCAGTAGATAGCCTATTTCGTTGTTTTGTTTTCATAAGATTAATGTGCGAAAATATGCGTTCAACTTTGGCGGATGAATGCGGCAAAGATAAAATATTAAAGATAAAAGTAGGTAACAAAGGAAACATTTAAGTGTAATCGCCACGCTTTAATAAACTGACTTCATCCTAAAATAGTTCTACATCATCGGAAAATGTTTTGATTTGTTCACAATTTCTTAAAATGCGCCACTCTGTATCAATTTCCTGGAAATCTTTGCACTGAACAATATTGGGAAGTAGCCTACTAATAGGAACTATCGACGCAGTTTTGCCACTTTTAACATTTGTTGCTTCAATTATGTCTAAACTTTTCAGTGGATTATTTTTCAGTGGAAACCGCGTCGTTATTTGCTTACAGGCTTCTGTATAAAAATCTAGGCATCTGCATTTAAACAAATTTACTTGATCTGGTGTTAGATCTGCTGAACTACTAAGTAGTGTATTAGACGCCGCAGCACCATAGTATACGGCGTCGATATACACAAAATTGCTAGGGTTTTAAAAATCAACATTTTCAATTGGCGTGCTGGCTCAATATTCTCTTTTTAAAAAGCAATCAAAAATAGTTCTTAATGTTCCAGTAATTTTGGCATATAAATTGTGAATTTTCGGGTGTTCTGCTTGCATTTCTTTATTTAAATCGTTAAATAGCGGTAATACAAAATCTAGAAATTCCAAAAATAATAATGTCGTGGGATCTTGGAGATTCTGTAATATATGCTCTGCAGCTAAAAGATGATCATTATTAGATACTTGGTGTATGAAAAATAGTTTTAGAGCAGAAACTTGTTCCAATAGTCTTTTCACTGCTGCATGGACTGATAACCAGCAGGTCTGAGAGGGGTGAAGTATTTTATGTACTTTTAAGTCACAAAACATTTGAAAATTTGCCACTCTTTTTGGACTAGAAGAAAAGTAGTTGTAAATGTCCCTTACAAGATCCTCTACAAAGCGTGGCAGTTTGGTACAAGCATATGACGCGCAAAGGTGAAACGAATGGCAGGTGCATTTATGTATAAAAATATTGGGAATTTCGTTTTGCAGCAACATTACAGCAGAATTATTACGCCCCATCATTACGTTTGCCCCATCAGATGCAAAACCTATTTCATTCTTTTTATACGGAATATCATTGCTTCTAAAAAGTTAACAATGTGTTCAAATAAGGATACTGCATTAGCATCTTCCAATGGAATAAGAGCTAAAAAATAATCTTTGATGCGATTTTTTTTGGCATATCTCACGACTAGGCACAAGTGTTTGATTGTGCTAAGATCAGTGACCTCGTCAATAATAAGCGAAAACTTAGTTTGCCGCAGATCTCCACATAAATTATCGAAACTTTCTTTACCTATAATATGATCAATTATGGCGTGTGTTTTCGTCGTAGAACATTTTATCTCTTCTGCTATTTTTGAATCAGGACAAATGGATTGTATCAGTTTCGGTAGGTGCTCCATAATAGTGAATGGTAGATTGTGTTCAGCAACAGACGAGGCCAATCTTATTTCACCTGAAAATAAAATAAAGAATTAAAATGACGTAGGTATGTCTAGTGGTCATTAGGGCATTCATTATGTCTAGCAGGGGAATGCCAGGCCAGGATCCTCGTGTCCTACAGCGCCATACCGCTGTTGTTGTGATGATGATGATGATGACATCTAGTATAATACACAACGATTAGTAGAAAACAAAATATTAATAACAATGTAGGTAAATAGATAGTAGGTTGTAAAAAATAATTAAATATTTTTACCTTGTTTAACTAGTGTATCAGATTTTTGAGTTTTTTTCACAGTAAATGATATATCTTGATATATATATGATGATATCTTCGGTTGTGATTTTATATACTTTGATGATACCAAGTGTCCTTGTGAAGAACTATGTTTCTTTAGAGCATCTTTCTCTGATGTTATGTTAATATCCTTATTACAACTCTTACAATAGGCATAGTTTACGCCTTTACTACTTTCTTGCAGCTAGCCTGAAAATTCTTCCTCCCATTCTTTTCTATAAAATTGTAGATATTTTTTTCTTTTTGCGCTTGTACTCGGTTCCTCGTCACACGACATTTTTACTTAATAATTTTCACAATTTTAAACACTTCGCAAACTTTCTTTTCGAAGTTAAGAATATTAATGGATAAATTAACCCCGAAATCCTGTATATATAGCCGAGCGAAAGTGAATTCCCGAACGGGAATCCCCTATAACGGGGATTTCTAAGCTGTGCGCTTACTATTGCTATTGAGGGATTCCCATTAACGTAAAACATAAATGAAGAGGGCTGCCAGGTAAAAAAATCGGGAGAATTTCCACATATTCTCTGAAATCGTGGAAAAATCGTTGCATTTCGGTAGGACAGAGCCCATATCGGTAGAAATACCGAAAAATCGGTAGGTTCGAGACCACTGAGTGAAGCATACAAATGGCCGCCCTTTTAATGTATTGACGTGCTTTGAGGGTTACCATATGAATCACCAATTTGCCCACTTTTTAAATCCAGTATATTTAAATTATCATGTTATTATTTATGTACTATCCACTTAAGCATTAGCTTCGATTATGTTATGCAACAGCTATTTTTTAATTAAAATGGGTAAAAAAAAGGAACAAAGACTAGGGACAAATTATTGCTTAGCACATTTTAACGTTGTCAAATTCAAATAAGAGTGTGATTTTAGAAAGAAACTTTCTACGTAGCCAATAAATTGACGAAATCAAAATTCGCTTGTGTACTTAATTGACATCGCTAACATTATCATAGCAATTTACTATCCCTTTTCCTTTTTAGCGATAAGAAATTGATATGACTAATTTTAAACGGTTGCACGACAGCATCATTATTTTGATCAATCACAACAAATTTTCATGCGTGACCATAGCGACTGAAAACACATTTCAAATAGTTTGATTTTGAACAAAAACAAAATTTAAGAAAAATTTCAAGTGCCTTTCGTTTTTAGGATTTCATTCACATATCACCATGTGATACGTTAAAACACCTCAGTTATTCTGTGGTGGAATTTAAATTCATATATCGTAAATCACTACACAGCAGACGTACATATACATATATACAGACATAATATTTACATTTTACAAACATGTAATATACATATTAAAGAAATATTAAAGTACACATACATACACATATTCATATATGTATACACACAGAAATATATTTTAATACATATACCATAAAAATATTAAATAGATAAGTACCTAGTTCAAAAAGTATTGAATACCTGCGGTATAGCCGAAGCAGTGTTTTGCATTTGTGTTTCTGGAGGGTTTATTAGTAACTGCAATAAATGCAATATATAAGACTAGAACAATCCCCCAAAAATAATTTTTAACAAATACAATTGCTTACCCTTTTTGGAATAGCATACTGAACCAAGCAACGCTAAGGGGCTAGCTTTTGTAATAAAATCGACGGCATTGAAATGTGCAGACGGTACTAGCAGATGATGGGTTCCAATTATGTTCTTCTCTACAGTTTCGTATAATTAGGACCCAATCATCTTTGCGATTTTTATTTCTAGGAAACCTAATAAAAATGAAGAAAAAAAACTGTCAAAATTAAGACTGACTCGCATTATGAGGGTAATTTTCCCGAAATCTATGACTCAATACCTAACAACTATAATTAAATTTAAAATTTTAACCAAAAAAACCGCGGACATTAAGAAGAGGACGCAAGAGTGACTTTATATGGGTTCCATTCTTTTCATTTTAAAATACAGAATCCTAAAAAATTACGAAACCTGATCTGACTGAGTCACAAATGCAACTAATACAGATTTCCCAACTTTTAGGGAAAATTGCCTATAAAAAAACTGACAACACTCTTATATTTTTGTTTAGAATTTACATCTAAGTAAAGAAAAGACAATTATAAAAAAAATAACAAAATCATCATAACGTACGCGTAGTAGGTGATTCCTTGTGACTTTTTAAGTTTTCTCGTGTAGTTTTTACACGATTTCACTGCACAAGACGGCATTTTTAACAATTTTCGTCGACGCAAAATACATGTCACAGGCGCTGTCACGCGGTACGTATAATAACGGCGAGTTGTTTGACCTGGTGTATCTGTGTGAGTGTAGGTCATGTATAACAAAAGAAATTGTAGGACCTTGCATGCTTCACATCTTTTCAGTGTTATGTTACGTCCGTCTTTTTTTCAGGTCCGTGATATATGCTATAGACAATACAATTTTAACGTCGCGCGTCGACTCCAAACATCATAAAAAAATCCAACCAAAACGAGAAAAAGGCAAATCACAAACTAGATAGAAACGAACTATTGCGGACAAGGAATTGGATGGTTTGCTGTGCAACATCGAAAGTGTTGTAGTCCAATTTTCAAGTAGCCGTGTTTTCGAGCGTGTTTACATCGTTAGGACCAAAATGTCTTCGACCCTTGTGGACTGTATATTAAAACAACAAATCACGATGATATCAAGCATTTATTACAATATTTAACATTACACAATGTGCTATGCAAAATCATGAAAATATTCAGAGATATTTCGGAAAGTCAGAGAAAAGTAAAAGAATGTGACCAGTATCCGCCACAGGCATTATCTACCATTCTACTATAAAATCTATAAATAAACAGTTTCACAGTTTAGGTGGGTTTTACTTTCTTAGTAATTAAAACCTATTTTTGATATTAATTTTTGCGGCGGAATTCCGGGAGGTGTAAGAGTTTAAAATTTAGTTGGATAATGGACTGCCTACTTCTTTTCTACGACTGTTTCAACTGAGTAGTAGATTTGTAATGTGATAATGCTCAAAATTTTGAAAGAATCAAATCATTAATTTTATTAACTCAGAAACTCGCGCGGCACGGTCGCGTCAGTAAACGCATAGATTAATATTGGGTGGGCGACCACTTGTTCGCGTAAAATTTTATCCGTGTAAAATTGCATACAAAAGCACACTTGTAAAAATTTAACTACATTCACAGACGTAAATCTAAATAGATAACGTAAGTCCCTCCATGTATACATCCTGTATGAAACCAAGCGTGCCACTTTTTTTCCACCTACTGTGACGTACCCTAATATTTATAATCTAGCCTATAAGGCTAATGATTTTCTGACCTAGTTTTATAGAAGAGTATTTATATCTAAGAATGTATCTAATGGCACTTTACTTACAATCTCTAGTTAAGGGGAAGACATTTTGTTTTTGTGTTCTATATTGGTAGTACTAGTTTTTCCATTACGCTTGATAACACTACACTAACTCAAAAGGTTTAGTTCTTTTGAGCCTTTTCACTATGTCCGTGTTGTCGAGGAGCTGGATTGGCACGACGTTCACATGATGATGAAGAGTCTGCTCGTGAAATGTTGTATACTTTTTGATAATTATGTCTGCATTCTCCATACTTTTTGATTATCGTTTTTTATGTACCAGGTTGCATTGACTTTTCCCCTGAGTACCTTATTTTGAAATCTTTGGATGATTAGATGTTACTCTTTTTGGTACAGCCCCACACTGGCATTAGGACTTTTTTGTATAATTTGTTGTGTACGGCCAGAGTAGAATGCCTTCCAAGTAGCCAATACATACTTTTGTACCGTAGTTCTAATTAATCTTTTTTCTTCTTAACGTGCGTAGCTTTGCGTCAACCGTCATACCTTAATACTTTGCTGTATGATCTTGTTAATAAATACCGGACAGTACTCATCTTTTTTGTTTGTAAAGTTTATATGTACCAATTTTAGTTAATTCAACTTTATTTTCCATTTTATTGTCCAGTCGTGGATTTTCTTAACCGCTTATTAGAGCTTCTCGGCTGCTTCTGCATGAGAGTTCCTTAGTGCCATTATTGCAGTGTCATCAGCAAAAGTAGCGATTGTATTGTTTTCTAATTTAGGAATGTCACTGGTGTACAAAGGGTACAGGACCGGACCTTATACACTTCCTTGTGGCACCCCAGCTTTAATAGTTTTAATTTCAGAGTATGCATCTTCTTGCCTTATTCTAAAAACTATCTGATAAGTACGATTCTAGAATGTCTGCATATGATTTAGGCCGCATTTTCTTAGTTTAAGTATAAGGCCTTCATGCCATACCTTATCAAATGCCTATGCTACGTCTAAGAAGACAGTAGATTAGACTTGTTTGTCTTCGAGTTTTCTTAATTATATCTGTGATTCTGTAAAATTTGGTCTATGGTGGAATACTTTTCCCTGATGCCGAACTGATGGTCTGGGATAAGGTCGTTGGCTTTTATTATTTTTAGTAGAAGTTTTACAAATAATTTGGCCATAACTGGTAATAGGGAAATTGGTCTGTATGATTTCGCGCCACTAGGCGGTTTTCCTGGTTTAGCTATCATTATTACTTCAGCTACTTTTCATAGATCTGGCACAAATTTCAGCCTATTCGTAGCATTTATGACGTTTTTTATTGTGTAATATTTCACCTAAAATGAGATCCAGGTTCAACTCCAGGTTTTTTTTGGGATTAGGTATGTTATATTTGATTTCCTGTACCACTTCTCTTGGTGAAACAGGTTGCCTTCCTTTTGTGTTCGTTAGTCTGGAGCCCCAATACGTATTCTTACATTTTGAATCACCTCCTAATATAAATCGTTCGCCAAGCAACTTTAAAAGACGCGTATAAGCATCTTTTCGGGTTGTATATCGCGGTGGACAGTTTATGTCTGCTACTGTTAGAGGATACCGCTTTGTGTTGATACAAACTGCAACAGATTGGATGTCCAGCTCTTCATATTTAAAAGTTTTGTAATGTTTGATATTTTCTTTCACAATTACAGCACTGCCGCCATTTCCTTTATTTTCTGGGTGTAATGCAAGATAGACATTATAGCCTTTGAACCTAATGTGTGATTGTTTCGTAAAGTGTGTTTCTTGGTTGAGTTGAGTGGTTGTAGAGCTTCTGGCAGTTAATTATGCGTAAGCATTTTGGTTTGTGTTTGCAAAAATCTTTAAGCTAGTAGCTAAGGTTGGTAGCTGGCTGTTTTACACTGGTATCTGGTAGTTGTGAATGATGCTTTCTTGACGGTCTAATTTTTTAATTATTGCATTTCTTTGGCTATAGTTGGCTGTATGAGCTTCTCCACAGTGTACAAATTTTGGTTTCTCTTCTGCAGGTTTTCTATAGTCTTAAATTAGATGCTTCCCTGCGCATTTAACACACCTTGGCTCTTTTGCGCAGTACTTTTGTGTGTATGCCTGACCTGACCTGTTGGAGAATTTCTATTTGACTTTTTAAGCCATCTACGAGACTTTGCAGTTTTTCCCGTTCTTGTCTTTTTGTAGCGCATATGTTCATTTTCGTAACGTTCGTATAACATATGTTCTATTTCAATTGTAAGCGTTATTCAATTCACTTTAGATGGTGTATCCATTGTCAAGGCGTGTAACAACGTCGCCCTAACAATATGATTTGTCGTCAGTAGGCATGCCTTACACAATGAATATCTAGGTTACCGCAGCTCGGCCTGCGCAACGGCTTTGTTGTGATGCGTTAGCACTTGCACTGTTGTTAAACGCGGTCGCGAGTAACATAACTGTTCTCAGCGAAAATCGAACGATCGCCGATTTAGTAATAAGAATTCACCGTCCGCACAAAATCTATTCAATGTCGCCGCCGTCCGCCACGTACGCAGCTGTTAGTCTGAGTGAGAGGTCACGCATCCCGTTCGCTTGTCTCTTTTTTTTTAAGTTCATCATAAGTTTACAGTTTCAGTACAAAAGTTGGTATTGCTTTTGTAGTCAGTCGTCGAAATTTCTTTGTTTCCGTAAAGCTGCCATCATTAAAATGAACAGAACAAATTCGACTATGTTTTGTTGGAAAACAATTTTTATGTCCCGTCGCTTCAATCTATTTCTCTTTGCTGTTGGGGTCACTTGGTAACCTGTAATTTTAATTATTGTTATCCTGAACAGAACTAGACTAGTTCTCTTCACTAGACAGAAAAGTTATTGCAATAAAATAAAATACGTGTCACAAAATATACCTAGCTAATCATTATCATTTCTCTGTTTCTAAAATCGATAACAAGTGTACAACGCTTTTTATTAATTTGACAGAAAAATGAGAATAGTGACCCTACTACGAAGCTGAGCGACGAGTGAAAGTTTCGGTCGATTTATTTTCATTGCGGGTTTTAATAAACAAGTCTTACAACTTTGTAACTAAAATCGGTAATGTATTATTAATCATGCAGTACAATTGGGCATTTTTCTTTAATTCGGTTGACGACCAATGCCGATAACGGTAGAGCGCAGACAAAATTAAAGAGCTTCAAAGTAAGAGCATTGCTCTCCCCCTTTTGACATGCGAAGTACATCCGTGCGTTATCTATTTAGATTTACTTCTGTGACTACATCTGTGTAATTCAATTTAGATAAAATTAACACCTAGTCAAACAATCTATTTATTTTTGGTGCAAGTTATAATTAATTTATATCTTCCAAGGTACCTATTTGTAGCCGAAAATGCTAAGAAATCTTGGAAAGACTTACCTCTTTTGGCGTTATCGTGTCTTTGATAAACTTGTGTATAAAATGTGGTGTAGTGCTTACGATTATGAGTGTTTGTGTTTCTCTGTGTGTCACTGTCTATAATCCACTTTATATATAATTAATTCCAATCACGTACGCCGCCGCGCGTTCGAAGTATTGTACAGACTATAACAGACTGCGTGACGTCGCGCACAGATTAAGCTACGATGCTATCGCCGGACTGACCGCATAATCTTTACTGAACACTATTCATTTGAATAATATGCAGTAAAGGGCAATTTTATTCTACATTAAAAACAGTTTTATAGTATAGTCGAGGTTTTCAACTTTAGTTTAATGACTAAGCTGTAAGCCAGCCAAAACGAAGAAATGTAATTGATAAAGGACACAAGAGAGGAGAAAGTTAAGGTACCTTGAGGTGTGAGTGTCATTATGTGCAGGTAAAGTGGGCGCTAAGACCTTAATAATAACTCCTACGGCCTTTTGCTTTGTAAATTTTATTTTCTCTTAACAAAACGCGCGTTCATAGAACCCACGGACGGTAATGACGCGCCTATTCTATCAAGCATGTATAAGAGCTGTATCGTTACTTTCTCGTGGTTTTCTCTACTTCAATTCCCGCCTTTTTAATCGTATTTTGGCTAAGTAACCACAGGTTTATAAAGTTTATCTACACTATGATTCTGAATGCAAAATCCTAGGGGATTTCTGGGGGGAAATCAAATTAGTCTAGGGGTACGTCGCCGAGACCATCTGGCAACACTGCTTATGAAGACTGGCGGAACCGAGAGCACATTTTCTCTCGTAGCAGCTAAGCAGTTCGATCGACCAGCGGATCGTGCAGTCCCGCTTTGATGGCTGGTTGGAACTTTAATCAGCAGAGCCCGGCAAGAATATGTCAAGTAACGAGAAAGTGAAGTTTACAGGCATTAATGCGTCGTGATTCTAAGATAATTTTGTTGGTTAGGTTTGGACATGCCGCGGTCGCGGGGCTGTAAGGGTCCAGCCGCGGTCGCGGGGCTGTAAGGGTCCAGCCGCGACTGCGGCCTTAGATAGGGCGCGGTCCGCCTAAAATTGAGGGCGCCGATCGCGGGATCTATGTGATATTGGTTCGGGTCGCGGTCGGGTAGGAGGCCACGATCGCGGAGTCTATAGAATGTTAGCACGGATCGTGGTCTGGGTCACGATCTAGGTAAGAAGGAGCCTCAGGACACTGGTTTCAACCGTGGCGCAGAGGGAGGGAGCCGCCGGCTGAGGGGGGCCTGGTGCCCCTTGCAGCCGGTGAAGAAGGACGTCCTACCATCACGTATATATCTTGGGTGTTGTAAAGACTCACCTGAGATCTATACAATCCACACCTTTACATAACCGTATTATGCACAGGAAATAACTTAGTCACCCGTCAACTCGGTCCGTCTCGTTTAGCAGTGAGTTATAGATTACGGTAGTATAGACATGTGTAAAATGATTGGATTGATAACTTAAGGCGACTGCCATTTGATGTAGGTATGTTGATAAGATCACCCATATTTCTGCCTATGAGCAGACCGTCGCCAAGGTTGTACTATATTTATAGAAATGAAATAAGCCGCGAAGCAGATGAAATAAGGTGAGCATGCTCTTCGTATCATTCGTACGGTGGCACGTGGTATACCCTGGGCACCGCTGCTCAGGATAAGTGCTAACCGTCACGACAACAGTGTAGGGGCGCGCGGGCATATCAAGAATTTATGTAGACAGTCAATAATAAAGATTTGACTATATCTGGACACGGAGAGTGTGATAGACACTCTCCACGCTAAAAGTAGGCAGCGCTCAACTACAACCTAAATTATCCGCGGTAGGGTGCGTGGGTTTACATTTATGTGATTTCTGTATACTTAAGTATCGGAAAGTCATGTTACAACTACTACAGCGGTAAGGTATCTCCCTTGTGTGAATCCTCATGTGTATTGTCAAAACGCTCCGCCTAGCAAAAGATTTATTACATGTATCGCAACAGTAAGGCTTATCTCCCGTGTGAAAGCGCATGTGGACTTTCAGTTGATTGTGACTTTTAAATTTCTTACTGCAAATATTGCAGCAGTAAGGCTTATCTCCTGTGTGTGACCGCAAATGGGCTTTGAAATGATTGTTGGTAGTAAATTTCCTACTGCAAATATCGCAGCAGTAAGGCATATCACCTGTGTGTAATCGCATGTGGACTTTTAAATTACTGTTACTTTTAAATTTTTTACTACAAATGTTGCAGCAATATAGTTCATAGCCTGTATGTAAGCGAACATGGACTTTTAATTGACAGTTGCTCTTATATTTTTTACCACAAATATCACAGCTATAAGGCTTATCGCCTGTGTGTAAACGCGTATGGAGCTTTAACTGAGCGTTTGTATTAAATTTCTTACTGCAAATATCACAGCAGTAAGGGAAATCACCTGTATGTAAGGACATGTGGAGTTTCAAATGACTGTTGGTATTAAATTTCTTACTGCAAATATCGCAGCGATAGGGCTTATCGCCTGTATGTAAGCGCATGTGGACTTTTAAATTACTTTTGTACTTAAATGTCTTACTGCAAAAATCGCAGCAATAATTTCTAACGCGTGTGTGTGAGCGCATGTGGACCTTTAAATTTCCTTTGTTTTTAAATTTCTTTGTACAAAAACTGCATCCATGATGTTTATTGCCTTTGTGCTTACGCATGTGAGCTTTTAAATTATTGCTACTCTTAAATGTCTTATTGCAAGTATTGCAGCAATAAGATCGTTCTTCATGATGGCTTATCAATAGAGAGGTGTGTGTTGACAATAATCCCTTGTGTTCATCCTCACTTTCTTGAGCATTGTCTGGAACGTATGTAGGCAAAGGGCAAATCTCTTCTGATGATGTCATTTTAACACCTATAAACATATAAAATATAGCTGTTAGAGTGTTTAACCTCAACCGTTGCACGCCCCACCGCAGGAGGACAAGCCACGCTTTCAAGAAGGAGGCTAGCACACAAATTGGCGATCAATATCGAGGTAGTGTTCTCAAGCGACGCATAAGGCTCTGACTTGGTTTAATCTCATATGACAACACAGCCAGGACCGACGGTTTTAAGTATCATCCGAAGCACTGAGGAGCTTAGAAAAATGTGCCACTAGGTATTCACCTATCCAGGTACTGACCACGCCCGACGTTGCTTAACCTTCGTTTATCGTTTCCAATAGACAAAAGCAACTGGAGACTTGTTAGAGTATGTCTTAGCCAAAATGAATTCATCACTGTCAATAAAGGCTACATGTGTGCCAAAATACGAGTTAGCAAGAATTACCAAGTTACAGCTGCAGGAAGCTACTAAATACAGGTGGCTTAAGACCAGCTATAATGGAGACAAATAGGAGAAGCCTACCTTTAACAGAGGACAACTTCTGGTCAAGATGATAATGATTAAAAATACAACAGATATCTGGCAACTTTACGGTATCCAACCTAATTCTAAAACATGGATAGTGAGGCGCCTGATACCAGATCTATCTGATATCAGGTGAATACTACATGTTTATAAATTATGATAGGTAGCTAAATAAAATTTACTGAAATGAATTCACATAATTGTGATGCATTTTAACAGTCTTAAAAAACCAAAATAACAGAACTTTGTAAGTATTCTGACCAGTGTGATGTCTGTAATAAGACTACAACCACAAAATGATTGGCTGATGATACATACCAATGTCATCAACTAGCACAGTCCCAGCTCCAGGCTCCAATGTCTCAGGTTTTACCACAATTTCCTTTTTGATACAGTTTTCACCATATTGTTCCTTTTTGTAACTCTTCTGCTGTTGATCAACTGTATCTTTAATTTCACATTTTGGTTGATATTCCCATCTCTCTGTTTCTTGGTCATCAAATTCCTTTTTGATGACTCCATCGTTTGTACAAATGGTGACTTCAATCATTTCAGTAAACTGTTCAGTTTCTTCATGAATAACTTCTTCCTTAATTTCGACATTGTCTGTGTCAAATCGTGCTTGACTTTGGTTTATTGCTTTTGCTTCAAGATTCATTGCAATGGAAGAGAACTTTCTTTTCTATTTTGCAGTTAGGAATCAGGCAAATGATCAAATTTGGGGAAATAAGATAGATTGCAGTTTTTACTGAAATTAGTTTGTTGCACTTTGTGCCCCCTCTTATTTTCTTTTCATCTTTTGTCCTGGGATGTCAACTCTCTAAAACAAAGACAAGATGTAGGTATTGTTATAATTATTAGAATATGGTTCTTTGATGCCAAGGTTTATCTAACTTATTCATTTTTGTTTCTTTTTTGGAAACTATGACCAGTATTCTTACCACTGTTATTATTATATGTGTCTTAAATAGTCATAATCAAAGGGCAAAGCCAGCAAACCTGAGGATTGACAGACAGAAACCGGTTCACACAAATTAAATTTGATTTATAAGTGCTTTGATTTTTTTTGGTGAAGTTACATTATTTTAATTTGACCTGCGCCGGTGACGTATATGTCTGTGAGACTGGGTACTTTAAAAATTTAAATAGATTTTCCACCCACCATCGATTTGTGTTGTAATTTTTAGTATGCTGCCGCAATGCATGTTGCAGACACATGTTTTAAAGTTTTGGTACCAACCCAGTGCGTGAGACCGACATCACATCATGTAAGTCAAGTTTTTGTTCTATAAAATCTGTTCGGCAGAATATTATCAAGTAGATTTTGGTAAAATTTGTTGCTAGAAGGCAGCGACTAAGCATTAAAATATAACTGTACTCATGCATAAAGTCGATGTACTTTTGGCAGACCAGAAACTAATTGGATCACCAAAGTGGGCAACTCACAATTGGGTTGGTTCCCTAAGATGTTGTCAAATACTATGGCATTAACAGAAAAGAAAGGTGATTTAGGTGAGGAAAATTCAAAATAAGTTTTTCATTATACATGAGAAATATTTGTGATGCCTACACACATATAAAAATTAAGAGGATAGACTTTCAAACCCAGCCAAGTCACTTAGTCAAGAGAGGCTATACGTTGCTGAGAGCCAGAATCCATAGCAGCTGGTACAGTAAAAATTACCCTATTGGGGCCCCACACTAAGAATAAGAGAGTGTTCCACAACAAATAAACAAATGACAATTTTGATTACAAATGATGGTCGCAACCACGGTCTATGAACTTGGAGATGGACCACCATCATAACAATGAAAATTGTAAAATACATTCCATTTTATCATAATTACCACAGAATAGACAAATACATATTGACTAGGTACTAAAAGAAAAAACACTCAAAACGCATACAAATTCACATTTCTTTTTACATACTTTTAAAATATAATAAATAAACTATGTGTCTTTACAGGGTGGCAGTAGTATTTTTAGAAATATGTGATTAATTTTTGTTTATTTTGTAATGTGTACTAGTTATGCTATTAACTAAGGCTATGTTTCAAAACCCGCAGAGTAATTATCGCCCAGTAAAGTTGAAAAATCAACCCGTTTTGGAATGGGAGTTTATGGGACTGAATTTTAACCTTTTCTATGGCAGTGTAAAGAATTCAACTGGACAGAGCGTCCCAAAACCAAACCACTTTTTTGATTTCCTTGTTGCGATTTGGAATGCATCATAAATGATTTTTTTTAATCCCTTGCGCCCCCTTTTAGTTACTCTGACCATGATTTGTTGTAAAAAAAGTGACTATCGAGTTTCTTGCCGGATTCTTCTTGGTAGAAATCTACATTGTGACTTAAAAATATAGTATTTCATAATTTTGAAAATGTGTAAAACCCAATTTAAGTAAAAAAGATTGACTGACCTATTTCGCCCTTTCGCTATAACCAACACAATTCCTTAGTGATTACACACAAAGATAACGATAAAGTTTCCTTTGGCTTTGATTCAGGATTTAAGATTCAACTCTATTTACCACTAGGTATTTACTTTATTTTTTATTATTTACTTAGGACTCAGATTTACATAAATAACATAAATAGCAAGCTACTTTTTTTTCTGTATAGCGATTAGTTTTAACAGTTTTCCAGTGTCAGGGTTGGGAAACGAGTAAATTGGAAATCTCAAGATCGTAAATTTTAAGACAAAATCAAGAAATTAAGGGTTACGTACGTAAAATTACATTTTAATATAAATATTTGCGAAAGAATAGGATAGCACGTTGTAATATTAAGTTACAGTGCGGCCGCTTAGAGAATGCTTGAGTGACCAAATGGTTGATGTAGCCTTGAAATGGTGAAAAATTTACAATAAAAAAACACTTTTACTTTAATAAAATACTGTACAGTATTGTGTCATTAACAAATTTTGTATCTATTAGTTAAGCATAAAATGTACAGTTATGAGAATAAATGAGAAAGAATTATAAATAGAAAGAAAAATACTATATTATTTTTCATTTGTATATAAACTCACTCGCCTATTTGGTATTGTGTCCAGCTGCTGTGCAGAGGGTGTGGGTTCGATTCCCACACTGGATAAACATTTGTGTCTGACTTGAGTCTGGGTGTACTTTATGTATGATATGTAGGTTCATATTTGCAAAAAAAAGTATATAGGTAAGTATTTGCAGGGCTTTTTTGTTGGGGTACTGCGTGCCCCCAAAAGAAATTTCGAAAATATCGAAAAATAGCTATAAAAACTGAAAAAATAGAGAATTTGAGAATTAGAGTGCCCCCAAAGAGTATTTGTATCTGATGTCTGGTTTTCATAAAACAAGCTTTGCTTAGTTTTGGACCAGTTGGCGCTGTGTGATATGTCAAAAATTAATATTATTATTTATGTTACTTAAATATTATTTTTTAATTGATTAGCTGCGCCGTATCAAGGTTACGTCTACCATCAATTATTCTAGAGATGAAGTAAAAATGCAGGGTATTTGTATCATTTACTATAATACATATGCCTACTACTTTTCGCATCACGCAACATTGTAAATATTCAGTAAAAACATCATATTACTTCAACGATTTTTAGGTTGTATAGTGACATGTTATCTAAAAATAATAATATGTCCAAACAAAAAAATACAAATACTTAACTATAATACTCTTCACTTAAATCGGTTGTAAATACATAGTATGTGGCTACTTGTGTTACCTATTGCCCATCACTAGTTAGGTACACCTGACATGTGTCAAGAATGCATTCTCTTAGTAGAAGGGAATACGGTGGGAAATTGAAGATTTTAGGAGGAAGGAACGAACATATAAAGGGCATGAGAAAACGATGTGGTCTAAATTTCTTAGATCATCTTCACATTCACAATTTTTAACTTATTAGGTGAGCAGGTGTGCAAGTATCACCTAATCGTATTCTAATAAGATTAGTAGTAGCAATTTTATTACTTATATTATTAGAAAACCATGGTTTAAGACTATTTGACGGTTGAATTTTATAATAATACCTTTCTCTTGTTTGCTTACTCGACCGCTAAAGTTCATTTCAGGAGTCCCGAAGAAAACCCTTCGGCAAAGTAACTAAATCATAAGAATAATTTAAAATTAAAATAAACGTGTCCACACTTCACAGCATTCTTGGCTACCTGATCAGCACTTTCATTACCGTTAATACCAAAATGGTCTGTACATTTATGAAAAATATTTCTGATATCAAACATGATGGGGTAATATAGCTTCATTTTAAAAGGAAGCTTTTAATAGAAATGTTGTAAAGCTCTAAAGAGTTTGAAACGCTTTCCGGCAATGGCCGATATAGTGGCGATAATTTTATTTTTTGAACTATGTTGTATGAAGAATAATAGATTCCTACACCTACACATTCTGAAGAGGTTCTTTTCGAAGCATCAGTGTAAATATATAGATAATTCTGCCACTGAGAATTAGTATACTTTTTAAAATTATTATTTACTTCCAGGTCAGTGTTTCATAAATCCATACTAGCTTTTGCGTGGGATTCCTACAGCAACTCCTTGATTATACTAAAAAAGTTTGTTATAGCGAGCTATAGTTGCAGTTATGGTTAGTTCGTGAAATTCAGCAATAGTGACTCCCGCGGGAACATTTGCATTTTCCAGGATAATAACCTTTGTCCTTCTCCATATCTTCAACTATCTCTGTGCAAAATTTAAGCCTAATTGGATGATCCATTGCGGCAGGAATGAGTAAAAAACATTATTGTTGTTCCCGCTTTTTCCGGAATGAAATTTGCCTATGTCCTTTCCCGAGACTCAAACTATCTCCATACCAAATTTTACCCAAATTGGTTCAGCGGTTCCCGATCCACCCAGTGGTTGAAGCGTGATTGAGTAACAAACAACCAAACATCCAAATTTTGCATGTATAATATTAATAGTAATTAATGAATTTTGCCACCGGCTCCACCCGCCCTAAATTAGGTTATTGGCGTGGAACACCTTGATTATAGGTACTAATGAAGTTAGATATAACAAGCTCTAGTTCGTTTCAGCTCTGTTATAGTTATTGCCGCAAGAACTTTTGAATTTTTTGCGATAAAAACTATCCTATGTCCTTCCCCGGGACTCAAACTATCCTCATTTTTAGGATTTATTTAAGGCACGGTTCTTCAGCCCGCACGCTCACCTCATATACGAGGTATCAAAGAGTGCCGGAACGCTTCTTGCCCCCACTCACTAGCAACCGCGTAACGGGGAACTCCCCTCCTTCGGGTTCGAGGCTGACGCCGGTTGACGGGACGACCCCAAGAGCGACAACCCAAGCAGAGGTTTCCCCCGCGGGCAGCCTTTGAGCGTTGGGCGCTTTATGGGCTGAGACTCCTCCAGAGTCTCGCCCCAATAGCCCGGTGGAGCAGTAATATCTGCATCAGCCAAACTGTATTACTCATAGAGAAAAAAAACTATCTCCATACAAAATTTAATTTTAATCGGTTCAGCGGTTTAAGAGGTAATAGGAAGACAGACAGATAGCCGGACAGTTACTTCCGCATTTATAATATTAGTATGGAGTATGGATTGTATATAATTTTAGGATTCAGCATGAGCAATTGGAAATCGTAACTAAATAATGACAAAGTAGTAGAATTGTGGATTGGAGCTAGAATCTAATAATTGGATGGTGTCATTATTTCTGAAAGGGCCTGAAGTTTCAGAAGAAGTAGATGGTCTGAAAATTTTACAGTTTTGAATAAAAACTTATCAGAGAGATATTGACGTTGGAATCGTAACGGAGGGTCACAGCACTCCACTTGTAATGTGTTTATAGGACTTCATTTCATTATGTCTAATATTATTATAAGTGTTTTTAATTAAATACGCTCCAATTTCTTTATAGCAGCTGTACTACTACAAGGTTCCAACAAGAAGGTCTCGTAGTCCAAACGATTCTTATTAGAGCATTATAAAACAGCTTCAAAGAATATGGATGACCAACTCACCAAACTCCTGATAAACATTTGTTACAACATTGTAACAAAGTGGTACCACATGGTACGTCATTAAATTTGGCGTCTAAAATAAAAACTGAGAAATTTAACATTGGTTTCTATAGACAAAGGTTGGTTATTAAGTGTAACAGTAAGGGTGGGGAAATTCTCATCCGTGAAAACAATACTTCATTGCTTTTAAATAATTATTTATTTAATTACGTTACAATCTGTTTGGTTGACACCCAAAACGTTTGTAAATAGTTAAAATATACTTACTCACCAGCTTACAGGATACATATTTTTATATACTAACTTAGGAAACTAACTGGTATGATAAAAATAGTTATGGCGCTGATATTACCTGGCTGGCACAGCTTATCGTGGAATAGATCAGTATCTTGAGTAGACAATACTAGAGAGTTAAGCAGCGTAAGAGTGCGTGGAATAGGTGCGTTTTGAGACGCACGGGTGCGTCACAGGGCCCAGCCAGAAGCGGGCGTAACCACCCACGCCCTGCGTCGCCCCGCTTGGCACATACAGATCTATGCCCGCTAGTGTTGTTGGTTTGTCGACTTTGTTGTTCAGAAGCAAATATATGTTGATAACTGCCTGTAGTGCCCGCAACAAGACTGATGGATAGAGTAGCAGGTGATATCCGTACATTTTCTTGTACAACATAAAGCGACAAAAAAATTTACACACTCTTTCAATCATTGTTATGTACTTACCTTAACATGGGTCCCAAATCAGGGCGTTGTATTCCAGTACGCACGTACGCATTGTACAGCATAGTCGCTGGTCTGCAATCTCGGAACATGTAAGTTTGGCGCATCATGCTACCTAGCACTCTTTTTGCCGTCCTTGTTGTAGCCACAATATACTCTCTAATATCGAGTCGAGTATCCAATGTCACACCCAAATCCCGTATTTCGTGAACTTGTGACAATGCGGTGTCTATGAGTTTGTAATCGTAGAATATAGGATTCCTAGATCTGGTAAAAGTCATCACTTTACACTCATTTATGTTAAAGTGAAGACGATTTGTGTAGCTCCATTCCGTTATTCTAAGTATGCCTCGCTGTAGTGTTTTGCAGTCAGACGCAGATCCCACTCCCATGTATATTTGAAGGTCGTCGGCAAACATGATTTACAAATTATAGTCCATTAAAGTATAACCAGGATTATTTACATTAGTCTATTATATACATTAGATTAATTACAGGCTTTTTCTACAAAATAATTAATGGAGTATAAAAGTAAATCATAAGCGTACTGTTATATATTAATTTCACGCAATGAATATTTCAGGTCATGCGTGTATACGTCATTATATAAAAGTGGCCTAAAAACTGAATTTAAACAGAACAGAACAGGGGGCTAAGAAGCTAAGAACAGGCTTGAGGTAAAAGATCATTAAGAGTTAGTGAGATAGATCACTCTGACATCCATACTAATATTATAAATGCGAAAGTAACTCTGTCAGTATGTCTCCTAGGTAGCCTCTTTACGCTTTAACTGCTTCACTAATTAGGATGAAATTTGCCATTGAGATAGTTTGAGTCCTGAGAAAGAACATAGGCTAATTGAAAAGGTCAAGCGTGAGTCGGTTCTTTTTCTATAATTGAGGAGTTTCCGATGAAATCCTACACCGATAACCGAATTTAGGGCAGGTGAAACCGCGGGAAAAAGCTAATAATGTTATAGATAAAGTTACTCAGTTATAAACTCAGATGTTTATTACGTAATATAGGAAGGATATCGTTATCATATGCAGATTTAATGTCTAGAAAAGATGCAATCACAATCTTATTACAGGAAAATGCTAATCGAATATCAGTTGTAAATATGGCTAAGCTATCTATAGAATCTTTACCTTTGCGAAATCCGGATTGGGTAGCAGATTAAAACGTGATTTTCAAGATACCACTCTAACCGATTTTAATTTAATGCTTAGCAACTTTAACTAACGTCGATGGAAGAACAATACGAGGGCGAAACGAGGAATAATAGTCTGGGTCCTAATTCGATTTTAAGATCGGAATAATTGTTTGATTTTTCCATGAGTTAGGTATATTCCCTAATATCATGGCAAAATTTATGATACCTAGAAAATATTGTGAAGCAATTTGGTCAAGATTTTCTAGGAATGCATAGGTACGGTATTCCATCTACACCAGGTGCAGAATTCTTAAGTAGGACAAAACTGACTATTATATTACGACATAACTGATATAAAACACAAATGTTTGTTCAGTGCGGGAATTGAACCCACGCCTCTCGGTTCAGCAGACAGGAGCACTACCAACTGAGCCTCGGAGCTGTCAAAGCTATGTATATGTATGTAAGTATAGTCATAATGACAGGTGAAAAATACATGACAAGTTAATCATAGTTAGAAAAAAAATACAATTCACCAATCGACTACTGGAAAAAGAATACCATTTGTTAAAATAATAACACTATTTATTTGTTCATTGCAGATAATATTTAACAACTCTGAGTATATGTGCCGGCCTTGTTATCAAATAGGCCGTTCAAAATATAGTATATATTTGACACTCACCTAATTAGATTTGAGATGTACCTGTTTAAGATGATGTGCTAGTCCAAGGAGATGCACCAGCCTAAGAAAATCCTCTAGTTCGTAATCCGCCTGCTGTTGTTCATACCCCTCAACTACACTCACTTGGATTTTCTCGACCACCACATATGGGTAGAACGTAGGTATTTTCCAATGCTGTCGATAGTCACGTCATCGTATACTGGAATTGCACAAAATTCGTCTTATACTGGTTAATAACTACTATTTTCCTCATTATGCAAGGGTTCGTCACTTTCATTGAAAATAAAGTAATCTCATTCATTTTTCTATTTTTATTTGATCTATCCCTACGTGAATATACACAAATGCTAATCTAATCTAAACTGACACCTAACCTAAACTTTTTCTGGCGTGTTACAACCATACAACCCTACATTAACTAACCTAACCCTAGGACAGATTTTGATGGGCCTTGGCCTGAGTAAGCGCAGATGTAATGTCTTCATAACTACTGTGGTTTTAGCTGTGGCGATTGTAGAACCAGCTCCCATACATTTTTGACATCCATCCTTTGAACAAAATCCTTTGAATATACTAATAAATAGTAAAAAAGAACGAAAGTTCTCTGGCTTTGGTCACTGCTGCACTGCTGCCCACTTAGCCAGGATTACATGTGACATGATGTGACTGTGGAGATGAGGAGGGAGATTTAAGTCACGTCTTATTTTTCCTGTCCAATTTACAATTCCTTACCTCTCTATAGTATTCTATCATCCTATAAAATTCCTCTTGCTTGTGACCTTATATCTGTTATTTCTTTATAAAACAAGAAATATACTCAATGTATTGTAAAGTTCCTAAAATATCATAATATCTCCTTATAAATTATATTTATTACATTATTTTATTTACTATATACCTTCTATTACTACATATTATTATTTTATCTACCTACCTTTAATGTTTTAATATATTATAATGATAATGCCCAAAAAAACAAATCATATCCCGCCTCTCCTCTTTACCTTATAATAAAATAAAATAACAAGCCTATAGCACTGAACATTTTCGACTGAAAGCAGTAAAAAAAAACAGATTATGGCAATTGGTCTTCACCTGTTGGAAGAGGAACGAATTGCCATTTGGGAAAAAAGAAGAGAAAAAAGTAATCTGTGGTCTGGGCTACGTTCAGTTTCAACGCCGTGTGATCACCCGAAGATTAACTTGCCGTTCAAAAACTCGGAGTGACTCACACGGCGAACGCACCGTATCGATCAGTAAGTCGTCGGGTTGAACTTCCATGCTCACACCAAAATAGTCAGAGACCGAGCCGCTTTTGTCCTCGGTCGTCTTTATCTCATGATAGGCAAGTACAGTAAGATGTCGCTTAGAAATAAGCTGAATCTTTACACAACTTGCATCCGCCCCATACTAGCTTATGCTAGCGTGGTCTTTGCGTTATCCAAGCGCAATCTCCACAAACTTCAGACCCTCCAAAACCGCTTTCTCAGAGCGGCCTCTGGGGCCTCTTGGTACGTTCGCAATGCGGACCTACACAGAGACTTCGAACTCCGCACAATTCCCCAATATTTCAAAGACTTGGCAGTCCGCTTTCTCGAGCGTACGCAAAATCACCCGAATCGATTAATTGTGCAATGCACAACGTATCATCTCACGCCGGTCGAAGGGACGCCCCCGAGAGCGACAACCCAAGCCGAGGCTTCCCCCGCGGGGAGCCCTTGGTCGTTGGGCGCTATATGGGCTGAGGCTCCTTCAGAGTCTCGCCCCAAAAAGCCCGGTGAAGCAGTAATGGCTGCAACAGCCAACTGCATAGGCAGTTCAGAAAAAAAAAAAAACCGTGAAATAGGAGGGTGAAAGTCCCACTTTGACAGCTAACGAGAATTAATTTTTATATTCAATGTTACTAAAGCTACTATAGGTGATAAAAAGTACTTTTTGTTGACTGACTAATGAGATAAAATGATAGGAGGAGACAATAACACAATAATTGATAAATAGAATCTTTTTAGAACCCTTATTCTGCCCCCGTTGTTATAATTACAGTAAGTCATGTTACTGGTGTTATGATTGTTTTAACAGTACTGTGATCCTTAAATCAAGTCCTACATGGAATATTTTCCTTTTTTTTTCTATCTTAATTATTACCAAAGATACGATAAGCTAAATCACAGTAAATACTTTGAAGAGTCAACCGTTTGTTAAAAAAAGGACAGTAAGTAGACTTACTGCATTAAAATTATGTTTTATTTCATAGTTTCTCTATCATATTAACAGTTACTAAAGTGACGGTAGATTAAAATTATTTAAATATGGTATTTCCGCAACACATACTCACAGTAAGTATAGTTACACTATTTATAATTTGTGTAATTCTTTAAAAATAAAACCGATTCGTGAGCATACTTCAAGTAAGTCTTAGACTATATATACTTACTGTAACTACGCTAAGAACATTTTCACCGTAGACTAACACACTCTTTATTTTTAACAAAGTAAGTCTATTCACTTTAAGTATGCTCAATACATCTTTCAAGTGGAAATCAAGTTATCTTTGTCAATCTAACAGTAAAGTCGATAGTTACTGTAAATATGATTAGGTTTTTGATCGTCACAAACATGCGCTCGGGTGTGAGATAATCTATCTTATCCAATCCTGGGACCCTATTAGGAACAGTATCGAGCTATTCGGACTCTGAAGTTCGACAGAAAAATGTATGCAAGTAAATTGACGGGTTTCGAGAGGTAAGTCAGACTTATCGAATTCCAGAGTCTGTATAGTTCCCAATAAGGCCACTGGACCCCGCTATTCTCCGTATTCAAGCGTCAGCGCTTGCAAGACAAGGGAAGGTTAAAATTGGCACCAATACATCAGTAAGTTTACACCTCTTCATAGAGATACTATTAATAAAATGTACCATACACTTAACAAAGAATCTCAAGGTATATTTATAAAAGAAATGGTTGACACAAAAGAAGTTAAGACAAGAATGTCACAAAAAGAAAATCCTAAACAAGGTACAACATATGCATATCATTTGAAAGATAGAATTGGTAACAGAATTGAACTAGTATTTTTTTTTTCTACTTTGGGTTACAATGGTAAAAATTATTGCAGGGTTTTAAACATATTAAAGAGAAATGTGGATGATCAGAAAGATAAAAGAGGCAAATATATACGAGAAAATAAAATAAATAGAAAAATAATAAAAAATCAGGTATTAAAATACAGCCAAGCCATATCATATTACAGACGCGTACATGTACCAAAAAGACTTTACCTACCTAGCGACATAAACATGACAGAAAAGTATAAACATTTTTGCCAAACTCAACCTGATATCAAAGTGTCTATAGAAACATACCGTCATGTTATAGAAAAGAAATTAATATGTCCTTTGCCAACTTAGGAAATGAAGAATGGGAACTTTGCACGTTATTCCAAGAGCACAACAAGGATGACTTTGAAAGTCAAGACCAGTACTGTGATACTTGTAAGCAATACTTAGTTCATAAAAATAATTAAACCACAAGCTGAATTAATAACAAATTCGATGCTGAAATTAGTGCAAACGAAACTGACGCTAAATATTATTCCCTCGATCTTTAAAAGGTCGTAATGCACCCGATAATGGAACAATATAAATCAGCAATTTTACGCAGCAGAATTATTGCTTTCAATGAGACTTTTGTCTCACTTGGTAAGTCTTCGAATAGCTTTACTATTGTGGAATGAAAAGGTTTTAACCTAAAATTTAAGGAAGATCAAAACTTTCGAACTTTGGACTTTTTACAAAATAAAGTCATAAAAAATAAATCGCTTAATATATTTATAACAGAGGAAAAGAAAAAAGAGATATTAGAAGAACTGTTCCCATTGATGCCAGAAAATAGACAAGCATTTTGGTTGAACATACCAACTACTAATGCTTCTAATATTCTTGAAGATAATTTTTTTTTATAGTTACCTACTTATTTTTAATAAAAAATGTTATATGTATAACTTTAAACATTGTTTAACAAATGTGATTATACTTTTTAGAAGAACATTGTATTTTATAATAAGGTATTAGGGAGACTACAATATTCGTATGATCTCAAATACATTTAGTTTAAAATAATTAAAATAGTCAGTGAAAGACACTTACTAAATTAAATTGCTGACCTGCTCTTTTATTTCATTTTACTCAATAACATTTTAGGAATTAATCAAAGCTCCAAAATATGCAAAGTTTGTAGAAAAAGTCACTGGATTTGTAGGCATTTACATAGAGTTTATAGTAAACATAGATACAGTAACTTACATGGACAGGATATTTCGTTAAATATATTTACAGTATGTTACCGACTTACTGCAAATATGTTTAAGAAAGTGTTAGTTGGGCTGATAGAAGTAGTAATTATGGATACATTTAGTTAGATTAAAAACAAAACATTTATTTTAAAGGAATAAATTATATCCAGGATTAATCTATGCAAATTTCTTTTTTATTGTCTGTTTAAATATCTAAGTTATCTGCTATAATCATTAAAATACATCAATTTGAAAATGATGAATCAAAAGTGTGATTTCCCACAATTTTAACTTTTTGACTTACTGTAATTACAATAACGGGGGCAGTATTTACATTGACTGTTTTGCAACCTCGCGGTAATTTTCAAACCCCTGCTGTTGTCAAAGCCGTTCAGTTTCAAAAGTCACGTAAATCGGACCAAAGTCGCCGGGCGAAAGACAAACGGCGATAATCACACCCAAAGTGAACGTAGCCCTGGATTGTGGAACTCTCTATAATTAATCTGTGGTGTGGAACGACCGAATGCCAAATGTTTACTACAATTTACAAATTATAATATTCACGAACGAACAAATACATACTTATTATGGTCAAAGTAACTAAAAGGAGGCGCAAGATGTGATTTTATTGTACAAATTCACTTTTTATAAAATGGTTTTTACGTGTTTTTTGTGTAAGTGGAGTAGTGATAAATACCCTCGAAGATCCTATCACAAGTAAGTTTACAACCTAGGTACATAAGATAATGTGGCGAGAGCCACACACTGGGAGCAGTCCCGAACGAGAAAATACGACCAAAGATGACGTCATAACCACTCGAAACTATAATCCATACTAATATTATAAATGGGAAAGTGTATGTGTGTGTGTGTGTGTGTGTGTCTGATTGTTTGTCCGTCGTTCACGGCAAAACGGAGCGACGAATTGACGTGATTTTTTAAGTGGAGATAGTTGAAGGGATGACATAGGCTACTTTTTGTCTCTTTCTAATCCCCCACTTTCCTGAACTTTAGAAGTTCCCACGGGAATAACTATAACTGAGCTTAAACGAACTATGGTCAGAGTAACTAAAAGGGGGCGCAAGGGAAAAAGTCTTTTTTACTCAGCACCCCTTTTGTACACCCCAACCTGAACTATTTCTTCTTAGGTATAATTAAGGAGTCATTAGTATAATTACCGATACACCGATAACGATTTAGGTGGATCCGTGGGCAAAATTCATTAATTACCTGCTATCCCATTAATATTATAAATGAGAAAGTTTGGATGTATGTTACTCAATCACGCTTTAACCACTGGATGAATCTAAGAGTTGCTGTAAGAATCCCATGCCGATAACCAAATTTAGGGCGGGCGGAGCAGGGGGCTTAAGCTATCTAAAATAATCCAACTTAAAAAACCAACTCACTACAAACTAACAGGTCATAGCAAGGTATTTTGGTTTTTTTGTGTGTTGTTCCTCAGCTGTCACTGTCAAATTTTGACTACTGGACCTGGTGATTTAATACAAGAGAAGAAACTAACTTAGGCTGTGTTCCAAATCACGTCGAGTAATTATCGCCCGGTAAAGTTGAAAAATCAACCCGTTCTGGAACGAGCATTTGACAGTTCATTTTTACACTGACAGGAGTGATTTTCAACCTTTTCTATGGCAGTGTAAAGAACTCAACTTGACAGTTGGAAAATTACTCTACCCCGGGCGTCCCAAAACCACTTTTTTAACTTCCTCGTTGCGATTTGGAACGCACCCTTAATATATGGTATTTTTAGATTAACATTCGGGACTGCTCCCACTATCAGTTTGTTTAATCCAACAGTTTGCCATTTCAAAATCATTGAAAAAACTTTAAGTGTGTGATCTATTACAATTAACTGATAGGCTAGTAGCCACCAGCAAACTGACTGATCAGTGGCCCCTTTAGAAATGTTTTTTTGGCGATATTTTGTTTTGGTTGTTTATTTTAGTACATTCATTTGAAATATAATTTAAAATAAGTTATAATTGTACCAGCAAAAAAATATCTTAAGTACAGTAAAAACATATTTAATAACACCTTACACATTTGATGATGTGGGGCAAGAACAAATGGTGTTGGGGAAAGTCCAGAATATTCTTAAAAATAGGCTCTTTTAACTTTAAACATAAACTTGAATATGTCTTTATTCCAAACTTGCCCATTAAACATAATCAAAAACTATTTCTTTGAAACATGTAGGTTAATGTAGAGAAAAAATATATTGTGTTTTTAAAATTCTGGTCTTACCCCATGCAGCTGTAAAACTGTCTATGGTTCTCAAACATTGAACTGGGAAACAAATATCATAATTTCTACAAATAAAAACTTTTATGATTTCTTAACAAAACAAAATTAATCATACACAAGAATATGAGAATCTTGATTAACCCTTAACCACTGAGGTGTTTTTACAAACATTAACAATGACATACATATTTTTGTTAAATTGATTTTTTCTTTTAGGTTTATTTTTTGTGTAATTGAAACAAAAAAAGTAGGATTTTTTTGCTAAAATTGAACTTGAGTTAAGATGTTCAGTTGTTTTAAATGGAATATTGCTAAAAAAAAATTAAAAAGCAACAGCTACCTAAAGATTTGTTTTTGAACTGGTATCATCTACAATCAACTTGAAGTCCTGACAAGAATGCCTACCTTTACCCGTTTTATTTATATTATTATATTGTTTAATTTAAAAGACCCAAAAAAGGCAAGCAATCTGGTGCTTAATGAGCTACTTTCCAACATATTTATATTAATGTCTCCATAAATAATGATTTTTTTACTGTAAACACTCACAACAATGAGATGCTCAACTTCTATAAAGGACAGTTTGGCAGTTCATTCAACTGAGAGGCTCACAATATCTTTGCGTTCCTTAAACTTTAGCTGTTTATTAACTAAAATTAAAGAGCCACCTTTGCATTACTCCGCTTAACAAACTTCTCACCTGGTGATTAGTGAAATTAAACATAAACTGATGGCTGCGTAGCCAGTTTTCAGTGATACATAAAATGACAATCTTTGAGCAGTTTAAGTATTAACTTTAAATTCCATCGTATTTGCCAAACATACACACAGCAACTGTAATAATACAATTTATAAAGCTTAAAATTTGCAACAAGTTCGACTGCACTGGACCTTGCACCAATCTATGTTATGTAGTAGCACAGAGTGTTCATCGGCGGGAGATGCGAGTGCCCCGGTTGTTCCACCTCATTGCGTGTATAACCTACGCAGGGGAACGTGTAGCGCCACCTAGATATTTTCGCATTTTCAGAACATGAGCAAATCAAATAATATAGGCATTAAAAGCCTTAAAGTATAAAACGCAGCAAAAATATACTGCTAAATTATCTTCTCTTTTTTTTGTTGTTTCGTATTTTTTCTGTAAATGTTGTACCTTCCAATAGAAAGCTACTTTATATATATATAAAGCTAGTCATAAAAGTGGCCGTTTTTAACAGAAATGCCAACTACAACTCACAGATATTCTTCAGAAACTATATAAATATATAAAACCTTCTTAAAATAGCTATATAAAAGTGGGTAGGTGTGCTGTGAACACTGTGTTCTATTTTAAAATTAAAAATATTATTGCAGTAATTGTTTAATAGCAATTATTTTTACATAGTATGCAAGATTAAAGTGCACTACTTACCAGCTATCATTATCCTAGTTCATATCTACTTTACACAAATTACAATTTGACAAGATTGAAACTGTTCTACTTTGTTATCACTGCACAATATGGAGTCCTTAAAACAGTCAATGTCTGAGATGACTGAGGTATTCAACAAAAGAATGGCTGAATTCCAAAGTGAAATAGGTGAGAGAGACAAAACTGGACATTCCTCAAGCCTCGCAGCGGACTTTGCCAGCTTCAAATCCTTTGTTTTGTTGTCTCTAAAATGTCTTCAATCACAAGTGGAGCATTTGACAAAAGAGCATGATCGTCTTGAGATGTGCAGTCGACGCAAAATGCTTTTAGTTCATGGAGTCCCAGAAAGCAAGACTGAAGATATCAAGGACACTATTTTTAAAATTGTGACAGAAAGATTAAAAATCTCAAGTTTTTCGTCAGAGCAAATACGTCACAGTTATCGATTAGGCCATCTATTGAAAGACAAATCCAGACCAATAGTTCTTAAGTTTTCTGATGTGACCCTTAGAGATAAAGTGTGGTCTGCCAAAACTGGGCTTAAAAATTCTGGAATCACGCTTTCTGAATTCCTCACGAAGTCTAGGCACGAGTTATTCATGGCAGCACGGCAAAAATTTGGAATTTCCAAGTGCTGGACGCAAGGAGGATCGATAATTGCAATTGGCATTGATGGCAAAAGGCATAAGATTGTTAGCCGTAGTGAGCTTAATGCTGCCCCAAACACGACTGCAAATGCCGTGGCAGTTTCTGCTATTGACAGTGGTACTGAAAATTCCTCTATAGAAGCTAAAAGTGGCCGACCCAAGAGAACAGCAGCGAAGAAATAGGTGACATTCAAGTTCAAATGTTTACGAACGATTGAAAGCCGTTATGCAGTCTTGCCCTCTCCTGTTATCTTGGAAATATTTTTTTTTTCTACCTTCAATTTTCTCTTTTAACCACTTGAGTTAAGTATAATCACATTTTGTTATATTATTTATCACTGTTTATCACTTAACCTTCAAAATATTTTTATTTAGTTTTTTTTTTTTAAGAATTTTACGGCTCTAGTAACTACGTTTTAGGTACTTTAATTTGTACGGCTGTGGTAAAAGCATATTAGGACAACTTTAATTTGTTGTTGTTTTTTTTAATGTTTCATGTTTTAAATGATAATATTAACTTGTCTATTTATTTTACCAGAATGTAGCTGCAATTTTCTGTGTAACATACCTAAATAATTCTTTTTTTTTTTGTTTCAGTAATACTTTTTGTTTTGTTGTTTATGTTTTCGATTGTATGTAATTTGTACTTTTTCTAAACCAGACTGCTGGCATGTAGAGCACACATACTTATATATTTCTATTTTATTTTATATCAAACATATTAATAGTCTTAATATTATTTTATACGTATATATAAATAAATATTTTATTGTAATATATGAATAGTGACAGCGACAGTAATAATTCTTTCCCTTGTTCTTCAGATGGATTGAACAGTGACGACAGTTCTTTTAATGCTTCTCCTTCTCTCAGCGCTACTTTAACTTCTACTTTTTCAGACTCACTGAAACATTTCAATATTGTACATATAAATGCACAGAGTATTCCAGCTCATTATTCCGATATGCTAGCATCTTTTGATAACAAAAACATTCACGCCGTCCTTGTTTCGGAGTCTTGGTTAAAACCTTGCTTACCTTCTACATCTTTTTCATTGCCAGGCTTTCAGTTAATTCGAAACGACCGTAAAGATAGAGGTGGTGGTGGTGTGGCTATATATCTTAGGTCTAACTTTTCCTTCTCTATTATTAACATTTCTGATCAAATTTCCTCTAATACCTCCGAACATATTTTTATTGAGGTAAAACTTGCAAGCTGCAAAATTCTTCTTGGTGTTTTCTATAGTCCCAATTTACATATTAATTACTTTTCTTCTTTTGATAGCCTTTTAGAAAATTTAACACCACTCTACGACCACACAATTGTTATGGGTGACTTTAACACTTGTTTGTTAAAAAAAGATAGACGTTCTCATCTGCTCAACAGTATTGTAGAGGGATGCAACCTACAAATATTACCCCTTAAAGCTACACATTTCTTTCCTAATTGTACACCCTCCCTTTTAGATTTAATTATAGTTTCCTCCCCAACACATGTGTTCAAACATGGTCAGTGCGCTGCTGATGCCTTTTCTTACCACGATCTGATTTATCTGTCCTACAAATTACGTCCTCCTAAAGCTAAGTCAAGAATACTTCAGCAACGCAATTTTAGTGGTATGGATGTGAACCGTCTGTGCGATGACGCTAGTAAGTTAAATTGGGACGCTGTTATCAAAGCATCTTCAGTTGATGAGAAAATTTTATTATTTAACAAAGTCATCACTGACCTTTATGACACCCATGCCCCAATTCGAATGATTAAAAAAAAACATCTACCCGCACAGTGGCTTACTGAGGAAATTAAACAGATGATGGTTAAAAGAAATCGTGCTAAAGTTAAATTTAAAACCAACCCTTGTGAAAGCAACCTTGCTAAGTATAAACTCCTGAGAAATCGCTGCAATAGAATGTGTAGAGATGCACAACGACGCTATATCCATAAATCCGTTGAAAACGGTGATCCAGCAAAAATCTGGAAATTTCTTAAGTCATTAGGAGTTGGTAAGTCTAATCGTATTCCCCTTTCACATGATATTGATATCAATCTTCTTAATCATCACTTTTCTTCCAATGTTGCTATTGAAGGCAACAAAAAAATAAATACGCTGAACTCACTTTCCTTAAAACCAACTCCTGACTTTCCTCCGTTTTTTCTAAGTCGATTTTCTGATTGTGATGTTAAGAAGAGCATTATCGCTATATCTTCTAACGCTGTGGGGAGTGACTGCATTAGCCGTAACATGATCCTTCCTATCCTTGACATTATAATTCCTATCATCACAAATATCCTTAATCACTCTATTGCCTCTGGTGAATTTCCAGGTTCCTGGAAAGATTCATTAATTATTCCCTTGCCGAAAAAAGCAAATCCTGTCTGTTATTCCGATTATCGTCCCATATTTATCTTACCATTCCTTTCTAAAGTTCTTGAACGTCTTGTTCATGAACAGCTGTGTCATTTCCTCACTAAAAATAACTTACTAAATCCCCTTCAATCTGGTTTTCGTCCTGGACATAGTACGGTTACTGCACTTGTCAAAATCTCTGATGACATTCGTCTCGGTATAGAAAACAGAAAAGTCACAGTGCTAACACTATTAGATTTTAGCAACGCCTTTAACACTGTTGACTTTGATATACTACTTTCACTTTTAAGTTCTCTTAACATATCTCCAACAGCAATCGATTGGTTTCAAAGTTACTTGCGTGGGCGCCGGCAGCGGATCAAGGTAGATGATTCCTTCTCTACTTGGTGCTACACCAATGCTGGTGTCCCGCAAGGTGGCGTGTTGTCTCCACTTCTCTTTGCTATTTTCATTAATAATATAACATCTAATTTATCTTCTCTCTACCATCTATATGCAGACGATCTACAAATATATACTCAGGCTCCAGTTAGTGAACTAAGAAGTGCAGTTGCGATTATAAATAACGATCTTGCTCGCATTATGGATTGGAGTACCTCTTATGGTCTAAACGTAAATCCAAATAAAACGCAACTTATCATTGTGGGTACTTCAAGAATGATATCTAAGATTAATTTACAAAATCTTCCTAAAGTGAGTATTAATGGAACAGTTATTCCATATAGCGAGGCTGTAAAAAACTTGGGCATTATCATAGACCAGACATTTTCGTGGGAACCACAATTAAAAGAAGTTAGCAGAAAAATATTTGCTACAGCTAAATCTATTAGCAGATTGCGTAACTTCTTGCCCATTACCACTAAAATTGCACTGGCTAAATCACTACTGCTACCTGTCCTTGATTATGCGGATGCTAGCTATCTTGACCTTACTGAGGAGCAATTAAATAAGCTTGAGCGACTCCAGAACCTATGTATTAGATACATATTTGGTTTACGTAAATATGATCATATATCCGAATTTCGATTAAAACTCAAGTGGCTCCCAATTCGCCTTCGCCGGAATACTCATTTTCTGTTTCTTCTCTACAACGTACTGTTCAATCCGTCTACTCCGTTATACTTGAAAGAGCGTTTCAATTTTATAGGCTCTACAGCTCATCGCGCCACTACAAACATGATGCTGAAAACCCCAACACATTATTCGCAAGCATATAATGACTCATTCACTGTCACAGCCATAAGGCTATGGAATAGTTTACCCTTTGATGTCAAAAAAGCACAAACTTTAAGAATATTTAAAAATCTCGTAATCACACATTACTTAAAAATTTAAGCTGTCTCATCAACACTGTTTATTCATCTATATCATTTAAGATGTATGTAGTTTGTGTATTTATTTATTTTTATTTTTATTTTTTGTTATGTATTTTATATATATATATATATATATATATTTATTTTGTTTAGATGTTTGTACGTATAAGTATTATTTATTATTCATATGTATATAAATTTAGCTATTGCTATAAATGTATATATTATTTTAAGTTTCAGTTAGCACATTCTACTCAATAATTTTATAAAGTCTCCTCTACCCAAAGGTTGTCTGGAAGAGATCGCTCATTAGCGATAAGACCGCCAATTTGTTATTACTTTTATTGTTTAATTGTTTTTGTATTATTTATGCGCAATAAAGTATATTATATATTAAAATAGCTAATGACTAGCTTTATATTTGCGACATTTGGATTTTAGAAATTCGTTTTCTGCGAAGAGAAAATTGAGAATATCTAATGGCGGCGCTAGTGGATTGTAAGAGGGCCCTTAACAGATCGAGATAAAAAATATCCTATCTTTTAAGTTGGATCAAATAACAGATAGTTACGAAGTTTGATCAAAATCGGTTCAGTAGTTTAGGAGTCCATTGAGGACAAACATTGTGACACGAGATTTATATATATTAAGACTAGCGGTCCCGGCGAACGTTGTTCTGCTGCCGGCCCTCTGTAACCCAGCGAAAGTTGGTTTTTACCTAAAGTGCCCGAGTCCGGCTCGCACTTAACAGATCGAGATAAAAACTATCCTATCTTTTAAGTTGGATCAAATAACTGATAGTTACGAAGTTTGATCAAAATCGGTTCAGTAGTTTAGGAGTCCATCGCGGACAAACGACGTGACACGTAATTTTTATACAGAGTGTAACGGAAATGCTCCAAATCCCTAAAGGGGGCAAGAGTGCACCGCACCTACTCAGCAATCACTATACAAAGTTTCACGCTGAAAATCGACACTTCAGTTTTTCATACTAATTTCATAAAATAATTTTACGTTCTGACTTGACCACAAAGTTTAATGAACTTTACAATATGCCACCCGCTAATTTATGAGAATCTAGTACTAGTCATCATTTAAGGCTTGTTGAATGTAATAAAAATAAAAGAAAGTGATTAAAATTTAACAAGGTACGTAGGTAACGAAAGAGATTGTTGCAGTTTCCTTATTAATTTATTACTTTACCTTAAGACTATGTTGTTTTACGAATACAATAATAATAAATAAAAGTAAAACATACTATCACAATTAAATAATATACAAAATATGATGAAAAATTTGAACTCTATAATGGATCGATTGCAGTAACAATTGAAAAAAAAAATAGTTATTTAGCACTTATTTATGACCATTTAAAACATTATTCTGAATATGTTATTATTTTTTTGTATTTTTTGGGTTAATTTCTATTGAAAAAGGTGCAAGTTACTGAAATAAAATTAAATAAAATTGCGACAACCTTGAGATAGAACGTAAGCCTTTGATACGAAGGTAGCAACCTGCTGACCATGGCCATGTAATGCATGTTAAAACCTTAAATTATGTTCCAAATATTATATGCTGTAGTGCTAAAATATAGATTGGTGTACAAAATCTCTGCCATGACATCCGTGCGCGCATAGTGTCAACAGCTGTGTTTTGTTGTGATACGCTCACCGAGCCATTGAAATCGTTTTGTTCGCCAAATGTCAAGAAACAAAATAGCGGTTCACTATTTTTAAAGAACATCCACTGTTCTACCTCCTGAGCATGTGCAGCCAAAGCGTTAAATACGGGCTGTAAGTGCCACCAAATTTAACATAAAGCGCATTCATATTTAGTCAACAGATAGATGTAATGCGCGCGTAGACCGCATAGAGCTAATTCAATGCGTCAATATTAGAATTACTAAATTTCTTTTTCGAAAGCGATATTGCTGATATTGTTAAAGCAGCCCGCAGGAATCGGATCACAATGATATTGTTTAAATGTTTTTATTAATAGTTAGGAAACCCGCATATGTAACACACTTCGAGCTCTTTAAAGGTTACGACCCTTCGCGTAGGGAATCAATCAAGGAGTTTAATTAATAAACTATAGAGTATTTTAATCTCGAGATTATGTATAATATGTTATTTAAAAATTAATCAATAAATAAAATTAAAAGATTTCAGTATAACATTTTATTAGTTATCCAAAAGAAAATCAAACAAAAGTCATTATAAGTATATTATATTTGTTTTTATTAAAACCTTATAAGTCTATCATTGTAAATTAATAATTTATATTACTGATTGACGTCTCAGAATATTACACAAACAATGCAAATTACACTCGCTACTACTTAACTTAGGCCGACTTGCGGAAGATTCAGGGTTAAATAAATAACTAGCTAAATAACTAAACCTGGGTCAAATGTATAACTAGATAACTCGTCAATTGTCTTGCAGAAGCAGAAAGTTAACTATTCCTCAGAAGTGACAACATAATAAAAATAAATGTGCATCCTCTTATAAACCGCCTAAATAAGAAATTCCTGCATAAGTATATATGGGTCTCGCTCTCTCTTGTTAGGAACAATAAATCTATCTCTTTTTACAATCTCTGTTATTCTACTACAATGAACTTTCAAAGATAATACTTTATTATGTCGTCCTTCCTCCTTCGTGATGCCATGCAACCGTTGGCCAGATGTTTATGAATGATGTTTTAGGAATGAAAGATGCTTTTAAAAATTGTGTTATTCCATGTTTTGCATTATACGCGTACGTAGGTACTCAGTCTGTCGGTTTATTCACTACATATTTATTTCATTTGAATTGTACAAGTAGAAAGTGTTAAAAATGGACCTACTAAAGATCTTTCGTTGTCTTAACGCGTTCGTTCTTGTTCCTTTTTTTTCTACGGTGGAGTCTTTGCCTATGTGTATGTGTTGAATATAGAAAAAAAATCGAGGTACCTAGAATGCCTGCAGGCAGCAGAAGCAAAAATAATGAACCTTGGAATTCAGTGTACATACCTATAATTATTATCTGAGAATAGTGAGTAAAAGTTTTGTTTTCTCATACTATTAAAATACCTAAACACTTTGTTCTTGCACAGTCCTATTAAAATGGTTCTAGTAAATATCTTCGTCAGAAAATTAAATGTTATCTACCTACTTACCTATTTATAGTTATAGGTACCTACTCATAGTCGAAAAATAATATAAATTTAAGCAGAAAATCGATATCAAAACGAATTTAACTTAAAAATGTTGGCGCAATATGGCGGGGTTAGCGACTTAACCCTCCGATGGTTGCGGGTAAAATTTTTAATATTTAACTCGGCAGTGACCCGGGTTAAGTAGTAGCGCAAGACAAATATGACTGACTCAGGTTAACTTTATAACTTCACAAAAATGGTGCTAACCCTGAGGAGCGCAAGTGGCCCTTAGGTAACTAAAGTTGAAATTTTATATAAAGAGTCCAAAGCGTGACGTTAACGTCACAGTTCGTTGTAAAGAAAAGATTTTTAATTAATTTCGTAGTTCATAAACTACATGATAAGTACTACTTTTCTATTGATATTTACATCAAACTGTTTTTTTTTTTTATTTAAACATTGCAGAAGTCCGGAGTAAAGGTTTATGTTCTATAGATACAATGTGTTACAGGGGTCATCAATACATAAATACTTTATCAACCTCAAATAGTGTAATGTGACGTTAGATGAAAAAATGTATTGTCGTTTCAGTATTCTCAACACAGACAGAAAAACATTTGTTGTTTGTTTTGCAAATAATTATTTTGGAAACTAAGTTTGTATCTCAAATATAGCAAGCAGATTAGTGTAGTAACTTGTGAAAAGTATATCAACCTTTTTTTGTCTATAGTTAAGCACGATTTTATTGCACAAAGCGTCATTTTCATTACCTACTTTACGCGGAGCGCAGTTCGCATCGACGCACAGATTACGTATGATGTGACGGCAAGTACCTGAATTAAGATACTCAGATCGGCTCATTTTGTGTGCCCGAACACGGTATCTAGACGTATAGGTAATCTTTGGAAAAATCTTTTAAGGATTAGCAGGAAATTTAATAACCCGATGTTACCCCCATATTCGTACTTGCCCCCATATTCGTACTTACCCCAATGCATCCTAAGTAAAAAAAAAGTCTCAGTTTATTGATTTTTGCCTAAATTTGTGATGTAACATTTCCTTGCTTCCTTCCTGCCAAATTTCATGATTCTAGGTCAATAGGAAGTACTCTATAGGTGTTGATTTATTGTGTTACAATATGCCACAAAAATGAACCTATTTTAAACATTTTTTTCTTGCGTTGACTTTAGAAGCTTCTTTTTTTACAGCCTATAATGATAAAAAAAAAAAATTCAAACTTGCACTACCTTTCCACTTTCAATCATTTTTTCCATGGCTCTAATAAAAAATTACAATTGAGCCTCATAAAGTAATTTGGATAACCTCACAACATAAAAAAACTTTTAAAATAAGGGAAGTGGTTTCACAACCTCCATTTTAAATTTCCCTATACCCACCGAAACCCTTCCCACCCCTTAATTCGTCAAGTCACAAATGACAATTTAGCTGCATCCCGTCCCATCAAATCAGCAGAATATATTTAAAAACTATTTTATATACATGTATCTATGTATAATTAACACCCCTCTGTGGTTCGGTTGGTTGGTACCGCACAAGCAACGAGTCTCAAGAGTATTTTTTGCGTCTTTAAAAGAAACAGTTTTTAGCGATAAAAAAACCGCTGGACCGATTTTGCTCAAACTCTTTTCAGATCTAAGTCATGACGTGCCGTATCAATTGATATGGTCACGAGATAAATTGGTGCAATGGTTCTTGAGATATCGAGGAGCAAAAAAAGCTCAACTACATACATACATACACACACAGACATCACTACATAAATTATGGCAAACGATTCTCCAGGTATACACACACACAGACATCACTCTATAAATGATGACAAACTATTCTCCAGGACTGAAACGTAAAGACAACACAAATTTAGCAATTTTGGTTTTCGGACCTATTATTATAACTTGCCTCAAGAGATGTTAAAAATAGGTATATTACCTACATGTAAATATATTCTTTTATGCTAATGATGAAATATGTAATACATAAGAAAATATAATAAGAATCCTTATTTGAAATATTTTTTTTATAATGATGACATAGATAATATACATTGGAAAAATGTTACAGATTTCCCGACAATGATGAATTAAAGCAAAAGTGGTTAGATATTATAGGAAAGAGCAATGTTACCATAGGAAAACGCACATCATTGTGTTGCTTGCACTTTGAAGAAGATTGTTTTCGTTACGGATTAGTCAATGGAAGAAAAATATTGAAGAATGGTAGCTTTCCCACTCTACTTTTAACCAAAGGTGGTACAGAAGATCAAACCGGTATCAATTCCGTAAAAGAAATTCCAGAATTTCCAATTGAACATAATTTGCTTACGTCATATCCAGCAAAAGATGAAGTGAAAATGAATGATGTAACTCTAGAGGTTAAAGTTGAGAACAATGTCATGGAGATATCAATTAAAAAATGTTCAGTCAACGAATCGTCCAGAAGAAGGTAAATATTATCAAATCAAAAGATATCTTTCTATATTATATAATACTACTAATAATACTATATTATAAAGAGGAAAACTGGGGTTTTTTACTTTCTAGGTAATCTCTGGAACTACCAGACTGATTTTAAAAAATCTTTTTACGATAGATAGTGTATTTATCAGGAAAAACATAGGCTATGTTCGTCAAGCTAAGACCAATAGGGGTGATAAAATAAAAAGAAAACTGTTTTAAAAAACGGGAGAAAATGACCCTTCTGAGACCTTTCGTGGAATGCGCTGCCAATATAGTTAACGTTACTCGCAAAATAATGTTTGGAGGCTTTCTTTCTCTTAAAACATTCTACAGAAAAGTCTGTGATAGCATAGATCTATCTCCTATATATATATATAACCCAATTTCCTCTTAATTTTTTCCCATCACTGCGGTTAATACTTTTTTTTTCACTAAATGGCGCGCTACTTTAAGATCAATGTTTCCTCTACCCAAAGGTCGCCTGGCAGAGATTGCTCTTAAGCGATAAGGCCGCCTTACTGTGTGCTTTCCAATATAATGTTATATAATTAGTTTTAAGTAAATTTTTGGTGTGCAATAAAGATTACATCTATCTATACATACATCACGATTGTGTTTTACGATTGATATTTCGAGTTAAGGTCAATCCAAATAAGATTTTTCGTGTAGAATTATCATATATTGCTATTTACAATTATTGCAATAAGGATATTTATTCAAGAAATGTCAGTGAAAAAATTAAAGAGTTTTTGTTGATTCTATACATTCAATTATTTTAACTGAAATTTTGGTTATAATATGCGCTTTATGACTACGGTAAATAGCACTGTATGATATTTGAGTAGCAAAATGTTTATATTTTAAGGTATTTAGTGTAATGCAGTTTGTATGAAAAAATGTTGGACGGAATCACCTTAAGGCAAAACCTATTTAAGGTTTTTCCTATACAAATTAAAAGGGGATTTAAACCGTGAAGATGTTGTACATGTCCAGTTGGTATGAAAAATTTTAGGTCAAATTTACCTAAGTAACAAATCAAACTGAAAATAAATTGTGAGATTTGAATTTGTTTCAGTACTCCAAGTCCAGTAGTTGACGTTCCACCTGACCAAGATGAAGTTAAGTGCTTGAAGGAAAACGTTCTAAGGTTAAAACGATTAATATTTACCTGAGTAACAAATCAAACTGATCATAAATTGTGAATATTTTAAATTATTTCAGTAGTCCAAGTCCAGTAGCTGATGTTCAACCTAACCAAGATGAAGTTTTACGCTTAAAGGAAAAAGTTTTAAGGTTAAAACGTTTAATGAAACGTTTACGCAATTCTAATCGCGCAATGAGGTCACAATTAAAAGAATTAAATAATAGAGTATGTAATTGTGAAGCTGAGAACAAGTTGATGCATGTAGGTATATGTATTTTAGTTTAGAATACCATATGAAAATAGTACATTATTATACAAGTGAGTTATGCTGTTTATTACAGACGAGCTTGTGGGTAGATACGGAAATCAATCAAAAACTGAATAGAAAATTACATTTTAGAAATAAAAAAATAGGATTTTAATGTTTTTTCATTATATTAAGTTTAGTGGTAAAGCTAAGAATTACGACTGCCTCTGGCCTATTGGCTGCTTTTCTTTTGGTTTGTATCGGAACCATGATTGTGCAAGCCTAACTCTCTTGACCTGTTCCTTTTTTTTTATGACTATTATACGTATTACACTCAGAATCAAGACAAACACAAATGTCCATCTTATAAATCCTTGCCCTGTTCCGATATCCGGACCTTTTTTTTACCTCTCAGTCTAGCGTGGGGAACTTTTAACTGTCAACTAATGCTTTCTTATCTATATATCATGCATATATGATCACATCTGTGTATCGCTCGCCATTTCACTCGAATTCATTCTCACACCTTAGAACCTTGCACTCAGCGGTTTTAGACGTGCTTGCTCCTGCGAATGCTTAGGAAGTGGAAAGAGCTCTCTGCTGAGGTTTTCTCTTAATTCCTACATAAAACTTAACCGGAAATCTGTACAGGTGGTTGAAGATGAAATGAATGCGTCTTTTATCGAAAACAATGTAAAGATCAAAAGAGAACCCCTTTATGAAGAATGTGTAGAATCATCAGCAAAAATTCTACCAGACATTTGTATGGATCGTATAATTAAAACAGAACCAACTGATGATGCTAATCCAATAAGGGAAGAATCAGAAATTGATTATAATCATCCAATAAAACAAGAGGTGGTATATCCATTGTCAATGGACAATAGGGAGCAAAATGTCGAATGCTCAATCAAGAAGGAGGCAGAGGGGGATCCTCTGACTAGTCAGCAATCTGTTACATTCTACGATGTGGAAATCACAGGTTTGTATTTACAACCGGGGTCCCCGCCGCTCGGTCAGTCATAGGCGACGAAATAATCTTCCTTTGTTTATGACTCCCTGAAGGTTAGAGTCTTAGAAGAAAATCTATACTAATATATAACGCTGAAGATTTTGTTTGTTTGAACGCGCTAATCTCAGGAACTACTAGTGCGATTTGAAAAATTCTTTCGGTGTTATATAAACCATTTATCGAGGAAGGCTATAGGCTATATATATTATCACGCTAAGACCAATAGGAGCGGAGCACCAATGAAGAATGTTTCAAAATCGGGGTTTTTTTTCCCTTTTGAGAGCTACCGCTGCGTGCCCTGCGTAAACTGTTAAAATTTCGCAAAAATCATGTATAACAAAATTGTTCCCATTTAAAAGTTCTAAAGAAAAGTTCCCGAAAGCATATGTCTGCCTTTTAAGGTTGGCTCACTTATAACCTTTTTTTATGCTAACCAGTTCTAAAATAATGCATTATTTGCGAAAGTATTTTATAAACATGATATTAATCCTTATCCCAATAAATACGTTATTCATCACAAGTATTTGATTTAAAACAAAATTGCTCTTACCTTATTCGATTTCAATGAATATCTTAGGAGATATCGCAGATTTAAAATACCATCGCAGCAAAATAATAGTACTCCGCGCGCACTTATGATGTGCAAGGCCGGCGAGCAGTCAGGGTAAGGGCGGTACGTGTTATTTAAAAATATTTTAACCTTCTACGTAAACAAAGTTGCGGGTTAAAGTTAGCGTTAGCCCAAAGTAACTATTACCTACTGACTGACTGACTGATCTATCAACGTACAGCTCCAACCACTGGACGGATCGAGCTGAAATTTAGCACACATATAGCTATTATGATGTAGGCGTGCGCTAAGAAAGGATTTTCCAAACCTCACCCTCTAAACGGGTTCAAAATTTGTATGGAGCACCAAGATCGCGAGGTTAATCCATTAATAAATTTTTAGTAGTTAATTATTTATTGTTTTTGATAAAGAGAGAGAGAGAACGTCAAGTGTGCGCAGGTTTATTTTCTTCAATTGAGGAGTTGCCGTAAGAATCCTACGCCGATAACCACATTTAGGGCGGGCGAAGCCGCTGACAAAAGCTAGTATATTATACATGCCATATCTATGGTAATATCATCAATATAAAAAAATGCCATATCTATGGCTATATCATCAATATAAAAAATGCCATATCTATGGCTATATCATCAATATAAAAAAATGCCATATCTATGGCTATATCATCAATATAAAAAAATACTTTGATAGCAAAGATGCAGTCAAAAAGAAGAAAGATTATTTCTATGTTTGTGAAGATTTTGTGTGTTTGTAATTTTTATATACTAGGACTTTATAAGTCAATAGGTGTTGTATGTGACGTTCGTAGCGAGCGTATTTCCAGAGCAAAGATGTAGTTGGGATTTTCATCAGCCAGTCTTGTGCCTCGACGCTCAATGGTTCAAAATGGTTTCAAAGCGCTTACACGGAATGTAAGGGTTGTAGGCTCAAGTCCTGGCTCGAGGTTAATCTTTTGACTGCGTATTTGCTATGAAAGTATTTATTTATATTGATGATATAGCCATAGATATGGCATGTATAATATATTTCCTTCTAAGATTCTAACGTTCAAGAAGTCATAAAGGATTAAAGATTATTTCTATGTATGTGTATTATATTGTATTTCTTAATTCTGTAAAGATTTTGTGTGTATGTAAGATTTATGTACTAGGACTATGTTAGTCAATAGATAGTTGTATATAAAAGTATGTAGATTAAAATATAGTGATGAAATCTGTTGATTTACTTGTTTTTTAGGTTTCGTGTCTAGTTGTGCGCAGACAGCAAGCGGCGATAGTGAGCAAACCTCCGCCGCTTCCTTGGCAGACTGTGTTGGTGCTGCAAGACGATACCAGTGCCCACAGTGTAGTATACAGTGCGGCAGTAACAAAGACTTGACTATACATATGAGTGAACATACTAAACAAGACGAGGGATCTGGTGATAAGCTCTATAGTTGCAATACTTGTAGTAAAAAATTTACACGCACCGATACTTTGGCTAATCATATGCGCACACATACAGGTGATAAACCTTTCTATTGCGAAATCTGTAACAGAAATTTTACTCAAAGCAGTACTTTGACTAAGCACATGCGAATACACAAAGGTACTAAACCTTTTTTTTGCGATATATGTAATAGAAAATTTACTGAAAGCAGTAATTTAATTAAACACATGCGCACACACACAGGTGATAAGCCTTTTAGTTGCAATATCTGTAGTAAATTATTTTCTCAAAGCAGTTCTTTGACAACTCATATGCGGTTACACACAGGTTATAAGCCTTATTCTTGTGACTTTTGCAATAAAACTTTTGCTGACAGCAGTAATTTAAGGAAACATATGCAAATACATACAGGTGAGAAACCTTTTGGTTGCAACATTTGTAAAAGATATTTTACTGAAATCGGTTCTTTATCAAGTCATATGCGAACACACAGAGGTGGTTAACCTTATGGCTTAGAGACATTTGCAATAAGTAATATTATGACTTATGGCCGATTTACATTTGTCAATTTTTAGTACAGTATGTACAGAGGCAACTTAACTTGGCTGGCAACCTGCCTTTCCAGTGGCTCCAAACAGAATAGTAATAATTTTCTTTATTTTAAATAAGTAACCCCCAACTCCCCCTGAGTTTGGCACTCGACTCGCTAAAAAGCTGAAGGTTGGTTCATTAATTACGTAAAGATGATTTGGCAAGTTTTGACCCCGTCTACCTCATCTACGATTACATAAGATTTCTCCGACCCCTTTCATCTTTGTCCCTCTCCAAAAGTGTTAAATAGTTAAGTATTGTAACAAAAGGTTAGGTTACACGTTACTATTTCACATAAATCACAAATCAACCGAATAATAAACGCTGAATCAATCCAGATTATTTACTGTCGTCCGTGCTGAACAGGTTTGAAGGCCTGCCAAGCTGCACTTTCTCGAGCGGCGACGTTCGAAATATGGGTCAGCAATGTATGCAAAACCGCTTTATGCGAAGCGCAGTAGAAGCACCGCTATACATGCGAAATCTCGATCTACCAACTATCAAGGCTTTCATCAGAGTCGCGTCCAAACGCAAGTGCTCGCCACAGGCCAATACACTTGTACGCAGCGCCTATAACATAGTTACGATAATGCTGTCTTAATGACGTCCTCTTGGCGTAATATTTTAACAAATTATTAAAAAATAAAGAGTATTTTAAAAGAATAGCTATCAAATAACTTTCCGGCTCTTATTAACCAGTGGAAAAGCAAAGTAAAGAAAATAATAGTTTTGAAGATTTTAAAGTACCTATAGGTACATATAAAACTATAAGTACTATTAACACATATAGTTAAATAACGGCTATTTATTTATAAGATATTATCATTAGATATGTAATAAATAACTAGGCATTAATAATATGTATTGTATGATAAAGATAATATAACTTTCTACCTACGAGTCTGCCAACGCTTGTGCAAAAAATATATACTAAGTACCTACTGATTCAATCTGTTGTGTTTTATTTATAACGAAATTAAAATACATCCTTCGTAACTTTTTCGTGATATGTCTAGCGGCGTTCAGTTGGCATCCATTCAAAAAACTTGATGTACTGAACAGAGCGAAGCAGAAGGTACTTCACTTCGAGGCAAAGGTTGCTGCTTTAGAAATCGTAAGTCCTATCCCATGGAGTCATGCTGTCACCTTTGGTGCACCTGGATACCAGCTTGGCTCTTTTGACTCAATTCAACGACGGGTTTAAAGATTCGTCGACGATCCCTAACTTACAAGTGGTATCGTATCGAGCCTTTATGTCTGAGGAGACAAGAAACAGGTGGGGAAAAAACATGGTATAGGCATAGCGTAATAACTACTAATAGTGAGGTAACTCGGCTGTCTAGACAGGGCAACGGCAACATTGAATATCGTTTCCAACAAAAAAATGTGTTACTAATAATAGCTAGATGGTGCTGTAATGGTAATTTAAGATGGTAAATTGCTCAGGCCCGTGTCACACTTAACCGGTTTTTTAACCGACTTCAAAATTTTTATTTTATTAAAAGGGGATACTTCCGCGGTGGTCCCATATTAATGTACCTACTGAATTTAAAACTTAATCTTTTGGTCAAAAAAAATAATTGATGTTAATTTGGAACTGGTTAAACGCCTTTTTAGGGATCCGTAGCCAAATGGCAAAAAAGGAACCCTTATGGATCTGTCAGTCCGTCCGTATGTCACAGCCACTTTATTCTGAAACTAAGTATAAGAACTATACTGTTGAAACTTGGTAAGCAGATGTATTCTGTGAATCGCTTTAGGATTTTCACACAAACATAGAAAAAAAATCAATAAATTTTGGGGGTTCCCCATACTTAGAACTGAAACTCAAAATTTTTTTTCATCAAACCCATACGTGTGGGTTTCTAATATCATTTTCTTAAACTGAATAGTGTGCACAAGAGACACTTCCAAAGTGGTAAAATGTGTGTGTGTGTCCCCTCCCTGTAACTTCAAAAATAAGAGAATGATAAAACTAAAAAAATATATATGATGTACATTACCATGCAAACTTCCACCGAAAATTGGTTTGAACGAGATCTAGTAAGTAGTTTTTTTTAATACGTTAAAGATCGTAAAAAGAAATTTACCTTTCATTCAATCAACTCGGATATAAAAATAAAAAAAAAACATTTTATTTCATAAACCTTATGCATAAACCGTAAACCATTATTTTCTAATCTGTAATAGGTGCCTAGGTAAATAATAATTGTAATTCGCGCGGGGCGTGGCTTGATCGGTTGATCGCTTACCCGAGCGGGTAGTCACGTGAGGGCAGACGTTGCTGAAACTCGTGCGCGCGGAGCTAATTTTTCGATACATTTGCAAATGCTAAATATTGTACGTTTACGATTTGATATTGTTTTCGTTGGATAAAATTAATTTCAATTTCTTACATCGAAATAATTCTTTTACTGCCTAGAAATAGTTAAATACTTACATAAAACTTTTTCTGTTTTCTGTTCATTTCCTTACATCTAAATACATAATATACCTACTTGGATAATACCTAATCATATTAGAATAAAACTTAAGTGTTATTTTAAGTATGAATTCCTTGGCTGATGATACTTTTTGTTTTTGTTTGTGTTTGTATATTATGTAAATGGTGGTAGGTACGGAACCCTCAGAGCGCAAGTCCGACTCGCACTTGGCCAGTTTTTTTTTGTTGATTGTATAAAATTTCGTTACTAGTATGGATGTTTTTAGTGTTTTTGTGTAGTGGAAGTTGGTGTCTACGTACCTAACAGTTTATAACACACTTCACTTTCATGACACCAACTTCAAACTGTAATTCAGATCAGGTTTTTGGAAATAAGTAATTATTTTTACCTTTTTGAAGCCGGTTGTTTTTTTTTTGTTAAAAAGTTTTTATATTATTTGTTGTTATATTTTAGAGCTCACGCACACCAAATCACTGCAAAATAGAAGTTTGTATGTGTTACTGTTTTTACGATAGAGCAGAAACAACGAAAATATGTTTGTTTGTATGGGGACCCCCTTAAAATATTTTTTTACTTTTTATTATTTGTAAGATAATCCCCCATCATAACTCATATCTATTCTGTTAAAATTTCATATTCAACCTGTCATCACTCACCAAATAAACACATATATATCGAAATCAACTTACTTTTAACACCAAGATTCTTCTTGGAAATTTCTATAGTCCTAATTTATACATTAATTACTTTCTTCTTTTGAAAGTCTTTTCAGAAAATTTAACACCCTCTACGGTCACGCAATTGTTATGGGAGACTTTAACACCTGTTTATTAAAAAACGTTAGACGTTGGCACCTGCTCAACAGTATTGGAGAAGGATGCAACCTACAATATTGCCCCTTAAAGCTACACATTGCTTTCCTAATTGTACACCCTCACTTTTATATTTAAATATAGTTTCCTCCCTAACACATATGTACTAACATGGTCAGTGCGCTGCTGATTCCTTATCATGATTTGATTTACCAATTCTAAGATGACTTCAGTAAATAAAGAAAATTTTAATATTCAACAAAGTCATTACTGACCTTTATGACATACATGCTCCATGCGTACAAGCGCAGGTGTTCGCTCCCCTATTAACCCACGGCCGTAGCGAAGGGGGGGGGGGGGCATTGTGGGGCAATGCCCTACCATGAAATATTAATGCCCTACCTTAAAAATACCATAAACTAAGGTATAATATATATAAATTGTTTTTCTGTTATATTTATACCAGTTTGCTCTTGTTTTCCCGAGCCAATACCCAATTACCAACTACATTAATTACTCACGCTCACAAGCAGGTAAAATTAGATAGAAAACGCCCATCATGAAACCACCGCTACCCTACCTTAGATTCAACTCTAGCTACAGCCCTGTATCAACCGTATGTGCAGAATTCACTAAATGTCATTTTTTAAAAACATTTTCTTCCTTTTTTTTCATGTGACGCACTGTATTATTTGAAGATGTTTGCGGAACACGTAGTTGGGATGTATGTAAAATATTTTATGATTTGCTTTAATTTATTACTGTACATCACCGCTTGTGTTCTTCTTGTCATTAATAAAATAAAATACAAAAAATTATAATTAAACATCTTCCAGCACAGTGGCTTACTAAGAGAATGAAAAAGATGATGGTTAAAAGAAATCAAGCTAAAGCTAAATTTAAGACTAACTCTTGTGAAAACCATATTTCTAAGTATAAACTCCCGAGAAATCTCTGCAATAGAATGCGTAGAGATGCACAACGGCGCTATATCCATAAATCTGTTGAAAACGGTGATCCGGCAAAAATCTGAAAATTTCTGAAGTCAAGGCAAGGCTAATCGTATCCCCCTTTCTGATGATATTGATGTCAATCTTCTAAATAAACGCTTTTCTTCTAATGTTGCTATTGATGGCAACAAAAAAATAAATGCGCTGAACTCACTTTCCTTAAAACCAACTCCTGACTTTTCTACTTTTTTTCTAAGTCAATTTTCTGATTATGATAATAAGAAGAGCATGACTGCTATGACTGAATTAGCCGTAACATGATCCTTCCTATCCTAGACATTATTCTTACTATCACTCTATTGCACCTTGCAAATTTCCAGAATCCTGGAAAGATTCATTAAATGTTCCTTTGCCGTGAAAAGCAAATTCTGTCTGTTATTCCGATTACCGTCTTATATATATATTATGTATATCCATCTTACAATTCCTATCTAAAATTCTTGAACGTCTTGTTCATGAAACACTGTCTTATTTCCTCACTAAAAACAACTGGTTAAATTCCCTTTAATCGGGTTTTCGCCCCGGATTTAGTACGGCTACTGCACTTATCAAAATCTCTGATGACATTTGTCTCGGTATAGAAAACAGAAAAGTCACAGTAGCACTATTAAATTTTAGCAACGCCTTTAACACTGTTGACTTGGATATAGTACTTTTACTTTTAAGTTCTCTTAACATATCACCAACAGCAATCGACTGGTTTCATAGACACAGGCGCCGTCAGTGGATCAAGGTAGATGATTCTTTCCCTGCTTGGTGCTACACCAATGCTGGCGAACCGGAAGGTGGCGTGTTGTCTTCACTTCTCTTTGCTATTTTCAATATTAATATAACATCTAATTTGTCTTCTCTCTATCATCTCTATGCAGACGATCTTCAAATAAATACTAAGGCTCCGGTTAATGGACTAAAAAATGCAGTAACTCGTTCGGTCTGAATGTAAATCCAAATAAAACTCAACTTATCATCGATCTTCCTACATTGAGTATTAACGGAACAGTCATTCCATAGAGCGAGACTGGTTAAATTTAAGTATCATTATAGACCAGACACTTTCATGGCAACCACAATTAAAAGAAGTTATTACCAGATTACGTAACTTCCTACTAAAATTGCTGGCAAGCGCGTTCTGCTGAAGAAGAAAAGCGGTCAAAGAAGCGAAAGAAAACATCCAAAAAGCCTTCAAAGATGAAATGGGACTCCTGGTAGATGTTTCTAAAGCAGGATGTGGTAATACGAATGACGGCAACACGTCAAGAAGATTTTTTGCCGTCTCAGAATACTCAGCTTAAATCACTGGCAGTATTTATGTAGATAAATTTGAGGCCTAAACATGAAACTGCAAAAAGGAACACAGATATATATGGGTGGCACCTACCATTCAAAAAAAAAATTATGCATTGAGCGGAAGTCATATCTCATGCAATCCTACCAATTGGTCAGTTGTCAGAGGAGGCAGCTAAGGCCCGCAACAAGCACTTCCGGCAATACAGATTGGTTTTACATTTTCACGAGTGGATTGTAATAGGGACATATAACATAGACTAATGATTACTAAGTTTAGACCCATATTTGAGTAGTAACAGACCACGACAGTACAAAAAAACGAAACCGTTTTCGCAAGAGGCAGTCAATTGCCATGCCGGAAATATCCATTACACAGCGGGAGATCCGGCGGGCGTTGCTTTGTCTGGACGTTCATAAGTCGAGTGGGCCAGACGGTATGCCAGCAGTGGTGTTTAAGCAGTGTGCTCCTGAGTTATGACCTGTACTCACGCGCCTCTCCGCGCTTTCCTACCACACTAGGCAATTTCCGTCTTCATGGAAGACTGTGAATGTGCACCCGGTGCCCAAAAAGGGCGATAGATCAGATCCATCGAATTACAGGCCTATCGCTTTTACCTCTCTCCTCTCCAAGGTGATGAAGCATGTGATCAACACCTTTTCTAAGATACCTAGAAGTACACCATCTGGTCAGTGACCGTCAATATGGCTTTCGCCACGGTCGCTTCACTGGTGACCTTCTAGTGTATCTCACACACCGATGGGCACTAGCCATTGAGAGTCGGGGGAGGCATTGGCATGTAGCCTGGACATAGCGAAGGCGTTCGATCGGGTCTAGCACCGGGGTCTTCTATTGAAGTTGACTTCTTGCCAGTGCTAGCAAAATAATAATAAATATTTGAAGTTTTTATATAATTGACGTGGAAGTGCGAGTGGTAGATTGGTTATTTACCATCTATACACAACACTACAAGAATAAACGTTATAAACTGAACTGCTGTTTTATTTGTAGCTAGTAAAACAACATTACAATAATTGGTAAATGATTACAATTGGAAAATATCTAAGAGTAACAATATAAATAACGCATTGCTAGGAAACCTAACGTTCAGTGTCATATGTCAAACTTGTCTATGCCTAATCATTAGAGCAAAGAGTTTGTCATAGAGACATACAGTCTTCACAAAATACAAACGCTTTCTATTTGTAAGCCAATTCTTCACCCACATTCACCATAGACGTTTTCTTTATTTTTATTCAAAACAAAAGTAACGCAATGCTTCCTGTGCAGACGACTTTTAACGTAAGATTAACTTTTAAACCGCGGATAGGCGAACGTCTATCACCCACTTAAGCTATGGCAGTGTTACATAAATAAGACAAAACCAATAGGAAACTTGGTTTTATTTAGCTTTAAGAATTTACATGTTTGATTGACACATGACAGAACGTACATAGAATAGAATACTTTTTAATTCTATGACAATCTCCCCCCCTTAAATTATTCCACCAAATAGTCTCGAAGATAAGCAGGGGATTTCCTTATTCTCGGTGTCCTGCGAAGACCTTCTTCAGTTGCTTGCGACGACTCAGCATTATCTGTACTATTATTTTCAGCATCATCATCGGAGACATTTTGAATCTCTGTATCGACTTGAAATGATGGGCATGGAGCTAAACGGTGGTTTGACACGGTAGTTTCTCGCCCATCCTGCATTTTAACATAGGAGTAAGAGGGGTTTGATTCTAAGAGCTCCACTTCTTCTACTACGGGGTCATATTTAGAAATTCTAACATTCTTTTTCATCAATACCGTTCCTGACGTCATAAGCCAAGAAGGTAAAGATTCGCCATTCACAGAACGTCTAGTATGTCTAAACATTCTTTCGTGAGGGGTTTCATTAGTTGTTGTACATAATAGTGAACGTATAGCATGCAGCGACATAGGTAGGACTTGCTCCCAATGACCTACTTGTAAATCTTTGGAACGAAGACACAGCTGAATGGTCTTCCACAGTGTTCCATTTAACCGCTCAACTTGCCCATTTCCTTGTGGATTGTAAGGTGTAGTTCTGCTACATGCTACTCCAACGGATGTTAAAAAATTCTTTAATTCCTCAGACATGAACGAAGAACCTCTGTCAGAATGGATGTACAAGGGAATCCCAAATACTGAAAAAAGATCTCTCAAACATTTTATAACAGTATTTGCTGACAAATCTTTACAGGGATAAGCATAAGGAAATCTTGAATACTCGTCAATAATAGTTAACAAATATTTGTTCTGAGTATGAGATGGGACAGGCCCTTTGAAGTCAATGTTTAATCGTTCGAAAGGCGCCATAGCCTTTATGAGTTGACCAGTGGTTTTGAAGAAGCGAGGCTTTATTTCTGCACACACTGGGCCAGAAGCTGTGACTAATCTAATGTCGTTAATTAAATAAGGCAGATTCTTGGACCGAACCCAATGATACATTCTCGTTATACCTGGATGACAAAGAGAATTGTGTAAAGTGTAAAGTTTATCAGTATTTATATTGGCACATACACGTGAAAGGGCGTCAGCTGCTATGTTTTCTTTTTCACTACGATAAATAATATCATATTTATAGCAGGAGAGCTCCAAACGCCATCTTTCTATCTTGTCATTTTTTATTTTGCTAGAATGGCTTTGATTAAACATAAACGATACTGATTGCTGATCAGTTAATAGTACAAAATGTCTCCCTAAAAGATAATGACGCCATTTCCGTATTGACTCAACAATTGCGCTTGCTTCTTTTTCAATCGATGAATGACTACGCTCGGAATGTGATAGAGTTCTTGAAAAAAATGCTACTGGGCGTCCATTTTGTGAAAGTGTAGCTGCAATAGCGAAATCTGAAGCATCAGTTTCAACGGTGAATATTTCATATTCGTCAATAGCTGTTAGGGCTGATTTGGAAATCTCTAATTTTAATGTGTTAAAAGCATTTTCATCTATAGGAAAGTTCGTTACATTTGTTAATGGGCTTATTTTCTCTGAAAAATTACGAATCCATTTTGAGTAGTGAGCAAATAAGCCTAAAGCTCTTTTGAGTGATGATTTATCTTTTGGAATTGGAAAATCTATTAACGGTTTCAATCGATCTTCATCTGGCTTAATCACATTGTTGTGAATTGTGTAACCTAACAGCTTTATCTTGTTGGTTTTAAATATGCACTTACTCTCGTTCAAAGTTAGGTTATACTTCTTAACAGCATCCATAAATGAATTGAGATTCTGATCATGATCAAAAATATCTTTTCCGCAGATAGTGACGTCATCTAAATATGAAAACGTTCCCTTTAATTTTTCCGTTTTTATGATAAAATTTAGTGTTCGTTGAAAAGCAGCAACTCCATTTGTAACTCCAAACGGTATTCTAGTAAATTGATAAAGATTACCGCAAGCTTCAAAAGCAGTAAATATTTTTTCACTACTTAGGATCGGCACTTGGTGATAAGCACTTTTGAGGTCAATTTGACTAAAATGGTTGTATTTAGCCACTTGTGAAACAATAGGTAAATTATCCATATTAGGTAAAGGGAAAGCATCCAGTTGTGTAAATTTATTGATTGTTAAAGAGTAGTCAATAACTAACCGCTTACGATGTGTTGTACCACCTGTTATCAGCACTTGTGCTCGCCATGGAGATGTGCTAGGTTCGATTACTCCGTCATCTAAAATCTTAGATACTTCTTCTTCAATAAATTGTTTGTCTCCATTACTATAGCGTCTGGATTTCATAGCTATAGGTTTAATGTTCGGTGATAAATTAGTAAACAAAGATGCTGGTGGTACAGAAGCCTTCATAACATTGCATATACGCAGCGGTTCTTTGTCACCTCCAAATTGAAACTCTAGAGAACTATGTGTCTTTAATATATCATGTCCAATTATAACGTCTGCACACAGATTGCTGACAATCAAAAGCGGACGTTGCTTATAAGTATGTTTATCCAAGGTTAAGGTTACAAAACAGATTCCTTCAACAAATGAAATATGGCTCAACGATACCAAAGTAATAGTCTGTCTACATGGCTTCTTTTCCAGATTCATAGTGTGAGCAAATCTTTTGTTAATAAAGCTCACAGAACTACCAGTATCAATTAATGCATCGGCTCGTATATTATTAATAAATACAGGTACAGTAGCCTTATGTAAACTAGATGGTGAAGCAGCTGATATGGCGGATAGTTCAACAGATTCTAAATTTATGGCATTGCCAGCTTTTGCGCTCCGGCATACATTGGCAAGATGTCCTCGTTTAGAGCACAGTTGACACGTGACATTTAAAGCAGGGCATTTAACTCTTTGATGTATATTGCCACCACAAAAAAACACCTTTTTTTCTGTGTATTTGCTGCTGATAAATAAGGTAATTTTTTTGAAGTTGATGGAGAGCACTGTTCAACAATTAGTTGGTTAGCAGATGACGCATTGAGATAAGTCGATTGACTACTATTTGCATAAACATTCGAACTATTTTCAGCCATTTCAAGAGAATTCGCCTGGTTAATAGCTTCATCTAGATTTAATTCAAAATTTTCCAATAATCTTTGGCGAATCTTATGTGATAAAATTCCAGCAATGAATGCGTCTCGAATGAATTTGCTCTTATGTTGCTCTGCTGTGACACTTTGGAATTCGCAGTCAGGTGCTAGTAGCTTTAGCGCACGGACATAATCATCAATTGACTCCTCTGATTTTTGTTTTCTATTAGACAGAACATGACGTGCATATATTACGTTTTTAGGTTTAATATATATTTTATCAAGTAGAGCGATGGCTGAAGTATAATCGTTGCATTCTTTAATGTATGTGAATACTTTAGAGCTTAGGTGATTCACTAACAAATAGTGATTTGTTGAATCAGAAATCGTATCCGTAACTTGTTGAGATAGAAAGTTAGAAAATATAATAATAAAATAGAAAAGGTAAATCGCCAATGCACCCACCTTGAATTTGCTTCCGGTAGTGTAGGGTCGACATCAAATCGTTCTGGCCGTAGGTACTGAGATAACACATTACTTATTTTTGGCACCGTAATCTTTTCTTCTGACATAATTTAAAGCTAAATAAATTGTTACATAAATAAGACAAAACCAATAGGAAACTTGGTTTTATTTAGCTTTAAGAATTTACATGTTTGATTGACACATGACAGAACGTACATAGAATAGAATACTTTTTAATTCTATGACAGGCAGCATGGTCTAAGACCTTATCCTGTCCTCAGGCACAAATAGGAAAAATAAAAAACACATTGTTTTTGTTTACATGTTTACAAAAAAAAACAAATTTCATTTCATGAAGATAACAAAATCAGTATTTGCTTCCTCTTTGTACAAAATATTGTGATAATAAAGTGATTGTTTCGTTTTTATTACAATTTCGTTATCTAAGTTGTTTTAATGCCGGACATAATCTATAACATTGTTGTTTTCAATGAAAATAGTATGGTATGGTATGTAAATTTAGGGCTCGTTCGTTTTAGGTTAAAGAATCATTATTTTCGTTACTTTTGCCACCTGTCATCCGTTCGTTAAGCATTGGTGACAAAAATATCACTGTAACAATCTGTTAAGCGTTTGTGTACGTAATTTTTGGTATTTTTGTTACTTTTGCCAAAAAAAAAAAGCATCTTTAAACCCATGTCTGGGGTGCGTTGTGGGACGCCCCGGGTTTTGTAATTTTCGAACTGTCGAGTTGAATTCTTTACACTGCCATAGAAAAGGTTGAAATTTACTCCTGTTAGTGTAAAAATAACCTGTCAAACTACCGTTCCAAAACAGGTTGATTTTCAACTTTACCGGGCGATAATTACTCGTTTGGTTTTGGAACATAGGCCTAGAGGTGGGGTTTTAGTCAAACTGCCTATATATATTCATTGTTAATGGTAGAGTGTGTGTTATTATTATAGTCTGTGTAAGTCAACCATTTGTTTGGCAACCAAAATTTTTGTAAGTAATGTTTCAAAGCTACAAAAACGATAGGTGTCGGTGGCAAAACTAGTGTGAAAAGTATCTAACGTGGGAACTTTTCATGCTATAATGAATGCACCCTTATTAGAAAATGAGTGAACTTTTACTCAAAACTACAAACATAAAACAGATGGTTGGAAGTCAAACCAATTCTTCCTGTAGCGGAAACTATGTAGAAGTTAAAATAGAACCAGTATATGAAGAAGATGTAAATTTGTCCAATAAAACTTTGTCAGTTATGTTTTTGGACCGAAATCATAAAATAAAAGAGGAATTAGTTGGCAACACCAATTTTAATGAGAAATGGGAATTTTATGTTAATTGCGAGACAAAACACGAACCAGGAATTCAGCAGTTGATAGACAGGGAGAAGTTGAATATCTACAGTTCCATCAAGAAAGAGTCCGAGATAGATATTGAGAAAAATCCGCAGCTTCCACAATTCTGCAATGTAGATATGTCAGGTTTGTACCTAGTATGAATCTGAAATTGCATACCCTAGAAATGTTTCAGCAATAGGTTTTTTTTTATTAGAAAAGCAGCATGTGGAATGTGAGTAAATGACATGCTAGGGATGCTACCTGTGCTGCATCCTTTGTTACAGATCTCTGCTGATTATTGGTATAGTAAGAATTTAAGCTGCACATTTTTTCCATGTCTGCCATCAAGGGTGTTGCCAAAGTGTTAGGGTGGTTAAAAATCAAAGGGTATAGGGAAAGAAGGGTCATTGTCATAATGTAAACATTTTAAGATAATTGAAAAACTTACATGACTTAATAAAGCAATCTATTTTTAAATTAATTCTTCTTTTTATTAATAGTATATTAATAGTCTCAGACACAAGGACCCCATACCCAATGAAACTGAAATAGAAAATGGAGCACATTACAAATTTCCCACCCACTAACTTCTACAGCATTTATATTTTAACCTGCTGTGATAAAATGCTCTTTATTGTCAAAACTGTACATAGTGTATCATAATTATACCTATTTATGCTTTTATAACTTATTAAATATCACACACACTGTGTAATAACTATTTACCTGGTAATGAGAAGTTTCCTTTAAAACTCAAAAACTGAAACATGGCGCTCAATGGATGTGAAAAGTGTGGTATAAAATTAGTATGAACAATGTTTCATAGGTTATGATACGAACAATAATATGATAACTACATCATGTCCTTTTCACTCAAACAGAAAAGGCAGAACTTTTTTTGTTGATGTTTAAGAAAAAAGTCAATTAATTGTGAAAATTAGGTTAGGGGTAGATTAAATTTTATCTAATAGGCCCTCTTGCCAAACTCGGTCAAATGCCAAGGAAATGTCTAGAAAGCAGCAGTTCAAAACTGTTTGTATTTCAAAGAATTCATTAATTGTTTTGTTATACCATGGACTTGATCTATAGCACAGATTATATAATACTATACTAGTACAGATGCCTTATCCCATACAATGAAATGGGACCACCGTAACTCGAGCTATTTTGTTTAGCCGCTAGATGCCGTATGTAGTAGCGGTTCGAAAATATTAGTTAACGACATGTAGCGTTTCTCGTTAAATTCTTACTGTTATACTTGTAACTGGTTCTTTAAAGTCAATAGATGGCGGTAACTGTGTCTAATAGCTAGCTACATATCGAGCCATACGACAAAACATCGCCCATCGCGATCCTACATATTTTTATCATAATGTAGGAAGATGAGGAAGTTTATTGCAAAAAAGTCACGAGTACTCAGATCTTGCCTTTTTCTGGGGAATGGAAGTACGTCTAACCTCTCAAGATTTAGAAAAAAAGGTCTTAAGAGGAGAGTTGCAATTCCATAAATTTGCACCCGCAATAAGCTCTGAAATTTCAGACAATTAAATATTATCTAGGTAATGTTAGTAGTTAGTAGTAAATAAGATTATTTAAAGGGAAATATTTTGAGGAACTGCTGCTCAAAATTATTGTTTTGCCCTAAAGTAACTGTGTGCCAAACGGCTAAACTCTACATCGATTTGCGGTTTTTTTTTTGCGTACACCCAGGACTACGCCGCCTGCCAGCAGGTAAAATGAAACATATTTTGTTTACTTCGCCTAGTAGGTATAGTATTTAATAATCAGTGACTTCGCATTGTTTCTTGATTTTTGCTTTTGCGGTGATTTTGTGTAAAAGAAAGTTTCGTGTATTGATTTTTTTTTAGAACAATAATTGAACAATGATTTCCTTAAAGTCAAGTGTAAGCAGTGTCAAATGATAATTCCTCATGGTGGGCAGGGAAAAACAGAAAATACTACGAGTATGAAAAACCAATAATGTCAATCAACCCTGATACCTCAGCTAGGTTCTATGCTTAAATGTTCGACGACGAATAGTCGCCAACTTGTCGCCGACTACGAAAGTGGCTGGATGGTCAGCTTTACCGACTAGTCGGAACATCCCTACTTTTAAGTGACCTATTATTAATATATATTATATATATAATTAAGTGGCTTATTTTCTCGTACACTAATCGTTTCAAGTGTGCCTATAAAAATTTGAATTCCCTCGATTTCTCCAGGATTCCATCATTATATCCTGACCTCCTGACCATGGGACCATCTGGGAAGTATACTCTTTCAAACAAACAAGAATTTTCCGAATCGGTCAAGGCGACTTCGTGTAATCGGAAAACATACATGAAAAAAGATTTCGAGGAATAAGGAACTTCCTTCTTTTTTGAAGTCGATTAATAACTAGTCACTTAAATAGACGACAATATATCCTAAACAACTCATGATATCTGTGAAGTCAAAGAAAGACTAAAGCGTATTTAATTATTTATGAGTAAAATAAAACTTCTTTTAATACAAACATACGGGTCAAACTGAGAACCTCCGTTTTTTTAAATTGGTTAAAAATGTAAGCGCTATTACCTGAAGTGTTTTCAATTCTAAAGTAGGTGCACTTGTGCGATGGCATGCTGTTCTTCAAAAGTGAGCTATCCTTTTCACTAAATAATTGTTTAAGAACTTAGACGCATTTGACTCAGGATAAAACTAAAAGAACCAAATTCTACTGAGGTCGAAGTTCACGCTCGCGTGCGTTTGTTTTATAATATATCTAAGTATTAAGGTGGGTAGATACCAAATTTTTTTTTATATTTGGTTGTTAAGTACAAGTTACACCTATTCATATTATTCAGTGACACCGTTGTGTGTCGCTATCAAACTCAGAACATGCGAACAGCGTCATCTATCTATCTATCTATCAATCAATAGTTAAAATTTATTAACTAAACCGGCACGTAGTTCAATTTATTGCCGCTTAAAGTACAACGAGCTCATTCAATTTATGTAAAATTTCGAAAATTTAATAAAGGCGCCCATTACTTCATTTTTGTTAGCTTAATGGACATTTTGATATTAAAATAATATTTTTTAAGGATCGGTTACTTTTCTTTTTCAATAACATAACAAACTATTTTACTTCAAAACAGTAAATGAGGATACTTATTATACTCTGATTTTGTTTATTTATGTCTTGAAGGCATTTATTTTCGGGTTATTACTACAGTATAATTACAACTTAAACCGGACTCTGAATCTATTTGCAATTCAGGTAAACAAAAATAACCTTGCGCGTCTTTCGCTTTATTAGTCTATACAATATATAGGTATATAAATATGTATAATATTTCTCATCGTCAATTTGGAATTTTGTAGATTTACGGTTTAATCAGTGTCGTGATTTGAAAACAAGTTAAAGAATGTGACAATAAAGGTAATCATGTAAGTATTATTATGATTTATGATTAAATTACCAGAAAAAGTGAACATTAAGTAAAGTTAGGTTATGTTTACAAGATTCGCAAAAAGATTCTGAGTCAGGTTAAAATTATCAGTATTCCTAAAGGAACAAAATTGCCGTACATTTCATTCATGTCACAAATTGTGGAAGATTGCAGGAACGCCTTATCAGAAAAGTTTCTCTATAAATCACTTATTGTGGTGGAATAAATGTAAGCTTGTTTTATTGTGATTGTTTGAATCTCCTAACTATAGAAGAGTCTCTCTTTAAATCTCTTATTGTGGTGAAATAAATTTAAGCTACTTTTATTGGTTTTTTTTTTAATCTCCTTACTATCTGTTTCAAGAAATTCTTAGATATCTGTCATCAATACAAATGCCAGTATCGTTATGAACATTTCTGAGTTTACAGAGTATAGGTGCCATTTGTTAACTACTTTATGCTGAGGTTGCTGCCATTGCTTTCGTAGTTTCCTTTTTTTTTCTGCTACTAACACGACGCCGACGCCCCGGGATCTCTCACACCGGTCGAGCAAGCGACAACCCAAGCCGAGGCTCTCCCCGCGGGGAGCCCTTGAGTGTTGGGCGCTATATGGGCTGAGGCTCCTTCAGAGTCTCGCCCCAAAAGCCCGGTGAAGCAGTAATCAGTTTAGAAAAAAAAAATCTTTAAATGACTCTCTTGTTGCACATAACCCTACGGGCCTGTTGCACAGTCTATCTACCTTAATAAATTAAAAAAATTTAGCTTAATTATCCCAAGAATATCATTATACTTTATGTTCGATTCTCATGTAATTCCAGTGAATGTCATTGTCAATTTGGGATGTCAGACAGTATGAGTGACCCCTCTACAAAACAAAAGACAATCATTGCTTGAGAGCATTTGCAACTAAAATTATAATAGTATGTTTTTATACTTTATTTCTAAGGAACTCTCAAGTTACATATTACTTTTGACTAGAAGCAAAATTGGCTAATCCTAGTGTCATCTATATAACCCTGGTAAGAATAGTACTAGTATCTATATCTGTAGCTCGGTCCTGCAATATGATACTACGGTACGACAAAACAGTAGGGAAGTAGTTGAATTATTTTACGTAGGTATGTAATTTGTCGGTGGCTACAACCACAAGTTGTACAATTTTTTTACTGGTAAACTGAGTTTACTTTATAACCATGGCCTGGCTTGGTAACCCTGTAGCAAAGATGACTTATACGTTAAGTCATCTTTGCCCTGTAGATTTTGAAGTAATTGAGCAGTGATCTTCATTACTACTACCACATGTGTAATAATTTTTAATAGTGGTAGTGGGTCCCTTATCGGCATACAAAACACCTATAAACTGCAAACCTAAAAAAGGTACAAGGGCTGTCACTAAAAAAACCACGTCTATTCGCGTATGTAGCAAGACAGACCGACCGTCTGTGTATACATATATTATACATATAAGTTAAGGGGTCGTAATTTCCGTCGGCGCTAATTTTTACCAGACGCTTTCAAGATCTCAAAAAAATAATGCAACTTTACTTATAATCTCAGCCTTGATCGCGTTACAAATACATTATATATTCTTTTCTATGTAAATACATACATATTTTAAATACAAAACACCCAGTCTCAAGACAAACAAATAATGTTTGTCCTGTGCGGGAATCGAACCCACGCCCCTCGATTCAGCAGTCGGGTCATTACCCACTGAGCCACGGGCCCGAAGTAAATAAGCAATATATGTAAAAAATCTATAAGATTAAGGTGCGTAAAAAAATTATAGACACATCACATTTTTTTTTTCAGACAAAGCCGTGACGTCGAAAGAGGTGATTCGTGACCCGCTAAAGAAGTTCGTTAATAGGTCATCAAAGCAACATAAGCCCACCAAAGAAAAATCCTATGATTGCAAAATTTGCAATAAAACGTATGCCTGTGGCTACAGTCTGACTCGACACCTGCGAACACACTCTGGTGAGAAAAACCACTGCTGTGAACTATGTGACAAGAAATTTGCTGAAATATCTCACATGAAAGCCCACATTCGAAGACACACAACCGAAAAACCTTATTGCTGTAATATCTGTCAAAAAAAATTTACTAATAAACCGGGTCTAATATATCATATACGTATACACACTGGTGAAAAACCGTATTGCTGCGATATTTGTGATAAAAAATTTACTAACAGGCAAAGTTTAAAACATCATCAATGGTCGCATACCGACGATAAACCTTACTGCTGTCATGTTTGTGCTAAGAAATTTATAAGTAGCAGCGATCTGAGAGTCCACATGCGGACGCATACTGGTGAAAAACCGTACAGTTGCAATGTCTGCCATAAAACATTTGCTCAACGCAGCACGCTAAACAATCATGGCTTGATACACAAAGGTGAAAAGCTGTTCAACTGTAGTGTTTGCAACAAAAAGTTTATGCAAGGTAGAGACATAAAAGTTCATATGCGGATACATACCGGTGAAAAACCGTATAGTTGTACTATTTGTAATAAAAAATTTAATCATAGCAGTCATTTGAGGAATCATATTAGAATACACACTGGTGATAAACCATATAGCTGTAGTGTGTGTGGTAAATCATTTAACCGTAGTGGTCATTTAAAGAAGCATATGAATACACACGCTGGTGAGACGTCATTTTGCTGTAGCGTTTGTAACAAGACATTTAGCCGCAGTGGACATATGAAAAACCATATGAGAGTGCACAATGGTGACAAATTTTATTCGTGTAAAATTTGTACTGTAACATTCACCAATCTTCTTGATCTCAAAACACATAAATGCACTTCTAGAGAAGAGTTACCGTAATAATCACTCCAACGTACTCACACATATTGGCTAAAGTCGAATCGATAACCGATTAGTGGGGGCTTTTCGCACAATACTAATATTTTTGTTATTCAAGTATGAGACTTGGCGCAGAAGTTACTCAAGTGCCCTAGAGTGGAAAATACCCTGGAGAGAGTGGGAGCCATTCTGCTGGTAGGAGGAGGGGAGTAAAGTTTGCTTATACTGTGCACCCGTTTGAACCTCATATAGAAAAGAAGGAAACATTCACCTGATTTTTTCTGATACAAAAAAAATCTACCTGTGTTAATTATTTCTAAATCAGTAACGATGTCGACTTAAAAACTTACATTCATCTAGGTTTAAAGAAAAGATGTCTTTTTTGTATTAAAAATAATTGCCCATTCTTTATTACCAGGCTTTAATTTGTTTCACCTGTTCTGGTCAAATCTTGCAATCGTAATTTCGATCATTTTCCGACTAGCTAAAACGCTAAAATTTTTAGGGAAGCTCAGAACTCCGTGACTATACAATAACCAATTGCGAGTAACAATATAACATCTATATTGGTCAATATAACATTTTAAAAAGTTTCATTTTGTGTGGAAATTTATTTTACTAAATCGTACCGCTAGTTGGAGTAATAAGTTATAACAGCGCCACCTATGTGATGTGTTAAGTAACGTGAGTTAATTCTTCAAGTCACGGCCTGTTCAACAAGTTAATAATATATTGCTAATGAATTAATAAAAACATAGACCAGGCTTAACCAAATATGCGGCCCTAGGTGCTACCCCACATCGGCTCTATTGGCTCTTGACCAAAAAAGCTTGACGACCATTGATGTAAATTGACGGAGAAAAAATTGTGTCGTGTTGTCGCTAGGTGGAGCAATGAGTTTACTAGTGAATAATTAAAGATGTCACTACTGATAATTTTATGCTTGAACAAAGTTATAAGATTTGTGTAAAGTCAAAGTCAAATTTTTATTCATATTAGGATTTTACAAACTCTTTTGAAACGTCAAAGTTATGAAATATTATTTTTGAAATCTGGTACCCGCCCTCCGGTTCACAATGTTGTTTATTCTACCGAGAAGAATCCGGCAAGAAACTCGATAGTTACTCTTTAAAAAAAATCATAAACACTACAAATACAATCAATGTTTTAAATAAAAACTTTAAACCGTACAATTTTATATTTTTACCATTTTAATTTAGTTCACCTATGCATCCAGTAGTTGAGCATCTTCAGTCCCATGGATTTTTACCATTTACATAGTCTGAAATATTGTAGTATGCTTTTTTACAAATTATTTTTTTACAAAATTGCGTCAAAATAAAAAAGACCCACTAAATATTGAAAACAACTTTTGTCAGAAATTTATACAAAATTTTCCTTTTTGGTGGAATTGGTAAGAGCAAGTGCATTTCTAGCATTTCCATGGATCGATTCGCGGCTAACCTTAATTTTTTTTTACAAAATTTGCTTTGGCCTTGGCTTAAATAGGATATTTTATACCGGATAAAAATTTGAATAAAAATGTCTCATTTGTCATGTCATGTCGGAATCGGTAAGAGCAAGCGTGCGAATCTGACACCGACTTCAGTACTGTTTCTGGCTATATAATTAATTATTAAAGACAAAAAAAAAAGCATGTAATTCGTACTTCTGTAGTTTGAACCTAACCTAACCTAAGATTTTATTTTTAAAAGGTCACTGAGAGTATCTACTGTTTACTTACCGGCATTTTCGTGGGAACACAACGAAACAAACAACCGACAGGATAGAAGACGAAGGAGACAGCGTCACAACGAAAATTTCGCCTGGAAAAGGCCAAACAGAAACGACTGGAGAAGCTTGCGACGGAAGACGATGAGTCTAAACGTGCAAGACTTGAGAAGAGACGACAGTATAGAAGCACAGAAACAGCAGAGCAGCATCAAGCACGGATTGAGCAACCAACCAACGTGAGTCAAACGCGACGATAGAGAGTGGACACAGCAACATTTGAAGTAGGGTTGAAGAGGATGGGGATGAGGAATAGAAATGCAGTTTAGGATGTGGATGAGGAAGAGGAAAAACTCCATATAGTACTACAATTCGGCTTCATCCCTAAAACTTTGCCCTTAGGGAAGTCGTAAACTAACAACGCAACAATAATAAAAACTAATTTATGCACGAAAATAATGCAAATTCACGAATTAACTACGTAAGAATGTTACTACTAAAAATCGTGGCGTACTATCAGTCAGACTACATACTGTACTGAGAAGAACAGTATTTAGTCTATAGCCTCTATATCTAAATTATGTAATTCTTCATTTTCTTCCAAATCTATCGTTGAACTATTGGCGGGAAGCCTTTCTTTAAATACTTTTAATATTTTAGATGCGTTATTTACGTTCTATGTAATGTGTCGTTTCCAATGGATAATAATGGAGTCGCATTCAATACAATGTTGAAATCATTGTTGCACATTCAATCTTTGCCGTTTAGGAGAAGATCAGTGACACACCGACTGCAGCGCCATTTACCGGGTCCAATTGTGTTTTTCAAAATTTGCAGGGACCCATTCGAACGTAGCTACACAAAAAATATCATTAACATCTTCCCTGCCGTTTAGGAGATCAGTGATACACCAACTGCAGCGTCATCTACCGGGTCCTTTTGTAAATTCAAGCCTTGCAGGGACCCACTCAAACGTATCAAAAAAATATTAAAATCGCTCCTGCTGTTTAGGAGATCAGTGACACACCGACTGCAGCGCCACCTACCGGGTCCAATTGTGTCTTTAAACCATCCAGGAACCCATTAAAATATTCAGACAAAATTTTACCCAAAACGTTCCAGCCGTTTAGGAGGAGTTAGGTGACAAACATACGTACAGAAGAATTATACGTAGAAAAAAAACCGACTAACACTTGACTTTTTCAAGTAGCCTATGTCCTTTCCAATGACTCAGACTATCGCCATGCCAAATTTCACCCTAATCCGTACAGTGGTTTAAGCGTGTAGAGGTAACGCATTTATAATATTAGTATGGATGTAACACATATTTATTGCTCTCTTGCTTTGACCAAAGTACTTATTGTGCACGGCATCTAAAAAAAAGCGAGCAAAGGGGTGGGATTACTCTCGGTGCGGCAGGCCTGAACTAACATAATGAAACTTCGTCATAAATTCCTCTTCATAAAAAGCGAAGGAGGAAGAGTAATTTCTAAACTCGATTTTCAGCGATGTGAATGAGGAATCTCAAAAAAAGGAGGAATTTTCACATTATGACGAAGAAGGAGAGGAATCCTCATCAACCCTTATTTGAAGCAGCAATAAACACTTACTGCAATAGCATTTTTCAAGTGTGTAGGTACTAAGCTGTGCTATCCCAACCTTTCCTGCTGTCCTAGTGCAGTAGCAGCGAGATACTTGCTTGATGCGTTGCTCCGCTTGCCAACTCTCCAACTGTGCCACAGATGTAAGAAGCACATTCACAGCAACAAGACTACATCACAGGCTAAGGCCCACTGAATTAATTAAATCCAGGTGACAATCTATTCTAGTGCTCTCGAATCAAAAGGTAAGGTCCACTAAAAATTATACCACGCCTTATAAATAAAAAAAAAACATTTAATAACCATCTTTATAAAAAAAAGTGCATGGGCACTTCTCGACTAACATCAGCAATACAATAGCATTATTCAGAAGTACCTACAGGAAAACTAAACTTTATAATATTTTTTTATCTATCGACACATGCTAGCGCAAGCAAACTTCGAACTAAACGTCTGTGCCAAGTTTATGCTTTAATGACAAAAATATTGGTTCCCAAACATTGAGTGGCTATAACGTCCCCACAAGATAGGAAACATTCTGATCTGTATTTTGAACTAAGTACATAGGAACATTAGTATAACCGTTTTCCCCCGAAGGGTAAAAAACGATTATTTAGGTTTCAGCCGAAAGGCTTGACACATTGAGATAACCTCTTGAACACCAGCGTCGTCTAGTGGTAGGAGCGGGGAAATTGCTTGCTATCCCGCTCTAATAAGTGCGGTGTGAGTGGGAGATGTGTCAACGCATGGTAGATACGTCTGTGGCCATTTTGTGACAATACATTTTGTCATCGAGGCGAGTTGGTTGTTGTTTTTTCATATTGATGGTTGACGCCGGTAAGAGAATATTATTGGTGTGTCAAGCCTTTCGGCTGGAACCTAAATAATCGTTTTTTACCCTTCGGGGGTGTTCGAGCCTTTAAGCTTGACACATTGAGATGTTTCATATCTGCCGGCGCTGACTTAGCGTACTGTAGAATTAATGCAAAGAAGTTTCGATATATATATACATATATTTTTTGTATTTAACTAATCAAAAATTTAACAATGCTATACTTAAATTGGCTAAGTAATTAATAGTAAACGAGAAACATTTCTCACGTTATTAATTTTCGTAATACTAATATCAAAATAACATTCGTGGGCTCCTCGAGGACGTTCATTCATCCATTTTTTTTTTTTTATTATGTTGAAAAGTAATCAGACATACAATTGTTATTCAATTTGTTATTTGTTGGTTTAACTTCTCTGAAATAAGGTTTTAAGAAAACTCTAGCGCTACGCCAATTACCTACCTTTGCGCAATACTTCATTTATATTTAGGCCTTTTCTGTTCCAGTTGTTGGTAGCTACGGCTGATAGAAAACTGCCTGGAGTGTCTTTAATGTTTGCATCCGCCAGGGCATGTTTTGGCCAGCCTGCAATCACTGTTTGTGATGCGGCTTTAACTTTGCCTCTTGTGGTTATGAAAAAAATAGTTAAGGCAGGTGAAGCTGAACGTCGTTGTTCACTAACCCTCATGAGTAGGTATCCAGTGACATAAATCAAACTTAATGTCTTGATTTTTTCTTATGCACCATCCTGCTTGGCGATACCTGTGTATCGTGTACACGCCGGCCCGACGATAGGAGTAGCAGTGTGGCTACGTGTTGAGAGACTTGGAACAAATATGTCTCGTCAATAGGTTTTCTCGCAATACATTTTAGTAGGTCCTTGACATCCCAAGTACATAATTTATGTTTTGGGGGATTCCTTAAGAGAATGGCTTTAACCGTTTTTTGAACTACAGGGTGTTTGGGACTCACTAGTTAATGGTCTAGTGAATGTTGCAACCGTCGATTGATGGACTAGTATGGTCCTTGAGGACATTTTTTTTGTCTGGTATAGAAAAATTAGATATTTGGCTAGGTCACTTGGTTTTGGGTCTGAGCAAGTGATGTTTTCTGTGGTACACCATTGAAGCCAGCTTTTCCATACTGATTTATAAGTTTTCAGTGATGAAGGCCTCCAGGCCGATTGTAGAAATGTTCTTTCGGATTCCCCCCAGTCTCTTATTTCATTGGTCCAGCCCGTATTTTCCATACCTCCAAACAGAGATTCTGAACTCCGCGTGGTGGTTGGTCTGTTTGCAGATCCTTGAGATGTGCCCTGAGGTTCTTGATTCGAAAGGGTGGTTAAGTTGCGCGTTTCTTGACTTCTGGTCTCCAAAAGGCTTTCTCCCACTTCGGTGATATCAGTAGGTAGTGGCTGGTGAAGATGCTTAGATGTTGGAGTACTCTGGGTATTACAGCTGGGGGTGGAAAGATCCATCCTAGGTTGTAATTCCACTTTTTGGAGAAGGCATCTACAAATTCGCACCGGTGATCTCTCTGAACTTCGTTTACAAATCTTTTCACTATCGCTGAATTTTTTGAAGCAAAGAGATCGATTTCTGGAATTCCCATCGTTCGAAAGATCACTTGTAGCAGTTGGGAGTCTAGATGCCATTCTTGTGAGGTCTTGAACCTCGATAGTCCGTCGGCGAGGTCGTTGTAGCGACCCGGCAAGTACTTCAGGATAAGGGTTATTTCGTTCTCCTGAGAAAAGTTTAAAATTTTTAAGGCCATGTTGAGGAGAGCTATGGATTTCGTACCGCTTTGTTTGCGAATGTAAGCAGCAGTCGTTCGGTTGTCGGTTGGTACGATCACAGTTTTCCCTTGCAGTTGTTTCCATTGTTTTTGTAATACTATGAAGATTGTCGCTAATTCTTTTTGATTGGAGTGCCATCGATTTTGTGATTTTTCCCAGTAGCCTGAGAGTTTCTTTCCATTTACGTCGGCTCCCCATCCCAGGTCTGATGCGTCGGTGGTTATGAAGGCTGATGGGGAAGGTATTTGGATTGTAGAAGTTTTGGAAAGGTTTTTTAACCACCTGTTGAGTTCTTCTATGGCTTGCCTGGGTATTGTGAGCATCTTGTGTTTTTGGTTTTCCGAAAGTGGTTTTGTTGATATCTGGATAAGCCTGCAGTGCAAAAAACCTAGTGGTACAACATTGCTTGCAAAATTAAATTTTCCGAGGAGTCGTTTTGCGCTTATCGAACACCATTATTTCCTACGAAAAGTTTCTAGAATGAATTTAATGAAGTTGGCAATATTATTTTCAGGTAATCTCTTTATATTTTGTATTCCAGAGGATGCCTAAGTTTTCTAATTGTTGTTTTGGTGTAATGATCGATTTTCTAACATTGACGTGCCAGCCGAGTTGTTTAAGGAACCGTACAGTTTCTGTAGCCTGCTTGCTCAGCAGCGAAGCATCTTGATTCATAAGAAGGAAATCGTCTAATCAGACTATTGTTCTAATCCCTTTTTGCCGTAATAATGAGGCTAACCAGTTTGAGATTTTGCTAAAAATGGAAGAAGTGCTAGAGAGACCGAACTCGAGATAGAGAAGGAAATCTATCTTTTATAGGTTTTTGACATCGGTTCATGATAGTAAGCGTTTGAAATATCAATTTTGATCAGTAAATCCTAGCTCTGAATCATTTCGGATACTTTCTTAAGGCTGAGCAAACGAAATTTTGGGGAATCGACATAAAGATTAAGTGATTTTATGTTAAGGATTAATCTGTGGGAGCCATTAGGTTTTTGTCTCAGAAAAACTGGTGACAAATATCCTACTTTAAAAATATTACGGGATATTGCGCCTATTTTTACCAGATTTGCGATTTGTTGTGACATTTCGTTTGATGGTTTAGCTTCGAAATGTCTCGCGTTTTCTACTGATAGTCTAGTTATTGCTGGATTATTGATAAAAGGTATCCTACATTCTTTAAGAGTATAAAGGATCGTGGGTGAGGCTCCTAGTGATTCCCACAGTTCAATTTTGCTTCTTAGTTGGCCAGCATGAAATACCTTTGAGTTTTTACTTCTTGCTGCTTGTCCGAGGTTTTTGTATTGAGCTGTTTGTGTTATTTGTCAGTTTCTAACGAAAGTTTTGCGACTGATTTCTTTTGTATTCATAATTTTGTTGACGTCCCCTAGGGTTTTGGTCATGTTTGGGGCGAAAGGTTTTCTTAGGAGTTGGGAGTAATTTCTTGTTTTTTGACTTGTACGTAGCGGTAACTTTCTTAGGAAAAAACTTTTGCGCTCCCCCCTGGTCCTTTATAATGTCATTTAGTGTTCCGAGAACAGATGGGTTTCCGACGGAGGTATTTCCTGTAGTATTTCGTTTCGGACCCTATTTGAAGATTTATAGTCTCGGGTTCGATTCCCAAACAGTTCAAAATAGAGCGATCTCACTATCACTACTAATTTACCCTAGATCATCAACCCTAGGTATGGTGAAAGATATATGACGTAGTAGATATACATTTAGCGTCACTAAGTAAGTACCTTACCTAATTACTAGGCAATATAGTTGAAAAAACCGCATGACTAGTAAGCTGCGTCTAGGAATCAGTCACAACAGGTTCCTATTTGCATATTTTTAAAGCTCTCAGGTAAACGGCTCAAACATTTACTAAACTCATAAAACAATAATAAATATTTGTAGGTAAGGTACGCGGTACTGTGGTTCACATAACTCTCGGCGCAAGGTATGCTCTCCGCCCGCACCCCACATGCGACAACAGAGATAGCGATATGTCGAACGAACTTTAGCGCTCGCGTCGATTTGCACTTTGCGGCTTCCTCCGCCAGCGTCTTAATTACTCCCACGGGCTTTTTCTATGTAAATTTGACTTTTCTCAAATCAAAGCGCGCGTTTATAAACCTTACGGACGGTAATGACGCGCCTATTCTATCAAGTATGTATATATTTCTGAAGAAAACGTCAAAAGGTAATTTAAATTTATATTTGTATTTCATGACTAAAAAGTGAAAATTTCTTTAGCGGCGTTGTGCACTTTTTTGTGTTGGGTAAAAAATGTTGTTCTCGCGTCAGATCACGTGACCTGATCGAAAATTTGTAAGATGGAACTCGCGTCTGGACACGTGACCTTTATTTACATTAGGTTAGTTTTTATTTTAAGTATATGGCGATTCTGAGTACAGGGAGGTTGGATATGGGATTTAATTCTATGACAGATTGGGATGTCAAATATACTACGTCAAAAAAGTAAATAAACATTATTATTTATAATAAATATGTGGGACTTCCGGTTGATTGTCAATTGTGGAAACTCGCGTTGTTTTGGAAATCGGAATTTTTAATCATTTATATTGATCAGAATCTCTAATTTTGCTTACATTGTGTAAAGTTCATGTAATATAGTTAGTGTGTTCATGTATATATAGTTTTCGGTAAGTATTTAGAGTTAATTGAACATTTTTGAATTTGAGATACTTCAGTTTGTCATTTGTTTTCAACCATTTTAGTTTAGGGTATCAAATATATGAACAAGTCTCCGGACCCTGGAGGGTGTAGCCCTTCAGGGTCCTGCCCTTCTCCAGCTGCCTTTGAGGATGCTCTGAGTTCAGAGTATTCAAACTTATTAGATAAAAATATATACAAATGGCTTAAAGTTAGCAACGATCACAAGTCTGACACGTCTAAATGTCAAAAACGGAAAAAGAAATGTAGAAAATCTGCCAAATTAATGAATGAATCTTATATTACATCCGAAGATTCCGATGCTATGGATACGCAATTACCCTTAGGACAAGTGTCATCCAAATTTAATATTTCTCAAAGTACAGGTGATGTTCCTCCTTTGGAGGTGTCCCCTATGGACACTCAGCTTCCCTTAGGACAAATACATAATTCAAATCGTTGTCAAAATTTATCAGTTGCTGAAACACCACTGGAGGTTCCATCTTCACTGTCTCCCACTCCTGCTCCTCCTCTGACGCAAATGTCGCTGCAAACCTCCCAACAAAGAATGACTTATAATTCTAATGATAAAGGCCCTTTTATTGTTCATGTTCAACGTATAGAAGATGTTCCTAATTCTGGCTTAGTGTTACACCCTGTTACATTTGGGAAATTTCTAAGACAAGCAAAAATTGTAAATATTGTTAATGGTAGTGTAGAAAGCATTGGCAGGAATAGAATTTCTATTGCATTCCAGTCTGGAAATGATGCCAATTATTTTTTAACTAATCCAATGTTACAGAGTACTTATAAAGCTTTTATACCCTCTTATTCTGTCACTAAAATGGGAATAATTAAAGGTATGCCTTCAGATTTGTCACCAGAAGAGATTATAGAGTTAATGACGGTTCCAGAAGGATATGGTGCAGTTATTAAAGCCCGACGATTGAACTATAAAGTTATTGTTGATAGTGTTCCTGAATGGAAACCATCACAATCTGTAGTTTTAACCTTTGATGGCCAGGCCTTACCCCCCAGAGTATTCTGTTGTTATAATTCTTTTCAAGTGGACACTTACATTTACCCCACAATTCAGTGCTACTCGTGCTGTAGGTTCGGTCACACAAAGGAAAAGTGTAGGTCCAAACCTCGTTGTTACAAATGTGGTGACAATCATACAGGTGATGCATGTAATGTATCTGTAGATAAAGTTATTTGCATTAATTGTTCTGGAAATCACTTTGCATCTGCAAAATCATGTCCAGAATTTACTCGCCAAAAAAATATTAAAAAAACAATGGCTGACCAGTGTATTCCGTATGTTGCTGCTGCAAAGTTACATGCCCCATCTAGAAAATCGTTTGCTGAGGTACTGAGTTCTCCACCAGGACCCCATTCTGGCTATGATCAAGCAGCCCATGCAGCTATCATTAGAGGAATGCCTTCTCCTAGCACTAATGGTTGTGCCTTAAACACCTCTAAAACAATAAGCTCTGCATCCTCCCATGAATCTGAAATTATAAAATTATTGTCTAGTTTCCTTCAAATCTTGTCTTCTTCATCCCTTATTTCACCGTCCAACGTTGCCATTATTATGCCCTTACTATCATCTGTCCTTAATGGAAGTGCCCCTAAAAATTCTCCAGTGGAACTGCCAAAGCATAAATAACAAAAAATCCGATCTAATCTACCTGTGTAATAAACACAAACCTTCTATTATTTCACTTTCTGAAACCTGGTTAAAACCAGGCCACTCTTTCCTACTGCCAGGTTTTTCTTGTGTGAGAGAAGACCGGGCGGATGGATATGGTGGTGTTGCCTTTTTTATCAAAAATGGTATATCTTTTTCAAAAATAAACCTCACTACTACAAATAGTGATGGTATTGAAGTAATTTCTATTAAAGTAGGAAAAATAACATATATTTCTGTGTATATCCCATATCCTAGCTCCATCCTTCTCAATGAGTTAAAGAATATAATACAAACCTTTTTAAATCCCATAATTATCTTAGGCGATTTTAACTGTCATCACCATGTTTGGGGTTGTTCTTTCTCAAATCATCTTGGTAACAAATTGCTTGATATAATAGACTCCTCTAATATTTGTATCTTAAACAATGGCTCTCCTACAGTCCAATCCAACCCTAATGAGCGTTGTAGTGCCATCGACTTATCATTTTGTTCTCCTTCTCTTGTTTCCCAAGTATTCTGGAAGGTTCTACCAAACACATTTGGTAGTAAACACTTCCCAATTCTTATTACTTCAGAATCCATCAAACAAAGTTGTAACAAGAGGATTCCCCTTTTTAAATATATTATAAAAAAAGATGATTGGCCCAAGTTTAAGAGTGCTTTGGAAGATAAAATATGTAATCTACCTAGCATTTGTTCTGATCGTGTATCAGACTGTTCAAATGCTTTTGTTAATGCTATTATTCAGTCAGCGGATGAAGTTTTTCACAGTAAAAAGTCCTCAGAAAAGTTACCATCTCCTCCTTGGTGGGATAGTGATTGTACTGCAGCTGTTAAAAAGAGGAAAAATGCTGAAAAAATCTACTGTTGTAGTATGTCTAATGAACATTATGACCAACTGTTGGCTGTTACTAAGGAGACTAAAAAATTACTCAGACAGAAAAAGATTGAAGGTTGGAAAAACTTTTGCCTTTCCATTTCTCCACAGATTCCATCATCAACTGTTTGGCAAAACATTCGGAAATTTCGTAATTCTTTAGCATCACCTCAATTCTTCTCAGTTCCTTCTCAGTATTGGGCAGACTCATTTATGGACAAACTTGCTCCACCTTTTGTTCCAACATCTCAGGAAATACCCTGTTACTCTTATAATAATTCTGACAACAGTTATATTGATTCCCCCTTTTCAAGGTCAGAATTAAAATATATTCTAAATTCAGTTAAAAGAGACTCAGCCCCTGGTTTAGATGGAATATCATACTCATTTTTGGTTAATGCAGGAGAAATTGCTTTAGGATATTACCTAGACCTTGTTAATTTAATAGTGTCAACTGGTATAATCCCAGCTACATGGAAGATGCAAATAATAATTCCAATCCTTAAACCAAATAAAGATCCTAGCGACATTTGCTCTTACCGTCCTATTGCTTTGTCCTCAGTACTAGCTAAAATTGCTGAACACTTGGTTAAAAATAGACTGGAATGGTTTCTCGAAAATAATTCTATATTAGCAAATAACCAATATGGCTTTCGCAGAGGTAGGAGCACTATTGATAGTTTAAGCATTTTTACCACTGACATCAGATTAAATTTTAGCGATAACAAGTTTCTTATTGCAGCTTTCTTGGATGTGGCATCTGCATATGATAATGTTTTGCTTCCATTGTTGAGACAAAAACTTTTGGATATCAAAATTCCTCAAAGGATGTTACAATTCATTTGTAACATGCTTTGTTGTAGGTCACTGCAAATTAAGACGGACTGTGATAACATCCAATCTTGTAGGACAGTTTATAAAGGTCTTCCTCAGGGATCTGTTTTAAGTCCATTGCTTTATAATGTTTACACTTATGATCTACACTCTTCTATTCGTGCAGATTACCAAATACTACAATATGCAGATGACATTTTATTATACTCATCTGACAAAAATATTAGTAAAGCCTCTTTAGCCATAAATCATTCCTTAAACAGTTTAAACATTTGGTTGCTACAAAATGGTTTGGACTTGTCCCCTTCCAAAAGTACTGTGGTTATATTCTCTAGAAAAACGCGTGTTCCTGCTATAAATATTTTTCTAAATTCATTTCCTGTGTCAGTTCATGATCAGGTTAAGTTTCTAGGATTAATCCTTGATAGTAAACTGTGTGGAACTCCTCATTGTAACTACATCACAGCAAAGTGTGATAAAAACATAAATATTCTACGTTGCTTAGCAGGCACCTGGTGGGGTTCTCATCCTTTCTGTCTCAAATTGCTTTATAATTCAATTATTAGAAGTCATTTAGACTATGGGTTATTTCTTCTATAACCATGTAATAAAAAAAGTTTAAAAAGTCTGGACATAATTCAAACAAAATCATTAAGAATTATAATTGGAGCTATGAGAAATTCCCCAAATAAAGCTCTGCAAGTGGAATGCGTAGAGCCACCCCTGTATTTACGACGTCAATTTTTATCAGACAGATTCTTTTTTAGAATTACTCAACACTCGTCTCACCCTCTGTTCTATAAGATTATGCTTTTGAGAAATTTTTGCTACTCTAAACCCTTCTGGAAACATAAATTACATCCTTTATTGACTGTTAGTTTTGATAAGTTTAGAAGTTTAAAATCTTGTACCTTTAACTCTGATTTATTGCCAATTTTTGAAACTCCTCTTCCATGTCTTCTTTTTACTCCGAATATTAATTTAAACTTTGGCATTGAGTGTGACAACCCTTATGCTGACAAACATTTTTCTTTTATTTTAAATGAGAAATGGCGAGGATGGTCTACAATTTTTTCAGATGCTTCTAAAATTTACTCTGAAGGTTGTGTTGGTGTAGGCATATATCACCCTAAATACAACATTGTTATGAAGAAAAAGTGTCCACCAGAAACTTCAGTATTTACAGGTGAATGCATAGGTATTCTTGAAGCTATTAAGTATGTCATGCTTTTCAAACTAGATTATGTGATTGTTTGCACAGACTCAAAGAGTAGTTTAGAAGCTCTACTTAGCAATCCATTTAAATCCAAATCAATGAATCCAATTCTTTTTAAAATAAAGTCCTTACTTTTTGAATATGAACAATGCGGGAAGAATATAGCATTGGCCTGGATCCCAGGCCATGTTGGTATATCTGGTAATGAGAGGGCTGACATATGTGCAAAGGAGGCTGTCTTATGTGGAGATATTTATTAATTACCCCCATGACCTTGTTGCTCTTCCAAAGGTGTTACTGAGAAAAACTTGGAGTAAGGATTGGGAAAGTATAGGACATCACCGTAATTACTCATATTTTAAAATTCAATCTGAAATTCCTGTGAAACCCTGGTTTTCCAAATTTAAATTTAATAAAAAATTTACATCTACAATATGTAGAATGAGGTTAGGATTTTGTAGCTCTCCAGCGTTCTTGAATAAAATTCATGTTAGGGACTCTTCTATTTGCGAATGCGGCTTAGAGGTTGGAGACTTAAATCATATATTTTTTTCTTGCCCATTATATAAGCGTACCAAGTTTTTAAATTCACTAATATTAATACAAGTAATTCAGTTTCCTGTAAATATTTCTTACTTATTATGTATCTTGTGTAAAGAAATTTTGCAAGCATTTTGGATTTTTATTAATGACAATAATATAAGTTTGTAATATGCTCATGTAACATATGTCATTGTACCATTTTCTTTGTGTTATATTGACTCATTTTATATTAGTTTGTTGTTTGTTTCAGATTTTCTGATTGATCGTGGCTTAAAATTGTTCGAACTGATATAGTTTCTCAGACATGATGCTGGCAAAATATACTTAGAAGTAGTATGACTGCCATTCTCTAAGAAAAGAAAGAAAGAAAGATAAATATGTGTACGAAGTGATGGGAAGTAAATACCTAGCTAGTATGCTTTCACTTCTGCCGGCACTCCCGGAGTGCAAGCCGTTTTTTTTTTAATCCTTTTTTATATAAATTAGTATTTTTTAAGAAAAATGTAACATATTTATGTAAGCTGTGCCCACTTTAAGAAGAAGGTACACAAGCAGAGGCGGCTCGTGACAACTTTTAGTGGGTGTTCACTAAAAAACAAAAACAAAAGAGGAATTTCTGAAATGCTTACCCTTTAATAATTATGTTTATAACTAACATTAATTCGCCTATTTAGATTTACAACCGCGCGTCGCGCTTGTATGCTTTCGTGACACATTTTTGTGACCCTTTGTCTTTATTTGAAACTGAGTTACTTATAACTTTTAGCACTGTTTAATCACATCACAATAATCACATTTTATTTTGCTATAGTTACTTATTAGACAATAAACAAATCGATTATGTAGATATGTACTTATTTTATTTGTTAATAACAACTTGCGGGCACGAATAAAACTTTTGTTGTGATTAGAGCGGCAACAGCGCTCCGGCGCCGCGCCGCAGACCGAAGGCGCGAGTCAAGCTGGCAACATAGCCCAGGAGCGGCTCCACATTTTGCTAATTTTTCATACAAAATCTTCTATTTCACGTGAAAGACTAAATCGAACTTTTTCTTTCACACTTGTGGATTTAAGCTTTAAGTTTCTGTACTGAAATTCGTTTCATAGGAGCGCAATTGCTAGCGCTTCACACTGTCTCCTTAGTGCAATTCTATAATAAATCTTGAGTTTACTGTGTGTGTACAGAATGTTTTTAGTGAAATTCTATCTTAACATAAACAGTAATGGAAACATTATAATTATTTATGGGAGTGCGCTGCACCAGCGCTCCTTAGGACGAGCCACCTTTGTACACAACAGCTGTATTTATTGGCGCGTAAAACGAAGCGGAGCACATGAAACTTAGCGCGTGCCGTGGCAGCGGCCGGCGAGCGCCAGAAAGAACTTGTACATTTAATTTATACATTTCCAGATATGTAGCGCCATCTGGCAGTGGCGTTGTTTTCTCTACTTCTAATTTTATAATTTAAATTGTGTTTTGGTGAGTTTTTGTATATTTTTTATTGATTTACAAAGATTGTGTGTAATACGAGCGGTACGGAAATTATAAACTCGAGCCATTAAGCCTTCGACCTTCTGCCTAAGGCTTTTAAATATCCTCTCGTTAGTAATTTTCTCCTTACCACCCTTAATACTCAATGTACTATTTTAATTATTATAGAATGAATTCACATTAAAGTAGAAATTACTTGTCAAGAGACTAATTTTAGGGTGTGTAGGTATACATCCAAAAGAAATTTTAGCAGTAGAGTTAAGGTAAGTGCTTTATGGACACCAAAAATACACTCTTAGGAATTCTACAGCTCGATGACCAAATCCCGTGCGGTCAGTATACCAACTAGACTTTGGCCGTGGTAATGACGTGTTTTTTTTTAACAACGCCTTCTATTGTTAAATAACTTTAGTGTTGCTGTGTTGGTAAAAATAATAGTATTACTACTCGCCAATATATGTCAGGAAGAGTCATATTTTTCAGTTTATCATTACCTGAAAACCCGGATAAAACGACGTTTTGTAAAAATGAAACCTAGCTAGATCGATTTATTGCCCCCGAAACACCCTGCATACGAAATTTCATGAAAATCGTTAGAGCCGTTTCCAAAATTCAGATTATATAGGTAGCTATATATACCTATGCAAGAATTGCTCGTTTAAAGGCTACCCACCCTCTCATAATTTGATGGACCCTCTTTGCACAAACCATTTTTGTCCTGCATGCTAGAAGGTGAGCCCATCGCTGCATCACTGCTTCTGATGCAGTGTATCTGGGCTTTGCATATTTTCCATAAGTCCTGAATTACCAAAATTAAAGTAATAGGTAGTAAAATTATGAACGAAAGTCAGGATAATAATATAGAGGTACCTCTTTTTGTCAGTCGCTGATTAAGCAACCATAAGAAGTGAGCGATACAGCGATAATTTACTGCTTGACATATTTTGACCGCGTTTTCTGCCTATAAAATCCCATACGTGAAATAAATGCGTACCTACGTTAAAAATACGAATACGAACCGAAAACGAGTCAGTGCACCAGCGGCCATATATCTTCTATATGCTATGCTATGACGGATGTTCGGTCGGACGACGGATAAACGAGTCAGTGCACAAACGCCCTAAGTTATGCGGCTGGATTCCGTAAAATGACAGCTAACAATTCTCGTTTAAAATCCATAGAAATAAGATATACATTGCGTATTTGAAATGACGTATAAAATTCATCGATTGTCGCGAAACCGCAATGTATATCTTATTTCTTTCAAAAAGGTTAGCAATCTTTTTACGGAATCGACCCGACGCGACGGTTTCTGCCACAGAACATTATGAGCCAGTCTTATAATGTTCTGTGGTTTCTGCCAATTGATAAAATGAGATAACAAAGCGGTTTGACACTTGCTTTCATAGAATTAGAAATAGTCCGTACTACCATTACTCTATGAAGGTGTTATAGTTGTTATTGCAACACTTTACTGACAGTTTTGTATTGTTTATTATAATAATATTACATATTTTTCAAAATTTTCGTTTAAAATATGGGCAAGAAAAAAGATGACAAAAATGCAAATGTGCCACCAGTCCAAACTGCTGGGGAAACGACAAGTCCGCCTGCAAACGCATCCGCCACCCCACTACCACCTCCAAAAACCGTAGCAGAACCATCAAAAACCGCAGCCGAACCAGCAAACACCGCAGCCGAACCACCAAAACCCGCAGCCGAAACTGCTGGTACATTAACTCGTCAAGGATCCAAAGCTGGAAACCTCATTCGAAAGATATCTCAGACAACAGGCTTAGACGCAACAGTTTCAAAAAGGGCATCGCAAACTTCTAGCTTAACAACTCCAAAGAAAACATCACAAACTTCGAGCTCGTCTGCCAAACCTTCTGCACCAACACAAGCTACAGGCTCAGCTGGAAAACCACCAGACCCTCATAAACCAGCCGCAACAACTCCGACACCATCTCATACTAAAAGCCAAGACTCAAATCCACCGTTGGTGACAGCTAATGCTGCAGTCCAAAATCAAATGACAAGCACGGCTATCATCGATGACACCAAAGGATCTACACGAGCGGGCCATCCTGAAAAAGGCGCCTCGCCTCAAAAACAAAGAAAGCCTAAAGAAGGCCCTTGCGAATGGCTTTGTGAACAAGTACCAATAAATGTTCCGAGTCCTGGAACTGCACATAAAGTCCTTCATCCTAACAAAGATGTCTTCGTTTTTAAAGTAAGTTCATACATGAAACTCATACCGTTATGTGTTGGCGATGTCAAATAACTATATCACATTTCAATATGCACCAATGCGGTAGGTTCTGTCTATGCAAGCGTCATCCATCTTTTAGTGCCTGTAACTTCACGCAGCATAGCTACTGTCCGCCGCTCTTTCTTGTCAACCTCACCTCTCCGCTTTTACGATTCTGCTACATTCGGCGCGTACACAGTTACACACGTTATTTAACACAAGTAACGCGATTTTTGTGTTTGTCATGGCGTTATAACTGCTGTCCAATATGTGCAATAGTTATCAGCGGTTGGTTAGATATCATCCACAATTTAACAACTTTTTTTCCGTAGCCGAATGGCAAAAATGAACCATTTCAGTTTCGTCATGTCCGTTCCGTCATCCGTATGTCATTGCCTTATAATTCAACTGTCTTACCCAACTATTCCAATAAAATTTAACAGGAAAGGTTATCCGCCAGTGTTATCATCATAAAATTTAAAAAAAAAAGTGTAGGTAAAATAAATAAAATAGATGTCCATACATTGAACTGAGACATGAGAAATATTAATTGGGTTACTTTGTCTCAGGTTTAAAAATTATGTAATTAAAACTTTGAATATACTTTCAACGAAAACTTTTTTTAAACAGAATTTGTTCTTTTTACAAGTAGTAGAAGATATTCGCAATATTTTACTTATAACAAAATCTTTAAAAGTTGTCTACACGCACTGGGCCAGTGTGTTTTAAATGTTTGTTTTTATTAGGATGCGATTATAGGTACACAGTTTTTGATTGATATTCACGGCTGTTATTCGCGGCGAAGTTACCGTCGATAGTTTGAACTAGGTTCAGCCCTCCAATGGGACCCTTATTCGTAAACTGCGTTAGGTAGAATTCCGCGTCTGCATCTGGTATAAATTATATAAACTAGTACCAGGATGACCGAACTTAGCTCAGTTTTTATTGGTAAATCGTGTTTTTTGGAATTTATTGAGACGGACTACTTACTGATGAAATATGAATAATATTTTTTGATCTTACCGACATAATAATAAAAAAATATGAACTGGTTTTAAAATAAAAAAATCACAAGTGCAGTTAGTTTAACGACGTTAAAAGACGTTTTCTAAATTCTAAAAATGAAACCTAACTAGATACATATTATACAAGAATAGCTCGTTTAAAGGTATTACATGTTTTTTGGAAGTTATGGCTTTGTGTTGTTTAATAACGCCATCTAGCTTTACTGTTGCTGTGTCGGTAACTATTATGGCTTAGTGTTGCTGAACAACGCCACTTAGCCTTAGTGTTGCTATGTCGGTAAAAATAATAGTATTACTACTCGCCAATAGATGTCAGGAAGTCATAGTTTTCAGTTTGTCATTGCCTGAAAACACGTTTTCTGAAAATCAAACCTAGCTAGTTCGATTTATCGCCCCCGAAACCCCCTGCATACTAAATTTCATGAAAATCGTCCATCCAAGAATTGCTCGTTTAAAGGTATTAGATAACATAAATTCATATTTATTTATTTATTTATTAGGTGGCGAAAGTGGGGCCAACAGGCGATCGTCGCTGTAAAATGGAATTAGAGCTAGTTACCCCGAAAGGACCGTATAAGAAGGTGCCAGTTCGTATCGATACGAGGGAAACTCAGTGTGATCCTGACCCTCCACCGTGCATCTGCTGTAAGCCCAAGAAAGAAAGAAAAAGATAAAAATATACAATTAGCTCTGAAAAAAGATTTGAAATAAAGTTATTTATTACAAAATAACTTATTCCCGTATTAGTTTTTTTTGTGAACGACGACAGCAAGTAGCTAATAGTAAAGGCCAAGTGCGGGTCTGACTCGCGTATCGAAGGTTCCGTCACAAAATATATCACTTTACACTAAGGGTCAATCAGGGCTGTAGCTAGAGTTGAATCTAAGGTAGGGCAGCGGTGGTTTCATGTACGGCGCATTTTTTCTATCTTTCATTATTGTACCTGCTTGTGAGCGTGAGTAATTACGGTAGTAATTGGGTGGTATCGCGGGAAAACAATAGCAAAATGGTATTAATTTATAGAACGGGAAAACAATATATATATATATTATACCTTAGTTTATGTTATTTTTAAGGTAGGGCATTAGTATTTCAAGGTAGGGCATTGCCTCACAATGCCCCCCCCCCCCCCTTAGCTACGGCCCTGGGGTCAATTCACACCGAGAGGAGATGCGACATAAAGCGGCTTACCTATTTTGCCGTCTCGGGGATAATTTATAAAAAAAGGTAGAACAAATCAATCAATCTCAATTTAACTTAAAGACTAAATACCGTTTTTATGCAATCAGCTTTAAAAATGACGACTTCCGTACAAACGCCCAACCCCTATTTAATCAACCAAGGGATGATATTAGCAAAATCCTTTATCAGCACTCGCTCACGTTGTAACAGAAACCTCTGTGCAAATTCCAATTCTTTAGACACAAAGATATTGGGGTTCTTATACAAATTTTCATCCCCTATTTCGCCCCCTAGGTTGGCTGTCCAAAAGATAAAAACACTTCAATCTTAATTTTGAAATTTAAAGGTTAATAACCAATTTTTATGCATTTCCATACAAACTTTTAAGCCCCGTTTTACCCCCTTAGGGGATAATTTTGTAAAATCCTTTGTAAAAATTATGTCACGAAAAACATGTAGTTTTTGGTAACGATTGTACCTACTTTGAAAAATTTGACAAGCATTGTAAACGGCACTACCAGACCAATTGTAGACGGCACCGCCGCTGGTAGTGCCGTTTACATTAAACGAGTGTTCGCGTATACGTAATAACAAAAACCTCTGTCCAAAAAATTCATAATGTTCGCGTACGTTATAACAGAAACCTCTGTGCTAAATTTCAGAAGTAGACACAAAAAAATCAGAATTATCATACCATTTTACCCTTCAGCGATTGATTTTCCACAACAGTAATACTCATAAATCTTAATTTTCAACTTGAAGGCTAAATACCAAGTTTTATACATTTGTGTGGATGTTTATAGTGTACGAGAAAAAAAAGAAAAATTCGCCATTCAAAAGTAAAATATAAAAACTTTATAACAAAAAAAAAACCGGCATCATCTTTAGTAAAAATCGTTTAATTTTATAACCACTGCTTACGGGTTTTTTATCCGCAACTGCACAAAATCAAAGTTGAAACTCATTGTTTTCTAGTTGTCTTTGTCCCGGTAAACTTTATTTAACCCCACTTAAATTTTCATTATTGTTATTTTTATTATTCGTTAAAAATACCTCCCATATTAGCACATTACCTATCTATGTAGGTAGTATGTGTTTAGTCTAAATCTAAAAGATAGAGCCCTACACAAGTCGGACAGACAGCGTAGGCTTAATAACAGGGCTCCGTTGGCACTTGGCACCCTATTAAGAATAGCCAATCCCGAGATTCCGGGAACAGTCCTAGACTTAATATACTTGACTAAGCATAATATACTTGAAAGTATGAAATTTTGAGGACTAATTTAATACTTACTAAGTACTTTTTGTCCGTTTAATGTTAACCTTATTGTATTTAAAGTTTCTTGTAACACATAATAAATAAATATTTATTTGGACTTTACACACAGCGCCGTCTGACCCCAAAGTAAGCAAAGCTTGTGTTATGGATACCAGACAGCGGATACAGATACATATATATTACTTTTTTTTTCTAAATACATACATATTATACATAAATACACCCAGACTTAAGACAAACACAAATGTTTTTATCACATTAATGTTTGTCCAATGCGCGAATCGAACCCGCACAGCAGTCAGCCACACTACCAATTAGGCTGCGAGAGAGTAAATTAAATGCCTTTAAACTGCACCTCGGTCGTACCTACGCAACGTATATGCGTGTGGGAGAAGGGTTTAAAGCACTTAGTGTTTCACAGCTTTTTGATATATTCTGTGGTGCAAATTGTTTTTTTTTTTTTATTAAATGGTACAACTCTTAATTCTTCTGTATATGGAGGTATGTATATTTTCACGGCTTTCATGCCCAGAAGGGGGTAACAAACGGCTGTATACATACTTACATCAGAATGTAGTGGTCAGTTTATTTTCACCCACACTTTAGTCCTGCGTGACAGGTGAGCCTATCGCCGCAACACTGCTTCTAAAGTGTATCTGGGCTAATGTGACTACTTAAAAGTACCATACGCCATAAATTACCAGACGACCAGACAGAAAAATAAACCTTGATTGCCAGTTTGTAGAAACCCCTTAAATAACCGCGTTAGCCTACACCTACCTCGTAAACCCTACATCACCGCGGAAAAACTAATAATAGAATTTTGATTCGGCAATGAACGTCTAAAGTCGTGATTAGGACCGCTACACTGTGAACCTAAGTAACCCTGACTCTAAGAAGGTATGAGTTTAGTCAGTCACTAGCATGGCGAGTGAACTTCGATTTTAAGATTAAATTCTACATAATATAATTATCTTAGTCCCTTAATCATTTATCTTAACTAACTTGTCGCACACGAGTGATATGTACCTATCTCAGATAACTATTATAATACGTCCTAGTCATAATTTAAATGATCGGCACACTGACCTTGATTAAGTAGATCCCTAATACATAACCTTCCCCATAACTACCCTTATTCAATTTCAATAAATAATTAAGATGCGTATTTAGATATCTATTACTTATATCAGGGAGATTCCTAAAATATTTAAAAACTGGCAGAGGCCCTGAATAATTAAGTTTCTATTACTTTATTTATTTATTTAACCTAACAAAATGCCAGTAAAACGAAGATAAGAAATTAAATTTCCTTTACAGTTCGCGACTATAAACAAAAAGCATATGGGCCTACTGTCGGGATAATTCCGTCCATTAATCACCTGTTTTTTTAGCATTTATAACCGTGAATAATTCCGTTCTTTGCGTAGGTACAAGAACTTATAAAGGAGACTCATATACAACCTTTCTCTTACGAACTTGAAGTATTTAGGTAATATTAATAAATATGGAACAAATTGCGAATAACGTAAAGATTAAATAGATTTTCGTTTAATTGTCGCAGTCAATTAAGATAATTATGACGACAGAACGCCAATTAACATGGGTAGGTAACCCGTCTTAGTAGATATTTTCCTACGATTCAGTAATGAGCACATGGTTCACTCAAAAATCTAACTCTTTAGTCAGATCAACAATAGGTATTTAGAGTGATTAGAACTTTCGCGTTTCGCCGGTAGGTCGGGGTCCCCCCCCCCCGGCTCATCAGTTATTAAGGGGGGCCCTACCTGGATAATAATAAGCTATGATAATAGGATTTTCTATGAAGAAGAATTGGACAGACCCTAGACCAACTAATGTCACCTTAAATAAATCCATGTTTAATTTGTTCGGTCAAAGTTAAACTTATGTCGTACCCCGGTTCAGTCATTCTTTCCTTGAGGTTAGGTACCGTAAATCTTTTCCTTCTTTTTTTATCAAAAGAAGAAAGCAATACTAATATATATATATATATATTATTATCATTGTTGTCGCATAACTTAATTAATTAATATGTTAGAGTTTAAAATTAGACGTAGTAAAATATAAAGAAGTGCAAAAAGATAGATATATAATTCTTATTCTATTCGTCTCCACAATGAGTTATTTATTTATTAATAAAACGAACTTTCCAAAAAAAAGGAGTAACCACTTAACAGTTTAGGTAGGTAGATAAGTATCAAATAGGAATCTCATACAACTACCTACTAGACACACCAAAAATAAGATTTCTACTTTAACATTTATCTCCTGATCCGGATTGGAACTCATAAAATTTAAACGACCTCTTTAACTAACTTTTTTAGAGAAGGGTGGAGCCGAGCTAGTAAGACCTAAAAGTAAACCTGCTCTACTCACACCCTCGAACTCGAACTTCCCCGTCACATGAAGACCTTTTTTTTTTTTTTTTTTTTTTTTATACCACTAAGGTGGCAAACAAGCCTGCGGTCCGCCTGATGGTAAGCGGTCACCGTAGCCTATGGACGCTTGCAACACCAGGGGCATCACTCGCGCGTTGCCGACCCTTCAGAAATCTAATAACTTCTTTTTTGAAGAACCCCATACTGTAGTCCTTAGAGAAAACCTTGGCAGGGAGCTCATTCCACAACCCAAGGGTTCGCGGGAGGAAGTTTCTCTGAAACCGCACTGTTCGCGACCATTTTGGTTCCAAAGTGTGAGAATGAATTCCCTGTCGATGGCGAGCGGTGCGATGGTAGAAAGTAGCCGTGGGCATCATTTCGAACAATTCCTCAGAACACAATCCATTGTACAAGCGGTAGAACACACACAGGGAGGCAAAGTCTCTCCTCAGACTTAAGGGCTCAATACCGCAAGTGCGTTTGGGATCGTCGACAATTCTCACAGCCCGTCGTTGAACCGAGTCAAAAGGGCCAAGCTGGTATCCGGGTGCACCCGCCCAGAGATGGCAGCAGTACTCCATATGGGGCCGGACTTGCGACTTGTAAAGTAGCAACCTTTGCCCCGACGTGAAGTACTGCTTCGCTCTGTTGAGTACACCAAGTTTTTTGGACGCCAGCTTTACCTTGTCTAGCAAATGATCTCGGAACTGAACATCGCTGGAGATGTCAACGCCAAGGATCCCAATGCTCTTAGAGAGGGAGAGGGGAGTGTTCTGGAATTGTGGGACTACAGTGAATGGGGTTTTCTTAGCGGTGAACGCGCAGACTTGTGTCTTTGAAGGGTTGAATCGGACCAAGTTTTCCCGCCCCCAGTCAGAGATCTTGGACAGACCGATCTCGATTTGAGACACAAGTTCTTCACGCTTTTCCTCCACAACGGAACGTGGGATGCTTGCACGGCCCGTGTAATAAGCGTCTCCAGTACTGTCATCTGCATAGCAATGTATGTTGTTGATGTCCAACATATCATTGATGTGCAGTAGAAACAGCGTAGGAGACAGCAGAGAGCCTTGCGGGACACCAGCATTTATGTCCATGCTATCAGAGCAACTACCGTCAACTACGGCTCGTATGCTTCTGCCGGAAAAAAGCTAGCCACCCATTTGCACAAACCCTCGGGCACTCCGTAAGAAGGCAACTTCGATAGAAGACCCCGGTGCCAGACCCGATCGAACGCCTTCGCTATGTCTAGGCTACATGCCAATGCCTCCCCCTGACTCTCAATGGCTAGTGCCCATCGGTGTGTGAGATACACTAGAAGGTCACCAGTTGAGCGACCGTGGCGAAAGCCATATTGACGGTCACTGATCAGGTCGTATTTTTCTAGGTATCTCAAAAGCTGTGTGTTGATCACACGCTCCATCACCTTGGAGAGGAGAGAGGTTATAGCGATAGGCCTGTAATTCGATGGATCTGATCTATCGCCCTTTTTGGGCACCGGGTGCACATTTGCAGTCTTCCATGAAGACGGAAATTGCCTAGTGTGGTAGGAAAGCGTGAAGAGGCGCGTGAGTACAGGACATAACTCAGGAGCACACTGCTTAAGCACCACTGCTGGTATGCCGTCTGGCCCACTCGACTTATGAACGTCTAGGGAAAGCAACGCCCGCCGGACCTCGCGCTGTGTTATAGTGATTTCCGGCATGGTCTTACCGCACCACGGTAAAGTAGGTGGTACAGCGCCTTCGTCGTTCACATTCGAGTTAGAGGCAAAGAGACTGCCCAATAGATCGGCTTTCTCTTTTGCACTGTGGGCCAAGTCACCATCGGTCTTTCGCAGTGGTGGTAATGACGACTGGCAGAAGTTCCCCTCGGCAGCTTTAGCAAGCGACCAGAAAGCACGACTCCCAGAAGGATAGCTCGCAAGTCGCCCACCTATTTTGCCGATGAATTGGAATTTTGCTCTGGCAGTTGCTTTCTTACTGAACCTCGAGGCAGCATTTAATTTGCGTTTTAACTCAGAAATATTCGGATCCCTATTATTACGAGCCGTGGTCCAAGCCTCATACGCAGTTTGCTTAAGAATTTTAGCTTCTCTGCAAGGCCTATTAAACCACGGTCGTTTTTTGACGCCGGCAGCTACTCGCAGGTTAGGAATGAAACATTCCATACCAGCGAGGATTGTCTCAGTGACTGCGGCTGCGCAGACGTCAGGATCTTCTGAGCTATAGCAGATCTGCCTCCACGGGTACGATGCATAAAATTCTCGCAATCCATCCCAGTCTGCCGACTTATAATGCCACACACGACGCCAATTAGTTGGCCCAGAAGGATCGGGTTGTGTGCATGACAATCGAGTCCGGATGAGACAGTGGTCCGAGGAGCCAAGAGGCGCATCCACTGAGACGGAGTATCCATCCGGACGTGTAGTCAGCAGAAGGTCCAGTAAGGAGCTTGTATGGTCCTCTATATCTGGTATTCTCGTTGGAGAAAGTACCAGCTGAGAGAATCCATAGGTCAGAGCAAATTCATGAGCAGATATCCCTGCATAGTTATTGGTTCGAGAACTGAGCCACTCACGATGGTGGGCGTTAAAGTCTCCCAAAATAACTACTTCTGCTGTAGGATATTGCTCTAGAACTTTGTCAGTCGTCAAACTCAGGTGCGTGAAGAGTCGAGTTACGTCCGTGTCACCGCTATGAGACCTGTATAGGCACGCATAGATACGAGTGTGGCCCCCATGATCTACGCGCACCCACAATATCGACAGGTCCCTGTCTTCAAGGCTATGAAGTCGGCGACAGCAGATATCCTCCCGGACGAACATACATACACCGGCACGACTCAAAAAATTGTGCTCGAGTTTGTAGCCGGGATAACGAAGGTATGATGTGTCGGCCGGGCAGGATATCTGCGTCTCCGTTAGAAAAAGAATGGTTGGCTGCGCAGTCTCGAGATGGTGATGGACTGCGTTAAGATTTGCGTGAATACCCCTTATGTTGCAAAAATCCACATTATATGTGGATGGAGTAACCGCTGTCAAAACTCTTTTCTTTTTTCTGTTCCTGGCCATTTTTTTTTTTGAAGTAACTTAGACTACGGATGAGGATTCACTGCACAGACAGCTTAGAAGACAAAAAGTTGCGGTACTAAGACTGCCGAAGCTCAACACAGATGATACGGTTGCTGGCACGGCGGGCGGAAGGGCCCCTGATCCCCCTCTGTTGTAGTAGCCGGGTCACCTAGTTCTGTGTTCTTATAAGGGAACAGACCTACAACTATTCTAAACCCTCTATCAAAGCGTTCTTCTCAACAGAAATGATTTATCTTTTCACTTGGGATGTATACCTGCAAATAAAAGCAGTGACAGCGGTCGAGACGGACGAGGACTTTTAGCTAATGTATAATTAATGAAAGTGTATTAACAATGCCTACACCCAACCTATACAGACAACGGCCCCTTTTCAACCTGCCATGACTAACGTCCTTTCATTTGCTGGTGAAAACGATTTTTAACACACTAAAAGAGACAACGAGATAGAGCCTTGTGTAGTACCCTTCTCAAACCTTAAGGAGTACACATTATTAGTTCTTTATTAGGCCAAGATTCCTTAACAAGAAAATAAAATAATAAACTGGCAATTCTGGACTCTCCAATTAGGCCAAAAGTCATCTAAGGATACTCTTAGGGCCCTGCGTTGCAAGGTTCATACGACGAACCCGGCACCGTCGGTCCATCAATCTCTTTTCTTTAATTTTTAATTTTATTTAAAACTTTTGCTTGACTTTATCATTAAAATAACAATTTATTATTATTAAAATATCTTTTAATTACAATTAAAATAACTTCGTTTTAAGGAATCTTATGGCCGTGCACCCTTTTTCCTATACCTATAAAGTTCCCTCCCCTTATAAACTAGATAAATCTAGCTGAAAATATCCCAAAATATCCATCCACTCTTACATTCTCTTCAGGCTTATTTTCCGAAACATTTCACCCCCCTGAATTTAACAATCATTCCCCATAAATTTTTCACTCTGCTGATCCAGGTCCCTGACCTTACAAACTAAATAACGTGATACTGCCCTTAACACATGCATCTTACCCTGGATCAAACAAATCCGCCTGAAGCCTTTTAAAACAGTCCTACGCTAAAATTAAATATCAAATACATAAATATATTTTTGCTACTCCCTTTCCCAACCCTATGCTAATTGTCTCAAGTGTTTTCTACATGATACTTTTACTTTCCCTCAACCTGAAACATTTTTGTCCAGGTTTAGAACCTGTCCATGTCTCAGATGCACTACTGCTCTCCTGGATATAGCCTTTCAGACCTGATTTTCCTTCATATCGAACGATATGTCAGTCACAAATCCGAAAATTCAAAAATCGGTAACCTAATACATATTTGTCATCAAAAACCGTACAGTAGGTTATAATTCTATAAAGGAAGTCTTTACTCAATCTTTAAAGTACTAAATTGAGTGCCCTTGCCAATCAACTAATTCAATCGTACTAAAAGGTAATTCACAGTTATCGCTGCAGGGCTGTAGCTAGATTTGAATCTATGGTAGGGCAGCGGTGGTTTCATGCACGGGTACGGCGCATGTAATTTTTCTATCTTTCATTATTTTACCTGCTTCTGAGCGTGAGTAAATAAGGTAAAAGGTAATTGGGTGGGATCGTGGGCAAACAAGAGCAAAATGGTATTAATTTATAGTACGGGCAAACAATTTATATATATTATACCTTAGTTGATGGTGCTTTTAAGGTAGGGCATTGCCCCACAATGCCCCCCTGGGCTACGGCCCTGTATCACTGTTAGGTAAAATTCGAGAATAATAATTAAACCCGGCGCCATGGTCTTAAAATCGTCAACGTTTCGTATCGTTTGTATCATATTTTGCACATTTAATCAACCTTTAAAGTAATTTAGGTAGTTATCTATTAAATCTAATGATTAAATAAAATTCTTAAAATGAGATAGTAGAACTCTAGATATCCTTTGTACGGTTTGCCTCATCTGTATGTGATTTGTGTACCTAAACCATTAGCACAAATCCTCACACTCACCTCTAGGTTAGGTAATTTTATAATTTTCGCATGCAAAACATATTTTGGGAACACATAACAAAAGTAATCAAATTTCAAGATGAATTCAAATGAATTTCTAGATAAAAAAAATTGCTGTACTCAGAAGGAAATTTCATTTTAACTAAATATAATTATTTCCTCTGAGAATAAAAAATCTAAACTACCCACACAGGAACGAGCTCCGCAAATCCGTCACCCGCGAGTGCTCCTAACACCTTAATGTTAAGTCAATGTAAATACTTAGTTTTAAAAATTTAAAAATAAAACCACTTAGTTTTATTATTTATTTACATTTGCACTTTTGCCATAATTCCAACTAACATTTTCTAAGAAAAACGCGGGAAGCACAGCCTTAAACCTATTTTCATATAACTCGCCTCAAAAAAAGGCGGGAAACACCATTATGCAAGACTCGCGTCACTCGCGAAATTTAAATTTCGAATGCGGGAGAGGGGACTCTGTCACGAGTCTCTAGCGCCTTGGCGCCAAAATCAAGCGTGCGAACGATATGTGTGCTCTGTGCTATTTCGTGGTCTAAAGGTTATGGGCAAGACCTAGTCAAGGTCTAGTTTGGGTTCACACATCTCGATTATAAATTCAGATGTCCCTTCTTAATTATAAAATCTGTGAGTTTCCTGACCAACCAGCGGTTTTTTTAATAAGATCTACACTAACACCCAGCATGCTGTCTGCAGAAATCGGTGCATGTCTCGTGCTGTGCGCATTAAAAATTGACGTGTTAATCCCACTCTCTGCCATGGTGGTCTTGATTCATCGATTGACAGGCTGTAAACACACCTTATTGAAGAGTTCTTAAAACAAAACAGAAAATCACAATTACTTAAATGTTTCGTTACTGATAGCCTTAAATAACTTTCTAGTGAACTTGCTGGGCAAATGGCAGGACGTTCAATGAAATAAGGTAAATACAATATAGGCTGCGAGCAGTTTACAGCGGCGGTCTTAACTGTGTCGGTTATATCAATAATAAACCTTTGATCAGATTTATGAATATTACCTAGTCTAATCAACGAAAGAGTTTGCGAATGATGTACTGTGACCAGAACTAGAATCGTCCATTTTTTAGTCAATAATTCTAATTAAATATTTTCGTTTGGATACCAATTACTTAAGTAATCTTCAACATCGGAGGGTTCCAAGTATAATTATATTGCGGAGTTGGGGTCCTTAGTCTGTAAACCCCTCTCATGTAGCGTCTATCTAACTATTATTGATAATAATAGAATTCAAACTCTGAGATAGTGCCGCTTTTGTGGTATTGATAGTCCCATATTTTTTGCCTAAAATTAAAATTGTCATAAAAAGAAAATCCAACACATTAACTGTAGTAACTTTAAAAATATCGTAATATTTCCTTTGACAAAATAAATTATGAATGAATTAATAAATAACATTTTTTAAAATATCAATTATACTGTTTCAAAGTACGTATTATCCGTTAATGTTGCTAGCATGACAACCACGGCGTTACTCTAGTTCACGAACGACAGCCTGACGACAAAAGTTGCCAAAGGGCAACCAGGGTAAGACTCCGGTGCATCCTGTGTTGGGCACTGTAATTTGTAATTGCCAATAAATTTGGATTAGGTTTGAATTCAATTCTGATAGAATTTAACAACTTCTCGTAAAGACTAGGGTTATGTAGGTCAAAATGGCACCACAGCAATACACTCTGCTATATCTGTCATAATTTTACCTAATACTTATAGTATTATCAAGCAAAAAAACGCGTATAACAAATATTTTGACCAAAATACTGTGAGAATACTTTAACACGTCGCCGGTCACCATGGCATTAAACAAATTTATGGCATTTTTTGTTTATTCGGCTCGCAAATAAATCAATTTTTGGGTGCCCAAAAGAATCACAAATCCAACAATACGCGTTTTCCGCAAGTTTCCATTCTATGTCAGCATGCATTCTGCGAGATTCTGCGTCCGCCTGATAATTATCGCTGGAATAGTGTATGACGCGAAAATAAACAAACACCGTTCCTCGCACCACTGAAGATTTCCCTGCTTAAGTGACTCAAATGGGGGAATTGAATGTCCCCCATTCTGTAAATGTATGAAACTGTAGTTGAATTGTCGATCCTTAAAAGGATTTGATAATTCCTGTAATTTTTTGTAAAATTTTCAAAAAGAAAGCGCCGGTCAATTCAGAAAAATGTATATATTATATATATGTATATATTTATATTAGCTCCTGTCTGGACCATTGCCAGCTGGCAGTTTTGTTAGCGCAAAGAACCGCCGCAACCAGAAAGGGCAGCATCCGAGAAGATCTCCAATTGGTAATATTTTTTTTAATTAAATTTAGATCTTATAGGGTTACTTCCTATGTTTATTTTACGAAACCACCAAATCTTCATTTAAAGTTTCTGAAACATTAATAAATTGATCTTAATTGTTCTTTACTCTTAGACAGTGAAACTTGAACCTTTACATCCAGCCACACGGCGCTGCAGGGTATATCGAAACCAATAATTCCATTAAATGTTCAAAGTTACAAAGTATACATCTTTTTATGGAATAAAAGTGTAAAAGTTATTTTTTTTTGCATGTAATGCTGATAATCAGCTGAATGAAAACCAAAACCAAGAAAATTGCCGCGTGCTTACGTATTGCGTAGCCACCAATAGCTACGCGCGCGGCAATAGAAACCGTTTCCGATTATAAGACTCGTCATCACAGTTCTTTGTTATTACACTGATATTAATATCTTTTCACAAAGTAGGTAGTAGGTGTTGTGCAATTAAAATTGTCAAACGGCGGCGGTCTGCACAAGCCCCAAATCCAAAAGGTCGCACCACATTCTGAACACGCGCGGCTTATCGGTAAAGAAAGGCAAGGTAAAATTAAGACTTTAATGTGACAAACCTAATAATTCCGCCACAAGATTGTCGCCTAATAAGCTTTGGTTTTTTAATGCCTTCTTATTTGAAACGTTTACAAATCTCTGACATTATATGTACTTTTAAATAACCTTTCGTCCTAAATCCCTTATAGCACACATCACATATAAAAGGCCTATCCCCAGTATGAACTGTCCTATGCGCCTTCCACGCTCTACGGCATTTAAATTTCTTATCACAAAATTGACAGTCGAACGGTCTTTCCCAAGTGTGAACAACCAAATGTTCATTGTAAGAACTGAGCGTTTTAAATTTCTTTTCGCAAATTTCACAGGGATACGGTCTCTCGTTAGTATGGATGCGCATATGGACATTTCTGTGACCGCTGCTTCCGAATGCCTTGTTACAGTATTGGCATACATAGTTCTTCATCCCAGCGTGTACCTTTAGATGTCGGTCGTAGCATTTGAACTGTCGGAAGGTGCTGTTGCAGATATCGCATTGGTAGGGCCTGTCGCCTGTGTGCAACCATAAATGCTCTTTCAGATCGCTGGGGATCCTGAATTTTCTTTTGCATATGTGACAAGTATATCGATCGGGATTGGAACGTTTTTTGGTGGGGCTTGGTGTCTCTAATTCTTTATCTGTAAAATAAAACATACCTACACGTAAATTATATATATTTATATTTAATATATAGTGTATATATTTTCGAAGATTTTCTAAATATAATCCTAACTTAATCGAAAACATAACTAGCAAATATATAGCAATCTCGCGCATCTTGGTTTCGTACTGGTCAAACAAATCGAATAACAAAATTTACTTCAATTAACAAAAAAAAAAACAACCGCCTTAAAAAGATGATCAGATCAGATTTTTGGCAAAGAGTAATTATTTTTACCTTTTTAGTGCCTTTTTTTGCTTTTGAGTGACGAATTGATTTTTTTTCTCGCACACTAAAAACATCCATACATGTAACAAAATTTTATACAATCAACATAAAACACCAGTTCAAAATTAACATCAATTTTTTCTCCAAAAGTTTAATTAATTAAGCTTTAAATGGATTTAATCCACTTCACTAATATGGAAGGAACATACTCTTTTGAATAAAAAAAAAGAATTTTTGAAATCGGTTCACAATGGACGGAGTGGACATACATTAAGAAAAATATATACCCCTCGAACATAGAACCTCCTCCAGAAAATTATTTTCCATCGCACTCGCACAGATGCGATGACCGCTATCATAGAGGAGCGCAACGGAAAAAAATTATGCGCGTGCAACAGAGACAAATAGTGACCGGTCATTGAACGAAATTCTTCCTGCTTAGCGTCCGTGCTATACCAAGGTGAACATTGTTGATATTGTATATTCTAGATTAATACTCTGTACTTTTACTGAAATTGCTTTTATTATGATGTGGATATTCATTGTTATTTTTAAGATTATTAAAAATATATATTAAAATGTTGTGTTTCATGTTGACCTTGTGCATGTTATAAAATACTTTTATTTATGTATTAATAATAATAATATAATAATCAAAGTCCTGCGTTTTTTATATTGAGGATGTGGTAGTATGGTTTTGTAATGCCTACTCTTAGACTAAAGGCCGATCACCTATTTAAGTATTTTGTCTTATATTTAAAGGAGCAATTCTTGCACAAAATTATATATATTTATAATAATATAAATATCTTATTATAATTTTTATATACCAAATTTTGTATTTAGATAGCAAGAGCAAAGCTTCTATACAAAGTAGCTGGGTGTACCTTACCCAGGTACTTTGCATAAATCTCAATTGGGCATGTCTGTCGAAGTACTGTCAGCCATTGGAGCAGACATGTCCTAGAGTGGAGACGGTGTAGCGGAAAGCAAAACGTTGGACATCCCCAGCTCGATAAAATTAAAAGGGTGGCTGGTAGTATCTGGAAGGTAGGGCCAAGAGAACTATAAAAAAACTAATATGATGAAGATGGTTATAAAACACAGTTTTTGGTGTGCTTTATACTTTACTTTGCTACTATTGCTTTTTATAAAACACAGTTTTTGGTGTGCTTTATACTTTACTTTGCTACTATTGCTTTTGCAGTTACAGTGTTATTTTGAAAAACATACAGTTTGTATACTTAGATATCTAAATAAAACACAAAGAGTGAAATTGTATTAGGTTGACACAACATCTGTTTAAGTACTCATGACTATTAGAGAACTTTTCTCTGCTACCAGTTATTAGTTCTTTAAGGCATAGTACTTTAGTTTTCTTCCAACTGCAATCAAAGTAAATTATAATTTTCTATTTTATTACGACTAAGGTGGCAAACAAGCTTACGGTCCGCCTGATGGTAAGCGGTAACCATAGCCTATGGACACTTGCAACAACAAAAGCATCACTTGCGCGTTGCCAACCTTTCAAAAATCTAATAACTTCTTTCTTGAAGAACCCCATACTGCAGTCCTTAGAGACCCAAACCCAAGCGTTTCTCTGAAACCGCACTATACACAACCATTTCGGTTTTAAACTGTGAGAATGAATTCCCTGCCCATGATGGCGGGCGGTGCGATGGTAGAAAGTAGCCGTGGGCATCATTTTTGTTTTGTAGGTACTTAAGAAAGATGTTACTTAGTTTATCCACTAAAACACTCACCATACTTAATTCCTTTATAATCCGATGTCCCCTTTGTTTCTTTAATACCATATTGGTCACACTCCTCCACTTGCAACTCAATAACCTCTGGCTTAAGATCTATTTCTGTATTCAATTTAACATTATCAAGAAATTCTTTCCTAATTTTAATATATGTAGAACCATCAAATATACTAGCATCTCCAGAGTCTGTTTCTACAATCACTTCCTTTTTTATGTCTACAACATTTTTACCTACCATAGTGTTTTCTAATCCACTTTTGATAATCTCTCTTTTAATTGTGGATTTTCTTTGATAAGTCTTAAGTGGTGGGCCTTGGCCCAAAACACCAGATGGCTTAATACAAACTTTATTCATAATGATGTTATACAGCAAATGATGGTACACTTATATTGATAATAAATATTTTTAATATGATTGGAATATATGAATATTTAATTTTCTCTAATGGCTGAAACAAAGCATACAATTATTATTTTTTAAACACACTTGCTTAAAAATGGCTCCTATTGCACTGATTTATAATGAAGCTTTTATTAGGGGTTTATGTATGAAATTGCGGTTTGTAATAATTTTTTTTGTGGACAATATATAATTATTTTCATTTAACCAAAGTATCTACCCTCATTGTCTATATTTCTGCAATTCAATAGGAAGATCATTGAAACTCTTCTAATAAGACTTTATAATTGTGTTGAAAGGTGTGTTTAAGCTTTTGGAGTGAAAAGGATATGGCGGCAACATAAACGGCGACTACATAACTCACCTTCAATTTGCCAACGATGTAGTGGTCATAGCAGAATCGCTGAAAGACCTAGCCAAAATTCTGGGAGATCTCAGCAGAGTTTCCTAACAGATTGGCCTTAAAATGAATATGGCTAATTGGCCTCAAAATGAAGATAATGTTCAATGTCCATTTAACTAAATAACTAAGGCATAGTGCTTTAGTTCTTATTATAAGTAGAGTTCTATCATTTAGAGAAACTCCGATCAAAGTAAATTTTAATTGATTTTTTATACTTGTAAGGCTTTTTTTCGACCCATTGGGCTTTCTTAGAGGTCAAAAACCACTGGGCAGTGGCACGTGACTGTCCCCAGTGTTTTGTTTTAGTTAACAGTAAATTAATATGTCAAATGTAGATATGAGGTTCCCTACAAGGGCAGAAAAATATATTAACATGCACACTGTCTCAGAGGCTAACCTGACCACAAGAGCTCACTGGCTGTATTGTTTTATGAGCAAAGACATGGTACTTGGTAGTCGGTGCCATACAGAAGGCGGATATTAAACAAAATTTTACCTTACTTTGTTAATGACAGAGTAATCAAGCTTTGAAGTTCATGTTTTATGAAAATTTTATTATAAGCTCACCAACTTATCCGAGATCTGAGTGGCAACACTAATGTCAATAAAAATAAACAAAAAAATAATTTCTGGGCTGCATTCAGTAACTTTAATTTCCCGTGGTGTAGCTACATACAATCTAAGAATGTCCGAAAGATAGGTGATAGGCCTGTCGGCAGATGAGTATTTATGGAGCTAAAATTGGTTACAAGACATGAGAGTTTCCGCATGAATTATTATTGGAGAACCAACACTAGGTTTAATATCTGAACTCCTGTTCTAGGTATTTAGCATGACGTCATTACTTCCTCAAATTCACAGATTTCGAATAAGTAGGGACTGTATTGTTGTTTATTCTGTCACGTAACCAAGATCAGGAAGTAGAATCTAAATTTTTTAGGAATTAGAGAAGAGAATAGTCAGAGAAACTAAAAGAGGGTGCAAGGGAAAACAAACGGGACTTCTGTATATACTCACTTATATTTTAATAATTTTAACCGTTTCATTGTATTCATAGAGGAAGAAAACGGAAGGACTCTAGGATAAGGCCTCCAGTGGAGGGGGGGAAAGGGGGGGGGGAAGGGGTATTCCTTTAAAGGTTCCTACCTAACTACTCCATTTTTTATATCTTTTCCTTTAGTGGTTTGTTAAAATATAAAAAAGGGAGTTTGGGGAGTTCCCCCTGTTACTACCCCCTTTTTTTTTCTTTTATTACTGAGTAGAAATAAAAAATAACCACAAAGGCTGACTTAACCCTCTAACCTGACTCGGGTGTGTTGGGGTGCCCTAACAAGATTACTGTGTAGAAATAAAAAAAATAACAACCTTCTAACTTAACCCGGTTGTGTTGGGGTGCCCTGACAAGATGACTGGGTACAAATAAAAAAAAATAACGAAGGCTAAGGCAGGACCTTGCTTCGCTTCGCTCCTGCCTTAACCTTCTAACCTAACCCAGCTGTGTTGGGATGCCCTGACAAGATTACTGGGTAATCATTCGAAACATCGATTGGTTACCGCACACGGCAGACATAATGAAAGTTCCAGTTTATAGTTTTGAAAAAAACTTGCATTTCACTCTATTATTGACTAAATACTGATGTAGAAGAGTAACAAAATCGAAAAAAAGTACTTGATTACCCAATCTATCGAAACCCCAAAGTATCGATTCATTTTTCCTGTCCCTAAAAACAAATCTCTGGCCATAGATTATACAAATATTATGACTTTTAATGCATTTTTCAAGATTTTTAAAATGAAATTTCAGATTTGAGTCAAAGGGATCATATTTATCTACCATAAAAGTTTGAACGAGCTAGCGTGGAGGCCTCTTTCTAAAGCTGAGCCAAGAAAATACTAACGTAATAAAAACAAAAATATTACAACCCGTCTATAAGACAAAAATAAATAACCGAATAACTAAAAACGTAGTGATTATATTCTCTTTGCGAATAACCTAAAATTGTTTTTTTTTATTTGTCCAGACTTCTTTAGAAGCTCTTGAAGGCTGTTGGAAATTTAATCCTTACAGCCTGGAATAAACATATTAAGCAAATAATGGCAAACAAAAAAAACCGGCCAAGTGCGAGTTGGACTCGCGCACCGAGGGTTCCGTACCTATCACCATTTATGTAATCTACAAACACAAACAAAAATATTTTTATATTTGAGTTGACGTATTAAAAAAAAACTACTTACTAGATCTCGTTTAAACCAATTTTCGGTGGAAGTTTGCATGGTAATGTATATCATATATTTTTTTTAGTTGCATCATCCTCTTATTTTAAAAGTTACAGGAGGGGGGGACACACATTTTACCACTTTGGAAGTGTCTCTCGCGCAAACTATTCAGTTTAGAAAAAAATGATATTAGAAACCTCTATATCATTTTTGAAGACCTATCCATAGATACCCCATACGTATGGGTTTGATGAAAAAAAATAATTTTAGTTTCAGTTCTAGTTATGGGGAACCCCAAAAATTTATTGTTTTTTTTCTATTTTAATCTAAAAATCTTAATGCGGTGCACGGAATACATCTACTTATCCTATCAATGTGTGTGTAAATCAGCTAATACGACAATCGTTATTACATCTGTATGCATAATTTTGGTGTTACCAACCTTAAAGTGATTGAACTGGGAAGTTCTCACTTTTATTCGGTACTACAATTTATTTTCACTTTCGATGACCCCCATGGTGACACATTATTTTGAGATAGAACGTAAGCCTTTGATACAAAGGTAGCAATCTGTAGACCATGGCCACAAAATGCATGTTAAAACCTTAAAGAATGTTCCAAATATTTTATACTGTAGTGCTAAAATATAGATGGGTGTACAAAATAAAATGCGTCCTTCTCTGCCATGGTATCCGTGCGCGCCGTGTACGTTATTCATAGGTCCCACCATGTGACAACAGCCGTGGTTTGTTGACAAGATTTTTTTTTTAACATACATACATTATAAAGAAAGGCATAACAGAGCCATTGAATTCGTTTTGTTCGACAAATGTCAACAAACATCCTCCTGAGCATGTGCAGCCAATGCGTTAAATGCGGATTGTAAGTGCCGCTAAATTTAACAAAGAGATTGAATGTGCTCTATTCATGGCTGAATTTAAGGTAGGGCAGCGGTGGTTTCATGCATGGGTACGGCGCAACTAATTTTTCTATCTTTCATTATTTTACCTGCTTGCGAGTGTGAGTAATTATGGTAGAAGGTAATTGGGTGGGATCGCGGGAATCAAGAGCAAAAAGTATTTGATTTATAGTATTATACCTTAGTTTATGGTACTTTTAAGGTAGGGCATTAGTATTTCAAGGTAGGGCATTGCCCCCCAATGCCCCCCCTTAGCTACGGCCCTGGCTCTATTGCGACGTTAACGTCACAGTTCGTTGTAAGGAAAAGAAATTTTTTTAAACTATTTATGTATTTTAAGATACAGTAATTAATTAATTTCGTAGTTCATAAAATACATGATAAGTACTGCTTTTTCTATTGATATTTACATCTAACTGTTATGTTATTTTTATATAGACATCGCAGAAGTCCGGGGTAAAGGTTAATGTTCTATAGATACAATGTGTCACAGGGCTCATCAATACATAAATACTTTATCAACCTGAAATAGTGTAGTGTATGTAAGTGACGTTTATTATCGTTTTAGTATTCGCCTTACTAAACTTGGGATTGGAAATGAACGTTCCTACAAACTTGGCAACCCCGACAGAAAAACATGTATTGTTTGTTTAGTGAATAATTATTTTGAAAACTTAGTTTGTAACTCAAATATAGCAAGCAGATTTGTGTAATAACTTGTGAAAAGTGATTTCTTCTCATCAAACTTTTTTTGTTAGTAGTTTAGCACGATTTTATTGCACAAATCAACATTTTTATTACCTTACGCGGGATCACAGTTCGCGTCGACGCACAGATTACGTATGATTAGTGTGACGTCAAGTACCTGAAAATTCAGGTACTCGGATTCGCTCGTTTCGTGACCTGAAGACGGTATCTAGACGTATAAGTCATCTTTGGGTACATTAAAAATTATCTTAAATTAGTCCATCCAGTTAATATCTATGTAATTTATATCCATTCGATGTAACCTATTTTATCAAGAAGATATAATAAATTGCACTGAGCCAAGCTAAATCTAAAATATTGTTTATTATTTAACGGTGTTTATATAGGTAATTAAAAATTAGGGCTTCAACTATTTCTGATACCCTGCCTATTCAATAGGTTGTGGCCTCTTACTGGTCTGCACTAAAAGATAATGAAATAAGTAAACAAAAATTCTAAATATTGTTTTTCACGTAACAAAATAAAACCGAAATTAAGGTGAAGTGTGATCAAAATGGCTACTCATCAAAGAATTAGTTCTATAGAAAAAATATTAGAAAGCGAGAATTTTGAAATGTGGATATTAGATTTTAAATAATAAAAATATGTGAGTATAGATCGCGGCACGTAAGTTGAAATGGCGCGACTGATACAACTTTGATAAATATATTTTTGTATTACATAAATGTCAATCACATTTATTAGACAACGTAAGTCAGACCGTAGACAGAGCTCTCCTTCAATTTCTGTTTACACTGCAACTAATTTAGAATGACCCCACTGGGGGCCGTTCAAAAACCGACTGAGTCAAGTAGAGTTATGACTCGAATCGTTCAAAAACAAACTGAGTTCCAACCCGAATCCGTTCAAAAACGCGTAGAATTGTTACCCTAAGGTTGACTCAAGTGAACCGTACTCGACGCGGGTTCGTCGGAGTTGGCGGCCATATTTGATTAAAATGGTCAAAACAATGTTTCCGAATTAAGAAAATAAGTAAATTATTTTGTTGTTAGTTATTGTATTTTTCTATGATTTTGTATTTGTAGTTTTTTAAACAATAAAAGATTTTTAAGTATTTCCACTCCACTACTAGGGCTTAGTTTTTTCTAAGATTCTTAGTAGATCACCCTAATTGCCTTAAAATAGTGTTAAAATATTGATTTTAGCCGTAAAGTTTAGCTGTTTAGAAATACCCTTATTCTCATTTTATTTTTTGTCAAAATAAAATCTAACAATAAAATAAAGCACGGTTCAAGTGTTTAGAATGAAAATACAATGTTACAAGTACAAAAAGGTAGAAATTGTCAATATACTGATAAATAAGAACTATAATAATATACTTAATAATAATAGTAAGTTATATTCGAAAATATAATTAAAGCAAATGAAATCACTAAGTTCCCACCTAGTTCATGAAAACTTAATTGAAAAAAGCAAAAAGGAATTTATTATTTTGTTCTCACTCAAAGTCAAAAAAATAGCTTAAAACTTTATTTGAATTTTAGTGTTCCCTAGGCCTTATATAAGTATTTCAAATAAAAATATGGCCCTACAAGGGCGAAATTCCTAAAAGTTGTAACATTTATTGAAACTTGACAGATGTAACTTGGTTAGCCTTTCAAAAACTTTAGGGTAGAGTAAGAAACCCGATGACGTCATTTTTTACTCAAGTTATTCGTTTTGGAACGCAACCCTGCGGTAAGGGCAAGCAAACATTAGTCTTGTTCAGTGCTGCCACCTTAGCGCTTTCGGAGTTAGATCTAGCGCTTTTTTGGGACACATAGCGCCGAAATTTTAATATTAACTCCTAGCGGAAAACATAGCGCATTTTTATGGCAGACCAAACTTAGTTGTAATCACGTCGCAATCTTGCCAAAAAGTAGGAATAACGCAGCAACACCGTAATTAGTTTAGCTTCCGTTCCATTTCTTTAGGGTATTTCCCAATCAAAATAAATTATTTCTGGTTGTTGATTTACGTTGCGCAACCTGAACCTTCAGGAATTCAGTCAACTCAACCTTATCCTTCCGACATCGAAAGCGATTAGCCATACTTATTAATATTAAGATTAATTTATATTTAAAATTATGCCAATTTGTATTAAAATAAATAAAAACTTCTTACTATTATGCATTTTTTGTTCATGCAAAGCTAGCGGAATTTATCACTATTTTTTGTTAAAGCAAATTAGTGGAATCTAGCGCTTTTTTCAAGAGCTTTTAGCGCTGATTGGCCTTAGAGAGGTGGTAGCACTGGTCTTGTTCTTATTCAGTCACTAAACTGATCGTTCCGTACTAGTACATTCTTTCAGATGTACTAGTACAGTATTCTAATACTATTAGTTCAGTAGTACACTATGTAGTACGGATGGGCTAAAACATGTCAATTTTAATATCAGTCTGTATAATCCTATTACAAGTCTCGATTAGCGAACACGACAGCATCGGACGTAGGTACCTATTTTGCTTCTTATTTTTTGGTTTTCAACCAAAATGATAAAAACGAACCTTGGTATGACTTCGGTGTCTGTCTGTGTGTCTCAGGAGTATTTATTATTAATCTCGGTAAAAAGTAAAAGTGTATAAAAATGTGGATTCGATTCGATATACGATTGAAAACCTTGTTAATGGTAAATAAGTTAACCATACAAAATTTATTTGCCGTAGTTTTCGCAGTTCCCTAAATTTAACTTTGTAGTAACGTTTTTAGTGTCATAAGTATTTTCTGAGCCAAATGTTGCTTCGTTTAGGCCTACTGGTGCTATTTTAAATGTCTAAACCTAACACATAAAAAGTAAAAATCTTAAAAAAAAGGCCCAAAGGTACTAGGTACTATGACTATGACATTATTTATTAATTTATTTAAGCACACATATACATGTATATATATATATTTACAGTTAAAATACATATTCCCGTGCACATACATTTAACACTACATATAAATAACGAATGAAGCGACAAGTATCAATGAACTATGAAACATCGGTGTTGTAAAAGTGAACATTTTGAAATCGGGAAATTTGCCAGATAAAAATAGGGAGAAATCGGGAGATTTACTACTTATCTATTACCTACTTTTTATCTTCATACCACCTCTTACGAGTTAATTTAAAAACATTTTCTTTGTACATTTTTTTTTCAAACGTGTACTTTTTGTGAATCTATTTATTATATTGCAATTCAAATCGATTCAATAATTAATCATTTCGGACAGGATCGCTATAACAATTATGTGTTCTGTGACCATAACTATCCTGCAGAACTTTCCCTCGTACACTCACTAAATAATAATGAATTAACTCTAAGGTGTTTCAGTCCAATCTTCTTTAGCATGCTGCAAGGTTGAAAGATCGTGCAAGAAATTTCGGGAATTCCCCATGCATGGATTTTTTTACCAGGGGGCTTAGACTTCTTAAACTTAGCGTCACGAAGAAATGGAATCGAACAATATGTATGAACATAAAGGTGATGACGTCACTTCCTATCGATCGAAAATAAAATAATAAACTTCAGTTATGCTGTATATTGAATATTATCTTATTATCTATTATATTTTGTAAATCGGGAGAAATGGAAGCTAAATCGGGTTATCGGGAGACAATAGCCAAAATCAGTAGATCTCCCGACAAATCGGGAACTTTTGCAACACTGTGAAACATTACTGACTGAATTAATTCAGGGTACTAGATTCACTTGTACTGTTCTTTTGTAAAATAGATTTTATGTTGTGGACTTTAAAGTTGTAATCAATTCAAGGCACGAAATGCTTAGGTCTTTTTTTCCTAGATTTCGCGGTCATAGTTTGGAGGCGCATCCCGCAAAACAACTGAGATAGAAGTAAATTCTTTCCAGCGCTGAACGCAGCGCTGTGACCGAACGATTACGCCAAGCATTTGTTTCATTCTCTCTTATCCATAGTTTGTTACTTTGCTGTAATAGTTCATTCTAGTATAGTACCGGGAATTAATTCCTTTTGATTCATCATTCATGTACTTCACAAGACTAGCAAACATAAACTGTGCTGGTAACATTTCTAACATTAATCTGTCTTGTTTATTTCGTGTGCGTACATATATTTTTCCAAAAAAATATATTTGTCATGAAAGTTTAGGTAGTAAAAGTTAGTATAATATATCAATTAATCAAAATTAAAAGCTTGCTATATTTTATTGTTGACTTAAAACTATGCCTAAATTTGTTTTGTAAAATTAAATCGATCTATATTTAGGTAATTAGGGTACAGTTTTTTGTACCCTAATTATGTATATGATTCATATCCATTTATTTATCGCACTCTTCCTAAAGGAAGAGGTATTCACAATATTTTACGTCACCGTATACGCCCCCAAAAGGTACTCTTCTGTAAAACTGTGAGTTCTCATCTGAAAGGTTTTGTTTTACCTATGTACTGTATTTTTATTGAAAGCAACTATGCAAAGTTTTTAACCAGAGTTACCAGATGGCTGGGACCCACTGGCATTGTCCTGGATTACAGGCATATATCCCGGGCCACGGAATATTGCGATTACTATGATGTTCATAATCAGGGAGACGAGTAACAAATGAATGACTTTTTGAGTGCTTCCTTTTCTGTTTGCTTAATTTGTTGCATGAATTCAAAAGAGCTTTTTGGAAGCAAAGTCAATGTGAATGAATTGTTTTTTGTTTAAGTATATTTCTTTAAATCACGAATAAAGAAAACTCCATTAGAAAAAAATCTAAATCACCTATATTTTTTAGCTTGTTTGTCAAGCTCAAAATTATTACTTAAGATATACTATTAGCATATTTTAAAAAACCTCACAATTTCAGCTACAGCTTTTGCTGAAAGCTTTTACTACCTATCATATTTAATTTAAGACTGCCATATAGGCTAGACTGCGTTAATACGCCAGTTTTTTGCATATTTTGTGGCTAAACTTTGAAAAAAATATATGTTATACATCTTGCTTTTGTCTAGTGCATTACCTAAATGAGTGATTTTTATTTATTGTATTGAATGCAAATTGATTAAATAATTAGAATAGCTTGTTATCTAATGCTTTGACTCTTAAGTTGAAACAGAAACTAAAAAAATGTGACTTCAAAACAGTTAAAATGTTAAATTCCATACTAAAAACATTAAGTTTCAAGGTGTCTTTATGGAATAATTTACTAAGGAAGTATATAACAAATATATCTTATAGTAATGTATATGAGATTGTGAAATGATTTTTACACAACACAACATTAGTATTACAGAAATTAGCTTTCTGGCCTATATCACCCTCTTAATTAATGCAATAAAGGTAATAAGATAATAGATGCAAGGCTAAATTATTGACTTGTTCTGAATTTGTAGAAATGTTAGATGGATCCAATAGTCAAAAATTATTAGGATGTACCAGAACTAGCAATAATATAAGTAGATTAATAAAAAAATAAAATTGGTGGTGGCCCTGGTGTTCTAATTTCATCTTGTGTCCTGAGTCGTAGAGGTTCAAACCTACCATGTACCATTGAGTCTTTTTCTTTATTTCTTAATATTGATATTTAGACTATTCGCTTTTGGTAAAGGAATGCATTGTGAGGAAACTTGCATGCATCAGAAAAATTAGACATATGCAAAGTCCACAATCTCCAATCGGCCCGCATGTGCCAAATCACCCTTGGTAAGGGTAGGCCTTTCCCCAACAACGGAAATGTATAAAGCTGATGAGCAGTATATACTTTACTAAGGAGTTCCTTAAATTTGGTACTATTCATTTTGTCCCCGTATTTACCTTATGGAATCTGGCAACCCTGGTTACAACAGGTAATGGTCCAAGCATAAACTTAAGATCATTAGTGAGTATTGTCAAATACATAAGTATTTTACTGGAAACTTATTAAAAGATAAATAAGAAGTTGTTGTAAACTGGTACAATGGTTACCAATATAGGTGGATTACTATCAATTGACAGACTTGATGGGGGCTGTAATTATTTGAATTGGAAGTTTGACATGGAGTGTATGTTGATCCATGATGATTTTTGAAGCTATGTTGGGAATCCTCCTAAAACTAGTGACTAAAAATTTCAAGAAAGATCAGAAAACAAGAACACAAAAATATGTCTAACAATAATTGCAAGGTGCATGTGAGACACACTAAAAACTGCCAAAAACACACTAAAAGTTGCCTTTGAGAATAAAGGGTTAAATAATTAGTGGAGGGTACTATCCAAATTAGTCAGCATCAAATTAACACACTTTTATACTGTAGCTGCATGGAGATAATGAAAGTATCTCAACAACTAGCTGAGCTGAAAGAAAAAGATGATGAGCTGTTAGCAGCACTGATGCAGCAGGGCCTGCCAGAAGGTTATGCACCTATTAGACTGGTGTTCTAAAATTTGGATGTCAGACTACAAGAAGAGTAGCAGCAGTGCTTAATATCTAGCTGTGGCTCTTCTGGAGAAGAAGTATTTAGCTCAAAAAGTCAGTTGAGAAAACCAAAATGCTTTATTTGTGAAGGATTACATAAGATGGTTGACTGTCTGGATAAACAAAAAGAATAAAGAGCATGTACATGTTGCTAAAGCACTGTAGATTACCCAAGGTGTATCCAAAAAATATCCCGGATTCTGGAGCTACTTCACATATAGGAAAGATTGGTGAAGAGGAATAGTAAAGCATGATAAAATTGAGGTTGCAAGTGCAAATGGGAAAATGTAGGTAAGGTATAGTCTTAGAATATTGGAATCTTTAAGGACCTTAAAGATTACTGAAGATGATGTTATGTACGTACCAGGTCTAGCTTCTAATCTATTCCAAGCATGAGTGAGGTGATGAAGAAAAATAATTGATAAAAAATAATAATTTTATTTTTAATTCAGATGAGTGTAAAATCATAGGTCAAGCATGAGTGAAAGAAACTTTATTAACAGCATGAAAACAAATGTGGTGAAATGGCAACAAGTCCTGCTTAAATAATTGTTATGTTATGAGGAATTTCTGGATTATGACCCAAATGCCTATGTGTTTGTGTTAGGAATGTGTAACCTATTATAATACTAGGTTTTCCTTTTGTAATGTTGCTAACTTAGCTATATATATTTTGTCCCACTTGTTGCTTACACAGCTTTATCACCACATCCTAGAAGGCTGACGTAACACAACATGCTTGTAGGTTAGGTAAAGGTACCTGATAGAAGCCTGTAGCCCAGTTACATGTAAAGTTAAGCAACATTGGGCATGGTCAGACATGCTCTTGGTGTTTCAGAGGTCATGTATAGTATATTTAAGTTACTTTCATAGTGTAGTGTCGCATCATATTGTGGGGTAGAGCTGCGGATATAGGTGCCATATTTGTTTAACAAAAACAAGTGATACATTATATTTATAAAATGGGTTGAAGATGGTCTTTAAGAGAAGTATTTAAAAATAATAATATACTCACTGTAGCATTTATTAAGAATTATATTTGTTATTTCGTTTTGACACTATGTACATAGATTTGACTTATAGCACAGTATATTATCGTACGATAATTAATTGTTTCTCGGTCTGAGTTAATTGTATTATTGATATGAATAGCTGCGGGGAAACAAGATTGTTAGCGTGGCGATGCATGCCATGGCGATGCCACGCTATATATACAGTCTATATGTATTAAATTATCGTTTTTACGTTTATTAATGAGCTAATTATTAACTAGATAAGTATGTTATCTTTTCAATTTCATTAATTTTAGTGATAAACAATAACTACCATTTATTACGTATTATTATATTAATATTGTTTGATGTGAAAAAATAAAAAAAATATTTAATGTTTCACAACTGCCAGGTGTCCCGTGATGGCTTTCTTTACATACTATTATGTAATTTCATTTTTTTTTATTTTTTACTGTTACTTTGACGAGCTTACCTAGGTGATATAATTGTATCTTCAATACTCATTCACATGTATATCTTAGTTCTTTTGACGACAATAAGTAATTGTGTTAATCCAATGTTGTAAATAAACAATTGAATTGAATTTAATTCAATGGTTTAATTAGGTCAGAGGCTTTATAGGTAGCTTGAGAGACTTACCATCCTTGAAGTCCTCCTAATTAGGTTATAGTTGGCTCTGTGGCTGAGTGGGTAATGAACCGACTGCTGAACAAGGGGTGCGGGTTCAATTTCTGCATAAGACAAATATTTATTACTCATGTTTGTCTTGAGACTGGGTGTTTTCTCTGTATCTCCAGAGCATGAAGAAGATGACACTCAAATTGTTTTTTATGTTTGTAATATAGACGTCAAGCAAATTTTGTTATAAGATGTTCTGATACTGATATTGCAATAATATATTAGCTAGTAAAAGGCCTGTGACAAACGCAGTCCCCACTTTTACTACAAACCTAATAATGTTAAAATGTTTTTCCAGCATGGCGAGCGACACTAGTTCAGCTGTATTGGATTTGAATGATGCAGATGTGACGGACACAGATCCTGGTAGTGTTATGGATGGGGCACATGAAGGTGTCCCACTTATTATGGAGCATGGTTACGATATAGCTGTTAAGGTAAGGGTATTAATAAAAAAGGCAGTTAAACTATATTACATGTATGTAAGGTTTAGTGTTAGCAGCAATCGGACAAAGTGGTACCATGGTATGTATGTACCCTGTACATAACAGCAGGGTACCTCTTAAAATCAGTTGTATATTTTTCCATTTCAATTTATTTCAAATTAGAATTGCAGTCAAGTAAAAACACTGTTGGGAATAATGGTAGTTACAATCAAACGGTTTTAAAAGTCATGCATAATGTACTAATATGTTAGGCAATCTGGGTTAGAACGGGACAGACAGCTTAGGTACGGCTGACTCGGCTAGAGTAGGATGGACGTGGTATAAAATTTTATTTCCATGTAGAAAAAACTACTCAGGCAAAATCCTGTTGGTATATGTAGGCACTTTTAGTAGATGATGTTCTTTACTACGGCCATGTTTTATGGTATCTTACCTAAAGCATATTGTTTCCAGGTAGACGCACCAATGAAGCAGCTATCCACCCTGGAAACATTCGTAACATACAGAGTCCGATGTGTTTGCGCTCGCTGGCAAACTCCGCCTTCCGTGCGGAGGAGATATAACCACTTTAAGGTATGTTTTATGGACAAATTTATGCATTACATTTTAGTCCTGCATAGGGCACATCTGCTAGACAAAAAAATTGTCCTTGAACTGTCGACAAAAAATAACTGCAATCATTTTATAAATGTGCCTCTTTGCCAGTTCTGCTCGGGTCACGGAGGTTTTCTGTATATGATTGCGCATTATATCTCGTTAATTAGCGGTGACAGTAGTCTTTTAATCTCAATTAAACCTCCAATAGCAATCGCTTTCAAGTCTATTATTATTGCCTAGGCGCAATGCTAATAGACTTAAAGACGATTACCATTTGAGTTAAACAAACACCCAGATGGCCCTTTATAACTACTAAAGCATTTTAAAAGGCATACATATAACACATACATATATGCATGTTTTTTATTAATGATGTATTTATAGGTACTGCACAAGCGACTTTGTCAAGCACATCCCCTTATAGCCGTCCCACCTCTGCCGCCGCTGCATTCAGCGCGCCAGCAGCTAGATCGCTACAGTCCTGCCTTCGTCGCCGTAAGGACCCTTGCACTTGACGCCTTTATCAGTGAGAAAAATATATAATCTAATCATTAGGTACACTAGTATGTCAGGCCTAAATAAGGATATTATAAAAATTTGACACAATTCTCATGATTTCTTAGTTTGTTGCCTTTTCTTAACTGTTTTTGGGGAAAGAGGGGGCAGTGGCTACTAACAATATGAAGTAATAGACAGATTATTAAGTGGCAATAGTCATAAAGATGGGACAGTAGGAGGAGAAAGAGGGGAAACTTAAGGCTACCGAGAATGCATGTCTTGATGTGTCATTATTTTGACTCGGTTAGAAGTGGCGCTGTCTGCTGTACCGCGGGGTGTGGGTTTCGATGCCCTCACAAAAAAAACAATGTAATGAACGTTTGTATTGGTCTTAAGAAAATACGATTCGGATCGCCTCTCCGCGTGCTTCATACAAACGAATTTCTCGCTTATTTTTGACACTTGCTGATTAAACACCACGAAATTTTGAATACATGTTCTAGTCATAAATATCTAGGTCTGCAGTGTGCCAGTTTTCTATCAAATTTTACAGTGATTGATCAGTAAATGTCAAAAACAAATGAAAAATTCGTTTGTATGAAGCCCGCTGCGAGGCATGTATCCTCTTAAGGTGAATCACATTTTTCCCTATAATCTGCGATATATACATTATATCTAAAGGGCGTTCTTGCTTCGGAATATCCTCTTGTCACACATGTTACTGAACAGAAAAAAATTCACCAAGTTAACAGCACTTCACTTCAGAACGAGTTCATATGTCCACAAACAGCACTAAGAGCGGATCCCTAACGGGGAGATCAACGCCCTCGTAAGAGAAGAATTAAATATCAGATTATATGATAAGCAAAATTAGATTACCTATTTAGGTTATAAAAAAATTCGTTCTTAAGAAAACAACGGTCAATGACATTGGCGACGTGGCTCTTTTAAGTTTGCACATTTTGCGATTGCGAAGTCTTTACTACTGTGTTCGAACGCTGACAGGCCGCGCAGGTCTACATCCGACACCTGTATTGAACAAGTCTTCTTTTGTCTTGCTTAGTTTTAGTGGGATCAGATAGCGTAGTGTTAATTTTTTTTAAGTTATCAGATAGAAATGGTAAAATTAGGTTTCCTTTGTTTACTACGAAACCCTAATTAAAATCACCCATTGTTACCAGATCGAGTAGCAAAACATCCCATACTGTCATACAATGATGACTTCAGAATATTCCTCACTACACCCGATGAAGAATTGGACAAGGTATTTTTTTATATTAACGGCCTTTAACGAAGGTTTTGATTGTTTGAACAATATACTCTTTATAACGTCTTTACTTGCGTGAAATATAGTGCCACGATAGCTACATCAAAGAAAGCAACAGTTCAAGAAACTTTTTTGGGTTCTATACAGTAAGATTTAGAAATTTCTCTACATTTGGAAGAAAGGACCTTTATAAGCATTGGTTCGCAATTTGTAAAAAACCCCAAGATTCGACATTCGAACAGTATGATTCAATTTAAATTTGAAAGTATGTGAATAGTAAAGTAGATAATAGTAATTTTTTTTAATTTACAGGTGTTTAGAAGTGAAAGCAGTGCATTGAACTTGTGGGGTTTCGGCAACGTGCTTTATGGGAGCAGTGAGCCTAAGTCCACAAATGGGGCCAGGTGATTTACTAATATTCATATCTATTTAACATGTAAAAGTAGCAACTATTTTGTTTTTTTAACCTGTTCTTTTCGGCAAGAATGGTCGATGATCCAAAACTCACAAGTCGAACTCGAACTCTCAAAATTAAGGTAAAACCATCTCTTTGTTTGTGTTCTACCGCTTGTACGAGGGAGCGTTTTTATGTTCGCGGTATGGGGTATAAGGGGGGGAAATAAAAAAACACGGCGACGACGGATACATTTTTCTGATCTTTCAATTGATTTATTTATATCTTTTTAAAAAAATCTTTTTTTTTTATGTTCAAAGTACGCCGAAACTGCCTCCTTGACTTCATCATTGGTGGTAATTTTTTTACCCCGTAACAGGAAAATTTTGTTTTTGGAAACAGGTAATGATCACTCGGGGCCAGGTCTGGGCTGTAGGGTGGGTGATTCAAAATATCGAAGGCCACCTTAAGCAGGGCAGCCAACGCAACGCAGCTCTTGTGGACGGGCGCGTTGTCGTGCAAAAGCACCACTCCTTTCGTCATTTTTTTCCCCGTCTTTTCTCTTTAATGGCTTCTTTTAGTCGCTCTAATATTAAAGCGTAGTATTCTCCGGTTATAGAAACCCCTTTATCTTAATATTCCTTCAGAGTCCCAAAAGACCGTTGCCATGAGTTGCCATTGCGTTTCCTTGCTTGGTAAGGAACTTTATAACGGCACGATTTTCGATTTTTTTTCATTTTTCACTCCCGATTACGTTGCTTGACTGACGATAGCTCAAAGACTAATTGTCTAATAACAATAAAACCTCGTATTTATACTAATTATGAGAAACTGAACATGTTAGGATACTAATGAGCCTAATCACCCATCTCCAACCCTCTCATTCCGCGAACTTAAGTTTCGTGGCTTTCGGGTTCCGTACAAACTTACTATATTGTTACGAGCTAGGATAACTAAAATGCCGTTTGGTGATAAAGAATGCACACAATCTTTACAGAATTCTTATCGTAAGCTGAACTTCAGTTATCTGTTAAAATCTCGCAGTAGTTGTATTCAGGTATCATCGCTTTCCGAAGTATTTCCGAACACAGTTTATAACCCAAAACTTAACTCCATTGCGGCGACTTAAGCAGCCTTTTATACTTGCTGACAAGAGCGGGGGTTGCGCTCGAGTATCCTAGATACTTTGAGAGATATCTTGTTCTTTGATTCGTAAACTACCCATCCGACGCAAACATTCTTAGTTATAAACAATATTAGTCCTTAAGGGAAAGTAAATCTTACGTGTAATGTATTGGGTTCATTTTTGCCTGCATAGCAATTTTCTCGCTTAATCTTGAGTTAAATGGAAGCCCATTAGGATGTAACCTTTTTTTATGTTGTTTGTTAACCGTCGATGTTACCGGGAATGTACGCGTCTAGAAAGTTACCGGCCGTAAAAATATGTGGATAGTTCCTCCATCATAAGAATAAATCTCGCAGAATTTTGCCTTAATTAACAATTTATAGATTTTTGCCTAAATTTGTGATGTAAAATCTTGCCTAATTTTATGTGTCTATGCATATTGTGTCACAATATGCGGCAAAAATTACCGTATTTAGGGCAATTTTTTTATTGCACTGACCTATAAACTTGATTTTGTTTACAACTTTAAGTGACCGTAGACATTAGTATTTGATATTAATTTCAACTTGATATCTTTACGCACATCTGAGAAAAAGGGTCTTGACAGACAGACAGACAAACGGACAACAAAGTGATCCTATAAGGGTTTCTTTTTCCCTTTTTAGTACTTCTGTACTAAAAACCGTAAAAAACATCAAAAGATATTTATAAATGTATTTACTTATTTCAGGGTAAAAGATCCGGAGTTCACGTCAGCGTCTGACTACCTCCAGTCCTTGCAGCAGAAGTTGACGACTCTTTGCACTTTGACCAATAAACTGTACAAAGGGACCTCGTCGCTCTCACAAGATCATGCTGAGTTAGTAACATAGTATAAGATGATGATTTCGTTGAATGAAGTGAAATCTATGGCTTTCAGACCAATCCCGTTAACAAAAACGCGAGCACTCATAATTCGTAGTCCAAAAATGTTATCAATAGGGTCTCAAAAATATACTTATATATTTATTTTTTAGGCTATATATGTATATTATCCGTATTGTTTTCATGTATTATTAGTATGTAGGTATATATTATACTTTATATGTATAGTTTTACTTTTTAACTGCCTTTACTATTCCCTCTATCCAAAGGTTGCCATGCAGGTAGAGATTGCTCTTCAGCAATTTCTTATTATAATAAGGCCGCTTATTGTAATTTTTTTTTTGTTTTTTTTTAATTGTTTGGTGTACAATAAAGTATACTCATTCATTTATTTAGTCATTTAATAAGAAATAACACTCACCACTATAGTCATGGGCGTAACTAGGAAGATACAGGGTGCCCCAGCGCAGACTGCCCAAAGACCCTATCATATTTGTCATATCAGTTTATTTTTGATGTATGCACACTGCTGGACATAAGCCTTCTCCATGGCGTGCCATTTCTCGTGGTTCCCTGCCTTTCGCCACTGGCCACACTTTTAAGGTCATCTGACCATCGAAATGGAGTGTGACTCACGCTTTGTGGTATGGGGTTTCCGCTCTAGGACACGTGTGCTCCATCAGCTGTCGGTCCTTCGACTAACGTAAACAACCCATGGCCCATAACCCATAAAATAGTATTTATTGCTGGTGTTGCAAGCGTCCATAGGCCACGGTGACCGCTTACCATCAGGTGGACCGTGTGCTTGTTTGCCACCTTAGTGGTGTAAAAAAGAAAAAAAAAGTGTTTGTAAAACTTAATTCGAATAAAAAAAAATTTGAATTTGAGAGATTCTGTGCCGATCAGTGGCGCTAGTTTGATACAAAATGAGTGAACTCAATATACGAAACGCGTTAATTTTAGTTTTAACAGCCAGCATGTTATAATAATATTGTTTTTTATTGCAGTATGAAGCGCTTATGCGATGCTTGGGCGTCTCGAGAAAGGGGTACGATATCAGCGAGTACGATCGGGATAGCAAATGCTAACGAAGTGTGCTCGGTCGCAAAACGTCCTATACCGCGACAACACCGAGCAACTTTGCCCCTCCTAGCGGCCTATTGCGGTGCTCTAACTGAGAAATACAAGCAAAGGGATGCTCTTCATGGTAAGTTATCGAAACAGTCCCCTCCTGTAGAATGTTTATTGGCATAAAATTGTTTTTACTGGCTTAAGAGGGCGATATAGGCCAGAAAGCTAATTTCTGTATTACTAACGTTGTGTATGTAAATTTACTAAAAATCATTACACAATGTCATATAAATTGCCCTTAGATATATTTTTTATATACTTAGTAAATGATTCCATAAAGACGCCTTGAAACTTAATTTTTTTAGTATGGGATTTAAATTTATGGGTTTTATAGTCACATTTTTTTAGTTTTTGCTACAACTTAGAAAAGTTTCCAAAAGAGGGTTTTTATGATAAAAAAATTGTCATGTATTTGTTTTTCGACACTCATTTGTTTTTTTAAGATAACATTAATTTTGCTAACAAATGTTATATTATCACTGGAACTTTTTTTTAATATAAAATAGTTTGTAAATATATTTTGTTTAAATTATCAACTAACCGGACTGTTGCTACTAAAAAGGTATCAATAGTTCGGTTCTTTGTCACAACCGAACTATTGCAACTTAAAAGTTTCAGTAGTTCGGTCAACCGGGCTAACAACCGGATTACTGCTACAAGAGGACGAATGTGTGCAAACGAGACAGAAACCGTTTTGCAGTTACGATTCGTAATGACGTGCCGCTGCAAATGTGTACAGAGATATATCAACACACACAAAACTTTGCATGTATTGGTTGCCTCAACTCTAGCTACGCGACTTCTACAGTGCAACAAATTTTTTTTAATTTCTGACCATGGGTGTTTGGTCGCTAGTGTCGCTGTAAGTTCACACAGTTACAATATGGCGACCTTAGTTTTTATTTTTGACTACCGAGTCAGAAAAGTTTGTTGCACTGTACTTTGCTTTACACAGCGATGCTTTACTGAGACAAAAGAGAATTTTGTGTTCTGTAGTACATTAAAAAAAACCTATTTGCTATCTAATCTAGTGCAATAAACAAAATTGTTTACACAAAGATCACTAAAAGAAACTTGTGAATTGCGTCAACACCTAGTTACTTTTCTAGAGGGATATCGAAAAACATTTGCATACGGACGTATTGCATATATTTTACGTGAGGTGTCAATAATATTACCTTTAAGAGTCGTAAAAATCGCTTGCGTTAATATATTTTCCACTTAAAAAAGTAGAGCCGTAAATAATTATAGCAATTTGAGCGAACAAATAAACTAATCAAAAATCAAACAGAATATTAATTGACAGATAAACATATTTAAAGTACAAAACCTTTTATTCTACAGCTGCATACGTGTCTGGAGCCAGTTCTTCGGGAGAACTACAAAACAGGTGAGTCACAAAAAATTATATATAGGATTTAATTTGGAAAGTGACCCAGACAACCTAAATCCTACGGCCACAGACCTAAAGTCCACACAAGAAAATTTGTGGCAAATGTAGATTATACATGTCAAGTAAAAGAATAAGAACTCGCCCTAATGACTGAGTCAGAAACCCATGAAGTCTACAGTACAACAGAATAAATAGTGTTGTGCAGTAAACTGCGTATTTCTGAACATAACCGACCGCATGAAGACTGTATATAATATAGAGCTGCTCTTACCGAATTGCGTTAGCGTTTTTTTTCTGTACGAGAGAACTTCTTACGATTATCAGTATTGCGAAATATCTATTGTCGTAGCACTATTTTTCAAATCGTAATAATGAACATGATACCGCGCTGCCATAACCAACCAAACCTTTTTATTTTAGCTCAGAATGGTGCAGTGAACCAAACAAAGTAAATTATGTATACCTCTAAACTCAGTCGGAACCGAGTTATAAAGATTAAAAGTCGACAAACAACTGTGGTAATTCTTATAGATTTAGTTTTTTTTTTCCGAAGCCGTCAACGAAATTTTATTAATTTTGTTAAGAATACTGCAACGAACAAAACATAGTACGCAACAGTTATATCTAAATTCAGTCGGAACTAAGTTAAAAAGACTAATGGTCAACAAACAGGTGTGGTAATCCTTACAGACTTAGATTAATTTTTCGCGTAGTTTTTTTTTTATATAGCATAATGCAACTTCGTCCTTGTATAAGTTTTACAAATACTTCTTTTAAAAAGCATTACTTGAAATGTTAGAAATATACAAACTGTAGTATCTCTAACGGAACCTTTTGTAGAATCGTCTTGAATCTCGAAAATTGTAGGTAATTTGTACACGCTATTATACAAAAGTCGTTTCTTAAATCGGTAAAAAACGGTGACAAAGTTTGTGTGAGATGGTTCTAGATAAATAACGTGGATACCGGCTAGCACATTATATGTATATATTTAAAAATTTCACAGATTAGAACAAGCATCAGAGGCGCTGCGATCAGATCTCTCCGACTGGACACCTAAAACCCGTTCAGAAATAAAGACTTTACTCTTAGACCTAGCTGAGAGACAAGTCAACATGCATACGCAAATACTTATGGGATGGGACAGAGCTATTAAACTCTCGTCTGAAACTAATATTGAAGAACTATTCAAAACCGTATCAAAAACGGCCGTCCAAAATCTCTCGCCATCAAAATGTAAACCAGATCTGACACCAAGTGAAACGGAAAGAGATTTTGATGATATTGATATTGAAAACGATAGTAATGAAGGTTCAGGTGAAGTATCTAGAATACACGACGATACAAGAAGTGAAGATGATGAAATTGGTGAAGTTTTAAGCAATATTACAGACAGTAAAGAAAAGAGTGGAGATGAAATACTTGCTGTGAGTCTTAAAAGCGATCAAGGAAGTATTAAACAAGAATATGATGAAATTGACAGGGTTTTGAACAGTTTAATCGGTCATAGAGAAGAAAAACCTCCAACTGTTTCTGGAAGTGAAGAAAAGGGTGTTGAACATAATAAATTAAATTCTAATTTAATTATAGATCCTTTGAGAAGTTTTTCGAATACAGATTTAGGGGGTAGTAGTAATAGATACTCAAAAGACGTACTTATAAATTCTGACAGTATAAAAAATGAAAGTGACGATATTAATGCTGTTTTAAGCGATTTAGTAGATCCTTTAAATGACAATAATAAGAATAAAGATGACACAATTTCAAAAAATATTGACAATAAAAGTGAAAACGACAAATCGGAGTCAAATTCTATTTCTAATGTCATATTAGATCCTTTGCAAAATTTCTCAGAAGTTGACTTGTCGTCTTGATTTTACGATTCCTTATTTTTTAATATACTTAAAGATTTTTAAACCAAATATGTTACCAGTTGTTTTTAATTTCTTAATTTTATTTAGAATTTAGGTGTTGTATTTATTTATTGATTTATTTTTAATGACGTCCATGAGCTGTGTTTTTTCACTGTACTTATAGATGGCGCTGAATTAAATGAAAAGCGCCATTGTCGTAAGGTTTAGTACTTTTATCAAAGAAATAATGAGCAAGCTATAGGGACCGAGTATTCTGGCGAAAGCCCGGTGGAAAAGATACTTCATAGAGTTACTCATGCGTACGTTGCGTATTTGCGGAACTAGATGGAGTGCTTATTATAAAACCTCCTTCTCTGCGCCATTTTGTGGAATGAAAAATAAAATGGTGAGTTAAGGAGTTTTTACGTAAAAGCAGCCATGAATGATCAGAATTATAATTATGTTCGTTTAGTTTGCGTGCAATAATGTGACGCGCTCCTTGTCAAAAGAGCAGCACTTTATTCCCACTCAACCATAATATAAGAAAAAACACGCGGACTCTGTACAATAGCAACACACAAAAGTGTGGCGTGGCGAGGCGGTGCGGTGGGAAAGGGTACGCTTCCACCTAACTGCATATAATCGGGGTGAACCTAATAAATAACGGTGACGTATAGATTATATCACTGGTTGAACCGATTTTTGTCTACGTACAGTACCAGGTAAAAATGTTACACATCGAGCTTTAGAAAGAGATAATCGACTAGCATTGGCTATGTAGAGGACCATTGTCACTGTCGTACGAAATACTGACAGTGCTGTAACTATTAGGAGCTAGGTACTAAAATACCAGTGCCTTTTGCCATTAAATGTAAACGCCTAAAAATAAAAATAAAACAGGTCTTTCTCTAAAAATGTAATTGATAATGATAAAAAATATAATTGATAAAGTAAAATACTGTTACGTGGAAGGGAGTCCAAGTTACTTTACCTTCGCTGCGTGCCGCTCACCGATCATTCGATAGTATGTATATATACGAGTCTCCGCCAGCATTTTATAAGAAAACCGCCCTGCTCTATAACTAGTTTTCCAACGTTGGCCTTAAAGAAAGCCTGGGGCGTGATCCGTGCATTACAATACCGTTTTTTTGTTTTATCATTATTTAAGTGAATTATCTAAGGAAAAAATTCCATTACATTTTGTGTTTTTGTTGAAATTTCTTCGTTAATTATCATTCAACTACTGCAATAACTAATATAAATTATACATATATAAAGATTTTTCATTATTCTAGATGGTCCTTACATTACATTTTTGAAAATTGAATAAAAACAATACATATTAGTTATTGCTCACCGCCATAAAATCACAAAACTTAATAATTTAGGAAAAATAGCGTAAGGCTGGTCGCTTGTATGAATAGTTCAACCTGACTTATGTACATTTTTTTTTTAATTACATTTTAAAGAAAGAAATAAATACCAGTTATTGCCTGGTACTGTACGTGTTCTTGACAGTTTTGTTTTTTTTTACATTCGACAGCCCTAAAAGCCGCATTTTGAGTATCGCGGACAGGCCTGCCGCTAATGAGACTATGCCAATAAGTGGCGCTTTAATACGCAATGAGGTCAGTATTCGAAAAGAGTTTATACTAGTTACTGTCACCAGCTTACAAAAAGTTGACTCCTAATAAAAGTGTTTATTTTAGCGAAATTTAATCGCAATGTAAAGTATATGAGTAATCTTATTTATTATTGTGTATAGATCATGCTCTATCTAAAGAAAGCAAGACTTTAAACGAGAACGGCGTCATCTTTTGGCACAAATACGAAACGAACTAGATCTTAAAATATGAAAAAGAAAATGTTTTTCTTAACTGAATTCCGGTGAAATGAGAATCCGACCAAATGCAAACGAAGGGTTACTTATTTTTAATCACTGGCAGCACATATTTCCTCTTCGAGCGACCGATCGATGAATCCTTATTCAGAGCGTTTTAATAAGGTAGTTTATTGTCGAAGGAAATCAGATGTCGTTTATTGCTGTATAAGTAATGGACTTAATATCTAAACAGCTAATTCGTTTTCATGTTTATTACTTATCACTTAATACTGGGACTTGTCACTTAACGAATTGTGAATTACCCACTAAATTCGTTCTATAACTTGCTCATCATAACTCTGAAGTACCGTCATACTATAGTGGCGTTTTGTTGACCGACATAATGTACATAATGCGGTAATCCTACCAAAGAGAATGAACCAAGATTTGTGCTGTGTTATACAGAATTTATGACTTTTTAACTTGGCAGGATTATGATATTGAACGCATTGAAGCAGTCAACAAAACGCACCTTATACCTTTTTTCAAGGGTAATTTTAAATTGTTAAACATATTAGTGTGTTGTACATTTCAGGGGATTGTTTACCTATTCGCTATATAGCATAATATGCGAATATTTAAGTTGAAAAACTAAATTCTGTATATATGTTTTTGTTGGCTCAAAATAAATGTTCTAATAGACAGTATTAATTAACAATTTCAATAATATTTTCGTTAATAAAATAAATTGCTGACTTAATTACTTATACAATTTAATGTATTGATCCGTGAGTAAATTATATTAATATAATTTGAAAAAATAGGAGGATGGCGAACTTAAAGCAATAATTAATTTAATGTGGTAATTTGTGTAATATAAAATAATACCTTAAAATAATAAAGGGTCGTCCATTAATAATGTAAGGCAATTTTGGCGATATTTCGACACCCCTCCGCGCCCCCAAATCTCACGTGAGAATTTCTCAGTACAAGGTCTCCCGCCCTATAGACTTAAGAACCGATGGCGTAGTAACATTCATAAGTGCTCAATTATTGTAGCCTAAATTGAATAAATGATTTTGATTTGATTTGATTTGAAGAATTTCAAACTGCGTGTTTTAGTGTTAAATTGTTAATCTTTGCTTAATTGCGTTGGATTTATTTTGAAAAACATAATTTGCTACTTTGTGTAGTTCGCATAGCCGCGAAACTAACTCATTGTGTAGGATTTAGTTATATTTTAGTTAAGAAACATGGTTAACTTAATTTTTCTCGTGTAAAAATTCTTAAAAAAAAAAATTACGTGATATTTGCCGAGACGAGTGAGATTCAGGCTCCCCCCTCGCCCACATTAACGCATCACGTAATGAATGGACTCCCCCTAATATTTAGAATGCAACATTTATTAGTCATTGTTATTGGTTATAAAAGATTACCTTTTTGATTTTCATATTTGATGACGAGCATTAATTTAATTCAGTCCAAACAAGGAGAAGTTAAATAATAATTTTAATGGCTAGTATACTGATTGCACAGCAAAATAGTCACCTCAAAATATTATTATTTTAGCAACAATTTGAGTTCTTGACGCATTACTATTAATTGAAAAGCAGAGATTTTTATGAAAGCACATCTAATAATTATTGATATAAATAAATTAAGGGATGAAAGTTTTTTGATGTGCATTTAAAAATAAGTCTTTTTTAATTACTCAGGAATTTCTCTCTTCTGAGAATTAAGTAAAATGAGAGTTACTGCAATATGGTAACACTAATGACTGATTGCTTTGTGCGCGAAGTTGGGAAGTGTAGTGTATATTGTGTAATATGTATGTATTGACAAAAAAAAAAGTATGTCGCTTGTCTCATAATAATAGAAGCCTTGTTTAGTTGAGTACCAGATGGCGTTGTATTATGTATTCATTTTTATCTTGTTATTAACTAGGTGTTGCCAATCTCAACTTTACCAAATACCAAAACGGAAACATGCGTACAATTTGTTTTAGATATCCATTAAGATAGGTGAAGAAGTCTTCTATAATATCTATATTATATATTCATATCATATAAGTTAACTGGGCTCTATGTATATTTTGATAATTTTAGAATAAGCCTTGTTCATTGATAATCTACGCAAACTAATCAATTTGAATGAGGTCAATTTAAACGAGATAATCAAATAGAAAAAGAAAATCGCGTGTAACTCAAGGTGCTTACTACAAGGATAGAAAAAGTGGTGTGCTGAAAAAACCCGGCTAAGTGCGAGTCGGACTTGCGCACAAAGGGTTCCGTAACATTATCTATAAAAACGGCAAAAAATCACGTTTGATGTATGGGAGCTCCCTTAAATATTTGTTTTCGCTTTCTTATTCTAATTATAATTAAACGCACTCGCGAGGCACTTTAACATTTTTATACAAATTCTTTTCTTAACGTGAAGCCAATTTGATAAGAGGATGAAGAAACTTCAAGAGATAATTTGCTTTTTTACGGCATCTATCAGAAACAAGTGACAGTATACACCTTAAACAATAATTTATTGTTATATACATTCTACTACCTACTCATAGATACCGCTTTTTCCGCAAACCAGTTTTTAATTTTTAGAGTTGTCAGGTTTTTACATATAAATCTGGCAATATTTCAGTTTTAATGTATAAAATGTTACTCGTTAACATTCATTAGTAATGGCAGGACTATAGGAGACAAGCTTTGCTCTATTTATTTTGAGTTTGTGTTTGATAATGTACTCACTAGTCGTGTGAGGTGATCAGTATTACTGGTAACTCCGATTATACGTAGATGTAATTAAGACTGAACGTCCTTATCGTAGGCTCAAAATCGCTCCTAATATAGACAAATTGATTCGTTTGCGTAGATATACGAAACATGATTGTGTATATATTGATATTTTTTGTACTCATTAACTTGATACTTGTAAAACGTGTCACATGCAATGTACATAGAGGGTATTTATTTTGGACTATTCAATAAAACATTTTTATCCAAGTTTAGATTTTCACTAAAACCAGACCAAAGCAGGAATAATTTCAAATACTTCGAGTGTCATGATAATCGCAATTTTTTCAATTTTAGATATTATATATTTCCAAAATAATAATTTAATTACGTCTGTAAGGGGCACAACAGCGAAATATAGACTTGGAAGTGGTCCCTTACAAATTATTTTATTGGGCAATGGCTAACAACAAAAACGCCCCAAATTCCCCACGGCTCTACTAGTCCTAGGTGTACGCAAAAAAAACCCGCAAATCGCTGTAGAATTTAGCCGTTTGGCACACAGGAAGTTTAGGGCAAAACAATAATTTTGAGCCGCAGTTCCTGAAAATATTTCCCTTGGGGGGAAGGGGGTTTTATGGTGTTATCAATTTTTTGTATGGAATTAAAATATATTTTTTCAGAAACACATCGTGTTGGGTAGTCCTGGAGGGGCCCAAACTTGGTATGTTTTGAAAATACTTTTTGGATTTTAAGAAAAAGTAGCCCAAAGTTAATAGTGGTATATTTTTAGAACCGGCTTATACAAAAAATTGATGACACCATAAACCCCCCCTAAGGGAAATATTTTGAGGAACTGCGGCTCAAAATTATTGTTTTGCCCTAAAGTACCTGTGTGCCAAACGGCTAAACTCTACATCGATTTGCGGTTTTCGAGCGAAATTGCCGTTGGGCACCTGCCACTATACTAGTTGAGCCGTTCAGTCGGTCGAGGTGTTGTATAGACAGCTATATACTCGTGATCATTCATGCGAAAGGTATCAGACCTACAATTCACTTATAACCTCGACTCTACGAAAATTCAATATAGTATCGAAAGTACCGGGAAATATATTTATTTTTTAAAATTTATTTATATATAATACTCGATTTCCCGGAAAATACCGGGAATAATCGGTACCACACGGACTTTGCTTCGTGTCAAATTTCATTATTTTAGCACAGCAAAAGTGTTACAGAGACGAAGCGAAACTGAGGTTTCTTGTCTCATTCTAACTTGTTTTAATAAACATAAACAAACAAAATGGCGGACGTTGATGGAAAGCGAAAAGAGACCACAGGTTTGCTTTGTCTGTTGCTGTTGAGGCTATTGCGCAGTTCATACGACAGACTCAAAGTCTATGAAGTCATGGCTATTAAAAAAAATGAAGTTTCACATATATTTAATGAAATAACATATTATTTACTTATCGCTTAAGCTAACATCACAAATTAATTTAAAATTCATACAAAAATAAATAAAAACTGTAAAAAAAAATTTTACTCACATTTAAATTACTTAATTTAAATTACATTATTTAAGTACTGTATAAATTAAAATAATACTGATTCAAATATTACAAAAAAATATGGTAGATGTGTATATTTAAGGGAAAATAGGTCGGTTAAATAAAATAACTTAAATAAAAACAAATCACAGCATTTATGAAAAAAAAAGTAAATTAAAAAATAAAATATTTTTTCTACAATATCACAAAATCATTATTTAGTATTAATGAAAAGCTGATTAAAGCATTTACTAATTAACAAACTTTTTACCTCAAATATTAGAAAAATAAACACACCATATTGATTGTCAAGAGCAGTGTCAACCTTTACTAAGCACGCTCGTTTAGTAGTAATTTATTGCTTATAGGTAAGGAAATATCGTGTCCTTAAATATCAGACACTTAACAGACTGCAACGAAATAATTTTGATAGCAATATATAACGGTATATCGTTATAACAATACCTGAATGTATCGAATGTAATGTAATGAATCGTATGAACTGATTATGTATCGGTACTACACAAAGTACCTACGTACCGAATTTTACCGAAATTTTAATATCAAAATATATACGTCGTTATGTCGATATCTAAATATACTCTTGTGTATCGATACTATAAGTTTAACTTTATATCGACCCCTTAATGTGCCTAACTATACTGAGATCATTTTGACAGCAGAACATAATGGTGTGACGCTATATCGATATCTAAATATAGCCTATTCCTCGTCAAATCAGCCCCAGTTTTTTAAAACTCTTGACAACCGGCGAAATATTATGTAAAATTTTAATAAAATTCTCTATTCTTTAATACATATACTTTTCGCTTTATCGGGGAAAAGTTCTTGTAATATTCTGAAGCAGTCGTCCCACACTATCACCTTTGCTTTTATCTGTGGCGTCGGTGTTGCTAGTGTCTTCTTTACTAATTCCTCAAGAGGGTAACCACGGCGCGGAAAGACTGTCGCCTGAAAATAATAAAAAAAAAGTTAAAATACTACTAACAGCATACTGGTGTTAGGGCAAAAACTCAAACAAATGTAACTCACGTGCCACGTGTAAATTGGGAGCTGAGCAAAAACTTAAATACAAATGAATTCTCGTGTGGCGGCACAGTGGTGGCTATGCAAAATACTTTTATAAGTTTAACTCACGTGTGGTGGCAGATTGGTGGCTGGGCAAAAGTCGTTTCGTCCATCTCCCGTGTACACGACATTTGCATAGGGTTCGCGTTGTGAACACCACTGCGCGAGCGCCAGAGACTTGCACAGGTTGGTCGGGCAGCGTGGGCAGGCTGTTTGTCGCATGCACGGCTCGATGAACAGGCGCCCGTGTTGCCAGAATGCGCGGTTAGTTATTACCGACGTCACGCAATCCTGAAAAAGAAAATATACATCTTAAGGTGTATCCCGAATCAGGGGCCTGATTCTCGTGCTGATGAAGATAATTTTGAATTCGAGATATGTTTAATTGATTTACTAATGGCTTGTTAATCGAAATAACTATTGTAGTAGCTAGATCGACTATTTTGAATTAGATGTTGAAAAAAAATGGCGGATATGGTTTGCAAATAATTTTTCGTATTTATAGAACCTCTCTTTAGGCATATGTCGTACGCTTGCGGTCGACATGCATGGAGTGGTCGAGAGCAGTAGAAATGGGATGTCGCACGGAAAGTGGCATGAAAAGGAGTCAGAATTAGTAATATTAACTGACGGCTAAATAGTTTTGATTGGGGGGAGGGGAGTGAGTGCTTTTAATTCCCCTTTTTTATTTTAAAAAAAAATACAGTCACAAATAATATTCGGTACAAACATTGCTGGTGGCGATGGATTCTATCGATCATCAAAATGGGAAGTTATAAGGAAACACCCCTTTTTGAATAAAATAAGCGTCGCAACAGGGGTTTATTGGACCAAAGTCATTAAAATGGGGATTCATATGGACCCCTTTTTGAAAAAGAGAGAGACCTAGAGAAAAAAACACGAAAATGTGTTTCTTGTATGGGGACCCCCTTAAATTTTAACTTTTTATTATAAGTTAGATAATGGGGGATCCCATTATAATACATATTTTGTAAAAAAATTAGGTTCCTACCTATTTCGGTCTAAAAGATAGCTAGGAATAAAATTTCTCGCTCTCCGGAGCTTATTTATATCTAGATCTAATAAATTCGGCCTATACTGATTTAACCCTAACTTAAACATATTTCAAAACACAAAATTACAGTATATTACCTATCTTTGCACAAATCTTTAAACGTTTAAAAGTACAAGGCCAGCCGCCATAAAGTTTCCATCGGCCTAATCTATTCTTGTATAAACATATTATGTAAAATATTTACATACATAATATGTGGGTATAGGATTCTATACAATCTATTAAACGAGCAATATTTATAAATTTGTTTGTAATCGAGTTCTCCAAAACGGTTATATCGATTTTTACGAATTTTTCAATGTTTTTTCTGTGTTTTCACACAAAAAGCAATAAGCTTGACTTGTCACAGTTGTCACAGATATCACATTCTCAATAGCCCAATGGCTTAAGCGTAGGTCTCCCGTGCCGGATTGCGCGAGTCTAAATTTTGCATCCTGCAATGTGGTTAGTTTCTAGGGGGTAGGGTTAGTAGGTAGGTAGTGTGGTAGGGTTTTTATTGTTTGTCCCAACGATTTGGATAAAATAATTGTATTTAGATAATGTTTAACTATCCAAGTTTATCCAAGCTGAGGTATCTTTATGTCATATAGTGAAATTTGTGTGAAATGAATAATGAAATATTCATTAACTACGTAAGTAAAGTTACCCAAGTAAGTAGCGTCATGACAAAAAATAAAATGATGCGTCATGGGCATGGCGTAATCAGCACGCGGTGAAGCCATGACTTTGTGTCACCATCACGTGCGTACAAAAACAATGTAAAGTCGTGTACGGTTATTATAATTAGAGCTTATCCCATGCAGCACCATTGGCAGAACAACTAAATGTAATGAAAAAACCTTCGATAATCATTTTCTATGACGCATAGATCACGCGCTGCGATGAAAAACTGGTCAGGAGCGTGTTGTGTCTTTTTATTTTTAAAACACATGCGTTGAAAAGTTAAAATTGTCAAATTTAGAAATTAATAACTGGTAAAGTATAAACCTGAGGCAAAGTATAAGACTGTTTATTGCTTAGAAAACATACCTACCCAACGAATAAGGGGGGGGCGCAAAAAATAATTCATCCGTCAATTATAGGTATAGAAATTTTTATATTTATCTTTTATCTTTATTTTCCTTTTTATTAGCCTTTAACTATATTTTGTCAATATAGGACTGCAGGCAGTTCAAATAATATAACCGCTTATTAAATATTAAATAAATCAATTTTTTTATTTGTTTTGCTAACAGTACACGACATCAACTAACTCAATTACCCTAGGGACGCTAAGCATATTAACACTGCGATACGTTTATATTGTTCTACATAGGTATTGTTAATTAAATCGATACAATACTATTTGCAAACTAATTCACTTTTAAATAAAATCAATTGGCTTATTTATACCCGCGACTTCGCCCGCGTAAACTTGCAAAACATTTATATTTGCATGTGTGCGCTATCTATTTTATATTTAACTTGATTACATGTATACTTGTTCTCTGTTGCGGTTTTGTTGTCTTACCTAACAAAGCCCAGAACTTTTTACAACCATTTGGAGTGAAGTGCTTAGTTTGATTGATTGATAGATAGATAGACTGTGAAAGAATATGTATTGGTTCCAGATTTTATCCCGCCCGTACATACATACAAACGCACAATCCATACTAATATTATAAATGCGAAAGTAACTATGTCTGTCTGTCTGTCTGTAACCTCTTCACACTTAAACCACTGTACGGATAAAGATGAAATTTGGCATGGAGATAGTCTGAGTCCCGGGAAAGGACATAGGCTACTTAGAACGTCAAGTGTGAGTCAGATTTTTACTTATAATTCTTCTATACGTGTGTTTGTCATTTAAATCCTTCTTGACAGCAGGACGATTTGGTTGAAATTTTGTCTGAATATTTCAATGGATTCCTGGATGATTTGAAAACACAATTGGACCCGGTAAGTGGCACTGCAGTCAGTGTGTCACTGATCTTCTCCTTAACAGCAGGGATGATTTTAATGATATTTTTTGTGTACGTTCAAGTGGATCTCTGCATGGTTTGATACCACAATTTGACCCGTTAGGCAGCGCTACAGTCAGTGTGTCACTGATCTACTCCTAAACAGCAGGGACGATTTTAATGATATTTTTGGTGTAAGTTCGAGTGCATTTCTGCAAGGTTTAAAGTCACAAATGGACCCGTTAGGTGGCGCTGCAATCGGTGTGTCCCTGAATTTCTCCTAAACAGCAAGGAAGATTTTAATGATATTTTTTGTGTACGTTCCACTGGGTCTCTGCATGGTTTGATAACACAATTGGACCTGGTTTGTGGCGCTGCAGTCGGTGTGTCAGTGATCTTCTTGTAGACGGAAAAGATTGAATTTACGTCAATGATTCAACGTTTGCTGCATTGAATGCGACTCAATTATTATCATATACCACCACTTCAATCATAGTAAAATTTGTGGCTTGGAAACATCGAAAGGGCTAGCTTAAACCAAAAGGATTTAAAGAAACGCCAATACTTCCACCATAGAAGATTTGGAAGAAAATGAAGAATTAAATAATTTAGACATAGACGCCATAGTAAACAGTGAGATATCCAAAAATGGTGACTCAACCGTAGATTCGTTAGAAGTTATTATAGAATCGCAAAATTTAAAAATTGTTTGTGTTCAATTCAAAATATATGTATATAATATAATGTGGCGTTGTTTGTCCTGGCAGTACAACGTCTGCCGGGTCCGCTATCCATACTAATATTATAAATGCCAAATTTACTTTGTCTGTCTGTTACCTGCTTACGCTTAAACCGTTGTTTCAATTAAGATAAAATTTGCCATGGAGATAGTTTGAGTCCCGAGAAAGGACATAGGTTAAGCGTGACTCGGCTTTCTTCCATTAATTGAGGCGTTGCCGTTGAAATCCTACACCGATAATCGAATTTAGGGCGTGTGGAACCCTGAGTCTTGGGAAAGGACATAAGCTACCTGAAAACGTCAAGTGTATAAGTGTGTATGTCGATATTTTTTCTATAATATTTAATTAATATTTTCTCTATTGAAATTTTAATCCTACACCGATAACCGAATTTAGGGCGGTTGAAACCGCGGGCAACAGCTAGTGTTTTATATTAGTCTATACCAATATAAAGATTCTTACCTTGATGTAGGTCCTATATTTTATCCTATACCTAAATATAAAATAAAAAAAAAATATTTAAGCGATCAATTTTTAGGGTTCCGTACTTGAAGGGCAATACGAAACGCCATTACTGCTTGTCTGTTCCTATGTTTTACATGATAAGTGAAAACTGTTGATCCAAAATTAAATATTGCATTAAGTCTTGAATTTAAATATTTTATAGGTAAGAACTTAACATAAGATTAACTTTCATTAGAATTAACATACAAAGTTTAGCATGTTTTAGTCTTATATCGGCGGACCTAATCAGACACATTAAGACAAAAACAGTATTGGCGTCAGTGAGCAGCAGAACATCCGAACCTGCGACGGCGAACGTGCTGATTATATATTCGATCACAAAATAGATATAATTCTGTATATTATACAGAACGCTCACTCCTCACTTAGCTCTTTAAACCCTTCCACCGTGAGCACTGTCCCGTACATCCGAGTAAAAGGTATTACAGAGGCAGTGGTCTTTTGAAATTCTTTTAGCTGGGATGTATATACGGGAAATAAGAGTGCGGGCGAAGGGTTTAAAGCGCTTATGAAGCCAATGTTGTCCAGGATGAACTCAATCTCCGGGTAATAAATATTCAATTTCTACTGTATATATAAACTGACTTACCGCAAGCGAATGCGTCTTCAGCCAATGGTGCACAAAGACAGTGTTGGCGTCAGTAAGAAGCAGCACGTCCCAACCTTCGGCGGAGAGGGTGCTGATCAGTTCCTCGACCCCAGGGTTGGGTCTCATCAAACTGATACTGTCCAAGATGTCATCTGGACTGAGGCCAGCTGAGTACGCGTGCTCAAATACCTGTAATAGTTACTTCTTAAGAAATATGAAACTATAGGAGTTTAGGACATAGGCTGCTTGATGCTAAAAGGTTTAGTTGGCTGATAATTTTAAGAAAATCAAAATCCTAGAATCCACCTGTGTTTCGCCTAACACGAGGCATCCTCAGTAGACACCTCTATAGTTTGTGTGCTGTCACTTTGCTAAACTTCGTCCAGTTAGAATTCCTCGTGTTGGGGTGTAAAAAGTGCCGAGAAATTAAATCAGAAAAAATATTTTAGCGGATTTGAAAGAGAAAATCTGAATAGAAGCATGAATTTCCGCAAAATAACTCTGCAAAACTCTGTAAATGCTCAACTTCGCATGTCTCCAATCGATGAACAAAACTAGGCCACTAAGAGAACCTTCAGATGCTAAATTTAATTAGCGCTATATTAAATTGCGTGTTCCAGGAAAAACTTACGCGTAGGAGGAAATGGTGCTCAAATGGAAAGACAAATATAAAGTTCCGCCGGCCTTTGGTTTCATTAATAAGATTTTGGGGAGTGGCGCAAGTGCACGCGAGGTGCGTGTGGATAAAATATACTTTTTTATTACTCAGTAACATCTTCCTACCTTTCCAAGGATAAGATATTTTATAATAAGTGAAATAACTTAACATTGTACGATGGTTATCATTGTAAGCGGATATACTTATGTTACAATTGTTATAAGTATAACAAAACGTTTTTAAACGATTGTGAGCAATATTGGGTAAAATTTATCTCTTGCTTTAGTTTTGGTCTTTGATAATCCGTTTAATGGTAGCTAACTATACTGCCGGCCTATCCGCCACTACTGGGCATCACCTGCACCACAGCCTTATCCGCGCCCGCTCAAAGTCAATGCCAATACCATAACGTTACCGCTCTGAGCCAAGGCTGGAAAAAGCATTGACTGAATGCCAAAAGCTACAGCTAAAAATTCGCACTTATATCTCGTTTCTAGGCTATTTTATTGTCTAGCTTATAGTTTATTTAACGTGAATCAATTATTTTAATTATACTTTTTTTTTTAATGTAACTGCATTATATATCACACATAATACATCATTATATATCACACACCATATAGCACTAAAGCGTTTTGAGCATATATACCTATTCACTGTAGTCGCAAAAAGCATATAATTTTAGTATTACATAAATTAAATGTGAATTCAATAAAAACTCTATTTATTTAAATATGCTTTTTGCGGTTCCGGTTAGTCGCGTGGTTGTGGCGTCGAATCATCCTGTTAAGCCCCTCAGTTTTATGTTATTAAGTACTTGGTTAGCTAGATAAATAATAAATCAATAACCGTAACTGATTATTCCGCTTCCCCCGCCTAACCCCGCCACCTGAAACCACGCTATCAAAAGGTAACAAATCAAATATATGCGCATTTAAAAAGTCCATAGACTTAAAGTAAACCAGGCATTGTTTAAAACACATAAAAAAATGCTCGAAATAAAAAAAGGGTGATGCTAATAGGCCATTGTCAAAAAGAACTTACACTATAAAAAATAATTGATTGAGCCAACAGAATATCGTTTTATATACCTATGCACCAATGAATGTTTGCTTAATCTAAGATATCATCTAATACCTTTAAACGAGCAATTCTTGTATATATGTATATCTTTATATATAAAAATTACGCGTCACGTTGTTAGTCGCGATGGACTCCTAAACCGATTACTTACGTGGACATCTTTTTCGACCCCTGTACGGGCAAACATCGGTACGAGTGTCGAGTTAAATAAGCATACGTTTTAACCCATGACCCGGGCGAGTCTAGAGGGTGAGCGCACCCTCGGTGATTGTTTAGAGCGGGCCTACTTTTCAGGCCCGCTGTCAGCATATTAGTGGCCACTTTGTGAAAGTGGCGAAGAGGAAATAAAACAGCAAAAAACAAAAAGCAATAGTACAAACGAAAAAAAAAATGGTTAAAACTGAGATAAAGCGAAAAAACGAAAGTGGTGAATGAAGATAACAAAGGTGATTTTGAACGAAAAAACTAACTAACATATGAGCCCGGCTAGTTTTTTGGCGGGATTAGCTCCCTAGGGAGAGGTCGGCCTTCAGGTGGACGGGCGTGTAACGGCGCAATTCCCCTTAGGTGTGGATGCGCACTGTTGTCCGCCATGTCAAACAGCCCGGCGGCCAGTCTGGCGATAAACTCACCTATCGGCTCTGCTTTTGTGTCCCTAGCAATTGTGTCGTTGCGGGCGTAACGCGGAGCGCCCGTTATTATCCTCAGCGATTGGTTTTGCACACCTTGGATCTTTTTCTTTTTAATGGCGGATAGCAATGCGTAACAAGCCCGCGCGGCGTACGTCACCTAACATAAAGCTTGTATAGCCGGACTTTGGTTTTAAGCGGGTCAGATGAAAAAAATGGCCTTAGGGCCGCCCTGGCGCTGACTGCTCTGGCTGCCGCATGCTCGACCATTTTGGTCATGCGCAACCTGCGGTCGACAACGCAGCCAAAGTATTTCACACTGCTCTGCCACTCTAATTACCTGTCCGCGGAATACAAGCTCCTTAGGTAAAAGTCTCTGTTGGCCGGTTAAGATGGCTGCCGTTTTTGAGGCGTTTACTGCTATCCTCCACTTGTCAAGCCAGCACGGGAGGATATCCAATAATCGCTGCATTTTAGCGGCAGCTAAATGGGACTTACGGGATGAGCTCATGTACGCGCTGTCGTCAGCATACAATCCTAGGGTGACGTCCTGTATGCCTGGCGATAGACCGCTATCGCTAAGCGTAGGAATGTCATTGGTGAAGAGTGCATACAACAGAGGGGAAAGGCAACTACCTTGTGGGACCCCCGCTGAAATGGTCTTAGTAGGGGAGTTTTTATTGTCTTTTACTTCTAAAACCAAACTGTTTTGACCTTAGATTGATAAAAGGTGATACCCTTTTCAATAAAAGACGTTCGAACAGTTTGGCTATGTTAGAAAGTAAAGTGATCAGGCGATAATGCTCTGGTTTCTGGCGGCTCTTGCCAGGCTTCGGTATGACAATAATTTTGCCCGTCCTCCAGGCCGTGGGAATGAAACCTGTGCACAGGATCCCGTTAAAAATACGGGTTAAGGCCACAAGACCTTTTCTAGGCAACATTAATAGGGCCGTGTTCGGAATTCCGTCAGGGCCGGGGGATTTCTTTTTATTTAAATAAGAAATAATTTTTTTGACCTCCTTAGGGGAGATAAAATCATCACCTCTAAGTGGTTCGATAGGACTAGTAAGGATCTGTTGTATACGCTCCTCAACCAACGTTGTGTGGGCGTGGTCGACAATGGGATTGGGCCTAAATTGGTCCCCGAAGTGGTCCGCCAGTAAGCCCGCGCGTTCCTCAGCTGAGTACAGACGGTTACCTAGCGTGTCTACAAGGGGGTGTATGGGTGCAGGGGTGCTGGTCATACAGCGACCTAAACGATATAAAGCGGTATCGTTATCGCTGGCCTTTGAGATTGTGTTATACCAAGACCATTGCCGATAAGTTAAAATTTGGTTCGATAGCTCACTACCTAACTTATTCAACTCTTTTTTAATTGTTGGGCAACGAGTTCGGCACCACAGTTTGCGAAGCTCTCGTTTTTGGCTAAGTTTACTACGGAGATGTGCCGGTAGTAAACTTTTCCCCGAGGTTGACTTGGCAGACGTGGTGCACTGAGCAAGTGCGGAGGAGATAGCAGAAGTAAGTGACTGTGTGGCTGTTTCCACTTCCTGTGGGGTAGACAGGCTACCGGGAGGGAGTTTAAATGAGCTCAGTAATTCTTGATATTTTGTCCAGTCCGTGAAGTTTTTCATTGGTGGTAAAGGTTTATCCCTAATAGAAACTCCGAGGACCAGTGAAATTTGAAGGTGTTGCGAATCGATGTCATGGAGGGTTTCTAAAGAGATGGGCCAATTGATATTACGGACTAGTGCTATGTCTAGTACGTCTGGTTGAAATGAGTCCTGAGAGGGATAATGAGTGGGGGAACCGGGACCAATTACAACGTAATTGTGCGTCGCGGCATCGATTTTCAAATCTCTACCTTCATTGAATGAAATTCTTGAACCCCATTGTCGGTGCTTGGCGTTGAAGTCGCCGATTATAAGTGTGGTCGTGTCGTCAGACATAATACTTTTTGTATCGCTGGAAATGAAAGGCACCTTAGGTGGTTTGTAGGCGGCGTAAACCTTAAGTTCGGTGTTACCGACTTTTAGTTTAATGCCTATCGCTCGGGTTGAAACAAAGCTTGGCAGGGGTAAACTTTCGTGGACGAGGTCTCTATGAATCAGCACTGATGTGCCCTTGTAAGCGATGTTATTTATGATATTTATTTCGTCCCGCCTGTAGACGGAATAGTTAGGTAGACGTAAGCACAATATGAATATCATGCTGTTGGACTAGCAACCTGAGGTCATCGGTCTTACCTCTTACCCCCCCCCCCTGGATTCCAGTATACAATCCTTAGATTGAAGAGAATTCCTGGAACAGGAGGTGGGTAAGCTGCTGTAGGCCGCGCAGTAGAGCGGGCAACGGATTTTGACCGCTTGCGCACGTGCGGGGATGAAGGGTTTTGGTTTAAATTGGATGGGCGGGGCTTGCGTTTGGGCGGGAGGGGCGGCAACAACGGTGGGCGGGGCAACAATCGGCGGTGGCGCCATCTGTGCCTCGACTGAGGGAACTAAAGCAGGCGTACTTGTACCTTCTTGTTGTTGTTGCGTTAGCGATTTCCCTCTGCCTTTGCGACCTCTCTTCTTCCGTTTTTTGCGAGGGGGTTGTGTTCTGTCCGTCGGCGGGTTGGCGGGGGGCATAAGGGTTGGACCCTGTGTACGGTCGTACTCTTGCAACCCCAGTACTGGCAGGGGTAGCGGCGCTTCTTTCCGTGAGGGTGGTTGTTTCGGGGCAGCGGAGGCACCTTTCTCCCCCATCTTACGCGCTTCCCTCTTGTATATTGGGCACGACTTGCCGTTTGCCGCATGCTCTCTTTTACAGTTAGCGCACGTTGGGGTGGCTTCTCTGTCGCGCTTGCAGTCCGCCATGCGGTGGCACTTTCCGCAGCGCACGCATCGGATCGGACGGTGACAATTGGCCGATGAATGGCCGAAGGCTTGGCACCTTTGGCACTGCGCCGGCCCGGGCTTCGCTTTCCACGCAGTAATTGTTACGCCGGACATACTTAGGAGCTCCGTGATGTTATAAACATTTTGGGGCTCTTTTGGGTCGTACCTTTCTAGTAGTTGGCCGAAGTAAATGCAAACGGGGCGTCCTCTCGCCCCCGGAATTTGTCGTATGTGCGACAGAGGGAAGCCAAGTGCTTCCATTTCTTCGGATATTTCCCCCAACGGTGCGTCTATGGGGAGTCCTTTTATGGCTATTATATCTGTGGCCTCTCGTTGTTAAGGCTGTAACAGTACCATGACACTGTACTGTCAGCCTTGGAGAGCTCGTCAATATAGGCCGCCACCACCCTATATTCGTCCGGCGATTGTGGCAAAAATCGCACGCCTTTGCCAAACGGGCGTGCGTGCGGCGCGTGCTTTAAGAGGGAGCGCAGCTTTTTAAATGTACCGACCATTGTGGCAGATTCTCAACAATGATCGGTGGGTACCTGGCTTTCTCCTTAGGCTTTTCGGGCTGGACAGGTGTAGGCGGGGCCGGGATGGCCGACACTTGCGCGTAGGACTGGCCGGAAGTTTGCGGTGAATTTGTCTCCATTTGTTCGACAACATCGGTCGCTGCTACTTGCGGCGGGGTCATTGTTGCGGCGGGTACAACCTTGTCTTGACTAAGGCTGTTGGCGGCGGTTGTCATCTCCCTGGCTGCCGCGCGGGCTTGCTCAGCAGGGTTTTTGGTTGGGCTCAAAGAGAAAGGACGTACCTCACGACCCGTTGTCCTTTGTGGGTCGCTTGTTTTAAAGGCGATCGACGGCGGGTTGGCACGCGGTGGTGGATTGAATGGCGTCGATGGTGACACAAATGAGGCGTCGCGGGGTGTCGACGCCGGTGGGGCGTGAGTAACAATGTCTGAATTAGCCGCAGAGCCGGCGATAATGATGCGGCGAGACACCGTCCGATGGAGGAGAGGCCTCGATGGGAGACAGCATGGCGGGGAGTTCCTCGTCTTGAAAGTACTCATACTCGTCACCTGTCTCCCAGGTGGCGTAGCTTGTAGTGCCCGAGCGGGCTGAGGCCATTGACGCCATTGACGGAGGGCGCGACGGTGGGGAAGCTGCGGCGAAAGTGCCGTCCGCGGCAGTAACCTGTCCTGTAAAAAGGTTACGCGCCACTATTGCCGGTGGCTAAGATCGCGACCACACCTGTCGCTTCCTTACTCTCCGGCCCCTATTGGGGGGATGGCGGGACGGAGGGGGTGGCATCTATAGGGATGAAGACGCCGAAGCTGAAATTCTTCGATAGGCACGCACGGAGGCGAAAACGAGCAGAGCCCGGTCTACCAGGTACTTTTTTTTGAATGTTCAAAATGATTTGAGAATCAAATTTATTTGTAAGTACCAGTTAATTATTCTGTATCAGTTTAAGACAACATTCAATGCCCTGAAGGAGAATATGCTTCTTTATTTGAAACACTTTGTTTACTGAGGCGTAGGACTTCGTGTGATATTGGATAGAATAAAATCATAATTTACTTAAATAGAGGTATTAACTGGACTTCTTGAGCGCCTTAATTAATCACATTATATTTTGTTTAAAACATTAAGTGGTTTGATCAAAAATTACATAGTTATCGTCAAGACTGTTGTAAGCCTTGCTGCCGGGCCCACGGCTCTTCTTGGAGGCTAAGGCTGTATAGTCTACCGCACTGCTTTTTGTCGAGCTAGGGGCTAATTCGACTGACTTTAAGTGTTTCCAAGCCGCTATAAGGCCTTTGATTTGTGCTTAACGACTTCCCATCCAGGCACTGACCACGCCTGACGTTGCGTAATTTCTATAGTTTCGCTTTAAATCAACTCTAGGTTCCCTGCAAAAACAAATAATAATTATTTCAAATTAAACACCCACTGCGCAATCTTATGAGCAGTGATGAGATTCATTTTTGAAATTCGTTTCGTGGTGGTGAAGTGGTAGGTACTGGCTGACTATTTTCAACAAAAATGTATAATATGTTAAAGCAGAAACACAAAAACAAGTGTTTTAGGCTAAAATAGCAAATTTGAACTTTTCTTGGCAAACATTTATCTTTGTTTTAAACATAGAAAAAAATTTTTTTTTATTTATTTCTTTCGGCATTCAGAATTCAGGCTGAATTCAGTTGGAGGAAGTGCCCCATAGCTTAATATATATTTATGCATTAATGAATATGTGCCTTGTTGGTTTCATAATTTCATTATTTTGTATATGACTAAAAATGGTATGCTAACTTCAAAGACCTATATAAATATAAAATATTATATTGTATATTTAATAATTTATTATCTATATATACATAAGTTAGTGTAAGATTTAAAAGCAACTCGCGATAAACGATGAAGACACAAGATAACGGAGATAATAGTTAATCTATGCTTCCGTATTTACTCGATTACGGGGGCACTTTTACCATGCTTGATCAACTATACAATAAGGTACGAAAATATATACCTACAGCAGTGGGCCTTGTTGACAGAATCAAAATGACATACAAAACTTCAAATAATTACTAAAAAATCTCAATATTCACCCTGACTGCTTTTAGAATATAGATTTGCTTGAACGACCAATCAAATAAAGGGAAGTATATTCCCAGTAACATTCGTCGATTGGAAACAATGTTTTTTAAAAAAAATACCTTATCAAAAATTGACATGTAAGTATGACGACCTTGATATAGCCAATATAGCCTGATTGCATATTAAACAATTAGGTATGTATCTAAAAAAAAATTGTAAAATCTGAGTAGTGAGATTTAGTGGTCTGGCGGTCTGAAGGGGTTATATTAGCTTTACTAGATTATAATAGATAGGTGGTTCTGAGAGTGCCTACTGAACAGATATAGAATAAATAAAAATTCGACGTCGATATCGCGAACTTTAACAGAAAGAATATAACACGATCAGAAAAACTGATTAAATCATCATATTAGTCTACAGCAGAGGTGTAAGCAGGGCTGAAAAGCCTGGTTTAATTAAAAATATTCCCGAATTCGAAATTAGCGGAAAACCACCAATGTCATGCACCAAAATCACGTTGATTAATTTTTGTTTTATTATAATAATTATAATTAAACACAAATTTAAACATTTTTACCTAGTGTAGTAGTTAAAATTAATAATAAAAAAGTTTTGTAGGTACAAGCGTTGATCTCTCAGTCATAAATTTTTGGTAGGTAGATCTTCATAGAAAAACGTATGGGCACCACTGGTCTACAGGTTTCCACTCCTAGATACCCAACTTTCTCCACCACTCGCGGCTTTGTGCCGCCATCTAATTTAATTTTCGTCCTGTCCATGTTAATTTTCATGCCTGCCTATTAAGAAGTTCTCCTGAGGGTGTTGAGCTTTGTTTCATCATCCTCTAGCTCCAGAAACCGAAGGCTGAGGTGAAAAAAAATTAAAGATATCTTTCAATACCATTGTTAACAGTTCCAGATATATGACATGTTTCTGGAACAGGAACTTTCCACAGACAGACAGACAGGACAGACTTATTTTCCTTTAAGTCTTAAAAGGGACTTTGCCTCCTGGCATTTGTTTGCCACTTGTTCTGACGAATTTATTTTACACATTTTTCACCATCGGCAGGGAGTTTATCATAACACCTTAGAACCTTAATTGTCACGCACAATTCGTTTTAGAGAATCTCACTGCAGCAAACCTGGCATTGTAGGTAGTGAAATAAGACTACTAAAAGAATAAACTATCAACACTGCTGTTGAAGTTACATAAAAATATTTTAATGTTAAACTTTTATGTAAGGTCAAGGTGGGGAAATCTATCTACAGGCTATGCTATATTAACCTCACCTATTTATAATTTCACGCATTTAATTTATGTTTTATCATAATTTGGTAAGTAAAATTCATATAACCAGCAAAATTAAGTTCAAAATTTATCTTTTTCTTATTTTATAAAAATAATTTATTGTTTCAAATAATATGAGGATAAGTTATTTTGTCATGAGATTAAATAACTTGTGGACTTTCTGGTGCATGATTTAGGATTTTATTAGTTAAAGGGAAGCTAATAAAAGCATGTTTAAAATAGCCAAAAATACAATAAATATTCCAGTGATGTGAATCTTCATAAATGTTACAAAATGTTTATACACATAGGTGGTTGCAGTAATTACATAAAAATATTTTAATGTCAAACTTTTATGTAAGGTCAAGGTGGGGAAATCTATCTACAGGCTATGCTATATTAACCTCACCTATTTATAATTTCACGCATTTAATTTATGTTTTATCATAATTTGGTAAGTAAAATTCATATAACCAGCAAAATTAAGTTTAAAATTTATCTTTTTCTTATTTTATAAAAATAATTTATTGTTTCAAATAATATGAGGATAAGTTATTTTGTCATTAGATTAAATAACTTGTGGACTTTCTGGTGCATGATTTAGGATTTTATTAGTTAAAGGGAAGCTAATAAAAGCATGTTTAAAATAGCCAAAAATACAATAAATATTCCAGTGATGTGAATCTTCATAAATGTTACAAAATGTTTATACACATAGGTGGTTGCAGTAATTACATAAAAATATTTTAATGTTAAACTTTTATGTAAGGTCAAGGTGAGGAAATCTATCTACAGGCTATGCTGTCTATTTGAATTCACACTCCTCACAAACACATTATCAATTTGTGAATATGTGTATGTTCGGTAAATAGCATTTATTTTTAGTTCAAATTATATTGCCAAGATAGCATTATAAAGCGCAAAACACACAGAAGGGGCATAAGGCGCGGGCATGGTGCGGGCGCGGCGCAGGCGTGGCACGGATAAGGTACGGACGCGACATTAAATTACACAGAAAAGGCGACGATATGCCCGGGTCTGTCAGTATACAAGCTGATGTTATTGCGACAGCATGTATTCCTCTTCAGAAGTTGAAGATGCGCTTGCTTTGCTGCAACTCATTAATATGCAGAGACAAAGAAGATATTGGGTGCACCCTGTTTGGAAATTAACACAAGAGCATAGATATTTTAAGATAATGGAAAAATATATGAATATCTTGCACACTTCTATTACAGTACTCTGACTGAGTGTGGTCATAGAGAGCAGGATATTGCTCAACTATCTGGCAGAATTCTATATTGTATTTAATATCGTCACGCATGTTTGTAATAAATGTTCGTACTGTATAACAAGCGACGTGCCCCAGGCGTGCCGCTCCGGTCGCGACTGCTAGCGGCGCGGGTCGGGCAGCGAAGCGGCATGCCTGTGCCACGTCGCTTGAGCATAATTCACAATGCGTCGATTTCATAAGTTTTGTATCAAAAAGTTTTGAAGCGGCACCGTGCCTGCGCCGCACCCGCACCACGCCCGCGCCGTATGCCGTTTCTGTGTGTTTTGCGCCTAAAAGATACAAATGGATAAAACTGTGTTTGAAATTTAGTTGTATTTCAACAGAAAAACCAGAGTGACCCATAATGACATAATATAGAACGTAAATATAATAATAATACGCAACAACATAAAACACCATATACTGCCACATTATAAAACACATGATCTACAAGCAACTATCATCTCAGTAGAAGACGAACATCGATACTTAAACGTGGCAGCAGTCTACTACCCTCCACGGCATACAATAGATTCTGGCAAGTTCACAGAATTCTTTGCACAACTTGGAAGAAGGTTTATTGCAGGTGGAGATTGGAACTCTAAACATGTGCATTGGGGGTCCAGACTAATAACCACTCGTGGAAGACAATTGAAGAAATGCATTGACAATAATAATCTAAGGATTTTAACAACATCAGAACCGACATACTGGCCATCAGACTGCAAAAAAATTCCTGACCTGCTGGACTTTTTTATAATTAAGGGACATTCTAGACATTATTTTAAAACAGAATCATGCATGGATACTTGTTCAGATCACACTCCAGTAATCCTAACTACTAGTACAACAGTAATTGAGAATGAAAGACCAGAAATACTTTACAACCATCGCACAGATTGGAACACCTTTAGGGAATTCTTAGAAGAGAAAATACAGCTTTACATAAGACTAAGGCCCGGATTAATAGACGTTGCTAAGCAATGTCCTAAGTAATACTTCTGAAAGTCTTACTTGGAGAATTCTATACAATACATACTACTGCTATTAGTCATTTTACCAGATTTTCAAAAACACCGCCTACCTAAAAGTCTATGTTTTTTTTCATGTCAATTTATTGTAAACAGTGGTTTTGTTTATCGACAACGCTGTATGGCTTGTAATCTTTACCTGCGCGCATCCAATGTTATAAAGAGCAAAAAACCGGTTGAGTCGTCGAGTGCGAGTTTTAACTTGTGCACCGAACGCGGCGACGATACCGTAGGTAATTATGTACCAGAATTATTTCCCTACCCCCTCGCACCTCTCTCATTTGCCTTAAGTACCCTTCCAGAAGTCGACGTTAGAAGCTAGGAAAAAATAATTCATAGATATTTGAGCATCTGAATCAATGTTTTATTATTTTTAACACATTACGTGCTTAGACTGTCCTGAGTAAAGAAAATGAGTTACTCAGGCTTAGCTAAGAACAAGAGCATGCTTAGCAACGTGTGTGTGTCTAAGCAGTGTTTATTATTACATTATTTAAGCTAAGTCTATGTCTTAGCAATAAGTAATACTTTGTCTAAGCCACGACTATTATAACGGGCTTCAGTTATGTTCATTGTAGTATTTAATTACATTACGCTTACTAAGCCTCTGTCTTAGAATGTTACTTTGGCTAAGCCACGACTATAAATCCGGGCCTTAGACAACTGAGGATGGTAGATTCTGCTTTGAAAAAATTCACTAACATAGTCCAAGGAGCCTGCTGGAGAAATACGCCTGTCATTAAAACCGCAGGAAGGTTAACCAATCTTACCCTGGAAATTAAGCAGAAAAGACTAGAAAAGCGAAGGTTACGTCGAATTTGGCACCGGACCTGACTGCCCACTGACAAGACCTTGCTAAATCAGGCAATAGTAGAACTCAAAGGCCTAATTAAAAGAGCTAATGATGACACACTGCAGCATAAATTAGAGTCACTCACGGCAACAAAAGAAAGTTATTACTCCCTGTGGAAGTTCACTAAATCATATGATAGACCGCAAGTGCAAAAACCCCCGCTAAAAGACTATGACAACAAGATGGCCAGAACAGGCCAGGAAAAAGCGGACATTTTTGTAAAGCACCTAACACAGGTCAGGTCCCAAATGATGCAAGTGATGACAGTAATACAGAACATGTGAACTCAGTGCTACTACAAGATTTCCAACTTGATATTCCACCCAAACCTGTAACTCCGCAAGAGGTTCAACAAACAATAAGGAAACTTGACGATAAAAAAGCACCTGGATATGACTTTATAACTAAGGAAGTTCTGAGAGAGTTCCCACGCAAAGCTATAGTCATGCTAACAATCTTGATAAATGCCATGCTAAGACTGCAATACTTTCCTGATCAGTGGAAAATCTCGGAAATTATAATAATCCACAAGCACGGCAAACATGCCCAAGAGAAAACCTCATATAGACCAATAAGTCTATTGCCAACAATGTCCAAATTATTTGAAAAAATATTACTGCAAAGAATTACACCCATACTCAAAGACAGAAATGCAATACCTGACCACCAATTCGGGTTCAGGAAACAGCATGGGACAGTTGAGCAAATACACCGAGTCAGCAAGCATATAAGAAAAGCACTAGAACAAAGGGAATATTGTTCCTCTGTCTTCCTGGACATCCATCAGGCCTTTGATAAGGTATGGCACAAAGGTCTATTGTGCAAAATAAAGCAGTGTCTGCCCCACACATACTTCACTATATTGATGTCCTACTTAGCAAACAGACTCTTTTATGTGAAGGAATCGGGAAGCACTTCAGCTTTATGCAAAATCGAAGCTGGTGTACCACAGGGGTCTGTTCTTGGTCCGATCCTCTATACACTTTACACAGTAGACCTACCAACAGTACCTGGAGTCACTACCGCAACCTTTGCAGATGACACTGCCATACTGACAAGCCATAAAACCCCAGAAGTAGCATCAGAGATGCTACAAAAAGGACTAGATGCAATACACAAGTGGTTGAACAGCTGGAAGATAAAAGTGAATGTCACAAAATCAGTGCAAACTACATTCACCCTCAGAAAAGGAAACTGTCCACTTGTAAAAATCGGAAATAATATTTTACCACACAAAACTTGTGTCAAATACTTGGGACTCCACCTGGACCGTCGCTTGACCTGGAAAGAGCACATCAAGGCTAATAAAGAGGAAATTTTCCTAAAATATGAAAATTAATACTGGATGCTTGGTTGCAACTCAAAACTCTCTTTGGACAATAAATTGTTGATTTACAAAGTAGTGTTGAAGCCGGTTTGGATGTACGGTATACAACTCTGGGGAAGCGCAAGCAACTCCAATATGGCCATCTTACAGCACCAACAAATTAAAATTCTACGTGAAATAGCTAAAGTTCCATGGTTTGTCCAACTCTGAAATCCATCATCAGCACAGTCAAAGAGAAAATCTGGAATGTAGCAGGAAAATATAAAGAGCAACTAGCCAATCACCCCAATGAGCTAGCCCAACAGCTCACACTACGGAACTATGTGTTATGCTCAAAGCGGCACAACATTATGGCGTTGAACGATAGGCAATGAAATTGCATAATTCCCAAATAGATGTTCTCACTGGAGGCACACTCTGCATGATAACCAACGAAGAACTCATCTGCTCATAGTTCTGGGATTGATTGCAGATAATACTGGTCTAATTCCAATTTTGCCCCATTTAAGATATTGTCAAACTTTAAGTGTGTGTTAATTATAGCAATGGTGATAATATGCTAAACAGTACTGACATACAAATATAAAATAGTACAAACCGACAAATATTAAAAGCTTTATTTTTACTAAAAAACAGTCTCATACACAAACACACTTCAATATATTTAATGTTTTCAATTACTTACGTAATCAGTTAAGGTGTTTTTTTATTTTCTACAGCATTTGATGTTTGGCTATATTTGTTTAATTTTTCATACATATTTAAATAAACTAGAAGTGACATAATTTTATTTTAGTTATAAAATTAAATTATAAGCTACTTGCTGAGCAAAATAGGACAGGCACTGATGTATCACCAAAGGGGTTTGATATAGAAATAGATATAAAAAGAAGTTATTAGATTTCTGAAGGGTCGGCAACGCGCAAGTGATACCCCTGGTGTTGCAAGCGTCCATAGGCTACGGTGACCGCTTACCATCAGGCGGGCCGTAAGCTTGTTTGCCACCTTAGTGGTATAAAAAAAAAAAAAAAAAGAAAAAAAAAAAAAAATAACACATTTAAATACGGGTAAAAAATAAATTGTGCATTCAATCCGAAAGTTCCCAGAACAAAACGTTTCTAAGGGAAGAATATGGTCAGAGAAACTAAAAGGGTGCAAGGGAAAATAAAAATTCTAAGTATTTTTTCCTCAGTCCTTTTGTAGTCCAGGGTGCCGATTTTCATCAACAAAATATAAATGCCCATAGTCCACACCCCAAGTCCGAGTGCTTTATAAAATTGTCATTTTTTCCCTTGCGCCCCCTTTTAGTTACTCTGACCATTAAAAGTAAAAACTTACATCACTCATATAAGGGGTCCAGTCATGGTTAGTAGCTTCCCATTCAGGCGGTGGCTTTTTCTCTCTTAATCTTCTTATAATTGTAGCATCAGAGTCATCGTCTACTATCGTACGGTCGAAATCGAATATAGCTAGAGAAGCCATTTTAAAAACGCGCGCGCGATGTGGTTTTGCTGAATGCACGACGAAGAATGTTTAACCTTGTGACAGGTAGTGTTCTATTATGGGAAGAACCCGATTTTTCCACGATAGAATTTTTCGCATTTTGTATGGCAAAATTGACAGAAAACAGATGTTCAAGTGTTGCCAGTAGGGCATGTAATATCGGAAGGTTTTTAATTCCGATATTAATTTCCGATATTGGACTTCAATATCAAAATTCCGATACTAATATCGGAATTGCAAATATTAAATATAAAATTAGATTAGATACGAAAAGAAAGATATTTTTAACCAATTTCTTTTAATATTCAACATAAAAAACACACTATATTGGTGGTTAAACTATAACAAAAAACATAAAATTTAAAGCAATTGAATTAAAGATAATCAAAAATTTGTCATAATATGTGACTTACCTCCTCGTATGGTACTACGTCAGTTATGGATAATGCCTATGTCCAACTGTGGACTGCTATAGGCTGGTTGATGTTTGGTGATGTGACTTACTCGTCTCGCCACACATCTTACATCACATCGGGTGCACTCGTCTCGTAACTAAAATCTTATTTCAAGATCTATTATAGTTGATATAGTATGTATTAAGTTAAAAATAATGTTCATATTTGGGATAATTATTTACTGCTTGTTAATTTAGGCATAAACTCAAAATTAACTTCAGTAAAATAATCAATAATTAAAAACTAACAAACAAGATAAGAAAACTATGAACCCTGTATTATTTATCCATTTTTTAGAAACCGAATGTTTCGTAGATCCTATGCAGGAGTTTAATTCTAGTAATAAAGCAATAAAACTCAAAATCAACTTAAAATAGTAAATAGTCGGAATCATATGAAATAAAACTACTTATTCTCTAAAATTATGTACATGTTTCTTTGAGAGAAACTTGATTGAGTATTCTTAAAAATGATAAGGCATTTATTTCATTTCTCTGAAGGTGAACTTCGAACGACACTACAAAAACAACAGTTGACGAAACACACGCTTACTTTTTAACACTGCTTGGCAAAACTGATATAAGATACGTGCATTTCTGTATCTGATACATACACCCATTTCTCAGGCAATTTTTGTCGTTATTATAATTTTGGAAAAGTTAAAATTGGCGTCCACAGGCAAGGCCTTCTTATTTTTTCAGATTTATCTATTCCCATCACAAGTTCTTGATTGGTCAAAAGTCATCATACACCTTGTTGGTTCGCTATTTACATCATCAATGACATCCCTAAAACTGTAGGTACCCAATTAGCCCTTCGGTTCGGTTGGGTACCTATCTATGGTCGTTAGTGTACAGAAGGTACAAGATAGGGGCGAGCACGGACCCTTGCGGGACTCCTGCTTCTATGGGATGGGGGGAAGAGAGAGTGCCTTCTACTTTGTAGCGAAAGCTACGATTCGACAAATAGTCTCGTATGATGAGCACGAGACGATCTGGCAACTGAAAGTTGTACAGTTTAAAAATTAAACCGTTGTGCCAGACTTTGTCGAAGGCTTCCACTGCATCGAAGAAGACAGCGCCCGTGTGACGGGGCTTACCTAATACTGGTTGAAAGCCAGTGAGAATATGTTCCTTAATGCGGAGGACTTGATGGACACATGAGGCGTTCCGTAGGCGAGCGAGGAGGAGACGTTCGTAGAGTTCACCAAGGGCCTTTAGTAAACTTATGGGGCGGTAGGAGGACGGCTCAGTACGAGCTTTGCCTGGCTTGTAAATGCCTATAACAATTGCATCTTTCCATTGAAAAGGGAAGGTCTTTGATGCCCTGTTTGACTTCGTCGACAGTGACTGGGGGCAGGGGGTCTTGTGGAGGCAGAGAAATTCGTGCCTTGAGCACTCGCCAACGGTGGCGGTCAAGTGGCTAGTGAGTGAGTCGTTCTACGTTTAGGTCGGTCGCGGAAGAGAGTACGTTGGGAACGCGATCTAGATTTGGCAAGCTGGGATTCTCGAGCATTTGCCCGAATTTATCCCAGTCCGTCACGGTTCTAGTGTCGGGAGGAGAGTCCGAAGGGGAACCTAATCGGAGGAAGACAGGGCGGTGGTCCGAGTCAAGTTCGTTAAGCACCTCTATAGAGCGAAAGCTTAGCCTTACATTCTTTAAAAGTGCTATGTCGAGTACGTCAGGGTTGTTCCGAGTATTGTGGGGAAAGTAAGTGGGCGTCATGGGAGCGATGATGTCAAAGTTTAGTCTGTCAACTAAATCGTCAAGAAGTCTGCCTGTCCGTGAAGTTAGTGAAGAGTTCCAGCGACGGTGCTTGCAATTTAGGTCGCCGGCAAGAATGACGGCGTCGCCTAAATTTAAGAGCGACTGAAGGTCGCTCTCCACCAAGTCTTTTAAGGGAGAGAGATAAACCGATGCAATGATGACCGGGTGACGGCCGGTCATCGCTAAGCGGCAGACGGATGCTTCTAAGTTCGTAAGTGGTGGAGGATCGATAGGGGAGCAATGCAGGGAGCGCCTGTAATAGATGAGAGTGCCTCCGAGATTGGAGGCAGTTCTATAATTACGGACGGTGCGATAGTTCGCGATCGAAGGGGTGCGGACAGCGGGCTTTATAAACGTTTCCTGGATGAGGAAGACGTCCGGTTTTTGGGACGAGAGGAATTGCGATAATTCCTCTCTTTGGTTGCGGAGACCGTTGGCATTAAAATAGCCTATGGAGACGGTTATAGGTTTTTCGCGCGCGGTTGTGCAATCCATTTTGGTTTTTAAGGTTTGGAGGCTATCCTGCGGAGGGCGGCGAAGAACTCGCAATGCTTAGCCATGAAGCTGAGCATTTGATTGAGATCGGGGATCTGTACGTATTCGGCGTACACGACCTCAAAGTAGGCTGGGTCGCAGGCCCAAGAAATCTCAGCGAGAACGCCGAGGTGCTGCTGCTCGGCCGTCTGAGCGGCGTTGCAGGGCAGCGCGAGTTAGGGGCGCGGTGGGGGAGCATTTCGCATAGGCGCTGGACGCGGGATGTCCCGGGACATGAGGGGGGCGGGGTAGGGAATACCCGTATCTGAGACGGGCCCAGGGAGTGCAGACAGAAGTTTGTCGTTTGTTTAGACTTGGCCGCGTCGACTAGCGCTGGAGGGCGGCTCCAGGCGTTGACGGCAGGGAGGGAGAGCAGGCACCTGTTGGCGGGGGGCAGACGGGCGCGATTTACCCTTTTTGGGTTTACGCGGGTTCTGTTTGGGAGCTTTTGGGCACCCGCGGCAATTCGCAGGGTGGCCTTCGCTCCCACAGAGTACGCAAGCGACCGGGTCGGATGCGTTATCGCGGTTGCGATCACAGTCCGGAGTGGCGTGATCGCGAAGACATTTCACGCAGCGCGGTCTGCGTGTGCAGTTGCACTGTGCGTGGCCATACAGCTGGCATCGGTGGCATTGTCCTGGAGTCGACCGCTTATGCGGAATCTCGACCCGGATGCCTTTTAGGCTGCAAATATCTTTAATGTTAAAGATAGCTTTTCGCTCTTTTGTGAGATCTAGTACTACGAGCACCATGTCATGAGCATTCAGATCGGTTACGGCCGTTGTACATACGATGTACTTCCCTAACTGGGAGGCCTTGGGCGATCAAGTCGTCCTTAATGGTTGCCGCGGAGAATTTCTTAGGGACTCCCCTTATTACGGCCCTGAGAACGCGCTCATCGGCCAGCGAGTACGTGTGGTACTCGTACCTTTGAGCCGTTAGAAAAGCCGTCAGATTTCGAAAATCTGTTGGCGTTGGGACTTTGATGCTGCGTTCGGCATCGTTGTGGGCGTGCGTATAATTGATACGCTTGGCCTTCATCGCGTTTGCGATGTTTGGCCAGGCCCCTTTGTCTTTGATGACAACAGGGGGCGGAGTTTTTTCCTTCCGTCCCGAAGTGGGACAGTCGGCCTGCGAAGAGGTGGCGGCGGGGGTGGTGTCCATGGCGGCTGGCTCAGGGCTGGCCGCCGAGGTGGATGGGGACGGGGAAGCGCTAGGCGCTTTGAGGCGTTTAGCCTCAGAGTCGGAGGGAGGGGGAGAAGACTCCAGAGCGGATGCCGCCGAAGCCTTTTTGGACTTGGCGGTCTTCTTCCGCTTCTTGCCCTTTTTGGTCCCCAGGCCAACCACTTTGAAGCATTCGTCGTCCTCATTAGTGGACAACGCCGACACAGCGGACATTACGGCTTCCGGGGACAAGGCAGCGGTCTCTGAGGGGGCTGGGGTCGGACGGGCGGGGCGCGGTTGTGCTGGACGCAGTGAGGGCAGGCCCCACAGCCTTGATGATGGCATGGGCCAGCTCTGGGCGATCGCGAACAAGATCTTTCACGATTGCCCCTAGCTGGTCCGGGGACAAGCCGTTGAGTTGCTCGGCCATCGCGGGATCGGCCGGGGTGTAGTTGGTGTGTACCTAGTGACTCCCCACCATTGCTGGCGAGGAGCAAGAATAACGAAATGTGGCCAAGCACCCCGCAGTGCTACGGATTGCTTGGTGTGTACCTAACACCTACTCCTACGGCCGGAGTTACGTTGTCACCGTTAGACGTTATTTAATTTAGAAACGTTTAGGTAGACCGCAACTCTGAAAAGAGCTATACGATCTCACCCACCAGCCCTTTAGCACTCGGAACTGGATTTCTCACAAACTAGGACGCAATCGATACTTAAAACGCGAGAATGCGCGGAGAGGCGAACTGCTGAGGCGGAAATACTACACTAGTGATCCACCCAAAGCCGGGCTCAGGCCGGGCGAACCAGCGTCAGTCAAAGAGCCAAGCAAAGGGACACCACTATGTGTAGTAGTTCCGCGACTACGAGAACACGCACTCACACACAAAAACACACGGTATCGCTTCGATAAACTTCGCTTTATGGGCGCGTTGAAAAGCGCGAAAGTACACTCACAGCGGGCCGAGAACCAATTTCCCAGCCAATACACACAACCGAGCAGCGCTCAACACTCAGGCCGATTTTCCAAGAATTAAGGGCAATAAACCAAACAACAGTCCAGTCAGCGCTGAGGCAAAACACCACACAGGAATGCGCACCAGCTGAGTCACCACTGCACGGAGCACAGAGAGAGCACAGAGACTTGGTATTTCATTTTCAGAGCTGTCCGTGCACAGGTTATCCAGTGACGACGGGTATGATTTTAGTTTTGAGCTAAAGTCGGAATCACGATCTTCTAGGCAGGCAGTACCAAGAACCTCATCATCAGAATAAATGCTGTCTTCAGCACTTGCATTTTCAGGGAGAAATAACGCCATTATAGCTTGATTTGACATGAAAAAACCAAAAGGATAACTTGTCAAAATCAAAGCTCAGCAAAGCATAAAATGACCTTAGAATACTCGTGTTAGTACAAGCACAGTTTAAAAAATAGGTAACATAAAAGTGTAGGTATTTTTTTAATGTAATCGCTGTTGAAAATGCTCAATATGGTTAATAATAGAAGCTTCATAGATTCATTAACAGTATTGAAAATACTCAACATGCCACTTTGGTACCACAAAAATCATCAAAAAAGGTTGAAACTATGAGAATCTTGGAATATCGTAACTCCAGAATCTCGGAACGCTACGTTAAAATGAAAAAAAAATTAAGCAAAAGTAGCTCGTGCTCACTAAGTAAATATTTGCCCAGAAATTTAATAATACATTATAATTAAGTATACATTGTTTAGACCTATAGGTCCAAAACACATAACCGCGTTGCGGCGTCGCAAAATAAAGAGCTCTACTGCCGTACTGTAGGGCAACAATAAATTTTGAACTAATTCCAGAATGATAAATGAAAAATATTAATATTATATCTAATATAACAAATTAAATTAATTAAATATATATTATAATATATTTTATTATTTTAATAATTTCTTTTATTCCATAATTTATACTAATTTCTAAATCTTATTTTAAATAACATAATTGATTTATTACTAACTAAATTTCAAAATTTCTTTTTCATGCAACTTGCCCGTAACACGACAGATTTGGACTTTTAAACTAACGTTGCCCGCTGCGGGTGCTGCTCGTGATAAACGATTGTTAACTATGCAAGCAATTGCTCATCCAAAAAAACGGACCTGTATTATTTTGAATTTTTGGGCTGGCAATTAGATTCAGATATGTCAATTTTTCAAAATAAAAAACCTAACCTTTTTCTGGTGTGAATTTCTTACTTTGGTGAATACGAAATTAGTATAATTATGGCATCTTTAAAAGTTTGCTCAGTTGTTAGACTGGCAAAATATGTTAGCGATTCTGCTTTGAGGAATTATCGACCGAGTTTATACAGGTAAATCATTGCGCAACCTTGTTTTACATAACCTATATTTTCTCCAGATTATATTCCGAGATATGCCGTATTACGTTAGTTCTGCATTTGGTTTTTGCTTGAAATGTCTTAACTTTTAAACTGTTACATAAGATCAGCCTATTGTCCTGTAACGACAGCAATAATAAATGTTCGTGTTGTTAGTATTGCATCAGAAAAGATAACTTATGATGATTCTAGATAACAACAAAATAGCACAATATTTATGGTTTTACTTCACGTGCACATTACGTTTCATTACAGAAAGGGTAAAATTGCACAGTGACATGCTGACGCGGAACGCCTCCCCTGGTCTTATGCGCTATTCATAAAATACAACCTAACAGCTTGTTACTACGCTCCTCGCTGCCTAACTTTTTATACATATTAAGTATCTAAAGCAAAAAAGGCTTGGATAATATATAAGCCGAGCAGAGTGAGCCGTGGCTGATTTTGGCGACTTTTTTTTACAAAATCTATAATTGACCGCTTAAGTTTCTGTTTTTAAATTATACACATTGGGATACCTTACTATCATTTAAAATTTATTTATAGCCAAAATAACATAGTCAAAGTGTAATTTTACTACTGAAAGCAACAAGTAATTTAAAAAAGTGGTTGGGGTTCCCCACAGAAGCTGAACAACTGGCCAACATTGTTCCAAGCTTCCTGGTTCATCTCTGGGGTCCATTTGTGTTTTGCTTCATAGCCTTCACCTTGTTGCAATGTAGCAAAATGTGAGATGGTGTTTCTACTGCTCTCCTTGCACATTTTGCAGAGAGGTGGTGCCTAGAAAAAAATGGCCTTTTTACATATCAATGGCATGCCATTAAAGTTTTCCTTATTTAACTGGAGCTGAGCCTTTGTTGGACTTAGGTTTAGAATAGTTGTTCAGTTCTTGCCCTGAGAATGTTGTGCGGTACCTGGTGTTGTTGGTGGGTGTGCTCTCTCAACCAGGACTGCTGCTGATTGTACATTATTGGTATGAACAGACTGTCGTTTCTAATTTGAACCTTAATTTTAATTGCTTAACATTTAAGCAATTAAATTGAATATGGCACCCTCTAGAGGTCATAAAGTCATGAAATAAAATAATTATGTTCTTTAACCCGTTACGCGTCCTAGGGACCACAGTGGTCTCTAAGCAACTTGTGTCGCGGGGGAATTTTTTCAGCACCCAAAAGAGTAAAGCCAATGGCCTGTCCTACGTTCTAGTATTTTTGGGTGGACAATATTTTGTGCGTTTAATATTTTTTTATCAGAAATTGTTTTGGTAATTTGATCCGGTCGACATTTATGTTGCGCCATTTTGAGTTGGATTTTGGATTTTATTAACAGTAGCATAGTGTTAATTTTGACCCCGGGAAATGTGCTATATATAAAAAACTATGCCTTTTTTTAGTAAATAAATTTATTATTACTTATTATATTTATCATAAACTTATTCTTATTACTTTTTTTTTATACTGTATATATTAGGGAACATACCTAAAAATAAACATAATAAAGTTAGGTGTATGTCTGTTTGTATGCGGCAAGGGCGGATAATTTCCTTAGTACGGGGACGCTTGAAGGGTTAATAATGCTGTGTGGATATTGAAAAAAAAGCTATTTATCATCTATTTAATAAACAATTTAAACAATAAACTATGCTCAAGGAATAGCCATGGCCGTATGCCACCTGCCATTTATGCTACCACCTGGCAGGGTCAAAATTTAAAAGCAAGATTACATTGGCAATTGATGTGTCATATGATCAGGCTTCGTCTTTTTTCTTGTTTGTTTTATTTTTATGGTAAATTTTTAATAATATAATCATTATTTGTAAAAAATTAGCATATCATCTCCAAAGTTTACAAGCCAAGAAATCTTATAAAATAAAATTGAAACAGCTACCCAGTGGACAAAGTGACCTGCTTCAGATACAGGGAAGGCTTACCTTTAGCATTGGATTGCAGTTGGGTTTTCTGGTTGAGATAATTACAAACTTGTCAGAGCAGCTATATTTAATTAACCACATCATTTTTCAAAACTTCGGTACTTAGTTATAGCACAGAAGAGAAACCAAAAGATGCTCCAGCTACAAAAGATGGTGAAAAACAGTTACCAACAACAATTGAAGAGTGTCAAAAGCAGATTGAAACCCTCACAGCTGAAGTCAATAAGATTAGGGAACAGGCAAAAGACTATGAGGTCAGTTTTTATAATACAAGCACAAGGGCCACAAGCAAAAACAAATTTTCCTAGAAATGTAACCTAGCTAAATAATTTTTTTTAACCTTGGAAACTGTTACATTGTAAATTTCAACAAAATTGTTAAAGCCATTTTTGAAAATGCCATTACAAACTATTTGAACTCTATATTTTCTTACTTATTTTTTAAACTCCAAATAAGGAAAAGACTTATTTAAGCTCAAAATATTAAAAAGGCAAAATGCAGAATCTAATAATAATAAGATACTGAACTGTGTTATACCTAATGGCATTTCTTACTCAAGTCTTAATCATAATTATCTTGATTTTGAGTTTACAAAATAAGAAATATATGACATAATATGCATATATAAAAAAAAAATCTGGTTTAATAGTATAGTGTAAGTAGGTAATATGCGCGCATTTAAAATGAGATACGACCTTTTGCAACTTAGGCAGGCGCGGACTTCCTCCTAGCCGTAGCGTCGGCTAACTTGCGCCATATTTTTGAGTATTTTCGTATTCCCTAAAAGTAAATATGAGTAATTGTACATTTTACTGTATATTTTATTTAATTTTGACATGGTTCCACCCCATTCTGAAAGTGCGTGAGATAAATTCAGTAATTTTTTTTTTATTCAAATTAACACTTTTGAATCATAAAAGCTAATAAATACTATTTTATTATTAAAAGATGAAAGAAAGATATGATTTATTTAGATTAGTTTTTAATTTGAGATCATCTTTAATCTGCTTGTGCCCATGCAGTGGAGCATATAATGGCTAAGGCAAAGTACTTAGAATACTATAAGTTGATGAACTCGCGCCAAACGGTTAGCATCGCTGCAGAGAGGCGGTGCGGAAGCGGGTGTCATTTACCACACAGTACGTAAACTGGTGGAGTCCTAATCGTTGTTAGGGATGCGCGTGCCTCACGTCTGCGGCAGTCTTTCACACAGGTCGTGCGCACTTTATGCTTCATGTAATCGGAGGCTTGTATTGAAGTTAACCTACTTACTGACGCGATTATATGTTCATTAATTTTATGATTGTCTAAGTGTTTATAAGATTTATCTCCTCTGCTTCTTTCTTTGCAAACATTTATGTAATGAACATTTTTGTTTGTCTCGAGTCTGGGTGTTTTCATAATGAGCATTATTTATTTACACAACAAAATATATTTTTGTATTTGTATCCATTATCTGATATCCATACTACAAGCTTTGCTTAGTTTAGGACTAGATGATGCTGAGTGAAATGTCAAAAATATTTATTAATATTGTGCCATGCATTACATATATTGGTCTATATATACATTGTTCATAGATAATACATTGAGACTTTAGTGTACATGCAAATCCTTATCCAGGTAACCTGGAATAAATGGGAAATTGCTCATTTAATTAAGAACGGCTAAACTTACCTTTTTAATATCTTTAAAAATTCTTTCAACTAGTTTCCTAGTTACAAACTGACTTTAGAAACGTAATTTTGATAAAAGACGGTAACCATGGCACAGGGTATCCTGGTTTGGTAAATGTATCTATGATATCATGATCAGAGACGGCTCGTCCAAAGGAGCGCTGGTGCAGCGCACTCCGATTAATAATTATCTCCCACTTAATAAAAAATATGTTTTTAGATTTTACTTAAAATAATGAATTATTATGCTTCGATTACTCTTTATGTTAACATAGTATTTCACTAAAAATATTTCGTACACACGCTCAAAATTTGGTAGGTATGGAATTTCACTAAGAGTCACTGAGAGTAGCGCTAGCGATTGCGCTCTTATGAAACGAATTTCAGTACAGAGACTGTGTGGAGAGATGTGGAGCGCCGCTCCTGGGGTAAGTAAATAAAAATACTGCTGTCCGGCCGGCGCGTCATGCTGATGCCGCTCTTATCACAACAAATGTTTTAGTTCGTGCGCGCGAGTTTTGATTAACAAATAAATTAAGTACATTCCTACATAAACAGTTTTTAATTGTCTAATAAGTATAGCAAAATAAAATGTGATTAAACAGTATGAAAAGATTTAAGTAATTCAGTTTGACATAAAGGGTAGAGTCACAAAAATGTGGCGCGAAAACATATACGCGGGACGCGCGTTTTTAAATCTAAATAGGCGAATGAATTAACAGAATAATAAAAGTCTAGCATGTAAGCAACTCCTCTTTTGTTTTTTTTTAGTGATTACCCATTACAAATTGTCACGAGCCGCCTCTGATCATGATAGTTGTACACACAATGATTGGAATCAATGTGTTGCAAAATCATTTAGTAACATATTGTATCAACAGACTTAAATGAAGAGGATGATAATTTGTTGTACATTTCAGGACAAGTACAAGCGTGCGTTAGCAGATGGTGAGAATGTACGCCGGCGGATGATGAAACAAGTCGAGGACGCTAAGTCTTTCGCCATACAAAGCTTCTGCAAGGATTTGCTAGACGTAAGACATTTCAAACATCAATCCAATGTTGGATATAAGTAGGTCTTTCCTTATGAACGCCATCACACGGAGTATCGTATTTCTCATCCAGCTGCTTCTGCTCAACTTTTTAGGATTCCATACCCAAAGGGTACAAAACGCGACCCTTTTACTAACACTTCGCTGTCTGTCCGTCTGTCACCAGGCTGTATGTTATGAACCGTGATAGTTAGACAGTTGAAATTTTCGCAGACAGAAGAAAATAAATATTTAAGGGGGCTCCGATACAACAAGCGTGATTTTTTAAAGTTTTTCCCCATGGAAACATTTTTACCATAAATAGTTTTGGAAATGTGTAAACACAGTCAGTTTATCTAACACCGTACTTGCTTTAGTAACCTTGAAGATTTTGAACTTCCTACTTCTATTATTTACTATTTCATTTAAAATTTATATTTTTCTATAAGTAAATAGATTTGGGCAAGCAAATTCTACATCCAAGTACACACGATACCCAGTATACAGTTTACAGTGTAATACACAAGTAGTGATATAATGTTATAGGTAGCAGATACATTAGCAGTGGCAGCGGAGAGTGTGCCGGAAAGCGAAGCGTCTGAGAGCGGAGGGACCGAAGCGGGCGCAGCTGCAGCGCTCCGCTCGCTCCGAGATGGCGTGCGGCTCACAAGGGCACAGCTCTCACAGGTATGTTATATACTGGTTGTGTAACCTGTGCAGTTTTATTATTCCCGTTCCATGCAGACTTTTAAAGTCCCTTGTAGCCGACAGCAGGTTTTACGTATCAGTTGTTCAGTTAGATTTTCTTACACGAATGGTGCAATATGGTCTATTGGTAGGGTTGCCAAAATTATTGGGATCTGATACGGGACGTTTAAGGCAACATTTCTCGAGATTAGCAATAAGTTAAAAAAAACTATATTTTTACTGACAAGATATTGATACATAAGATAATTTTGGAATACTGCATCCCTAACTAGTTAAAAAATCATTAAATTGACGATTTGCGGCAGTCGTATTGCTGCATACGTGTATATTAACAAAAAACGGGACGCGTTAGCAATACAGGACAAGGTTCTCAAATATGGTGACAGTCCCGTATATACGGGACGTATGGCAACCTATCTATTGGTGTATTGAAATTGTTATTATTTTTGGCGCAAAAGGTTAAGGTTGCTAAATGATACGAAATCCTATTGTGTGAATTTTTTGTTCAGCTCTTTTTTTTAGCTCCATCCATGTACCACATGAAATATATACATAATTGCATTTCTGATTTAATATTCGGTCAACAGATGGTAAAGAATCTACACGTCATGTACAAATTTCAGCTTTATACGTCGTTTTGTTTATGAGCTAGAGACCTGGGACAGACTGATAGACAGCAAAATGTTGACAGCATAGGGCTGGGTTTCCCCCTTTGAATGAAGAGATTGAGTTTCTTGTTGGCTTTTCTCTGCAAAAACAATATTCAGTATTATCATTGTTTTTTCAGGTGTTTGCAAGACACGGTTTAGTTCCCGTGTCACCGCTGAGAGAAAAATTCGATCCTAACTTGCACGAAGCTTTATTCCAACAGGTATGTACTTATTTTACGGCATGGCGGCCCAGTTAAGGGTGACCCAGCTGGCTGTATCAAGAACGTGAGTTCGATCCTTGCAATGTACAAACATTTATGTGATGAACATTTTTGTTTGTCATAAGTCTACGTGTTTTCTATGCATAATAAGTATACATACTATACACATTTTACACACTATTTAAAAAAATGAAGTGTTTTGGTCTTCGTATTTGTATCAGTTGTCTGATATACAGGTGAATTTTTTAAGTGGGCGTGCATGGCTTAATCCGTAACTATGAGAAATAGCGAAAAGTAAAACTGCATCATTGGATTTTTGAAAATTTAATCGAATCGAACCAGAAAAAAAACACATCATATAAATGTTTGTCTCGTGCGGGGATCGAGCCTGAGACCCTTTGATCGCGGGAAGATACGGAGAAGCACAAATGCTAAGTTTTATGTTCCAACAGGAGTAACTATGACAGAATTCCACGAGCGAACCATAGCTGCAGCTATAGCTCGCTATAACTAACATCTTTAGTATAATCAAGAAGTTGACGTAAGAATCCTACGCCGATAACCAAATTTAGGGCTGGCGGAGCCGCTGGCAAAAGCTAGTTCAGTATAGTTAAGTTTTTAATGTAAATTTTTAGTATAGTTGATTATCTAAATACAATATTTTTATCAAATCGTTAGAGCCACTTTCCAAAACTAATTACATAAATATGTTAACTCTTTTATTTTCCAGGAGGTGGAAGGAGCAGAACCCGGTTCTGTAGTGACTGTAAGTAAGGTCGGTTACAAATTGCACGAGCGCTGTGTGCGGCCAGCTTTAGTCGGGGTAGCGAAGGCGCCGTCTTCTTAGTACCTATGTAAATAATTCCAGTTATGATACTACGACTTTTTGTCGCATTTGTGCATAGACGTGTGTGGTAGACCTTCGCAGTGGTTATTTTAGGATATGTTCTAAAACTATTTAGCAATAACTGCATTATAATCTTCATTTTAAAAATAAAATTAATCTGGATATAATTTGCAGATTGCGGCTTTTCTGCAAATTAGGCATTAGCATACAAAATTTCGGTTAATAGGTATTTTATAACGAACCCACAGACAATTTAACTCAAATAATCAGTAAACATGATTGTTTAATGTACACACACACACGTAAAAGTATATTTTTTAATTTTAGAGCATTTCAACCAAAAAATCCAAAAAAATAGAAAATAAATTTGGAACATACCCTAATATTGTTGTGAGTTTTTGTCGGATAATAATGACGTCTATATAAATTGGTCTGTTGCGTTTTTTTGGTTTGATTTTGTATAATACATATATTTTAGTTTCACAATTTATGACTGAATTTTTTTTCCATAAATAGTGTAGGCGAATCCGATTCATTTTTGGTACATACAAACTTTGAGTTCATACATTTCATTGGTTCTATAAAACTGTAGTTATATGAATATTCGTCTTGCAACTATGGTAATTAGCAATATAAAGATATAATGCGTTTTGAGTTCCAACATGTTTATACTTATTTGGGATAGCAAAGTTTGTATGGAAAAATTGGATTGGGATTTCAAGGTACGATATTAATCGACCTTTGATATAGAGGATTAACGTATTTTTTTTTTCAAGGGATAGTTTCGTCTGTTAATTTAACACAAAAAACTTGCACAAAACAATTTACATACCTACATAGTGTTTTGTTAAACAGTGTTATGTATAACACAAATTTTTAGACAAAAGCCGCAAAAAAGTTGCAGTGGTGAAATCAGATGATATATACCTGTTATATTAAACAAGAAACTGATTGACTGACTGATTCAATGACATACACAACAACACACAGCTCAAACCGCTGGGCGTAGATACTTGAAATGTGACACAGGCATTTTGCTAATTTACCACTAAAAGGGTTGGAAGTGTGTATGAAATACTAATAATTGTAAAGCTAAATGTATAAAAATTGGCATTTCGCCTTAAGGTTGTAAATTAAGGTGTGTTTCACCGTTTTGAAAAAGCATCCCCTTAAGGGCAAAGCTGTGGATGACAATTTGTAAAACAATTTCGATATTTTTGTATCTAAAACCATCAACAGTCAAAAGTTTTTTTTAAAGTTCACGTAGATGAAGTCTCGAGAATAAGCTTGTAATTAATCTGTTAATCATTAAAGAGTTGATGCCCCGAGGCGCTAGATCAGCATCGCCTTAACTCGAGCCGTTCTTTATTTTTAAATACAAACTGCAACGCACACTGATAAGTGCCGGATCAGCCTAGACTCGCCTCGCTATAAAATAGAGCTAGTGAACAAACGGAGCGGCGATACTGGTCAGGTGTTGGGGAGTAACGTGCGGTTAGGGTCACAACTTCTAGTCGATATTTCATATTCTATTAAAAAAAAATGTAAATTGAATACCATTTCATAGCTTATTTTTAGTTTTTTCTGAATGTACTTCCTCTACTGTAGTGTACGCAATATTTTTTTATTAAAATGAACGAATGATACTTTCTGGTTGATATAGATATATTTGTGATACCCGGAAAAAAACATTTTTTATATAAAAACAAAATTCGTCTACTACTAGTTTAAATACTTAAGATAATGAAAATATTCATCCTTAATTTTCTGATTTTTATTTTACACAACTAATAATGCTAATTTGTGTGAAATAGTTATGAACGTGCTTTCTGAAATGTAACGTTGATTACCTACTAAATGAGATCGGTTATAAAATCGGTTCATTCATATAACTGCCTACATGACTCTAGACAAATATTAGCCAAAAAGATCTAGGCGAATAGACTGTTTTTTTACATACAAACTTAACTCCTTTAAATATTTGTAACTATTAACATTTTGTACGTTATAATAATTTATCACTATTTCGATAGCTGCAAAAAATTGACTCATTTATAATCAACCAGTAATCAGATCTTAATACATTTAATTATTCAACCAAGTACTTTAGTTTTTATAATTTTAAGTTGTGTTTATGACATTTGTAAAGAGCTTATTTTCGGAACAAAGATATAGTCGGGATTTTAACCAGCTGAAGTTGTACCTACCTCTATGGCTCATATAAAAGAGCACTTCATAAATTGTAAGGGTTGGAGGTTCAACTCCTGGCTCGCCTCGAGGGTCATCTGATGCACGTTTGCCATGAAAATACTGTTCATATGCTTACTATAATATCTTTTTTAGCGTTCCGTAACCAAAGGGTAAAAACGGAACCCTATTACCAAGACTTCGCTGTCCGTCACCAGGCTGTATCTCATGAACCGTGATAGTAAGACAGTTAAAATTTTGTTGTCAAAATGTATTTATGTTGCCGCTATAACAGCAAATACTAAAAAACAGAATAAAATAAATATTACGTGATATTTTTGCCGTTTTTATAGATGATGGTACGGAACCCTTCGTACGCGAGTCCGACTCGCATGAAGCCGATTTTTAATTTTAATATTAAGTTTATTTAACTTTCTATATTTTTCATTGGAAAATATTTAAATTAACACATTCAAGTGAACACATTCTGAAGTTTTATTTGAGAAAGAGTAGTATTTATTGCATTTCTTAGTGTAGACATTGTCGTAATGAACGGGAAGTGCGCGAGTGTTATAACTAGTTATAGCATAGGTATTTTTTTCTTTAAGTTAACGACAGGTTCATAATGCGCTCGTGTGGTAATGACGTAGCAGACTGGCGTAGATATATGATGCGGTATAGTGATTGTTTAAATGATAAAATCATGCAATAGAATTGTGTTGGGACCTAATAAACCTGCTAGCGGCGCCACTGGCCCTACTAGAGATTTATTATCACACAGTTGTAGGGCGACGGCAATGCGATGAATTTTCGACCAACTATGACAGCAATATTGAAGCTTGCACACGCCACCATGGATGAGATTAATATTATCTCTTTGTAAGACAGTTCCTAATTTTCTAGGGGAGTTTCTTTTTTCCGAGCGTTCTCACTTATTAAAGAAATAGAAAGCTATAACAATATATTATTTTTGGACGTGTGCCAAATTAATCGAGTAACATAAATATTTACTTATTTTATTTTCTAAAGAATATTAATTTATTATGCGATATTATCGATGTAGCCCCGATCAAAAATTGTATGCAGGCTAACGTCGTCAAAAAAAAAACGCAATCTCGTTGCCGTCGCCATGTGAAAATGAGCTAACATGTTGAGATGTTAGTTTTTGCATCTTACATTGGTCTGTATGTTACGGTAAAATCTGCAGGCACGGCCGTTTAAGTAGGGTGTTAAGGGCAGGTGTGGTGCACTCCGACATTTACTCATATTTACGACTTTGATCCCTGGCAAATCAACACCCAAAGTCGTGCATGGCGCTCGCTGGAAAATTCCTTTTAGGAAAAAATAATTGCTACGCCCTTGCCCGCCGCGATTACATGTGTGATTTCTAGACAATCACGCAAAAGTCGCGCATCGCCATCGTAGTTTCCTCGCTACTGTAACCCTATAAACGCCATGCCATGCCATTGTGCAGAGAGATTTTTGCGTATACATACATTTCTGTAGATATTTACGCGTTTTGTACGGGAGTGAGACTTCTTTAATTTGATACTATTTATTTGTGCTTGGGATTTAAATAAGTGTCGCTGTACAATGGTGTTGTTTACGGTAACGTTCAGGCTGGTGTACTTACTATACGAGAGTGCAATTTGTATGTATGATTTGAATGACTAGTAGTTTTATTGTTATATATAAATAAAAGGTTATTGTTAATTATGTTTTTTTATTTGAACGACCTTCAATACGATCTTGGATTCGGTGGATTTAAATTTAGAAATGCGAGTGAAGGTAACTAAACCTTTGTAGGTATTACTTTTGTTAATAGCCAATTTGAAATCATTTATGTAATTGTCATAAAAAGTCCACTGTTGTATCCTGTATGTACGTGGTAAGAGGTCGTTTCACGGAGTCTTCAAATTTGAAGTCGCCAATCGAAAGCGAAAAAAAAAAGTAAACATTTGAGCTAAGCAAACGTGAAGCGTCTGTTTCACTGAATCTAACCCAGTCCACATTACCTATACAGCAATTTTAGTTCCATACTAACCACTTGCCTAGACGTACATACAGTTTAACAACATAATTTATTCATAGCAAGTATATATATATATATATATATATACACACCTTTTTTTTTATATTAACATCTTTTAACAACGACTTTGAAAAGTCTTCGTTATTTTTTATTGAAAAAAGTAAGCATTAAATGATTTAACAATAAAATTAAAGCAAAATTAATAACGAGTGTTTCCCCCTCTTGCTCTGATTACGGTTTCCATTCCTCTGGGCATGCTACAGATTATGTTATCGACGATTTCTTGAGGAAACCGCTCCCACTCCTCAAGTAATGCGTTTTCAAGTTCATTCAGATTGTTGGGGGGTGACATTCTGGATTTAACCCTTCTTTTTAGCAAGTCCCAGACATGCTCTATCGGATTCATATCGGGGGAATTTGCTGGCCACTGCATCACCGGTATACCTACGTGGCTCAGATATGCCTGTACCGATTGTGCACTATGAGCACGAGCATTATCTTGCATTAGAATAAATTCGTCACCAATAAATGGGGCAAATGGTACAACATGTTCTTCTAAAATGTCTCTGATGTATCTATCTGCTGTCATGGTCCCTCCTGTGACTATCACTAATTCCGTGCGAGCTCCCAAACATATCCCTCCCCAAACCATAATCGAGCCGCCACCATAAGCCACTGTGTGTTAGACTGTATGTGGCCTTCTCCTTTGCGTCTCCATATTCGCTGTCTCCCATCGATCTGTTTTAAAAGAACTCTGCACTCATCAGTAAAGAGAACCTGCTGCCATTCGTTCAAATCCTTTTTTTGTGTTCCGCTAATTGTGCCGGTGTGTATATATATATATGTCATTTTCATTTGTTTAAGTACTAAGTAAATAGTGCCAATGTTGTAAGTATAAATTGCCTTATCTTTCATGTATTATGTGACGACGGTTTTCAAACAGTTTTAACTAGTACGGAAATCGAAGAAACTTTTCTACAACCTTATTTATAATCCTAAAAAATGTTATATAAAATGTTATTGTACCCGGTTGGGAAAATATTGTAGGAAATTTTTATATGAATATATAAAATTGAAATTGAATTGAACAGCGGATTCAAATATCAGGCGACCAAAACTGTACCGACCTAGGTCTCGGTACTAGCGTTGTTGCTGATGCTGACTTTTTTCAGATCAATATCAGCGGATGCTGATGCTATTATTAAATCCCTTAAAAGAAACATATCCTACTTTTAAATTATTAGCAAATATGATATATTATTTTGAATAAGTAAAAGCATTTTTTGTAAACCTTATTACTATCCCATTTTATTGATTAATTAAGAATAAATTATTATAGTTTCAATTACAAATGTATTGCAAACGTTTCGCACGGTTAACAAACGCAAAAATCATATCCGACAGAATTGTTCCCCTTTAAAAGTTTTAAAAGTCCGTATGCATGGCATGTTATATGTAGCATTTCCTAGAGTTAAGCGACCAACTACGTTAAAATTCGATCTTCCAAATGAAAATCCTCGACATACCCGCAATATGGTATGAAAGAAAGTATCAAGTTAAGACCCCACTTCATAATTAAAACTGTGATGATAAAAATATACTTACGTTATTGATTGGTGAACTGTAAAAAAGTCAATACTTGTTTCTAAAAATATAAACTACAGAGTTTCTTGCCGGTTCTTCTCGGCAGTAAATCATTCCGAACCGGTGGTAATTTCTTTAATTAATAATTAAAGTGACGATTCAAAAGTGCTGTTTACAAGTCTATTTGAATAAAAAAGTTTAAGTCTAATAAAATGTTAAACTATTTGCATTCGTGATTTTTTTATTTTAAAATTTAATATTTTCTTATGTCGCATGTATGTCGGTAAGGAAAAATATTATTCACATTTCATCAGTTACTAATTCGTATCTTAATATAATTTCCAAAAAAAGGATTTACCAAAAAAAACCAGGTCATCCAAGCACTAGTAATATTATTCGTATAATGTAGTACAATTCTGAAACCTGACTGACGAAAGCCCCATATTTTATCCCCTAATTAGAGGGGTTGAGGGATATGTTTTTAAAACCGGACACTTTTTATTTGTAATTAGAAGTCTGTTTACTTGTATGTTTTTTAAATCTCTAGCATGAAATTAAGTTTGTATGGGATGAGCCATACAAACTTCCATCCCCTAATTCAAAGGGTGGGGGTGATTTACTAAAAATCCTGAAATATGTATATATATTATTTATGACAAGGCATCCCTATATAAATTTTCAGACCTCTAGCATCAATATTTGCGAGTCTCGTACAAACTTCCATCGCCTAATTTAAGAGGCTAGGTGTAAACTGAATAAAACAACGAGAATTCACTATAAATCGTGTAATACAGTTGGAAATTGAGACGAGAATATGTAATACTTTACAAGGAGAAAAGAACAAAGTCAAATTCAACTTAGAGAATACATAAAGTCGTGACGTCACAAACGTCAGCAGACTTCGACGTTTGTGTGAAAACAAACTTTCATGTATTAACAGTGTAACAAATATTTCTGACCTCCTAACCTTGGGTAAGTGTGGTGTATGTCTTGGTTTAAAATGCTTTATTGTTTCTTTAAGGGTTGCAATTACCTCTTCAGAAGAGAAATCTGCATGTTCATTAGATTACCTATTGCCAAAAATAAATCAGGAAATGGATAACCTTTTTATCACACGACCAATTTTTCTAATTGATGAAATTTACCTGTTTTATGCTGGTATGCTTTTTTATCAAGTAAAAAAAAATCACCTTCAGAAAAGAAATTGTTTTTAACCAAATGCCTTATATCGCTATTTTGTGAAATTACACTTTCAGTCTATAACATTAAAAGAAGCAAGCATCTACACAATAGGCTATGCCACATTTTGGTAAAGAATGCATCATTTGTTTCATTATATGTGACGTGTATTTCTATTTCGTTTCGTTTGAGAAAAATTACGGTAAAAAATTTACATTTAAAAATCCCGCTAAAACGCTAAGTGACATTAGCTTGTATAAAGGCTTCCATACAATAAGTTCAAGCGACAGGGACGGCAGCTTATCACAGCATCCACTTGTATCGACGTGCTGTGTGATTGGCTGCCTCAGCTGCTTCGTGCTGCTTGCTGACGAGTAGCTTGCATGAAAACGCAGTTTAAAGGTAAAATAGCTCTAATAGCTGTTATACCGTGATAGAGTATTTTTAATCACGTGATCATACCTCAAAATATAAATAATATTGATGATATTTTATTTAAAATATATCGCAGAAAATTGCTCTTGGTATAAGACTAATCAATCTACACACAATTTTTTCTCACTTCTTATTCTGTAAACTCAGAATTAAGAAAACTATGATTAAGGCTTATGTAAGAAAGGCCACTTAGTAAAACATACCGTTTTCATCTGATTATGCATTTTGCCTTTTTCATATTTCGAGCCTAAGTCGTAATTTTTTTGATTTTCAGTTTTCAAAAGAAGGCAAGAAATATAGGGTGTAAATTCTGACATTTGTTTCGTAGTATACGTTAAAAGTATGTGCCAAAGTACTAGTTTTACTGCAAGTTTGGTGTCGTTTGTACAAATAATACTGGGAATGACACTGCTTCGTTTCGTTTGCACCATTAATTCTATATCTGAATAAAATATACATTTGAAAACAATTTGGAAAGTAGAAAATTAAAAATAAAATCAATTCTGTTTTTTTTTGCGGTTCAAATTTATTACACATTGTTCCCTACTTAATACAGAAAGTGAACAGTGTTGCCAATTAATAAATTCAATTTGAAAGCTTAAAACTTGATAATTGAATCGTTTAGTTTTACCTCTTTTGAAATGTAATAATGAATAACTTTATTCAAAATATAACCGAAACAATTATTATTTGACATCTTCGTAAATTGAGATAAGTGACTACGGAAGTAATTACGGATAATAACAACTAGTAGTTAAATAATTAATTAATTCATATTTTAACTGAAATTCATAACAAATAACATAAATTTAGAAACATTTTCTTTGTCAAACAGGTTATGTTACGTACATACAAATGTTACATAATTCCATATAGTAAATTAGCAACACCAATTCAAAAGAAAAACAAAAAAATCTGGCAACACTGCCGGATTTAAAAATTTGTTCCACCACTTCATTAACATAAATTCCAGCTAGCGTTAAAAATTAATACATAATTATACCCCGGAGGTAAGCTTGCAGGTTGCTAGAATCCCTCCTGATAGGCCTTAGATTCGAGTCGCGCCTGTAACAGTTCTAGTTGCCGTCTGGCCTCGCACTGCGGGAAATTATTCAATTCATAATATTGAGGAGCGATTTTCAAAAGCCACTCCGCTGTAAACAATAAAAAACATATTTAATCACAGATATTATTAAAAACAAGTAAACATTTTTAAAACTTATAATCGACTACGCAAAAATTGACTTTAATAGTAACAAATAAGAATATCGTCGCTTGAGAATAAAAACCGTGTATGTCGCATTTTCAACCGATATTTATATATTCTTTGGGCAAAAAACTCAAATCACATATTGCCATTTACTTGAGAAGCCAATTCGAGTAATGTTATTTATATCGTCCTTTAAAATAATATATTGCTTTAGCTATTTTAAATTTTTATGTAGAAGATTTATAAAACGGACTGCCCAGTGGCTACTATCGCTTAAAAGCCAGTGCTAGTCAGACTTAGAAGATGCGATAAGTAACTATGCGTGTGGGAGTAGTGCAGCTACATCTCAACTCACTAATGTATTCATTGGAATACAATATCATTACGATTAATAAGGGTTTAAAAGCGTCTAGGAACGACAGAACTTGGCACTCGATCCGTGGGGCCGAGGCAAGTTGGGTGTTAGAGTCAATGTGTTGAAGATACCGAGCGACGCAAGTTGTATTGTTTGTAGATGCTTCTTGCTTCGTAAGAGCAAGCACGTAGAACGTTAAAGATTTTAAATAGTGAAGAGGATTCATAATAGGATTTTTATCAAACAAAAGTGCATTATTCTTTTTTTCAAGTTTGTCAGAGTTTGAGCTATGTCCCGTTGAACACAATAATCTAACTTTAGTCAGATTTACTGATCAGATACTGAGAAATGCTAAATGAATTTCAGTAATGTGACCTCTTTAAAGCGTCTAGTCAAACGATAGTCGCCATCGGGCACTCGGCTTTACTCCTGTAAAATTATGCATTATGCACATACGGGGTTTTCATTCTCAAGCGACGATATGTCATCTTATTACATTTATATTGCTCACTTCATAGTATTGAGGAGCGATTTTTATTAGCCACTCCGCTGTAAGGTAATAAAAATATTATATTGACAAGCAATTGCACTAACAAGTTAAAGGTTTAAAAAATAAAACCCCATCCACTACAAAACTTTATTAACTATACTTCGTATTATAAATAGTGAACTTTGTAGTACACTGACTAATTCATTGGGTGTCCAAAAATCGTACAGCTACCTAATTCACAATCATAAAGGACTACCTAAATAAATAGAACGATAGCCAAACGCAAGCCTGCCTACACGGATTTTAAGTGTAGTTTTCAAAAGCTTTTATTAGGGAACTAGTACACTCAGGTCTCTTCGGCCTAGAGCCCGATTTGATGTCTTGCTCGCTGTGGGCACCCCTCAGGTCAGCACCGCCGTAGAAAGAAGACGCGGATGGGACTGATGTTACGTGGCCTAACAGCGTGTGGTGAGTAATGAATATGCCGCCCGTGGCAGGCACAAGGTAAGGCCGCACGTGGACGTAGCTCGCCAGTAGCTTCGGCGTAGAGCAGGTCGCCCCGTAGCCTTGGTGTGTAGCGATGTTTTAGTTAGCACCACTACTGCACAGGCCGAAGTTTTGGAGTCAAGGAGACTCCGGACAGGCCGAGGATTTGGAGTTCAGTAGACTCCGGCCTCCCACAGTATAAGGACAGCAAAGCAGCTGCGGTGCGCCGTCGTTAGAAGACAAACGTGCACCAGCCCACAGAGAAGTCTTCTCGCGGACCTCAGTTACGGCGTTGAGCCGTAGTAGAGTAATATATATACGTTGTATATATAAATTAAGAACCGTACGAGGACGGTTTTCTTTTATAGAAGAGAAGTGGATATGCAATTAATTTGCAGTTTGGAAGAAGATCGCACAGTTTACTATCCGTAAAAATAATTAGTAGTAGAATTTTTACAACCACGTCAAGCAGAACGTAAAGTAATCTGTTTTTTGACTTACCGATGTCAAACATCTAGAGATTCTTTGATCTCTAAATTTAAATTACCACAGAGGTAATGGACCTAAGAGCGAATGCCCAGAAACTTCTATCGTTTCCTACATCATCCGGTCCTTTACCGGAGACGGACCACCGGAAACGGTCGTTCCGTTACAGTGTCAAACGGAGGGGCGCGGGAATGGAATCGCGCTTTTCCGGTACGAGGCAAATTATCGTAAAGGTGATTCAATAGTGACTTGCTCAATGTTTGTATCGTGCGGAATATCGTACACGCAATGCACCAAGTGGCGATAGCGTTAGAAAATTTATGCAGATGTTTGAAAATACAGGTGCGACAAAAAAATGGAGAACGAAGAAAATAAACGTACTATCTAACAGAGCCGCCAACAGCCTACATTCTGCATAGCTTAACCCAGCGTAGCTCTCTCAATAGCTTACTGAGCGAATTTGAGTTATTTATATGGTAGTCGCAGTAACATCGCCTCAGCCATTGTACGCCCCACATCCAACAAGAAAGAAGGCTTAATATATAGTTTTCCGCTTTGGCCGAGTGCAAACTGATGAAAGTTTGTCGAGCGGTCAATCAGTCAGTTTCTAAGGTCTCCGACTTGGTTTAACAACTATTATCATATGACAGCCAGGACAGACACTCTCCGACGAGAGGTTAGAAATGTGCTACTAGGCGGTCACCCATCTAATGACGGACTACGCCTGTCGTTGCTAACTTAAATAAAATAATCACTTACGTTTAATATCGGTGACCGTTCTAATATAATTCTTGGTAGTAAGTACAAACTCATTGTATATAACCCAGTCCGGTTTGTGATCTAAACAGGTGGACGGGTGAAGTTGTACCACTTGGTTGTCTTTCACTGTTAAATAGTGTCCTGTTCTCTCTAGATGTGCTACCTGTAACATTAAAAAATAACGGTCAAGAGCAAGCCGGACTCACCTATCGAGGGGTTCTGTACAAAATTATTAAAAAAAAACGTTTTATACCTGCATGAAGAATCCATTTACTAGCGCTTTTCTAATGTTGATATAGTAATCTTTACTTGTGAATTCTGTGCTAGTCCGCTTCAGGTTAAATCTGTTAAAAAAAATGGAATATAAGTAAAATATAGATGCGTTCCTTTTCAAAAGTGTTGCTACCTGAGTTTGAAACCATGTTTAAGAGGACGATGTAGGCCATATAGCTAATTTCTCCAGATTGCCGGTAGCCCATTAAAGAAAATATTCATTTGCACGTGAGATCATTATCATTCCTCATTTATTTCGTCAATTGCAGGAAACAATTTGTAGCTTAAAAATTAAAATGTCTTTAAAAATAAAATCGAATATTAAGCGCCAATTTATTAATTAACAAAGCTTTTGTGACTCTTAATACCTGTTCATTTCGAATGTCGAATACGAGAGTAAATTGGTTTTGGTGGAGAAGCAAGTTCATGTGTGCGTGGGCGCTGGGCACAACTGATAATGCCGCTCGCATACCGTATGGTTCGCTACCCTTTATGACGAAAAGTGCAAGCGAAATCAAAGAGATAGGGTTGTTAAGCTTTTGTCTACTGTAAAGTAGACGACACATCAAGTTACTCTTAATTGACTTGGACTCAAAGGCCGAACGCAACGAAAAACACGTGCACGAGGGATAGACATATTTTACTATTTCATCTCACATAAGCATGAATTACGAATGACAGCCGAGCAATGTTACGTCTCTTCCCACGATTTATCTGTAGCTAAACGTTGTGGGTATGTAGAAGTAGGTAGGTCCTAAATATCATTTAATAATGGCATATACATTATGTGATGTATTTGTACCATACGTCAAAACTAATTTACACCCTAACAGAACTGTGTCATTGTCAAGTTTAGCCCGGTCAATTTAACTTTAAAAATATTATAATTTTAATGACTGCAGTATGTTGAAAGCTTCATTTACGACTGAAAAAAAGATTTGACAATGACCGGGTAAAGTATGGGTTAAAACTTTCCGTTTTTTGTATGAAATTTAATGTTTTTACCAATTTTCGGTCGCACTAGATAACCACAAATTGTATCCTTATTTATTGACATTCTCATTTATCATATCTGTGTGTACACTTTACAGATGGATAGGGAACGCGCAGGCATTTCTGTTTTCCTTGGAGGCTATAAAAACTGGTAACGTGTACATACGCGCAAATATGCGACTGTTCTTTGCGAGCTGTCACAGAAAAGGTAGTAGACGTAGGTAGGGACGACTGTAAAAAGTGGCCTATGTCCCGGTGTTACCACATAGTAATAGGAGTGACGACCTGATGTTACTTTAGTTACCTGTCCATGATCCTGCTGAGTTGTTGTCGCACATTGTCACCGGACTTGAGAGATCTGTAGTTGATGAAGTTGTCATAGCACCAATGGGGGTCTTCCATGTCTGAAAAAAAGATGAATCCGATACAATTTTTTCCTATATAAACTGTATCCTTAATAAACATTTCGCCACTTAAATTACAAATTTTACATATTCCGGCAACTTTGCAAAAATAATAACTGTAACTATTGAATATGTTTTTAACACTGGAGCGCGTTGGTGAACAGTTACCGGGATATGACGAACCCCTGCCAAACACTCTACGAACCGGGATTGTCTTATGGTCTTGAAACTAGATAGACTTATGGTCATCGTAGCACCGTTGTAAAGACATCGCAGCACCTCAATATAGCGCCGTATCATACGCCGTGGCTGTGCCACCTAGCACGGCCTAGGTTTCGATGGAGTCAAAGATTTACAGTGGTCCATAAGAGACATACGCAGCGGCTGATTATACTCGTTTTTTGTATAATCTGTCGTACAGTATGAATGTGGTCTACGGTACTAAGGCCTTTCCGAAACCCAGACTGTTCTGGCGGCTGAAATTTGTCAAGACTTCCAGAGAGACGATCCGTGACGTCTCTGGAGAACAACTAATACACGTGGTTTTAAAGCGATGGCGGCCGGTAGTTCTTAAGTGGAGTTTTATCTCCTTTTTTAAGGAATAACACCACCACGGTACCGCTCCACACGTTCGGTGTAGTTCCATTATGGATGACGACATTAAAAACACACAAAATTTAAGAAGCTTAGTCATAATGTCATTGTCCCGGAGCTTAAGTGTTTCTAAGCCGTTCGAGAACCAGCCTAATCTCTTTGGTAAAGTGGTGCATCACTTTGGCCGTTGAATCTTAGGTTACTAACTAGAGATGTGAGCCTAGCCGCATATAACGTGTAGAGTTGTCCATTCAGCTCCTGCCGAGATCTCTGGTTTGGAGGTAACTATTCTGCTATCTACATCTTTTAGTCTCATCAGACATGGCTCTTTATGCGCTGAAGCAACCGTTTATTTTGCTCTACTGCAAGCTCAATGTTCGAGTTTCTTGCCGGATTCTTCTCGGTAGAAATCTTCTTTGTGAACCGGGTTAAAAAAGTAGCATATTAATAATTTTGACTATTCAACAGTGATTGTAAGGAACCTAATAAGATATAAGACACCAGAAACTCAGGAATTCTGCTGTACTGGAAACCACATGGCTCTCACGTACCAAATATAAGTGCGTGCGCTCCAGTGTCAATAAGATTAATTTCAAATAAAAAAAATCACTTACTCTGCTTGAACGCGTGATAGACATTGAGTAAGGTGAGGTGGTCACCATCGATGTGTGCAAACCTCATCTTGGCTTCATCAGCCGCTTTACGGGCTTCGTTCGGTCTCACGAACACTTGCGGGACTGAAAACGTAACAAGAAACTGTTCTAACTTATTCTTAAATACCTACTTTACATATAGGGACCTATTTAATATATAATCGTTGGTATATTTGTTATGATTGTGTAAAATACGAACGACTTAATTATGGTCATATTAACATATTCGTTCTTTCGAGGCTTTAGTTTATAGCCATGTTAAAATACAATCGATAGCGCTGTAGTCAAGTTATCAAAAAATCTATATATACAGACCGAAATTACTCACAATATATGTTGGTTTAGTAGCAAAAAAGAAAAACAAAAGATTGGACCAGATAGGTGGCGTTGTAATCGAGATATTAATACAGGTAACATCGCCCGAAAACAACAAATTATAAGGATAAATAAGCCATGCATAAAATTACTATACAACTAGATAGACTCACCAGACAACATAGCAGTGATCGAGAGTATCTCATTGGAACAATTGTGGTTACAGCTCGCGATGAGCATCTTGGCGAGCTGGGGGTCGAGCGGGAACTCCGCCATGACGGCGCCGAGGTCCGTCAGGTTACCGTCGTCGTCTGCAACGAGGTCCCGGGGTGGCAACCGCCGTTAGTTCTAGCCTAAACCCATAGTTACTTGTTTACATGGCCCGCCATTGTGCACCAGTGGACAAGGAGCCGTCAGCCGATGTCAAACAAATAGGCAGGAGGCAGTCAGACGATGTCAAAAAGATTGGCAGGAGGATATTGAATTTGAATGTCAAACAAGTGGGTAATAAGAGGCCCGCAACGAATTTAAACAAATGGGTAAGAGGACGTCAGTATTAATAATTGTCGGTTGTCAATTGATCAAAGATAATCAAAATATCTTTATTTCCTTACAGGTACATAATAACAAGGTTTGAGTCCCTTCTATTAAGTTGTAAAACCTGTATTTGAAGAATCCCACTCTTTCTGTCAAGATTACACTTGCAAAGTCTATTTGGAAATAAATGTTGATGTCAAATAATAATAAATAACGCGTATCGTTAGTTCTAGTCTAGACCCAATGTTTATTTTTTACATGACCCGCCATTGTGCACTGATGAGCAAGGGATTGTCAATGTCAAACAATAAATATCGGTTGTCAATTAATGAATGGGCGAGTTTATCTTAAGTTCTATCCTAAACAGAATGTTACTTGTTTACATGGCCCGCCATTGTGCAACAACAGATAACATGCCGTCTATCGATTTCAATTAAATGGAGGATGTCAGTCGATGGAGAACAATGAATGTAAGTTGTTAATCAACGATTATTAATTTTTACTCAATAAATATCATGTCGATTGTAGGAATACTATTTCTCCGTTTTTAACCAATCAGCAAATCAATACGTCAATTTAAGCTAAAATCATACTGTCAATTCCATACATAAAGATAAGACTATAAAGTTAATTTATGAAATTCCCATCAATTGATACAGCTGAAGTTAATCAAAACCTGTGTGAATAAAAATAAAATACACACAAAGTGAGTAATATAATTGCAGTCAAAAAACAGTTAAACTAACCACTAAGAAAACACATCACTGGATGCAATAACAATGTAGGTTTTCTAAAATCATTGGCTTTTATACGAGATGATTAAATTTTTGATTGCCAAATGATTAGGGTTTTTTTTTTACTTCGTGAAACTTAAATTTTTAAGTATAAGCACTTTTACTAGCTATATTTTTTCAACTTTTTTTTTCTTCTAATTTTTGCGCCAAAAGTATTAAATCTATAAAAAAACTTTATTTTTGTCTTAAACAGTTTATCTAGTATGTATATTTTCACAGTTTTTATCCCCAGAAGATTGTAACGAGCGGCTGGGTACACATACACGTCATAATGTGGTGGACAGGACAGGACACCAAACACTTCATTATTTCATTCTAGAATATCTTATATATAACAAACCTTTAAGAAAAAAAGGTAAATAATACATCCACACATTATCTAGTGTAAATAAAACATATATCAAATTAATCGAATCCTGCGGTTTCACCCACAGCAAAACCGATTCATGTGGGAACTTTTTATCGGTATAAAAGTATTCTTTGTCCTTATATATCTGTCCCTAGTGCCAAAAATTAAAACCAATTGTATGAACTGTTACGACATACGAAAAAGTCCCCGGCATAATTAATTATTCTCGTGGGAACTCTCAATCAGGATAAAAAGTATTTTACATTATTTTAAGTTCCTTCAGCAATACCTGCGCCAAAAACCACAACTTGATTTACAAACATTGATTTTTCTAACTGAAAACCTATTCTAATCAAAATAATGTATAGCTTATTTTACTTAGGGATAGTGTAGGTTTATATTAGTGAATTTATTTTATAATCAGTTTAGTAGTTGCACAGAATACCCCTTACGTACAGACAAACAAATTTTATCTCTTTAGAATATTAGCATAGATAATGATGGCTTAACTTAGATTAACATATTAGCAAAGTAGAGATTGAGGAATCTAGCTCATATTAAATGGAACTTTAATTTTGCAAGCTCGAGCGTAAAGAGGAGAGGCAGAGACTGGCTGCTGTCTCCCCGAGACCAGCCAAATCACCTTTACATGCAATACCTCAAAGAAATATCATAGAAGAATTTGCGTACACAGCACACTTTACCCCTCCTCCAATATGGGTTGGGGTTTGCCATTCCCTAACCCAAAACCTAGCCTACGTCTATGGTTCCAGGGATATCCACTTCACCATACTCAAGCAGAACTTGACACATACTTTATACACAGTATTTTGTTTACATTTCCTTTAAGGACTCACCAAGCGCTGCCAAATAATTGAGTAACTCTAGAGCTCTCATGAGGGTCTCCGGAGCAGGCGGATCCATGAAGTCAAAGTGAACCAGGTCATCAATCCCCAGCTTTTTCAACTGCAAAACTACAGATCCTAAGTTTGATCTGGAAACGCAATGCGAAGAGCATTAGGTTGGTGCTAGTTTGTGTGGTGCATCTCACCATGCTTACATTGTGCTTTATACATAATTAACTATTATGGTTTACTTAAAATAAAATAGTATGGAATTATAGGTTATGGTTAACTATTGACTGCCTTGATGGCTAGTAGAAAGCGACCCTGCTTTCTGTAATGAGAGCATAGGATCGTAGCTCTCAATAACAAAACATTTTTGACAAATGTCCATCATTTGTATTGTGTTTGTATATAGTTTGGATGTTTTCTATATATAATATAAATGTATTCATACCAGTTTTTTAGTACCAATGATACAAGCCTATTTCCAGTTTTTTATAGTCAAATAAAAAAAGTTATGTAGAAACTGTCTGTTTACCAAATAAAAAAAATGATCAAAAAGGTAAATAGATGTTATGTACAAGTGCCCACATACATCTTTCACAACTATTAACATATAAAATTGCACTTGGGACTTGGGTGAATCAACTTTTAAAGCTCTGTTTTTCGGCAGTTTTGTAGAAGTTTAAGGGAAAATCATAAATTATAAAAAAAATTGATTGTGCAAAGCAACTCGCCGCCCTGACCTAGATTTAGGAAGATTTTTTTCTAAGATAACAAGTAACACCTAAGTGCACTGTCTTGTATGAGATTCGTTTCCGTGATTTTTCGTATGCTACAATTTATGATAAGTCTTTATTCTGTATGTAAAAGACAGGAATAAGAACTCAATAAGTGACAGTGCACAAACCCGGTTATGTAGTAATATAAGTGAAATTTTTGGCAGTAACTCGATATAATTAATAATTCAAAAAAATTTATGAATGCCAATTTGTTTGTTTTTTTCTTGGTCTGTAACTTGAATTATCAACGAACAACGATTTTATTATCTTATTTTAGCAAGGGACAACATTGCGGCGCAAACGAGTTATTAAGTTTAGAGGATTCAAAGTATAGCACTTGGTTTAGAGAAGAGGATGAATTCTCCACGTTTGCATACCTACACATTTAAAAGGGGTCCAACTCTAGTGGGCAGTAACCACGAATGTGTTCGTACGACCTTCGACCTAAGTTCAGTGGGTGGCGCACTCTCGCCCTGATAAGACGTGTAATTTCTTAGCATCGCGCTAAGGTCGCGCGCGCCTGCGTCGCCAGCTCGTATACTGCTGCAATTCTAGCATCGCAGGCGCGCCTGCCGCGTGATGACATCGCGCCGAGCGGTTATATAATATCATATGGGATAAATTACCTTGCACTAAATGATTTTTAAGATTAAAGGTACATTGCTGTAGATATTTAAGCGGGTTACGGGTTTTAAAAGTGAGACCTCTGTACGTTAATACTTTTGCTTATTTTGTGGCCAAAGTGCGTAAAGTGCTATTATTATTACTGCGCTATAAATATTTTACATAGGTAAAATACAGAAAAAAGTCTTGCTGAGCAATGTAATAAATTTAACATCATATTAAGGGAATGTAAGCAAACAATTTCCACGCACAATGTAAGCATGCCTAAATCAAAATTGAGACCAGCCTTTTCACAAATAAACGTTTACACTACGCTTTTTTAGCAGGTCAAACTTGTAAATTGTAAAAAAACTATTCTCAACTATAAAAAAGTGCTGTCATGTGTAAAAGTAAGTCAAACAAAAACCATTTCACCCGAATCACCTCAAGATTTCTGGGTAAGTGTTATCCTGCATTTCATTTTTGTATGCCTTCTCCGTGTAAAGCCTGAAACATTTCCCTGGTCTAGTTCTTCCAGCTCGACCTGCCCGCTGTTGTGCTGAAGCCTTACTTATTGGAGACACCAGCAACGACTCCACCCTGATACGTGGATTGTACACTTTCTGCTTAGCAAACCCTGGATCGATAACAAACACTACTCCGTCAATCGTCAACGAAGTCTCAGCAATATTTGTTGATACAACAACTTTTCTTCCAATTGCTCCCGTTGGTCTATTCGGAGGAGCAGGCTCAAATATCCGTTGCTGCAAATTTGGTGGCAATGTTGAATACAATGGAATGCATTTCAGTTCACCCGCGTCCGGGCCAAGATTATCTATTTCTCTCTTTATTCTCTTACAAGCATCTTCTATCTCTTCTTGGCCAGTCAAAAACAGTAAAATATCTCCTGAAATCTCTTCACAAATATGGATTTGTATAACCGTTCTTATTGCAGCTTCCAAATAGTCTCTTTCAGGTTGAGGTGTGTAGAAGATTTCTACGGGATGCGTACGTCCAGGTACATTCATTAGCGGCGCATTATCAAAATACTGTTGAAATTTTCCAGCATCCAATGTAGCTGACATAATAACTAGCTTCAAATCCGAACGTTGCTTTATAACCTCTTTTAAAACCCCCATAAGGATATCAGTTGCTAAGGTCCTTTCGTGGGCTTCGTCAAGTAATATCACTCGATATTGTTCCAACATTGGATCTGACATGCCTTCACGGAGCAACATACCATCAGTCATGTACTTTAAAACAGTTTGTGGTCCAGAACAGTCTTCGAAACGAATACTGTAACCAACTTGCTGACCCAATGCCACATCCATTTCTTCTGCCACTCGTTGAGCTACAGACATAGCTGCTACTCTTCTAGGCTGTGTACAAGCAACTCCTTTGGATTTACCAGCTGTCACAGCTGCAAACTCCACACACCACTGAGGTATCTGAGTGGTCTTCCCCGACCCGGTTTCACCAACTAACACAACACATTGGTGCGTGTTGAGAAGTCTCATGAAATCGTTTTTGTATTCCCATACAGGAAGTCCGAGTCTTTTGCGCAGAAGTTCATGGTAGCGTTGGGAGTGAGGCGTTCCTGTCAAAAAAGATTGCCATGAGTGAAATTGTAAAGAAGAAGCCTTGCTTAGTTTGGATCCAGATGGCAATGTGTGATATTCCTACTATTTATATTATGTGTTTAATCACCTGTGTAAGGATTAACACCTGGAGTGCTAGTGGCTGTAGGAACTGATGATGTCAGAGCAGCCATGGCGTCAGCCGCATCATGGCTTCCTCCAGATCGAGCTGCTGCAGCTGCCTTTTCTTCCCTGAAAATATTGTCATACGTATTTACAGTTTATACATGGTAATGGGTGTTTTTTTACATTCTTGATTACGAATTTTGACTTTTAAGGCAATTTAATTTTCATGATTGATTGTAATTGCTTTACATAATCAGTAAATTTTTATAGCATTTTTTTTCATTATTATATAGGTGTATATAAATTGCTCTATAAAAATAGAAATTTAGATACTTTATAACGATAAACTCAAGTTTCATCACCAGTAACAATTTGAGCCAACCATCCATCTTTGTCTTACCTACAGTGGTTCAAAAATAAACGAGAACTCTTCACATGCTGTTATTTATGAGGCGGTTCTCAAATAACCTCTACTGTAGTTGTTAGAGAAAAAAACAGGGTGCTCATTCCACAACCTAAGCGTAGCAGGAGGAAGTTTAGGCTCTAAGGTGTGAGGATGAATTCCCTGCCGATGGTGAGTGGTGTGATGGACTTCAGCTCCAATGAAACTATATTAAGTATAGACCGGGAGACAGTGACACAAAATATTTGGTGATTTGTACCAGTATGGCGGTTCTTCAGGGGTCTAACTACGTAATGACGAAAAGAAAATTATGGTCATAGCACTGGTACCGGCGGCCCAATTACGTGGGCATTAGTGCCGAACAATTTGTTCCACAAAAATCCTTGTATTTTCCAATAGTCCATTAAAAAAAGTAGGCAGTAGCGTAATGCCATACTTCTCCAGTGTGACTTACAGCCCACCATACCGACGAAAAAAAACAATTCAACCATTTGTACCACCTTGAATTTTTTTTTCAACAGTTTCTTCCTGATCATAAATAGAAGTCTGATAATGCCATACCTGTGGGAGGTGGCAAATGTGTATAATTTTTTTTTATTGTCAGATTTTATTCATATTTTGGACGATTTGTACCAGTATGGCACTAATTTTTCCTGCTTCTAGAAGTATGGCAATAATAATAACAGTCACATGTTATCAAATACTTTCCAAAAATCCAAATGCAATACTGTTATAAATCATATTATACCCATTCCATCTTCATCCATAAAAATCATTTTTTACAGAAAAATTACAGGTTGCAGAGAAGTGAAAAGTTACCATATTTTGCTTTATTTATTCCAATGCTTTTTTTTTACTGCCAAGAAATTTTGATTGGTCTCAATCAAAATGTCCTGATTCAATTAATAAAACAAATTTCAATTATTATTGCCTAATAACCTCCTAGATTTCTAGAGAACTAAAATGGTATGAATAACCAATGACAGACGGATTGGTTACTTACATACAATGGCTGGGAGGCTTAGTGTGGATAACATACACCCAACTAACTAACCAAGTTAATTTTGGGTACAGAAATTTTTAAGTTTATGAAAAAAAAAATATTTAGCATAAAAAGTCATTACTGAAATACTAGTGCTAGGTTAGGTTTGTTCATGTTATTTTTCCCAAGCAGAGCTGGGGGTATCCCACAGAGGGATGTGTTTATTAGATACCAAACATATAAAAAATCATACAAAAAAATTTCGACCGCCGATTTTGGCATTCTATTTGGATACTATGGGATGTATCTTCATCGATTAAAATTTTAAGCAAAAATGAGATGGTGCAAAGAAGTAAAAAATAAGGCACCAAATGTTTTACTATCCTTGCGTCCCCTTTTAGTTATCCTGGCTAGAACGGCAAACATTTAAACATTTTTATGCGCAATCAAATTAATAAAATCTAATGAGAAGGTACCACCAATAGTATCGATCCCAAAGTACAATCGTTAGTCATGTTTCTAATTCATCACAAACAAGGAACTCCAAATCATCACAAGGGTTAACAGCGAAGTAACTGAATTTATTTACAATTGTTAGCTATTACTTTTCCGGCGACATATATGTGAAATACTGAAAATATGCTTTTTTTTTATTCATTGTTGTTTACAGGAATCAAGCATGGCTTACTAAAAACATAAATTAGGCAATTTTAATATAACATTTAGCTAACCTTTTTTTCTTAATAAAAGGATCCATGACTTCAATTCTCCGTTTGGACATTATAAATATTGCATATGACAATAATTACGTACACCAGAATTATTCTTTGAAACACAGCTTTGAAACTCTACTTTAGGACAAAATGGCGGGCGGGCAGTAATTTATTTTTTTAGCAATTAGTGCCTGTTTTGGGCTAATTCTGCCAATTTCATGTTCTTGAAAAACCATGTATGTATTTGCTTGCTTGGTTTCTGATGAACAAGTTGTAATCGATTAAGGGCGCGTTCGTTCTGGGATTAAGAGTTCCCACGAATGATACTTTTCACACTTTTGATAACGACAGTTTTACCACCGACACCTACCGTTCGTTTAGCTTTGAAACGTTACTAACAAAATTTTTGGTTACACAACCTGCAAAACGAACGCTTGACGTACACACACTACGATAAAACACACACACACTACCATAAACAATGAATATGTATAGGCAGTTTGACAGATTAACACAAAAACCCCACCTCCAGACATGGGTCTAAAGTTTCATTTTTCGGTGGCAATAGTGACAAAAATAACAAAAATATCGTAAACGAACGCATGACAGTTTGTCACAGATGATACTAAAATTTTGATACTTTTGATACCAATGCTAAACGAACGGATGACAGGTGGCAAAAGTAATGAAAATAATGATTCTGCATCCCAGAACGAACGCGCTCTAAAGCGTGCCTTCTGAGCCGCGTTAAAATTTAATAGTAAAACTTCATTTTAGCACCAACTACCTGTTCTGTCTGAGCGCATCTGATAATTTCAGCGGCGCTATTAGTGTCCAAGCGAAACGTGTTTCGCGTCATTTTTTGTCAGTTCCGTGTGTGTATATGTTTAAGTATTTTATTTTGTTTTTTTTTGTAGATAATAACAAAGATATATATATATATATATATATTTTAAAATATATATATATATATATATATATATATATATATATATATATATATATATATATATATATATATATATATTTTAATGCAAAAATAAACTTTTCACTAAAAACAACAACGTTATAAGTATTTTTCTCAAAGGATTCACTCTCACAGTTGACAGCTGTCAAAATGGGTTTTTGGTAGCAACATTTCGTAGCAAAACCGCTCAAAGGAAACGCTAAAATTCGACATTAGATTTTGCTATCATTATGATACCAGAAGCTAATGAAACGCAAACCGCTAAAAATTCTGCTACTTAGTGTTAAGAAATCGTCAGATGGAACGCCCTTTATATATAGTCCTACATATATATGCAGATATATATGTAGGACTACTTACTTTCTAAATTTCTAAAAGAATTACATTTTAATATTAGACAGATAGAAACTTTTAAAAAATATTCATTATTGAGGTATTTGTATCTTTGTAAGGTGATGATTAAAGTTAAGAGGATGGGGGATATTTTCTAGAAGAATATCATATAGAGACACTGGAAGTTTGTCACAGTGAAAGAAGATATGATTTAGAGAACCTTCCACCTTTCCATTATCGCATATAGTTTTAAGACGGATTTTAATTTTGAACAGGAATACTGGAGAACAATAGTGACCTAGTCGTAAGCGAATAACTGTAGATGTAGACTTTTTATTGTCATTGCGAAATTTCGAAGACCATGGTTTCTTGGGAGCATTGTAATGTAGCACACAATCGTCTAATTTCTATATTATTATAATTGCATATAAAAAAAATCTCCCTTAATTTGGCCAGAATAGGGCTTTAATTACCAAAAGCTGTTTTGGAATCGAAACACATTTCCTCGCATATTGGTCAGTGGCTTTACTTATTTGAAAATATCTTGGAATGGGAGGAAAAAAAACCCATGGCCGTTACCAACCGTTTAATCGGAATATCGGGACACTGAACGACTGAATGTTCATAGAAATAAAAAACTGAATGAATCTTTAAGTAACCTTTACTATTTTTGAAAATATTCTCCATTTCTATCTACGCAGCATCGCGTTTGATGGCATGAAAAGGACTCCTTCGCAGCCTACTTGGTAGTGTGATGGACTGCCGTTCAGAGGGCGTGGGTTCGATTCCCGCACTGGACAAACATTTAGGTGTTAAACATTTGTGTTTGTCTTGAGTCTGGGGTACTTATGTATGATGTGTAGGTATTTACAAAAAAAAAGTAATATATATTAATTTATATCCGTTGTCTGGTACCCATAACACAAGCTTTGCTTACTTTGGGGCTAAACGGCGCTGTGTGTAATGTCCAAAAATATTTATTTATTATTTAATGGAATGTAATGAGCTAAGCAATCTCTTTCACGGCCATTTCGAAAGCAGTCAGTGCATCTTCACGGGTCGTAAAGTGAATACTTTGAAGTTTAATTTTGAATTTGAATAAATAAAACTAGCAAGGTGCAAGATTGGGACTATTATACCACTTAGGTGGCAAACATGCATACGGTCCGCCTGACGGTAAGCGGTCACCGTAGCCTATGGACGCTTGTAACACCAGGTTGCCGAACCATCAGAAATCCAATAACTTCTTTCTTGAAGAACCCCATACTGAAAAGCCCTTAGAGAAAAGCTTGGCAGGGAGCTTTATTCCACAACCCAAGCGTTAGCGGAAGAAAGTTTCTCTGAAATCGCACTGTACGCGACCATTTCGGTTCTAAAGTATGAGAATGAATTCCATGTCGATAGCGAGCGGTGCGAATGTAACCGTGGGCATCATTTCGAACAATTCCACAGAACTCACTTGTACAAGCGGTAGAACACACACACAGGAACGCTAAATCTCTCCTTAGACTTTCGATACGGCAAAAGCAGCAAACTCTACCCCGACGTGCAGTATTGCCTCGCTCTGTTGAGTAGTTTTTTGGACGCCAGCTTCACCTTGTCTTGCAAATGATCTCGGAACTGAACATCGCTGAAGATGTCAATCAACACCAAGGATCCCAATGCTCTTGGAGATGGAGACGTGGGACTACAGTGAATGGGGTTTTAGCGTTGAAAGCGCAAACATGTGTCTTTGTAGGGTTGAATCGGACCAAGTTTATCCGTCACCGCCAGAGACCTTGGATTGTGATTATTAAATTAACTCCCACCGTCGTCAAATTTTCGACATTTAATCATCTCAAAGGATGAATTTTGCAAAATCCTTTCTTAGTGCTCGCCTTTGACATAATAGGAAACTAAAGCTGCTAAAGTCTCTAAACAGAAAAATAAGTCATACATATTTTTATTTCCTATTTTGCTTCTAGGGGAGGATTTTCCAAAAACGGTGAAACAGGACAGTTTTAATTTAAACCTTTAAGGCCAAATACCGACTTTTATGCATTAAGCTTCAAAAATGACGGATTTCCACACTGTAGGGTTTATAACGGCTCCTATATTGTTCTTATTTTGAGATTACAATCTGGCCCACCACAACACACTGAGCGCTTTAGGCTACCCGTAATGCCCGTCTCTCGTCTCACTAGCACCATGAGACGCACTAACTCTGACAGTTGCCTTTTACTTGCGTGCGCGTGCGCGAGACAGTGTTGCTATATCTAATAATTAAATACAAATACTACACACACAAACTTTCAACCCTTTTTATACCCCCTTAGGAGATGATTTTTAAAAAATACTTTCTTACTGCTTGCCCAAGTTATAACAGATAGCTTTGTGCAAAATTTCAAGTAACTTGACTCAGTAGTTTGGACTGTGCGTTGATATATCAGTCAGTTTACTCTTAAATATACATATATACATACATATGTCTAGATAGATAATGTCGACATTTTTTAATACGTTAACTCCGTGGCAAGATAAAAAAGGCAATCATAGCAAATTGTTGGATTAAACTGACGGAATGTTGATGCTGCAACCACATTAAAGAATATAAGTTTTCACCCACTCAAACAGCCTAATGGGTGATAACTGGGTTTTAACCCACTAATGGGTTATTACCCGGGTGGTTACCCATCTATAGGAGTGATTGAGGTACGGGTGTCAGGGTGAGATGTATAAAATCTTACCCCATATCCCGGGTAGAATCTAAAAGGGTGTACGCAACCCCAGTCAATTACGCGGAAACCTATTTCTTAGGCCCCCCTTACGGCTAACATGACCATTTAAAATCGCGTAGGAAATAGAATGAAAACAAACAGAAGAATAAAACAATAAGAATAAAATCAAAGGGTTGTTACCTAACCACTGGGAATGAGCTTACTAGGAAGTTGTCGTCCGTCGGGTGGGTGGGCATGGAGTAGGGCAATTATGTCCTTTTCATCCCCCCGATCGACCTCGGCACGGTCGTAAAACTATAGTTAGGCGGCCTCGGCACGTACTAACGAGGTTCGAGATTCACGCCGGTCGAAGGGACGCCCCCGAGAGCGACAACCCAAGCCGAGGTTGCCCCCGCGGGGAGCCTTTGAGCGTTGCGCGCTATATGGGCTGAGGCTCCTTCAGAGTCTCGCCCCAAAAAGTCCGGTGAAGCAGTAATGGCTGCAACAGCCAACTGTATTGTCAGCTCAGAAAAAAAAAATGTCCTTTTCAATCACTTTAGCCTGTGTCCTAGCTATGTTAACCTATCGTGGTAAGACCAGTTTAATTTAATAATAATTTACTAGCTTTTGCCCGCGGTTTCACTAGCCCTGAATTCGGTTATCTGTGTACGATTTCAACAGCAACTCCTCAATTACAGAAAAAATACCGACTCACGCTCGACGTTTTCCCTTCCCGGGACTATCTCCATGCCAAATTTCATCTTAATCCGAACAGTAGTTTAAGCGTGAAGAGGTACCAGACAGACAGAGTTACTTTCGCATTTATAATATTAGTATGGATGTATGTATGTTGTATGATGTGTGTCCGCGCATACTTCAAATGAGTCGGACTAGGTATAGTCCAACTTAGGGAACGCTGCAAGTTTTATCAAAATCGATTTAATGGTTTTTGAGATTTGAGATAGAGTGTGTATCCAGTTACTAGGAAAACAGCGTAATACTAAAACATGTCATTATGAACAAAATATAATATAATCATTCAATTACAACTGAAATAAAAAAAATTAAGAAATATAAAGATAATTTAAAAGAAATTAAACCGACTTCAAAACTGTAATATATTTAATTAATAACTGAAAAGGAAGAAATAAAAGTTTTGTCTTTTTTTTTAGTAGGTATGCGAACTACTTTTTTTACAAGGTTGATCGTAATGAGGAACGTTAACCAAAGTTATCATAATTCTATATGTCTCAAAAACAAAAGAGAATTTGATTCCAGGGACTAAGTTGGATCCCGAGAGCAGCAAAGGAAGCTAGAGTAGAATCCTGAGCGGAGCTACGGTTACAAAGGACCGAGATGGTTTTTTTTTACGAGTTGTATACTTAATTTTTACCATTGACTGCGAGAAATTAAAAAAACTATTATCACTTTTTTGGTATATATTCGGTAATTATTACTCGGTGATAAGAGAACAATAACATAAAGAAAACCACAATAGCAATTAAAACAATTTAACAATTGTTCCAAATTCAAAATGTTTTAATTCAATCAGGGTGCTAATTATGCCTCCCCTATGGTGGTGTCCGGAGGAGCTGAGCCCATCAATATTTTAAGGTGTTACCACGTATTAGTGTGAGAATGAATTCCCTGCCAATGGTGAGCGGTGCGATGGTAGAAAGTAGCCGTGGGCATCATTTCGAACAATTCCTCAGAACACAACCCATTTCACAAGCGGTAGAACACACATAGGGAGGCAAAGTCTCTCCTCAGACTTAAGGGCTCGATACCGCAAGTGAGTTTGGAATCGTCGACAATTCTCACAGCTCGTCGTTGAACCGAGTCAAAAGGGCCAAGCATGCTGTCCGGGTGCAGCCGCCCAGAGATGGCAGCAGTACTCCATATGGGGCCGAATTTGCGACTTGTAAAGTAGCAACCTTCGCTCTGACGTGAAGTACCACTTCGCGCTTCACCTTGTCCTGCAGATGATCTCGGAACTGAACATCGCTGGAGATGTCTACACCAAGGATCCTAATACTTTTGGAGATGGAGAGGGGAGTGTTCTGGAATTGTGGGACTACAGTGAATGGGGTTTTCTTAGCGGTGAACGCGCAGACTTGTGGCTTCGTAGGGTTGAATCGGACCAAGTTTTCCCGTCTCCATTCAGAGACCTTGGACAGAGAGGTCTCGATTTGAGACACAAGTTCACCGCGCTTTTCCCCCACAACGGAACGAGGAATGTTTGCGCGACCCATGTAATAAGTGTCTCCAGTACTGTCATCTGCATAGAAATGCATGTTGTTGATGTCCAACATGTCATTGATATGCAGTAGAAACAGCGTAGGAGACAGCAGAGAGCTTTGCGGGACACCAGCATTAATTTCCATGCTATCAGAGCAACTACCGTCAACTAAGGTTTGTATGCATCTGCTGGACACAAAAAGGTAGCCACCCATTTGCACAAACCCTCGGGCACTCCGTAAGATGGCAACTTCGATAGAAGACCCCGGTGCCAGACCCGATCGAACGCCTTCGCTATGTCCAATCTACATGCCTACCAGAATCGGAAAATTGCGCTATTTCGGAAACTATGCGTCTTACAATAAATTCGTAAAGATATAATTTGTAGCAAATTGTATATGTTTATATAACTTTTTGCCCTAAATTAAAAATTAAAGAAGTTATAAGCAAAAAAGTGAGAATTTTTTATAAAAATTAACTAATTACTAATAAAAAATAACTTTTTTTTTATACATTTTACAAAAAAATTACCTCAGACCAATCTTGTAGATGATCTATTGAGGAAAATTATTCTCTGTAATTTTTTTTAATTTCATTCCTTTAAAACGCTGTTACAGCGCTCCAAAGTTGACCGAGTTCGTCAATGCTCATGAGAATCCGGTCAAAACGAAATGTTTAACTTATTTTTGATTTTTTTTTACTGACTATATTTTTTTAAAAACTTTTTGTTAAATTCGTACAACTTTACTTATTCATTCCTAACTCATTTCCCCGCCACCTATGAGGTAGAGTCTCTAGGCGCGTTTTTTTTACGTGACATCCTGAATTAGCTGGTGTGTGCTGGGGTACCGCTCTATTACTGAGTGAGAAAGTCGATCCATCTTTGCTCACTCTTGTTGGCGAATGTTTTTTCATAGCTTTATACGGCGGTAATAAAGACGACTCACTAGACGGCTTGCGATACAAACGATTTCCCAAGAAATTGACTAAAAATTCATTTAATTTATCATCGCTGCCTCCAACACAAGATGCAGCCCGTTTTCACAGTCTCTGAGTATATCACTAGGTCCAGTCGTGGCTCGGAAGATATCAAATTCTGAAGATTGGGGCTGGAAAAAGCATGCAAACATTTGGATGCCAATACAAGCTTCCAAGCGTCCAGCACCCCCCGATCTTATGAAATTAATTTTCTGCAGATGCAAAGGAAACTGTGGAAGCATGTGTGGCTGCAGAAAAGCAGGCCTGAAATGCTCTACAGTATGCCTCCATTGTTCTGGCGAAACATGCAGCAACATTATGGAAATGTCAAAGTTAATGGAAGAAAATGAATTCGAAGATGAACTTCCAACTATGACTCCAATTTTAACTCCTGTCATTCCTCGAACTTTCAAATTTGAAGTTTTTTTAGAGATTCTGAGCCACAGCCTGGACCATTCGAAGACAAGTAGAATAGAGTAGCTAGCTAATAAGTAAATATTATGATTTCGAGGGTAATCCTTATAAGTAAGATGTCCGTGGAGTAGGCCTATTGGGAATACCACGTACAAAAACCGCGCCTACAGACTCTACCTCATAGGTGGCGGGGAAAAGAGTTAGGAATGAATAAGTAAAGTTGTACGAATTTAACAAAAAAATTTTAGGAATATAATGAAAACGGTCGAAACATTTCGTTTTGACCGAATTCTCATGAGCATTGACGAACTCGATCAACTTTGGAGCGCTTTAACAGCGTTTTAAATGAATGAAATTTAAAAAAAAAATTACAGAGAAAAATTTTCCTCAAAAGATCATCTACAAGATAATTTTTTTGTAAAATGTATAAAAAAAAGTTATTGAGCAAATAAGAAAATTTTTATAAAAAAAGTCTCACTTTTTTGCTTATAACTTATTTAATTTTGAATTTAGGACAAAAAGTTATATAAACATATTTGTAGGCAAAACAATTTGCTACAAATTGTCTTTATGAATTTTTTGGAAGACGCATAGTTTCCGAGATATCGCGAAAAAAGTGTTTTCACTCCTTTTTCCCGGATTGCGGCCGGATGACAAAGGTGGCGACCCCTCAAACTTGAGGTTAAGCTTCTATTGACCCCCCACACATGTTCCAAAAATAAAATTGCGGCCTCTAACAAATGGAATATTCGGTCCTTAAATTGTAACATTTCAATGGACTACTAGCTATGTTGCCAACTTCACTCACTTAAGCAAATGATCAAGCAAAAGTTCCTCTGAATTTTGTTTCCTAATAAATTTTAACACCAATATTTATCTATTTGAGAAAAGGGGCAAGCCCGTTGCGATTGTTATGTAGTTAGATCACGTTAGGACAATGACTTTCAATTACACAATTTTTTTTACAAAAGTGCTGTCACTTTATTATTATTGACCTAATGACAAGGTTATTTAAAAAAAATCATATCTAATCTAAAATACATTTGGATCAAATTAAAGCCTTATTAATGTTATTATCGTCTCAACTCATTTTATACTGTTTGGCCTTTATCTGCGTCGTCCGTCATCTGTATTGTAAATTAGAGACTTGACAGGATATTTAGAAAGTTGCCCTGACGTTAAAATTGAGGGCTGTGGGTCACTTTTACTCATAAAGGAGTACTATTTTTTAGTTACAATAAGACTGTGGCGGCTGGTTTTGACTTATACTGAGAGTAGTCAAAACTAGCCGCGTTTTCAAGAGAAAGTAATAAGGGGGCAGGTGACATGTTAGCTCGCTTCATGCCAACTAGTCAAAGTGGTGATTCTACTCGTATCGACACACTAGAGGGACTACTTTACTTTATCTTTGGCCGTGAGGGTATAACTAAAAATAAAACAAGCATACAGTTTTTGCGTGCTAGTACGATATCTTTTAACATATACACTATCATTGGCTTCACCTTATCTTGCGTTACGCACATTATAAGGCTTGTGAAAGATGAGAAGGACCACTTAAATAATCGAACAAGGCGATTTTATATGGATGACGTAATTTGTAGATTTGCTACAGTCACCGTAGCTGTGAAGTAGCTGTGAAATTAACTTCGCAATTATCTTAAATGTATGCTTTAGGCAGCTTCGAACTTATGAAGTGGTATAGCAACTCCTCATAGTTAGTCTCCATTTTACCACAAGATCACTTTCATCCTCAGGTAGTAAACTTCGATACAGACTCCGCTCACAAGGTCTTAGGTACAGTTTGGGAACCTGACACCGATATTTTGTCGTTTCAATTATCGCCAAGTAACATCCCATGCACAAACCGTAATATGCTTTCCATTATTGCCCACTTATGAGATGTCCTACGTTTTGTCGCTCCGGTTATCTTATACGCCAAATTACTTGTAAGGGAAATATATAGAGTAGTTAAAGTTTGAATGGGATAATTTACCACAAAAATGTATTACGAAATAAATACAAAAACTTATATAAATAAATTTATTTATTTAGACTTTATACACTGCTTTTTCACACTAAGATGTGACGCTAGTGCGATGTTCACCAGTATGCGACCACATGTGTCTTGTCAAACTACTTCTTTGAATAAATTTCTTATTACAAATGTCGCAGCAGTAAGGTTTATCTCCTGTGTGATTCCGAGTGTGAATTATTAATTCACTGTTACGAGTGAATTTTTTGTGACAAATTTCGCAGCAATATGGCACATCGCCTGTGTGTTTCCGCATGTGGTTTGACAAACTACTGGTATGACCAAATTTCTTGTTACAAATATTACAACAGTGAGGTTTATTATCCATGTGATTTTGCATATTAACTGCCGACGTATCAGTTCGAGTTTTTTTGTTCTGAACATCATAATCAGTGTGCTTCCGCATGTGGACTTTTAAATCACTATTACGAATAAATTTTACATTACAAATATTGCAACAGTAAGGTTTTTCTCCAGAGTGCTTTCGTATGTGGACTGTTAGTTCATAGCTACGAGTAAATTTCTCACTACAAATATTACAGCAGTAAGGTTTATCACTTGTGTGTTTTCGCATGTGGATTTTTAAACTACCACTTTGAGTAAATTTCTTATTACAAAAGTCGCAGTTGTAAGGTTTATCACCTGTGTGTTTCCGCATGTGGACTGTTAAATCACAGCTACGAGTAAATTTTTTGTTACAAATATTGCAGCAGTATGGTTTATAACTTTTGTGTTTTCGTTCGTGGACTTTCAAACTGCCGCTAGAAGTGAATTTCTTACTACAAATATCGCAGCAATAAGGTTTATCACCAGTATGCTTCCGCATGTGGACTGTCAGACTACTGTTTTTGGTAAATTTTTCATTACAAATATAGCAACAGTAGGGTTTAGCACCTGTGTGTTTTCGTATGTGCTCAGTCAAATGCGTGCGTTGGATAAATTTCTTATTACAAATATCGCAGCAATAAGGTTTATGTCCTGTGTGTGTCCGCATGTGGACTGATAAAGTCCAGTTGCGAATAAATTTTTTACCACATATACTGCAGCTGTACGATTTATCACGTGTGTTTTTCCGCTTGTGGGCTGTCACTTTCTTATCACAAATGTCGGATCTGTAAGGTTTATCACTTGCTTGTGTCCGCACAAGTACGTCCAGTGCATTGCTATTGCTAGACGGTAAACCGCAGATTGTAGACCGGTGTCGGCGTCTTGCCTTGACAGCGGCGCAGCGCTGGTCTGTGCCGCCGCTTGTTGTCTCTCCGTTACCTGACAACAACCACAATAACAATTTTATCAACAATAGGGAGAACGGGGTTGCATCGGTGTAGAGAAGTGGTAGTATAGCTATTGCTAGCTTCACCACTTAGTCAAAGTCAAAAGTCATTTTTTTTTTATTTAATTAGGATTTTACACTTTTGAATCGTCAAAGTTATGTAATACTATTATTTGAAACGTTCCACCCATCCTCCGTGTGGGGAATGTGAACAATGTTGTTGATTTCTACCGATAAGAATCCGGCTAGAAACTCGATAGTTACTCTTCTTAAAAAAATCATCAAATTACAAATACAACCATTTTTTTAAACAAAAATTTGAAGCCGTACAATTTTATATTATTTCCATTTTAATTTGGCTTACCTATGCATCCTGTAATTGAGCATCTTCAGTCCCATGGATTTTTATTATTTACATAGTCTGAAATATTGGAGTAAGCTTTTTTACAAAGTAGTTGTTTGATAATAGATTTAAATTTACTTATTGATAGCTTAAGAATATTATTTGGAACTTTGTTGTAAAAGTGTATACATTGCCTCATAAAAGAGTTACTTATTTTGTGTAGACGTGTATAATGCACCAACAGCTTAATTTTACTTCTGGTATTTACTTTTTTTCTAGTATTTTCTTGCTAAAACTATTTTATTTTTATGTACATATAAAAGCTTTTTCCTATATGTACTGCGACGCTAGAGTTAAATTATTTACTTCCCTAAACCTATCCCTCAGAGATATCCTAGATCTTAATTTGTAAATAGCTCGAATTGCCCGTTTTTGTAACAAAAATATTGTATATACATCAGCAGCGCTACCCCAAAATAAGATACCATGTGTCATTAAATTATGGAAATAACTAAAATATACTTTTTTGCAGTGTCGACATCGGTCAAATGTATTATTTTTTTGATCGCATACACAGCAGAGCTAAGTTTTTGGCTAGGTTATGAATATGAGGACCCCATTGAAGTTTGGAGTCCAGTGTTATGCCAAAAAGACTGTTGAATTAACAAGTTCTAATTGCTCGCCATTAATATTAATACATGTCTGTATCTGACTAACATTTGGTAATGTAAATTTAACACATTTGGTTTTTTTCTCATTAAGTAACAAATTATTAGCGTTAAACCAATTTACAATTTTAGAAATGGCATTATTTAATTCATCATAACATGTCTGTCGTCCCTTAACTTTAAAAAGAAAAGAGGTGTCATCAGCAAATAAGACAATGACATGGTTTTTTACATGATATGTGAGATCATTAATGTAAATAAGGAATAGAAAAGGACCTAAGATTGAGCCCTGAGGGACTCCCTTAGTGACTGCTGATACCGAAGATCTTTTCAAAAATTTATATTTTTTTTTAAAAACCATACTGAGTACAGGTAGTATTGAAATAGGCTGAATTATTAGGATCTGTTGAACTACTTGATCTAAAAAGAAGTTAAAGAATAGAATAGGTAATAGGCTTCCGACTGTTATGTCAAAAAATCACTGATGACAGCCATCTTGAGCACCTGTTGTACTGTGCTGTTTGATAAATTTTTAGGGGGTTGGTCATTATTTTGATAAAGTTAGTAAGAATAAGACAGAAAATTAGCTAGAAAATATAGCCCTGGTAATAAATGTAGATTGAACTTTGGCCTTTAACATAAGAATTTTACTGTTTAGGGTTTCGTACCCAAAGGGTAATCAGCGGAACCCTATTAATAAGACCGCTGTCCCTCCGTCCGTCCGTCGCCAGACTGTATCTCATGAACCGTGATAGTTAGACAGTTGAAATTTTCACAGAAGATGTATTTCTGTTGCCGCGATAACAACAAATACTAAAAAATAGAATAAAATAAATATTGAAGGGGGCTCCCATACAACAAACGTGATTTTTTGCTCGATATTGATAACGGCAAAAGGAAGACGCTTAAAATATCCACAGAATATTTAGTTATATAGTCACTTTAAAAATAAAAAATAAAATTAAAATAAAACAAATATTTAAGGGGGGCCTCCCATACAACAAACGTGATTCTTTTGCCGTTTTTATAGATAAAGGTACGGAACCCTTTGTGCGCGAGTCCGACTCACCTAAATCAGAGCAACCGTAGCTCTGCTACCAAAATGTTGGGTACGGACCCAGCCTACCTACGCTCAGGCCTAACCGCGATACTTTAATTCTGTGCGGATGTCCAAAGCGTGCGAGAGAAATTGATTTACAATCAGAAACTAATCTATCAGTCTAGTCGGACGCGTAAGAACATATCAATAGTATATTTATTTACAATAAACATAAGGAAACTTTGCCAACAACACAGACAATTGACAGCTGATACTTAGCTTTGGTTTTGTTTGTTACGAAGTCGTCCTAAAGCTGACAGGTCGGATGGAACGCGACGTCTGAATAACAGGGCTGCTTTTTTTAAAACTTTAGTAACTTACTTAAGTACTTACCTGAGAATCATTGTAAAGATTCTGTTGACAGTAAAATTTTGAAACTAAACTTACCACTATCTACGATCAATGACGTAGTCTCGGCTGCGGGCTGTTTCATCACTTCGAAGCATATTGCCATCTCATTCTTGGTGACATCTAACTGGCTTGGTCTTGCCTTAAATTTGTCTCTGTCTCGCTTTATGTTATTCTTGATGATGGACCCCACATTAAATTCCTCTGTGTCTCGCACCATCTCATCATTAATGACGTGCTCCGCGTTAGGTTTTTCTTTGTCTCGCACCATCTCATCCTTGATGACGTGCTCCGCGTTAAGTTTCTCTATATCTCGCATCATCTCATTGATGACGTGCCCTTCGTTAAGTTCCTGTATGTCTTGCTCCAACTTATTCTTGATGATGTACCCCCCATAAAGTTCCTCTCTGTCTAGCTCTATCTCTGTCTTGATGACGTGCCCGGCGTTAGTTTCGGCTATGCCTAGCTCTATCTCATTCTTGATAACGGGCTCCCCATAGTGTCCCTCTTTGTTTAGCTCTATCTCTGTCTTGATGTCGCGCCCCGCGTTAACTTTATCTTTGTCCCGCTTTATCTCATTTCTAATGACGTGACCCCCATAAAGCTCCTCTCTGTTGAGCTTTACCTCTGTCTTGATGACGTGCCTCGCGTTATCTTCGTCTATGTCTCGCTCTATCTCATTCTTGATGACGTGGCACCCATGAAGTTCCTCTTTGTTTAGTTTTATCTCTGTCGTGATGACGTGCCCCGTTTTAACTTCGTCTATGTCTTGCTTCATCTCCGTCTTAATGAAGAGTCCCTTCTTAAGTTTTTCTATTTCTTGCTTAGTCTCATCCTTTTTAACATGTCCTCTATAAAGCTCCTGTCGCGTGTTAATTTCCTCTATGTCTGGCTCTATCTGTTAATCAATAATATCCCATTAATCAAAGATCAAATCTAAGACAGTACCAAGTAAATATTGTGTTAAGGACCTGATTACTTTATAACCTTAATTTTATTAGCTTTCTGTGGGACCAACTGAAAATACTTTGATTTGTCCCTGTTAAGAGATTTCTAACGTCTTTGAGGATCAAATTTTTTGATAATAAGATTGTAACTGTGTTGTTTGAAAACAGATGACACACATATACACTAATTACCAAATCCTAATGACAAAGAAATAAGTTTTTATAACTATTCAATATAACAGCACATATTTATACTGTAGTATATAAAAACTCAGGATTTTTCACAATTAAGTTTGGTATCTAATGAGATGTATGACACAAAACCCAAAACTCACCAGTTTTTGTGCATTAAAAGACTTAAGGTACATACACACAATATGCTCTGCTTTGTCATCCTCTTCTTCTGTCTGTTCATCAACAAGTTCTATTTTGATCACCAGTTTGCTTCCATCTTTCACAAGCACTATTGCATGACACAATTGCTGGGGCCCACTACGTGATATAGCACTGTAGTTTTCATTGGAAAATGATTTATTTTCAGTTGCCTAAACTTATCATTTTACAATTACAATTCGCCAACACCACTTCTGTTTTGTTGAATCATGCATGAAACTAGTATCTTAAAATTTGCACAGCAAGCTGAAAAGAAAGAAGCGGTCGTAAGATCTCATCACCTACATGCTACGTACATTAAATTTAGAATGTCAAAGTTTAAGTGACTTTTGCAGGCACATCAGGGTTGCAAGTCCCAGGTACTACTCTGTATTTTCAACTCTGCAACACAATCATGCTCGAAATTAAAAAATGCTAAGAATTTTACCTCTCTAATTTTGATTTTCAGCATTTTTAAAATTAGTCAATGTCAATTTTTTTTTAATTAATTTAGATTATAGAAACACTTTTAAATCATTAGTTATCAAATACTATTTTTTGAAAACATTTGTGTTTGTCTTGAGTCTGGCTGTATTTATAAATGATATATACATATCATTAGTATTTACAAAAAAATGTAAAAGTAAGTGAAAATGTATGTAAAAGTATATATATATTCGTATATATTTTAAATATTTGTAGCCATTGTCTGGTTTTCATAATACAAGCTTTGCTTAGTTTGGGACCAGATGGTGCTGTGTGATATGTTCAAAATTATTTATATTGTATTGCCATTAATTTAAACCTTAACTAAAAATGATAGTGAAATAGTGGACTATGACCCCAAGGCGAAACGCAGCGGAAAACACGTGAAAAGGGATAGACATATTTTATTATTTCGTCTCACACTTGCTGTCTGCAACTGTACATTATAAATTAATGACAGCCAAGTAATGTTACGGCTCTTTCCTATGATTCATCTGCAGCTAAACATTGTGTTTCTGTCAAGAAGCTTATATATGAATGTCACTGGAGAGTGCACTACGAAATAGTTGATGCCAATTTTTTTCGACCTTTATGACCTTTCTTTGTGGTCATATCAAAGTACCACAACTTTGATATTTCGAATATTTTCCCTAATAACTACGCAGTGCCTTGATAGAAAGTAGCCGTAGGCATAATTTCAAACAATTCCTTAGACCACATCCCATTATACAAGCCTTAGAACACACACAGGGAGGCAAAGTCTCTCCTCAGATTTAAGGGTTCGATACGGCAAGTGAGTTTGGAATCGTCGACAATTCTCAAAGCCCGTCGTTGAAGCAGATAAGCCCTGCGAGGTTTCAACGGAAGGCAATAAATTTGTAAATGTAATTTGTTGTATTGAATAAATAAATAAAAAAAAATGCTCTAAGTAAGTATGTTAAAATACATCATTCACGTAGGGTAATTATTTACATCACTGACTTAGCGGTGAAGGGAAACATTGTGAGGAAACCTGCATAATAATATGTCAAAAAACAAAAGCCATACACAGTTCAAATTCCGCACTGGGCACGCGTGTGGACGATGGCCCAAATCATCCTCGGCGAGAGTAGGCCGTGCCCAAACAGCAGGGATGTATGAGGCTGATAAGGTGCATATATTACCCTAAATTTGGGTACAGTAATTTTTTTTTTACATTGTCACACTGACTTGACTGTTGTGACTGTCAAAATGACAGATGTCATTATGTATGACAATGTAAAAATAAAAAATAATTACTGTACCCAAGTTTACTAAGGGTTATTATATGCACCTTATCAGCCTAATACGACCCTACTGTTTGGGCATGGCCTACTCTTACCGAGGGTGATTTGGGCCATATGTTACCAGCCAAACCAAATTTCAGGCCAAATTAGTTTGTCCTGGGCCAAACGTTTTCTTTAGCGTGTCATGATATAGTATTAGCCAAGGATAATCTAGTTTGGCCTAAATACTTTAGGCTTAACTAGTTTGGCCTAGGAAGAACTGATTTTGCATTTTCATTTAACCCGTCAAGCGTCTCCATACTAAGGCAATTGCTAAAAGGCCCTTGCCGCGTACAAATGGACATACACCTAACTTTATTATGTTTATTCCTCTTTATTTATTTTTAGGTATGTTCCCTTATATATACAGTATAAAAAAAAGTAATAAGAATAAGTTATGATAAATATAATAAGTAATAATAAATTTATTCACTAAAAAAAGGCATAGTTTTTTATATATAGCACATTACCAGGAGTCAAAATGAACACTATGCTACTGTTAATAAAATCCAAAATCCAACTCAAAATGGCGCAATATAAATGGCGGCCAGATCAAATTACCAAAACAATTTCTGATAAAAAAATATTAAACGCACAAAATATTGTCCACCCAAAAATACTAGAACGTAGGACAGGCTATTGGCTTCACTTCTGAATACTTACAATTAGCCTGTCTGATAAAAGTGGTCCTGAAAAAAATCTCCTACGACACAAAACGCTTAGAGACCACTGTGGTTCCTAGGACGCGTAACGGGTTAAGTAAATTAATACTTAAAATTAAAAGGCAATAAATTTGATGTGCAATATGCTCCAATTTCTATTATCATATTTAGCAGCTAGCTACACGACTGTGTCAAATGTGTTTCTTTATATATTTTAATATAACATGAAGAAACACAATACATTGTTATTTAGATATATTTATTGTGTACATTTTAATTTCTTCATTACTTTCTTAATATCTATTATCAGATATTTACGCAATAAAGATATGTCAAATGTTAATATATAATTTGTGATGAGTCTGTTATAAAACTTCAGTTTTCTATTTATAAAGACAAAAAAATAAAAAAAATGCTCATTAAAATCTTAAGGACTTATTTATTATATGAGTAATTTTTCGAGTGATGATTGAAAATAAAATTGGTAGTTGAATATTCTTAACATCCAACTTGAAATTTCCAAACACAAAATGTTTTTTTTCGAATGATTTCAATAGTTTCAACAATTTGCCTCTCCCTTTTCTTTGACAGACGGACGGCGAACATGAGAGTGATTTCAGTAAGGGTCTGTTTTTCCGTTTATGGTACAGAACCCTAAAAATATAGAAAAACTATGTACCTACTAAAGTTTTAAAAGTACCTGAACAAATATCTTTATCTTAATTTCTCATGTTTACACTCATATCAATACACTCAAAGCTCAAGGTCAAAAAAAACTGAGAATTGCTATTGCATCCCGTTTTTTGTTAATATACACTATGCAGCAATATGACTGTTGCATGTCGTCAATTTAATTTTCTTTTTTAACTAGTTTGGGATCCAGAAATTTATAATATCTTATGTATCAATATCTTCTAAGTACAAAATATAGTTTTTTTATAATTAACTTTTTGCTAATTTTGAAAAATATTACCTTATAAGTCCCGTATTAGGTCCCAATAATTATGGCAACCCTAGGTATAGTCGTCACATAAGTATCTAATTTTCGACATGCTATGTAAAACAAAATTGAGCTTCACGTCACACTGGTTAGTTTCGTTTTGTAATGCCATTATTTGTTGCCAAACCTTTACAGTAAGGGATCTCAATAGGTCAAATATTGATAAGTGAAACAAAAGGTTTCCATGTCGTAGACACCTACCTTGACCCAACGGTTGTTTTTTTTTTTGGGAAAGGAAAAACATACTCACTGTAGGTATTGTTTTTACGTCACTTAAGTTGCGAAAAACACAAAAAACGAATAATAAGCGATTTTTTTAACAAAATTTATACTAATGTGAAATATTTTTTTTATTACTTATCATTAAATTTAACATAAAATTAGCTTTCTAAAAACTAGTTGCACTACCTTACAATGAAGTAATAAGGAATTAACCTTAAATTCAAACAAAAATAAACAGTCATAGATTAATAGAAAAAAATTGCAATCCATTTTATTTTTAATGTAATTGACAATGGATACAAGTTCTTTGAGTCAATCCTTAAAATCATTGAAAAATGTATAAATAAGTTAATAGAAATATGTACTAAAAATACCTATTAGAACCAAATTAACGAGGGACGCATCCTAGTTGGTAGTCTGGTTGGCTGCTGGGCAGAGGGTGTGGGTTCGATTCCCGCACTGGACAAACATTTATGTAATAAACATTTATCAGGTGTATTTATGTACGATAGTTTATATATTGTTTCCGATGTCTGGTATCCATAAAACAAGCTTTGCTTACATTGGGGCCAGATGGGACGCTGTGTAACATAATTAAAACATATTTTTTTATTTATTATTTTGATAGCGGCAAACCGAGATTTGAAATGCAGACTCTAAAAATTGATTTAGAAATATATTAATAACAAAGATATTAAAATTATTAAATTTTTTCTATAGGCACTTACTTTACATTTAGTTTTATCTTTATCAGGTGCTCCACAGTCTTAGATTTTGGGGGTGGGGCCAAGTCCCCAGCCCCAGTCATTTAAGCTCAAGTAGCGTTCCATGGGCAAACTTGCCCAATAAAACATAGATGACATCACGCTTGTTTTCCGGAAGGGTACGGCAGACTTTCACTTGCTACGATCCTTGCACAATTCTTCTACTTCATTAAATTCCGCCAGTGTTAAAACGTTTATTGACTATAACATACTTTTAACCCACTGACCTCTATTTTAACCTCACCTTTTCTAAGAACACTCCACTATGACGAGGTATGTTCGAGATATCATTATCGATCCTTCCATTTAATTATGTACATTTTGTCTCATTTTGTTTCGTGCATCTTTTTTAATTCATTATTTTTACAAGCCTTACGCCCAAACATAAATTTCTTAATTCTTATCACTATCTACATATTTTTCACTCCGCAGCGCTTTTGTATTTTTTCTGCATCTTGTCTTGTCATTTAGAGTAAGGCACATACAATTCTCAATTATGTCATTTTCACAGCATTAATTTTACTCTGATTGTTCTTGTGCCATAGCCAACATTTCCATACATCAGTGATGAAACCAACACACCTCATGCAATATGAATGCCTGAATGTGCAATATTAAATAACATCTGACTACCAAAGGTATGAAACGCCCTTGTATAGTGGCTTATTTTTCTCATACCTGCCAGATTTCTTCTGTTTCAAAATCAGTAACCTCGTAATGCTTCGAAAAATGCTAGATTCCTACGGGAAAACGGGTAATAGGACAACGGGTAGTAAGAATTATCCCTCCGTACTTATCTTTTTCACATAACTTTTAAGCAGCTGAACCGATCGGGTTGAAATTTTATATGGGTATTTCTGGATGATTTAAAAATATAATTGGACCCGGTAGGTGGCGCTGCTGTCGGTATGTCAACTACTGAACGGCTTGACCGATTGGGTTGAAATTTTGTATGTGGATTTCCATGGTTTCATTGACACGAATGTATTATGCCATTAAAGAGTAAAGATTTGATTGTTTGTTTTTTTTTCTATAATTGAGGAGTTGCCGTAAGAACCTACGCCGATAACGAAATTTAGGGCGAGCGAAGCCGCTGGCAGAAGCTATTAATATAGAAAAGTAAACTGAACACAAGCAGAAACAACGTTTTCTTCATTAAAAAAAAAAAAAAAATGTTTAAGACGTCTGGGATTTATTTAGTAGGACAAAGCCCTGACACACATCTTCTAGCCCAAGCTTTTAGGCCTTTAGACCATCCTGAAGTCACCGTGTGCTTATTCGCAAAACACGCGAAAAGAGTGTTTTGCGTCTATGTTGCCGCAATATTATATCTGTTGTGATATTTAAGGTCACTAGGTCACTACAACTTCGATTAAAGATAGGACACAAATGGACACTTTTGAACTATTTACTACAAATCTTCGGCCTCTTTTTAAGACATAGGTTTAGTGCCTCTGTCACGACAGTGGAAATAGAAAGTCTATGTACATATCGGGAATAAAATTTTACTGCCTTCTTCAAATTTCGTCTATTCCAAATTTCAGCATTAAAATGCGTTAGCCAATTACTGATTGCCGATCAGGTTCAATACCTCCTGCACACTTTTCTGTTGTTTTCTTTCTAACGCTTTTGCCTTTATTTTCCAGCTATGAAAGCATTTCCTATTAGAAGTTTTTCCTAAAAAATCCAAACGATTGCTAATTCCAGGACCACAGATTACACAAGGTCTATAAGTGCCCATCATACTTGCTGCATTACCTCTCTGTACGGCTAGTGAAATGCGTTGAGTGAGGTAATAATCGACCAGAGGGTCTTGGTTAGTTTTCCTGAGACGGCGACTAAGATCACTAATAAAGGCCTTAGCCTCAGAGCACCAAGGACCGGCTGTTTCAGTGGCAAAAGGGATGAAGATTTAGGATGTCAATAAATTTGTATATTTATGTATTTAAGAGTCTTTATGGTATTATGTAAATGGTACTATATTAAAAATATATACTAAATATTATATTTTATAGTGATAGTGTGCATCAAAATATTAGGATAAAAAAAAATGTTGCCAGTGTTGCGACGAGTACCGCAACTACTTACTAATGTAGGTATATGTCGCAGCCATCTGGTGACATTAGCCATAATTGGACGCCTAGGCAGATCGTCAAGTATAGAAAAGAAAGGAAAAGAAATCGCACTGTATAAGTCATGTATGTTGGGTTAGATTCAGTTTCTCATTTCTAAACGTAGATACGGAGCAAGCAAAGCGAGCGAAGTGTTCCAGCAGAGTTTCATTGAATAATCTGACCAGTTATATGATTATTTCTTTTTCATACTTAACGATCTGCCTATAAAGGCACCCAATTAACTTGCTAATTTAACCAGATGGCTGCCACATATATAAATAATCTATGATAAATTAATAATTAATGCATGTGTTTGTGTGTGTATGTAAGTATGTTTATGTAGTTTTTTTCCCACATTGTATCTAGTCTCTTACCTATTATATTCCGTCTAATAGATTAGTCACTATTATAGTTTTAAATATTTAAATTTAATTTAAATATTGACTGGAAGTTCTGATTTTGAACTTGAATCCCTTTTAGGAATAAGTCCTGCTTACTATAAAAGTTGTAGTTTAGTTTATTCAAGTGACCTTCTGTATTTTTAATTTAATACAATAAAGTGTATACAATCAAACAAAAACACAATAATCAAATTCCACAATGACTGATTCTACAAAAATAACACCGATGTTAAACCGACGCTAAGATCTTTACCATCGATAAATAAATATTTATTCATTATACTTACTCGTAAACAGTGTCATAACGTGCAGGTTAAGCAGGTGCTAAGACCTGAATTAGGTACTGTCACGAGCTTTTTCTTTGTAAATTTTACTTTACTTAAAGCAAAGCGCACTTTAATATAACCCACGGGGGGTAATGACGCGCCTTTTCTATTAAGCTGTTATTGTAGATCCCCTATGTGTAAACCATTCATCCGATTGCGGAAACTCTTTGGTGAGTAATTAAATAAATAAATAATTATTTTTGGACGTTACACACAGCGCCGCCGTCTGGTCCCAAGCTATGCAAAGCTTGTTGTATGGATACCAGACACCGAATACAAATACATATATATATATATATATATAATTTTTTTTGTAAATAGATACATATTATACACAAGCAGACCGTCCCGGCTTCGCACAGCACTTTTATTTTTTAAAAAATTTTTAGAGTAAATGTATCTTTATGCATGACATAAGTTTTTTTTTCAAATGACAATTTATATTTTTATCCATAAACCTTTTTTCTTTAAAAAAAGTCAAAATATTCAATGTCGGTTGCGTACGCTGCGTAGGGAGGGAGCAGGGAGCCGACCGCGCGTATGAAAATAATCCGGTGAATAAAAGCAACAACTGTGTCAATAAAACTCAAAATTTCATGAAATTGTAGCTCCGCTAGCCAAATCCAAATCCCTAATAAAAACCTCCTCGATGCGTCCTTCTACTTGTTAGAAGTGCGAAAGAAGGCAGAATATATCTATTCTATGCTAAGATATACAGAAAAGAGCGGATTTTGTATCTTTGTTTATTTGTAGAGGGTATAATCTCCGAAACCACTACACCTGCTCGGAAAGAACCTTCATACATACTGAAAGAACAGTTGAAAGAACGTTATTGCAGAGATGCTTCATTAGTAACCACAGATTTCATATTAGTAGCAAGAGCACTGTAATATATGTATCTCTCGGGGTAAAAAGCGATTACTACCTCGTGTGTATTTAAGGCCCTCAGCTCAACTACACCCTTATTAGTAATCGGTCACTTTCACCCCTCGGTGAACAAATTGTACAATGTGTAGTAATCTACACTGACGAGCAAAATAACAAGTGACTTACCTACTGTGATATACGACAATGTTTCCTTAACAACTCGTATCCATTCGAAGTCAAAGAAAAATTGAAGCGTACTTACTATATCACTTATCTAATTATTTATGTATAAAATAAATCTCTTTTTAGTTCTTTTTGTTCAATGAAGCTATTTTTACTAGTTTCTGAAATATCGTCGTTTATGTAAGTGACTAGTTATTTTTGCCCGACAGTTTATATGAAACGTAAGCTTTATAAGGCTAGGTTCTTTTTTGGTAAAAGGGTAGTAAGGCGAACCGTTCGATAATAGGGTTTGTACCAAAGTCAGCGAGAGAAGTGTTAGGTAATTTTTGTATAAAGGTTGTTTTTGAATTTGGATAATTGAAAAGACAAGTGTCTTCTAGTTTACAGTCACTTGCCCCGTGTAGTTGTTCTCTCTTAGGTACATATATAATAATTAGATCACAAACCCGGACGTGGGTATTTGTAATTGGATATCAATAGGGCTGACGATGCTCAGCACCCAGAAGGACGTCTTCAAGCCAGTTAAGTTCTCGTTATATATAATTAGATAAAAGATTAATGCTTTATATTCGCAGTGCATATACATATTTTGAAAAGATTCACAATATACCCTTTTATAAGGATCCCTGATTTTCTGTTGAGTACGATCCCTAAGAACGTTACCGAAGTTCCAGATGGGCATATAAAATAAAATGAAAGTATGCTATGCTCTTTATTTTTCCACTAGCTGAACTGGTGAACACTATATATATATATATATATATATATATACCAGTTCAGCTAGTGGAAAAATAAAGAGCATAGCATACTTTCATTTTATTGGTAAACATAAATAGGTGCAATGCACTGAAAAAAACTGTATATGGCAAATATAAATTTAAATAAATTTACGAGATAAATTAAAATAATAATCATAAAAAAGATATAGCGGTTGTTAACTCAAAAAACAGGACCGCTGGAAGTTTGGTATACCAAATTTGTCACTACAACCAGTCTAAGATATTGTACGGGACAATTTCACTAACTTTATTAATGATGCTAATTATTATTAATAAAAAATGAATAATTGGTGGAATTGTCCAGTAAAAATAGTCAATTATTATTAATAAAACTATTTTTTAACAAAAACATAAACCGTCTTCAGATCCACTAAAAAACTAAAAAATCGGCCAAGTGCGAGTCGGACTGGCGCACGAAGGGTTAAAAGCGGCAAAAAAATCACGTTTGTTGTATGGGAGCCCCCCATAAATATTTGTTTTATTTTAATTTTATTATTTATTTTTAAAGTGAATATTTAACTAAAAAAAAAATATCTTGCAAAAAATCAAGTTTTTTGTATGGGAGCCCCCTTAAATATTTATTTTATGCTGTTTTTAGTATTTGCTGTTATAGCGACAACAGAAATACATCTTCTGTGATAATTTCAACTGTCTTACTATTACGGTTTATGAGATACAGGCTGGTAACAGAAGGACGGACGGGCAGCGGAGTCTTCGTTCCCGTTTTTTACCCTTTGGGTACACAGAGAAAAAACTTTAGTAGCTACAAGTAAATAATACTAATAACCACTTAAATATTCTTAATTCCGAGGACAAGTAAATTACACTGACGGTTACCAATGAGTTTTACTTATTGTACCTATTTACTAACAGGAATAAAACTAGTCTTGTTGAAATAACAGTGTTGTTTACTAAAAACAAGTAAAATTTAGTGGGGGGCGCGAAGCATTTGATAATAAAAAAAATACCTATAGCTTCATATAAAAGTTCTAGAAGAATTCTACAAGAATTCTTTTTTCCAAAAAGTAGTAATGGTTTTTAGTAAATTAACCAAATTTTAGTAAGGGAGGCGTGAAGATTTTCGCAAGTCGTGAGCGAGGCGCGACTTCAAAAAGGTTGAGAAACCCTGGTGTAGATGAAGGAAGGGCTGCGGCGGATAGTTCGTCAACTCTGTTCAGCTCAGGCTTCCTTGTTGAGGAGTGGCGGTAAAAGAGAATCCTCTGCTAGGTAAGAAGGTATACCTGGAGAACGCCTTGTCATACTTTACTGGCAATGCAGTATGTCAGTATATATGCGAACTATCGAAAAAACTTCGATAACGCGATGTTAGACGCGTGACGTCAACCTTAATTTGTAGCGTTTGTAAATGTTAATTAGCCTTCATTATAATAGTGTTTTATTTGCCCACTTAATAAAAAATTTTGTAATCTTTAGTAAGCTTTATATGTTGATATTAATTATCCTACTCATAAATACGAGGAAAATTTTATAGGATTAGTAAAATTCTGTAATCCGAAGTACAAATTATTAATTACGGAAATGAATAAAACTATTTTGTTGTTATTATATTATGGAATCAATAAACTGTACTTAAATTTATATTGTTTTGTAATTTCCAGATTTTATTTTTTTGAAATTAATAAAATTTAGTATTAACGCATTTTAATAAACAGTTTTTTAATTCGAACAATTTTTTTTTTCTCCGTTTAGAGAACTCTAAAAATAAGCCCCTAAAGCAGACTTATTGACAAAACATTCACCTACAAGTTTTATTTACCTTGAAATCGATAGCTAAAAATAAAGACGTGTAAAGATAGGTAAAAAGGTTTTGTTGACATCTGACATTAAGGCAAAAAAACTGAAGCTAAAAAAAGATAAAAATATGTTGGACTGGTTGTGGTTACATTGACCTCCTCCTCGCTTTGTTTTTTCCCAAATGTCGTGTCAATGTCCTTCTTGCCAATACCTAAAGGGTAAAAAACGAGACCCTATTACTAAGACTCCGCTGTCCGTCCGTCTGTCTGTCACCAGGCTGTATCTCATGAACCGTGATAGTAAGACATTTGAAATTTTCACAGATGATGTATTTCTGTTGCTGCTATAACAACAAGTACTAAAAAACAGAATAAAATAAATATTTAAGGGGGCTCCCATACAAAAAACGTGATGTTATTGCTGGATTTTTGCTCGATGTTGATAACGAGAGGTAGACGCTAGAAATATTCACAGAATATTTAGTTATATATTCACTTTAAAAATAAACCCTACATGTGCTAGTCAGACTCGCACTTGGCCGAATTTCTGTTACTTCCAAATCTTTTTTATACACCTCATTATCAGTATCAAGTCGAAATCTATAAAGAGAAACAATTGCTAGAAATAAAGTTTATAATCTACCTACTTACAAATGTATAAGGGTTTCTTTCATTTTTTAGGCTTAACGGATCTATTTTCAATATGTCAGAAGGTACCAACTTGCAAAAATTTGGTATAATTTGTGTTACGGTCCTGAAAACAAAATTACTTTCAATACATTAACCTAATTTTCATTTTTATCCTTATCACCCTTAATACCCAATATATATAATATATAATAGGCAAATATTATTCCGATCGGTAATATGTTATTTATTACGCAGGCATGAGTTAGCTAGCAAGCCATTAAAAAAGAGAGCTTGATCTTGATCTGGCCGTTGTTTTGTATGACCGACCGAACTAGGAAACAGATATAAGCATCATCGCGTAAATATGGCTTTTTTATTATTTTGGAGGGTAAATGTCTTTTTTTTAAAGGCTTAAAAAAAAGAATAAAAATGAGATAGTACAGTGGACAAAAATCTAAACTACAGTCGCCATTTTGAAATGGTGTTAAGTTATAACGACACTAGCGACCAAACTAACAGTCAGAAGGTCAGAAAAGTTTGTAGCACAGTACCTGTATATTGAAAGTTTTTTTTGTTTATTGTTTTCTCGTTAATCAGAGAAAAATACGAAACAGAAATTAACGGACTCGTTCAGTAATAAAAAGGCCTTCGGTTCGGCCATCCAAAATGCTCGATTGCTTTAATTTAGGCTTGGACAGTAAAGGACTTTAATTGAATTTTTAATAGAACTGTCGTCATTTAGTTCTAATCATAAAAAGTCATACCTATATTATTATTTTTAATTTCATAAAAAAATATATGGCTGGCGGTGGTTCATATAAAATAATCTAATACCTTTAAACGTGCAATTCTTGTATATAAGGTCCAACCATTTTAATGCCCGTCCTTTTGCAAAGCGAATGTAGGTACTAAGTATGAATTATAAGCAAGAAATAAGTAGCTATCATTAACTTGAAAAATAAATACAAAAACAATTATATTCCATGTTGGTTATCTATTACATAAACTAACGCAGGGGGGCGTGGGCTATAGCTGGTGTCACCCACTTGATAAAGCCTTTTATGCCATTGTCATCTTTCGTTTTGCCCTTAGTGCGCGAGTCCAACTCGCACTTGACCCTTTTTTTTTCTCAGAAACCTTTCCCGGCGTGCGCACAAAAATTTTCTAAAATTTGATTATATCGGTTTACCCTTAGTGCGCGAGCCTGACTCGCACTTGACCTGACTTTCATACCTTGCACACAAAACGAATACTGAAAAATCACGCTCTAAAAAGTATGAAAAAAGAAAATATTTTCATCTGAAATTGTTATGTAACAAACTATTATGATAAAGACTACGTCCGGACTTTACCTACAATGAATAAAACTCTAAGAGTCATACTACGACTATAATTTTTATAAGGTCCGTTTTGTTCACTGCTTCAATGCTTTTAATGTCATAATCCAGCTAAGTTAAAAAGACATCAATTCTGTGTGACACACTACAAATCTTGGCTCATTCTCTTTAGTTGGATTATCGACATTAAGCACATAATGTACATTATGTCGGTCAACAAAACGCCACTATATTCTCTAAAACGACGTTACATCTATGTTTATGAAGTTCGCGCAAGCAACAACTTTACCTGCGTGATCTCTGTATGTACATGATTGAAACGTGTTAAATCAAAACACATTACATTAGGTACATATTTGCACCCGGATGTGCATTATTGTAAAACCAGTTTGCAGAAACGACGTGCGTTAGTCCACGGCCTTTACGTCCTTCATCTACATAAGTACTACATGTACTCGTAAAAGGATAAGTATTGCGTTGGGTAATTTTATACATTATTAAACTAAAGGCAGAACTTTAATGCAAGAGTTTTACCCAAGACTTGGGTTTTTCCTGTTTTGATGTTATGGGGTATTCCCCTACTCTATAATGAGACCTTCAATATTTATCTTTAATCTTTTACCTCAACATTGTTAATATATGCAAAGATAAACCGATATTTATTTAGGTAGATACCTATATACGATACGTACGATTAGTAGCTGTGTTACGCGCCACGGAAAAACCTAGTAGTCCACTCAATCTACATAACCGCTTCCACTAATGGATAGTTGAAAATGATCATGTAGAGAAGTAGAATCTACGAAAACAAGAATTTCGTTTTCCCAAAATTTCAATAGCTATATTAAAGGAAAAAAAAAAAAAAAAAATTGCTAATAAAAAGAAAGTTGAGATCAAATACCTAAAGAAAAATAAGTAGGTTTATAAGGTAGGCATAAGTATTACCTTTCGATTTATGTATTACTAGTTTTTCCCGCGGTTCCACACACCCTAAATTTGGTTATCAGTGTAGGATTTTAACTGCACCTCCTCAATTATAGAAAAAAAAACCGACTCACACTTGACCTTTTTACAGTATATATAGACTATGTTCTTCTACGGGACTCAAACTTTATCCATGCTAAATTTCATCAGCGACAGCACAGTAAAACCCGGCCAAGTGCGATTGGACTCGCGCACCGAGGGTTCCGTACCTGGTACAATATTGAAATTCGTGGCCAGTAAACTTGGAAGGCAAAACACATAATCATAACTCAAGTCTCGCTATGTACTAACGAAGCCAATAAGAAAGATAATAATTTGTAGCAGTAGTAATCTTTATAATTTTTAAAGTATCTAACTGCTTCAAAAGGCGACACATTTTTTAAACCAACGACTGAAAAAATATATAATGCCATCGTAAGAATGTTCAAAACCTCAAATAAAATGCAAACTCTGCTTGCGCTGGAGCCGTCAGAAGGAGTTTCATTATTTTCTGATTAAAATAACTACCTTTTTAAAATTGTAATAGCTTACAAACCTAGGTACGACAAAAACAGAGGTAGAAAGTAATTAGTGTATCTGATACATGAGAAAGCATTTGTATCTTACATTAGTTTTGCCATGTACATGTAAACGTGTTTTTCGTCAGCTGGATATTTTTGTAGCATTAAACTCCGAAAGTTTAATTTTAGATAAATGCTGGAAGCCTTTAACTTTTTGAAATACAGTTGCTTTCGATAAAACATATAAATAATGTTAGTAAATGAGTAGTTTTGATCCATTTGTTTCCAATTAAATTTTTTTATAGTTGATTTTGAGTTTCATTTAATTAGTAGTGAAAGAGTAGAGGAGTGAGAGAGTTTCTACGAACGCGACAATACGAAATACATAAGTAAGTATAATTTGTTTACAATTATTGATTAGATATTTTAGTGAAGTCATTTCAGAAGCTATTTTTAATTATAAGAAGTTAAGGATTTTGCTCATTATTTGTGTATTATTATAAATTATTTATAAATATTTCTCATAAATATTGCTTGCAGTTGCTTTCAATTTAATATTTTTTTCGTAGTTTGATCATCAAAGAGGTTATGTTTCATTTTTATGTTGATTATCAAAGGAAATTGATTTAAAACATCTTTCATCTTGTACCTAATGCAATGCAACTCTATGAAGAATATGTTCAATTCCGATATTGGTTCCGGAATTTCGATATATAGGGTGTTCTATCTAACAACTCTTTAGCAGAAATTGTTAACGGTTTGCGCTTCAAGCTTTTGCTAGTAAAATCTTAGCAAAATCTAATGTTGACTTTTGTTACGAAATGTTGCTAATAAAAACACACGTCGGTAGGTTGGTATTTTGCACTACTTTTAGACAGCTGTCAAATGTGAAAGTGAATCTTTGAGAAACATAGTTTTAACGTGGTTTTTTTTTAAAATTCAAAGGATATTTTTGCATTATGAACTCTATATCTTTTTATTATCTACCAAAAAAACCAAAATAAAATACTCAAACTTACCAACGGAACTGTCAAAAAATTACTCGTTTCGCTTCAACAATAATAGTGGCGCTGTAATTATCGGATGCGCTTAGACGGAATGGGCAGTTGGTGCTAAAATGAGTTTATTTATTTATTATTAATTTGCAACCCGGCTCAGAAGGAACGCGGCTATTGAGATCCAATATCGGAAATCAATATCGAGATTGAAAACCTTACTATATTAGATGCCCTAATGGGGCATGAATATCGGAATCTCGGAATATCGTAACTCCGGAATTTCGGAACGCTTCGTCCGACATTAAAATTCCAATACTGAGTAGTCCAATATCGTAACATCGGAATAAGCCAATTTTCTATTTCAGTTTTAAAATAAGACGTAAAAGGTGCCAACCTGCTTTGCGCTATGCGTGCGATTTAATGTTATCTCACTATCTTCTTATGAACAGCTTAAAGAGTTACAACACGCCATCATAGCTTTCGTATTGTGCATCTCGCACCAAAGTTCAACAACCAAAGTCCTACTAAAGGGCGGATCCAAAACAAAAGTTTAGGGGGGGCGATCATAAGAATTGCAGGTACTTTTTGAACTTTGAATCTGCAAACGTAAGTTACGCAATCGACTCAGCTCGTGCAGTTTTTGAATAATTAAATTTTATATGTAATAAAAGTATTATATTTAAAAAATGTTACAATTCATTTCTTTCTCGGCCGTCTCTAGGGGGGTAAAAATGAGCTTGGTACAAATAGTTAAATTGTTTTTTTTTTTAATTAATGAGTTCGCGTCGGTATGGCGGGTTGTAAGTCACACCGGAGAAGTATGGTATTGAGCTACCGCCAACTTTTTTTTATGGACTATTGGGAATACAAGGATTTTTATCCGACACGTTCGACTAACGCTCACGCGATTGGGCCGCCGGTACCAGCGCTATGACCATCATTTTTCTTTTCGTCATTTCGTAGTTACGTAATTAGACCCCTGAAGAACTGCCATACTGGTACAAATGACCCAAAATTTTGTGTCACTGTCTCCCGGTCTAATGCACGTCGCTTGAATTGAATTTTAGGGGCACTCAGCGCCCCGGACACTAACATTTAGGACCTCGAGCACCCTCAGGTCCCATAGAGTCAGCGCTTCTGCTTAAGAAGTTGGGTGAGGACGAGAGTTTTCTAAGGCATTTCATATTCGTGCAACGTCGCCTCGCCTTGAGCAACTTCTGAACTTTGTCAGTTTGTTATGCTTCAGTCAAAGGTCCGCATTCTCTAGATTTATCGTCGAGGCCATTCCAGTGATCTCGATACATTATTCTGTCTGGCATTTTTCGAGAAAATTCGCGAACATTGTACTGTATTCTTATACAGTAAACGTAGTATTATATATACGGACCGTTCGCCAAATAGAAAGCTAGTTTGTAATCAGAAGCCGAAGTGTTAAAACTGAAGTACTTACTGAAGAATTAGAAAGTGAAAAGTCCTTGTTGCAAAAGTGTGAAGATTAGTCAAGAGTGATCAGCTGGTTGTCGAGTATTAATAATAATAATTGATAGTAATTTCTCAGTAAAAATAGAATAAAATGGAACAGCTCCGAACACATGATAAGCAATGGTGACCGAGAGGATCGATCATGTCGTCGCATTGACAACGATGGGGGTATATTAGTGACCGTTCCTACACGTAAGCAAGTTGCAAGACGAAATGTGGAATTATCCATCGGGGTGCCTGTGTTTGCAGATGAAAGCGCCTGTAACCAATGCCCTGACTTCCATGTTGAAGCTGCAAGAAGACGAACACGATCTGCAGAATTGACAGCTGTTTCCAAAGTAATTTCCGGTTCAATTCGCAAAGCGGCTCGTCTCACAATCTTTGTGATGTTGAAACATTAGGAAAGTCCGCAGACCTAGGATTTTTACGCTACGGGAAAGTCAGTACTCAGACAGGCAAGACTCCATGTGTTTTTAGCTTTGTTTAAAAAAATGAGATCGCGAAATTAATAAAAGGAAAAAGAATTCTGTTTATTAGGGGTTGAGTACTATAAACTGAAGAAAGAAAAGCTACTGCAGAAGTTAAACGAATACCCAAGCCATCAAATCTTACAGTTAAGGTTGCCTGTAGCCACGTAGGTACGTTTGTTGACATTAATATTCAGAATCTTTGAAATGGTATCTGTAATAACATTGTCAAAATTGCACAAAAGGCTTAAAAAATTCCAAAAATAACATGATAGTAAATAAAATGTGAATTATACATTGGTGAAAAATAAAAAATGCTGCATGAGAATTTATGGCTATATAAAAGTTTGTCTAGAATAGACTGAAAATAATAACTTTTTGAAGTAATAACTTCTTTAGCGGCGTTGTGCACTTTTTTGTGATGGGTAAAAACATTCATCAAATCTCCATAACGCAGCGGAAGGTCAGGCGGGCGTTCATGGAAGACTGCGAATTTGCACCCGGTGCCCAAAAAGGGCGATAGATCAGATCCATCGAATTACAGGCCTATCGCTATTACCTCTCTTCTCTCTAAGGTGATGGCGCGTGTGATCAACACACAGCTTCTAAGATACCTAGAAGTACACGATCTGGTCAGTGACCGTCAATATGGCTTTCGCCACGGTCGCTCGACTGGTGACCTTCTAGTGTATCTCACACACCGATGGGCACTAGCCATTGAGAGTCAGGGGGAGGCATTGGCATGTAGCCTGGTCATAGCGAAGGCGTTCGATCGGGTCTGGCACCGGGGTCTGCTATCGAAGTTGCCATCTTACGGAGTGCCTGAGGGTTTCTGCAAATGGGTGGCTAGCTTTTTGTCCGGCAGACGCATACGAACCGTAGTTGACGGTAGTTGCTCTGTTAGCATGGACATTAATGCTGGTGTCCCGCAAGGCTCTGTGCTGTCTCCTACACTGTTTCTACTACATATCAATGACATGTTGGACATCAACAACATACATTGCTATGCAGATGACAGTACTGGAGACGCTTTTTACACGGGTCGTGTAAACATCCCTCGTTCCGTTGTGGAGGAAAACCGCGGAGAACTTGTGTCTCAAATCGAGACCACACTGTACCAGGTCTCTGACTGGGGACGGGTAAACTTGGCCCGATTCAACCTTACAAAGACACAAGTGTGCGCGTTCACCGCTAAGAAAACTCCATTCACTGTAGTCCCACAATTCTTTTTTATTAATACTAAGATTAAATAAAGGAGTCCCACGCCGATAACCGAATTTAGGGCGGGCGGAGCTGCTGGCAAAGTCTAGTATTAACTAAAGATTTTCTTAGTACAACAATGCACGTCACGGGTTTATGACCAAATATAATATGGCCAAGGATGTTTAAGACCGTGCGTCAAACATTTTGTGGCTGTATTGGAATCCTTCCTAATCTTAATAGATATCTATATAGATAGAAGCAAAATCCCAGACTACATAAAAGCTATTTTCGTACTTTAATTATTACACATGATATGATTTCGAACGTATGTTTTAGCAAGAATGTATGTAGGTACAGTGCTACAGTACAATTTAATATCGGCTGTTTTCTCAAGAAGGAAATGAGCTGATGGGCTCCCAACTCGTGGGCTCAAATATCAGCTTTCAAAAAAAAAAATCTCCATCAAAATTGTTCCATTCGTTTGGAGCTACGAGATCACAGACAGACACGTCAAACTTATATAACACTCTTCTTTGGATCGGAAGTTAAAAAAAACACTTCTAAATCAGTTTACCCGTTTAAGAGCTACGGTGTGCCACAGACAGACACACACACACACACACAGCGATCAACCTTAAAACACCTCTCCTTTTGCGTCGGGGGTTAAAAATCTTAACCAAAACGAACCCAAACCCGACATATCTGGTATTATTTTGTACTAAAGTATGTAATGAATATCCTGGCTGCAGCATCAGGCCACGAATTCCATTATTTGGCATAGTTATGTAGCAATACATGGGTGTTTCGAATTTTAGGTCACACATATGTTTGAAAGTAAAGTAAATACCTAATGCGTCTAAGATACCTACCGCAGCTAACAAAAGAGCTGATAACCTTACAACGGCTGAACCGATTTTGATGAAACATGTCTAAGAACCACCGCTTGAAAACCTGAAAAAAAAAAAAAAAACGGAAATAAATCGGTTTCGCAACCGAGATTATACGACCATATTATTTGTAATATTTGCCAATTAAATCATCTTCATCGGAAGTCATGTCACCAACATTAGGTGTGAGCATTTATGCTTTAGGTATTTATAGCATTCATGTTTTGTAATTTTATGAATGCGGACCTACACAGGGTCTTCGAGCTCCCCGTGATTCCCCAATATCTTAAAGACCTGGCAGACCGCTTTTGCGAGCGTACAATCAAACAAATCACCCGAACCGATTATTTGTGCAATCCACAAGCTACCATCCCCCGACCGACCACGGCACGCTCGAAAAACCATTGATTTGAATTGGCCTCGGCACGTACCAACGTCCCCTGACGACGATCCCTCACACGACGCCGAGGTCACCAAGGGCGTAGCCAGGTACCGGCAGGGTGGGGCAGTTGCTCCCCCTAGCAGGCCATAGGTAATCAGTTGTATAGCAGCTGCCACCCCTCCCCCCAAGCAGGGGACGTATTTCGCTGCCCACATTTTATACCGCTACTACACTACACTGTCCTCCAACAGTCAAACTGTTTGTTCAACCTTCCACATGTGTTGGTGCGCTATCACTAGCAGCGGTACATTGCGCGGGCGCCAGTACACAATCATCCAACAGTCCAAATGTTCGCCCGAACTTTTACGAATAGAGAGAGCTAGTGAGTATTTGATGATTTGGTCGTGTTGGCGTGACTTATTTAACTATTGCAGCATCAGCCAACTGCTGTTCACCAATGGCACCGACTCCATAAGGCCTGAGGGTGTTGATCATGCGAGCCTCTCCAATATTTTCACTTTACTGGTGTGATTTTTTGGAACCGGCCCCCTACAAATCCTGCACTCCACTACTGAACATTGGCCTTTCTCAAGATGTGCCAATTCGCTCGATCATGCTGCGTTTTTTGCACCTGATCGCTTCTAACAATCTTGCGTATAACGTCGCATCATCTCGGACGTCCCATACTACGTTTTCCTAGACCCTAGTTTATGTCAAATTACCTGATTAGGGATCCAATCTCTAAGAGAAAGTCCTAGCATAGCTCTTAGTAATTTTGACTATTCAAAAGTTTTTGTAAAAACCTAATTTGTAAAAAAAAAAATTGACTTTGACTTCAGTCCGCTTATTTTAAATTTATGGACTAGCCCCACCGGCTGTGTCCACGTATAATATGTCATCAGGTCTAGGACGCACTAATTAAAAACTTTGTGGTATGGAAGGCGTAAAGATGAGAAGAACCTTTCTAAATCATGACCAACATAAATGGATTTTCTAATCGCCTTGCTTCTCGAAATGGATTTTTATTCACTTGCACTATTTTTCCTAGGCAAAACGTGTACGCTTGGAGTATGACATTGACGATAATATTAGGTTTCGGTGTGACACTAGAGGTCAATATGGTGAGAGAAGACATCAAGAGTTCCTTGCAATATCGCTATAATGACAGTATTGGCATAAAATCAGGATGTGAGATGTACTCGCCGCTTACATTTATGCCTTGTCCTTTCCAGTTACAAGTCTTTAAGACATCTTTGAGTGCGATTGTAAACAGGTTAGGGGACATGACATCCCCCTGTTTCACTCCTTCTTGTGGCTGAATAGGTCTTGTTTGACTTTTTTGTACTTGAACTAGCATCTTTATGTAATTACTATTCACGAATACAAAGGATCTCATAGGCTAATTACACTTCCCTAGTCTTCTGTATAATCTCTTCTGGATCATAATCCAAAGTAGAAGTAGTTCCACGCCTTTGGTTTGAGTTTAATAAAAAAGAAATACCATTACCAAACTAATCCCCGCAGGGGTGGTCAGAGGTGTTACGAAAGTGCTTGTAGAATTTCCCATCTTTGAGTTGAAGCTGTAAAAAATTGGTAAATTCTTTAAAGGAGACCAAAGAACCAACAAGCGCATACTGAAGGCTGAACTAGGTTAAGCAAATGTGCGGAGCAGGGTATATATTCTGCTAGGAGACATAATTATTATATTTTGGCCTGTAATCCATTGTAAATGCCTGACATATTTGCGGCATTATCATACTACTGGTATCTACAGTCTAATTTATTATTTTGAAACATTTCTAATATTTGAATACCAGAATCTGCAATGTTTTGTGACCGACATTAGTTTTTCAGTGTTTTTCTTCTTTTTCATTAGGCTTCTTTTTATATGCTGCACCACTAGGTTCTTCCATCAATTCACTTATTCTTTGAGTATAAAACTAAAACGTAATGGACTACAAAAATACTGCAGCGAGAATCTAATTAATAGAAGCGCGATGCCATCTACATCAGTTTAGTCAGCATTAGCAAAGAAGGCGCCTAAAATCCTTAGACTTTAAGAAACATTGAACTTTTTATGTTTTCTATAAATATAAATTCTTTTTATATTTTGTAAGTACATAGGTGTATAGTTACTAATTGACTCATTTATTTTTTTGATATATTTCAAAAAAAAAAACGCTCGCGTGCCCCTTTGTAACGTCGCGCCCTAGGCACGTGCCTATTTTGCCCTAATCCGCCTCTGCCCTTAGTGCTTTATTAGATTTATTAGACTTTTGCTGAACATTTTCCAGACACAAAAAATACTATTTTTATTTGGTTAAAAAGTTTTGATATTCTTCTATTCAATAAAACCCTCTGTGTGCCGATCCGCATTTTTTTCGATTACAAAAGCCTTCTTTAAAACCCAATCTTCTTTTGGAAGTCGGTTAAAACCTTCTTAATTTTTTTATGAAATAAATACGAAACTCTCAGTTTTTTGGCCACTGAGGTGACAAGCAAGCTTAAGGTCTGCCTGATGGATGGTTAGCGGTCACCGCAGCCTGTAGACGCTTGCAACACCTTAATCTGTTATATTTTTCAACTTCATATTTAAAGTCAAACAGAACATAAACAACTAAACAAAAATAATGGTGAGTGTAAACATGAAATTTGATGCTAGTAATTTATAAGTCAATGGTTTTTATTATCACATTTCGGTACTTATTCGAAATTGCAATTAATTGTGACATATGTACTATATTAGAAGGTCTCTAGTAGATCGATCAGTTTTTAAGGTTCAGTAGTGAACAAGGAACCCTTATAGTTCCGCCATGTCCATCCGTCCGTTTGTCAGTTTGTCTGTCTGTTCGCGGCTTAGCTCAGAAAGTAGTAAAATAGAATAAAACATTTTTTGTTTTACAGTACCTCCGAGTAAAGTGGAGATAATTATTTTTTATTTGTTCACGCTAGTGTAGGGTATCGTTGGATAGCTCGTTTAAAAATATTAAAGGGGGTGTTACGACCATTTTTCAATTCAGCGATGCGTTTGCGTAATATCAAGCTTTAAAGTACAAATTTTTGTTAGAGCCAAACCCCCCCCCCCCCCACAGCCAGCTAAATGTCTGTTTTTAGGTGTGTGAAAATAATCATGGATATATACCGAAATTAAAATAAACACTATATAGCTAAGAAGGCTTCACAACTTAAAAATAAGTATAATCGAATAGTAAAAATTTCGTACAAATTTTATTAAAAGGTACTTATATGAAGTTGGTAGTAATGTAAAACAGGTATTAAATTTAAGTTTATGAATCATGTAACATTATAACATTCTGAATACAAAAAAACAAATTTAATCTAGTTGCTCTATCGTAAAAACAGTAACATATGTACAAGCTTCAATCGTGCAGTGATCATGTGTGAGCTCTAAAGCACAACAAAATAATAACTCGAAATATCTCTTCCAAAATAGTGCTTTCCAACCCTTAGTTAACAATCTACTATTGTGACACTATTTAGGTTAGCACAAGAACATACCTCAATTCTATCTATACATGCCTATGGGAAGCTAAAAAGTTATGTACTTAAAAATTCAGCCTTTATCGCTATCAAAACAATAGTCCAGTGCCAGTAACAATCTCCACACCAACAACTTGTCTTTGCATAAAATATTAGCATTCAGTGCCCTAAAAATTCCGAACAGAACTTAATCAAAGAATTTTTGCAAGATTTTCCTAAAAATGGACCGCATAAAAGATCCGTAAAGAATCGCTTAAAAAAAATTAACACATTTTTTTTACCACCAAGGTAGCAAACAAGCTTGAGGTGCGCCTGGTGTTAAGCGGTCGCCGCAGGCCAAAAATTTTACGTGTTTGACCTCTTCCTGCAAATGCCGCGTTTAAATTGATTAAGTCGATGAAGCAATGGTGTATACCTGCTAACAGTTTAGGATATTCGATAACAAAAAAGCTTATAGACGGTTGATTTTGGCGCAATTTTTTTAATTGAGATGTACCTTAATTTCAAAAGACAATTTCAGAATTTCGGTTTAGACTTTCAACTCAAACTGTAATGAAAACTTTTATTAAAATGAAATATTGCTACGTTTATTAAGCGCAAACGACACATAAATAAGCTTTTAATATTAATTTAAACTTTTATTTGTCTTGTATCTTAAATCCGGGTGAGTGCACCCGCCAGCATATATCGCTAGTGAACAACGCAATAAAGCTTCGTAGCATATAATATAAAACGGGTATTTTTATATAACAACAACGAACTGTCGCTCGGGGTATAAATAGTGAGCTAAAACTTTAGCTGTCACAGTCCAAAGACTCGCGCTTACGAGTGCGTTTCAGTTAGCCATCGTTAACTTTTTTAAAAAACAACGACATCAATAATGGCCGCTTTTCAAAAAACAATCCTAGTATTTTTGCTGATTGCATGTGTGATGGTCATGACCATTGAAGCCGGGCGGGTGGCGCCCTGCGACGAGGTCTGCCAGAGGATCAACCGCGAGAAAGACGCCTGCTGCAAAGCCCACGGGTATTCGTACCACACCAGCTGCAGTGGAGGAAGAATGTATTGTGGATAGTCATATGTGCGACCTCAACGTCTTCACTCATTTGTAATGGGTACGGTAAAAAAAACAAAAGTATGTAACTTTGAAATGTAATCATTAAAGCCTTTTCCTTTACTCTCTTAATATTTTATTAGCCACAAAATTTATCCCTTGCGTTAGGTTAGGTTTAAACTTCTCAACCAGCAAATCTGCACTCTTCATTCTTCATATTCCGCAAAGTGCAAAGTGAGGAGTTGACAACATTCCCTTCTTATTTAAGTCTTCGAAAGATTGTTGTAACAGAAAACCGATTGAAGAGTGGGAGAATTTGTGGAATGAAGAGCTTCATGGAATAGGCCTCTGAGGCCACCAGTATCATTATAGTTTAAATAACCGGTCAAGTCCGAGTTGGACTCGCGAACAAGTGATGGAACCAACGCACCTCAGGAAATATGAATACCTGAATGTGCATTATTAAATAAAATCTGAGTACCAAAGGTATGCAACATCACCTGATTTTATATGACCTCCATAATTTTGTATTCTGGGACAGTTTTATTCCTTTCAAAATCCCGACTCAATGTAAATAAGCTGTAAGATTAAACAAGATTTCTTCTTTGTGAAATCCAGGAACCTCTAAATCAGATATCTGGGCAAAAGCTGAAATAATCTAAAGACAAGGGTTCTAATTACGGTACGAAGATCCAAGTGCTAAATTGAAGCGATACTTCATAGTGTAGGTACATCCCGGACGAAGACCAAAGCAAAATTACAGTGACTCTGGAACAGCTATGAAACAACAAAGCTCCGGGCGATGTAACATTACGACGACTGAACTTCTAAAAGTTTGTGGAGCTCTAATAGCTTAAAATGGTGTGTGGTGGTATTATTCTTCAAAAAGGGAGACTAAACCCTTCTTAAGTAGGTACTACCGAGACCGGCCAATATCACTCCTGAGCGAGAGGCGGAGTTCATATTCCCGAATCGGCCGAAAAAAAGTTCGAGAAGAAAGCCGTAGGAGGATCCAGTTAGTCAAGGCATTTGGCAAGGTTTGTCAAGTCTTCTTGTGAACTGCAGCAGAGTATAAAGACGAAGGTTTTTGACCGTAGCAGGGCTAGTACACGTGCTCAAAGTTACTGAGTCGAATCTGAAATGAGGAATTTCGAAGGAGAACTAAAGTTATCGACCTAGCTCGCAGTCAGCGAGCTAAAGTGGAAGTAGTAGGCTATAGTAGCTGGATGCAAGTAGAGGCAGACGAAATCGAGAAGTGGCGCGCCATAAAACACGCTAATATTTAGCATTAGACTGAATATCAACACTGATATGATGATAAAGGAATACGTGGTGGGTGACGCTACACGTACCTTTTTAATGTGAAACCTATCTATGTGTGTGGGCACACATACTAGCATTTACATACTAGGATTAGTTTACATTAAAATAGAAAAGTAAATGTAAACCTTAACCACAAGCTGGAACAATGTTTTTTTAAGGTTTTAAAAAGAAAAGAAATTATGTTTGATTAATAATCCCAGACGTCTGGGATTTATTTAGAGGGAATCAGCGGGACGATGCCTTACATATATACTCGATTCTACATCACTTCTCCTAACCCTAATTTTTAGGCCTTTAGATTTTGCTGAAGTCGCCATATGCTGATTCGCTAAACACGTGATTAAGAGCGTAAATGTCCCCTTCTTTTTTTTAAGTGAAAACTTCTTTAGCGGCGTTGTGCACCTTTTTTTTTGTGATGGGTAAAAAATGTTGAACTCTATAGGTCGAATAAAAAGTAAGTAGAAATTGGGTTGATGAAAAGATGAAAGTGCGGATTACATTAAAATGTTATATCCAGCTTGTATGTTTTCACTTCTGTCGGCAGTTCCGGAGTGCAACCCATTTTTTTTATTTATTTTTTTATACCACTAGGGTGGCAAACAAGCACAAGGTCTGCCTGATGGTAAGCGGTCACCGTGGCTTATGGACGCTTGTAACACCAGGGGTATTACTAGCGCGTTGCTGACCCTTCAAAAATCCAATAACTTCTTTCCTGAAGGTCCCCATACTGAAGTCCTTACAGAAAACCTTGGCAGGGAGCTCATTCCATGACCCAAGTGTTCATGGGAGGAAGTTTCTCTGACACCGCACTGTACGCAACCATTTCGGTTCTAAAATGTGAGGATGAATTCCCTGCCGATGGCAAGCGGTGCAATGGTAGAACGTAGCCGTGGGCATCATTTCGAACAATTCCTCAGAACAGATCTCATTGTACACACACAAGCAGTAGAACACACACAGGGAGGCAAAGTCTCTCCTCAGACTTAAGGGTGCGATACGGCAAGTGAGTTTGGGATCGTCAACAATTCTCATAACCCGTCGTTGAACCGAGTCAAAAGGGGCAAGCTGGTATCCGGGTGCACCCGCCCAGAGATGGCAGCAGTACTCCATATGGGGCCGAACTTCAACTTGTAAAGCAGCAACCTCTGCCCCGACGTGAAGTACTGCCTCACTCTGTTGAGTACATCTAGGTTTTTGGACGCTAGCTTCACCTTATCTTGTAAATTATCTCGGAACTGAACATCGCTGGAGATGTCAAAACCAAGGATCCCAATGCTCTTGGAGATGGAGAGGGGAGTGTTCTGGAATTGTGGGACTACAGTGAATGGGGTTTTTTAGCGGTGAACGCGCACACTTGTGTCTTTGTAGGGTTGAATCGGACCAAGTTTACCCATCCCCAGTCAGAGACCTTGGGCAGTGTGGTCTCAATTTGAGACACAAGTTCTCCGCTGTTTTTCTCCACAACGGAACGAGGGATGTTTGCACGACCTGTGTAATAAGCGTCACCAGTACTGTCATCTGCACAGCAATGCTTGTTGTTAATATCCAACATGACATTGATATGCAGTAGAAGGAGCGTAGGAGACAGCACAGAGCCTTGCGGGACACCAGCATTAATGTCCATACTATCAGAGCAACTACCGTCGACTACGGTTCGTATGCGTCTGCCGGACAAAAAGCTAGCCACCCATTTGCACAAACCCTCGGGCACTCCGTAAGATGGCAACTTCGATAGAAGACCCCGTTGCCAGACCCGATCGAATGCCTTCGCTATGTCCAGATTACATTCCAATGCCTCCCCCTGACTCTCAATGGCTAGTGCCCATCGGTGTGTGAGATACAATAGAAGGTCAACAGTCGAGCGACCATGGCGAAAGCCATATTGACGGTCACTGACCAGGTCGTGTTCTTCTAGGTATCTTAGAAGCTGTGTGTTGATCACACGCTTCATCACCTTGGAGAGGAGAGAGGTAATAGCGATAGGCCTGTAATTCAATGGATCTGATCTATCGCCCTTTTTAGGCACCGGGTGCACATTCGCAGTCTTCCATGAAGACGGAAATTGCCTAGTATGGTAGGAAAGCGCGAAGAGGCGCGTGAGTTTAGGACATAACTCAGGAGCACACTGCTTAAGCACCACTGCTGGTATACCGTCTGGCCCACTCGACTTATGAACGCCTAGATAAAGCAACGCCCGCCAGACCTCCCGCTGTGTTATGGGGCAGACTTGGGACAAAATGTTGTTTTTATACGGCAAAAATGGCATTGTAGGCACTTTACTCCATTATTATCCATATGGCAAAATTCCAGAGGCGTGGAGCTACTTCTGCTCTTGATTCTAATTCATGACATTTTGATCCTATTTTTCAATAAAGGAGAAAACACCCAGCTGAAAAATTATTGACAGATCTGGCCACGTTTAAAAGCTATTTCGAGGGTCATTATCACGAATAGATTAGAAATCTTCTTGACTTGCTTGAACGATTTTCAACCACCTGGATAGGCTGAGTTTGGGGCCTTTCGTTTGTACGTTTCAGTTGTCTGCATGGCCAGTTGGACCACTGACCCAAAATGATAATATCAAAGAATTTAACCGATATTAAAAAAGGAGGTTCTCAAAAAGGTTTTCATAAAGGTTTTATACTGAACTAAACATTATTCCTTTTTAACCGACTTTTAAAAGGATGAAAGTTATTGCAGTAAAAAAAGTCAAGTGTGAGTCGAATTAGCTCACTGAGAGTTTAATATGGAATATAAATAAGAAAGTTTTTAACCAAGTTCAATTGAAGAAACAGACATAAGAAAGTGCTATATAGTAACTATTGATCGTAGACTAGTAATTTTTTTAATATAGCATTAGACAGACCTAGTACTTTCTAGTTTGACAGCTGTCATCCGAAACGAAGATCTTGATGAGCTCCGGAATAAAGCTTTAAGATTTTGAGTGCAAAACCCTGTCTTGAATTGAACTTGGTTAAAAAGCTTTGTTATTTATAATCCGAATTAAACCCTCAGTGCGCTTATCCGACTTCACTTGACGTTTTATAACTACATCCATCCTTTTAAAAGTCGGTTAAAAAGGAATAGTGTTTAGTTCATTATAAACCCTCCATGAAAACCTTATTTAAGAACCTCCTTTTTTAAAGTCGGTTAAAGCTTTAATATTATTATTTCGGGGCAGTGATACAACTGGCCAGGCAGTTATACTAAGGGACCTGTAAATTTTGGTTTTCTAATGTTCAACTATTTAGCTGGTCCACGGGGAAAAAAATCCTTGTTCGTACAACCAGTTGGACATAATAGTTGGACAAACGGAAAAAAGCCGACGTATTGCCAGTCAACTTTCTTTGTGCCCCCCGCTGTGTTTTATGGTAAAAGAACACTTTAACACATTTGGTTCTTATGGAGCCGCAATTACCCTTTTGTGAGACATTTGTCTCAGAAATATTTATTGTAACCCAAACTTCTAGAAGACAGGTCGTAAAACTTCCAAACGTTTGAAAGCATTTCAATCGTTATCCTTTTTCGGGTTCCGTAGCCAAATGGCGAAAAACGGAACCCTTATAGATTCGTCATGTCTGTCTGTCTGTCTGTCCGTCCGTATGTATGTCACAGCCACTTTTTTCCGGAACTATAAGATCTATACTGTTGAAACTTGATAAGTAGATGAATTCTGTGAACCGCATTAAGATTATCACACAAAAATAGAAAAAAAACAATAAATTTTTGGGGTTCCCCATACTTAGAACTGAAACTCAAAAATTTTTTTTTCATCAAACAATCATACGTGTTGGGTAGGTATCTATGCAGTCTTCAAAATTGATATTGAGATTTCTAATATTCTATCTATTTCTAATACATATATATATATATATATATAAACTGAATACTTTGCGCGAGAGACACTTCCAAAGTTATAAAATGTGTGTCCCCCCCCTGTAACTTCTAAAATAAACTTCCACCGAAAATTGGTTTGATTGGTAATTAATACCTAATACATGTCAAATTATTTCACATCTCCTGTGGTGTATGCTTTGTAGAAGCACGAGCGACGATGTGACGTGTTCACGTGTGTGATGATGATTCGTCATATCATAACGCGTGCAGGCAAATACATGTTTGATGATCGTATATAATTTGTATAATAGACTAGCGTAGGGTTGCCATAAGTGTGAGGACTCAGACCGGGACATTTCAAGAAAAACTAGTAAAGGTAGAGAAAAGGAACTTTTATAACAACAATAGGTAACTTTAAAGGTTTAGTCTATGCCTAAACACAAAACAACTTTTAACACAGCCATTCAATGCCAGCAACCCGCCCGTCGGGTTTTCTGCGTGCTACCGGGAAACGCCATACGATATTTCTTCTCTCTTTCGCTCTCAAGTGAATTATCAGAGGTGCGAAAGAGAATAGAAATATCGTAAAGCGCTTCCCGGTAGCCCGTCTGTTTTCGCTACGAAGGCAAAAATGCTCGTTATTAAAGGCTATCATATCCCGGCCGATAAGCAAATTGTCCCGGTTTAAAAATCATATTTATTTAATAGAGGGATGGACTTGGTAAACAGTAATATAACTACAATAAACGCGCTCTAACTAGCTAGGCTAATTGTACGTGGATAGAACGATGTAAGCGCTGATACTTGTCCGTTCACGTTTCGCGAATTTACGTTGACAGTGTCGCTTTTTTTTTTTTTTTCTGAGCTGACTATGCAGTTGGCTGTCGCAGCCATTACTGCTTCACCGGGCTTTTGGGGCGAGACTCTGAAGGAGTCTCAGCCCATATAGCGCCCAACGCTCAAGGGCTCCCGCGGGGGAAGCCTCGGCTTGGGTTGTCGCTCTCGGGGGCGTCCCTTCGACCGGCGTGAGTCTCGAACCCGAAGGTGAGTCACCGCCAGGAGGGGAGTTCCCCGTTACGCGGGTACGATTGCGATTGAGTGGGGGCGAGAAGCGCTCCGGCACTCTTTGATACCTCGTGTATCCTTGTGGGCGCCGACGAACCCGGAGACGTCGGCGTCGTGTTTGGAGGGAGGCCCTATTCGGGGAGGTCGTAGAGACTAATCTCGCTATCCGGACAGCGAGATCGTCATCTGGGGACGTTAGTACGTGCCGAGGCCGCCTAACAATAGTTTTACGACCGTGACCGGGTCGATCGGGGGGATGACGTGTCAACGCATACTAACTTTGGAGGAAGAGATAGGCGCGGGACAAATAATGTGTACTTTAAATTAAAAAAACATTTTGAACAAAGAGTTGGAAGGAATCGGTTAGCCCGCGCACATTCTTCACAATACAGCCTCCACTGCCGCTGATGTAATGTCAATCGATGTTTATCAATCCATGGTACTAAAAATTTACAAATATTTTTCTATATTTACTGTGAAAATTGAGCGCCTCAAGGAATTCACTAACTCCCCACAGTGGTCAGAAGTAAGGTTATTAATAATACTTTTATTTGTAGCTGTAATACAATCTGTAAAAATATTATCTATGCATGTTGCTGTATTGGCTGTTATCCTAGTCGGTGATAGAAATATATTTTTACAGTTGAATGATTAAAATAGACTGTTTAATTTTATGCCTAAGGAGGACTTATCTATTAAAAAATATATATTAAAATCTCCGCAAACAAATATTTTTTTATTTTTTTTACAAACAATGGATAGAGCCTCCTCCATTTTATTTTCAAAAATGACGTAATCCGCTGATGTATAAAATGTTCTTTATTTAAAGTTTTAGCCAACTTTTCTAAACAGGTGCCTAAAAATTTATAAGAATCTACAAATCGTAACTGAATGAATTCTTCATCGGAAACTGGAATAAATTTAGTAAATGAGATATAGTTCTCTTTAGTTTAAGGAATGATTTTTATCGCTCCTGGAGCTTCTCCTAGATCTTTGATAAATAGATAGCTGACATAGCTTTCCAGATTGTGGAAAAATATCATTACAAATTTGGGAATTTTGTATTGTAAATTACAATAGTTATGAGCTGCGCCACGATAACGGTCTGATGATATATGAGGTCTATATTCAAAACATCACGAAAATGAGGATAAGATGTGACTCTTTCAGAATGATGTCGGTAAAAGGTTTGCCATAACACTCCATAAAAAACAAAACTCATCGTTTTTCTGAATGTTAAGGCAAGCGTTTTTATTCTTAATGACTCTCGGCAGTTGTAAAAATGTGGACCCCCCATCCCGCAACGGTTGGTAACGGTTTACATTTACCTCCAAATGTGAAGCACTTAGGAAGGCCCAACCACTTTCACGTTGCTCAAACTCTCTCTCTTTTCAAAAGTTGTTGATAAGTACTTTAAAAAAGAAAGTTGAAGAGATAAGTTTAAGAGTAAACAAATAACAAACCATCACAGGAAACTGTATTTTTGAGACACGTGTTTAGTATTTTTTAAAACACAAACCGAAGTTGATAATCACGTTTGTGGTGGAATAGTAACTTTATTACCGGAAAAGGGTTCAGTAATCAAATTCAAAAATTATAACCATAAGGCTACTTTTTAGACATATACTTACTACAATACTTTAAAGATACACTATCTATCATTTTTTAATAAATCTATAATATTATAAGTCATAAAAAAAATTTGGGGTAGGGTAGGTATGTACCCAGGCTTCGGCGTGGGTATCTAGTTAAGTTTGAGTAGATGATTTTAGGGGGTGGGTCATGACCCTCATGATCCCCCCTCTCTGACCGCGCCTACTAGGTATCTACACATATTCATTGTGTGGGTAATTCAAGGGTTAGTTTTGAACAAGCAAAAAATTTGCTAGTAACGTTTTAAAGCGAACCGTATGGAAGGTGTCGGTGGCAAAACTGGCGTTATCAAAATTGTGTAAAGTATGAAATCGTTTCCGTTATGCTACCCAGAATATTTATTTCAAAACATTTTTACTTCGAATATGTAATTCAAGTTTTTTTTTTATTCTAGGATAATGAGGCTATAAATAATATTTTTTATTCAACGTTATTCGTCATGGTAAGTATAGTTCTGAGCGACGATATGCTAATAATTCTTTTTTAATTCAGATTTTTCTCAAATTACTCCATTTTTTCTATGGGCAGGTAAAAATTTATTCCAGAAATGAATCCATCATCCTTAAATTATACTAAAACGATTATACGAAGACAAACTTGGAATAATAGCTACATGTAGTCAGAAATAGAGCGCAGACTCGATGGCGGGAGATGCACTTTTCTCCCCCCTCCCCCACCTACCTGCAGGGGGGGCCTCCGCGTGCCTGCCGGTCTAAATCAGCTCAGAACCGACCAATGATCAGCTGTGCCAAGCGGGGTCTTCCTAGACAAAAGTGCAAGGTCACAAAACCCCTACTATATTGTTCTTTAAAAATGTCAAAAACCAAATATATTGTTTAACCCTTCAAAACCCATTTTGTTTTTTATTATGACTTGCTTATTACTTAGTCTTCAAGCAATATGCTTTTTTCGATATGCCGCGAATAATTTATTGTAAACTATCTTAATGTATGCCGCGCGCAAATTAAATAAAAAATAAATAAAGAAATCATGCAAATATCAATTGTATAAATAAAAAAAAAATATACTTGATGAGGTAGAATAAGCGCTTAATATAAAAAATATTCTTTATTTCCTCTGTGTACAAAACTCATTTCAAAAATGTTACAAACCAATTACTTATAGTCCATGAGCCAGATAGTATATTTTGCCTGTCATTTCTTCTCAAGCGATAACTCGTGAAATGCTTCAGAGAGTTGTATTATGGAGCATGGTGAACGTCAGCTGCCGTTCCGTGGGTGGGTGGGGCAGCGGCAGCCTCTCAATCACGTAAAAAAAATAATTGTTTTCAATCTTTTCCTCCCGACTGAAATTTTTTCCACCTTTCACTTATCAGCTGACGACCTTTTCACCAACAAAGAGCCAGCTGACGTTTTTATTTATCCAAAATAGCATGTAAAGTATCATCTGACACATTTTCAAGTGAGAGGAAATCACTGAACGAAATTTTTTTTACATGTTCGTGTGACCAGCTGACGTATAATCCACCACGGTACGGTCAGCTGACTTTTTTTATCTTCGAAAAATTGCGTTAACTATCATTTAACAAATTTTCAGTCGGGAGGAAATGATTAAAAACATATTTTTTTTTACGTGATTGAGAGGCTGCCGGCGCCTCACCCACCAACGGAGCGGCAGCTGACGTTCACCATGCTACATAATATAATACTCTGAAGCGTTTTACCAGTTATCGCTTGAGAGGGAATTGGTCACGAAAACCTGTTGCTGGTTCACGGACTATTAGAACTAGTGACAAGCTTGCATAGGTTACGGTGACTGCTTAGCATCAGGCAGGCCGTAAGCTTGTTTGCCACCTTGGTGGCATATAAGAAAGCCAAAGGGGGCAGTGTGATTGAGAATGAGAAAACTGGACTTTAGAATTAACCTGTGTTAAAATATGTGCCTTCTTGAATTTAGGTTACTATCAATAAATAGGTTAGCTAAGATATTTTATTTTGGTCTCAAATGGTATTATGATATTATTAAAATAAATTATAAATTAATATTCTTTATTGCATAGTAAATAACAAAACAATATAAAAGACACAATACAATAATTACACGTTTCATAATATGGCCAAGTTTAGCGGATTGTCGAGTACTAATATTAATAATACTTTGATAAATATTAATAAATAATACATTTACTTTGATAAACAATGCTCTATAGGCATGGTTAAGTTGAATAATTGCATCATTAATGTTTTTACCTGCCTAGATCTGTAGATATGTAATGATCTTGAAAATCGTTAGAGCTTTTTAAATCGTTTGTTATGAAATTTATAAAAACTGAAAAAAGTTTAGATTTAGACTGACCACTTTTACTGCCTGAAAGATGATAAAGATTAATCCAGAGATTAAATTCTGTCAATAACTGAGGACGAGAAGCGTAGGTAAGAAAGTATGCCCAAGACAATATCATGATCAACTGTGTTAAAAGGAATTGTTCGAAATGATGCCCACGGCTACTTTCTACCACCGCACCGCTTGCCATCGGCAGGGAATTCATCCTCACACTTTAGAACCTAAATGGTCGCGTACAGTGCTGTTTCAGAGAAACTTCCTCCCGTGAACGCTTGTGTTGTGGAATGAGCTCCCTGCGGATTCTTCAAGAAAGAAGTTATTAGGTTTCTGAAGGGTCAGCAACGCTTGAGTGATACCCCTGGAGTTGCAAGCGTCCATAGGCTACGGTGACCGCTTACCATCAGGCGGACCGTAAGCTTGTTTGCCACCATAGTGGTATAAATATATATATATAAAACATGATAAGTACTACTTTTTAGATTGATATTTACATCTATTATGTTTTTTTATTTAAACATTGCAGAAGGCCGGGGTAAAAGTTTTTGTTCTATAGATACAATGTGTCATAGGGGTCATCAATACATAAATACTTTATCAACCTGAAATAGTGTAATGAACGAAAGTGACGTTAAGTTAAGTACAAATATGTATTGTCGATTCAGTTTTCGCCGTACTAAACTGGGGATGGAAAATGAAGACACCTACAGACTTGGCAACATAGACTGCATCTACGCGGTGCATGTTGATGTTAATATGCTAAATTCGTATTAATGGGTAATATCGTTTTACTTACATAGAGAAATAATTTAAGTTTTAATAATATTTAAGTACCTACTTACATATCTACCTAAAGATTTTTTTTGAGAAGGGAAATTATTTGTGCTCATGCAAGTAAAGTGTGTCAATGTAAAATATCTATCTCCATTTAGTCCTTTTTTTGTATGTATTTTCTTAAATATTTATACATATTTATATTCATAGATATGAGTATATAGATATTTATAAGACACTACTTACTTCTTAGTGTACGCCTAATATGTCATCTGCACGGTCCTGCGTGATAATGTGATAAGCGAGAATTACTGTCGACAAACTGCCCAGCAGTTTGGCAGAACACTATGTTTAGTAATTAAGCTTTTTTTTGTATGAATTAATAATATAAAAATAACAAAAAAAGACAGAAAAGCATTTGTTATTTGTTTTGCAAATAATTATTTTTAAAACTTAGTTCGTAACTCAAATATAGCAAGTAGATTAGTGTAATAACTTGTGAAAAGTGATTTTTTTAACATTAACCTTTTTTTTTGTCAATAGCTTAGCATGATTTTATTGCACAAATCGATATTCTTATTCCTTTTCAATCACAATATTTGAAATCAAAAATATCACAACAGGTTTGTCATTTGTGATTTTGCATTTCGGAGCAATAAGGTTTATGCATTGGGTTTATGACCTGTGTTTTTGCAAGTGTATTTTTAAACCACCGCTTGAAGCAAGCTTCTTCTTACAAATATCGCAGCTATAAGGTTTTTCACCCGTGTGTTTCCGCATGTGGACTGTCAAATCCCAGTGGCAAATAAATTTTTCATCACAAATGTTACAGCTGTAAGGTTTACAATTTGTGTGCCTTCGCAAGTGAACTTTCAAACCAGTACTAGAAGTAAATTTGTTATTACAAATATCGCAGCAATAAGGTTTATCTCCTGTGTGTGTCCGCATGTGGATTTTTAAATCCCAGTTACGAATAAAATTTTTATTACAAATGACACAGCTGAAAGGTTTGTTACTTGTGTGCTTCCGCCAATGAACTGTCAGACTACTTTTAGAACTAAACTTCCTATTACAAATATCGCAGGTAAAAGGTTTATCACCTGTGTGCATATGGATTGTTAAATAACAACTAAGAATAAATTTTTCTTTACAAATATCACAGCAATATGGTTTATCACCTGTGTGTTTCCGCATGTGGGCTGTTAAACCACTGCCATAAGTAAAATTTTTGTTACAAATATTGCAGCAGTAAGGTTTATTACCTGAATGTAACCGCAAATGGTCTGTCAAACTACTTCTATGACTAAATTTCATGTTACAAATATCACAGCAATAAGGTTTATCACCTGTGTGTTTACGCATGTGGACTTTTAAATTACAATTAAAATTAAATTTTTTATTACAAACGTTGCAGCAGTGTGGTTTATCACCTGTGTGGCTCCGCATGTGGACTTTCAAACCACCTTTTTGAGTAAATTTCTTATTACAAATATCGCAGCAGTATGGTTTATCAATACCATGTGTCCGCATGTGTATGTTCAGTGTATTGCCACTGCTACACTGTGTACCACAGAGTGTACAGCGGTGTTGGGGTCCTGCAATGAGAGTGCTGCGGAGCTGCCCACTGCTGCCGCTTGTTGTTTGCGCACGACTAGACCTGACACCTGAAAACAAACACAACAACAATTCAATCAATAATGTCATTATTACTTTATTCTATATTTATCTTTTAGTCATTTGTCCATCTGATTCAATGCACTGTAATTTTTGACTTCGGATATATTAATAGGAAAATTTTTGCCAGCAGCTCAGCCTGCCCTAAATTCGGTTATAGGCGTGAAATTTCTACGTCAACCCCATAATTATAGGTACTTATGAGGTTAGCTGTTGCTATAGTTCGTTTAAGCTTGGTTTTAGTTAATCCCGCGGGAACTTTTCAATTTTTCGGGATAAAAACTATCCTATGCCCTTCACCGGGACTCAAACCTCCACACCAAATTTCATCTAAATTGGTTCAGCGTTTAAGCGTAAAGACACAGGTAACAGAGAGACATACATAATTACTTTCGCATTTGCGAAGAGGTACCAGACAGACACAGTTGCCTTCGCGTTTAAAATATTAGTATGGATAGACTTATCACCCATCTCGCACCACGTCAGTCTAGGTGCACGCGGAATTATATTTGAGTCGCAGGACAGCCGGCGTATGATCGTAATACTCTAACAAAGATTTTCGTTCTGAGTACAGCATAGAAATCGGTTTAGTCAAACGCAAGATCCTTTTCATACCGATACGTACATACAAACATACGGGTCAAACTGAGAACCTCCTTTTTTTTAAGTCGGTTAAAAATAAAAATACATGCTCAAATAATTGAGTTAATAATTATTTATTCGCCTTATAGCGAAATAAAGACAGAAAAAAGTTATTTTGATTTTTAACCCTTTAAACTTTATAAAATCAAGCATTCATTTTTATAGCAGGGGAGCCCACGATGCTAAATGGGGATTTACTCGAGCGTCATAGACCTATTGGGTTGCAAAGCTTAGATGATAAGACGAAAAAATGGTATATAATGTATATCTTTTCATCGGTGGGAGGAGCGGCTATAGATTTTCAAATATGTAACAAAATACTGTTGAATGGGCATACTTGAGCGCGTCAGATGTTGATAGCATCAATGTCCTACGGATTATTTTTATAATGTACGTATAATCTGATCGTTTGCATGATGCGGGTGGTAGTACTTAAGGGTTGAAAATGAAAAAAAAAAAATTGATCGAGCGCGTCAGATTTTCTAAGGGGGTGTTAAGTGAACCAAAAAAAATCTCATTCAATAATCTGACGATTTCGATGTGTCGCAAACTCGTGCCCATTATAATGTGCAAAAATTCGCCATTTTGAAATACTCAAGCGCGTCAGATTAAGATATATATGGTTCATCTTTATGTCCTAGACGTGCTGTCTCATAATCTGATGATTATCTAGAGGGATTCGCCTAATCGGACAAAAAAAAATATTTTTTTTTTAAACCATTGGACTTAATTAATTGAAAAGCACATTAAATAGCATGCAAATAAAAAAGTGTATGTTTGTTAAGTAGAATACCTGTATTTATAAGAAAATATTTTTCTTTAAATGCTAAAAAAAAAATTTATTTTAATTAATTGATTAATGACGGAGTGAGAGGGTAATAGATAGAGAAAGATGAGAGGGGAATAGAAACGCGGAGAGGGGAATATAGGCATCACGCAACTGCACATATTTAAATTTATCCACGAATTTTTGTTACTTCGGCTTGTGGAAATGGTCAGATTACATATTTGTCGTTATCCTTGAATTATTTCCTTCAAAATAAAAAAAAATAGTGGAATATACACTTTTTAGCATGTAATTAACTCAACCTACATTAATCTGACGCGCTCGAGATTTTCTGATGATCAATTTTTTTTACTAATCTGATCCTTTATCCTTGACGGGCGGCCTTATATATTGGGCTCATATTTGGTGGAGGTACTTAACCGGGTACAAGGTATCCCCCTGTATATTATTCTGCAGCGCTTTAGTAAATCCCGAAATCCCCGCTTGGGCTCCCCTACTATTATTAATATTCAAAAAATTAGTATATTTAATAACTTTGACGATTCAAAAGAGTTTATAAAAACCTAATTTGAATAAAAAAAATTGACTTTGATTGGAACTACTGACTTAGAAAAGTGAACGAAACCTACATTTCTACCCAATTTAAACCACACGACTTACCGCATTTAGGTGCGTTTACTTAGTGTTACTCAAAACTTGTTACATATTTACCCATTTAACTTACTCTCTTGGCCTCTCTAAATTAACATGTTACACGTACCTACCTAGTGTGTTTCAACTTAACATGCTCGCCTGTGATAAAAAGATTTTTTTCTTTTCATTTCGAGCTACTTATATTTTACGTGCCTATATTCTTATAAAAAATAAATTCTTAAACCGAAAGTATCCATTCAAATATTGCTAAGATTCCAAAAAAAACAAAGTAAATAGTGTCAACTGTACCAAATATTCAGTTGGAAAAGTCAATTAATCGTCAAACACATACGAAGTAGCAAAATAAGCTATAAAGCTGTATATTTAAGTTTTATAGAGGCTGTATAAGCGCTTATACAGACCATATAAGTGAAGAAAGGGCCCAAATTAAACAGCTTTTTACGTTAGTGGGGCTATATTATTGCTGTAGAAGCAAAGAAAAACTTGTCTAACAGCTCTACTAGGTCTGTTATTCGCCGAACAAAGAAACCATTGCACTACAAAGATTATCATTTAATAAAATATAAAAAATTATTTATTATTATCATAATATAGTCCATTGAAATGTTACATGAGCTTTGCATTTGTTAGAGGACGCAATTTTATTTTTGGGACATGTGTGGAGGGTCAATAGAAACTTAACCTCAAGTTTGAGGGGTCGCCACCCTCGTCATCCGGCCGCCATCTTGGAAAAAGGGGTGAAAACACTTTTTCGCGATATCTCGGAAACTATGCGTCTAACAAAAAAAATTCGTAGACATTATTTGCAGCAAATTTTTTTGCCTACAAATATGTTTATATAAATTTTTGCCCTAAATTAAAATATTTTACAAAAAATTCTTTTTTGCTCTATAACTTTTTTTTTATACATTTTACAAAAAAACTACCTCAGACCAATCTTGTAGATGATCTTTTGAGGAAATTTTTTTTCTGTAATTTTTTTAATCACATTAATGGAAAACGCTGTTACAGCGCTCCGAAGTTGACCGGGTTCGTCAATGCTCATGAGAATCCGGTCAGAACGAAATGTTTAACTTATTTTTGATTTTTTTATTGTAAATATATTCTTAAAATGTTTTTGTTATATTGGTACAACTTTACTAATTCATTCCTAACTCTTTTCCCCGCCACCTATGAGGTAGAGTATGTAGGCGCTTTGTTTTTTACGTGACATCATAAATTAGCTGGTGGTACCGCGCTATTCCTGAGTGAAAAAGTCAAACCATCTTTGCTCACTCTTGTTGGCGAACGTTTTTTCATAACTTTTTACGGCGGTAATAAAGACGACTCACTAGACGGCTTGCGATACAAACGATTTGCCAAGACAGTGACTAAAAATTCATTTAATTTACCATCGCTTCCTCCAACACAAAATTACCGCCGCAATTACCCTTTTGTGAGACATTTGTCTCAGAAATATTTATTGTAACCCAAACTTCTAGAAGACAGGTCGTAAAACTTCCAAACGTTTGAAAGCATTTCAATCGTTATCCTTTTTCGGGTTCCGTAGCCAAATGGCGAAAAACGGAACCCTTATAGATTCGTCATGTCTGTCTGTCTGTCTGTCCGTCCGTATGTATGTCACAGCCACTTTTTTCCGGAACTATAAGATCTATACTGTTGAAACTTGATAAGTAGATGAATTTTGTGAACCGCATTAAGATTATCACACAAAAATAGAAAAAAAACAATAAATTTTTGGGGTTCCCCATACTTAGAACTGAAACTCAAAAATTTTTTTTTCATCAAACAATCATACGTGTTGGGTAGGTATCTATGCAGTCTTCAAAATTGATATTGAGATTTCTAATATTCTATCTATTTCTAATACATATATATATATATATATATAAACTGAATACTTTGCGCGAGAGACACTTCCAAAGTTATAAAATGTGTGTCCCCCCCCTGTAACTTCTAAAATAAACTTCCACCGAAAATTGGTTTGATTGGTAATTAATACCTAATACATGTCAAATTATTTCACATCTCCTGTGGTGTATGCTTTGTAGAAGCACGAGCGACGATGTGACGTGTTCACGTGTGTGATGATGATTCGTCATATCATAACGCGTGCAGGCAAATACATGTTTGATGATCGTATATAATTTGTATAATAGACTAGCGTAGGGTTGCCATAAGTGTGAGGACTCAGACCGGGACATTTCAAGAAAAACTAGTAAAGGTAGAGAAAAGGAACTTTTATAACAACAATAGGTAACTTTAAAGGTTTAGTCTATGCCTAAACACAAAACAACTTTTAACACAGCCATTCAATGCCAGCAACCCGCCCGTCGGGTTTTCTGCGTGCTACCGGGAAACGCCATACGATATTTCTTCTCTCTTTCGCTCTCAAGTGAATTATCAGAGGTGCGAAAGAGAATAGAAATATCGTAAAGCGCTTCCCGGTAGCCCGTCTGTTTTCGCTACGAAGGCAAAAATGCTCGTTATTAAAGGCTATCATATCCCGGCCGATAAGCAAATTGTCCCGGTTTAAAAATCATATTTATTTAATAGAGGGATGGACTTGGTAAACAGTAATATAACTACAATAAACGCGCTCTAACTAGCTAGGCTAATTGTACGTGGATAGAACGATGTAAGCGCTGATACTTGTCCGTTCACGTTTCGCGAATTTACGTTGACAGTGTCGCTTTTTTTTTTTTTTTCTGAGCTGACTATGCAGTTGGCTGTCGCAGCCATTACTGCTTCACCGGGCTTTTGGGGCGAGACTCTGAAGGAGTCTCAGCCCATATAGCGCCCAACGCTCAAGGGCTCCCGCGGGGGAAGCCTCGGCTTGGGTTGTCGCTCTCGGGGGCGTCCCTTCGACCGGCGTGAGTCTCGAACCCGAAGGTGAGTCACCGCCAGGAGGGGAGTTCCCCGTTACGCGGGTACGATTGCGATTGAGTGGGGGCGAGAAGCGCTCCGGCACTCTTTGATACCTCGTGTATCCTTGTGGGCGCCGACGAACCCGGAGACGTCGGCGTCGTGTTTGGAGGGAGGCCCTATTCGGGGAGGTCGTAGAGACTAATCTCGCTATCCGGACAGCGAGATCGTCATCTGGGGACGTTAGTACGTGCCGAGGCCGCCTAACAATAGTTTTACGACCGTGACCGGGTCGATCGGGGGGATGACGTGTCAACGCATACTAACTTTGGAGGAAGAGATAGGCGCGGGACAAATAATGTGTACTTTAAATTAAAAAAACATTTTGAACAAAGAGTTGGAAGGAATCGGTTAGCCCGCGCACATTCTTCACAATACAGCCTCCACTGCCGCTGATGTAATGTCAATCGATGTTTATCAATCCATGGTACTAAAAATTTACAAATATTTTTCTATATTTACTGTGAAAATTGAGCGCCTCAAGGAATTCACTAACTCCCCACAGTGGTCAGAAGTAAGGTTATTAATAATACTTTTATTTGTAGCTGTAATACAATCTGTAAAAATATTATCTATGCATGTTGCTGTATTGGCTGTTATCCTAGTCGGTGATAGAAATATATTTTTACAGTTGAATGATTAAAATAGACTGTTTAATTTTATGCCTAAGGAGGACTTATCTATTAAAAAATATATATTAAAATCTCCGCAAACAAATATTTTTTTATTTTTTTTACAAACAATGGATAGAGCCTCCTCCATTTTATTTTCAAAAATGACGTAATCCGCTGATGTATAAAATGTTCTTTATTTAAAGTTTTAGCCAACTTTTCTAAACAGGTGCCTAAAAATTTATAAGAATCTACAAATCGTAACTGAATGAATTCTTCATCGGAAACTGGAATAAATTTAGTAAATGAGATATAGTTCTCTTTAGTTTAAGGAATGATTTTTATCGCTCCTGGAGCTTCTCCTAGATCTTTGATAAATAGATAGCTGACATAGCTTTCCAGATTGTGGAAAAATATCATTACAAATTTGGGAATTTTGTATTGTAAATTACAATAGTTATGAGCTGCGCCACGATAACGGTCTGATGATATATGAGGTCTATATTCAAAACATCACGAAAATGAGGATAAGATGTGACTCTTTCAGAATGATGTCGGTAAAAGGTTTGCCATAACACTCCATAAAAAACAAAACTCATCGTTTTTCTGAATGTTAAGGCAAGCGTTTTTATTCTTAATGACTCTCGGCAGTTGTAAAAATGTGGACCCCCCATCCCGCAACGGTTGGTAACGGTTTACATTTACCTCCAAATGTGAAGCACTTAGGAAGGCCCAACCACTTTCACGTTGCTCAAACTCTCTCTCTTTTCAAAAGTTGTTGATAAGTACTTTAAAAAAGAAAGTTGAAGAGATAAGTTTAAGAGTAAACAAATAACAAACCATCACAGGAAACTGTATTTTTGAGACACGTGTTTAGTATTTTTTAAAACACAAACCGAAGTTGATAATCACGTTTGTGGTGGAATAGTAACTTTATTACCGGAAAAGGGTTCAGTAATCAAATTCAAAAATTATAACCATAAGGCTACTTTTTAGACATATACTTACTACAATACTTTAAAGATACACTATCTATCATTTTTTAATAAATCTATAATATTATAAGTCATAAAAAAAATTTGGGGTAGGGTAGGTATGTACCCAGGCTTCGGCGTGGGTATCTAGTTAAGTTTGAGTAGATGATTTTAGGGGGTGGGTCATGACCCTCATGATCCCCCCTCTCTGACCGCGCCTACTAGGTATCTACACATATTCATTGTGTGGGTAATTCAAGGGTTAGTTTTGAACAAGCAAAAAATTTGCTAGTAACGTTTTAAAGCGAACCGTATGGAAGGTGTCGGTGGCAAAACTGGCGTTATCAAAATTGTGTAAAGTATGAAATCGTTTCCGTTATGCTACCCAGAATATTTATTTCAAAACATTTTTACTTCGAATATGTAATTCAAGTTTTTTTTTTATTCTAGGATAATGAGGCTATAAATAATATTTTTTATTCAACGTTATTCGTCATGGTAAGTATAGTTCTGAGCGACGATATGCTAATAATTCTTTTTTAATTCAGATTTTTCTCAAATTACTCCATTTTTTCTATGGGCAGGTAAAAATTTATTCCAGAAATGAATCCATCATCCTTAAATTATACTAAAACGATTATACGAAGACAAACTTGGAATAATAGCTACATGTAGTCAGAAATAGAGCGCAGACTCGATGGCGGGAGATGCACTTTTCTCCCCCCTCCCCCACCTACCTGCAGGGGGGGCCTCCGCGTGCCTGCCGGTCTAAATCAGCTCAGAACCGACCAATGATCAGCTGTGCCAAGCGGGGTCTTCCTAGACAAAAGTGCAAGGTCACAAAACCCCTACTATATTGTTCTTTAAAAATGTCAAAAACCAAATATATTGTTTAACCCTTCAAAACCCATTTTGTTTTTTATTATGACTTGCTTATTACTTAGTCTTCAAGCAATATGCTTTTTTCGATATGCCGCGAATAATTTATTGTAAACTATCTTAATGTATGCCGCGCGCAAATTAAATAAAAAATAAATAAAGAAATCATGCAAATATCAATTGTATAAATAAAAAAAAAATATACTTGATGAGGTAGAATAAGCGCTTAATATAAAAAATATTCTTTATTTCCTCTGTGTACAAAACTCATTTCAAAAATGTTACAAACCAATTACTTATAGTCCATGAGCCAGATAGTATATTTTGCCTGTCATTTCTTCTCAAGCGATAACTCGTGAAATGCTTCAGAGAGTTGTATTATGGAGCATGGTGAACGTCAGCTGCCGTTCCGTGGGTGGGTGCGGCAGCGGCAGCCTCTCAATCACGTAAAAAAAATAATTGTTTTCAATCTTTTCCTCCCGACTGAAATTTTTTCCACCTTTCACTTATCAGCTGACGACCTTTTCACCAACAAAGAGCCAGCTGACGTTTTTATTTATCCAAAATAGCATGTAAAGTATCATCTGACACATTTTCAAGTGAGAGGAAATCACTGAACGAAATTTTTTTTACATGTTCGTGTGACCAGCTGACGTATAATCCACCACGGTACGGTCAGCTGACTTTTTTTATCTTCGAAAAATTGCGTTAACTATCATTTAACAAATTTTCAGTCGGGAGGAAATGATTAAAAACATATTTTTTTTTACGTGATTGAGAGGCTGCCGGCGCCTCACCCACCAACGGAGCGGCAGCTGACGTTCACCATGCTACATAATATAATACTCTGAAGCGTTTTACCAGTTATCGCTTGAGAGGGAATTGGTCACGAAAACCTGTTGCTGGTTCACGGACTATTAGAACTAGTGACAAGCTTGCATAGGTTACGGTGACTGCTTAGCATCAGGCAGGCCGTAAGCTTGTTTGCCACCTTGGTGGCATATAAGAAAGCCAAAGGGGGCAGTGTGATTGAGAATGAGAAAACTGGACTTTAGAATTAACCTGTGTTAAAATATGTGCCTTCTTGAATTTAGGTTACTATCAATAAATAGGTTAGCTAAGATATTTTATTTTGGTCTCAAATGGTATTATGATATTATTAAAATAAATTATAAATTAATATTCTTTATTGCATAGTAAATAACAAAACAATATAAAAGACACAATACAATAATTACACGTTTCATAATATGGCCAAGTTTAGCGGATTGTCGAGTACTAATATTAATAATACTTTGATAAATATTAATAAATAATACATTTACTTTGATAAACAATGCTCTATAGGCATGGTTAAGTTGAATAATTGCATCATTAATGTTTTTACCTGCCTAGATCTGTAGATATGTAATGATCTTGAAAATCGTTAGAGCTTTTTAAATCGTTTGTTATGAAATTTATAAAAACTGAAAAAAGTTTAGATTTAGACTGACCACTTTTACTGCCTGAAAGATGATAAAGATTAATCCAGAGATTAAATTCTGTCAATAACTGAGGACGAGAAGCGTAGGTAAGAAAGTATGCCCAAGACAATATCATGATCAACTGTGTTAAAAGGAATTGTTCGAAATGATGCCCACGGCTACTTTCTACCACCGCACCGCTTGCCATCGGCAGGGAATTCATCCTCACACTTTAGAACCTAAATGGTCGCGTACAGTGCTGTTTCAGAGAAACTTCCTCCCGTGAACGCTTGTGTTGTGGAATGAGCTCCCTGCGGATTCTTCAAGAAAGAAGTTATTAGGTTTCTGAAGGGTCAGCAACGCTTGAGTGATACCCCTGGAGTTGCAAGCGTCCATAGGCTACGGTGACCGCTTACCATCAGGCGGACCGTAAGCTTGTTTGCCACCATAGTGGTATAAATATATATATATAAAACATGATAAGTACTACTTTTTAGATTGATATTTACATCTATTATGTTTTTTTATTTAAACATTGCAGAAGGCCGGGGTAAAAGTTTTTGTTCTATAGATACAATGTGTCATAGGGGTCATCAATACATAAATACTTTATCAACCTGAAATAGTGTAATGAACGAAAGTGACGTTAAGTTAAGTACAAATATGTATTGTCGATTCAGTTTTCGCCGTACTAAACTGGGGATGGAAAATGAAGACACCTACAGACTTGGCAACATAGACTGCATCTACGCGGTGCATGTTGATGTTAATATGCTAAATTCGTATTAATGGGTAATATCGTTTTACTTACATAGAGAAATAATTTAAGTTTTAATAATATTTAAGTACCTACTTACATATCTACCTAAAGATTTTTTTTGAGAAGGGAAATTATTTGTGCTCATGCAAGTAAAGTGTGTCAATGTAAAATATCTATCTCCATTTAGTCCTTTTTTTGTATGTATTTTCTTAAATATTTATACATATTTATATTCATAGATATGAGTATATAGATATTTATAAGACACTACTTACTTCTTAGTGTACGCCTAATATGTCATCTGCACGGTCCTGCGTGATAATGTGATAAGCGAGAATTACTGTCGACAAACTGCCCAGCAGTTTGGCAGAACACTATGTTTAGTAATTAAGCTTTTTTTTGTATGAATTAATAATATAAAAATAACAAAAAAAGACAGAAAAGCATTTGTTATTTGTTTTGCAAATAATTATTTTTAAAACTTAGTTCGTAACTCAAATATAGCAAGTAGATTAGTGTAATAACTTGTGAAAAGTGATTTTTTTAACATTAACCTTTTTTTTTGTCAATAGCTTAGCATGATTTTATTGCACAAATCGATATTCTTATTCCTTTTCAATCACAATATTTGAAATCAAAAATATCACAACAGGTTTGTCATTTGTGATTTTGCATTTCGGAGCAATAAGGTTTATGCATTGGGTTTATGACCTGTGTTTTTGCAAGTGTATTTTTAAACCACCGCTTGAAGCAAGCTTCTTCTTACAAATATCGCAGCTATAAGGTTTTTCACCCGTGTGTTTCCGCATGTGGACTGTCAAATCCCAGTGGCAAATAAATTTTTCATCACAAATGTTACAGCTGTAAGGTTTACAATTTGTGTGCCTTCGCAAGTGAACTTTCAAACCAGTACTAGAAGTAAATTTGTTATTACAAATATCGCAGCAATAAGGTTTATCTCCTGTGTGTGTCCGCATGTGGATTTTTAAATCCCAGTTACGAATAAAATTTTTATTACAAATGACACAGCTGAAAGGTTTGTTACTTGTGTGCTTCCGCCAATGAACTGTCAGACTACTTTTAGAACTAAACTTCCTATTACAAATATCGCAGGTAAAAGGTTTATCACCTGTGTGCTTCCGCATATGGATTGTTAAATAACAACTAAGAATAAATTTTTCTTTACAAATATCACAGCAATATGGTTTATCACCTGTGTGTTTCCGCATGTGGGCTGTTAAACCACTGCCATAAGTAAAATTTTTGTTACAAATATTGCAGCAGTAAGGTTTATTACCTGAATGTAACCGCAAATGGTCTGTCAAACTACTTCTATGACTAAATTTCATGTTACAAATATCACAGCAATAAGGTTTATCACCTGTGTGTTTACGCATGTGGACTTTTAAATTACAATTAAAATTAAATTTTTTATTACAAACGTTGCAGCAGTGTGGTTTATCACCTGTGTGGCTCCGCATGTGGACTTTCAAACCACCTTTTTGAGTAAATTTCTTATTACAAATATCGCAGCAGTATGGTTTATCAATACCATGTGTCCGCATGTGTATGTTCAGTGTATTGCCACTGCTACACTGTGTACCACAGAGTGTACAGCGGTGTTGGGGTCCTGCAATGAGAGTGCTGCGGAGCTGCCCACTGCTGCCGCTTGTTGTTTGCGCACGACTAGACCTGACACCTGAAAACAAACACAACAACAATTCAATCAATAATGTCATTATTACTTTATTCTATATTTATCTTTTAGTCATTTGTCCATCTGATTCAATGCACTGTAATTTTTGACTTCGGATATATTAATAGGAAAATTTTTGCCAGCAGCTCAGCCTGCCCTAAATTCGGTTATAGGCGTGAAATTTCTACGTCAACCCCATAATTATAGGTACTTATGAGGTTAGCTGTTGCTATAGTTCGTTTAAGCTTGGTTTTAGTTAATCCCGCGGGAACTTTTCAATTTTTCGGGATAAAAACTATCCTATGCCCTTCACCGGGACTCAAACCTCCACACCAAATTTCATCTAAATTGGTTCAGCGTTTAAGCGTAAAGACACAGGTAACAGAGAGACATACATAATTACTTTCGCATTTGCGAAGAGGTACCAGACAGACACAGTTGCCTTCGCGTTTAAAATATTAGTATGGATAGACTTATCACCCATCTCGCACCACGTCAGTCTAGGTGCACGCGGAATTATATTTGAGTCGCAGGACAGCCGGCGTATGATCGTAATACTCTAACAAAGATTTTCGTTCTGAGTACAGCATAGAAATCGGTTTAGTCAAACGCAAGATCCTTTTCATACCGATACGTACATACAAACATACGGGTCAAACTGAGAACCTCCTTTTTTTTAAGTCGGTTAAAAATAAAAATACATGCTCAAATAATTGAGTTAATAATTATTTATTCGCCTTATAGCGAAATAAAGACAGAAAAAAGTTATTTTGATTTTTAACCCTTTAAACTTTATAAAATCAAGCATTCATTTTTATAGCAGGGGAGCCCACGATGCTAAATGGGGATTTACTCGAGCGTCATAGACCTATTGGGTTGCAAAGCTTAGATGATAAGACGAAAAAATGGTATATAATGTATATCTTTTCATCGGTGGGAGGAGCGGCTATAGATTTTCAAATATGTAACAAAATACTGTTGAATGGGCATACTTGAGCGCGTCAGATGTTGATAGCATCAATGTCCTACGGATTATTTTTATAATGTACGTATAATCTGATCGTTTGCATGATGCGGGTGGTAGTACTTAAGGGTTGAAAATGAAAAAAAAAAAATTGATCGAGCGCGTCAGATTTTCTAAGGGGGTGTTAAGTGAACCAAAAAAAATCTCATTCAATAATCTGACGATTTCGATGTGTCGCAAACTCGTGCCCATTATAATGTGCAAAAATTCGCCATTTTGAAATACTCAAGCGCGTCAGATTAAGATATATATGGTTCATCTTTATGTCCTAGACGTGCTGTCTCATAATCTGATGATTATCTAGAGGGATTCGCCTAATCGGACAAAAAAAAATATTTTTTTTTTAAACCATTGGACTTAATTAATTGAAAAGCACATTAAATAGCATGCAAATAAAAAAGTGTATGTTTGTTAAGTAGAATACCTGTATTTATAAGAAAATATTTTTCTTTAAATGCTAAAAAAAAAATTTATTTTAATTAATTGATTAATGACGGAGTGAGAGGGTAATAGATAGAGAAAGATGAGAGGGGAATAGAAACGCGGAGAGGGGAATATAGGCATCACGCAACTGCACATATTTAAATTTATCCACGAATTTTTGTTACTTCGGCTTGTGGAAATGGTCAGATTACATATTTGTCGTTATCCTTGAATTATTTCCTTCAAAATAAAAAAAAATAGTGGAATATACACTTTTTAGCATGTAATTAACTCAACCTACATTAATCTGACGCGCTCGAGATTTTCTGATGATCAATTTTTTTTACTAATCTGATCCTTTATCCTTGACGGGCGGCCTTATATATTGGGCTCATATTTGGTGGAGGTACTTAACCGGGTACAAGGTATCCCCCTGTATATTATTCTGCAGCGCTTTAGTAAATCCCGAAATCCCCGCTTGGGCTCCCCTACTATTATTAATATTCAAAAAATTAGTATATTTAATAACTTTGACGATTCAAAAGAGTTTATAAAAACCTAATTTGAATAAAAAAAATTGACTTTGATTGGAACTACTGACTTAGAAAAGTGAACGAAACCTACATTTCTACCCAATTTAAACCACACGACTTACCGCATTTAGGTGCGTTTACTTAGTGTTACTCAAAACTTGTTACATATTTACCCATTTAACTTACTCTCTTGGCCTCTCTAAATTAACATGTTACACGTACCTACCTAGTGTGTTTCAACTTAACATGCTCGCCTGTGATAAAAAGATTTTTTTCTTTTCATTTCGAGCTACTTATATTTTACGTGCCTATATTCTTATAAAAAATAAATTCTTAAACCGAAAGTATCCATTCAAATATTGCTAAGATTCCAAAAAAAACAAAGTAAATAGTGTCAACTGTACCAAATATTCAGTTGGAAAAGTCAATTAATCGTCAAACACATACGAAGTAGCAAAATAAGCTATAAAGCTGTATATTTAAGTTTTATAGAGGCTGTATAAGCGCTTATACAGACCATATAAGTGAAGAAAGGGCCCAAATTAAACAGCTTTTTACGTTAGTGGGGCTATATTATTGCTGTAGAAGCAAAGAAAAACTTGTCTAACAGCTCTACTAGGTCTGTTATTCGCCGAACAAAGAAACCATTGCACTACAAAGATTATCATTTAATAAAATATAAAAAATTATTTATTATTATCATAATATAGTCCATTGAAATGTTACATGAGCTTTGCATTTGTTAGAGGACGCAATTTTATTTTTGGGACATGTGTGGAGGGTCAATAGAAACTTAACCTCAAGTTTGAGGGGTCGCCACCCTCGTCATCCGGCCGCCATCTTGGAAAAAGGGGTGAAAACACTTTTTCGCGATATCTCGGAAACTATGCGTCTAACAAAAAAAATTCGTAGACATTATTTGCAGCAAATTTTTTTGCCTACAAATATGTTTATATAAATTTTTGCCCTAAATTAAAATATTTTACAAAAAATTCTTTTTTGCTCTATAACTTTTTTTTTATACATTTTACAAAAAAACTACCTCAGACCAATCTTGTAGATGATCTTTTGAGGAAATTTTTTTTCTGTAATTTTTTTAATCACATTAATGGAAAACGCTGTTACAGCGCTCCGAAGTTGACCGGGTTCGTCAATGCTCATGAGAATCCGGTCAGAACGAAATGTTTAACTTATTTTTGATTTTTTTATTGTAAATATATTCTTAAAATGTTTTTGTTATATTGGTACAACTTTACTAATTCATTCCTAACTCTTTTCCCCGCCACCTATGAGGTAGAGTATGTAGGCGCTTTGTTTTTTACGTGACATCATAAATTAGCTGGTGGTACCGCGCTATTCCTGAGTGAAAAAGTCAAACCATCTTTGCTCACTCTTGTTGGCGAACGTTTTTTCATAACTTTTTACGGCGGTAATAAAGACGACTCACTAGACGGCTTGCGATACAAACGATTTGCCAAGACAGTGACTAAAAATTCATTTAATTTACCATCGCTTCCTCCAACACAAAATTACCGCCGCAATTACCCTTTTGTGAGACATTTGTCTCAGAAATATTTATTGTAACCCAAACTTCTAGAAGACAGGTCGTAAAACTTCCAAACGTTTGAAAGCATTTCAATCGTTATCCTTTTTCGGGTTCCGTAGCCAAATGGCGAAAAACGGAACCCTTATAGATTCGTCATGTCTGTCTGTCTGTCTGTCCGTCCGTATGTATGTCACAGCCACTTTTTTCCGGAACTATAAGATCTATACTGTTGAAACTTGATAAGTAGATGAATTCTGTGAACCGCATTAAGATTATCACACAAAAATAGAAAAAAAACAATAAATTTTTGGGGTTCCCCATACTTAGAACTGAAACTCAAAAATTTTTTTTTCATCAAACAATCATACGTGTTGGGTAGGTATCTATGCAGTCTTCAAAATTGATATTGAGATTTCTAATATTCTATCTATTTCTAATACATATATATATATATATATATAAACTGAATACTTTGCGCGAGAGACACTTCCAAAGTTATAAAATGTGTGTCCCCCCCCTGTAACTTCTAAAATAAACTTCCACCGAAAATTGGTTTGATTGGTAATTAATACCTAATACATGTCAAATTATTTCACATCTCCTGTGGTGTATGCTTTGTAGAAGCACGAGCGACGATGTGACGTGTTCACGTGTGTGATGATGATTCGTCATATCATAACGCGTGCAGGCAAATACATGTTTGATGATCGTATATAATTTGTATAATAGACTAGCGTAGGGTTGCCATAAGTGTGAGGACTCAGACCGGGACATTTCAAGAAAAACTAGTAAAGGTAGAGAAAAGGAACTTTTATAACAACAATAGGTAACTTTAAAGGTTTAGTCTATGCCTAAACACAAAACAACTTTTAACACAGCCATTCAATGCCAGCAACCCGCCCGTCGGGTTTTCTGCGTGCTACCGGGAAACGCCATACGATATTTCTTCTCTCTTTCGCTCTCAAGTGAATTATCAGAGGTGCGAAAGAGAATAGAAATATCGTAAAGCGCTTCCCGGTAGCCCGTCTGTTTTCGCTACGAAGGCAAAAATGCTCGTTATTAAAGGCTATCATATCCCGGCCGATAAGCAAATTGTCCCGGTTTAAAAATCATATTTATTTAATAGAGGGATGGACTTGGTAAACAGTAATATAACTACAATAAACGCGCTCTAACTAGCTAGGCTAATTGTACGTGGATAGAACGATGTAAGCGCTGATACTTGTCCGTTCACGTTTCGCGAATTTACGTTGACAGTGTCGCTTTTTTTTTTTTTTTCTGAGCTGACTATGCAGTTGGCTGTCGCAGCCATTACTGCTTCACCGGGCTTTTGGGGCGAGACTCTGAAGGAGTCTCAGCCCATATAGCGCCCAACGCTCAAGGGCTCCCGCGGGGGAAGCCTCGGCTTGGGTTGTCGCTCTCGTGAGTCACCGCCAGGAGGGGAGTTCCCCGTTACGCGGGTACGATTGCGATTGAGTGGGGGCGAGAAGCGCTCCGGCACTCTTTGATACCTCGTGTATCCTTGTGGGCGCCGACGAACCCGGAGACGTCGGCGTCGTGTTTGGAGGGAGGCCCTATTCGGGGAGGTCGTAGAGACTAATCTCGCTATCCGGACAGCGAGATCGTCATCTGGGGACGTTAGTACGTGCCGAGGCCGCCTAACAATAGTTTTACGACCGTGACCGGGTCGATCGGGGGGATGACGTGTCAACGCATACTAACTTTGGAGGAAGAGATAGGCGCGGGACAAATAATGTGTACTTTAAATTAAAAAAACATTTTGAACAAAGAGTTGGAAGGAATCGGTTAGCCCGCGCACATTCTTCACAATACAGCCTCCACTGCCGCTGATGTAATGTCAATCGATGTTTATCAATCCATGGTACTAAAAATTTACAAATATTTTTCTATATTTACTGTGAAAATTGAGCGCCTCAAGGAATTCACTAACTCCCCACAGTGGTCAGAAGTAAGGTTATTAATAATACTTTTATTTGTAGCTGTAATACAATCTGTAAAAATATTATCTATGCATGTTGCTGTATTGGCTGTTATCCTAGTCGGTGATAGAAATATATTTTTACAGTTGAATGATTAAAATAGACTGTTTAATTTTATGCCTAAGGAGGACTTATCTATTAAAAAATATATATTAAAATCTCCGCAAACAAATATTTTTTTATTTTTTTTACAAACAATGGATAGAGCCTCCTCCATTTTATTTTCAAAAATGACGTAATCCGCTGATGTATAAAATGTTCTTTATTTAAAGTTTTAGCCAACTTTTCTAAACAGGTGCCTAAAAATTTATAAGAATCTACAAATCGTAACTGAATGAATTCTTCATCGGAAACTGGAATAAATTTAGTAAATGAGATATAGTTCTCTTTAGTTTAAGGAATGATTTTTATCGCTCCTGGAGCTTCTCCTAGATCTTTGATAAATAGATAGCTGACATAGCTTTCCAGATTGTGGAAAAATATCATTACAAATTTGGGAATTTTGTATTGTAAATTACAATAGTTATGAGCTGCGCCACGATAACGGTCTGATGATATATGAGGTCTATATTCAAAACATCACGAAAATGAGGATAAGATGTGACTCTTTCAGAATGATGTCGGTAAAAGGTTTGCCATAACACTCCATAAAAAACAAAACTCATCGTTTTTCTGAATGTTAAGGCAAGCGTTTTTATTCTTAATGACTCTCGGCAGTTGTAAAAATGTGGACCCCCCATCCCGCAACGGTTGGTAACGGTTTACATTTACCTCCAAATGTGAAGCACTTAGGAAGGCCCAACCACTTTCACGTTGCTCAAACTCTCTCTCTTTTCAAAAGTTGTTGATAAGTACTTTAAAAAAGAAAGTTGAAGAGATAAGTTTAAGAGTAAACAAATAACAAACCATCACAGGAAACTGTATTTTTGAGACACGTGTTTAGTATTTTTTAAAACACAAACCGAAGTTGATAATCACGTTTGTGGTGGAATAGTAACTTTATTACCGGAAAAGGGTTCAGTAATCAAATTCAAAAATTATAACCATAAGGCTACTTTTTAGACATATACTTACTACAATACTTTAAAGATACACTATCTATCATTTTTTAATAAATCTATAATATTATAAGTCATAAAAAAAATTTGGGGTAGGGTAGGTATGTACCCAGGCTTCGGCGTGGGTATCTAGTTAAGTTTGAGTAGATGATTTTAGGGGGTGGGTCATGACCCTCATGATCCCCCCTCTCTGACCGCGCCTACTAGGTATCTACACATATTCATTGTGTGGGTAATTCAAGGGTTAGTTTTGAACAAGCAAAAAATTTGCTAGTAACGTTTTAAAGCGAACCGTATGGAAGGTGTCGGTGGCAAAACTGGCGTTATCAAAATTGTGTAAAGTATGAAATCGTTTCCGTTATGCTACCCAGAATATTTATTTCAAAACATTTTTACTTCGAATATGTAATTCAAGTTTTTTTTTTATTCTAGGATAATGAGGCTATAAATAATATTTTTTATTCAACGTTATTCGTCATGGTAAGTATAGTTCTGAGCGACGATATGCTAATAATTCTTTTTTAATTCAGATTTTTCTCAAATTACTCCATTTTTTCTATGGGCAGGTAAAAATTTATTCCAGAAATGAATCCATCATCCTTAAATTATACTAAAACGATTATACGAAGACAAACTTGGAATAATAGCTACATGTAGTCAGAAATAGAGCGCAGACTCGATGGCGGGAGATGCACTTTTCTCCCCCCTCCCCCACCTACCTGCAGGGGGGGCCTCCGCGTGCCTGCCGGTCTAAATCAGCTCAGAACCGACCAATGATCAGCTGTGCCAAGCGGGGTCTTCCTAGACAAAAGTGCAAGGTCACAAAACCCCTACTATATTGTTCTTTAAAAATGTCAAAAACCAAATATATTGTTTAACCCTTCAAAACCCATTTTGTTTTTTATTATGACTTGCTTATTACTTAGTCTTCAAGCAATATGCTTTTTTCGATATGCCGCGAATAATTTATTGTAAACTATCTTAATGTATGCCGCGCGCAAATTAAATAAAAAATAAATAAAGAAATCATGCAAATATCAATTGTATAAATAAAAAAAAAATATACTTGATGAGGTAGAATAAGCGCTTAATATAAAAAATATTCTTTATTTCCTCTGTGTACAAAACTCATTTCAAAAATGTTACAAACCAATTACTTATAGTCCATGAGCCAGATAGTATATTTTGCCTGTCATTTCTTCTCAAGCGATAACTCGTGAAATGCTTCAGAGAGTTGTATTATGGAGCATGGTGAACGTCAGCTGCCGTTCCGTGGGTGGGTGGGGCAGCGGCAGCCTCTCAATCACGTAAAAAAAATAATTGTTTTCAATCTTTTCCTCCCGACTGAAATTTTTTCCACCTTTCACTTATCAGCTGACGACCTTTTCACCAACAAAGAGCCAGCTGACGTTTTTATTTATCCAAAATAGCATGTAAAGTATCATCTGACACATTTTCAAGTGAGAGGAAATCACTGAACGAAATTTTTTTTACATGTTCGTGTGACCAGCTGACGTATAATCCACCACGGTACGGTCAGCTGACTTTTTTTATCTTCGAAAAATTGCGTTAACTATCATTTAACAAATTTTCAGTCGGGAGGAAATGATTAAAAACATATTTTTTTTTACGTGATTGAGAGGCTGCCGGCGCCTCACCCACCAACGGAGCGGCAGCTGACGTTCACCATGCTACATAATATAATACTCTGAAGCGTTTTACCAGTTATCGCTTGAGAGGGAATTGGTCACGAAAACCTGTTGCTGGTTCACGGACTATTAGAACTAGTGACAAGCTTGCATAGGTTACGGTGACTGCTTAGCATCAGGCAGGCCGTAAGCTTGTTTGCCACCTTGGTGGCATATAAGAAAGCCAAAGGGGGCAGTGTGATTGAGAATGAGAAAACTGGACTTTAGAATTAACCTGTGTTAAAATATGTGCCTTCTTGAATTTAGGTTACTATCAATAAATAGGTTAGCTAAGATATTTTATTTTGGTCTCAAATGGTATTATGATATTATTAAAATAAATTATAAATTAATATTCTTTATTGCATAGTAAATAACAAAACAATATAAAAGACACAATACAATAATTACACGTTTCATAATATGGCCAAGTTTAGCGGATTGTCGAGTACTAATATTAATAATACTTTGATAAATATTAATAAATAATACATTTACTTTGATAAACAATGCTCTATAGGCATGGTTAAGTTGAATAATTGCATCATTAATGTTTTTACCTGCCTAGATCTGTAGATATGTAATGATCTTGAAAATCGTTAGAGCTTTTTAAATCGTTTGTTATGAAATTTATAAAAACTGAAAAAAGTTTAGATTTAGACTGACCACTTTTACTGCCTGAAAGATGATAAAGATTAATCCAGAGATTAAATTCTGTCAATAACTGAGGACGAGAAGCGTAGGTAAGAAAGTATGCCCAAGACAATATCATGATCAACTGTGTTAAAAGGAATTGTTCGAAATGATGCCCACGGCTACTTTCTACCACCGCACCGCTTGCCATCGGCAGGGAATTCATCCTCACACTTTAGAACCTAAATGGTCGCGTACAGTGCTGTTTCAGAGAAACTTCCTCCCGTGAACGCTTGTGTTGTGGAATGAGCTCCCTGCGGATTCTTCAAGAAAGAAGTTATTAGGTTTCTGAAGGGTCAGCAACGCTTGAGTGATACCCCTGGAGTTGCAAGCGTCCATAGGCTACGGTGACCGCTTACCATCAGGCGGACCGTAAGCTTGTTTGCCACCATAGTGGTATAAATATATATATATAAAACATGATAAGTACTACTTTTTAGATTGATATTTACATCTATTATGTTTTTTTATTTAAACATTGCAGAAGGCCGGGGTAAAAGTTTTTGTTCTATAGATACAATGTGTCATAGGGGTCATCAATACATAAATACTTTATCAACCTGAAATAGTGTAATGAACGAAAGTGACGTTAAGTTAAGTACAAATATGTATTGTCGATTCAGTTTTCGCCGTACTAAACTGGGGATGGAAAATGAAGACACCTACAGACTTGGCAACATAGACTGCATCTACGCGGTGCATGTTGATGTTAATATGCTAAATTCGTATTAATGGGTAATATCGTTTTACTTACATAGAGAAATAATTTAAGTTTTAATAATATTTAAGTACCTACTTACATATCTACCTAAAGATTTTTTTTGAGAAGGGAAATTATTTGTGCTCATGCAAGTAAAGTGTGTCAATGTAAAATATCTATCTCCATTTAGTCCTTTTTTTGTATGTATTTTCTTAAATATTTATACATATTTATATTCATAGATATGAGTATATAGATATTTATAAGACACTACTTACTTCTTAGTGTACGCCTAATATGTCATCTGCACGGTCCTGCGTGATAATGTGATAAGCGAGAATTACTGTCGACAAACTGCCCAGCAGTTTGGCAGAACACTATGTTTAGTAATTAAGCTTTTTTTTGTATGAATTAATAATATAAAAATAACAAAAAAAGACAGAAAAGCATTTGTTATTTGTTTTGCAAATAATTATTTTTAAAACTTAGTTCGTAACTCAAATATAGCAAGTAGATTAGTGTAATAACTTGTGAAAAGTGATTTTTTTAACATTAACCTTTTTTTTTGTCAATAGCTTAGCATGATTTTATTGCACAAATCGATATTCTTATTCCTTTTCAATCACAATATTTGAAATCAAAAATATCACAACAGGTTTGTCATTTGTGATTTTGCATTTCGGAGCAATAAGGTTTATGCATTGGGTTTATGACCTGTGTTTTTGCAAGTGTATTTTTAAACCACCGCTTGAAGCAAGCTTCTTCTTACAAATATCGCAGCTATAAGGTTTTTCACCCGTGTGTTTCCGCATGTGGACTGTCAAATCCCAGTGGCAAATAAATTTTTCATCACAAATGTTACAGCTGTAAGGTTTACAATTTGTGTGCCTTCGCAAGTGAACTTTCAAACCAGTACTAGAAGTAAATTTGTTATTACAAATATCGCAGCAATAAGGTTTATCTCCTGTGTGTGTCCGCATGTGGATTTTTAAATCCCAGTTACGAATAAAATTTTTATTACAAATGACACAGCTGAAAGGTTTGTTACTTGTGTGCTTCCGCCAATGAACTGTCAGACTACTTTTAGAACTAAACTTCCTATTACAAATATCGCAGGTAAAAGGTTTATCACCTGTGTGCTTCCGCATATGGATTGTTAAATAACAACTAAGAATAAATTTTTCTTTACAAATATCACAGCAATATGGTTTATCACCTGTGTGTTTCCGCATGTGGGCTGTTAAACCACTGCCATAAGTAAAATTTTTGTTACAAATATTGCAGCAGTAAGGTTTATTACCTGAATGTAACCGCAAATGGTCTGTCAAACTACTTCTATGACTAAATTTCATGTTACAAATATCACAGCAATAAGGTTTATCACCTGTGTGTTTACGCATGTGGACTTTTAAATTACAATTAAAATTAAATTTTTTATTACAAACGTTGCAGCAGTGTGGTTTATCACCTGTGTGGCTCCGCATGTGGACTTTCAAACCACCTTTTTGAGTAAATTTCTTATTACAAATATCGCAGCAGTATGGTTTATCAATACCATGTGTCCGCATGTGTATGTTCAGTGTATTGCCACTGCTACACTGTGTACCACAGAGTGTACAGCGGTGTTGGGGTCCTGCAATGAGAGTGCTGCGGAGCTGCCCACTGCTGCCGCTTGTTGTTTGCGCACGACTAGACCTGACACCTGAAAACAAACACAACAACAATTCAATCAATAATGTCATTATTACTTTATTCTATATTTATCTTTTAGTCATTTGTCCATCTGATTCAATGCACTGTAATTTTTGACTTCGGATATATTAATAGGAAAATTTTTGCCAGCAGCTCAGCCTGCCCTAAATTCGGTTATAGGCGTGAAATTTCTACGTCAACCCCATAATTATAGGTACTTATGAGGTTAGCTGTTGCTATAGTTCGTTTAAGCTTGGTTTTAGTTAATCCCGCGGGAACTTTTCAATTTTTCGGGATAAAAACTATCCTATGCCCTTCACCGGGACTCAAACCTCCACACCAAATTTCATCTAAATTGGTTCAGCGTTTAAGCGTAAAGACACAGGTAACAGAGAGACATACATAATTACTTTCGCATTTGCGAAGAGGTACCAGACAGACACAGTTGCCTTCGCGTTTAAAATATTAGTATGGATAGACTTATCACCCATCTCGCACCACGTCAGTCTAGGTGCACGCGGAATTATATTTGAGTCGCAGGACAGCCGGCGTATGATCGTAATACTCTAACAAAGATTTTCGTTCTGAGTACAGCATAGAAATCGGTTTAGTCAAACGCAAGATCCTTTTCATACCGATACGTACATACAAACATACGGGTCAAACTGAGAACCTCCTTTTTTTTAAGTCGGTTAAAAATAAAAATACATGCTCAAATAATTGAGTTAATAATTATTTATTCGCCTTATAGCGAAATAAAGACAGAAAAAAGTTATTTTGATTTTTAACCCTTTAAACTTTATAAAATCAAGCATTCATTTTTATAGCAGGGGAGCCCACGATGCTAAATGGGGATTTACTCGAGCGTCATAGACCTATTGGGTTGCAAAGCTTAGATGATAAGACGAAAAAATGGTATATAATGTATATCTTTTCATCGGTGGGAGGAGCGGCTATAGATTTTCAAATATGTAACAAAATACTGTTGAATGGGCATACTTGAGCGCGTCAGATGTTGATAGCATCAATGTCCTACGGATTATTTTTATAATGTACGTATAATCTGATCGTTTGCATGATGCGGGTGGTAGTACTTAAGGGTTGAAAATGAAAAAAAAAAAATTGATCGAGCGCGTCAGATTTTCTAAGGGGGTGTTAAGTGAACCAAAAAAAATCTCATTCAATAATCTGACGATTTCGATGTGTCGCAAACTCGTGCCCATTATAATGTGCAAAAATTCGCCATTTTGAAATACTCAAGCGCGTCAGATTAAGATATATATGGTTCATCTTTATGTCCTAGACGTGCTGTCTCATAATCTGATGATTATCTAGAGGGATTCGCCTAATCGGACAAAAAAAAATATTTTTTTTTTAAACCATTGGACTTAATTAATTGAAAAGCACATTAAATAGCATGCAAATAAAAAAGTGTATGTTTGTTAAGTAGAATACCTGTATTTATAAGAAAATATTTTTCTTTAAATGCTAAAAAAAAAATTTATTTTAATTAATTGATTAATGACGGAGTGAGAGGGTAATAGATAGAGAAAGATGAGAGGGGAATAGAAACGCGGAGAGGGGAATATAGGCATCACGCAACTGCACATATTTAAATTTATCCACGAATTTTTGTTACTTCGGCTTGTGGAAATGGTCAGATTACATATTTGTCGTTATCCTTGAATTATTTCCTTCAAAATAAAAAAAAATAGTGGAATATACACTTTTTAGCATGTAATTAACTCAACCTACATTAATCTGACGCGCTCGAGATTTTCTGATGATCAATTTTTTTTACTAATCTGATCCTTTATCCTTGACGGGCGGCCTTATATATTGGGCTCATATTTGGTGGAGGTACTTAACCGGGTACAAGGTATCCCCCTGTATATTATTCTGCAGCGCTTTAGTAAATCCCGAAATCCCCGCTTGGGCTCCCCTACTATTATTAATATTCAAAAAATTAGTATATTTAATAACTTTGACGATTCAAAAGAGTTTATAAAAACCTAATTTGAATAAAAAAAATTGACTTTGATTGGAACTACTGACTTAGAAAAGTGAACGAAACCTACATTTCTACCCAATTTAAACCACACGACTTACCGCATTTAGGTGCGTTTACTTAGTGTTACTCAAAACTTGTTACATATTTACCCATTTAACTTACTCTCTTGGCCTCTCTAAATTAACATGTTACACGTACCTACCTAGTGTGTTTCAACTTAACATGCTCGCCTGTGATAAAAAGATTTTTTTCTTTTCATTTCGAGCTACTTATATTTTACGTGCCTATATTCTTATAAAAAATAAATTCTTAAACCGAAAGTATCCATTCAAATATTGCTAAGATTCCAAAAAAAACAAAGTAAATAGTGTCAACTGTACCAAATATTCAGTTAGAAAAGTCAATTAATCGTCAAACACATACGAAGTAGCAAAATAAGCTATAAAGCTGTATATTTAAGTTTTATAGAGGCTGTATAAGCGCTTATACAGACCATATAAGTGAAGAAAGGGCCCAAATTAAACAGCTTTTTACGTTAGTGGGGCTATATTATTGCTGTAGAAGCAAAGAAAAACTTGTCTAACAGCTCTACTAGGTCTGTTATTCGCCGAACAAAGAAACCATTGCACTACAAAGATTATCATTTAATAAAATATAAAAAATTATTTATTATTATCATAATATAGTCCATTGAAATGTTACATGAGCTTTGCATTTGTTAGAGGACGCAATTTTATTTTTGGGACATGTGTGGAGGGTCAATAGAAACTTAACCTCAAGTTTGAGGGGTCGCCACCCTCGTCATCCGGCCGCCATCTTGGAAAAAGGGGTGAAAACACTTTTTCGCGATATCTCGGAAACTATGCGTCTAACAAAAAAAATTCGTAGACATTATTTGCAGCAAATTTTTTTGCCTACAAATATGTTTATATAAATTTTTGCCCTAAATTAAAATATTTTACAAAAAATTCTTTTTTGCTCTATAACTTTTTTTTTATACATTTTACAAAAAAACTACCTCAGACCAATCTTGTAGATGATCTTTTGAGGAAATTTTTTTTCTGTAATTTTTTTAATCACATTAATGGAAAACGCTGTTACAGCGCTCCGAAGTTGACCGGGTTCGTCAATGCTCATGAGAATCCGGTCAGAACGAAATGTTTAACTTATTTTTGATTTTTTTATTGTAAATATATTCTTAAAATGTTTTTGTTCTATTGGTACAACTTTACTAATTCATTCCTAACTCTTTTCCCCGCCACCTATGAGGTAGAGTATGTAGGCGCTTTGTTTTTTACGTGACATCATAAATTAGCTGGTGGTACCGCGCTATTCCTGAGTGAAAAAGTCAAACCATCTTTGCTCACTCTTGTTGGCGAACGTTTTTTCATAACTTTTTACGGCGGTAATAAAGACGACTCACTAGACGGCTTGCGATACAAACGATTTGCCAAGACAGTGACTAAAAATTCATTTAATTTACCATCGCTTCCTCCAACACAAAATGCAGCTCGTTTTCACAGTCTCCGGGTATATCACTCGTAGGTCCAGTCGTGGCTCGGAAGATATCAAAATCATGAAGATTGGGGCTGGAAAAAGCATGCAAACATTTGGATGCCAATACAAGCTTCCAAGCCTCCAGCACCCCCTGATCTTATGAAATTAATTTTCTGCAGATGCAAAGGAAACTGTGGAAGCATGTGTCGCTGCAGAAAAGCAGGCCTGAAATGCTCTACAGTATCAAAGTTAATGGAAGAAAATGAATTCGAAGATGAACTTCCAACTATGACTCCAATTTTAACTCATGTCATTCCTCGAACTTTCACATTTGACGTTGATTTAGAGATTCTGAGCCAGAGCCTGAACCATCGAAAAAAAGTAGATTAGAGTAGCTAGCTAATAAGTGATTGAAAATATTATTATGTCGAGGACCTTATAAGTAAGATGTCCGTGGAGTAGGCCTACTGGGAATGCCACGGAAAAAAAACGCTCCTACAGACTCTACCTCATAGGTGGCACGGTCAACTTTGGAGCGCTGTAACAGCGTTTTAAATAAATGAAATTAAAAAAATAACAGAGAAAAATTTTCCTCTAAAGATCATCTACAAGATTGGTCTGAGGTAATTTTTTTGTAAAATGTATAAAAAAAATTATAAAGCAAAAAAATTCTCACTTTATTGCTTATAACTTCTTTAATTTTTAATTTAGGCCAAAAAATTATATAAACATATTAGTAGGCAAAACAATTTGCTACAAATTCTGTATTTACGAATTTTTTGTAAGACGCATAATTTCCGAGATATCGCGAAAAAAGTGTTTTCACCCCTTTTTCCAAGATGGCGGCCGGATGACAAGGGTGGCGACCCCTCAAACTTGAGGTTAAGCTTCTATTGACCCGCCACACATATCCCAAAAATAAAATTGCGTCCTCTAAGAATTGCAATATTCGGTCCTTAAATTGTTACATTTCAATGGACTTATAGTATAAGAACTGAATTTATGAAGTTTATAATAAATACTTGAACTTCGGACAGATAGTGTCAAGTGGTGAAATCAAAGTGCAAATTTTAATTTATCGTGAATCACGCGCCACCATAATAATTAGTTAAAATAAAGAAATAATTATACTTAATACGGTAAGTGTTTTTTTATGAGGTTAGAATTAAAAATTATATGTAAAATAATAGATATGTGTTCATATATAGTATACAGTGATCATTATTCAAGCCTATAATAATATGATATGTATTTAGCTATTGAGAAAAATTATGATTTAATACGTTTCAAAATGACGACATTTGCCAAATATCCTAAATGGTATTTAGAGGTATTTGTACTAGTAAACAAATTGTAATAGTCTAAGTAGCTTAATAAATTTTTGAATTCTATTGTGCAGATATTGTCCTGTCATAAACTTTATAATAGTTTTTTTTTTTATTTATTTTTTAGTTTCAATATACCCTCATAGATAGAAGTCATAAAACCACTGTATTCACAAGAGCCCACAGTTGCGCCATAAAAATAAGTTTTAGAAAGGTGTTTGCATACCATTGTACATAAACAAATATCGAGTGATACTATATAAAACTTAAAGCAGTAATAAGTACGAGTTAACATGCAAAATACAGCCTAAATAAACTGTTTAAAGTTTAACTAAATATTTAAAGTTGTATAGTAGAGTTTTATTATTCTGTTAAAGTACTTTAGGGTTACGCGAATCCCTTAATAGGGGTTTTGTACAGTTTTAGCTGTATAATAAGTCATGAATCATCGTTTTTGTCACCATTGTACATCTTTAAAAGAACTCTTAGATCTAAATGGGCTATTATATTAATGTTGAAAACGCTTGTATGCTGCTTGGGATGAAACTACGTAACACAATGATACACCTATACAGTTCAGCTAATCTTTTTTAGCTTGAAAGTACCTGAAAATATCCATACAGTTTAAAACTCAGTGTATGATAGTTGTCGAAAAAAAAAACATTCTTACCATTATCTAAGGTCAATGACCCAGTCTCGACTCTGGACTGCTGCTGCACCTGGAAGCCTATCGCTATCTCATTCTTAATAACGTATCCCCCAAGTTTATCTCGGTCTGGCTCTATCTCATCCTTGGTGACGTATTTTCCATAAAGTTCATCTCTGTCTCGCTCTATCACATCCTTAATGACGTGTTCCCCATAAAGTTTATTTCTGCCTAGCTCTATCTCATCCTTGATGACGTGTTCGCCATAAAGTTCCTCTCTGTCTCGCTCTATCTCATCCTTGATGATGTGTTCCTCATGAAGTTCCTTTTTGTCTTGCTCTATATCATCCTTGATGATGTGTTCCTCATAAAGTTCATCTCTGTCTCGCTCTATCACATCCCTGATGACGTGATCCCCATAAAGTTTATTTCTGCCTAGCTCTATCTCATCCTTGATGACGTGTTCGCCATAAAGTTCCTCTCTGTCTCGCTCTATCTCATCCTTGATGATGTGTTCCTCATGAAGTTCCTTTTTGTCTTGCTCTATATCATCCTTGATGATGTGTTCCTCATAAAGTTCCTCTTTGTCTCGCTCTATCTCATCCTTGATGATGTGATTCCCATAAAGTTTATCTCTGTCTTGCTCTATCTCATCCTTGATGACGTGTTCCCCATAAATTTTCTCTCTGTCTCTGTCTAACTCATCATTGATGATGTTGTCCCGATGTAGTTCCTCTCTGTTTCGCTCTATCTCATCCTTGATGACGTGTCCCCCGTAATGTTCCTCTCTGTCTTGCTGCTGAACAAATATTTTCAATTAATCTAAAATGACACGGTATTTAGTAAATATTGTATATACAAAAATATTTTTATTTTTATAGCAAAGATACAGTCAAACATTAATCTTTAACTGCAACTGTAGAACCAGAGGAAAATACTTTGATTTTGTATTAGCGAGAAAAGAATTTATAAAGTCGGTACTACAGATTTGTTCTGAAGATATTGGTTGTAATATTGTCATATTAATATCTATTTATATTTATTAAGTATGGTGATGGTATGGTAAGTAAATATAATTGATATTAGGTAAGTAAATAAGCTATCGTTTACCTGCAGATCAAGAGCTTTTTTTCTATTTTGCTTAACTTTCTATTAAAAGGAATGAATCAGTTCATACTTTTGTGGGTAATTCTTAACTATGTATAACCTCCCTGCTATTTGATTAAAAGTTAGCTGTCGTCTATGTTCTTCGTTTTAATGATACAACCAATTACCTTCTAAGTAGGTGGACCGCGCGTCTACGCGCTTATAATTAGGGTTGCCATATTTCTATTTTGTTCCGTTTTTCATCAAAACGCGTATGCAGCAAAACGAATGTCGCTAATTGTCAATTTAATGAAAAATTTAATAAAATGGCACCAAAATATAGGTTTTTTAAAACTTATTGCTAATCTCGAGAGATATCACCTTGTATGTCCCGTATTAGTTCCAAATAGGTATGGCAACCCTACTTAAAATGGACCGCATATATGGTGCTTAATTCTGATCATAAGCACACTTTCTTCTTAGTCGCTTGTTAACATCCCACCGTGAGCATGCCAAATTGTGCAATAAAAAGTTGTCTACATAATACATTAACAAAGAAAGATGGTGTGACCTATCATCGGAGAATAAACCTCATTTACTACTAATATAGTAAAAAAAATACAGATAAAAATGAGAAGTCGTGGCTTAAAAACGTTAAAATCATTTGAATTTAATTAATTCGTTTGTTGAATTCACCATTGGCTTCTCCGCCCTCACTATATTATACGTCAGACAGAAAAGTATAGGCAATTCATATAAAAGGAACATAGACAGTATAATCCCTGACGAACTTTTTGTAATTTTTGCACTTCTACCACCAATAAATTAAACTTTAGATTCACTTTTGGATGTAGGCTTTGGGTCTGTCAGTGTGTGCAATGTTGTCTACACTAATATTATAAAAACAAAAAATACGTATTTTTGTTTGTAAAGAATTAACTCAAAAACTAATGGACCGATTTGAAAAAATATTTTAACATTAGAATGCTGTATTATCACTCACATAAGCTATATTAAGATTAGGAAACCTTACAAAAAATCCAATAATGTAACCCAAGATGTAAAAAAATAACCTATAAAATGCCTGACATCGTGTGCTCTACGAAAGTTATTCATGATACAACAAATTAAGGTAGTACAATTTAAGACAATTAATTATTTTATAAAAATATAAATGTTACTGTTACTAAAACTACTTTTTTATATTAAAAAGTTAATAGAACCGGTAGAAACCAGACCAGACCAGAGGTTTTCGTACATTGGCTATATTCAACAAGGCTGTTTCAATGCCTGTAGTTTACTTTTTGAAGGATTCATACATTTCTTCGTCATCGTTCATTTAATTAAAAAAATATTATAAAAAAAATCGGTCAAGTCCGTACCATTATCTATAAAAACTGTAAAAAATCACGTTTGTTGTATTAGAGCCCCCTAAATAATATGACTACATAACTAAATATTGTGTGAATATTTTAAGCGTCTACCTGTTGCTGTAATCAGTATCGAGCAAAAAAATCACGATAGTTGTATGGGAGCCTTAAATTTTTATTTTATTCTCTTTTTTAGTATTTGTTGTTATAGCGGCAACAGAAATACATCTTCCGTGAAAATTTTAACTGTCTAGCTATCACGGTTTATGAGATACAGCCTGGTGACAGACGGACAGACGGACGGACGGACGGGCAGCGAAGTCTTAGTAATAGGGTTCCTTATTACCTTTCAGGTCCGGAACCCTAAAAAGCACTAAAAAATAAGTACCATAGCGCTGTATGCAACTTGAACAGTTCCCTACGCAGTGCTCAGCGGGCGTTAAAAGTTAATACCTTCTTTATTTATGTATATAAAAGGCAATATCCCGACTGAATCACCACCGCCCAGCCTGAACCGCTAAAAATTTGGAGAAGGAGGTTGTTATACAACATAAAGACATTGAAGAATTTAATTTATTATTTAATAAGATTATATCCTACTCTAAGAGGGGAAAGGTGATAGCATAGTTTGTTTATGATTGAGAAATTTTATCGATGCTAATTTGTTATCGATGCTCTTCAACATAAATCGAAAACCAATTATTTTGTTTTTTAACACAACTTATAACATTCATGCTATGGTATTTCTTAAAATATAGGCCTCAAAGCTAAGGGAAGAGGGGTTACAAAAATTGCATTAGGTAAAATATTTTTATACAAAACTTGGTATTAATACTTTCGAACACAATTAATAAAATAGGTGGTTCGGATTTTTTTTTTAATTCAACCCGTATGGTCTGAAAGAGGTGGCTAATTTTGAATGGGAAATAATATTTTATCGTAAATTTTATCCAAACTTCGTGTAAATGTTCTAGAAAACAATCCATATATCAGGGAAATTATATTTTTTTGGGTAAATTTACGTGATATATAGTATTAATGCTCTCCGATACATTAAGTAAAACATGTAATTCAGTGTTTTTTTTTTAAATTCAACCTAATAAGGGAGAAACTTGGAAATTAAGTTTCTCAACAATTTTCAGAAGGGCAAAAGCTTCTGAAAACAGTTTTCTCAAAGTTTAACGGTTAAACTTTAACCCCTAGATAAAGTACTTAACATACTATAAGTAGGTTACCTTTATCTCTACTTATAATATATTGCAGCATGTAAAACTCAGGATTCCATGGATTTAGAATCACAATTACTCCTACAGGGATTCTCCAAATGACAATTAAGTTTTGGATTAAGTTATGGTGGAGCATTAATACTATATATAAAGTAAATTTACCCAAAAAAAAAAAAATTTCCCTGATATAAAACTTTAAAATCAAGACTCCTTAGCTCTTGTGAATTAAAACACTCTAAGTATTCACTTACTCGTATTTCAAGCTCCGCTCTGTTATTCTCTTCTGTCTGTTCATAAACAAGTTCTGTTTTGATCACCACTTTGCTTCCATCTCTCACCAGCTCTGTTACCTCCTGCACTGCTGCACTGTTAACCCAACTACAAGGGCCTATTCCCTCTTTTACTTCTGTTGTTTTCATTGTGAACCTGCTCATTGTCACTACCCTTGCCTCATAGTTTTAATGTAAATCATTTCAATTTATAATTTCAGAATAGTAATTTATGATTCAGATACCTAAAACAAAAGAAAAGGTTGTAGGTTTCAACTTATTGTTTTTAATGGGACGCGATTTGTACACATTTTTAACAGACTCCAAAAAAAGGGGAAACCCCTAATTCTGTGCATGTTTGTTACATGAGAACTTTCAAACGATTTGGTTTTTTTTACATATAGGAAAAGGTTAACCCACGGTTTGGTCCCATTTAAATTGAGTATGGATCGGTTCAAGAAAACCAGAGTTAGATGAGAAAAGTTGGCTTTCATCATTATCATCACTTTAGGCTTTGATTATTTAGAAGACCTACTTTAACTCGCGACTACGTAAGACACGTCGAAATCTTAACGTATCTGATTTGGTACGCTCATTGAATTTGGATTGAAAAGAATTTGGTATAAATTAATTGCCTTGTTTACTATAAGCATATGTGTTGGAGGCTTTCAGTAAAGAAAAACGCATGGTGACAACATTTCACTATCGCGTTTCGAGCACTATTGCAGCGATCTGCAGACTTTTTAGCGTGGTATGTGGGATTCAATATTCTTATATTCATAGAGTGCAAAAATTGCATTGCTGAGTGCACTGCCACAAATCTGTAGCAAACTACAGGAATTTGCATGCCTCCATTGACTTTTCCAGGTATTAATAAAAATCATATTAAGGCTAACCTGAAATCTGAGATATTTAGTAAAATATCCACTAACCATACATCTGCTTAATCGATACCTACCAATGAGTAAAGTTATGACTTCTATTAACTTTCCTGGGGCGTGGGTTTGATTCCCTCACAGGACAAACATATATCATTTGTGTGTATTGAGACTGATTGTTTTCTGTGTAGTGTATTGTATATATATGTTGTGGACCAAGTGTTTAATAGGACATTATTCATAATGCCCGGGCTGTTTGTTAAATGCCCAATATAAGGGGGCAATATGATAAAAACTAATGAAAAAATTACATTATATTTTTAACCCATGCCATGACCTATTGGGCAGAATAATAAAAATGTGTGTTTTATTGAATTATTTTATGTGTGACATATTTTTTTTGCAAATCTACACTAATATTATAAAGAGGAAAGATTTCTATTTTTGTATGTTTGTAACGAATAAACTCAAAAACTACAAGACCAATTCCAAAAATTATTCCTGAGTATCATAGGCTATATTTATTACTAGGAAAAATTAGCGATCCCTACTTAAATTCAAAAATGTAACCCAAGGTGTAAAAGATTTGCTATAAAATGTTTTTCATCGCATCCGCTGCGGAAACTATTGATGATAGGACAAAAAATGGTCTACAATATTCAAGAACATATCTTCACATATTTATAAAAAACTTCCCGATACCATATGTCGAACTATTGTAATCATGTCACTACAATTACTTTTTACATTTAAAAAGTTGATAGAAATGCCGACCAAAATCAGACCATGTTATCCATACCTTTGTATTAATCTTTATTCAAATAAATCATTTCGTATCGACTGTCTCAATACCTGTAGATTACTTTTTGAATTATTCAAATCGGACATTTCATTGAAAATACATTAATAGAATATAATAATAATACTAATAGAAAACCGAGCCGCGCAGCCGTGATCGGCTCATACTCCTTACGCAGCGGACGCAACCGACATTGAATATTTTGACTTTTTTTCAAAAATAACTTTGAGAATAAACATAGGTTTATGGTTAAAAATATAAATATTATCATACAATTGCCATACAAATTTTGTTGTAACTACGATATTAGATAAAATCTGGCATACGGTATACCTTCGAGAAAAATTGGCCCGTGTGAACGTAGCCTTACTCTACGTTTATCTCAAAAAATAAAAGTCCACCTGTGTGAAGCCGGGACGGGCAACTAGTATTGTTATAAAATCAGTATAAGAACAAGCAGGACTTAAATATTAAATCCATACTAATATTACAAATGAGAATTTAACTCTGTCTGTCTGTCTGTCTGTTACCTCTTCACGCTAAAACCGCAGTATAGCGATGAAGATGAAATTTGGCATGGAGATAGTTTGAGTCCCGAGAAAGTCCATTGCTGCGAGCTCGAGCAAAACCTGGAACGCAAACTCGAAGGGCATTTGCCCACAACGTTTTTTAATGCGTTTTTGATGCATGAGTCCTCAGCGCGCCACACAATTGCCAGGATCGTATGCAAAGGTCACAAACTTGCCGAGCGAGAGAATCAGCGTGTATTAATAATATTTTAGCCACAGGAAATTAGATTACGTTATATGCATCTGGCATATCATTAGCTTGTTTCTGCAAATTACTTAAAGCCTGTTCCTGAGTTGCCTACGAAGCATAACATTTTTTTCCTATTCTCCACATTAGGGATATTAGATTTGGACCTTAATTTGTTTCCTCACCAGTTCTTCACACTGTATATTCCCATTTTAGCGGGCCCTGATTGGTTAGAGCATGTCATACGTTTGTTCCGGCTCCCCGCGCCCTATCAAACGTACCTAAATTATCAAATTGCCCAACAGTCACGTAGCATTATTCATAATGACCAGACAATGTGGTAAATAATGACGGTTTAATGATTGTTAATTACATGGCCCGATTTGACATGTCATTATTCATAGTGCTCGGGCATTGTAAATAATGCACTCATTTATCACTTAGTCCATAAAATATATATATACATATACATATACATATATTATAAATATACATATATTATATATATACATATATTATAATTATATGTTTTTGTATTCGTTGTCTGATATCCTTAGTACAAGCTTTGTTTGGTTTGGCAATAAACGGCACTGTGTGTAATGTCTAAAAATAGTTATTATCTATTTATATTTTTTTAGTAAGAAAACCTATACACTTAAAACAAATTATGGTTGAAAATACGAAACTCGCATAGGTAGGCAGATTTACAAGAAAACTTTGCTAACTAATACCAAAACTAGGGTTTGGATTTATAAAACTTAAATGGTTGAGGCCGAAATTTAGTTTTATCACGACAATATGCAATTATACAACAAAATACGTATGTAATTCTTACAAAACTTAAAACATATTCTTGCTTTGGAACTTTTATCATAACCTTTTGTATTATTTACCAATATACATTACGAAACCAAAAACAACATTCATATTTAGCAAATTTTATCATATCCTTTTGTTTTAATGACCTGAATTCTACGTTAGATTTATTAGTACCTTTTGTAATATATCTACAATATCACTTTCACGGGAAGTTCCCTATGATGACCCACTGATTACTACTAGACATATAGTTGTAACAAAAAAACAGTTTAGTAAATATTTAGGAAACCAGAAACAAGAAACATATTTAGTAAATGTTATTATATATTTTTATTTACCAGTATTATATGTTAATTTTACTAGTACCTTTAGTTATATCCTAGATATCGCTTTGACGGAATAGTTCTATATGATGGTTTCGTGATTGCTACTAGACATAATGTTATGAAACCAAATTACGAATTGTTGTATTTACCAGTATTCTGCGTTAAGTTTACTACCAAAGATGACTTAACGTCTAGATACCGTGTTCAGGCACACAAAACGAGCTGATCCGAGTACCTGAATTTTCAGGTACTTGCCGTCACACTACATCATACATAACTGTGCGTCGACGCGAACTGTGTTAAGTAATAAAAATTTCGATTTGTGCAATAAAATCGTGCTAAACTTTTGACAAAAAAAGGTTGATTATAAAAAAAATCAACTTAGTTACCTAATACTAGGTACTTTATTAGCAAGACAGTGTAAGCGCACGCGCAATTGGGTGTGTAAAATTATAGGGCAAGTGTAATTTGCATTGTTTGTGTAATATTCTGAAACGTCAATCAGTAATATAAGTTATTCATTTACAATAATAGACTTATTAGGTCTTAAGAAAATAAATATAATGTACTTATAATAATTTTTGTTTGATATTCTTTTGGATAACTAATAAAATGTTATACTAGAATCTTTTAATTTTATTGATTATTTACAATAACATTTTATAACATTATTTTCAATAAAATCCAAATTGCGACAAACGGACTAGAGCGAAGACCATAGTTATTGGTGTTCAGCTCAACGACTGTCAAAGCAGGGTCCTCTCGCCAAAGAATAGCTGATACTTGCGGTTACCCTTACGAATTACAGTGTGACGGAACAAAATATGAATATCGACAACAAATACGACCCAATGTCTCGGAAAGTTAGTGAGGATGTCAGAATGAGATGATATCCCGGTGCAATTTGGGTGGCAAATGAAGGCACTGGTTAAGGGACACAACATTTGAATTGGGAGCCGATCAGTCAAAAACCACTCTTATTTTCCCCGCATGTTGCGGGATAAAGAAGTGTTTCTTCTCTTTCCAATAAACATTGGAGACATCCTCCATTGATAATAAATGTTTTTCGGCTAACATTCTGGAGTGACCGAGAGCAGGTCTGCTCGGGAAAAATGGCAGGCGGGTGAAGACCAGTCGAACTAAGACAGTGGGCTTTCGCGTGTTTTTAATTGCCGGAGATCCAACATGACAGGCGTGGGTACCGCTTACTAAATCGAATGCAACACTGAAATTACGCGGCGGCCGGACGCGAAATAATGAACTACATACACAGCTAGCGCACACACACAACCTCAGCACTGTTACGTGCGTGTGTAGTTAAGATAACTGGACTTGGCGGCGATAAACGAAGCGACGCGGCGGACGGAACATTTAGTTTCTTTACCACAGCGAACAATCTTTACCGCTACCACACATGATACATTTCTTAATATTATGTTAGTATTGTTATTTTATACTGTTGATGATGTAGATCTCTTAAGGTTAAAAGCCTCCTCCAACTTCTTCCACTTATCCTTCTTCTGGCTAGTCTGCATCCAGTTCTTGTACGCAACTGTGATGATATCGTCTATCCACCGTTTGCTGGGTCTTCCTTGGTTCCTTCTGCCCTTTGGTCTTATCAATTTTGTGGTATGTATGTAAAATAAAAACCAGTAAAGCAATCGCCCCAATATTTTTTGACACAAGTCTGTCTCTCTCACAGGAGGTCAAATACCTGGGGGTAATCCTAGACAGCAAGCTGAACTGGACCAACCACTTAAAGAACAAACTAACCAAAGCTAGTATAACCTTCGGGCAGTGTAAAAGGCTGATGGGCAAGAACTGGGGCCTAAGTCCCAAGACGACATAATGGCTATACACAGCAGTAATCAGATCGGCGATCACCTACAAAGCCATTGTCTGGTGGCCAAGGACAACGCTCAAAACCGAGCAACTCAACCTACAAAGTTTCCAGAGATTGGCGATGTGTGGTAGTAACTGGATGTATAGAATAGAATAGAATAGAATAGAATATGTATTTATTGCTTGACTGTTTTTACAAGATGGTACATTATACTAGGTATCAACAGTTACCAATAAACATGGCATGCAATATTTCAAGATTAGTGTTCTACAAAATCAGATACATTGTGTTAGTTATTACAATATATAGTTTATTTAGCCTATACCTATATAATTACATCGAAGCCTCTAGTCATCAATTTGGCATAACTTATAAAATATATATATAAATAGACAGAAAAGACATAGTTTGGAATAATTAAAGTTACTTAACATTTACAGATTCAAAAAACTCTTTTAAATTATAATATGTTGATCAATAAGCCAGGTATTTAATTTGGCTTTAAAGACATTACCGTTAAGCATTTTAATACAATATGGTAGGTTATTAAAAATTCTTATCGCAGTTACATAGGTGCTTTTCAGATACATACTGTTTTTAATATTTGGCAAACATAAATTATATTTAATTTTCTTTTCCTGAGCATTTTTCTGTAAAGTATTCCAGATTATTTTTTACGAACAAACATTATTCCAAAATATAAATGCCTGTGACAGTTAAGCGATGTTTGTCTTTAAACATGTTTCTTAGAGAATGATAATTAGACATTTTATACATTATTCGTAAACAACTTTTTTGTAGGACAAATGTAGTTCAAACATCAACAGAATTTCCCCAAAATATAATGCCATAGGTCAGTAAGGGATACACGTGTCCAAAGTATGCATTTCTTACGACAGTGTCGTTAGTGGTGTTGCTAACCGACCTCTATAGAATGCAAAAATGTTCGAATCTTGTCTGATTGACGTTTGAGAATAAAATATATAGGTCTTTCATTTTTCATTAGAAGAAAAAGATATGTAAAACTATAATAAGTATTGAAATATATAAGTTTTTATAAAATTTCAAGCTTGCCTCATTTAGAAGGTCACCCCTACAGTACAGTCCACAGTTCAATCGATAACATAGTGGTCTTTCGAAGGACGAAAAAGGAACCAGTGATATTTATATTTGGCTATTATAAGTGGTTACAAACAAAAGTGCTTGTGCTATTTTCTAAATAAGTGCACACAGCTATTTTAACCTATTCAATGCCACTCACGAGATCGCAATATCGTAAAGCTATGGGTGACAATAAGGAGCAGAACGAGGTAAGCAGCAATAAAGAAACGTCATTACAAGAGTCGGAAATTAATATCAATGACGTTAGTAACTGCAACGAGTCTACAATAAAGAACATTACATCTCAAAGTAAGTCTTCAAAATCTATGAATAAAAAAAATGATGATTCTTGAGGCAGAAAAACGTGCTATAGAGGAAATGGGTAAATTAAGAATTCAAATTATGGAGGAAACCATTTCTAGAAAACTAGACATAGAAAAGAAAATGATTGAAAGAGGTAGTGAGTCAGAGGAAGAAAGTGAAATCAATGATACACATAGTAAAGTGAATAATTGGTTGAGTAGTTCAGCAGCTATTCAGGCCGATCCACAGATGCCAGCGATGTCTTTTTCAGAAGCTTCATCTGTTGTCTGCAATCCAAAATTATTATCGACAGAGGCTAAGTTGCGTCAGAAATCAGAGAAATTGTTACAACCTCATCATTCAATTTTATCCGAGACCGTACCATGCAATGGGCAAAAAGGATGCAATGATTTAACATTGTCTACCAATATTCATAAGGCGAAGCGTCAAAATATTATCAGCTCAGCTCCTGTCAATGTTACCAACAACAAAATGTCAGATGTCGAAAAATTGGCGATTGCTCTGCAACAGTCTATTCGCAGCTCTTCTCATCAAGCAAAAGAGCTTCCAGTTTTTAGAGGTAGAAGTGCAGACTGGATTTTATTTAAAACAATATTTAATGAGACAACGAGCGATTTTTAAATCTCAATGACCGATAATATAAAAAGACTACGATTTGCCGTACAAGGAGAAGCTAAGGAGACAGTAAGTAGTTTATTATACTCATGCAGCGACCCAGAAACAATTTTACGAGCACTAGAATTAAGGTATGGTCAACCAATCAGAATAATTAAGGATCAAATTAATATAATTAGAAACTTACCAAAACTTTCTGGTGATCCAGAGAATTTGGCTACTTTTGCGTCCAAGATTAGTAATTGTGTTGCCACAATAACAACCATGAATAAGATTGAGTTCCTATATAATCACGAGCTGTATGAAAGTATACTTTACAAGATGTCGCCGCAGATTAAATCCAAATGGATAGATTATGCAGCAACATGTAACACATCACAAGAAGGTCTACTCGTCTGGCTGTCACGTTTCCTGACTCGTGAGGCTGAACTGTCCATGCGTTTCCTACCGTATTCGAGCGGCAGCGGAGAGCCTCGTCCAGTATGCAGCCGTGGACCACACCTTACCACGTTATCCGGTAAATACAACAACAAATCGAGGTGAGACTGTTTGTGCTTTTTGTAACGACAAAACCCATAGAATATCAAAGTGTGTCAAATTTGCAAATAAAACTGTTGATGAACGTTGGGAGTGGGTAAAGTCAAATAAGAAATGTTTTAAATGTTTACAATATAGTCACATAGCGAGAAATTGTAAATTATCTAAAGTTTTGCACAAATTGTTTCGCAAACCAACAAATGTATCCAATAGTGAGGATAGTGTCAATATTATAGTAGAAGAGCCTGAAAATAATCCGATTCATGTAGTTGCTTCGAGTTACAACACAAATAAAACAGAAAATCATACGTTACTAAAAGTTTTGCCTGTAACTATAAGTGGTCCTCTAGGGAAAATTAGTGTGTATGCTCTTTTAGATGAGGGAGCTACTGTAACCTTGGTTGACTCTGACTTAGCTCAAAAAATAGGTGTCGAGGGTCCGTCTAGTATATTGCAGCTTGAGGGAGTAGGTAACATACATACGACGTCAAATAGCAAGTTTGTTTCTGTCAGGCGGGAGGTCAGGCGGGCGTTGCTCTCTCTAGACGTTCATAAGTCGAGTGGGCCAGACGGTATACCAGCAGTGGTGCTTAAGCAGTGTGCTCCTGAGTTATGTCCTGTACTCACGCGCCTCTTCGCGCTTTCCTACCACACTAGGCAATTTCCGTCTTCATGGAAGACTGCGAATGTGCACCCGGTGCCCAAAAAGGGCGATAGATCAGATCCATCGAATTACAGGCCTATCGCTATTACCTCTCTCCTCTCTAAGGTGATGGAGCGTGTGATCAACACACAGCTTTTGAGATACCTAGAAAAACATGACCTGCTCAGCGACCGCCAATATGGCTTTCGCCACGGTCGCTCGACTGGTGACCTTCTAGTGTATCTCACACACCGATGGGCACTAGCCATTGAGAGTCAGGGGGAGGCATTGGCATGTAGCCTGGACATAGCGAAGGCGTTCGATCGGGTCTGGCACCGCGGTCTTCTATCGAAGTTGCCATCTTACGGAGTGCCCGAGGGTTTGTGCAAATGGGTGGCTAGCTTTTTGTCCGGCAGACGCATACGAGCCGTAGTTGACGGTAGTTGCTCTGATAGCATGGACATTAATGCTGGTGTCCCGCAAGGCTCTGTGCTGTCTCCTACGCTGTTTCTACTGCATATCAATGACATGTTGGACATGAACAACATACATTGCTATGCAGATGACAGTACTGGAGACGCTTTTTACACGGGTCGTGCAAACATCCCTCGTTCCGTTGTGGAGGAAAACCGCGGAGAACTTGTGTCTCAAATCGAGACCACACTGTCCCAGGTCTCTGACTGGGGACGGGTAAACTTGGTCCGATTCAACCCTACAAAGACACAAGTGTGCGCGTTCACCGCTAAGAAAACTCCATTCACTGTAGTCCCACAATTCCAGAACACTCCCCTCTCCATCTCCAAGAGCATTGGGATCCTTGGTGTCGACATCTCCAGCGATGTTCAGTTCCGAGATCATTAATCAGATAAGGTGAAGCTGGCGTCCAAAAAACTTGGTGTACTCAACAGAGCGAAGCAGTGCTTCACGTCGGGGCAAAGGTTGTTACTTTACAAGTCGCAAGTTCGGCCCCATATGGAGTACTGCTGCCATCTCTGGGCAGGTGCACCCGGATACCAGCTTGGCCCTTTTGACTCGGTTCAACGACGGGCTGTGAGAATTGTCGACGATTCCAAACTCACTTGCGGTATCGAGCCCTTAAGTCTAAGGAGAGACTTTGCCTCACTGTGTGTGTTCTACCGCTTGTACAATGGGTTGTGTTCTGAGGAATTGTTCGAAATGATGCCCACGGCTACTTTCTACCATCGCACCGCTCGCCATCGGCAGGGAATCCATTCTCACACTTTAGAACCTAAATGGTCGCGTACAGTGCGGTTTCAGAGAAACTTCCTCCCGCGAACGCTTAAGTTGTGGAATGAGCTCCCTGCCAAGGTATTCTGCAAGGACTACAGTATGGAGTTCTTCAAGAAAGAAGTTATTAGATTTCTGAAGGGTCGGCAACGCGCAAGTGATACCCCTGGTGTTGCAAGCGTCCATAGGCTACGGTGACCGCTTACCATCAGGCGGGCCGTAAGCTTGTTTGCCACCTTAGTGGTATAAAAAAAAAAAAAGGTATTCAGGGGCAGGATGAGGATGAAACTCATCAAGTTCGTATGCGTACTATAGACAACTTAAACCTAAATGTACAACGTGTTAAAAAAGATTACCTACTTCAATATAAACATATTAAAGAAATGCAACATTTTGTGGCATGGAATGACTGTGCTTTACCCAAAGTTTTGATTGGTCAAGATAATTGGCCATTGATAGTGACACGAGAATTACGTGCAGGTTCTAAGAATCAGCCAGTACTCTCTAAGACGTTATTAGGCTGGGTACTTCATGGCTGTGGAGCTAGCAGCTCTGCTAATAAAGTTTTTTATAGTTTTCAGCATCGCAAAAAATTCGATGAACTACACTCGTCAAAGAAAGCTTTGAGTTAGATAGTTTAGGTATTGTTCAGAAAGAACGCATTGATCCACAACTACAAAGAGCCCAAACCATTTTGGATGCTACCACTAAGCGCATAAGTGATGACTGCTGGGAAACTGGATTATTATGGAAAGAAGACGAAATAATATTGCCTGACAGTAAAAACACAGCATTAAAACGATCTTAGAGCAAAAGCTGAAAAAAGATCCACAGTTAGCAGCTGGTTATAGCAGTCAAATAAACAGATTATTAAAAGAAGGATATGCAGAACCTGCGGGAAAGTTTATATCTACAGATAAATATTGGTATTTACCCCACTTTGCTGTAGTTAAGCCGGGAAAGGTGCGAGTCGTATTCGATGCCGCAGCCAAAACTCCGATCTTTTAAAAACACTTCTTGGTGTTCTGTGGAAGTTCAGACAATTTCCAATCGCAGTAGTCCCGGATATCCGAGACATGTTTTTACGCATCAAAATTAAAAAGGAAGATAGAAACTTTCAAATGTTTATTTGACGGGAAATAGGTGACCCAGACCCACCTGAAATATATGTCTTGACATCGATGTTGTTTGGAGCAGTGTGTTCACCATGCTCAGCAATATACGTGAAAAACAAAAATGCTGAGGAGTTTGCAGTGGAAGATCCAGCAGCTGTGGATGCTATAAAAAATAAACATTACATGGATGATTACCTCGATAGTTTTATGAATGTAGAGGAAGCTATTAGTAGGACATCCAGTGTTATTAACAAACATCAAAGGGGAGGTTTTGACATAAGATGTTGGGCCAGTAATTCAATTAAACTACTGCGTACTATACCTAGGGAAAAAAGAGTTTCTGGTAGCATAGATTAACGCCAGAGGCCGCTATAAAGGAAAAAACTTTAGGTTTGATTTGGCAGCCAAGTTCAGATATGTTAAGTTTTAATATGTCTTTGAACAAAGTCCAACCATGTGTATTAAATGGGCAACAACGACCAACAAAAAGACAGATGTTAGCAATTATAATGAGTGTTTTTGATCCGATTGGACTTCTAACGCCATTGACAATAAGAGGCAGATTTTTATTGCAAGACGTATGGCGCAGTTACATTAACTGGGATGACAAGCTGATGGATGGTGATCATAAAAGTTGGTTGAAGTAGCTTAAAGATTTGCAAGAAAATAAAAATTGCACAGTGCCACACTGTTATGTCACTAGAAATGAATCTCCTATAGTTGAGTTCCATACTTTTTGTGACTCAAGCGAAAAAGCCTATGCGGCGTGTTGCTATTTTCGATTTATTTATTCTGATGGTGAAGTGAAAATAGTTCTCGCTGCGGACAAGGCTAGAGTTACTTCTTTGAAACCAAAGTCTACCTCCAGATTGGAGTTACAAGCTGCGCTCTTAGGAGCAAGATTGGCTCATATAGTTGCTAGCGAGCATGATCTTGAAATCACTAAGATGTATTACTGGACAGACTTTATCACCACTATTGCGTGGATAAGATCAGATCCAAGGAAGTACAAGAGCTTTGTCAGTCACAGATTAGCAGCAATAGATGATTTGTGCTCTCCTTCTCAATGGAAGTGGGTTCCAACAGCTGAGAATCCTGCAGATATTCCAACGAAAGACGGACCGCCGTTAGATCTGACCTTGGAAGGTAAATGGTTTAGTGGGTCAGACTTTTTAAAACAGCCTAAAGAACAGTGGCCAGTCGAGAAATCAATACAACCTGTTTTTTCTGCAATTTGTGAAGAGAAAGTACATCATGTAACACAAAAAAAGCAGTATAGCCTACCAAATCTTCAAAATTTCTCAAAATGGCTTGTTTTAATTCGTTGCACAGCAAATGTTTTGTTATGTATTGACAAAATATTAAAAAGAACAGGCCCTGGGGTACTGACGCCGCAGCTTCTAAATAGAGCAGAAGAGATTTGGATTATGCAATTCAAGAGGATTGTTTCTCGAAGGAAATTAATTGTTTGCGCACTAAAACACCATTACAGGATAGTAAAATACAACAGTTGACTCCAATGTTAGATGAGAAAGGTATACTAAGAGTAAGGAGTAGGATATATGCAGCTTTAGGTATCTCACATGACAGTATACATCCCATTATTTTACACGCTAGTCGCTCCTACACTAAATTGCTTGTAAAATGTTTTCACTATCGTTATTTACATAGCAGTACGGAGACAGTTGTAAACGACATTAGGCAACGGTACTGGATTCCTAATCTTCGTTCTGCAGTACGATCGGTAGCCTTTCATTGCCAATTTCGCAGAATCAAAAGAGCAAAGGCTGTTAACCCATCAATGGGAGACCTACCATTTTGCCGACTAGATTACCACACACGAGCTTTTACTCACTGTGGGCTAGATTATTTCGGGCCCATGGAGGTAACGATAGGACGTAGGCCTGAGAAACGTTATGGTGTCTTGTTTACCTGCATGGTGACTCGAGCTGTCCATATCGAATTGGCATCAAGTCTTTCATCGGACTCAGTCATAATGGCGATAAGGCGCATGGTAGGGAGAAGAGGCTGTCCTACGGCTATATACTCCGATAACGGGACTAATTTTAAAGGTGGTAATAGAGAGCTTAAAGAGGCCTACGAAGAACTGAATAAAAGTGCAATGCAGGAAGATATGACTAATAGCGGCATAGAATAGCACTACATTCCGGCGACAGCGGCACATATGGGTGGCGCGTGGGAGCGTTTAGTTCAATCAATCATAAGGGCTCTCCGAATTATACTCAAAGAACGGGCTCCTCGAGAAGAGGTACTGTCAACATTGATGATAGAAGCTGAATATACTGTTAATTCTCGGCCCTTGACTATCAGTTGATCTAAGAGATATGAAAAACCCTGACACCAAACCACTTCCTATTGGGTTCGTCTTCCGGAAATCCTGTTCCCGGGGAATTTGATGACAGAGATTTGGTGTCCAGAAAACAATGGAAAATATCGCAAATACTAGCAAACAAGTTTTGGTCACGATGGGTCACCGAGTATTTACCTACACTGAAAAAACGATCTATGTCTATATAGCAGCAGGATCCATTAATCAAAATTAATGGTCTCGTTCTAATCTGTGATGGGAATTTACTTAGAAATATGTGCATCATCAGCAAACATTACGCACAGATTGTCTGAAATCTTAGGCAACTCATTGAAATATACTAGAAATAACAAAGGGCCTAGAATACTTCCCTGTGGTATTCCAAGTAGAGACTGGCAAAAGGTAGAGCTAATTTTTTCGTTGGTTTTAGTTTTTTTGTTGTATGTCTCTATCACAGTAGCTTGCTGTCTATGTTCCAAGTATGATTTAACAAATTCAGGGCTATACCTCGTATACCAATATTTTCTTGCTGTTTCAGTAAAATTTTATGAACAACACAATCAAAAGCTCAGGACATATCCAAAAACAGAGCAAAAGACACCACTTTATTGTTTATGCTCTCCCAAATCTGCTTAAGTATTTTAAAAACTGGGAGCGAAGTATTTTTATGTTTCTGGGACCCATATTGATTTTTACTCAGTAGATTGATATTATTTACAAACGTGAGTACTCGATTGTATATTACTTTTTCAAAATTTTTTAAAAAGTTTGGAAGTAAAGATACTTGTCTATAGTTTTCCATCTTTTTTTTTAAAACCTTTTTTAAATATTGGTTTAACCATTGCTTTTTTAAAATCTTCATGAGAACAACTCCCACTGCAGCCTTAGAAATCCTACTTGAGCTCCCACCGCTCTACCTACATATTCAACAGAAGGCGGCAATGGCGGCCCTGAGACACGCTAGTAGGCCTAGGAAGAGATAACACGGGAACCAAGCACACCAGCATCCTAGACAAGGTAAAAGCTGCTTTCTCCTATTGCACGCTCCGTGACAGGATACCTAGGTGTGTTTTTATCAAACGCTACACCATTAAGCTACATGAAAATCAACAGGATCATCCCGGACTCAAATAGGTTTAAGTATACACCGATGGTTCAAAAACAAGGGTGCGGGAGCCGGCGCGTACTCTGCTGACCTAAACTTGCACGCATCCACAGCTCTGGGTAAGTTTAACACAATATTTCAAGCGGAATGTGTAGGTATAATCCAGGCTGCAAAGGACATGGCGAGCAAAAAGATCACCGACTTTGAAATCTGAATTCTCTCGGATAGCACTGCTGTCCTGAGAGCTCTTGATGGTAACACAATCAACTCAGGACTACTACTCGAATGTCACCAAGCTCTACAGGTAATCTCACTCAGTAATACCGTGACGGTAGGTTAGATAAAGGGCCACTGGATCATTAGGCAACGACGCGGCTGATGATCTACCCAAAATCGGCTCAAGCTCGACAACGATAGGGCCGGAGCCAATCATACCCAAACCGTTCAACCAGCTGCGGTCCTGGCTTAGACAGCACACTCACCAACAACCTCAATCATAATGGGTGGGTCGTACAGGTTGCCAACAGGCCAAGGACTGAATACCCAATCTTAACCCCAGACTAACAAGGACCCTGCTCCGGATGAACAGGGATAACCTGAGAAAGGTAGTAGGGATCTTAACAGGTCACTGCTCGCTTAACTGACATCTATTTCTTTTAGCTGCCACCAAAAGCCCCTTTTGCAGAGCATGCATGGGGGCCGAAGAAACGCCATCTTACGTAATACTATATTGTGTGGGGGCTGAAGACCACAGGGCAAAACACCTGGGAACCCCAGGGATGCTCCAGGAGGCCTGCAGCAATGTGGGTTACTTGTTGAGATTCTGAAAGGAACTGGGTTGGCTGCGATAGCCGGCTATCTGCTACGCACGAAGCCATCATCAATGTTCAAAGAGTTGCCGTTTTTGAACAAAAGTATTGTATCTGAGATGCACTATTGTGTTGGAACTTGTCCTGATTGTAGTATGTTCTTAAAGAGGTGTGCCAAGTAGGTGACCAGGATAGGTGCTCATAACTTTAATTCTTCAGTGCTTATGTTGTCTGGTCCAGGACTCTTTTCAAATTTCAGATTGTTTATGTGTCTAAGTACTCGTTTTTGATATTTCCTAAATGTTTTATGCATATGTTTCAAATGGCAGTCTCCTTGTAAAGATCCATGGAAAAGGTGTCGCCTGGTTCAAGTTATTGTTTCTGGTTTTAATTCCTTTTTGCCTAATTCCTAATTCTTGTATTCAGTTTTTGTGTGTCTTTAGCTCTTTTAAGGCTCTCTTTGTAGAGCGTTATGTATTTAGCCATCAACTAATGTCATACACTTTACGCGCGACATCCCATCCCTACTGCTACCGACCACTCCATGCATGTCGACCGCTAGCGTACGACATATGCCTATAGAGAGATTCTAAGAATACGAAAAACTATTTGCAAACACGCCATGTTTTGCGACATATCTAGTTCAAACTCATCGTTATATCGACTAAAACAGTGACTGAGATTAACAAGCCCTGAGTAATTTAATTAAACACATCTGGAATTAGAGATTATCTCTATTAGCATGAGAATCAGGCCCCTGGTTAAAATGAACAAATCACTTATTGTGTATAAACTACGGCTACGCGGTATACTTAAGTATAACTGAACAAACTCGAACACTTTCCACACCAGCAAGCTTGCATTTTCAAAAAAAGTGTCTGTCAATAAAGACGATTTGAATTGGGAAGGAACCGCTTTATGTATGCTTTTCTTTGCTAACTTTAAGTTGGCCTTGTTGTTACTAAATAAATTCCGAACTGTACTAAAATTACACTCTTTTGCACACTTTCCACAATTTCTGTGTTTTTTTAGAAAATCATAGAGAAGTTGAGTCTCCAGCAAAGCCAACAAAAGTAATATGTCAAATTTTAAATTAACACTTTAAATTACAACTGAAAGTTTCACGCGACATTGAAGCCAAAACAAAAATTAAAAACTTCACTTGCAACCAACAACCAAACGGAAATAGCTCTACAATGTTGCCACCCTAAACAAATTTCTCTCATAACATTTTTTAGTCACAATGACTTTTTTTTAGGGTTTTAAATGAATTTTGTTTTTAGTTTGCTCTACAAAGTTGCCAACCAATGTTTTGGATCAGAACAAGTTTTTTGTAGTGGCTAAGTATTCTGAGTCTTCTCCGGTGCTGCGGGAAGAGTTTGAGTATCAAAGTGCTGTCACTTATGAGCTCGCCTTCCCAGCTTCAGCATTTTGCCAACCAGCCTCAGCCTAGCGGCTCACGAGGCTACAGCAGGCGGTGGCTGCTCTCCGTCCGCGCCTTCGGCAAAAAACACTCTAGGGGTAGGGCAAACAAGACCGTGTAAAGTTGGAGTTGACAGATTTGGTTTTGTTTTCATATTTTCATTGCTGTGCTCCACAACATATTTGAAAATCTTAACGAGATTTGAACTGAAAAAAATGATGAACTTATTCAACATAGAAAGTAGAAGAACAGGCTTAGAAATGAATGAAGACAAAACAAAAATAATGACAAACAATGTGAAACAACAAATCCTGGTTTAAGACACATCTATCAAGGAAAAACATATAAACATATATATAAAATATAATAACTGCAAATTTTTGAATTGAACTGCAATAATACTGTAAAAAAACTGCAAATTCTGGTATTGGTTGCTTTACCCTGGAGAGAAAATATTTATTAGTAAATATTTACCCCAGTCCATTTGACTTAATATGGTAAAAACAAACTATAACAAAAACATAACATTTCGGCATTAAGGCATAGCAAAAGCCTGCTATATCAACCAGTGGACAGACATATCACACAATTGAAGCATACAAAGACACACAGTTCCACATATGATAGGCGCTGGCACATGACTGCACATTGAAAATCTTGGTTTTTAATTTAGTCAGTATGGAATTCAAACATTTATATAGAGTGGGAGTATAGGTGAGAGTAACTAAAAGGGAAAGCACTGTACATTAAAAGGCATTGACTTTAAATAGTAATATTTTTTTAGGACAGGAAAAAACATACTCATTGTATTATTTTTACGTCACTTGAGTTAGGAAAAGCGCAAAAAACGAAAAATTAGCGGTTTTTTTTGAAAAAATTATAAACAAATACTGATGGGAAAATAACTTTTATAATTTAAAGTTTTTGTATCACTTGCTACTAAATTTTTCATAGTAGTAGCTTTTTTAAAACCAGTTTAACACTTCCTACGTGTTCATAATCTAAAACAAACACATAAATTCTAAAAAATAAGTAAAATGAACAAAGTTGTTTTTAAATTATTATTTTTTTTTTTAATATTATAATGAGCTCGCACGGTCTTAGCAGACCATTTATGCATTTGCCAGAGTCAAAGTCAATTATATTATAACGTATCGTGGCGCGTCCTCGTTTTCAAGTCCCAAGATTGGGCGGGAGATTTGGTGTGGATCCTCAGACATTGCGCGTTATGTCCTGCTTATTTCTTCATAATTCACTATTCATGAGCCTTCGCTGCACAATTCTTAACACGCTTTCGTAAAACTTTGCTTAAATATATACATCGAAAGTCACTAAATGAATTTAGAAAAATTAAACAGAAAAAAACTCCACTCCTTATTAAGATTCGCGCCAAAACACCTTTAAATAAATTAAAATCAAACAAAATATTTATTGTAATGGTAAAACAAGATTTAAAATACAGACTAATAATCGATCAATAATAAGAATTATAAGATCGATTGTTTAAATTTACAATGAATGATAATGGGTCGCCCTAACTACACTAAATAAGTACAAGTTTGTCGCCCTGACTACAAAAACTAAAAGAAATATATAACTATATAATTAAAATAACTACGGCTGACTAACGCTCAGAAATGGTTGTTGATAAGTTTTGATCATACATAATGAAAAAGAGCTCTCTTATTTTCTGGTTAAAAGATTTTATTATAACTATATAATTAAAACAAGATTCGATTAAAATAGTAGTCCATTCAAGCATTTTTGATCAAAATACTTTTATCCATGTTCTATCCACGAAAAAAAAAAGATATGAAATGAACGAAATATTTATATATGTGCATACATAATAATATAGTATTATTTAAATTACTGAAATATATTTTATTATTCGAATACTTTGAAGTTCCGCAAGATAAAACTTTGTAGATAGATTAATAACAGTAAGTTCTATCCCCAAAAAAAAACTGGTTGCCTGTAAAGTCGGTATACGGGCGAAAGTTTTACGTGACAATGATTTTATGTCTGTCTCTCTCGCTCTTAGGCGGGCGCGTGCCTCTCACTCGCTCTCATTGTGAGCGCATAACGTGAGCGGAGCGTAACGCAGTTTCTTGAAGTGTCACCCGGCAAACCAATTTATAAGACGTTGTCACGTCAAAAAAACCATTGCTATTAATCGTAATATTATTAACATTATAACGTGACAACTTGTGCCTTTCACTTTTTATGTCTGTCTCTCTCGCTCTTAGGCGGGCTAACCATGCCGCGTGCCTCTCACTCGCTCTCATTGTGAGCGCATAACGTGAGCGGAGCGTAACGCAGTTTCTTGAAGTGTCACCCGGCAAACCAATTTATAAGACGTTGTCACGTCAAAAAATATGAAGTCGAAAAAAATAGCAGATAAAGTACAGTGCAGCCATGTGCTGTTTTCATTACGTTACTAAATAACGTAAATTTGATCAAAAGCAATTTAAAATTAATCTCAACTTGTTTGTTTACATTCGAAAATACGAAAACCACAGATAATTGAAAATAGTCGAGCCGACCGGCTCAAAAACGCAGCTCCAACCGATTGAGCTGTTGAGCTACAACTCAGATCCAAGATATGCAGCTCACGGCTCAAAAAATAAAAAAAAACAACCATTCGTTTGTTGAACTTCAATACTTGTACATTTATACCTTATAATTTGTCACTGAATCTACGGTAATTCAGGTTTCACAGATTATGTATATTAACTTCATTTAATCGATCAGTCACGAAGTCACAGCATAGAGGCTGTACTGTAAGCCGTGATTTTATTTCATAATTTTTGCGCGCGAAAATATGAACGAAGCAAAATAAATAAAACAATATTAAAAGATTTGAAATGAAATATTATTAGAAAATTAATAATAAGGTAAAAGCTTAGTCAGTATTGTTGAAATTATAGGCAAGGAAAATAAGTTCCTCTATTTTTTTCGTTGTGAGTCGTGCTCGTTTGTCGGTTACAATTTGCCCAGTTTTTGAGAATATCCTTTCACATGGCACAGATGTAACTAGAATGCATAATCTAGTTTTAATAAGTTGGTACAGATCTTGTTGACTAGGTAACAAAGGATCGTCTATGGTTGCGGTCCAATTCACGCTCACAGCGCTCACACTAACTGCCGTTTTTGCGGTCGGTCCAAATCATTAGCACGCTTACAGTACTAACAATTCGGACCGAATCGAGAGCTCGTTAACGTAAACAACATAAAATAACCCCTAAACTAACAGACGAAAATGATATTGGGTAGGTAGGTATATACATCATTATGAATATATAAGTTATAATTCTACGCTAATACCAATTATGAAGTTGATAATGTGTAAATTCAACTGAGTTTAAACGTAGCATATCTATGATTTCACAGTAGCCTTAAGAAGCAATATGAAAATGTTGATCCAGTCAGTATACGAGAGGGGTTCTATTCTTTGTGGCCACTATGAGATTTGGTCTAGTATAGGTGTTTTGGGTCGCTGATCGTGAAAGTCGGGGTTTCGCTTTCAGGAAATTGGGGCTACACCCTTAAATTTGCAAAGACTACCCAATACAGGGGTTTTTTCTATGTATTTGCACTATAATTGTTAATATATGCCCTAAATCAACGTTTATTCCCGTTTTTGCTATACTGTCAGTTTTAGCCTTAACTTTCTCGTAAATTAAGCTCATAGTGAGAATATAGTAAAAACACCTCTTTAGTTTTCACCCAACCAATTAACCCTTGGGTAAAAATTTTCATAAAATATATCAAATATTTGAACTACGAGTCCAAACAATTTTTTTTTCGCCTTATTTAAGGACAAAACTGAAAATATAGCAAAAACACATCCTTTAGGGGTAGTTTTCACCCGCTATAATTAACCCGAATGTTTAAAAATTTTTCAAGTTACTCCAAAAAAAAACGGGAAAAACGTTTATCAAAAATATTTATTTTATATAGATTATGTAGTCTAAAATTTGAATGCAGTACCAAACTTGTTATTGCTAAAATCCAATATTAGAAACAAAGCAATGAGATAACTTATCATTTAAGAAATTTATACAATAAACAAAACCAAAACTGTTCTGCTGTAATAAAATCAGCAGGCCTAGATATTCCACCAACACTAATATCACGGGGTCTCATCCCATAGACAGAAATCTGACCTTTAAGGCTAGGGTATAGGCTAGACCGCGAAAATACGCCGTTTTTGAGCAAATTTTGTGGTTAAACTATAGTATCTAAAGCATTGAAAAAAATATATGTTATAAAACTTACTTTTGTCTAGTGCATTACCTTACTGAATGATTTTCATTTATTGTATTTAATGCTATAAAAATCTGGAAGTGACCGTTGTTTCAACACTTGTGCAAATATTTAAAGCGTGTTTTGAATTTGCTTGTAATAAAAGTTGGTTAAATAATTAGAATAGCTTGTTATCTAGTGCATGGATCTAAGTTGTAGCGAAAAGTCAAAAAATATGACTACAAAACGGTAATAACGTTAAATTCCATACATAAAATAAAAAGTTTTAAGGCGTCATTACGGTATAAATTACTTAAGAAGTATATAACATATATATCTCATAGTAATATATATATAACATTATTTAATGGTTTATAGTGCATTTACATACACTACGTTAGAATTACAGAAATTAGCTTTCTGGCCTATCTCGCCCTCTTAAAAAATGTTAATAATGCCATCTGCATTATTTGTATCGATTTATTACTTAGGTTGCTGTAAATTAAAAGAACAGGAAAAAATACATACTGAAAAATGTTTATGTAATGTGTAGGTATGTAATGCTTTAACTCTTTAAAATACTCAAAGCTCAAGAAAGTGAAATAATGATCTCTAAAATCAAATATCCGTAATTTTACAAACTAAATTATTCAATCGTCAAAATTCTGGCGGCAAAGATTTGTACTAACGTAGCGCATCAATATAATGACGGGATTCAGCCAATAAGTTTTCTCTGCGTATTGATAGATGACTCATTACATTTTCATTTTGTGCAATGTATATAAACGTTCTTGAAAACAGTTGTATTATACCTAACTAGCTACCGTTTGAAGTGACATGCGTGAATAAACAAACAAAATTTGTACCTATTTTTTAACTCTTTAAAATTCTCTAAGCTCAGGAAAGTGAAATAATGATCTCTTAAATCAAATATCCGTATTTTTACAAATTAAATTATTCAATCGTCAAAATTCTGGCGGCAAAGATTTGTACTAACTAAAAATATTATCTAAAAAGCGGGTGGGAAGTAGCAAATTCAGTCACTTTGGGCAAAGTCAGTCTAGCCCATAGATATAGAATGTACAAGATCAACAATGCCAAATGAAAAACGATACAGAAAAAAAATTGCAAATGTGTGAGTGGAATAGTCAAACAACACTGTTGATAATTTTCCCTGCACAAAATTATTGCAAACTAGCGCGCTGATGAAATTAAATATTACCTATATCGCGTTTACACTCGCGCCACGCAGCCTCGGAATGCGTTTTCGGACAAAGCAAACTGTTTACACGCTTGTGCTCGTACATGTGCCCAATAACATAGCGTTGAATGCAGGAGTGTAAACATACCATAATAACCTAAACTATTAGGACTATAATCACGTCATATAGAAAATTTAAAAATCTTATCACTTCCTTCTTGAAGAACCCGATATCGTAGTCCCTGGAGAAAACCTCGGCAAGGAGCTCATTCCACAACCTAAGCGTTCGCGGGAGAAAGTTCATCTCACACCGCAATGTTCGTGACCATTTAGGTTACAAAGAGTGAAAATGAATTCGCTGTCGATGACGAGCGGAGCGGTAGTAGAAAGTAGCTGTGAAAATTATTTCAAACAATTCCTCAAAACACAGAACACATATACAAGCGGTAGAACACACACAGGGAGGCAAAAATCTCTCCTTAGACTTAAAGGTTTGATACGATTTGTGAGTTTTGGATCGTACTTTTCCTATAAAAAACCCACTTATGTGTTGAAAAACATTCTAAGGAGCCAAGTGGAAAAGGAGTGGAATGAAATTTTGACATATTTTTCTTCTATTTTTTATTATTCTTATACACTAGATCTAGTACAAAAGATGTGTATTAGAGATTGCACTGAATGTAAATAGATTAAATTTGAATATTTTGTTTGACTTTAACTTTACTTATTGCATTTCATACTAATTCTATAAATGCGGCTCGTACGGTGCGTACGATGCGGTCAAATGTGCGATCACCTTTGGATGGCTATGAATAATTATCTTATTTATATTCTATACATGTATAATTACATATTCTAACGATTTACTATCGATACTGATGCCGTCGGTCGCCACCTTGTCAAGCTCTATGGTAACTAAATGTCTACATATTTTACGCAAAATACTCTCCAAATCCTTATTTATCAACGAAATCATGGTACTCAGTAAATCTAGACAAAAAAATGCAAGCTATGATTTAATTTTTTTTTTTTGTAAAATTCTCAACTAAAACTGATAAAATATGCATATAACAACAATGCAGTAAAAAATATCATAATTTACCTGTGAAATGTGTACTTATCTCTGCCTCCACAAGACCCCCTGCCCCCAGTCACTGTCGACGAAGTCAAACAGGTCATCAAAGAACTACGCCCCCGTAAAGCCCCCGGTGCGGACGGTATCTTTAACGATATCCTAAAGCGCCTCACTCTTCCCCTTCTCTGCCTTCTAGTACCGATTTTCAACGCTGCTATCGAAAATTGCACCTTCCCTTCTCAATGGAAAGATGCAATTGTTATAGGCATCCACAAGCCAGGCAAAGCTCGTACTGAGCCGTCCTTCTACCGTCCCATAAGTTTACTAAAGGCCCTTGGTAAACTCTACGAACGCCTCCTCCTCGCTCGCCTACGGAACGCTGTAGTCTCCAGAGGCATTTTAATAGACGAGCAGTTCGGCTTCCGTGCCAAACACTCATGCGTCCATCAGGTCCTCCGCATCACGGAACATATTCTCACTGGCTTTCAGCCAGTATTAGGTAAGCCTCGTCACACGGGCGCTGTCTTCTTCGATGTAGCGAAAGCCTTCGACAAAGTCTGGCACAACGGTTTAATTTATAAGCTGTACAACTTTCAGTTGCCAGACCGTCTCGTGCTCATCATACGAGACTATTTGTCGAATCGTAGCTTTCGCTACAAAGTAGAAGGCACTCTCCCTTCCCCCCGTCCCATAGAAGCAGGAGTCCCGCAAGGGTCCGTGCTCGCCCCTATCTTGTACCTTCTGTACACTAACGACATCCCTAAAACGATAATTACTCAATTAGCCCTCTTTGCGGACGATACCGCTATCTATACCACCGATAGGCAAGTGAGTCGAATTACTAAGAGACTCCAACCCGCTATCACCGCCCTAGGCGAATGGTTTCGGAAACGGAGAATCGAGGTGAATCCCGACAAAAGCTCTGCCGTTCTCTTTACCTCTGGCAGCCATCTCCCCTCTCACTCTTCGGTCGTGCCATTCCCTGGCAAAACAAGACCAAATATCTCGGTGTGACCCTGGATAGGCGTTTGAACTTTCGCGATCACACCAAAATAATTAGAGACCGAGCCGCTTTTGTCCTCGGTCGTCTTTATCCCATGATAGGCAAGTACAGTAAGATGTCGCTTAGAAATAAGCTAAATCTTTACACCACTTGCATCCGCCCCATACTAGCTTACGCTAGCGTAGTCTTTGCGTTATCCAAGCGCAATCTCCACAAACTTCAGACCCTGCAAAACCGCTTTCTTAGAGCGGCCTCCTGGTACGTCCGCAATGCGGACCTACACAGAGATTTTGAACTTCCCACAATTCCCCAATATTTCAAAGATCTGGCAGTCCGCTTTTTCGAGCGTGCACAAAATCACCCGAATCGACTAATTGTGCAATCCACAACGTACCATCCCCCCGATCGACCTCGGCATGGTCGTAAAACTATAGTTAGACGGCCTCGGCACGTACTAACGGCCCGAGATGACGATTTCGCTATCCGGATAGCGAGATTAGTCTCAACGACCTCCCCCAATAGGGCCTCCCTCCAAACACGACGCCGACGTCCCCGGGTTCGTCGGCGCCCATACGGATACACGAGGTATCCCCTCCTGGCGGTGAATCACCTTCTTCGAAGCTCACGACGGTTGAAAGGACGCCCCCGAGAGCGACAACCCAAGCCAAGGCTCTCCCCGCGGGGAGCCCTTGAGCGTTGGGCGCTATAAGGGCTGAGGCTCCTTCAGAGACTCGCCCAAAAAAAGCTCGGTGAAGCAGTAATGGCTGCAACAGCCAACTGCATTGTCAGATCAGAAAAAAAAAGAAAAAGTCGACGCGAGTTACGAAAGATTTTTTTTATTATTCGCCAAAGTAACAGCAAATATTTTTTTGTCTGTGTTGCCAAGTCAGAAGTCTGTACCCATTCCCAAGTTTGGTAAGTAAGGTAAACATTAAAACGAAAATATATTCTTTTTACCTAACGTCAAATACCTACATTACATTATTTAAGGTTGATAAAGTATTTCTGTTATGATGACCCTGTGACACATTGCATCCATGGAACGTAAACCTTTACCCCGGAATCACTTATGCGATTTTTTTTATTTTACTTTGACAAAAACATAACAGTTGTATATAAAAACACAATGGAAAAAGTAGCATGTCTAATGTATTTTATGGACTCCGAAACTAAATCCATTTATCACCGTATCTTAAAACACATTAATAGTTAAATAAAAATCTCTTGTCTTCACAACAACGAAATGTAACGTCACACCTTGAACTCTTTGTATAAAATTTTAAATTTAATTACCTACTACTACTACTACATTCCGGTTCCGGTCGTTGAACTAATAAGAGAAGCATCATTGATCTCAGATTTAATTTACGGAAATTCAGTGCAAAATAGTGTAATCAACTGTGCTTTTGCGCAAAAGAGCCATAGCCACTTCCCCAAGGAATATATATTAAAGAAGACGGTGGCAGCTTCAGTCACAAGTCGAAGAAGAAAGGAAAAAAGGAAACACAGCGTTCATTAAACACGATTAATTAGTAGTAAAGAAAAACATATGGAAAAACCCAGAAAAAAGGAAAAGGGAAGAGTCAGATTCACCAAACTCCCCAAATCAAAAGAAAAATGCAACTACCAATATAAAACGGGATTTCAACCACTCCATTTCCAACACGAAACTCCCAGGAAAAGACATCATAAGGCAAAACATACTGTCCTACGTGGAACGAGGAAGATCGGCTTCACTATCGGAAATTCCAAAAAACATATAATCAGCATCGACACCAGGAAACAAAATACCACAACAATAAATAAACTAACTTTTTGTAAAAATACCCCAATCCGGCCAGTCACCGTGGGGATAGAAGACTACTACCCTCCAACTAGTTTTATAAAAAATAGATCAAATACTCTTTCTAAAAAAACTCGTCAAAACCAAAGCATAATACACATCGCAACATATAATACGCTCTCTCTAAAAACAAACGAAAGCCTAGCGGAATTAATTCTAGCTCTAGAAAATATACATTAGTCCATAGTGGGACTGAGTGAAGTACGACGTCTAGGCAAGAACATAGAGGACCATGGAGATTTTATTTTTATTTTTAATAAAGAAAGAATTAAAACAACACATTGATGAATTTATTAGTATCTCAGACATATTGTAATATTGAATTTAAAGCTACTGCCTCAAAATGAAAAATGGACAATTGTTCAAGTCTACTCTCCAACCGAAAAATCTAGTAAATTAGAAATCGAGTCCTTTTACTCAGTTGCATTAAAAACGCATTCACACAATAATTTAATAGTAAAGGGGGATTTCAATGCTAGAACGGGCAAAAGAAGAGACGGAGAAGAAATAGTTCTGGGTCCGTATACTTCAGGAATAAGAACAAGGAATGGTGAAATGTTAATACAATTAGCCTATGAAAACAACTTAAAAATACTGAACAGTTTATACAAAAAGCGTAAAAACAATAGATGGACATGGATACATCCAGGTGGCTACTATAAAAACGAAATAGACTACATCCTAACGAATAAAAGTCATAAGTTTCAAGATTATAGAGTTATAAACAATATAAATTTTGACAGTAACCACAGAATTGTTAGAGCTAAATTAGAACTTCATACATAAAAACCGACCCTTTATAGTAAAAAAAATCAATAACGTAGCATTGGAAAGTAACGAAATATTAAAAGAAAAACTAGAACACTTCATAGAAAACACAATAAATTGCGATACACAAATAAAATATGACAAGTTTCAAGAACTTTCTGTACACAAATAAAAGAACCAAACAAGAAGGTGAATAAAAGAACCAAATCTAATAAATAAGAACCACAAACATGAAAACCGTCGCCCAGAAATCATGTCTATAGCTACCAACTTCTTCACGGATCTGTATAAAAAGAAAAATGTTATACAAGTAACAAGCCAAATGGGAGGAAGCGAAGTACCAGACATAATCTCTGCAGAAATAAATAAAGCAGTGATATCTCAAAGGAAAGACAAAACCCCAGGATCCGACGGCATTACCAACTAGTTCCTTATGCTAAACAAAGACCACCTACTGCCAACTCTCAAACACCTATTTAATAAAGTACTACACAGCGAAATTATACCTAACCAATGGACGACATCGACTATAATACTTCTCAAAAAAGGGGACAAAAATAAGATAAATAACTATAGACCAATTAGCCTGCCCTCAAATATCTACAAAGTCTTTAGCAAAATAATACTCGGCAGGATTACTAAACCGTTAGAAGAAAGTCAACCAAGAGAGCAGGCAGGATTTAGAAGCGGATACTCGACTTTAGACCATATTTATGTTATCAAACAATTATTTGAAAAAAGTAAGGAGTTCAACTTAACCTTTTATTGCTGTTTCGTGGACTACAATTTATTTTTCGACACAATAGAGCATAAAGAAATGTGGCAAGCACTTAAGAACCAAGGTGTTGAGTACAAATATATTAGAATACTAAAAAACATCTACAAAGATTAAATTAGAGAAAAAAGGAAAGGCAATCAAAATAGAAAGAGGAGTACGCTCTTTCTTCTACGATCCCCTCTCACCAAAACTTTTTACGGCAGTGCTAGAGGAGGTTTTTCGTCAACTAGACTGGGATAAATGTGGACTGTCCCTTAACGGTGAAAACCTGTCACACTTAAGATTCGCAGATGATTTGATAATCCTCTCGCTAACGAGTGAAGGCCTGCAGATGATGTTGAATGAACTCGATAGGGAAAGCCGAAAGGTGGGATTAGTCATGAACACTCAAAAGACCAAAGCTATGACAAATGGGAAGCAAGAACCTATCAGGAACAATAACAACCTAATCGAATATGTTAAAGAATATATATACCTAGGTCAAATCATTTCTTCTTTAGATGTAACCACAAAAGAAATTGACAGACGTATTGGAAATGCCTGGAAACAATATTGGAGTTTGAAAGACATAATGAAAACAGTGAAACCACGATAACTATTAAACGGAAGCTTTTTGATACCTGCATACTGCCTGTACTTACTTATGGTTGCCAAACTTGGGCGCTCACAAAAATTTACAAAAAGAAGCTTGAAATATGTCAGAACTCTATGGAAAGAAGTATGATAGGGAAAAGACTGTCCGATATAATAAAAATTGCAACCATTAAGAAACAAACAAGAACAAAAGATGACATAAAAACAATAAAAAAGTTAAAGTGGAAGTGGTCAGGACATACAATCAGACATACATGAACTGGTACGCAAGTAACAAGAGAAGAAAACGAGGAAGACCATTTAGACGGTGGGTTGATGACATCAAAGCCAAAGCAGGCAACATATGGACAAGAGTAGCTAAGGACAAAGAGAAATTGTGGCAGTTGAAGGAGGCCTTTTTCAATCAGTGACATACAGACAGGGAGTTGATGCATGATAAAAAGTGTAATGCAAAATTCTTTCTATGTAACTTGTCTGAATAAAACATTAAGCAAAACAAAACATATTCTATGAATGATTTTGACCCTTTTTAAGGAAAAAAAAAATTGAGAACAAAAATAGGTTTATGGATAAAAATATAAATTTATAAGGGGATTGGTCTGTTCACAATTAAAACGACACAGTCCATCTTATATATTTTTCTTACAAGTTAAAAAAACTAGACATGCGACTGAAGGCGAGTGTATACGGAGGCGGGACGCGCATTTCGCGGGATACACATATGCTCCGAACTCCTGTCGCTCGCGCACTGGCGTCAGCGCCGGCGGACGCTTGCGGTGACACTTATACGATCGGCTTACGTTGCCATGACTACGCGGTAAGGGACGAGGGAGGAGAGAGAGTAGCGTTAGCATTGCGTACTTAGGGATCCGTGCGCAGTGCTTTTATGAATCCCAGGGTTATAAATTTTAATTTGTAAGAACAAACTACGTATGTCATACATAAAGATACAATTTCTCTACGTTTATCCCAAAATGTTTAAAAAATAAAAGTGCACCCTTGCGACGCTGGGACGGGCCGCTAGTACCGAATAAAGATAAAATTTCTCCAATTTGGAATAATCACTTTAGGGTTGGTAACACCGAAATTACGCACACAGGTGTAAAAATGAGCACACACACACAAGGCTCGCTGTACTCCGTTTGATATTGTTTGGGACACGGTATCTAGCCGTATAATTCATCTTTGGTATAATATGTTTATTTATATTGCGGTTATTTTGACAAACATATTTTATATATCATTTAAATGTAAATAAAATAATAAGTATGGCGCGACGCATCTACTAGTTTTACTTTATAAGCGGTTTTTGTTGCTCATAGGTTTTATACTTATTTGATGGCTTGTTGCTTTTATGTGTAATGTTTATAATATTGGCATTAATTAGCATGTTTTTTTGTTTCTTCTAAATATTTGCATATTTTTTTCTTTGATGGCAGATTAACATGGAAAAGTATCTTATCAAAAATTCGTCTAAAAATTCAAACCTCTCAAAAAAAATTCTAGATCATTTAGCTAATTCTAGCTACTTAATTCGAGTCTTCTGTGACTGATGACAGTGTTGAACCAATTCCTGAACCAACCAACCGAAAACGTAAAAGACCAAACAGAAAAAAAACAATAATTGTAATGACGCATGGCTAGTAGACAAACGATTTAAAAAGTGGCTAAAAAACCAGTGACACTGAAGGCAATTTTTATCAGAGATGATAAAAACATTAAAAATAAAGGAATCTCTCTGAAAAACCATGTAGGGCTGACACAACTAATTCTATGGTCGGGGCCCATAACTCAGTATTTAGTCACCTAAAAAATCATTTGCCGAATATCGCATGTATAAAATGTTTAGCACATGCTATCCACCTAGTTGCGTCCAAGGCCTGCCTGACTCTTCCACGATCTATTGAAGATATGTTAAGTGGTTTGCTCCCACTTCAGTAGAAGTTATTAACGTAAATCCCGGCTGGCAGAGTTACAGTCTTTTTTTCAGGAGGACATATATGTAATACTAAGCCCCTGTACAACATGTTGGCTGTCTTTAAAACCATGTATCGACTGAATACTTGAACAAAAATTTGTGTTACTAGAATACTTCATTAGGGAGCTCAACCGGGACCCCAGTATAACGCAAGAAGGTATAATCCGAACATTGAATAATTCGTACTCCACAATATACTTAGAGTTTATGTCTTACACATTGTCCATGTTTAATTAAGGTAACAGACTTTTTCAAAGCGAGAGACCTCTGCTACACTGTCTTACATAACCCACCACCAAATAGAAATACTAGTATTAGAAATACTAAAAAAATGCCTCTCATTTTATATTGAAAGCGCTACGGATTGTATGAATTACTCCCCCGTAATATCCCTCATCCTATTAACCTAAAATGCCTTCTTGCTTATGTATATTCACGTAGTCATCAAAATTTTTACAAAGTTTATTACATTTAATAACATTAGATTTTGAAATATATGTATTGTATTGTAATTTATAAATATTTATGTAATCCTATGTTGGTTTTAGTTACCTAGTCGTTTTAACCTCTCGCGCGCCACCGGGCGGCCCACGGTTTGCCGTGTCCGCAAAGCGTCGAGGCCCCTCGACGTGGACAGTTTTTTTTTCTAGCCGTAATAAAATGCTAGTTATTCAAAAACTAAATAAGATACAGTAATAATGCGGATATATAAGTTTAGATAATTAATTAACCTACTAACCTACAGCTTTTTATAACTATAAGTAATATTTTGTGTTATATCCTTTAAAAACCGGCGATAGACAAAAAACGCTCCGCATTTTTGAGCGTACTGTAATAGTTATTTTTTATATAAAGTTGTTTCGATGCTTACGTGCGTTAAGCTTATTTATAGTTTCTCGTCAAAATAATTTGCTATAAACTATAAGAGAAAAAAAAGAACACATACACAAAAAATAATAAAAACATAAAACTTATTCTGAAATAAAAAAACATCAAAATTAAACTTAATAAATAAACTTAAATTTATTCTTGCATGACTAAGTACTATCCACTTACTGAGACTCGATGTGGTTGTTACCTCCCTCTAAGGAACTGCAGTCCCCCTTCAGCAGGGACCTCGGATACTGTCAGGAATAGACAACTCTCGAGATCCTGGATGACACTGTAGCTCTCACACTATTTTATGTCTTTTGTCACTATCACTTTGAAAGTCCATAAAAGTGAATTATAACACTCGCGACGCGTTAAAAAAAAAAAATTAAACGTACCTGTATAGTTTAGGGTAAGAATTGTTATATTTGACATGTATAGATATTTTTTAAATTAAGGATATTTAACATAATACGAAGTCAACACGTCGAAACAGGAACCGGCGAACGCCAAAACCATCTTGTGCTCCTCTGATCTTAGACATAAAATTAAATCTAAGCGATTCATATACCAAAGATATATCTAGTTATAACTAGATGTAGAAGTTTTTACCCTAACCGAACTTGTTTGGTCACACCAGCACTCCATATTACCAAACCCTTTCGGAAGTCAGAAGACAAGACTTCCCCATCAGAACCAGCTAGCAGCACTAAAACAATCTAGACAATCAAACCATCCCTCCTTACGTACGGAAATAAGTCTAAGCGTCCAAATCTCTCATTTACTTTTCCTTAGGCACATACTAGTCTCAAATCAACTTTCTTACAACCAATCAATCCTGTATGAATCTTAGTTTTAAGATTTATTTTAGGTAATCTATAATTTTTGGTTGTAGATTAAGTGTGTTCTAGAAATTAGGTTGCCTCGATATAATTAGACCTCCTCGTTTAAGTAGTCGACGATAAATAAACTACAGGTCCAAAAATACCAAGAACCATTTCCAGAGTGTATCCTAAATGTTTGATATGTGTTTATCTAGACTTAGTCCAGATATAGTATGCCGTGAATCTGTAGCGAAGGACCGTTAGCGAAGATCTGGTCTAGATCTCCCTTCCGACTCAAACTCCACTTTTTTTTTTTTGTGTGTTGATTTTGGCGTGTGAATTAGTGTTGTGAAGTGTAGTTTTAAGAAATTTTATGTAATAAAAAAAAAAGAAAAATCAAGTTTAATTTAATTTTCAGTGACAATTTTAAATTTAACTCAGATCAAAATTCTACTGTCATAAAAATAGCTGATGACAAGGTATAATTAAAAAAAAATTAGGCTGAGCTGTAAATTTAATTGTTTGTGTAACAACTCAGTCAAAATTTGCTAAAAGTATTATCTAGCTTATTAAAATCTAGTTCATTTTTGTAGGCTTTCAGTTACGTTAATTTTGAAAATAAAGTGTAACAATAAATATTTTTTTTAAAAAACACACAAAACTCAAACATTTCACAAAATTCACACACTTTCCTTAACATAAAAGAAAATCGAGAAATATTGCCCTATCACCTTTGTTCTGCAAAGTTTTCCCGTAAAAATAAAACCCGGCTGAAAAAATAATAGCCAGACTTAGAAAGTCTAGGTTACCTAGTTCTCCTAACAATCTATAAGACAACAAAATTAAAGAAAAACAGCTAAATTCTTTCTTATCTGAAGAATTAGACAAAGAAAGACGAAATCCTTGTGTTTCAGAAAATTATCCGGGAAAACTGGGATTTTAGAGCTCTTGTAAATCTAAATAAAAAAATAAAAAATTTTCTACCTCTGAAAAAAAAATTAAACCTGTTTTGAATCTATGTAACTTACACAATTCGTAACTTTTTCACTGTTTTAAAATAAAAAAAAATTAAGACACTTTTCAAGCCTTGACGGACAGGCTGATTTCTCAAATCACTAAACGTGCAAGCTCTCCGATAGCTCGACAATTTTCCGTATTATACTAGACGTCTAAACTCAACGATAGTCTGACAATCTCCCTCTGAAGTTCCCTTCTCAATCTTCCACAAAGCCTTTGGAGCCAATCCCCACTGTAATGCCATGGAAAAATACTGAACATCATACAAGTAAATTCTTTGTTTCCTAATTCTATATATTAAATTCTGGCTGCGATCTTTGTTTATATAAAAGCCCGCCAGAAAATTATGTCACCATGAAAACGTAAGCAAATGTAGTCCTTACAATCACAACATTACAATCCAACACATTTGAACCAGAAGAAATATGCGTGTGGTAATTCCAACGTTCCCAATTTTTCAGCCAGTATAAATTGGTCTATCCGTTGTTGTACGCCTCACCCCCTTCTCTCCCCTAACTCGTCTACAAACAAAGGAAATATTTTGAGAACAATAAGGCCTTGTTTTAAGCTGCCGCCTAGCTTAATACACCACTGTACCCTTCTTTTCTCCGTTCCTCCAAATATAAACAATATTTACCACTGACATGGTCAACACCACCGCACAGAAAAACAACTCTATTTATATAAGGTTTGAATTTGTAGAAACGACATAGCTATAACATGGTAAATTCATTACTATGTGTGCTAGCGTAGCGTATGGTTCACACCATTTTGTCATATAAGCGTTATGCAAGTGTGAAATAGAACAGGAACAAATCCCACACGAGGGCACCAATCTTAATATAAACATAAGTTCGTACCTCTGGGAACAATGAGAAATAAACACTCCCGACTCAATTTTTTAAAACAAAGGGTACAATGAGAGTGCTGTTTGTTCAAATTACTGGGAAGTTTTTATTTTAATAAGTACAAAGTTTTGTACTTTGGTTAAATTTGAAGTAAATATTTTAAGTATATAGTACAACCATACACTCGTTTTGCGAAATAAACTCTGTAGCAGAAAAAATCTGTTACAGTACCCGCAGCACCCGAACCGATTAATTGTGCAATCCATAAGCTACCCCACGACCGACCACGGCGCGATTGAACTCGGCACGTACTAACGGCCCCTAACGACGATTTCGCTATCTGGATAGCGAGATTAGTCTTGACAACCTCCCCTAGCAGTCTCCCCCCCCTCACAAGGGCCTGTAGCCCGCACGTTCACCTCATAAACGAGGTATCAAAGAGTTTCGGGGCGCTTCCCGCCCCCACTCACACGCAATCGCAACCGCGTAATGGGGAACTCCCCTCCTGGCGCTGACTAACCTATGGGTTCGAGGCTCACGCTGGTCGAAGGGACAACCCCAAGAGCGACAACCCAAGCCGAGGCTCCTCCACGGGGAGCCATTGACCGTTGGGCGCTATGACTCCTTCAGAGTCTCGCTCCAAGAGCCTGGTGGAGCAGTAATGGCTGCATCAGCCAACTGCATAGTCAGACGCAGAAAAAAACACAGGTTTCATTCGTTCTGATACCGCGCGCCATATCGTCGTTTCGTTCGCACTCATTGGATGCAATATTGCGTATTTATTGTGAATCACGCGGGTCGTCGTGATCGACCTTCTAACGTGCGACCTACTCCTGCGACACTTTCGCCATATTCGGTAAATTTTCTGTTGTTGAATTTCTAAATTGAAAAGTTGTTCAGTTTTTTCGTAGCCCAAGATATTTGGCCTTATTTTGCCAAGGAATGGCACGGCCGAAGAGTGAGAGGGAAGAAAGCCGCAGAGGGCGGCTTACGGTGGAGAGAAAGGCAAAGCTTTTGTCGGGATTTTTGTGGGGTACTCCCCCCTACCATTCCCCCATCATGGAAATTCATAGTTTCGGAGATATGGACATTTAAAGGGTCCTACCTAAGTACTCCATTTTTTATATCTATTCCCTTAGTGGTTTATTAAAATGTAAAAAAGGGGGTTGGGGAACTCCCCCTCTTACTGACCCCCTTTTTTAGTTTTATACCACTAAGGTGGCAAATAAGTATACGGTCCGCCAGATGGTAAGCAGGTAACACCAGGGGCGGGTAACTCACGCGTCAGTTCGCCAGAACTATTCATTTTTAGAATATGAAATTTTTCCGAATGAATGTTTGCCAAATATTTTTTTTTTACAACTAAAACATAAATCCGTAATATTAGTATCCTGAAAATCAATATTCATTGGACAAACATCAACAAATAAAGAAGAGTGTGGGTAAGTCCCACATATAATCTAAAACAGTATAATCTCAAGTTTGTTTATTGTATACCATTGATCGATCTACCCACTATCATTTAAACATTTAATACTTACAGCAACTAACTTCGTCAACTAAAAAAAAAACGATTTCAAAAGAAAAACTTTTTCAGCCACATTAAATTTCTAAAAGAGTTGTCGAAATTGATTTAATTATAAAATTGTACAATATTACTAACAAATATTTTTCTTTTATTACTGGGTAGAAATAAAAAATAACCACGAAAGCTACTCCTGACTTAACCCTCTGACCTGACTCGGCTGTGTTGGGGTGCCCTGACAAGATTACTGGGTAGAAATAAAAAAAATAACCACGAAGGCTAAGGCAAGAGTTTGCTTAGCTTCGCTCCTGACTTAACCTTCCAATCTAATCTGGCTGTGTTGAGGTGCCCTGACAAGATTACTGCGTAGATGTACAAAAAAAAGGGTTTCAAAATCGTAAAAAAAGTATACGATTACCCAATCTATCGATACCCCAAAGTATCGATACATTTCTAGGGACAGCCCTAAAAACAAATCTATGGCCATAGATTAAACAAATATTACAACTTTTAATGCATTTTTCACGATTTTTTTCAAAAATTCATAACTCAAAAAGTATTCATTTCCCTGACCAAATGTAAACAGTAAATTTAATATTTGTTGTTACAAATTGGTGGTTGCTAATACTGTTTTATTAATGACAAGTTTGTCCAGATCAATTTAATATACTAAAATGAGCACAAGCAGTGGATCACAATGCGCGGGCGGAGTAGTTGGCCAAGGCCTGCCACTTGGGTCTTATGAAAGGAAACTGAGAAATAAATACCCGGAGATCAAACTGAGCGCTACTCAACGCTGCAGTACAGAGATCATCAAACAAAAAGCTGGGGACAAGGAGACAGAGCAGTTAGGGGTAACAAGTGAACATGTAGATCGTATAGAATTAGTTGATAACCAGACAGAAGAAGGGGATGTAAAAACTAGCTTACATGTGGATGAAATCAAAGGGGAAGTTGTTGAACAGGTTGAACAAGACAAAGTAAAACTGTACTGTCCTGTAGCAGAGATGGTAATTGGTTCCAAGGTTTTGCATCAGACTAGAGCAAAGACCATATTGCAGACGACTAATAGTGGTTGGTATAATATTTTCTACATAAGATAAGACAAAAGGTGGACCACTTTCTCACCCCCCTTTTTTTTTTATCTCTCTTACTTTTGTTTACTTTTTTGTTTTACCTGTACAACTATCTATCTTATATCTTATTCTATATTCTCTTTCATATAGAAAAAGAATATAGGAGATATATCTCGAGAACGGCTGGACCAATTAGGATAATTCTTTTTTTGTTGTTTTTGTTATTGTTAGAGCAAGATTTATATGTAAGAAAAGGTCAAGCGAGTCAGTCACGGGCACTGAGGGGAAACCGATTGTAATGTAATTTTAGTAAGTTGTTGTGCAGTCGCCAGGATAGGTTTCTGAGAATGAAAAAACTGGTCAGGTGCAAGTGGGACTTACATACTAAGGATACCCTTGGATTGCTATTTTGGTAGATTGTTGTGCACACGCCGGGGAAGGTTTGACAAAAAGAGGTGTGGCAGTTGGTTTAAAAAAGATAAAGAACATTTGATGGGTCAGCTAGTATGTTATAAAATTATCGCAGTTCATAAATGTCACATCAGTTAATGGGAAAAATCTGTTATAGGTTATAAACAAATGGATGATGAAATAGTAGCAAAGATTGGTATCATTTATTCCTCTAAATTATGTACAATTTGTGTATGGCACAGGCAGAGTTGTACAAAATGGTTTGACAAAAGGATTTAAATACTTTTAGTTTTTTTCCATTTAAAATGCAAATACAAAATAATTTCTTTGTTTTATGTAAACCTATGTATTTACAACATAATGCAAAATAGGTTTTTGGAAATACCTTTTTCAAATAAAATGTTTTTAAGAAAACTATCAGTTTTTACTTTTTTTATTAATATACCAATATTGTTAATGCAGATCATAAGGACTCATAGACAATCTGAAAAAAGTATCCACTCATATATAATGAACCAGACTTAAACCAAAGTATCTATAGATGTATAAAGTTGTGTAACTCGCGCCAAACTGATAGCGGCGGTGCCTCCTTCGGTTTCGGAGCCTCAGCCCGAATAGCCTTCCGCGGGGGGAGCCTCGGCTTGTGTTGTCGCTCTCGGTAGCGTCCCTTCGACCGGCGTGAGCTTCGAAGAAGGTGAGTCACCGCCAGGAGAGGGTGTTCCCTGTTACACGGGCGCGGTTGCGATTGAGTGGGGGCGAGGAGTGCCCCGGCACTCTTTGATACCTCGTGTATCCTTGTGGGCGCCGACAAACCCGGGGACGTCGGTGTCGTGTTTGGAGGGAGGCCCTATTGGAGAAGGTCGTTCAGACTAATCGCTATCGGGATATCGAGATCGTCATCTGGGGCCGTTAGAAAGTGCCGAGGCCGCCTAACTAGTTTTACGACCATGCCGAGGTCGGTCTGGGAGATGATACGTTGTGGATTGCACAATTAGGCGATTCGCGTGATTTTGGGCACGCTCGAAAAAGCGGACTGCCAGGTTTTTGATATATTGAGGAATCGTGGGGAGCTCAAAGTCCCTGTGTAGGTCCAGGTCAGGAGGCTCCGGAGGCCGCTCTGCTAAAGCGGTGTTGGAGAGTCTGAAGTTTATGGAGATTGCACTTGGATAACGCAAAGACTACGCTAGCATAAGCTAGTATGGCGCGGATGCAAGTTGTGTAAAGATTCAGCTTTTTCTAAGCAATATCTTACTGTACTGGCCTATCATGGGATAAAGACGACCGAAGCCAAAAGTGGCTCGGGCTCTAACTATTTTGGTGTGATCGTGGAAGTTCAAACGCTTACCCAAGGTCACACCAAGATATTTGGTCTTGTTTTGCCAGGGAATGGCACTTTCCATTGAGAAGGAAAAAAAAATCGCTACTAGGAGGCAGAGAAGGGGAAGAGTGAGGCGCTTTAGGATATCGTTAGAGATACCGTCCGCGCCGGGGTCTTTACGGGGGCGTAGGTCTTTGATGACCTATTTGACTTCGTCGACAGTGACAAGAGGCAGGGGGTCCTGTGGGGGCAGAGAAGTTCTGCGCTCCACTTTGCCGTCTACCGCACGCACGTGGTCGGGATCGAACGATGCTAGACGCTAGGCAATCCGCTTTTTCGTCGTCATCAAACGAATCCATCAGAACACTGAAAACGTTGGGCGCGAAGCTCAGCTACAGCGGTTCTTACACGGCGGTGTAAGTCGTTGAAGCGAGCTTTGTTTTCGATAGTGGGTGCGCGATCGCGTCTGCGGCGGGCCGCGTTGCGCTTAATCATTAGCGACCTGATGTGCTGAGGCAGGCTTCGGTGGTGGTAATCACCAACCGGCACGTGTCTTGAGCACTCGCCAACGGTGGCGGTCAGGTGGCTAGTGAGTGAGTCGATAGCTACGTTTAAGTCGGTCGCGGAAGAGATTATATTGGGAACGCGATCTAGATGTGGCGAGCTGGGATTTTCGAGCAATTGCCCGAATTTATCCCAGTCCGTCACAGTTCTTGTGTCGGGAGGAGAGTCCGAAGGGGATCCGAATCGGAGGAGGACAGAGCGATGGTCCGATTCAAATTCGTCTAGCACCTCTATAGAGCGAAAGCTTAGCCTTACATTCTTTAGACGTGCTATGTCGAGCACGTCAGGGTTGTTCCGAGTATTATGGGGAAAGTAGTGGGCGTGATGGGAGGAAAAATCGTCGAGGAGTCTGCCCCTTCGTGAAGTTACTGAAGAGTTCCAGCGACGGTGCTTGCAATTTAGGTCGCCGGCAAGAATGAGGGAAGCTAAATTTAAGAGCGACTGAAGGTCGCTCTCTAGCAAATCTTTTGAGGGAGAGGCTGATGGCCGGTCATCGCTAGGCGGCAGACGGATGCTTCTATGTGGTGGACGATCGATAGGGGAGCAATGCAGGCAGCGCCTGTAATAGATGAGAGTGCCTCCGAGATTGGAGGCAGTTCTATCATTACGGACAGTGCGATAGTTCGCGATCGAAGGGGTGCGGAAAGCGGGCTTAAGGAAAGGTTGGCCACCGCGCAGCTCACACCTAGTAAGTACTAATCGTGTTGGGCGACGCACACGTCTCGCATAAATGATTTTTGCGTTAAAATTCTGTGATCGAGGTGTTAGATGATTAGATTAGGTGTAGATGACCTACTTAATGGCGCAGCGGCCGCGCGCGGTATACCTACTTTGCTTAAAGACAAAAATTTGTTCAAATAAATTATCAGTTATCTTCCTTTTATGATGCCTCATGATCATGCTACAAAAGGAGAATAAACTAGCCTTGGGTAACTCCGGACATAACTATATCTTTGGATATATATCCGAGGCCGGATATGTTACAACTCCTTCACTTTGCGGGAAATAAATATGTCCTATATCCAGGGAGTGAGCGAACTAATCCAAATAAACAGCAGAGCGTGTCGCCCGTGTCCGTGGCGCGGAGCGGCTGTATAGCGATGCACGCATATCACTGAAGGTTGAAACTTGAGAGCGAAATTATAAATAATCGATCTCAGCGCTTTTTAAAATCACGCCTGCTAAACCCAATGTATATGCATTGGGATACGAATTTCCGTGCAAACGCTTTAAAGCACTTAAATCGTTATTAATTAAGTAGAAGTTTCTTCAATTCAATTGTTCGTTTACGTAAGTATGTATGTACATACTATAGATCAGTACCTACTACAATCGTTTTTAGTATCACCTCTGCTTTATGACGTGCGCGTGAATATCTGTTAGAAAAAAGTGTCAATTATTACTAGTGTATTTGATTAGTGTTTGTTAATAAATAATTATTATCGTTTACTTTCCTGGTAGGATTTGTTTGTGTATAAGTACTAGCCTGTGTAAACATTTACACCTATAAAATTTTTGAGTTAAAATTGCGTATTATGAATAAAAAAAATAGTTTATAAATGTTACAGTCACAGTCTGAAATTTTGTCCTAACCTAAGTAATGACTAGTTAAACAAAGCCCGGTTCATACCTATCACAAAAAAAGGAATAAAAAAAACCCAAAAAAAGAAAAATTTTATGTAAATTATTACAGATAATCATTGTACATACTATTTGATTTTTAAATACGCCAATCAAATATGTTTATTCATAACTATTTGATTGATAGTCCTAAGCCTATCAAGTATTAAGGGATATCAAATTGTATCTATCTATAACAAAAGGGATATACTAACGATTAGTGCACTCGTGATTGAAAGGTACGAAATCGATCCGAAGATTCGTTTGACCGCGGTGTGCCAGAGAATTGAATATTTTCGCGGATATATTAAGCGGATATGGATATGCGAAGCGGATATGTATCAATCGGAATGATATGTGATATATTCAATCTTTGTCCGGAGTTACTTAGCCCATGGCTAGAATAAACCCTTAGGGTGGAGAACATGGCCAGCACAGCTCCTATCATTATCTTTCAAATATTAAACCTTTACTAAATTAATAGTGGTGCTAGTCGATTCACTAACTATGGAGGAGTCGGGATCCTTTGTAAACATATAATATGACCTGTTTTTAAACCGACTTCATCAAATGAGGAGGTTCGCAATTAGGTTTTATGTTTTTTTGTTAAGAACTTCTTCATTTATAAACCGATTTGGATTTTTTTACGTTTATGAAAGGCTTAAAACGCGGATTGGTCCCATTTAAATTTAGTAAGGATTGGTCCAAGAAAACCAGGCTTAGATGAGAAAATGTCAGTTGTATCATTTTAGACGTTGATTATTTAGATGACCTAGAAATAAGTCTGCTTACACTGCGCCCCTCGTAAGTTTTTGCGTGGCTGAAGCACCACCATAAATGTGATTAACAAAACATTATACGATAGAATTATTTTTTAATACGTGCAACGCTCCGCATTTTAATACGTGCAAACTTATATGACGCGCACTCTAATTAACATCAACATTTTAGAGCTGGGTACACTGCGGTGCGTATTCAAAATTGTAACGCAGCAAATTTGTTAAGTGCTTTGAATTTTAATTGAAAAGAATTTGATAGGAATTATTGGTCTTAAAATTTACTTATAGCATACGAGTTGGAGACCATCAGTAAAAATAAAAAAAACCGTTTGTAAAACGCGTTGTGACAACATTACTCTACCGCGTTTCGAGCACTATTGCGGTGATCTGCGTTTTTGTTCGCGTAGTGCGTTGCGTATTTTTTACTCGTAATATCCAAAGTCCTTACAGTGCAAAAATCGTGTGCGGAGAGTGCGTATTGCATTGCAACAAATTTGAAGCAAACTTCATAAATACGCATACGGTTCTTTCATATTATTATACTATTCCTCATTCTGTGCCCCAGTGCGCCGTGGTTCGTTTTTAATCATTAAAAAACTTTTTTTGCACATGCTTTGATATTTGAAGAAAAAATTGAAGATTGTTGGATTGGTGTTGCTCAAGTTGCTATTAATAATACTTGTTAGTTTAACGTTTATATACCTATAAATACACTGGAATGTCTCCAAAAATCTTCCTAGATGACGAACCTTATAGCGATTAGTTTCAGATTTTTGAATAGTGTTGCTATTAAAAAATCTTAAATTTTTATATTGATGCTTAAAACCAAAGCTTTTTTCTTTTTGGGCAATATTCTACACATTTAATTGTAACGTTAAAATTTTTCCAATTTTAATCTGGTATTTCATTTGAGTTTTTGAATCTTCAAACGATGGCGCTTATTTTGAGGCAGCAAAGTAGATAGTTTTTTTTATATTTGACTATTGATGAAGAGGAAAAGCACTTAAGTTTTTTTAGTAGAAGAGTATAGACACAAACAACCTAATAAATAAATCAACCCTTCTATTCTAATTTTGAAAAATTTTAATAATTAAATGTACTATGCTAAATGCCTTGATCAATTAATACCTGCTCATGTAGTGCTTTTATTTTTTTCATAAAAAATTACTGGTAAGCATTTAAATACAAGCCTAAAAATTTTGCAACCTGGTTCCTAGTTTCTAAAAAATTCTGAGAGTTCAAACATACATATTAAAAGTACTTATGAAATTTGGCCACATTTTTTTAAATGTTTTAGGATATCTTGTAGAAATTGTCGAAGTCAACCTCGAAGATATATTAAGAATTTTTAAATACCGCACTCCGGCTAAAGTTTACCTAAAAAGTAATATAAGGTTACTCCTAATAATCTTTTTAAATCTGTGCCCTTTGTCTTAAAGGGTAGCTATCTAGAAGATATCTTTAGTGGTATAACTTGTCTAAATATCCTTTATTTTTGCATATGCCCTGCTACTTAGGCCACTTAGAAATGCACTAGATTTAAATGAGTCACGACTAATTTCCTTTTTAAATTTCTTTAAATCCCCTCGAGTTCGTTGTACATTGTACGTGACCTAAAATAGTAAAGTTTTTGGACGCGCGCTGATACTTTGCCGTTCTTAGTGTAAAATAGTAGGTAACTCTGTACTTATTTATTTTATGGTATTCGGCTTTTAGCAGTGTGCCGAAACAAATGTACGAAACACTCTTTTAGCGAAGCATCGCGTTATTGACCAGTTAGTTATAGCCGGCAAGACCAGTTCTAAAATGATCTCTGTAGTATACGTGGCTAGCGCTGCTGTGTTTGAGTGTGTGAGCTAGCTGGTCTATGTGTATCGCACGCCGTCAGTGTTTTCCGATCTAGTATAACCACTATACGACGAGTGCATCAAGGGCGGATCCAGAACAAAAGTTGAGGGGGGGCGATCATAAGATCTAAAGGTATTTTTGAACTTTGAATCAGCAAACGTAAGTTACCCAATCGCCCCGAACGGTACTCGCTGGATCCGCCCCTGAATATGCATCGATATTCTTATCACGATATTTTAGATATATGATAATACTCATTGTGCACACTGTTGACCCAAATAAAAAAAAAAAACACCCGTTCTAGCTTGCCAATCGGCTTTAAACAGATCGTCTTTGCACGTGGTGAGGGTCAGTCCTACACTGCGTCATCAAATCAAATCAAATATGTTTTTTATCGTAGATAATCAAATAAAACTTGAAATATCAAACACAGAACATAAAAACTTTTTAACAAAATAAAAAAACAACCGGCTTCAAAAAAATGCACTAAAACAGTAAAAATAATTACTTATTTCTAAAAATTATTCTCAATTACAGTTTAAAGTTGGTGTCATGAAAGTGAAGTGTGTTATAAACTTTAGGTAAGTACATAGACCGTGTATAATAAGGTTTTTAATATGGTATTGTGACTGTAACATAGTTGTAAGTTTAACCAAAAGGTTTCCTTTTTACCATTATGGTACGGAACCCTAAAAGTTACGATGCTGTGGACATGACTAGGCGATCATAAGATCTTAAGGTATTTTTGAACTTTGAATCTGCAAACGTAAGTTACCCAATCGCCCCAAACGGCACTCGCTGGATCCGCCCCTGAAATGCATCGATATTCTTGAATTAAAATGTGATAGTGTGCCTGTGCCACCGGGACTGCCATGGGCCGTTGCTTGAGGACACCACGACGTTCAGGCCAGATATTGACTTATTTTCTTGTTTCCCGTATGATGATTTATTTTTATATAAGTACCTATTATTTATAATAAGAGTTTTTTTTTTGTCAAATATAAATTAATTATTGCCTCGTGAAAGCAGTTTATACTTATTTTTGATTTCACAATCTATATTATTAAACATTGACAAATGCGCAGTAATTACCAATTATGCAGTATTATGCAGTAATACATTGCTTTGGTTATTTAAAAACGCCAATACGTTACGGTTAAAAATAATGTAACTAATGAAATGATATGCTTGTTGTCAGGTGTCGTGTCTGTTTGTGCGCTGACAACAAGCGTCGGCAGCGAGCAGCGCTGCCCCGCTCGCAAGGAAAGACGTGCTGGGGACGCGCGACGATACCAGTGTATACAGTGTAGTAGAGATTGTAGCAGTAATAGAGATCTGATACGACACATGCGTGCACATACTGGAGAGAAACCATACATCTGCGACATCTGCAGTCAAACGTTTAGAAGAAAAGAACAGCTGAAGTATCACATAATAAAACACACACATGTTAAACCTTACTGCTGCGACAACTGTGATGAGAGTTTTACTAGTCCCTACCTATTGAAAACCCACAAGCGCTCACATACTGGCGTTAAATCTTTGCAGCATTCTGATAAGCAATTTACTGATAAAAGTTGTTTATCGAAACATATGAGTAAACGCTTTGGAAAAAAACTTCACCAGTGCAACATTTGTGAGAAGGAATTTACCGAAAGCCGTTCTTTAAAGCTGCATATGAAAATACACACTGGCGAAAGATCTTATTGCTGCAAAATTTGTAACAAGAAGTTTACTCAAAGCTGTAGTTTAGCAGAGCATATGAAAATACACACCGGTACAAGACCTTATAGCTGTGACGTTTGTAATAGAAAATTTACTAACAGCTGTGGTTTAACACTGCACATAAGAACACACACTGGTGAAAGACCTTATACTTGTAACATCTGTGCTAAGGCATTTATTCAAAGAGGTCATTTATTAAGGCATATAAAGATACACACGGGTGAAAGACCTTTTTCCTGTGAAATTTGTGATAAGAAATTTGCTCTAAACTATAAGTTAATACAGCATATGAGAATACACAACAACGAGAAATCACATAACTGCGATATTTGTGATAAGAAATTTATTTCAAAATGTTTATTGAAGTCGCATATGAGAGTACACACGGGCGAGAAACCTTATCAATGTGAAATTTGTCATAGGAAATTTTCTCATAGGTCTACTTACATGCACCATATGAAACTGCACTCTGGAGAAAGAACTATTTACTGCGACATTTGTGATGCGAAATTTATATATAAGCGGAAGTTAACCAAGCATATGAAAAAACACACTGACGAAAAGAAGAAAAGAAAGAAACAAATTTTATAAAGCAGCTCGCTGCTGCGACATTTATGGTAAAAAAATTCAAAGTTATATAATATAATATAATTACACACATAATATTTTTAACTTTGCTAATTTTTAGCACTTTGTCACACACTGAAGCCTGAATGTTGCTATTTAGTCAATCTTGATTTTATGATACATGTAATTCAGTTAAGTGTAATACTATGAATTATTCTTATGAACATTTTCTATTTTACAACCACTTCTTATGTTAATTTTAAATCCGTGGTTAACGGTGCTGGTGGCACAATTATAAAAAACATTATTATAGTAGTTTATGAAACTGTTGAATAATAATGGGTTTTAAACACGAGTGTTTGTTGAATAGTATCACACGAGTATTATAATACCTAGTTATATGCAGTTTCATACACTACTTTATCTGCTCTTATACATTGGGATTCAAATAAAAGATCAAAGAGTAAGAAATAGTTTCCGAAAACGATTAGCCTTTTTTTGCATTTTCCATGCCATGTCGTGTAAGCATTTATCATATATTGTTTTCGACTTTCCTGGTAATAAATTATGAGTCATTTTCGTCACCACATCTGAAATATCGGGCAGAGTAAAATTTTCTACACATTGACTACTAGCGGACATTTTTTAGCAAAAATAAAAAAAACACACGGAATTCTGAATGACAAAACGCAACATGGCGCCAAAACCCTGCACATCACCGCGCATGCGCTTTAGCGGGCGCCCCGACCATAAACAATAATGATGGCAGCTGATTGGTTAGATTTTTGTCTTGTATCGTTTTGATTATATTATAACATTATTTTGGTAAAGCAATAGTGTTACAATATGATTCTATTTTTAAATTTTGGTATTGTATTTGTAAAGTCTGTCAATATAAACTTGTTTTGAAGTTTATAATTCAAGTTTTACGATATGAGAGTTTGTAAAAATATTTATTTTATAATACTCATTGTGCACACTGTTGACCCAAATAAAAAAAAAACACCCGTTCTAGCTTGCCAATCGGCTTTAAACAGATCGTCTTTCCACGTGGTGAGGGTCAGTCCTACGCTGTGTCATCAAATCAAATCAAAAATGTTTTTTATCGTAGATAATCAAATTACACTTGAAATATCAAACACAGAACATAAAAACTTTTTAACAAAAATAAACTTTAGGTAAGTACATAGACCGTGTATAATAAGGTTTTTAATATGGTATTGTGACTGTAACATAGTTGTAAGTTTAACCAAAAGGTTTCCTTTTTACCATTATGGTACGGAACCCTAAAAGTTACGATACTGTGGACATGACTGACCATTTAATCAAAAATAGTCAATAACAGAAGTAGGTGGAGAATTGACCCGGTAAAATCAGACTCTTATATGGTTATATACCTACGCGGCTAAATCTTTAAAACTTAAAAGCTAAGGAACTGTGGATTGCTTTTGAAGTAGGAAAAACATAGCTGAACATTCCACTCTACTCCTTTGAAGATAGAGTACCACTTACGTTTTAACAGCTTTACCAGCTATTCATTCTTGGACCGGCTGCGACACTACAAGCAAGATCAGTACGAAGTAAGCAGCTGGATCATGTGCAGAAAAGTTAGTTGGAGTTTGGCAAAAGGCCACTATATGAGAACATGAAAAATAAGCAGAAGAATTTTTGGTTCAAGTATTTGCTTCCAGATTAGGGAAAATTGCGTTTCCATCAGTTCCATCACAAAAAATTACAAAAACTTTCGCTGTTTCGCCCTTACCTCGCGCTTTATATCAAAAGAAGCTAAAAGAAGAAGTATATACTTGCAATGTTATAGATGGAGTCGGAACCGTCTGAGAATCTCAATCCAATTGGACTATAGTTAAATAGAGGAAGTTGATACTCTAATTCCACAAGTGACAGATGATCTAAAGGACCCAAAAGATTTTCCTTAGCCATGTAATTGCCAGACGTGCTTTAAAGGAACTGCAAGTAGGTACTTGTAGAACATTGAAAATAATGTGCTGTGACCTTTGTAAATGTAAAAGTATTGTTTCGGACCGATGCAATAACCCTCATACATAATTTTGTGATTCTTTTTGTCTGTAAGATATGTAACATTTTTTTTAAGACTATGTTATTGATTAGTAGTAAATATATATTTTTAACATCACTTTAGGGCCTTGAATCCATTTTTGTCCCTTTAACCTCAAAAATACCATCGTTACATTTTTTATTATACTTCAGAAACTACTACGTAATTTAACAAAAAAATTGTAGGTAATAACTAAATCTGTTTGCCTCCAAAAAACGCGTAAAATGATCTTTAAAACATTAAAACCGGACTACTGGATGCGAAATATACTTAAACGAAAAATCTAGCAATTTGGCGGACATTTTTAAAGGGATGAAATATATTGACCACCAAAAAATACTTTGACACCCTAAACTCTCTTGCTAAAAAAAGTATACTAAATACCAAAAAAACGAAACATCACCAAAAAAAAGTAAGTCTCAAATTACAATGGTTCTAGCTGTTTTAGTCATGATTGCACTTTAAAATGTATTCAAAGAGTAAATGACCACCAAATCTTAGTGAGCAAATTAATAACCTATTACTATATAAATAAATAAACCACTTTGATTGCCATAAAATGTAGGCATGTTACCAAATAAAGTACAATGACGCCAAATTAAGTTAAATCTCGCGTCTTAGAAGCCCTTGCCGCTTGACTTCCGGATACCGCCGCCGCCTGACCTGGGACCTTATTGGGAACAGTATCGAACTATTCGGACTCTGGAATTCAACACAAAAATGTATCGAAGTCTGACCTGCCTCTCGAAACTCGTAAACGTACTTGCATACATTTCTTTCTCGAATTCCAGAGTCCGAATAGCTTGAGTCTGTTCCCAATGAGTGAATTTTAGTTATCCTGCTCGATGGCATCTTTTTTAAAATGACGAACGAAAACTTAGCGGGTCCGAGTTCATGTGGAAAACTTAGCGGGACAGAGTGCATGAGGTAAATTGTTGAATGCTTCATCGGAATCCGAGGCAGACAGTATTAAATCCTAGTGTATACGAAAAAACGTCGAAGTGAACGTAAAAATTGGGTTTTTTGAAGAGAAATTTATGATAGTGCAAAGCGCACAGGAATTTCTCAAAACTAAGAAGACCTCGTCGATACAAAAATTTCTTACAAAATTTTAATAAAAGCATTATTGAAATTGTATGAGTTTAATTTTTGAGCATTATCAGCAATTTGTGCAAAGTAGACACTTACCGCAGGGCTGGTCCACAAGTTCTAAGTCGCACATACGTCTCTGAGGGATCGAATCCGAAATGAAGATATCCAGAGAACTAAAGTTTTAGCAAGCGGAAGTGGCAGGTGACCCCTGGCGGATGGAGCCGACGTGTCCTAGAGTGAAGACTGTGTATGGGAAGGCGAAGCGTGGGACGCCCTTCAGCCCGGTGGACCGACGACCTTAAAAGGGTGGCTGGATGCGGAACGCAGAGGACCGGGAGAAATGGCGCGCCATAGAGGAAGCTTATGTCCAGCAGTGGACCAACATGAGCTAATATGATGATGAACAATTGATTGAATAAACGCTCGAGAGAAATAATGTTTTTTGACGTTATATTTTACTATATCTGGTGATAAGTTAAACATAAGCCATTTTAATACATGTCGAACCCCCCCGACCGACCACGGACGACACAGAATGGTCTAAAAACCATTGTTAGGCGGCCTCGGCACGTAGGTACTGACAGCCCCTGACGACTATCTACGACGAGCAAACCTAGTCTCATCGACCTCCCCTAGTAGCCCCCCCCGTACATGACGCCGACGTCCCCGGGTTCGTCGGCGATCGCACGGACCTTAAGCCCGCACGCTCACCATGAACGCGAGGTATCAAAGAGTGCCGGGACGCTTCTCGCCCCCAGTCACTCGCAATCGCTAACTCACCTTCGGGTTAAAGGCTCACGCTGGTCGAAGAGACGACCCGAAAAGCGACAACCCAAGCCAAGGCTCCTTCCGCGGGGAGCCCTTAAGCGTTGGGCGCTATATGGGCTGAGAGTCCTTCAGAGTCTCGCCTCAAAAGCCCGATGGGGCAGTAATAGCAGCATCAGCCAAACTACAGTGGTCAGAAATAAATAATTGCGGCCGAACGACCATGATCCGGACCACATGACCAATAGCTTTATTTTTTTAATACTCCTATAGGTGTTTAAAACAAAGCCCCGCAGTAAAACTTAGTGGACATACAACTGCACACGAAATTTGGGCTAGCCCCCGCACTATAACTGAGTAGGTCAATCCCAAGGGTTTTTCTCATCTAGATGCTCAGATATTTTTATAATAACTTTTTATGTATAACTCCTTTAGTAACAATTTAAATTAATCTAGGGGCAATTTCTACAAGTGTGCTGGGACCGTATTATATAAACGTATTTAGCCGACTTACATGACTAGCTAATTTATCCTTGTTTCTAGTATTAACATTATGAGTGTCCCTGTTGCTCTTAAATGATTCTGTTTCTTAGCATAAATAAGGTTTTCGTATAAACCTACGAGTATATTGGGATGTCAAAGTTAGAATATTAATTTCCTTAAATTCTTTAATGATACTCTTAATCGTAATTAATAGATTGCACGAATAGCTTGTTTTTGCAGTATAGAAATTGTGTTTACATCAGCGGCATGACCTCAAAGCAAAATTCCGTATGCCATCATCCTATGGAAATAACTAAAGTAGACTAACCTTGCAGTGCTTTCATCTGCCCATTATACGTGTCGCCAGTGTACCTATGTAGTCTTGATAACCTGTTAAAACCGTTATCGTACATAATCAGGAACAGTAGGGAGGCTTGGTACTAGGGGCCATATTTCTTAGGCGTACTTTACATGGAAGAGTAGTGCCGATAATCGCTAGAGGATCAAACTGAGACCCTGATTTCCATTTCATGGCCTGTTGCATTTACGTTCCCTGATAATTTCTTAGGTTGTTTTTCCCTGATCCATCAGAAAATGGGTATATATGTTTACGTACTGTACTTGTTTATAACTGTAGGTATGTACCTGTATATATCTGTGTGTGTATGTGTGTAGGTACTCAATTTCCAAGTATGCCCGCTTCGCCGCCCAGAGGTTCTCTGAGGTAATTTAAGATTGTAATGGCTTGATCCCGTCTCACACTTGGCCGGTTTTTTTAATTTGTTATATTTCAGAGCTTACGCTATAATCACTGCAAGTATGAAGGTTTTATGTATAACTGTTTTTGCGATAGAGCAAAAATAACGAAATCCGCGGATCCCGCAAATTATAAATTTGACGCTAAAAAATTCGCGTAAATCGCGCATAATCTTGTCGTTTCAGTTGTTCATAAATGGCACTGCGCTTCGCCTGCGCACATCTTTCTGTAGGTGACGAGTGTTTTGTTTTCGTATTCGTCTGGCGTTTAATATAGCGATACAATAAATGCCATGTGCTTTTTAAGAGCGTATTTATAACGAATTAACTATGCCAAACAGTTTAAGATGAATCTGAGAAAACAGATTACTAATAATTTATGCTTAATTAATAGAAAATAAATAATTTCTGTTGCTTAATGTATAAAATGTTTGATAAAAGTTGATTATTACAAAAAAATCTGTAGATTCAATTTGATTTTATGACATAATTTCAAAGATGCGGGATCCTGCGCAGGATTCAGTAATCCCGCATATCAATCCCGCGGGATTGAATGAGCTGCCGGATTGCAATCCATAATCCATACTCGTAACAAAAAAATTACAATCATAGACATAAAAGGCGTTTTACCAGTGTCAAATTTACATCAATTATTTTTTTCTCCAAAAGTTTCTGTTATAAATTCACTACATTAATATGGGGCCACCTGGGAAGTATACCCTTTTTTAAAATAAAAGAATTTCTTGAATCGCTCCGAACATCTTTGAGTATTCTGGGATATAACATACATAAAAAAAAAAGAATCCGATGAATTGAGGACCTTCTCATTTTTTGAATTCGGTTAAAAATGAAGTGTTGTGCATATACTGGCTTGTTGGAAAAATTTACTTTGAATTTCAGGTCCCTTTGTACAACTGCATGGCCAGTTGGATCACTGTCCCGCAATGATAATATTTAAGCTTTTAACCGACTTTAAAAAAGGAGGTTGTAAATAAGGTATTCATAAAGGGTTAATTATGAACTAAACACTATTCCTTTTTAACCGACTTTAAAAAGGATGGAAGTTGTTGTAGTTATAAAACTTCAAGTGGAGCCGAATAAGCGCACTTAGGGTTTAATACGGAATATAATTAACAAAGCTTTTTAACCAAGTTCAATTGAAGCCAGCACTCGAAATCCTAAAGCTTTATTCCAAGTGATAGTTTTAAAATGGCTACCTATCTCCCAAACTATTGATCGTAGACTAGTAGTTTTTTTGTTTTTTTTTTTTTTATATACCACTAAGGTGGCAAACAAGCTTACGGCCCGCCTGATGGTAAGCGGTCACCGTAGCCTATGGACGCTTGCAACACCAGGGGTATCACTTGCGCGTTGCCGACCCTTCAGAAATCTAATAACTTCTTTCTTGAAGAACTCCATACTGTAGTCCTTGCAGAAAACCTTGGCAGGGAGCTCATTCCACAACTTAAGCGTTCGCGGGAGGAAGTTTTTCTGAAACAGCACTGTACGCGACCATTTAGGTTCTAAAGTGTGAGAATGAATTCCCTGCCGATGGCGAGCGGTGCGATGGTAGAAAGTAGCCGTGGGCATCATTTCGAACAATTCCTCAGAACACAACCCATTGTACAAGCGGTAGAACACACACAGTGAGGCAAAGTCTCTCCTCAGACTTAAGGGCTCGATACCGCAAGTGAGTTTGGAATCGTCGACAATTCTCACAGCCCGTCGTTGAACCGAGTCAAAAGGGCCAAGCTAGTATCCGGGTGCACCTGCCCAGAGATGGCAGCAGTACTCCATATGGGGCCGAACCTGCGACTTGTAAAGTAACAACCTTTGCCCCGACGTGAAGTACTGCTTCGCTCTGTTGAGTACACCAAGTTTTTTGGACGCCAGCTTCACCTTATCTCGTAAATGATCTCGGAACTGAACATCGCTGGAGATGTCGACACCAAGGATCCCAATGCTCTTGGAGATGGAGAGGGTAGTGTTCTGGAATTGTGGGACCACAATGAATGGAGTTTTCTTAGCGGTGAACGCGCACACTTGTGTCTTTGTAGGGTTGAATTGGACCAAGTTTACCCGTCCCCAGTCAGAGACCTGGGACAGTGTGGTCTCGATTTGAGACACAAGTTCTTTGCGGTTTTCCTCCACATCGGAACGAGGGATGTTTGCACGACCCGTGTAAAAAGCGTCTCCAGTACTGTCATCTGCATAGCAATGTATGTTGTTGATGTCCAAAATGTCATTGATATGCAGTAGAAAAGCGTAGGAGACAGCACAGAGCCTTGCTGGACACCAGCATTAATGTCCATGCTATCAGAGCAACTACCGTCAACTACGGTTCGTATGCGTCTGCCGGACAAAAAGCTAGCCACCCATTTGCACAAACCCTCGGGCACTCCGTAAGATGGCAACTTCGATAGAAGACCGCGGTGCCAGACCCGATCGAACGCCTTCGCTATGCCAATGCCTCCCCCTGACTCTCAATGGCTAGTGCCCATCGGTGTGTGAGATACACTAGAAGGTCACCAGTCGAGCGACCGTGGCGAAAGCCATATTGACGGTCACTGACCAGATCGTGTACTTCTAGGTATCTTAGAAGCTGTGTGTTGATCACAGTAATAGCGATAGGCCTGTAATTCGATGGATCTGATCTATCGCCCTTTTTGGGCACCGGGTGCACATTCGCAGTCTTCCATGAAGACGGAAATTGCCTAGTGTGGTAGGAAAGCGCGAAGAGGCGCGTGAGTACAGGACATAACTCAGGAGCACACTGCTTAAGCACCACTGCTGGTATACCGTCTCTTAATAGTTTCTTCACAGAAGTAATGGATCTCATCAAGAACTTCGTTTCAGATGACAGCTGTTAAACTAGAAAGTGCTATATCTCCGTAACTATTGATCGAAGACTAGTAGTTTCTTTACAGAAGTGATAGATCTCATCAAGATCTTCGTTTCGGATGACAGCTGTCAAACTAGAAAGTACTATGTCTAATGCTATATATACACACCGGCACAATTAGCGGAACAGAAAAAAAAGTGAGACTATGAGATAATAACGCATATATTTGACGAAAATGTAATTAGACACAAAATAACAAATTGATTAACATCTTTTAACAACGACTTTGAAAAGTCTTCGTTATTTTTTATGAACCATCACAAAAAATAAAAAAAAGTAAGCATTAAATGATTTAACAATAAAATTAAAGCAAAATTAATAACGAGTGTTTCCCCCTCTTGCTCTGATTACGGTTTCCATTCGTCTGGGCATGCTACAGATAATGTAATCGATAATTTCTTGAGGCAACCGCTCCCACTCCTCAAGTAAGTCGTTTCCAAGTTCATTCAGATTGTTGGGGGGTGGCATTCTGGATTTAACCCTTCCTTTTAGCAAGTCCCAGACATGCTCTATCGGATTCATATCGGGGCAATTTGCTGGCCACTGCATCACCAGTATACCTACCTACGTGGCTCAGATATGCCTGTACCGATTGTGCACTATGAGCACGAACATTATCTTGCATTAGAATAAAGTCGTCACCAATAAATGGGGCAAATGGTACAACATATTCTTCTAAAATGTCTCTGATGTATCGATCTGCTGTCATGGTCCCTCCTGTGACTATCACTAACTCCGTGCGAGCTCCCAAACATATCCCTCCCCAAACCATAATCGAGCCGCCACCATAAGCCACTGTGTGTTCAAAATTAGACTGTATGTGGCGTTCTCCTTTGCGCCTCCATATTCGCTGTCTCCCATCGATCTGTTTTAAAAGAACTCTGCACTCATCAGTAAAGAGAACCTGCTGCCATTCGTATAAATCCTTTTTCTGTGTTCCGCTAATTGTGCCGGTGTGTATATAAAAAACTACTAGTCTACGATGAAAACCTCTTTGACAACCTCCTTTTTTAATGTGGGTTAAAATCTTTAATATTATCATTTTGGGGAAGTGATCCAACTGGCCATGCAGTTGTGCCCTGTAAATTTCGGTTTTCTAATGTTCAACTATTTATTTGGTCCACGGGGAAAAAAAAACCTTGTTTGTACAACCAGTTTGACATACTAGTTGAACCAAAGGGAAAACTCAATAAGTCGAGGTGTTTGAGATGTCTGTGTGATTCGACAACGAAATCAGTTCAACCATGACCTATCCAGCTACAAAAAGGAGTGTAACGGGGGATGTCATGTCCTAAAAACTGTTTACAATCACACTGATGTCTTTAAGTCTTGTAACTGGAAAGGACAAGGCATAAGTAAATGTAAACAGCGAATAAATTTCACACCTACAATTTTCTGACAATGATATTACAGTGCATAGGAAAGCCGATAGGAGGGTCTATTTAGGTTGGCAGAATTCAGAAAGCTTCGTCAGGTCTTTGCGTCGTCGTCCATACTGCAGTGCTCTTACCTGCTCTTTCCGGGACAAGTAGTCCATATTAATATTATAAATGCAAAAGAAACTCTGTGTCTATTTTTCTGACATAGGCTGCTTCAAAACGTCAAGTGAGTAGGTTTTTTTTTTAAAATTGAGGAGTTGCCGTTGAAATACTACACCCATAACCGAATTTCGGGCGGGTGGAACCGCGGACAAATGCTAGAAGATAATAAATAAAGCGATGGCGTGTCAACATGACCTAAAATCATCAAATACATACTACACCATACAGGCAATGATAATAAGAAAGCTGTGACTTTAGAGTTAACCTCTGTTAAAATATGTGCCTTTTCGAATTTAGGTTACTATCAATAAATAGGTAAGCTATTTTATTTCAGTCTCAAAAACGGTATTAGGATAGAATTAAAATAAAAATGAATTATTACTGAATATTCTTTATTGCATGATAAATAACAAAACAAACACACAGTTATGTAAAAGAAACTATACAATTATTACACTATGCTCAAGTTTAGATCTTCCAAACCATGTCAATAATACTTTGATCAATATGAATGACATATTTTACTTTGATTAATAATAACACCAATGTTGAAGATGGTAAGAGCTTCTTAATTCGTTTGTTATAACATTTATAAAAACTGAAAAAAGAAGCGGCAAAAGTATATCTCCTTGTGGTACGCCACAAGTTAACTGGCCATTGGGATTTAGACTAACCGACTTTTAAATGTTTACGATGATAAAGATAAGATGAAATCCAGTCAATACCTGATGACGAGAAGCGTATGTAAGAAAGTATGGCCAAGAGAATATCATGATCAACTGTGTTAACAGCGTTACTGAATTCAATTCATAAATACTAGTATAATACATAACCGCTCTCCATACCATCTGTTATGTATTGCCTCACATATATTTTCTATATAAATAAATAAATTCCCTACACCCGACTACCGACCGAACGTAATAACCGACATAATTATACGTAACCTAATGCACATGACTACGTGACCCTACCGAAGACACCTTCAATGGAAAGGCTTTCCAAGGCTGCTCAGCGCCTTGCATGCTGCCCGCTGCAACACCGACCAGTCTTACCGAGCTAGCCGATGCGAGCAGTCACACAGCGCTCACCGAAGTGCCCCCGTTCCGACGCCTATAGACAACAACCGCACGCGCACCGCGATATAGACAATTGTGAACTACAGTTCCTCCGCAACTACGCCGCCCCGCTTAAATATTAAATATCAGTCCGTGTGTGTTAGCACCCTGGACTTGAAGGACGTGTCACCGCCGACGAGGCCTTCATCCCGAGGACCAGAAAGCTAATCCCGCTCATCTACCGCTACTGCAACCACCTACAATACGAATGTCCGATATTTTCGGAGACAATTTTGGAGGTTCCACCGAGATAGTGGGATCGTCCTGGAAGCAAAGCCGAGGGCCTCCAGCACTGGACCATCCGATCTGCACCCGCATTAGCAGCGCCCGCTCCCGACTACACCTTCATCAGCAGCACCCGCTCCCGAAAAACCACGCCGCCGCCGCCGAGATCATGCGGTCCCGCCAAACCACACCGCCGCCGCCGTTAAAACCACGAGCGTCGCGCCAAGGCCAGGCCGACACTACACGTCGCGCTTGCAAGTGCGACAGCCGCTGAGCCGCTAATTTGCTGAACGCCGTAAAGCACAACAACGAAACCCGACCGCTGAATTCGCTTCATCGACTAACTGGACGCTACGTCCGTAACGGTAACAGTGACGTACTACACCCCCCCCCCCCTTTACTTTGTTTCCGTATTCCGTATTTATCCGCGTAATCAATCTTTCTTTGTCCATAATTTAATTTCGTAAAATTTTGATGTGCGAAGCCACGTTTAACACGAGATATGATCTTCTAAGTAAAGTCCGCGAGGAGATTCGAGCTGCCAAAACCGCAACCGCGATAACCTTTGCAGAAAGGATTTTCTTGAGGCAAATGCCACGTTAGAGGCCGTCTACACTCTCGCAGCCTAGTTGGTAGTGTGACCGGCTGCTGTGCAGAGGGTGTGGGTTCGATTCCCGCAGTGGACAAACATTTATGTTATAAACATGTGTGTTTGTCTTGAGTTTCGGTGTATTAATGTATGTATTTACAGAAAAAAAAGGATTATATGTATTTGTAGCCGCTGTCTGGTATCCATAACACAAGCTTTGCTTACTTTGGAGCCAGACAGCAATATGTGTTGTGTCCAAAAACATTTATTTATTTATTTTATCTCGGGGATACCGACCTCGGCGTCTACCGAACCCGGTTTTCCGACATGCATTATTACATGTTGGACATGGAGGTGAGGAATGCGATGCATTCAACCAAAACCATCCTAGAACCCTCCGAACAAATTACGGTTTCCGTGAAACCCGTCCGCCTTGTCAGCCCATCTCCGCTATCGACGTCCGCGTCTCCTTCTCCGCGAGTTCACGAGCAGATCGCGCATGTAGGACAACCGTTGTCCTAAACTGTCCCCGACTCCGACGATAAACCGAAGGCAACCGAACCCATCAGTCCTACCGAAGTCGTATGTCCTACCGAACCCGAATCCGATCGCTCGTCTGTCACGCGATCCGTCCGTCAGTCCAACCGTGACGCGCCGATCCGTACGGTTACATCCTTTGCAACTCAACGTTGCAAACATTGTTTAGGTGCGAGCAGTATTTCGACCTCAATCCCATTCAACGCCTCGATCTAGTCTGACAAGCCGCACCGAGCTTTACTTACGCATACCGTCCTGCAGTACACTCGGAACACAAACACCTCATCCGCCAAACTGACCGCAGTATTTTTATATCGCAGTACCCGTCTGCGTGGATGTCCCACACCGACAAAGGTAAGTCTATCCAGCGCTGCTCATACATCCCTTCGATTTGTATTTACTTAAGTTTTAATTTCTTATTTGAATTTTATTATCCATATCAAGTTATGTAGTTGTAAGCCGCGTTTTATAACCGCCCGCATGCGTTGCTCATGTCTCTTCGACTTTACAAATTTTATTTAAAATCTATTATTATGTTTTAACTTTCTAATATAAGTTTTTGTTTCGTTTTAGATTTGATATTATAAACATCAAACTATCTAGTTATACTAGTTTTTATGGAGGACTTAACTTCTGTAGTTGTCCATAATAGAGGCTCGCTTTTTACTTTTAGTGCTGCTATGGGAGCATGTATATCATATAAATTTAACACAATTCCATTTGATAAACAAACTTTTCTCTTAACTGTAGAATAGAGGTGTCCATTCGATAAAGGAGGCATCATCATTCAGTTCTCGATTAACTTATTTAGTTTAGCAGAATCATAGATTAAAAAAACCAATATATATATATAGTTTTTTAAACTGTTGCTATGACAAATTTTCAAATTACAAATATTACAGGAGTATGCTTTATCACCTCTGTGCAAATGGGCTGTCAAATTACTGATATTACTATATTTAGATGATTTAAACTTTCGCGTTTTACAATCACTATATTTTTATTCAAAAATATCGCAACAGTAAGGTTAATCATTTGTGATTTTGCATTTGGATGCCTACTATCAGTTTGAGTTTTTCTATTACAGATATCGCAAAAATAAGGTATATATATAGGCCTTGGGCTTATGACCTGTGTTTTTGCATGTGGATTTTTAAACTGCCGCTTTGAGTAAACTTCCTATTACAAATATCGCAGCAATAAGGTTTTTCACCCGTGTGTTTCCGCATGTGAACTGTTAAATCCCAGTTGCAAATAAATTTTTCATTACAAGTTTCGCAACTATAAGGTTTACAATTTGTGTGCCTTCGCACGTGAACTTTCAAACCAGTACTAGATGTAAATTTCTTACTACAAATATGACAGCAATAAGGTTTATCTCCTGTGTGTGTCCGCATGTGGATTTTTAAACCCCAGTTACGAATAAATTCTTTACTACAAATGACACAGCTGTAAGGTTTATTACTTGAGTGCTTCCGCAAATGGACTGTCAAACTACCACCAGCACTAAACTTCCTATTACAAATATCGCAGCAATAAGGTTTATCACCAGTGTGCTTCCGCATATGGATATTTAAATAACATTTACGAATAAATTTTTCATTACAAATATCACAGCAATATGGTTTATCACCTGTGTGTCTCCGCATGTGGACTGTTAAACCACTGCCGTTAGTAAATGTTTTGTTACAAAAATTACAGCAGTACGGTCTATTACCAGAATGTAACCGCATGTGGTCTGTCAAACTATTACTATGACAAAATTTCTTATTACAAATATTGCAACAATAAGGTTTGTCACCTGTGTGTTTTCGCATGTGGACAGTTAAATTCCAGTTACGAATAAATTTTTTATTACAAACGTTGCAGCAGTATGGTGTATCACCTGTGTGTCTCCGCATGTGGACTGTCAATCCACCCCTTTGAGTAAATTTCCTATTACAAACTAAGCAGCAGTATGGTTTATCAATACCATGTGTCCGCATATGTATGTTCAGTGTATTGCCACTGCTACACTGTGTACCGCAGAGTGTACAGCGGTATCGGGGTCCTGCCATGAGAGCGGCGCGAAGCTGCCCACTGCTGCCGCTCGTTGTCTGCGCACGACTAGACCCAACACCTAACAACAATATATTTAATGATATTATTACATTCCACTTATATTTTAATAATTTAGTACATCACACTAAAGATACTGTAATTTCCGACTTCCGATATATTACGAATAGACTCACCGCCCATCTCGACCCAAGTCAGTTTGGGTGCACGCGCTGTTGATAGATGTGTATTTATAAGTCGCGGGTCGGCTGGCCATTGTGAATTATAATGATTGATACGTAAGCTATATACTCATATATTTACATGTTAGGGAAATAGTGTATACAGCCGAAAGTGGCAGACAAGGGTTGGTTTGTAGATGTTCGGAAAAATATTCTGAAGTCCAAAAATGTTCAGATTTCCCAACAATCAGTAAATTTTCTTTTGTACCTCAAACGGTGCAGCGACAGCCGTGAAACAGCTAATTTTAATTCATAATGACCGGGTGACCCCAAAATACCATGAGAAAGAATAAAAATACAGATAGATGGTTCTAATCAGTTTATTTCTACCTACTGTCATTCCGGCGAGAAATCAATACCGCAAATTCTTATTTCATTTTATCGTATCTATTTTTGGTTTATAAATGATAATTGGTTTTAAATGAATTTGAAATAATTATCATAACATTTAATAACAATTTCAGATTTATGATCTTACGTGGTAATACGTAAAAACCAAAAAGTCTGTTCCTATTATCGAACTATTGACGTTCGACAGTAACTGCAGTGATAAATAATAATTATTTCTTAAATTTGAACCATAATAATAAGTAATTTGTACTATGTTTGAACTGTAGGCACAGATGGGGTACTAAATTATTACCTTAAGGCCTTATTTACTTGAACGTGAATATGAGATTTTACCCCTACTTCCCTGCCTCATACCCTTAGTTTCGCAAAATGTTGTCAGGGGCGCTGAAATTATCGAAAGTATTGCCATCTGTTGATTTTTTTTAGTAATCGCTTGAATGCTAGTTAGCTTACAGTAGCTCAATACCCCACCCAAGAAGCTTATATATGGATGTCACTAGAGAGTGCACTACGAACAAAAAGTTGAAGCAAATTTTTTTTTTACCTTTTTGACCTTTCTGAGTGGGTTGTGGGTTACCAACATTTTGCCTTCAAAAAACTGCTTAAGTACCATAATTTTTATTATGTTAAATTTTCAAAAAATACATTATCATTTATTTCTAAAATATTTTATTATCATCATGTTTTGTTTTTCATTAAATAAAAGAATAGTATTTTTGGATATTGTACATAATTATATACATATATACACTCGTAAAACAAAACCTTCCTTCTGGCGCAGTCGGATAAAAACACATACTCAAATAATTAAGTTAATATTTTTTTTTTGAGGCTATGAAATAATAACCAGAAAAATACTGAGCGTACGAAACCTACATCTCTAGATAATTTATTTAATTTAAACCACATGACTCAACGCTTCCAGCTGTGCTTACTCGCTGTTACTCAAAACTTGTAACATATTTACTTACCATTACCAAATTAATATGTTACACGTACCTATGGTGTTTAGGTTAGCATGCTCGCCTGTGATTAAATCATTTCAATCATTCATTCAAATTTTCATTTTGACTTTGTTATAAAAAAAAGTTACTGAGATGCCAAAACAACAAAGTAAACAGTGTCAAGTGTAGCAAATATGCAGTTATAAAAAGTCAATTAATCCTTTCATCGTCAAACACATGAAATTACGTTACACAATGATACACCGGAATAGTTCCGCTAATCCTTTTAAATTTTAAAGTACCTGAAAATGTTTATAAACCTTCTGTTTATATAAAAAAATTGTGATAGTTGTGAAAAAAAAAACATTCTTACCACTATCAAAGGTCAATGACCCAGTCTCGGCTCTGGGCTGCTGCAGCACCTGGAAGCCTATCGCCATCTCATTCTTGATAACGTATACCCCATAAAGTTTTTCTCTGTCTCTCTTTATCTCATCTTCGACTTGTTTACCATAAAGTTCCTCTCTGTCTTGCTCTATATCATCCTTGATGACGTGTTCCCCATAAAGTTCCTCTCTGTCTCGTTCTATTTTATCCTTCATGACGTGCTTCCCATAAAGTTCCTCTCTGTCTTGTTCTATTTTATCCTTGATGATGTGTTGACCATAAAGTTCCTCTCTGTCTTGCTCAATCTCATCCTTGATGACGTGTTCCCCATAAAGTTCCTCTCTGTCTCGCTCTATTTCATCCTTGATGATGTGTTCACTATTAAGTTCCCCTCTGACTTGCTCTATCTCAACCTTGATGACGTGTTCCTCTCTTACTCGCTCTATCTTATCCTTGATAACATATCCCTCATGAAGTTTCTGCCTGTCATGCTGCTGGACAAACATTTTTTATTAATCAAAGATGACACGGTATTCAGTTAATATTGTGTTGTTTGACAATATACAAAAATATTTTTATTTTCATAGCAAATCTGCAGTTAAATCATTAATTCATTGACTGCAGCTTTGCTAGAGTTTGACTTCGAGCTAGGGAAGTTAAGTTATTCTTGATTTCTTGTGTTTTAATAAGTGAAAGTAATAACGATGTTACCTGCGAGGACACCGATATCGATGTAGAACACCAAACGACGTGCAGAAGGACATATTGATCAGTGCCAAAGCTGTATCGGACTGATTTTTATACAACCATATGTTCTTATTCTCATTATTTAGTTTATAATTTAAAATGGCTGATTATTAGTAAAAAAAAATAAAAAGATTTGTAAAATAAGAAAAACTATTCCGAAATTAAGTTAATTATGGAAGAGATTAATATTTTTGTTTTTTTATATAAATAAATATGTAAAAATACATAAATTGTGGTTTTTATTGTTTTATCTATATGTAATCATAAAATAACAATTGGTTAATTCAAACCAATGATTAAAATTTGAAACTGTAGCTAAATAAAACGCATATCACAATATGATTATTTTTCTAGGGTTAGAGACTTCTGGGAATGGTTAACTCAAAACAAGACTTGAGATTCAGCTCCTTGTGACAGTGTTACTCTTATTACACTACACTGAGTTAGACTTAGACTGTCTGTCTATTGTGTGGTCTAATAAGTGCTTTAGTGTGATTTTGGTTTTTTTGGCTATTTTTATCAAAAATTTGTTAAAATTATTGATTTTTGTATTGATTTAGACTACAGTATATCGACTTTACGATTACACATCCTATAACGGTTTAGTAAGTTGTTTATAATGAGCAGAACCGGAGTAATGCCATTTTGTTTGAAAACTGTTTGTTTAGATAAAATCAGGTAGCCATATTTGGAGTAGTGACTTTTTGGACACAATTGCAGCTTAAAGTCCCGGTTTTGCCCCCTTTCCTCTGCTAATATTATATTGCTTGAATGAATAGAATCACAATAACGTACTCTTACAGGGATTTTTCAAATCAGAAATAAGTTTTGGATCTGATATATAATTTAAAAACTAAGACTATTCAGCTCTTGTGAATCAAAACACTCTAAGTATTCACTTACTCGTATATCAAGCTCCGCTCTGTGATTCTCTTCTGTCTGTTCATCAACAAGTTCTGTTTTGATCACCACTTTGCTTCCATCTCTCACCAACTCTGTTACCTCCTGCACTGCTGCACTGTTAACCCAACTACTAGGGCCGACTTCATGTTTTACTTCTGTTGTTTTCATTGTGAACCTGCTCATTGTCACTACCCTTGCCTTATAGTTTTAATGTAAATCATTTCAATATATAATTCCAGACTGGCAATTTTACACTCAGCTAACTAAAACAAAAGAAAAGGTTGTAAGTTATGTACACATTTTTACACCGACTTCAAAATAACAAGAGGTTCTCAATTCGGTACATGTTTTTTACCTCAGAACTCTGTCATTTATAAACCGATTTGGTTTTTTTTACATATATGGAAGGGCCAAACCACAGGCTGGTCCTATTTAAAATTAGTACTGATTATTTGAATATATATATATATTTATAATATAAAACCAAAAGTCTGCGGAATGAAGGAGAAGGGAGGAAGATATACCTATTTTTTAATACCACGCTAAGTAGGAACTCTGTAGTAGTATATTTGTCGAAAGCACCTAACGTCATTCGTAAATTAAATATCGACCCATAAAGAAGCAAATCTAAAAGTGACCTGCAAACATGAAGCAAATTCAACTGCGTGATTAAATTCATCACAAGACAAGGAGTAAAAAGGTTGAGACTCGATTGGGGCCACCACGTCGAATATCGTCGAAAAAAGTAAAAAAACCTATAATGGACGATGCTTGCCTGAAGAAGACAACAGAAACAGAAAACAGCTTTCTTTATTAGTTGATGTATCAGAAACTACCATATTGAGGATTCTGCACGACCATCTTTGTATGACTGACGTCACTGCAAGGTGGGTCCCAAGAATGCTTACGCCGCGCCACTGCAAAAGCAGCTACGAGCCGAGGCGTCTCAGAAGTTTTTGAAGTTGATTAATGACAAACCTACGCCGATTTTGGAAAGAATGTGTTAGGTCAAGGGGGTTTAACTCAAGAACCCCCATGCAATTTTAGATGTCGCTAGAAAAACATAATCCATAATACCAAAGTTAGGTAGCGAGGAGCGTAGCGACGAGCTGTTATGTTGTTAAGAGGGTTTCTGACATCCACTAGCGCTGCAAATCGATATTTTTATTTTCCTCTTTGTGCAAAGCGAATTTCTAAAATGTGCTTCTACAAATATATGTGACCAGTTATAAGCGATTTTATTAACGTTTGGTACTGTTTCTAGGATAAAACTGTGAGTTGTCGATAGCGCTTCTGGCAAAAGTGGCCGTTGTTAGCAGATATGCTATCTACAACTCACAGTCTTATTCTAGAAACATAACAATCTATTCTAAAAATAACTTAAAACTAGTTACATATTTCTGTAGACGCACATTTTTGAAATTCGCTTTGTACAAAGAGGAAGACAAAAATATCGATTGGCGGCGCTAGTTAGCAGGGGTAACCCTCTTAATTATGAACAGCGCACAAGACGAGCGAAGCGTGCCGTGGAAGCGATCGGCGAAATGCTAGAAACGAACTGCACTTGTGTAACGAAGCTGTATTAATTTAACCTCTAATATTTAAAATTAAATATGTCAAAAAGTAAGTGTCTCCGCGGTGGAGGAGTGATATCGGACAATAGCCTTCCTCCCCGCCTTGCTCCATCTTCCGTCTCCAGCCCTTAAATCTGCGTCCCAAATGTAAATATTTCCCATTTAAACTTTAGCATTTAATATAAAGTACGCACCTCGCTAACTCTAACCTAACTCAAACAAACTCTTGCCATGCACATTTCTCGATAAGTCATATGGTAAATAGAATTTGTATCATCTATCAACTTCCTGATTTGTAGGCCATCGAAAATGCCAGCTTTGATTTTCTCACTACTCAATTTTGGGAACACTTTTGCAATGTTTTTGAAACATGGATGTTTCGAAGATGTACATGGCTGCTGAGGTACTAGTGTGTCACTAGTATTCAAGACTGGTCCTATAGTAGATTTTAAGTTGGGATACATCCACTTGGAGCAATTTTTATAGTTTATTCCTATGATTTTCGTAACACCGAAACAATCATCGTGATGATTGGACAATTCACGCCATATAATAGGAGCTTTGTACTTAAAAGAGGGTCTTTCTTTGTTTGCCCATAATCGCAAAGACTCAACACAATTTTTACATACTAAGCTTATTATACAGGGTTTGGCGTTCGTCAGGAATAGAAACCCAAAGTAGTCTAAGTGCCGATGCTTTTTTAACAAAGTCCGACACGTTCAAACAGAATATATATTATATATATAATATATATTTTCCACAAATAACACAAAAACAGTCAGGTCTGTTTAAACACGTCCTTATTGAGGAAGACATAATAAAATTTCTATCAAATTAATTTACACAGAGACTAGTTTAGTTATAGCGCTATTTATAGAAATTATAGACTACTTAAGTAAATTTAAGTCGGTACTTGTATCTCACTAACTAGAGCTGCTGCAAAATATGTGATCTGAATCTGTTAGCACACCCATATTAGTGAACAACCGCAGAAAAACTTTGAGCAATAAAGAAGAGTCCAATTTTGTTTTTCTGCGTTATGATTCCAGAGAATTCAATGCAAGTTTAGCGAATACATTTGACTTATTTTTGTAAAGAAATGAAATCTTTATATGATACAAGATGAAAAAGGGTAAATATTTACATGTCGGGCACAAGCAACTTTTGCATAAAAAAAAAGAACGAGTTGCACTCCGGGAGTGCCGGCAGAAGTGAAAACCTTTACACACGATTCGCGCTTCACACTCAAATATGTCACAAGACATGTCTTTGACATTGTCAAGAAATAATAATGTTTGTTTATTTACTTTTTTGACGTAGTATATTTGACATCGCAATCTGTCATAGAATTAAAATTCCATATCCAACCTCCCTGTACTACTCATAATTGCGAATACTAAAAATAAAATTATAATAGGCGTGGCATTACGGTTTCCGTATTTTACAAAGACAAAGATGCACTTTGTTCAATTTCCATATTTTAAACACTTTATACACACGAATTTTACTAATACACAGCAGTATGGCCACTACACAGACGGTCGAGCCATCAGCTGTCACCATCGCGTAGCACGCTGTAACATAAACACACACGACCATTCGCGCAACCGCCCTGCGCCGCCTAAACGAAACAGTAGGCGCAGGCATAGATACTCCCTCTCCTACGCCGCGCCAGCTGTCTACTCTCCATCCGTCTTACGAATTTTCACGATCAGGACACGTGACCTGACGCGAGTTTATCATTTTTTACCCATACCAAAAAAAGTGCACAACGTCGCTAAAGAAGTTTTCTCTTCAAAAATTGGTTGATAAATGATTAAACGCATAGAATCAGCGGAAAAGACTAGGTTTTCGTTAAAAAAAATTAAATCAAATCAGGTCTGTAAAACTTGATACGGTACGGTTTTTTTATTCATAGATTTGAGTGACAAAAAATAATGAAGTTGGCCAATTAGTTAGCCATAAAGCCATTTCTATAGTAAGTATATCACATATGTATGACTTTTTTTGAAATACTTTTGATATGAGGGGTAGAAGGCTTATTGACCGGTATGAGCTGGGCAGTGATGCAGGTTTGCCAGGTTTTGCAACAATTATTATTAGTGATAAGGTATAGGATAGTTTAGGATAGTAATGGACTCTTTGTATAGCGTTGAACAATACAGTAAGGTAGACTATCGCTTTTCTATGTAGATGCTTCCAGATTTTTGCTGTAATGAGATCAAAACCAGAGTATTTCTTATTTTCCATATTATTAATAGTTTTTACAGGTTCTTTGAGAGTAACTGGTTAAGGGGATTCAGATAGTTTTTGGTGGCTGTTTATCAGTTTGTCTATTTCCTGTTTGAATTCTACCATAGAAGCTTCATTAAGAGACTTGCTAAAGAAACTAGGCAACTGTGTTTGCCTTTTTACTAGGTTTTTGAGCCCAAGTACCAGCAGTGCGTGTTAGAACGATGAGAGGCGTTACATGTTCTTGAGGCCTTTGCAATTATTTTATAATTTTCGAAAGTGAAAATTTTCTTCCCTAGAAGCAGATCATTTTGAAAGTTTTGTGCTCGTCGTAGACGCGGCGTGCTGGTGCGTGACAGGGAGACCCGGTGAAACGGCTGACTGCTGGTCGCACGCAGGTTGCACGCGTTCCCGAACCCAGGGATCAGTATAAGCTCCGCCCTTGGATATCCTGCCCGGCCGATACATCATACCTATTTTATCTCGGCTACAAACTCAAGCACAATTTTGTGAGTCGTGCCGGTGTATGCATGTTTGTAAGGGAGGATATTTGCTGTCACCGCCTTCATAGCCTTGAAGACAGGGACCTGTCGATATTGTGGGTGTGCGTAGGTCACGGCAGCCCTACTCATATCTATGCGCGCATATACAGGTCTCATAGTGGTGATACGGACGTAACTCGACTCTTCACGCACCTGAGTTTGACGACTGACAAAGTTCTAGAGCAATATCCCACAGCAGAACTAGTTATTTTGGGAGACTTAAACGCCCACCATCGTGAGTAGCTCAGTTCTCGAACCAATAACTACTCAGGGATCTTTTGCTGACTACACGTCCGGACGAATATTCCGTCCTAACACGCGAGTAGCTGCCGAAGTAAAAAAACGACCGTGGTTTAATAGGTCTTGCAGAAAAGCTAAAATTCTGACGCAAACTGCGTATGAGGCTTGAGTCACGGCTCGTAATAATAAGGATCCGAATATTTCTAAGTTAAAACGCAAATTAAATGGGCGACTTGTGAGTTATCTCTCTGGGAGTCTTGCTTTCTGGTCGCTTTCTAAATCTGCTAAAGGAAACCGTAGCCAGTCGTCGCTACCACCACTGCGAAAGACCTATGGTGACTTGGTCCTTAATGCTAAGGAGATAGCCGATCTACTTGGTAGTCTCTTTGCCTCAAACTCCAGACCATGCTGATATTTCCATAACACAGCGGTAGGTCCGGCGGGCGTTGCTTCCTCTAGACGTTCATAAGTCGAGTGGGCCAGACGGTATACCAGCAGTGGTGCTTAAACAGTGTGCTTCTGAGTTGTGTCCTGTACTCACGCGCCTCTACGCGCTCTCCTACCACACTGGGCAATTTCCATCTTCATGGAAAACTGTTAATGTGCATCCGGTGCCCAAAAAGGGTGATAGATCAGATTCATCGAATTACAGGCCAATCACTGTTACCTCTCTCCTCTCCAAGGTGATGGAGATACCAAAAAAACACGACCTGGTCAGCTACCGTCAATATGGCTTTCGGAACGGTCACTCAGTCGGTCGGTCTGTGTATCTCACACACCGATAGGCACTAGCCATTGAGAGTCAGGGGGAGGCATTCGTTTGTAGTCTAGCTAAAGCGTTCGTTCAGGTCTGGCACTGGAGTCTTCTATCGAAGTTGCCATCTTACGGAGTGCCCGAGGGTTTGTGCAAATGGGTGGCTAGCTTTTTGTCCAGCAGAGGCGTATGCAGAGCCGTAGTTAACGGTAGTTTCACTGATAGCATTGACATTAATGCTGGTGTCCCGCAAGGCTCTGAGCTGTCTCTTACGCTGTTTCTACTGCATAAATGACATGTTGGACATCAACAACACACATTGCTATGCAGATAACAGTACTGGAGACGCTTATTACACGGCAAACATCCCTCGATCTGCTATGGAGGAAAAGCGTGGAGAACTTATGTCTTAAATCAAGACCACTCTGTTCCAGGTCTCTGACTAGGGACGGGAAAACTTCGCCGTGCCACAATGCCAGAACACCCCCCCACCATCTCCAAGAGCATTGGGATCTTTGGTGTTGACATCTCCAGCGATGTTCAGTTCCGAGATAATTTGCAAGACAAGGTGAAGTTGGCGTCTAATAAACTTGGTGTACTCAACAGAGCAAAGCAGTACTTCACGTCAGAACAAAGGTTGCTGCTTTACAAATTGCGAGTCCGGCCCCATATGGAGTATTGTTGCCATCTCTGGGCGGGTGCAACCGGATACCAACTTCGCCCTTTTGACTCGGTTCAACGACGGGCTGTGGTAATCGTCGACGATTCCTAACTCACGAGCTGTATTGAACCCTTAAGTCTGAGAGAGACTTGAAGACAGGGAGGCCTGTGTGTGTTCTAACCAGGGTTGGAAAAAAACGCATTTTTTAAAATAAAACAAAACATTAAGTTTTATTCAAAACCATAAAAACATGTTTTAAATCAATGTTTCGTTAATGTTTTGTTTCGCCTGTTTTTAACACTTTCATTAGTTTAGTTGTTACAGATTTAGGGTTTCCTACCCGAATAAATAAAAACAATGGGTAAAAAAAAATTTTTTGTTTTGGTCATCAGTAATAATCATGGAGACTAGAAGGGAGCGGAGATGGCTCAACGTAGCATTCCATATAAAAACAGTGTCGCCAAAAAGCGGGGTGCGAGGGACGAAGTTACTGCAAGCACCGCCTTAAATCTCAAATACCATCTGGCGGTCTTAATCATTATTAAAACAAATCTCTCTCAATTATTTGCAACTTAATTGAACTACTGCCTACAAGAGGCGATCTAATCGCCGTTTCGAAATTTGGTTCAGGGGTAGCCAACTTGTGGCTGCGATCTACTTTGAAATTTTTTGACTTCGAATCAACTTGAGCGATTTTATTTTAGCTGTTTCTGAACCGGATTGAATGGATTTTTTTTTAGGTTCTAAAGTGTGAGAATGAATTCCCTGCCGATGGCGAGCGATGCGATGGTAGAAAGTAGCCGTGGGCAGCATTTCGAACAATTCCTCAGAACACAACCCATTGTACAAGCGGTAGAATACACACAGTGAGGCAAAGTCTCTCCTCAGACTTAAGGGCTCGATACCGCAAGTGAGTTTGGAATCGTCGACAATTCTCACAGCCCGTCGTTGAACCGAGTCAAAAGGGCCAAACTGGTATCCGGGTGCACCTGCCCAGAGATGGCAGCAGTACTCCATATGGGGCCGAACTTGCGACTTGTAAAGTAACAACCTTTGCCCCGACGTGAAGTACTGCTTCGCTCTGTTGAGTACACCAAGTTTTTTGGACGCCAGCTTCACCTTATCTTGTAAATGATCTCGGAACTGAACATCGCTAGAGATGTCGACACCAAGGATCCCAATGCTCTTGGAGATAGAGAGGGGAGTGTTCTGGAATTGTGGGACTACAGTGAATGGAGTTTTCTTAGCGGTGAACGCGCACACTTGTGTCTTTGTAGGGTTGAATCGGACCAAGTTTACCCGTCCCCAGTCAGAGACCTGAGACAGTGTGGTCTCGATTTGAGACACAAGTTCTCCGCGGTTTTCCTCCGCAACGGAACGAGGGATGTTTGCACGACCCGTGTAAAAAGCGTCTCCAGTACTGTCATCTGCATAGCAATGTATGTTGCTGATGTCCAACATGTCATTGATATGCAGTAAAAACAGCGTAGGAGACAGCACAGAGCCTTGCGGGACACCAGCATTAATGTCCATGCTATCAGAGCAACTACCGTCAACTACGGTTCGTATGCATCTGCCGGACAAAAAGCTAGCCACCCATTTGCACAAACCCTCGGGCACTCCGTAAGATGGCAAATTCGATAGAAGACCCCGGTGCCAGACCCGATCGAACGCCTTCGCTATGCCAATGCCTCCCCCTGACTCTCAATGGCTAGTGCCCATCGGTGTGTGAGATACACTAGAAGGTCACCAGTCGAGCGACCGTGGCGAAAGCTATATTGACGGTCACTGACCAGATCGTGTACTTCTAGGTATCTTAGAAGCTGTGTGTTGATCACACGCTCCATCACCTTAGAGAGGAGAGAGGTAATAGCGATAGGCCTGTAATTCGATGGATTTGATCTATCGCCCTTTTTGGGCACCGGGTGCACATTCGCAGTCTTCCATGAAGACGGAAATTGCCTAGTGTGGTAGGAAAGTGCGAAGAGGCGCGTGAGTACAGGACATAACTCAGGAGCACACTGCTTAAGCACCACTGCTGGTATACCGCCTGGCCCACTCGACTTATGAACGTCTAGAGAAAGCAACGCCCGCCTGACCTCCCGCTGCGTTATGGAGATTTCCGGCATGGTTTTACCGCACCACGGTATAGTAGGTGATACAGCGCCATAATCGTTCATGTTCGAGTTCGAGGCAAAGAGACTGCCCAGTAGATCGGCTTTCTCTTTAGCACTATGGGCCAAGTCACCATCGGTCTTTCGCAGTGGTGGTAACGACGACAGGCAAAAGTTCCCTTCGGCAGCTTTGGCAAGCGACCAGAAAGCACGACTCCCAGAAGGATAGCTCGCAAGTCGCCCACCTATTTTGCCGATGAATTGGAATTTTGCTCTGGCAGTTGCTTTCTTACTGAACCTCGAGGCAGATTAAAGCAGATCTGCCTCCACGGGTACGATGCGTAAAATTCTCGCAATCCATCCCAGTCTGCCGACTTATAGTGCCACACACGACGCCAATTAGTTGGCCCAGAAGGATCGGGTTGTGTGCATGACACTTGAGTCCGAACGAGACAGTGGTCCGAGGAGCCAAGAGGCGCATCCACTGAGACGGAGTATCCGTCCGGACGAGTAGTCAGCAGAAGGTTCAGTAAGGAGCTCGTATGTTCCTCTATATCTGGTATTCTCGTTGGAGAAAGTACCAGCTGAGAGAATCCATAGGTCAGAGCAAATTCATGATGAGATATCCCAGCATAGTTAGTGGATCTTCATTGATATAATAAAAGAATAGAAAAACATATGATACTATTTACCCCGATCAAGAGTTCCCACAGGATTTTTTTTAAGAGATTGACTCTTTTACGTCGCAACGGAGCGTCAAATTGAGTTGAAATTTGGCACGGGGATGGTTAAAGAGACGATGTAGGACATAGGCTATGTTTATCCCAGAAAAATTAAAAACTAATTCACGCGGACAAATTATAACTAGGCTTGTTGTTATAGCAAACTTCCTTATTTATACTACTTACATATATATAGCAAACTTCCTTATTTATACTACTTACATATATATATATATATATGTAAGTAGTATAAATAAGGAAGTTTGCTATAACAAGCCTAGTTTTAATTTGTCCGCGTGACTTAGTTTTTAATATTCAAAATTACCGTTGGGATGTTTATGTTTCTGTTAAAATACTATTGCGATAACCAAATTTAGGGCGGGCGAAGCCGCGGGTAATATTCAAAGTTAACTTTGAGATGTAGGTACATTGTATCAACGTACCTTATAAAAAGAGGCCAACACGTAATTGAAAATATAAAGAAAAGACTTAAGTTTTTGAAGCAGAGGGTGTCATAGTAGGTGACAGGTATTAAGGTGAAAATGCGAGTGGCAACGTGAATAACACCTAGTACAGACATTTTCAATGATAACTTTTACTTATTTCGACTTTAACTCGCATGGAGTCGCGTGAAAGGACAAGTTTTCTTCTAATATTATAATTGTTAAAGTTTTAGAGTTTGTGTGTGAGTCAATTTGTTTGTTACTCCTATACGCCAAAACAAGAAAACCTTTTTGGTTGATATTTCAAGCAATTATAAGCTACTGTATAACCGCTTAACATCAGGTGGGCCGTAAGCTTGTTTGTCACCTTGTATTAAAAATATGATTTGGGTAATTCCCGTGAACCATCCCAATACCGCCCGCGACCATAATTTGGGTAGAGACCCGAGGTTTAGAACCCCTGATTTATGTATTAATTAAATCAAAATTTATGTTCTTTTGCATCTATCAATCACTCTATTGTAGTTAGTTGAATTCAACCTAATAAATTGCAATTAAAAATTTTGTGTACACTTAAGATAATAACTGTTTAGATGATAAATAACATTTAAAATTCACCACCGCAAAGTCAAAACAAAGAGTAGTAAAAATTAAACATGTATATAATGTATCTACACGCCGCTAGATGTCGTACAGATTAATATCACAATAAATTTAACAACAAAAACCATAAATAAATTAAGTCCTACATGTGAAAAGTTATACCATCAGCTTGCTTAGTTTTTGTTCCCGAGTAATTCGCACAACCTACAACGGCTCATTTCATTTTTTCGATAGCAAACTGCAATTAAAACTTATATTAGAAAGTACCGACTCAGACAATGCTATCTTCAGAACTGAAACTTTTGGCCCTGCCCTCTTATGACGTAAGTGAACACTTTGTGGCACGTAGGCCTACTTGCTTAAGGCATCTCCGGTCCCTTCTATTCTCCATGGTAATAATCTGTATCATTATACGTACAATACAACTCCAGTAAGTATTAAATACGAAAATAATAAGGCAAATTAATAAAATAAGAAATCGGTACATACCAGGGTCCGGTATGAATATGGGTACAATTTTTTTCTGTATGATACCTTTACATTTGGATAACATAAAATTTTAGCACAGATATTTATTACAGTACGTATACTTATTCATCAAGAGGATATACTACCAAAAATTTTTTTTTAGGCAAAGGTAGACCTTTGTTGTCAAAGGTGTCTGTCAGGATATGGTTCAGACCCTGAAAAACGTGAAAATACTATTAATGAACTTTTGTTTCATAGAAAAAAATCCTAAACTGACTCCTATTCACTGTTTTTTATAAATTTTAGCAAAGAGATCTTCAAAGTTCTAAGTGCTATTAGTTTACAGCTTTGCTAAAGCATAGCCATGATAGTGCTTTAAACCCTCAGAAAAAGCAATTTATATTTATTTATTTGAGAACTTAACAGCTTAATTTACAAATCAAGTCTAGCTTAAAAAAATACTACACACTTAAGCCAATAAAAGAGCTCCTCGACATGATGTCGCACTAACCATGTTTTTTTTTTATTTAAGTTAAACATTTATAAGTACTGTTGTGACGTGTTAATCAGCACAAAAAGAGCAATTTGACAGTCATCACTAAACATTATCAATATCAATCTATGTAACAAAAGTGAGTGATTAATATTATGACATATTTGAATTGTTGTGGTTTAGATAAAAAGAAAAACTATTCCTTAAACAATAAAAATATAAAAGTATAAAACACAGAACAGTTTTTTTTACACAACTAAGTCAGGTTAATTAATGGAAGAGTAAGATAGTTATTATTGAAAAAAAAAATTATAAAAAGATAGCCATCACTAGTATTAAGTACTGTATGTGTAAAAGAAGCAATTCATATTACACATAATTTAGATTCTTTAATTTTTTAATGGTATCTTACATAAAAAAAAGTATTACTTAAAATAAAATGACATAAACACACAAAAAAAGGGACACACATCTTGATACATCAAGTAATAAAAGGTTAGCTGAAATTAATTTCTAACAATTATGTGTATATAGACTATTAATTTATTTCATGTATTTAATGAGTCTCAGTAAGTTGAGATATGGCTGCACTACTCACGCACGCTTAGATACATATCGCGTCATACATAGTTTTACTGTCACATAGGACTGCCTCTTAAGTAGTAAAAATGTCGACCGTAATGGATGTTCGCTTCCCCATCCGTCTCTCTCTTCCCGCTGTCGCCCTAGCGCCAACCTTCGTAACCCGTTCTTACGGCCGCATACACGCTAGTGCACAACTTTTCACAACAGAAATAGAATAACTGTTAAATTACTGCAGAAAGGGAATATATCGGTATTTATTTAAATTTTTCCGGTACAACATTATTATTACTACTGGTACTAAGTATACCGAGATATATGCAGTCCAGGTACAAACAAAAAGAAAAATAAAAAATATAAATAGGCTTTTTGTGATGTTAAAAACAAAAAAAACTGCACAGGTGCCATCAGTTAATTTTATTTTAAATTATAGTGTAACTTGTTGTTAATTACATTATGTAAGTAATAAAAGTACAAAAATTATTAACTTAATGAAATAAAACAGTATTATGTTTTTTATATATGTTTTAAACAAAAAGTTTTAAAATGTGTTTTAAACAGCTGTTTTTTTCTCAGTGTTAACCATCAAACATTGGCAACCCTGGTCTACGGCTTGTATAATGGGATTGGTTCTGAGGAATTGTTCGAAATAATGCCCATGGCTACTTCCTACCATTGCCCTGCTCACTATCGGCAGGGAATTCATCCTCACATCTTAGAACCTAAATGGTCACGTAAAGTGCGGTTTCAGAGAAATTTTCTCCCATGAACGCTTAGGTTGTGGAATGAGCTCCCTGGCAAGGTTTTCTCTATAAGTTCTTAAAAATTATTGATAGCACATACCTTTTATAACTGACAAGTGTATATTTTGACATAAAAATGTAAACAAACATAAAAAAATTATAACATCCCATGTTAGTTTGTAGCAAGTATTAATTAATGTTTTTATATTAAAATTTTTTATTTTACTTAGTACCCAAATTAACATTATAGACCTAGTATTGGCATCTGGATTTAAATTACTTAATCAAAATTGTACAATAAAGTAATAATTACCAAATGCTATAGTGGTGACCTATTCCAGAAATGTGATAGATAGTCATTACAGCGCACACAAACCAAACTTATGACATTACAATTAGGTAACAAATTATAATACAGCAGAGAGTATATACAACTTGATATGGCCGATTTAGGTTGGGGAGTACAAAAGGGGTGCTGTGTAAAAAAAGACCTTTTTCCCATACATTTATTTATATTTCTTTTAGACTTGCAATGAATAGTATATTCAGCCACATGCTGAATATCAAATATTATGATAGCTTCCTGGCCGAATATTGGGCAAAAGCATTCGGCCAGCACGTGACCTCTCTATCATGCTGTGCTGTTTGTTCTTCTTTTTCATTTGCTTACTTTAACAGTAAAATTTAATAAAATAGTAATCAATTATGGCCTCTAAAAAGAACTTGATTATAATACCTACGGAAGTTGATAATGCACAATTTTTTCATTGAGTAATTTGCCCATCATCCTATTACAATGAAGAATCTTAAGTATTCAGTATTTGGTCTAATAGTACCTAGATAGGTATTGGGTATTAGGCAGAAAAGGATAAAAGTATAAATAGGCTGAATACCGAATAATAGCTGAATATTTGTTGCAAGACTAATTTCCTTTTCATTAATTTATTATATTTTAAATGTTTTATTATGTTTCCTTTCATTAATAGTCTTTTTTTTATGTAACTACCAAACCTAACCACTAAGGTGGCAAACAAGCTTACGGTCCGCCTGATGGTAAGCGGTCACCGTCCTATATATTTAAAAATGGCAAAACTAGCAATGGCTTATCTGGCAAAGAGGCTGTTCCAAATCGGCTGCAAAGTTAATATCTTACTTCATGATTACCTATTGTATCACTCTATAGGAAGTAAATGGATCTTTGTAGGCTTTGATTATTAACCTGACAGGTTGACAAAGTTACTTTGTTTATGAAGAGCGGCGGTAAATAAAACAAACTGTAATAACATTTCCGCCACTCATAATCCCTTACACCCTGTTTTACTGTGATCAAGAAGTTATTTACCTTAACGACCGATTTTGATTATTGATCCTCAACCTTCAGGAGAAAAAATTAGCTTCATTGCTTCCTCAATAGCAGCGTCTACCTAGAATCCTAGAACGCCTTGTAGAACAGCGTCGAGTTGATTAATAGCCCGTTATATACATAGTGATTATATTCTCTTTGGTTATATAAAAATACAAAAAGTTAACAAATTACATATTTATAAACATTATTATCAAATATAAATAAAATTACAATTTTTTTTTTTTGGGTTCGCACCGTCTTTGCCATTAATGCATTTGCCAGAGACAAATAATTTATCTTGTCTTTGTCTGTATCGCGTGTCGTTTTCGTGTCCCTAGCTAGGGCGGGAGATTTGGTGTGCATCCCTCAGAAATTGCGCGTCATGTCCTGCTTATTTCTTCCTAATTCACTCTTCATGAGCCTTCGCTGCACAATTCTTAACACGTTTTCGTAAAACACTGCTAAAATATACGCATCGAAGCACACTAAATGAATTTAGAAAAATTAAGCAGAAAAAAACATCACTCCTTTTTAAGATGCGCGCCAAAACTTCCAAGTTTCAATTTCAAAAAGAAATAGATTTTCACTGAGACAAGATTTACGTACGTACCATAGAGGAAATGAATTGGATCCTACTAGTCTGCAAGTTGTGAGAAATTATATTTTACATTTTAGTATAGATAAATATCCATACGAAACGAGTATGATACATTTGTTTTTAATGGTATGGTTATATAAAATAATTGTGAATTACAATCTATTATATACTTAAACTTTTTTCATTTGCCGGTGAAAGTTTCATGTGAGTTGATAGTTGTGTTGAGTTTCGGGATTATTTGACAAACTATTGGATCGGTCTAAATTGATGCATATAAAGTAACATAAAAAAAGGGAGGTAGGTATTTTGTAATTTATATGTATATTAGGTACTCAATGAGTTGGAGCTAAATTTTTTTAATATACGTAAATACTTACTTACCTAATATGCGATGTTCCTGTTTTTATTGTTTTTTTTTCCTTAGTAGACAACATATCGCCGGGATACCTTGATGCCAAAAGGGGTTTGAAGATTTTGGACCAAAAGTTTGTTTTGACTCTTATTTTAAAAAAAAAATCAAGTACGCGGCGCAGGGGCCTTAGACAAGTTACATACGAAAAATCGTGCGGTATCGCTATAGATAGAGCGTTTTCGAAACGATCGTATTAGACTTATTCTTTATGTATCGAAAACGCTGTTTCGTGGGCGTCGGCTGGAAAACTCTACATTATCTGTGCTAATAATCGCAAATCGCTTATTATTTTGTTTTTTTAATACTATGTAACATGATGTTTCATTATCACTTTTGTTTTCATTCAACTTACTTATCGTTGGTTCTAAAATTAAGAATATAGGTATTCATTGTATTAAATATTGAAATGTTTTTATGTTTTAAGTAGGTTCCTAATTTATCTTAAATAGGTATTTTGTTGTGAAAATATTAGGTTCTTACGTTAAAACATTCTAGCTTTCTAGTAACGAAAATCTAGCTATACATTTACTATGAATCCGTTGAATTAGAAATTAGAGTAATACTTAAAACACAGATTTTAAATAATTCAATATACCTAATAAGCATTTTTATTAAGGTAGGTATATTTCTTCATATTGGAGACAAACAAAATACCTAAAGTCTTTGAAAATATAATAAATATCCACATTTGATTTTAAGCCGCCATTTGCAATCGCAAAGCTTCTCCGTAGGGTCTAGGCGAACGCAAGTGCAACGAATATCAAAAAGGAATCGCGTTTGTAAAGTTGCAATATGGCTACCTAATGTATAGACAACTTTCGTTTCGGCGCTCCAAAGTGGCTTGACGAAAGTGACGTCATAAACTTTATGTTCATACATTTGGTCGATTCCATTCTTTTTTCGTCTAAGCCCCCAGGATAAAAGTTACACCAATCGATAGAGGACATTAAAATAAACAAAAAATCATGTATAGTAAAATGTCCTTTAATGTTGCGTTACCGAGTTATTGATAGTTAAATGTTTCATATAAAATCAACAAACTTAGTCAATATAACCTGTTTCGGGGGGGTTTCTTCAGAACCTGCAACTGGCCGGTCGATTCCGTAAAGTTTTTGCCAACAATTATCATTTGAAATCCATAGAAATAAGATATAGGTACATTGCGGTTTCGCGACAATTGATGAATTTCATACGTAATTTCAAATCCACAATGTATGTATTGTTTCTATGGAATTCCTTAGCAATTAATAGGCTCAGGTTGTGATAAAGCCGGCTATTTACAGATATCCTATAGGGCTGTCAAAATATTCATCGAGAGTATCGAACTTTTACCGTAAGTAGCATCTACTATGGAGTGTTCTTAGTACTCGTTGCCTAGCTACTGAACGGGGCATACCGCGCTCACGCTTGCACTCGCGGCCTCAATTAATCTTAATCGATTTACCAGGCGTTATCACGCTAAAAACTGTGATATACCTATTAAATACTCTACGTTAAAACGTTCTCGTTCAGCCAGTCCCTGGCTAGGTGTTCGGAACACAGCCCAGATGACACTTAACGTACATTCTTTCTCAATGTCACATAGGTATGTTAATGTATGACACGTTATAAACCGTATTATTGTGCACTTATATTATATATCGATATATCGTATCGCAATGAATCGCACGCAACCATAGATATAGAATGTACAAGATCAACAATGCCAAATGAAAAACGAAACAGAAAAAAAATTGCAAATGTGTGAGTGGAGTAGTGTTGTCAAACAACACTATCGATAATTTTACCTGCACAAAATTATTGTAAACTAGCGCCCTGGTGAAATTAAATATTACCTATGTCGCGTTTACACTCGCGCTACGTAGCCTCGGAACGCGTTGTCGGGCAAAGCAAACTGTTTACACGCTTGTGCTCGTACATGTGCCCAATAACATAGCGTTGAATGCAAGAGTATTACTACTATAATCACGTCTAATAGGAAATTTAAAAATCTAATCACTTCCTTCTTGAAGAACCCCATACCGTAGTCCCTGGAGAAAACCTCGGTAGAGAGCTCACTCCACAACTTAAGCGGTAGCGGGAGAAAGTTCCTCTCAAACCGCATTGTTCGTGAACATTTAGGTTACAAAGAGTCAGAATTAATTCGCTGTCGATGGCGAGCGGGGCGGAGGTAGAAAGTAGCTGTGGAAATTATTTCAAACAATTCCTCAAAACACATTATACAAGCGGTAGAACACACACAGGGAGGCAAAATCTTTCCTGATACTTAAAGTTTCGATACGACTTGTGAGTTTCGGATCGTCGATGATTCTTACTGCCCGTCTTTGAACCGAATCAAAAGGGCTAAGCTGGTATCCAGGTGCACCCGCTTAGAGATTTGAGTGCTCCTGGTTTCTTGGGCGCCAGCTTTACCTTGTCTACCAAATGGTCGCGAAACTGGATATAGCTGGAGATGTCAGCACCAAAGATCCCAATACTCTTGGAGATGGTAAGTGCTGTGTTCTGGAATTGTGGGACCACAGTAAATGGAGTTTTCTTAGCGGTGAACGCGCAGACTTGTGTCTTTATTGGGTTGAATCCCGAAACGCTTAACGCCCGCTCGACCTCCCGCTGTGTTATGGAGATTTCTGGCATAGTCTTACCGCACCACGGTAAAGTAGGTGGTACAGCGCCTTCGTTGTTGATATTCGAGTTTGAGGCAATGAGGCAATCGGCTTTCTCTCTAGCACTATGGGAGATTCAGTTTTACGCTGTGGTGTAAGGACCACTGACAAAAGTTTCCCTTGGCAGCTTAACAAGTGACCAGAAAGCACGACTCCCATAGGGATAGCTTGCAAGTCGCCAACCTATTTTTCCGATGAATTGGAACTTAGTTCTGGCGGTTACTTTCTTACTGAACCTCGAGGCAGCATTTAATTTGCGTTTTAACTCAGACGTATTCAGATCATTATTATTCGAGCCGTGGTACAAGCCTCATATGCGGTTTGCTTGAGAATTTTAGCTTCTTTACAAAACCTATTAAACCACGTTCTTTTTTTGACATCGGCAGCTACTCGGGGTTAGGAATGTAATATTCACTGCCAGCGAGGATTGTCTCAGTGACTGCGGCTGCGCAGATGTCAGGATCTTCTGAGCTGAAGCAGAGCTGCCTCCACGGGTACGATGCATAAAAATCCCGCAATCCATCACAATCTGCTCAAACCTTATAAAAACTTTTCTAATTGTCAGCCCTGATGGTTATATTATAGAGGCCATTGGTACATACCCAGCCACCATGTCAGATGCAACGATAATGCAAAACTTAATAAGTGAGCGGGAAGACCCCTTTCCATTGGGTTTTTGAAATTGGTGATGTTTTTATTCTTGATCGTGGATTTCGCGACGTCATATAAAATCTAGAAGAAGTCGGATTCAAAGCCTACATGCCACATACAAAGGAAAAAGGTGAACGTCAGTATACTACCCAACAAGCAAATGAATCTAGGAAAGAAACCTTGTGTCGTTGAGTAGTCTCAGTATGTACATAGCTGCACCACATTTAAACGTGGAAATACGAATAGCCTGTTCACTGATTAATTCCTTCGGAGAACGACTAAAAGATCATCCACTCACCGATGAAATCATCAATGAAATATATTTAATATACGATGAGCCAAATCGGTTGTGCGAATGGGTGATCGAAAATAATTTTAACCAACGAAGAGCGCCGTTTATATCAATAGACTAGCTGCTGCCCGCGACGTCGTCTGCGTGAACGCTATAGTATAAGATCACTATTTGTGAACAATACCATAGCGCGATCTAATTCAACGCCAACGCCATCTAGTTAGCAAATAGGAAACATTTTATATGGTGAAAAATTTATAATTATAACACATCTAAATTATGACTTTACACATTTTTATAACACAAAATAAATAGCTATGTGTGAATAGATAATTAATAATTAACAAGCAAGTCAAATATGCGTCGACAGATTACACGTTGTTACAGAATGGGTTGACGAAATAAAGGTTCACTGCTCGTTCCCCGTAGGCGATAGCAAGATAATATGTAGCCTATATGTTGACCCGACTTCTTAATAATATTCGTGCCAAATTTGAAGTGAATCCATGCAGTACTTTTGAGTTTATCCCGAATATACATACAGACAAACAGACAAAATTCTAAAAACTATATTTTTGGCTTCGGTATCGATTGTAGATCACACCCCAAGTATTCTTTTAAAAAAATTTTCAAGGTACAGTTTTCCTACCATTTTATAATATGTATAGATACTCGGAACCCGAAGTTTGATGAATTCCCAATATTGACATTTGTGTTTAACAGGCACGAAGTTACTACGGAGAACATATAAAAGAGAATGGTGCATTTTATATAGAAGTATGCAGAGATGTAGCCATACGTTATGATTTGGCTGACTATGGCATCTTAGTTGCCAATCCATGGTAGGCAAGAGGAAAAATGCAGTCACGCCATCATAATAACAAGATATATTTTGTTTATATACTATTAGATAATAATTACATTATTCTTCTTGCCTTGTGGGAATAAGAACCCTTGGATGTTGTGCTCACGTCGCGTCATGTGCATTATCTGGTACATGGGCTGGGCACGACACCAAGAATTTTCCGTTCAGCCCCCCGCTCGCTTTTTAGATAATATATGTAATTGAGATATACAGACCTTTTGTCCACGAATACTGCCCAAAAGTGCCTGCATAAAAGTGAAGAAAATAATGAGTACTCATAACTGGGTAGTTCTCATCGTAGCTCAAATTTAATAGTCACACAGTTATGTTTTCTAAACGGTATAAGTTACAAACAGAAATTTTGATTTGGGGGGTAAATTATCTATTTAGCTACTTAATAAATAAAGCTTGTCGTAATAGAAGCCAAAATATATACCAAAAATCACACGAAACGGTTGAAAACGGGGCTATTTTTCGAATTCTCATCGCGTCACACTTTAAGTTGCAGCAAATCATTTGGTTACTGCTTCACTAAATTTCAGTGTATTTGTGTTCAGTGTATTTGTGTTACATATATTGAAATCATCGTAATTAAATATACTTTATAAACAATAGTCTAAAAAGAATCTTTTCATCATTATTTTAAATTGAAATCACAATATGTGTCGGTTACACGATTTAAGGTACTTTAGATTTGCCCAATTAAAGGCTTGCTGTTGAACACGACAGCAGCGACCAATCACAGAGTTAGATTCGGACGAAAGTCAGGGGTATTCCGGTATTGAAGAAGTGACACGAGCGGCTTATCCACGTTCAGTGACAACAAAATCTGGTGAGTTCTATTTATTCATAGATGTATCGATCACTTGCGTGGAAAACATTTTTGTGCATTGTATTTTAGCAATTGAAATCAATACAAACAAGATTTTCTTATTTTCTTCACTTTACTGTCAACTTTCTGTGTCAAGACCTTAGGGGAATACTTCACTAAAGTGGAAATTTATACAAACATTGATTAAACTGATTATGTAAATCTATAATGTATTCATTTACTATTTTATATAAGATAAAGAACCTTTTTTTTTTGTATACAACCCAGGTGGCAAAAAAGCTTACAGCCCACCTGATGTTAAGCAATCACCGTAGCCTTTGGACGTTTAAAATCTAATCACTCCTTTCTTGAAGAACCCCATATTGTAGTCCCGGGAGTAAACCTTGGCAGGGAGTTAATTCCATAACGTTAGCGTACGCGGGAGGAAGCACCTCTGAAACCGCACAGTGCGCGACCATTTAGGTTCTTAGGTATGGTATAAATAAATTCCCTGCCAATGGCGGGCGGTGCGATGGTAGTAAGTAGCCGTAGGCATCGTTCCAAACAATTCAGAACATAACCAATTGTACCCCTGTGATCTAATCGGATAGAATATCATACTAAACGTATAGTTAACTTGAGTGCAATTAGGAGGGTAGAGATACACATCTGGATCATCATCAACCCATATACGTCCTACTGCTGGGCTCCGGTCTCTACCAGGTGGAAGGATTAGGCCATATTCCACCACGGGGGCCAGCTGGATTGTTGGATGCTTAAAAGTCTAGTGGTTTTTTTTTATCACCAAGGTAGCAAACAATCTTACGGCCTACCTGATGTGTGTGAGTTTGGAATCGTTGACAATTCTCGCAGCTCGTCCTTGGTATCCAGGTGCATCTGCCTTGAGATGGCAGCAGTACTCCATGAGGGGCTCCACCTTACTGTCAGATGTTATCAAGCCGCCTATCGGGCCTCTGACTCAGCTTAACGACTGTTATCTTTCGATAAGAACTGGCACCTAGGTGTACGGGTTTACGTGCCTTGTCAAGCAGGCAAGGAGCTCGAGATAAATATCAGTAGGCGGTCACCTACTTCAGGACCGACCGCAGATTATGTTGCTGAACTTCGTTCGTTTTGACTACTCTGTTCGCACTGAGCTCTGACCGCTTCGCTATCTGGATAAACTTGTTCAACATCACAACTTTGGTGGCCGAGACACGAGAGCTTAACATCAGTCATCGTTTGATCTTTAATATCTTTGTATAATGAAATTGTTAATTTAAGTTCAAATTAGCAATAACTGACGATTATTTTAAATAGAAAAATGGATTTCGTTGATTTTTATATGAAAAGTTTAACTGTGAATAACTCAGTAACACAACACGCGAACTTGACTTTTTACTAAAAAAAAATGAGTTGCACTCCGGGAGTGCCGGCAGAAGTGAAAACCTTAACACACAATTTGCGCTTAACAGTCAAATATGTCACAAGATATGTCTTTGACATCGCGAGGAATAATAATGTTTGTTTATTTACTTTTTTGACATCTCAATCTGTCATAGAATTAAAATCCCATATCCAACCTCCCTGTACTACTCATAATTGCCATATACTAAAAATAAAAATTATAATAGGCGTGGCATTATGGTTTCCGTCTTGCGAATTTTTATGGCGCGGCATTATGGTTTCCGTCTGACGATCAGTATGACGCGAGTTTATCATTTTTCACCCATTTTAAAAACTAAGCTCATGTAAATAAATCTGGCGCGAGTTCCGTCTTACGAATTTTATATGTATTTTCGATCAGGACACGTGACCTGACGCGAGTTTAACATTTTTACCCATACCAAAAAAAGTGCACAACGCCGCTAAAGAAGTTTTCACTTCAAAAATAAGGGTCCAAAACTAACTTTTGGTCCAGGCTCCTTAGAAAAATCTTCAAACCCCTTTCAAGTTTGTAAGTCACAGTCATAGTTGCCTAAAATTTGCATGTAGGTATGGATAAGTATTCATACAGGTAGTAAGCCATTGGTATCAAATGTTACTGTTCTTTCACGTATTTTTCAACTTCTGAATATCTTCGTCCGCGTAGACTTTTTGAAAGAAAAAGACAGCTTTTGTCTGTTTGCGGGTTTACCGACAATAATATCGGAATACTCATATGAATTTTCATCCCCTATTTTGCCGTGTAGGAAATATTTTTTCTAAAACGGTGAAACAAATCAATCCTCAATTTTAACCTAAAGGCCAAATATCAATTCCATACACACTTCCAACCCTCATTTTACCCCCTAAAAAAATGAATAACATAGGTAACAGAAACCTTTGTACTGAACTTCAAGTCTCTGAAAACAAAAACTTGACTCTTTTTTCTTTCTCCGAAACATTCACAGGCGTGTGCTAATAATTTATAAAAATTTCAATTAAATCGGTTTACACTTATTGCGCGAGTACGACTTGCACTTGACCCTTTTTTCCTTCTCAGAAACCTTCTCCGTCGTGTGCATAATAACTTACCAACATTTAATTACCATCGGCTTACCCTTATTGCGTGAGTCTTACTCGCACTTGACCCTGTCCGACTCGCACTTAAATCTTTTTACATTCCCAGAAACCTTCCCAGGCGTATGCATAACATCTTACCAAAATTTCAATGAAATCGGTGTAACCTCATTGCGTGATTCCGACACGTACTTCGCCCTGTCAGACTCGCACTTCAATCTTGTATGATTTCAAAAATATCTGAATCTTCAGATGAAGACGAAATATTTTATATATTAAATATCTTATAATAAAAAGACTTTTGAAACATATCACAGCATATTATTTCTAAATCATTATGAATTTATATTTATATATTTTTTTGGGGGACAACTCAATAATTAAGTCGATTTTAGGGGTTTTCGACACAAACTTTAGGGATAAATATTTTTGAGAGTTGGTAACACTGCGCCAAAGTTGGAAACAGAAGAAGCTGCGGCTCTATACCGTAAAATGACAGCTAACAATTCTCTTATACGAGAATTCAAGTATATCTTCGGTCAAAAAATTTAAGTTTGATGATAAATTCGTTTGAATTTAGTTTTAATATATTCTGCAGAAAAAATTAAGGTAAGAGCATGCTTTATTGAGTTAAACTGTTATTATTTCGTGAGGATTATTTTATGTAATTTATCAAGCTAAATACACACGCGTAAGGGGTAAATCGACACACCTGAGGGGTTCATAGACACGCAAATATGGTCAATAGATACAGTAAAGGCGTTAATAATCACGAAAAAGGGGTGATTAGTTATTGTTACAATAGGGCTGCCACAAAGTTTAAACACTATTGGTGACTATTTACCTACCTACCTACCTTCAGTTTTAATTTCAAGATTTATAGTTTGGTACGCAACACCAATATACAAAAAGCGTGCCACGCTCACTTTCACCGATTAAGTTGCCGCATTGTGCATTTTTATTTTTTTTATTTTTTAATACTACCATGGTGGCAAACAAGCTTACGGCCCACCTGATGTTAAGCATGTCTGCACCATTCGTTTTCGCCTGTCTACTTCTACTTTTAGGCTACGTCTACCGAGTATTATAGGTACTAACTCATGGTTTTTGTTAATTTTATTATTGGTTTGTTTTTAAGGTACTTACAAAATGACTCAGAACTATAAACCAGATCCACGAGGTAGGCAGTATCGCGAATATGATAAAAATGCCATTAAGCAAGGTTTAGAAGAATAAAGAACAACTCCAAAGTGCTCATTAGCCTCTATTGCAGAAAAATATAACATACACAAATCAGTTCTATATAGGCATAATAGAAAAACTATGAAAACCCAAGGAGGACAGAATGCTTTAGATGAAGATACAGAACGTCATATTTTAAAAGCAATATGCTAGGACCAGATTACGCAACAAGATTCCTAAGTAGATATAAGAATTCTATTTCTTTAAGGATGTGTCAGAATATTAAAAAGTCGAGGGCTCAAGTATCATCAACTACAATTAAAGAATATTTTGAGGAGTTAGAAGAGTCATTAAAAGATATAGATCCCCAAAATATTTTGAATTACGATGAAACAAATCTCTGCGATGAGCCTGGACTGGGAACTAAGTACCCCGAAACAGTCCTTAATCAATCCAAATCTGCTATATCAATAATGATGGCTGGGACAGCTGCAGGAGAGCTTTTGCCGCCGTATGTGATCTACAAGGCCAACAATGTCTACGACACGTAGACTACAAGTGGACCTAAAGGTACACGGTATAACAGAACTGCCGCTGGGTGGATTGATAGCAGCACTTTTAAATACAAACCCGGAAAAAAGATTGTGGTTGGTGACAATTTGTCATCCCATTTGTCTATCGAAGTGATTAGAATTTGTGAACAACAAAACATATCATTTATATTTCTCCCTGCGAATTCTACACATTTAACGCAGCCACTAGATATCGCTACTTCAGGCCGATGAAAATTGTTTGGCGAAACATCTTACGTAAATGGAAAAAAACAGATGGCAAAAACCATGCCTCAGTACCGAAAGATGTTTCCCAAAATTATTAAAACAACTTATAACTGACTTGTCAGAAAATGTTGAGTCAAATTTTAAAGCAGGTTTTCGAAAAGCAGGAATTTAGACTGTGATCAAGTTCTATCAAGACTTCCTAATGATGATAATGAAGACCCAGATTATCAAGATATGCAGTTAACAAATCTGTTTTAGATATACTTAAGGAAATGAGATACGGCCCAATGAATATTAAGGAACCAACGCGTAAACGAAAATTAAATGCAGAACCTGGAAAAAGTTTAGGAAGCATAGATAGTGATAATTTAGAAAGTGAACCTAAATATGAAATTGGAATTAAACAAGTAAAAACGTGTAAAAAAGGCAATACGAAAAAAAGTTAAAAGTGATTGCTGGAAAAGCAGTTAATATTGACCCCGAATAAAGAATCTGAAATCGACGACGACTAAAACATTGATTCTGAAAATTTGATAAGTAAACTTAAAAGAAAAACTACTTATCAAACATCTAAATGCAAGACAAACCAGAATAAAGAAGTGAAAAATGATTTGATAAGCAAAGATAAAAATGAAAATTGACATGAGTTTGTCGAAAATAGATGATAAAAGTAAATTAAAAGACAAAAATCTGATGCCAGTAGTATACGTGGATAAATATGCTATTGATTCACAATACGAAGATGATGAACTGCTCATTAAAAACTACATTGACCAATGTGCACCTAGCAATAAGTTCTTGCCTGAAGTAGAATCAGATACGATATTCAATGAATTCATAGATCCGTTCAATGATGATAACTGTGAAGTTATAGCAAAACTTTATAAACCAAAGATGAAAAACCCAAAGTTAATAAGATTAAAATTAATTCTAAATAAAGTCGTAAGTGATGCACATGGGTTGAATTTACTTAAATGTAAAAAAAATACCTTTAAATACTATAATAAACATAAAGAAAGAAAAAAAGCCCAAGAACTTCAAAACAACAGAAAGTAAGTGTACGACGAAAGTGATAATATTTTATGATTTTTTTATTATTTTGGTAAACTTGCTTACGTATTTTTATTAGTTTTATATTTTTAAAAACTGTTTTTTTTTTAAGAGTGCATGTTTTTAATTGTGTTTTTGAGTTCAAAGCCTAAGTTTGTTAAGTTTTATGAAAATATAGAAAACTATTAATTTTTTTCATAAAAAATATATATTAAAAGCAAAGCACATTTTTTTGATTATTTTAAGGTTCAAAGATTTATTTTATCAAGAGCATATTGATCTATTAATTACATATAACTTCTTTACCTACACTAAAAATAATATAGATACCATTGATTTGATACGAATATGTAAATAAAAGCCATTCAATATACCTATATGTTTTTTATTTTTAAGTCAGTAGGTACGTAATAAAGTTTCATATGCTTAACTTAATTTTAAAACAATAAATCAATTCAGGGATGGGGCAACCCTACGTTATTTTCCCATTCACCCGTAAGGCGTGTCTCTTGACCCCTGATGGGCGTTAAATGGAAATCACGTATTTAGTGTGGATTTTCTTAGTAATTAGAAATATATTTAAATAGAAATAAATATAATTCATTAGTTTGACCTAAGACTCAATAAATACATAGTTAGAAAATTGGGTATCATTTCTGCAACCTTACGAAAACCGTTAAAAAAGACCGAAGACCTATCTATTCACCCCGTTTTACGGTATGTATTATATGCCATTGGGACCAAGGTTGGCAATCTTGATGCCAAAATTTCAAGTTTTGAAGTCACATGCGATGAAGCGTGACCAGATCATTTTTAAAGAGTCAGTGGGAGATGATATAACTTATGGTAGGAAAAATAGAAAATGTTGTATATGAACATTTATAGAATCATATGTTTGTTTATGAAATTTGAGCTTCTAGTTATAAGATATAAGGTAGATTGGCGTAAATACACCGTTTTTGTGCAAATTTTGTGGTAAAACTATAGCATCCAAAGAATTGTAAAATTCATCTTATTTAGTTATTTTCATCTATTATATTTAATAATAAAAAAAATCTGGAATGTTTATTGTTTCGACACTTGTGCAAATTTTTAAAGCGTGTTTTGCATTTGGTTGTAATGAAAGTCGATTAATAATCAGAATTGTTAACTAATGCATTGTTTATAAGTTGTAGCAAATAGTCAAAAAATGTAACTACAAAACTGTAAATACGTTAAATTCTATACAAAAAGTTAAAAGTTTCTGGGCGTCGTCGTCGTAATGGTATACCAAAGTACAAGAAGTATAGATCAAATACATCTTATAGTAATGTACCTATATGACATTGTGTAATAAATTTTAGTACATTTACATAGACATCGCTAAAGTTTTACAGAAATTAGCTTTCAGGTCTATATCGCCCTCTTAATTGGAGGCCGTAGTTAGCCGAGCTAGCCCTAAGTTATCAAAAGACATACAAAATTGCAAAAGTGCAGGTTAATTACATTTTAAAATATTGAATAGCATCTGGGTCGCCTATCCTGCTACAAGCAGCTAGATTTAATAAACCTGCTGCAAAGGCTAAAATAAGAGTTCAATTCTGCAAAAATCGCAGGATCCGGCTAAATCTGGTCATACAGATTTAGTTTTCCTTTTCTGTTTATACGTCTAGATACTGTGTCCGAAACATCAAACAAAGTATTGCGTACCTATTACTTTTATTTGGCACTACAATATATTTTCACTTACGATGACCCCTGTGGTGACACATTCTATTGAGATAGAATGTAAACCTTTGCTAAGAAGGTGGCAATCCGTTGACCACGGCCATGTAATACATGTTAAAACCTTAAAAGTAGGTTCCAAATATTTACCGTAGTGCTAAAGTATAGATGGATGCACAAAATAATATCTCACTTGTCTACCATAACGACCGTGCGCATAGCATGGCATTCATAGGTCGCGCCATGTGGCACTAGCCATGTTTTGTAGACAAGTGTTTTTTTGAACGTAGAAAGAATCAGTCATTAAAATCGTTTTGTTCGACATTCAAAATAGAGGTATTTATCTATTTTTAAACCACATCCACTGTTCTACCTTTTGAGCAAATGAAGCCATGGCGTTAAATGCGGGCCGTAAGTGGCGCCATATTCAACATAAAGCCCATTCATTTTCGGTCAACAGAAAGATCGAATGCGCGCAGACGGCATAGAGCACATTCAGTGCGTAAATAATTTTCTTTTGCAATAGCGATATTATTAATATTGTTAGAGCGGCCGCGCAGAACTGCAGTAATGTTCAATTTTCTCAATTAACATTTATTATGAATTTCATACTCGTCAGTGTTTTGTAAGTTACTTACAGTGTCATTTAATTATCACCGGAACTACGGCACCTATTCTAAAAAGCCCTCTTAAATTTTTAGTTTTTGCTTTTATATTTTTATTATTACTTAGGATACCCGCCTATACAACACATATTCTGGGAAAATTTCAGGCTTTTACCTACTTCGAGTTCCTTAAAGGTCAGCGAAGGCTTAAAATAACGGGCTCCGTTACATTCCTTCCTTCGGGTAAGAAAACGAATAGGAATTTTAATCAATAAACTATAGAGTATTTTAATCTCAATTTACATAGGAAATATAAAGATTACATATATGTTATTTAAAAATCTATACCAATATATAAAGCTGAAGTGTTTATTTGTTTGAACGCGCTAATCTTAGAAACTCGGATTTGAAAAATTCTTTCAGTGTTAGGTAGCCCAATTATATATCATTACGCTAAGACCAATAGGAGCGGAGCACCAATGAAGAATGTTTCAAAATCGGGAGTTTTTTTTTCCTTTTGAGAGCTTCCGCTCCGTGCGCTGCGTAAACGGTTAAATTTTCGCAAAAATCATCCCCAGATGACGATCTGCACCCCAGATGACGATCTAGCTGTCCGAAAAGCGAGATTAGTCTCTACGACCTCCCCAAATAGGGCCTCCCTAAAAACACGACGCCGACGTCCCCGGGTTCGTCGGCGCCCACAAGGATACACGAGGTATCAAAGAGTTTCGGGGCGCTTCTCACTCCCACTCAATCGCAACCGCACCTGCGTAACGGGGAACTCTCCTCCTGGCGGTGACTCACCTTCGGGTTCGAGACTCACGCCGGTCGAAGGGACGCCCCCGAGAGCAACAACCCAAGCCGAGGCTTCCCCCGCGGGAGCCCTTGAGCGTTGGGCGCTATATGGGCTGAGGCTCCTTCAGAGTTCAAATTTGTTCAAAAATAATGCATTATTTGCGGATGTGTTTTTATGAACATAATATTAATCCTTAACCAAATAAATACGTTATTCATCACAAGTCTTTAATTTAAAACAAAATTTCCCTTTACATCATTCGATTTCAATGAATATCTCAGGAGATGATAAGTACTGCGCGCGCAGTTATGATGTGCAAGGCCGGCGGGCAGTCATGAAGGGGAAGGGCGGTACCTATTATTGCACGCCTCGAGCGGAGCGATGAGGTAGTGCTCTACTCTCGACATGTCAAAAAACCCAGTCTTTCGAAACTTAAATGACGTTTTTTTTTTTAATATAACACTTACAGGATAATATGAGTGCACTAATATGAAGTTAAATAATCTGTCTAGCACATATGGTACATTTTATAAACAATTAATTTGTTTAATATAATAAATAATAACATTAAAACTAATCATTCTTGGACGTCCGTGAGTCTGTGTTTATGTGACCATGTATGTGGCAGAGAAATTGGTCGAAAAATTCATCTTACCGGAATACTTTTGTTTTTAATATATAAAGTATTACACTGTGCTGATTCCTAGTTAATATTAGCGTTCTAAGTACTGTCGTTTAATTATAATTTATAAAAAACTAATATACCACTGTATACTGTATATCTATATATATATATATTTTATTTTTATTTTATAGTATATTTTTCCTCACCTTATTTGTTATTTTATTTTAAAAAACTTGAGTTTTTGTTTTAGAATTTTTTTTTAAATGTGAATGACCGCTATGAGGCGTGCACTTTTGGATTTTCCAAATTTTTTTCAAAAATATTTTCACCTTCTAAGTTTTTTTTCTATAATTGAAGAGTTGCCGTAAGAAACCTACGCCGATAACCAAATTGGGGGTGGGCGAAGCCGCTGGCAAAAGCTAGTTAATCAATAAAATTGAAAGATTTTCTAAAAGAAAATCAAACAAAAATCATTATAAGTAAATTAAATTTTTGTTTTTCTTAGGACCTAATAAGTTTATCATAACTTATATTACTGATTGACGTCTCAGAATATTTATATTTATTTTATCTCTGGCTTAATAACTTATTAGCTTATTTTATTAATAACAAATATAGTTACTATCATCGATTTGATGGGATTCATACGAATGTTAACTTAAAATAGCTTACCAAATATTCAACTGAACCGTCTATATTCATGTTGCGTAGCGCCACATATACCTACTAAGTTTGAGATAATACGACAGATAGAGCCATTTTCCATACATGCACTTTAAACTTCGTTACCAATGCGCTATATTACCTACATTAATTTTAACATAGAATTACATAAAATACTAACATATTATCAATAGGCACAATACATACATTTTACAGTCTAATGTTATTGAATAAAATTAATTTTGATAAAATTTTAACACGTGAGTATACGTATGTTAGAAGGCATTTTAGGTTAATAGGACGAGGTGAAACGTTGTGATTCGGTATATTCTCTTTGAACGAGGCAGTGATTCGAGACAGTTTCAAGAATTACGATCCATAGTAGAGGATACTATCGAAGGCCTTCACATAAGGGACCAGAGGCAATAGGCATCCAGGCCAATACTACATCTAGATCTTTATAGACATCTATGTAAGGCTTCTTTTATTTTCAAGATCCTCCACCACTTACGAACTTAGAAGCATCCGTCTGCCGCTTAGCGACGACCGGCCATCAGCCGATCATCATTGCATCGGTTTATCTCTCTCCCTTAAAAGACTTGCTTGAGTGCGACCTTCAGTCGCTCTTAAATTTAGGCGTCGCCGTCATTCTTGCCGGCGACCTAAATTGCAAGCATCGCCGCTGGAAGTCTTCAGTAACTTCACGGAGAGGCAGACTCCTCGACGATTTAGTTGACAGACTAAACTTTGACATCATCGCTCCTATGACGCCCACTTACTTTCCCCACAATATTCGGAACAACTCTGACGTACTCGACATAGCACTTCTAAAGAATGTAAGGCTAAGCTTTCGCTCTATAGTGGTGCTTGACGAACTTGACTCGGACCACCGCCCTGTCCTCCTCCGATTAGGTTCCCCTTCGGACTCTCCTCCCGACACTAGAACCGTGACGGACTGGGATAAATTTGAGAAATTGCTTGAAAATCCCATCGACTCACTCACTAGCCACCTGACCGCCACCGTTGGCGAGTGCTCAAGACAAGTGCCGGTTGGCGATTATCACCACCTAATCCTGCCTCAGCAAATCAGGTCGCTAATGACTGAGCGTAACGCGGCCCCAATGCAATGCGGAATGCGAAATGCGGAACTACACAGAGACTTCGAACTCCCCACGATTCCCCAATATTTCAAAGACCTGGCAGTCCGCTTTTTCTAGCGTACACAAAATCACCCGAATCGAATCCACAACGTATCATCCCCCCGGTCGACCTCGGCACGGTCGTAAACCTATAGTAAGGCGGCCTCGGCACGTACTAACGGCCCCAGATGACGATCTCGCTATCCGGATAGCGAGATTAGTCTCAACGACCTCCCCCAATAGGGCCTCCCTCCAAACACGACGCCGACGTCCCCGGGTTCGTCGGCGCGCGAACGGATACACGAGGTATCAAAGAGTGCCGGGGCGCTTCTCGCCCCCACTCAATCGCAACCGCACCCGCGTAACGGGGAACTCCCCTCCTGGCGGTGACTCACCTTCGGGTTCGAGACTCACGCCGGTCGAAAGGACGCCCCCGAGAGCGACAACCCAAGCCAATGCTCCCCCCGCGGGGAGCCCTTGAGCGTTGGGCGCTATATGGGCTGAGGCTCCTTCAGAGTCTCGCCCCAAAAAGCCCGGTGAAGCAGTAATGGCTGCAACAGCCAACTGCATTGTCAGCTCAGAAGAAAAAAAATCAAGAGCTTTATTTCAGATGACAGCTGTAACTATTGATCGTAGGCTAGAAGTTGCTGCACAGAAATTATAAGTCTCATCAAGATCTTTATTTCAGATGACAGCTGTCAATAAAAGGCTATATCTCCGTAACTATTGATTGCAGTCTAGTAGTTTCTTTACAAACGCGTTAGATCTTATCACGATCTTTATTACACATTACACACCTTCATTACATTCCTATGACCAAATTTAGGGCGGGCGGAGCCGCGGGCAAAAGCTAGCAATTTAAATAATTTTTTTAACGCAATTTTTTCCAAAGCGAGCTCTAAGAATTGTTTACAAGTTGTATTTGAATACCTCTTATGTTGTCTTTTTTTATGTATCGTTAACTTCTTTTATTCGTTAGTTGGCTTGAAGTTTCCACGGACACCTTTCGTCGCGTCGCCTCGCTTTTTAATGATTTTAACAGACGTATGAGCGTTACAGGTTTTTTTCAAATTCTTATTAACTTTTGAATGCCACGATTTTACAACAATATTGGTTCTGTGGCGTTTGTCAAACACGCTCATTATTTTCACCAAATATATAAAGTACAAATATTAAAATTTCAACTTTTAAATTAACGGAATCAGCTCCTGTGAGTTAGTTCAACTAGATTGTCCCAGTAGTTCAACTCGTAAAAAAAATGTACATACTTGAACTACTGCAACACAAAATACCCATTAGTTCAACGGCAGAACTAATTAGGTGTACTAGCGGGCATGACCCTGATATTCAATGTAATTTATGGCTTCTAATACAGCAATAGATTCAACATTAAAGAACAGAACATTTAGCTGGGCATATATAATTTAGTATTGTATTAAATTTTGGTATCCAAACTGCTGCCCCAATACAGCCATTTTCGCAACAGTCCGTATACAGAGGGGACCAACCTCACCAGTCTTTGAACAATCCAGTGGTACGTAATGGAGTTTGTCATTGGAGTAAATACCTAAGACAAATTTCATAACCAGTGACAGCGTGACCTGTGAGGGTGGCGGGTGTAACGCGGAGCAGTCAGTTAGACATAGCATTAAAATCAAGACAATTACTACAAAATACTACAGGGGGATTACAGGCGTCGTCTGCGCGGCTTAACGGGATCATTTTAGCCAGGTGTTTATTTACATCAGGTAAGGGCGTACTCAGAGACTTTTCTGGGATCTTCCTCTTAGACCAACTTCGTCATGCACGCGGTTGCGTGGCGCCTTTTTCATACATTCCGCATGCAAGGTCACATAGGCGCGGGGCGCTCGCTAAAATTAGTATGAAAAAGGCGACACGCACCCACGTGCGAAATAAAACACTACCTTTGAGAACACCCTTGCACTGACACCTATTCGGTTCATATACATGTTTTTTATGTACAGGATAGAAACGAATCAGAAATTGTAGCACACAAAAAACCACGGAAACGAATTAAATACGACTCAGTGCAGAAGCGCCCTTGAGGACCTTAATATATATTCCCATCTATTTCAGGTTAGGCACATCTTAAAACCCTAAATGTAGTTATTTATAATAAAATTACAAATAAATATTACCATAATAGAATCAAGTTTATCAGATACCAGTCGTACCACCACTACTACAAGAGTATATCAAGTATGTTCTTTTTCGAACATCATGTCTGGTCAAGGCTAATAGAGCGAGATAGCGCTAGAATTGTCTTGACCCGTCACACTTACATACCGCTGTGATTCCTTGGCTCATGACAATTTTTAATAGGTGCTTACAAAAAAAAAAAATGAGTTGCACACCTGGAGTGCCGGCAGAAGTGAAAACCTTTACACACGATTCGCGCTTAACATTGTCAAGAAATAATAATGTTTGTTTATTTACTTTTTTGACGTAGTATATTTAACATCGCAATCTGTCATAGAATTAAAATTCCATATCCAACCTCCCTGTACTACTCATAATCGCGAATACTAAAAATAAAAATTATAATAGGCGTGGCATTACGGTTTCCGTATTTTACAAAGACAAAGATGCACTTTGTTCAATTAACATATTTTAAACACTTTATATACACGAATTTTACGAATACACAGCAATATGGCCACTACACAGACGGTCGAGCCATCAGCTGTCATGCATGGATGCGCGTAGCACGCTGTAACATAAACACACACGACCATTCGCGCAAGCGCCCCGCGCCGCCTAAACGAAACAGCAGGCGCAGGCATACATTTTCGCCTAGCCGTAGAAAGAGAGGGGGATACTCCCTCTCCTACGCCGCGCCAGCTGTCTACTCTCCATCCGTCTTACGAATTTTAACGATCAGGACACGTGACCTGACGCGAGTTTATCATTTTTTAACCATACCAAAAAAGTGCACAACGACGCTAAAGAAGTTTTCACTTCAAAAACAAAATAGGAATTGCTTAAATGCTAACCTTTTATTATTCTATTTATAACTAAAATTCATTCGCATATTTAGATTTACAAAAGCGCGTCGCGCGTGTATATTTCGTGTCACATGTTTGAGACCCTTTGTCTATATTTCAAGCTGAATTACTGAAATATTTTAGTTACTTATTAGACAATTAACAAACTGTTTATGTAGGTATGTACTGATTTAATTTGTTAATAAAACATTTGTTGTGATAAGAGCGGCAACAGCGCGCTGGCGCGGAGCCGTCGGAACGAAGGCAAGGGTTTTTTTTTCTTATATAGCTCAGAAGCGGCGCTCCACATTTTGCTAATTTTTCATACAAAATCTTCTGTTTCACGTGTCAGACTGTGTCGAATTTTCTATTTCACACTCGTTGATTTTAGCTCTAAGTCTCTGTACTGAAATTCGTTAGATAGGAGCGCAATTGCTAGCGCTCCACTTAGTAACACAGTATCCTCAATGCAATTCCATACTAACTCTTGAGTTAGCTGTGTGTATACAAAATGTTTTTAGTGGAATTCTATTTTATATTTTATATTATTATAAAGAGTAATGAAAGCATAATAATTATTTATTTTAAGTAAAATCTAAAACATTTTGTTTCTTAAGTAGATAATTATTTCCCGCTTCTGGTCTAGAGTTTACAAGACTATATCTGCTAACAAATCATCATAAAATCTCGAGACACTACTCTTACCAAAATGTGGACTATAAATATAGCAGCCATAAGGTTATTTACCAGTGTGTGACCGCATATGACTTTTTAAATTACCGCTATGATAGAACTTCTTATTACAATTACCGCAGCTGTACGGTTTATCCCCTGTGTGTTGCCGCATATGGATTGTCAAACTGTTGCTTTGACTAAACCTCTTATTACAAACAGTGCAGCAATAAGGCTTTTCACCTGTGTGAATCCGTCTGTGAACAAATAAACCACTGTAACGACTAAATTTCCTATTACAAATGTCACAGCAATAAGGTTTATCACCAGTATGTTTTTGCATATGGATTCTTAAGGTGCTGCTTTGAGTAAATTTCTCATCACAAATATTGCAGCAGTGAGGCTTAACACCTGTGTGTGTCCGCATGTGAATTGTTAAATCCCAATTACGAACATATTTTTGACCACATATATGGCAACCATAAGGTTTTTCTCCTGTGTGTTTCCGCATGTGGAATGTTAAGTATCGCTGACTGGTTAATTTTTTACCACACACATCACAACTATAACGTTCATTACCAGAATGACATGACATATGACTTGTTAAATTACCGCTTTGAACGAATTTCTTTTTACATATATGGCAGCAGTATGGTTCATCACCTGTGTGTTTCCGCAAGTGGGCTGTTAAACCCCACTTACGGATAAATGTTTTATTACAAATATCGCAAACAAAGGGTTTTTCTCCGGTATGTTGCCGCATGTGGAGTGTTAAGTCCGAATTCCTACTTAATTTTTTACCACAAATATCGCAACTATAAGGTTTATAACCGGTGTGACATGACATATGACTTGATAAATCACTGCTTTTAAAGAACTTCTTGTTACAAATTTGGCAGCAGTAAGGTTCGTCACCTGTGTGTTTCCACATGTGGACTGTTAAATCCCAGTTACGAATAAATTTTTCACCACAAATATCGCAACCATAAGCATTTTCAACTTTGTGTGAATCCATGTGACTTTTTAAATGACTGCTTTGAAAGAATTTCTCGTTACAAATGTCGCAGCAGTAAGGTTTATCACCTGTGTGTTTTCGCACGTGGAGTGTAAAATTCCATTTAATAACAAATTTTTTACCACAAATATCGCAAAGATAAGGTTTTTCTCCTGTGTGTTTCCGCATGTGGACTGTCAAACCACTGCTATAAGTAAATTTCTTATCACAAATTTCGCAACCGTGAGGTTTATAACCAGTGTGACATGACATATGACTTGTTAAATGACTGCTTTGAAAGAATTTTTTATTACAAATGTCGCAGGAATAAGTTTCATCATCTGTGTGTTTCTGCTGGTTGTCTGTTACGTTGCTGATTTGAGAGATGTTCTTATTAAAAATTTCGTAGCAGTAAGGTTCATCTTCCTCATGTTTTTGCATATGTATATCCAGTGCATTGTCACTGCTACACTGTGCACCGCAGAGTGTACAGTGGTGTCGGCGGCGACTGTGTGCCTCAGAAGCGGGGCGGCACTGCTCAGTGCTTGTCTTTGCACTACTCAACACGAAATCTGAAAGAATCACATCAACGATTCAATTGAGGATGTCAGTAAAAGTGTACCTACAGTTATCTTTTTAATCCTTATTATCAATATATTTGATGAAAGCTACCTACTGTTTCTCGGGGTGGTAGGAGCTCATAGCCCAATAGGTTATACAATGGATGGCCCCCCGCCAAGTTATCGTTGAGATAATATACTCCAAAGTCATGAAGCTTAACTAACTCATATACCTACACAAAAAGTGTAGCTAACAGCCAAATATCTGGATGTTGCTATGAAACGAGCGTTAATTTCGGCGTAAAATATATCTGTCTCTTCACCACCTAAAATAATGCCGAAATTGCCCACCTATATTATTATTATATTACTTTATTTCTCAGTTTTCACTGATTTCTTATAAACATTACGTCCTAAAGCATTTGAGGAAAGGAATGTTTACATTGTAAATATTACACATAAGTATATATATATTTAAAATAATTATTACATCTGTGCGTTCTCTATGTCAATGTTGTGTGTGTAATGTATATTTGGGTCTTATGTTTGTATGTTATTTTGCAATAATATATTTCCTTCTAAAATTTTATTTATTATCATTGATGAGAGTATAGATGCTTGTTTTTGTAATATGCCAATATCTATGTTTGAGTTAAGTTTTTACAATATCGATTAATACTTTTTGCGACTACTCCTGTTGCACCTACTACAATTGGTATAGTAGTGGTATTTGTGTGACATAATAGGACTATTTAATTTTTTAAAATCTGATCTTTGTTAGGTTTATCTAATTCCTTGGGTCCAATATTATAATCAGAGGGTATGGTAACATCTATTAAAAAGGTTTCATTTTTTGTTTTATCTATGTAAATCAAGTCCGGTGTATTATGTTTAATTGTGATATCTGTCTGAACAGGCAATTTCCTAAGTATCTTTGCAGTCTCATTTTCTTTAGTTTGTGGTTGTATGTTTCCTTCCACCATTGTTTCGTTATTTCCATTTTATGTTTGCTAGCAAAAGTCTAATATATGTATTTGACTAAATTGTTGTGTCTTTGTAAATAATGTGTTGGTGTCAGTTTTTCGCATCCTGAGACTAAATGTTGCACTGTCTCGTCCTTGGTTATACATAATGGACATTTTCCGTCAACATTTCATTTTAAAATGTCTCTTTCGTGTTGTTTTCTGACCACTGCCTGGTCCTGCATAGCAAATACAGCAGCTTCCAAAATAGGTAATATTTTTTTTTTGAGCCATTAAAAATGTTGAAAAAGTTTTTTATCCACGTTTGTTTTATCTATAACAGACATTGGAAATTGTCTATGCATATTTTTATTTCTCCATTTCGCATTTAGAGTTTGGATTACGGCATATTTGATTTCTTTATAAAATAGTGGATTTACAAGTTGTAATTCTCGCATATAGTGTTTTGATTTTTTTATTATTGAATATTTTTCTTAGTTTGTATCATGTTGTTTTATTGCTTTTATTAAATAAAAATATAAAAAAAGGAGAAGGACATATACTATTAAATGGGGAAGAATTTAGACATCTTAACATACATCAGGAATACAAATATCTAGGAATAAATGAACCAGGGAAAATTGACCCTAATTCCCTAGGAGGGGCAAATAACTAAAGAATATTTTGAAAGAATCAAAAAACTTAACAATACACAATTGAACGCTCGAAATCTAATTAAAAATGTCAATACTTAAGCAGTACCTGTTTTGTTATATTCAATGGGGATTGTTAATATACCAAAATAATGATTTGAAAAAGATTGACATTAAAACGAGAAAATTACTTGCATTAAATAGAAACCATCACCAAAAAGCTCAAATAAAACGTTTATATTTGCCAGTGATAGAAGGGGGGGCGAGGATTAATAAAAATTGAATATGTGTATACAACACAAATAAATCAATACCAACAATATATTTATACTTACAGCAAATGATTTTTTAATAAAAGCAATAAAACAACATGATACAAACTAAGAAAAATATTCAATAATAAAAGAATCAAAACACTATATGCGAGAATTACAACTTGTAAATACACCAACTTAAGAAATCAAATGTGCTCAAAGAAATCAAAAAAAAATCCAAACTCAGAATGCGAAATGGAGAAATAAAAATATAATTAATAGGTGTTTAGAAAAGAAAAACAAAATAAGAATTGCTTTAATGCTAACCTTTTATTATTCTATTTATATCTAAATTCATAAGCATATTTAGATTTACAAAAGCGCGTCGCGCGTGTATGTTTCGTGTCACATGTTTGTGACCCTTTCTCTTTATTTCAAGCTGAATTACTGAAATCTTTTAGTTACTTATAAGACAATTAACAAACAGTTAATGTTGGTATGTACTGATTTAATTTGTTAATAAAAACTCGCGCGCACGAATAAAATATTTGTTGTGATACGAGCGGCAACAGCGCGTTCTGATAATCGTTTCATAGGAGCGCAATGGCTAGCACTCCACTTAGTGACACAGTATCCTCAATGCAATTCCATACTTAATCTTGAGTTAGCTGTGTGTGTACAAAATATTTTTAGTAGAATTTTATTTTAACATTAAGACTAATGAAAGCATAATAATTATTTATTTTAAGTAAAATCTAAAACATTTGGTTTTTTAAGTAGATAATTATTTATGGGAGTGAGCTGCACTAGCGCTCCTTAGGACAAGCTGCTTCTGGTCTAGAGTTTACAAGACTATATCTGCTAACACATCATCATAAAATCTCGAGAAACTGCTCTTACCAAAATGATGACTATAAATATAGCAGCCATAAGGTTATTTACCAGTGTGTAACCGCATATGTCTTTTTAAATTACCGCTATGATAGAATTTCTTACTACAATTACCGCAGCAGTACGGTTTATCCCCCGTGTGTTGCCGCATATGGATTGTCAAACTGGTTCTTTGACTAAACCTCTTATTACAAACAGTGCAGCAATAAGGCTTTTCACCTGTGTGAATCCGTCTGTGAACAAATAAACCACTGTAACGACTAAATTTCCTATTACAAATGTCACAGCAATAAGGTTTATCACCAGTATGTTTTTGCATATGGATTCTTAAGGTGCTGCTTTGAGTAAATTTCTCATCACAAATATTGCAGCAGTGAGGCTTAACACCTGTGTGTGTCCGCATGTGAATTGTTAAATTCCAATTACGAGCATATTTTTGACCACATATATGGCAACCATAAGGTTTTTCTCCTGTGTGTTTCCGCATGTGCAATGTTAAGGACTGCCGACTGCTTAATTTTTTACCACACACATCGCAACTATAACGTTCATCACCAGAATGACATGACATATGACTAGTTAAAAGACGGCGTTGAATGAATTTCTTTTTACATATATGGCAGCAGTATAGTTCATCACCCGTGTGTTTCCGCAAGTGGGCTGTTAAACCCCACTTACGGATAAATGTTTTATTACAAATATCGCAACCATAAAGTTTTCCAAATTTGTGGTAATCCATGTGACTTTTAAAATGACTGCTTTGAAAGAATTTCTCGTTACAAATGTCGCAGCAGTAAGGTGTATCACCTGTGTGTTTCCGCACGTGGAGTATAAAATACCATTTAATAACAAATTTTTTACCACAAATATCGCAAAGATAAGGTTTTTCCCCTGTGTGTTTCCGCATGTGGACTGTCAAACCAGTGCTATCAGAAAATTTCTTATCACAAATTTCGCAACCGTGAGGTTTATAACCAGTGTGACATGACATATGACTTGTTAAATGACTGCTTTGAAAGAATTTTTTATTACAAATGTCGCAGGAATAAGTTTCATCATCTGTGTGTTTCTGCTGGTTGTCTGTTACGTTGCTGATTTGAGAGATGTTCTTATTAAAAATTTCGTAGCAGTAAGGTTTATCTTCCTCATGTTTTTGCATATGTATATCCAGTGCATTGTCACTGCTACACTGTGCACCGCAGAGTGTACAGTGGTGTCGGCGCCGGCTGTGTGCCTCAGAAGCGGCGCGGCACTGCTCAGTGCTTGTCTTTGCACTACTAGACACGAAACCTGAAAATAATCACATCAACGATTCAATTGACGATGTCAGTAAAAGAGTACCTACAGTGATTTTTTTTATCCTTATTATCAATCTATTTGCTAAAAGCTACCTACTGTTTCCCGGGGTGGTAGGAGCTCATAGCCCAATAGGTAATACAGTGGATGGCCCCCCGCCAAGTAATCATTGAGATAATATACTCCAAAGTCAAGAAGCTTAACTAACTCATACACCTACAAAAAAGTGTAGCTAACAGCCAAATATTTGGATGTTGCTATGAAACGAGCGTTAATTTCGGCATAAAATATATCTGTCTCTTCACCACTTAAAATAATGCCGACATTGCCCACCTTTATTATTATTACATTACTTAATTTCTCAGTTTTCACTGATTTCTTATAAGCATTCCGTCCCAAAGCATTTGAGAAGAAGAATGTTTACATTGCAAATATTACACATAAGTATATATATTTAAAATAATCATTATATTTGTGCGTTCTCCAGAACAGTGAGGATGCATACGTCAAGCCCGAGGCTGCAAAGACCACTTAATGATTAACAAAACTAGGAAGATGCACACCAAAACCAGAAAAACTTAAGTATAGCGTGGATCGATTATCAAAAGGCTTTTGATAGTATTTCACATGAGTGGCTTTTGAAAATATTAGATGTATACAAATGCCCGACGGTAATTAAAAAATTCTTGGAGCTTACTATGCCCAAATTGAGAGTAATTATGACCGCACGAGGAAACGAGAACTCAATAACTGCTAGACCCATTTACATAAAAAGTAGAATTTATCAAGGAGACTCACTCTCTCCGCTACTGTTCTGCCTTGATTTAAATCCGCTTACTACAATTTTTTTAAATAAATATAAAAATAAAGAATATAAACTTAAAAATAACAGCCAAATAAATCATTTAATGTATATGGACGTCCTAAAATTATACACAAACAATAAAGATAACTTAAAAGTTTTATAAAATATAGTACGGAAATATTTACTAACGACATAAGAATGAGATTTGGCTTGGATAAATGTAGTATACTATACTTATCAGCAGGCCGAAGGAATGGAATGAAAGGAGAACGACATATACTATTAAATGGAGAAGAATTTAGACATCCTAACATACATCAGGAATACAAATATCTAGGAATAAATGAACCAGGGATAATTGACCATAATTCCTTAAGAGAGCAAATAACTAAAGAATATTTTAAAAGAATCAAAAAACTTAACAATACACAATTGAACGCTCGAAATCTAATTAAAAATGTCAATACTTAAGCAGTACCTGTTTTGTTATATTCAATGGGGATTTGTTATATATACCAAAATAATGATTTGAAAAAGATTGACATTAAAACGAGAAAATTACTTGCATTAAATAGAATCCATCACCAAAAAGCTCAAATAAAACGTTTATATTTGCCAGTGATAGAGGGGGGGCGAGGATTAATAAATATTGAATATATGTTTAAAACACAAATAAATCAATATCAACAATATATTCATACAGCAAATGATTATTTAATAAAAGCAATAAAAGAAAAATATTCAATAATAAAAGAATCAAAACACTATATGCGAGAATTACAACTTGTATATACACCAACTAATAAAGAAATCAAATGTACTGTAATCCAAACTCAGAATTCGAAATGGAAAAATAAAAATATGCATGGACAATTTCCAATATCTGTAATAGATAAACCAAACGTGGATAAAAAACTTAGTTTTCAATGGCTCAAAAAACAAAATATATCACCTATTTAAAAAGCTGCTATATTTGCAATGGAGGACCAGGCAGTGGTCACAAAACAACACGAAAGAGAAATTTGAAAAAGAAATGTTGACGGAAAATGTCGATTATGTATAACCAAGGGCAATTCCTAGATATTTGTATTCCTGATGTATGTTAAGATGTCTAAATTTTTCTCCATTTATTTATTAATTCAAACATTTGTAAACTAACAGGTCTGCCCCAAAACGTTTACAAACAAGTTAAAAATACTAATTACTTATATACAATTAAACATTAAATGGTAACAGTGGATAGCATATATGACATTTAGTATTCATTATAATAATTTAAAAGTTAACAATTCAATAATAATAATTTACAGAACAATAATAACACATAAATTCACTAATTCCATAATGTCAGTGATATAATAGTTTAATAAGTCAATAATTATAAGGAGAATAATTTTACATTTTAGTAATACAAAATAATAATAATAACAGGATTATTCAATAAGCCATAATGTCAGTATTAGAATTAATAAGTCAATAATTAGAGAAAGATTTAGATTAATAATAAGTTAATAATAATAATGTCATAATTACACAATAATAAAACAATCTAATGACTTATCTTCATAGACCTTAATTGTCCGGGAAAAATGTAATGTGGACATGGGCTGCAGATATGATTTGCTGTACATTATTTGAGAACAAATCTATATCTTGTGTGGATATTAATGAGTTTAGGAGCGTGAGAGTGCGCCACGTGGGTGCGTTCCTAGCGGCGTAGATGTGCGTGCCTGGCAGAGACAATAAAGGTCGCCTCGACGCGGGCCAGACTCTCCTCCTGCTCCACGGGTTGCTCTATTAGGAGCGTACAGGTTGATATTTGATAGTGTAGACGGGTTGAATACTTGATTGTGGAGTAAAAGGTAAAAGTGTACAACTGACTGTACCCTCCGACGTAACTGCAGAGTGTCGAAACCCATCATGCCTGTGGCAAAAAGCGATGGATATAAATGTGGATAATAGCCATATTTCTTTTTGTACAAGTAGCGACAGAACTTTTTATGCACTTTTTCTATCAGGGTTGTATATTTGGTTTCACTTAGGTCCCAAATAAGGGCATTGTATTCCAAGCGGCTACGAACGTAGGCATTATATAACATAATAGCCGGTGTGAAATCTTGGAACTTGCATGTTTGGCGCATGATGAAGCCTAGTGTTTTATTTGCTGTTTTTGTGACAGTCATAATGTGCTCTCTAAAGTCGAGACGGGGATCGAACGTCACACCCAAGTCGCGCGTTTCGTTGACTCTCAATAAAGCCGTCTGTGAAAGGAAATAAGTGTAAGTTATGGGAGTCCGAGACCTGGTGTATGTCATGATTTTGCACTTTTGAACATTAAAATTAAGACCGTTATTGACACTCCATTCCTCCACTTTTAGAATGTCGCTTTGTGAAGCTGCGCAGTCAGCTACCCATGTATAACTTAAAATCATCGGCAAACATTAGGCACCTCGCGTTTTGAATGACTTGTGGTAGGTCATTGATCATGACCAAAAAAAGAACGGGACCCAATGAACTACCTTGGCTTATTCCGGATCTAGTATAGTAGGGTTGGGATTTATATCCGGCTAGTTGAACGTATTGCTTACGACTATTAAGATAGCAAAAATTCTTAATAATTTTGGTGTAAATTTAATAGTATAGTACCTGGAGGACCGAGCTACGCTCTTTTTTTAAAAAAAAACGCCATCAATTGTCAAGCAGCTTAACCACGCCATCTATTATCAAGTAGCTTTATCGTTGGTGTCAGTAAAAATAAAAGTATTACTACTCGCCAGTAGATGTCAGGAAGAGTCATATTTCATTCAGTCACAGATTATCATTGCCCAAAAACACGGATAAAACGACGTTTTCTGAAAATAAAACCCAGTTAAATCAATCTATCGCCCCCGAAACCCCCGACATACTAAATTTCATGAAAATCGTTGGAGCCGTTTCCGAGATTCAGATTATATATATATATACATATATACAAGAATTGCTCGTTTAAAGGTATTAGATGTCCTTTTCCTTCCATTCCATTTCTTCGGCCTGCTGATAAGTGTAGTATATTACATTTGTCCAAGCCAAATCTCATTCCTATGTCGTTAGTAAATATTTCCGTACTATCTAATAAAACTTCTAAGTTATCTTTATTGTTTTTGTATAATATTAGGTCGTCCATATACATCAAATGATTTATTTGGCTGTTATTTTTGAGTTTTATTTTAAATTGTAGTAAGCGGATTTAAAGCAAGGCAAAACAGATTTTTTTTTTATACCACTAAGGTGACAAACAAGCACACGGTCCGCCTGATGGTAAGCGGTCACCGTGGCCTATGTAGCGGAGAGAGTGAGTCTCCTTGATAAATCCTACATTTTATGTAAATGGGTCTAGTAGTAATTGAGTTCTCGTTTCCTCGTGCGGTCATAATTACTCTCCATTTGAGCATAGTAAGCTCCAAGCATTTCTTAATTATCGTCGGGCATTTGTATACATATAATATTTTCAAGAGCCACTCATGTGAAATATTATCAAAAGCCTTTTCATAATCGATTCATGCCATACTTAAGTTTTTCTGGTATAGTTTTGTTAATCATTAAGTGGTCTTTGCAGCCTCGGGCTTGACGTCTGCATCCTCTCTGTTCTGGAGCTAATATATTATTTTTTCACAGTGAATTTGTAGTTCTTCAGATAATATGGATGTTAATAGTTTATAAATCTTTGAAAGACATGCTAATGGTCGCCAAATTTTTGATTCTCTAGTATTTTCATTTTTAGGAATTAAGATAACTTGCTCTAATTCCTGTATTGTTTATAAATTTTTCTTGTGTTTCTTCTATCCATGTTGCCGATTTGTTGTAAGTTATGGGTTGTCAGTGAATTGTCGACCAAAAATTGTCTATTTCATTTTTTGTAGGTTATGCTTTTGGGTTTCTATAAAATATATGCTCATTTTCACAGAATAATCTGTTTTGCCTTTTTCTGTTATTAATTTCTTAAATTTTTTTTTATCCTGCCGGCTAAATCTTCAATTTTTTGTTTTATTATTTTATAAATTTAATAAATAATCTTCAATTTTTTGTTTTATTATTTTATAAATTTTATTATTTTATAAATTTATAAATTTTTCTTGTGTTTCTTCTATCCATGTTGCCGATTTGTTGTAAGTTATGGGTTGTCAGTGAATTGTCGACCAAAAATTGTCTATTTCATTTTTTGTAGGTTATGCTTTTGGGTTTCTATAAAATATATGCTCATTTTCACAGAATAACCTGTTTTGCCATTTTCTGTTATTAATTTCTTAATTTTTTTTTATCCTGCCGGCTAAATCTTCAATTTTTTGTTTTATTATTTCTTTAGTATTTTTGTGCTCAATTTCATTTCGTATATTATATTTCCTAAATGATTCATTTTAATTTTTATAATTCTTTGTATAGTTATTCCTTTTCCTATTTCCATTAACTATAATTCTTTCCTAAGCTTTTCAATCTTTGTTTTTATTCGTAATTTCCATGGTGGGTCTGAACTGTATGCGCGTAAGTAAAACAACCGTCTCGTTAGGTAGCTGATTTATTACTGGTCGTTGCAACCTTATACTGTACATATATCTCACACACACACACTCCTCCAACATCAGTTTGGAGATCTGTTAATAATAGCTTAGTATTATTATGTACAATACCTTACATATTAATCTAGTATGTTACATAAAAGAAGTTTTTATAATCTACTTTCTTACGAGTCCTTTTTTTAACAGTATCCGACTTATTTATGTCATCTTTTGGATAAATATCTAACTCGGTTTCTGACTGATTGTCTAAATCTCTCCGGCTCAAGACCTATCGGATCTGCATTTTCAATATTTACATTATCGGACGGCTGACTATCACTTAAGCTCTCTTCATTAACCACTGGTGTACAGTGACTATCATCACTCAATTGTGACTGATTTTGTTCTGAAACTGGAGTAGACGGTGACGATGTCGTCATTGACCGACGGTGTTAATGTAGATTGTGGGTGATAGTCTATGGGCGAATGACAACTTCCATCCGAGGTTTTCGTATATTTTATCAGTTGGTCAAGAAGTATAGACACATAACAAGTTGATTCACTATCTTTTATATGTACAATAAACATTCTATTACCGATTTTTTTTATATTTTTCCTAGTACCCATCTTCCTTTGCGCCCAACAAACCACTTAACCCATACTATGTCATCCATCGAGAAACACCTGCTTTTAGTTTTACATTCCTTTTTTGTTTGTACAATTGGTTTTTTCAAGGGTAAAACTAAGTCTAAACGTGATCTTAAATCACGTCCTAACATTAATTTAGCAGGTGTTTCCTGTGTTGTGCAATGAATGGTGTTTCTATATTCAAACAGAAAACCTAGTAATTTCTCATGTAATACCTTGTTTGATAATGTTTCTTGATCTTGAGTAATAATGCTTTTATCATTTTTAACACGTTTTTACTAAGTTTTCTGCTTGGCCATTACTAATAGGGTGGTAAATAGCAGACCTTAGGTATTTAATAACGTTAACGATACAAAATTTTTGAAAATCTAAAGAACAAATTTTTATATCGCTGTCTGAGACAACGACAAAAGGAATTCCATTTCTTGAAAATAAATATTTAATTTTCGAAATAAGAGCGCTTGTCGAGGTGCCACAATTCATGTGAATACACTCTAACCATTTACAATAAGAATCTACTACGACTATGTATACATTATTTCCTATTGACATATAATCTATATGTATCCCGTGCCACGGCGCCATTGGGCGCGGCCATGGCGCTGGCGGCGCGCGCGGTGTGTCCGGCCGCAGGTTCACGCGCACGTCGCAAGCGCTGACCCATTTTTCGATATCGCAGTCGATTCCCGGCCACCAAACCCTACTACGGGCTGCACTTTTAGTTTTAACTACACCAAAATGAGCAGACTGACTGACTTGCATTGGAAGTAGGGTAATATATTTCTGAAAACTATTTTTCGCGGCCAACCATGCTGCATATATTTTATAACTGTCATTATTGTCTTATCGTTTTTTATCGCCCTTTGTATATCATTAAATATGACCGGTTTTGATTAGTCGTGCTTATTTTGTGCGATAGTGGGGAAAGGGAAAAATAATCCGCTATAAAATTATTGCCTTCTTTTATATATTGTACGGTATAGTTATATGCTGATAATAAAAGTGCGTATCGTTGTAAGCGAGATGATGTCGTTATAGAAATACCATTTTTATTGCCGAAAATCGAAATAAGAGGTCTATGATCCGTTTTTAAAGTAAACGGTTGTTGCCTTCCGTATAAATACTGGTGAAAATGTTGTACTCCAAACACTATCGCTGTAGCTTCTTTTTGGATCTGGCTATAATTCTTTTCGCCAGCAACTAGTGATCTCGACGCGAACGCTATCGGGTGCTCCGAGGCCGTCTGGGCCCGCGTCGACTGTCAGCACGAGCGGCGCATCTGAGTCGAAGTGGGCAAGCACGCGTTCAGAACTAAGTTAGCTTTTCACTTTGTCGAACGCATGCTGTTGGCGAGAGCCCCATTCCCATTGCGCTTCAGTTCTCAATAGCTCATGTAAGGGACTTAGCAGGGAGGATGCATTGGGAATGAAGTTTCGATAATAATTTACAACTCCTAAAAATCTTTTTACTGCCAGTACTTTGGTAGGCGCCGGGGATTTCAAAATATGTTTGACCTTTTTTGGGCAACCATTTTAATCTATTACATACCCAAGATATGTAACGCTATTTTGAAAAAATACACATTTGTCTTTATGTAATCTCAGTCCCGCATTTTGCAACCAACTCAATACTTCTTTCAACCTTACCAGATGGATTGTTTTGTTTGGTCCCGTACAACACACGTTATCAAGCCAACACGAAACCCCATCGATGCCTGATAGCAGGGATGCCATCGCTCGCTGAAAAATAGCTGGCCCATTGGCCAAGCCATAAATTAAGCGAGTAAATTTCATTAATCCTTTCGAAGTATGAATGGTAGTAAGGATTTGGGACGATTCTTTTAGCTAAAATTGGTTGTAAGCATTACTGAAATCAATTTTTGAGTAATGCTCATCTCCACCAATTTTAGCAAAAACTGCCTTCTATTTGTAGAAGCGGGTTTTATCAATTTTCATGTCTTTGTTCAAGGTACATGAATAGTCCCCGGCAATTTTTACCTTCCCGTTTTCTTTTAAAACTGGAACAATTGGAGTTGCTTAATCAGTTAACTACATAACCGGAACCAGTACTCCTAATTTTATAAACCTATTTAGTTCCTCTTCTACTTTATGTTTGAGAGCGAAGGGCACGGTGCGGGATTTAAAATATTTTGGTGTAGCGCTCTCTTTTAATTGTAATTCTACTTCAAATGTATTGAAACATCCTAATTCATCCTTCCATAAGTCTGAGAACTCTTTTAATAATTGTTGCACCTCTAAAACGCCTATCTCGATAGGGCTGATCTTATTATTTAATGAAGTCAAACCAATTTTAAATTCAAACATAAAATCACGTCCTACTTATGGCGGACCGCCATTTTGAACAACATGAAATATTTTTTTTTTAGTTTTTAAATATTTGACTTCAGCTATAAAATATCCCATGGGCCTTATTTTGTGTCCATTATATAAACACATTAACAAATTAGTTTTGAATAATTTAATGTTTTTGTAAAATATTTTACATATAATAATGCCGATAAAACACTCGTACCTGAACCAGAATCCAATTTCATACAAATTTTGATATTATTTACAATTATGTCTAATTTGATTGATTTATATTCGACATACCTTAAATTAAATAGCTCGCATTCCTTACAGGTTTCTGTATGAGGTGGAGCCATTTCGACACTGACACTATGCAATTTTGAATAATTGCGTTTCTTTGTTCTCGTAAGTCGCGCTAGGGAGTGGACGTCTTTGTAACGTGTTAAGTGTAAACGCCTTATTGTTATATTGTGTTTGTTTAATGTGAACAATATTGTTCACTAAAAACGTAACTAAAATGCCGAATATACGAAGAACGCCTCCAAAAGCCGAAAAAGGTAATAATTCAGATTCGAGTACAACAGAACAAATAGTTAAACAAAAGTCTAAGACGTGTCTTTCTGGTCAAAGACAGCCTAAGAAAAAACGATGCACCGAGGACTCGGACAGCGATTCGACTGCGTATCAAGAAAGGACTAAGGAAAAGACATCGCTTTTACAGAAAAACACTGGAGTTATTGAAGAAATTAAAAAAATGCAGGAAGTACTCAACTCAATGAGAGAAGAGCAAAGCACGCGGTTTTTTGAAAATTAAAACCGATATCACCGAAATTAAGGAACAAGTAAGTGAGATAAAAAGGACAAACAGTGAGATAGAAAAGTCGTTAGAGTATTTAAGTTTAAAATATGAGGAGTTAGATAAATTTAAACAAGAGATATAGATAGATACACTAACTAGCAAAATTGCCGATCATTACGTAACCGGTCTTTCTTTACTTATAGATAAGCGAGTAGGGTGTCTAGGCGTTTCTAAGGAAATATATAATAATGCTATGATAAATGAAAAGTTACGTTAAGAAGAGTAAAAAAATTATTAGAAGTAGAAAATCCTATTGAATTATATGATAAAATTCTTACAATTTTTGGCGATATTTATAACACATCCAAAAAAAAAAGACTATAAAGAAAAAACGCGAAACTCATGGATGGGTAGACAAACAATTAAAAGATATGATGAAACACAGAGATATGCTTTACAGAAAATAGAAAAATGAACCGCGAAACAACAGCATACGATTAGAATACACCAAACTCAGAAATAAAACACAAAATTTAATAAATAACGCCAAAAATTCACATCGAAAAAATGTTCTTAAAAGTTGCAATGGAGACATGCGGAAGATATGGGCTAATATAAACTGCCGGTTAGGTAAAAATAAAGCATCAGTCGACAGTGTTATTAAAAACATTTTTAAAAAAAGGTTACTGTATACAGTCTGTGTGCAATAATTTTTGCCATACATTAACAGAAGAAGTAGAAAGTATAAAGCATAAATGTAATCAAAATTTCCTTAAAAGAGAATCCTGTGACAGAAAAAAATGTTATGACGTATTGAATGTCATAGAAAAATTAGACTGCAACAAGTCGCCAGGATCGGATGGTATCAGAGTAAAAGACATAAAGTTCATAAAAGATCAAATTACTCCGGTTCTTGCATATTTTATTAACACCTGTATAAAAAGAGGCGTATACCCAGATAAATTGAAAATTTCAGTAATCAGACCGATATTTAAACATAGTAATCACGAAGAGTACACTAACTATAGACCAATAGCCATATTAAACACCATTAACAAAATAGTTGTAAAAATTATAGTAACTCAATTAGTTAATTTTCTAGAGACCAATAATGTGTTAGCAAATGTACAGCATGGGTTTAGACCATTAAACAGTACAGCAACCGCGTTAGAAAACTTTACAGATGATATCAATAATTATCTCAATAAAAAACAAATGGTTGCAGCTATATTTATAGATTTTAAAAAAGCATTCGATACCATTGATCATGCCAGCTTGTTGCAGGCTATGACGGAATGTGGAATTAGAGGACCAATTAATAAATGGTTCAGTACATACGTTGGGGTACCAACTGGGACCTAATTCTCACTTCAGCCAAGATAATTAGGTCCCAGATCTCGTATTAGAGATTATGTGGAAGGCACTATCTCGATTGTAAAATTTCGATCGTCGACATCATTTTCGCGTTTGCTGTATTCTCACTATCAATCGAAACAACCTTCGAACATAATGTCGTTCGAAGCGGTGGAATGTTGCCATTGTAAACCGGTAACGCTATGAGGTACGTTCCGTTGCACAGTTGTAGAGCGTTTTTATAAACGCCTATTCTAATATGCTTCTTTCGATATATTAAAAAAGGGTTCGGTGACTACAAAATGATTGAAGCAACAGTTTACTTGTGTTTCATCATTATAAGGAAATAATAAGTATAACTAAGTTTGTGAACTATATCCCTATTTCGAGAAATTGCTTTCATCTTTAAACGAAACGTATTTGGAAACAAATAAAAAAAACTCTGTTTGTTTTTGTTGTGTGTTTTATTTGTTTATTTGGTTGAGAATTTTAGGTTTTTCTTATTTTTCAACGGTGTAATTATGTTTATTAAATATTTTCACATGAAATTACCACCTAGTATTATCAAAATACTACGCAGTACTAAAGATGGCGGTGCCGGACCTCAAACAGTGTATGTGATGTATCCTAGTGTTTGTTATGATGGAAATCAATAGAAATAGAAGAATATTATTGTCATGGGCGACTTTGATAAATGCAAAAAACGGCCAATCAATCAATTGAGAAAAGACTAGTAATGTATTATGAAAGTAATAAAGGTAAAAAAAAAATATCATATTTGGTAATATAAGTCATTTTTTCCGCCCTTTTAATTACTCTGATCTACATTTTAGACATTTACTTTAGATTTTAGAACATATAGTTCACGCTAGGAGTAGAATTAATGTTTAGAACCCAATCATTTTAAACTAAATTTGTCATGATTCGAATGCGGGATGTAGTTTCGAACGGTCCCGACCACTCGAAGCAGTTCGATCGGTTTGCGTTCGAGAAATGTCGGATTCGACATTACCAGAATTGCTTAACTACATTTTCGTTCGAGAAAAGTTTAAATTCGTACTTTATTTCGAATTCGTGATCAATTCAACCGCGTGAGAATTGGCTCCCTGGTTCTGTTTTTGGGCCTATTGGATATATTTTGCATGTGAATAATAATAATAATATACTTTATTGCGCATATAGAAAACAAAACAATTAAACAATAAAAGTAATAACAAATTGGCGGTCTTATCGCTAATGAGCGATCTCTTCCAGACAACCTTTGGGTAGAGGAGACTTTATAAAATTATTGAGTAGAATGTGCTAACTGAAACTTTACAATATAAGTATACATTTATAGCAATAGCTAAATTTATATACATATGAATAATAAATAATACTAATACGTACAAAAAATAAATATACATATATATATATCAAATACATAACAAAAAATAAAAATAAATACACAAACTACATACTTATCTTAAATAATATAGATGAATAAACAGTGTTGATGAGACAGCTTAAATTTTTAAGTAATGTGTGATTACGAGATTTTTAAATATTCTTAAAGTTTGTGCTTTTTTGACATCAAAGGGTAAACTATTCCATAGCCTTATGGCTGTGACAGTGAATGAGTCATTATATGCTTGCGAATAATGTGTTGGGGTTTTCAGCATCATGTTTGTAGTGGCGCGATGAGCTGTAGACCCTATAAAATTGAAACGCTCTTTCAAGTATAACGGAGTAGACGGATTGAACAGTACGTTGTAAAGAAGAAACAGAAAATGAGTATTCCGGCGAAGGCGAATTGGGAGCCACTTGAGTTTTAATCGAAATTCGGATATATGATCATACTTACGTAAACCAAATATGTATCTAATACATAGGTTCTGGAGTCGCTCAAGCTTATTTAATTGCTCCTCAGTAAGGTCAAGATAGCTAGCATCCGCATAATCAAGGACAGGTAGCAGTAGTGATTTAGCCAGTGCAATTTTAGTGGCAATGGGCAAGAAGTTACGCAATCTGCTAATGGATTTAGCAGTAGCAAATATTTTTCTGCTAACTTCTTTTAATTGTGGTTCCCACGAAAATGTCTGGTCTATGATGATGCCCAAGTTTTTTACAGCCTCGCTATATGGAATGACTGTTCCATTAATACTCACTTTAGGAAGATTTTGTAAATTAATCTTAGATATCATTCTTGAAGTACCCACAATGATAAGTTGCGTTTTATTTGGATTTACGTTTAGACCGTAAGAGGTACTCCAATCCATAATGCGAGCAAGATCGTTATTTATAATCGCAACTGCACTTCTTAGTTCACTAACTGGAGCCTGAGTATATATTTGAAGATCGTCTGCATATAGATGGTAGAGAGAAGATAAATTAGATGTTATATTATTAATGAAAATAGCAAAGAGAAGTGGAGACAACACGCCACCTTGCGGGACACCAGCATTGGTGTAGCACCAAGTGGAGAAGGAATCATCAACCTTGATCCGCTGCCGGCGCCCACGCAAGTAACTTTGAAACCAGTCGATTGCTGTTGGAGATATGTTAAGAGAACTTAAAAGTGAAAGTAGTATATCAAAGTCAACAGTGTTAAAGGCGTTGCTAAAATCTAATAGTGTTAGCACTGTGACTTTTCTGTTTTCTATACCGAGACGAATGTCATCAGAGATTTTGACAAGTGCAGTAACCGTACTATGTCCAGGACGAAAACCAGATTGAAGGGGATTTAGTAAGTTATTTTTAGTGAGGAAATGACACAGCTGTTCATGAACAAGACGTTCAAGAACTTTAGAAAGGAATGGTAAGATGGATATGGGACGATAATCGGAATAACAGACAGGATTTGCTTTTTTCGGCAAGGGAATAATTAATGAATCTTTCCAGGAACCTGGAAATTCGCCAGAGGCAATAGAGTGATTAAGGATATTTGTGATGATAGGAATAATAATGTCAAGGATAGGAAGGATCATGTTACGGCTAATGCAATCACTCCCCACAGCGTTAGAAGATATAGCGATAATGCTCTTCTTAACATCACAATCAGAAAATCGACTTAGTAAAAACGGAGGAAAGTCAGGAGTTGGTTTTAAGGAAAGTGAGTTTAGCGTATTTATTTTTTTGTTGCCTTCAATAGCAACATTGGAAGAAAAGTGTTGATTAAGAAGATTGACATCAATATCATGTGAAAGGGGAATACTATTAGTCTTACCAACTCCTAATGACTTAAGAAATTTCCAGATTTTTGCTGGATCACCGTTTTCAACGGATTTATGGATATAGCGTCGTTGTGCATCTCTACACATTCTATTGCAGCGATTTCTCAGGAGTTTATACTTAGCAAGGTTGCTTTCACAAGGGTTGGTTTTAAATTTAACTTTAGCACGATTTCTTTTAACCATCATCTGTTTGATTTCATCGGTAAGCCACTGTGCGGGTAGATGTTTTTTTTTAATCATTCGAATTGGGGCATGGGTGTCATAAAGGTCAGTAATGACTTTGTTAAATAATAAAATTTTTTCATCAACTGAAGATGCTTTGATAACAGCGTCCCAATTTAACTTACTAGCGTCATCGCACAGACGGTTCACATCCATTCCACTAAAATTGCGTTGCTGAAGTATTCTTGACTTAGCTTTAGGAGGACGTAATTTGTAGGATAGATAAATCAAATCGTGGTAAGAAAAGGCATCAGCAGCGCACTGACCATGTTTGTACACATGTGTTGGGGAGGAAACTATAATTAAATCTAAAAGGGAGGGTGTACAATTAGGAAAGAAATGTGTAGCTTTAAGGGGTAATATTTGTAGGTTGCATCCCTCTACAATACTGTTGAGCAGATGAGAACGTCTATCTTTTTTTAACAAACAAGTGTTAAAGTCACCCATAACAATTGTGTGGTCGTAGAGGGGTGTTAAATTTTCTAAAAGGCTTTCAAAAGAAGAAAAGTAATTAATATGTAAATTGGGACTATAGAAAACTCCAAGAAGAATTTTGCAGCTTGCAAGTTTTACCTCAATAAAAATATGTTCAGAGGTATTAGAGGAAATTTGATCAGAAATGTTAATAATAGAGAAGGAAAAGTTAGACCTAAGATATATAGCCACACCGCCACCACCTCTATCTTTACGGTCGTTTCGAACTAACTGAAAGCCTGGCAATGAAAAAGATGTAGAAGGTAAGCAAGGTTTTAACCAAGACTCCGAAACAAGGACGGCGTGAATGTTTTTGTTATCAAAAGATAATCGCATATCGAATGCGATCGGAATAGCATATCGGAGTAATGAGCTGGAATACTCTGTGCATTTATATGTACGATATTGAAATGTTTCAGTGAGTCTGAAAAAGTGGATGTTAAAGTAGCGCTGAGAGAAGGAGAAGCATTAAAAGAACTGTCGTCACTGTTCAATCCATCTGAAGAACAAGGGAAAGAATTATTACTGTCGCTGTCACTATTCATATATTACAATAAAATATTTATTTATATATACGTATAATATAATATAAAGACTATTAATATGTTTGATATACAATAAAATAGAAATATATAAGTATATGTGCTCTACCTGCCAGCAGTCTGGTTTAGAAAAAATACAAATTACATACAATCGAAAACATAAACAACAAAAAAAAAAGTATTACTGAAACAAAAAAAAAAGAATTATTTAGGTATATGTTACACGGAAAATTACAGCTACATTCTGGTAAAATAAATACAATAGTTATTATCATTATCATTTAAAACATGAAACATTAAAAAAAAACAACAAATTAAAGTTGTCCTAATATGCTTTTACCACAGCCGTACAAATTAAAGTACCTAAAACGTAGTTTCTAGAGCCGTAAAATTCTTAAAAAAAAAAAAAAACTAAATAAAAATATTTTTGAAGGTTAAGTGATAAACGGTGATAAATAAAATAACGAAATGTGATTATACTTAACTCAAGTGGTTAAAAGAGAAAATTGAAGGTAGAAAAAAAAAATATTTCCAAGATAACAGGAGAGGGCAAGACTGCATAACGGCTTTCAATCGTTCGTAAACATTTGAACTTGAATGTCACCTATTTCTTCGCTTCTGTTCTCTTGGGTCGGCCAGTTTTAGCTTCTATAGAGGAATTTTCAGTACCACTGTTAATAGAAGAAACTGCCACGGCATTTGCAGTCGTGTTTGGGGCAGCATTAAGCTCACTACGGCTAACAATCTTATGCCTTTTGCCATCAATGCCAATTGCAATTATCGATCCTCCTTGCGTCCAGCACTTGGAGATTCCAAATTTTTGCCGTGCTGCCATGAATAACTCGTGCCTAGACTTCGTGAGGAATTCAGAAAGCGTGATTCCAGAATTTTTAAGCCCAGTTTTGGCAGACCACACTTTATCTCTAAGGGTCACATCAGAAAACTTAAGAACTATTGGTCTGGATTTGTCTTTCAATAGATGGCCTAATCGATAACTGTGACGTATTTGCTCTGACGAAAAACTTGAGATTTTTAATCTTTCTGTCACAATTTTAAAAATAGTGTCCTTGATATCTTCAGTCTTGCTTTCTGGGACTCCATGAACTAAAAGCATTTTGCGTCGACTGCAAATCTCAAGACGATCATGCTCTTTTGTCAAATGCTCCACTTGTGATTGAAGACATTTTAAAGACAACAAAACAAAGGATTTGAAGCTGGCAAAGTCCGCTGCAAGGCTTGAGGAATGTGCAGTTTTGTCTCTCTCACCTATTTCACTTTGGAATTCAGCCATTCTTTTGTTGAATACCTCAGTCATCTCAGACATTGACTGTTTTAAGGACTCCATTTTGTGCAGTGATAACAAAGTAGAACAGTTTCAATCTTGTCAAATTGTAATTTGTGTAAAGTAGATATGAACTAGGATAATGATAGCTGGTAAGTAGTGCACTTTAATCTTGCATATTATGTTAAAATAATTGCTATTAAACAATTACTGCAATAATATTTTTAATTTTAAAATAGAACACAGTGTTCACAGCACACCTACCCACATCTTTTTTTATTGAAAAAAACATATGAATAGTATGTGCAATGTGGTTAAAAACTGTAATATGTATATGTACGCGGATGACACATGCTTAATATACAGCGGTCAAGATTTACGAAGTGTCCAAAGAACTCTTCAAGAGGATTTCGACACTATAATAAAATGGGCACATGATAATGGTATCATTATTAATATACATAAAACCAAATATATGACAATCTGTTCCCCATATAATCGGTATAAAGGAAACGAACTAATAATAAAAGGTCATTCTTACGAATGTCTCCATTTCAACCAAAATGATTGTCACTGCACTAACTTAGAACAGGTTGCCTCATATAAGTATCTGGGCCTTACTATTAATAACCGTTTTTCATGGAATCAACATGTAGAAAATGTGTGCAGTAAATTACGTGCAGTCTTAGGAAAATTATTTAACTTAAAGTATATTGTTAGCAGGAAAATTATGTACATTTTATATTTTGCTCTAGCCGATGCAATTGTAGGATACGGGCTGAGTGCCTATGGACTTACTTTTAATAGTAATTTAGATAAAATTAAATCACTTCAACAGAGGATTTTAAAACTATTAATTGATAAAAAGAGAATTAAAGGGAAATTATGAAAATTTATTTAAAATTTGTAAGATTCTACCGGTGGATAAAAAACTAAAATTAAATGTGTTAATGAGGCAATACAATAATGATACATTTAAAGAAAAACGAATACATAAATACCCAACCCGATTATCCGAAAAGAATAAATTAAAAGTTTACACGACTAATAATTATTATGGCAAACGCACGCGTCAATGGATAATCCCCACGCTAATAAATGAAATACCCCCAGATATTTAAAAAAATGTAAAATCTAAGATTAATTTTAAAAGTATACTATGGAAATTCTATATCTCGAAATGTACTTAAAATTATTAAATAAATAGACACCATTATTTTTTGTTATATTTAATTAAAGTTTAGTTTCATATTATATACTACCATATTATGATGTATAATGTATAAATACGCAATTTAGTACCATATTATTACAGATAATAATGTACTAGTACCTAAATTGTTAGTAAATATTAATGCTTTCATTATTACTATCTTAAATTATATTAGATATAAGTAATAATATTTGTGAACACTAATGCATGATTGTTTATAATATTTATGCTATAAGTAAGGTAAATGTAAACTGTTTAAACAGTTTGGCAGATAATAATACATGTATATATTGATTTGTGTAAGGATAAAATAAATTAAAAAAAAAAAACATCTTTTTTAAATGCCCTTTTTCACCACATCACTGACACTTATATTCTTTGTACCGGCATCGGAATGATTCATGGTTCTTCATTCCACATACGGAACACTGATTAGGACCCCTCTTGTCATTGCTGCGGTTAAGTTACCTTCCTTGCTGCCGCTGCCACCCTGTCTCTCACTGATGCGGTACACCGGTTCCTCCTTGATGAAGTCAGGTGAGAGCTGGCGACCGTGTTGAGCGCTTGTCGCGCACACGCTGCTTGCTGCGCCACTTCTACAGCTCTTGCCAATGTTAATGTGGTCGAATCCTGTTCAATTAAGCAATTACGCTATGGCCCAGTATTCAGGCCTAAAACAAAACAAAGTGTCCAGCGCCGCCCCGAAGGCGCAAGACCTCTTAATCGCGCCGCCCATTCTTTGACACTTTCACTTTCTGATCTTCTGGCTTCATAGAACTTAGCTCTGTCTGCAAAGGTAGATCTTTTTGAAGTAAAGTGATCAGTGAATAATTTTATCAGCTCCTCATGTGTAACCTCCTCAAAATCACGCGAGTGCGCCAGGTTACAAATCAAACGGTAAGTTTCGTCGGATAAATGCGTCAACAGTTTTGATATCCGTTTTGATACTGTTCACTTTCAAAAATTGTTTTAAACGGCCGTAAAATATATGCCATTCATGACTTTTATAGTTAAAAATGTTCAAATTCCCGATAACTGACATTTTTTTTATAAGAAAAAAAAAACGTGGGTATTGTACAGATACCCACTCGTCGCCACTGAACTGTATGCGCGTAAGTAAAACAACCGTCTCGTTAGGTAGCTGATTTATTACTGGTCGTTGCAACCTTATACTGTACATAAATTACAGGGTCTCTTACGAATTTATTAGTATTATTATTGAGTATGAACCGGTTTTGCAAGTTTTATATAATTAAAGTTTTTGCAGCTGCATAAATTATGTCATTTAGATCTCGTAAGCTTTGATTATTGTTAAGTACGTTTGGTAAATAATTGTTAATTCTATGTAGGTTTCTGACAAAATTTTGGTTAATTTTAGCTTTTGGTATATGTTCACGGTTTTCTAAAGGCGTTTCTTTAGTTTCAGCAAGTATTTGAAGAAAATTTAGTATTAAGGGGTTTTGATATTCAGTGTTGATATCATTTATCATCGTCAACTGTGTTTCTTGTATTGTGGACCTGTGTATGTCATTGATGTTAGATATTGCTTCATAATATCTAAAAGCCTGTGTGTGTTTGTGTTGCGACTAACTGGTTCTGATTAATTTCATTATGAGAATCAATATCTTCCTGTCTTGATACTTTCGAACAGTTCCGGAGATATGATGTTTTTATTGATAATTCTACGTGCTTGTGTTGAGTTACCATTAAATCACTGAATTTTTCGGTTGTTTGGGTTTCGTTCTGTAAATAACTGTTGTAGTCTATTTATATAACCTAATCCTTCATATTTTGCTCTAAAATAGCAGAACATTAGCTCTTCTTGTTTTTCATTTGACCACTTTTTCCTTTTTTCTTGAGTGGGTAAGCTTGTGGTGGTCGTATCAGAGGTACCGACAAAGCGTTCTGTGGGACTAGCCCTACTTTGCAAAATATCTCTGGTTTCCATAAGCGTATCGGCTGTATTATGTCCGAGTTCCCCGACACCCGCCCGCCTATTCATTTGGATGCCAATGACGGTCCGTATGCTGTCACGTCCAGTGTCAGCTCAGGTAGCGGCCCCATACGTAAATTCCTTCTTTGCCTCCTCATAATAAAGGGTTTTCAGAGCTTCGTTTGTCATTGGTTGAATATTTACTTTAACAGTTGCCAATGTCCGCCCCCCACGTGGAATAGTTGCTCCTACCGGACGTAGGTTACATTTATGTTTATTTGTTGATTCATTTGCTTTCCTATGATTTATATTGTAAATGTAACTGTTTAGTAACCCTAATAATAAAAAAAACGAATGAATAGATTAACGTGGTGATTAAATTTTTTTTAGGTTTGTACCTATATTTTCTAAATCACCCCGGGGTGTACAGGGTTGCGGTGTCCAATTTGAGATTTTTTTTTCTATTACTTAGCCTTAAACGTGAAAGTAATCCTTTGTTTTTTTTTAACAACTAAGGTAGCAAACAAGCTTACGGTCCGCCTGATAATAAGCGGTCATGGCAGCCTATGGACGCTGACAACACCTGGCGCATCACTCGCGCGTAGCGTCCCTTCGAAAATCTATTAACTTCTATGTACTTCTCACGGAAAATGTAAACTTACATATTTTACCATTCTCTTAATTGTGAAGTTTGGTGATGTTTAATCTTTTTCGTGATAACTGCTATTGCGGTCAGACGAAGGATGCTCGTGGGCCTAGTTCAGATAACGCGTATCAGTGCCTCAAATTGCGGATCTAGTGTTATAACAAATTATTACTAGTGACACATTTTTGAACTCCTTCGTTCTTAGGAACGCCGAAACTTCGGTTCTTGACATAGTCATAACAGAAGTTTTTTAACAATGTCAGAGTCCTCATGTTGACAGTTGTTGAAAGTTTGAAACTAAGCTTTTGATAGTTGTAAAAAATCATACTAACTATTATCTAAGGTAAATGCCACAGTCTCGGCTCCGGGCTGCTGCAGCACATGGACGCCTATCGCCATCTCATTCTTTATGATGTGATCCCTATAAAGTTCCGCTCTGTGTCGCTCTATCTCAACCTTGATGTCGGATCTTTCATTAATTTCCTCTCCGTCTAGCTCTATCTCCTCCTTTATGATGTGATTTCCATAAAGTTCCTCTCTATTTTGCTCTATCTCTTCCTTGATGACGTGCGCCGGGTTGAGTTCTTCACTGTCGCACTGCTGATCAAAAAATTTAAATTAATAGAAGATAATACAGTATTTAGTAACTAGTGTATTCATTTACTTAGTTTCTCATAGAACAAACGGATTTTTTTGAGCTCCTCTGTGCTTCGGAGTTACCGTTAAAGCATCGGTACTGGCAGTTATTAAGCTAAAAGCCTTATGGGCGGCTTAAAAACTCTGGCAGGCAAGTGGCCACTAGCAAGACAATGTCCACCAACCGGCATTCCTCCTTTTCAAGAAGAGGCCTGCATTTGGGCGTCTAACGGCAATAGCGACTTACTGGCTAAGAGTTACAGCAAATAGAGTCCAACAAAAGGGGATAGATGGAAGAGGCATTATTAACTATTATTTGAGGTTGTTATGTAGTGTCGAATTTCGATAAATATATGTATAATGAAGTTTGGGAACTGAATTGTTGCAAAACACATGGCACATTAGCAACTCTCCCTGTGTCCAATCCTCACATACTTCTCCTCAGTCACCCCGTTTTATAGGCCTTTACAAAATAGAAACCCGTAATTAGCAAAATAAAATTCTGGGCAAACCAAACTCTAGTTTTTACGGCCGGAAGTGTCTCGGGCAAAAACCGACATTCTATCTAGCGTGTTGTGCGTGGCTGTTTCAATTTGCCGCGGTGCGTGACGTAGTCACTGCGCAGTATATACGACCTCATGCTGGGATGCTGCTTGCCGTTGGAGGACGGGAACGGAGCCTTCGTTCTATTTTGCGCTCATGACTACCATGAGCACTTTCAGCCCTCATTAATTCATTGAAGTTACTATTTTCTACTTCAAAATCTTTTCATGTACCTTGTTTTTTACAACAATCGAGATAATAATGGTGGACCTTACCGTAAATACCGTTGAGTGAGGACACGGACGGAAACATACCTACTTAATGGGCAATGAGAAATATTATTATTGTAGCATCTAATGACCAGGAGGATGACAAACAGAATTACGTCGAACGTTTACGGTGGTGATTTCAATCACAGTTTAGTTCAGGCACAGAATAATTTAGAGTTGTCATTAAAACTCAAACTTCAAAGCTTGACTACGCTATCGCCAACGCAACAATGTTTACCTAGTCATCAAAAAACGATACGGCCGGAGAGCGCTTTTGGCCTGGTTATGGCCTTATCACGTTAAAATGTAATGGAATATTTTTTTTAACCTTGCGGCAAAAATCAAAATTACGCTCGCCGTATTAAATATTTGTGCGCGACTCAAGTGACAGTCATATGCCACAGTCCAGTGGTTTTTTTACTTCTAAAATAAGATCGAGGGGTCAGATTGAGTTAAAAAAAATTATATAGCTGTCGCTTGGTGTAGAGGCCTGGTTCAGGATCTCAAAGATGACTCAAAAACCAAGAATGAAAACATTTAAAGTATTCACTTACTTGAATGTCTTGATGCTGCTCTCCGCCGTCCTCTTGTTCTGTCTGCCGATCAGTAAGTTCTGTTTTGATCACTAATTTGCTTCCATCTCTTACCAGCTCTGTTACCTCCTGCACTTCTGCATCATTAGACCAAATACTTGGGCCTGCTTCATGTTTCAGCTCTATTGTTTTCATAACGAAACTGCTTTATTTTCACGTCTCTTACCTTATCTCAATTTTGAAGAAAGAAAACTGAAACAAAACATAAGGTGGTGAGTTTCCACTAATACCTTTGAATACCCACACCCATTAAAAAAATATATTTTGCGCAACCACTTCGAAGATTGAAAATAGTTACATATTTTTTTACAACACTAATGACTATACTTTCATGCTGACCACCCACACTCGCTCATATACGAAACATACAAAACATAAACAATGTATCACACCAAATGACGCAGATCTTTCTCAAGTAGTGTGCAATGGGGGTCATGTTCTATTTCGACCTATAGGAAAACAGATTTGGAATAGAACGAAGTTTTCAACTTAACACAGACTGTACAATTCATTCTTGGAAGAATAAACTACCTAAAAAATGTGTTTGTTAGTAAATAATAATAAGTGAAGTAATAGTTTTCAACTTCTAGATAGTAAAATTGTGGTTGTGTTATGATTCAAAATAGACTCGTAATAGTAAATAAAGTGATATAATGTAAATTATCATATGTATTCATATTCTTTATCTCCAAAATTGAAGCCTTACATGTCAAATAAAAATTAAGTTCGTAGCCACAAATACATTAAATTAATTCTTACATTTAGTCTGGTTGAGAAGTGAGTTTTCTGCGAAAAATAGTTAGAACAAATTTAAAAATATGGGGTTTGGTTTTTTGGATTCAGAATTTTATTCTGAAAAAGGGGAATTTTGGAATTTTTTTGCTATTAAATATTGCAATTGTTATTACAAATAACGAAGAGAGAAAAAGGTGGTCTCCGTTTTTTAACAATAACTTCAAAAATATTAAAAAAAGCTCCATTTTGAAAAAAGATTCTAAAAGAGTTCCATTATTTATAATTTTAATTTAACGTTGAAAATAGCGTTCCGCGCGGCAGTTTTAACATTGTGACGTCGCCAAACAAACTAAGCGTCAGAAAATATTTTTTTTATAATATTTATTATCAATATAAAAATTTGAATAAATTATAGTATCATTTTGACACTTGAAGGAATACAATCCAGTTTACAAAAAATTTTTTACTTGATTTTTGTTTAACTTATCCAATTGTTAATTAAGTTATTTTTCATGAACTTAAGATAACATAAAATCTATCATAAACGTTTAAATAATTTAGCTAAAAATCTTTTTCCTCTTCAAGCTTACTCTGATATACTCAATAAACAAGATTCCGGTATAAAAAATTATTAAAGTTTTTTTATTTGTTAATAATGATTTTTCTAAGTTTCTAAGTAAACAAAAAATGAAAAATCCGGAAAATGTAGTTAAAAAATTTTTTTTTACGAAATCTTTGATTTTCACTGTTTTTGTATCTGTTTTTAACATTTCATTGCTTAGTTGAAAAATTTTTTACATCATTTGTTTAAAATTTTTTTATAAACAAATAGGCAAATTTAATATTTAAAAAAAATTTTTTTTATGGTAGATGAATCGACTAGTGAGATTGAAATAATAATAGGCGAGGGCTGAAGAGTTTCTTCTCTTCAGAACGCCTTTGTTATTTTCCGAAACGGCGGTAAATTTTTAGACGACATCCTTGCGCAAACCGCCCCAACTTTTCGCTAAAGAGTGCAAGCAGCACCGCAGCAAAAGTTAGTCCGCGTGTAGTTGTAAAGGCTATCTGCGGCCAACAAAAAAACGTCTCGTAAGGATTGGCAGCGAAACGCCAGCGTACGGACCTTACCGCAGAAACGTCCCTCGCGTTGACCTCTAAACGTGTTGGGACATCGCCCGCGTTTCCGCGATGAGTACTGCCGATTCGACGCGTCGCCGCCCTGCGCGAGCGAAGCTCACCGCGAGACCCGTCGCGACGTCAACTCCGGCGCCGAAAATCGCTGCCTACAAGGCAGCTGACGCCGACATCAGCCTATCGGAGCGACCCATGGAGTCCACTGAGTCAGATAGTGATATCTACTCGGTGTGCACCGGGGACGGATCGCTACTCGGTTTGCCGGCGGAAACCATAGCTAGTCCGACTAGCGAAACAATCGTATTTCAAGATAGCACAGCTGAAAGCCTGCCTCAGCAACAGAAGGACGACGTCTGGCAGAAATTCCTCTGTAAGATGTCTCTCGATGCCGACGATTCCGAACCCGAATCGGAACTAAGGACCTTATCACCTGCAACCATGGTGGGCAGTGAAATCGCCCACAGCCCCTCAGTCATCTTACGCCGATGCGGCAAAAAATGTCAATACTGCAGCACGTCGCGAGAGTGCAGAAATGCCCCGCATCGTACGAGAAAATTCGGACAGAAATAAGACAGAAAGTGTGTCCATAGTGGTTGAGTGCCTTCCAGATTGGCCCATCCACCTGAAAGCCCTGAAGGCCCAGCTTGGACTAAGGGTCAATGCGCGCCTATGGAAAAGGGATCCGCTTCTCTCCGCAGGTAGACCACGAGGGTCGAGCCATCCAGCGATACCTCTCCTCGCTGGAAAGAGAGGCCAAGATTTCGTGGTTTTGCCTACCCACTTCTGCCACTCGGTCCCTAGAGGTAGCCATCAAAGGCCTACCGTCCGGAACCGCCACAAAGGACATAGTAGAGGAACTGACCGCCTTGGAATTTGAGTCAGAATGTATTCGGGAATTCCCGACTCTCCCAGGCCGTCACAACAGCCGTAGAGGCAGTCTCTACTATGTCCGCCTCCGTCAGAAGACAGATGTCATTCCAGGCATCTACAAACTCACGAAATTTCTGTGCATGCCTGGAATCAGAATAGAGCCGTGGAAAGGTGCAATGGGACCGACTCAATGTAGGTGGTGCCTAGCATTTGGCTACTCCCACTTCCGCTGCCGCCAGAAACCAGCCTGCGTTCGCTGCGGGGAATGCCACTTTGCGCGCGACTGCCCGCGCCCAAAAGGAGCAACCCGCGACTTGGACTAACTGTGGCAGTGAGCATCCAGCTTCCAGCACGACGTGCCCTGTTTTTCGCAAAGCAAAGCAGGAAGCTGGACATCGCAGCAAGTTCGATGCAGAATCACGCCACAAGCGTGGGGCTGCTCCAACGAAATTATTCAGGGTGGAAACTAAAAGACAAATATATCACACACACAGACAGCAGCAGTCCCTGCACAAGAGAAGCAGCTACAACAAAAACAGTTGCTACAGCTGCAACAAATGACGCCAGTACCAAACAAGACGCCAGCGGTCGCCGCCCCCACTCCGTCAACTGCTACGGTGCAGGGGAAGATGGCGAAGCCAGACGTACCCGCCCCCAAGGACGATCCGTAGCCAATCATCGTACTGGCTCTCGATGTGCTGCAGATGGTCCTGCAAACTGTGGCAAGCGGACAGGACCCGATGCAAGCGATTCTCGAATCGCTATGAGCCGAATTAGAAATTGAACCACGGACGCAGAACTACTCTACCGTAGACAACAAGAAAAACCAACGGAGCTGGAGCCAGGCATCTGAATTCGCAGCTGACCAGGACAGCAGCGGAGAAGAAAGCCTGGCACACACCTCCGTGGCTCGAAAGAGCCAACCCCCAATTACCCGGCCGTTTGTAAACAGCCGGCGGAAGAACACACCTCGATCGTCAGGCACGTATCGAGGTGTGTTCCGCGAGGACGCGGCGGCGGCGGTGAGATTTTTTTTTTCTATTTTATTATTTTGTTGTGTTTACCGTCGACCTTACGACAACGACAATGAATCCAACGCAGTTAATCCTTGCCAGAAATTTCAGTATCTGGAACTACGCAACTGTAATTTCTAGCGAGGAACATGCTATAGAGGCAGCAAAAGACTGGCTCTTGATTCCATCTAGTGTCACGCTGTCCAACTTGTAGACTCTCGATGCATAGAGAGATCAGAACAAGCTATAAGTTGGGATTTCGTTGGCATTGTCGTAGGGCAGGTTGTAATGAAATTGTAAATCCTTTAAAAAATACTTTATTTGAGCGTAGTCATGTCAGCTCTTTAGAAACACTACAACTGATTTTACATTTTTTCCGCCATGATCGAGTCACACAGGCTGCTCAGGACGTACGTGTTTCCAAAAAGTTGGCAATACAGGTTAACCATTTTTTGCGTGCAGTGTGTGAAGTGGCAGAGGCCCACCACCGCCAAATGATTGGTGGCGACAACTGGGTGGCGTGGTGTCAACTAGGAAATACCACCGTGGTCGACTTTTACGACGTCAGACTTGGTCGTTCGTCGGGTGCATGAGCAGACTGACAAAAGAGTTGCACGTCGAGCTGATTCCAAATAACAATTGCACAACTTTGGACCCCATTATAACAGCAAACGTTCGACCCAACTCTTTTATCATGTCTGACATGCACCGCGCATATGTGGGAGTTCATCTACGCCTAGAGATGCGTGGACATGCATCAGTAAACCACAGCCAAACTTTTGTCAATGGCACTGTTTGCATTCCGGTCCACGCATCGCTAGAAAAATACATACCACCTGCCTATTTGTAAAATATGAACAAGGTAACTGTTCCGGAAAGACAAACAGGAATCTATATCAATGAGCAAATAGGTATTTAATTGAAAAGTTCAAATTGTTAGTGTTCTAATAAAATAATTTTATTAATGTAAATAATAAAAAGATATTTTTTAAAGTAATGTGGTAGTGCAAATAAATAAGTTATCTTGTGTGCGTTTACGTTTTGTATTTTCGTACAGTTATTTTCCATTGAGTAAATTATTAATAATACCACATTTATAGACTGTGCTCTGATTGATGTAAATTTTGGATCCAATTGAAATAGATATGGACGTTATATAGTGACTCACACCGCACGCCACGCAAACTTTCCGCATAGTTTAATAAAATCTGTTTAATGTTAACAACTTCCGAATTGCAATTACTTTAACAGCATAAAAAATGACAAAACTGTTAATGTTATCCGCAACAATGTATCTGCGTCCCTTTTAGATTTCGTATGCCTATCTCTGCCTTACCTCAAAGTAACAGTAACATACGTGTTTGAGACAGGTCTTCTTCCTACCACGATAGGCTTAAAAATACACAAACCTACAAAAAAAATATGTAAATAATGCTATTAATCGACTGTAAGGTTTTCTATTACAGCATCAATTACATGATTGTTCCAATTGTCTTATAGCGGACGGAGCTTGCTCTCCAATTAACTTTATTACCTATAGACAAACCTACAAACGATAAAAAGGTCTCCTTAATCGACAAAAGGAAAATATGGGGTATAAACTGCGCCGTTTGGCCTACCCAAACGGCGCAAAGGGAAGGTAGCCTAGTATAGTATAAAATAGAGCAATTTATCGAAATCTCTTCATTCCAACAGTAGCCATGGGCTAAGTGACTCCGGACAAAGATTGGATATGTCACACATCATTCCGATTAAAGATATATATCTGCTTCGCATATCCATATCCGCTGTGTCCCCATAACACCTATTTTTTATGGCTGTAATCGATGGAACCCTAAAATTATTTTTTTTCGTTTAGTTTTCCATTGTCGTGTGAAGTTGCTGGACTTCCATCGACCGTGTCCCCAGGTGGTGGATAGGGGAATGCCCCCCAGATATGGGAGGTACTAGGGAAATCAAATACCTAGCGCGAACCAAAACCAGTAGGCATGGGCGTGCCTTTAGTCCTGTAAGATGCGGCCTAAGGGATCCTAACCTGACAGAAAAGACGAAACTGTGGGTCAGTCACAATTTATGAAATGGCGGAACTAAAAACAAAACTGCGTTAGAGAACTTCACCACATTAGTCCAAACAGCTTGCTGGAAAAATACTCCTGCAATACCAAAAAAACAAGTCCATTGTTAATTACCCTTTGGAAATCAACCATTGTTAATTATCCTTTGGAAATCAAACAGGAAATACTTAAAAAACGCGGGCTGTGTCGAATATACATAAGGCAATAACTGAACTGAAGACAATGATCGGGGATTGTAACCACAATACACTGCAAACCAAACTCGAGTCACTAACAGCAACTAACTCCACCAACTAGTCACTGTGGAAATTTGCAAAAGCGTATGATAGAGCACAAGAAGCTAAGCCTCCTATCAAAAACGATGCAGATGGTTGGGCCAGAACCAATAAACAAAAAGCAGATATATTCGCTAAGCACCTCTCGGCAGTGTTTAGTCCAAATGAGATACCAAATAACAACTCTGAAATGTTTGTAGAATCTGAACTAAATAGTGAGCTTCATCTTGAAACACCCCTAAAATTAGTAACACCACAGGAAGTCCAAAAAATAATAAGAAGTCTTGATAGCAAAAAGGCGCCAGGGTTTGATCTCATCACAAAGGAAATACTCGGAGAGCTACCAAGAAAAGCTATAGTGCTCATGACATTATTGTATAATGCCATGTTGCAAGTTCAGTACTTTCCAACCCTCTGGAAGGTCTCTCAGATTATTGTGATCTATAAACACGGCTTGCTACCTGTGATGTCAAAAGTATTTGAAAACATCCTATTAAGCAGAATAGCGCCAATCTTACATCAACACAAGTTGCTGCCAGACCACCAGTTTGGGTTTCGAAGACCTACCTCAAAGGATTCCAATATCAATCTCATACAAAGAGTACAGAACAAGATACTAAGGTCAATAGCGAATGTGCCATGGTATGTCACCAATGCTGAACCGCACCAGCACCTGTTGGCCAACACAGTGAAAGAGATTCGAAAAGCCTCGGAGAAATACGAAAACCGGCTTAAAAACCATCCCAACAAACTGGCACGCCAGTTAACCTTTCATGACTATACCAGCCGGCTCAAACAACTCAATATCCTAGAGCTACAAGACCGACAGTAGCGTCAGGCTACAAAATATGAGTAGCTGCCCTCGCTGGAGAGCACACTCTGCATGTCAAGTTCTGAAACAACACAATGGTCCTGGGACTGATTGCCAATTTTATGACATCACAAAAAAAATATATATTCATTCTTAGCAACCCAGGGAAGGATCACAGAAAAAAATGGCTCATACAAACGTTACTCCTGGCGAATTGTTCTATCAAAATCCGTCAAAAAATAGATGGTTATAAGGACACACCCCCTTTTGAAACGTTGTTTTGATCCCCCCTAGGGGTCACGGGAGGGGTCCTAGAGAAAAGTGTTTCATACAAATGTTGCTGCCGACGATGTACTGTATTAAAGTCAAGTCAAAGTCAAAATGTTTTATTCAAATAAGGATTTTACAATCACTTTTGAATAAGTTATGAAATATTACTTTTTAAAATCCGGTTTACAATGTTGTTGATTTCTACCGAAAAGAATCCAGCAAGAAACTCGATAGTTACTCTTTTAAAAAAATCATAAAAACTAAAAGTACAATCAATGTTTTAAATAAAAATTTAGTAAGAGGGAGGGAGGGCATAACAAGACCATCAGGGTCTGGGGGATCAGGAGGAATATTATCCTCCACGGTTTATAGTCAGATTGGCCTAAGCCAACTGACTACTAGATTAGTAAAAACAAACAAACTATAAGGTTAGTACTTACTCACACAAAATACAGACACAAAAACACGGGTAAATATTTACTTTGGCGACGGATAACTTTTTGAGCTGAAAATAAGTTCCAAATTTGTCTTATAATTTTAGAAACGTATTTCAATAAAAATTTTGCGGCAGAAACTTAAATAACAATGATAAAAATTAAAAAAAAGTAAAATTTACGAGACTTGTAAATAACAGATCACAAATGTATTTTTTTTTTAATAACAATGTTGCTAGCTTTAAAAAAAGTTGTGAAAAAAACGTCTAAAAAAACTAGTTGCGCAGAAATCAAGTTAGCGGGGTAAAATATGATAAAAAAATCAAATTCGGCCAACCCCAACTTTACAAAACGAATAGACGCAGGGTTATATTTTTCTACCCAGTCATCTTGTCAGGGCACCCCAACACGGCCGGGCTAGGTTAGCAGGTTATTTTTTTATTTCTACCCAGCAATCTTGTTAGGGCACCCCAACAAACTAAAAACAGAATTCGTTAAAACCCTAAAAAAGTCTTTGCAACTAAAAAACGTTAAGAGTGAAATTTGTTTAGGGTAGCAACATTGTAGAGCTATTTCCGGTTGGTTGTTGGTTGTGAGATTTGTGAGTGAAGTTTTTAGTTTCCGTTATGTGTTAAGTGTATAGAAATTGGACATATTAGTTTTGTTGGTTCTGCAGGAGACTCTCAACTTCTATTTGATTTTTAAAAAAAACACGGTGTCCTAATGTTTAATAGGAATTGTGGAAAGTGCGGGAAAGAGTGCAATTTTAGTGCAGTCACAAATTTATGTAGGTGTGACAAGGCCAACTTGGAGTTAGCCAAGAAAACTAAACGCAAAGCGGTTCCTTGTACATTTAAATCGTTTTTGTTCAAAGGCACTTTTTTTGAAAACTCGAGCTTGCCGGTGTGGAAAGTGTACCGCGTAGTCGCAGTTCGTATATAATTAGTGATTTGGACATTTCCACCAGACGGACTGGGCAAGTTTTGTGCGCGAAGTAGCTGTAGATTGGAGTGTTCGTTGTTCGCAAAAAATTGGTGGTGAAGGTGTTATTTTCGAAATTGACGAAGCTAAATTCGGTCGCCGTAAGTATAATCGCGGGCGTATTGTGCAAGGACAGTGGGTTTTTGGCGGAGTAGAAAGAATAGAGAAGTCAAAACAGTTTTTTGTGTCTGTCCAAAAACGTGATAAGGACACTCTTATTCAATTAGTGAAAGACTATATTAAGCCGGGGTCGATTATATATAGTGACTGCTGGAAAGCCTATGAAACTTTGACGGAAGAAGGCTTCCAGCACTTGTGTGTGAATCACAGCGTGCATTTTGTTGATCCCGTAACAGGTGCACACACGCAAAATATAGAGAGACTTTGGCGGGATTTGCGTGCGAATGTTCCACAATATGGCCGCCGTGAGGCCTTTTTCGTGGGATATTTAGCTGAAGCGCGATTCCGACAAACTTTTAAAGTGGCTGGTGAACGTTTCCACCAATTTTCGACTGCAGCTGGGATTCTCTATCCTCCGCAGACGTAATACTATGTAAGTTTGTTGTAATTATTAATTTTGTTGCGTATAAATTAGTAAAAGTAGTTTACGAAAAACTAGTCGTTTCCGCCGATTTTTGCGTTTCATCTGTGCATAAGGGGACGCCTTTCTATCGATCAAAATTTTTTTTACGTAAAAATACAATCCGTCGACAAAGTAAAAAATTACCATTGATCTTTTGAAATATAGGTACTAGCACCTAGTAAATCTGTGAAAAAATACTTGAACTTGGCTTGACACGCTACCGCGCATTCAGATCTAAAAAATAATTCTCGGTAGCTGTTAAAGTGCGACTTTCACCCTCCTATTTCACGGTGAGATTAGTGCGATCGCCCGACGATATTTACCAGCTTATTGAACAGTACGGTGCGATCGCCGTGTGAGTCACTCCGAGTTACTGAACGGCAAGTTTATCGTCGGGTGATCACACGGCGTTGAAACTGAAGGTAGCCCAGAATTTGGCGAACTAGTTTGACAGACAGTCAGTGTTGTCAGATGCTTGTCATGAAAATACAGGGCCTGTTTTTGTAGCTTGCAATTTCTCGCAAATTTAGCAGCAGGATGGCAAATAGATTTTTCAACAAAACAGTAAGTGACAGCACGAAAACAAATGCAATCGTACCAGCTAAAAAATCACGCCTACAGTGTCGTCACTCATGAAATACAGTATTACCTGTAAAAAATACAGCGAAACATGAAAAAAAATTGTTGTAGGAAGTAATAATAACTATTATAATAAATATATATATATACTATAATAAAGATTCTTCCCAAAAGAAAACTGCATGGGAGAGTACAAAGAGTACGAGCCTAATGCCAACGAGGCTACTGTGAAAAAAAATATAGATAATTTAAAATCATGTCAGCGAGAGGCAAAAAATGTAATTTGTTTAATAATGGCTAGCTTATGTTAGAAACTATATCACTTATAAGATACACTTACTTATGTCAGACATCCCATATATCTATCTCAAACTGTATTAACTTCCATTATTTATAGATTGATTTCTCTATGGCTCTCTGTGTGAGAGTGTGTGTGTGTGTGTGTGTGTGTGTGTGTGTGTGTATGTATGTATGTTAGCTTTTTTGCCCCACGATATCTCAAAAACCAATGGACCAAATTGCTCTCTTGACCAAATCAATCCACGTCATGACTTAGATCTGAAAAGTGTACCACAGGTTTCTGGATAGAAGGTTTGCAAAATATATATTAGGGACAGAAAGTTAATTCAATTTCTTCGGCTTAAAGCCCGACCGATGATGTCTTCCACGAAGTCCACCACCCGTAGGTATCCGCCTTTCGGAGGAGGTTTACGCGGTCCGGACAGACTTTAATGGAACCTATGGACGTGTGGTGTATGATGAAATTCCAGGGCCTTGATGAGCTGGCACGATGCTATGCTGCACGATGATGATGCTCGCCCCGTAGAACCGCTGAGCAGTGTTGCTCAGGTTAAGGATCTGGATTGTAGCGAAACTCGCAGATTCCTCTTCAGTGCGGATGTCACTCGAAAGATGACGCGCAACGGCCACCAATTAAGGACGACAGACTTAAAAGACAGCAGGTACGGAAGAGCCGTAGGGTAACAAGCAATATGGGGCCGGACTTGCGAATTGTAAAGCAGCAACCTTTGCCCCGACGTGAAGTACTGCTTCGCTCTGTTGAGTACACTAAGTTCTTTGGACGCCAGCTTCACCTCTTGGAGATGGAGAGGGGAGTTTTTGGAATTGTGGAATTACAGTGAATGGAGTTTTCTTAGCGGTGAACGCGCACACTTGTGTCTTTGTAGGGTTGAATCGGACCAAGTTTACCCGTCCCCAGTCGGGGACAGTGTGGTCTCGATTTAAGATACAAGTTCTCCGCGGTTTTCCTCCACAATGGAACGAGGGATGTTTGCACGACCCGTGTAAAAAGCGTCTCCAGTACTGTCATCTGCATAGCAATGTATGTTGTTGATGTCCAACATGTCATTGATATGCAGTAAAAACAGCGTAGGAGACAGCACAGAGCCTTGCGGGACACCAGCATTAATGTCCATGCTATCAGAGCAACTACCGTCAACTACGGTTCGTATGCGTCTGCCGGACAAAAAGCTAGCCACCCATTTGCACAAACCCTCGGGCACTTCGTAAGATGGCAACTTCGATAGAAGACCCCGGTACCAGACCCGATCGAACGCCTTCGCTATGTCCAGGCTACATGCCAATTGACGGTCACTGACCAGATCGTGTACTTCTAGGTATCTTAGAAGCTGTGTGTTGATCACCCGCTCCATCACCTTAGAGAGGAGAGAGGTAATAGCGATAGGCCTATAATTCGTTGGATCTGATCTATCGCCGTTTTTGGGCACCGGGTGCACATTCGCAGTCTTCCATGAAGTCGGAAATTGCCTAGTGTGGTAGGAAAGCGCGAAGAGGCGCGTGAGTACAGGACATAACTCAGGAGCACACTGCTTAAGTGCCACTGCTGGTATACCGTCTGGCCCACTCGACTTATGAACGTTTAGAGAAAGCAACGCCCGCCTGACCTCCCGCTGCGTTATGGAGATTTCCGGCATGATCTTACCGCACCACGGTATAGTAGGTGGTACAGCGCCTTCATCGTTCATTTTCGAGTTCGAGGCAAAGAGACTGCCCAGAAGATCGGCTTTCTCTTTAGCACTATGGGCCAAGTCACCATCGGTCTTTCGCAGTGGTGGTTACGACGACTGGCAAAAGTTCCCTTCGGCAGCTTTGGCAAGCGACCAGAAAGCACCACTCCCAGAAGGATAGCTCGCAAGTCGCCCACCTATTTTGCCGATGAATTGGAATTTTGCTCTGGCAGTTGAACCTCGAGGCAGCATTTAATTTGCGTTTTAACTCAGAAATATTCGGATCCTATAACGAGCCGTGGTCCAAGCCTCATATGTATTTTGCTTAAGAATTTTAGCTTTTCTGCAAGACCTATTCAACCACGGTCGTTTTTTGACGCCTGCAGCTACTCGCGGGTTATGAATATAGTATTCCATACCAGCAAGGATTGTCTCAGTGACTGCGGCTGCGCAAACGTCAGGATCTTCTGAGTAAAAGAAGATCTGCCTCCACGGGTACGATGCGTAAAATTCTCGCAATCCATCCCAGTCTGCCGACTTATAGTGCCACACACGAAGCCAATTAGTTGGCCCAGAAGGATCGGGCTGTGTGCATGACACTTGAGTCCGAACGAGACAGTGGTCCGAGGAGCCAAGTGGCGCATCCACTGAGACGGAGTATCCGTCCGGACGTGTAGTCAGCAGAAGGTCCAGTAAGGAGCTCGTATGGTCCTCTAAATCTGGTATTCTTGTTGGAGATAGTACCAGCTGAGAGAATCCATAGGTCAGAGCAAATTCATGAGCAGATATCCCTGCATAGTTATTGGTTCGAGAACCGAGCCACTCACAATGGTGGGCGTTGAAGTCTCCCAAAATAACTAGTTCTGCTGTGGGATACTGCTCTAGAACATTGTCAGTCGTCAAACTCAGGTGCGTGAAGAATCGAGTTACGTCCGTGTCACCGCTATGACCTGTATAGGCACGCATAGATACGAGTGTGGCCGCCGTAATCAACGCGCAGCCACAATATCGACAGGTCCCTGTCTTCAAGGCTATGAAGGCGGCGACAGCAGATATCCTCCCGGATGAACATACATACACCAGCACAACTCAAAAAATTGTGCTCGAGTTTGTAGCCGGGATAATGAATGTATGGTGTATCGGCCGGGCAGGATAACTGCGTCTACGTTAGAAATAGAATGGTCGGCTGCGCAGTTTCTAGATGGTGGTGAACTGCAATAAGATTGGCGTGATTACCCCTAATGTTGCAAAAATCCACATTGAATGTGGATGGGGACCGCTGAAAAAACTCTTTTTCTTTTAATTCTTTCCATATTTTTTGAAAGGGTTATTTAGACTTAAGATGAGAATTTACTGCACAGACAGCTTAGAGGACAAAAAGGTGAGGTACTCCAACTGCCGAAGCTCGGCACAGCCTCCCAGGGCGGAGTTTAAGTAATCCCTGGGTTTGGGAACCCGTAGAACCTGCGGGCGGCCAGCGGTCTGCCGTTTCATCAGGTCTCTCTGACCGCCGTACCAGCACGCCGTGTCTACGCCAAGCAATCACAGCAACGAGCACCGCTGGTTCCCCGCTGTTCACGCAGTGAATCCTCAAAGAGCTCTGGCAACCTTACTCACCGCCAGGAACACAACACTACTTAACCTTAGTGTTATTATGGTCGCAGTTGTCTGTAAGGTGGAGGTACCCCAGTTCGGGCTGCTCATTCAAGCAAGTACTCGCTATGCTCCGCTTTAATTGTTCAGGCGACTTATTCGAGCGAGTTCTCGCTGTGCTCTACCTCTCTTAGTTCGAAATTATTCCCACAGCTACTTTCTAGCTTCGCTCCACTTGCCATCGGCAGCTTAGGGAGTTCATTCTTACAATTTAGAACCTAAATGGTCGCGTACAGTGCGGTTTCAGAGAATCTTCCTCCCGCGAACGCTTGGGTTGTTCAATGAGCTCCCTGCCAAGGATTTCTCTAAGGACTACAGAATGGGATTCTTCAAAAAAGAAGTTTTTAGATTTTTGAAGGGTCGGCAACGCGCGGTGTTGCAAGCTTGTTTGCCACCTAAGTATTAAAGAAAAAAAAAGTCACTGAGGACACTAATAAATAATCTCCGCAAGACAGACTTTCGGATATGTATGATAGTGGCGCCACCGACTGAACCACCTAAAACTCATCGTTCAGTTATTAAATATCATTTAATTAACACAGGACTGGGCATAAAATGTCATACAATAGAAGAATAATAACACGAATAAGGACAAGAACAGTGTTTATTCATCAATTTACAATTACAAAATAGCCTTTTTACATTTTACGTGTTAAAAATGCAATGGGTAGGTGCACATATAATAACATGCTTAAAATACACTTAATTTTAACCTTAACGCGTTAGCGCCTGTTGGCAAACTTTTCTGACCTTGTGGCTCTGCAAAACTACACTCAGCATATTATAAGGCTGTGAACTTACGCGACTCTAGCGACAGTCATGTGCCACCATCCTAGTGGTTTTCTTACCTCTAAAGAAAAACAAGAAGAAAAACAAAATACTGAGTTGATATTAACCAGGCAGTATTCAAGCAACATGCCAATAATCACAGACATCAGTAAATAAATAAATAATATTTATTTATATGAACAGAGATCACACAAATTGGATACCAAATATTAAAACAAAAAAGAGAATGACACAATCACAAAAAGACCCACAAAATCGCAGAACCTTTCATAGAGAAGAGAACTGTATGATGATAAGGAGTATATGGATATTGGTAACCTTTAAGACTCAGAAGAGGATAGTGATATATATTACTGAGTGATGTTATATTTCGTTAAATTTAGGTTTTTAAAAGTTGCATTAATTAAATTTTCTTTCTTTTCTAAATTAGTACTTTTACAGAACTTCCTCCGCATCTCATTTTTGTTTTCAGATTTTAATGCATAACTTCAGTTGAAATTTTTTCTCTGACCGTAAAATTTCTAAAACATAAAACCAAATAAGAATTTTTGTCTGATATACAACAATATCTTTAAATTTTTATTCTAAAATTACGTGTAATTTAACATTAAAAACCTTAAATTACGTTTTTTACCCTTCAAGCGACGTAGAAAAGTAGTTTGTTTAAAAAAAAAAACAACAAAGCTATGACAAAAGACAAAGACAAATTCTAATGAGCGAATCTATAGCGAAACCTTTTAGTACAATCAAGAAGCTTATATATTGAAGACACAGTATGGATATTTCTTTAAATATCAATTTTTTGACCTTGAAATAGCTTTGAGTGTATTGATAGGATGACCATGATAAATTACGATAGAGATATTTTTTTCACATTTTTTAAAATCTTTAGTAGGTACATAGTTTTTTTATATTTTTGGGTTCTGTAGGTACCATAAAAGGAAAAACGGAACTTTTCTGAGATCGTTCTCCGTCCGTCCAATTTTCATAGAGTTGAAAGCAAATTTGATGAAAATGTTCAACTATTCAACTAAATTATTTAAAAAAAACCTTTAATGTTTGAAAATTTCAAGTTTGAGGCGAAAAATATCCAAGTACCAATATTATTTTTCGATAGTAGCGGAGCAATTTAAAGAAATTAAGGACTCCATTTCCTACGCAATCCTTTGTCGAGCAATCATTGCTCATAAACTTGCTCGTATACATAATAGCTCCCTTAGATTTTGATGAGCATTTTTTTAATTTTTGATATTTATAAATAAAAAACTACTTTTATAACAAATTTCAATTTACATTAATATTAAAACTTTAAATAACAATGTTCTGTGTTCTTTGTTGTTGTATTTAAAAAATTTAGCAACAGACTATTCCACCTAATTTTTTTTTATTTAATATGAAAAGATTTTTTCAAAACTTAAATTTTGATGCAAATTAAACTATCATACAATAAAAACTGACAAAGTTAGAGCAGTCTGTAGTTTGGTTTATAGTGCGTGAGCAAAAATGCTAGCTCTTACGTGGCGCTAGCGGCGCAAAGTAAAATGACATCACAGCGCTTGGGATCGCGCAAATCCAGCGTAGTAACACCGCAAACTGCTATAGGTACGCGCACTAATCTACCGAACGGGAGTTAATTAATATGTCTCTGTCTACGCAGAAGTCATATAATGAATAAAAATATTGTTTTCTTCCAAAATGCAAGTCAACAACTTTATCTGCATCAGAAAAAATATTTATTATGGTGCTTAGAGACGTCAATGTTAGAAAAAAATAGGTCAGTCATGAGAAGGAATGAGCTTTATACAAAAACAAAAGCATATCATATTGCTGTAAAGACCATTTCGACGTAAGTGTTTATTCAGATACCTACAAATAGGTAATACTTAGATTTTCTACGCTGTACCATCATTTTGTAACGGTTTAATCTTCAAAAGATAGATACCTTTTTTGAATGGCTAACCAAGTTACATCAGTCAAGTCGAATCATTGTTTCCACTTCACCCACCAAATTTCACCCTTCTTAAGGGCCATATTTTATTCCGAAGTACCTATGTAAGGCCGAGGGAACACTAAAATTCAATTGAAGTTTTTAGAGGAACGTCCTCCCGCGAACGCTTGGGTTGTGGAATGAGCTCCCTGCCAAGGTTTTCTGCAAGGACTACAGTATGGAGTTCTTCAAGAAAGAATTTATTAGATTTCTGAAGGGTCGGCAACGCGCGAGTGATACCCCTGGTGTTGCAAGCGTCCATAGGCTACGGTGACCGCTTACCATCAGGCAAGCCGTAAGCTTGTTTGCCACCGTTGTGGTATAAAAAAAAAAAAAAAAAAGAGATAGAGGCCAGTACTGAGGTGACTTAGAAATATTTTTTATACTTTTATATATTTTATTTATTAATTTTCTTTTGCACAAAACAATACAAAACACCCGTTGCGCTAACTAGTCAGACCGGCGCCGCGTGTCGACCTGTTTAGATAACGACCCTATCTTAGGCGCATGTAAACAGACGTATAGTGCGACCGCTGCCACAGTGGGAAATTGGAAGAAACAGCCGTTTGATGACCGCTGGGTAGCGATTCAGCGGAAAAGATACAGAAATAGATTCAATGGTATGATGGAAAAAGCAAGTTTAGAACCTGAAGGGTGGTTTAAGGTGGCGAAGATAAAAGTACCGTTGTTTATAAAGGAAGCCTCGACCTCCGACATCCTAAATTACGTATATGGTATTAAGGAAAGGGATTATAATGCCTATAAGGTATTGGTTCCGAGTCATAAACTGGATGTTTTTATGGACGAAAAGTTGTGGCTAGAAGGGATTTCTTTTTTTGGGGAAGTTTATGGATTTTAAATAAATAAAGACACAAAATAGTTAATAATAAGAATCAAAATGTAGTTACTTAAACAATAAAAATATACTACAATTACAATTATAACAACAACTGTAAATCAGCTAATAGATCAGTAGATGGCATAATATCATTGTGTTAATCTGCAGGTATCATAGCCCTTGAAGAAACCTGTCTTTTACCTCATGATGTGAATTTCATTTGACCCGGCCTTTGGTTTTACTAGCAAATCTGCAGTGGACACTCCACGTGACATATTAAAAGGAAGCCGGTACGGAAGTTAGGTGGAAATGTGGCGTAAAACTATATTTACATATGCGTCAATCGTGGACTATAAATCTGAGAGTTAAGCCGCAATAAAGGCGCAAGTTTTTTCATGACGTTCGATTTGAACATATTAAAATGGTGTAGTGAGACACGCGATCTCATATAAAACTGTAGTCGTAGCTTCCCGATTCTTTGATCGGCCAAGTTTAAAACGGTGAGTGCGCGCGGCTACCCTTTCACTGCACGTCACAAATGCAATTTTAATATATTTTAATTAAATGTGTACTTTTTGTCAAACTTAACATGTCAAAATACTTAAGTGTACTAAACATTGTTACGAAACGCAAGTCTATCAAAAACTACATTAAATCTACAATCGAGATAATTGTCATTGTAAAGCAATCGAATCGCAAAGTCAAAATCGTATGAAACACATTATATCACTGAATTGAATGAATAAATGACTGAAAATAAACATTCATTCAATTTATCAAAAATGTTTTTGAACCTTCAATGTAACCTATGGACACGGGTCAAGGTCATTTTTGTTTACCCGAATTGCCAAAACGATTCCGAGTCCGGTTTAGAAGTTTTATACACCTGTTTTCCTATCTTAGACTTTGACACTGGCAAAGAGTTAAAAGTAACTGCTATAAAAAAAAAAATTACAATTTTTTTCTATTCTATTTTCTATTAGAATTTTTACTTTTTAGGATTGTTTATGTTATTTTTTTCTATGAATTAAATGATTGACGTTTTCAAGTAGCCTTTGCCTTTCCCGGGACTCAAACTATCTCCATGGTAAATTTCATCTTAATGGGTACAGCAGTTTTAGTGTGAAGAGGTAACAAACAGTACAATGCTCCATACAAACTTTGAACCCCCATTTAACCCTTTAGGGGGTGAATTTTGGAAAATCCTTTCTTAGCACACACCTACATGATAATAGCTATATCTGTGTTAAATTTTAGCAAAATTCATTGAGTGGTTTGAGCTGTGCGTTGATAGATCAGTCAGTCACAGTTGCCTATTATATATACAGATTTGCCCTTTTCCAATTAAATTGTGTTCTGTGTGACATGGATCCTTTGTTTAGGTAATAGCAAATAATATAAAACCTCAATTTAGAAAATAAATAATTCTGAAGTTTTAAATAAGTTAGGGAACCAATCATTTGTGTACAGTGATTCTCACACCACTTTGACAATGGTGAAATACTGTGCCCTTAAAGCACAATTAAGGCCATAAAGTGAAAATAATAATAATTGATTTGGATCAGAGTTATATGACCTCACTGATTCACTTAGGCTATGTTCTAAAACCCAATGTGGAAGTTAGAAAAGTGGTTTTGGAACACCTGGCTCAGGGTAATTTTCCAACTGTCAATAATACAACAAAAATAATGAAACTGCATGTTATGTTGTGCTCCTAGATCTAGACAAATGTTTCATTGTACGTATACATAAATTTTGTTTGGAAGAAATAAGCTAATGATGAAAGGAACTGTATCTTCTTATCTTGCATTACAATGGTTAGTTTATGAAGATGATATTCATAATCTAAAACATCTACAAAGCAATTTCCTTTGTTTCAGTTTACTGCACAAATTTCAAAATTTTGTGTGCTCTTACATAACTGATTTAGAGCTGGCAAAATGAATTAATTCTATTAAGGTGATTAAAAGATAGAAACACTGAAGATGAGTAGTTTTTCCATTGAAACAACAGAGTTAAGGCTAAAACTTGAAAAAGGCCCTAGCTCTGACACAAACTATGCAACAATCAAAGAAGGTGCTGTAGACAAGGTGTCAGAGATGGCAACAGTCGGAAGTAAGCTAGTAATCAAAAAAGAACTTGTTGACAATCAAACAGAAGTAAAGGTAGAATATGTAGAACATGATCATAGAGAATATAATAAATGTCTTATCTTAAAAGATCAGGTGAATGTTGGTTTGTAAACAATAGTATCATTGCAGTTTTAATGCATAAAATACACATGTGTTGTGCATGCGCTTTTAAAACTGCATACCTATATTTGATATAGGTGGGTACGCTGTAAACATGCTTACTTAATGCTTATATTAGAAATGAAGTTTTTTGTAATGAAATCTCTTCAGATATAAGAGATATTTAGATAGATTTGTCAAACTGTGTGTCTTGCTTCTATTCTTCGATTATTACAAACAAAAACTTGCTACTACTAAGCTGTCATCACAACACTAAAGATTAACACTCCTTGTGGAACATCCTTACATTCACAATCTGATAAGCATTACCATAAAGTAAATGATTGATCAGCAGATGGAACGAGACAGAGAAAAACTTTACTCAGGACTCGTCATCAAGGGGGAGACGACGATAAGTCCTGAGGGGATTCAACTCCCTGGAGCTGGGAGTGGTTTATTGAGATCAGATATTGGTATGTAGGTATTTATTATTTCCGAGACGGTTCCTGAGTTCTTTTTAGGTGTTACTCCTCATGGTTTTGAAAAATAGTACTGTCACATCAAAATTTGATACATGTAGGAACACACCTTGGCCATAGATGACATAATTGTTCCTAGGTAATGGGTCCAACATTCCTATAGAATAGATCCCATTAGGTAAAACAGCAATTCTGCAGGGGTAATAATGTTGATAGGTTATAGATAAATTTTATAACTAAACTAATAAAAATAATAGATCAGCCCCTCGTGGCTTGCGAGCGTCCTTTTGCGATGTATGAAATCTGTTCTGTAGTCTGTCGTATGAACTGCAAAATAGGCTTACAAAATTAGCCAACTTTAGATCTTTTCTCATGGACAAGACACCACATGTTAGCTTCGTCTCTGTCACACTTTTGTGACCATTAGAACCATAGGAAATGCGCTGTCCAGTTCTCTATGTCTATGGTGTTCATAAACTCAAGATAAAGAGGGATGGAACTTTTATAATAAAAATTATTATTAATAAAGTAGGTACCAAATACCCCAAAATGGGTAACAGAGCTTAAAGAATGTTATGCTGCCACTTATAGATGCCACAATGGTTTTTTAACTTTAGTAATAGTAAGAACAAAGTCAAGAAACAGCCTCAATGTGAAAAATGACTCAAGGCTTTACAAGAGGTGTTCTTTAAGTCAAACTTAACCTAACAAAAACCTTGTGAAACAAAGCAATAACAACCTTAGCACTATCATTAAATCATTATTCATAAATTTTATTCAAAATGTAATAACATATAGTTTTCTTATTAATATTATGACTGAAAGTTTGTAAACATTTTTGTGACTCAATCCTGACCCTATTCCAATGGCTGACCGGATTTAAATGAAATTGAGAAGACAGTTAGACCATGGCATAGTTTTTAATCTAATAGAGAATTCCCACGGGAATGAGTTATATTTCGGGCGAAACCGCGAGGCAAAGTTAATAATTACATATAAGTCCTGTGTGCTTTGGTAAAATTTTATAGGGCTGAAATCAGTTTTTGATATAGTTCATAGGGGTGTTAAGATTGAAAAGGTTAGGAACCACTGCTATTGATAAACAAAAATAAAATATGAGTTGTTTACTAAAAACAGAAACTTCGGTATACCACGGTAATGATACCTAAGCATGCAAGACTAAAACCTTGAGTTTGTTACTCACGTTCGGATCAATTTCTCTGGTTACAAGTCATCACAGAATCAAAACTTATCTTAGGCTGGGTTGCACCAACAAACTTTGACGTTAACCAGCTGTCAAAAATGGGAGATTGTATGACAATTTGCATAGTCAGATATTTTTATACTTAACCCGTCAAAGTTCAGCAAACCACTAGCTGAATTGAAATTTCCATACAATTGACGACTGGTTAACGTCAAGTTTATTTGGTTGACCCAGCCTTACTGAGTATTATACACTCAACTTCAGAAAAAATCGCACCTATTGGACAATGATTTGAAATAATTTGAACCTCATCACTGGAACCACTTATGGGGGCAATCATTCGAAGGGCATTAAATGAAAGGTTTTTTTTTTTTGGCCGATGCAAATAACAGATGTTGATTACAAAAGAACAAACAATAACAACTCCTGAAGAGTGGCAGGACCAGGATCCCGCTATCCGACCTAACGTTTGCATTGGTCCCAAAAATGCTTTATCGAGTTCAGGTCTGGACTTCTCGCTGGTAGTCACGTACAATTAACGCAGAACGAGCTATATCATGACATCAGAGACAACATAGGGCATGACATGCTCCCATTTGCAGCGATGTAAACGTATAGGTAGTGTCTTCGTTGTTTCGCTATAGTCCCTCTCCCGAATATATTTAATAGTTAAACCCGCGAACGATGTTCATCTCCCTTATAGACACAATAGCTGAACCAGTATTTTAAATCATATAGATACATGTTGATAGCTTGACCACAGCGCCATGTACCGTGTCCACGTATTTATAAAAGGTTGTACTTACTAATTGGGAAAACTTTCCCTGGCAGTGCACAACAACTTACCAAAATATCATTACAATTGAGAGTCCGACTCGCACTTGACCGGTCATTTTCTTTCATAGAAACCTTGTTCTGGCACTGACGAACACAACGAAAAAAGAATTATCCAATTTGGCGCAGTCGTTCGCAAGTTATTCTTACTGCGCGAGTACGACTCGCACTTGACCGGATATTTGCTTTCATACAAACCTTTTCCTAAAAATGACGAACACAACAAAAAATGAAATTATCCGATTTGGTGCCCTCGTTCGGAAGTTATTGTTAGTGAGCGAGTCGGACTCGCATTTCAGCAGTTATTGTCTTTCATACAAACCTTGTCCTGACAATGATGAACACAACGAAAAAAGAATTATCCAATTTGGCGCAGTCGTTTGGAAGTTATTCTTAGTGCGCGAGTCCGACTCGCATTTGACCGGTTAATTTTTCTACCGTACAAACTTTGTTCTGACAATGACGAACACAACAAAAAGAATTATCTAATTCGGTGCAGTCGTTCAGAAGTTATGCGGCTACAAACATTTCTGCGATGCATTTTTATTTATATAGATAATTTCAGTAAGTACTTTTAAAAATTTATTTATGTTTAAGTCTCTAATGTCCTGTAATTTATTGTGGGTATATGTATTATATGTATTATATGTATGTGTAGCCTGCGTCCCTTAGACATTTTTTAGAATAAATCTGGGTTTTTTTTAATGGAGACATATACATTAAGTTATATGGAGTATATCCCTTCTACCCATTGATGTATCCAACCTTGTTTGTTTTGGGCATGGTTGGATACAACAAATTAGAGACTAAGAGGGATCTGGCACTAGCTATTTACGTGGTGGGAGTCCTATGAGGCATCATCACGAATTCAAAAATATTGGAAAGTTACTCTGTGTGCCCGACGAGTACGTGTCCCGACGGGCGGCGGCCGAGGCTGATGGCGGTGCCGCATGTGCGCACCAACCTGTTGGCTAAGGCACCTATGACGCGAACTTTGATTATCCTTAATGAAATAGCAGACAATTTATATTTATTTACATGTTCAATGAGCTAATCCGAGAAAGTAACTGTATATGTATTATTTTATGGACTAATGTAGTTAATGATATTATATTTTGAAATTCCTTAAAAAGGTCTGGCAGCTGCTGTTTTTTGTGTTGTTACAAAACATGGATCTTATGCCCTTAATACGAATTAATGGAACTCTTAATTTGCTTGTTGTTAGGTAGTGTCGCTTGTGGTCGTGCGCAGACAGCGCGCGGCGCCAAGGAGCTGCTTCGCGCCGCTCTCGAGGCAGGTAGTGCTGGCGACGCGCGCCCAGAGCGCCGCGGTTTAGAGTGCACAAGTGGCAGTGACCTGACAGTACATATAGAAAGACTTAGTGACAATCTTCACAAATGTACTATTTGTGGAAGTAACTTTTTAAACACTAGTTTATTGAAGAAACATATTCAGACACACTCCGGGGTAAATGGCAAGAAGTTAACACGAATCACTAACTTAAAACCATATATTCGGAAATACACAAGTGATAAACCTTACTGCTGTGACATTTGTGATAAAAGATTTACTCAAAGAGGTGGGTTGACCATCCATATGCGGACACATACAGGTGATAAGCCTTACTGCTGTAACATTTGTAATATGAAATTTGCTTATAATAAAAGTTTCAGACTTCACATGCAGACACACACAGGTGATAAACTACACAGATGTAACATTTGTAATATGACATTTACTCGAAGCTGTGATATACGAGTCCACAAGCGGACACATACAGTTGATAAACCTGACATACCCACATGATAAGTTATTTACTGATTTTATGGATGACTTTAATGTCAAAGGATGGCAACATTTATTGGCTATTGATATTCATAATGTGCACATATAACTGTCATTATTTATAGTATTGGTAATCAAGGCGATTTTCTTGGGTGGATTTAAAATAATTGTGCAGTATTTATGGAAGTTGTGAAAAGTATAAAAATTGGACTGCACTAATGTCTATTCTATATAATGTTAGGGATGAGCAAGTGAATATGTATATATACAAATATATTTATCAGCATGAATTACAGCATGGCAATGTATTTGAGTTTGGGAAACTGTAAATAAATACAATAGAGACCAGGAAAAAAACATAGTGATTTTTTACGACGTTTCTTATTATTATATCACCTACAAATGATGCCGGAGGCCCAACGAAGTTCTAGTCCCTGCCAATCTAAATAACAGACTATTGTCATCAGACCTACGACATCTACTTTTTTTACCACATAAGCAAATGCAATAGTAGCTAGAAACTGCTTCTCACAGTTAATTGCAATTGCTTTTAAAATGTAACCATGTGTAGTACCTATACCAAAATTCCGTTTCGCCTTATGTGTTCCCCGTAGTAAGATGCGGTCCATGCCTCACAGGCGCGGTTGCAGCCTTAGATTTGGGGGGATCACCTAAGCCTAAGTAGCGTTCCTAGTAAAACATAGATGACATTACGCTTGTTTTCCGGAGGGGTAGTCAGTTACGGCAGACTTCCACTTGCTACGATCCTTGCACACTCTACTTTATTAAATTCCGCCAGTGTTTTTAAACCGTTTGTTGATTGTAACATACTCTGAACCTTACCTTTTTTTTTTGGAACACTACTATATCGAAAAATGTTGAGTATGAGGTCATTATCGACCCTTCAATTAACTTTGTCTCATAAATTTTTTTCGTGCATCGATTAACTCGTCCATATATACTTCTCAATGCTCTCATTACCACCATTGATTCTACTCTCATTCTTTTTTTACCATAGCTAACATTTCCATAGATCAGTGATGGTACTAGCACACCCCAATTGAATACCTAAATGTGCATTTATCGATGTTGAGTCTTACTTTTAAAGTCTAGATAAGTAAGATTTTTTTTTTTATGTTTTCTACTTTGTCTTTATGTAGTTGATAATGAGGAGACTTGATACTACTACCATATTTTAATATTATTTGTACATACGAATAATATAGAAGTTTTATACAAGTTATGTTACGAAACAATTTGAGCAAGAACGTAGGACGAAGCCTAAACTTTTATATGATTGGTTATGAGAAGGATATGGTCATTAAATGAAAGTTTTTTGCCAATACCCAAATCCTTAACAACGTCGGTTTTATGAAATGGTGAATCATCAATTTTGTATGTAAAACATATAGGTTCAACGACGGGCTGTGAGAATTGTCAACGATTCCAAACTCACTTGCCGTACCGAGCCCTCAAGTCTGAGGAGAGAGAGACTTTGCCTTCCTGTATGTGTTCTACCGCTTGTACAATGGGTTGTGTTCTGAGAAATTGTTCGAAATGATGCCCATGGCTACTTTCTACCACCGCACCGTTCGCCATTGGCAGAGAATTCATTCTCACACTTTATAACCGAAATGGTCGCGTACAGTTCGGTTTCAGAGAAACTTCCTCCCACAAACGCTTGGGTTGTGGAATGAGCTCCCTGTCTACAGTGTGGGGTTCTTCAAGAAATAGGTTATTACATTTCTGAAGGGTCGGCGAATAATAATACCCCTGGTGTTGCAAGCGTCTATAGGCTACGGTGACCGCTTACCATCAGGCGGCCCGTAAGCTTGTTTACCACCTCAGTAGTATTTAAAAAAAATAAAATCGTTTATTTTTTCGAGAAAACGTAATAGACATTTATTTTAAATGAATATTGCGATTCAATGTGTAGTATTCCGATAGCCTATTTAAATCATGTTGTAATTTATAGCAATCCTAGATATTTTTTATCTTAATAAAAACCTTTTTATCGGCAGCGTACATCATAAACATGGAATTATTAAAACATGTGTAGATGTCATAAAGGCAAGCATTGTATAGAAGTTCAATTTTTGGTAAGGTGACTATGAAGCTATTAACACCTATCTTTTGAATGTTGACTGGCGATCCCATCTTTCCTGTAAGCCTCTGGACGACGCAGTATCCTTTTTTAAGGAAAAATAACGACAGCATTAAGTAATATATTCTAACAATAGAGTTACATAAAAATCAAAAAAATATCCCACCTTGCTACACAAACTCATTAGTTAAAGTCTTACATGTAAAAGACAAAATTGCATCATAGGTTTTACTCAGTAATAATCAAAGAAAAACAAGTAATTTATAATAGAACACATATAATAAAATTAAACACATAGCACACAAAACTGAAACGGGTTGGGACAAAAATAAAACATTATATATTATTTTTTATAGACAAAACATCCATTTGTTGCGATATCAAATTTAAGTTATTATGCAAAACAATTTGTGTACATTATTGTTTTGTTGCCTCCATAACAATGAATAAGTCAATAAGAATTACAGTGTAGTTTTTTTCAGATCAGTTTCCTAACTGTAAAGAAATTTCAAATAATAACAATTTTTTTAGTTGAACAATAAAAACGCCAATTAAATTTAAATAAAGTTGTAGCAATTTTTAATTACACATTCCTAAATAACATTTAATAATTTCTATCCATTTATTATGTTGTTATCTCCATAATAATGAATGAGTTAATAAGAATTACAGTGTAGTTTTTTTCAGATGAGTTTCTTAGTTTAAAGAAATTTCAAATAATAACAATTGTTTTGGTTGAACCATAAAAACACCAATTAAATTTAAAGTTACAGCGAAATTACACATAAATTGAAATCAATGCAAATGACCTACCTACGTGTCTCCCTTTCCAACCCTGACGATGAAGATTTAAAACATACAGTGAAAAATGCAACCAACATGGAGACGCAATGGTAGCGAAAACAGAATGAAGATAAAAAAGCAAATTACAAACTTGTGTCCGTATAGTTTGTCAGATCCCTACGCTGTAAGAGGACTGTCGTGTCTTTTATACCCCCCCATAAATGCTTCGTTCAACGTATTGTTATATTTATTTGTCTAAAATGATTTATTTCTACATTTTGCATATTGTATGTTTAAAGACTCTGTTTCTCTTATTACATTTTTATGAATATATTAAAATACTGTAAAAGTCAAACACATCAATTAATACAAATAATAGCCAAGTTTCCGTTTTATGATGAAATTTCACAATTAGCCCTATGAAAAGGAGCCCTAGTGCCAACGATAGCCTTTAATTTACTATCTGGCTAAATTAAAAGCAGATGTACTTCCTTGATTTGTGAAAGATAACAACAACAACACGAAAATATGTACCCGTCGTCTTACAAATCTCACAATCAGTCATTGTTCGTATAGCATGCATTACACACAACATAGAACGGTATGCAGCTTAGAGAACTGCTGAATTATGATATATTCTCCAACAGGGCTCAAAACACAACCCTTTGTCGCATGTCTTACATGCTGTATTGACACGCTGTTGCTTACCCTTTTGTTAACTGCACACAAAACATCGCCTCCTTTTGTCAGTTCGCAAAGACATTGGCTCGTGATCGACATCTTTTCTAAGCCGGATGTCATTCGATGGAGTCGCCGCAACCTGTTGAAATAAATCACTAGTAATATTGCTTTTATGCAGTTTTACTAGTGCTTCAGCCAACTGGATGCGGAACTGTCGATGTGACATCACAGGCTTATTTCTCTTACTCAAGCTACTACGTAATAGAACATAGGCATTCAAAATGCTCGCATTCAGCATCTTGTGGTACCACTTGACACCCCTCTCTCGTTCCAAAAAAAATATTGAGAGTTTTTGATCTTTCAGATCAACTCCTCCCATTGTTTTGTTGTAATCTCTTACACTCACAGGCTTCACAATTTCCTTCCCTGCTTTGCGACCGACATGAGTGCTGTCATCGTGGTAAGTTGAAATCATATTAACCACTTTGACATCTTCCCATGCAAGCACGGAAACATCGCCACAGTGATTAGCTACGATTGTCCCCTTAGCAACATTTGACTTCACTTTAGCTACAGCTTTAGGTACATTCTTCCGGTTTGCACGTAAAGTTCCTAAGCAGTCAAAACCTAGGATCTTCAGGTATCTTGCCAACGCTAAACTATTATAAAAATTGTCAATAGTAACAAGATAGCCCTTATGATCCAAGCCCTTTAACAAATCGAGCACTATCTGTGTGCTCTTGCCACCAAGGTCAGCACTAGAAACGTTCAGGTTGGTCACATCCCTGTTCTCATCCTTTCCTGTATAAATAACAAATTTATACAAATAACCAGTGTCAGATTTACAAAGTTCAAATGATTTAATACCAAATCGAGCTGCTTTTGACCTTATCGCTTGGATCCAAGACTGCCGACCCTTAAATATGGTCAAAGACTCGTCTATTGAGACATTTGGGCCAAGATTGAACAGTGATTGGAATTTCGAATTTAAATGGTGGATAATGGGAGACAATTTGTACAGTTTTGCCGGTAACTTCCTTTCTTCATCTTGAAGCGAACTTTGACCTACATCAGAGTTATCAACAAAGTGAAGAAATTTGTTAAGCAAAATGTACCTGTTAAACTCATCAGTGTCCTAAAAACGGGCATTTGAAGAACACCTTCCTTTGTCCAATACTCTGCAAGTTTGGTTCGTGGGTCAAGACCCATGAACACCTGCATCGCAAAAAAAACATATAATTCCTCTGCGGATGTTTCTTTTCATACGCGCAGGCGTGATTTTCGCGATAAAGTTTCCTTCGCTGTCTTATCTTCAATTACCTGCTTGGCGTATCTATTAGTCTCTCGAGCTACACCTGCCATGAAGTCTCTATCCCAGATAGCCATAAAAGCTTCATGGCAAGTATCAAAACTTGCAGTCGGCCCAGGTGGAGGAGCGGTGAATTCTTCGCGCACTCCTCTGAATGTACTGAAGTCATTTACCCAATCAAACGTCTTATTTGCACCAACCAAATTTTCCTGCGTCTCATCCATTACATTTTCCATGTTTGCAATCGCATTTCGAACAATAGGCTCTAACTCTTCATCGTCTGGAAAAACATTATAAATCCTCGAAGAGACTCGTTCAGCAAATTCGTCGAATTCATCATCGAACTCGCTGTCCAATTCACTCCCAGAATTAATTCTGCCTCCAGTAATTTCTATACCCAATGACTGCTCATCAACATACAAATTATCATCAGCATGGATAGGAATGTTTAACCCTGGAGAATCGCCCTGGTCATAGCCCGCAACCTCCTCCGGAACTGTCTCGGTGCTTGTCGTCGGCACCACCGCAGTCTCCGGAGTCTGGCAAAGTCCCCCAGGCCCTTCCTGAGCCACATTAAGCCAATGCTTAAGGTACCATTGGCTGGTGGTCGCAAAGTCTTTCACCTCCTCCTCACAGAGGTCCAGATCCTCTGCAAGTTCCAATGCATCCTCACTGAAAACAAAAAAATAATTGTAAGGGCTCGTAGAAAATGTGAATGCGTATATTTTGCCTGCAGTTTTGCGTGAATTTGTTTGTGCACAAATAGAAATAAATGGGTGTTAACCTATTTATAATTACCAAAGTACACGTAACTTTTAATTGTTAATCATAAGGCCAAATAGACCTTCACTTTAGACAAAACATCATAATAATAATCATATTAATTATAAAGAATAAATAAATCAGAAAGTTATTGAAAAAAAATAAAACAGACGAAAAAATTAGCAGTAAAGGAAAGAACACCCGATTAGCCTTAAATAAATGAACCAGTTTTTAAAGATTTTACTTAAAAAATGTCAGATTTTCAAACAAACTTCCAACCCCTATTATATCCCCTTAGAAGATGAATTTTACAAAATAATAATAATAATAATAAATATTTTTGGACTTTACAAACAGCGCCGTCTGGCCCCAAAGTAAGCAAAGCTTGTGTTATGGATACTATACAACGGATACAATTTGTAAATACATGCATATCATACATAAATACACACACACAAATGTTTATTACACAAAAACGTTTTTCCAGCACGGAAATCGAACCCACAGCCTCTGCCCAACAGGCCAAACCAACCAACTAGGCTGCGAGTCCTTCATTAGTGGAAAATTGTCAACATCATAAAAGAAGACATTTAAAAATTTAAGTTTTAACCGCAGTGCAACAAACTTTTCCGACCCATTATGTCTGTAACTATTTTCACGTGAGTTAACAAAATTTAAAATGGCAATTGTAGATTTAATGTTTAGATAGGTCACAAAAGTTTGTTGCACTGTAGCTTATGCAGATTTACATATAGATCTATATCCATGGATTCACATGCCTGTGTATTGATGAGTCACTACAAACAGTAGTAGTAAGTAAGTTAAATATAATCTGTGGTAGTAGTAATTTAATATAATAAGTTCCTTGTATCTAAAAAGTTTTATGTGCAATTAAATATCACCTATCTAATCTACACCCTGTACGTGCTTAGACAGTAGCTCCCGAATGCCTGCAAATTTAATTTTGCGTTTTCTTTATTATGCGACGGAGCTCGGTATTTTTGTCGAAATGCGGTCAGAATACGGAATATCGGAATTCACTGATACGAGTACAGAGCACAGCATAAAGGATTATGGGAAAACTTGAACTCTGCGAGGAAACTAATTATACCTACTTATAAATTGCATTGAATTTATTATGTTTACAGTTAATATTTTTTGTGTGTACCTATACTAGGTAAATGTGTATAGATGTCGTCGTTTTAATTCTCTGGAAAGAGATAACAGTTGTCAGGATAGGTATCATAATGCGACTGACAACCCCTTGTCACCAGTCACTTTGTTCCTGTGTTTTGATACGGGGTTTATGGACTAAGGTGGCTTTATATAATTTTGCCTCATATGTCAAAGGTAAATCAAAAGCTATAAAGTAATAATTGGTATAATAAAAGATTAGAGATATAATAATATATAGCCCCTTTGCCAGTTCTCGATAAACTATAAGGTATTCCTACCTAAGTTAGTCCTTATTGCTACAACTATACCAATATTGCTATAACTATGCTAAGTTTTAGTTTTCTATGTCTACGCTAGAAAATGCATGAAAAGTCAAAATGACGGACAAAACACCGAGATATTTTCCACTTTGACTTACTTAGCCTAGAGACATAATAATATATAGCCCCTTTCCCAGTTCAAAACTATTTGAAATCGGATTTTTACTAGACTAAATCTAGTTGCGCGACTGTGAGGTTATCCAATCAATCAAATCAATAATGTCGAATTGATCAGTATTTTGCTGTAAAAAGTCTAAATTACAAAAATATGGCATTACCTTTCATATGTAAATAAACTTTCATCACAAACTAAGAAACATGTTTTTAATTACTTTAAATTACGTCTTGTTCGTCTGGGTTTGTTTACTAATAAATTTCAGTGAATCGAGCAACGAAACCGAAAATCACCAACTTATATCTACGGTTAACAAAAGTGGTATAAAAAAATCACTATTTCAAACCCGTCATTTCATTACCAGTGTTTTAAAAGTAGTGCCCTATTCAACTGTTCTGGCTAGGTTTGCCGACAGACGATAGTGTTGTTCTCTCTCAACACGGATATATCGAAAATAAAATCTTGATATTTATATTATAATACTTATAGTAGCCTATTTTTTTGACGTGAAACGTCTTTGTATCGTAGAAATGTGAACCGTATCAAAATGGACTATATCGTCTTTCCTCATGTAACGTTTCCTCAGAGCGGCCTCCGGAGCCTCCTGGTACGTCCGTAATGCGGACCTACACCGGGATTTCGAGCTTCCCACGATTCCCCAATATCTCAAAGACCTGGCAGTCTGCATTTTCGAGAGTACACAAAATCACCCGAACCGATCAATTGTGCAATCCACAATTTATCATCCCCCCGAACGACCTCGGCACGGTCGTAGGACTATTGTTAGGCGGCCTCGGCACTTACTAACGGCCCCAGATGACGATCACGCTATCCGGATTAGTCTCAACGACCTCCCTAATAGAGCAATGCATATTCACCTTGTTGATTATATTCTCCTAAGAAAAGTTTATTCTTATACAGTGAAAAAGTTTATACTTATTCCCGAAATCGCCAACGGAGTATCGTAAGGTAGTGGCGTATATAGACGAGCTTTCTAAGCTGGACCGTGCAGTATCATGATACTGTTATAGCTTTGGACAGCAAACGTCAGCAGAAAGTTGCTTGTTCGGTAAAGATAAGCGATGACGCAGTGCCCTTTCACTTCGTACGACTGACCGGGCGCCGGCTCACGCCCGGAGTGCAAATTAGTTCTGGAATAGTCGCGAACGACTACATACGTGTCCGCGCACTCCTTTATTCTCGCGTTCGATCAGAAATACCAAAGTCGTGGTACTCGTCGATGCGAGTTTGGTGAAAAACAGTTTTAGTGAAGTTATTGAACATTTAAACGACAAGTGTACAAGGGATATTCCGGCTGGTGAGTGGTCCAGACTAGGTAACAAACTTGTTTTAAGAGCATTTCAGGATAAAGTCTACGTAGAAGCCTTCAGAGGGAGGAGACAGCTTGGCAACGGCTGGAAACCCCCATCTCAAATTTGCAGCAAATGAGGTGACCCCACTATTGGTCCCCTCCGCAAGCTAATAAAGATCTGCGAGGAGTATGCGTTGAGTCATGGCCTTAAGTACCATGCTAGCTATTTAAGGCTGAAACAAAGTGCTGCAATAGTTTTTCTTGTGTTACTCTTGCTGGATCAACACTAAAAAGTCACTTAGTTAAAGTATTTGGGCCACTGCGTCACCGATACCCTCATTGACAATGTCGACATTGAGCTGGAGCGTAGGGCATTGACAGTGCGTTACGATATGTTGGCACGTAGGTTTGCACGATGTACTGAAGAGGTGGAACTAACACTCTTTCGAGCCTTCTGCCAATCGATGTACTCGTACACCCTATGGGTTAAATATGCACAGAAAGCCTAGAATGCCTTGCGCGTCCAGTTCAATAATTTTTATTAGGACGCTGTTGGGGCACTGGATATGGAGACACTGGACGGAACTACATCTCAATGCCTTTGCTTACATTAGAAAATGGGTAGATTACTAACATATTTTTTAAGAAAATACTAACATCTCTATGAGATTGATCAGAAATAAAGTATATTGTATTGTATTATTCTATGTTTGAATGTACACTTTATTTATTTACCTATTTATCTTTACATGTTACGTATTGTATAGATAGCTATGTAGCTATCTGTGTCTTACTTGGGATTGATGATTGCAAAAAGGGTTTTTTTTTTTTTTTTTTTTTTTTTATACCACTAAGGTGGCAAACAAGCTTACGGCCCGCCTGATGGTAAGCGGTCACCGTGGCCTATGGACGCTTGCAACACCAGGGGTATCACTTGCGCGTTGCCGACCCTTCAGAAATCTAATAAATTCTTTTTTGAAGAACTCCATACTGTAGTCCTTGCAGAAAACCTTGGCAGGGAGCTCATTCCACAACTTAAGCGTTCGCGGGAGGAAGTTTCTCTGAAACCGCACTGTACGCGACCATTTAGGTTCTAAAGTGTGAGAATGAATTCCCTGCCGATGGCGAGCGGTGCGATGGTAGAAAGTAGCCGTGGGCGTCATTTCGAACAATTCCTCAGAACACAACCCATTGTACAAGCGGTAGAACACACACAGTGAGGCAAAGTCTCTCCTCAGACTTAAGGGCTCGATACCGCAAGTGAGTTTGGAATCGTCGACAATTCTCACAGCCCGTCGTTGAACCGAGTCAAAAGGGCCAAGCTGGTATCCGGGTGCACCTGCCCAGAGATGGCAGCAGTACTCCATATGGGGCCGAACCTGCGACTTGTAAAGTAACAACCTTTGCCCCGACGTGAAGTACTGCTTCGCTCTGTTGAGTACACCAAGTTTTTTGGACGCCAGCTTCACCTTATCTTGTAAATGATCTCGGAACTGAACATCGCTGGAGATGTCGACACCAAGGATCCCAATGCTCTTGGAGATGGACAGGGGAGTGTTCTGGAATTGTGGGACTACAGTGAATGGAGTTTTCTTAGCGGTGAACGCGCACACTTGTGTCTTTGTAGGGTTGAATCGGACCAAGTTTACCCGTCCCCAATCAGAGACCTGGGACAGTGTGGTCTCGATTTGAGACACAAGTTCTACGGTTCGTATGCGTCTGCCGGACAAAAAGCTAGCCGTTTGCACAAACCCTCGGGCACTCCGTAAGATGGCAACTTCGATAGAAGACCGCGGTGCCAGACCCGATCGAACGCCTTCGCTATGTCCAGGCTACATGCCAATGCCTCCCCCTGACTCTCAATGGCTAGTGCCCATCGGTGTGTGAGATACACTAGAAGGTCACCAGTCGAGCGACCGTGACGAAAGCCATATTGACGGTCACTGACCAGATCGTGTACTTCTAGGTATCTTAGAAGCTGTGTGTTGATCACACGCTCCATCACCTTAGAGAGGAGAGAGGTAATAGCGATAGGCCTGTAATTCGATGGATCTGATCTATCGCCCTTTTTGGGCACCGGGTGCACATTCGCAGTCTTCCATGAAGACGGAAATTGCCTAGTGTGGTAGGAAAGCGCGAAGAGGCGCGTGAGTACAGGACATAACTCAGGAGCACACTGTTTAAGCACCACTGCTGGTATACCGTCTGGCCCACTCGACTTATGAACGTCTAGAGAGAGCAACGCCCGCCTGACCTCCCGCTGCGTTATGGAGATTTCCGGCATGGTCTTACCGCACCACGGTATAGTAGGTGGTACAGCGCCTTCATCGTTCATATTCGAGTTCGAGGCAAAGAGACTGCCCAGTAGATCGGCTTTCTCTTTAGCACTATGGGCCAAGTCACCATCGGTCTTTCGCAGTGGTGGTAACGACGACTGGCAGAAGTTCCCTTCGGCAGCTTTGGCAAGCGACCAGAAAGCACGACTCCCAGAAGGATAGCTCACAAGTCGCCCACCTATTTTGCCGATGAATTGGAATTTTGCTCTGGCAGTTGCTTTCTTACTGAACCTCGAGGCAGCATTTAATTTGCGTTTTAACTCAGAAATATTCGGATCCTTATTATTACGAGCCGTGGTCCAAGCCTCATACGCAGTTTGCTTAAGAATTTTAGCTTCTCTGCAAGACCTATTAAACCACGGTCGTTTTTTGACGCCGGCAGCTACTCGCAGGTTAGGAATGAAACATTCCATACCAGCAAGGATTGTCTCAGTGACTGCTGCTGCAGTGACGTCAGGATCTTCTGAGTTAAAGCAGATCTGCCTCCACGGGTACGATGCGTAAAATTCTCTCAATCCATCCCAGTCTGCCGACTTATAGTGCCACACACGACGCCAATTAGTTGGCCCAGAAGGATCGGGTTGTGTGCATGACACTTGAGTCCGGACGAGACAGTGGTCCGAGGAGCCAAGAGGCGCATCCACTGAGACGGAGTATCCGTCCGGACGAGTAGTCAGCAGAAGGTCCAGTAAGGAGCTCGTATGTTCCTCTATATCTGGTATTCTCGTTGGAGAAAGTACCAGCTGAGAGAATCCATAGGTCAGAGCAAATTCGTGAGCAGATATCCCAGCATAGTTATTGGTTCGAGAACTGAGCCACTCGCGATGGTGGGCGTTAAAGTCTCCCAAAATAACTAGTTCTGCTGTGGGATATTGCTCTAGAACTTTGTCAGTCGTCAAACTCAGGTGCGTGAAGAGTCGAGTTACGTCCGTGTCACCGCTATGAGACCTGTATAGGCACGCATAGATACGAGTGTGGCTGCCGTAATCTACGCGCACCCACAATATCGACAGGTCCCTGTCTTCAAGGCTATGAAGGCGGCGACAGCAGATATCCTCCCGGACGAACATACATACACCGGCACGACTCATGAAATTGTGTTCGAGTTTGTAGCCGGGATAGTGAAGGTATGATGTGTCGGCCGGGCAGGATATCTGCGTCTCCGTTAGAAAAAGAATGGTTGGCTGCGCAGTTTCGAGATGGTGGGGGACTGCGTTAAGATTTGCGTGAATACCCCTGATGTTGCAAAAATCCACATTATATGTGGATGGAGTAGCCGCTGTGCAAACTCTTTTCTTTTTCTTTCTTATGGCCATAATATATAAAAGAAGTTACTAAGACTAAGGGATGAGGATTCACTGCACAGACAGCATAGAGGACAAAAGGTGCGGTTCTAAGACTGCCGAAGCTCGCCACAGATGATACGGTTGCTGGCACGGCGGGCGGAAGGGCCCCTGATCCCCCTCTGTTGTAGTAGCCGGGTCCACTCCGGTCTCCTTCTCCGGCACGACTACCACTTCAGATACTTTACACAGGCTGGCGAATCAGCCTCCCAGGGCGGAGATTAAGTAATCCCTGGGTTCGGGATCCCGTTCAACCTGCGGGCGACCAGCGGTCAGCCGTTTCATCAGGTCTCCCTGACCGCCGAACCAGCACGCCGCGTCTACGCCGAGCATGACAGCAACAAGCACCGCCGGTCCTCCGCTGTCCGCGCAGCGAATCCTCAAAGAGCTCTGGCAACCTTACTCACCGCCAGGAACACAACACTACTCAATGTTAGTGTTATTATGGCCGCGGTTTTCTGTAAGGTGAAGGTACTTCCCCAGTTCGGGCCGCTCATTCGAGCTAGTACTCGCTATGCCCTGCTTTAGTTGTTCGGGTGGCTTATTTGAGCGAGTACTTGCAGTGCCCTACCTCTCTCTAAATTTTGATTTTTAATTTGCGTAAATAATCATTATTAGCAGCGAAACAAAGATAAAAACTTTTTAAATAACGGAACCCAATTTGTTTTTAAATAAAACTTAACATAGCCTTTTGGACTTACGTACCTTTGAAACAGTGAATAAATTTATAAAGAAATTAATAATATATGATTATTTCCCGTGATTATCCCACACTTCCCGGTTTTATATACAAATAAAACTAGTGACCGGATTAACATCAGGCCAGCCGTAAGTTTTGTAGCCACCTTAGAGATAATAAAAAAAAAATAAAGCATTTTTTCAAGCAGTAACAGAAGCCCGCACTGGGCACATAAAAAGCTAGTTACGGCACTGGATACGTCAGACGTTTTTTATGTTTATTTGTAAGGCTGCAGATGTTGCAGGTGTATGAGCCGTCTGAAGTATGTATGCGCTTGTATGACAGGTCGCTGTTCCTTGTTAACCTTATTACCTACCTACGTGCCTGGGAAGCAACGCGACGCGGGTCACTGACAGCTGTTTTAGTCTGCGCTCGACCAGAAGCAATACCTGACAACAAACAAATTATGTGTTCTGTTTTTTTCATTTAAATTTATTTGTTTTTTTTTTCAATAATATTTATGTAGCACTAAAGTGATTTTATTTTCAGAATGATTGCCCATATTGGTCGAACATATTGGTTGCCCAGATCTATGATTTTCAGAGCCGGAGCAAAAATTGAAATTGGCACCCCTATTAGTCCAATCAATGTAATAATTACCTGCTGATAAACTGTAACAGCTATATAAACTATTAGTGGCGAGGTTGGGTAGTACTTTAATGCAGTGATAGGTGATAGTGTTATATGAAAATGTTAACGGTTACAAAATTTTAAGCATCCAAAAAATTTCTACTTTCTATACGTTATCCAAGAAAAAAAACAGAACATTGAAAAATCGGTGAAGTGCGTGTTGTACCATGCATTTAGTTAGAGTTCCGTAATAATAATATTATTGGGAATATTTATAAAGCTTACGTAGAGGCTAGGGAACTCTTAAAATTAGACCAAATTTTTTTTTTAATAAATGTATTACAACAGTTAAAAATTTAGTTTAAACTGAAAGGTGATTTTTTTTTTACGCGCAACTCATCGTGTGGGGTGTTGATAAATGCGTTTAGTCACTTAAGTAATTTTTTCGATAATGTTTATTTTGCAAGTTGGTATTGGCTTTCAAGGTTGAATAATCAGTGTTTCCCCCCTCTAACTTTTTACCCTACCTGGAAAAGCCAGAGAAATTATACATTCTCGTTCCTTGCATAAGTCGTCTTTATCGCATACCGCAAATTTTTACTTTTCTCTGCTCCTTGCTGTGTTACCAACCCTTTTAAAATTTTGAACAGACGAAAGACGTGTATAGTCGTATGATTAAGAAAATATTAAACGGCTATATAACAACAAACCGATGCCAGTGCGGATGAGGATATTCGTGTTCCTGATATTATATGTGGATATAATAATAATAAAGCTTTTTATTTATCCCACTTTAACATTTCAAAAACAAAATAATAATTTTCTTATATACTTATATTGGTTAGTTTTGTTAGATTATTTGTATTTAAAATAAGAAACTATTGTTAGTATTGTTAGTTCTGTTTTGTTGATGTGGACCCCTTACGGGTAAAAGCCTTCTCCAATTTTTCAATTTTCCAGACCCTGGCCAGTCTGAATCCATTTGGTGCCAGCAACTGTGGTGATTTTGTCTACCCAATGTTTTCTTGGTATGCCTTTTTTCCTTTTGCCCTTTGGGCCTTGCTATCTAGTTGCTCATAGTGTCCACCTGTTGTCGTTGAGCCTAGAAATATGTACTGCTCATGTCCATTAAAGCTTTAAAGCATACTCTAGTGCATCTATCACTCTTGTTTTCTGTCTGATGACGTCGATTGGCACTTTGTGTATTTTCCTTAGTTTTAAAATGCTTCTCTCCATCGCATGCTGACTATCTCTAGATCTATCTTGGAAAACAGATATCATAAGATGCCAACAGAATCAAGAAATAGACAGAAGAATAAATTTCTCCCTGGAAAAAGTTTTGGGCACAAAAAGAAATTCTAAAAGGTAAATAAGACCTAATATAAGATTTTAAATTAACGCGTTCCATTACTAATTTAAAAATAAATAAAACGGGATTAAACGCGTCGTTTGGCAAAACACCTTTTTCCCGACGTTTCGGCTGGGTTACACCAGCCTCGGTCAGAAGACGGACGGCTTATTTACCATCTCACCGCTCGCCATCGTCAGGGAATTAATCTCCGTGATTAAATTTATGCATTCATGCAAAGGTATTAAAAGTATTAAGTACTAATATGAGAAAATATTTGTTAAATAGCTCAAAAGCTGATTTCACAAGACTAAAATTGTCTCTGGTCTCCAATACGTCATATTCGTTTATATGATAAGACAAGTAATAAAAAGTAAGGTTTAGGCACTGCAAGTTTTATTGCAATTCTAAATTTGCAACACGCAAGCTGCAAATCTTACAAAAGTAACTATTCTTGGCTGTTTTTGGTTGTTTACACATTATGACTCGCAAGCAGCAAGCAAGTTCGCAGCCTGTAAAACCCGCAGAACATGTTTGCCACACTTGTTAAAATAGTGCAAACTGCTTGCAAAAGTCAACTTCTAAAATTTTTATTGTATGTATAAACTTAACTTAACGAGATTTCTAACTTGGAAGTAATAATACATACCATTATTTGAGCTTAATGAACTAGTCCCAGCTCCAGATAACTGAATCACCTCAGGACCTATTGCCATCTCTTCCTTGATGACATGTCCTAGGTCTGTTTCATCTCGCTTCAACTGGAGATCAATAATTTTTTCAGTCCCAGCTTCAGACAACTGAATCACCTCAGGACCTATTGCCATCTCTTCCTTGAGGACATGTCCTAGGTAAAGTTCTATTTTGTCTTGCTCCATTTGGAGATCAATAATTTATGTTAATATTGTTATCTGATTGTGGATTTGTTCGACATGAAGGCGTTTATCTTCTCCATTGCGAGGAGTCTCATCAGCTAAATAATAATAATAAATCTACTAAACAACATAGGTTTACCCAAAAACAATAACTTGAAACATGATAGAAGAAAACATTGTATTCTCTTCCCAAGACAGCCAGATCATGTGATTGGCATGGGTGTAGTTAGTGTGGATTATCAGCAGTGGTGTGATTCTCCAACTTCTAAAGTAGAAAGTTAAATTAAAATATTTTGTGTAATGTAGAGTGTTTCAGGACTCAAACCAAGATAAAAAGGTATGCATCGGCTCATTATCAAAGCATGGACTTTAACCCTTCACGCATCCAGTAGCCTAATCAGGCTACAGCCGAGTAGGTTGTATTTTTTGCTACGACGACACATGTGATTGGTTAAGAGAATAACACAAATAAAAACCACCTGTAATAGGGGCATTATTTGGAGAAATTGATCAAATAATTAAAAAAACACCAATTAAAATACAGATTTTTCTCAAAATGTAATAGGCTTTTATTACTTGTTGCCGTTTTCTGGGCATTTTGTGCTTACTCTTACTTTATATATTTATTTATTACTCCAAATGTTTCGATCGCATTGACCCACAAGGGTCCCTTTTAGGGCCTTTGCTCTTTAACATTTATCTATATGACATTGAGACATGTTTCACGTATTCTAAAGTTCTACTGTACGCGGACGACAAGAAATTTTTAATGCCAATACAATCTGTCGCTGATTGCATTAAACTTCAATTGGATCTCGATAGACTCTCGGAATACTGTGTACGTAATCGACTTGATATGAACATTAACAAATGTCAGGTAATAACCTTTACTAGAAAATGTAATCGAATAACCCATAATTATAATTTTAATGGCACTATTATTCCTAGAGCAGAGCTTGTTCGAGATCTTGGCGTTATTCTAGATGGCAAACGTTTGTATACTTCTCACTTTGAGTATATATGTAACAGAGCTCACAAAATGCTGGGATTCTTACATAGAGCTACTAAATCTTTTAAAAAGGTAGAATCTTTAATGACGCTGTATTTCGCATATATTCGAAGTATCATGGAATACGCATAGCCGATCTGGTCCCCTACTTATGTAACACATATTGCCCAACTAGAATCCGTTCAGCGCAATTTTACACGCCGTTTAAACTATCGCTTAGGTAGGCGGGGTGATTACGCCGATAGGCTCAATTTTTTCCATCTGGTCTCTCTCGAGGATAGACGGTTACTTACAGATATGAAACTATTGTTCGACGTAGTGAATGCAGTCCTAGACTGTCCTGAGCTTACAGAACGCATTGGTGTACCGGCATACTCAATGCGCTCTCTGGACGTTGGGTCGGCACGCACAAATTACGCCAAACACTCTGTTTTGCAAAGAATCGTCCAAGCATACGAAAGCAAATTCAGAGGCGCTGACATATTTTTTCTCCATCGAAATACATTTATTAACTTTGTTAAGAAGTCTTTTTTAACGGAAATACATAAATAAACAGGACAGAACAGGCACACACGCATACACAAACACACCCTTACACACCCTCTCACACACACACATACACACAGTTCTATTGATCCCTCGTCCCTTTTTTGTTTCTTTTTCTCTTTTTAAATCCTTTTATAAAAAAATATTATAAAATAATAATTATTTGCTTACTTTCTTTTTAAAACATAACGGTACCTTCCTAACCTGCGAGTAGCTGCCGGCGTCAAAAAACGACCGTGGTTTAATAGGTCTTGCAGAGAAGCTAAAATTCTTAAGCAAACTGCGTATGAGGCTAAGACCACGGCTCGTAATAATGAGGATCTGAATATCTGAGTTAAAACGCAAATTAAATGCTGCCTCGAGGTTCAGTAAGAAAGCAACTGCCAGAGCAAAATTCCAATTCATCGGCAAAATAGGTGGGCAACTTGCGAGCTATCCTTCTGGGAGTCGTGCTTTCTGGTCGCTTGCTAAAGCTGCCGAGGGGAACTTCTGCAAGTCGTCGTTACCACCACTGCGAAAGACCGATGGTGACTTGGCCCATAGTGCTAAAGAGAAAGCCGATCTATTGGGCAGTCTCTTTGCCTCCAACTCGAATATGAACGACGAAGGCGCTGTACCACCTACTTTACTGTGGTGCGGTAAGACCATGCCGGAAATCTCTATAACACAGCGAGAGGTCCGGCGGGCGTTGTTTTTCCTAGACGTTCATAAGTCGAGTGGGCCAGACGGTATACCAGCAGTGGTGCTTAAGCAGTGTGCTCCTGAGTTATGTCCTGTACTCACGCGCCTCTTCGCGCTTACCTACCATACTAGGCAATTTCCGTCTTCATGGAAGACTGCGAATGTGCACCCGGTGCCCAAAAAGGGCGATGGATCAGATCCATCGAATTACAGGCCTATCGCTATTACCACTCTCCTCTCCGAGGTGATGGAGCGTGTGATCAACACACAGCTTCTAAGATACCTAGAAGTACACGATCTGGTCAGTGACCGTCAATATGGCTTTCGCCACGGTCGCTCGACTGGTGACCTTCTTGTGTATCTCACACACCGATGGGCACTAGCCATTGAGAGTCAGGGGGAGGCATTGGCATGTAGCCTAGACATAGCGAAAGCGTTCGAGCGGGTCTGGCACCGGGGTCTTCTATCGAAGTTGACATCTTACGGAGTGCCCGAGGGTTTGTGCAAATGGGTGGCTAGCTTTTTGTCCGGCAGACGCATACGAACCGTAGTTGACGGTAGTTGCTCTGATAGCATGGACATTAATGCTGGTGTCCCGCAAGGCTCTGTGCTGTTTCTACTGCACATCAATGATATGTTGGACATCAACAACATACATTGCTATGCAGATGACAGTACTGGAGACGCTTATTACACGGGCCGTGCAAGCATCCCTCGTTCCGTTATGGAGGAAAAACATGAAGAACTTGCTTCTCAAATTGAGATCAGTCTGCCCAAGGTCTCTGACTGGGGGCGGGAAAACTTGGTCCGATTCAACCCTTCAAAGACACAAGTCTGCGCGTTTACCGCTAAGAAAACCCAATTCACTGTAGTCCCACAATTCCAGAACACTCCCCTCTCCATCTCCAAGAGCATTGGGATCTTTGGTGTTGACATCTCCAGCGATGTTCAGTTCCGAGATCACTTGCTAGACAAGGTAAAGCTGGCGTCCAAAAAACTTGGTGGATTCAACAGAGCGAAGCAGTACTTCACGTCGGGGCAAAGGTTGCTGCTTTACAAGTCGCAAGTCCGGCTCCATATGGAGTACTGCTGCCATCTCTGGGCGGGTGCACCCGGATACCAGCTTGGCCCTTTTGACTCGGTTCAACGACGGGCTGTGAGAATTGTCAACAATCCCAAACTCATTTGCGGTATCGAGCCCCTAAGTCTGAGGAGAGACTTTGCCTCCCTGTGTGTTCTACCGCTTGAACAATGGGTTGTGTTCTGAGGAATTGTTCGAAATTATGCCCACGGCTACTTTCTAACATCGCACCGCTCGCCATCGGCAGGGAATTCATTCTCACTTTAGAACCGAAAGGGTCAAGTACAGTGCGGTTTCAGAGAAACTTCCTCTCGCGAACGCTTACATTGTGGAATGAGCTCCCTGCCAAGGTTTTCTCTAAGGACTACAGTATGGGGTTCTTCAAAAAAGAAGTTATTAGATTTCTGAAGGGTCAGCAACGCGCGAGTGATGCTCTTGGTGTTGCAAGCGTCAATAGGCTAAGGTGACCGCTTACCACCAGGCGGACCGTAGGCTTGTTTGCCACCTTAGTGGTATAAAAAAAAAAAAAAAAACGATTTGTATATATAGAATTGTAAAGGTCAAACTTTGTAATAGGCTTTATATAAATTGATTTGTAAAATTTGTATTTTCAGATTTAAAAAGCTGTAAAGTTTGCAATGCATTAAATAAATAAATAAATTTCTTTTTATTTATTTTCCCTTTACTGAATTTTACTAAAAATAATTTCACCAAGTCCAGTCGCCCATCTGTATGTCGGTTTTTTTTTAAATTGAATTTCAAACCACAATATATGTATAACTATCTAGTTATACCCCTTATAAAATCATGTTTCAAGGTATTAGAAAATAATCTTTTCGTGTGTGATGTCGTCAAATAGGAAAATTCAAATAATTGTATGGTTTTTTGTAATCACCCCTGTATTTGAAATATTTGACTCTAAATTAGGCCATTGTTGGTTCAGTATGTGTCAGTAAGCAATCTCATAAAAATCCATAGTGTATAATAGTAGGATATGGACTAAAATTAGTTTTTTTACTACTGTCACTCAAAAAAGTACATTTCCTTCACCGACTCATCAATCAGACTATAACAGTCCACTGTTGGACATAGGCCTTTCCTCCTCGTCCTCACTCTTCTGCCTTTCTCATCCATCCATTTATAGCTACCTTTTTTATCAATTTCCAGTCATCGGTCCACCTGGCTTGACAGTGAGACATGCTGTGCTTTCCAATAAGTGGTACGAACTGTAAGACTTATTGACACTTCAGCTTGCTTAATTTGTGGGCTATGTCAGTGACTTTGGTTCTTCGTCGGATGTCTTCTTTTCTCATCATATCCTTTGCCGAGTAGCGTGTCACAATACACTACTTTTTCACAAAAGTTGAAAGGAGAATTATACAAAGGTTGCATTTCAAATCTCAATTGGAAGAAAGTTAAAATCGACCTATACCGCAAACTAACAGTCAACAGTTGGAACCACTGTAGCAGCACTAGTTTACCTTAATGAAATTGCCTTTACAATAAAAAAGTTTGTTATTAAAATAGTTCAAGTATAATTTAATGTTGTAATAAAATTTAATGGTTCAAATATTACAGGACAGTAGCGACACTTTGTGTAGTGAAAACAAAAGATAAGAATGTTTAAAATTATAACCTATTAACTAATACGTTGGTCAGAGTAACTAAAAGGGGGCGCAAGCGAAAAACACCCCAACCAATACGTTATTATGTGTCTAAAAAGGTGTTATTGTCTCAGTCATTGGTAAACTTCAAATCAAAAGACAATGACAAAAAGTACTGTTTACGCGGAGGTACGTTCTTGTTACAGTTGAGTCATGAATAGTACGGAAAACCGAACTAAAAGGTACGCTGGAACGATCACTTACTTCTGTCTGATCAAGTTCTTTTTTGATCACAAGCTTGTTTCCGTCTATAGCCATCTCCACCACCTTCTTTGATTTTTGCGTATTAAAAATTTCAATTTCTGTGATTGATGCTCATTTAGCTAGGGCCTTCTTCAAGTTGTTTCCTAACGTAGCAGTGGTGGTCACAAAAATGTCCGGTACAAACACTTGGTACAATATATAACATAATTTGTGTCAAAGAGTAAATAATATTAAAAAGGAAGATTATTATATTATTGATTTATGTTCAAACACGGATAAATACCTAAGTACCTATTTGTTTCCTCTGTTCCTTCCAAAGAACAGTATTGTACCCTTCCTTGGACATATATTAGGTTAGGTATTATCCATGTATTATCTGTGCCATAGAGTAAATAATCACTACTAGCGATTCGCAAAAAGTAGCGATACTTGAGTAGTATCGATACTTGCGTTGCGATATGTAGTATTTTCGTACTCGATACTTTTGTTCCGATACTTTACTAGGTATCGATACTTTCTGATGTACTCGATACTTTTTACTCTTCACTATTATTGAGCCAGATTCTCTATATTAAGGTAATCCCTTGGAGTTTTGACGCGAATCTTAAAAAGGAGTGGTGTTTTTTTGTGTTTAATTTTTCTAAATTCACTTAGTGAGTTTAGATGTATATATTTTAGCAATGTTTTACGAAAGCGTGAATTAAGAATTGTGCAGCGAAGGCTCATGAATAGTGAATTATGAAGAAATAAGCTGGATAGGACATATCAATATCTGAGGATCCACACCAAATCTCCCGCTTAATCTTGGGACATGAAAACGACGACGCGCGGTAACAACCGCGCCACGATACAATGTAATTAACATTGAAAAAAAAGGTAATCCCCGAAAGCGGTTATGTCAGTTATGTGTGGCCAGTTGAGTACCAATCTTGGTATTTTGAAATTTAGAACACGTTGCATGTTATTTACTATTTGAACGTTAATATTATTATGACAATAACTTGTATGTGCATTATGAATGAATTTGTATTAACTTTAGGCAGTTTAGTTACAAATTAAAATAATATTCTGGTAACATTAATTTCAATGTGACTCTGACTCACTATATGTATATAGTACTGAACTTGCATATCTATGCTCTGACTGTAGGCATCTAGCTCGAAAGGGATATTAAGTTTATTATAATTTAATTATTGAATTGAACTGTGTTGGTGCTTCACGCGTCAATAAATTATTATTTATGTCTGATTGTAACGAAAAAGACTGGGGGTTCACAAAATAAATTAGTAGTAGTATTAGGTATTGTGTTTGTATTCTTCTTAGTACAGAATGTAGATTTTTTTATTTTTAAATGAAGATTTTAATTAGGAATGTACTTTTTTTGAGATTTTTAACACAATTCCCGAGGCAAGAAAACTTTTTTTGACTTTGACTTTTATTTTCGTTTACTTTGTCATCTGTAATCCGAGCTTTTATTAGAGCATTTTTCAAGCAGTCAAGTTAGAGAACTTGATCTTCGGAAGAATCTGCTTCTTCTACAATTTCTGAAGATCGAATATTTTTTAAATAATAATTCGCTGTTTTTGTTTTAAATTTTCTGATAAACGCAGCCGAAAAAGAGAAAATTTTTAGATGCCTAAAATTTTGTAATCGTTAACATTTTCATATACCACTATCACTGCATTAAAGTACTACCCAACCTGGCCATATTGCTGTTACAGGTTTTTCAGTAGTGAATTATTACAATGATTGGACTAATAGGTGTGCCAATTTCAATTTTTGCTCCGGCTAGGAAAATCATAGATCCGGGCAACAATATGTATCTGATCATTCTGAAAATAAAATCACTATTAATAATAAATATAAAAATAATATAAATATTATTGATTTTAAAGAAAGAACAAATAAATTTGAATGAAATAAACAGAACTCTTAATTTGTTTGTTGTCAGGTATTGTTTCTGGTCGACCGCAGTCAAAAAGGGCTGTCACGTCGAGGCACGTATGTAGTTAATAAGGTTAACAAATTAAAGTTGCCTGTCATACAAGCGCACTCATACTATAGAGAGATCATAAACCTGCAGCCTTTTTTTCTGATAAACAATGTAAAAGCAGCCGAAAAAGACAAAATTTTTAAGTTGCGTACAGTTGGCCCAGCCAAGTTACTAAAAAACTAAATTTTTTGTCGCTTTTGATAGAGAATCGTTTGTTTTTGATTGTTGTGCAAAAAAAATCGTTTGTTGGTTCCTAATTAATTAATTATTCTTCTTAAAGTTTTTTTTATTTATATATTTATTTATTTATATATATTATTCTTCTTAAGCAATTAAAAATCGCGGCGTATAGTTGGCCCCGCAACTATTAGAGACCATTATTTGTAATCGAATCGGCGTGATTTTGTTTGTTGTTTTGATTTCTACGTTTGTTGGTTCTGAAATATCGATATAAATAAATTATTGTTTTTTAAAAATGTACTTTGCTGATGCGCGTGCTGCCAGCGAGAGCGCACGCGCGAGCACGCAGGGCTTTTTTTTTGAAATTTGTAAATTGTTTTTTTTAGGTTATCCAATTTTTTAAAACGTTTTTGATCAATTTAAGAAGAATTTAAGCCAAAAATTGAGATCAAAAGTTGTTTTTCTTATGACTAATTTTCGTTGACTAAAATTTCAGCTACATTTTAAAAGCTGGGACTGCAAAATTGAAGAAACAGTAAGGTTTGACACTATTCACATTTGTAGAGATTTTGAATTACATTGTTATTGCTTTGTTATTAACAATTTTTTCCAAATTTTGGATTTAGGTATTTCTGTAAAAAAAGTTTTACCCAAACGTTATTTTGATTAGGTTCTACTTACTTGTGTTGACAAAAAATTATACGCAAATTTAAAGCAGTCATATATAAAAATATAAAATTAATGAAAAAGTTTTCCTTATCAATTTACATAATCAATACAATGCCTTGTATCTGAAACGTAAACAATATTTGCAAATATTCGAAAAATGAATTTAATTATTGATACTCTAGCAATTTTAAAATTGTGACTGAAAGTTTCAATGGTTTCCAAATTGAAACTTTATCGATTTAAAGTTTAAAATTTTTTTCAGATGCCTTGTGACGTAATCTCACATCTTCCAACGACAAATGAACTAAAAACTGCAACAGAAATGGACGATGGAAAGACTCGAACCACTATTTTTCATCTGATTCAGAAATTAAATTTCGAAATCGCAATCCGGGAAAAAAACAAAAGTTGTTTTTGCTAAAGAATGAGAATCTCTGCTTGCCACTAGTAGTTAATAACTGTAGAACTTTTTTCAAAAATAGTTGCCCCTGTGATTCGATCATTCAAATATTAGTTTGCTCAATTTTTGACAACTGTAAATATGAAGAGTTCATTAACGAGTCACAAACCGACGTATCACAATTTCTCAAAATGTTCGTATCAAAGGACAATTTATTGGAAACACAAAAACAAAGGATTACTTTGTTGAAAAGAATGTTGTGTGACAATTCTGGGAAAACCCATTTAAAATACATGACCATCGATGCAGTTTTGAATATGTGTCTAGGTTTTTTTAGTTTTTTCATATTTTTATGCTTTTATCTATATTTTAGAATGCTGTACACAAAACTAGTTGGCAAAGCTTCATGTTATTTTCTATGGCATGTGCAATCAGCAGTCTTATTTTGCTCATTTTGGGAACTGGGGCAAAGGTTTTATTATAATCGACCACCTCTTTTGATTAAAACCGCGTGCTACTAGTCGACCTCTTTTGCTGTCTTTTTCTCTTATTTTTTTATTTAACTCTTATAGTACATAATAATTCAAGTGTAAAATTAACAAATTGATGCTTATGTACTAAGGTGGACTTATCGCATAATGAGATTTCTTCCAGTCAACCTTAGGGTATTTCCGAAAAAAGGTTAATTTAAATTTAAGTAGGTAGAGTCCAAACGAAAAGGAAAAAAAAGAAAACCAGAAATAAAATAATTCCAAGTATATGCACATACAAAATACACCATAATTACATAAACATACTTATATAGGTACTCATAAATACATACATAATATATATATATATATATAATAAATATACATTAAATGAGTATGTGTCATCAAATTTGCAATGATCGAAGAAAGAAGGATTTTAAGTTAGTTTTGAAAATATGATTTGACGCTGCCAACTGAATGTCGGAAGGTAGATTGTTCCACAGCAGTGCTGCTTTCACAGTAAATGATTTGCCATAAAAGGTAGTGGAGTGGGTTGGAATAGTTAAATTTCGTTTTACCTTTGACCTTAATATCATACTTTGTGAAGTATTAGACTGGTATTTAAAGAGCTCCTGCAAGTAGCAGAGGGATTATTAAGGACAGTATACAAAAGAGTGGGAATGTGTGCCACTTGAGTTTAAATTTGAATTTGAAAAAATTTGAGATCGAATTTCGCTTATGATAGCATTATCCCATTCATCAATATTCTCACCTGTTTCGCAAAGGTAAGTTTGTTCGACATCCATTAAATAGTCGCTATGCCACGTTGGTGGTTTCCTTACCTTCTTAGATTTCTGGAATTAGGAGTTTCTCGACATGTTTCTGTGTCCTCAGACACTTCTTCTTCATTTTCTATGTTTTCAAATAGTTCAGTATTTGCTTGGTCTGATTCAATAGTTGTATGATATTAATCAACATAACTATTTGTTGTGCTGTTTTCACAAGTTTCACTCTATTCCTTTTGCAGAAAAATTACAACGAAATGAGTGTAGTTATCAACGATGGTCATATAATATCTCTCACCATTTTGAGTTGGGGGTAAAAATGGGTCTACTACATCGTTGTGTAAGAGTTCAGCTATCTTTTGTGATCTTGGTCCTATTCTTTTTTAAAATGGCAATCTTGTTTCTGCAATATTTATTTAAATCGTCTATGAAGGTAATAAATATCTAGAACCAAGTTTTGTACCAACCTTCATAGGTCCACACACTAATCCTTGAATTGGTCTCATTTTTATTTCGTATATTAAAATGTAATATGGATAGTTTTCCTTCTTGACAAACTTCATAATCTTTGATTGAATCCTTTTATTAAATGCTAACCCTATAATTTTATTCTTTTTTAAAGCGGTGCGCATTTGAAATTCGTTCAAATGGCCAAGTTTACGAAAGTTGGTTTTTACCTAAAGTGCCCGATTCCGGCTCGCACTTGACAGATCGAGATAAAAACTATCCTATCTTTCAAGTTGTTTCTAATAACTTATACCTGACCCGGAGGACGTTGTTTCTCTTTTTTAAAACAACTGTAGCGCCACCTATTTTGAAATGGTTTTACTAATTCAGAAACCCCAGCGTATGCTTGACCAATTATTATTTCTCAAAAACCTTCTCCGGCGGTTTCTGTACGACCATTCACCAAAATTCATTACAATAGGTTTACCAGTAGCGCGCGGGTCCGACTCCCACTTTACCCTTTTTTATTTCATATAAACCTTGTCCTAACAATAATAAACACAACTTAAATTATCCAATTCGATGCAGTCGTTTATATATATATATATATATATATTTTACCATAGCGCCATCTATTGAATACTTACTCAATCCAGTTAACAGATATTGCCATCTGTTAACAGATAGTTCAATCGTTTGGAGCTAACAGATAATTCTGACACGTGGCGTTTATGCTATTAAATTGTAGCTTATATGAAACGTTTGTATTTTTAACATTGCGCCATCTATTGAAGAATCGTTTGGAGCTAACAGATAATAGACAAATAATTTGCAATAAAATAATATTGCGACTATAAATTGAGATGTAAGCTATCCTATCTTTCATGTTGGATCAAATTGCACACGGTGTACAAATCAAATTTAAAATCGGTTCAGTAGTTTAGGAGTCCATCGCGGATAAACAATGTGACACGTAATTTTTATATATATTAAGATATTAGCTTAATCTTTTTTAAATAACAGCCATTATCTGTCATTCTTCCAACTGCCATCAGATTTGTAGTTAACTTAGGTTACACATATAACGCATTTGGCATTTTGCGAAAGGTTTGTTTTTTTATGTTCAGTTGAACTTGTACTCTACTTTCTACTTAAGCGGTACAGTTCTCAGACGCCAATTTTAGTGGAGTGCAGTTTTTTTCTTTTTCCAACTTCATAAACCTGTTTCTTTCGAAGGACATATGAGAAGTATATCCGCTATCCAGACACTATACTTTTTTATCTTTTTTACGAATATTATTTGTATTCATGTACGTTTCTTTGCTTTGCTTCTTGCTCTGAGCAATACAAAGTTTTTTTATAGTTGTACATCATTGTTCTACATTTATCTGCTTTGTATCCTTTTTTTTTACATCTAAAACATTCTATCATAGAATGTTTTCTATGGTACTTTTTGCTATACATCCAGTTATGTTTCCCCACGCGTCATATTTTCTAGCCTCAGCTTCTTTTATTATTTTTATTTTTAGGTTGTAAGTTTCTGGTAACTCATCTCGCGATTCGAAAATTATCAAAAGACTAAGGTAAACTGTAGAGAAGCATTATACTTAGAAGATCTTTGTTAATAATAGTGTTCATTTCTGACAGTTGGTCTACGTTATCCATAAATTTATAGATGTAATTAACCACATTTTCATCCTCCTTTATTTTTGTTAAATTTAATTATTTAGGAGATACGCTTTTCGTGCAGGCCCTTTGCTTTGATAGATATTTTCAAGTGTCACTTGTCATTGCTGGTCTTACAATTTTAACTTGTTTAAGTTCTCTTGGTGAGATTGTCAACAGCAATGCGGACAATGCTAATGAATCCTTTTCAAAATATTTTAATCGCTCGGAACTTTTAGTTGGTGTTTTTACTTTGCCGGATGCATACTCCCATAGATATGACTCATTGTTCGTTGCGAAATTTTTTTTTAGTTACATACAGTCAAATTCAAGTGCTATAGTCAAATTCGTCTAATTAACTTATATTGAAGAAAACAATCACATCAACATTAAATTAATATTATATATTTTTCACTAAGACATTTTACAGTAACAGTAGTCGCCTACTGGAAGTAATATGGCTACAATAATTATAGTAAAAATAATTTATAATAACTGTCAACTGCTGTCCGTTGCTTTTGTTAGCAATTTTCCGACTGTCGAAAATTTCGGAGTTTGTCGTAATGAAGCCACGGGAATGATTGGGATTGGTTCCCGCCATTAAGGATATATGCTTTATTTAGGATACCCATTTACATCCCAAGGATGTTCTAGCCAAGGTCAAATGATCTAATATTCGGACTTTTACTGTACATACAATGGTTATCAATGGTACCCCGCTGGCAAAAATACACATAAATATTTGCATTCGCCATTTTCGGAAAGGAAAGATAAAAAAAACAAAGAGAATATAAATACTTGGAAAAAAAAAGAAAAAAAATGAAAATGTCAGCCAACAGCAACAAGGAACTGCGTATATTTTGATTTTAAAATTTTTCTTTAGATATCCTAAGATCAACTTCTAGTTTACTTGTTGCTTTTCTAACACTTTGAAGACTTGTAGCTAATGCATACGGCATTTAAAGTTTTACGAATATAAAGTGGATATGTAGAACGAAAGCAGTTTTTTTTGTTAGTGATTAATCGAAACGAAATCTACACACGTAACAGCAACATCTGCTTTCAGCAACTAGACGTAAGTACTATATTTTTTTGATTACCTAATTCAATGAATTGCCAAGTTTTTAGTGCTCTCCGAGATTTCAAGATGGCGGAAAGTACCTAATCAGTGTCTTGCTTACTATTTTTAAAAGTTCTTTTTATCACTAATTTGTTAGCTGTTAATTTATAGAATTTTACTAGAATACATAAATATTATACCATTAACCATCTGTAAACAAGGCAGGTACTTAATAATTTTACATTGACAAATTAGGTAGTTAGCCTTTGTTGCCTCTTGACTTGAGATTTGTTTACTAGCTATCTTTGTTTATAGTTGTGGATGTTGGAAAAAATAATCGGCTACCTACGTTTTCTCTGTTGAAGTGGTGTTACAATCATCAAGATCAGCTGTGTTCAGAAGCTACATAACTTCACAAAATAAATATATAGAGAACAATCACTACATTTAAGATTTTAAACTCTTCCTTTGCCCGCATTACATTTTGCACATCCAAACTCAAGGAAATTTCAATTTGCAATACCTTAAACATAGATGTATGGGACATATGCATGTGGCGGAAGGGTTTAAAGCGATTAGATGGTATGAGCGGTCCATATATGTCAATTTTTGCGCCCCCTTTTAATTACTATGACTGTATGTTTAGGATGTATGTTAGTGGGCAAGGTTTTAAAGAACTTAGTGTGGATTGAGTGTTTTACCTCTAACTGAAACACACTAAGGTTATGTTCCAATTAACTTTTACTCTCTGCAGTGTGATTTGGCCAAGTAGATGAACACCTCTTATGAAGAGGGGATTGTGATGCTTTTTTTATTAATATTTTTGTTTTGAGGTTAAGCTGAATTAAAGTACATTACAGTCAAACTAATCAATGGGTCTAGGATGGTAGGGTAGGTACCTTCTGTAAAAGGGTAAATACATAATCTGCACCTTTTGATTTCCTTTTAATTTTGTGAAAGAGTTGTTTCTACTGAATCCTTTTACTTCTTGTAATTTTTGTGGTATTTAAGTTTATAAGTTAATTACATTTATATTATTTATATTCTTCAGTTTTTTCCCCAAATGGAATTAGCGCTCCCAAATGTTTTGGCGAAGAGTTAGTAATAAACAAGTGGAAAAAATTATTAACAATATTTTGGGAATGCAGTAGGGTGTTCCATCTGGCTACTTTTTAGCAGAAATTGTTAGCGGTTTACGTTTCATGCTTTTGGTAGCAAACTCATAACAAAATCTAATGTTGGCGATTCGTCTGAGTGGATTTGCTACGAAATGTTGCTACCAAAAACCCATGTCGGGAGTTGTGTATTTTGCACTACTTTTTGACAGCTGTCAAATGTGAAATAGAATCCCTTGAGAAAAGTACTTATTTTTCTTAGAGAAAAGTTTATTTGTGCATTATGAACTATACAACATGTAAGGTAAATGGTGTATACAGCCGGAAGTGGTAGATAAGGGTTGGTTTGTAGATGTTCAGAAAAATATCCTGAAGTTGGAAAATGTTCAGGTTTCCCAACAATCAGCAAATTTTCTTTTGTACCTAAAACGGTGACAGTGACAGCCCTGAAACAGCTGATTTCATTTATATTTATGATGAAAACAGAAGTATATTACTATGACCATTGACCCCTAAATACCAGGCGAAACAATAAAAATACAGATAGCCAGTTCTGATCTCTTTATTTCTACCTACTGTCATTCTGGCGAATCGATAAATCAATCCTGCAATTCTTATTTTATTTTTATCGTATTTATTTTTGGTTTAAAAATGAAATTTGATTTTAAATTAATTTAAATTAATTATTGAATAACAATTTTAGATTTGAACACATAATTTATGAATAACTTATTATCTTAAGTATTAATAAGTCAAATCCAAAAAGGTTTCAACTGCAGTGATAACATCTAGGTAGTACCCATTTCTTAAATTTGAACAATAAGATAAAGTATGTTGTGTGCACTGTAGGCACAGATGAGATACTAAATTATTACATTAAAATGATCACCTCTGTAGCCCGACTCTTGAGTGTGCATCAACTCTCACTCACACATACACTCAACATAGGGTGAATGCTCCTACTACCAGCCACCCCCCAAATATCAGCCAGGCATGCTTTTTTCTGTGATTAATAAGAAGTAACATGCCTTATCTTCACCTATGGTCTATTTTTTAAAACCATATATATTTCGTTTGGGTTCTTTTAATCTCCATTTCACAGATTGTTGTGCCCAATACACGCAAAAACGCGTGAATTTTCTGGACACTTAGTAAGCGATATTGCACTTACTTTGATGCTTAGGGATATCTTTATAATTTAATGGAACAAGTATGAATATTTTGTACAGTTAATGAGAAAAATTTAGTAAATTTTCTCCTAGATTAAGAATTTATTAGAGGGCTGAAGTTTGGTCCATTTGTTTGTATGGAGTGCCATATATCAGCCGGGTGGCTGAAATTTGGTACCGGAACTAATCAAAATTGTCACAAATATCAGCCACCACTTTTATTTTATAGTCAATAATCGATTTTTGTTTGCAATTGTAGTTTTTCGTGCTTGACATTATTTATAACATGTTAAGATATGTTTATCTAGTATAAGTTTACTTTAGAAACAGCTTCCTTAGCTTTCATATGACTATATTGTCACTTATTAACTAAAATAATAACAAATTAATTGTGAAGTACAATCACAACCATAAATCTTTTTCATTAGTGAGACTTGTAGTAATTGATATCATGACTATGCTTTTCGTTTTTATCCTTGTTTTCATCCCCATATCTATATATATATAAATGACAACGACGTTGTTTGTTCGCGATGGACTCCTAAACTATTTAACCGATTTTGATCAAACTTCGTAACTATATGTAATTTGATCCAACTTAAAAGATGGGATAGTTTTTATCTCGATCTGTCAAGTGCGAGCCGGACTCGGGCACTTAAGGTAAAATCCAACGTTCGCCGGGGTACAGTGGGTCGGCAGCGGAGTAACTTTCGCCAGGACGGCATTATTTAGGGGATTGTTTCTTTTTCTCCAACCACTTTAGTCTTACATGACAGGGGATGAGCCTATCACCGCAACACTGCTTGTAATGCAATATATCTGAACTTAGGAGACTTTATATATGTCGAGGATGTCTACTTGATTTTCGGTAAAGGGTAGATGGAGGAACAAAGACTAAGACAGAATACTTTTTAACTCGGTTAAATCAGAGGTTCACGTAGGAATCCCACGCAGGCGAAGTAGTGGATGAAAGCTAGTAGTAGTATGATTTTTCTTTGCCACTAGCAATGAATTACAGGGCCTAAATGTATGGTAAAAATATTTTTATCAAATCTTAGCGCATAAAGTATCTAAAATCACGAAAAAATGCTAGGCTAATGTTTGGTATGCATGAGGCTGTTATTACATCCCAGGCGGCTGATATTTGGAAAATACAAAAAAAATCACAAAAAAATGTTTTTTTAATAGTTTTACTTGTATCTTGTCATTTTAATGCATAATAATGCAAACTCAACATTACAAGCAACAAGTAACGAGTAAAAGTCTTAGGTTATTGTTTATTATGAGAACGAACTAACCATTTAAAGTTGAAAAAAAATTTAGGGAGCTGATATATGGCTCATTCCAAGTGAAATTAAAAGAAGTAGGAAGATTTTTTCTCTTTATTAAATAAAATTATGAAGGGTTCTGTATTTTTGTGTACTCAAGTAATGTATGCGATTTTGCGATATTATGAAATACCTACTATTAATCTTTAAAAAATATTAATTTGATGCCTACACATACCAACAATTTAAATTTAGTCGAAAACAAACTAATTTTCCATAATACAATAGTGCATTTCTTTTCAAGTAACCAATAATTACGTCAAACAATTCTATTTCAATCATATTTTTACTTCATTTATGTCAGTGCAAAAAGTCATTATAATCAGTAAAAAACTAAGACTGCATAAATAAGAACTAGTATTTTTGAATAAGGTCAAATAAAGGTAACAAAGGTACCCTAATTAGTATCTTCAAATAAGGTTAAATAAAGCGAAATGTTGCCTGCCCAAAAAAAAATGTGGAAAAATTACAAGTAGGTAAAGTCATTGTGTTATGTGAACTTATGTGTAAAGGCACAGAATAATTAAAAGTAAGGGTACTTTACTTTTTTATGTAGGTATAGATAGTTGTTTTTAAAGTACCTAAATTGGTAAGTAGATGTCTCGATTTTATTGCGTCCATCACAGGAAATGGATAAAAACTTTATCCTTTACTTTAACTTTTACACAATTAACCTTCACTGACATAAGCCAAGAATAAGCAAGCAATCAAAAAACTACCAAACTACTACTTGTGGAGTCAGTTTAAGCATGCTCACATGTCAATACAATACCAACTTAACCCATTAAAAAATAGTTTAGTTTGAGAATATTGACAACATTTTAATTTAATTTAAATAACATTTTAATAATTAATTTATTTTACGTTTTTTTTTTATTTATTTTGTGTCATTTTTGTTTTATAGAATGTGTTTTCCCAATTTTGTAATTTTTGTTGATTATGGAAAATCGGCATATTATGCTCGATTAAAAACTAACGTAAAACGTCGTTCATGAAATTCCTTTTGTCATCGTTGTCTTCCTTAAATTATTAGTTAAATAAACGAAATACCTACTTGTCGTTTATTGTTATTATGCTTGATTAAGTATTTAAAATTCCAAGGGAATTCTTTACTCGAGGGAATAGTTATATTTAAATCAATGTATTTAGTGCAAAGTATGGCAACACCTATTTAATCTAACGCGGCGCTACAGATCTCTTTGAAAATGCCTATAATCGAATTAAATAGATCAGTGTTTTTCCATCTTGTGCGTACCTACAAGTTAAGTGTTCATTGATATGATTTTTATTAGGTATTTTACTACAGTGATTTAGTATTTTACAACATACATGTGCGTCAGGTAGAGCGGTACGTGACCGGCAGACCAGCATATCCCAAGATTACGCTGTTTTCACAGGCTTCACGAAACTGGGAGCTTTCTCAAACGTGATAGCGAAGGGAGGCCAAGATCTCGAAGAGGATCCGACTACCAGTAGCCGAAGCGGTGGTTTAGTCCTTGAAGTCAACCACTGAAGAGTATGTGAGACTGTCGACAGTGATGGACAGACGAAAGAATTGGTGCATAGTGACTGTGGATACTGTGCTTTTGTGATCATTATGAATACCGTCGTCTGTGAACAGATGCGTAAGCCTGTAAGTTAATATTAGTTTTAATACCTAAATAAAATTAAAGTTTGCATTTTCACGCGCGGGCTCTCATGATACCGAAGAGATTTTTATGCCGTGGCGCGTAAGTCATATTTGATTAAAGTTAGGGTTGTGCAAAAATAAAGTGACACTGAAAAAATTGATTTAGTTTGTATAGAAATTTGTCAATTTACACAGTTCACAATTTCCACCTTCTGACATCGGCATAGTATTCATATGATGCATGGTGCACACGTAACGGGAGTATACACCATTTACGGGGCATGTTATTTTATGTGGTCGTATAAGACACAAATGCTTTTGGGCTTATTGGAAACTTTATTATAATGATGAAAGCAATTGTGAAATCAATATAATATTCTATTGATTTCCCAATTGCTTTTCTCATAGTCTTTATTCTCTTATTTGTTATAGTTTTTCTGTAAACAAGAGCAATTTAGTTTCAACCGTCTGAGCAACACCAGTTGTTTTTTTTTCTTTCTCATTAAATTACTGAAGAAGAATATTATGCTGTTATCATGCGTTTTTATATAAAATAATAATGTAACACTAAAAAGAAATTACCTGGTTAGAGAATAACGATAGAACTGTTCCTACCTTTACTGTGACTCGTTTGTAATTTTGCGAAAGTATTAGGTATAGATTTTATTGTAACTAATATCCTTAGATAATATCCCGCAACTCAAAATATTTTAGAGTCGTATAGAATAAAAATATTACAAAGAAGTAAAATTTGTTTGTTTGTTTGTAGGTAGTGTACTACTGCATCTCTCCTAAAAATTCTTTTACTAATAGAACGCTATACTATTCCTGAGTAACATAGGGTATATTATATTGATTATACATTATACATTTTGGCATCGATATATCTGTAGGTACAGAGGGCAATAATAATTGTATCCCGGTCGAAAATTCCTACTTGAATAGGTTTTTCTGCAGGAAAAACCGCGGGACACATTCAGAAGGCAATATGTTTAGTCTGAATAGGTACTAAGATTCACATGATTCTATAATCTTATTGACTGATATTCTGGTCTACTCGTGCAGGTAAATTTGTACAAAAAAACGGTATTGTGATAGGTAGTAGGTATAAAAATAAAATGCTAAGGTATGGTAGGTAGATCCTACTTACAATCGTTCTTGTAACCTATTTTTGGTTTCTGTGAGGTTTAATCTTCTACAATTTCTTTTATTGGATTTGCGTCATATAACTTATATTTACACAGTAAGATATCAACAAATTTAATAAGTTAATTAACATATAAAAATGTTTTTTTTTTTATTTATTCACTGAAGTAATACAAATATTTACACACTAAAATAACACTACCTATGTTACAAGTGGTACTAACCTATTTTACAAAAAAATCTTTAAGTGCGAAATTAGTGCAACGCGCTAAGCGGGAAAGTGAACTGAGCTACACACCCTCACCCTGTGACGTCTCGGCAAACACTGCTGACCGGTGTTCGCGAGTTGATACTGATAGAATTTAGCAGTTTTTCTTTTCTCGTCGAAAATGATGTATGAAAATGAAAAAAACCAACCAATGTAAGAATTATAGATAGCGCATTGAATATTAATAGAAGTTTGTTGGAAACTATATTCAAAATTAAGCAACGTCGTCGGCTTGGTCAGTCATTGGATAGGTAGGTAACACACGGCACACTTTCGTAAATGGTAGTACGGATCCCTCTATGCGCAAGTTCGACTCGCACTTGACTTTTAAAATAAAAATGAATCTAACGCATTAGCCAAAACGAGATTTCTGCCATTGTTGCTTTATTTTTGGCTTTCCTTTTACAAAAAATCTGACTGACTGACTGGCGTACCCCGGGCCCCGTGGCGCGCAACTGAACACAGAATCACAAGAGTTCTCGGTAGCCATAGTAAATAAGTTGTTTGCATTTAATTGATTTTATATGCTGTGTATTCATATTCAATTGAATAAAAACCGGACTAATACCTATCTGCGAAACATTAGGGTAAGTAGGTACTGTCTACTAGGTAGGGTAGGGGCAGACATAATGTAAAATGGGGTCCAATTCTGTGACACCCCCAAATTTTCTCTGTTATCTCAAATTCTTATACTAATCCAAATTCTAACTCCCATGCGCACGCGCTATGTAATATATATTTTTTTTTTATTAACGGTGCACAGCATTTGATGTAGTCGAAGGTTTACCATTTTGAGTTATACGTTGAAAGAACCAGTGCGTAAATTGTAAAAAAAAGAAGAGATAATTTGATTTGTAATCAGTTTACTCGAAAATCTTTTCAACTCTCATGTAGTTTATAAATTATAGAATTGTAAACAACCAAGTTTATTCAGGTTAGGAAAACCCTTCGAAGCTGGGTTCAACAGTACTAATTACATAAGATAAAAGAGATCAACTAAATGTAAATTTTTAATTGTTGTTAAGATTTTCAAATTGATTTTTTTTGTACCTATAACAAATACCTATCTATTTGCTCTTTAGGTAATTTATTAGGTAAATACCTAATAGAAAAGAATTGGTCCTCCTACAAAGAATTGGATTGCAACGGCTTTGCAAGCAAAGTCACAGAATAAAGCTAGGTTTCCGTATAACTGTTAACTTGTTGTACACACTTCTGTCTGTATCATTTAGTGGCGCACCACTAATTGGTCACTAATTAAGAACAATCAATTTTAGTGCACAAGTGTCGTTATAAAATGAGCATGTGGTTTTATAATTACCCCTTTAACTTCATTAGTGTTCTTTTTAATATAGTAAACAGTGAATCTAACGATTACTTTGAATCGTGTTTTGTCGTTGATAAGTCGCACTTTGTTATTGAATTTGTTTTCTTTTTTATATATGTTGTTTTCATTAGGGTTTTAGTGATTTTGTTTTAGAAATTTTGATTGATGACAAATTAAAAAAAAAATAATTAAAAAGTTATACTATTTAGTTGATTTGTTGGATTCCTTATGGTTCGGTATGTATGAGCATTTGATTCTATTTTTAAGAGACTTCAAAAAGAAAGGTGGAGTTTTTTGATTAGTCTGTAAATTTTAATCGCCTTAAGAAAAGTGTGTAAGGTTGTCTATTTACTAAACAAAATTGTTTGGGCAAACAAAGAAATAATGTGTAAATTGATTTTTCTTCTTCAGTTCGTTTTTGACTTGGGATTGCAATATATATAGCAGCATTTTCCCAAGTAGCACACATAGCTGTAGAGTCCTCGGACTACAGAATAATGATAAACTTGAGGTTGTACAAGCTACCTGTATAAGGACTGTCTGTCTAGCCGGTGATACAGACCTTATAATTCTAAATTGAGCCCCAAATTAACCAGCCTCAAGCATAATAGAGGCTTATTAACATGACGAGCTGTACCTAGGGCTTAGAAAGCTATTGCACAGCTTTTAAACTTTAATTCCTTTAAACAACCAACCAACGGCAACGACGTTTCTACTTAATTAGGACATCTTAACTTAGTCTTAAGGGATATAATTTTTCATATGTTTCATATGTCAAATGATCAATTGTATTGCGGAAGCTACTTTACTGTGAATGAATATAGGAGACTAGCGGCCCATCTCGGCTTCGCACAGGTGGCCTTTTTTTTTTGTCCATAAACCTATTTTTACCCTCAAAGTTTTGTCCTTGAAAAATATTTTAGGAGATATCCATTGAAATCTACATCACCATATCACATCACAAGTATTTAATTTTCAAATCGAACCAGTAGTTCCTGAGAATCTAGCGTTCAAGTAAACAAACAAACTAACTCTTCAGCTTTATAATATTATTATAGATATTATGAAATGTTTCACGCGCCTTCAAAATAATATTGTTTTATTATATATATTTTACAAGATAAATATAGTGTACGAATTATTTATGGATATTGACGCAAAATTATTTCATTTAAACTCATAAATTATCAATAACAAATAATTTAAATGGTTTTATTACATTAATATTAACAAATTTATTGAAAACCAATAAGACGTCATTTGGTTTACCTACACTTATATTATAAAGAGGAAAGATTTGTATTTTTGTATGTTTGTAGCAAATAAACTCAAAAACTATTAGAATCATTTCAAAAATTCTTTTATCATTAGAATGCTTCATTATCCCTGAGTAACATAGGCAATATTTATTACTAGGAAAAATTAGGGGTCCCCACTAAAATTTCAATAATGTAACTCAAGGTGTAAAAAAAGAGAGGTAGGGCACTGCAAGTACTCGCTCGAATAAGCCACCCGAACAACTAAGCAGGGCATAGCGAGTACTTGCTCGAATGAGCGGCCCGAACTGGGGAAGTACCTCCACCTTACAGAAAACCGCGGCCATAATAACACTAACATTGATTAGTGTTGTGTTCCTGGCGGTGAGTAAGGTTGCCAGAGCTCTTTGAGGATTCGCTGCGCGGACAGTGGAGGACCGGCGGTGCTTGTTGCTGTCATACTCGGCGTAGACGCGGCGTGCTGGTTCGGCGGTCAGGGAGACCTGATGAAACGGCTGACCGCTGGCCGCCCGCAGGTTGAACGGGATCCCGAACCCAGGGATCACTTAATCTCCGCCCTGGGAGGCTGATTCGCCAGCCTGTGTAAAGTATCTGAAGTGGTAGTCGTGCCGGAGAAGGAGACCGGAGTGGACCCGGCTACTACAACAGAGGGGGATCAGGGGCCCTTCCGCCCGCCGTGCCAGCAACCGTATCATCTGTGGCGAGCTTCGGCAGTCTTAGAACCGCACCCTTTGTCCTCTATGCTGTCTGTGCAGTGAATCCTCATCCTTAGTCTTAGTAACTTTTTTTTATATATATTATGGCCAGAAGACAGAAAAAGAAAAGAGTTTGCACAGCGGCTACTCCATCCACATATAATGTGGATTTTTGCAACATCAGGGGTATTCACGCAAATCTTAACGCAGTCCACCACCATCTCGAAACTGCGCAGCCGACCATTCTTTTTCTAACGGAGACGCAGATATCCTGCCCGGCCGACACATCATACCTTCATTATCCCGGCTACAAACTCGAACACAATTTTATGAGTCGTGCCGGTGTATGTATGTTCGTCCGGGAGGATATCTGCTGTCGCCGCCTTCATAGCCTTGAAGACAGGGACCTGTCGATATTGTGGGTGCGCGTAGATTACGGCGGCCACACTCGTATCTATGCGTGCCTATACAGGTCTCATAGCGGTGACACGGACGTAACTCGACTCTTCACGCACCTGAGTTTGACGACTGACAAAGTTCTAGAGCAATATCCCACAGCAGAACTAGTTATTTTGGGAGACTTTAACGCCCACCATCGCGAGTGGCTCAGTTCTCGAACCAATAACTATGCTGGGATATCTGCTCATGAATTTGCTCTGACCTATGGATTCTCTCAGCTGGTACTTTCTCCAACGAGAATACCAGATATAGAGGAACATACAAGCTCCTTGCGGGACCTTCTGCTGACTACTCGTCCGGACGGGTACTCCGTCTCAGTGGATGCGCCTCTTGGCTCCTCGGACCACTGTCTCGTTCGGACTCAAGTGTCATGCACACAACCTGATCCTTCTGGGCCAACTAACTGGCGTCGTGTGTGGCACTATAAGTCGGCAGACTGGGATGGATTGCGTGAATTTTACGCATCGTACCCGTGGAGGCAGATCTGCTTTAACTCAGAAGATCCTGACGTCTGCGCAGCCGCAGTCACTGAGACAATCCTTGCTGGTATGGAATGCTATATTCCTAACCCGCGAGTAGCTGCCGGCGTCAAAAAACGACCGTGGTTTAATAGGTCTTGCAGAAAAGCTAAAATTCTTAAGCAAAATGCATATGAGGCTTGGACCACGGCTCGTTTTAATAAGGATCCGAATATTTCTGAGTTAAAACGCAAATTAAATGCTGCCTCGAGGTTCAGTAAGAAAGCAACTGCCAGAGCAAAATTCCAATTCATCGGCGAAAATAGGTGGGCGACTTGCGAGCTATCATTCTGGGAGTCGTGCTTTCTGGTCGCTTGCCAAAGCTGCCGAAGGGAACTTCTGCCAGTCGTCGTTACCACCGCTGCGAAAGACCGATGGTGACTTGGCCCATAGTGCTAAAGAGAAAGCCGATCTACTGGGCAGTCTCTTTGCCTCGAACTCGAATATGAGCGATGAAGGCGCTGTACCACCTACTATACCGTGGTGCGGTAAGTCCATGCCGGAAATCTCCATAACGCAGCGGGAGGTCAGGCGGGCGTTGCTTTCTCTAGACGTTCATAAGTCGAGTGGGCCAGACGGTATACCAGCAGTGGTGCTTAAGCAGTGTGCTCCTGAGTTATGTCCTGTACTCACGCGCCTCTTCGCGCTTTCCTACCACACTAGGCAATTTCCGTCTACATGGAAGACTGTGAATGTGCACCCGGTGCCCAAAAAGGGCGATAGATCAGATCCATCGAATTACAGGCCTATCGCTATTACCTCTCTCCTCTCTAAGGTGATGGAGCGTGTGATCAACACACAGCTTCTAAGATACCTAGAAGTACACGATCTGGTCAGTGACCGTCAATATGGCTTTCGCCACGGTCGCTCGACTGGTGACCTTCTAGTGTATCTCACACACCGATGGGCACTAGCCATTGAGAGTCAGGGGGAGGCATTGGCATGTAGCCTGGACATAGCGAAGGCGTTCGATCGGGTCTGGCACCGCGGTCTTCTATCGAAGTTGCCATCTTACGGAGTGCCCGAGGGTTTGTGCAAATGGGTGGCTAGCTTTTTGTCCGGCAGACGCATACGAACCGTAGTTGACGGTAGTTGCTCTGATAGCATGGACATTAATGCTGGTGTCCCGCAAGGCTCTGTGCTGTCTCCTACGCTGTTTCTACTGCATATCAATGACATGTTGGACATCAACAACATACATTGCTATGCAGATGACAGTACTGGAGACGCTTTTTACACGGGTCGTGCAAACATCCCTCGTTCCGTTGTGAAGGAAAACCGCGGAGAACTTGTGTCTCAAATCGAGACCACACTGTCCCAGGTCTCTGACTGGGGACGGGTAAACTTGGTCCGATTCAACCCTACAAAGACACAAGTGTGCGCGTTCACCGCTAAGAAAACTCCATTCACTGTGGTCCCACAATTCCAGAACACTCCCCTCTCCATCTCCAAGAGCATTGGGATCCTTGGTGTCGACTTCTCCAGCGATGTTCAGTTCCGAGATCATTTACAAGATAAGGTAAAGCTGGCGTCCAAAAAACTTGGTGTACTCAACAGAGCGAAGCAGTACTTCACGTCGGGGCAAAGGTTGTTACTTTACAAGTCGCAAGTTAGGCCCCATATGGAGTACTGCTGCCATCTCTGGGCAGGTGCACCCGGATACCAGCTTGGCCCTTTTGACTCGGTTCAACGACGGGCTGTGAGAATTGTCGACGATTCCAAACTCACTTGCGGTATCGAGCCCTTAAGTCTGAGGAGAGACTTTGCCTCACTGTGTGTGTTCTACCGCTTGTACAATGGGTTGTGTTCTGAGGAATTGTTCGAAATGACGCCCACGGCTACTTTCTACCATCGCACCGCTCGCCATCGGCAGGGAATTCATTCTCACACTTTAGAACCTAAATGGTCGCGTACAGTGCGGTTTCAGAGAAACTTCCTGCCGCGAACGCTTAAGTTGTGGAATGAGCTCCCTGCCAAGGTTTTCTGCAAGGACTACAGTATGGAGTTCTTCAAGAAAGAAGTTATTGGATTTCTGAAGGGTCGGCAACGCGCAAGTGATACCCCTGGTGTTGCAAGCGTCCATAGGCTACGGTGACCGCTTACCATCAGGCGGGCCGTAAGCTTGTTTGCCACCTTAGTGGTATAAAAAAAAAAAAAAAAAAAAAAAAAAATATAAGCCATAAAATGTCTCACCGCATGCGCTGCGGAAACTATTGATGTTAGAACTAAAAAAATGTTCTACAATATTTCGCGATATGTCCAACTACTGTAGTTATGTCACTATAACTACTTTTTTACATTTAAAAAGTTGATAGAAATGCCGACCTAAATAGGACCATGTTATCCATACCTTTGTATTCATCCTTATCCAAATAATTCCGTATTTAGGACTGTTTCAATACCTGTTGATTACTTTTTGAATAATTCAAGATATGGAATATCTTGTATAATCTTACAAATTTAAAAATGTCAATCTAAACAAAATACTAATAGAAAACCGCTCCGCGCCGGGTTCCGTCGCCCCGCCGCGCTGTGATGGGTATGGTCACTCCCTACGCAGCGGATGCAACCGACATTGAATATTTTGACTTTTTTCGAGGAAAAAATCATTGACAATAAAAATAGGTTTATAGATACAAATATTAATTGTAATTAAAAAAAAACTACTTATGTCATGCATAAATACATTTATTCTATGTTTATCCCAAAATTAAAAAAAAAGTCCACCCGTGCGAAATCGGAACGGGTCGCTATTCATAATAAATAGGTTCTGTTCAGCTCAAAATGGCGTTAATTTGTTACCCAGCACTAATTCTTGCTAAATTCCTTTGTCAGTCTCTTTTCTATATCATGGCGATATTAAACTGTTTTAACAGCTGAAAGCATTACGCTAGCTGTACAATAGAATGAAATTGTTTTAATGGCTGTCTAAGATTAAAAAGGAAAAGTAACAAAAAGTATTTTAGGGATGAGGAAATCTTGATAAAATATCATTTAGTACATATAACTTTACTTAATTTTGTGATCCTACTTGTCTTGCCAACAAGCGAATAATACTTAATAGTGCTTATACATTGCGAGGTTATGAAAAAAAAAATCACGACATGCTACTTTAGCTGGATCCAGTGCAGGTCCAGCAACTTATAATTTTTACTAAGAAATGCAGCAATTTTCTAAACATTAGGTACTTAATTACCTTTCTTTACATTGATTACAAATCTGTAAAACTACCTAGTTGCTCTGCATTCAAACAGTAAACTTATAGTTAACACCTAGATTAGTTAGTCAGTGCTATCAATGTTCCAAAAATGCTATTTCGCTTAGAGGATAAGTACTGTGTTGCGATGCAAATGGAAAATGCAGCTAGTGTTTTGGGTAGCATGCCAATGGACCTAGTTTACATAATAATTACTTTAAATCTGCTTTTAATTTTTACATATTATATATGTAATTTATCAGTATGTTATTCAAGCTATTTATGTAATCTTAATTTTAGAATCTATAATCAATTTGATTTCTGTAATAATTACATAATTTTGTCATTAAATTAAAAAAAACCGGAATGGTCTTACCGCACCACGAAAAAGTAGACGGTACAGCGCCTTCGTCGTTCAAATTCGTGTTGAGACTGCCGACAAGATAGGCTTTTTCTTTAGTGCTATGGGCCAAGCCACCATTGGCGTTTTGCTGTGGTGGCAACGGCGGCTGGCAAAAGTTTCCCTCGGAGCTTAATAAAGCGACCAGAAAAGCACTTATTTTGCCGATGAATTGAAATTTAGGCGGGACATATGCTTGTTAGTCGTAATGGTATATAAAAGATAGATTAATCAGATTAAGGTTATTATTAAACAACACACAAACTGAATTACATTTGGATAGATGCTTAGTTATGTTAACACTAATTCATGTATAAAAATATTTAATATTTAAACTTTTGTTTGCAGATGATAGTTCGCCCTACGAACCGCTCATAGTGAAGTCAACATTGCGACCTGCGACATGGGCCAGCAGACGTCCAGGAAAAGTGAGTTTATCATGGGTTTTGTTTGGGCTAAAGCTAGATGAACTGAGAAACTGAAAATGATTTTATATTTAGATTTGTTGTGTGTAGTGTACAAATTATGTTGCAGTTGGTAAGGTTCATACATTGCTCATCTAATTTAAAGAAAATTAGTTTTATGTTACAGTATTAATCGTATTTCCGATGTTTGTATGGAAGGAAAATGGTAATTGGTTTCGTTTTTTTAAAAGGGATGAAAACAGTCGTTTTAGGTGCAATTTCTTTACCCTTTATTTCTCAGTAATTTCGATTTAGAGGTGTTTTTAGGATTCCGTGCCTCAAAAAGAATAAAGGAACCCTAATAGGATTACATCGTTGTCTGTCTGTCTGTCAAGACCATTTTTTATTAAATACGCGTGAAGGTATCAAGTTGAAATTAATATCAAATACTAAGGTCTACGGTTCTCAAGAACTTGTCACCATCATACGTCACCACTGTTGGGTCACGGCCTACCCTTATCAAGGAGGGTGATATGGGCCATAATCCACATGCGGGCCCATGCGGATTGTGGACTTGACATACGTCTTTCTGACGTATGCAGGTTTCTTCACGATGTTTTCCTTCACCGAAAAGCCAGTGGTGTGAATAATCAATTTACTTGAGAAGTTAAGAAAAATAATCATTGGTACACGCCGGGATCGAAGCTTCGCCATCCAGGACGCAAGGTGAAGTAGAAACCCCTCGGCCACCACAGACTGCCAGCGGGTGGAGTTATCAAGTTAAAATTAATATTAAATACTGCAGTCTATGGTCACTTAAAGTTGTAAAAAAATCAAACATGTAAGTGCAATAAAACAAATATGCTCAAAATACGGTAATTTTTGTCGCATATTGTGAGACAAATAAATTAAAACCTATGGGGTATTTCCCGTTTACCTAGCAGCATGAAGCAGGATGCTACATTACAAATGTAGGAAAAAATCCATAAACTAATAATTAAATTAAGACCTAATAACCTGTAAGACTTGATCTCATAATGGAAGCACTATGTATATACATATAAAAAGTTTTTACGGAACCCTCGGCGCGAACTAGACTGGCACTCGGCCGGATTTTAAAAAAAAAAATGCCACATAGGACAGATTGTAAAATAGAAAAAAAAAATGATTAAATCAATTCCGATCCGAAATTATAGGTGAGCTACGTTTGTATGGCAAACTGAGGGTTTAGACCACACTTAAAAAGGCGGATGTACGTTTAATATCGTTAAAGAAGAGTTTTTTCATTTACTAAATGTGTGTAATACTTATGTAGTATTTTATATATTCGGCCTATAATCAGTGTTAGGCAATATTTAATTGTAATTAACAGTTAATTGATTGTAGCTAACGAGTTAACAATTAATCAAAATAAGTTAATCACTGTAGTTACCAATTAAATAGGCAATTGTAGCTAACGCAATCGTCAAAGTATTACGTTGCAATTTGTTGCATTCGCAATAAAAAATTGAATTAAATTTGGCCCAACACTGCCTAAAATGTAATAACATAAGTTACCCTTCCTCCTCCTTCCTTATTTACTAGTTTGCAAGCTATATACATTCGCATTGTTATAGCTGTAAAACATGGATAATAATCATCTGGCACTTTTAATTATAAATTTTCGATCTTATATTTAAACTGCCAGATAATTATTATCTATGTTTTACAGCAATAACAAAAAAAAAAATTTGGCCAAAAAGATATATCTTACCTTATGGAATCTTTGGTACATGAGTCCGACTCGCACTTGATCGTTTTTAAACTTTAAATATTTACTTACAGGTAGTGAGTGCACGTGTGGGTGCACCGGTTGGGATCGTCGGAGACACGCAGAGACACTTAGCAGCGTGCATAAATACGTCAGTGCTGTCACAGAACGGTAATTCAAATGCTTTAATAGATTTACCCATCACAAGCCTTTGCCGTGGCTCCGCCGGCCCTAAATTTCGTTATTGGCTTGGTGGTTTCTTCCGGCAAGCCCCTGATACTAATGAAGTTTTTTTTATTTCATACAGACTATAGCTGTAGCTATAGTTCGTCCAAGTTGAATTTGGTCATAGTTCCCGTTTGAGTTTTCTGGAATAAATAGTAGCCTTCCTATGTCCCTTTCCATCTTCTGTGACAAACAGCTCAATCTTATGCTACGTTACGATGATTAAGTAAGACAAACTTACAAACTTTTACATTTATAATATTAGTAGGACTGACATAAGAGCTCATGGCCTTTTTTTAAATTAATAATTGAACTGAAGATTCGAAAGTGCTGTTTAAAAGTCTTTTTAAATAAATAAGTTTAAGGAGCTTGTGGCCTAGTTGCATTAAGGAACTCGAGGCCTTGTTATATAGTTATATTGAGCTTAACAATTGCTAAAATTATTACTTTCATTTACGTTACAATAAAAGTAGTACCTTATTATTTTAAAATTTTGTATCTTCGTTGTTTACAGATGGAGTGGACGCGATTGCGTATGCCGTCGACGCAAACGGCGACGACCCGCGTGCGTGTGCACTGCGTACAAACGTGTCAATGAAGCGTGTCACGATGATAGGTGAGTGAAGTCGTGGAGCCCTATAACCACTCATGAGACCGATGACTACCTTCTAACTTAGGGGCCTACTCTTGGCACATTTCATGAGTAGCATGTAGTAACAGCCCAGATAGCATTTGTAACTGTATAAACGCTGTACTAGGAAACTTGTAAATACTTTGAGCTGTTTACTTTGCTGTATAGGGGATGTATAGCCGGGTAGACAGCCGTTGTACATCCAAAAGGGGCCCCAAATTATACAGCCTTTAGTGTAGGTCCAGCTGGCTAACAACTGTATTATCGCTGTACAAACCAACTTGTAGGCTGATTTAAGGCTTAAAAAGGTTCCATTATACAGCCATGGCTCTCAAACTCAGTCTTTTTCATTATAAAACACAGACTCAGACTGGTTTAAGTATTTATATAAGAATAATTTTATTCATATAATATCCTTATATCTTATTTTCATCATCTTTATAGTGTACTTGGACGATTATTTGTAAATTTAAAAAAATCATAAAGTGTGGTAATTAAGTACTGTATGCTTTTCTCTGTTGATATTTTCCTTGCGACTGCTACTTTTTCGTAAATGTGTATAGTAATTGTAACTAAAAACTCAAGCGCCCTCGAAATAATAGGTATTATAGTAGAAATAAGTGTATTAACATTTTTTTTAATTTGGTCTAGACTTAATCTAATTTGTTCCTAAAGCTTTTCTGTTAAAAATAAACAAATTGCATTATATATAAATTGTAATCTTAGTAAATATCTTTGTAATTTACAAATACAAGAACAACATATCTTGTATCAAGTATTTAAGTTATATTTTAATGGCGTTTCTAATTTAAACAGCAGTTGCTCTTTTAGTACTATATTATGAAGCTATTTTCTGAACTGAAGCATAATATCAGTATATTATTCTCCCTAAAAAGGTATATTGTCTGTTTATTAGAATTAAATAAGTATATCAGCTGCAAATAAGTAGTCATTAAGTTAATAATACAGTGAATTAGGGGTAAGCTTACTAAAAAGAAACCTATTATGTAGTATGTCAGTTTTATTAAAATAGTTACTTAGGCAATTATTATTGTCCTACTTTTGCCATTCAATACCTATTTGATCTTTAAAAAACCTACCTATTTAAATAATACAGATATTTCGTTGATTTATTTATTTATGATAGGATAAATAAGATTATGACACACGTATGTAAGAGGCTTCCCGAGGTCCACTAACGCCACGAATGGACAATTTTGATTTCATCTTTGTTAAAAGCTTATTTCAAAAATGTGCTTTTACAGAAATATGAAACAAGTAATAAGCTATTTTTAGACATATTTGTTTTAAAATCAACTAATAAAAACTGTTTAAGCATTTTTCTAAACACAAGTACGTAGGTAGATGACTATATATTCTATAAAGACTATCAATAATCTAACATATAGAGAAAAACCATGATTTGTATAGTGTGTCCTACAGAATTATCTTTTTAATTTGGCTGGATTATGACACTGAACTTGAACTGACATTGAAGCTGCGAACAAAACATACTATTTAGGGCGCAGTCTTCAACGTTAACCTACATTAAAAATACAGTGATTTTTGTCGTTTAAATCACCGGGAGAGGTAGTCAAAATTTGACATTGAAAGCAGACGTACAATCATACAAAAAATGTTTCCATAAATTTAATTGCACGGAACCCTCCTGGCCTGATGACAATACTGACACTTGTTTGCTGCCGTTTGGTTGACCTTCTACAGCTACACCGTGTTCCGTTGGAAGTTCTGTTTTTTCGTATTGCAAATATACTTTTGATAGTTTTCTCTTGATTACACCGGTTCTTTTTTAGGGTTCCGTACCCAAAGGGTAATTAGCGGAACCCTATTACTAAGACTACTCTGTCCGTCCGTCCGTCCGTCTTTCACCACGATGTATCTCGGGAACCGTGATAGTTAGGCAGTTGAAATTTATAACAACAAATACTAAAAAACAGAATAAAATAAATATTTAATATTTATATCACGTTTGTTGTATGGGAGCCCATACAACAAACGTGATTTTTTTGCTCGATTTCGCTTGATATTGATAACGGCAACAGGCAGATGCTTAAAATATTCACAGAATATTTGCTTAAAATATTCACAGAATATTTAGTTAAATAGTCACTTAAAAAATAAAAAACTAAATTAAATAAAACAAAAATTTAGGGAGGCTTCCATACAAACGTGATTTTTTTGCCGTTTTTATAGATAATGGTACGGAACCCTTCGTGCGCGATTATGACTCGTACTTGGCCGATTTTTATGGTTGAAAGTCCATAGCTGACATTCGCAATGTGAAAATATAACTGAACAGCAGCCGACAATTTCACTTTAGACATTGAAATATTAGATATGCTGGAAAATTGTCTTCATAAACACTATTAGAATAAAGATTATCTACTGTATTGCGATATTAACACCGATGGCTGAACTATAGAGTTAAACCTGCACAATGCCTCGTCTATAAAAATAGAGTATGACTAAACTGTTCTGCCGCCGATAATACTGTTTTACACTCTAGTGAGTTTCTTAGCTGTCTCGCAGTTTCCCAGATAACCATTGATGAGCTAATATCAAGCTTAATATGATGGCATTACAAGAGAGTAGGTTTACACTAATATTTTGACGATAGCAATATTCTATGTTATTGTACTGAATTAGGTGGTACAAAGGTATAAATCAAGATCATTATCCAGTCGTTAAGTAGCTCTAGTCTTCTAATCGTGTTTAAAGTATTTTTATATACTAGATACTGTATTTTAGAAACCTATTTAAAAGCCAAATGTTTTAATTTTAATCATATACAGCTATCTCACACTTTGGAACCGAAATGGTCGTGCACAGTGCGGTTTAAGAGAGAGTTGTGGAATGAGCTTTCTGCCAAGGTTCTCATCAAGGACTACAGTATGGGGTTCTTCAAGAAAGAAGTTATTAGATTTCTGAAGGATCAGCAACGCTTGAGTGATACCCCTGGTGGTGACTGCTTACCATCAGGCAGACCGTAAGCTTGTTTGCCACTTTAGTGTTATAAAAAAAATGAATGTTTTGCCTGTGGAGTAGTCTAGACAGGATGCCATTACATATTTAGATTTCGTGCTAATTAGTGGCGCTTGTTTAATTGGAATTAAGTTAACTTGTAACTAAGTTAAATTCTGCCACAAGCTTAGAAAAAGGTATATATGTATTTTGGCGTCATTAAATTGCTAATTTATTTATTAATATAATTTAATTATTTTTATTATTTTCAGATTGGCAGCCATGTTTACTTTGGGAACTCGAGAACTTCGACGGGAACTCGATGCCATCGTAATTAATGCAGGTGAGTTTAAAACATTCGAGACAACCAGTTATGTTAAAAAATCGGCCAAGTGCGAGTCGGACGTGGTCATTCTGTACAGTATATTACAAAATGTTATGGGGATTTAGTTAGTCATTAAATCCCATATGTAGTATTAAATGATGTTGTATAAAACGATTTCAACTATATCTGCACATTTCTTAATTCTTTCTAATCGTATGCTGCATTTTGTAACAGAAATGTGAAAAAAAATTGTTTGCTTTTCTGTTAGTTATGAAAGAAATGATTTTGCTTTATTTTTCCAGATGGTGATACGTCAAGAGAGAATGGTGAACCCACGGCTGATATATACGTGCTGTCCGTATCTCAAAGGCCGTAAGTGTTTTCTTTATTAAACTAATGCATGTGCGCCGTCGTCGCTCAGTTCGCGTCTGTTACTATACTAAAAACCTGGCTAGAAAACGTGTCTATACTAAAATTATCAACAAAGAATGGAAGTTTGTTTGTTTGTTTACGTGCACAGTAGTCACTAGTAGCACTCTAGAACTAATGGTTTGGTTTTAAAATTATTTTTATTTTTTGATAGATAAAAATATACACTTTGTTTTATTCTCAAAAGTTTCGTGTTTAAATACAGGACACTAGTCATGAGAGAACCTTAAACATAAAATAAATAAATATATATGTTTTAATTATTTGGTTTTATCTCATATAGATATAGCCTTTGGCGTTGCTCGTTGTTTTATTGGAAGGCGCTAAGACTTATATAGTTGCGATTTTTTGTAAAAGCTTGTACACTTAACATATCTGCTATGGAAATTTTAATGTTATAAGGACACACTGGACACATACAAAAAACTCATTATGGTGTGTGCATACTCGCAAATGTTTGTGTGATGTATGGGAGCGGACACAGAAATGTAACAGAAGGGCGGCGAGTTTGATTGGAGAGTCATCAATTTAGTTCAACTATTTTTGAGCAAAAAGACTAAGAACGGTGCGACCATAAATTCTAATTTGAAGTAAAAAACAATAAAAGTAGTTTGGTAGCAAGTACCGCAAGAGCAACTTCTCTTGAGAATATTTTTTTATATCTGAGAATTTATACATGAAGATTATTATTGTGTCTTTAAAAAAATCAGTTTTTTAGCTATAAAAAACAAACAGCTGGACCGATTTCGCTCACACTATTTTCAGATGTAATTCATGACTTAGAGTGGAGTATCGATTGATACGGTTATGAGAGCAATTTGGTTAATTGGCTCTTGAGATATTGAGGGGCAAAAAAAAGCTAACATACATATATACACACACACAAAGACATTTACTCTAAAAATGATGGCAAACTATTATCCAAGTCTCAAAACGTAAAGAAAACTCAAATTTAGCGATTTCGATTTTCAGACCTATTAACTTCTCTCAAGGGAAGTAAATATTTCTACAAGTAGTTGACTTGGTTTCATTAGAATTTCATGAACTTACTACGATTTATAGATACCAAAAAAACATGACTGAGAGCGAATTAATTTGCTCGATAGAGAATGTTGTCGATATTTAACAAATTTGTAAAAAAAAAATTACGATTTTTTTATTATTTAAATTACTGATTTAATTTTTAAATACTTTTGATATAGCAGTATACACGCAATAGCGATATGTAAGCAGATAATAGCAAAAATCTTAAACGCGTCGTACATATTTTCTTGAGTACAGTATTGGTGACGTCATTAACTTTATACAGATTAGTATGGAGCGAGAGAACCTTTTAAAGTTAATATCGGAAAATGTAGTCATTAAAGGAAGAAAAGAAGTTTATTTTTACTGATGTTTTTTATTAATAATGACCTTTCATAATTATACATGAAAAATGAGGCAACTAACTTATTGAGATAATCTAAGTATATTTTGACTTGAAAATTAATTTTGGTATTCAATGTGGAACACATTGCTCTAATAAATTTACTTGAAACGTTACGTAACGCATGGCTAGAACTCCTCTGTCCCTCATTTTATATTATTTTGATTTTCAGGAGTGATGGTGAACCGGTACAAGAAGGAAGAAGGAATGAGACGACACAAACTGACGATGGCTCCCTGAGGTTGCCACATATTCAGGTATTTGCCACTTTTTACCTTAAATAGCCTGGGCGACCGAGCTTCTGTAAGCGCACTGGGCCCATATGGTGGACTACCCATATCTTCCTCGCCCAAGGTGTAGTGCCCCAGCAGTAGTGGCGTATAAAAGCTGGTGACAGAACGAAACCAGCGCTAGTCCGACTTGCACTTGGCCAGTTCTTTTTTACTTTTAAATTTTAATTTTACCTGCTATGTCCTATATTTATAGACATTTAAAATCGGTTATCGGGACATCGAGGAGATCAGTCATATAAGGTCGTAAAAACCGATGGTCGTAATAGGATTTATATTAGAAAAGGCTATTCATATTCAATCAGGTTTTTTATTAGGGTTCACTAGCCAAATGGCAAAAACCTAACCCTCATAGTTTCATTATGTCTGTCCATCCGTATGTACTGCATTGGTGCATTGGCATCAATTATAATAAAATTTAACAGAAAGTTGTCTTTTGTTAACCGCCATACATGTTTGTCATAAGTAGAGAAAAAAAATGTATAGTTAGCTTTCTATACTGTGAACTGAGGGATAATTTTCTTCGGGCACTCCATCGTTTGGGGTATTACTGGATAGGGCTTCAAATATGCAATTGAGGTTTCTAAAAAACTTTTCCCCAAGATGTAATATTTGCGAGGTATTGGCTTTGAAATTCGAAAATTTTGGGTACCCCAGTCATTATATTCTATTTTTTGAAGTAAACGTAAAGATCTTGACTATACGTGAATTGTAATATTTCGTTATACATTGCAGGTTGTGTATGGAAGCGAGCTCCGCGCGTTGCTGTTACGAGCGCCGTCGGTACAGAACACGTCGCCCGCTCCTCCCACTAAAGTTCATACACAGGTAATGATTTTCTGTTGTTCAAACGTCTTCTTTGGGACAGATATTCTTGATTTTTTTTTCTAAGTAAAATTATATTACAGAATGCGTGACAAGGATATGTATATAACAGAAGCATCTTCAATAAATTAAAATACTTCAAACATTAAAAAACAAAATTGGGAATCTTCGACAGCAGTCGTTAATCCAATTCCTTGGCCTTGGTTGGCTTGATAATTTTGACAGTCGAGTCACTTGAAAGGCCACTAGATTGACTACTTCTGTTAATGCGTAATGGGTCAACAATTGAATAAGTAAAAAATGATTTGCAGGTGGACTACATCCATTGCCTAGTTCCGGACTTGCAAGAAATCACTGCGTGTTCCTTCTACTGGGGCAAGATGGATCGGTATGAAGCTGAAAGATTGCTTGATAATAAACCAGAAGGTAACGCTGAATATATTTTTAAATTCTCTAGTCAAACTAATCCTACGCCGTGTGTCTGTCTATCACAGACCCTGTATTAAAATGTCTGTTACATCGTAACCTATAAAATACGAGTTACCAGGAGCCCATTTCATGATGAAATTCCTTAAATCTGCATGCATCTCTGCATGACAAAGTGCAAAGTTGGCAAATTACTCTTTTTAAAAGATTGTTAGAACAAAACTGACTGAATTATATTTTGAATTTGATTTTGAATAAAAGTTCAAAAGAATTAACATTAGAATACATGATTTTATGTCGTTGAAATTTTTTGTAGTGTAAGCTGGGCTTCTATGAAGGTACCTGCTTCACGGGCTAATAACTTACCAGTTTCTAGGCCCTGGTTTTTTTTATACCACAGGTGGCAAACAAGCTTACGTTCCGCCTGATGGTGAGCGGTCACCGTAGCCTATGGACGCTTGTAACACTAGAGGTATCACTCGCGCGTTGCCGACCCTTCAAAAATCTAATTACTTCTTTCTTAAAGAACCCCAATAGATTGCCCAATTCAGCTCGATACCCGCGTGGTGTGTACGGACCGTAAAGGTAGTAGCTACCGCGGGTAGTACGCTTTTTGTGATAGGTTTCTTAAACGTCATATAAACACATTCCGAACATGGTATTTAATGAGATGACATCTATGGTTACTAAAAACAAATTTTGTGTAGTCGGGTTTTAGTGCTTTAGACTTTTTGTGCAATTAATATATTAAATCGGTTAATAAGTTATTAGATTGTTAAAGCAGATTGTGATAAACGGTACAATAGAAAAGACAATTATGTTTACAGAATTCAACTAGGGCTTCTATTCGGTTTTTAGAACCGGCATGTTGTATTAAACGATGCCGTTGTAAGCGGTTTCAACTGTATTGTATAATTTATATATTAGAGCAGTCATTTAGGTATATTGTTACTATTAGGGTCTTATATTTTAAATCATTAAAACCGATAGTTAAGTTGTATTAGACAAGGACGTTATAACAGATTAGACTTTTTTTCCAGGGACGTTTTTATTACGCGACTCTGCTCAGGAGGAGCACTTGTTCTCCGTATCTTTTCGCAAGTACGGTCGGTCTCTACACGCTCGGATAGAGCACTACCAACATCGGTTCAGCTTCGACTCGCACGATCCTGCCGTCTTCGCCGCTCCTACTGTCACTGGTCTCATTGAGCACTACAAGGTAAAGTGGCACCTTAAATGTTATGACGAGTTGTCAAACTTTGTTTGCGCAAAAACGATCAAACTTCGCTGTAATATTTAAAAATCAAATTAAACTGTTAATTGATATGCATTTAACTGTACCCCCTAAGACTAAATCCCAGCTGTTAGCGGAATCTTAGTATATCTGTGTCACCCTTGCAGTCTCTTATTCGCTCCTCGTAGTGTTTCCGAACGCAGTTAGCAACAAACCTTAAGCCTTACCGTGATTTCGTGTGCTTTTATACTTGCCGTCAAGAGCGGGGGTGTTAGGTTTATTTTCAGCGTTGTTTTCGGTTTTTCTTCATAATTAAAAAACAATATACATATACAATATTAAGACCGAAGTAGGTGCAAGCCTAAATTTTCACATAATAAGTGTTATTGTGGCGAATTTTCTAACAAATAACAAAAATAAAAACAATGAAGGGAACCCCCATAAAAAAAACGGTCAAATATACAAGATAATAAATATGGAACTAGTATAGTGCACGCTTTGTAATAAAACAACAAACAAATAATTAAAACTGTTCAAGTGCGAGCCGACTCTAACGTGGCTGGTTTTGTTTTTATTTTTTTGTTGTTTTTTTTTTTAATTTAACAGAATGTAGCCGTTCGAAAATTTACTGACGCGACGTAACTTTGTTTTTTGTAATGCATAAACACCTTAAGGCATTAAAATTTATAAAAGGGGCCACGCATAAATTACGTCACGTAAATTTCCTTAATTTTAGACAAATTGCCACGCTTTTTATCCACTTTAGTATAAACAATTTGCCTTCGTCACACTTTTCATGACCCCCCCTCTCCCCTCTGCGTGGCGTATTAAATAGATGGCCCCAAAGCTCGAAATTCACAGTATTAAAAACTTTTGCCAAAAAAATATGAATTAATTTTTTAACTTTTAATATCTTTTGTAGGATCCAGCGTGTGTCATGTTTTTCGAACCCATGCTGACTGCGCCTCTACCACGTACAGAGCCGTTCAGTCTGCAACAGTTGGCGAGAGCTGCCATAGTATCACACACTAGCTACGACGGTGAGTTATCACTTTATTTATTATATGTTTGAGATGAATAATATAATAAAATTGGTAATTAAAAGCTCTTGGTCCAGCTACGTTCGTGTATCGATAACTATATGCTAAGTTAAGCTATCTTGGACGTGGAGTTATTAGATTTCCTCGCAGCTTAGTTGGTAGTGTGGCCGATTGGTGAGCAGAGGGGGTGGGTTCGATTCCCGCACTGGATTAACATTTGTGTTTGTCTTGTGTCTGGGTGTATTTATGTATGGTGTGTATGTATTTACAAAAAAAAAGTAATATAAATGTATTTGTATCCGTTGTCTAGTCACCATAACGCAGGCTCTGCTTACTTTGAGGCCAGATGGCGCTGTGTATATTGTCCAAAAATATTTATTTAGACGGGTGACCGCTCTAGTGACGCACTTTTCTGCGCTGCGTGCTTCGTAGGGTGTTATCAGATAACAGCAGTCATTGAATCAAGTCAGATGCCTTAATGGACTGTTTAAGAGCTCGGCTAGTGGCTATTAGTTCCAGAAAATACCTCAATCCGCACTGGGCCAGCGCGGTGAAGTATGGCCAAGACTTTTTTTCCGTCAAAAAGCGTGTGCCATTGAAGTGGGATTATTTTTGAAACCCCTTTTTATATAGCTAATTATTTTTAGTTAGAGTCAAGAAGAAGGACTTGACAGTAGAACTTATACATATAGTTTTATTTACTTATCCTAATTTTTATGTTTTTGTAGGTGTGGAGAAACTCCCCTTGCCGCCTAGACTTCGCGCTTATCTCAAGGAGTATCACTACAGGCAGAGTGTTCGTGTACGACGCCTAGAGCCCGATCTCTATGAACAGAATCAATGCTAAATGCAGGATTTATCATATTTTACCCATATAAGTGACATTTAGTCACGATTAAGTGACATTTATACATGACTTAGTGATATTTAGTCACGAATAAGTGTCATCTAATCTGGAATAAGTGATATTTAGTCATTATTAGGTGGCATTTAGTCATGATTAAGTGACATTTGGTCATGATTTAGTGATATTTAGTAATGATTTATTAATTTTGTTTATACTTGTGACATTTAGTATCCCAGTAAAACTGACACACGCTTGGTCAGTATTTAGCTATAATTCTAATAAAATCAGTGTTGAATCAAAGTTAGTCCAGTGCTAAGTGAATTTTAAACAGAGCAGATAAATCCAGGTTACCCAGTAGAGTGCTTGGTTAGGATGTCTATGACTAAATTTCTATTAATAGTGTTAAGTTAGCTTAACGGATTTAGTCACGACTTATTCATGATTTTCAGAGCTTAACGCTCACTTAACTTTTGTTTGATTCTAATATTGGTTTCTTTGGATAACTTTTTCTATAAACAATCCTTATTATTAAATTTAAAGGAATTTTAGTCGTGGTTGTAACTAATTTAATTAAATCACTTAGATGACTAAAGCTTACCAATCAACAGACTTAAAGTTTACTTAGCAATCGACTTATATTCGAATTTTTCGTTTAGTTGTGATTTGATTTGAAAAAAAAAACAAACATTATTTTCATTTTTGTCATGTTTAGGTACCTACTGTAAATAATTATAACAAATAACCTAAAAACAAAATATATGTTTTAAATAAATAAAACGAAGTAAATATTTTTGTAAAACTTTTCTCTTATGAACGTGTTAAATTGTCTTTAATTTTTCACGAATTCAAAAACTCATTTTGATTTAGTGTAATTTTTATTAATACTTTTGTCACAGAGTAAGAATTGGATACAGAGGTCCCCCGAAAGGCGTCTTGACTCGGCAACCGAGGAAGCGACCCCAACTAGTCTCATTATTATTAGGATTTAGGACGTCTCTGTAACTGAGGCTAGTTGGGGTCGCTCCCCTGCTCCGCACTTACCGAACGATTGCTCTATCTAGACGCCTTTCGTCGGTCCTCTGTATCTAACCCTTACTCTGTGATTTTGTGTGTTCTGTAAATATTGTTGTACGTAAGGTTTTATTTTTATTTAATGTTAATGACGTAGCTTTAGTGCATTTTGTTGTTTTCTTTAGAATATCGCTGCGTCATTTTGTTTTTTTCTTTTTAAATAAGGTGAAATCGATCTACATTTGTCCTTACAAGCTTCATTACGTTAAATATCTATAATTTCAAACATTTTACTACGGACTGCGTACAAAACCTTAGCACAACCACGCACCTCTGTACTTTATGCGCTATTTGCTCCATATTCAGTCACTTACGATCCGCATTTAACGCATTGGCCGCACATGCTTGGGAATTCGAGCAGCGATTGCGATTAAAAAAAGGAGACGGCTATTTGTTTGCTTACATTTATTTTTTTATTTCAATGCCAAACCGCAGCTTAAGTAAACGAACTCTTTTTTAAACGAAATGTTATTTAATATTCGCATAGTTTGCCATTTGCTAACATATACTCAATGTCAATGTTGCTCTGTACTTACACACACTTGTATACATCGTAGTGGTTTGTAGGTGCCAAGATACTGTGAACGCACTGCGTTATAGTTATATTAAATTTTTGTTAATTACCTTTGTCGCTAAAACCATACTAATATAATAAACTAAAGATTTTGAATTTTGTTTGTATCTGAGGAAGAACCAGGCAGATATGAAAAGTTATTTTTGAATTTGATAGCCCAATTCTTGGGGAAGGTTATAGGTTTAAACTTAACATCACGCTATGTCCCTTAGGAGTCCAGCAAGAAGAAAAATAGCGCGGGCGAGCGTTGCGACGGTGGACGGCAGCAGCCAAAAGTAACGAAAAATGCATTAAAAAATGCCAGTGAATTTGAGTTCTTTTACAAATAAATTAAATAAGTTAGTTTGTCAATAAAAACAAGTTATTTAATAATTTACTGGCATTTTAAAAATGAATTTGGTGTTTGCGAGTATGGTAAATAGCGATATATGATAGTAACGCGTTATGAGTAGCAAACTGTTAATAATTATAGGTATTTAAGGTAATGATTTTCTATGAAAGAGATGTAGATCGGTTCCACCTTAAAGTTTCAACTATAATTACATAATTTAAAGAGAAGATAATAAAAAGTAGTAATCAAACAAATCTTCAAATTACTTACGTTTTGTTTTCAACTATATTTGTCATATAAAAATTAAAACAATTTTAATTTAACTTAAATTCGTGTAAAGAAATTATACATTATATAAGTGAAATTTGTATGTATAATAATAGAATGTCGAAGCAACACCGCTTGTACTATTTCTGCTTTTAGAAATATTTAAGAAGTTAAAAAAGTTTTGTGCTGAGAAATTGAATTTTCTCAAAAACAACCGCCCGATTCGATATGTACTTGCCTAAATATGTTTTACTCTTTTCGTCACACTGTTTTTTAAATAGCGATAAATGTTTTTATACAGATTTTAAATTACCAAAATTTTTCTTTTTATTTACTGCAAATATCAGAAAGAATACATAAATTTTACTTGCCAGCACTCTTTTGATCAATTTTTTTTTCATATTTCGTCTTTGTGCTTATGTGAAATATAAAATAAACGTTTGGTTATTGTCATGGAATTCCTGCAGTAACTGGCAGGGAAGTTTGCTATAGTAAGCTATAAATTTAACTATAGTTTGCTCTTGTGGAATTTGGTTATAATTATTCCTGCGGGAACTTTTTGAATTTTTTTGGATAAAAAGCATCCAGTTAAGCCGAGATTTTTATATCTCGGCTTAACTGGATGCTCCGTTACTACGTGAAGGTAGGACAATCAAACAAACTTATTTATAATATTAGTTTGGATATATTTAACAAATTTAGGTTTTTTTTATTTGTATTAAAGACAAATATCGAGACAATAAATATAAATGATGAAGGTTGTCAATAGCATAAATTTAATGAAATTTATTGAAAGAATATAATGAACTAAAATTAAAAATAATTATTTTAATTTTATCACAAATCTGGCGGTTTATATAATACACCTGTAAAATTAAAACGTTTTCTTTCTGTGATGGCCCCTCTGTCTGTGCCTCTAGGCCGGTACCGGTGTGAAGTAAGGTGCATTTAGCCCGTAGACTAACCGAAACACTTTTTAATTTCCTTCACATTTTTAAAACATAAGACATATATGAATGCTCAAATCACGTAGTATTTCTAGCTAGTATAAAAAGAAAAAAAAACGTGTTTGAGTGATGTGACGGTTGAGCAGAGATCGCAAAGGGTGCATTGTCGATATTGTCCAGTTCATTTACGTGCATCTAGAACTTAACGCAGTTGGCAATGTCCGTGTATTGTTGACTGCCCGGGAATGGTTGACACTACCCGGCGCTGTTTTAACTTTTCCCGGGTATTACTATAATATGTCCGTGTATTGATGATGCTGCTCTTTGTCCAGACCTTTGCTCAAAACGTTATCGTTAGGCCAACGAGCACACGGTCTGTGTGAGGTCTGCAGTACTATTTGTACATAATAATAATAATAATATTGATTGAAATCTGTGACTAGAACTGCTACTACAATACTGTTTTATTAACTAAAATGTGATATCTGTGTAATATGTACCAATCTGATTTAACTAAATGTCTCGTTTTTTTTCCTTTGTATATAATTTTTTTGTTCAGTATTTTCAATAATTATGGAGTCTAGTGTCGTGTATAATAATTAGTGATTCTCGTATTTTCTATTTTTAGTTTAATTTTTTTTGTGATTAGCGTTTCTTTTTGCTAACGTGATAAAGCTGTTCACACACTGCGTTTTATTCCGAGAATAATATATCTCTTGTTTCCTTTCTTCCTTTATACTTGAGAGATTTTAGACTTTGCATTTTCGGAAACCGATCTTTTGAGTGTCGTTCGCTTTCAAATTAACAAGGCGTTATTATCCATACTAAATTAAATATATAAAACTAGATTTTTGCTAGTTGTTTATTTTCAAGTACCTATTTATTTATTTAATTTCGCATCTTTTGCCTATCGCATATCCTATTTACAAGCCTTCTATGTTAATTTTTTTTTCAGCTCTATGTAGAACAGAAAAAAAATGATTATTAAATCATCTAACTTCTGCGCCCCTTCTATTCCCTTCATGGCTTATTATCACATTTTTAATCAATAAAAAGACCAAAAGCTTTTTTTACGTGCTTTTTTTAAAAATAATTTCCTAAATTTCTGCTAAAAAAATGTTTTTATCGTGAAACTTTTAAATTAGCAAAGATAATTTGTGGTTATAAGTAAATTAATAGTAAACAGGCTACGAAAATTGGTCAAACAAAAGACATGTTTTGAAACAGAAGGACACTTCTGCAATATGTGCAGTTGTTTAAATTTAAACAAGTATGGAGACGTACAGCGATACATCTCTTACCTTTAGCACTGTAATTGTAACCAGTTGTTGAGTTAGAGCCTGAATATGGTACTTAATACCTTTAGCACTGTAATTGTAACCAGTTGTTGAGTTAGACCTTAGTAGTTAGTACCTGAATATGGTACTTGTTAAAAAATGCGATCTAATAATGGACACTTACGTTAGTATTTACTCTGTGGCGTAATCCTTAGTGTGTAACCGGCTTTATTTTATTAGAAGCCTACACATTTCTACATCACACAATGTTTCTTCCTTATTGCATTGTATACAAGTTGTATAATTTATTGTATAGTTATACAATTATAATTATGTTATAATTAATTGTGTATAATTCGTAAGGAGTGTAACGCGAAGCGTACAAATTATTGAAGAATAAATAAATACTTATATTTTATGAGTGATTTTTGTTTTTTCTTCCTAAAATTAAAAAAGTCAATGATTATATTTATTTTTATGATAACGGAATTATATAAATTCATAAATTTTAAATAAAAAATTTTTAAATATAAATTCATAAATTTTAAATTGCATGACCTATGATTTTTATATAAATTGTTGGTTTTGTTTCCCTTGCTAGTTTCGACAATTTGCGGCATAAACGGCTGTATCTTTTGATTGCGTTGGTTTAGAAGTTTGATTGTTTCACAGCTCCAAGGGACAGTAGACCTGAGTATTTAGTATAAAATTTAGCTCGATACCTCCCACGCGTTGAAAAAACGCGTGAGAAAAAGAGTCTTGACAGATGGACGGACGGACTCACAACAAAGTGATCCTATAAGGGTTCCGTTTTTTCCTTTAGAGGTACGGAACCCTAATTACCTTCATATCGGTTGAAATTTCATTTGTAGGTAAACTAGCTTTTACCAGCGCCACAACCCGCCCTAAATTACGGCTATCGGCGTGGTATTCTTATGTCAACTTCCTACTTAAATAACTATAGCAAGCTATAGCTGTAGCTTTAGCGCTTGAAGCGTAACGAGGTAACTAACAGACAGAATCGGGTCAGCTCAGACCGACACGTGACGCGACGCGGCATTTTAAGATAGCAACACATTATAGACCTTGTTTACTAAAAAAAAAGATACGCATCCCAACGTCGCGCGACGCATCTTGGTGAACTGTGACACATAACCTCTTACTTTTGTGCTCTTACTATTATTTGACTGACTGACAGGCGCACAGAGCCAGCAAAGAGACTGTCAGAGCGGTCATTTTAGTGGCGTTTGTTGACCGACATAATGTACATAATGCGGTAATTCTACCAAAGAGAATGAACCAAGATTTTTACTGTATTATACAGAATTTATGCCTTTTTAATTTGTCAGGATTATGACATTAAACGCAGTGAACAAAACGCACCTTATAAAAGACTTGAATTTGGCGGAAAAACATTGAAAACATGTCCATTTTTGTCTAAGGGGATTGTGTTGATGAATTATGATCGGACTTTTAGGTTGTACAAAAAGGAATCGTTTTTATCGCAACCGAGAAAATAGCTTTTTTTCCACTAGGAATGAAAGCTTTCAACGTTTACTTAAAACTAACTTCGTACCTCGAGTAAGAATTTAGGGTAAAAAGGTAAGGTAAGAAGGTAATTTTGTACTAGGTGTATATTTATTGGGAAGAATTTTAGGTAAAAACGTAAGGAAAGGTAAGAAGGTTATTTTGAATTCGATATATATTTATGTCGAATACAAAATTCGATATATATTTGATATTTCGTATCTACTATTTGCTGTTTTTGCGTTAACGGAATTAAAACAAACAAATGACACATTTTATCTAACATCCTCTTTTATTACATCAAATAAATTATAAAGTTCATTAATTATTATTTAAAATTATTATTTGTAATAAAAAAAAGCGCTTGCGACGACTCTCGCTTATTCTAAGTTTACTTTTTTAAGCAAAACATCGATCTCTAGGTACATTCAGTAACTTAAAGCTTAGGTACATTTCTTATACTAACAGTTAAGGCTAATAGTCCAGTCAAATTAGACACAGACAATTGGTTCAGGCCTTTATCACACTATAGCAAATAAAATATCAAAAGTCCTCACTTTATTATGCTAAAAATTTTATTCAACGTCAAAGGTAAAAAAAATATAGTTTTTTGCATAATAATATATAACTTTAACTATACGTTTTATCTGAAAATAAAAGTGTGAATTTTTAAATTATGCGATTGCTAACAAAAAAGGTCTGTATACTTTTATCCCTCCAAATTGGCATAAATGAGATATCGCGTTTATTTTTAGATGTAATTTTATTCTGCATAATGTGCACTTTTTACATTAACTCTGTAATTATAATACTTACATACCTACTTGTGAGCAAAATGGTTCAATTACAGAAAAGGGTGACAGTGTGTGTGTATATATATAACGAACCATTTCGAATAGAAAAAAAAAAAGGGGCGAAGTTTGGAACAGACCATGTACGAGTACATTGTACACCCTAGTTATAGGTACATTTTAAGTAGGTATTCAATTTTTTTCAATTGCTATATCAAAATTATTGTAGTTCCTGTATTTTGACTGGACTATAATCCGACGCATTTTTTAATACAAACATTACGCAAATCATCTTTAACACAAACATTTCGCTACTCTAATTTCGTTGGTAATTATTATATATCGCTAGTTGATTACCATTACGCGATTGGGATAATATCCATTTTTAAAATGCTAAATTATTAAATTAACAGATTGTTTTAATGAATTAGTAATATTTCATACATCGAGTAAAACTCTAGTTCTTTAATGATTCGTTAGAATTTCATGAAAGTATTGATAATGTTATTGCCCTATATAGCGAAACATACATGATGATAAAGCATTTTGAATAACGAAATATGATAGGTATTTAATGTAATGAAGTTTATATGCTACAAGATTAATAAATTTCACCTTAACAAAGAAAAATCTACCAAAAACCTGTCTTTGTTTTAGTAATTTAAGCACAATACACAAATACATGGCAATATTATGGCAGTGAAAAAAGGATTTTAGATAGATTTTTCTCTAATTAAATCATTTAATACTGACATTATTTATACTCTAATAGTCGATAAATGCGTTGTTTACGGTTATAATAATACCATACAAATAAAAAACCTACCGTAGTGGTAGAAAAAAAGTACGGAATGCATTTAAATGTGTAAAATCGTTTAAAAATTCTAAATATATTCTTAAAATGATACTATTTAAGAATTTACAATTGCATAACTACATTATGAGAATATGAGTACGTAATTAGAGCATGTAAACGCTGTTCAAGCTTAGATGTTTTAATGCGCTTTACTCAATTCGTTTTATATTCATACAAGTTTGAGTATAGCCTTACTGTTTTTTTTTTAAGTTTTAAAGTACAGTACTGATTTGTTAAGTTGAAGTAAGGATTTTCCACTTTGCGTAGTCAGTTTGAAATTTAAAATATTAACTACAAATAACTTTGATTTAAACTTATTTTGTAAAACTCATTTAGTATTTAGGCATGTCTTACGATACATATATATATGTAATATGTATATAAGTATGTTTTATATTTCTTAAATTATTTAAAAAATTATGGCAAGATATAATTAGAAACGGCAGTTAAAAAAGCACTGGTTTTGATTGGAAATAAATATCTTATTTAACATTTTCTTTAGAAAGAGGTATATATTAGCTAACTAGCGCCGCTATTAGATATCCTCAATTTTCTCTTCGCAGAAAACGAATTTCTAAAATCCAAATGTTGGAAATATAAAAATGGTCATAAGTTATTTTTAGAACTTTTTCATATAGTTTCTAATGAATTATTTACTAATTAATTAATTATTCTATTATCTGAGAGTTGTAGTTGGCATTTCCGCTGAGGATATCTAATGGCGGCGCTAGTGAGCGGCAAGAGGGCCCTTAACATGTAAGATATGAACTTATACTTAAGCTATTAATACTTTAAATTACTTTAATACAATAAACAACTAATAAATAATAAATAAATATCTAATAATTATACAAAATGAACACATAATACTTTTTTTAATTTCAAGAAGAGTAATAAAAAGTTTATTTTATTTTCAAACCACATATTAAATATTTCGTTTGATTATTAAATAAAAATAAACAATTTATTAGCAGGGCTTCGGCTGCAAATACAAAAGAACTAGATTGAACGTAATTTAATATTCGAACATTGCTTTTTGTTCATAAAGAGAAAAGTACTTAAGTGAGGTATTTGACTGATGATAAAAAAGTAAAATTAAGACCAAAATCCAAATAAATTTTAATATTTGTAGCCATTTCAATATGAAGGGTACGTTGCAAGAACAATGAATGTCCAATAAAAGTGATTGAGGAGTTCTAGTTTGAAGTTAGAAGGTGTCGGCAGAGTTCACGAGTAAAGTCAAGCTCTTGAGCCGTGTGTTTTTTAAAAACCGGTCAAGTGCGAGTCGGACTCGCCCACCCAGGGTCCATAAAAGGTAAACTGTATTGAGGGACAAACTTAACTTTGCTGTTGGATTACTGTTGTCACAATACATCGACATAGATCGTGGTTAGTTTACCAGCTGCAAAAAAAATTATAATCGCAAAAGACAATTTTCTGATTTTTTCCTTTTTGTGTGGGGCATGGCATTGCTTTTTGCCAAATTTTTCATTATGATTCTAGGTTTTGATTTGTCTGTGTCATTATATGCGAATAAATAACTGTATTTATTTATTGCATTGACTTAGAAGCTTGATTTGTATTTGATCTTAGTATTAGATATTAATTTCAACTTGATATCTTCACGCGTTCTTGAGAAAAAGGGTCTTGACAGACAGACAGACTGATAGAACGACGGACAGCAAAGTGATCCTATAAGGGTTCTTTTTTTCCTGTTGAGGTACGGAACCCTAAAAATGGATTTATAAGAGACTGGCAGTGAAATAGCTATTAAAAACGTTAAGTCTCGTTTACCGTATACTTACATATCGGTAGATATAGAATAAAGATCAGGAAATTGTTATAAAATTGTTTAACCTGTTTATTTCAGCAAGACTTCTGGAAATTCCTAATGTAAATACAGCCTTAGTCAAAGCCGTTTTCAATTTTGTTTGGTCAAAATTAATAACAATAATGATACTTCATAAATAAATGCAATAACCATGAATAGCTGCATATATAATATTAAGTGTCAATATTTTACTTCTAAATGGGGTATTTTTAAATCCTAAGCGTGGTATCCCATAAAAACCACTAAGTATAAAAAATGAGGTTATGTTACAATACACTGCTCCGTATGGCCTAACTACACATGAAGTTATAGTCATAGAAATCTATTTCTAAGATATTTTTATAATAATATCGAATAGTAGAATTATTTTGAGTATTATTGATTTCTAAGTAGAATATAAGTCCTGTGATTATTTACAGAATACTACTAAAATCGACATTTATTTTGATAGCTTAGTTATAAAGAAAGATGCATATAAGCTGTCAAAAGGTGTGAAATTATTGTCTTGTGTGTGGCTTATTGCAGGTCTTAAAATTTAAAAAAACTATTAATTTAACTGTATTTTTAAAATGTAAAGTTTTGAGTAGGTATACTTTTGTAAAGATGTTGCATATAAAGTTAGAGAAGGTACATTACATGTATATAGTTAATTTCATTATGAATTAAGTCATTAACAAATGTATGAGTTTAGTTTGAAATGAATGTTGATACCTACTTACACTTATTGTCACAAATTAAATTTATTAAAAATGACAGCCTTAGAAATTGTTGCCAGCTGAAAAAAATACTCTTGTTAGTTTATTTGTTTTCAGATCAAATTTAACCATCTATTTTTTGTTTTTGGTATTTTGTGTAAAAAAAAAAACAGTTTTGTCACAATCTTTGTAAACCCACGCATTTCCCTTAATGTTACCGTTCCAATTCAGAATTCAGATTTTCCAACGTTTTACTACATTAAATATCCTCTCTACTATCTTTACCTTCTTTAAACATTTAGTTACTTTAAATGCACTATTATCTTATATCGCTTTTAACCGTAGGCACAAAAGATATATTATTCTTAAAATGGTAATGAATTATTTTTTGATGAATTTATACATATTGAATTCAATAAAAAGTCTAGTTAAATATAATTTTTTATATAAAAATTTGCTGGTGTTCCAAAAGTCAAGCTTTGTGCGACTCTAGTTAGTTGGTAGTGACATTTATGATAATAAAGCGTTCAAAGTTACGAAATGTCCATAAGTAGTAAGGTATTTAATGAAATTAGTCTGGAAAAAATTCGTGGGATGTACCTACTATGTCATAATTTTTGGATGTCTCCTATGTTTGTCTGTGTTCTGCGTTTTGTTGATCATTGATGATAAGTCAGTCTTTAGTGCAAGAACGGCGAGACGCGAGCGCACGAGCGAGATTTGACGCACGCGCATTTACGTACAATTTCTACGTCTTTGGTGTACCGCGTGCCGTCCGAACAGACGAGCCGAATCTGAAAAGAAAAAGATATTGGTCACTGAAAGATAAAAAAAAGTATGTCACGTACAAGGTCTTAAAGTAGGTAGGCAACATTTTGACATGAATTATCTACTCCTAGAATCCTTAGATTCTATGTCAGTATGAGATATCACAATTAGTCATAGTCCTAACCAAAGACATTAATTTTAGGTTCGGACAACTTACTCCTTACTTACTTTTTATAATTTGTCAAAAACTGACTTTCTTCCCCTTAGTCTTATCGGAAGGACGACAATATTGTTGCAAACACTCCTCACAATATATCTTAAATTTTCGATAGATTATGTCATCATGACATAATATCATGACAGAAGTGCGAGTGCATTATTTTTTATTAGGTATGTATGACTTATAAATATATTTTGCAGTTCTGACTTTCCTCTTCTTAGTCTTATTGCAAGTATAACTATATTGTTGCAAATACTTCTGACACTATGTCATAAATCTGGCATAGATTCTGTCATGATAACATATCACGACAAAAGTGCGAGCGCATTATTATTTATTATGTGTTCCGTTTGACGTCCGAATCCATTATATGAGAGTACATCGTCAACTTTCCGTCGCTAGTCTAGACGTCGCTGTTTTCCGTCACGTGACCTCCGCCGACAGCGCCGGAAGTCGAGTAACCTACTTACTATGAACTCATTTAATTGCTTAACTAGTGAAAGCCACTGTACCATGTTATTTTGTCATTGATGCGTCCAAAGAGAATATAATACTATGGATGCGTCGTTCTTCAATCTGTACGTACGGTCGTTAGATTGTATGAAATGTACAATTATAATGGTTTTCTTTGAAAATTAAAATAAAGTGATAAAACCCATCTAAGGCAGGCTACGCCACTATTACTAATAGCAATTTCATATATACAATTTTAAATACATTTCTTAATCACATTGTTGCGTGTTACTTATGTAATCCATCAGGACACAACAAATAAGTCTCTGATGATTGGACTTAGGTCGATCTATGGAAACATATAATTTTTATATAGGAAGTTAAAATTTGTATATTATGTATAACTCATAAATATCCTCTGGTGTACTGACCTTCCTTATCTTAGGACTTATTGGAAGGTCAACAATATTGTTGCACACACTGTCATAAATCTGTAATAGATTCTGTCATGACAGAAGTGCGAGAGTTATTAATATTAAGCTGACCGAGCGAACGTTCTTTCTCTTTTTTAAAGAAGTGCCGCACCAACCTATTGTGAAAGGGTTGTACTAATTCAGAAACCTTCCCCGGCGTGTGCATAACAACTTACTAAACCTTTTTTACAATCGGCTTCCCCTATTGCGCGAGTCCGACTCGCACCTGGCCCTTTTTTCTTTCTTAGAAACTTTCCCCGGCGTGTGCATAACAACTTACCAATATTTCATTACAATCGGTTCACCCTTATTGCGCGAGTCCGACTCGCACTTGGCCCTTTTGGCCTATGTCCAATTTTCAGGTCTCTACGACCAGCGGTTTAGGCAGTTGAACCGTCAGTCATTTAGGACAAAGCATTTAATATGTATAGATAGAAGATGTATGACTCATAAATATCCTGTGGGGTACTGTCTACTTCATTTACTGTCTTTACTTAATTTTATTTGAAGAACAATAATATCATTTAATCATTTTTAACATATTTTTTAAATAATAAACTCACGGCATGTAAATCGCATAGTATCATAAACCTAGAATACATTCTGTTATGACATCACATCGAGTCATGACAAAATTACGAGCCTATCATGACTTATAAATAAGCCTGTAAGTAACTGACCTTCCTCTTCTTGGTCTTCCTAGGCGCGCAGCAGTGCTGTCTCGCGCAGGCGTTACTCCCACGACTCGAACCGCAGACCGCGTTGCGCACAGCACGTCGGCTGCGGCACGACCCTTCCGTTACTACCTCACGGGTTGGTTCCTGTACACACGCACAACTATATCTTATGCTGCTCACACTGTGGATGTTCTTATCATATTTGTATGTGCGGTAACGCCACCCATACACACATAAAAGACGCAATACATACCTTTCTTCAAGAATTATTTTAGCCATTATGACCCCCTGTGAGGACATGTAACATATTTCTCGAACCCCCTCCTTACGTATGATTTTATCTATATTAAAAATATTCCTATAGCAAAAAAAAATTGGTAATAAGAAGAAAAATTGTCTTCTAACGGTTTTACTCTCAAATTTCTGTATATTGCACTATATATTGCAAAACGCGCTTTAGAAGTGAGAGTCCACGTCTGCCACTCTGAACTGAAATATGCATTGGCGGGTTGCGTTTGAAGAGTGCTACCTGGCGAATTTCGATTCGTAGTAAAATATTACGTAAGAATAGCTTATACCCCTCTACACCCGAGATAAGACCATGTAGAGATTTATTGAACCCCTCCTCCTCCTCGAGACCTTTATGTAATTTAATGAAGGGCCTCTAATAGTTATCAATAGTGCTATGAGATGGCGCCATTCAATCAAGTCTAAAGAAGGCTGACAGGAAACATTCGTAAGCCATTATATCTTTACTTTTGCTTATTTGGCTTTGCCGATTTAAAATAATACTAACCATATAGTAACTTATAACCCAACTTAAACTGAAACCTAGGTACAGTCACCCACTCGTTAAATTACACAATTTGGATTTTAAACCATTTAAAGTTCTATTATAATAAAATGGGATTAATGGATAATGATCCACAATTGAATACCAATTAGTGAAAATAACCTTATTTGGGTAATTTTATTAGCTCGATATTAAATAAATTTACTTATGGAAATGTGCTTACCTAATTACAGTACTTTTTTAATTTTCTATTAATTATATCTACCTAAAAAATTCCCCAAGTTGACATGGTATCAACTTTTAGAAAAGGCCGTTCGTTTATACACAAGTAAATAATGTTAAGAAATACACCACAAAGAAATGGCTGATAGCTAATCTCTTTTTTTGTTTTTCTAAAAGAATAAAGCTGACAAGAAACTCAATAGTCAATATTTTAAGTTTAAGAAAAAATGTTACCTTTTTACATCCAGTGGCTTGAGGTGAAGTCCCGGGATGCTCCGCTGGGTACTGTTGCTTGTTTACCGACATCGCTGTGACATAGGTAACATTTTAATTTTTAAATATGAAATAAAACTTTATCCCTGTAAGGTTGGTCAGAGGTATTTTAGACATCAACTGCTCTTTATATCCACCTTTTACCTTAGTATTACGTCTCTAACATGATAGTGATCCTATCGTGGCCATTGGGCAAAATTCAGACTCGAGACATCTTTTAACATTATACAAATTGTGATTATTTGTTTTCACTAACGGGTGTCGATCCTGTGACCTACGACAGGGCAGTCCATCTTACTAACGATGCGCCATTAGAATAATTCAGAATTATTAAATTGTAAAAATTTATACCGAATTGAAACTTACATATATAACATATATTATAGTTACAAAAAATATAATAAGTATTACCTACTTAAGTAGTTATAAATGTATTACCTGTAGAAGGTACGTTCGCTACAACGGGCTGTTTTCTCGATGGTTTGAGGCCGTTCTGAGATATAACCGGAGCGCCACCTACAAGTAATAAAAAACAAACAATTACACAAAAAAACAATTTAAATTAAAAAAAACAAGCCACCCGAACAATTAAAGCGGGGCATAGCGAGTACTTGCTCGAACGAGCTGCCTGAACCAGGAAAATACCTCCTTACAGAAAACCGCAACCACGACCTCGGTACGGTCGAAACACAATTGTTAGGCGGCCTCGGCACGTACTAACGGCCCCAGACGACGATCTCGCTGTCCGGATAGTTGAGAATAGTCTCAACGACCTCCCCTAATAGGACCTGCCCCAAACACGACGCCGACGTCCCCGGGTTTGTCGGCGAACGCACGGATACACAAGGTATCAAAGAGTGCCGTCGCGCTTCGCAATCGCAACCGCGTAACCCCTCCTGACGTTGACTCAGCTTCGGGTTCGAGGCTCACGCTGGTTGAAGGGACGACCCCAAGACCCCTTGAGCGTTGGGCACTATATGGGCTGAGACTCCTCCAGAGTCTCACCTCAAAAGCCCGGTGGAGCAGTAATGGCTGCATTGTCAGAACTAGAAACTGCGCAGCCGACCATTCTCTTTTTAACGAATATATAGATATCCTGCCCGGTCGATACTCAGACCTACATTATCCCGGCTACAAACTCGAGCACAATTTTGTGATTCATGCCGGTCTATCTACGTTTGTCCGGGAAGATATCTGCTGTGCTGCCTTCATAGCCTTGAAGACGGAGAACTGTCGATATTGTGGGTGCGCGTAGATCACGGTGGCCACCCTCGTATCTATGCGTGCCTATACAGGTCTCATAGCGGTGACATGGATGTAGCTCGACTCTTCACGCACCTGAGTTTTAAGACTGACAAAGTTCTAGAGCAATATCCCACAGCAAAACTAGTTATTTTGGGAGACTTTAACGTTCACCATCGTGAGTGGCTCAGTTCTCGAACCAATAACTAAGCAGGGATATCTGCTCATAATTTTGCTCTGACCTATGGATTCTCTTAGCTGGTACTTCCTCCAACGAGAGTACCAGATATAAAGGACCATACGAGCTCACTGGACCTTCTGCTGACGTTCTGCTACATGTACGTTTGTTATCTCTGTGGCATAGATTTTAGGCTTTGCCGCATGTTACATTGATTGCTTGCTACAATAATGGCAGATTTCGTACTTCATACCATACGACAGATTGTACGCTCGCTACTGCATGAACGAATATGTCCCCTACTAGACGACAGAATGTATGCTCGCTGCATGTATGGCAGATAATACGCTCCATACCATACGTTTCCCCTAAATATGTCCCAGTCTCTTACCAATAGAGGCTCTGAGCTCGCACTGTGCGCCGGCGGTCCCTGCTCGACACTTGCACGTATAGTCCGAGCTGGAACCCTCCTGTCGCACGCACCGTCCGCCGCGCGCACACGGGTTCGGCACACACGGGTCCTGAATTAAACAAAAATGTAAGCACGTGTAAGATGTGATCGCAATTTTAATAACCTAATGTTATTATTATATACCTTGCAACCCCCAACTCTTTCAAATTTTCCTTTAGCCATAGGTTGTGTGGCAGAAATCCCTTCTTGGCGGTAACACCGCCTATTGTGCATTGCATTTTCTAATTAGTGTTCCTTAGATTAAGTTATTTGTTTGGTGTACAATAAAGAATATTTATTATTATTCTTATAATTATTAAATCTTCCCTCGATTTCTTTCACAAGTGGAATACACTGTTCTTACCTGGTTATGCCTGGTGGCGTCCTCTTGAACGTGGTGAACAGATGGTGGGGCAGGGCTGTCTTCTTCTCCACATCCAGCGGCAGTTCGTTGAACGCGAGCCGCGTTAACGAAGTCTACGCGTTTGTGATTTATCCACGCTTCTTTGAGACAACCTGTTATCAAGAAATAGTTTTTATTTACTTTTGGAAAAATATAAATTGATCAGAATTTAGATTATCTGTAGATTTTAAGTCCTTGTTACTTAGTCTTAAGTCTTGTTTATAAAACTTCCAATTGCAGTACGGGTTCTATTGTAATAAACAAGCGTAACTGTTAATAAACACAAATAAGATTTTTACCCGAAAATTATTATTATTGTTATTTTAGGAGAGAAAAACGCAAAATTTAGATTTTTAGTTTAGGCAACTTCTGCGCTCCCTACATAACTCTTATAAACACAGTTCTTTATAGAATCAAGAAACATACAAATATATATATAGTAAAACAAGGTTTTCTGACCTGGCGGTCAAAACTCATAAATACAGTCGCCATATTAAACGGTGTGAATTTACAACGATACTAGCGACCGAACTCAACTCAAGATCAGAAAAGTTCAGGACAAAAATTCAAAGGATTTAAACTGAAGTCAGGACTTGAACGTGGTGCAGCGCTCTGAATCAGTCTAAGTGCTTTGTCAGTCGAGCTTTTAAGGTACAATTCTGAATGATTAAATCTTTGTTACGAAAATCAGCTTGTAACGAACATTATCAACAAACGAATTCTAGGCAACTATAGGCAAAGTATTGTAGGTACCTCAAAATCTAGTTAGTTCAGTTGGCAGAGCACATAACTTTGCTGAGTTGCTATGCGCATGCTGAAGAAGGGTTACTGAATTTTACAATCGGTGGCACAGTAGTTTCAACAAATGTGTTTTTATGTAGTTTAGCGGCATTTTGTGTGTTTCCAGTGCAATCTCGGGATAGAGGGGAAAAGGGAAAGAGAAAAGAGAGGGGGCTATTGCGAAACAACGTGTTATACTCACCCTTAAAGCTGGTAATGTTCCGTAGGTGCCACTTGGAGAAGGCATCCTTGCCGACGTCATCAGGGACACCTCCCAGGAACATGGGGCGCTCCAGTCGAAGATATTCTTTAGTGCCTGAACAACAAGAAATTATTTGAATGATCAGCCATCCATTACTGAACCCATATGGAAAAGTTAGGACCCAAGACTAAGCGAAACCAGCCTTTGGGATAAATGTGTGGCTTACACACATTTCCAAGCGAGTTTTGCTCGGAAATACACGGAGAACACGAAATGAAACCAAGCTAAATTGATTTTTCACCCTCGTAAACTCCTGATAATGTAAATTTCATCAAAATCGTTAGAGCTGTTTATGAGAACGCTATGACGAGCAAATATATATATTTATATATATATTATAGTATAGGAACCCTGTATATTACCTTCATTAATAATAGATCTGGCGGGCCCGTCGTCTACTCGAAGCGTGAAGTTTTTCTTCACAGCTAGCAGCTCCGCCTTGTGGTAAGCGCCGTCCGACACCATCTCGAAACTGATTAAAAATACATATGGTATAAGAACAAGTATCGTTGCCAACATCGATCAACCCCATGATACAAACGGCATTAAAAGGGTGCGGATTCGATTCTTGCACAGAACAAACATTTATGTGATGAACGTTTCGTCTTCAGTCTGGGTGTTTTCTATGTTTAATAAATACATATGTATTTGTACCACTAGTCGGGTATTTATTGTTCAAGATTTGCTTACTTTGAAACTAGATGGTGCTGTGTGTGATATGTCAGAGTATTAAAAAAATAAATGTAATGTGTTTTTGAGATAGGATATGTGTGAGGGAGTGTGTGGGTGTGTCGGTGGGTGTATTTATACATATAAGAGTGTGCATATATGTGAGTGAGAACGAAAGAGTGAATATGAAAAAGAGAAATAATCATTATATCATATAACTCCCTCGCAGCTTAGTTGGTAGTTTGACCGGCTGCCGTGCAGAGGGTGTGGGTTCGATTCCCGCACTAGACAAACATTTATGTGATAATCATTTCTGTTTGTCTTAGGTCTGGGTGTATTTATATATGATATGTATGTATTTACAAAAAAAATAATAATATTATGAATTTGTATCCGCTGTCTGGTATCCATAACACAAGGTTTGCTTCTTTGGAGCCAGACGGCGCTGTGTGTAATGTCCAAAAATATTTATTTTATTTATTTATTTTTTATAAATTATTTTATTATAAATTACCTGTACATAGTAGAAGTGGGATGGTTGCCGACGTCGTAACTGATACGTATACGTCCGTTAAATAATTCGACAGCGAGATGCTCGTTATCGCCGAAGTACATGAGGACTCCGTGGTTTTGACTTGTACTGAAAACTAAAGAAAAAAAAACAAATCAGTGGTGACGACGCCCCATTTTTAAAGAAATAGGAGATTTGGCCAATCTTTGGGAAGGCAGCTGTCACTATCTGCCCTACCCTGGCTGCAGTCATAAACACGAAACTTACCAAGAGTAACATTAGCGTTGGGTGAAGTTCTAAGCGGTTCCAGTTCGACAAGAGAGTCGTTATGGTTGAAAGTGAGAGATGTGAGGTATTCACAAAGCCGGCCTGGAAACAAATACAATACATAAATTTTTAATCAGTATCTCTGTACTAATCGATTAAAAGGAATTTGTTTTGTTAGTAGAGTTTTTTTTTTCAACTACACTAAACTTATTTGCCTAATAAAAGCAAGAAAATACAGTACTTTTTTAAAGTGAAGTAAAGTTGAAAAGTTATAATTACAAAGTTACCTAAGCAAGTTACTTTTAATAAGCTTTAAATTATTAAAAAACATAGTTAAGATGTCAGTCGAGGTCATAATTTTGCTATAAATTTTTTAAACAATAATTATTTTTTAATATTTTATACTTTTTTATCTTTTATCTTGGAAATAATTAATATTCTCTTTTTTGTGCACTTAATCTCTATTTTTATCATTTCGCTTTCTAAATCATGCATTGGTGCACACAATTAAGGTGGCAAATAAGCAAGCGACCCGCCTAATATTGAGCGGTTAACGTACCATACGAACACTTGTAACACCAGTGATAATTCGACTTCAAATAAATAGGTAATAGGTAAGGCACGACCGAGATCTCGGTCTCGGTCTCGGTCTCGGCATTCTCGGCTACAAATCCAACCGAGAAATTTGTCTCGGTTCTCGGCTAATTATTGCCGAGATTCTCGGTCAGGACCGAGATTGTAACTTTGTTCGGATCGGCATTCAAATTTTACCGCGCGTGGCCACGCACCGCAGCGAGAAGTCGATTGGTGTAAGTGCGTCAGAGAGCTGAATTGTGATTGGTTAAAGTCTTGGCTGCGCTTTTTCAAGATGTCGAAACTCGGTAGAATAGCACTTACTTAATGATGGAACGACTGCTTGAGCAAAAAAATTTTTTGAACCTATACCGTATTGAACAATGAGGCATACTAGAAATTAACAGTGATGAATGGAATTTCATGAAAGATATAGTGAACGTTTTGCAATGCTTTTAGCAAGTCACGTTGGATAACTCTTCCTACTCGTCCTGTGTTTCAGTGGTAATGTTTAATGGTAAATTGGTGCCAACACAAAACATTCAGTCCTTTAATGACCAGGAAGATGATAATTAAAATCACGCAGAGACGATGAAGAGCAAGCTACTGGATGCACTTAATTAGCGGTTTTCATTTGTTAAAAGTTTTTTGCCACTAGTTACTGCAACACTGATCGATCTACGGTTTAAAACTAAATATCTAACTGAAAGCGAAGTTAACTCAGCCAAGCTTCATATTATCGAAACTCTCGCTATCAATGAAAATGTAGGATCAGATTCTCGTGAGACGACATGGGCATCTTCAACTAACTCATCAAACATGGCTGCAACAAATCAATCCAACTTATGGGCAGCTCATGATTCGATAGAGTTGGAAGACGAGCCAATGACTAATGACGAATACAGTTCAAGCTCTGTGATCGAAATAGCGCTAGAAAGCTTCCTTAGGGAGCCAAGACTGCAAAGAAATGCAAATATTTTTGATTATTGGTTTTCGTCAACTTATAAGGTGCTTAACCTGCAGCAAATAAGTTTTTATCTGCGCCGCCTACTAACGTAGCAAGTAAACAACTGTTTAGCAAAGCTGGACAATTGTATGACGAGAGGCGACATTCTTTGAAGGGCGAAAATGCCGAAAAATTGCTTTTTTTATGTTATAATATAATGTTATTTAACTTTGATTATTGAAACATTAGTAATGTATTAAAAATTTAACAGTATTAAAAAAAAATTTTTACACGCTTTGTCTATTCTCGATCTCGGTTCGGCCGAGATATTATTTTATTCTCGTTCTCGGTCTCAGTCTCGGCCGAGAACGAAAAACCCATCTCGGTCGAGCCTTAGTAATAGGATTTTGCAAAATCGTAATTATGTACGTACAACTAGATATTATTTTCTATCATTAGAATTCGAAAGGTGCGCATATAGATATACAAACAAACCATGATTTTAAGCAATATGACTGAGTAACAAAAAATTTACAAATAGTGAGTTTGAAAGAGACAGGATGCTACGTACCTGAGTATCCGGGCGCGCATTTGCACAGATAGTCGTTGGCCGGCGCAAGGAGCGGACGTTCCATCATAATGTCGTCCTGAGAACAAGCAACTAGCTTTGTAATTAATCTACTGTAAACTACGTTTTGTGAATTTGTGGCACATTGACGCAGCTAGTATCGTTAGGGAAAGAAGAGAGAGGGTTACATTTTACTGTCATAGTTTTCAAGGCCAGGAATTTATTTCGGGGTGGGGGGAAGAGCGTTTCAAACTCTTTTCAAAAATATTTAATAAAAAATAATTTTGTAACGTAAAAATAAAAATTGGTAGCCTTTCAATGTAGTTCTGCGACTGTTGTCATATATGTCAGCGGTCGGTAAGGCTAATTCAGTAGCCAAAGTGGCGGTTCAAAAATCTGACAATCAAGTGGCTAATTTGTACTAAGCCAGTGCAGTGAAAAATAGGCCTAAGCCTTCTTTTCCTAAGGAGATCCCTGTGCCTCTAGTAAAGACAAACAAGAGCTGAGGCATTAATAAACATACGTGTAACGCGAGCGTAGGTAAATAGCAGACTCCGTGTACGCAGTCGTGGTGCGCGCACGGGGAAGTCCCCAGCGCAGCGTGGGGCGCTGCCTCGCAGTACCTCCCCGCGTACCCCGCCCCGCACGCACATCTGTACTCGTCTAGACCGTCCAAGCACGTCGCACCGTTCTGTAACAATCAGAATTGTATCACAATAGGTATAAGTAATACCACTTTCTGCAGTTTGAGCCATCTCCACCACTCTTGGAGTCGATTTCGCTGCTCCTATGTGACGATAATGTTAATGTGACCGAGTGGGCACAGAGTAAGGTTAGATACAGTGGTCCGTCAAAAGGAGAAAGTGACCTCACTAGCCTTAGCATTATGGGGACGTCCTAGACCCCTAGACGCCATTTATCAGACCTCTTACTTACTTACTCTGTTACGTGATAGTATGTTGGCTGAGATATTCATAAAGAAGGCCTTAGATAAAGTGGTTTACCTGACACATGTGGTTGATACAATAATCAGCATTGATATACAGTTCAGGCTAGAATGAAAACACCTCCGTTAACACACGGATTCAAATTCGGTTGTGCAAAACTTTTAAGGAAATTTTAGGTCTGTAACTCCTTTGTTTACTAGACTAGATTGCCAGACGGCAAAGTGACGTTTTTACCTTGGATACGGAACCCGAAAATTTTAATGATGATGATTATAGGTATATTGTTGTTTACCTGACACATGTGGTTGATACAGTCATCAGCATTGACGGTACAGTTCGGACCGGAATATCCCTTGGGACAGGCGCAGGTGTAGTGGCTGTAGTGATCAGTGCACACAGCTCCGTTAGCACACGGATTGAACTCCGTTGTGCAAAATGGAATTTTCTTCTCGCAGAATTCTCCTGTTAAAGAGAAATTTATTGATAAAATTTGAGCTAGTTCAATTTAACTTCAGGTTAATAGGGTATGATACGGAACCTGAGGAAAAAAAAGAAAAAAAAAAAAATTAGACACGATTAATGTCTCACCCATGAAGCCTGGCGCACATTTGCAGGAGTACCCCTCTAGGTGGTCGAGACAAGTAGCGTTGTTCTGACACCGGTGTCCTTCGCAGTCGTCGATGTTGACCTCGCAACGCACTCCGGTGTATCCAGCTGAGCAGGAACAGCTATAAAAATAAATTTTTATTTTGTTGTTGGGAAAACATAGGCATATTTTCATTATATTATTTTATCAATGCCGTTTTAATACATAGGTAAATTAAAAAGAGCCACTCCACTGCAGAGCACTCTTATTAGTTTTTAGTAATAAGTAATATTATAATTGATATTACTTGTGCTCAATAGGTGGCGTTGTAATAAAAATAATCAAACTATGGTTTTGATGGTTAAATCAAGTGTTATACAGATGGTTTACTTATACGATACCTGCCAAACCTTAAGAGGTTCTGGGTTCGATTCCTGGATTTTTGATGTGAAGTTGTGCTTTAATGTACAAAATCACTAACTGAATTATTCTGTTTTGACTTAGAGATGGGTGGGATGGAAAATAATTTTATTTAAGTTACAGTCTACATCCTTGGTATTGACTATCCTTGAAATCACGGTTTATTTTCATCAGCTGCTCAGAAAATAGTAGATAATTTTAATTAATTTGTTCATGTGTAGGTATAGGTAAGCACCTAAAGGTGTAGGTATTATTTTACATTACATTCTGCATGTCAGACCTATAATATTCATATAAGCTGGCGTAGTTAAGAGATTTCAATTCATTTTACAAATCATATAGTATTTTCGAAAGAAAATTATCTTTAAACATGCAACCTTGCACAAGTTATATACCGTTATGTACTACAAAAAATGGGCTCCTTAATAACTAATGTTATACTCTATTTAGGACTACCAACCCATACTCACTGTATTGCGCTGTTAGCTCTTAGGTTATGTCGACAAGAGTTCCTATAAGGCTTTGAAAATGGCTCCAGCAACGAAAACATCAACATCTACCTAGACCCACAGATGAGGTGCTATCATAATTTTAAATACATTCCTGGATCGTCCTTCTTGCACGTTAGGCATCAATTACCACTAACGGAGAATTTACCATAGAAAATAGTATATACATACCTGAATAGTTCTTCTTCCAGTACGTAAAGCCTTCAGTAAAACTAGCTAAGCACGAGCCGCTATTTTAATTACAAAACAGTTAATACTTACCTGAAACGTCCGTTTTCTAGCATGAGAGGGAGGCACATATTTACATTAACGGAGCACAAGACGCCATTTTAAACAGTAAACACATACCTGAATCGTCCTTCTTCTAGCACATGACAGACTCCATGAGCACAGGGTGCGCCGTAGCACGCGTCTATCTCGTGCTGGCACGTATCGCCATGATACCCACGGGCGCACGAGCACGTGAAGCCTCCAGTAACACTAGCGGAGCACAAGCCACCATTTTGACAGGGCTGAGTGTAGCAGCGGTCGCATTTTGATATCACGTCAGAAGGTGGGTTTCCTGTGTATTGCATTTGCTTGTAATGAAAGTTGGTTGAATAATTAGAATAACTTGTTATTTATTTATTTAAAACTTATAGCACATATAAAAACTTTTGAAATATTAGTTTAACCTATAAAATTTTATGCATTAAGGCGGACTTGTTATGCACTAGGCATTGACTCTAAGTTATAGCAAAAAGTTAAAAAATGTAACTATAAAACGTTGAATTCCATAGAAAAAAGTTTAAGGCGACATTATGGCATAAATTACTTAATAAGTATATGACGAATATGTGTCATAGTAATGTATATGACATTGCCTAGTGATTTTTAGTAAGTACATTAACATGCATATCGTTAGTTTTACCGAAATTAGCTTTGTGGCCTATATCGCCCTCTTAATTTCAAACATTACTATGTAGTTCAAATGTTACGTCGTGTACGTGTTACGTCGTTTTATACTTTAAAAAATTTAAGTAATAATAAATATTTTACCTTTACAAATGAACGCAGTCGATTGGGTGCTTAGTATAAGCTTGTCTCTCATTAGCGGTGGGTCGGAACAGCGAGCGATACCAGGCTCTACATACTCTCCTGCGCTCTTCACCCACTCAGACAGCCAACGTGTGTTGCAATCGCAGTAGAGCGGGTTCGATCCCAAGGCACTGTAGAAGAAATAAAAAACCAAGAGATGGTAAACTCCGCTTTTTCATATATTTTTAGCGATTTCTTGAGTTTTTATTTACCATTGTAGTAAAATTTTGCAGCAAAGTAAGGTTAAAATATATTATGTTTGTATACATAGACAAATTAATAGAAAATACATAGGTAGTGATTTTAATATATTTAAAAATATTATGTTTTATTATTATCTTTTTATTCTATTATTTTGTGCAGTAAGGCCAGTAAATGTAAATAAATATAGCCTAAAATAATATAAAGTTTTTCGCTTTTATTTTTAATATGATAATAATATTATATTAAAATATATTTATTTATTATAACATATAATTTAAACAATATAATATACTGATATACTCACACATGAGATATAGATTCCAAGTCTCTGAATACTCCATCGGCGAGCATCGAGATATTATTCCCGTGCAAAGATAGTACCCGAAGCTGTGTCAGACCTTTTAATGCGTCGCGCTGGAAATAATAGCGTAAATTTGTAATACACTGAAAAAAATCTTGTAAATATTTTATTTCGGGTATATGGGAAGAGACAAATGAGGGCAAAGTCAAAAAAGAAAGCTTAGTCGACGATCAATTAGTATATATTTTATCATTTAAAATATCAAACTGATTTAAGCGGTTAAAACGCCGCTATTGTGCCGCACTTTATGTGACGTGGAAGTCTATGCTAACCATGTCCACAATCCAATCTGATCTAGAAATGTAGGTATTCATATACTTTTTAACTGTAGGTAACTAAATAAACCTTGTTAAAAAACCAAACAAAGTAGTGTATTGTGTTAGAATACTACTTTTAATGTGAGAAAACTTGCACTTAAAGAGAGAGACAGGGTGTGAACGACCGTTCTGTACGTAATAAATGTAATTTGTGTCCCTAGTCTCTGTGTGTATGTGAATGTCGTACCTGCACACATCTGAGCTTGTTGTAGCTCACGATCAAAGTGGACAGTTTAGTTAGACCTTCGAACGTGTTGTTGGCCAATACGCTGATCTTGTTGTTTGAAAGGTCTAGACGAACTAGTTGGGTAAGATGGCGGATTCGATCTAGCGATATGCTGGTTATTTCGTTTGACTCGAGGTACCTGAAAGGCAATTTCAATAAATAGTACATTGTGTATTAAAGGAGGTAGGAGAAAATTATCAACGAGAGGCTATAGAAGGCCTAAGGCCGATTTGGTGACTCGATTTGTAATCTCTGTACCGCCCGTGTTACACACAATGTTTTTCATCACATTTACGAGTAAATAAATAAAAATACAAAGTAAAAATAATTTAACTCACTAAAAAACAATTAAAATGGAATTGAATCTAGTATCTATTATCTAGAGAATTTATGAATTTATTAATTTATGTATTAAAATGTTTTGGTTGAAGTTAAAACTTGTATTTGTTCGCTTGGCACGTATAGTTCGTAACTTGAACCACAGATGAGGCTTTTAAACATACTTGATAGCGTGTCGTGCGTTCATATGTTATTATCGCCCGTGGGTTCTATGAAGTCTTCGTTTTTTTCTTTAATTAAATTTACAAAGAAAAAGCCCGTGAAATTAATTAAGATCTTAGCACCCAATTTGCCTGCACATAATGATACTGTTTATGAGTATAAGTGTGATGAAAAAATAATAATTTAATATTACAGTTTCAGGATAAAAAAGTGCGAATCGTAGACAGACACCGAGGCGGAGCTTCCGTAAGTACTTTAACCTCTGTTTAATTTGCAAAACCTTATTTTATTTTTATCTAACAGTCTGATCCATATTTTACATTTGGCCTTAAGTCAAAAACTTTATCGTATACAATTATAAAATTTTATTTAGTTGAAATATAGTTTGATGTGCAAACAAAGACCTTTCACATGGGAATTTTTTATCCCAAAACGAACACAATCTTTGAAGTTTCTTTTAAGAGAATACGATTTGCGGCACCTCGCAGCGTGCTTCATACAAACAAATTTCCTACTTATTTTTGACATGTACTCATCAAACACTATGAAATTTTGTAGACATGATCTCAAGCCGAATATATATATATATATATATATATATATCTGGTTTTCCAAAATCCTAAAAAATGTTTTCATTAAGATGTAATCTTATTTGAGACCATTTGTATGAAAAGCTAGAACGTAATTCGAACTTTTTCGAGTAAAACAACTTTATATTAACTCATGATAAGAGTTTTTGTTTTATAATGAATTTTGAAGTTAGGTTTTGTTACTATGCAAACTTACAATTCGGTAGTTTGACGTGGTATGTTAGCCGGCAGTGCAGTGAGTTGTGTTCGGGAACATCTCACAACAGTTCCTGTGCAACTGCACTGTGCAGGACAGTAGTCTGCAGACAAGCAGCCTTTGTCTTCAGCTGAAAAAGTAAAGAGAGCTCCAATTATAATTTAGGGCCTGGTACTTTGGGAACATAAAACTTCTTACAGAATATGTTGGCCTGGTCACTTTCAAGATTAATAGGATAGAAGTTCTCACAGAAGATGTAACCTCTACTCTCATGCAATAGTAAAACTGCTCAAACACAAATCAATACTCACTACAATTTCTCACTTACCTGAGCATTTAAAATCAGACATATCCAGGTGCTGTATGTTGGCGTCTCGTAAGGTGAGAGGCGCCCCACAACTGGCTCCTGGAGAGAGTCGTCGCGCTCGCAGCCAATTCGAGAGCCAAGATAAATGACATGTGCATTCGAGAGGGTTGCTCTCTAAGTTCCTTAACATAAGAGATTATCTTTATAGTTAGCATTTTAATTTTCTATTGATAGATGAATTGGCTTTCCTAATGTGACACACGGTGAAAAAATAAATAGGACCACTACGCACTGTAGGCGCGCGGAACCCTCCATACGTTATACCTATACAGGCGAACCCAAGGCGTATCAAACATGTTACAAGTTTCCACCGTGTGGTAGTTAGTTAGCAGACGTAGTGCATAAAATGAAACTGTTTGAAAATATAGAAAATTGTAAAGACTGAGATATGTAGGTACTTACAATGTTGACAACATGGCCAGATGGTCAAATGCGCCAGGCGTTATACATCTGATCTTATTATCTGTCAAAGATCTGGAAGAAATGTTTAAACAATTACTAATAACTAAATGAAATAAACAACATATTTTTTAGAGCTTAATTAAAATTAAACATTTTCGTTAAAACAAAATGCGCCATGTTGTTTATTTCTTTGATTTAATATTCAAATCAAAATGCGTGTTTCGATGATGCAATAACGTAAAACAATTTGTGCATTTATAAGAGTATAGAACCGGTGAAATCACTAAATTAGAATTTTAAAAAATGTTCACTTTGCGTTTGGCTTGTATAGACTATAGTCTAGATACTAGGTAACTATCTGAAAACGGTATTAACTTCTATTAGATAATAAAGTTTTGTAACATTTGAAATACCTATTTCAAAAGTTTTCATTTTATATATACATTAAATTAAATTAAGAGCGAGCAAGGCTCAAATAATGTATAGGTATTACAATTTCTAATAACCCAACTAGCAAAAATGCTATAAAAGAAAATGCTATAAACACAAAAGAGTGATATCAAAGTCATATAGAAGTAACACTTGTGACTGCAGGTCATATATATGTATTTCTTAAAGCGTTTTAGCTGTATAAGGCTTTACAGCAAAATTGTGACATTAACCTATCATATAAACGTTTACTCTGCCACTTTGTATAACGCCTATATCACTATTGCAAACAGGCACTCACAACAGTCGTTATCGAGCTACTATGTTGTATATAAGGCTTTCATGGTACCGTTATGAAGCGGAACCACACTATTATGACTCCTAAATAACTAATATAACACTGGTGTTTAAATGCTCACTATCACTGCTTAACCGTGATGCAGCAGCTCCCGTTAACAACTGCTCTAAGATCGTCCTAATTGGACCTTAATTAACACTCAAAAGTTGTAAAAACGTATTTACAAGGCTTAGATAACACTAGTTACATAACAACATTGTTATTTCCTATTTATCACTAAAAAGTCACATATCGCTTCACTATGATATATTTACAGGACCTTAAATTTATTATGGCTGCGAGATGTTGTAATTCGGTTGTATATGAGGAACCGCAACTCTATTCAGTTATATATCAAAGTCTTAAAAATATTTGCTAATTAATTTATATTTATTTGTCTACATATTAATGAATTAACGAGGGGCATGCAAAATACACCATTAATATACTACTAGAATATCAATAAAAATGCAAGCGCAAGTGATATTGAACTATTTATTACAATACTATCGCTCGTTACAGTATACAAGAGCATTAACATTAAACAAATAATAACTTAGCAATTATTTTTGTCTCCAAACTACGAAATTTATAGATAGTCGACACAACAGTAATTGAATTTGTAGTAAGAAGGAATAGCAACAATACATTAACACTCAATGGTTGTATATCAATGTTCACGTGGCTGTTTTATTACTTCATAGTGATACCAGTGTTTAAAATTCCCTAATATATTACCGAAAAGTCATAAAGAACAACGCATATATGACAAATATGTATCTAATTAGCCCCAAGCGGAGGTGCAATACAATAACTATATCACTTAAACGTTTTAAATCTGGGGCCCTTTCCGCGTTGTAGAAACGTTTCTAATATTCTAATACGACCAATCATGAACACCATTTTGCACCCAGGAAACGTTCCTATAACCGATATACAGCTAAGATTTGCTAGTTGAGAAACTATTTTATAATAAAAAAAAAAATAACTGCTGATCCGATCTTGGTGCGGGCTCGAACCCCGTACTGCACGAGCATTTGTGTTTGCCTTGACGCTGGGTGTTTTCTATGTATAATATGTATGTATTTACAAAAAAAAAAGTATTCATGTATGTGTATTAGCTGTCTAGTCCCTATATTACAAGCCTTGCTTAGTTCGAGATCAAATGTTTTGTGTGATGTACAGGAATATTTATATTAAAATAACTCACAGAACATTCAAACTGTGCAACCCGAAGAACATCTTGTCCGTAACCGTCTGTAGCAAGTTTCCGTCCAGCAGTAACTCTTGTATGTTGGCAGCACCATCAAACGCGTTATCTTCTATTACGCTTATACCTGTTAACATCATACGTAGTATTGCTACGAATTTGGGTAACAAATACCTTTTGGTGATATAGATCATTTATTTGCACTTCACTGTACACAATAAGACACAATCCCAATAGTCCGCAAACGTCTGTTTTCGTGTAATTCTCGCGGTAGTCGTCTTTATGTGTACATATTAGCTTTGAAGTACCTTTCCAAAATCGCAAGTTAGAACCAATCTGAACCCTTGCAGTTTTAGTATATATTAGACAGATGAAATGTCGATCATTCATAGTTTAACGTGAACTCCTGTGAAATGAACATCCTATTGTTTGCATTTTTGTCGTAAAAAACATTGGCGTTCGATTTAGAATAAACCTTATGGTTATAAGGTTGACTTTTGTCTATGGCGCGGTTCCTCTCCAGTTCTTCACAGTTGTAATGAAGACTATTACAAAAAATTCTTATCTTTGAGGTGCTAAAAACAGAATTAAGTTCATATTTAACGGTATTTTAGGTATGTAATAAAAAACCTCCCAAACTTTCAGTTTTTTAAGTTATTTGTAATTCCGGGTATTCCAGAAGGAGCTGTGTCCACTCCCAATCCTCAATTGGCAAGATCAATACATATCCTAGAAACCCCATTACTTATCTTGAATACACCTATGCTTAGTGCGACCCCTTCGACAGTAAGAACCATTCGTGGAATTAGTACTTACCGTTGTTCCGGAAATCCAGCTTGGTGAGGTCTGGTAGTCTTCCGAAGAGACCATCTGACTTGATCTGACCCAGGTTGTTGTCCGGCATCACTCTGTAACATTTAAATATCTCAAATACCAGAGAAATGCTATTTATGTATGTTTGTAAAAGTCATCGGTCGTCGACAAAGATATAGCTTTAGCTATAGATGAGTCTCTGATAAAAACTTGTTAGGGATTTTAGGAGCATTATATAAAATTTTAAAGATATGGCCATAAGCACGATTTCATAGGCCATATAAAAGGAACTACTCAGGTAGAAATATTTATTTCTGAATTTGTAAAGAATTGTTACGATGTACAAATTACTATATGCGCATGAGGTTATGTGCGTACGTGTGTGTATATGTAAATACCTAAATGTTAAAGGAATAATATATACATACAAGTCTGAAGTCGGCACCATTTAGTTTTGACCTGATATTGAGCCCTCTGTGCGAAATAAATCAAATTTGAATTAGCAAGGGCAGGTTTTTAGTTTATTAGCATAGATTAAAAAATGGGTGTAATATATTTTCCTCAAAGATATTCGAAATTGTGCTTAAGAAGACATACCTACTCAGGTAAGATGACATACTGCTTATATCCGTTTCAATTTACGCGCCACAAGTGCCTAAAAGTCGTTTACACATTGACTTACAGATGGCGGCCCCGCTTAAAACTCCAGTAACCACCCGCTTTGGTCAAATTAGACTAAAAAATATGAGTAAAGCTACCTAAATTCCCACCAAGCTGAAAATCACTAAGATTGTTTAAAATATGATTAAAAATAAAATTTGAAAGTTCCCCATCTTTCCCCCGTATGGATTTTTTTTTATTCAAGGTCAAAGGTCAAAAAAAATAAGTTTTTCACGATTTTCAACAAAACGGTTAGTTTTATCATAAAAATACTAAATACAGAAGCTTAAAGACATCTTCCAACGCATTTATGAACAGTTTCGGAGATATGATATCTCCCTGTCTCACACCTCTCTGCAGTTAGATCGGTTTCGACTTCTGATTCTGGAGTCGGACTGACATCGTTATCGTACAAGCATTTTAGCACCTCGATATACCAATGATCAATACGGCATCTCTGTAGAGCCTGTAGCACTGCCCATGTTTCCACCGAATCGAAGGCTTTCTCATAGTCTACAAACGCTAAGTAAAGTGACCGATTATACTCTTCTGACTTCTGTATAATCTGCTGTAGCGTATTTATGTGCTCTACGGTACTATAGCCTCTTCGGAAACCGGCTTGTTCGGGAAGCTGGAAGTCGTCGAACTTGCGAGCGAGACGGTTCGTAAGTACTCTTGAAAACAGCTTATTAACATGGCTCAGAAGCATGATGGGTCTGTAATTCTTAATTTGTGCGTATCGTCACCTTTTTTAAAGAAAATCACCACCAAGACTCTGTGCCAGGCTTGTGGTACCTTGCAGCGAGTTGTAATATATGTAAAAATATTGTAACTTACACTTATAATATAAAATATACATAATTTATAACTTTATATCAGGTAAAATGAAACCCAGTCCCTTAATTTCAACCACGTTAGAAAAAAGGCACTAAGTATACTACCTTATAGGTGGCGTGGAAACGTGTGCATATTATGATCGTTATATCTCAAAAACGGTGGCTCGTTGAAAAAAAAGTATTGATACATTTTTTGTAGATAATTTTATGATCTATAATTTTCGTCTCAATTATTTTTATGATAAAACTTTCCGTTTTGGTGAAAATCGCAAAAAACTCATTTTTTTGACCTTTGACCTTGAATAAACAAAAATTCCATACAGGGTAAAGATGGGGAACTTTCAAATTTTATTTTTAATCATATTTTAAACAATCATACTGATTTTCAGCTTGGTGGGAATTTATGTAGCTTCAAATGTCTAAATTGACCGGGCTATGTACGCGACCATTTCGGTTCTAAAGTGTGAGAATGAATTCCCTGCCGATTGGCGAGCGGTGCGATGGTAGAAAGTAGCCGTGGGCATCATTTCAAATAATTCCTCAGAACACAACCTATTGTATAAGCGGTAGAACACACACAGGGAGGCAAAGTCTCTCCTCAGACTAAAGGGCTAAATACCGCAAGTGAGTTTGGGATCGTCAACAATTCTCACAGCCCGTCGTTGAACTGAGTCAAAAGGGCCAAGCTGGTATCCGGGTGCACCCACCCAGGGATGGCAGCAGTACTCCATATGAGGCCGGACTTGCGACTTGTAAAGCAGCAACCTATGCCCCGACGTGAAGTACTGCTTCGCTCTGTTGAGTACACCAAGTTTTTTGGACGCCAGCTTTACTTTGTCTAGCAAGTGTTCAGTTCCTAACATCGCTGGAGTGTCAACACCAATGATCCCAATGCTCTTGGAGATGGAGAGGGGAGTGTTCTGGAATTGTGGGACCATAGTGAATGGGGTTCATTTAGCGGTGAACGCGCAGACTTGTGTCTTTGAAGGGTTGAATCGGACTAAATTTTCCCGTCCCCAGTCAGAGACCTTGGACTGGACAGACTGATCTCGATTTGAGACACAAGTTCTCCATGTTTTTCCTCCATAACGGAACGAGGGATGCTTGCACGGCCCGTGTAATAAGCGTCTCCAGTGCTATCATCTGCATAGCAATGTATGTTGTTGATGTCCAACATATTATTGATGTGCAGTAGAAACAGCGTAGGAGACAGCACAGAGCCTTGCGGGACACCAGCATTAATGTCCATGCTATCAGAGCAACTACCATCAACTACGGTTCGTGTGCGTTTGCCGGATAAAAAGCTAACCACCCATTTGCACAAACCCTCGGGCACTCCGTAAGATGGCAACTTCGATAGAAGACCCCGGTACCAGACCCGATCGAACGCCTTCGCTATGTCCAGGCTACATGGCAATGCCTCTCCTTGATTCTCAATGGCTAGTGCCCATCGGTGTGTGAGATACACTAGAAGGTCACCAGGGATATCTGCTGATGAATTTGCTCTGACCTATGGATTCTCTCAGCTGGTACTTTCTCCAAAAAGAATACCAGATATAGAGGACCATACGAGCTCCTTACTGGACCTTCTGCTGACTTCACGTCCGGACGCATACTCCGTCTCAGTGGATGCGCCTCTTGGCTCCTCGAACCACTGTCTCGTTCGGACTCAAATGTCATGCACACATCGCGATCCTTCTGGGCCAACTAATTGGCGTCGTGTGTGGCACTATAAGTCGGCATAATATAACTGGGCTGGATTGCGAGAATTTTATGCATCGTACCCGTGGAGGCAGCTCTGCTTTAGCTCAGATGATCCTGACGTCTGCGCAGCCGCAGTCACTGAGACAATCTTCATTGGTATGGAATGTTTCATTCCTAACCTGCGAGTAGCTGCCGGCGTCAAAAAACGACCGTGTTTTAATAGGTCTTGCAGAAAAGCTAAAATTCTTAAGCAAACTGGGTATGAGGCTTGGACCACGGCTCGTAATAATAAGGATCCGAATATTTCTGAGTTAAAACCGGAAATCTCTATAACACAGCGAGAGGTCCGGCGGGCGTTGTTTTTCCTAGACGTTCATAAGTCGAGTGGGCCAGACGGTATACCAGCAGTGGTGCCTAAGCAGTGTGCTCCTGAGTTATGTCCTGTACTCACGCGCCTCTTCGCGCTTTGCTACCATACTAGGCAATTTCCGTCTTCATGGAAGACTGCGAATGTGCACCCGGTGCCCAAAAAGAGCGATCGATCAGATCCATCGAATTACAGGCCTATCTTTATTACCTCTCTCCTCTCCAAGGTGATGGAGCGTGTGATCAACACACGGCTTTTGAGATACCTAGAAAAACACTTTGATATGAGCTGTGGTTAATAAATATTATGAAGACTAAAGAATAATAAAAGTTACGTTAAAGTTTTGACACACCAAAGGCGGCAAATATTTCATACCTTTAAGAGTAATTATTTCAACAGAATTTATTTTAATTATTAACTTTCCTGTAGCGCCAGGATTCATTTTTGTGCTTCGTAAATAATCGTTTATAATATATAACCCTAAATTTATTTTAAAATACCTTTGAACTTTTAAATATTTGCCTTAAAATAAAAAGTATTTCATCTTAAGCACAATTCCTCTATGTGGACGAGTGTGTGAGTGTGATTAAGGATGTCTGAATTAATTTATGTAAGTAGGTATAAGTTGGGCATATGTTTAAGTATGAGGAAGGATGTGTGTTGTGTAAGCGTATGTTTGTGTCTGTATTCATGTTGGGTACTTTCCATAGTTATTTATTTATTTATTCGAGATCTCAACACCTTAATTTACAAAAATTAAGTCTAGCTTGAAAAAAATACTACAAACTTATGCCAATAAAAGAGCTTCTCGACATAATGTAGCACTAACCATTTTTTTTTAAAAAAAGTTAAACTTTAAATAAGTATAAAGTTATGACACTTATTAATCAGCACTTACAGAGCAATTTAATAGTCATCACTAAACATTACTGAAAATCAAATGTCAAAAAATGACATATTGGAATTGTTGTGGTTTAGACAAAATAAACAGATTCTTTTATATAACTAAGACAGGTTAATTAATGGAAGAATAAGATAGTTATTATTTAGAAAAATTTATAATATGTAAGTATACTTACAAAGCATCAGTATTGAGTGGCAGATCCCTTGGCACGTCGGCGAGTGCTGCACGCGCGCACGTGACGCTGACCGAGCGCGCTGCGTACTCGCACGAGCACGCGCTAGGACACGCCCCCGTCACGCCGCAAGCGTTGGGTGACTCCTCGCCGGCTGTAACATACACACACACACACACACATACAAACATAATTCCGTACAGAATTACGATCAACTTTCATTGTCGTAGGTATTTGCTACATTAGATGCCATATATCTCTTTTAATCTTCACCTAACAAAATATAAGTAAATTTAATACTTACGCTTGCATTTGAAGTTGTCTTCTCTTAAGGCATCGATTCGCTTGCGAGCCATTCGTTTTGGCGACTCGCACTTTGCTCCTGAGGTCTCAATAGGGTTCTTCCGTAAGTACGCAGCAAGCCAGCGCAGAGAACAGTCGCAAGAAAAAGGGTTCCGTCCCAAATGCCTGTTAAAATTATTAAAAACAATGTTTAATTATGCTTAAATGTTGGCCTAATTTATTTATTTTTTTAATCCGGTATTTCTATGGGTGCATCCAACGTAAAATAAGCTTAGCTAAACTTGAAATATACCTTCTCTATTAGTTAGTAAGACGGTTTAAAAACTAAAAAATACTAGTTTAAAATACAAATTAAAAATTTCAACAAAAAAGGTTTTTATTACCTAGATCGACTGATCAAATAAAAATTGTGGATCGCTAAATTTAATTTGAAATGGAAATAATGGAAAAAAAATTAAAAATACTGGTGGGATTTGAACCCACGTCAGTTTAAGACGATGTAAAAGCGTCTATGAACGAAACGACTTGCATGTATCCGTTTTGTAGGGCCAGTCACTATCATACCGCTCTTTTTTGCTGACACATTGACCCCAACACCCAACTTGCATATTGACATGCCGATCGGTAAAGGCCCTACCAAACGACTTTACAAATCGTGTGCCAAGTCGTGTTGTTCATGGACGCTTTAATTCTAGTTCAGTTCCAGTTGTTGAAATGTATGAGCATTAGGCAGGCGATACTGTACGGGACTAAATTTTACTTTTGACAATTATATGAGAACATATGCAGTTACCGAATGTTTATGCGCTTCTAGTACATACGTCTTGGAAACACAAAGTTTGCAATAGAAAGATCAAATCCAAAACCATAAAAGATAGATATTATACGTATACATACATAGAAATAATATGTCCTCGTAAGAGACTCCTAGGTAAAGTAAAAGGTAGCAAAGACATAGTTGTCGTACTCTTTGTCCAAAATTGTATCTCGATAGCTCAATTTGGAGAGAATTTAGACGGTTTTTAAGAATTGCAGGTTCAAGTTCCAGCTTAAAATCAAATCTTTTGGCTTTGCCTTTGCTATAGAAATAAAAATATTTGTTTATATTATAATGATTGGATATTTGTTATACTTACAAAGTTTGTATTCCAGTTAGAGCATCGAAAGTTCCGTTTGGCAGCGATCTTATATTGTTGTCATACAAAGATCTGCAAAAATAATGAAAATTATAATTTTCACAATTAACTACAATACGTTTATAAAAACCAAAACCTACAAAACTCACAATAGTTTTAAATTCTGCAAATCCCTAAAGGTATCCTTCCTCACGCACGTGATCTCGTTGGAGTTAAGCAATCTGAAACAATAATGTAGAAATTGTTAAATTGAAACAAAATGGAATAGAATATATAACAGTGGGAAGTTTTGGAAATCACTTACAGAAGCTGCAGAGACGTCAATCCGTGAAAGATTCCAGACGGTAACTCTTTGATTTTGTTACCGTATAAAACTCTGTAACATATAACAAAGTTACATAAATTTTAATTTGTTTAGATGTAGAATACATTTTTTAAACATCTTTAATATAATCGCCACCACTACCACAATAATTAAGACTATAGTCATTAATAATATCATCTTCATAATTTATTTCAAAATCACTGATTTAATCAATGTGTTACTTATCATAGATTTTATTTACTCATATCATGTCACGACATTATCATCAATATCATCATTGTCATTCAACAACGGCATTACATTATGTATACCTGCATCAACGTCAAAATCTACATCATCCTTAACATCGTTGTCTTCATTAACACCATTAATAATATCAAAGTTGGCACTAACATCATCACTTACCTAGGTACCTACAAAATTATCATCACTAACATCTTTTACTCTATATACATAACAAAATCGTAAATATCCTTATCAACTTTTTCATTTTACACCGTCATAAAAATCACCATCAATCACACAATTATCAATATCAAAGTTACCACTAACATCATTATACACCATGAAAAACCATTATACATCATCAATAGTAACATAATTTACCATTATCACCCTCAAGAGCATCAAGAAATCATTATGAACATCATTTACAACTTCATAAACATCACCATCATTATAACCATTATCAGTATCGGTGTTTTTTTTAATGATTACATATGTATTATGTTTGAATCTTTGGCAAGACGGTGCATTTTTAAAAATGTAAGGTTATCATACTTGTTACTTACAATGAAGTAAGATGCACGAGTCCGCTGAAGGCATCTGCAGCTAACTTCGTGATTTTGTTGTTGGAGAGATCTATACGAGCGACGCGCTTCACTGTCGAGAATGCGCCTGTACCCACTTCTGTGATCTCGTTCTGTTCTAGCCGGCTGGATAGAAATAGAAACAAATATGCATCTATGCGGTTCGATGAGGTTTTTTACATTATATAGATGTCATTTCAGAGCAGACTTAAAGACATGCAGCAGCCAGGATGGTTGGCGTTTAAGGGGCTTTTCATTAATTATTTAGCCGATGCGGTTTTTTTGGCATTATATTCACATTCAATTCACACTAATATTATAAAGGCGGAAGTTTGTATGTATTTTGTTACTTCTTCACGCTCAAACGGCTGGACTAATTTTGATGAAAATTGGTATGGAGGTAGCAGACGCCCTGGATTAACACATTGGCTATGTTTTTATCCCGAAAAAATCAGAAGTTCCCGCGAGAATATCTATAACCAAGCTTAAACGAACTATAGATTGCTATACCAAACTTCATTACTATAATTAAGGAGTTCCGCTCCGCTAACCAAATTTAGGGCAGGTCGAGCCGCTAGCAAAATTCATTAATTACCCATTAATATTATAAATGCGAAAATTTGGTTGTTTGGTTGTTTGTTACTCAATCACGCTTCAACGCACTGAATGGATCGGGAAACGCCGAACTGATTGAACTGGGAAATACATAGGCTATTTTTCATACGTTAGGTTACGTTAGATAAGTAATTAGATGGGTTTTCTCCTTCATACCTTTATTTTACACATTGAGAAAACTATTGTGCCCCATTAACAGTAGTCGTAGTAGTAGTAGTTAAGGAATGTAAGGGGTCGATAGTCATGGGTTGCCGAGTTTATAGTCCCAATTCGCCCTAGTCAAAGGTGAGAGTAGGCGGGTGCTCCAACAGTGGGGACGTATGGAAACCCAGTTACAAAAAATTGTCATAATGGATGCTTACATCTCGGTGGCTCTGTGTGGTATGGTGGCCGGCAGTTCAGAGAGCAGCTTCTCTCTGCAGTCCACGGTACCCTCTGGAGTACATCTGCACGGTGGAGGACATCTTGGTTCCGCTGAGCATTCTCCTGCTACAGCTGTCGTAGGACCTGGAAAGTTATTTTCTTTTTCGAACAAACGTTGGAGAAGTTTCTGAAAAAAATATCTACCTAGGATTTTTAGTGTAAGATCTTACCGCTGCAGATGAGTTGAGAGATTTCTAAGTCTGTAAGAAGAGCTCCTCTTAGTGCTGCCGGTGCTTGACACCTGGAACAAGAGAACTATGTCATTATTTAATTTAAGCTCATTCCACAACAGTAGAAAGTTCTTTTAAAACTACACAGTGCGTGACAAGGTTTAAAGGTGTGATGACGAACTCTCTGCCGATCGCAAGGTGTGCGATGGCGGCGTCTGAGACGATATAAGATTATCAAGAGCTTCTCTATCTGGTTGGTTATATTTATTGGGATAATGGCATTATGATATTTTCTGGTAATTATGGTTCTTATTAATACTCAAACCTGGCTCCAACACCAAGGATGCCAGCAGCTCTGACTGCCGTCGCAAGTCGGGCGACGCGACAGTCGCACACTACTGGATTGTCGGTCAGTCGCAGCGTGTTCATTCGCGTCACCGCCGCAGGTTCCAGCGACAAGTAAGTAAGGTTGTTGTTGTTTAACGTCCTGGAATGTATACAATTATTGTTAGAAAGCCTTTTAAGGAATCTTTATTTTGTGTTCAGGTGATTTAAATACAATATGATAGTATGCGTGATCAATGTGTATGTTTGACTGGAAAGATTAGGGGGACTTTCGAACTCTTGAAATTTACTTTGGGGTTTTAGAACTCTAGGCCAAATAATATTGAGTAAGATTTATTGCTTGAGATTGTGGGGAATTCGAACCCCCAAAACTGCTCTCCTGCCTAATACCATAGTTTTGTATGCAAAAGTTTTGTATGTAAAGACTCTTTGCCTCATGTGAGGGTCGGGTGGTTTCCCAACAGTAAAGTTTGAAGGCTAGTAAGAGGTATGAAGAAAAGTAACTTACAGTACTTCCAAACTCTTAAGGTTCTCAAATGCCTTTTCGTCGATGCACTTGAGCTGGTTCCCATCGAGGTGGAGACTCTTCAGCGCCGTCAGTCCTCGAAAGGTTCTTCGACTGATCGCTGTCAACTCATTTCGGCTCAAGTCCCTAAAATCAGGATAAATATTGACTTTAGATTACGACCCTAATTGACATGGGCGTAGCCAGGGACATCTTGGGGTGCCGCTGTCCCACCCTCGACTGCCCATATTGTCTATAACCTTTATATGTTCACCTGTAATTTGACAACTGAAAATAGCTATTTGTATCAGTTCTGCCCTACCCTACTCTCCAGTCTGCCCCACACAAGCCTAGTTTGCTCCAATTTTACCCAAAAGCTGGCAAAGCCCATATTAGTTGATAGGATTACTTAATTAAGACAAAGTGATTTGTGAAGTAAATTAAGATCAGACCAGATCAGACTTTATATTATTAGAACCGAGGCCGAAAATTAAAATTTATTGTGCCTCATAGTCATAAGTAACATGTTTATTTATTTATTCTGCACAAACAAAAGTATACAATGGCAAACTTAATGCTATATGACATTCTCTACCAGCTAATTAGACCATATATACGTACATATATGTATATGTTCTTAATCCATTCATTCATAATTCATGGTTTATAAGATTTTAAAAGACAAACTGCCTTGAAAAGTCAATAAAGATCGTAATTTAACCGAGGCTTAAGATTGAACTAATTAATTGTGTTTTGACTTAGGTACAGTTAAGTTATATAGTATTATATAGTATAGTTAAGGACTTAGGTTTTTTTTTTAATACCACTAAGGTGGCAAACAAGCTTACGGCCCGCCTGATGGTAAGCGGTCACCGTAGCCTATGGACGCTTGCAACACCAGGGGTATCACTTGCGCGTTGCCGACCCTTCAGAAATCTAATAACTTCTTTCTTGAAGAACTCCATACTGTAGTCCTTGCAGAAAACCTTGGCAGGGAGCTCATTCCACAACTTAAGCGTTCTCTGAAACCGCACTGTACGCGACCATTTAGGTTCTAAAGTGTGAGAATGAATTCCCTGCCGATGGCGAGCGGTGCGATGGTAGAAAGTAGCCGTGGGCATCATTTCGAACAATTCCTCAGAACACAACCCATTGTACAAGCGGTAGAACACACACAGTGAGGCAAAGTCTCTCCTCAGACTTAAGGGCTCGATACCGCAAGTGAGTTTGGAATCGTCGACAATTCTCACAGCCCGTCGTTGAACCGAGTCAAAAGGGCCAAGCTGGTACACATCCTTAGTTGAAAAGATTATAGAAGACAAATTAACTTGTAAAGTAGGTAAATTTAGATCAAAAGTATTAAAATTGCATGAGCTGCAAGTCATTAGTTCATAAGATTATAGAAGAAAACTGATTTGCGAAGTTTTCGATAGGAATTAATCGATCTTATTCTTGTGAAACTAATTCCTCAGGGGAAAATTAATAAAGAATGCGTGAAGTTCGTAAATACAATTTTATTATAAAATCCTAAACGATTACAGTTCACAATTTTAAATAGTCTATAATTCAATTATGCCATACACAATTGCACTTTAATTGGTTTGGAAATTATCTAATTTTGCTGTCTTTTCTTTTCTTTAGACGACCGTGTTGAAATCTTTTTTTCCAGTCGACTGTATTTTTGTAAATATCGATTAATCGTTTTATGTTGTAAAAATTCAGTAGTTTGCCGTTATGTAGGTCTTCACCATATTTTTCCCAGATTAAGTAATTAAAAAAATCAATAAGCCGTAAATGGCCAATCCGCAGAAATGAAGAATTTCAGTGATCTTTAATAAAACTGCACTTCATTACCTTCTGTGTGGGTTTGCGGTCACACCCACAAACCGGCGATAGATATCTAATGAGAACAAACCCTCAATTCCGCAGTCTCATGCAATAAAATCCTTTTCTAATTTATTTTCAGTAGTTCCTGATACTCGCCGAATATGACGCACAGTAAAAAAAAAAACTTTTTAATCATTTTTGGTAAAAATACAAATTACGGTTATAACATCTTTTCTTAGAGCAAATCTCCAAAAGACTGAATTCAAAAGTTTTCAATCAGTCATTCTTTTTTAAATCAGATTTAAAAGTCTGTTGTCGTAAATAAGTATGGCATTACATGTCTGTATGGATATCGAATTTTACAATAATTTTGACATAAACACGAAAAAGGTTGATCTAAAGCTATTTACACACTACATACTAGAAATAAAAATACTTCACTCGCTACATTCTAAGTTCATAACATTATATAAAAGTTAATAAAGTCGAGTGTGGTTACCGCCTAATGACACATTTCTCCAAGCTCCTGCTGGTGTTGTTATGATAGCAGTCGCTAAACCAATCAAAGGCATAAAGCCTGTAAAAGGCAGCTTGAAAATTCTGACAGCCGATAGGTACCTATAGTTCAATATTGTCAGTCAATTCGCACAGCGCCGCCGGGGTGGTGGAACTTAAGCATCCATTCTTCAATTAGAGGCCAATGGCCCAATATTAGAGATTGACAACAGCTGAGACAAAAGGTGTAAAGACAGTCGTAGTGAACTTAAAGTAGCTTATATATAAAATTGGAGAAATATGTTTATGTCCATCTTAAATGGTTGCAGACATCTTAGGAAAACGCCGAAAACTGGCAATAAACCGGGCTCCATTTCGCACGCGATCCCCAAGTGGATGTTATTAAATATTAAAATTTAACGAGCACCAGCCCTTGCAGTCTGGGAGGTGGGAAAGTATTATGAGGATACGCCTAATATCATTGCTTGTGTTTTTACTTGACTATTACCACATCCTACTAATACATCCAACATGGCGGATGTAACTTGCATAACTGCTATTGCATAATACTCTGATTAGTTGAAAAAGTTGTTTACAAATATATCGAGTTTCGTATCTAATCAAAGGTTTTGATCCAAACATTTTGTAAATGAAAATGTATAATCGAGCCAATTGACGTATGTTCATTAGCATGTTAATATAGCTCATAAAATTCAATATTGCGCAAATATATATATATATGTATATATATATATTTATATTCATATCCAAATTCATATTAAACTCTTTATGTCTTTGATATAATTTGGAAGTTGTGTTTTAGTATATATTTTGTAATAGAGTTAAATATCTTTATTCTTCTTTACTTTTAAAAAAATTGTCAAAACACGCAAAATCCAAGAGAATACGTACCTACAGTAAATTTCAAATTATTTTGTATAGGTACCGTATACCGACTGTAATTAACGAAACACGGATACAATGAAATGAGAAATCGTATATACCTATCCAAACAAATCATTGATTGGCGAAACCATCGATATGGTTAAACTGGCATCGATGAATCAGAGGTTCAAGTTCACTAATCACAAATTATTTAACAACTATTCATTATAAAAGTTTCATATGACAGCAGTCGTTAAGCCCCTCCATGTATGTGGTCTAATGGGCAGCTTAAAAAAACTCTCACCTTTGAGTCTCCAATGAGGAGCCTAAGCCCCTGCAGTATAGACGTTTGAAGGTTTTTAGTTTAGGCAACTGATTAACATAGATCATGGAAATTAATGTGAGATTTAAATAATCTCTCGTTAAATCGAATATATAATAAAAGTGTAGTCTATCATGCTTCAAATTATCAGTCACATCCACATCAAACCGACATTCCCAGCAGGGTTGTGCAAACACGACTCCGTATCCGTTACGGTTGAATAATTGATGGTATCCTTAAATTGGTTGCTTGCAGACTTCACGGCTGCCTTCGCAATGAGAAATTGATATTAAGCTGGTGCACCTAACCATTTCAGTTTTAGTCAATCCTTACTAATATTATAGATGTGAAAGTAAGTTTGTTTGTTTGTCCTTTCTTCACGTCTTATGTTTGGCACAGGGGTAGTTGAAGAGAAGGAGAAAGACATAGGCTTAAATTCAAAAGTTCCCACAAGTATAACTATAAACAATTCGTCTGGCGTTGATACAATGTATCTGGGACAAGGTGCCTAATATATCTTCCAGAAGTCGTAAAATATTCACCAGTTTTATAGTAGACATTAATAAAATGGATGACCAGGGACAAAATGATATACCCCCTTTGTCAGTTTTTCATGCAATACAAGTGGGTGAGTCAGGATTGAAAAGATGGGTTTTGTAATTATAGACGTAACTCGTAAATTCTTATTTTAATTATTTGATGTATTTAAATATCATTTTAAACTTAATAACCTACATTTTATTCCAGTTTTAGATCACTTAACAGAGTAACATCGGTTGAAATGTAAGCGCTTATTAATATTATATGAACTTCAAATTGGGGTAATGGAAACCTCGGTCGGTATAACTGTTTTGATATTGATTAGTTTTCTTTGTTAATTGTTTCGACTGAAGGCCTTAGTGATTTAATATGTATGATAACTACATATTTCAGTCAATAATTTGTTCAGTTTTTCCTGCAGTTTCGCTTGTGTAATAATTTGAAAAGTGTCCTGATAAGTTGAATAAATAAAGTCTATTTGCATATCTCACCAAAATATTTCTTTTAAGCAACTATTTGTTTTTCTTTTGCTTGAATTCACTCTGCTTTAACTTACTTTATATTTACCCAACCTCGCTTTTTAAAACGTTCATTAGTCTGCATTGTTATTTCTCGGCCGTAGTAACGATGAAAAGCCGTCCTGTGTAACAAATGGTGGATTAGTGTGCTTGAACGCATAAGCAAAGCTGAGTTTTATTGACGTTATTGAGAGGTTTGACATCGCATAGGCATTGAAATACTTCTGTTCACCAAATGTAAACAAACAATACGACCATTTACTATTTTTGCAGGCACCGCAATCACTGCTCTACCTTTCAAGCATGTGCAGCCAGTGCGTTGAATGCGGACAGTGAAACTATATTCAGCATTGAGCACATTCATTTTTGGTCATTAGAATGATCAAATGCGCGCACAATCAACAAAACGCCTGAAACGTTTTGGCACTTCAGTAAGTATTGGCTTTTTATTTAGATTTTTTATTTGTTTTCGGTATTGGATACCCAACGACAGTGTTGGGTCCAACGTAGCGCGCCGTTAAATCCAACTAAAGGTAACTGTTGACTTAATTTTGACCAAGTATTACACCCACAATTAAACAATAAGAAAGAAATTTATTTTTTGATAAACCAATCTTTATACAACCTGCAACACTGATGCCACCCGCCATCTTAAGAAAGTCGACAAAATGGCGCCGCTTCCTGCCAGTAAGGATCCGCTCCACCATTAGCGCAGGCACTTTGAGAGACTTGTTAGCTAAATTAATTATCGTTTAAGGATTCTGCGATTCTGCTGCCTTCGTTTCGCTTCACTCTAATTTCGTTAAATACGACGTGGAATTGGAGCATGGAGTTAGCTTTACTTAACTGTTCTTTGTGTTCAATTCAATATGGACGCCAATAAGGTAATGACCAACTTAATGTTAGTGTCTTATTGTGGATTAAACTGAATGTCTTTCTCTATTTTTATAAAATATTAAAAAAAAGATTTTTTGTTTGTATAAAAATGCCTAGTAATATCAAAAAACAACGCAGCACTAAAAATGGCTGCGCCGCACCTAAGACATATTTTGTCAATGTATGTAGTGTAATCTAGTGTTTTGTAATGTAATCAATAGAAATAGTTAACAGCGACTTTAATCAACGCAAAACGGTGTCTTCGCCTTCGAGTGGAGGCGTCCTGTTGAACTACCCTCACTTTGTCTTTGTCAGGTATTTTATACGATTTTTGCCAAATAACAACGCGTTTAATCTCGTTTTACTGTTTTAAATTAGAAATGGAACAAGTTAATTTAAAAACTTACAGAGAAAAGATTAATATTATATTATGAAAAATGAATAATGTATTGTGAATGTTTATGAATTATGACATAAAGAGGTGACGAAACCGGCCAAGTGCGAGTCAAATAAAAAATGTGCCGCTTAGCGGTCACCCATTCAATTACCGACCAAGCCCGATGTTGCTAAACTTTGAATATCGTTTCCAACAAATAAATATGTTACTGTTTAGCTTAATAACAACTAGATGGCACTGTAACGGTGATTTAAGATGGTAAATGGCTCTAATCTGTCTCACATTTGGCTGGTTTTTATTATTTGTTGTTATACTTTAGAGCTTAAACACACTATAATCACTTCAAAGTATATGTGTTACTGTTTTTACGATAGAGCAACTAGATTATAAGTTTGTACCCTGTACTGCCAAACGCCGCGCCTGAATTCGACCGTAAATATTGTTAATAATTTAGTTAAAGTAAAAGTATTCAGAATGTTTTAATTTAATTTTTCTGTAATGTTACATGGTTCATAAACTTATATATAGGTAATACCTGTTCTACACAAGTATCAACTTCATCTAAGTACATTTTGATGGAATTTGTACGAAATTTTTACTTATCCCACTACATTTTTGAGTTGCTCGACTATTACTTATTAAGTTGTGAAGCCTCCTTACCTATGATAGTTTTTCTTTTAATTTCGTCATATATGCTACTCCCAAGATTTTTTTCACACAGCTAAGAATAGCCATTTAGCTGGCAGTGGGAGGGACACTGGGCTCTAACAAAAATTTGCCCTTTAAAGCTTAATATTTCGCAAACGCATTGCTGAATCGAAAAATGGTTTTCACTCACCCTCAATATTTTTAAACGAATTATCCAACGATACCCCACACAATTCATTTCCTCTTTGCGCGTAGGGGAGGTACACTAAAAAATTTTTTTTACTTATTTTATGTATTTCTATGCCAAATTACAGCTTTCTAGTACTAATGGTCTCTGAGCTAAGTCGCGAACAGATAGACAGACAGACAGACAAAAAGACGGACGGACATGGCGAAACTATAAGGGTTCCTTGTGACTGAGGAACCTTAAAACCTATTTGCTAATATAATTATTTTATTCCGCCCTTTAAATTACTCTGACCCACATTTTAGACATTTAGTTTAGATTTTAGAACATATACATTACACTAAGAGTAGAATTAATGTTCAGAACCCCATAATTTTGAACGAAAATTGTCAAGATTCGAATGCGAGGTGTAGTCACTAACGGTCCGGACTACTCGAACAAACGTTTGAGAAATGTTATATACTGATTATATATTTAGTTCGTTATGTGAATTCCATGACTATGTTTGCAAGAATACCTTATAGTATTTGAAAGGTTTAAAAATTAAATTTTGATTGCCTCTTTCAATGAAAAATGAGTGCATAGATAAAGCAAAATATCTACGTCCACACCGGATGGCGCACAGACGAAGACTGCACTGCGGCGCCGGAAGTTACGTCGCCATCTTGTTCCTGCGGCCGGAAGCCTATGCGGCTAATGAGCTCTACTTACTTACTGAACATTTCTTAAAAGAATTGAATGATAGGATATTCGTTTCCTGGCAGAACTTAGTTTATATGATCGTAGAACAAGAATTTACTACTACTTACTTACTAATTTTATTAATATTAGAATAAAAAACCAAACCATTGAAGTGCGTTTTGTTCACGCATTAGGTTACGGTTCCGTAGTACGATATATTTTTAGTGCATCCTTTTGAAGCCGGTTGTTATTTTTTTTTGTTGAAAAGTTTTCATTTTTTACTTTTTAGTGAGAGCACATGGTTGAAAAGTTAGTAAGGGGTAGGTACAGCATCTAATACCTTTAAACGATCAATTATTGTATATATGTATATAACCTGAATCTCGGAAACGGCTTCAACGATTTTCATGAAATTTAGTATGGTTTCAAACGCATTTTTGAAGGCCTATCCAACAACACCATACAAAATAGGCTATACGCGAAAAAAATGTTTTATCCCTCAGTTTTATGAATCTTGAAAATCTTTAATATATTTTTTGTCACTCTCGGACTCGCGCACCAAGGTCTCCATACCTAACCTAGTACCACCATTTACGTAATTTAAACAAAAAGTGTGCCGCTAAGCGGGCACCCATCCAATTACTGACCAAGCCTGACGTTGCTTAACTTTAAATATCTTTTCCAACAAACAAATTTGTTACTGTTTCGCTAGATGGCGCTGGAACGGTGATTTAAGTGGTGGTGGCCGATTTTTATTATTTGTTGTTATACTTTAGAGCTCACACACACTATGATCATTGCAAGATTGAAACTTGTTTGTTTTACTGTATTATTGAGTGAGTATTAGTATACAGAATGTTATAATGTTACATGGTTCATAAACTTATATTTAATACCTGTTTTACACAAGTACTAACTTCATCTAAGTACCTTTTAGTGAAATTTGTTCGAAAGTTTTACTTATCCGAGTATAGTTTTAAGTTGGTCGACTATTACTTATTAAGTTGTGAAGCCTCCTTAGCTATGATAGTTTTTCTTTTAATTTCGTTATATATGCTACTCCCAAGATTTTTTTCACACACCTAAGAACAGCCATTTACGAACATAGCGAAACTAAAAGTATTCCATGTAGACTACGGAACCCTAAAATCTATTTTAGAAGTTAAGTTCAAAAACACCCGTGTCCAGAGGGGTGGTTTTAGATTCCCATAAAAGAAAAATATTGCCGGTTAGTGGCGCTAAAACTTTTCGTTAAACTAGTATAGTTTCTACCACCAGCTTAGTAAAACCAGAGGGTTTAAACAACTTGATAATCAGAGCGGAAAAGTGGTCGCTGGGCAGAGGGGGATCACCTACTTGCTTTAGAACGTGTACGAGTAACGTTTTAACTTCAATATAAATAATGAAGAAGGTTTTATGAAGAGAAAATCGACACTGTATTCCCATTAACGATGAAAAAATGTATCTCGTTTTTTTTTATTTCCATTGCATTTTCTCGATTATTTGTTTTTATATCTGTGGCAACACAGGAAACCTTTTTGCGGAACGGCCTTTTAGGATACAAATGTCAGTAAAGGAGGGGAGAGGTAAGTGGCGATGGAGCGGTTAGGAGCGCTATTTATGCTTGGCTTAACTTCGCATTGTCATACATTTTTCCGATTTCTCTTTATTTTCTATTCAAGCTTTTATTCAACAAGTCACTTCTCACTTCTATAAGTCTTTCTTTAAAGTAAACTTTGACCAGCGTCTCATTATCGAACGGTGATGCATTCTTTATACTCTTTGTGTTTACATGCAATTGAATATAAAAGTATTTTCTCTGTTCATAATATACTGTGGGAACGAAGCCAAAGGAGTCGCCTAGTTAAATACATCCAAAGTTTTACAATATTAAAAAACTTAATAATTATTGTGCATATGATGCACACTGAAGTTAGTGGCGGCGCTTTCACATGTTGACCCCAACTTAAGGGCCAGCAATATTCGCGAAAATAACTAAACAACATAATAATGTGTAGTGTGTTATATACGTATAGTTGTAAAAAAACTGTTTTAAATCGTTTAAAACCAAAATCAATGATTTATAACCTGAAACAAACCGATCGAAACGGTTGAATACTTGACTGCAAACTAAAAGAGGGTGATGTGTTTTACAGATAACTTGAGCATTCATATAAGGATGTCTTTAAAATATGTTTATATTATAACAAGGAGGAAAACTGGCCAAATGTGTGATGTACACGAATTAACTTAGAGTACTGTGAATTTTATTGCAAATATATTATGATATAGTTTATGACTGTCTGTACTAGTTTTTAGGACAGTTTTAGTGTCTTGCCTAAATCTACTTTATTTTAACAAATTTCATGTGAATTATGTAGTTTAAATTTATTTATTATGAGAAAAAATATATAACAAACCTGAAAATAAAGTTTGGTGCTTCATGCTCCATGAGATGGGAAGTTCGATGACATAATAAACACTGAGCTCCTATGAAAATAACATAGTTTTTAATTATTTAAAAAATTATTACGTTTTGAACGAAAAAATCGGTTTTTAACCTACCCGTTGAATTCGTTTGAAACCGGCTTTACATCTATATGTATACTGCATGGATAGCAGTATAGTTTAAAGTTTTATGCAGAATAACCAATTTGAGGCCAAAGGTTGGTAGATCATTTTGTTATTTTTAAAAACACTTTAAAGATTCATAGATTGGATGCAAACGGCTTAGGATTGACAATGTGGACACGATTAGTAGTTTCAATAGACTTTATGAAGATTGTTCACGATCGCGAATTACTAAAAAACCCTAAGACAGATAGATGTAAGTATTTTTTTCGTACTATGTAAGACGATTTTGAAATTCATATGTAACTGTGGTCAATGGTTGTAAAATACACTGGTTCACATATGTGTTTTTTGTACCTTCTCTTCTCCCTTAAGTACATACAGAACCCTAAAAGTAAGGCAATGGCAGTTTGTAGATATATTTTTTTTTTAATTAAATCTAAGCGAACTTCTACGTTTGCCTCCTCTCCTTGTAAATTTCATCGGTTAAAAATGGAATTTTAAGTATTTCTGCGCATTGATATGCAAATGGCCACCGTGTGCATATTACATCCATATACAACCTGTCGTTCTCCCTCTTCGTCTCTTTCTTGCAAATTAGGAAGTTCCTTGGGGACGAACGTGACAATCTATGCATTTCGTAGGGTTGTCAATTTTTTAGTATGCTATTATGAGTTTGTGACGATTTAAAAGAAGCCTTCATTTTGGTCTCCTAGGTAAGAATGGCTCAACGCTATATAGATAGTATATTATTGTATTTTATGGGCATGACAGAAAGTTGACTTTGCAAAGATGTCAAAAAACATACTTCAATGAAGTTGACTCCTTAACGACATAAAATTAACTATGTATATTAATAATAATAAAATAGGTAGATTTTATTTTACTGAATTTAATTACCTAAACAATTTGAATTCTTCTATTACTGTTGTAATTAAATTTTCCTCTTTGTTGCATAATAGGTGAAGGCAATAAAATTTTATATGTCCGTGGTTTTATAAGTATAAGGTAATTCATAATCTGAAAGTGAATATGATAGAAAGTCAAAAGTTGCATTAGATACGATAAACCACGGTGAACCAGATGGTATTCTGTGTGATTGAGTCAACCTATTATATTATATCCAATTGTTTTTCCTTATTTTATTGTTAAATATATCTAATAGATTAGAGCTGGTAAATGCATTGAGATGAATCATTTGGAATGCCAAAATAGGCCTTCCTTCACCTTACATGCATGCCGCATGTGTGCAGTTAAAATGATAGCTTTTTATAGACTGTTTATTAACATAGGTACATGTATGCTGGTAACTCGTAACTGTATGTCATTGTCAACTGATGCTCATATGTTTTGCTTATTTCTTATTCTGTACTGTTAAAATACAGTACTGGAAGAAGACACTCATTTCAATAAGCTTGTGCGATTTTTAATCCTAATAAAAATATTATGTGTATTCTATTTATTGTATTTAAGAGTGTCATCGACGTGTGCGCATAACAATTGACTTTATATGACATTATATGCGTTTTCATTGTTTCCACACATCTTATATAGTTTACTATACGCACAAGGAATGTGAACACGGGTAATCATAAAAGTACCTAAGTTAGAAGGATAGTTATGAAAAAATAAGTTTTTTGAAAAATTAAAATTAAAAGATGATAGATCTTTTAATGAAACTTTTATTTTTAGCCGATCAAGTCTTATTTATTGTTATATTAGAATTCAGGATTTAATCTCTTCATTTAACTAAAAAAATAATAATTTAAAACAAGCAGAAACATCAACGACGAATTTCGATTTTGATTAAATTTAAACTCTTTACAATTGAAAAATGTTCGCGCCTTCTTTAAATTAATTTGTAGATAGAACCTAATTGAAATCAAAGGTAATAATAATAAATGTTGATAATTAGAATGAAATTTATAGCTTACGAAATTGGATTGAGTGACAACCCTAACGCAAAGTCAATAAACTGCCCTTTCGCGTTTTCCTTACACAAAATTAAATGCCGTTCGTAAAATACCTATAAACATAAAAGAGGAACCCGCCTGCCCGCCGCCTGCGCGCCTGGAAAAGCCCTACGGAATACTTCGCAATGTCGTTTTGTGTTCTTTCTTTCAGTAATTTGGTTACAGTGTCACAGTTTTCGTTTTCTTTTTTTACTCAAAATCAGACCTCAACAGGATCCAGCAAGTGCTAGACTCATGTATGTATGTATACCAGTGGTTGAATGCACACCCACACTATAATAAGGGGGACAGCCTCAGTCATGTGAAACAGGGGGTGAGTCCATCGCTGCAACATTGCTTCTAGTGCACTGTATCTGGACTAAGGTGCCGTTATATATGTCCTATACGTCGTAAATTACCAGCTTTAAGCAGTAACATAAAAGACCTGAGACAGAATTATATACCTTTATTGTCAGTTCTTGTCGAACTACAAGATCCAAATCCGGAGGATGGAGAGTGCTAGAAATACAGATTACTAATTTCCAACATTCCGGACACACGAACTAGCTAGTTAAATAAAAGCCTGAAGTAAAAAAATCAGCCAAGTGCGAGTCGGACTCCGACGAAGGGTTCCGTACCATTATCTATAAAAACGGCAAAAAAATCTCGTTTGTTGTATGGGAGCCTCCCTTAATTTTTTTTTTAATTTAAATATTTTAAGTGATTAAATAACTAAATATTCTGTGAATATTTTAAGCGTCTATCTGTTGCCGTTATCAATATCGAGCAAAAAAAATCACGTTTGTTGTATGGGAGCCCCATTAATTATTCAATTTATTCTGTTTTTAAGTATTTGTTGTGATAGCGGCAATATAAATACATCTCCTGTGAAAATTCCAACTGTCTAACTATCACGGTTCGTGAGATACAGCCTGGCGACAGACGGACGGACGGACAGCGGAGTCTTAGTAATAGGGTTCCGCTAATTTATATTCTTTTATATACGTACTAAGAGAAGCTCACACTTGACCATTTGACGGCACATGTAACTAGGTCGCAGCACTAGACATGTGACATATTTTCAACAAATTAATGCGTAAACACGTCTGCGCGCGTTGGCTGTCATAAGTTGATTAACATCGACAAGGAGCTAGCCGGAAGTGCCCCCATCTTGTCGCCACACCGGACGCGTTGTTTAATTAAGAAAAATGTGGAAATATACAAATTCTTAAGTTATATTTTAATACAACGTCTATGGTGGTTTATTTCTAGAATTTCTTAGTGCCTTAAAAAAACCGGACAAGAACAAGACTGACTTGCGCACCGAGGGTTCCGTTCAAACTTGTTTGGAATATTTGTCTGTCTCGAGAATCGAGTCTCGGAATTTCATGATTCTGGGTCAATGGGAAGTGTCATATAGGTGTTCATTTATTCGTGTTAAAATGCAAATGGACGTACTTTTGATAACGTTGATTTAGAAGCTTAATTTTTTTTAACAGCTGCAAAGGACGGTTACAGATTAACAATTAAATATTAATTTCAGCCCTAAAATTATATTTTGACACCAATTTGATACAACGTCTTTAATTATTTTTTTAAAACGAGTGCCTAAAATCGGCCTTCTACATTTCTTATTTCGCTAGAACGCCTTTAAATAATAAAAATATTTGTCAGATCGACTTTACAACTTCCCACGGGAAAAATTATTTATATTGAAGTCGTATACCCACGCTAACGATGTGTAGAGAAAAGCCGCGCAACTAGTTCTTCATAAGGATATAAAATATTTCATCTTTTTGTAAGTAAACTTAAATACTAAAAGCGGAAAAAAAGATATTTTTAAAGGGCACTATTATTTTTATAAAACATTGAAAGGAGAAAATGGTTCATACAATGTAGCAGCAAAACCGAAAAGGAATAGATACACTGGTGGCCACTGTCACGATGTTAACTTTTTGTTCAATGTGTTTTTTTTTATGTTGGAAGTAATTTATTAGCTTAAATATTAATAAGGAATATTAATTTTTGTAAAACGAGTACCTATCTACAGCTACGCAGCTTTTTTAATAATTTAACCAGCTGTAAGATTTTAACAAAAAAATAACACTCACATACCTTACAAATTTCAAATATTTTTATTAAATTGAAATAATATTATTTAATCTTTATATATTTTTGTTCTAGTTCATAATATTCATAAATATTTAAAGTGTGTAATACGTTTGGTTGACAGAAAAAACATTAGAATTTGTTGGTATGTAGGTGTGGATTGGCTAAATTCACTGGTCTACAACATTTACTCGTACATAAAATTATAGTACATCTGTTGTTTTCGATTTCCTGGATTTAATTTAGAAATAAAAACGGGGACCTTACTGGGAACAGTCTTGAGCTATTCGAACTCTGGAATTCAAGAGAAAAATGTATGCAAGTACTTTCATGGGTATCCAGAGTTAAGACAGACTTCCATACATTTTTCTCTCGAATTCCAGAGTCCGAATAACTCAAGACTGTTCCCAATAACCTCCCTAATAGATCTTATTTATATTACATTTAAGATAGCGGATTTTTTGAAAAATATCAACTTTAAAAATATCAATTTAAATTAATCCATAATAATTTGCGAAATTAACTCTGTCTGCCTGTCTGTCTGTCTGTTGCCTCTTCATTCTTAAACCGCTAAACCGATATGGTATGTAGATAGTTTAGACCCCGGGGAAAGACGTAGGTTACTTGAAAACGTCAAGTGTGAGACGGTTTTTTTCTATAAGGAGTTGCCGTTGAAATCCTATACATCAATAACCGAATTTAGGGCGGGTGCAACCGCGGGCAAAAGCTAGTAAATTAAGAATAAGTTTTCATTTAATGTCCCTGATGGTATTTGTATAGTGTTTACCGGTTTAAAAGTTAAGGTTTCTAAGTTTTTTTGTATTTTTTGCGACAGATTTTCAGTGTTAAATGTACAATTTTTATTGCCTACTTCCAGTATTTGTAAAAAAGCGCGATAAATTTTGCTACATACTTGTCAATGTGAATCTTAGTATAGCCAACGATGCCCACTAACCAACAAAAAGAACTAAATAAATTAATGTTTTGTTTTTAAATAATAATAGTTTATGTTCATTCAAACTTTTATGAATGTCATAGTGTTTTATACTTGTGATATTTCCTTATCCACGCTAATTTTAAAATTTCATAAATATTTACGAATATTTAGTAACCACAAATTGGTGTAAAAACGCAGTATTCATTTAAAAGGCACAGAGACTTTTGTGACAGACAAACTTTTTTGTGTATGAAATTGAACATTTTTATTTAATTCCATACTAAAAAAGTTTAAAGACGTTTTATTGTAAATTATTTACTTATATGGTGCAAATACATTTCAAAGTAGTGTTTATGAAATTGTGTAATAAATCACATGTACGTCTTTAGTATTACAGAATTTAGATTTCTAGCCTATATCGTCCTCAATGAAAATGTAGGTACCTATAATTGTATTGCTTGGACTATATATTTGTCCTACAGTGTACGCGTGCAATGTAAAGGGAGGTAGGTGCGCTATTCGAATGCACTCATGCGTGTTCGCCTAAGCTTTCTTTTGGAAAGCGATAACGTTGTTGGCTGAAGCTCACCGGGAGCTTTTGTGTACAGAATCCTTAGAATCTTTGGCGGTATGTGCTTTTGAATAAATATGTACTGCAGGTTTTGGTAGTGAAATATTAAATGCTGAAATTCACCCGTTATTTATCTAGGTAGTGTTGGCATTCTACATCAAAATATTTTAAAATCCTATTAAGTACGCAACCCTCGGTGCGCCAGCCCAACTCGCACTTGACCGGTTTTTTCTCTTAAGTGCATAATTTGAAATCTGAAAAAGATCACAATAATAGAACTTTATAAATACTACTGACGAAAATTGTTTTCACCAAAGTCGGGTCACATTTTTTTTCAGATATCCGCAATAATTCTCACTTGGCCAGTTTTAGTTGTTTTATTAATTGCCACACGGATCACTTAAAATTACCAACCATTAATCGTAATTCTGTCCTAAAAATAAAAAATAAAGTACATTATATTACTATTTTAGTAGCAACAATGAGCCAATTAGGTAGATATTTGAATTTGGAACAAAAGGTAATGGAACTAATATGTAGTGAGATAAAACTTGCCAGAAACACTTTCACATTCTGGCGCTACTGTATTCGTAAATAGAAAAAAAAACGTGACAGCAGAATGTATGGGAGTAGTGTTAGTGCTCCCATCTGACCACTGGAAAGTTATGTTTATCATTGCGATGACATAGTATGTATGTCCGGTCGGTTTGACAATGAGTTCACATGGATATATATCATGAGCTGTCATCTGGTTGTAGGTGGCAACACTGACCATATGAACAACCATATGAGACAAGATTCGGTAGAATCGCAGGAAAGTAGAGTTGGAAGATAATCGGCATCGATATGCATTGTTTATCGATATAATAGAAATTAATAAAATAAATATAATTTGATTAATTAACTCAAAAATATATTAATATTAGAGGTTAATATTATATTGTAGGCACTTTATATAGTTACACTTAAATGGCATTATAGCTGTATTAAAGCTACAAAGCAAAAAACAAGTGAATAATGTGCACCCAAAAACCGACAAATCTTTTTTAAAATCACATAGGTTACGACAATATGTTTAACTAAGCGTTAATTTAATGCTAAAAAGTATTTGCCATTGTTTAACTTCATTTAACTTAAATTAAATACAACTTTAACTTAGCTGACAACACTACAAACAATTGTATCATTTAATTGAATTTTGAATAAATCGGCATGATATAAGCTTTGTAAATAAATATGAGTCTGAAAACAATACTTTATTTTCAGTTGTAAAACAAAAACACTTTTTGCAAGCCAGGCTTAAAAAACATAGGTTTTTAAAAACTCCCAGCAAAACTCTACTTTTACCATATGTATGCCTCTCAAATAACAACACAAAGACAGTAAATTTTAGGCAAAGAATTGTTTATAACAAAGTTATCACAATGATAACACAAAAATCTCTTTAATCAAAAACTATGAGTCATCATCCACAGAAAAGACGCATTTATTACTAAATAAAAAACGAAACGAGTCTCGTAATCAGCCTGACTATTGAGCTCGACTTTGTGTCGTACTTCAACACAATTCCCCTTTTTATTCCATTGATATCAGCTACAAGTATCGACAACTTCTATCGACTAATCCCCGCAATAGTCGTTTAAGCACGTACGACGCCCAATAAAAATATATCTCATTGTAGACCAGTTTAATCCTATTATAGAGCGTTCTACATGCACTGGACGGACAACGTATCCGGTATTGCTGGCATCTCAGTTTATGTCCTTAGCCTTTAAAAAAATAGACTGGCAAGTTCAAGCAGACCTTGCGATATAAGGTTCTGTATAGTAATTTTTTTCGGGGCCGTACCTCAATGAGAAAATTCGAAACCCTATAGGATTACTTCGTTGAGAACACGCGTGGAGATATCAAGTTGAAATTAATTTCAATTGATTAAGCCTATGGTCTCTCGATAATGTTAAATAATCAAGCTCATGAGTCATTGCAAGTGAAGTGAAGAGTGTTATTAACTGTTAGGTTAATTAAATAGAAACCAACTTCAAACTGTAATTCAGATCAGATTTTTTAGAAATAAGTAATTATTTTTACCTTTTTAGTGCATTTTTTTGAAGCCGGTTGTTTTTTTTTTATTGAAAAATTTTTCATTTTTTACTTTTGAGAAGTGCTTTTTTCAAGGGAAAGTTATTTGGAATTGTCTTAAAACTAAACTTCTGAATCGATTTCGATAAAATTTCTATGGGACCAACTCGCAAGTATATCCTGTCGAATAAAAAAAATCACTTAAATCGGTTCATAAACAAAAAAGTTATGGCTTAAAACCCACCCATAAAAACATCACACCCATATATATATATATATATAAATACAGTCGATATATATATATAAATACAGTCGAATTGAGAACCTCCTCCTTTTTTTGAAGTCGGTTAAAAACTACGGCCATCTATGCCGCATATTTTGGCACACGCAAATAATTTAAAATCTATAGGGTACTCCAATTGGCCTCGAATAATGAAATTTGTCAGGAAGCAGTCTTATATTCATTAATAATTCTAATATTTCTTAATTAACGTAATTTTTTTTATTTTTTATAAATCCAATACAATTTTACTGTTTTTATTTAGGTAATTCTCACAATGTGCGTAAAAAATATCTATGTCGGCAATCATCGATATTTTTGTAACATCACTCATCCCTTACAACCAATGTTATATTAGCCAAGGTTATATTATATATATATAATATTATCGTTTTGTCCAAATATTTCCCGATCAACTAATGCACAGCCAGTAACTAAAAGCCAATATGGCTTCTTTCATAGACAAGAAACTAGAATCATTTTGTTTTTTTAATATTTTCACTCTGTCTTTTGCAGAATGTTTTAATGATATCTTACTTACTTTTGTAAACAAAAAAATCTTCAAATTTATTCCCTTAAATGCTACACATTTATCGTATTTAATTAAAGTATCAATCTTCTGAAAAAGAACTTAAAAAGTAGTTTCAATAACCAGTCAATGATTAGGGATAATCTACAAAACTCACACAAGTAAAACTCTAGCTTTCTTATATTAAATCTAGTAATTATACTAAACACACTCACACTATAATAAGAACTATATAAATCAGTTTTTGTTTTTATTTTAGCAAAAAAAAACGTGTGTAATTTTTTTTAAAGAATATTGTACGAAAAAAATCTCAGACCTTATAACATGGTCCTATGTCAATATATAGAATCACAAAATCGTCGTCAATCTTGCGTGGTATGTAAATTCTATAGCTTAACTTCATCAGCTAACCTAAAGCAGTCCACTGTTGGACATAATCTTTTGCCAACAACCTCCGCCTTCCTCATGCAGCGACTTCCAGCTAGGTATAGGTACCTTTTTTATTTGTCCATCTTGCTAGCAAGACGACCGACGCTGTGCTTACCGATGCGTGGTCTCCACTTTAGAACACATCTGCCTGAGCGGCCACCGGTTGATATGACCTGCGAACTGCCACTTCAGCTTGCTTATTACGTGAGCTGTCAGTCACTTTTTTGTCGCAAATGGTCAGATCTCCCTACAATTTGTTGTTATATTCTTATATTATAAAACACCAAGCTTAGCCCTAACTCAATATTACGTTATATTTAAGTTCTTAGCACAAGTTACGTAAATACAATTATTTAAGTACATTTGTTTTCTAACATAGAAAGCCGTATTTCAGTGTTACCAGGATGGAAAATTAGCACAAGATTGCGGGTTATCTGACACCATTGATTACACCCATAAATAAGGGGAAGCGTATGGCAACCCAAATAGGGATAAAGGGAAAAACAATGTTAGACGAAGATACGAAGATTTTTGTGAAATGTTTGATCTAAAATGGCGGTTAAGTGAAAGATATTTTTTTTATAAAAATTAAAACATAACGTAGAAAAAAAATTAGTTACTTATGATGGAAGGAGAGCTTACTGTTAAAAAGGAACTTGAGACGTTTAAAAAGGTAATTCTCATCGCTAAAATATCAGTTTTTATTGTGCATGTTGTAAAGAAGTTCAGTTTTTTTTTAATACTTCATTAAGTAAGTTTTATGTCAACATTACCTTTACCTTTTGCTAAACAAAAACGCTTTTGAGCATTAACGGGTAACTTTATTAAAGACCTTGCCCTTTTCAAGTCAAATAAAAAATATTCAGGGAATTGAGAATATTCTCGCCAGCCTTCATACGTCCCCACTGTTGGGGTACGGCCTACCCTCATAAGCGAGGGTGATTTGGGCCATAGTTCACATGCGGGCCCAGTTCGGATTGTGGACTTTACATACGTCTTTTTCTTTTCTTGACGTATGCAGGTTTACTCACGATGTTTTCCTTCACCGAAAAGCCAGTGGTGTGAATAAATAACTCAGTGTACATGAGAAATTAAGAAAAGACTCATTGGTACACGACGACCCGGGGTTCGAACCTCCGCCACTTTGGACTTGTAGTGAAATTTGAACCCTCGACCACCACCTCCTTTTTGAAATTTTTTTTTCCGCTGTTACTCAAAAACGTACCTACATCAAAGAAAGAAAACGATAACGATACCCTTTTTTTACACTTGTTGTTGACTTCTATTATTGACGAATTAAAGGTAGGTTAAAAGAATCTCGATTATTGTAACATACATTGTTGCTTACCTTAGTCGATACTTTCATTTCAATCGAATTTAAAAAAAATTAAGAACATTCGCCCTGAAATAAGATTTTTTGTATTTTCACGATGAACATTAACATTTTTAAAATATCTTACTTAATCTGTTTCTTTACAGGCAAAACTTTTTACGATGAGCTTTTACCCAATAATTATTTTTTTTTGGAAAATTAATAACAATATCTTTCACAAAAATAACCGTTAAACTTTCAAAAGAGAAATTTAAATTAAGTACGTGGGTTAAATGCCATCTAGCGGAAAAATTACAACTAAAATGAAGGAACACAACAAACCTAATAAGAGCCCTTTGAAGAAAAGAAGCGCATTATGGATTCGTCAGGTTGAGTGGTCAAGCATTGAGGGGAAGTTGGGCTCAAAGTACCAAGCTCCTCGATTTATTAAATTTGGAAAGTTATTTGGGAAAAGGTTTTGCTGTTTTTTTTAGTTAAAATAAACATAAGAAATAATAAAAAACCTTAAAAATTATAATACACGTTTTATGAAACAATAATATATCTCAAGTGATAATTTACTTAACTCTTTGTGTATTTGATTATGTATTTATAATTAAGAATGTCAATAAATACATTTCTTAAAGCTGTGTAAAGTACAATTAAATAAAACAATTATTTTTTAATTATTATTTTTTAAATTATAAAAAAAATAGTTTGCTATGTCTGAGGTTCTTCAAATTTTACTTTTTAATTAGACTTCAACATCGACATCAAAAAATTAAGAACTCGGCTCATGAAACAATAAAGGTGGAGCTCTTAATTTAGAACTTAAGGTAAAAACCAAAAGTGGAATTCAGGGAATTCCAAAAACAGCAAAATTAATTTTGTAAAACAGTTTAGCTTTAAGTTAAATATTATATAAACAAATTATAAATTTAAGGTCAATAAATTAGGTAATAAAAAAAAAACAGCAAAACCTTGGTGACCGCAAGCGAAGGGCTTTACGTAGCAGGGACCACACCATTGGCCAGGGCAACAACCCGCACCAACTACTCACAATCTTTGAAGATGCCTCAATCTCATAAAAAGACCTTCCGGCAACTGGCCGAGTCGATTATTGTTCAGTTTCCTGCAATCGAAATAAATAAAACATAATCGAAATACGACGCTACAAAGTCACTGCGTTGGATTTTATAGAGTCAGTCGGCTTCTAGTTATAGGCTTAGGCTTCTGATTTGAATTTCAAACCACACTTTTGAAAATATTTTTTTGTGTGTAGTGACTTTGTTAATAGGTTTTATGTAATAAAATACTTACAGTCTCTCCAATCCGTTAAGTTCCAAAAACGCGTCTCTTTCGATTGTGTGTATCTGATTTTCTGATAACTGCCTGTAACAATATTAACACATAAAATAATATTAATGTAAAAGCTCTTGGAACTCTTAACTACTGTTAAAGTTTGTCATCCGAATGCAAGGAAAACTTGTCTGGCATAGAATCTCGTTTACATCTTTTAAGTTTTAGCAAATTGGATTTCATGTGCTTTAATTTTTGTCACATTTATCATATTTTTGTTTGTTTGTCCGTCTGTATATTACGGCTGTTTTCTCAGCCACTACAAATAATATGCATTTAGAATTACCTAGATACTGTTGTAGAACTTGCTAGGTCTTTCTAAGTAAAAAAAAAACAAATAACCTTACGCACACCTAAACCTGACTCAAAATCTCTATGCAAATATTGTAAACATAACCTCACTTTACTTAATATTAACTTTTTCTGGTAATTTAATCGTAAATCATTAAAATACTTACATGATTACCTTTAATGTCATATTCTTTAACTGATTTTCAAATCACGACACTGATTAAACCTAAAATCTACAAAATTTCAAATTTACAATGACAAATATTATACGTATTTATGTATATGTTGCATAGACTAACAAACCGAAAGACGCGCGTCAAGGTCATTTTTGTTTACCAAAAATTTGCAGCAAAGATACGAGATAATTATTTTAAATATTACGCAATTCTAAAAATATAACATACATTTTGGTGAAATTGATAACCTGTGGTTAAAAATATGTGAAAAGTATTGACTGTAGTTCTGAATTAATAGAAAAAGTTTTAGTTTAGTAACCAGTAGAAGCGCTGTACGATTTTTCATAAAATCCTTAACATGAGTTTACTATCGTTTATGTATCGTTACGTGACGTCAAGCAAGATTTGATATGAAAAACTGTAAAGGTATATTCATTCAATGTGTTTAGGTTCCTAATCCTGATTAACATATAGATAGGTATACTACTTAAGATCATAAATGTTAGTCTATTTTCTGCACTTAGTACTTTGTTTTATCATCTGTTCTAATCTTATTTAGTATTATAGAAAAAGTTAATGTTTTCTTATTTGAACTGTGCATCTTTCTAACTGCGTGCTCTGCCTAAATAAAGATAAAGATACGTCGTATACGAGTACCATTTGTTATATAGCAGATGGCACTTTTTAATGTTTTTTAGACAAAATTGTTTGCTTTGCATCAATTATGTTACACAAAACGATACGTTAACAATAGAAACTCGTGCTAAGCCCTTTTAACTAACCTCGCTAAGTATCGAGTGCGTTTTTGGTTTTTGGTATCTCTAAGTTGTGTAAAGAAAATGAATACTGATCAAAATTATACAAAACAAAAGGTAAATTTATACAAAATCCACCTTTTTGTGCAAACATTATGGTATGGTAGGTAGATACAGTGCAACAAAATTTTCTGACCCGGTGGTCAAAAGGCAAAAGTAGTCATAAAATGGTGTGAATTTATGACGACACTAGTGACCATAGACTTAGTCAGAAAAGTTTGTTGCACTGTACTCGGGTATACTTACAGTATTTTTAAATCTTTCATGTTTTGGAAGTCGCTCTGGAATACGATGGTGATGTTGTTGCCTTGCAGATCTCTGGAACAAGCACAAAGCAACGATAAAAAATCTGTTTAAAAATGCTAGTTGGTTTATGATTAGTAATTATATTGGAGAGCATATAGTAACACTATTTGTACGTCCAGCCCCACTTTTGGTGCACGGCCTACCCTCACCTTTGGCGAGGCCGATTTGGGTCATAGTTAAAAGAAACTGTTGAAAAATGTTAGTTGGGTTATATTGAGTAATTTGATTGTAGTGCACATAATAACACTTTATTCATACGTACAGCCCCACTGTTGGGGAACGGCCTACCCTCATCTTGGGGAGTACTTCTCATTCTAGTCATACGGGCCCAGTGCTGATTGTGGACTTCACAAACGTTTTTTTGACCAATGCACGATGTTTTCCTTCACAGAAAAAGCTAGTAGTGTGAATAAACAATTTAATGAAGAAAAAACTTATGATTACCTGCCTGGCCCAAAGATCCACCCCTCAGAACGCAAGGCCAAAACCAAAACCACTAAGCCACCACCGCCGACGACGATAGTAATGCGTTGGTGAACTAGTATAAAATTTCAACCTATTATGGTTATTAGACAGTCTTGTGTACAATAAGACGGACCGGAATCTCTTTGGGTTCGAACGGAGTTGAGTAGGTACTGCTAAGAGTCTCTGACCTAAGCCGTGGACAGACAGACAGAAGGACGGACATAGCGAAACTATAAGTTTTCCTAACCTAAATATAATATGTAAAAACTATTTATTTAATATAATACCACGACAAACATTTAAACGTGCCAAAGATACCGAATACTAAATAATTACTGAGCTTTTTGCCCATCACTAATAAACCGCAAAGTTAGCTAACCGTAAACCGGCCTTTGAAAATTAATTTCGTCTACGATCTTTAAAGTAATATCAACTTACTTGAACATGCAAAGTATAAGCGAGGTAATGAAGTTAAGCCTAAGTTAGCGTGCGGCGGCCACACTTGAGTGCAAGTTAAGTGACGCTTAAGTGCCACTTAAGAGAGTGCAACCTCTAAGTAACCAACTTAGTAGTTGCTAATTTAGATATTCAAAGAAGACGCATAATATCTACATTTTATGTAAATTGGATATTAAAAAATAAATCTAATATACCTAAATATACAAAACCGTCGTGTCGCTGATGAGGTGACTGAAAATCAACTTAGGATTTGCCTATTTTTAATACTTTCTTTGGTAGTGTATAATTAGAGAAGTCCATGAAAGTTAATTATAGGAAATTTGCACACTAAGAGCACTTGTAGACTTCCGCTTTAATACGGACCGGCAGAAAACTTCCAATACAAACATTTGGCGGTCCATCATCATGCATGCACGCTTTATGTGTGTTTTGAAAAGGCAGTTTTTGTTTTTAATGGGACGCAATATTGTTAGGGTTCCGTAGTATTAGTTAGTGGTCGGTTGGAGCGACAACTACGTGATGCGCAATTCTGTTCAATTTATATATTAACAAGCTGATCGTTTAACTCAGCAGCACTAGGGTTGGATGTTCTATTGAAGACCAAAGTGTGAACAAAACTAGCAACGCTGACGACATGGTGTCGCTGAGTCCTTCGATTAGTGGGTTAGGAAGACTGCTGTCCATCTGTGAGTCCTATGCGGTGGCCCATGGGCTCAAGTACAATGCCAAAAAGAGCGTGATTATACGGTATTTAGATCGTGAACAAAAACCTGTACAATTTACCGCAGGTTTTGTTGAGCGGTAAACCTTTAGCCAAAGTATCGCAACTCAAACACTTGGTTCATTAGGTCACTGAGGACCTTAAGGAGCGTAGGTCGCTGGCTGTCCGATGCAATCTTTTGGCCCGCAGTTTCGCACGTTGTACTAAACAAGTCAAGATAACGATTTTCAAAGCATATTGAATGCATTCAGGGTGCTGATTGGACTGCCACGATACCGTGATTTGTCGAAGAATGTTTGCAGTAAGAATAAGAATGAAATGTATGCACGCACTGAAAAAAAAAAGTTGGATTTACCCATTTAACGGTTTATTACGGTTCTTCCATGTGAATTTGGTTCTGCATACTAAACAAAACGGTATAATTTACCTTGAATTTAGTTGAATTAACCTTTCTATCAGTAATTATTTCTACCATGCCGGAAATCTCCATAACGCAGCGGGAGGTCAGGCGGGCGTTACTTTCTCTAGACGTTCATAAGTCGAGTGGGCCAGACGGTATACCAGCAGTGGTGCTTAAGCAGTGTGCTCCTAAGTTATGTCCTGTACTCACGCGCCTCTTCGCGCTTTCCTACCACACTACGCAATTTCCGTCTTCATGGAAGACTGTGAATGTCCACCCGGTGCCCAAAAAGGGCGATAGATCAGATCCATCGAATTACAGGCCTATCGCTATTACCTCTCTCCTCTCTAAGGTGATGGAGCGTGTGATCAACACACAGCTTCTAAGATACCTAGAAGTACACGATCTGGTCAGTGACCGTCAATATGGCTTTCGCCACGGTCGCTCGACTGGTGACCTTCTAGTGTATCTCACACACCGATGGGCACTAGCCATTGAGAGTCAGGGGGAGGCATTGGCATGTAGCCTGGACATAGCGAAGGCGTTCGATCGGGTCTGGCACCGCGGTCTTCTATCGAAGTTGCCATCTTACGGAGTGCCCGAGGGTTTGTGCAAATGGGTGGCTAGCTTTTTGTCCGGCAGACGCATACGAGCTGTAGTTGACGGTAGTTGCTCTGATAGCATGGACATTAATGCTGGTGTCCCGCAAGGCTCTGTGCTGTCTCCTACGCTGTTTCTACTGCATATCAATGACATGTTGGACATGAACAACATACATTGCTATGCAGATGACAGTACTGGAGACGCTTTTTACACGGGTCGTGCAAACATCCCTCGTTCCGTTGTGGAGGAAAACCGCGGAGAACTTGTTTCTCAAATCGAGACCACACTGTCCCAGGTCTCTGACTGGGGACGGGTAAACTTGGTCCGATTCAACCCTACAAAGACACAAGTGTGCGCGTTCACCGCTAAGAAAACTCCATTCACTGTAGTCCCACAATTCCAGAACACTCCCCTCTCCATCTCCAAGAGCATTGGGATCCTTGGTGTCGACATCTCCAGCGATGTTCAGTTCCGAGATCATTTATCAGATAAGGTGAAGCTGGCGTCCAAAAAACTTGGTGTACTGAACAGAGCGAAGCAGTACTTCACGTCGGGGCAAAGGTTGTTACTTTACAAGTCGCAAGTTCGGCCCCATATGGAGTACTGCTGCCATCTCTGGGCAGGTGCACCCGGATACCAGCTTGGCCCTTTTGACTCGGTTCAACGACGGGCTGTGAGAATTGTCGACGATTCCAAACTCACTTGCGGTATCGAGCCCTTAAGTCTGAGGAGAGACTTTGCCTCACTGTGTGTGTTCTACCGCTTGTACAATGGGTTGTGTTCTGAGGAATTGTTCGAAATGATGCCCACGGCTACTTTCTACCATCGCACCGCTCGCCATCGGCAGGGAATCCATTCTCACACTTTAGAACCTAAATGGTCGCGTACAGTGCGGTTTCAGAGAAACTTCCTCCCGCGAACGCTTAAGTTGTGGAATGAGCTCCCTGCCAAGGTATTCTGCAAGGACTACAGTATGGAGTTCTTCAAGAAAGAAGTTATTAGATTTCTGAAGGGTCGGCAACGCGCAAGTGATACCCCTGGTGTTGCAAGCGTCCATAGGCTACGGTGACCGCTTACCATCAGGCGGGCCGTAAGCTTGTTTGCCACCTTAGTGGTATTAAAAAAAAAAAAAAAAATGTTTACAAAACTTTTATGTAGGACATGCACTTATGTAAATTCAACCAAAGTTTTTTTTCAGTGCAGACTGATTACTTTTACGCAAATTCAGAAAGCGGTGCGCTTCTTTGTTGGCATCCTGAAGGCACTGACCAATAGGTGGGACTATCCAATTATGGAGCGTTGGATGTGGTTACACAGTCGCTTAAATTTAACCGCTATTTAACTATTACTATACGAAAAAAAAACCTAGTAGTGTATTCAACTGAACTAGACGACTGAACTACTGCGATTACTACCACTTTTAACACACTACACTTTGCTTTCCTTGTCAATATTACTGAGGAAGACACTGATTCCTGAAACAAAGGAACTTCCTATATCGGGAATCAGTTAGTTACTGCAAATTCATTTTTATGATATACCTTATTAATTTAAATGTATTGGATTATATTTGAAAATATTAGAAATCAATAAAGTTATCTTATTTATCCTATTATTTAATTTAATTTAATTTTATTTTAATTTTACTAACACTAGTTTTAAGTTTATGTAATTCACAATTATAAGCGTATTTGATCGAAAATAAAATATTATCATTATTATTAATAAATCCACTTTATTCGTTACTCAGGAGCTTACTCTGTAGTGTAGTTAGTTTAGTGGTATATAAAAAAAGTTACTATGTACATGTAACAGATAAATCACTACTATAAAATCTTTCATTCGTACCTGTTGCATGCGAAAATGTTAAAGTTATTACTGATTCGTTGCTGCGTGCGTGACTGTGTTTCACTTAACTGACACTAGATGCTTGGCTTTTTCAATATTACACATCTATCTTTTCATTGTTATTTTAAGTATGGAACATTGATACAGAGAGTTGGTTGTAAACCTTTTATTGGTAGGTATTTATTGTAAAACCTGCTGTAAACCGGAAAGAATCAGAATCAGCAATCAATTCAGATGTGACGAATTAATAATAAACGATATTATATAGAATATTATTATACAGGTTTTTGTTAAAATGGAGCAAATTATGTGTCGTGCTAGATATAACCCTGAACGCATTGTTGAAAAAAAACATACTAGCTATTTACTTTTCATCACTTCGTATACATATTTATTTATTATAAATAATAATGTTTGTTTATTTACTTTTTTGACGTAGAACATTTGACATTTCAATCAGAAGTCAAGTCATAGAATTAAAATCCCATATCCGACCTCCCTGTATTACTCATAATCGCACATATAATATACGAATATACTAAAAAAATTAAACAGCAGCCGCTGGCATACTTTTTTGCCGCACGGTAGAAAGAGAGGGGGATACGTCTTACGAATTTTCGATCAGGTCACGTGTCCTGACGCGAGTGTAACATTTTTAACCCATCTTACGAATTTTCAATTAGGACACGTGATCTAACGCGAGTTTAACATTTTTTACCCATCACAAAAAAGTGCACAACGCCGCTAAAGAAGTTTTCACTTCAAAAAATTGGGAAAATCCAGAATAGGTACTAGTAAATAGCGTAAATTATGTAATGTATAGGTAATGAACTAAAGTTGCAAGATAAGGTAAGCTTTATCTTGGAACTTTAACTTATTTTAGAACAACAAAGGTTGTAAATAACGGCTACAGAATATTGCGTTAAGTATGACCTGACATAGGAAAACGACTAGTTTTTTCTTATGTAAAGCGAAATAATTGCGTACGTTTGATCCCTAGCTGTATCATGATTACTAAAGCTTTAGTTTTGCAATTAATATGTAAGATATTAAGGGATTCACTCTATAAATCATACATTTTAGAATCATAATTACCTTTACTTTCCTCGTTAGAAAAAAAAACCAAAGTTATCGCTAATAAACTAAATACGGTAAAAAAGCGTAAATATTTCACGGAAGCAGTTTTTGATAGTAAAAAAATCACATGTTTTCCATAATGTATACATTTTACATTTGCAAAATGTGTATTTCTTTAAATAATAAGAATATTTAAATTCATAAGTTATTCACAATATCCACGTTCGCGATAGATACCTTAAATCAATAAGCGCCAGAAATTCGATGCCTATTTTCACATGATTGTCATTATGTGAAAATAGTGTTACATATTCTCATATTCATTTATTTATTAAAAAAATGTACACGTCAATACATAATATTACAAATAATAATAAAATCAATTCTACGTTTTGCTTTAAATATTATCATTAAATTCATTTAAGTATTATGAGGCTTCGTTTTGTAAAAACCGTTAAATTTCAAAAAAAATCAAATTAATTGTCTGCCTGCCAGTGGATTAATTTTCCTCGCAATAATAAATATAATTTAAATTGTACATGAAGGTCTATACTTTCCTGCGTCTATAGTCAAAGAAAGCCCTTTTATGTAATAAAAGGAAAGGTAATGTAACTTCTCTGGCGCTGTGACTGTAAATGTATGCAATAAAATTAAGGGTTGTGTTATATATAGGGCATGTACACAACTATACAATACTAATATCTCACCGCGATATGCTATCTTACTGAAACATAACCTTTTAAGAATTAAAGATGAAGTCTGGGTGTTATTTCTTTAACTATGGTTTCTTAAACAGCATAAGTAATATGATTTTCAGTTTCCAGCGGTTTCTGCTCTGCTCCTTAAAGCCACAGCGTGAAGTTGTATGGCCTATATCTTTCCTAAATAAATTGGCTTTCTAACGTAAAAAAAAGTACCACGAAGACCGAGCTTTGCTTGCTTAACAACGCCATCTATTGTCAAGTGGTAAAAAATAATAGTATTACTACTCGCAAATAGGTGTCAGGAAGTCATATTTTTATTCTTGCTTTAATTTTCTTCCTTCCATCTTGTGGTGATATCTTGAAAGCTTAATTAAACATACTTCCTGTTGTCACCCTTCGATGAAATTTTGCATACTTACTTACTAAGCTCGGAGGATAATACAATATTCCACAGTTACTTTGTCCAACAACCCCCTCCCAGAGTTGTACCAGAGACCTAATTCTCACTTCATCCGAGATAATCTCGTATTAGAAATAATCTGGAAGACACCATCTCGACTGTAAAATTTCGATCTTCGACATCATTTTCTCGTTTGCTGTATTCTCACTATGAATCGAAACAACCTTCGAACAAAATGTCGTTCGAAGCGGTGAAATGTTGCCATTATGAACCGGTTACGCTACGAGGTACTTTCCGTTGCACAGTTTTAGAGCGTTTTTAAAAACGCCTACTCTAATATGCCTCTTTTGATGTATTAAAAAAGGTTTCAGTGACTACAAAATGTTTAAAGCAACATTCTACTTTGTTTCATCATTAACAATAAGGAAATAAAATAAGTATAACTAAGTTTGTAAACTAAATCCCTATTTCAAGGAATTGCTATAATCTTTAAACGGAACGTAGTTGGACATTAATAAAAAAAACTCTGTTTTTGTTAAGTGTTTTGTTTGTTTATTTGGTTGAGAATTTTATATTATTTTTATTTTTCAAAGGTGTAATTGTGTTTATTAAATTTTTCTCACATGAAATTACCACCTAGTATTATCAAAATACTACGCAGCACTAAAGATGGCGGCGCCGGACCTCAAACATTTTTATTAGTGTATGTGATGTAGCCTAGTGTTTTTTGTGATGGAAATCAATAGAAATAGAAGAATATTATTGTCATGGGCGACTTTGATAATTGCGAAAATCGGCCAATCAATCGAATTTAAACTTTTAAATACACTGATAAAAATGTCTGAGGTCCGGCGCCGCCATCTTTAGTGCTGCGTAGTATTTTGATAAGTATTATCAAAATTTCACGTGAAAAACATTTAATAACCATAATTACACCGTTGAAAAATCTCGAAATAGGGATTTAGTTTCCAAACTTAGTTATACTTATTATTTCCTCATTAATAATGATGAAACACAAGTAAAATGCTTCAAACATTTTGGAGTCACCGAGCCCTTTTTTAATATATCTAAAGAAGCATATTAGAATAGGCGATTTTAAAAACGCTCTACAACTGTGCAACGGAACGTACCTCATAGCCTAACTAACCGGATTACAATGGCAACATTCCACCGCTTCGAACGACATTTTGTTCGAAGGTTGTTTCGATTGATAGTGAGAATACAGCAAACGCGAAAATGATGTCGACGATCGAAATTTTACAGTCGAGATAGTGCCATACTGATAATCTCTAATACGAGATTATCTCGGATGCAGTGAGAATTAGGTCCCTGGGAGCCAATTCTCACGCGATCGAATTGATCACGAATTCGAAATAAAGTACGAATTTAAACTTTTCTCGAACGAAAATGTAGTTAGGCAATTCTGGTAATGTCGAATCCGACATTTCTCGAACGCAATCCGCTCGAACTGCTTTGAGTGGTCGAGACCGTTCGAGACTACATCTCGCATTCGAATCATGACAAATTTAGTTCAAAATGATTGGGATCTAAACATTAATTGTATACTTAGCGTAAACTATATGCTTTAAAATCTAAAATAAATGCCTAAAATGTAGGCCAGAGAAATGAAAAGGGCGGAAAAAAAGACTTATTTTACCAAATATGATATTTTTTTTACCTTTATTCCTTTCATAATACATTATTAGTCTTTTTTTCGAATTCGTGATCAATTCGATCGCGTGAGAATTGGCTCCCTGGGGTACAACCTAGAGGTGGAGGAGAAACATTAAAAAATCTTCAAAATGGGTATCCAGGGGTTTTGAGGGTCGCAAATCACGAATTTGATGTTAATTTTGATATTATCACCTCTTAGCAGATGCAGGAAGTGCACCTGAAGGTGTACATTAGGGTGGGACGTGAAAAATAGAGTAAAAATTTAATTACTAATTTATATTGAACAAACTTGCTTTTCTTAAAACATTAGAATCATTCAAGAAAAGCAAGTTTTTAAAAAATAAAAATACATTTTTTTTTCTTTTTTTTTAGTTTATTTCTGCCTGCAAACACGGATGAAACGACGTTTTCAAAAAATGAAACCTAGCTAGAACGATTTATCGCCACCGAAATCCCCCGCAAACTAAATTTCATGAAAATCGTTGAGCCGATTCCAAGATTCAGATTATAAATATATACATATTTACAAGAATTGCTCGTTTAAAGGTATTAGATATCTTTAATTTGACTGACAGTTCCTAAGATTAGCGCGTCAAAGCAAAGGTACAAACTATAGTGTTTTTAAATATGGAATAAGTGTTGATTCCTATATACTGCTCCGTTCCTTAGGGACGTAGTTTGAAGGTTTATAGCTTATAATCTTCCTGAAAAAAAAGGGATCAAACGCAAAAAGCTGTCTTTTTAATCGGACTGGTAGTTTTAAAGATTAGCGCGTTCAAACATAAAAACTTATCATCTTTATATATAAAAAAAAGTAGCCTGTACCATTTAAAGTGATGTAGTTCATAACAGAAAAAATAATTTTGTATCAATCGGTTCAAAAATAAAAAAAAATTCAAACCCTTATTTAAATTTTGGCTAGTTGCAAGTGCTTAATGCATACAAATTAAAAGCGTCAGTCCGACTCGCACTTGACCGTTTTTTATTTCAATTTCCATATGTATTAGCAGTTAATGAACCAAATTGTAACATAAACGGTGGACTATTATGTTCTTAAATTAAGGTAATCAAATCCCGAAAGTAGAATTTAATTTAATTAAGGTAATAAATAAAATGAAACCGTAAAACCCCAGGCAACTCGTTTTCACATTCACATTCGAGTACCCCCTAACATAATAATACAAACGTATCTTGTAAACGTAATCAACAAAAGTACAATCACAAACACAATTTTAAACCACATCATTGGGTTTATATATAACTAGCTTTCACCCGCGACTTTGTCCTCATAGAATCTTAATTAGGAAGGTTTTTAATTTTAACATAGAAACCTTAAACTTCCAGGCCGTACACAATTGAAACCATCAGGCTGTACACAATTGATACGGGGCAGCCAAAAGTCAATAGTCATAATTTTGAAAAACATAATTAATAAAGATAATAATAATAATAAAGATAAAATAAAGATCAATTTTTGAAATTAGCTTCCTATTCTATGTAATTGTTAATTTTTAAAGAAGTGTAAAAGGAAACAATATCTTTAAAAGTATCGATAGGAATTGATTGTAATAAAACAGCACTGCGGCAAAAAACAGAACTTCATGTAACTGACAGTGACATTCCGTTCCACGCAGAACGCAATTCAAGACGCGGCGGTTAACCAGATATTTGTGGTCACAAAATATTCGCAGCCACTCAAACCTTAATTATGTCCGATTCTTCAACCTTTTTTTGACTTACAACATTCGTATATCTCATCAAGAAATGGTGTACGTGCGTTTTGAAATAAATAAAATTAAACAAACAAGTGAAATTATCTATAATTTAAAAAACTCCCGACCTAAAAAAATCATATCAGTTGAACGAGTTTAGCTTAGAAACCCTAACCAATTCATCTACATTTCTCTTTCCTACTCTATCATCAGACCATTATCAGCACCTATCTATAACCTTTTCTTTAAGATTATTCCACTGAGCCCACATATGCTGTAAGTTGGTAAGGGGTTGGGTATGCCGCAGATGCCAGGTGATGCTGCAGTATGTCAAGATTATTATTTTCTTGCACTATCATTGAAGTAACAAGAATTTTGAATTGATCAGACAAAAGTTTTAAGCATATCCCTTCAACAACTAGATAAGAACTGATGATCTTCAAAGCGCTGAACAAATTTTATTGAATCATAACTAAAAACACTCTTGATAAAGTCACCTTTCAAACAAAAAAATACTAAATCTAAATCGGTTCATCCTTTTGGGCGCTTTGATACCAAAATTATAATTTTTTCGTCCTGTATATATTAATAATGTTTGGACCGAAAAATTACAAATTTTATACCTACGACTGGTGTCGCAGTTTTGGTGCAATTATGTCTAACTGCTAATTACACAATTCACAGTGATTAACGTGCAAAGTTATAATTTTATTGAATTAACTTGTTTTTATAAAGATACGTTAATCGTTCGTTTTGTAAAATCAATTTTTTTGTAGACATTTCAAAGATACTATAAATGATAACTCAGTGACAATGTGGCGTTATCAAAAGACAAGTGTACAAAATTTCAAATGTGAAAACTTTTAATACCAAAACAAATGTAATTTATTTAATTATCGGTTCGTCTATTACGCACATATTTTGAAGCTTATTTGTAAAGAACTCTATCGCAATAGCTTTACATTTAGCTAATATAGAATAGGATATATCAATCAAAACGTATCTATTTCCTACAACAATAAATCAGTCATATTTAGTTCAAAGGTTTAATTCTTTGATAAGCCCTTCATAAACGATAGTGGGCTTATAGAAAAAACATCTGGATAATATCGAAAGGAGAAACATAATTTAATATAAATAAATGGCAAACAGATTAATAGCACGTGGAAATGCAAAAGATCAGTTGTATTATACATTTTTAAAATAAATAAAATCAGTAGCAAAGCCATTTGTCGAAAGAAACGTGCTCGAGCAAAAATAAAGACAGATTAAGAAAAAAAACTGTCAATAGCAATGCGTAGCGTGGAACTGGCCGGTGATAAATTAACTTTTGTAATGGCCGTCGCGCGGGAAATTTAAATTGCGAATTGAGTTCGGGTTTTTTTGTGACTTGAATGGGATTTGTTTTTGCAGCCAGTATTTTTCAACGCAGATTATTTATACATACCATCGTATAAATAAAACATTTTTTTCATTTAAATCTGGGAAAGTGCAAATTTTGTTTTAATAAATCGTTTATTATTATTATTATGCTTCAAAAAATTTTATTAAAAAAATACTTAACACTTTATAAGTATTTTAGCAGCATAATAATAAAAATTATTGCGGTTTAGTAACATTCGTCTATCAAAACGATATGCGAAGTTAATCGGCAGGGCTGCGTTCAGTATACAACACCATGCTACGCTAATCCGATCATATCCCAACGACAATGATGCTAGAACTGTAATTTTATGCAAGCAAACGTCACTTTGACAGTTGTGAAGTCAGAACACTATGAACCCTGCTGGAGGTTGGTGTCAATGGTGATAACAACAATGTCGCAACACTAGAGTTTCTTTTGTCCCCCAGGGTTAATTCCGAACAAGTTAGTGTTGGAACACTAACACCGGGGTTAAAAATCACCCTCCCCAGGAGAGGAGTTGCTAAAGGAGCACTGTAGGCCTGGAATGAACGTTTCTGTAAATAAAAGGAAAGCTATATATGGTGTTTTAAAAGGATTGAAACTGTTTCAGAATGCAACCTCAAAATAAAAAAAAGGAGCAAGTGTGAGAAATTCTATCCTTAGGATCTTTGTTCAGTGACATTGAAAAAAGAGTGAATGTAGGAAATCAGGTAAATGGGGCGCTTTATGAGCAGTTAGAAATTATCTGAAAAGGCACATTTAACTGTTCATGAAGTGTTATATAACACTGAAGTATGGAGGGTACGTTAAACCGTCGCTTCCTAAAAAGAACAACAGAAATGTCTGTGAATGTATAATTTGTTATACTTATGCCGTTGATCCTGGTTTTGTTAAATGACAGCAGAAGTCAGAATCGTTATTTAAAAAGTGACAGTCAAGAGGCTGAGTAAAGTGAGAATCTGATAAATAGCATTCGACGATGGTCTAAACCCACCTTCTTTAAAGAGAGACCTGTGCCCCGCAGTAGGAACAAACAATGGCTGAGGAAACACAAATAAAAAAGTAGCATGAAACTAAAACTAGCTACGAAAGAAAATCGCACTTATGAGTTGTAAAATTGTGGTCCTAGGATTACTAAGTGAGGTAAGTTACACAAAACAAACAATAAACTCCCGGGAACTGAACCCAAACATATATTTAACTACTTTATTACCCTCTGCCTCACCAGTGGGCATTAGGAGCATGCAAGCCAACAGCCTTCATCTTTTTGTGCAGCAATATTAGCAACAAAGAATATGTAAGGTGTAAATAAAACAGATATGACTTTTGATGTAAAATTCTATCTAGTATAACAATAAATACAGACCTATTTAAGCGCTTTGATAATGTGTTATGACGTTGAAAAATTTAATAGGCGTAAAATGAGTCTCCCTCCATTTTAAGCGAAATTATGAGGATCGGAGCAATGATACTTACTTACTTGTTATTGTCAAACAAACACACAAAATAACAAAGTTACAGAGATAAAAAACGCTTCAGCATCGCTTTACATATGACTTATGTAAAATACACACGGTAAAAAAGAATTAAGTAGTTGAGCGAAGAGAATATCGTCTCATATATGCACCAACGAATATTTGCTTCATCCAAGATACTATTTCTCTTAAATATTTAAAATAATATGAAGTTAATACAAGATAAAATATCAGTTATCAGTATCATACAATATTTAATTAATTGAAGAAAAATATGCTTCTTTATTTGAAACCCTTTGTTTACACCTTACAATAAACAATTATTTGAAATTAAAACCCAACTCGAAATCCTACGAAGGACATTGATGAAGTTCATTGTTTTTTGTTAAAATTTGTCAAATTGTTTAAAGTGATACTAGCTGATTCGTTCGTTGTCGTCCCGGAATATGTCTCCACAACGGCCGGTCCTGAGCCGCCCGCGCCATTCCGCTTCCTGCGGCTCTGACCAGATCGTCTGTCCACCTGAAACCCGACCCACGCGGCGCCTTCCGATCCGCGGTCGCCACTCGAGAACCTTTCTTCCCCATCGGTTATCGGTTTATTTTTTCTAGCTGATTAAATTTAACGAAAATGTTTAATATTGTAAAGTAGGTATTTTAAACAAACAGTTTCAGCTTAAATAGTACAGATCTACTGCATCTAAAGCAGTGAAGCGCCGATGGGCTCATCACCTGCCGCGCCAGACTAATAGTCTAGTCAACAAGTGCTTTTTTGTTCAACTTTTTTCAGCAGTCTCTAGGAAAATATGAATGAGGTGTCATTGGATTCGGAATCGCGCCTTGATGATATTTTAAACTCCTTTCATTAATATATTAAATTAGCATTAAATGTAGACACACCAGAACGTGTGCATTGAATTTCCATAGAACATTGCCGGCGCGTTTTTGTACCGAATTCAAAAAACACTTTCGCAATAGATTTGGATTTGCTGTCTACGTAAATACGGCACTTTACGTGTTCTTTTGTCGAAAGTAATGACAATATTTCCGAGTCAGTTACATACACTTACGTATCTGATAAAGAATTTAGTCAAATACCCTATTGTAGAACCATCAGCCTTACGTCTTGTCTGTATAATAATAATCGTAGCTGTTCTTAGTCTAGGTAGCTGAGGACGATTGGCCTGTGGCTTGCGGCTAAGAGCTTGATAATAGCTTGTGCGATAGACCAGCTTTTGCATTAGTCTTCTGCTCCTGCGCATACTAGTGACGTGCTGCTCTAAATACATTTTTATCGATAACTTATTCTTATAGTAGTAATATTTTGAGGAGCTCGTGGCCCAGTAGCAGTCGTCTATCGAAAACGATAAGCAAAGTTAAGCAACGTCGGGCGTGGTTGGATACACTACTTGGATGGGTGACCGCTTAGTGGTAATTTGCTTCGCAGTGCAAGTCAAACAGTCGATGGTCCTGTCTGAAGACCGCAGTCGTTACGCCAAGTCAGAGGCGGCTTCATATTTAATATATAGGGTAAGGACTGTGCCCTTACAGTGGGGCATACTATGGCTGAGGCCGCAGATATTTATTGGTATTCAATTTCAAAACTCCGTGTTTCGTGGTTACGTATAACCACTACTAAAACAATAAATGAGATATGGGTAAAAGCAGATGGGTGAGTTTTCTATGCGTATCGTAACAGAGGGGCGGCGCGGGGTCGACACTAGAGAGCGGCGGAGAGTGGCCATACTATCCTGCATGAAAAACTATTACTTGTACATTAGTAGTACTTAAATTTAAAACCGACAATAAATTTATAATTACATCGAATTTAAAAATCCACTAATAAGTAAAAAAATAAACCTTCATGGAACATTGAGCTAAGTGTTTTTTCTACTTAGAATGCCAAAAATTAGATTTTTGGCATTCAACTATTTTTTTTAAATTTTTAGTTGATACTTTGGATAAACAAATATCAGTAGTGGGTCACGCTTATAATTTAAAAAGTTGGGGTTCTTAAAGATGGGAGTAATAAGGGATGCAAACTTACATAGTTACTTACATTAACAATTTAACACCAGGCGGTCTGTTAGCTTGTTTGCCGCCTTAGTGTTATAAAATAGGTTCACAATCGGTGATAATATCGGGTAACACACACTCAATAAGATCCGCGTTAAAATTACGCCGTTAAACGAATGCTTTAAACTGAAGATGTGTTTTTCTAGTGGTTCCTAATTTGAACAGAACCTAATTTAGTAAAAATAATTATTAAATTCCCATCACTGTCTAGTTGCTAGTTTGTCTTTCTAAAGTAAACAAACATACATACCGTACACTTATAAAATTTGGCACATCTGTTTAGAAGCCAACATAGACTTACCTATATGAATATTGTGCAATCCTAACAATGTCTCTCTGTACTTTTGTTGAGGTCGGTTAAAAGAAATATATCTGCTCATGTTGTTTTATTTAAATTTCACGAAAGACGATCAAAGCTGTGGTCTAGTTGCAGTCGTCAACAATGGAACAGTGGGCGTGCGGTCATTCAAGCAAGTGGCACATTAACATTATTTGGGTTTTTCCGTGCAGAACCATAGATAGGAGTTGTTAAGTCAAGTAAAACTCGACAGTTAGCCTCTAACCTGATAAAATCTAGCCGGAGATTTAGATCTGGTATATCTTTATAGCTAGAAAGTAAAGACGATGACTAACGCCAAATCTTTAAATGATAGAAACTGGATAAGTGTTAGTATATATGGCAAAAGGAAAATGGCAAAATAACTTTTTCTTAATTAGCCAAAAACCCCTCAAGTCAAAAGAACCCTAAAGTTAGCAGGATCCCGTTGGAGGAACTCGTTAAAACTTCGAAGACCTTCCACAGAGCAAAATGTACACAATGTGATGTAGCGCCTTTCTATCAATGCTTACTAACCACTGACCTCTATAACCTTCAGTGTTTCTAACCCATTGTTAACATCTCACTTATCTGTGACAAAGTCAAACCGGTGTTAGTTATTGTTGGAAACTTTGTTTATTTATTACAAATTTTATTGTTGTGAAAGTATTAAATGCTATAATCTAGTCGAATACAAAATACATTAATTAGTCTGACATACCTACACATCTTCGCTTATTTCTGTAAATGCGTACACGTGCATAATACATATAGCACAGATTATATAATACTTATAGCGTACATTATGCATAAGAATAAAGTATTTGTAAAGTTTTTTATAACAATAATAAAAAAAAAAATATCAATCAAATTTGTTTTTATACATAGATTAAGTAATGACAGATTAATCCTTTGGATTAGCTAAACACTGTAAAACGTTACAAAAGATACCCCAAATTTTCGTGTCGTAGAAATATCTCTTTTTATCATTAACGAAATTTTTTTACAGATTTAAGTTAACTGCCTACAGTTATGTAATGGAATTGAGTTAACAAAATCTAAAAAGGGGATGTCCATTAATTACGTGAGGTGAGTTTTGCAATTTTGCAACACGAGTTTCTGAAATCTAAAAAAGTCAAAATAGAATATTTTAATGGAAAATTATTATTAGCAACTTTTTTGTCAGTTATGTTCTTACGCAGTTATTATAATTTTTATCAACTACGAAACCCTTAGTCAATGTGTGTATGCATCATTGATATATTAGGTAAAAAAATAAAGATATGGCCAAGTGATTGTTTATTTTCATATTAGAAAATACTAGTGCTGTTATTAACTTTGAAAACTACATGAACAATATCGAACCCGCTTGCTTACCACTTTTGGCAATAAGTAAAAAGTATAATTTTACACCCTTGTTATATTTTTTTATTTAATTTCGCAATATTACGTTTAAATATTATTAAATAACTCTTCATCTTCTAAGGATGCTTTAAATACCGAATGAAATCACATTGGTCACGCCTCGTGGTATTAATTTTTAACACCACACCAAAAAGCTACGTCCACTTGATGACGCTGATGGGCAGGTCCTTACGGAGTAATAAACGCGTCTATATCTGTCTATGCATTACCATATTGTTTACACAGTTTTTGGCATTGTATCGCCTTTTTTAGATGTTTTCATATTCACTCCTTGAAAAGCTTAAATAAATTTTGCACATACGTGTAATTAAAATCAACACTGCAGTGCCGCCTGCTGGCCGCGCGCCAACGCAGCAGTTTGCGCGCGGAATTCTCGATTGAACGGTCGGTTAACTAACGGTTATGGGTTTTGTGATAACTGGCTCTTGAATGGAAGATGGATAGAGTTGTTTACTTGAAATGATCGGTTTTAGTTCTTATGGGAAAATTTATACAACTGACTAGCTTTTATTTTTGCGACTTTTGTAAAAAATAAATCTCTTAACTGTTGATGGTTTTATCTACAAAAATATCAGAATTCTCATAAATTCATTCCCTATTTTACACTTACTGTGAAACACGTAAATCCTAAATATAGGGGATGAATTTTGCAATATATTTTCTTCGCTTACGTTATAACAGGAACCTCAGTGCAAAATTTGAAGTCTAAAAACTGCAACACTATATCAGTAAGTCAGTCAGTTTATTAGGGTTCCGTACTCAACTAGAGACCCTTATAGTTTCGCCATGTCCATCCGTCTGTCCGTCTGGCTGTCTGTCTGTTTGCGGCTTAGCTCAGAGACTATTACTGCTAGTAAGCTGTAATTTGGCATGGATATATAGATATAAATTAGGCCAACAAAGTGGTAAAATAAAATTAGAAGCTCAAAAATATTGAGGGTGTGCGAAAACCATTTTTCGATTCAGCGAAGTGCAAATTTTTGTTAGAGCCCAGTGCTCCCCCCCCTCTTCCCCTGCCGGCTTCGGTGTGTAAAAAAATCATAGGAATAGCATATTTAACAAAATTAAAAGGAAAACTAGCTAAGTTAAAATCGTACAAAATCCATTAAAATGTGCTAAGATGAAGTTGGCACTTGTCAGTGTAAAACAGGTATAAAATGTAAGTTTATGAACCATGTAACATTACAGAAAAATTAAATGATAACATTCTGAATACTTAAACTTGATAAATTAATTCGTGCGTGGCGCTTAACGGTACAAGGGGTATAGTTCGTGCCAAGTAAGTTGACCTAAAATGGCGGCCATCTGCGCAGGACAAATGTACTAACGAAACAAAAATGTGTTACTGCGCAGGTTCAACTAACGTGGCGCGATTTATACAAGGTACAAACTTATAATCTAATTTCTCTATTGTAAAAACAGTAACACAAACAAGCTTCAATCTTGCAGTGATCATAGTGTGTGTGAGCTTAAAAGAATAACAACAAATAATGAAAACCGGCCAAGTGTGAGACGGGCCCGAGCCATTTGCCATCTCAAAACGCCATCTAGCTATTATTAAACGAACATTTGCTTATTAGAAACGATATTCAAAGTAAAGGAATGTCGGGCTTGGTCATTAATTGTATGGGTGACCGTTCAGTTGCACACTATTTTGTTTTTGTTTGTGTTTGTAAATTACGTAAATGGTCGTAGGTACGAAACCCTCGGGTTACGAGCCCGACTCGCACTTGCCCGGTTTTCTTTTACGTATATTGGTCTAGGGTTTAGAGTTCAATTACAAATATGCTCTAGCACAAAGTTCTATTCAAATTATTTATTTCGATTATCTATGAAACTAAGGCTCTAATCTCGTCTACTTAAACTTAAAGTAGTAAGTAGTAGTTAAGTGTAAGTAAGCATACGATGACCACACTTAAGTAAGCGTCAAGTGACACTTTAAGTGGCACTTCAAGTAGATATATGTAAATTTTAATTTACCAACAGAGCAGTTGCTAATTGAGATAGGTAGGTATTCAAACTCGATTATTAGTTTGTATCAGCTACTGAATTGCTTTTCTATTTGTTGATGTTTTTTCAAAATAGATTTGTGTTTTTTGTGCATTTTATAAGAAGCTTTTAAGGCTATGGTATACCCTACCAAAAAACCGGCCAAGTGCTAGTCTGGCTCGCGCACCGAGGGTTCCGTATAAACTTATTATATGAAGAAAGCTTTTCCATCATGAGATCAAGTCTCCTAGGTCAACGGGAAGTACCGCATATGATTTGATTTATTTGTGTCACAATATGAGATAAAAGTGATCGTAATTCGGGCATATTTTTTTCACATTGACTTAGAAGCTTCATTAAGTGCCCATAGAGTTTACTATTTGATATTAATTTCAACTTGATACCTCCTCGCGTTCTTAAGTAAAAGGGTCTTGACAGATAGATAGACACACTTTTTGTTAAATGTGTTATGCGTTGTTTTTCCCTATATCTGTGATGTTAGACCTTGCTTCAGGTCAAATTTCATGATCCTAGGACAACGGAAAGTACCCTATAGGTTTTGATTTGTTTTTGAATGCTAAAATCAAAAATGGCCGTTTTGCCGCCGTATGGTTTTACTGAGTTGACTGAGAAGCTTGATTTTTTTACAGCTTCAAGGGACCATAGACCTTAGAATTTGATATTCATTTCAACGTGATACCTTTACAGATAGAAAGACAAACGGACCACAAAAAGATCCTATAACATATAAGGGTTCCTTTTTTCCTTTTGAGGTACGGAACCCTAAAAAGTGCCGTTTCGACCAGAGTACAAAGAGATATTAGACTATTGAAGCATATTGAGAGACACAGTTCCACGTACGATAGGCGCTAGCACGTGACCGCACGTTGAAAATCTTGATTTTATCGGTTTTTTGTCGGTATAAAACTCAAAAAATTATTTAGAAATAGGAAATTACAAATTCACTTGGTCATATTAATATATTTCATGAAATAAGAATCAAGAGAATATTACTGTTAATTTTCCAAATTTCAATTAAAGCCCAAAAAAGAGTGGCATTTTTTTTTTCTTACTGTTTTAATAGGCAAATTACTACAATATTAGCAAGTTTACTTAATTAAGGTTCTAACTATAATATATATTTTTTTAACGTCAAAATGTGTCAGGCCTGTAACAAAATTAATCAAATTCTTGCAAACTTATCTCGTTTTGGTATGTTATCACCTTAAGGATTACGCAACAAAGACTCTTGAAAAGTGAATTTGAATTTAGAAAAATAAACAAGACGCACAATACCTGCAAAACATCCAGTTGAGGACTTGAATATGGTGCTTCGCAAAAACTAATTACTATACTATACTTAATTAAATCATATCAGAATAGGTCTTTAAGGCTCAATCTTGAGAAGTAGAACATACTTTAATTATTATACAAGAAAAGGCTTTATAACTGAGTAAGTACCCTTGCCTCCTCCTCCAACGGATATGAACAATATGATTTTATTTTTTTTCTGACTGACTATGCAATTGGCTGTTGCAGCCATTACTGCTTCACCGGGTTTTTTGAGGCGAGACTCTGAAGGAGCCTCAGCCCATATAGCGCCCAACGCTCAAGGGGTCCCCGGAAGCCTCGGCTTGGGTTGTCGCTCTAGGGTGTTTGGTCGCTAGTATCGTTATAAGTTAATACCAATTCAATATGGCGACAGTAGTTTTGACTTTCGGCCACTGGATCAGAAAAGTTTGTTGCACTATAGTGCTTACGAATATAATACGAGAAGTGGCAACAATAATGTCCAATAATAAATAAGGAAGGAAGGAAAGGAGATATCTACCTACGTAAACTAAAACAATAATGTTGTTATCATTTGAGTACGAAACCCCTAAAAATAAGGAACAACTAAATGTAACTTAACAATATTGTTCTAAGTCGATCGATAACACATTGAGTGGATCGTAAACATTTTATTACATGTAATACTGCCATATAAATGAAAGACTTTATGAAATTTAGAATGGCAGACGATTAAATCGAGATATAGTTTATTTTCCTTCTTTACTATGTCTTTCCCCAGCTTCTGTATTTTTTTTGATTTGTAATATGTGCTATTTATTCAATCTAGAGTAGGAAGATAGACTATTTTGGGACATCAGGGTATATTGATCTAAAGTTGGTCTACAGCCACCGAACTGACACAGTGTCAGTGCTCTATTAACCGGCCGCTGTCCGTTAGTTACTGACCGTGTATTATGGTTTTATTATTGTTTTAGGTACATTAATGGTTCAATGAATGGTGAAACTGGGCCGACACGGAAATAATATCACACGTAATTATGATCATTACATTCACACAAAAAAAATATTTTTATATCTGAGGCATATATTGTCACTGAACCGACCGACACATAATAGGTTAACCTTTCTGTGGGTTAAACTACGTAATATTTGGTCACTAAGAACAATAAAAAAAAGTTTCATATCTTTGATTTTCTTAGCTCTGTGGTCAAGGAAAGCCTATTATGTAATAAAATAAAAGTACCTGTGCAATAAAATTAAAGGCTAATTGTGACGGCAACACAAAACTACTATTTATTGTACGTTAATTAGCGATAACTGTTTAAGGGTAAACTTAATTAATGTGAACAGGGTTCTGGATAATTCATATTTTAAATGCTCTATTCTAATGATACAAATTAATAAGGTGCCATACCGAAAGGGTGCTGAACCCTTTTACTTAGCCTACGCAGAGACCTCTTTTAAACCAAGAAAGAAAGAGAAAGAAGTAGACTGCTGTATGCATAAAAGGCGCTTATAGTTAAATATTTGGTATGTTTTAGGTGACTTTTTAAAGGCTTTTTAGTTCTTAATGTATTTGCAGTCGGGTTTCTTTTTTTTTTTTTTAGTACTCAACTAAATGCTAAATGCAAAAATTATCCTAAATTGAGATTTCTTTCTCACCTCTGGAAAGTTATTAGATGGGTATACTACTTAACAAAATCTTTAACACGTAAATATATTACTCTATAGTTATTATAAAAACATAGGTAATTCATAAGTGTAGTAAAATATATGAAAATAAATGTAGGTCTGGGCATTTTCCGATTTTATAATCGATCATTTTGTAACCTCTATCTTTTTTTCATACCGCTGAGGTGGCAAACAAGCTTACATGCTTACATTGCCGACCCTTAAAAAATCTAATAAATTTTTTCTTGAAAAACCCCATACTGTAGTCCTAAGAGAAAACCTTGCCAGAGAGCTCATTCCACAACGCAAGCGTTCGCGGGAGGAAGTTTCTCTGAATTTATAGATAGATATCCCCATAGAGGAAACAAAATTGTTAATTCTGCAATCTGAATATGACCTAAATTATTTATTATTTATTTATTTATTATTACTTTATCTACATGTGAGTACCTACTACCTATACATTTTATTGTGCGTATGGATTTTTCAAACTTTTTGAATGTGTGTTTTAGAAATATAAAAAAAACGGGCAAGTGCGAGTCTGACTCGCTCACGAAGGATTCCTTACCGTTATCACCATAAAAGAAAATTACATTTGTTGTATGGGAGCCCCCCTTAAATATTTGTTTAATTTTAATTTAATTATTTATTTTTAAAGTGACTATTTACTTAAATATTCTGCGAATATTTTAGGCGTCTACCTGTTGCCGTTATCAATATCGAGCAAAATCGAGCAAAAAATTACGTTTGTTGTATGGGAGCTCCCTTAAATATTTATTTAATAATAATAATTATTATTATTAGGAAAGTAATAATTTAGTACGCCCGTTACTGTTGGAACTTTGGGATAAAAAGTACCTGTATAAAACACTTATAATTTTTATATACTTTTACATACAACAGTTATATATTTTTTTTTTAATATAACTCAGGTGGTGAACAGGCCAACGGTCCGCGTTGCCAGTTTGGGATTTTTTTTCGCGATTTTGGGGAAAAAAATGTTGTTTGGGGAAATTTTGGTAAACAAAATCTTAAAAATTTCAACTTTGGAATGGAACGTCTTTATATTATATTCTTAAGACAATCATTTTACATTTGCGAATAGCATGAGGATTAGGGTCCATAGGCTGCGGTTACCGCTTACCATCAGAAAATTGAGAACTCCTATCTGGCAATCCTGCTTTAACACCAGGGGCATCACTTGCGCGGTGCCGACTTTAGAAATGCAACATTGTGTAAAAATTTCAAGTTAATCCATCGACTATTTTCGAGATTTGCGGATACCAGTATGCCCAGTATTTGTACCAGCAATTCTTAAATATATATTTGCGTATCTCGGAAACTCTCTCTCTTTCTCTCTATAACGATTTTGATGAAATTTTTTATTTAAATAGGGTTTGCTGTTTAAGTTCACCTGTATAAGCAAGCTCAGTTGCCCAAGTATAGAAGTATACTTAGTATAAAGTATAGAAGTATACAAGTATAGAAAGATTAACGCTATAAACCGGGACCATAACAGGTTTTTTTTTATTCAGTTATATGTATATAAAACCAAATAAATATGTAATTTAACATAAAATATTCTATAACATGTACGTATTTAATAGTATTATATTTAAGGTACGATTTCACTTGTAATGCAGTAAGACTCAGGTGGATAATCAAATTACGAAAGGTCAATTTAATTAAATTAAAGTAATAAATAAAATTGAACCGTAAAACCTGCACGCGTTGAATGAAGCCGAGGTATCTGAACGCAGAGAGTAATTGAATTCAACCGAAGTACAGTCCGGAATATACATTATAAGACAACCAAGAAACAATAATCATTTTCTTTATATATATTTTTTAAAAGCTCTGTGGCTCTGTTGTTAGTAGTAACTGCCTTCCGAAACGATTGGTTCGGGTTTGACGGGGGCACAGGTTTTTTTTGTAATATTTAAACATTTGTTTTCGTTTTGAGTATATTTCACTTGAAATATAATATTATATTTATAAAAAATATATACTCACGCTTGTATGGTCCCCAAGGTTCAAGCCCTTCTTAGTTTGGAATCTAATGACGCTGTGTGAGCATGTATGACCCAATAATATCCATAAATATCTATTTATTTATTAAATTGACGGCTTCGTGGCTCTGTTTACGTTTAGTACGGACCTAATAGTCTAGACTTAATGCCTGACTTAAATTGTTTGTGTAAACATTTATAATTTTGCACAATATAATCAACAAATTTATACATACAAAATAATCAACTTAGTACCAAGTGCTTTTTTTTATTGACTTATATTGAGAAGGCTGACTGTACATTTCCTTGAAATGAACTTTAATTGAGTCCTAGTCATTTATTGAATGGGATTTTATAAGGAAGCGTTAAGTGTTGTACGAAAACTATCGAGGTTTTAGAAAAAAAAAATCTATTTACTTACAATATAGAAAACACATTGAATGCTCTATCATGAATTTTAAAAAATTAAAAAATTATTAATTTGAAAGATAAAAAAGACCCAATAGAACTTCATTTCATTGAAAAACATGCAAAAAAATGCATAATGTAATTATGTATATAAAAAATCGATGACGCTGCTCAAGCTTTTTAGTTTAATTTCGGAAGAAGGTGCATCAAATGAAAAATGCCCGTGAAGCAATTCAGTCTTTATATTAGTTCCTGAAATATTTAATTATAAAATATGGCCACGTACATACGTATACACACATTCTCAAACGTGTCCACATAGACACGAACAGACATATCTTTAAAATTTGTTGCAAATGAAGCTGCAGGTCCCTAAAAGTCAAGAGAACACAAATTTAGTCAGTATAGTATTGATTTTGAAATCCATTTAAAATAACTTCTCATGTCATACAGATTGCAATTAAACATACTTCTTTTTGCTTGGTACATGCTGCTATATACGACAGAATTAGAGCAAGAAAGTGTGACTATCAGATCACACTGAGAAAGGTAAATTTGCGGAAATTTGTGTGGTGCGGGTAATTTAAGGATAGCCACAATTAAGGACGAGAATTATTTATAATACTGTGTTATTAAAAAAATAAGGAGATGTTACGAATAAACATATTATTTTCACCTTTGAACTTTAAGACATAGAGAGATTTTTATTTTGCATCATACAAAAAGCAGAATTGCAGATAATAAATAATTTAAAAGGACACAATTATATTTTACATTTATTGTTTTATTTGAATAAGAATATATAGAATTATTACTTTTAATTTTAAAATTAAGATATAAGGAAGGATTTAGGTCTTCCTTTTAAGGTTTGATAACAATACATCTTTATGGTAATTTAATTATACAAGGATTTTTACATGAAATTTAGTTAACTTTACATTAAATTATAAATAAATAATATTTTGTATAGATTCAAATTATTTGGGCCTAAGAGTATGTTGAAATAACTCTGCAGCCGGAAGAAAAGTTTAATATTTGTTTTAAGAAGTTATCAATATAATCTATTCAATGAAAAAGACAAAATGGTATTTTGCACACTTTAAATTTTATTTTTAATAAAATAGTATCGATAGATTTTATCGAACAACTGTTCAACTCAAGTTCCAGCCAACCCGTTTTATTCCATGCAGTATGTAATTTGAGACGAAGCGCTTTGCCAGCGATTTGTGGTCACAATCATTTGCGGCCAATCAAACCTTGATAACGTCCGATTCTAAATATCTTTTTTTAGGGTTTCTGAAGCCAAATGGCAAAAACCGTCCTCATGTTTTTTACACAAGTTTTGAGAATATTAAATGTTTTTGATTTTTATACAGCAAAATCACATAAATGTACTAAATTCACTGTAATAAATTTATATTATAATAATCAATTTTTAATCGTGATTTTTTTCTGATTTTTAGATAAATGGTTCATGGTTTAAAGCAGGGATTGGAGAGGGATACAAAATTAAGCTAAGCTTGTCTTGCCACTGATGGAATAATCTTCACTTTTTTCAAAGCATTCGCTTTCTTATTTCTGAACGACATTGAATAAATATTGAATATTTACTTTGTCATAACAGTGGGTCACATGGCAGAATTATAAAGCTGTAAATTTATATTACCCTGATAACTTTAAAGTAGGATACCTACCTGGTTTTGTAGAAACGCAAAGAAATGTAAAATTTATTGGTATTTGGTATCTAACTAAAATACCATAAAAATAATAAATTGAATATTTTCTATTATTCTTAAGTAATTAATTGCCAGAATACAATACCTCTGTATTTTTTTGATGCCAGTAAAAACAACATTAATTAGTTAGTCCAGTTCCATCAAAACGTACGCTCGCAAAAATCACAGAGTAAATTTCTGTCAATGGCAAAACGTAACTTGGAACTGACCGGTAATTAATTTACTTTTGTGTTAGCCGTCGCGCGGGAAATTAAATTTAAAGAATTACGTATGAATTTTTAGGGTCCCGTTAACTAAGTGACAAAAACAAAAAATCTTATAAATTCGTCATGATGCACTAAAAAGGTAAAAATAATTACTTATAGCCAAAAATCTGATCTGACCATTTTGAAGTTGGTGTCTATGTACCTAACAGTTTATAACACACTTCACTCGCAAGACACTAACTTCTAACGGTAATTCAGATCAGATTTTTGGAAATATGTAATTATTTTTACCCTTTCAGTGCATCTTTTTGAAGCCGGTTGTCTTTTTTTGTTAAAAAGTTTTTATTTTTTGCTTTTGAGTGACGAATTGCCTTTTTTTTCTCGTACACTAAAAACATGCATACATAATTGTAACAAAATTTTATACAATCATCAACATAAAAGGCGCGGTTTCACCAGTTTAATATTAACATCAATTTTTTTTTTCTCCAAAAGTTTAAGTTTTAAATCCACTTCATTAATAAAGGACCACCTCAGGAACGTACTCTTACGAATAAAAAAAGATTTTTTGAAATTGGTTCACCATTTACGGAGAAATCGGTGGACAAACATAAAAATAATATACCCGTATATACCCGAACATAAAACCTCCTCCCCTTTTTTGACGTCGGTTAAAAAGAAGAAAAAGAATAAAGGTTCTATACATTGAACTGAGGGCTGAGATTTTTTTTACGCACCTCATTGTGTGGGTATCTTTGGATTGGTCTTTGAAAACTCAAATAAGGCTTTAAGAACATTTTCTAATTCTACGGAACTTAATGCTGTGTTGATACGACACGCTCTAGGCCGTTTTTAAAACGGGACCCTATTAGTAAGACTTTACTGTCCGTCCGTCCGTCTGTCACCAGGCTGTATCTCATGAACTGTGATAGTTAGAGAGAATTTTTAACAGAAGATGTATTTCTGTTGCTGCTATAACAACAAATACTAAAACACAGAATAAAATAAATATTTAAGGGGGCTCCCATACAACAAACGTTTTTTTGCTCGTCCTTGCTCGATATTGATAACGGTTACAGGTAGAGGCTTGAAATATTCATAGAATATTTAGTTATATATTCACTTTAAATATGAATAAATCAATGAAAATAAAATAAATATTTAAAGGGTCCTCCCATACAACAAACGTGATGTTTTTGGCGTTTTTAGAGATGATGGTACGGAAACCTTCGTGCGCGAGTCCGACTCGCACTTGTTTTTTTTTTAATAAATAGATTTTTTCACCAAAATTGAAGTGTTTTTATTACAGTATGTTGCATTAGTAACTAATTTACTTAAAAGTCTGGCAAAGGTAATAAAACAACGCAGCACTGCAACTCTTTTCAGTTAACGCCGGCATTTTGTTTTCAAATACTAACCGCTTCAGTTATATTAATAGGCAAACAGTAACATAATAATACGTAATATAGGAATAGCGTAAATCTATAATTAGCAGCTAAAGGGAAACAATTCAGCAGTTAATCTAGGAATACAAAGTGGGGTTACTAAAGGGTTACCAGATGACAGGAATTTTCCTGATATGTCTGGAATTTTTACCCTTTGACAGAAAAAAAGGTATAACTTAAATCTGCCAATAATTTAGGGAAATAAAGGTGATAAAAAAATATAATGTTTATTTTGCATTTTAGTACCAAAAAAATAATATTAATATAATTGAATCTCAACATGATGAGTAAATTTTGGATCAGTTTTATTCAATTAGTTCTTTGCTTCCATCAACAGCGGATCTTTTAAGACCATTTTGCGAATTTCTTTACACAATATTTCCTTTAAAAATCCCATAAACATGTGTGCTACTATTCCTTATTCTGTGATATTATCTACATATTTACCATATACACCACTTAGACAAAATATAAGGTTTATTTACGAATTGGGGGTAATATCGGCAGGACATCTTATTTTTGGATCTGGTAACCCTAAGATAGTAAGACAAAACAAACAATGCGTTGCTGGGAACTGAGACCACCATATATTCAACTACTTTATAACCGCTCTACCTTATACCTGCAGGCATTTTGGACATGTAAGCTCACAACGTTCATCTTTTTGTGCAAGCTTATTTCCAACATAGAGTACATACTAAATTGTAAATGAAATAGTAATGTCATTTGGTACACAACTTTGTATGGTTTGACGATCATAAAATTGCTTGTAAACTCTAAGATGTTACGTTTAACAATAGAGTTGCAGATGTCTAACTGATGGTTAAAAATAATGTTTTGTATCTATAAACAAAAGTAAGCTTGAATAGTGGAAACTCATAATGGTCTTAATTATTGCCTGCATAATATTATAGTAGACAATACCAGACATAATAAATAACATACAGTGTGTTAAGTAAAAAAATGTTTTTAAAAAAAATTAAGCATATGAGTATAAAATGTCCGTGGCTCAGTGGGTAATGTCCTGCCTGCTGAATGGAGGGGTATAGGTTCGATCCCCGCACTGGACAAACATTTATGTGATGAACATTTGTGTTTGTCTTGAGTTGGGATGTCATCTATGTATAACACATATGTATTTAAATGAAAAAGTATTTGTATCCGTTGTCAGGTATCCATAGTACAAGCTTTGCTTAACTTGGTGCCAGATAACGCTGTGTGTAATTTCCAGAAATATTTATTTATATTTGCCGTAAATCCTTAGCATCTACCTATATTTTATTACTTAGCATACTTAAAAACAAATTGTAATAATTATACTTTCATTGATATTATTATTATACTGTACTAGAGACTATATTCATAATAAGTAAGTAGGTATTATCAAAAAAGTGGAAATACTTTAATCTTTGTCTCGCTGGTGCACGACTGGCTCGAGGCTGCAATCTTGGTTCTTGATAAAACGCACGAGTACAAAGTGCTTGTGCGATAGATAAGCTCGTGGGTTTTGGTTTTTTTTTAATAATTTATGGTCTTGTTTGCTTCTGCGCAAACTAGTAATGGTTTTTAATAATTTTTATGTCCATAATATCCCTAGGATTTTTAGGGTTTTTTAATCAACAATACTCTTTATCTATGAACATAGTCTGTCCGTCTGTCTGTTACAGGGTTGTATATTTTTAACAGTACCTAATGAGGAACAGATTTTTCTTGATTCATGAAATTATTATCATTATTATTACTATCGATACTCGGTAATAGTAAGTAAGTAGAAGTATATCCTTTTAAATAAAAAAAAAATTTTGAAAATCCGTGTATATGTATATGACGGAATTATGCCCGAACATACAGAAAAAAAATATAAACATCCGAATTGAGAACCTCCTCCTTTTTTGAAGTCGGTTAAAAAACCACAATAACTGATGGTAATTAATAAGTTGTAACAAGTTTGCGTTAATTACTCAAGTCGGGGCGTCCGAGACACGCTCGTGTTCGCCAAGAATCCGTCGGGAACTCGTTAAAACTTGGTCGACCCTCCGCAGAGCGGAATGTGATGTACAATCGCTGACACAAATCAGTGTCAATAAATATAAATAAATAAACTGATTTACTATACCAACGCAAATCTACTGGGTCTAGAAACTTAAAATTCTTCACAGAAGTACCTGTAACTAAGTGAGCACTAAGAAAGGATTTAGCGAAATTCATACCGTATGAATGAGGGTTGGAAGTTTTTAATTGGGGAAATTCGTCATCTTTGAAGCTAGGCTAGCTAGGTTTTTGCATCTGTCATCTGCACCATGCCGGTTAATGGAAATGTGACAGATGAGCAGAGACCACCTAGTCCCTGCCTACTCATATCAAAAACAGCACAACCGACTATTTAAAATACAAAATGCTAAATTATATATTGACAGATAGGACGTGTGTGACAGGTTATATATTACCGGTATTTAAAATGATTATACACTAATTTCATTCTTATAAATATTGTTTGACAATGATGAATGAAAATATTGCAATATTCTTAGTTAGAAGTCGTTTACAGTCACAGCACATACAATCTAGTCCTATTCTAAGTGTGTATCCACGCATAGAGACATATATTGTAAACACTTTTTACTTAGGTAAGGAGTACTTCATGCTGATAGTGAAGGTCAGGTCACAGTGTAGCTAATAATGGATATCAGATTTTTTGTGAAGTATTTAGCAGATGGCTCCACTGTAAAATAAAAGACCAATGAGATGTAACTAATTATAGACAGAAAAAAAAATCAAAACAATATTTAGAATTTCGTACGCGACTGTACAGTCGTAGACAGAAATTAATCTAGAGTTAGATCGGGGTACTCTAACCGACCGTTAAATAGTTTCAGTTTAAGTTGAGTTGAAGTGTTTTAAATCTAAGTTTAGTTCGCGAACTATTCGAGGGTACGTAGAACAGTTGCAGTACTAGGCTGCAAAGGTTCAAGTGTAAAAAAAAAAAATTTTTTTTTTAATAAAAACAAGAACCGCCTTTAAAAAGATGAACTACAAAGGTAAAAATAATTATTTTAAAATATCTGATCAAAATTACAGTTTTAATTTTTACTTTTCAGTGGCCTAGTAGCTATTGGTTTTTTCCGTATACTAAAAAAATCGTTGACGATTCCAAATTTACAAGCCATATCGAACCCTTAAGAGGATACACTTCGCGGCGCCTCGCAGCGGGGTTCATACAAACGAATTTCTCATTTGTTTTTGACATTTACTGATCAATCACTGTGAAATTTCTTAGTCGTAATCCTAAGCCAAATACCTATGTCTGTGGTTTTTCCAAAATCTTGTAAAACGTTTTATCAACTAGAAATCTTTTTTAAAATCATTTGTATGAAAAACTAGACTCCTGTATAACTTTCTAACTATAAAATTTGATAGAAAACTGGCACACTGCAGACCTAGATATTCATTATTAGAACATGTCTTCAAAATTTCGTGGTGTTTGATCAGCAAGTGTCAAAAATAAGTGAGAAATTCGTTTATATGAAGCCCGCTGCGAGGCGCCGCGAAGTGAATCCTCTTAAGTCTGAGGAGTGACTTTACCTCCCTGTGTGTGTTGATGACCTTGATAATGGGATGTGTTGTGAGGAATTGTTCGAAGTTATGCCCACGTTTACTTTCTACCATCGCACCGCTCGCGATCGGCAAGGAATTCATCCTCACACCTTAGAACCTAAATGGTTACGTCCAGTGTGGTTTTGGAGAAACTTCCTCCCGTGAACGCTTAGGTTGTGGAATGAGCGCCCTGTCAAGGTTTTCTCTGAGGACTACAGTATGGGGTTCTTCAACGCGTTGTGCAACGCGTCAGTGACGCCCCAGGTTTTGCAGTCATCAACCAGTCATAGACAGCGGCAACCGCTTATCATCAGGCGGTCCGCAAGCTTGTTTGCCACCTCATTGACCACCTAAATAGCTTCAAGTGTCCCTATAAAAATTTCAAGAGTTTCTTTATTTCTCCAGGATCCCATCAATACCTATATCGTGACCTGATAACCATGGGACCATGGGTATCCATTTGTTGCATACCAAAACCTTCTCCAGAATGTAACGAATACTTTTCTGAAAACCGCATCGAAATCGGTTTATCCAAACACGAAAAACATACAGGTCTAACTAAGAACCTCCTTCTTTTCTTGAAGTCGGTTAAAAAATTAATAAAGCGACCATATAATGTCTGCATTTTTTGCTGCCCAATGTAATCACAAAAACTAACTAAGAAGTAATCCCAATTGTAACAAATAAATGCGGAAATCTGTCTGTTTATGTATGAGTTGTACAATGATGGTGATAGATAAATATTAAAAAAAAAGTCTTACTGAATCTAATTATATTACCTAAGTAAATAGTCAAAGTCACCGAGAAAAGTTTTGCTTCAAATTAGGTTTTTACAAACTCTTTTTGACCGTCAAAATTATAATAATATGCTAATTTTTGGAATGCTTAACTAAACTAATATAATAGTTTAATAATTTAATGAAAAGTCTTTAACGCGTTTGCAAACAGCGAGCAATGTACGGTCTTGTCCCGTTTACTTTCTTCATTGTGATTTTAGCACATGGATAGTTGAAGAAGGAATTGTAATTTTTTACGGATATAAATTTTCCGCAGGAATCTTCTAATTCACTTAACAACAGAGCAACGACCTATTCGTATTTTATGCAAAAGGATGAAGAAAAGGAATCAAAAGAAGATAGGATATTTTTATACGGAAATAGATTTTTGTGTGGGTGTTACCGCGGGGCACTATTCATTCACATTGTAACGAATCAATAAGGCGATTTAGACAGAAAGTACTTCTAACCAGTGTAATTGTGTACATAATCACATTATATAAAAAAATAAAACGTTAATACAGAGACATGACAACCCAGTTAACATTAAACAAAGCGTATTTTATGAAATATATATCTGTCTTGAACAAATACTTTTAAATTTTGCCACATTGCATCACAAAAAGAAACAACCCTCAACGAAACTTGTGAGAGTCGGTCAAAGGTCAAAGCGACGGTCAGACCAAATCAAATAGCTAACTGGACTCTATCAGCAATCCCTGGGGATTGCCGAAGACTACGAGAAACGGCGATATATAAATAACGGAAGTACAACTTGTGACAGTATACATGACTCTTGTTGCCTAAGTTGTTCTAGGTCCCCACTGGGGACAAGTCTTCCTTCGAGATAGAAGGCTTAAGCCACTGACCCAATGCGGATAGGCGGACGTTGTTGAGCTAGTGCCATTTTTCATCCATAAGACCTCTGATTTGGCTTATCAACTGCTGTCATATGACACTAGCATTCCGACATTTTAATTTTCACTATGAAGCATTGATGAGCTCAGAAAAATGGGCCACTAGAGCAGTCCAATCCAATGACGGGCCGCACCCGACGATGCATAATTTCGCATATCGTTTCAGATAGACAAATGTAATTGGGACGCAGGAGATGTGTGAGGGACGCCAATTGTCCCGTTTAATGTTAACGGCCAAACATTTAAACAGAAGTATACATAGTACAGAAGCAAAGTTACATAAAAAAATGTTTTCGTAGGACTAAATAGTAGTATATCATCGATTGGTAAAGTCGTAATCAGTAAGTTTTCTGAGTAGGAAAAATATCCTTCCTAACATTTCTAATATATTAAAGCGAAAGATTTTTTTGTTAGTTTTTTGTCATACCTTCATGTCATATCGTAACAAAGTTTCACATTTCACCCAGAGATAGCTCAAAAAAGGGAAAAAAAACAAGCGTAAAATACTTTTTATCTCAATCAAGAGTTTTCACAGGCATAGAAAATTCCGTGAGTAAATCCTCGGAGCTCGAGCAACGGAGAAGGATGTAGGAAACTTTATATTTCAATCTTGATTTGTTACGCAAATAGATTGTACGCGGGTGAGACCGCCACGCACTATTTTTTCTCGGCTCTTCCTTCGACTGCGGCCTGCTAGCCCGTGGGACGGAAAATTATATAAAATACTTTTTATCCCGGTTTATCAAAGTGTTTTCGTAAGAATTCGGCTTATAATTTCTTATTGTATTTTACCCCTTCCTATAATTTGATAGTTAGGTTGCGCTTTTTTGGCTATGTTCGACTATTTGATCGCAAATCCATGCTCTAAGTTTGGCAAGCTGAGCCACTACCCTAGTTCTCATAATTAACTAAAAACATCACTAAACCTAAACATGTAATTCGTTTATAACTATCAAAGGTTTGTGGACTTCACGTACGGCTTTTTCTTGTCTTTTAATCAAAAGTTACTACGGTTATAAGTTTATTTAATAACCCACAGGGTATAAGCCAGTTGATTTTAAAAGCGGTTAATTATCCAATTTTGAATGACACAAATATTTGTTTGGCACGGAATCCTACAAATTGGCAAACACAATCATACAGCAAACTATAAACAAAAAAAAAAATGTAAATACATTTCGCAGCTTTTCAATCGTGAGACAGATTTTCCGATATTTCCATATTTACTTCATAAAAACGCTTAAATAAATTTGTACGTACGGTGAGTTAAAATGAACCCTGGAGCGCCGCCTGCTGGCAACGCGCCAGACTGCGCTGCGGCAGTTTGCGTGCAGAATTCTCGATTGAACGCTAGGTTAACTAATGGTTATAGGTTTCGTGATAGCCGGCTCTTGAATAGAAGATGGATGAAGCAATAGAATAGTCAGTTTCGGGACAGTTTTGGCAATCGTCGATTCTTTGAATTGTTTCCATTTTCCAGACTAAAAGCTACGTGTACCTTTTTACCAAAACAAAAGCGAACGGATCTATAAAAGTTTTCGCGCCACCTATTGAGTATTACTCAGACTGTAGAATTATTAATTCAAATTTAGAGTTTTTGAGTAAAAGATTACTGAAACTGAACTGGCATTAAATTGCACTTAGCTGGCATAAAACTACCTCTAGCTATGGATAACTACATACTGCGTGCAGCACGCAGGACTGCGCGATCAAACTGCTATCATCTAGCGTCAGACTGAACTTAGCGCATTAACTGAGATCGAAGTGGGCATAACTGGGGTCAAACAGAGCTAATTTGGCGCTGGGCTGGTTGAATGAATAGTGCTAAATTTCGTCGTAACTTGCTTTTGAATGAAAGATTGTTAGGGCAATAGATATTAAGGACAGTAGTGTAATGTATTTAAAATTAAAAATTAGAATGTAGAAATAAGTGTTAGGTTGCGCGTAGTTGATACACATAATAAAGTTATTGGCATTTAAACACAGTCGGCAAGCGTTAGGCAGCACTTATACTAGATAGCTGATTTAAAGCTACGCTTAGCGAGCGGTCAGTGGTATACTAGCACGCAGTGATCAGGGACCTTTGTCATAACTATGAACAATCGGTATGATTAGTAGTTCTTATGTCTTTATCGTATTTTTATCTATATGTTGTTGCATAAGCGACGGATTGGCAACTGATGATTAAAAATTACATCTGTCAATGTTTAGATTTAGTCGACCCTAAAAATAACAGCTTATCAAAATGAATGTCTACAAAGGCATATTTTAAGAATAAAATCGCATCATTTATACAAATATCAGCAATATTAATGATACAATATCAGCAATATCAATAATACAACATCAGCACTCAGCAGTGTTAATAAAACAATGTTAGAAATGTTACGGTATTTTCGTTTCGACATTACCGATATTATCGGTTGATCAATATTATCGTTGCAAATCTAGTCGTAGTTACCAAATATAAATAAAATTATTAAATTATTTGTAGCTGTTGTTTGTCTTAACTATAGAGGCACAAGCCTCTCTTTAAAGAAAGGAGGCTTTGTGCCTCTATAAAGTAAAAGGGTAAAAAGATATTTAGTAAATATTATTTGTAATTGTAAACATACAAATATACAAGACAAGACCGCAATTTATATCAATTCTCCAAATAGAAAGTAAATTGTCATATATTTTCCTCAGCACCACGTAGACAGTTTATCATTTCGTGCAGTTAACGTCAGTGTTGCCAGGTCGGGGCATTATCCGCGCCCGTGAAATATTTACGATTGCGAGGGAACGTCTCGCAGTCTTTAAGCTATTTGATGCAGTTCTTACTGTTTTTAGTGAAATTGAAAAAGTCTTGTCACCGTTTTCTGTCTGTTAAATTTCTATTTTTAGTAAACTTTTAGCTAAAAATGTCCCTAATTAAAAATAGTTGACATAGAAAATAATTTGAAATTGCTGTTCGATGATATGTGTGAAGGACCGACTTTTATATAGTCTAATTAAGGTTTTTAGGTCAAAAAAAGTTGGAAAGTCTGATAAGTGGCGCTGTAGTCAATTCATTAACAAATTCTATATTTATAGACAAAATTGTCTGTATTAAAGAAAAGAAGAAGGCTAATTTAGTAATTCCGTCACGGAAGTCAATTTCAATAATTATTTTCGAATCACAAAAAAGTTGGCAACAATAAGTACAAAACTTTCCAAAATTCAGTTTTTCGTTATCGCCTTACAGGTAAATACAGCAACACTAGTAAAAACAACAAAAAAAGAATAAATGTGCATTCGCTACGAGAATATGGACGTGTTTTTATTGTGTACACGGAATGTGTGTTAACGGAATCCTTGGTGCATGATTCCGATTCTCACTTGACCTGTTTTCTTATAGATCAGCTTTTTGTGCCTAAATAATTAATAACAATTAGGTTTGCGTGTTGAGGGCTCGTCGTATAATGTTGCCATTTGTCAGGGGGTGAGAGACGGCGAAGAGAGTCATTAGCTTTTTGAGAGCTTTTTAAATACGAAGCTTTTCTTTTCCTTGTTTATGTTTAAGAGATATACAGGAAGTTATTATGATTTCAAATATTTCATTGACATTATAAAAGTCTAAACCTATGATGGTGACGTCTTAATAGTATTTTTTCCATGAACCTAATAGAAATTTAATGAGCTTGCTTTTTTTTTTCATTAATTTATTTCAAAAGATTTCGAGCCGAAAATTATGAATAATTTACAAACACATATAATTACATACCGGTAACAGGAATTGAATATAGGTCCAATTATTTTCTGTATGATGTCATACCTAACATAAAATTTCAGTACAGATATAAAGGTATCACTTAAAGTACTGATAGCAATTTTCGACCGTAATGGCTGCTAGACCGGCCCTTCTCCCGCTAGCGCCCTAGTGCCAACCTTCCACAACCATCTCTCACGAACGTACACTGAAGTAAATAACATTTCAGTAAAGTAATAAAATTACTGTTAAATAAAAGTAAGAGGGTAATACATCAGAACAGAAATTTGTTCGGTACGGAATTTCAGTAGGTACTGATAATATTACTGGTAATACCTGCACCTACCTATATTGAAGTGCGAAGAACAAATTTAAACATAAAATACTAATTTAAGCAGCTAATGCATAAATACATACACACTTAATAATTTATTATATAACCTTAAAATATATACATATACATTTATATAAATAAAGGTGGTATTAATCCCTAGAATTGTACTCCTAACTGTTGGCTAAATACACATACACACACCCACATTATAATGTGGGGCATCCTCTTTTAAAAAACTTTTAAAATTGCTTGTAACCCGTGGTACGTGAGACAGACTCGCAATTTTCCGATGCTTAATTCTGTCTGGTAAGCCACATAATACCGTTTTCATATATTTAAAAAAACTGATTTTATCTCTACTATATAGGTACTTCTGGGTTAAGTTTTAACAATGATATTATAGTGTATATTATATATATATATTTTTATACTTATACATACATACATACTTATACATATATTTTTCTCAAGAGTTACTTTAAATCCCGTCACAGAGTAATTAAAGACTTTTAACGTATTATATGGCAATTAAAATAGTATGTACCTAAATTTTGTTTTTTTTTTAAATTAGCTATTTACATTGTAAATCTTGTTAATTAAGTGTTTCAATACAAAACATGTATTTATTAGTTGATACACTATAATATTATGTTTCGTTTGTGATTTTTCAAAGATTACCTATTGGACGCACGCAATAAAACAGTATTGTAATTAGTTTGTAAAGCTAGTTGTAGTTAATTTACTCGACAATTCGAAAGTGTTCATTATAACCCATTTGAATAAAAAGATTTTGATTTTTGATTTTTGAGTATGTATATATGGTATTTGGTTCTCAGTGTATGGACAAGAGTTATGTCTAGATTTAACTGTATCAATATGGCGGAATTCGGACAGACAGAAGGTCATTACAAAATTATAAAGTTTCCGTTTCTGCTATTTGCTACGGAAGCCTAAAAAACTATTGACACATGAACAGTAGCGCCAAAAGCAGCTTAAACGTGCCCTAGCCTGCAAAAGCTCTTTCAAGCCACGAAGTATTTATTCTACCCTCAATAAAGCGGCAAATTGACGGAGATGTGAGAGATAGCGGAAATGGAGAAAAGCTGGGGGCGGCAACAGCGGTCGACTGTAGGGTGGCCATAATACACCAAGCGGCGGCCGCAAAAAAAGCTGACAATTTCTGAAAGGATGAAATTTACAGGAAAGCTAGAGTTCATCGCGACAATGACAAAAAACCACAGTACCTGATTATAGTACTTGTAACGAATTTTTCCGTTTTTTGAAAGGGTGTTCTTAATCTAAAAGTAGCATTGCCATGGTGAGAGGGATGTCGTATGTTCATACTTTGTTTACAAGGGACTTTGTTTCCACATTCGAAAGACTTATTGACAACAATGTTCCAAAAGCCCACAAAAGCTTTTGGCATATTCCGCGATAATGCCTTTTATCTTCTAGCTTCTTCTTTGTTGGGAATTTGCAATTAGCAAAAATATTATTCATAGTCCTAATTTCTTCTTCGAACCATGGTGACCGCAATAATGAAACGACATGGCCTGAGGCTCCCCACTCTTGAAAGTGAGCGTTCGCTAACAAATTTCTTGAAAAATACACCACTTGAAACTGAATACCTATTTAAGTTTACCAATGGCAACATTTTATTTTTATTGGTTTTAATGTATGTATGGATAAAATTCATGACATTGAAAATTAAAGTAACAATAATTAATCGTTGGTTAGTAAATGTAAGTACCTAGGTACTTATTAATATTTCGTTATATGTATGTAACATGTGTCGAAACTTTGTTATTGTTAAACGTACCTAAGTATTGTTAGTTATGATGATATATTATGATTTGTTTGCAACAATAAATACCTATTTCAAGTTACCTACGTACAGTAGGCTTCATATCAAGCTAACCTTAATAGACTTTGATTCTAAGGCGCAATGCAGCGAAAAACACATGCAAGACGGATAGACATATTCTAATATTTCGTCTCACATTGCACTGCAACTGTACATTATGAATGAATGACAGCCGAGCAATGGTACGTCTCTTTCCTACGATTTATCTTTAGCTAAACGTTGTAGTTGTAGGTATGTATGTAGGTTGTCCGATGTGCTGCCTACTGTACGTACATTTAGGGGGCTTTTGTTTTGGGATTCAGATTTCCCACGATTGATACTTTTCACACCTTTGATAACGCCAGTTTTGCCACCGACACCTATCGTTCGTGTAGCTTTGAATTGTTAGTAACATTATTTTTTGTTGCATAACGATCGGTTGACGTACACACGCCACGATAATAACACACACACTATAATAAACAATGAATATGTATAGTTTGACAAATTAACACAAAAACCCCACCTCCAGGTATGGGTCTAGTTTAATTTTCAAGGTGACAAAAAAACAAAAATATCTTAAACGAACGCATGACAGTTTGTTACAGATGATACTAAAATTTTGACATTTTTTACATTAATGCAAAACGAACGGATGACAGATGACAAAGTAATCGAAAATAATGATTCTGCATCCCAAAACGAACGCGCCCTTAAAAATCATAAATTGACAAGTTGAAGTATAATCAAGATTTTTTGGTTACGAATTGACTGTTGGTCACAAATCGAATGTTAGAGAAGCAACTATTAAAAATGGATCAAGTGCGGATTTGAACGACGAGCGATTATGCGACGGTTTCGTTTGAATAGGACGATTCGAATTATGTTAAGGACTGGATAAGAGTTCATATTTTTCCTACGGAATTCTAAAACAGTTTCTTTTTTAATCGTACATAAAACACCTAAACAGAACAACAATGGTTCAACAACAAAACAAAATAAACCTCTTTCACTGACCTCATCTAGTAAAGGGAACTAATTTCCATACATAGAGGCAGTTAATCATTTTCCGGAAACGTAATTTTATTTCCACCTACCCTCCGACCGGAAGTCGTTGTCGAGTATGAATACGCACCCTGCAGCGACCTTTTGTGTTGGTTTGGAATCTTTTTTAGGTTACACCATAAGTATAATTGCCGTTCTCTGGTAGGTACCTAAATCTAAAATTGTGTGTAAATATAATATATAACATAACAGTTGATTCGGGATCGCAATTAGAATACGTAAATTGTGTCTATTGTTATCGCCACTACAGGGGAACATTCACTGGCCTCTCTGTAGGGGAAGGAGGCTAAGGCCACAGTTCACCGCGTTATCCACTGTAAATTAGCAGACGTTCTCGAACTAGTCGTCACTCAACTGTCTGAGTTTTTAAGCTGTCCTTTAAGGCTTTTTAAGGCTTAATGCCTCGACTTGGCTTAACGATATGACAACGACTTTACTGAAGTATGATAAAAAAAACTTTTGTTCTTGCAGTTTATGAAACAAACCCTCGTTTAACGGCTATTAACCAGACTTCAGAAAAGTAGGTTATCAGAACGACAACAAGGTATCTGTTTTGATCTGTCACTCTTATCACTTCTCTGAGACCATTGACATCTAAGGATAAGCGATATCATGGCATATTTACACTGTGTTAGGTAGGTTCGCGCGCGCAGGTGATAATTGCACGTGTTACTTGATCGGCAAAATCAAAGTATGAACTGACACACCTATTGGTATTATTGCTATATCCTCCAATCGCCATGGCTTGATGAGTACCGAGTCCCACACAGGACAAACACTTATGTGAATATGATGAACCAGATAGCGGTAATTATGGGTAATTTAGGTACACCTTGATAAGTGGAAAGAAACTGTCTCAAATATATTACTTGTCAGTGTGTCTGTTTGCATGTTAATTTGACATAGGTAGGAATCCAATAACTTGCACTTGTAAACTTGAAGTGTTTACTTAACAACACGTTAATGAGTCATAAGCGATGTAGATACTACTTAACTTGAGGTTAACTAAGTGGCTGGGTTTTTTTTTTAAGGTAACTATGCAATTGGCTGTTGCAGCCATTACTGCTTCAACGCTCAAGGGCTCGGCTGGGTTGTCGCTCTCGGGAGCGTCCCTTCAACCGGCGTGAGTGTGCAGAAACTTAATAGTCAGTAGGCGGACATTGATTATATTCTTGAAATTCAGCCCATCCTAATATAAAGGGGTAACAGAGACTGAATATCGGTATGAATATTTATAGGTACAATTATTTTCTATATGTCATACTTTAATATCATTTGGGTAACATAAAATGTCAGTACAGATATTATTGATACCTTTATCACTCAAAGATAACAATTTCGACCGTAATGGATGCTAGACGGGCCTTTCTCCTCCCACTAGCGACCTAGCACAACCATGCTCTCACGCACGTGCACTGAAATGCACAAAATTAAAGTACAGAAATAAAGTGACTGTTAAACAAGTCTAATAGGTAATATATCGGTAAAGAAATTTGTACAGTATAGAATTGCAGTAGTGATTTTAAATTACCGCTACTATTCTTTTGCCGCTATCGGTATTTTCGGTTTTTTTCCCGATACCCAGTCCCTGGGGAGTAATACTTGCACCTACCTATATGACCGTAACACCGCAAAGAACTTACTAAAATAAAATTCTCTCTATGAATATAATAGATATATTGAATATAATAGATATACAGTTTCGATTTCTGGTATTCTATTATTGTTATTTATTATTTTGAATTATTGATTGTTTACAGGGTCATTACAAATTATAAAAATCAAAAATGTAAAATGCCGAGCATATCTCTAACAGAGATTTCTTCCAAACAAACCAACTGTAGTGGTAATTGATTTTTAAGCAAACTACGTGTACCTACGCTAAAGTTAGTATGTAATGCATGTTCAAAACCTAACAGCTAAAATAAAATTGAAACAAAAACAATAATTCAATAACTAATAATACAAACATACATTAGTAGATACATATTAGTAGACTCCCTCGCACCCTAGTTGGTAGTGTGGTCGACTGCTATGCAGAGGGTGTGTTCCCGCACAGGACATACATTTATGTAATAAACATTTGTGTTTGTCTTGAGTCTGGGTGTAATTATGTATGATATGTATGTATTTACAAAAAAAAAGTAATATATGTATTTGTATCCGTTGTTTGGTATCCATAACACAAGCTTTGCTTACTTTGGGGCCAGACGGCGCTGTGTGTAATGTCCAAATATATAATTATTATTATTATTATATATATTTATATAAAAAAAAAAAACCGGCCAAGTGCGAGTCTGCCTCTTGCACCGAGGGTTTCATACAAACTTATTGTATGTTAGAAAGCTCTTCCAGCATGAGATCAATATTACAAAGCGATCTTAAAACGCTGTTTGACTTAGGTAACGCTGTTGTATTAGCAGGCGACCTAAACTGCAAACATAAGCGATGGAATTCGCATTCAACATCGCTAAACGGCAAACGACTAGAGGCCCTAGTCGACCCGTTAGGTTTCGATGTTATTGCGCCCATCTCTCCGACCCACTTTCCCGAAGTAGTGACACATAGACCTGACGTACTTGACATAGCACTTCTTAAGAACGTAGCCTTAAGGCTGCATTCCATAGAGGTGTTACACGAGCTTACATCTGACCATAGGCCGGTTCTCTTACGACTAGGGTCCCCAACCGACGGTCATCCGTCCGTTAAGGACGTGGTCGACTGGCGGAGACTAGGTGAAAACCTAGGAAAAATAGACTCGCCCCACCTAAATAGGATCCCGGACAATATTGTCTCAGCCGACGATGTTAGTTTAGCGGTCGAAGCGCTTACTAGCCACCTCCAGTCCGCTGTAGCGGAGTGCTCTAAGCGGATTACAGTAGAGAATAATCTCCGCTGGAATCTGCCGGAGGACGTGAGGTTGCTATTGAGAGCTAAGAACGCGGCTACTCGACGGTACGACAATTATCCGTCTGAGGTAAACAGGGCATCGCTCAGATCTTTACAACGTGCCGTAAAGACAAAAATAGCCGAAGTTAGGAACGAAAAGTGGGACAATCTCATGAAAGAGATATCGCCGTCCCACTTAGCGTACTATCAGATGGCTCGAGCGTTAAAATCCGACGTAGTGAGTACTATGCCGCCTTTAGTCGACGCAAACGCGACAATCGCATTTGACGACGACGAAAAGGCCGAATGCCTAGCCAAATCGCTAGAAAGTCAGTGTTCGCTCAGCGAACAACCCACTGACCAAGCTCACGTCGATGAAGTGGACAGGGAAGTGGAGCGGAGAGCGGCCCTTCCCCCACTTGACTCACTTCCCCCCGTAACAGTCTCTGAGGTCGAAAAGATCATCAAAGACTTACAACCCAAAAAGGCCCCGGGTGCCGATGGGATCTCAAATAGGCTTCTAAAAATCCTCCCCGCTCAGCTCCTCCTTCTATTGGTCAGCATCTTCAATGCGGCCATGGCAAATTGCATCTTTCCCGACTCTTGGAAAGAAGCTGACGTTATAGGTATCCCTAAACTGGGTAAACCTAGTAACGTAGCCACGTCATATAGACCCATTAGTCTCTTAAAGACTTTGGGGAAATTATATGAACGATTCCTCCTTTCTCGCCTGAAAGACTACGTTCAGTCTAAAGGCATTCTGATTGACGAACAGTTCGGTTTTCGAGCTAATCACTCGTGCGTCAATCAAGTGCACCGCATAACGGAGCACATCCTCCAAGGCCTCAATAGGTCCCCTAAGCCGTTCAGCACAGGAGCCCTCTTCTTCGATGTAGCGAAGGCTTTCGATAAAGTCTGGCATAACGGCTTGATTTACAAGCTGTACAATCTCGGTGTCCCAGACCGTCTCGTGCTCATCTTACGAGACTTCCTTAGGGATCGCAGTTTTCGCTATCGCGTAGAACGAAGTCATTCGTCTCCCCACCCCATAGGTGCAGGTGTCCCCCAGGGCTCCGTGCTTTCCCCTCTACTCTATTCCCTATTCACAAACGATATACCTCGTCCCTCGAACGTTAATGTGGCGCTCTTCGCGGACGATACGGCGCTCTACTGTTCTCACCGACACGTCCGTCGTATAAGCCTGGCCCTCCAGTCTGCCGCCAACGCCTTAGGCGATTGGTTTCGGAAGTGGAGAATCGAGGTTAACCCCGAGAAAAGTGCAGCAGTGCACTTCGCCCGGGGCCGAAAATCGGTAAAGGTCACAAGGCAACTCACCCCAGTCCACCTATATGGCCAACCCATTCCGTGGGTTAAAAAGGTCAAATATTTAGGGGTCACTTTAGACTCTCGTCTTAATTTCAGAGCCCACATTAAAAGAGTAAGAGATCGAGCAGCCTTTGTTCTCGGTCGTCTTAAGCCAATGTTAAACAAGTACAGTAAAATGTCTCTTAGAAATAAGGTGACGCTTTACAAAACTTGTATTCGGCCCATACTCACATATGCGAGCGTAGCGTTTGGTCACACCAACACTACTTCCTTGCAAGTCTTACAAAATCGCTTTATGCGAGGCGCAGTCGGCGCCCCGTACTATATGCGTAACATCGATCTCCATAGTGATTTCGAGCTTCCGACCATAAAAGCCTTCATCAAAGATGCGTCTAAACGCTACTTTGAGACGGCAGCCCTCCACCCCAATCCCCTAATTAGGCAATCTTGCAACTATGCCCCCATTAGAGGGGCCTTAGGACCGTTTAGATATCCGAGGCACGTCATAATTGACTCCGACGATGATATAACCAGCAGGCTCAAAGCTCAAGCGCCTTCAGCGCTCGCGTCCGCGATCACAGATTATAGAAATATATACAGAATACGTCGCCGCCGGCGGCGACGGAACATTAGACAGCTTAGTTTTAACACACACACACACACTCGAGCGCGCGGGTATACTAGGTTCACTAATATACCCGGGCGCTTCGACTAGTTAGATTTAAATAATAATAGGCGAGTGCTGAAGAGTTTCTTGCCGTTTCTTCTCTTCAGAACGCCTTTGCTATTTTCCGAAACGGCGGTAAAATTTAGTTAGATACAAATTTTAGTTTCTAAGAGCGGTTGCCCAAGCCGAGGTTCGTGTCTAGGACACCCTTGCGCAAACCGCCCCAACTTTTCGCTGAAGAGTGCAAGCAGCACCGCAGCAAAAGTTAGTCCGCGTGTAGTTGTAAAGGCCATCTGCGGCCAACAACAGTAGCCAGTAGTTAGGAAAAAAAAACATGAGATCAAATTTTCTTGATTTGATTAATTTGTGATTAAAATGTATTTTGAAGCTTAATTTTTTTTACAACATTAAGTAACCGTAGACTTTACTATTTGATATTAATTTCAACTTGGTAGCTCCACGCGTTAAGTCTTAAGAAAAAGGGTGTTGACAGACAGACAGACAATTTTTTTTTAAACGTGTTTTAACTACAAATTAACAAATTTTGTGATGTGATGTAAGACCTTGCTTCATGTCAAATTTCATGTTTTTAGGACAACGGGAAGTACCCCATAGGTTTTTATTTGTTTGTAAATGCCTAAATATGCAACAAAAAATGCCGTTTTCCGCCGTATTTTGTACTAAGTTGACTTAGAAGCTTGATTTTTTTACAGCTTCAAGGGACCATAGACCTTAGTATTTGATATTAATTTCAACGTGATACCTTTACTCAGTCCTAAGAAAAAAGGGTCTTGATCGACAGACAGACGGAACACAAAGTGATACTTTAAGGGTTTCTTTTTTCCTTTTCACACACACATTTTAATGTGGGGAAAGCCTTTTTTCACCAACCACTTCGGTGAGTCACAGTCAGGAACCTGTCACGCAGGACAGGTGAGCCTATCGCCCCAACACTGACGCGTCTGACGCAGTGAATCTAAACTTATTGAAGTGGTCAGTATAAAAGATGCCCCATAGGTCTAAATCACCAGCTTAAAAGTAATAGGTATGGTAAAGTAAAACACCAGGGACAGAATAACAGCGCCCCTTTGCCAATTCTTGACCGCTTGTAAGAAGTACTAGTTAGTCAGGTTTGGATAAAGAGGTCAATTTATAGATTCTTAATGTATAAAACAAATACTGATAATAAAAATAAAAAATCTACTTTGAAATAAAAAAAAAAAGGGTCAAGTGCAAGTCGGACTCGCGCACCATGGGTTCCGTATCCCCGAACACAGAGTTAACCAAAACAAAAAGGGTGACGCTAAACGGTCACCTATTCAATGACTTACAAAGCCAGACAACGTTTTAAATAAACAAATGTGTACCTGTTTCTCATAATAATAATTTAGCGAAAATTATTATTTTTAAAATAAATTTTCGCCAAATGGCTCTGATATGATAATTTAAAATGGTTATGTCTCAAGCTCGTCTCACACTTGGCTAGTTTTTAGCTATAACACTATTATTACTGCAAGTTTAAAGCTTGTGTGTATAAATGCAAAAACAACGAAAACATGTTTCTTATATTTTTATTTTTATTAGCCCCTTATATTTTTACTTTTTGATTATTTAAATATTTTTTTTAGGTAATCCGCCATTACACATATTCTTTAGGCTTCTACCTACTTCGGTCGATAAGATAGAGCCCTTTAACGGTAGGGCAGACAGCGTAGGCTTAGTAATAGAGCTCCGTTGGCACCCTTTTTGGTACAAAACCCTAAAAAGTTGTCAGTAATTTCATAATAGTAGATAAGTATTGTACATAGACAATGACGATCTTAAAGTGACAAAAGTAAAGCTTCTTCACACGTAAAATTGATGTACACATGTAACATTGTAAGCCATGTATTGACGCGGCGCGTGCCCTCGCATACGGAACCAATATAATGCTAATAAGAACTCCGCCTTGGATTACAGTCGCTAACAGAATTGTTTAAGTGAGAAAGTCTTTTTTTGTGTTGGATTGGAATGTAAGTAATATAATAATAATAATAAAAGAAACTTTGGAGATATCACACAGCGCCATGTGGGCCCAAACTAAGCAAAGCTTGTATTATGAAAACCAGACGATGTATACAATTACTTATATATAGGTTTTTTTGTCAACATACATATCATATATACATACACCCAGACTCAAAACAAACACAAATAAATATCACATAAGTTTCTCCAGTGCGGGAATCACTCCAACACCTTCTGCACAGCAGCCGGCCACACTACCAACTAGGCTGCGAGGGAGTCAAATGTGTGTAGTGTCTTGATCTGGATACACACTCACATCACATTGTGTGGGTCAACCTCTTTTTTTTAATTGGCTAATTTAGTCCTAATACTGCGTGACTGCGTGAAGTTAACTTTATTATATGTCCTTTAGTTCACAAATTATCCGAATGAGGGAAAAGGAAATTATAACATGAAATACAGAGAAATACCCACTTTATGCGATAGGAAAATATTTATATACGTGTATTTGACTGGATTATCTAAGCGACTTCCAAAAAGGAACCTCAGCAGTTCGATGCGTAAAATTAAATTATGTCTGACTATAGCTGTGGCCTCACATGCCTTTGGCTAAAACCAGCTAAAAACCTTTTATTAATGGTTTGTGCTGTGATATAATAGAAAACAAGTTAAAACTTGTGATTGACTGAACTAATCTCCACTGATTTATTTATTGACAATGATTTGGTTGAGTTAATGATGGATGTTAAACACCATTTAAAGACGTAGACACTACTTAATCTGTATTTTAACAGTTCTATAACTTGAGTTAATAGGTATTTGAAAAACATTTGTTGCCGCGCTAGGTAGGACCCGAACCAAAATACCGACGTGCGATAGGGACGACTGTGCTTCGGGCATTTGGGACAGACAGACGGACAACAAAGTGATCCTATAAGGGTTCCTTTTTCTTTTTGAGGTACGGAACCCTAAAAATGATAGGTCTAGTGCCAAGATCCAGGGAGAAAACAGGGGAATACAATTGTATGGGAAAAATAAGCGAGCTATTTTCTTTTCATAGGAAAATGTGTTCTTTTACAGTTCCGTTAAATAGAAAATATTTTCATAAAATGTTTGTATAAAAACTTTTGTACTTGGTTGTGCAATACGAATACACTGGATACAGTAGCCACCCTCAATCCCTTTTAAACTACAGTTGCATAGAGTAATGAATGTTCAGACGCTGTAATTTTTATTTTATTAAAGTATTACTGAATAGATGATATACCTATACCTAGATATGTAATAGGTAAACTGTTGAGTTTTCTGTCCGTGCACGAAACATAATTTTTGATGGATATGATTATTCCGAAAAATTTTGAGGGTTGCAACAAAATATCCAAACTAGATTGGTTAAAATTGTAAATAGGTAAGCAATTTTCTCCGAAGCTGTTTTACTATCAAAGTTGGGATTTGAAAGTAACTGTAGGTAAACGTAAAGATTTCCAATTTCAGTTTAAAATTTAAAGTTTAGTACCAAATTGTTATTAATGTCTTAAGTAAAAAAATGGTATTTTCTCGACAAAAAACTAAAAATAAAATGTTTTACGTCATCATCCGAAATTGAAGAATAAAACATTGGCAGTTTTTATTTCTTTGTCTCTAAAAATTGATAGTACTCTGTGTCAATAAACGACAAAATATAGAATAGAAAATAATGTCCCTCGCCCCAGAGATACGGAAAAATGGAAAATTCCGAAGCTAGTTCGTGAAAATATGGGGAAGTGTATTATAGGTTTTCACACGTGCGGAGAGTTTATTATAATAGGTGTCTTTAGAAATTGGCGGGTAGATATTGGCGTGTCAATGGTATTGTTATTTGATCTGTGGGCTGTAATTTCAAATTGGAAAAATAATTTATTGGAAGATAAAGTTCTTTGGAAGTAGTTATCTATATATATGTTACTGTGAAAGTCCGAATTCGGTGTATGTTATGATAAACCGGTATATATCTTTTCAACGATAAGTTTTCATCATACACCAATTTTGCTGTTGTATGTCAGAAATAATTTTGACTAAATTGAACATTTACCGGTGTATGTTAACACACACTAACATGATTTGGTTAATCTCAGTTACAACAATGAAAACTTTAGAGATTTAAGGAAAAAACCGGCCAAGTGCAAGTCGGACTCGGACACCGAGGGTTCCGTACAAACCTATAAAAATAGGTATATAAGTTAAAAATTTACGATTTTCGCAATTTTTCCTTTATCTGTGCTATAAGACGTTGCTTCGTACCAAATTTTAAGATTCTCAGTTCAGGGGACAGTACCCTGTAGATTTTGATTCCCTTGCGAGTTTCGAAAATTTGCGGAAATTTGCGGCAGCCGTTTAGGCTGTATCTTTTGATTGCGTTGGCTTAGAAGTTTGATTTTATCACAGCTCTAAGGGATAGTGGACCTGAGTATTTGATATAAATTTTAACTTGATACCTCCACGCGTTCCTGAGAAAAAGGATCTTGACAGACGGACAGATGTACGGCCAACAAAGTGATCCTATAAGGGTTCCGTTTTTCCTTTTGATGTACAGAACCCTAAAAACAGTATTTTTGTACAATTTTAGCCGTAGGTGACTCAAAATTGTCACATAAAATTTGTGTGTCATAAATAATAGACAGACTGACATCCTTACTATTAGGGTTCCTTTTTATAATTCAAATACGGAACCCTAAAACTTATTGTAAGTGCTAAGACAGGGTTTTCTATCTCAATACATATAAATCGCAACGCTTGTCTGTCTGTCTTCATGCTCGTTCGTGTCTCGACATACCGTTTAATTTTGATGTTGTTTTCACAGCATCGTAAAAGATGTTTATTCAGAACTCGCTAGTACCTTTACCAACGTTATTTAACTTTTCCCGTCCAGTGTGCTCCCGCTTAGTGTGAGTGTTTAACTCTACTATCGCGTTCGTGTCAACGAAATAAATGTATGAACCTTAATGAATACGCGAACGCGGCAGAAGACAAAAACGTAAGAACTAGGCACACTGTACAAACTTTTGCACATCCTTTAAAATCCCGTGTTTGTATAAAGCAGTGGAAATCCTATACAAATTTTCTATTTTACTTTGACATTTTTTAACGTGTTGTGTGTGAATTTTGATATAAATATACTTACGGCTTACTCAATAAAAGCTTGTCAAAAATGATAAAATAGCATCACGTAAATAATCCTAAACATCGAAATTTAAACTTACAGCCTGTGTGAATCCGTTGGTAGTCTCTTTGGGACATGCAACAGTCCTCTGTGAGCGCAGTCAGCAGCTGAAGGGCGACAGGAGCAGGCCCACGGACACGCTCCGCTCGCTCCGTTTGCTCCGAACGAGGCTCGAAGCGCACACGCACAGACTACGCACCACAGCGCCAAGCGCACAACTGTCCGCGGCGACATATCGCCCGCGACTCCCCTGATTGTGGTCAAAGTGTTGTGGACGAGAATCTTTGAAGTTTTTTTCTTCAATTGGTTTGAGTCTAAGTCATGATGTTAATCTGTAAGGAATATAGAATAATATTTTCATTATTTAGTTCGTAATTGGATAAAACGCTAACAATCTTTCTCAAAATCAAATCAAACGCAGCAAAATAAAACTATGGTCGTCATCTTACCTAGAATCGGTATGATGACAGGTATAAAGAAATACTAAAGTTAAGTGCAGTATACGGTATCTAATAACTTTAAACGAGCAATTCTTGTATATATGTATATATATATATTATTAAAATCTGACTCTCCGAAACGGCTCCATCGATTTTCATGAAATTTAGTACGCAGGGGGTTTCGGTGGCGAATAATAATAACGTCGTTTTATCCGTGTTTTTAGGCAATGATAAACTGGAAAATTTGACTCTTCCTGACATCTATTGGCGAGTAGTAATACTTTTATTTTTACCGAAACAGCAACACTAAAGCTACTTGACAATAGATGGCATTGTTAAAAAAACGCGCGAAGCTCGGCCCTCCAGGTGCTATGTATATAAATAATCTAGTTTTTTCCCGCGAGTTCTTCCTCGTGGATTTTTGTAAAAAAGAAAGCTTTTAACTGCTATTGTTTTCCGACAACAATATCTTAATTCAGATACAAATTTTCATACTCTGTTTTGCTCTCTGGTCTAGGGGATGAATTTATAAAAAACGATGAAACACGTCAATCTTAACTATTATCTTAAGGCCAAATACCAATTTTTATGCTTTTAGCTTTTAAAAATGATTGATTTTCATACAAACTTTCAAGCCCTGTTAGGGTATTTTCTTAGAGGCGCCCTACGTTAAGTAAGGAACCTACATGTCAAATTTTAAGTTTCTAGACTCAGTGATTCAATATGTCATTGAATCAGACAGTCAGTTTGTTCTTTTATATATACAGATAAAATTTATTCATTTTGAGTTTTTTTTTAACGTAGGTACTACTACTTAATAAATCAAGGCGAAATAATTTAGGAATTATTTACATCCATACTAATATTATAAATGCGCAAGTAACTCTGTCTGTCTGTCTGTTACCTCTTGACACTTAAACCGCTGAAACGATTAAGTTGAAATTTGGCATGGAGATAGTTTGCGTCCTGGGGAAGGATATAGGCTACTCGAAAACGTCAAGTGTGAGTTGTTTTTTTTTCTATAATTGAGGAGTTGCCGTTAAAATCTACACTGATACCTAAATGATTTTAGGGCGGATGGAACCGTGGGTAAATTTGGCATGGAGATAGTGTGAGTCCCGGGGAAGGACATATATAGGTTACTTGAAAACGTCAAGTGTGACTCAGTTATTTTCTTTAATAATTGAGTTGCCGTTATCATTTTCTTTTTTTTTGAGTTCACACAGTTTTTTAATAGTTTAGATATATAATTAACTAATACACACATTTCTTAGCATACAATAAGATTGACAAGTAAAAATCAATAATTTTATCATAATATTTATTGCTAACCATAAATACATAAAAATTAGGGCCGCAATGTAAAAGAAACAAACCATGTCGAATGATAATATTCTTATTGTCTCTGTTCGCGTCTCGTGATTGGTGTCAACAGAGGTCGCCACAGATCAATTGTTGCGTTCGGAATTTAATTTACGAGTTCAATGCCTGACCGGTAATTGAAGGGGACGCGGGTGACGCTCGATAGCTTTCGGTAGCCATGCAGGCGAATTTTGTCTTCGTATGGCTTTTATTAACCATTTTTTCCTACAAATTTTAATAACATTAGGTATATCTCGAAAGCAGACATATTAAACATTTGAGATGTTTTTGTGTTTTAAAAAAACCAAGAATAGGCCGTACAGCCACGCCTTCAATATAATTAAAATCCAGGTTAAGGTATATTCATGACGCAAATTTCTTTTTTTTATACAAACTGTTTATAGAACATTTTTCAAAGAGATATGTAATGATGTTTAATTTTTGCTGGAAAAAAATTTTAGAAGAAAATTTTGTTTTTAGTTATGCTGGCAAAAATCATTTTCTGATCCTCAACTACAGAAACAAATGAATGCAATTTGCAATGCAATTTACTATATTCCCTCAAACTAACTATCAAAACAAAGACGAGACTTCACAAAAAGTATTTCTGATGCTTTGAATAATCGCCGAACTAAATTCTGTTACAGGATTAAAGTTTTGTCTCTTAACCTATCTTAGTGTTTTATGCAAAAATGATTTAATTACTAAAATTGCATTAATTAATTACCAACCAGTAGTTTTTCTTTTAAACTTATCAAATTAACCTAAATAGAACTTTTTTTTACCTCTATAAACAATTATTGTATGGACATTGAGAAATCCGGATTATCGCGATCACCTACAAAGTCCGTTTTTAGAATCCGATTCGCTAGATATCAATCAAATAAAACTTTATTCAAATAGGTTTCTAAGAACACTTTTGAATCGTCAATACAATGTATACAATGTAAATTTCTGCCAAAAACAGCTGGGATACAAATGTGTTTTGCAATGGTATTTTGCTGTTTAGTATTATAAACCCAAAACCAATTGAAAACATATAAGAAGAAAGGTTAGGTTTCGAAAAAAATTACCCATAAAACTTTAAAGTAATTAACTACTATATAACTACAGATTAAATTGGTAATTAAGATAAACAGCTGCGCGCCATTTTTAATATGGACGCACGCACGCTTGTCGAATCACAGAGTAATAATCTAATGTTCAATAAATAGAGCTAATAGCTTCGTCCTACTTCCATGACATTCGACTTCCATGTTACATCTTACGATACAGCAGTTGCATTACTCATAAGTGCACTCCAGATAACTTGGGAACTAAATGCACTTACTGTTTATCTTCCTTTTTCCATAATGGAAGTAAGATGGCCATGGCACGTTGCATTTAAATAGCTTTTTTTTTAAAACAGGTGGGTTTTAAAAATATTTTTTATATTATACATTCAATATAATTTTATGATATCCGTTGCATGACGCTTATTTTAGTTATATTATAGCGAATATAGGATAAAGGTATAAGTCATCAATTCTATGTGCATAGAATGTGGATAGATCTACTTGTCTCCCTGTAGAAGCTTTTTGAAAAGTTAGTTTATCAAAATATATATTCATCTATACATAGAATTATTATTGAACAGCAACATGGTTTCGTAAAACGTCGATCCACTTCATCTAACTTACTAACATATTCAACTTATTTGTTCGATAGTTTAGAAAACAATAAACAAACCGATAGTGTATATACTGACTTTCAAAGGGAATTTGACCGGGTAGATCACATAATTCTCCTTGATAAGCTAGCTTTTAATAGGATACGCGGTAAATTTGGGCGGTGGTCCAAGTCTTATATTACAAACCGTACACAAAAGTTCGTCATCAATGGTCATGAATCTGATTTTGTTCCAGTTATTTCAGGAGTACCACAGGGTTTAATTTTGGGTACTTTCGTATTTTGTTATCAATTTTGTAATTTTTTACTTTCATGCAGACGATCTAAATCTTTCCATGTAATTGAAAATACTGTTGACCACTGCAAGTTTCAGAGCGATTTTGATCGTTTTCGGTTTACTGTACTAACAATAAATTAAAACTATAACTTAAGTGGTACCCTTGATAGCAAACTACACTTGAACTTGCATATTGATACCATAACAAGTAAATCACTCAAGATGTACCGTTTCGTTATATGTTGTAGCACTAAGTTCTCACGACCTTCAACATATTTATATCTGTATAAAGAGTATTAAGATACGCTCTCTAATCTAATAAATACATTGATGCTCTTGAATCAGTGCAGAAGAAATTCTTGCGCTGTTTGCATTACAAATGTTTCAGGAGTCGTTTAACATATAATCAACAACTTCATTTCATAAATATAAACTCTTCGATCACAAAACTAGACGACCTGATCTATGCCATAATAAATATGACTGCACTTATTTAGTTAGTAAATTCTGTTACAAGATTTCTATAAGGACACATTGTCGTTAGCCATGTCAATTATTTTCACATTAAGATGCCGTACCAATGCTGGAAAACGTTCCCTTAATATTGAATTGTTCGATCTTAAAACGTAAATTTCAATAATACAGACATTTTGGCAACTCGTGTAAGTTTAACATTTAAGAACAATGTATTTAAAGTATTGAGTAGTACTGCCTAGTTCCCATTAGTTAGCACTAATATTTTAAGATTTAGTATATACGTACATACCTACTAATATGTGGAAAACGGTGCTGATGGCACAATTAAGTATCTTTTAACTATATCTTTTTATTGTTTTATTTTATTGTGTCATTGTTAGTTTTTCCAAATAAAGATAAAAATAATAATAATAATATATCCTATCCTATAGACCTTATATAATTTTTACAATCAATTTTATGATAAAAAGCAATAAAAATAATACAAAACGTCAAAGAATAGTAAATATCTACGCAGCAAAACATAGTCTAGTTAACAATAGTATTTGAACTATTGAAAGAAATAAATGTTTCAAAACTGTTCAGTGTTTAAGCTTATTGGGTGATTTTTAATTATTGTATTTAGTGCCAAAAAAAATCTAACCCTCTCTGTAATTAAGTAGTTTATTGAGAATCGGTAAGGGATTTACCATATACCTATGTAATAGGTTTCTAAATGCCATCGAAATCTTGCGTTAGCATAGCGCCTATGGTATATACCTATGACATGTTGTAATGGGTTTTCAGTATATTTACATTGTTTTAGTATTACAAAAGTTATCTTTCTGGGCAATATCGCCCTCTTAATTGCAGACTTATTTTTATTATAGCAGCATCGTCAAGTGGTTTAAAACAGAAGCTAATTAATTAGTTATTACAGCGTTTAAAGATATAGTAGGTGATTAAAAAATTGTATAACGATATTATATTCACATAAAGCAATCATTTACTCTTCAAATAAAACGTATTTTTAATAAAAAATAATTAAAAGGTGTAAAGATTTCTGACGATAATTATCGATGCTAGTTAAAGAACTGGTTAATTAATAAAAACATTAAACCGACTTCCATAAATCATTTCTTCGCCTCTCTAGACTCGACGTTGGCATAAAAAATAAATAAAAAAGTCAACCAGCCAGCTTCCTAAGCTGCTTTAGAAAAAAAAGCATTGAGCTGTCAAACTCTATTGTTCGAATTACAAAACTTGAATTCACACCTCGCGCGCTTTTGTGGTGTTCCATTTTTAAAATACAGTGGCTCGCAGTAGGATTCCTTTGGCGATTTGTGAAAGCCAGACGTGACATTTCAATTAAGTTTAGCCAGCGTCAAGTGATTTTCTAGGAAGTATTGTTTTCATTGTTTGCATTTGTATAAATATAGGACAACACCCCGAAATTTGGGTCAAGGAATTTTTCTTTTTTATGTTTAAGCAAAAGGTTCTTCGTCAATTCAATACAGCTTTCACGGCGAAAGGTGCCTGGTTGCAAAGTTAATGTTTTGAGTTTGTAGGTATCATTTCTATGTTTTGACTACGTATTTATTTTTTATTAAATGAATAACTTCTTTTGATAAAGTTTAATTTATTATTAGTTATGTGCTTAAATGTTAAATTGTTTGTAGCTATTTCATATTAGGTAAGTACATAATGAAATTTTAAACTCACTCATTAAAACTTTATTTATTAAAGTTTTATTATTATTATTATATCTAATATTACTTGTAACGCAATCAAACACACACTTATCGTGCGCTAAATACATCTGTAACATCGAGTGATGACTGAGGCGTTGTTTTTTTTATTTTTATCTTCAAAGTTTTAAATTACATTTAAAAATACTTATACAGTTATTAATTACTCCATACGCGGCTAAAAGTATCATATTTATACGTAGTGCTCCGGGATAGGCCAAATCACTGCTGATTTTTGCGTACTTACTTTTGCTTGGCTGGAAAATACTCTATTTTTTGTATCTTAATACTATTAAAACCAAATATATGTGTTTTAGCTAGACAGTTACGGGAGTACCACCAGAGAATCTCAATCGTGAATCAAATACGTTTTCATAAAAAAACACAAAATGCGTAAAGTACCAAAAACCAAACCAAATTAAAAATAGTTATGGTTGCCTGGCTGAAGTCTTAAGTAAGAGTATAATGAGGTAGAAAACCTCAACACACACACAATTATAGTTATAATATAATATAAAATACTGTGCTTACTATGCACTCAGACTCAAACTTCAAAACTCACACGGACCCGTACACTCACAAAACTCGAACACGCAACACAAACAACCGATTTTATTATTTTTTCTTATTATTTTTAAAATTCAATTGATGTACTAATAAGTATATTTAGTACTTATTTTTTTGTTTTGACTGTAATTGCTGATATGCTGTTGACATAACAAGTTATTGTAATATTGTGCCATATATAGACGGGAAAGACATTGGCTTCTGCAACACAGTTATTAGTAGCACCGGAGTTAGGCTATTCAAATAATATTATAGTATATACCTTGTTGACACAAGAAATTATTTGTTTATTAAAATACTAAACCCTACTGAACCCTTTATCTAAATCAACCGCCATATTTAACAACTTTATATTCTTCAAATTATTATTCAACAGCTATGGTTTAAATTTGGAAGCCGAAACCGCCTTTTTATATTCCTCTTCAACGTCTCGAACGGGCACCGTTTTTTTAAACGCCATTTGATATGAAGAGGGCTATGAGAGGGCTTCACACGGAAAAAGAATTCATATTTTATTGTTTTAATTTTCATTACTTGAGCAAATGGCGTTACAAATTGTTACTATTAGGTGTTTGAGTCAATACAGAGGCACTACACTTTTTCATTGGAAGCTGGAGGCAATTAAAAACTGGACCATGACAAAATAAAAATTTCACCTACACAATAATAATATATTGGTGATATTATTCTTGGACAAAAAAGATCAAATTAGCTTACAAAATATTTACAAACCCCATTTACTTGTCAATGGTAAAATAACATAACTGTCAATTAACACTTAAAGTCGGTGGTGGCATAGTGCCTCGCGTTCTAAGGGGCCGAGGTTCGAGCTCGCTTTCTTAATTTCTCAAATACATTATTAACACAATTTTGGTTCGCACACAAGAAAAACATCGTAAAGAAACTTGCATATTATATCAAAAAGACGTATATGTATTTCGTGGCTCTGAGGTTTGTTTGAACAAATATCTGGGGCGTTATTCACTATTTATTAGGTAACTACACGTACATTTATATATTTACAAGGATTGTATGTAAATATGAAAAAAACTTCTCAAAACCAAAAGAACCTTATTGACTTGAATAAAGAGGATTGTGCAGTTTTCTAGGGACTTAATAAATGGTGAAGTCTGTAATATATATAAATATATTATATACACACCGGCACAATTAGCGAAACACAAAGAAAGGATTTGAACGAATGGCAGCAGGTTCTCTTTACTGATGAGTGCAGAGTTCTTTTAAAACAGATCGATGGGAGACAGCGAATATGGAGACGCAAAGGAGAACGCCACATACAGTCTAATTTTGAACACACAGTGGCTTATGGTGGCGGCTCGATTATGGTTTGGGGAGGGATATGTTTGGGAGCTCGCACGGCGTTAGTGATAGTCACAGGAGGGACCATGACAGCAGATCGATACATCAGAGACATTTTAGAAGAACATGTTGCCCCATTTATTGGTGACGACTTTATTCTAATGCAAGATAATGCTCGTGCTCATAGTGCACAATCGGTACAGGCATATCTGAGCCACGTAGGTATACCGGTGATGCAGTGGCCAGCAATTTCCCCCGATATGAATCCGATAGAGCATGTCTGGGACTTGCTAAAAAGAAGGGTTAAATCCAGAATGCCACCCCCCAACAAAAAAAAAAATATGCGTTATTATCTCATAGTCTCACTTTTTTTTTCTGTTCCGCTAATTGTGCCGGTGTGTATATATATATTACAGATACACATCGACCATAGTTGAAATATGTCAGTCTGTCCGGCACGCAAATTGGCAAAGTGATAGCCAGCAGGGCGGCTAACTGATATGGACAGACGACACGCGCGATTTCTGACGATCTATTCAGTACAGTTGCGGAAACAATCTTTAAACCAATATTTACCAATATTTTATCTCAGTATAGCTTGCAAAGGTTTTTTTTGTTGTTCGAAATCCGAATCGAAAATGGACATTTGCGCACTAGTGTGGAAAGTTGTTAAAAATCCGAAGGGTTTGTTTTTTTATAACCTAATGCAGTCATTATACGTTGAATTTTTAATATAGGTATTAGGTACCTAATTAATGTTCCTTTTTGTAGATAGGCTTAATGCTATAAATAAATAAATAAACATTAATTAATAATAGTTAAATTGTTTATTTGTTCATTTTTTCTGTAGAGTCTTGTGTATTATGTACAAGCTCAAGCGCTAAAAAACAACTCTATAACTGATTTTAACAACAAAAGTTTTTTTTTAAGTCATCAGATCAATTGCGAGAAGTCCACTGTTAGACATATGGGGCGCATTGTTTTGACAAAATTCTTTGAAATCAAGGCAAACAAAGAGTGCAGTAGTGGCTGCACGACCATTTTTTTTTTATTTATTTACATTACTTAGCGCTTTTTTTCTCGACAGTACTAGGTAGCGCTAAGCTAATACAATTTGTCGCTGGACGGTAGCGACAGAACGTCTGGCTAATTTGTATCCCGCTTGTGTCCCTCACTGTACTTACTACAATTTGTGGCCGTAGTCGGTATAGTACAGAAAATGTAGCAATATTTTGTAGCAAGGTACCTATACCTATAAAAAACTGGCATCTAGTGTAATCAGATATAAAGCTTCCTAAGAAATTATTTTTAACATAGCTTGATACCTATATATTTTACCACGGTTGTATACTTAAACCCAACGTTTAATTCGTTTAAAATTTCACAAATACTTTCATACTTAACTATTAAAAACTTACAATTGCAAATTAGCCCAGTAATAACGACATCAAACATTGCAAACGCGCATATTACTACGATTTTTTTATATGTTGTTAGGTCCCCTGAGAGTAGTTTATACGCAAATTTGTAACCCTGAAAAACCCAGTGTTATTCTCATGGGGTTCAAAAGCTAGCTTGCTAGCTTTTCAGCGTTTTTCACGTATCTTTTATGCTCCTTATAGCTGTATCTTGTAGGTATACATCAAAAACCACAGCTACGTTTTTACCAAAGAGGTTGAAAACATAGCTTTATGAACTCTAAGACCATTGAAAAATTAGTAAGTCATACTTTCACATGCTACTTCTATTTTGGTACTCTAAGATTACCCAACATCTGTCACCCAAGACGAGGCAATCCATCACCATTACTAGAGGTTATCTCTAATGCAGTAGAACCACACTGACTCTAGCCGCTGGGTTTGATGTATTGCTTTTATAGTTTGTTTGTCTGTTTATTATATTTATCTTTATAATTATTTTAGTTTGGTTAAGTTAGCTAACTGTACGAAAGCATATACAGGTGAGTTATTTTTACGCGCGCAGGTATTTATGTACATAATAGTGTTATATTTGAAATTCTTTTTCTGTGGTAGTCCCTTTAAACTGAATAAAGCGCAGTAGTGCAGGTTCCGTACCCAGAGGGTGCCAATGGAGCCCTATTACTAAGACTACGCTGTCTGTCTGTATGTCCGTCTGTCCGACCATTAAAAGGCTCTATCTTTGAGATAGAAATTGGTATAAGCCTGATTTTTTTACAGAATATGTGTTAATACGGGGAATTATCTAACAAATAAAAAAAAGTTAAAAAGTTAAAATTTATGGGGAGTCCCCGTACAAGAAACACATTTTCGTTGTTTTTACTCTTATTTATCTTAAAAACAGAAAGACATACAAACTTCAGATTTGCAGTGAAAAATTGTGTAAACTCTAAAGTTGTGAGACGGACCCAAGCAATTACTATTTTAAATTACCGGTACATCTAGCTTATCATTTTTTAGGTAGGTTAGCTTAGGTTTTTTTTACTCTAATAAGTTTTTAGAACATCAATGTAAATAAATATTTTCATAACAAAGATGCAGTCAAAATATTCACCTCGAGCCTGGACTTGAACCTGTAACAATCCTTGTAAGTGCGTTACCAATTATATTTTACTTGCTTTTGCCCACGGTTCCACCCGCCTTAAATTCAGTAATCGGTTTAGGATTTCAACGACAACTTCTCAATTATACAAAAAAGCAACAAGTAGACAAATATGGTGGTTACTTATGAGACGCCATTTTGTTTTTTACGAATATTTATTTTTATTAAGTCCATTCATCATTGGCACAGAATTAAAAATATTGTACAGTTTTATGAGCTTTAATTACCTATTTGAATAAAAAAAAATCTTAGTGGAATAAAAAAAAAATCAAGAAACCAGACTGTCGAAAATTCAACAGGTGAATAAGATTGTGTACGTACGAGTCGCGTGTTTTCATTGCAGACAATTCTTTGTATCACCAGCTGACTATATTTCTGTTATCTGTGGTTCCACATACAAATCACTATGTCAGTATTTAGTAAGTGTGCTATTTTTGATATAAAAATATTAACAACTGAGGTTCAAATTGAAAAACGATTGCATATTTTACAGTGAGGGCTGTTAATCATAAGGATCAATAATAAAGTTGAGAAAATTAAGTGGATCAACTGCATATTTGAACAGTTGTTTTCGTTTAGTTGCGATGTACAGTACCGAACAAAAGTGTTTATTTTTTATAAATATCTAGCTCCTGCCAGCGGCTTCGCCTGCCCTACATTTCGTTATCGGCGTAGGTTCTTACGGCAACTTCTCAGTTATAGAAAAAAAAACAATCAAATTTTTCCTCTTTAATGGCATAATACATTCGTGTCTGTGAAACCATGGAAATACCCATATAAAATTTCAACCCAATCGGTGCAGAAGTTATGTAAAAGAGATAATTACGTTAGGATAATTCTTAGTACCCGTTGCCCTATTACCCGTTTTCCCGTATGAATGAAGCATTTTTCCGCCGTAAAAAGTAGCCTATGGTCATCAGGGATAATGTCGGCTTCTAATGGTAAAAGAATTTTTCAAATTGGTCCTGTAGTTTCGGAGCCTATTCAACACAAACAAACAATCAAATCTTTCCTCTTTATAATATTATATATATAGATAAACTCCTGTGTCGCAAGATTCGTTTCTGACTTTTTTTGTTTTACTACATTAAAAAATTAGGTCGGATAAAAGCAGGATATAATAAAAAAACGTCCAGCTGTATGTTGGGTGCTTGTTAAGATTTGAATTAAGAACAATTTTGTCCTTATTTTAATATGAAATTCCATAAATGAAAATTTCAAGCTAAATTCATTATTTGCTTCATTTGAAATTAATTCCAGGTATTGAATAGAAGTTTACAGTTTGAAAACTATGGACAATTAAAGCCTTAGTAATGAAGCATTCGACTTCATACGAGCAAGTGCATATATGTATGAAAAGTATGAAATATGAAATAAAAAAAAAATCATAACTTTTGTCCCCGTCAGTACGTGAGCGCGAGCGTGCTAAGCCTCGCGCGATGCAGCTTAACCCAATTGTTAAGCTAAATATTTACCGAGATGCTAGCACACGTCTGTCACCTCACATCTGCTTGATGTGTTAGTACTCTACTTTACACGAGATTACGACAGCCAAACTGGGATTGGTACTCCAATATAATATAGCTGTATATTTAATAAAAAAACTTTTTTGTTCCTAAATCCCTAAAAATGTTTTTGTTATCTGTTTTCCGTAGCCGTTCATAGATTTTAGGCTTATTTTTAGACTTAAGTCCGCCATGTATAATACTCGCACAACTACAGGTCAAAAAGTTACATATTACGCATGATGGAAACAAATCTCTAAAAGTACTGTCAGCGCAACCGATAAATATCAAAGGTTTCGTTGCTGACTGTACTTAAGTTTCTGCGCCTAATGGTAATGGTACGGTCGGATCAAACCGCAGCCTAACGAGCCGTCATCCGATCTCAACTAGCCAGGAAAGGACAACCTTTTTTATTTTTACACGATACTATGCTCCTAAATTGATGTAAATAAATGATTCGTATAGTGTAAGTATAGATCTCCTAAATTGCGGTAAATAAATGATTCGTATAGTGTAAGTATAGATGTCATATAAGTACCTATACCCTGTTTTTTCTTACCTGTCTTATTTTGTATTCTTAAAAGCAAGAAAATTATTAAAAATACGAAATGCAAAGTTAGAAAACGACAGTGAGACTGAACTATATTTTATGCGTGTGTGTGTGTGTGTGTTGACACACATTGACATTTTTTTTCATTTTAAGTTAACAGAACAAAACAAGTAAGAAAAAACAGTGTATAGACACATGTATTTTTTTATCCTACAGAAAAAATAAATAAGATATCACTAAAAATAAACAAACGAGGTTCTTCGCCTAAATTTAATAGTAAAATGCCATCTGCCGACGTTTTGGATGTTTTGCATCAGCCTTGGTAACAGGCAGACTGTGGCGGTGCAAGAAGAGGGGGATGAGTCTTGTTGAATTACCCTCAATTTGTCTTTATACGCATAATATGTCGCACATAGTCGCTAATCGCTAATCGCTAGTCGCTACACACATCACTAATGGGGCCCTCGGGCGCGTTATTTGATTGATGAATTTTTTGATCACCGAATTTCACGTGAATATGTAGATGTAACGCTATAGAATCGAATACTATCAAAGCTCAGTCGTTGTGAATTTACCCTAAACAGCTACTTCATGGATACAGCGCGTCCACCTTTTAGTTTTCAGACCTCACTTGGAAAACATTATGTAGGTATCGCATGACTTAAAGGGCGTTCTCCTGCCCGATGTTTTGCAATGTATGTACATGTAAAAATAATAGTACTTATAAGAAGAAAATCAAATGTTGATGAGCTCTGACAGTAACCTGACCCACAAAAGATGCTATCTCAACTCTCGGTCGGCTGCCATTGCTCGTTAAGAATGTAACTACTTTTTTTTAATTTACGTTCATTACCCATCACCAGCCGTCTTTTTGTCCTGACTCTACATTGTGTTGACTGTTGCTAGACAAACAAACATACTACTGGTTTTAAGTCTTGTTATATGAAATCGAAACGGTAAAGTCATCTGTACTTTTTTAAAAACGAAAGGGATTTAAATTGTAGCTGACTGGTTTGTTTTTATTTTTACTTTTAATGAATATTCCATTCCATGTCGTGTTTTTTTTTTTTAATTTTACTACACAAATCATCGCATCTTGGGTGGTCTTAGCGTTCTCATAATTTCCTGGATTTCTCACAATCTATTAATTAGACACAAAAATCCTAAATCTTGATCTTTTTCTTTCCAATTCACTCATTATTGAGGTTTAAAAATGTACCCAAAGCAAAGCCATGTTTAAGTTAGTTTACGACATATTCGTACAAACAGTTAATTTAATTTAATACAGTCTGTAAAATTGATGGTATAGTTAATTGGTTATATTTGATTTACTGCCTTTTTACCAACATCGCTGTATTTCTCCCGCTGCGTTTAAGTAGGCAATATTTTTGCCAAAAGTGATATTTATGGAGAGTTTTTTCTTCTTTACATTTACGGCGTCATTTGTGCCAGTGACAAGCCGTTTGCTTTCTTTATTGAATGTTTTTTTAAACTACAAACTCTTGGATATAATGATATAGCATATTGCGTTTTATAAATACTTAAAAATGCCAAAGAATATACTCTACGATCATTGTCTACGATGCTGCAATCACTTACACAGATTAGGGTATAATCCAATCCAAGCGCGTTAGAGAGGGATGGTAACTGGTAACATTGTCAAAGTAAATTAAAAATGACAGTTGTAGACATCGACCCAAGGACAAAGAGAGTATAATACTAAAGCTTATATCATTGACCTATAGAGTTATTGAGGAAGAATATTAAACAGTCATTTATTTGTGCAATAATTACAAAGATTATAGAACGCAAGTTTTCCAACGCTACGGCTGGCGGGCGTCCGCACATGCTTCAGAGGAAATATCTCGCGGTTTTTCCCCATACAAACGTATTCCCCTGTTTCCTCCCTGGATTTTGGCATTAGAGCTGTAATTTTTTGACGTGACAACGTCTTATAAATTGGTTTGCCGGGTGACACTTCAAGAAACTGCGTTACGCTCCGCTCACGTTATGCGCTCACAATGAGAGCGAGTGAGAGGCACGCGCCCGCCTAAGAGCGAGAGAGACAGACATAAAATCATTGTCACGTAAAACTTTCGCCCGTATACCGACTTTACAGGCAACCAGTTTTTTTTATGTATGATAGATATACACAATCACTATGTCTGTATGTTTCCTTTTTTTTGATATGCCATTCCTGTAAAAACCTGGCCCTGCAAAAGACCAAAAAAATCCTCTTTTTTATGACATCTTTAGACGTGTGTCACACAAATATGAAAAGTAATTTTTAAGAAAGCAAGTCATACAGACACGGAATAATACATTACCTTTAAGGTCAAATTTTTTTTATTAAATTTGGTTGAGATTTGTAGGAGGAAAGTGGGGAATACGACACCCCGATTTTGATGATTACGATGGGTTTATTTTGGCATTATATATATTACAGCCTCTCAGGCTTCAGTCATGTAGTGCTATTACTAATCACAGGCATTGGTTAGTTGGCCTTAGTTTTACTTTACGTAGTAACTTATAAAATAAAGTCCGGCCCCATATGGAGTACTGCTGCCATCTCTGGGCGGGTGCACCCGGATACCAGCTTGGCCCTTTTGACTCGGTTCAACGACGGGCTGTGAGAATTGTCGACGATCCCAAACTCACTTGCGGTATAGCAAGCCCTTAGCCCTTAAGTCTGAGGAGAGACTTTGCCTCCCTGTGTGTGTTCTACCGCTTGTACAATGGATTGTGTTCTGAGGAATTGTTCGAAATGATGCCCACGGCTACTTTCTACCATCGCACCGCTCGCCATCGACAGGGAATTCATTCTCACACTTTGGAACCAAAATGGTCGCGTACAGTGCGGTTTCAGAGAAACTTCCTCCCGCGAACCCTTGGGTTGTGGAATGAGCTCCCTGCCAAGGTTTTCTCTAAGGACTACAAGTATGGGGTCCTTCAAAAAAGAAGTTATTAGATTTCTGAAAAGTCGGCAACGCGCGAGTGATGCCCCTAGTGTTGCAAGCGTCCATAGGCTACGGTGACCGCTTACCATCAGGCGGACCGTAGGCTTGTTTGCCACCTTAGTGGTATAAAAAATAAAAAAATAAATTTGTGCCTCAGTTGCAAAAGGTCGCATCACTCGCATTCCATTCTAAACGCTCACAGATTATACACCTAAAGTGTGAAAATGAATTCCCTGCCGATGGCTAGCGGTGCGATGGTAAAAAGTAGCCGTGGGTGTCGAACAATTCTTGAGAACACATCCCATTGTACAAGCGGTAGAACATACACAGGGAGGCAAAGTCTCTCCTCAGACTTAGGGCTCGAAACGGCAAGTGAGTTTGCGATTGTCGACGATTCTTACAGCCCGTCGTTGAACCGAGTTATAAGGGCAAAGCTGGCCCAGAGGTGGCAGCAGTACTCTAGTCCTAAAAGTCATAACGGGTGGGCTTATCAGACAGAAACCAGATTAGCGGCAATTTAACACAGAAATCGTAAAATCCCTACTGGAAACCGAAACCTGAACTTCCAACACTGCCAAGTTTTTATTAAGCCTACTTTGTAGTTTTTTTTTTGCCATTTCTTGAGGCCAGCATTTTAAGTTTTAATAATATCGTGAGAAGATTTTGCCCGCGTCTCTGTCTGCGCTGGATTCGGTTAGTAAGCTATAGACGTAGCTATAGTTCGTTCAAGTGGAATTCGGTAAAGTTTTTAGTTCCAAATTTCAATATTTGTAATAATAGTTATGTCGGAAAAAAAATCACAATTCGTTCTGGTTCCAAAGAAACATCGAGCTGACTTGATTCTTGTTGTAGAAATAGTTGGAAGTACTGAGAAGGATAAAAAATATTTTATACTGTACAATCTTGAGACAGGCTTTTATGCCGTGCCCTATTTATCACTTTGTCTAGTGCATGCAATTAACTTGATGTTTGGCTTCGAGATAAATTTAGGGACAGAGAGGGCCAAAAAACTTATTCCAATTGAAAGTACCTACGGGATTATATTTTTCTGCGGATAATACCGCAGAGCACTATTTTTTACATTGTTACAAGGGAACAATGAGGTGTCTGGATTTTCAGTACCTCCTAGGATAGCTGAAGGGACGTAAAACAAAAAAATATACTTTTTACCCAGATCGTGTTCACATGTGAATAGATTTTCTAGCTGGTGATATCGCGGGGCAATATTCCTTCAAGTACCAATGGGACATCAGGGTGACCTGGTTTTTGGCACGGGGATAGTTAGAGAAACGGAGAAGGAGGAGAGGACAAACAAAACTATTAAAGCTATAGAAAGTTCCCATAGAAATACATTTTTCTGCGAGTGATACCGTGACGCTTCAAGAGGCAACGCACAAAGAGGGTGACTTAAGTTTCGGTAGATAGGTAGCTCGAGGGATGTACTGGTAGGTATAGGATATTTTCTTCAGCCTCTGGTGACGACAATGAAGTAATTGAGTATGTAGTTTTGAAGATATATAATATATCCTTATGATTACATATATGGTTCATGTAATGAAACAATTATTATATTCTATTTTTAGAGACAAAATTATAAAATGATACACACTATGCTATGCTATAAAATGGAATATAGTTAATTTTTTTGCGCAGGGATGGTGGTAAGAAACAAAAAAATAACACATAATACATTTTGAAATCCAACGGTGATTACTGAACTCGACACAAGGCAAAGCCGCGGGAAAAGGCGGTCAGCATAAAAACATACCATGTTTGGATGTAAATTACAATTCCATACATAGATATAGTATTTAATTTTAGCGTGACCCTAAAAAAGAGAATTTTCTCGAGAAATTGTTCATTGAGTTCAAAAAATTCAATTTTACAGTTTTAACAATTTACTTAAGATTTGAAATTACACTTAATGGCAACTAAACAGGTACGAATAATTTTGTTTGGCGGCATAATCACAATTTTAACACGTATAATTTCGCATATCTTTAACATGTTAATTTTAAGTTCACAACGTATTGGTTTTATATTAATTCTCTCATTTGGACGACAGTAAATAAACATGGATACACTTTGTAAACATCCCTTTAGTGTTATAAGAGCATTGCAAAACAGATTTTTTATTACTTTAATGCTGTAAACAGATAATTATTCGGCTAAAACGGTGTTTTCAGGAGCCGTTTGTGTTTAATAGGTAATAAAATGTAGTGTATCAAGAAAGTAAACAAAATTAAAATAAGTAAGTAGGTATCCACGTAGTTTGTTGGCACATAATGCATTCTCGTAGTTATATAATAACAGATTCAAAGATGAATAAATAGTGCTTGTCACGAATATTCAATACCTATGTTATTTTATATCGATGTTATTTTTCGATGAATCAAAATAAATAGAAGGTAACTCAGCGACAAATTGGACATTAAATTTTCCTCGCAATGTTTTATTCATGAAGTTAAACTGTTTTTATATGATTAAGAAAAATCTTTTGACATATAAATTACTTGCTATACAAAGTTTATCTGAGCATACGGGAGTAACAACATAAATAAATACTTTTTTGGATCTGTGAAAATATGATGTACTTATGGCTAACTTTTATCTAACGTAGACACTATTATCTTTCTCTAGTTCATAAACTTTAATTCTTCACGCAATCAGTTCAATAAAAAAATTACATAAAAACGACAAATTGTAAAATAAAATAAAAATGTGTACGTAAACTACATCAGTTAAAAATAACCATGTTTGTGAGTCATAGTCAAAATTTGATGTTGTATGTGTCTTTTATGTATATACGAGTATATGCAATAAATTTTAAATGTGCACCTTTGTAAGTGTAATTTAAAAGAAATATAATACAGAGTTTGCGAGTAAATGAACAGGAACAGTAATGACTGAATCCCAGCCAGAAATAAACATTTTATCGACACGGGTGCATCACTACATGCGCTAAGTGATTTACTGCCAGTGCAACCATGCGTACGCGCAGGGAATTTAACGTGACATTCCAAATTTAAATCCTTCTTTTGTCTCGCTTATGCTTGAACTGATTTTGTGAGAAAGACTTGGACAATTTAGATGTAATTTAAGGATAATCAGTTTTTTTATGAATAGAAACGATTTATTATTTATGTTACGACTTAATTGAAAAGAGAAGATTTTGTGACATTTGAGTAATACGAAGGTTGTAAAAAAATATTTGTTAACTAAAGGATGGAAGGTAATCCTTCCTGGCGAGATTAGTTCGATTCTAAACTAGATGCCTTTCACCCGAATTAAACACTCTACTTTTTATTTCAAATATGGGGAGAGTAAACGTATAATTGGCACCAATTTATTTTAAAGCGGCTTTCCAGTGATTCAATCGGTGTTATAAATATTATCAAACTTTAATTTTTTTTATTTCAAACAAAAATAATAAATTCTTGCATTAATATCTATAAAATACTCCGCGTTTTTGTTGCTTATTAAAAAGTGCAAAGATTATGTCCGTCTGTCCGTCAGTCCCTTTTTAACTCGAGAACCACTGATCTTTTATAGACTATCTATCTGACTAGGTTTACGGCATCAGAAGGCACAGAATAAGTTATAGGAAGTAGTAGACAAAAGAGTAAAGCTGAAGATGTCGCCTATTGTAGTTTTGACTATATTTAATATTGACTACCTATATAAATATTGACTATAGACTATATTATCACAAACATTATCGTGTTTAATTCTAACACCTACTCTAACACATCATAATGTTTTAAATATTCAAACACATTTAAATATGGACGCTAAAATAATTAAAAATTCAAATATTGAAAAAAGAAATCTGATTTATCTATTTTAATGTTGAAACAAAGGAAGGAGAAAAACAACTTTAAAAATTGCTTTATTCACATTATTTTACCAGTAGATCAACTCAACTCCGAACGACTCAAACACTAATTTTACGGTGCGTTAAATTTACTTTCTTCATAATGGATCCGTCACACTAATTCAAACTTAAAAGATAACATTTTTAACTTACGTTTCAAGTCCATTCTGTGCATTCAAAATCGTGACAAGGAAAAAGAGACAGTACGGACTTTGTCCCTGTCTGGCAACTTTAAGTTAGACTTAAGTAATGTCTTAAGGCTTTATCCTTTTGTTTATTACACTCATAAATCTTGTTTTAAGCCCTCAACCTCAGTATGAATACTAAAAGCAAGTAATTTCTAAGTTTATGTAGAAAATCGTATTATAAGTGAGTGACTTGAAAGCAATGCCATTGGAGGCACATATGAGATAGCTTCTTATTTAAGTAAAGCATAAAATTAATGGTGGTAATAATATTGATAATAAAAAAACATTCATAGTACATAAGTGCCGCGGCCCGCAAATGCAGCATAACCGGGCGATCATGAGTATGCGGACTGAGGTGTAGCCAAGGGGTATAACTCGCGCGTTGCTGACCCTTCAGAAATCTAATAACTTCTTTCTCTAATATTGCGGGCCGCTCACTGATACTGTGCAGCAAGTACGATTTATCCCAAAAAGCTTATGCAAGATATGGTCGCATATCGTAGCATGTTTAAGAAAATATATCTTAAGTACCTAAGCATTAATATTTACAGAAAATGTGATTGACTAACTTATTATTTAACATCTTATTACGCATATATACAAAGCAAATGCATTTTGGGCATTATAAACCGTTGTTTAGGTATAGTAAGAATTTGTTCATACTATAACTTATTGTTTTCCTCCAATGACACTCATGTGATATAGGTAAGTAACGATAAGACCATCTTTTTTGGCTTTAAGGGTTGAATTTCAAATCCCGTCGTATAACTACATGCAACTACAAGTATCAAGTTTCTAGAACCAGGCAGTGGTTTGGGCTGTAAAATGTCCGCCAGTCACTTCATTACCCTTACAAATAACAAAACACCCGTACAAACTTTTATCCCTCATTTTACTACCTTAAAGGATGAATTACCAAAATTGTGGTGTATCATAATCCTTTTTTAATTTTCATTTTTAATATTCAAAAAATTTTTTTTTTTTAACTTTCAATTTTGAAAAACGCCACAACATTCGTTGTATGTATGTTCTAATTTTATTTTATTTAAAAGTTTTAGTACCAAGTACCTAAATTTGACTCTATAAATATTTTTCCGTACAATTATTTCAAAAAATCTGTTTTTAAGCGACGTTAATATAAAATCAACACCTAAAAACAATTAAAACACCTTAATTTCATGTTAAAATATTTTTTGTTAGCGATTTGGGCTATCCTCTCTGTGCCAGCCAAGGCCTTTCCAGTGCTGGCTCTGTTATGTTAGGTTATAGCAAATTAAACTGGTTAATGATGACAATGCACCATTTGCAGTAACATAATTTTTTTATTATATTAATAACACCGTATCAAGTAAATAATGACTCGATAATGACTATGATTTACCACCATTCCGACGATAAATTTAACACGAAAGTAATTGCAAAATCAACCCATTAAAATTTTCGATAATGTTCAATTTTAAAACTCAATTTACATGTCACTATAAAATTTTAATTTTTATTCGATACAACTTTATCGTAACTGTGAGTTACAACTTTGTAATGGCTGATAAATTATAATCAACGCAGGCGTATTTTTTATTAACTGTAGATTCAATAATTGGTGATATGAGATACGATACGCTTTGTGGGTGTCGTTTAACTCGATTCTAAGCAAAGTAATAAAAAATCTAAGTGTATTTAGAAACAGTATGGGTACAATCAATTTTAATATGTCCGTGTTGAAATTTTTAATGGAATTATAAAATAAGTATGCAACTTTTCTCAGGGTAAGCGTTACTGAGTGTGCAATTTTATTAATAAAAAATTAAATATAAATAACGTAATATTTATAATTATTTTAAAAAAACCAATTAACGTTTATATTGTGTTTAAAAATAGTAACTGCATTCAGTCCCGTAACTTGTACATATTGAAACGCATATACGCGAAATACAGTATTTTTTATTATAAACATACTTAGAGTATTTATTTAAATGTATTTAATGTAAAATTGGTTGTTATTACATGAGTTATATAAGTAATATTATATGTTATACGTGGGATCCATGAAAATATTGCAATACTTATGTAAATAGACAAAACTGAAAATAAAGTTTTTTTTTTCTATTTACAACACTGTAAAATGTGCTCGGCACTCACTTATCTTAGATTGACTAATTAATAAAAGAAATCATACATTTTACACTTTAAAGTAATGAGTGATCCAAAACTTTGGACACTCTAGACCGTATGACAAACATGGTTATCAAGGATACTTTTTTAAAATGTTTTTAGATTATTTTAAGTATTAACGTGACCTGTTTTATTTATGCCCGTTTGAGTGTTATCACAACAGCTTTTACAATTTAATGGCTTTGTTTAGATACGATAGTTTCGATAGCAATATTACATGACACAACTTTTTTCTATACCGGCTTTTCTTGTATTTAAATTAAAAGACCATATAGATAAAGTAATGTGAAACTGTTAACAGATAATACCTTAACTTTTTAAGATACCAAAATTCATTTAATGAACCAAATTAATTAAAAAAATGATTTTAAATAAAACAGGTATCGATCAAGTTTTATCGACTATTCTCGTCACTCACTTATATGATTGAATGCAGAAGCGCGCGTGCGCCAAGGATTCGAGGATCGGATTTGAATTTCGAAATCTTTAAGTTTTTTTGTTCTAATTTTAAATCGTTTAAGGGCTAGCAGACGTCGAATAAAAAGATTTGTTTGTGTGATAGAGTTGTGATGAGATAACTACTTATCGATGTTTTTAAACCCCTAAGTATAATAAAAGGCACTCCACAATATCCAACCCTAAAATCAGATGAAATTGTACAAAAAAAAACCATCCTAAAAACTTTATAGGACGACAGTCTTACACATTGCACAATTCAGATCCTTTTAGGATCTGATAGGAGAGAGAGGTGTGAGACCCATTTCTCTTCACTTCAGTGAAATAGAAACCAAATCAAAGAATAACTAATAATACTATTTAATAAGGTATTATTTTATACCTACTTATAATCAGGAGAGGGAACGAAAAATCCAAACTCAGTCTTAAGGTTTATACGCAAGTTCCTAAAATAAATACCTAGTTGATATGGCAAGTCTTAAAGGGTCGAGGTCTTTCTAGTTCATTCTTGGATGAATAGCCGCTTTTCTCAGTACAATGAATTATTGTCAACCTTAGCTGATTCCGATCAGTTTCCACACTCGAAAATTCTAAAGTAAAGTGTATAAAGTAGGTCTTACGTCTTGAGAACCGCGAAAATATTTACATACATTTTATTCTTAAATAAGTCTGGAGTACCTACTGGAGACATTTCAAAATTAGCTTCCTGATTATTGGAGGTGTCTCGGATTACTCAGTACTCCTGTTCTAGTTTTCGGACTGTTCAGGAGCTTTGCCCGATGATTGCTCACTCAAAATCAAAAGAGCAGGTGTCTCCCGTTTTCTATGCAGCCTTGCAGCTTTAAGCTTAGTCAGGAAATGTAGTTTTTTACGATTATGTATTTTCGGAATGTTATATGTGAAATAGCCCGCGTGACTTTAAACTTATAAATGAACTGCTGAATGACTAGCTGGTCGGTTTTATAACTGAAATGGTAATCGTTTTCAATTATTAACATTGCCGCAGGCGAAAGTATTTTGCACCATTTAAAAAAGACATAAAGCTAGCCCAAAAGCTTGCTACGCCCATCATGGGTGTGCCCATCCTAGAAAATACCAAAAAGCTATCCCTACAGTATGTATAAGGGGCAGCTGGAAAATTTCAGCCTCCCTAGAAAAGAATCTTTGCTACGCAAAGCAATGGGGTATACAAATTTATAATGTCCATTTTCAACATAGAGACGTTTTCACGTCAAAAAAGCGCACTGAGTATTAAATGCAATCACTTTTGATGATTAATAAGAATACTCTCAAGTTTGTTCAATTAAGTCGCTCCCAAGAGTATGAATACAATCTTATCAGTGCATTTCACAGGAGCGATATTTTGTGTGTGATTTCGTAACCAGTAGGGATTGTTTTCAGTTAAACATTTTATCGCCTGCATGAATAAGTTTGTCTCTCGCATAGGATCGCCCCAATGCGCGTGACGCAAGTTATGCACTTATTAAATTTATTAAAATGGGTTCGTCGAACTCGACTCGAAGCTTCCATAATTTATGAAAGGATGTAATGTCATGGTAGAAAGTTGGACTCTGTGTCCTATCAATGTGACCTGTGTACAAGAAGTACGTATCTAGAGTACCTACTTCTTTTAAATTAGGTAACAATAATGGTCCTCAGAAATGATTTTCTTATTTACGTATTGTCCTTAAAATATAGTTTACTCATATGTATTGCCCATAATTTTATCGTCCATAATAAATGATCGACTCATACTGCCTAAGGTTTGATTGTACTTATTAGGAACAATTATTTTTAAACAGTATGACTAAAACCTTTTTTTTCTTTTGCTAACTGATTACCAAGTTTGCTACATCCAAAGCATTGAAGTAAAATAACAATATTCCTGTTCATTAGGGTTCCGCACCTAAAAGGAAAAAAAGGATAGCATCACTTTGTTTTCCGTGTGACTGTCTGTCTGTCTGTCAAGACCTTTTTTCTCAGGAACGCTGACTGTCTGTCTGTGTGTCAAGACCTTTTTTTCTCAGCATCATGTGAAGGTATTAATAAAGTTGAAATTAATATCAAATAGTAAAGTCTACGGTCACTTGTATCTGTAAAAAGATCAAGCTTCTAAGTCAACGCATTTTTGTCGCATATTTTGGCATTTACAAATAAATCAAAACCTATGGGGTACTTCCCGTTGTCCTAGAATCATAAAATTTGACACGAAGCAAGGTCTTACATCACAGATATAGGAAAAATTCCGAAATTTGTAAATTTGTAGTTACAACACATTTACAAAGTTTGTCTGTCTGTCTTTCAAGACCCTTTCATTCAAAAACGCATGGAGGTATCAAGTTGAAATGAATACCAAATACTAAAGTCTACGGCCGCTTAAAGTTGTTAAAAAATCAGGCTTCTCTGTCAATGCAAGAAAAAAATATTCACAAAATAAATCAAAACCTATTCCTGTCGACCTAGAACCATCAAATTTGGCAAGAAGCAAGAAGTTACATCACAAAAAAAATATAGGAAAAAAATCCAAAAACTGATAATTGAAGCATAAACCAGTGAGTCTTGAGCTCGTTATAGAAGAACTATCAACATTATGTTAAGTTTGTACGGAACCCTCGAAGCGCGAGCCAGACTCGCACTTGGCGGGTTTTTTTTAAATGAAAAGAGTAGATATGTTTTTTTTTTCACCCTATATTATTCATAAAGAAAAAACCTCATCCTATCAGATAAATCTAAACCTTTAAATACATTTTATTTTATTTTATTATATTAAAGCATTTTTAAAGACTATGGCATCATTATGGCTAAATTTAGTTAGTAACCTTCTACTTTCTGCCGCCATTTTAAGGTTGCCAATCATAAAAAATTACCAACGCAAAATTAATTATAGTCGTAGCAAGATTCCTGCACTAGGGGTGGTCCACCCCTATGGTTGACCACGTGGCGTCCCCTTGCTTATGAGTGGGGTCAAATGTTGCGTGTTTAATGCGCCCTTTTGTCTTATAATTTTTTGTGCAAACCCCCTCAAATAGGATTTTAAAGAATTACAATTTGTAAAATTGTATCGATTATAGCATTTTGTTTTTTAAGAGTCCGACTTGAGTAGATAGATACAACTATGCTTTTTTCTGTGCACATCTTTTTAAAAAAAACGCAAAGGGCAGTTAATATGATGTTCAGTAAAAGTCCCACAGGAATAGGTTTATTCGCGGTTTAAACCATTTAGTTCGTAATATCAGCGGAAATATAAATAATAATAGTAAATAAATAAATATTGTTTTCATTTAGATTAATTTATAGTAAAAGGTAAAACAAAGGTGCAGATTAAACAATGCTCCAGAAACTAGCAATACGAAGGCAGTATTCTTATACAACGCGACTACGCGACCATAGCAAGTTGGCGCGAATTTTATTGGTACGAACATATTAAAGCTCGGCCGCGAAGCACGAAGAATTTTGTACAATGACCGGTCACTATTTGTCTCTGTTGCGGGCGCATAATTATTTGCCCCCGCGTTTGCAGAGATGCCATGATCGTCAGAAATTATGAACCTTTGAACTATGGCATAAAGCTAAAATCTTTTTTTTTTTGCATATACTCAAATTTTACAAACAAATAAAATCAATACGTTGCTGCTATGTTTGTTTAACTCAATAGCGTATATTGAGATACGCTTCTGATTTAAATGCTTCGTAATGAATAAAACCTAATAATGATAAATACTATATATAATAAATAAATGTACCCATATACCCATAATCTATGCAAAAATTTGTTTTATAAATATAATTACAGTTTTATTTTCTTTCAAGACAACTTCGCAATCCATGCTTATATTATAAATGCGAAACTAGCTCAGTCTGTCTGTCTGTCTGTTACCTCTTCACGCTTAAACCGCTCTACTTATTAAGATGAAATTTGGCATGGAGATGGTTTAAGTCCCGAGAAAGACTACTTGAAAACATCAATGTAAGTCGGTTTTTTTCTGCAATTGAGAAGTTGCCGTTGAAATCCTACACTGATTTAGGGCGGGTGAAACCGCGGGCAAAAGCTAGTATTTTATAAATTCATACTTTATCAAAAAAAAATGTTTTTGACTACTGAATACTGCCTAAAAAGTCATTGTACGAAATTCTTCGTGCTTCGCGTTCGTGCTTTAGATGTGCATGTTCGCTTGGCACGCTTGTTCGCGTAATCGCATTCTATTGGGCCACTGCCTAATTATTTGTGACAGAGACCTTTCATTAAAGAGGCTTAGGGTATAGTCTACTGCACTGGCCCCTTTACAAATCGGCAATCGAATTGTCTGCATGTCAAATGGCAACAGCCTGGACCGACAGCTTCACGTGCCCTGCGCAGGTAGATAGGCAGACTTTAGTTAATGAAATAATTTCGGATAGCCATTTCAAACGGAACCCTAAAACTAGATAAGTATCTCGTACTCGCGTAGTCCCATTAGCCATGTGACCGCAACTTGTCATGACGTATCAACTGCTAAGCTTGATCCTATTGTTGTCCCTTTCTAACACATTGTAAGTCACACAGATAGCCAAAAAAATATTTTGAACCGCCAAGAAAATATTTTTTTGTGTTTGGTTTCGGGTTTGAGTTATTGATTTTTTGTTTAAATCCTTCAAAGACTGTATTTTTGTTTTATTTTTGCTGGTCGTATTTAGTTTTTTAAATTGACTTGGTACGTATACCTATGAAAGTCTACAAACAATGTGTGTTGGCCATTGACATGTTGTTAAACATGTGTAGGCTGAGGAAAAGATTGCTTAGCTGGAAGAAATAGCAGAGACGATACGCTGGGATAATAAGTTTATCTGCAGTCTTAAGAGAAAATAAGGAACAGGATGTTTGTTATTGCAATTTTTTCTGCAAAGCATAAAGTTGAGAAAGGGACAATATAGAGAGGAAAGAACTCCATACATGAAATGGGCAAGGATGAGCCCCGATGAGGGTTAAACAGAAAATCAGATCGACTTTGATCTAATTTGACAATAGGAGAGAAAAAGAATGAATTCTTTCTTTAAAAAGTTACCATACATCAAATGGGCATGGATAAGCCCCGATGACACTTAAACAGAAAATAAGATCGACTTTGAACTGATTTGACAACATGAGAGAAAAAGAAAGAGTATAACACGATTTTTTTGATAAAACAATGAGTTTCACAAAAAAGAAGATACTTTAAATTCGGTTAAAATTGCTTGAGTAAAGAGAAGAGAAGAAAATGAGTCGTTTCTAATAGAAATAAGTTGTTCCTAAACAATAAAAAAGTTTGTTTTAAGTTGTTCTTATACAATAAAAAAAATTACTAGGTTTTTTGGTAATATAAAATTACGGTAATTTATTTTTAAATTTTTAGTATTGTGATTGAAAATAAAAAGGATATCATTGAGGTCCAGAGAACTTGTGACCACAAATCAAACTGGCCAAACTCAATCAATCTACGTCATTTTATTACAGAGTTCCTATGGCCATCTACCAGCTTCCTTATTGTATATACCCTAGATATCGTTTAGGAACAGAGTACTAGTCACTGATAATCAAACAAGCCCAAATTCGATAGGGTTGCGTCGTTTTATTACTAAGTTCCTGAACCTACCTTCCGGCTTCATCATTACATGAGCTACGGGGTACAATATGTCATAGACAATGCAATTATATAAGTACCCTTAATTTCAGTGCAATCGGACACCTGGAAATGGATCAAATATTGCAAGCGAGATTTGACCAGTGTGGGTCAAAAATAACGATCAAACAATTGAAAATAGGCAGTGCGATAAAGTTAAAAAAAACTAATTTTATAGTTTGCACCATGTTTTTTTTTGTAAAAATTATCAAAAACACATTAAATAAGTTTAAAAAAAATTATACAACAAATTTATATGTAATTTAGTGATCACATTACACCTACACTTGCAACATGCAATTCTTGCAGAACAAAATGTAAGCTAGCCTTGTGCCTTTAGGCAGTTCACAAAAACATGGTTTCACCATTTTCCTGCACCATTTCTCGACACTTCGCAAACAAGATCAAATACTTAATGACAGTATAGAGATTAGAACAAAACACGCGTTCCATTTTAGATTCCGACACATGTCTACCCCTGATGTAGTACAGCAGCGTGAACATATTTGCATTAAGGTTTATTGGATGGGGTCGCGCCCTCGTTGTAAGCCTCCCTAATTGTAGATCGCAAAGATAAGGATAGGAGAACAGGTTGTGTAACGTGTTTTTTTAAATTTAGTAGACAATATTGTTTAAAAAAGGGTCAAGTGTCAGTCGCATAGAATGAATGTATAAATTATATAATAAAGGTACATATAATGCATACATCATAATAAGACGGAGAAGAATTACCCCGGGCCAACATTGGTACAGTTTAATGTAATATCTTGCTTTTTTTATACCAATAAGGTGGCAAACAAGCTAACGGTTCGCCTGGCAGGAGGCTAAATCCACAGCATAAGCGTTCGCGGGAGGAAGTTCCTCTGAAACTGTAATATATTGTACGTGACCATTAAGGTTCTAAGGTGTAAGCATGAATTCCCTGCTTAAAAGTAAACAACTCATCCAAGCCAAGCCTCTCCTCATCCTTATCTTAGCCTGCTACTTGCTAAAATCATTTTGATTCTACGAGGCCTACGTTATCGATCTGTTATAGTAGCTGTTTTAATTTTCAATACACTTGCTTGTTTTATTGTAATTTAGGACCTAATAAAATATGCGTAGGTATAGTGTAGTAAATAATGTTACATTTTTTAGTAGCCACAAATAACAGTGTTTTTTTATGAATAGTCTGGTCAAGGTCAACTAGCTAACACGGTAGGTACTTCCACTTTTCGTGCCATAAAAGGTCTATAGTAGCACAAACAAAATGTAAACGTCTTTAAATCAACAATTTTGAATATTCAGGCTTCTGTATTTACTTTTTTAATATTTATGTCTTAGTTAATGGATCGCGTGAAAGTTGAAATAAATATTTAATAAGTAAGTAGGTGAGATCTATGTACAGTCTCTAGTAACATATTTTCACTTACAAATCAATCGAAACCTAAATCATGGAAGCTAAGAAGCAAAGCCAAGAAAGAAGTTATTGGATTTTTGAAGGGTCGGTAACGCGCAAGTGATACCCCTGGTGCTATAAGCGTCCATAGGCAACGGTATTTAAAAAAAAAGCAGGGTCATAACAGAAAAAGAGTAAAAATCACTTTTTATTTTTTATTCAAGGGTCTGTCAAGACCCTTTCTCTCAGGATCCCGTGAAGATAGGTTCACCCTTGAAGTTGTAAAAATCAACCTTCTAAATCAACGCAATAAAATAACCCTTCCTTGGCAGTCAGTTAAAAATACGTCACTTGTATATTTTGACACTCGCAAAAACGATAAAATTGTAATGTTTTCTCCTATATTGGCAAACATTTTTTTTTTGGTTACGCAATTGCAATTGGAGTATTGAGCGTGACGTATATCGATGTATAGAACATTTTTTCAGGTACAAATTTAAGTACATCCTCTGGGCAAAACTCTGTCTAGACCATCGTGTCTCTGTCGAATCTCGTGACGGTCAAACTATCTACATACAAGTTTACACGGAACCCTCGTTTCACGTGTCAGACTAGCACTTGTCCGGATTTTTTTTTGTTTATAAATAGTTTATCGCTAACTTTATACAGGGACCTATTTGATATTGCTTACTTATTTTAAATTATAAAAAAAACTGATTGCCTGTAAAGTCGGTATACGGGCGAAAGTTTTACGTGACAATGATTTTATGTCTGTCTCTCTCGCTCTTAGGCGGGCGCGTGCCTCTCACTCGCTCTCATTGTGAGCGCATAACGTGAGCGGAGCGTAACGCAGTTTCTTGAAGTGTCACCCGGCAAACCAATTTATAAGACGTTGTCACGTCAAAATCTGAAAGTAGGTAACTTGAGGCTCCTACGCAACCAAATTTCTTACCGAATGACTGACCTATATCAGAACAAGGGTTGGTAATGTTTTTGACAGATTCGTGCTTAGTCAGACATATTTGACAGGTGTATATAAAAAATCTAAATACATTTGAAATTCACATTTTAATATTTGGAAAGGTTCCGTGGAACCGTTATAACTAAATTAAGGAGGTGAATATACTACCATTATGTAAAATAAAAATTAGGTTTAGGTTTCAAGCGATTTTGCCTAGCGAAAGCGAAGCATATTTCGATGTCTCAAACAAAGGTAAGTATTACATTAAATAGTACGTAAGGCTATTAGTGACAAAACTTTTAAGAAACAAAAGCCAGTCTTGTAATAATAGGAATTTATCTATAGGTACATAAGTACCCATAGACATAAGACCCGGACAGCGCATTTCCTTGCCAGATGTAAAAAGAAAACGGTTGCAAAAGTGTGACAGAGACGAAGCGAACGTGTGGTGTCTTGTCTGTAAGAAAAGATAATTTTAGGTGCGTTTTGTTGACTGCTTCAATACGTTTCATGTCATAATCCTGCCAAGTTAAAAAAACATAAATTCTGTATAACACAGTACAAATCTTGGTTAATCTCTTTGGTAGGATTACCAAATTGTGTACATTATGTCGGTCAACAAAACGCCACTTTTGTCTTTTTCTCAAGTGTGGCCAATTTCGATAGCCTATTGCGCAGTTCATGAGACAGATTATAGAACCGAAGTCTATGATGTAAGTACCTAAACAAAAAACAAATTAAATGATAATTTCGAAATGGTGTTTAAAATATTTCGTATTTATCACTCAAAACCTTTTATTACCTATTGTTGGCTGGGCACTTTAACTTCCTACTGTGTAATTTGAATTAAGTAAGTCAGTAAAAATATAGAATAGTTTAGGATCAATGTTTGTTACTTGAAGCTGAGTGCAATAAATTAATATTAGCTAGCATACCAGCAGAATACGATTTTTTCGTATTTTGAATTTTTTAAGAATCTATGTAGATATAAAACTATAATGCAGTTACTACTAATATTTGGTATTATAATTACCAGTATTTTCATATCTACGAAAAGACAGAGTTGACTAAAATCATCCATCAAAATGACCCTTGTCAATTTTTACATTACTTATCTCTAGTATCAAAAACGGCGGGAAATGTTCGGGCGCCATGACAGAATTATTTTGTTATTTAGCAGGGAAAGGCAAAGGTTTGACGCCATGCAGCCGTATCTCCCCTGCTTGACCGTTAACTGGCGTGTATCTCATACATCTTGACAGGTTTGACATGTCCGAGCTTGATAAGTTGGTAATATAAATAAACATTAGTGTAACCGGTTGTTTCCTCTTTTTTGGAACTGGTATTGAAAAAAAAACTGGATGGACAAGTGCGAGTCTAACGGGGCCGCGACATGGTTCCGTTGAATATTTTTTAGATTGACTATAAATTTAATTTTAATTTGAATGGTTTAGTATGGGGTTAAAATGATTAAACAATAAATTGGTTGTTTGTGTATGTTTACTTGTAAGTTCGTTGCATTATATACATAGGTATGTATATTATACTTACATAAGTGTTTTTGTTTCGATGTTGTACGCTTTGTTTTAATACCCCAGTATTAGCTTTTAAAAAAATCACTAAAAGAAAATTACCCTTCAGCAATGAAATCATTTATTTATAAAATACACAGCGGAAATTTATCAATGTCTAATTTTTTTTAACTTAAATTGTTAGTAAAACTAGTTTCCATTTGTCATATGCACAGGCACCTACTAAAATTTGTCATTATAAGGGTTTCGTACCTTAAAAGAAAAAAAACAAAACCTTTAGGCGTTGTTCTAATAGAACGCGACCACGCCACAGATTATATAATACCACGCTAACAAGCGATGGATGCGATCTTCGTGTAATCGCGTCGAGTTAGCGTACCACTGGTCAGTTTTCTTACTCGTCAATTTCCTAAGTTTACTCATTAGACAGTTTCGGTAGGTTGACAATAGTTTCCTCCTTCGCTAGTTTTGCTAGGATGTCAGTTTAGTGAAATTGCCAGTATTCCGATCCACTAGTTTCGTTATTTGTCAGCTTTGCTAATCGAACGGTTGACCTATTCGTCTGTTACGCTAGGTAGACAATTTTGCCAGTTTGCTGTTTTCGTAATCCTTCAGTTTCCTCGTTCACTAGTTTTGCTAGGCTCTTAATTTCATTAATTCGCTAGTTTTCTTGTTTACTAGTTTTCTTTTTTAGATAGTATATAATGTCATATTCTAAATTGAACGATATATATTTTTCCGTCAAGCGAAATTGTAACGCAAAGAAACTAACAAAGTATGTTTTTGTACGAAATTTTAAGTCACCATTAAAATACTTACTCCATGTATAAGCATTCAACCTCCTTGTTGAGGCCTTTAGGTGATAAAAACAAACGCTGAAATTAGTTTTCTGTACTTATGTTATCATGTGATAACTTATAGAATGTCATACGTATTTACATTAACATGTGACATGACACGTCGGAGTAGTAAAACTGACGAACAAGAAAAGTTGCGAACAAGGAAACCAACTTAATAGGGAAATTGTGACTTTATGTAAAAACCTTATCTAAAGCTAATAAAGGTGGTAAATATAGGTAATAAAGATACTGTGAACGCTAAAAAAGTAATAAATCAAAACCTACAGGGTGCATTCCGCTGACTTACAATTATGTAACATATAAAGCATCGGTCAGTCAGTCAAGATCAAGATATATTTTCTCTTAGAGCTGTTTATTAATTTAGCTTCTAAATCAACGCACTCAAATAATACCTGTTTCTGTCCGCCATTTGCATATTTTGACACTTGCAAAGAAATCAAAACCTATAAAAATAACCTAATAGCCGTAGCGATTGAACGATAACGACACCGACACGACGATGACTAATTTTCATACACTTTGCTTTTGTCTGTATAGACGTTGTCAGTATCGTCGTTGTCAGTATCGTCGTTGTCAATATCGTCGTTGTCAGTATCGTCGTTGTCAGTATCGTCGTTGTCGTGGTCGTCGTCGTCGTGGTCGTCGTCGTCGTGTTGTCTTATGGAAAACCAGTTAATCCCGATGACCAGAAAAATTATTTGCACGGTCGGAGCACGAGTTATACTCGCACTTGTTCGGTTCTTTACTTCTTTATTGCACGCCTCATAAGCGGAGCCGTGAGGTAGTGCTCTACTCTCGACATGTCAAAAACCCCAGTCTTTCGAAACTTAAATGACGTTTTTTTTAGGATAATATGAGTGCACTAATATGAAGTTAAATAATCTGTCTAGCACATATGGTACATTTTATAAACAATTAATTTGTTTAATATAATTAATAATAACATTAAAACTAATCATTCTTGGACGTCCGTGAGTCTGTGTTTATGTGACCATGTATGTGGCAGAGAAATTGGTCGAAAAATTCATCTTACCGGAATACTTTTGTTTTTAATATATAAAGTATTACACTGTGCTGATTCCTAGTTAATATTAGCGTTCTAAGTACTGTCGTTTAATTATAATTTATAAAAAACTAATATACCACTGTATACTGTATATCTATATATATATTTTTGTTTTTATTTTATAGTATATTTTTTCCTCACCTTATTTGTTATTTTATTTTAAAAATCTTGAGTTTTTGTTTTAGATTTTTTTTTTTTAAATGTGAATGACCGCTATGAGGCGTGCACTTTTGGATTTTCCAAATTTTTTTAAAAATTTCACACCTACGTTCTGTAACTATGTATTTATCTTAGGAACTCAGGGTTGTCACTATGAAATGTAGAAAAAGCAGAGCAAAAGCCAATGTTCAGCAGCTGCATCTCTTGTGTGCTCTTTGTCGGCTTGCGCAAGCTAATAATATTAACAACTTCATAAAGGAACTCTCCTCAAGAGCATATTGTGAGCTAGACATGTTTGTAAGTAGGGTTACCACTTACTTATATTACTTGATATTCTACTTATTTTTAGTATCCATGTTTTATGATGAGTTTACTTAAACCATTGACCTAAAACTAGCAGTGTTACCCAAACTAACAAACATATTGACTTAAAAAACTCCATTCTTTTTTAAGAGTTCCGTCTAAAACGAACCCATATAGTTTCGGTTTGTCCGTCCGTCTGTCCGCGGCTAAGCTCAGAGACTCGCAGTCATAGAAAGCAGTAATTTGTTAAGGGTATACATATTAACCACACCGACAAAGTGGTAAATTAAAATCTTAAAACAAATGTTTACCCTACACTTACGTATAAGAGGAAAAAGTCACTACTTTTTTTTCTCGTTTAATGATATTTTTTTCTCGTCTTTTATCCATATAATTTAATTAGGGATGTTATAAAATATTGTTAAAATATCGTTTTAAAATATTGCGGGTAAGTCAAAAAACCATTTTGGTTTAGGGATCCGTTTGCAGAATATTAAGCTTTAAAGTTAAGAGTTAAGTGTCCATTTTGTTTTTATTTATTTATATTTTTTTCTCTGCGATTGTACATTTTACTTGAACACACACAAGACTCTCCTGCAAGAAGCCTAAGGCCATAGTTTACCACTCCCCATTGTAAGTTGGCGGACGTTGTCGAATTAGTGGCTACTCAATTATCAGAGTTTCCTAGGCGCTCATAAGGTCTCTGACTGCGCTTTCATATGACAAAAGCAGTCATAACATTGCGTGCTAAATCAAAATAAAATAAGACGGAGTTCAACGTGTGCATTGCCATTTTTTAAAGAATTTAACCAGTTTTATTTTATCTCAATTAATATCGAAACATTGTAACTTAAAAACTAATATAGTGTGCCATTAGTTAATAGGTAGTACCACTGTCCGTAATGAGGAATAGTTGTCATGTCTTCTGTCTACACCTTTCCTCAGGCGTAAGTAAGTAAGAATTGTCACGTTAAATTGCACAAAGTGAAATCTCCACTAAATAAAGCATTGAATTTATCACCTGAGCACACTCATACTAACTTTCAAGTCTAAAATAAATCTATCCAAACTCCTCTGAAGCTTTCAATTTTAAAATAAATAACTTGGCACCATCTTGAAATATTCTTCCCGTGGAAACAATCTCTGGCTGCCAAAACAAACAAAGGGCTTCACAAACTGAGAAATATATCTGTCTGTCCGTCTGTCACCTAAAGCTATTTTTCACTGTAAAATAATGACATTTCGAGTATATTTTGCGGTATGACGTGTTTTATTAATAGTTTTTTATAGGTGTAAAAGTTTTTAGGGTTACGGACGGAGTCAAATGGTAAACGGAAACTCTTGTACATTCGTATCACTCGTATGTCTGCCTGTGTTTAAGTCAATAAATAAAAATTAAACTTCGCATGATTTCCGAAATTTTTAAAATATTAACAGAAAATTATACATATAGATTACAGGAAATCCTATGAGAAGTTTTTGGTCTCAAAATAATCTTGTAAATCTCTTAATATTGGGTGTAGGTACAAACTTACAAAATCAAATCACTTAAAAAAAACTTATAAGAATCCTATTAAGTACGTGTAACCCTCGGTGCTCGAGTCCAATTCGCATTTGACCGGATTTTTTGAATTTAGGAATGATGCGGGTGACACAACGTCTCAGACACAGGTTATCCCCTATGTTGTAAAACCGTGAAGATAAATACATACAACCATAACTATTGGCAACCTTTTTTATTATATAGACTGATTTCTAGACCTACCTCATTGGATATAAAGTTAAGTTCTTAATTCCATGCAAGCCCCAAGGTAGTCTTTAATCTTTAATAGTCCCCTTGTGTGGCCATCTCGACGATTTTATGTATTTTTATTTTCATTTTATTTTATTTGGCGATGTCCTCGCGTAGCGATATGAAGCGATAAACAAATCTGTTCCAAGCATGGAATTACTCCTGCCTTGTTAAGGGGCAGCTATTCTGTAGGGAATGTTAAATATATATTATATCGTCACACTGCAGTGAAAACCTCGAAAAGCACAAGGACGGCAAATTGTTTAATTTTATGTATGCTATCTACTTATACTGTTACAATGAATATTAGTTTAAATATTGTTTTAATATTTTAAACAACCCTTAAAAATAAGTTAGCAAAATTTGTTGGCAAAGAGTTAATGACCATTTTTACTCACACGCGTATACGTTCGGGTGAAAATTAGTAATTTCCAAATAAAAAACTAAAACCAACTTCCACATGTGTTTATTAGCAATCTTAGTACCTCCTTTTTCTATTGTTTTAATTTGATCTGATTGTTCAGCAGGGCAAAATCTGCTTAAACCCGCGATATTGTTATTTATTATTGGTGATCCCTAAAAGACATACAAAATTAGAAACATGAAGGTGAAATAGTCTATGAGCTATTGAAGAGCATCGCGATCGCCGATCCTGCTAAAACTGCTAGATTTAATAAACCTGCTAAATTTGGTCACACTGAGGACAAGGCCGTGTCTGAGTAAGAAAGACGCAGTGTTTTTTACAGTCAACAACTATATACACGGTTCTCACCGACATTATTAACTTTATTGTCGCTGCCGATTTTCATATTGATGAGTAAAAACATCTTTAACAGACAATTTTTATGTGCCCCGATCTGTGTCGTGCCGTTATCAACAACGAAATTGTCGGGCGGTTAGAAAACAATCGTTAGAAAATACTCGTTATAAACAAAAAAAAAGAATAAACAGAAAGAAATTAATAATAGAAATTTGAAATCTCACGTGATGGAACGTATGAAGTGGGTAGCAGTTTTCCGCATAATATTGATGTTAAGGATGGTGGCTTACCTGAAAAAGAAAAAAAAAATATTTTTAGTGTTATACTATATTGTATATTATGTAATAATAGTCTATTGCTACATGCTATATACAACCCTATCAGGCCGTAGCAAAAATCACAATAATATAATAAAGGCGAAAGTTTGTCTGTGTATTTGTATGTTTGTTACTTCTTCACGGTTAAACGGCTGGACCAATTTTGATGAAATTTGGTATGGAGGTAGCTGACACCCTGGATAAACACATAGACTACTGTTTATAACCCTAACAGGGCTCAAACGAACTATAGCTTGCTATAGCAAACTTTAATAGTATAATTAAGGTATTCCACTCCGATAACCAAATTTAGGGCGGGCGGAGCCGCTGGCAATATATAGTATATTATATCGCCAAAACTGTGTAATACCAAAATTAAAATTAAAATGTTAGTTACGGAAATCGTTTTGTCATAGTAACAGAGAATATAATTTTAATAAAATAAATATTCAAATATTTTCTCGCTGATGAAGAACTTGCCCTTAACAAAAGCATGTTTACCCAACGATCGCCCACGCGCAATAAGATCTTTTACAGGCACGACAAAAATAACGAAGCGGTGAAGAAATTGAGAACTATTATAATATTCATACTCTTTCTTGTTACCCTAACATTTATAGTAACAAACTAGCGCCAATGGAATTTAATTAACTCAACAAATGAAAATCCGAGTGGTCAAACTGAGAACTAACAACATCAATGTTTATTTCCGACAGTTTTCTTAAGAACATGTACAAACTAGCGCCACACATGAAGTTGTACTATTGATAAAGACATTCATTATAATGTTTGTCTGTCTGTCCGTCCGTAACTGCGTACTAGATATAGTTATCAACTTTTATGAGTACACTTTCTGGGTACGTTTATTGAGTCGAGTTGAGTGGGACTATTATTTACAACTTGGTGTGAAAGTTGGGGTAATACCGCCTTAGGATTTTATTGCTGTGGGTATTGTGAAATGTACCTATATTACATACAAAACATCACGCCTGTTTTCCGTGTACCCCACACAGAGACCACAGTCTTAGCCACGATCCAAGAACTCTTAATTCATGCACGCCTATAAAGCATCGTTTAATAATACCTTCATGCCCGTCCCTGATGGATGATAAAAGACCAGGGATAGAATACCAACAGACCAATTGCAACAAGTAACGTCTGTGGTGTTATAAAGGTTCATAGACTACGGTAACTGCTCAACATCAGGCGGACCGCATGCTTGTTTGACACTAAAAGGATGGCGTAGGCGTAGTAATAGGGAGACGTTAGTTTAGTAAGTAGCCTTTACGTACATTCATACATACATACAGAACTCTAAAAACTTTTCAACAAAAAATCAAATCAAAGAAAAAACCGAAAAGTAAAAAAATTACTTTCTAAACGAATCGAATTTGTTTTATTTATTTCTAGTAATTTAATGATCTTTGTTGATTATTTGTTTGGCGCCGACACTAAATTATGTAACTACCAACCATATAGCAACACGGCTCCCATATAGCCGCGTTAGGATGCCATGCCAATGATATATGTTACCAATATTTGTTAAGGAACTTAGTAAAACTAAAAAGGTTTATTTTATTTTTTATTTTTTTGGTTTTTTCGTCAATTTGATTTTTAGTTAAAAAGGTTTTAGGGTTCTGTATGTAAGCATGTACTAAGGGCTACTAACCTTTTTTTGTTTTTTTTGTTGAAATAAAGCAAAATAAATTCAACCTTCATGGGTAGAAAAACGGGGGATGATTAACTTTACCTACCGACTTTGCACAATGTGAAAACGGTATTTAGAAAAATTAAAAAGCTAGGTCCAAAGTTCTCTTCTCGATAACTGAAATAAGTCCAAACACCGTTAGTGCGTTCCCTTTACTGCCTCTGTCTCCATTAGCAGGTCCTCTAGGCCTTCATTGTTCTGTAGTGCAGCGGTTTCTAAACTTTTAAGGCAATAGAACACTCAACAAAGTGCTTTTATTTTACGGAATCCGAATCCAAAGGATTGTAGGTAAATGAAAGATGTTGTAATTTAAAATGAAAGCAAATTGCCAGCGGCTCCCCCGCCCCGAATTGGGTTATCGGCGTGGAACTCCTTAATTATACTAATGAAGTTTATTTATTTTTCGTATGAGTATAACCTGCAACTTGCAACTATAATAAATTCATTGACCTTTCCAAAAATTTTGGCAAGATAAGCTAATTACTTAAGCCATTGTTCATTATGCAATACATATAGACATGTTTCGCCCTATAAGGTGTTCCAAACCTTCAGCTCGTCACGAAGTTCATACGGCCTGGTTAAAGCTTTACCTCTGGACAGTCACCGGATTTCAGAGTGCAGGAGTGATTCAAACGGACTACCCATCTATTCGCATAATCTTTAAAACAATATATTAATAAATATGTACCTCACAGCTTAATTTAATTTGACTTTCATTCACTTTGTAATTTTCGCGCCAAATATTTAGTCTCACGGTCATGCGATGATTCAAACTGCTGTTTGTCGGGCACGAACGGGACCATTAGGCATTATGGGTTAGGTAATAAAAATGATACGAATAGGTTTTTTATTAAATTTTAGCGCTCTAGCAAAAATATTTATTAGTTTGATATAGTCGAACGATTCGATAATGAATGTTATTCCGTGGAATCGCTGGTGTAGTGTGTCATCAGAACTAAATACCTTCTTGTACCAATTTTTAACAAAATCAGTCAATGATGAAACTGTCATCAAAATCGGTAAGGTGAAATCCGGCATTTTTAATACCACCAAGGTGATGCTAAGCGGTCACCCTAGCCTATGGACGCTTGCGACACCAGGGGTATCACTCGCGCGTTGCCGACCCTTCAGAAATCTAATAACTTCTTTCTTGAGGAACCCTACAGAATACTGTAGTCCTTAGAGAAAACCTTGGCAGGGAGCTCATTCCAGAACCCTAGCGTTCGCGGGAGGAATTTTTTTTTTAAATTAATCATCCTTCGTTTTTGCACCCATAAAGGTGGGGTTTTTTTAAATTTAAATTGGGCCAACTTGGAGGTATGCAGGTGTGCTCTATCCAACGAAATAGAATCATTAATTTGGGACTGCTCTGTAAAAAGTTAAGCACGAACATAAAAAAAATATTTATATATTCAGTCAAATTGCGAACCTCTTTTTGTTTCGTCGGTTAAAAATAGCATCGGCAGTTGTACCCTTAAAGGTCCTGACTCATTTACCCTCTCAGATGATACCAGAAAAAAAACCGGAAACCAAAACGAAACTTTAGTACATTCGGTGGTATCTTTAGAGGTTTTACCACAAATGTACATTTACACTTAAATCGGCGCTACTGTCTGCATCAAGCACGTGTTTGAACAACAGGGAGCTAGTTTATTCTAAATGCAGAGGCACAGAAAAGTAAAGATTGCTGTATTTTGTACTACATTTATAAATTCGTAGCAACTTCGGCGCTATCGTCTATCTAAATAACAGTTTGAAGTAAGCAATTCGTAGAGCATTTTTATTTCTCTTATCAGACACTAGCAAATATGTCTGCTTAACTTTAACACCCCACGCGCCATGTGTAACAAACAAACCACCCGACGACAAAAATATTATCATTTTAACGCACACTGTGGTGTCAAGTCGTAAATTATGTTTTTTTGTTTTTCTTTTTGTTTGCCATTTTGAAGCCACTTTTGGAAAACTGCCATTTAATATTCTTTGTCCTATGGCATGAAATATTTTTTTTTATTTATAGCCAAATAATTTTTATATTGAATTTGAACAATATATAAATTTTTCATGTCCAAAAGTTTACTCAGGACTGTAACAAAAGTAATCAAATTCTAATTGGGTATGCCATCAACTCAATATACACCACCGCGACTAGAAGCAGGCTAAGAAAGATAGGCAAGATAGGAAATAATTTGGAACATGTTTAGAGTCGATGTGAATCGAACTTTTAGAATTAAAAGCCATTCGAATTTGTATTTATTTTAAAAATACTTAACGTTAACATTTCTTAATGTATCTATTATCATTTGTAAACAAAATCTTCAACTATCGATTTAAATGCCATCAACAATATCTACCAAAAGAAAAAAAAACCAAAATGGTAATTTCCTGTACTAACACTAAAACGGCAACACTTAAAGCAATGCTGCATGGTGATGCATTTCAAACTCATTTCCGACTCCCAAAACCAAAATAAATATACGTTCGTAAGTACTTACATCCATTTAAATTACTATAAATCATTTCGGTAGACCGGTGCAAGCGGTGTCGGACTATAAATAAAACTTGATTCAAATGTAAAGGTACTATGATACGTACTTAACGACATGAAAAATTTACTTTCAATTTAAAGAAAATATGATGGGGTAGTATTTTTTAATATAGTAAATAATAAAATTGTAAGGATGATAAAAAACAAAAAAAGTACACCTATATGTATTGTGGACATCTAAAGATCTTGTGAACATATTTTGATTAAAAATAATTATGAAGTAATATTGATATTTTTTTAGATTTTTAGAACTTACGGTCGAAAAGTTAGAAACAGCTTTCTAAATATGGTAATTAAAAACCAGCAAAATATACAACCGAAAAACCGAAAAAACCTTTTCTCTTTAGTGAAAGAACCTATTTGATTAATTCTGATATTTATGTATATTGGCAAAAAAGGTCGTAATAAACTCGATCGGTACAAGGGAACCCTAAAAAATATGATGAGACTGCAGTGTCTGTCTGCCTAACTGAGGGTATATCACAACTGTTTTTCTCAACAACAAGCAATGCTACTTATTGATATAAAATTTAGCACAAGGGTAGAAGCTACTTGCCCTATTTAAGGTATAAAACATGAAAATAAATTTTTATTAATTGGAAAATAGGTTGAAATGTGCAATTATGATTACTATAACATAAATGAACAGCCTCTGTTGAACTAAAAAAACACTTTTTTATAGTTTTATGTGGTATAATTTTTGACTTAAGTATACATTATAGTATAATTAACTATGTTGTTCTATTTTTTCGGAGTTATTTCAAGTGTCTCGATCTTGTCTTGAATCGACAAGATCGATTACCAAATTAATCGAATAAAACCCTGTAATTTATCGATTAGAACACGAAAAAGGGCTATTTAGTTAAAATTTATGAGTAACCTTTTATCTTCCACTCTCACAGATTGCCGACAAGTTTTTTTTATGATATATTAGACAAGGGTGCCTCAAGGTTGTGTATTTGGGCCCATGTTTTTCTAATTATACACTAGTGATATTAAAATTTGTATGTATGATCACGTAATCTTATTTTATCTGATAATGATCTTAATTGGTATTATTGATGATGGGATGGGCGTATGTGTGAACGATATCGTTATAATTTTACTTGAATATATAATTTATAGAGGTTTTTTGTTTTATTGAAATGGACGAGGTCTTAAATACGAGCACTGACTTATACTGCTAGTCGGCTAGGACTGCATTTATAAGCTCATCTCTATATAGTCGGATTGTTGATATTTTAGATAGCTAAGCCGGTGTCTGTCGCTAGTGTCGCGTAAGTTCACAGCGTTTTAATATGGTGACTGTAGTTTTGATGTTTGACCACTGGGTCAGAAAAGTTTTATTTCACTATAATTTATTTATTTCGTTGCAAGTGCAAAAAGTGATACCCGCGGTATCAAATATTTTCGCGTGGAAGTCCGGAGGTTTAGGATAAACAAATAGGTAGGTATGATTGTAAAAATTTGGTTAATGCACTTGGATGGTGTTCAACAACAGTACCTGTTTCAAAAAAAATGATCAGACTCCATAATTTACTAAAAAAAAATTAAAACTAAGGCTTGTGCTTTCTTCTCCTAAGTCGAACACAAAGCCAAACGTGCAGCAGAATATCCATTTAATTTTATACCTACACATCTCCTTTATATCCTCTTTAAAAATAATCTTCTATCTTCTAAAAATAACCTCTTAAACTGTGTCATCAATTAGGGCGTGTACACATGCACGCCACGACACGAAGCATCATCCGCATTACATTTAATTACCTCGCTCGTTATGTCACGCCGAGGTTATGTATTGTTTTGACAAATGGCGTGTGTTTATACTCGACGTGACGACGACCCATATTGTGAGAGGTCAGGTGGACTGTCTACAGACGTGCGACTATATAGTGCGACTTGCGTCTTTATTCGCGTTATTTTGATATAGCTTTTCATGGTAAGTTTTCTGTCCTCTGTCCTCCCAGATATTCTTGTGCCAAAACTCTAATCACCCTGTTGATTTGTTGTGACGCGGTATAATCTTAATACCAACACGACACTTATCACTGAAGGGGTGGTCGGAGATGTTACGAAAGTATGTTGGTAACATCCACGTTTCACCGATAGTATTCCGTCTCATAATATATGATATGTGACACAAACCAGAGACGAGACAGAAAACTTTACAAATTGTAACATTATTTACCCCTTACCGGGAACCGAACCCGGGACCTTTGACATGTTAGGTCCTCGTCTTCGGAAAATTACATTTCTGAGGGCATACTCGACCTAGATAAAAGTGTCCTATTTCGTTTTCTATACCTCAAACTATCTCTGTGCCAAAAACAGGTCAACAAACAAACAGACATTTGCATTTATATATAACTTAGTTAGGATTGATGAGAAAATATTTACTGGACTTTTTTTGCTTTAAGGCGTATCCGAATCAGATATTTTCTATACAATCTTCATTGCGTATTTTTTGTAACTTTAACAAATTTCATATTTAAAATATGGCTATTTACCACAGGCACTATATCGCTGGGGACAGTTCAATTGCGTGTAACTAACATTGGTAAATAGTCACAAAAGAGTTGCCAAATTGAGATTCGGTGCCAGAGCACTTTTGACACTGATTCGCTCCCGTAGATTACAACGTAATTTGAACACTACCAATAGGAATACTCCTAAAGCAATATAGCGTATTTATTTGATATCCATGTTGGTGATTTTGGTAATCGATAATATCGCGTATTGGTCCATTATACTGTTTATAATGTAGATTGATAGAACCTACCGAAAAGTACCGACAGGTATTCTAAAGTATATCATAACCTTTGTACATCTTCACGTTTTTTATCCCCAGAAGGGGTAACTAGCGGCTGAGTACCACTTTCGTCCTGCGTCACAACACTGTATCTGATGAAAAGTTTCTGTACTATAAGTTGGCTTTATATATAACGAGTACGTCGTAAATTACCAGCTTTAAAGTAACTAACGAACCATAAGAAGTAGGTTTTTTTTTACCACTGAGGCAGCAAACAAGGTTACGGTCCGCCTGATGGTAGCGGTCACCGTAGCCTTTGGACGTTTGAGCTGCAAGAGCACGTAGCTGAAAGATGTTTACTGCTGAACGTAGGTCTGAACCATCTGCCTCCACAACGACTTGATCTTTTTGCGGCTCTAACCAAGTAGTTTGAAAAACCCATAACTTTCTGAGCGAGTCTGAGCTAACTTATGAGGTCAACAGTAGGAGATCATGTTTATACTTACACCCTAATAATTCACTGGCAACATACACTGGCTGTAGACTTTCGTCTTTAGACACTGAGGTATTTTGATGGAGTGATGTTGCATAATTTCCCGATCGCTGCTGCTCAGCTAAGTTGGATTTTGAAGCTGGACTTACCTAACTGCAATTTTTTGCCCTAGGTAGGTACATGTGTATTTGTCAACAAGTTTAAGAGTAGTGTTCCCAGTAACAACCAGTGTAGGCGCGACATGGACGCAAAGCCAGAATAGATATATAGATCATTCTCACATTTAAAACCGAAATGGTCCCGTACAGTGCGGTTTCAGAGAAACTTCCTCCCGTGAACGCTTGAATTGTGGAATGAGCTCCCTGCCAAGGTTTTCTCTAAGGACTACAGTAGGGGGTTCATCAAGACAGAAGTTATTAGATTTGTGAAGGTTCGGCAACACGGGAGTGATGCTCCAAGTGTTGCAAGCGTCTGAAGCTGCGGTCACCGCTTACCATCAGGCGGACCGTAGCTTGTATGCCAACACAGTGGTATAACTGAAAAAAAAAATGTGGCTTCTTAAGTACATTCATAATCGAATCCAAATAAGTTATAGAGGTGAAGGTGAAACCTTTGCCGTGTTGTCTAAAAAAATAACTGCTAAAAAATTGCTTTGTGCTTGCACCACTGTCAATATCTCAATCTAGTATGTCCAAACATTTACAAGAAATAAAAAAACAAGTCATACCTCAAGACTGTCATGCAATACGTAAACAGCTGACATAAAAAATATTTTTAACATATTTATTGATGTTTTGTAGTTAGTTATTATTAAGAACAATTTTTTTTGTAGTTTTTTAGCCCGATTAAAAAAATAGCATTCAATTTGCATAGTTGCTAAAAATGTTGCTAATCTTTTTTTCAAATTACCTTTTTCATCGTTTAAATGAGAAAAAAATATTAAAGTACAGTTTAAGTAATTTTATGATTTTAATATTAAAAACAAGACTAATTTGAATTTGTGATAAATTATTTTGATTGAATTATCTATAATAATATATAAAGCTGAAGAGTTTGTTTGTTTGAACGCGTCAATCTCAGCAACAACTGGTTCGATTTGAAAAATTCTTTTTGATAGCTCATTTATCGAGGAAGGCTATAGGCTATAAATCATCTCGCTAAGACCAATAGGAGCGGAACACCAATTAAGTATGTTTCAAAATCGGGTTTTTTAAATATAACAAATTAAACCGGAAATTACGTTTCAATACCGCTTAACCATCGAATTCGATCAAACAAACAAAAATGAAATGTTTGATTATTTTCCTGAAAAGTTAGGTAGGTATCTAACATTTACGCGGCATCTATCACCAGCGCTACTTACGCACTAATCGCCTTAAACTTCACTATATATCCCCGACGATATGCATTCGTGAATTATTTATTAAATACCCCGTGTTTCTACCTGTCAGGATGTGTTGTCTTGTCAACATGAATTATGGTGATGGGGTAAAATTGTCATATACTGGGCGTTATTAGCCCCCGGGCTATTATTAATCATGTGCCTCTGGTACCAATAATATTATACAATAAATAGTACATCTAATACTAGCTTTTGCCCGCAGTTGTAAGTACTAAAACGGATATATTTGAATAAAAAACCCGCCCTAGATATGGTTATCGGTGTGGGATTTCAACGGCAACACCTCAATTATAGAAAAAAATCGACTCACACTTGACGTTTTCAAGTAGCCTATGTCCTTACCCGGGACTCAAACGATCTCCATGCCTAATTTAATCTTAATCAGTACAGCGGTTTAAGCGTGAAGAGGTAACAGACAGAGTTACTTTCACATTTGTAATATTTATATATGGATGTATTATTAATCGCATAACAGTCGCACGTTTGTATGTGAAGAAAAAGTTAATTAATTATTCTATATATCAAATAATGAGATCGGTTCAACATTGTAATTCACACGCCTTTATCACAAGAGTTTTTGAGTTATGTAAGTTCATATCAATTGTTTACTACATCAACATTCAAAACATATATATTATATATGTGTTTTATTCTATACGTATACGTACGGGTATTTTTATCCGACTTATTAAAAAGAAGCAAAGTATTATATCGAAGTTCTCTCAACAAAAAAATTTGATAGGATTATTTTAGAACTATCATAATAGTAATTTTCTTTAAAAAACCGTTAACAGTAATTTTACCAAAACTGCGAGTTGAGGTACCATATATCATAAAACCACAAAAATCAGTAAGATTTTATACAGAAACTTAAATTAAAAAAAAAATGATCTTATTATTTTTTTATATTTATTATAAATTAATTTAAAAATATTTAAAAAAATATATAGACTTATTTATTTTCAGCATTTTCCATATTTAAAAAAAAATAATAATAATAAAAAGTAACGAAAAAATAATTCACTCTCCAGATCGGAACGTCAACTTTGCAAAATGGCCAAGAAGGAAAGTTGACTAAAACTATTTTGTCACTTTTACTAAAAAGTTCAATATTTTGAAACGTCTGCCAAGAAAAATAACTAAGTATGTTTTTTGACTAATTCCCAAGTGCTCATAATTTTGTAAATATGATCATTTTAACTTTCAACTTTCCCGGCACTAAAATACAACCTCTTAACTAAATTGCACTACATTTATAACTTTTATATTCACGAACAGGGTCGTGCATAATATTAGTGCATAATCACCAGATGATTGAAGATAATTCCATTTATAGGAATTTTTTATTCACTTATAAACATAAGTTACAATCCTATATGACATAGGCGGCACGCAACCAAAAAATAATTAAAACGTATACAAAATTGCTCGTGAAGTACAGCGTATACATAAAACAGGCAAGATTCTGACTTCTGACTGTACTTTTGATATAACTGCAAGAAACCAAACAATAGAAAGTCATTTAGGTAAACGCTATGTCGCGTTACAATAGGAATAAGAACTAGCCAAAAAAATATTTTTTCTTTTACTTTCACGGTTAACTTTTACTTTCACTTGTGTTTTTAATTTAGAAAGATCTCTGTTTTTATGTAAAAATTGTCCAATATTCTGTTGTACGTAATCTACAACATCAATTTTTCAAAACTCTGGTTATATGAATGGCAAACACGCACGTAACGGCATTAGAAAAGCAAATAATTACTTATAAGATCTGCAAATATACACTCACTTTTTTGTTAAAATACTTATTTACAAACTATAATATTTGCAAGTGTGAACAAGTCTTTGAAATTAAGTGTTCCATTTTTTTAAAATATGTGGCGCGGGAAAAATTTAATTTTTTTTTAAATGCAGACTACAATCACCTTGTTCCTTTGTACACAATCCTTTCGCCAATTAGTTTTTAGGGTTCCGTCAAAGACTACTTAATATACAAATACTACGTGTCAAATAATAAAGCTTTTTTCCCAAGGAACCGGTGTTGAAAACAAAAAAAATTTTTAACCATTCGTAAAGTTCGATTGGCTGATCGGCACTTTCTATGAGACTTGCTTCACTTTGAATATCGTTTCCAACTAACAAATAAATGAGTCACTGTTTCGCTTAGTTATCGCTAGATGGCGCTGTAACAGTGATTTAAGGTGGTAAATGGCAGGCCCGTGCAGAGCTCGCGGTCTTCCAGGTACTTGTGTTAAATTGTTAATCTAATACCTTTAAACGAGCAATTCTTGTAAATATATATATTTATAATCTGAATCTCGAAAAAGGCTCCAACGATTTTCATGAAGTTTAGTATGCAGGGGGTTTAGAGGGCGATTAATCGATCGAGCTAGGTTTCATTTCTAGAAAACGTCGTTTTCAGGCAATAATAAATTGAAAATATGACTCTTCCTGAAATGTATTGGTAATTAGTGATACTTGACAATAGATGGCGTTGTTAAAAAAGACGAGCAGAGCTCGGTCTTCCAAGTACTTGTGTTAAATTGTTAAAATGCTATGTTAGTGACCATTTAATTACATGTAAATAGTATTTAAATTAAAGTTAAATTTTACATTAAAGTTAAATTAAAGTAACAAAGTTAATGTGTTTTTCGCGTCAGTTATAGGTAAATTATTGTGCAAAAAAAATCAAGCTCAGAAATCTACCGGTAGTACGTTTATTTGAATATATTTAAAAGTATCGTAGGTAAATATTACTAGCCTATCCTGTAATTAGTTGAGTCGAATGTACTTACAGTCGAACTATTACTTAACTGTTGCCTGCTACGCAACGCAGTCTACGTAGTTCTACGTATAAAATTTCGTTAATGATAAGTACGTCGATGACCCATCTCTAGTTTTTTAGTTGGTCAACTATTACTCATCAAGTTGTAAGGCCTACTTAGCTATGATAGTTTTTTCTTTTAATTTCGTTACATATAATTTCGCTACTCCCGCAATTTTTTTCACACACCTAAGAACAGCCATTTAGCTGGCAGTAGGGGGGGACACTGGGCTCTTAATACTTCACAAACCCATCGCTAATCAAAAATTTTTGCACACCTTCAATGTTCAAGCTATGCAAACACACCCCATGTTATGTGGAAGACGAGACAAATAATATTGATTCCCACTTTATGTGTAATTTTTTTTTATTTCTATTTCACCACTTTGTCGGTATACTTAATATGTATATTGTAAACCCATGCCAATTTACAGCTTCAGCTGACGGACGGACAGGGCGAAATTATAAGGGTTTGTTGTCGACTACGAATGATGAGTGATTTAGATGAAATTTGGCATGGTTATAGTTTAAATCCCGGCAAAGGACATAGGCTATATAAAAACGTCAAGTGAGAATTGGTTTTATTCCTATATTTAAGGAGTTGCCGTTAAAATCCTACACCGATAACCGAATTTAGGGCGGGTGGAACCGCGGGCAAAAGCTAGTCTGAAATAATTCTTATTCTAACGTCATCGCCATAGGCAAAGCGTGATTATTTATTTTACTAGTGAAGTTTGATTCAGTTAAGGGTATTGCTGGATGGATTTCTCAACAGCAAAATTTACGCGGCATGGATGAAATCGGTAGTGCAGAACGTAAATATACTTTTCTTATATTTTTTTCTGGGTAGACAAGGTAGTTAACTATTGAAGGCAATAATTATATTTTTTGATTAGGTTTGCTTTTTAGAAAAAAAAGGCTCAAGCCCCCACATTTTTCATTTCGGTAGCTGTCCTCACTACATTTTTTAGTGTATATTCTCTCCTACACCAAAAACTATTTATTTTTAGGTTAATGGCTACTTTTATTATAAACATGAATAGTTATAGTATTATTAAAAAGCAATTATATAATGACTAGACTTTGCCCGCGGCTCCGCCCGCCCTAAATTTGGTTAACGGCGTAGGATTCTTACGGCAACTCTTTGTTATACTATTTTTGTACTCTTTACTACTCCTTGATTATACTAAAGAAGTTTGTTATAGCAATCTATAGCTGCAACTATGGTTCGTTCGTGGAATTCGGTGATACGTACTCCCGCGGGAACTTTTGAATTTTCCGGGATAAAAAGTAGCCTTTGTCTTTTTCCGTATCTTTAACTATCTCTGTGTGGAAAATTTCAGCTCATTTAAATGCTCTAAGTGCAGCAGGATTAAGTAACAAACGTTTTAGTTTGAAAACTTTTGAATTTTCCGGGATGAAAGCCTATGTCCTTCCCCGGGACTCAGACAAATTTCATCTAAATCAGTTGAGCGGTTCCCGATTCATCCAGTGGTTGAAGCGTGACAAACAACCAAATATCCAAACTTTCGTATTTATAATATTAATGGGTCGCTGGTAATAAATGAATTTTGCCGCCCTGCCTTAAATTTGGTTATCGGCGTGGGACTCCTTTATTTAATCTCAGTATTGATACTGTGATTTACTCCTTAATTACCCCGCGCTAAATTCGGCTATCGGCGACTGTGATTTACTCCTTAATTACACTAATGAAGTTTGCTATATCAAGCTGTAGCTATAGCTATAGTTCGTTTAAGCTCGGTTATATTTATTCCGGAATAAAAAGTAGCCTATATGCTATTCCAGTTTCATCCCGATCCATCCAGTGGTTGAAGCGTGAAGAAGTAACAAACATACACACACACTCACAAACTTTTGCCTTTATAATATTAATGGGATATCTACCTAGTTTAATAACTGCTAAGTTAAAATGCATGTGTCCCAGAAAGTCCAATAATTTCGGTGAGTTTACCAAGAATATTTATTTAGCAGAATTTAATATTTAGAACAACTGTTGCTCAAAACTTACACACCAGTGCCGCCTAGTACTCGTTGTGCAAGGATATGTGCTGCTTGCCTGCGTGTTCCCGCCAAACACGTAAGTATTTCACATTTGTCCCAAATTTCTTTTCACTTCCGTGTATAGGAATAACTTGTCTTTCAAAAAGCTAGTATATTTTATTAAGTATTCGTAAGTCCGCTAATTGTACTACGTTTATTTGTGTAGTATTTATCAATTGATAGTTTTCTTGTAATGCTTATTTTTGTCCTTGGTTTTCATTTCAGTTGATTCGGTGGCCTAAGCTGTTAACCGAAATGATAAAAAATCTAATTCGGTAAGTTTTTATTATTTCGGTATATGTTTCATTTCGGTAAATTTTCGTATCATTTCCGTTGATTATTATTTCGTTTCAGTGAAAATCCAGGACAGCAGGTGAATTTTTAAAATCTTTAAATGAATACATTGAAAAAAAGTCAATCCAATACCGATCTTATTATAATTTGTGGATAAAAAACAGTATAAATGTATACTGTGTGGATTTTGATTTCGGTGGAAGGGGTCTTTCATTTCGGTTGCTAGTTATTACATTTCGGTGTACAAATTTTTCATTTCGGTGGTATCAAAATTTCAAACACGTGGTTTCATGGAATTAAGCATGAGCATAAACAATATAAAGAAGTACAATAAATCGCAGTTTGAATAAAAAAAGTCGTTTAATAAAAGACAGAGCAACTACGTATCGATCCTATTAACGTAAATTGATGGTAACATTTTCATTAGTTCCTTAAATTAAGGTATCGCTCATCATGCTGCAATACGCTCTCCCCCACCCTTAGTATGTAGTAAATCACGAACACATTAGATTTTGTGGTAAGAGTTTCTTTAACGACCTAACAATTCAAAATAACGATTTTGAAATCGGATCGTTCACAGATAACACAAAAATTTGAAATATTTTGTACAAACTTATTTTGTCCGTAAAAAAGGCGTTAGTAAACACCATTTAGTTACTAATACTCATAGTACCATATTTAACTGTGTGAACATGTAAGTTTGTCGGACAATCTCGACGAATGCACGATGATTGTTGACAATCGCTCGGACATGACAGTCGATATAGAAAGTCAATATTTGTGCGCTAGTGATGAGACATGTGTCGGCAAATGTGTAAATTGTCGATAAAATTTAAAATGTTTACATAGTAACATGCTAAGATGGAAATCAGAAAGGAAGTTATAAAGTTGCATTGAAATTCAAAAAAATATTTTCAAGCTTCGATCCCTAATGACCATCTATTATAAAAGTAGGTGCTTAAATACTGAAGTAAGTAATACTAATTAACTATATACATAATACATTCTTATCATCCTCATATATCCCTACCCTCACCGAGGGTGATTTGCGCCATAGTCCACACGCAGTTTTTTTTCTTCACATATGCAGGTTTCTTCACGATGTTTTCATTACCTTTATGCCAGTGGTGTTAATAAATAATCAATGTACTTGAGAAATTCTCATGAAAGACTCATGTACCACGCCAGTGTTTCAGTGTGTATTCGTTGTGTGTGGTGGCCGAGGGGTCTAAATTTCACTTTGCGTACCAAGTAGCGGAGGTTCGAACCCCGGGGTCGGCGTGTACCAATTAGTCTTTTCTTAATTTCTTAAGTACACTGATTTATTTATTCACATTACTGGCTTTTTGGTAAAGGAAAACATCGTGAGGAAACCTGCATACGTCAAAATAAAAAAGGCGTATGTGGAATTCACAATCCGCACTGGGCCCGCGTGTGGACTATGGCTCAAATCAATCTCGCTTATGAGGGTAGGCCGTGCCCCAACAGTGGGGACGTAGAAAGCCTGGCAAGAAATGTACCATGCGGGGCTTGAACCTACTCACGCTACTCGGGACGCAAGGTGGAATCTTAACCCCTAGGCCACCATCAATGCAAATTCAAATTCAAATTTAAATGCAAGCGATAGACTACTTTTTAACTTAAAACCTTGTAGGTACTTTAGGAAAGTAAGGGTGTGATAAATTTCAATTTAATTTAATTTAATGCCATGTCATTTTACTGAAAGTGTATTTTAGTGTTTTCTGGTATTGTATTTTTCCTTTGTCCTTTATTTATTTTTTGAGTTTTTTTGTGTCTGCGACGATCGGCACACACTAATAATATAAATGGGATAGTTACTCTGCTATCTTTTACCGTTTCCTGGGTTAGCCAGGGATAGCTTGCATCTTGAGAAAGGACATTGATTTCAGTAAAAATTCCAATTTTTCACGAGTAAAATACCTAATATTTTAAGTTTTAAACATTAGTAACAGTATATCATAGAAAACAAAAAGTAGCATATACTTTTCGTCTTGTGTTGGAGGTAATGTCAAAAAAGAAATGTCAATGTTCATATACTCCTTTAACATAATAACGTATATAGCAATTATGTTCATAAATACATAAATAATTTTAAAATCAAATCGCTACGGGATACAGCTAGTTTTTTATAATTACTTGATAAACAGGTAGGTAAAGCCTTGGTTTTTTACAAAGAGACGTTGCGATTAAGCTATATATACCGACAGATATAAATAATATATTAAAAATAAAGAAAATTCTACTCAAATGTACAATGTCTTTAACCTTAAAAGTTAAAACCCACGAATACTTACACTGTTTTATGAAATATGACTTCTTGTTTCACTTAGATGTTCACAGCAGTTTTAATCACTAACTAACAAGGTGCTAAGTGATTTTTGCGTGGGAACGTTAGAGCTACTGAAATTCTCATCGGTGCATAAATTAGATGTGAAATGTTAAACAAGATAGCGCCCAGAACTGTATGCACTTCTAGTTAGCCATTCTTAATTGATGGTTGTCAATAATTGTCAAAACACAATCAGCAAGATTGCTTGTCCTTTTTTTACGTCTTATACAACGACGCAACGTGATAATTTTAAGGTACGGAACCAACCAACCCAAAGGGTAAGAAACGGGACCCTATTACTAAGACTCTGCTGTCCGTCCGTCCGTCAGTTTTCACAGAAGATGTATTTCTTTTGCCGCTATAACAACAAATACTAAAAAACAGAATGAAATAAAAATTAAAGGGGGCTCCCATACAACAAACGTGATTTCTTTGGTCGTTTTTGCTCGATATTGATAACGACAATAGGTAGAAGCTTGAAATATTCACAGAAAATTTAGTTATGTATTCAGTTTTGAAATAAATATTTAAATTAAAATAAAAAAAAATTAAAAAATTTAAGGAAGGCTGCCATACAACAAACGTGATTTTTTTTGCCGTTTTTATAGATAATGGTACGGAACCCTTTGAGCGCGAGTCCGACTTGAACTTGGCCGATTTTTTAATTGCTATAGTTAAAGTCGTGTCCTGCTTAAAAACATAGTTATTTTTAATTATTTCTTAATAGTACTACTATTTGAGTTATTATAATATGTCTTTATATTATTATTATTATGCCCAGGTACTAAATATTTGCTAGACTTTTATAATGATCTGTATCAATCTTAGATATGTATCGTAATAAGTAGAATCTACCATACTACCACCACCACAATATATATAAAAGTATGTGTGTTTTCCTGTTTAGGATTCCATTCTCAAATGTCAAAACGGAGCACAATAGCTGTCAGTCTGCTGTTTCCGGAATAAGTTATAGAAAATTTAAACAAGGTTGGCCTGAGATTAGATATTTAACCTTCAAGCCGGCGCGCGTAGTACATTTTCATTCATATTACTATTATTACCCATTACATTTATTTGTCACTTCTGCTATTTTATCGGGAGCAAAACAAAGAATAAACCGTCGCTCGGGGCGCTCCCCCCACTTCACAGATCGCAATTGTTTTAATTCCGGTGCAGTCGCCGAATAGAGTACACGCGCCTGTCGTCGAAAAGGTTACACGCGACGCTCAACGCGACATAACCTCGTTCACGCTCATAGTAGTTCTCAGGCCATTATTCAGTATTATCAAATTAGGCTTGGATTTTTTTTATATAAAATGAGTCGTGGACGGTTATCACAAACTGTTATACTCAAGGAATTACTAAAAGAAGACGAAGAAGAGAGTGAATCGGAGCTTAGCGACCAAGGCTCTGAAACTTCCGACCACATCGTTGCAGAGGAACCTCTATCTACTGAGGAATCAAACTGCTCAGACTCAGAAGAGGATGATTTGCCACTTTCAGAAATAAATAGCTGCTTTACAGGGCGCGATAAAGTAACGAAGTGGCAAAAATCTAACAATAACAGAGTGCGGCGTCAAGTTCAAAATATTCTAACGGAAGATCCCGTATCTGGTATACACGTAGGAATGGTGTGGGTGTGATTACATTTACGCAAGCCTGGAGTTTATTCATTTCAGAAAATATTATTGAAAAAGTTGTTAGACATACCAATGATTTTATTCAAAAAAAAGTGCCAGAAGAAAAGAAAAGAAAACAGAATACGTGACTGCAAACCGAGAGATGCGATGGAAATCCGCGCACTTGTCGGATTATTGTACATTCCTTGAAGACATCACACGCCAATTTAGAAGATTTATATGCAAGTGATGGAACAGGTATACCTATTTTTCCTGCTACTATGTCAGTGAAAAGAGTAAAATTTCTACTGAATTCATTGCGGTTTGATGATGCTACTACGCGACAAGCTCGTCGTACTCTAGACAAAGCTGCGCCAATAAGAGAAGTTTTAGATATGTTTACACAAAACTATCTTTTACCACATTCAGTGGGAGAGAATGTTGTAATCGATGAGATGATGGTTGGCTTTAGAGGAAAATTTCCTTTCCGACAGTACATGAAATCAAAACTCGACAAATACGGAATCAAACTTTACCCACTAGTAGATGCTGCTACATTTTACGTCCTAAATTTTGAACTGTATCTGGCAAGCAGCCTGAAGGCCAATATCAGTTGAGTAATGCTGCGTCAGACGTCGTGAAGAGACTAATTACACCAATTTCTGGCACTGGAAGAAACCTTACCATCGACAATTGGTATACCAGTGTGCCACTGACGAACGATTTGGCCAAGGTTTATAAGATTTCTGTTGTGGGTACCATCCGCAAAACAAGAAAGAAATACCTCTTTGCTTTATAGATAAAAACAAACCTGAATATTCAAGTCAATTTGGATTTAACGTGCCTAAAAAGAAAAGATCTGTAGTTCTTATATCATCACTTCATTGTGCTGCAGAAATTGATGAAAGTACAAATGAAAAGCCCAAACCCAGCATCGTTACTTTTTACAATAAAACAAAGGGGGGTGTCGATGAAGTCGATTAAAATGTATTCGGTTTCAAGGAAGAATAAAAGATGGCCATTGACACTATTCTTTCGTCTTATGGATATTGCAGGAATAAAAAGTATGGTGATATTGAAGGCTAATAATATGACTCTACGGAAAAGTCGAATGTATTTACGGGCATTAGGCACTGAATTGACAAAAGAGTACGTCCAAAGAAGATCAACGATGGTAGGTTACTTTTTCATAATTTTAATTACTTTTTTTGACAAATTAGACTTTAAAGACAATGATAATATATCTGAGTACAAATAAATAAATAATTATTTCTTTTACTCATCCCATACGGTTCGGTTACGCGCGCCCGCTCCCGTTACAAATGACCGTGCGCCCACTTGAAGGTTAATAAGGAAATCACCAGCTCTCATACCAAAAAAGGATTTAAAACTTTTTTTTATTATTATCTTAGGCCGTGAGATGTGGTTACAGTATACAGTTACAGAAAAAACAAAAGGCATTGAGCTAAATATCCATATTCTTATATCACCTCAGGTACTCAGTGAGAATGTGAATATTAGCTCAGACGTAAGAGGCTTTGGCTTGGTACTGTATGAAGGTTCAATTCCGGATTGCTCCAAAGCAACAACAAAAAGTTGTTTTTACAAGATTTTAGATTGTATTGTTCAACAATAAACATTATATTTGTACTTCATTGCGTTTAGACAGTTTACATTAAAATTAATGACAGATGGCATAATATGTATAAATGTGTAAGTTGTTAAGTTATTGAGTAACTTATTGTACTAGTACTGTACTACTGTATGAGTACATACATTGGTTGCCAAGAAATGGAGGGCAGTCAAAGTTGATAATTTTATGGTTTCGTTCCGGAATGTCGACACTGTATGTCTGTCAGCCTGTTTGTCTGTCCAAGTTTTCATGGGCTCAATTTTTTAGACCGAAGTAGGTAGAAGCCTTCATATAATATGTGTTATTATTGTGGATTTCCTATATAATAATAAAAATAAAATGGAGGGATGTAAGGGGTCTCCATACAAAAAACATGACTTTGTTGCCTTTGCGCTATCGTAAACATGGTTACATAATTACATAAATACAAGCTTCAAATCTAAAACGATTATAATATGGTTCTAAAATAAAACAATAAATTGTAAAAACCAGTCAAGTTCTAGTCGGGTTCGTACCTTCTGTGGTAGTACGGAACCCTCAATGCGCGAGTCTGATTCACACTTGGCTAGCTTTTTGGGTTCCGTAGCCAAATGGCAAAAAATAGAACCCTTATAAATTCAACATGTCCGTATGTATCAGCTTTTTAATTTCGACATCTTTGGGTAGATTCTATTGAAACTATTTTGTAAACTGCCATAGAAATATGTTATGAAAAAGAAAAAATTGTTTATGGGTAGCTCTTCATACATTGAACCGAGGGTTGAAAATTTTTCTTTTCGTTCACCTCATCATGTCAGGTACCATTGGATACAACTATGAAAATGTAAAAGGTAAGATGTTTTTTTTATATAAAATTGATATTTTATGAGTTATTGTCTTCTAAATTTAAAAAAATTGTGGCCTCCAAAACCGCGATTTAATATATAAATCTGATAAATTCACTATAATAGAATTTTGATTTTGAATCGGTTCATAAGTCTTTTTGATATCTACAATTATTCTTATTCTACAGACCCCTAACTTTTTTTCTTAAATGTATATTTTGCGAGTTGATGGTTCTCAAAGTTAAAACACTGTGCCATATTTGAATCAAGGACCTAGTAGAAATGTTATCATTTCAGTGTTAGTAATATACTTACATAACTTCAGTAAAACAATATTCCTACGTAAAATTAACTTTCTACTCAAACAGGACTCAATTTGTACGTCGAGAGGTAGTGTTGACACAGCGCGAGTGGTCTTCAACACCGATCGATATGTCAATATTTGTAGTGGCTAGTGATGCGAAAACTATCGATGCCACGCTGAGGTATTTCACCTACTGACGTTTTCAACTTGTTTTTACATAGATTTTTAAATATATGTATGGACATATATCTACACGTTCCTAATTGCCAGAAAGAGATGATTAGTTGCTGAGTACACACCTACATCTTTTGCGTGACACGTGGTGAGCCTCAATCAGCGCAACAATGCTTGTGGTACAGAGTATCTAAACTAAAATGGTTTTATAAGTGGTGCATGAGTCGGATATCATCAGCTATAAAGTAATTAGTCGTATAATGAAAGACCAAAGCCAGAATAGATAGATAGATAGATATATACTTTATTGCACACCAAAAATGAATATAATAAACAAATTAAAATTTATAACTAAACTTATAGTACACAATCAGGTTGTCTTATCGCTTATAAACCTTTCTACCAGACAGCCTTTAGATACATTGAAAAATAAAAATGTACAGAAAAGGTAAGCGATGCATAACTATATTATTTATACCTAGGTATTAACATTTACATAAAACATACTATATTATATATAATATTTTAAACTGTATATAATAGTCAAGCAAAATAAATACATATACAGCAACATATACATTAAATAGAATATATATAACACATATAAATACACATATTAATACATATTTGCTAAGATACATTTATTGAACAAGATTGCTGTAATATGATTTAATTTGATTCCTGAAAATATTCCAGATAAACGAATTTAGGGCGGTCGGAGCCGCTGAAAAGTCTAGTTGTCTATATTTTCTTGTACCTTTGCGCTTTGTAGGATATCCATTTTCGTTGAACAAACCTAGTAGAACACCATCCTGATGATATACTTCAATCTTAATATTATGCAAAATTAATGTAGCCTTTAATTCAGAAGCAGCTCCATAAGTTGTCGAACAAAGCATGCTTGCTCGATACTCTTCATCAGAGCAGTAAGGATCCCCGTTTGGAGCACTCGTGTACATACTTAAATTATCCCAGTTAAGACACACCTACTCTACTATAGTCTCACGCAACCTATTTGTTTGTTGTATATTACTATGCTCAAACAAAGAATATGCAATCGAATGGAATAGGCAGTTTCCATCAGGAGGCATTGGAATAATTCGGTGTAAGGTAAGTGTGTTACCCACCCGTAATTCTATTGGACGACTCATTGTACAATATACGTAATAAAAAGATAATTATTTAAGACGATTACATAACAAATTACCTGTTATCTATGGAATTCTCAAGAAAAACATTTTGTTACCAATAAGTTCTCATTCTCAAACTCATTCAGAGTTAAGTAAACATTCCTTCTTATAACTACACTAAAATAATTATTATTATTTTTTGATTTAAACTATTGCCTACACAATGGGTACGTACTATAAGAATTGTAATAATAATATAACCACAAATATAAAAGTATTTTTTTTAGAAAATCTATGAATTTCGTAGCATAAATCGCAACCTTATAGGTAAGATATTGAGAGACAACCGGACAACAAGACGGCGCTCGCCACTCGCTCGGAGACGTTCGTGTCGAGGTTTTATCGCAACGCGCGCGCCGTGTACCGAAATGCCTATTATTTAATTATTTATAAGTAATAATGATCTTACACTATTGATGTGCGTTAAATATTTAAACATTGAAACAATAATTAATACTAATTACCAGTTAATAATGTAATAAATACGAAAGTCGATTATACTCTTAGTTGTAAGTACTAAAACGGATATATTTGAATAAAAAACAAATTAAGGGTGGTATTGAACTCGTTCTATATCCACATAAAGACCGGCTGTCATAAGTTTTGATTGCTGATTCTTACATTACAGTTTTTATAAGTAGGTATAAGTTAAGTGTTCCTAATAGAATCAATTAAGTGAAAAAATATTATAAAATGATAAAAATTTACCAGTTTCTGATTCCTTTGTATTCACCTAATTACCTATCTGCATGCCAAATTTGAACTTTCTAGGTCATCTGGAACTGAGTTAAAGTTTTGATCGATAGGTCAGTCAGTGATAAAAATGACGATTTTTGAACGTTAATATCTAAATAACCGTTTGAGATATACTTATGAAATTTGGAGCACATATGTATCTCGCAAGTCTCAATATATAAGCCATTGACATGTTTATTTGAAATAGTTTTTGATTTATGATGGGGTCAAAAGTGGCTCCAAATGGTTCGTGTAATATTACACACGGTGCTGCTCGCCATCAGTTAAAATAATTTGTCTACTTAAATAAAAGAGTTGGCAAGTAATTAATCGGAAGATTAGTTCGCAAAACAATTGTTGAGTTGAGTGAGATACATTACAATATTAACAATAACACAACTATGAGCTGTAAAATTATATGCTGATTATAGATTGTCGCGTACAAGTTGCTAATCTTGTGCGACTGCCGTTACTGAATATAGCTCATATACGCATATTGCTTAGAAGTGAGACATATCACTTTTCTTTTAGAAATAGCCCATTTCTTAAAATCAGTGGATCAACTAGGCTTGAAAGTTTTCATTTACTCATAATATCGTAATGAGCTTATAGTATTCGCTAAAACATTCATAATTGCACACGACATCTACACAGCTTAATTATTTATCGATAACTTTAGTGACACGGTTAATACAACACTAATAGAGGGAACAGCCAATATACAAAGCAACGCTACGTGACGCACGCATTATCGCCGTGTGACATCCACAGACCAGTCAGTGATTTTTAGTTTTTTTTTTACATTTTGATGGGGACAAGGACTTTAAATATACAGCTAAAGTTCAAGGCTTATTTTTGTTAACGAAGGAAAAATTGTGTTTTTTGGCGAAATTTAAATAAATTAAAATATTTAATTTCTATGTGTATATACATAAATTAAGCAGTAATTAAAAACTCAATAAGATAAACCGGTCAAAAGCATGCCTGGCCATGCAGCATGGGCATCGGTCCCCTAGCCGGTAGTGTATTGTTTAGGTCCGAAAATAAACTTAAATTAGTCTGAACTTTTCCTACAGCAGGACAAGGACTTTAAATATACAGCTAAAGTTCAAGGCTCATTTTCTGTTAACGAAGGGAAAATAAAGTTTTTTTGCCGAGGCAAACGAAATAAATTAAAATATTCAATTTATATGTGTATATACATAAATTAAACAGTAATTAAAATCTCAAGAAATAAAACCTGTCAGTAGCATGTCTGACCATGCAGCATGGGCATGGGTCTTGACTGTTAGAGTATTGTTTGAGTCTTAAATTAATCAGAACTTTTCCTACACTAGGTAAGTCAGTCAAGGTCAGCATGAAATGATGATGAAATCTCCTTATTCTTTAAAAAATTGGACATCATTTTGAAAAACTGTCTATAAAACCACACAGTAATTTTAATTTCCTATTTGACGATATTATGTATGTCTACCGATTTCTCCGTCAATTGATGACCTATTCTAAAAAAAACTTAATCGAAAGAGTATAACTCCTAAAGTGGTCCCATTGTAATCAAGTCAGGATTTAATGAAAGATTCCCAGGGAACTTGAGGGCGAAAGACCATTTCTTAGTTGCTTTGTAGTTATTTCATACAGTGTGTCCCAAGATAAAGTGCAACCACAAAAGTGGGTGAAACTAGAACAAAAATTATCGCCAAAAAAAGTAGTAAAAAAAAATTTATTTATTTCCTTTATGGATCAATTAAAATTTTTACTACTCACTAATGAATCTATTTACAAGAAAATTGATTTCTTCCAAAGCAGTGGGTTGACTTTATTAAAATAAAAACCACAGTCATGTCTGATATATATATATGGTAGTGACGATAAAATAACAAATAACTCAGAAACAAGAGGCTATCGTGACTTAAAGTATAATTTCACCATCACCTTGATTAGGATTGTAGTCATCACAATCACTAGTATGCATATCATGATAATATAATGCAAAAATAATGCAGGACTATGATATATTGATACACCAATTTATGTGGGTTATTATAAGTTTACTATCTGATCCACATTGTGGAAAAAACATACTGGTATTGCATTGGCATAATTCTTTTTTCAGTTGTTTTTGGGTGGAATTTTGCATCATTGTTATCGTTTTGAGCATTAACATCAGAATTATTGTCGCTAGAATCACTGTTATCTTCGGCAGCGTTAGTTATCATCACAATCACCAAAATGGATAACTCTTATTTTTGACATTCCTTTCTGTTTCAGGAAATCATTACGACATTTAAACATGCAAGGATTTATATAAGTTATTCCATCTGAAGCACACTGAGGATAAGACAGATTTTCATCGCAATGGCAATCTTCAGTCCAATTGTCTTCATCTAAAGGTTTGTCGTTGCTGTCACCGTTTTCATGTTGGTCATTATTTTCAACATAAGGCTTGTTGACGTCCGTATCGGCATTACCATTGTCGTTATTAGAATCACCACAATAACCAAAATGAACAACACTAATTGATCTGCCTTTCCCTTCCAAGAAATCATTACGACATTTAAACATGCAAGGATTTATATAAGTTATTCCATCTGATGCACACTGCGGATAAGACAGATTTTCATCGCAATGGCAATCTTCAGTCCAATTGTCTTCATCTAAAGGTTTGTCGTTGCTGTCACCGTTTTCATGTTGGTCTTCATTTTCAAAATCAGGCTTGTTGACGTCCGTATCGGTATTACCATTGTCGTTATTAGAATCGCTACAATAACCAAAATGAGCAACACTAATTGATCTGCCAATCCCTTTTAAGAAATCATTACGACATTTAAACATGCAAGGATTTATATAAGTTTTTCCATCTGAAGCGCATTGAGGATAAGACAGATTTTCATCGCAATGGCATGAGTCTTCAGTCCAATCATCATCTGTTTCAATATTACCTTCTTCATTTCCCTGATCATCGCCATTACTCACATCACAGTTGCCAAAATACGTTGCATGAATTGATGTACCAAGTTTTTTCTTTAGATAATCACTGCGACATTTTAACATGCAAGGATTCTTGTATGTTTTACCATCTGATGCGCAAAATGGGTAGAAATAATTCTTGTCACAGAGACATGACTCTTCGGTCCATTCATTCTTACGCTTTTTAGCGGCTATCACTGCTATGCTCAGCGTCAAGACGAGCACTAGGGAATAAAAATAAAAATAATATCATCTACTTTCAATATAACAATTATTTTCCTAAACAATAATTACTGTAAACATAATAGCTTAAATATAAAATAAATATGTTGCGCATGTAAGTACTTTTCAACATAAGTGTTAAAGAGACATATTTCGTGCAATTGCATGTGAAAAGCACTCAAGTACTTTTTAAGTACTTTGCCTAAGGTCTATTGGAGCTTACAGCTATCTGAAAAAATAGCGATAACTTTTTAGGGTTCCGTAGCAAAATGGCAAAAACAGAACTCTTATAATTTCGTGATGTCCATCCCGTTTATAATTATAATTTCGATGTCTTCGGGTAGAATCTGATGAAATTTTAGTGAGATGTGTTGAATACAAGTTGTGCTATGAATATTAAGCTAAATTTTGTTTAGGGATAGCGCGTCCTCTTCATACATTGAGCCGAGAGATGGATTATTTTTACGCACTCCATTATGTGTGGTATGATTGGATAGGGTTTTTAAAATCCATTTGAGGTTTTCAAAATTTTCCAAGATTTATATTTTAGAAGTGATTTTTATCTCTCGGTTCGATGTATAAAGAGCTACCCCTGATGATTTTTCTAACTATTTTCATACAAAATCTATAATATGGCGGTTAACGAAAGACACCTTCGTGTAAAATTTAATAAAAATCAATGAAATGACGGCGGAATTACCAGGATACGGAGGGACGCTGGACATGACGAATTCATAAGCGTTCTTTTACCATTTGGCTACGGAACCCTAAAAAGAACACTTAAGAGTATTTTCTTTATAATTCCAATATTCTTTTGTATGAAGCACGCAGCGAGGCGCAATATAAGTGTTAATTATGTCTGTAAAACAAAACTTACCTATTTTGAAAATCATTATTAAAAATACTATTTGCTTCAAATGCAAAATCGATGTTAGAAATCCGGCTAGTGGTGGTACACTGAATAAATATTTTATAAGAATATTCCTTAAATACTATACCTATCATGTTTATTAACACATTTACAATTCAACGATCATAATTAATTCGTAAATTAAGTTAATATGTAGTTTTTCTTTCTAGTTATTTAAATTAAAAGCTAATTTGCTTTTTAAAACAAACTAAGATGTAGGTACTCTGTTACGACCGTGTCAGAAGAATAAAAAACCGGCCAAGTGTGAGTCGGAAGCGGGTATGATATATCTTACCCATACTAAACTAGTACTAGGAGTCACTGAGCTAAGCCGCGGACAGACAGACGGACATGGTAAAACTATAAGGGTTGCTTGTTGACTACGGTACCTTAAAAAATCGGCCAAGTACGAGTCGGACTCGCGCACGAAGGGTTCCATTATCTCTAAAAATATTTAAATATTATTTAAATATTAAAATAACCCCCTCCCCCCCCCCTTAAATATTTGTTTTTTTTTAATTTAATTATTTATTTTTAAAGTAAATATATAACTAAATGTTCTGTGAATATCGATCAAAAACGAGCTAAAATATCACATTTGTTGTATGGGAGCCCCCTTAAATATTTTTTTTTTTCTGTTTTTTTGTATTTGATGTTATAGCGGCAACAAAAATACATCTTCTGTGAGAATTTTAACTGTCTAACTATCACGGTTCATGAGATACAGCCTGGTGACAAACGGACGGACGGACGGACGGAAGAAGTCTTAGCAATAGGGTCCCGGTTTTAACCCTTTTGGTACGGAACCCAAAAAATGACAGTGATAATATTGATAAAATATTTCGTGAAATGATTGGATGTATGTTGTATTTTTCAGTTCGCATTTTATTGTTCATTTAGAATAAATTTTGATGTTAAAGCTAGTAGCACGTTGATGTTAAAAATGGTAATAATTTAAATATAAATTTTAATTTAACATTTTATATACATTTCAATTTATTATCTTTTTTTCCTTGTAGGTGTAGTACAAAGCACTGTATCACTCGGGGTAAACTGCGATTCCTACCTCTTCTTAAACTACACTCTCGTAAGTAATCGGTTACTTACACTTCTCGGTAAACAATGTACTATTAACTGCCTAAAAGTTAGAAACTACAAAGAAGTTACCTTAACGCATTGATACGAAATACAAATTAGTAACAGAGCTTTTTGAAAGGAAAGGTTTCAAATTTACTTTCAGTTACGCAGTTGGCTGATTGTCTTAAAAAAGTTTTTTAAAAAAATAGCTTTTGCCTTATTAGGACAGCTGTTGGTGGGGTAGGTAGAGTGTTGAAGTGACTTTAATACAGCAATTTTTTTAATGTCAATAAGGAATATAATATTTTCCGTTTTGTACTGTCTAATGAATACAACCAAAATATTGTATAAAACTGACGTATGATTGCTTATAACAATTACTATAAAAATCAAATTTTAAGCGGTGTGCATAATATACGTTATATTATAGAATCTGTTTTCAACTACTTTGAATGTTTGAGTAAGTATGAGTTTGTTGTTCATCATTATCGTGTTTACCACTTTCTTTATCAGAGTTGTTGTTGCTAGCATCACCTCGGTATTCACCGTATTCTTTACTGTGATCGTCATTGTAATCATTTATATCGTCACAATCACCAGAACGCAGAATATGAATTGATTCCCCTTTCTTTCGAATGTGGTTACTACGACATTCAAACATACACGGGTTAGTATATGTTTTACCGTCTGAAGCGCATTGAGGATAAAACAATTTCTGATCGCATTTGCACAAGTTTTCAGTCCAGTTGTCTTTATCTAAAAGTTTATCATCGTAACCGGTTACATGACGTCCATCATTTTGAGTGTTATCATCAACGCCGGGCTTATTGTCTTCAGATACAGCATCACCGTTTTCATCGTCATCGTTACTAAAATCATTGCAACTACCAAAATATTTTAAATTAATTGATATCCCTTTCCCTTTTAGGAAATCACTACGACATTTAAACATGCAAGGATTTCTATAAGTTTTACCGTCTGAAGCGCATTGAGGGTAAAATAAATTTTCCATACAATAACATGAGCTTTCTACCCAATCATCATCGTGATTGCTATTTTCATGTGCATTCGTACCGTGAAAATCATCATCTGGTTCCTCATTACCTTCTTTTTCCAGATCTTCGCCAAAACTTACATCACAGTTGTCAACATGCACCTTATAAATTGATTTTCCGAATGTTTTCTTTAGATAATCACTGCGGCATTTTAACATGCAGTGATTTATGTATGTTTTACCGTCTGAAGCGCATTGAGGATCAGAAAAGCTTTCATTGCATCGGCATGAGTCTTCATTCCAGATGTTTTTATCTATAGGTCTATCATCATCGTTATTGTTTTCATGAAGGCCATTATTTTGAGCATCACTATTAACATCGGGTTTGTTGTCATCAAAATCTGAACCATCTTTACCATCGTCATCGTTACTAGAATCACCACAATTACCAAAATGGTTAAGACTAATTGATATTCTTTTTCCTTTAAGGAAATCACTACGACATTTAAACATGCAAGGATTTCTATAAGTTTTACCGTCTGAAGCGCACTGAGGGTAAAATAAATTTTCCATACAATAACATGAGCTTTCTACCCAATCATCATTGTGATTGCTATTTTCATGTACATTCGTACCGTAAAAATCATCATCTGGTTCCTCATTACCTTCTTTTTCCAGATCTTCGCCAAAACTTACATCACAGTTGTCAACATGCACCTTATAAATTGATTTTCCAAATGTTTTCTTTAGATAATCGCAACGGCATTGAAGCGTGCAGGAATTTATATATGTTTTACCATCTGAAGCACATTGAGGATCAGAAAAGCTTTGATTGCATTGGCATGCATTTTCAGTCCAGTTGTCTTCATCTAAAACTTCCTCATCATTCTTACCTTTTTCACTATCGTCATCATTTTGAGTATAACTATTAACAACGGGCGTGTTATCGTCAGAATCAGCATCACCAATGTCATCGTCATCGTTACTGGGATCACCACAGTCACCAAAATGGTCAATACTAATTGATGTCCCTTTTCCTTTCAGGAAATCACTGCGACATTTAAACGTGCAAGGATTTCTATAAGTTTTGCCGTCCGAAGCGCATTGAGGATAAAAAAGGTTTTCTGTACAACAACATGAGCTTTCTGTCCAATTGTCATCGCTACTACTACTTCCATGTCCTATCGCAACCTCAAATTCATTATCTGTATTCTCATCGCATTCTTCATTTCCCTGAACTTCGATAACATTCAAATCACAGTTGCCAAAATTTAACTTATGAATTGATGTTCCAAATTTTTTCTTAAGATAATCACTGCGACATTTCAGCAGGCAAGGATTTATATATGTTTTACCGTCAGTTGCGCAAAATGGGTCAAAATCATTCAAGTCACAGTTACACGAATCTTCAGTCCATTCATCCTCATACTTTTCAGTGAATGTAACTGCTATGATCAGCGTCAGGACCAGCACTGGAAAAAATTGAAAAAATTAATTACTATAGGCTTCAGTGAAGACATGAGCTAAGTAGGTCCAGAAAAAATATGTCACATAGCCTGCCAGTTAGAAATACCCACCTCACATATCTAGATCCGCTTAATCCTTATCAGCCTCATACGTCCCCGAGGGTCATTTGGGTCATAGTCCACACGCGGAGCCACTGCGGATTGTGGAATTCACGCCCTTTTTTTTCGATGTATTCAGGTTTTGTCACGATGATTTCTTGCACCGTAATGCCACTGGTGTGCATAATCAATGTACTTTAGGAATAAAGAAAAAGACTCATTGGTCCACGCCGCCGGGCTCAAACCTCCGCCACTCATGACACACGGTGAAATCGAACCCCTCTGTTATTTATTAAATAATCTTTACTACGCGATAGTTCGGCCATCGTGCCCCGTCACTGTCGCCAAGTGTCGCTGTTGCTGAGGTTTTACTTAATATAACATAAGTTAATTTTTTGGTTTGAGAGAGTTAAGAGTGTGCTAACGCACGACTGAAGAAATAAGATTAATAAATACAGAAATGAGTGCACGACAAGTAGAGAAGTATAATATTTTCTATTTCCAAGATAACGTAAAAATATTTTAAAACAATTGTTTAAAAATTTGTGGCAGGAGTTATCATAAATATTTCTTTGTCACGACCTCGACTAACGCCTTAAATATGTTTTTCAATAAATACAACTACTACTTGAAAAATCCGATGAAGTAACTTTGTAGAGGGTTTTCTAAAAAGAATCCTTTGGGCAACGATTTTGCAATTGTGATTTGGGTTATGTTACGTGCATATACATGGCATATACTCTTATGTTATATTTTTTTTAGAAATATAGGTTAAATCTACACCTATAACTGAATTTAAGGCGGGTGGAATCGCGGGCACATTTAGCATAGAGATAGTTTGACTGCCGGGGAGGGGCATAAGCTATTTGTAAACGTCAAGTGTGAGTCGGTTTTTTTTTCTATAATTGAGTAGTTGCTGTTGAAATCCTACACCGATAACCATATTTAGGGCGGGTGAAACCGCGGGCAAAAGCTAGTTTAAATATAAAAACGGGTTGCACTCCGGGCGTGCCGGCAGAAGTGAAAACTTGAATATTAACGTTGTGCATTATTAGGGTTCCGTACCCGAAGGGTAATTAGCGGAACCCTATTACTAAGGCTCCGCTGTCCGTCCGTCCGTATGTCACCAGGCTGTATCTTCTGAACCGTGATAGTTAGACAGTTAAAATTAACACTGAAGATGTATTTCTGTTGCCGCTACAACAACAAATATTAAAAAACAGAATAAAGTAAATATTTAAGGGGGCTCCCATACAATAAACGTGATTTTTTTGCCATGTTTAAAGATAATGCGTACGGAACCCTTCGTGCGCGAGTCCGACTCGCACTTGGCCGATTTTTTGATATTTTGGAATGGTTAGGGAATAATTTTGCACGGATTGCTTCAATTATCAGTATAAAAGTACTATCATTTATGTGGTAAAATACAATATTCATTTATTGCGCTATCGTACACAAACATGACAATTTATATTACATTAAAAATTTAACTTTCGCCGCACGGTAGGAAGAGAGTGAGATACTTCCTCTCTTACTCTCTCTCCGTGTTACGAATTTTCGATCAGGTCACGTGACCTGACGCGAGTTGACGTTTTTTACCCATCACAAAAAAGTGCACAACGCCGCTAAAGAAGTTTTTACTTCAAAAATGGATTTTATAGTATTTTAAAATTTCCTTTTTTATTTTTAAATAACGGCTACATGCAGCTTAACACAAAATCTTAACTAAAGACACCGACAAATACTGGCGACTGACTAAGGCATAAGTTTACCGACCAATTATAAACTATTGGTTTTGTAATCGCCTTGTTAAACTGCAACTTCTGTTTAAACGGGATGCGGGAATTTTACTGTTCACCGTGGACTTCTGACGACCGATTTCATAATCAAGCGTTTTTGAAAAAATTAGTGAACCATATTATGCGACCTTATTGAGGATGTAGGTATGCACAGTACGGATAACCACTTATAAATAACATCATATTTCATTGAAGTATTATACAATAATTTAGTGTAGTCGGTTATTTCATTGGAATTACAGTACTACAGTATACATTTTAATTTGCTAGGTTAAAATGTCGATATTCTACATTTTGTATTTTATTGTTTGCTTACTTTTACTACAAAAAATCTACCCTGCCTTTGTGTATTGCGTAATTTTTAAAAGTAAGGAACAAAAAACAAGAGTCCTAAACATTTAACGACGAAAAAAGAATCGTTAAGGTCGCTAGTTGCAAGTTAATAACTAAAGTGTTATGAAATATAAAATAACTAATGCTACAACAAATGTTTTAACATAAACATATTATGTTCGTCGCGAGGCTTGCGGATGAATTTTTAGGTGATTAAGCGACGCGGAGTGGTTAGAATACCGAAAACGTACATAATGTCAATTTTTAACGGAAAAAGTCATTGCGTTTTTGATATAGTTAGTTGTTAAAATTTTAACCATCAAAAACATTAGGTACAAGGCAAATTTTTCTGTTACAACTTTATCGTTGAGCGAAATTTGTCAAATCGTAGTGGAAACAAACTAGAATATCGCGTCACTTATTTCCAAATCTTCCAAATGATCAATTGTTATATTATTAACCTATCTTATTTAATTATACTACCTACCTATAACTAATTTATGTCAGATCTAGTATCTCTATAGGAAACAAATAAAGTATCAATCCACAGATACAATAAAGAAACGACTGATCTGGTGTTTAACCGAACTCTCCAAGCCTGGTTAAGTTAAACGGCTGATTGATGTAAGTAATCGTAAGCGTTGGAGTCTTGTGTCCGTGTCCGTAGAACATATATTTTTAATTCAAATAAATAATAATCTATATATATAAAATGCTTTATCTTGAACGACTGACTGAGAAATCAACGCACAGCCTTAACCGTTGATCGTAGGCACCTGAAACTTGGAGGGTGTGTACTTTGTATGACGTAGGCATCCGATAAGAAAAGATTTTCCGAAAGGGTCAAGTGCGAGTCGGACTCGCGCAATAAGGGTTAACCGATTGTAATGAAATTTTAGTAAGTTGTTATACACACGCCGGGGAATGTTTCTGAAAAAGAAAAAAAGGGTCGTGCGAATGAGACAGGGTCAAGTGCAAGTCGGACTCACGCAATAAGGGTAAACCGATTGTAATGAAATTTAAGTAAGTTGTTACGCACACGCCGGGAAAGGTTTCTGAATTAGTACAAGCCTTTCAAAATAGGTTGATGCGGCAGTTGTTTAAAAAAAAGAAACAACGTTCGCCGGGTCATTAATAATAGTTAATTTACGAAGAAACTGAAAATGGACTATACTAAAATAAACTAATATATTATGTCTATAAAACAAGATCAACTTACCTATTTTAAAAAACATTATTTATTTAAATCTATTTATAGTTTATGTAAAAACAATGTTACAAATCTACCTATTATATATATTATAATGACTTTTTTTTTGGAGAATATTGCTTAAATCCTGAATGATCGTAATAAATAAGTATTAAAAAACAATTACAATTTAATGTGAATCTATATCATAATTACTAATGAAATTAGAATAATAGTTTTTTAACAGACTTCAAAATAAAGTAATTCCTATGTTCGGCACGTTTTTTTTTGTTCTTATTTAGGGTTCCGTACCTTGAAATTAATTCAACAATCTCTCTTGGCATAACGCTGGACTCCAAACTTCAATGGGGTCCTCATATTCATAACCTAGCCAAAAAACTTAGCTCTGCTGGGTATGCGATCAAGAAAATAAGACAATTGACCGATGTCGACACTGCAAAAATAGTATATTTTAGCTATTTCCATAGTTTAATGACATATGGTATCCTATTGTGGGGTAGCGCTGCTGATGTAAATACAATATTTTTGTTACAAAAAAGGGCAATTCGTGCTATTTATAAATTAGGATCTAGGATATCTCTGAGGGATAGGTTTAGGGAAGTAAAAATTTTAACTTTAATGTCGCAGTACATATATGAAAATCTTTTATATGTACATAAAAATATCAATAGTTTCAGCAAGAAAAGTGACGTTCACAAAGTAAATACTAGAAGTAAAAATAAGCTGTTGGTGCATGATACACGTCTACACAAAATAAGTAACTCTTTTATGGGGCAATGTATACACTTTTACAACAAAGTTCCCAATAAAATTCAAAATCTATCAATAAGTAAATTTAAATCTTTTATCAAGCAGGTACTTTGTAAAAAGGCATACTACAATATTTCAGACTATGTAAATGATAAAAATCCTTAGGACTGATGATGCTCAATTACAGGATGCATAGGAAAACCAAATTAAAATGGAAATAACATAAATTTTTTTTATTTAAAACATTAATTGTATTTTAGTTTATTGTATTATTGATAGTGTTTTTAAAAGAGTTACTATCGAGTTTCTTGCCGGATTCTTCTCGGTAGAAATCAACAACATTGTAAACCGGCGGGAAGGTGGGAGGGTTCAAAAAATAATATTTCATAACTTTGACGATTCAAAAGTGATTGTAAAATCCTTATTTGAATAAACCATTTTGACTTTGACTTTGACTTTGAAAAAAACGAAACAATTATAGGATAACTTTGTTGACCGTCTGTGTCGTGAATATTTTCTTAGGAACGCGTGTAGTTATTTAAATAAAATTAATATCGAATACTAAGGTCTACGATCCCTTGCTTGAAGCTGCATAGAAGTCTAGCTTGTCTTCGCAATCGAAAAATAAAACTATTTGTGCCACATTTTGGAACTCTTGCAAATAAATCCAAAATAAAGGGGAAATCGAAAAATTTATAATTTGTAGTTAAATCACACAAAAAAAAAGAATCTGTTAAGTCTGTCAAGACAGTTTTTCTTAGAAACACGTAGAGTTATCAAATTAAATAATGATACTGACTGAAACTTAAAAAGAATTTTGTTTGTATACCTAAAATCTAAAGATCCACTAAAAAGGATTTCGTGAAATTTAACCCTCACGTAGCAAAGTTTGTATTAAAAAATCTTTAGTAACAGAATGAATTCTTTTCGTCACGGGTATTACCTAAAAAATAGTGCGTAAAGAAAGGTGAAATGAAATTTGTATTTGACTTTTTCTGATCAGTTAATTAGGATTGTTGGCAACCCTGGTAATATACGTCAATAGACATCACATAACTCACAGTCAAATCATTATAACAATTCAAAGGTATTCGAGCCAAAAAAATAAAACCCACATTTAATTAGAAGTATGAAATGTTTTTATATAATATTTACAATTTTTTTTAAAACTAATGCTAACCACCTAAAAACTAATTTCGTCAAAACAAAATGTGATGAGACTACGGCTAAAATTTAATCAGCCCAAAAATTAATAGTCAAACCTCAAATAAAGGAACTAAATACAAAAAGAAACAGATTCAAAAGTAATGAAACTTTGAGATAGATACTTATTGTAATATTGTTTTATTTTTGATGTTTTGTATTATTTCTAACTTAACATTTTAAAAAGCACATAATAAATCCGTGTTTTTATCATGTATTCTAAACTTATAAACTAGCCCTAAAAACTATAAATTTGAACACATCACAAAAGTTACAGGGTACAGGTTCTAGTAAAAAGAATTTAAAACAATGTCATTTAGTGACTGCAATGACTATCGTTTCCTTCGTCATGTATTTCTTCCCATCGACTTTCATCTTCTTCTTTAGCTATAACTTTCCGAATCTCTAAATCATGGGCAGATTCACCACAACTGCCATCATCACAACCTTCATTAAAATTTTCTTCCCATCTTTGCTCATTTTCTTCTGCAGCAATAACTTTTAAAACTGCTAAGTCATGAACTGAAGGCTCACATTCGTCCCGATGTTTTGAATGACAATTTTTACTATGGTGATCTGAATTTTTTGGAGTCTCATGTTGACGATTAGGATGATTTATATGCTGGGCTTCTAAATTTGTATCTGAATTGTAACTAGTTTTATATTCGTTGTAACCCTGGTTGTGATCATCAGTTTTCTCATATTTGCTGCCTAGGTAATTTTTATGATCGCAATCATTGTTGTCTTCCGATTGTTCATCCTGTTGAAAATGTCCTTGAATAGGTTCAAAGCATTTTCCAGCGTACACTACATAAATCGGAAGTCCAGATATGTTATTTAAGTGATCGTTGCGACATTTAACAAAACAGAGGTTTGTGTATGTTTGCCAATCAGATCCACATTGTGGACTCAATTCGTTTGCATTGCAGGAACAACTGTTTTGCTCCCATTTGGGCGCTTCAGTTACAGAAGCTTCGGTCCTTAATTCTGCGACATTATCACTGGAACCATTGTCATCTGTACTTTCATCGTTTTCAGAACCATCGCCTTCTACTATATTTGCATCTGAGCCATCGCCGGTTTCATATTCGTTGTTATAATCAATATTATCATCATTTTTGCCTAGGTTATTTTCATGATCGCAATCAGTGCCGTCTTCTGCATGTTCATCCTTTTCAACATGTTCTTGAATAGGTTCAAAGCATTTTCCAGCGTATACTACATAAATCGGAAGTCCGGATATTTTATTTAAGTGATCGTTACGACATTTGACAAAACAGAGGTTTTTGTATGTTTGCCAGTCAGATCCACATTGTGGACTCAATTCGTTTGCATTGCAGGAGCAACTGCTCTGATCCCATTTGGGCGCTTCTGTTACAGAAGCTTCGGTCCTTAATTCTGCGACATTATCACTGGAACCATTGTCATTTGTACATTCATCGTTTTCAGAACCATCGCCTTCTACTATATTTGCATCTGAGCCATCACCGGTTTCATATTCGTTGTTATAATCAATATTATCATCATTTTTGCCTAGGTGATTTTCATGATCGCAATCAGTGTCGTCTTCTGCATGTTCATCCTTTTTAACATGTTCTTGAATAGGTTCAAAGCATTTTCCAGCGTATACTACATAAATCGGAAGTCCAGATATTTTATTTAAGTGATCGTTACGACATTTGACAAAACAGAGGTTTGTGTATGTTTGCCAGTCAGATCCACATTGTGGACTCAACTCATTTGCATTGCAGAAACAACTGCTCTGATCCCATTTGGGCGCTTCTGTTACAGAAGCTTCGGTCCTTAATTCTGCGACATTATCACTGGAACCATTGTCATCTGTACATTCATCGTTTTCAGAACCATCCCCTTCTACTATATTTGCATCTGAGCCATCACCGGTTTCATATTCGTTGTTATAATCAATATTATCATTATTTTTGCCTAGGTGATTTTCATGATCGCAATCAGTGTCGTCTTCTGCATGTTCATCCTTTTCAACATGTTCTTGAATAGGTTCAAAGCATTTTCCAGCGTATACTACATAAATCGGTAGTCCAGATATTTTATTTAAGTGATCGTTTCGACATTTGACAAAACAGAGGTTTGTGTATGTTTGCCAGTCAGATCCACATTGTGGACTCAATTCATTTGCATTACAGGAACAACTGCTCTGATCCCATTTGGGCGCTTCTGTTACAGAAGCTTCGGTCCTTAATTCTGCGACATTATCACTGGAACCATTGTCATGCGTACCTTCATCGTTTTCAGAACCATCCCCTTCATTTGCATCTGAGCCATCACCGGTTTCATATTCGTTGTTATAATCAATATTATCATCATTTTTGCCTAGGTTATTTTCATGATCGCAATCAGTGTCGTCTTCTGCATGTTCATCCTTTTCAACATGTTCTTGAATAGGTTCAAAGCATTTTCCAGCGTATACTACATAAATCGGAAGTCCGGATATTTTATTTAAGTGATCGTTTCGACATTTGACAAAGCAGAGGTTTGTGTATGTTTGCCAGTCAGATCCACATTGTGGACTCAATTCATTTGCATTACAGGAACAACTGCTCTGATCCCATTTGGGCGCTTCTGTTACAGAAGCTTCGGTCCTTAATTCTGCGACATTATCACTGGAACCATTGTCATCTGTACTTTCATCGTTTTCAGAACCATCCCCTTTTACTATATTTGCATCTGAGCCATCACCGGTTTCATATTCGTTGTTATAATCAATATTATCATCATTTTTGCCTAGGTGATTGTCATGATCGCAATCAGTGTCGTCTTCTGCATGTTTATCCTTTTCAACATGTTCTTGAATAGGTTCAAAGCATTTTCCAGCGTATACTACATAAATCGGAAGTCCAGATATTTTATTTAAGTGATCGTTTCGACATTTGACAAAACAGAGGTTTGTGTATGTTTGCCAGTCAGATCCACATTGTGGACTCAATTCATTTGCATTACAGGAACAACTGCTCTGATCCCATTTGGGCGCTTCTGTTACAGAAGTTTCGGTCCTTAATTCTGCGACATTATCACTGGAACCATTGTCATGCGTACCTTCATCGTTTTCAGAACCATCCCCTTCTACTATATTTGCATCTGAGCCATCACCGGTTTCATATTCGTTGTTATAATCAATATTATCATCATTTTTGCCTAGGTGATTTTCATGATCGCAATCAGTGTCGTCTTCTGCATGTTCATCCTTTTCAACATGTTCTTGAATAGGTTCAAAGCATTTTCCAGCGTATACTACATAAATCGGAAGTCCGGATATTTTATTTAAGTGATCGTTACGACATTTGACAAAACAGAGGTTTTTGTATGTTTGCCAGTCAGATCCACATTGTGGACTCAATTCATTTGCATTGCAGGAACAACTGCTCTGATCCCATTTGGGCGCTTCTGTTACAGAAGGTTCGGTCCTTAATTCTGCGACATTATCACTGGAACCATTGTCATCTGTAAATTTATCTTTTTCAGCACCAATCCTATCTTCTATATTTGCATCTGAGCCATCATCGGGTACATATTCATTGTTTTCCCGGTTGTTTTTGTCAAAATCATCATTATTGCAGTCGTCAGTTTCAGAGCCATCTAATTCTTTTAAATTTGAATCGGAATCATCATCATTGTCTTGGCTGTCATTATTGTTATCAATATATTCACTAACTTCAGTTTGGTCACAATTACTATTATCATCGAAACTTTTTCCAACTTGTACAGGTTCAAAACATTTGCCTACATATACTACGTAAATAGGCAAACCAGAAACGCTGTTTAAATAATCGTTGCGACATTTTACGAAACAAATATTAGTGTATGTATTCCAATCGGACCCACATTGTGGACTATTCTCATTTGCATCACAAGAACAGGTATTTTGATCCCAAGCTGCTGCTTTTGTTGTAGGAGCTTCAGTTCTTTGATTTACAATTTCTTGATAGTTAGATTTGCCACAATATTTAAACTCCTTTGACTTAGGATGTTTGATTTCATTTGAGTTGCAGTTGCCAAAGCGAACTACCTGGATGGTCTTGCCAAAAAATTTCTTAATGTAGTCGTTTCTACATTTGAGGTAGCAGGGGTTTACGTACGTCTTCCCATCCGAGCCGCATTGCGGATGTTGACAGTTGTCATCACAAGCACATGAGGACTCATCCCAGTCATCATCAATAGCATGTATTGTGACTGCTAAGGTCAGCGCCAAAAGAAGTACTGTAACAATGACATTTTTAAATTAGCACGTAAGCAAACAATCATTATTACTACTTATTAAATTCTTATTGTGTCAACCGATTTCACCTATTTCCATGAAAACTTGAATGAATTCTATGATTTGTTCCAGGACATTATCTATCTGTGTGCTGTAATTAAGATATTTTATACTACATACTTTTATACAATTTATACTGACTTTTTCCCGCACCAAATTTGGGTTAGGGAGATTTCTACCGCAACACCTTGATTGTGCTACGGAAGTTTGCTATAGCAATAGGAATTCGATTATAGGATTTCAACTCAGGGCATAAGCTATTCCCTTTCCAGATTTTAGGTAAATCGATTCAGTTGTTGTAGTGTAAAGGAGTAACAAACATACTTACTCACAAACTTTCACATTTATAATATTAGAAAGATGATTAGGTCTTTGGTTTGGTAAAAGTTTAAATCTTATTTCACTGTTTAAAATCTAGGTTATTCCAGATAGTTATAGGCAGCTTCTGTCGGTCCGTCGGTAATAGTGATTTTTTCTTCACTTTATTTCTCAAAAATAGGATATCATATCACTTTTTTGAAGTCAATAAACTACAAGTTACTACCATTCCAAAGGCAAAATAGCGTTCTGGTGAGAAGAAACGGCGAAAAAACTTTCCAGCATTCGCTCTTTGTAATTTTAACTAAATAAGATTACGGCGGCTAATTTTTTTAGAAAGTTTGCAAGCTGGTGAAATTCGACCAGAGTTAATCCTGTGTTGAATTTTCCGGGATAAAAAGTAGCTTATGTCCTATTCCGCCCTTCTACAATCTCTGTGCCAAAAATCAGCTCAATCGATTGCACCGCACTGACGTTAAGCAATAAGAAACAAACAAATCGGTTACAGTTATTCCTGTGGGAACTTTTTAATTTTCCGGGATAAAAAGTGCCCTATATCCTTTCCGGCCCTTCAACAATATCTATACAAAAATCAGCTCAATATTTTCCTCCGTAACAAACTCACCAACAAATAAATAAATAGACAAAACAGAAAATTGTTATTTTTGTTGTATTATTCTGAGAATATTTAGGATTCCGTAATATATACACTGTTTTCATTAAGTATATTGTCACTTACCTCCTCTGTACTGCATTCTTCTGAATACTTCTTCTGTCTGCATACAATTCCAAGTTTCTCACCGAATATAAATACATTGAATGTTCGTAAAACAATATGTAATCAATTAAGTAACTAATTTAAAAACGATAACTGAATTCAATTCGCAAACTTTATCTTACGATCTAACATAATTGTGGTCACTTTAAAAACCCTTTTTCTGAGATTTTTCTTTAAAATACCTAATTAGTTTTAATTGCATCAGTTTCTGTTGATTTTGATCAAAAGTTCCTAATGATTTGGTTAAACATTAATTTCATACTCGCACCTGAGCAGGTAGGAGCTCGGTGGCCCATTTACATTAGTTTATAGGAAACGATATGTGACGTAAAGCAACGTCGGGTGTGATGCATCATTGAATGGGTGACAGCCTTGTGGCAAGTTCTAAGCTCCTTTTGTTGTTGGTGGTTAAGTTAAACCGGCGGTCCTGGCTGACCCTTAAGGCCCTTAAGGCGGATTAAATATGTCTGACAGGCGAGAGACCATCAGCTCGACAACGTCTCCCAATTAGCATTGGGCCAGTGTGGTGGACTACGGTGTAAGCTACCTTTATAGAACAAGTTTTTATATATTATAAAAATCATCATTATACCTAACCCTAATCAAAGCGTGTTCTTGGCCGGTTTGTAGTGGGTTAAAGCCGATATGATTATGTTTGCTAAAATTCTATTTTTAATTTACTAACCTGATAAGTAAACAACAACCTACTTTAACCGTATAGTGCCCGTTAGCACAATGTAATAAATATTTTTTCAAACATAATTATACTGGCTTTAACCCACTAAAAACCGGCCAAGAACAGGCATGAATTAGAGTTAGGTATTATGATTAATTATTGCGAATATCTGAAAAACTTGTTGCTTGTTTGAATGCTAACTGCTGCAACTGCAACTTAGCTTTTGAAAGCTGCATTTTAAATAAACATTTTTAACTCTGTAAAAATTGAAATAAAACCCAGGCGTTTAAGCGAATAACGACATACCACAGTACTAAAATTTTGACAGGATCCGCACGGTATATGCGGTAAACGTGTTATTATCACTGGCGTAATGGCGGGTGAAAACTACCCCTAATTGGCAAAAATTGATAAATTCACAAATTTAGGCATTGAACGAATGAAAAAACGTATAAAGCTTTTGATTAATGATAGTTATATAGTTTTAAAAACTATTTATGATTTTCAACCCCTATTTTATTCTTCACACTCTTTTAAAACACCTCTTTTGACATATAAATAAAAAAAAAAACCATATTTCGATATATTTTTTTCTTTTTTTGATAAATTATAATATTTAAATCTTAGACATCTTAAGGGAATTGTTATAATTAGTTTTCATCCCCTCCCACCCCAATTACATTAAAATACAAAAATATCTAAAAAAACGATTTTTTTTTAAGATATGATGCTGCATTAAAACAAATTATTTGTTTCATCTTTATTTGTGTCAATTTTAGCACATGTAGATTTACAAGAAAAAGAAAGAAAATGTATAACTGATTTCGTATCAATGGTAAGTTTTACAAGCCATATCTCGAAGAATTTTTAAGCTACAGTAAAAAAAATAAAAAAAAAAAATTTTTGTATGAAAATGCTAACTTTTTGTACTCTAGCAATTTTTACGTATATAGTTTATTTTCCGAGTTAATTTGTAAAAAGTCAATTTTTTTGAATATTTCAAAAATACTTAGTTCACTTTGATGATATGATTTTTCAAAAATAAGCATTAAACTTAAACTTTTAGATCATATTTATAATGTCAAGATAAAGTCATTTGCACATTTGTAACATTTAATTCCAATTACGGGTAATAAATAATCAAATGCGTCTCATTGTTGATTTTCTCGTAAAAAAAAATATAAACCAACTTTATTTTCGTCATAATTCCGTTAGTTTTAATGTAAGAGAACTTTAAATAAACGCATGTTAAAGGTTTTTTAATGTACTTTAAAAAAGAAGAAAGAGCACTTTCATCATTAAACGTACCGTTTTTTTCGTAATTCAATGTTGAAATCTGTAAATTTGTCGTTAAAAAAATAAGGCTTACCTTCAATGAGCTATAACTTTGTTTGTATTGGGTCTACATTAAAAATAAAAAAAGAAATTCTTTGATGTTTCATAACCTACCATATTGATAATTACAGATTTTTTGATTAAATCAATAGTTTATGAGTTATATATGAAAAATCGTCAAAAAACGTGGTTTATTTTCGAAAAAAAATTACCAAAAAGTATTGATTTTTCGAAAGACTTCTATCCGTCATTTTTAGCTTAAAATCCATCTTTCTATCGATTCCGGTTTTTTTTTTAATTACCACCCCTTAGCTGGGGTGGTTTTCACCCCCCGAGAAAAAGCCAACCTTGGCATAGGGTAGATTTTGCTTCTTGGGGTTTTCCCTACTTACTGTCAAAATTTCAGCAAAATCCATCTTTCTTGAAAGAATTGTTAGCCAAAAACCGTAATAAACTGTACTGCAAGAAGTGCATCTATGCTAATATTAACAAGAGGGAAGATTTGATTGTTTGTTTGTTTGTTTGTTTGTTGAATAGACTCCGAAACTACCGGACCGATTTGAAAAATTCTTTTACCATTAGAAGCCGACATTATCCCTGATGAACATAGGCTACTTTTTACCGCGGGAAAATGCTTCATTCCTACGGGAAAACGAGTACTAGGACAACGGGTAGTAAGAATTATCCTTCCGTACTTATCTTTTTCACATAACTTCTAAACAACTAGGCCTAAGTTCACCGACCAAGTATTAACCATTGGTTTTGTAATCGCCTGGTTAAACTGAAACAGCTGTTTAAACGGGGTGCGGGAATTTTGCTGTTCATCATGGACTTCTGACGATCGATTTCGTATCAAGCGTTTTTGAATAAATGAGTGAACTATATCATGCGACCTAACTGAGGAGATATGCACAGAACTACGGGTAACCACTTACAAAGCACATCATACTTCATGGCAGTATTATATATTATACAATAATTTTGAGTAGTCGGTTATTTCATTTGAATCTTAGACTACAGTATACATTTTCATTTGCTAGGTAAAAATGTTGGGTAAGGAATAAAAAAACAAGAGCCCTAAACTTTCAATTTCAATGACGGAAAAAGAATCGTTGTCGAGCTACCTTGTTGCAAAATAATAACTAAAGAGTTGTGAAATATAAAAGAAATAATGCCACAACAAATGTTTTATGATATAATATGTTCGTCGCGAGGTTTGCGGATTTATTTAATATTTTATTAGGTGATTATAGCGATGCGGAGTGGACAGATTACCTAAAACGTACATAATGTTAATTTGTAACGGAATACGTTTATTGATTTATTGATATATTAGTTATAATTTTAACCATCAAATCCTATTGGCACAGTAGGTTTTACTGTCATAACTTTATCGTTGAGTATAAGACAAGCGGGCCGCCTCACTTATTTCCAAATCTTCCAAATGATCAATTATTATATTATTGTTTTTTAATATATTTTTCAATTATACTAGCTATCTATACCTAATTTATGTCAAACAAAGTATCCCTAAATGAAACAAATACAGTATCAACCCACAGTTACAAAGTAACGACTGATCGGGTGTTTGACCGACCTCTCCAAGCCTGGTTAAGTTAAACGGCTGATTGACGTAGATTGATTAACAATGTGTTTTGGGTGGTGAAAAGAAAAAAAGGGTTGGCGGATTGTTCACAATAGTTCACGTTTAAACGATCCGTCAAATTTCGATGAACTCGGACCTAAACCGATTGGGTTGAAATTTTGTATGGGTATTTCGATGGTATCCTGGATAATTTAAAAATACAATTGGACCCATTAGTTGGTGCTGCTGTCGGTTTGTCAACTACTAAACGGCTTAACTGATTGGGTTGAAATTTTGCATGTGTATTTCCATGGTTTCACAGACATGAATGTATTATGTCATTAAAGAGGAAAGATTTGATTTTTTTTCTATAATTGAGGAGTTGCCATAAGAACCTACGCTGATGACGAAATTTAGGGCAGGCGAAGCCGCTGGCAGAAGCTAGTGTGCTAATAAATTGGTCATCGCTCGCTATAGAGCAACACGCCCCCTGGCCGCGTCAGGATGCCGCGTTTTTCTATGGTCATCGCAGACGTCATAATCGCACTTGCCGTTTTGCTATTTCGAATTCGAATTTCGTTTATATTTTTTTAATGCTTTTCAATAATTAATAGTTCATAATCTAAATATAAAAATATTTTTACAAAAATATAATGCCATAGTAACGCAGATTGTAGTAAAAATAGCAGTATTAATATTTTTGAATTACACGCAGTTTGAGCTTTGAAAATTGGCACATTATTGGTAGTACTAATAAAATTTGGAATTATTAGAAAAATCAAAATTTGACGAAGATCTAATCGGTTCATGCTACATGCTACTGTTTATGCGAGCTAAAGTTGTAGTACCAAAATTGAGCTAGAGGTTTGAAATTGGTCAGTACCTATGCAGGTTGTGCTTTCCTATCGTAATTGTATTACGATATTCCAAGCGAGCTAGATTATGTAGTACCGATAGTACCAACCCAAGATAGGTAGGTACGGCTATCACCTAACATCTACTTGTCTAAACCAGAACTCATCAAAAACTGGCCAACTTTTCGCGATGCATTTTGATTAAGTGGTTGTTAGCGGCTAAATAGCGCCGCCACTAGTCATTTTTTATCAATCTTCGCACAAAGCAACTTTTTAAAAAAAAATGTGCTTTGTAGAATTTGTTACACTAGCCATAAGCTATTCCTAAATCTTATCGTATACTGTGGCTAGAATACGTCAGCGGGCTAAAAATATCATGTTTGTTTAAAGCGACCACATTTAGCAAAAATATTGTAGAGTTTTTGAAATATGATTTTTATGAAGAGTTATAAAAAATGTCTGATATCTGAGAAGAAGTTGATGATAAAAGTCTTTCATATACTTTACACAAATTGAAGCATAATCATATTAGCTGCAAGAGGTCTACTGCTAGATATAACCCTCAGCTGATCCTGGTCTAACTCGCTTTCATCTAGCAGCTACCTGTGACCCTTACTAGGTCTTCAGTCCACCTTAGTGGGTGACTGTAGAACACTGCGTTTTTCAGATTGTGGTCTTCACTTTACAACCTTTATTCCCCATCGTTCATTTGTTTTACAAGCTATGTGGCCTGCCCGTTGTCACTTGTATAATTTGGTTGTGTTCTGAGGAAGTGTTAAAATTTACAATATGGGGTACTTCAAGAAAGAATTGATTGGATTTTTAAAGGGTTGACAACACGCGAGTAAAGCCCAAGGAGTTGCAAGTCCCCATATATATACCGTTTAGCACTAGGCCGACCGTAAGCTTGTTTGCCACCATCTTGGTATCTTTATCGTGACAATAGTATAATTTGTCCTTCTCAGTCCCTACAACTATCTCTGTGCTAGAATTAAGTCAAATGTACCACTGTTACTACGTTAAACTATACGTACAAAAAATATATCTCTGGGAACTCTCGTTTGGATAAAGAAGTATGCTACTTATATCCTTTTTAGTTTTTTTTAAATATCTCTGCGCTAAAAATGAGGTCATACTGTAGTTTTTTTGCAACGTGAAAGAAAGGGCGGTGAATTCATATTTTTATCAGTGTTTTTAAATTGAAGATGGCAGAGTTTATCTGGGGCGAACTGAAAGTTCTTCGAATTATAATATAATAATTAGGTTCTATTGGGTTTTTTCAGGTTCTGAATTCAAATATTTTATAGAAAGAAAAGTTGCTCGTGCGGTAGAATTCCGTATCCGAACAGTGTCAATGCCAACAAGGGCTTGTAGGTAGATAGATACCTAATATTCACTCGTTTATAATTTTCGAATAGGACACTGTACATCATAGTTAAATACGATTTAAAATAATAATCTATACCAATTCTAAAGTTTGATTGGAAATCGAAACCTTCAATGATGAATCATTAGTTAACTGTTAGAAGGAGATTTTGCTTCGCCTGCGAAGATCAGTCATCGCAGTAGGAATAAATATTTTTGGTCACTACACACAGCGCCGTCTGGCCCCAAAGTAAGCAAAGCTTGTGTTATGGATACCAGACAGCGGATACAAACACATATTTTCCATTTTTTTGTAAATACATACATATCATACATAAATACACCCAGACTCAAGATAAACACAAATGTTTATAACATAAAGGTTTGTCCGGTGCGGGAATCGAACCCACATCCTCTGCACAGCAGTCGGCCACACGACCAATTAAGCTGCGAAGGAGTTTTTGATCAACCTACATTAAAAAATATGCTACTCTCTATCCCTTCAGCTACTTCTGTACTAAAAATTAACGCTTAGTGCCCTGCGGTTTTATCCGCGGAAAATATCGTTGCACTGGAACATCCGATTGGAATAAAAAGCATTATTTTGTCTTTCAGCGCCAGCTATCCTTACAACAGTACGGAAAAGTGCTACGCGGTTTTTCACGCTTACAGAATTACGAATTTCTATACAAACTTCTAACACCCATTCAACTCCCTTAAGGGAATGAATTTTGCAAAATCTCTTTTTAGTGCTCGCTCAAGTTATTGTAACAAAAACTTCTGTGAAAACAAGACACAAAAACAAATAGATACATGTAAATCATTTCTAATCCCAAATTATAGACGAACTACCTACCTACTAATAATTCTGCATGTTCTTAAGCGAAACACAAGTAAATATTCACTGCTTTTACTCTCCCCAGCAGCGAGCCTGGAGCCTCTATTTACCAACCACTTTAGCCGTACGTGATAAGGGGTGAACCTATCGCCCCGGTGCCGCAGACCACTACTTGTCATGCAGTGTATTTTGACCAAAGTGGTTTTATATTATATGTCGGTGAAATGAAAGACCAAGAACAGAATAATATACCCCACATTTATATAGTAATGTCAAGGTTGTAGAAATAAATCATAGTTGTAAACAATTACTTTATTTTAAATAAAAAAAACATAGTTTTTAAAATATTCGTTTTATAAAATTAATACATGATAGTACAATATAGTATAAAACAAACAATATACATAGACTCTAGATTAATTTAAACCGATTAAAGAGATATTTTACAAAATTTTAATTGAATTTAAAGCCAATTCTTATAATAATTAAACCTTTAGAAGAAATACAATAACGTTTGTGTGTGTAATGTATTGTAAATAGACATTTGAAACAGTACAATTATTATAATACTTGTAGCCGTCTTGTTGCTATTGAATTCTGCACGTGGCATTATTCTTCTCAATAAAATTTCATTTCAATAAATTTAGTTTGCCTAACTTACTTTATTACTACCTTCATTAATATTTTCGAATGGCATACGGAAAATAACAGGTTTAAGGAACTCGCATTTCAATAAAAGATAATTAAACTTAGGTACGTGAACGACTTTGTATAATTAAGTCATAAATCATTATAACTTCAATGACGACAACCGTTACCATGCCATTGTCCATCATCATCTTCCGAACCATCATCTACAGAATCATCATAGCTCTTTTGTTTGTGACAATTTGAATGAGCTGCATTATCATCACGCTGTTTAGTTGGTTTGGTATCATTATTGGTGTAGTTTTCTTCGACCCAGTCACCATCATTATCACTCTCGTGATCTTCTGACTCATCCAAAGTCTTAGATACTTGAGATTTACCACCACAATCACCATGGTTAGTATTGTCTTCACCATTTTCATTACCACTATTATCACCATTAGGTAATACGTTTACGACTGGTTCGAAACATTTTCCGGCATATACTGTGTAGATAGGCAACCCCGATATTCTATTGAGGTAATCATTGCGGCATTTAACATAACAGGTGCTGGAATACGTTTGCCAATCGGAACCACACTGTGGGTTGTTTTCACTTTTGTCACAAGCACAGCTAGTTAGATCCCAGACTTCAACTGCTTTTGTGGTAGGTGTCTCAGTAGTTGGAGTTAAAATAATATTATTATTTGTAATATTACCACTGTCATCACCTTTATCTTGGTCTGGTTCGCCTAAATTTTTAGAGACTTGAGTGTCGTCACCGTTACAATCACTTTTATAATCACCGTTACTTTCAACTTTTACTATGGGTTCAAAACACTTTCCAGCGTATACTACATAGATCGGCAATCCAGATATTCTATTTAGGTAATCGTTGCGGCATTTAACATAACAGGTGCTAGAATACGTTTGCCAATCGGAACCACACTGTGGGTTGTTCTCACTTTTGTCACAAGCACAGCTAGTTAGATCCCAGACTTCAACTGCCTTTGTGGTAGGTGCCTCAGTAGTTGGAGTTAAAATTATATTATTATTTGTATTATTACCACTGTCATCACCTTCATCTTGGTCTGGTTCTCCTAAATTTTTAGAGACTTGAGTGTCGTCACCGTTCCAATCACTTTCATCATCACCGTTACTTTCAACTTTTACTATGGGTTCAAAACACTTTCCAGCGTATACTACATAGATCGGCAATCCAGATATTCTATTTAGGTAATCGTTGCGGCATTTAACAAAACAGGTGCTGGAATACGTTTGCCAATCGGAACCACACTGTGGGTTGTTCTCTCTTTTGTCACAAGCACAGCTAGTTAGATCCCAGACTTCAACTGCCTTTGTGATAGGTGCCTCAGTAGTTGGAGTTGAAATAATATTATTATTTGTATTATTACCACTGTCATCATTTTCATCTTGGTCTGGTTCGCCTAAATTTTTAGAGACTTGAGTGTCGTCACCGTTACAATCACTTTCATCATCACCGTTACTTTCAACTTTTACTATGGGTTCAAAACACTTTCCAGCGTATACTACATAGATCGGCAATCCAGATATTCTATTAAGGTAATCGTTGCGGCATTTAACATAACAGGTGCTGGAATACGTTTGCCAATCGGAACCACACTGTGGGTTGTTCTCACTTTTGTCACAAGCACAGCTAGTTAGATCCCAGACTTCAACTGCCTTTGTGGTAGTTGACTCAGTAGTTGGAGTTAAAATTATATTATTATTTGTATTATCACCACTGTCATCACATTCATCTTGGTCTGGTTCGCCTAAATTTTTAGAGACTTGAGTGTCGTCACCGTTCCAATCACTTTCATCATCACCGTTACTTTCAACTTTTACTATGGGTTCAAAACACTTTCCAGCGTATACTACATAGATCGGCAATCCAGATATTCCATTTAGGTAATCGTTGCGGCATTTAACATAACAGGTGCTGGAATACGTTTGCCAATCGGAACCACACTGTGGGTTGTTTTCACTTTTGTCACAAGCACAGCTAGTTAGATCCCAGACTTCAACTGCTTTTGTGGTAGGTGTCTCAGTAGTTGGAGTTAAAATAATATTATTATTTGTATTATTACCACTGTCATCACCTTCATATTGGTCTGGTTCTCCTAAATTTTTAGAGACTTGAGTGTCGTCACCATTCCAATCACTTTTATCATCACCGTTACTTTCAACTTTTACTATGGGTTCAAAACACTTTCCAGCGTATACTACATAGATAGGCAATCCGGATATTCTATTTAGGTAATCGTTGCGGCATTTAACATAACAGGTGCTGGAATACGTTTGCCAATCGGAACCACACTGTGGGTTGTTCTCACTTTTGTCACAAGCACAGCTAGTTAGATCCCAGACTTCAACTGCCTTTGTGGTAGGTGCTTCAGTAGTTGGAGTTAAAATTATATTATTATTCGTATTATTACCACTGTCATCACATTCATCTTGGTCTGGTTCTCCTAAATTTTTAGAGACTTGAGTGTCGTCACCGTTCCAATCACTTTCATCATCACCGTTTATTTCAACTTTTACTATGGGTTCAAAACACTTTCCAGCGTATACTACATAGATAGGCAATCCAGATATTCTATTTAGGTAATCATTGCGGCATTTAACAAAACATTGATTGGCGTATGTTTGCCAATCAGAACCACACTGAGGACTTTTGTCATTTTTATCACAGATGCATTGGCTTTCATCCCAGTTTTCAACTGCTTTTGTGGTAGGTGAATCAGTTGTTTGTACTTTGGTTTGGGTTTGAGAATTTGAATTGTCGTCGAGTACATTTTTGTTATGTTCAACGTCATGGTTTGAGTCATCTCCACAATCATAATGTCCGTCATCAGCCGAGTCGTCCCAATTCTTAGCGCTTTGATCATCATTATAATGACCGTCATCACCTTCATCTTCCTTTGCAATTTCACCTGCTTGGTCTCCATTATCATAATCACTATCATCTTCAGTAGTATCTTTAAAATCTTTTAACTTTCTAGCTTTAGAACATTGACCTTCATAAAAAATATAAATGTTTGTTCCGTAATACTTGCTTAAGTATTCGTTGCGGCAGTTGACAAAACAGATATTAATATAAGTGGTCCAATCTGATGCACACAGTGGTTTGTTGTCATTTGTATCACAGTTGCATTTATTCTCATCCCAAACTTTTGCCGGTGAAGCTTCAGGTGCAGTAATTGCTTGTTCACTCATTCCTGGATCTGACTTTCCACAATACTTGAAGTTTTTAGGTTTGGGAAGATCAATTTGATTATCTTTAGGACCTGTTATCTGGCACTCCCCATAATGCATCACTTGAACTGTCTTCCCGAATGTCTTCTTCGTGTAATCGTTTCGGCACTTCAGGAAGCAGGGGTTTTCATATGTGTTCCCGTCCGATCCACATTGGGGATGATGACAATCGTAATCGCAGGAGCATAATGAACTGTCCCAATCGTCATCATAAGAGCTGACTGTTGCAGCAATTGCAAATACTAAAATAATCACTGCAAAAAAGAAAGTCAATTTAGTTTACTTTGCTATAAAATTAATACAAGCGTACTTATTAGGTGAGCATGTAATCTTAATTTTAAACTCTATGTGTTTGTATTAAGGGCTAAGACATAGGCTGGATCACGTAAATACGCTGGTTTTGTGCAGTCTTGTAGCAATACAACAGCATCAAAACATTAAGTATGAAAATCGCTTTTGCGTAGTACATTAACATTCATTGCATTTAATGACAAAAAATCTGGAAGTAACTATTGTTTCAACACTTGTGCCAATTTATACAGCGTGCAATGCCGAAGCTGCGGTGAACGCTTACCATCAGGCGGCCCGTAAACTTGTTTGCCACCCTAGTGGTATTAAAAAAGTTGTTAAATAAATTAAAATTGGTTTTTATCTAGTGCATTGACTATGAGTTGTAACAAAAAGTCACAAATGTGTTCACAAAAAAGTAAAAATGTTATTCTGAACAAAAAATTATAAGTTTCAAGGCGTCATTTATTATGGTATAAATTACTTAAGAAGTAAGTATGTAACTAGTACATCTTATAATAATGTATATGACATTGTGTAATGATTTTGAGTACATATACAATTATCGCAATTAGCAATTTAAATCAATCTATCACTACAGTCAATTTAACTATTTGTCTTTATCAAGACTTTAATTTGTTTTCGCGGTATGATTTTTTAAATGTTAATTCTAAAATACATTTTTTAAAATTCACATTATTTTACAAATTATTGTTATAAGTAATGTAAATGTATAATTAATAATTAGAGTACACAAAAAACAATTAAATAGATACCAGGATATTAAATTACTAGATGGTTGGTAGTAAAAATAAATATCCTAAAACAAATAACCCAAAATAATTTAAAACTAAATAATCTAAATTCATGATAATTAATAAACGTTTTTATGTAAACAAACTAAGTCGAGTAATTTAAAATGTTACAAAAATATTACATTATACATTGGCGTTTTTAATTAAAAGGTTATGGGTTAGTAACTGATCGAAGCATTTTTTTAATTCTCATTAAAATATCTTAGAGCAGTCTGTGATCAGTACCGATTAAATTTTAACGGTATGCTACAACGTAAGTTATTTTTCATTTAAGAGCGACAAAGCTACTACATTAAATCACAGAATAATAAAAAGTAAGCTAAGTTTTGTTGAGGTAATAATCTCGTTCGTACGTCTGTCCATTATTATGTTACCGCTACTAGTATAGTTTTATTTCACTGTTTTACGGTTAATCCGCAATTTTTTTTTTAAGTGAAAACTTCTTTAGCGGCGTTGTGCACTTTTTTTGGTATGGCTAAAAAATGTTAAACTCGTGTCCTGATCGTAAATTCATATAAAATTCGTAAGACGGAACTGGCGTAAGATTTATTATACATTAGGTTAGTTTTTGTGATGGGTAAAAAATTATTAACTCACGTCAGACTGATCGTCAGACGGAAACCATAATGCCACGCCATAAAAATTCGCAAGACGGAAACTATAATGCCACGCCTATTATAATTATTATATGTAGTATAGGGAGGTTGGATATATGGATATACTACGTCAAAACAGTAAGTAAACAAACATTATTATTTAAAATAATGAAACTGCGGATTACACATGTTAAAATGTGATACGATACGATACGAGGTGAGATAAAAGTAATTATAGAGCATAGCTTACGTTACACTGGATAGAAGGTATATCTATGTGTTGACGCGTCAATAGGTGATTTTATAGGAAAATAAATATACAATCTTTATTATGTTAGGTTGTGTCAAAGAAAATATTCAAAATTTAGAGGAGATAGAGACATGTGATAGGATAGAGAGCCAGTTCTATAGTAGATGTGGCATAGTAATAAATTACGTTTAATTTCTGTAGGTTATTACATTATTGAGAAATATAGGTAGGATATTGCTCAAAAATATACAATGGGTCAAGACATGTCTTGTGACATATTTGAGTGTTAAGCGCGAATTGTGTGTTAAGGACATTGGTTCCCTTAAATATGACGTATGAGTCGTAAGTTGTGTTTTATTTATAATAAATAAATATGTATACGAAGTGATGGGAAGTTAATAGTTAGTTAGTATGTTTTCACCTCTGCCGGCACTCCTGAAGTGCAACCCGTTGTTTTTTAAGACTTATCGATCTTAGCTAGATAACTGGGTAATTTAATCCTAAACACTTCAAGGCGGCTTAAAACTAATAAAAATTTAATTTTAAGCCGCCTGTTCCCTGCAGTTTTTATTTTATAAAAAGGGTATTTTTAAATGATTTCATAATATTTTCCGTCGTTGTTACTGAATATTTTAAACTTCGTGTTATTTTTTGGATTAATATTGTTTTAGAATTGAACAAAATATTTTGATAAAACAAATTCTAAAAAAGGAAACTGAAAAAACCTATCTATTGGAAAAATAATACCATAGTAAGATAAAAGACTATATATCAAGTTTATTATTATAAGACATTATTCAATTCACTTACCTGATTTGTAATGCATTATTGGAAATGCAATTTCGATATGTCTTAAAATCACAATTGATCTCTTTATAAGTAACAATCATTTCAAAAAGAAATTTGAAAAATTTAATAATTGATGGCAAAAGTGATTAAAGTAATTTGTTCTAGAGAAGTTTAATGACGACAGGTTTTGTCAATAAAAAATAGGTCCGGTTAGGTAACTTTTCTATCGATAATTTACATTATCGATATGTTTTGAAATTTAACACAATTACTTAGTAGTTATTGTTAAACAAATTTTATTTAAAAATAAAAAGATTTTTGGTTTATAATATTTTTTTATCAGTATATGTAATTACCTACCTATAATTTCGTATTATTTTTTTATTTTATATAATTATTCTATGTTTTTTTTTTTTTTTTCTGAGCTGACTATGCAGTTGGCTGTTGCAGCCATTACTGCTTCACCGGACTTTTGGGGCGAGACTCTGAAGGAGCCTCAGCCCATATAGCGCCCAACACTCAAGGGCTCCCCGCGGGGGAAGCCTCGGCTTGGGTTGTCGCTCTCGGGGGCGTCCTTTCGACCGGCGTGAGTCACCGCCAGGAGGGGAGTTCCCCGTTACGCGGGTACGGTTGCGATTGAGTGGGGGCGAGAAGCGCCCCGGCACTCTTTGATACCTAGTGACGAACCCGCGGACGTCGGCGTCCCTATTCGGGGAGGTTGTAGAGACTAATGTCGTCATCTGGGGACGTTGGTACGTGCCGAGGCCGCCTAACAATAGTTTTACGACCGTGACCGGGTCGATCGGGGGGATGAATTCTATGTATTAAAAGTCTATGATCTAGTATTGTAGTTTTTTTTAAGTTAGTGCTATGTTCGTGTTATTAACCGTAAATAGTCAATTTGGAATCAAATATTCCAAAAAAGTTATGCAATTTGAAATTTAAAAATTGTGTCTAAGAAACCTCTCCACGATTTTATATATCTTATTCAACATTCTTTAGGTACCCTTCTTTTAGGATATAAAACTTAGAGATATTACTTAGATATAAAACGATGGCAAAGCTTAGAGAATTTATTCAACCGTTCATCACTTAAATTATTGTTTTGCTTTGAACAAAATATATCAAATCTGTACTCTTAAAAACACATGCTTGTTTTGCACTTTTTTATTTTAGGTTTAAGTTTTTGGAAGATGCTTTATCAATATCGATGCTAAATTTATCGATATGGATCTTTTACATCTAGTTGTGTGAACTAATTAATCATAACCTATTATTGTTACCTACGCATTATTGATATCCAATTAGACATGAATCTGGTATTCATAAATAATTTATTTTTTTGACTCATAAAAATGTCATTAAGTTATAAGCTGCTCTTGGTAACAAGTGTTTGGTGTTCGAATTCTTTTTTTATTTATTTCTATTTCTTTTTAAATTTTCTGTGACTATTTGATGGAAAACATTAAAGAATATCGTGCTCTTGTAATAAGTGTAAAAGTTTCGGATTTTTAAAACAGATAAAACAAAAGAAGTTAAACATTCTTTTAAAAAAATAGCGACATTTTTTGGCCTTAGGTAAGCTAAAATGACTTCCTCGCAGCCTAGTTGGTAGTGTCGCCGACTGCTGTGCAGAGGGTGTGGGTTGCCCGTACTGGACAAACATTTATGTGATAAACATTTGTGTTTGTCTTGAGTCTGGGTACATGTATGATTTGTATGTATTTACAAAAAAAAAGCAATATATACGTATTTGTATCCGTTGTCTGGTATCCAAGCTTTAATTACTTTTGGGTCAGAAGGCACTGTGTACAATGTCCAAAAATATTTATCTATTATTAAAATATAATCATCATAGATATAGCTTAGTCACTTACAGACGCGAAGGATCCATAAAGGATCCCATACCAATAGATATGTTAAAAATTACGCTACTCACAAAACTAACTAATACTAGGTAAGCCCAGGAGGCCTACAACTGATATCAGTTTCAATCGTAAAATCCTACGGCGGTCAAGAAATCTACTAAATTGGTACTCTTGAACGTTGTTGTAACGCTCAATCGAGAACGGAATTTGGTGGCCAATTTCGGAACTAAAATCCTATACATATATAAAGAATCGGTACTCTTTGAGCCATCGGGTCGAGAGTCAAATTAGTTATGATGATCTGTGAAAAGAAATGTCAAAATTCTAAATAAACATAACAAAACTATCGCTATTTAACTAGTTAATTGGCTAAGCATGCGAAAAACCCATGCAAGCCAGGAAAAAAAAAAAAAAAAAAAAAAAAAAACTATCGCTACGAAGATTTTACTTTCACTTTAATTTTTATTAGTTTCAGTATTGTTTTTGTATTTTGTGATTTGTGATTTCTAAATGTGTGCAATCCCAATTTCAATCCAATCGCAATTTGGTTTGGGAGTACCGATGGAGATCGAGTTTAAGCTTACCACGAAATTGGATTGAAACTGGATTGGGATTGAAACTGATATCAGTTGTAGACCTCCAGGCCTAAGCACTTTCCGAAACAGTTGCTAGGACTTTTATTATTATACCTCCTGTCTTAACCATATAACATTACAGAAAAAAATATTTAAACAATGAAAACTTAATGTTTTATGTTCCTATGTTGTCTGTTTACTTATAATGTATCACTTTTACCTTATCGGTCGCAATTATCTTTCTTTTGACTTAGAAAAACCAGCCTTGATCAGAAACAAATCTGTCAACACTTTTCGTGTACCGCATTTTATATTAAACAATTATATAGGTGGTTCAATCATAGTAGTTATTAACTTAATTCCTTATTAGTCCAGAGCTGTCACAATGTAACGTTTCGTACATTCTTAATACCTATGAAATTTATTTTTTATTAGTCCAGCGCTACCAGGATGACAGTTTCTTAATATTTTACGTTACTTTTTACCCCTTTATGTTACTTCCATTTACACAACCCAATTTGTAACTTTAAGGTTACTTTCAATAATCGAACAATAAATAATGTAAATGTTTAATTTTATATATTCAGCCTGATAAACCGGGAGACAGTAACACAAAATATTAGGTCATTTGTACCAGTATGGCGGTTCTTCAGGGGTTAGACCCCTACGTAATGGCGAAAAGAAAAATGATGGTCATAGCGCTGGTACCGGCGCTGCGGCGGCCAATCGCGTGGGCGTTAGTCGAACGTGTCGGATAAATACGAGTGTCGAACGATTTGTTTCACAAAAATCCTTGTATTTTCCGATAGTCCATAAAAAAAGTAGGCGGTAGCGTAATGCCATACTTCTCCGATGTGACTTACAGCCCGCCATACCGACGTGAACACATTAATTTAAAAAAATCCGCCAAGTGCGAGTCGGGCACGAAGGGTTCCGTACCATTATCTATAAAAATGGCAAAAAAATCACGTTTGTTTTATGGGAGCCCCCTTAAATATTTGTTTTTTTTTAATTTAATAATGACATAATAAGTGACAATATAACTAAATATTCTGTGCATATTTTAAGCGTCTACAGCAATATCGAGCAAATCGAGCAAAACAAATTATTATAATTATTATTAAAATTAATTATTATAAATTGTTGTATCGGAGCCCCCTTAAATATTTATTTTATTCTATTTTTTATTATTTGTTGTTATAGCGGCAACAGAAATACATCTTCTGTGAAAATTTCAACTGTCTAACTATCACGGTTCATGAGATACAGCCTGGTGACAGACGGACGGACGGACTAATTCCTAATTACCCTTCGGGTACGGAACCCTAAAACAACAATTTAACCATTGTTTTACCAATTGTACAATTGTACCAAGCTAATTTTTGCACGGCTAATCATCGTCGAGTAGCCAATCACGAACATCACCATGCCATACTTTTCGGACGGTTCCAAATGGCCGCCGCAAGAGTTATTTTTTTTTGTGCAAAACGATTTGCTGACTAAAAGTATTATCCTACCTCGTCCTTTCAATCATCCCTGTGCCAAAAACCAAATCAATAAAAATTAAATTAAATTCAAAGTTGTTTTTAATTCAGTAGAAACAAAAGACTTATATTACATTTATATACCTATGTATTACGTGCACTCTGCAGTATGCCAAAAAATTAAAATTTTAGAATTTTATTTTTAATAATTTTAAAATACGCTGTAGATTTGGAAGAACTGATCTGCGAATAACTGGCAACCAAATTCAAAATTTCCATTAGACATTAAAAAAAACACAGATTTATAAAAGAACAAAGAATTTAAAGTGTAAGTTAACAAACCATACACCAAACAAACTCATGTTTATACACCAATTAATAAATAAACAACCTATTAACAATGCAACACGATATTTTTTTTACAAAAACATGACAAGTACTACGCGGTCCCCTGCTGTGATAAACACGTAGGCGCCTTAAAAGAACCGTCCCATAATAACTCCTTATCTCCAGGTAGAAACATTAGGATATTCATTAAAAATATGTCATAAAAATGTAAAAGTTATTAAAAACCGTGGTAGGATTGATTTCTTAAAATTAAAAGAAAACAAGGTCAAGTGCGTGTTGGACTAGCGCACAGAGGGTTCCGTATTGTAGTTTATTTAAGTTTTTTTCACTATCATTTAAAAACTTTTTACGTTTACTTGAATAGGTGCTTTATTTAATTTTTTCTGTAAAACATGCGTACCTAATCAAACTGAATTATTTCAGCTCGCGAACATAAGGTATGAGAAGACAGAGGGTAAGCTTCACAATAATGTCCGAGGTGTGAGGTAACATTTACAAAAAATAACCGAGATAAGAGATAACAGTGATGACTGCTGAGTTTAGTAGAGAACAACATATTGAACCAGTTGCAGAAAAATAATATTTGACGATTTGAAAGGGCTGTCAGATAGCTATTTAAATAGGTTATTTTTTATTTAACTCCATTTTACCACACCGACGTCCGTAAATGTCGAGTTTATGAGGTAACAATCACAAAAATTTCAAAGATAACAGGGATAGATAACGCACATTATTTTTGAAATGATAGCATGCGTCATTGTAACTATCTTCTCATATATTATCTTTACCTGGCTGGATGCTGCGAAAGCGAAGAAAGGGATTCTTTGAACACAACGTACGCTTACCTGTAGAACAAAATAAAACGAATAAATAATGTTTTCTTAGTTCCTGTCTGCCACGTTATAATATAAAGTACAACGCTATCTATTGTCAAGTTGCTTTAGTGTTTCTGTGTCGGTAAAAAATTTAGTATTACTACTCGCCAATAGATGTCAGGAAGAGTCATATATTTCAACTTGTCATTTCCTGAAAACACGGATAAAACGACGTTTTCTAAAAATGAAACCTAGCTTAATTGAGCCGTTTGGCCCCAAAGTAAGAAAAGCTTATGTTATGTGTAAAATACAAATACATAATATATTACTTTTTTTTAGTAAATACACACATATACAAAAATACACCCAAGCTCAAGACTAACACAAATATTTATCACATTAATGTTTGTCCAGTGCAGGATTCGAACCCATATCCTCCGCACTGCAGCCAGCCTCACCACCAACTAGGCTGCGATCAACCTTTGGATGTAGGAATTTAGTTTTTATGTAAACCAAACCCGTCCAAATCACCTACACTTGTTTATAAATAAGATATGCATATTATAAACCAATCATTGATCCCCAAATTTGAGTAAAAACTCGAAAAAACCCGAGATGCCCCACATTACCCAGATTGGTCAAATTTTTTACCTCTGCCAAAAATCGAACGGCACGGCAGAAAGATGCACTATCATCTCTATCATCGGCATTATTTAATTAACATCCTAAGACTTTTGTAAATTTCGAAATAAGTAAAGAACAAATGTTCTTCTTACTCATAAAAAAATTCCAAGTCAGTCAAAGAAGAACTTATTTTTATAAACGTCTTTATACAGTACTACTTTACATTAGATTGTACAAATCGAAGTCAGTTTCGACGTGTGAACAAATAAACAGACAAACAAACAAACGCTGTGTTTAAAGATACGGTGCCTAATTACACATTGCACCCTATTCTTGTAGTGATGTATTGCAGTCGATAAAATTAAATCGATACCATGAATCAACTGCACTGCAATAATAGTAAGGCTATAATTAGTGTATTTGCCTGCCGCATTGTTAAAGTTTTAGAGTTCACCCCCGGTTTTATTTAAGAAAAAGCACTCTAGTAACGACCGCGGAACAGAAGACGCAATGTGGGACAACCTCGTACCAGGTGGACAGACGGTCCGATTAGAACTGCAGAAATCCGCAAGTAGGCTCAGGACCGGCCATTATGGAGACATATGAGGGAGCCAACGTTTGGCAGTGCTGTATATTATAATGGATCAATTAAATAGTTAATAAGATTTTAAAAAGTTGTTTTTTTATTTTAAATCAAGAAATCAAAACTAATACTTATCTTATTAGTAGTCTTTATAGCAAATGTTTGCATAAAGCACAAACAACGAGTAAACCTTACTGAAAAGAGGTGTGACCTGCTTCCGCTAGATGGTGCTTAATTAATATATAGATCACGTTTCAAGTTTCGCGCGTATTTTTTTATACTACTAAGGTGGCAAACAAGCTTGCGATCCGCCTGATAGTAAGCGGTCACCGCAGCCTAAGGACGCTTGCAATACCTGGATTATAACACTTGCGCGTTGCCGACTCTTCAAAAATCTAATAACTTCTTTTTTGAAGAACCCCATACTTTAGTCCTTAGAGAAAACCTTGGCAGGGAGCTCATTCTAAAGTGTGAGAATTAATTCCCTGCCGATTCTTCTCAGACTAAAGGGTAATTTGCTTAAGTTGCGATTCTTAGTTACTCACAAAATTGCTATTATACATATTTAAATATTTTTTACAAAAAGCGTCGTATAACAGTGATGAGGATATTCTTACACCTGTTGAACCGATTAAATAGATAATGTTAGGTAGGTTGATAATACATATGAGCCTGTCTATTCCACATACCAGCAACTAGCAACTTTCACTTGGTGCGTTTCAATATGATTTTCTTTTGTTAAAACTTAATGGATCTTTAGGTCTATTTATAAATCTATGTAAATTAAATTGTGTAAGACTGTATGTATCCTGAATAAAATAATAAAAAAAAAGTTAGAATGTAGACCAGGTACTGGTCTTTTTATAATTTTTGTATATTATTACACTGTGTGACACGATTTTTCTAACATAAATAAGATTACGTGATTTGAATTCCTTATTCCATTGTTGAAAACATTGTCAATTGATATGGTTGTCTAACACGTCACGTTTCTAAGTTATAGTGTCAATACTATTTACGTGTACCCTCGTAAAAAACAAAAGATCAAACGTTGTTAATTGCAGATTTCTTTTAATACTGAAGTCTGTACGACTATAAATTAAAAGTTTTAGTGGTCTTAAGATAATTCTAACAGTTTATTTGGGTAATCATAACATTTTTTTCGAAAGTCATGAAGAAAAGTAACCACCGCAAGTGTTTAAATCATTTGTTTGTAATGAAAGAGGATTCTACTCTTCACAAGAGGCAAAGTTAATATTTCATCATTTTCTTTTGGAATATTTGGCTCATTTTTTATATTGACCACTTAAACCTCAGCTATTTTGATTCGTTGTCACTTGTCAATATATATAACATTTTTTTTGTGTAAAATTAATAATTTAAATAAAAAATATGATATACAATTTTGATACTGTCTTTATTTATTTATAGTACATCAATTTATCATAACTTTAAAATGATACGTGTTACAAAAAATCTATTTAAGTTTTTCTGTTCAGCAGGTTTATTTTGATAAAAAATAGCCGTTTCATTAAATGTTAGAGCACAAAAAAAAAAATTTGTCACACAGTGTTATCTTTTGTTTGCTATAATGTTCATCATAAGAAGCATTGTAAGCAGTTGCCCCACAGTTGTTATTTTTAAACTAGTGCTTGCTAAGTATTGTGAAACTACCAAAACTACCAATAAGGTCAATAAGGTAATCACGTTTGCAACAATTGCATAGCTATTATGTAACAGCTTAAAAACTACAATTAACCTATATTTTTTATGTTTTCATTAGTTTTAAAAGTAAGGGGAAAATATTTTGCTTGTAGGGAAAAAAAAATAATGAGTACGTAAAATTGCCAGTCAATATTTTATTTTCCAATTTTTTCATTATCTCTTTTATATTATATTTTAAGAAGGGAAGATTATTATTAAATTTAGTGCGAGTAATTTTTGGAAAATGTGTATCAAAATAATAACATTTACAGAGCCATTATCTCAAATCATATATAAGTACCTTGTAGCACAAGGCTTGTACACTTACTTCTGTTTCCATTTTTTTTTGAATAATTTTAGGCTACTTTTATTGAAGATGCTATCGTTGTCAAATGATGCTTTATTATGGAGAGTACCTACTATTAATTTTATCTTTCGGATAAGGAACCCTGAAAAGGACTAAAAAAGTAAACATACGACAAGAAAAATGTATTACTCTTGTGCTTAAAATAACTTGTATAGTATATATAATATTATACTAGAGTAAAGTGTTGTAATGCCACTAGAAAAAAATGTATCTAGTTATAAATTTAAAAAAAATTACTAATAGCTTCTTTACTTATAGTGTATTACAAAGTTCTGTGACTTAAATTATACAACCTGTGGGTTTGAAGTTTAATTTAATATGTAACGAGTACCTATTATGAGTATATCCTTTATTTTTTTGACATCTAATTCGTGTCAAATAAGAGAAGCATTGGTATTTGTGTGCACGTATAGCAAATAAAATCATTGCAGTCATATTTGTATTTATTGTTGAATAATAATAGCTTTTTTAAATGGCATATACAATTTTATACCGAGATAAATTAACAAAACGTTAACAAAAATTAAAATTATATTCAATAAAACTCCATGGCAAACAACTTTCTTGATAGTCTATGTACTCTACTAGATACAACTTGATGTATTTCTTAAACGTACAGTCTAATGCACAGATGTATTATAACCATTTTATCTTACTACCCTTTTTTAAAGATATTAATATAATTTTAGCGAAATTTCTCTTTCTTCTTAAAGTAGATTCAATCTATACTTAATTAATAGGTATATTTTTTTCATACAAATATAAATTGTAAGTGGATAAGATGCTTATACTTGTCCTTTATTGATGAAAAAAAAAACGAAATAATAATAATATATTATAATAATATGGTAGGTATCACAACTGATAAGGGAGTGATGTGCTTGAATCTTCATTTCTATCGATGTGATTATGTAAATGCACATCCCTAATCTTCATCTGGCAAATAAATTGCAGCGATCTGCAGGCAGCCGATAAACCGAACAAATAGTGAAGGGATGAAACTCAATCTACATAAATTATCGATATTCCAGACACTCGTCGAGCGAGAAGGTAGGTATTTGCATTATCATCTTTTGTCTATTAGGAACGTCTATTGAATACAGTAGAAGGTAGAAATCTTTTGCATTTCAGTCGATTTACATAGTTTTATGATTCATATTGATGATTGATGTGTTTGAGGCAAATAAAAAATCTGAATCTGAAAAAGAAGCTGAAACCTATGTGTTTCATACATTTTTTTTATACCACTACGGCGGCAAATAAGCCTACGGTCCATTTGATGCTTGATCGCGATTTCTAACTAGAGTGTTAAACGTGTAATTAGTACTAACTAGAAAATACTATAAAAATATGGTTTAAAGGAATTAAGGAACAATTTCAACGAGGAACTTATTGTGTAACATACACTTACATGTGCCCAATATCTTCGCCGAATTCATACCAATTAATTGGCAAACAAGCAAACGGCCTGCCTAAAGCTAAGCGGTCACCGTAGCCTATTACGTTGGCAAAGCCATCCAAGGGGCATCACTCGAGTATTGGCGACCCTTTAAAACTCTAATAACTTCCTTGTATAAGAATCCCATACCTACTGTAGTCCCCACAGAAAACCTAAATAATAAATCTGGTCTATACTAAGAGAAGTTTGTACTTTGATGGATAGAACCCGACAACGGATACAAGTACTTTTCTTTAGGTAAATAGATGCAGTAGTATAATATACGTAGAAAATACCAAGACTCAAAACAAATACATACCTAATATTGATCATATAAATGTTTCTCCTGTACTGGATCGAACCCACGCATTTCGGTTCCGACTCCCTTTGCTACTACCAACAAATCCACGTAGCGGCCATACATCGTAAAAAGCACATAACTACTAGTATAGTATTATATAATCTGTGACATAACAAAATAATGTTACGTACATCAGGTATGTAGGTATATAAAGAGTAATTTTTTTTTATTAGTTTTTAAGGTGCCGTACAACAAACGTTAAAAGTAACCCTTGCGGAATTGCCTCGGTTGTCTCTCTGTTTATTGCTGTCCATTATCATGCTAACAGTTACAAATGAAATTTGGCACAGGGAAGTAACTTTTGAAAACAATTTCAATTATAAAATCGTACGGCAATCTAGAAATCTACAAATTGGTATTTACGCTTGAACATTTATGTAGCGCTCAATTGAAAACGGTATTTAGCTAATATTCAACCTAAATAGAATTATAACTTACTTTTATCAGCGTCTCTAACGCTATTTGGACGCCATCGGAATTAACTGTCAAAACTATGATATCTATCGTCAAATGCATTACGTGCTATTATACTCTATATCATACGGCATAGTGCGTAGCATTTTGTAGTTTTGTTTCTAAACATACAATACATTTGTACAATGTTATTGTATAAATTATGTATGATAAAAATATAATTTATATTTTTAAAACCACACGCTCGGTCACCAGAGCTGCAATTTAGTAAAAAGTCTGGAAATTTACGCACCATGCTATGTGAAATTAAGTATAAGTAAACTACGTACGGTTCCAAAGGTTTACTTTTTATTGAATTAAAATATTCAAATATATTACACATTCATATAGGCTTTGAAAATCATTTTATATTTTTCTTTTTACGGCCGTTTCCAAATTTTTACGCTATTACAATTATGTTGTATGAGTGTCAATACAGAGAGATCGAGTTTAAATAGTAACACTGCAGTTCTTCACTGTAAGTACTGTGACATACAGACGGACAGATACCTAAGGTTCCCTTTACAATTTTGGTTGGAAACTGTAATAACTTAGGTATCTACTTTCTTTTCAATATGTTTGCACTTCTTAATTAACACAGCCACCGCTATAAATTTTACTTTAACCTCAAGCGGAGGTGCGGGCAAAGCTTGTTGCATTAATAACGTAGACAAATGATACAGCAAGCTGTTACTTAAGTCTAGATGGGGAGCTGTTTCAGACATTTTCTAAACCAGATTCAATTTTCCTTCGTTGATTTGACTGGAATTCAGTTTGTAGAGTTTTTGGAACCAAAATGGTAAAAAGCAATCCTTTTGTATGACACATCTGTTTTTCTCAGCAACTACAAACTTTAAAGCTATAGACTTAAAATTTGAAACAGTTGTAGAACTTGCGTGCCTGCAATGTAAAATGTAGGGTAATAATATATATAAAAAAATGTATATGTCTGTTCTGTATTGGGGTTTTGAAATCTGGAAGTAGCGTCACTATGGCAAGTGGAGTATCATATGACCGGGCTTTGATGTCAGATTCCAAAGTTTTTTTTTTATATTTTGAGTCCTATAGTTTTTGTATTAGAGACAAGGGCAATACCATACATCTCATCAATATAGCTTATAAACTCTCTACTATTGCTGGGCACAGTATAATCTTTAAGAAAAAAAAAATTTAATAGCGATGGTAAAAAAAAAGAAATTTTACGAGCGGCAGAACACACACCCAAAAACTCTGTTCCACTTGTGAGTTTGGGATCGCAGCAGCGTGTGATTTTGGAAGCTGTCGGATTCTTACAGCTTGTCTTTGAACCGAGTCAAAATGCCAAAGATTTAGTGCGCCGTGTGAGACTGTTACTGCAACTTACAATATAGCAACGTATGCCCCGAGGTAAAGTACTGCTCCGCCCTGTTGATTACACCAAGTTTCTTGGACATCAACTTGGCCTTGACATAAAGATGTCGACACCAAAGACCCAAATGCTCTAGGTAATGGTAAATTATGTATTTTGGAATTGTAGAACTATACCAAATTGGGTTTTATTAGCGGCAAACGAGCTGATGATGACGCTCGTTGAGGGTAGGCCGTGCCCCAGCAGTGGGGACGTATGAGGCTGATTAGGAAGGAAACTGATATGACTTGTGTCTTGGTTGGGTTAGATCTGACCAAGTTTCCGGTCTAGTCAGAGACCTAAGAAAAAGTTATTACAAGTTCCCCACTGTTATCCCCAACGGAACAAAGGGTGGTTTGCGCGGCCCGTGTATAAAAATCTTAGCTACAATCAGTGATTAGCTGGTTTTCTATTATACGACATGGCGTAGTCGTTGTAGTTGGCGTCGTCGTGTTGTCTAATGGAAAACCAGCTAATGTCGTCGATAGACAATATAATTTTAGAAAAAAACGGTTTTAGGTAGTAATTAAAAAAACTTTTATAATTCCTTTTAGGTGCTGAGCCCTCGGCGCGGATGTTCAATTTGCACTTGTCTGGTTTTTCATAATAACGTTGTAACGCATTAAGATCAGTACATACAAACATACAAACTTTTTAAATTAGTACAGTGCGACAAACACAGTATATGGCATATGTGGTTTCGGTGTTTGACCACTGGGTTAGAGAAGTTTGTTTCACTATGAGGTCTATGAGTAAGATAAGTAGATACTCCTATAAAGATTTATCCATTTAGGCAAGCAGAGCCGGGTCGTTTAATTAAATTGTTTGATTATTATCGATTGTACGTTACAGTCGTGGGAAAACAAATAAAAGTAACAGATAACGACCTATCTTAAGTAAACACTTAACTGTCGTAAAGTGATAAGTAGGTAGGTAAACAGACTTCAGCGTGTTTGATCTGGTAATTCAGTGCCTGGAATTGTGACTTTTAGGGTTCTGCGAGCTTGTTCTGGGAAAAATTGCCAGCTCAAATTGTATGTAAATATACAATAGTTATAGATGAAGATAGATACATAGACGAGCAAAAATATGTAACTAGTCACTTACATATACCACAATATTTCCGAAACAATTCATGATAGCTCTATGAAGTCAATTCCGGGAGCCATAAATCGATCTAGCTAGGTTTCATTTTTAGAAAACCGCGTTTTATCCGGGTTTTCAGGCAATGATAAACTGAAAAATATGACTCTTCTGACATCTATTGGCGAGAAGTAATACTATTATTGTTGCCGACATAGCAACACTAAAGCTACATGACAATAGATGGCGTTGTTAAAACAAAACGAGCGAAGCTCGGTCCTCCAGTCCTTACCTTTTACGTGGCAACTATTTACAAACTGAAAATCTTAAAGTCCTTAATTTTGAAGGCGATGAGAAATTTATACAACAGTAATTATACAACTCAGACTTTACCGACTTCATTTTTACGAAACATTATTGGTTACGTCAACAAAATACTTGGAATATGATAACAAGTGCATGTGTCTAAATAAAGAACTGTCATATTTGAAATTAGCGTTCTCACTAACGTGTACAGTATCGCCAATCGTTTCGCACATTCATCTTTGTTCAATAAATATTGTTAAAGTAACAAGAATTCTTCAGAAACCTAACAAGTTGAGTAATCGTATTATAATTTCACTCACAAAGTTAAATCTTGTTATCGAAAATATGAAATGAGAAACAGAACGTGAAGTTTCTTTTGTATTCTTTCACAATTATTTTCAAAATTATCTTTTTTGTAGGTACTTATTTTTACAAATAAAGAAGTAGGTCGCAGAATGAATCCAAAGATCTCTGTGTTTGTATGTTTTTAGGTTTCCGTATAAAAAGTAGGAAAGAAAACCATATTGTGTTCTTCTCCTTGGCATCAAACATTTTATTTAAGTCAACAGACACTTTTTGGGTTTCGTACCTTAATGGTGCCCAGTAGTGCCTATGGAGCCCTACTCGGCCAATGTTGTCCGTCTTTAATTTACGGAAGTAAGTACAAGCCTGAAATTTCATAGAATATGTTTATTATGGTGGATTTCCTAACAAATAATAAAAAACAAAAAGCAGGAATTTAAGTAGACAAAAATTAAGACCTTCCTCCTTTTTTTGAAGTCAGTTAAAAAGTATTTTAAATAAATAATAAATATTTTTGAAATAAATAATAAATATTTATGGATACCAGACAACGGATGTAAATACCAACATATTACTTTTTTGTAAATATCATACATAAGTACACCCAGACTCAAGACAAACACAAATGTTTATCACATTAATATTTGTCCAGTGCGGGAATCCAATTCATACCCTCTTGCACAGCAGCCGGCCACACTATCAACTAGGGAGGGAGTCAGCTCATTATTGTGTTTTTCAAAAATAAAAAATGAGAGGGCTTTCTACAAGCGTCCATTTTCTTATTTGGCTACGGAAACGGAAGGAACCCTAAAATAGAATAATTTACAGGTGTATGAAACTAAGACTTTCTGCTATAGGATTATTATATAATGTTTTAGTAGATAATATACCTAATGTAAGTAGCAAAATAATTAGACAATGGTATTTTATTACCTTCTACAATAAAAAAAAATACCGTTATATCTATTTAAAAAAAAAAACGCAATGCATTTCCGGCCGGCATCCAAAGTGCCTATTTTAACGGCTCTAGAAGATCTTATTTAATTGACTAATTTAACAATCATTACAAAAAGTGGCCAACCCAACATTAAAAATATTCCCATTTTTTTAATAATTATCTATTGTTAGTTTTGTCTAACTAGTTTTTGAATATTTGTATTTTAAAATATTTAAAATGTGACAGGTGAGTAGTATATATGTAGTACCTAAGAGTTAGTGATTTTACTGACGTTTAAATACACAATAATATTGGCTATTTTAAATGTTCATTAACTTAAATAGATATTACTATAAATTAATATGTGCTTCCTTATTTAGATTTTTATTAGTAGGTACTAGGATAAAGAGAATTTTATTTATTGCTTAATTCAAATAAAATTAACACTAGGTAAATTTCATCTAAAACTCTAAACCAATAAAAAACGTCCCTTAACGACTAAATAAATTAAATGTATGGAGTACCTTTAGAGTCATTACATTACCAGGCTAAGTTAAATTGTGTCTGAAAATTAAATCACATTGATAATATTTAAGACACCACGTAAACTTCAAAGTAACGTAAGGATCAAGTAGAAATCAAAGAAAAGATTCTAAGAATGTAGTTTAGTTTGAAAGAGATAGAACTCAATTGACTCAACAAGCAATAATAAAACACTCCTGACATAACAATAAGTAGATAGGTACGTATCTATGACTATCGCAGGCGGAGGACAAGAAAATGTTTCAGAAAATTGTGCCACTCTTTGTAAGTATTTTGACTGCGATAAGAAAATTTTATTAGGTACATTGTGATTACAAAAAATTAAATACGACTTTCAATTATGAAAGGCGTATTTTTTTGTTACTAAACATATTTTTTTGATATTTTTTATTTCAGAGAGAAAATTCATTAAACCGTAGTTTGCACGTTTTAACAAAAGAAAACACTTGTGAGCCTTTTTAGCTTACGTTTGAAGATTCAACAAATACATATTATTATGTTGACAGTGGTAGTTTTAGTAGTGGTAGTTGTCAAAAAATTGCCGATAGTCTAAGTTTGTGCATTGAATTTTATATATGATCGACTTTTTAAAACAATAATAATACATAATAGATCTGGTGTGTTATCAAAATTTGTTTTGTGCAATTTTTTAAAACGTGTATCAATGAATTATGCGAATGCACTTGTTTGTCGTAGATTTGAAACTCAGTTTTTTTTATAATGTTTAACAATGTAAAGCAAAACATAAACAAAACATGGTCAGAGTAACTGAAAGGGGGCGCAAGCGAAAACCCAAAACATTAAATAGGTAATATAAAAAGAATAAATGGTAAGTAAACCATAAAAAGGAAAGTTTGAAGGTGGAATTTTTATGTAAAATATAATACTTTTTTATTAGCCAGGTATTGAAAGAAAATGTCACTATGATTTCCTGTATACTTTAATCCTAAAAGTAATTTAATATCAAACTATACACCTGCAATGAATACAAATATATAATCAAAAATGATAGAGAATAAAAAAATACATACTATTAAAAACCCTAGTAAAATTCTACGGACTTACAAACTTATAATTAATAATTTATAACCAATTGACAACTCTTGGGAGCTATCAAAATAAGCCTTTCACTCATTGGCTTAAAGATGTAAAGCTTAAAACTGGTTAAGCATTGAATTAACTACGATACCATACAAATGCAAAAGCAACTAGTTTTGTAAATCAATAAATATTTAAACTGAACAATGTTCTTAATATTGAAAAGGAAGCTTTACGCTTCCCATCAAAGCCTTTTTATTTCAAATATTACAAAAAAACTAAAAACAAAACACTTACCGTTAAATAGAGGAGTATTTTTTGTAGTTACAACACTAACCACCGATTAAAACACAACAAAACAAACACATAAATAAAACACGACTTTTTACAATCAAAACGCAGCTTGGTTTTATCACACGTCGCTTACGGGAAGCGGGTTTAACGCGAACTGGAGGGAAGGAATTTTGTGTAGTTAGCTACTTGTATTGTTAGTGTTGCAGGGCTTTAACCGTTATTTTTACCCTATTTTAACTAGCTGAAAACACAAACATGTTTTATATTGAAGTATACTTCAATAAACCAAATAGATTATCATTATTTTGTTATATTTTGCATAGACATAAAAAAATTACTGAAACAAAAAAGATTTGGGTTACTTGATTAATAATTTTAATTTAACTATAGTAGTACTAAGTGTAATGATAAATTAAATCAACTTATTTTTCCTTTTATTTGTCGCAATAATAAGAGCATTGATTTTGATTTTAATTTAAATAAGTTTTTATATGTTTGATTAAATAAGTATAAATAATTTGCTACACAATTGATTAGTCGTTAATAGGTCAGGAATCAATTGATTCTACTAAAAGGTTGCGAAAGTTTAATTAAATATTGGTTATGGAAATAGTAATTTACATTTATTTTTTTTTAATTTTACTGTCTCAAAAGATGTTAAAAGTGTTTGTAAATTATTAAACACCTGTCTATTTTATTATTTAAACCATGGGCAGAATTTGAAATTTACAATTTATTTTCGCAGCAGTAAGACCAGATTTATATGGAAAAAAGAAAAAAACCGATATTATAGCAAAATAAAATTAGAAGAAGAAAATATCATCACGAATATATATAAATTCACCTTAATTATTAATAAAAGGATATGAAAATCAATGTCAATCGGTTAAGTTTTTAATTAATCATTTGGAATTCATATTTTGTTTTTTATATTTTTAACATATGTCACTTTATTTAAAACTCTACATATCTACTGAATGGTTTTATTGACTGAGACGGTATAAATAAACAATAAAAGAATTTTGTAGCTTTCTGTCACACTGGCTTTTACGAAACTATTAACAATTGAATCCACATCAAATAACATTGCATTACCTTCTTACTAAAATACTATTACAAATATATGAGTAATATTTTCTAGAGCAAAAATAATACAATGTACAAAGCATCCTAAAGCCTCTAACATTTACCCACATTCCATGATCGGTTTCCAAGCTGGTATCCCAAAATTTGATACCTGTCTCACACTCACATGCACACGCCTTTCACAGGGACTCATATTACGTGAAAGGGCGAATATCATACAGTCAAATGCCTTGTCAGAAAGAGATAGCGATATTACGAAATATATTTCGAATGCCTTTTGCAGCTTTGACCTTTCTGCTCGCACCCCTTAAATGAAGTTGTAATGATAGTTTATTATTATTGTCGCTTTTACCTGTAGTTTTACTATTCCTTTGTAGCTATTGTTTGGTTTTTACTTCAGTCTGTACGTTAATTATGATATTTATTAGACATTAACATAAAATGTTGGATTAATTATTACAGTATTATCAGAAGTTACAAAAAAAGTATGTAATAACAGACTAAATAGAATCCAAAGATAAAATAACCTAAAACAATATAAAAGAAACAATCGAGTGCAAGTCGGACTAACGCGCCGGGGATCCTAAGTTTATAGGAACTTTATAAGTTTGTTTGGGTCACAGCTTAAAAATTACACTACTTAAATCTATGATTGCTTTAATTTTTGAGACACGGATGTATGTAAATAACAGAATAAAACAAACAGAATATTGCCAATGCCCCACCGGCGCGGCGGCGATGGGGAATCCCATAAAATTACGTCACGCAAACCACGTTTAAGTTTTACGTAAACAGAATTTTGAGTAATCTTTATTCCCCCCTCCCCAATATATAAGTAATGCCTAAGAAAGAAAAGTCTCCCCAAAAAAATTCTAAACGCAGTGCCAAGTAAAATACTCTCAAAAAATTATTAACTGCTTTTCGAGGTAAGAAGTTAGATTATATAATAAGTGCGAAAATCAGAATTGTTGAAATTGTATTTTCTTTACGTTTTAGGACCTGGGGAACGATTTGCGATTATTTTCAGATTGTGTGTGTGTGTGTGTGTGTGTGTATATACTGGAGATTTTTTTGGGACCGCATATAACTTGAGAACTAATAGACCGTTTTGTTTCATTGATATTTTAATCGATTCCCCTTCACCTGGAATCGAACTGATTAGTCTTTTACAAATGTTGAATCAGGTAGAGCGGCTCGTTTTTTATCGATAAAAAGCATTTTTTGGTACATTTTTCAACAAAAATTGTTTGATTTTAATAAAGCTAAGTTCTGTAAGGTTTGTAAACATTTTTAAATTTACGGTTTTCCCTTCAATACTATCGACATTCTCTTACAAATTTTTATGCCTTATTTTGCCGACGGCGAGATAATTTTCCAAAAACGGTGAAACACGTCATCTTGATTTTAACCTGAAAGGCTAAATATTGTTTGTTGACGAAGAAAATGACAGATTTCTTCCATACAAACTTCTAATCCCTTAGGGGAGGAATTTCTTAAAAATTCCTTCTTCGAGTATTTTGTCTCAATGTTTTTCGTGCAAACATATGTCATTTAAGGAACGTTTGTGTTAAATTTTATGCTTCTAGACCTAGCGGTTTTGACTGTGCATTGATCGATCAGTCAGTGACTTCTTTTATATATATAGAAAAAGGAAATAGGTACATTTCTACGCACAAGCCTTTCTTTATTAAAAAAACAATATGGCGTCTGCCATGGATATACACGTAATCCGTAAAAATATGTAAACTAACTAATGTAAGGGTGCCTTAAGTAGGATCCAGTAAAAAAAACAGACAAGTGCGTTTCGATACACGTATTAAATAAGGGTTCCGTAGAATGCGAATTATCGTAAATATCAAAAGAAATAACGAACCGATTCTGTCCAGTGTTTTTTTTTTTAAAAGTACATTAATTTTTAAACTTTGGAAGCCAATAACTCGTTATTTTTTTAAAGATATCAAACGTATTTTAAAGCCCTATCCAATGATAACCCATATGACGGGGTACGACAAAAAAAATCATCTGTTAGTTTAAGTATAGAGATGGAGAGTTAGTGTTTTTTTTTAATTTTTATATCGTATCTGTATGGCGGTTAACAAAAGACAAGGCCTTAAGGCCTCAGTCACACGTAACGATATATGCTGCTATTTTTAACCTGCGATTACTAGCAGCTATTGTGTCACCGTCTACACTTACAGTCGATTACATGATGTTTTTAGCAGCTGAAAATCTCACTCGATTGGTGCCGTGTAGTTGAAATGTCGTCTCTAAGTCGTCATCGTGCTGTAAGACATAATACCATGTTTGGTTGTTTATTACTCAATCACGCTTCAACCACTGGATGGATGGAGAACCACTGAACAGATTCAGATGAAATTTGGTATGGATATAGTTTGTGTCCCGGAAAAGGACATAGGTTTTTATCCTGAAAGATTCAAAACTTTCCACGGGAATAATTATAACGTTTGTTACTCAATACTACCGCAACGGAGTATCGAATTGAGCTGAAATTTTTCACAGAGATAGTTGAACATACGGAGAAGGACGAAGACTGCTTTTGTCTCGGAAAATTCAAAAGTTCCCGCGAGAGTAACTATAACCAAATTCCACGAGCGAACCATAGCTGCAGCTATAGCTTATTATATCAAACTTCTTTAGTATAATCAAGGAGTTGCCGTAAGAATCCCACGCCGATAACCAAATTTAGGGTGGTCAGAGCCGCTGGCACAAGCTGATTTTATATAAATGCCCAAAAAGTAAATACTTTAGAACTTCCCCATTTTTCTTCGACATACCGCCATTTTGTCACAAGAAAATATATTAATACGTTTGCAAACTATTACAACACAAACCACAGAGTAAAAAGACACACAGCCAGGAATGATTTTTGACTACTCGCGTTAATTTTAGCAACTGTCCTGTCACACGTACCTATTTATCGTTAGGCTATTTTTATTTAAAAATTGTACATGCTTAATTTTATAGCTGCTATAAATGTGTGTACGGTCACTTGAAGCTAATTATCGCTGGCGGAAAATAGCAGCTATATATTGCTACGTGTGAATGAGATTTAAAATAGGACGAACGGGCGGATATGACGAATTTATAAAAGTTATATTTTTGCCATTTGTCTACATTCCCCTATTTATATAGCACCCGCACCAAAAAACAAAACCGAGCTCCGTCTATTGCTGCCAGTCTGCTACTTGTCTGTTCGTCTATAGGTATGCGCCGAGTCTCTAACTCGTAAACAGAATTTTTAAATTTAGACATTTTATGTTGAATATAAATTAGGTACCTACTTAGAGAATTCAAAATGGTTTCAGAAAACGAAGAATCATGACCGAATATTAAATTCAGAATTCTATTAAATTCTATTATTTACACAAACATTTAAGAACCGACCAAGAGCATGTCGGGCCATGCTTGGAATAGCAGAAAAGTTTTCATAGCAGCCGTTACCAAAGTACCCGTTACCTACTATATCATTGGTTAAGTAGTTTATAAGTATTAGTAGGTATTAGTTTTTTATGCTATAAGTAACGGATCCAAACCAAAAAAACTCTAAGCATAAGCATAGATGTATAAAGGGGTTGAAGGAGTGTAGAAGAATCATAAATTAAAGTACATTGTGTATTAAGGGTGGTGTTAAGGAGAAAATTACTAAGGAGAGGCTATTTAGAAGCCTTAGGCCAGCTTTAATGACTCGAGTTTGTGATTTCCGTATCACCCATGTTATACATGCATTTGATAGAATAAGCGCGTCATTACCGCCCGTGAGTTCTATGAACACTGAAAACACTGAAAATGAAGAAAAGTAAAATTTACAGAAAAAAAACTCGTGGCAGTAATTAAGGTCGCTAAGATTTGCTTTGCCTTCGCGTAATGACACTGTTTACAAGTAAGTGTGATGAAAAGTAAATTTAATTATAATTAATAAATAATCTACAACTGCTTTGATCATAATCAATTAAAAAAAACATGACTTCCGAAATGATTGAAATACATCTAGCTAAAACATTAAGTTAAAATTACTTTTAGTGCATACGGTCGGCGTCATATGTTTATATACCTTATGGCTGTGGTAGTTCACAGTTCATTGGGCGCCAGCACAGCTTCATCGGCCATCGCAAGTCAGGTGCCAGGAACCTCATCCATCCCTGGAAAATAGCCCTAGATACGCCGATAAGCATAAGGAATGTTTGTGCGTCTATCCAATCACGGCGGCAAGGGATAGCGTCGATGTGGTACTTTAGTATAATTTAATTTTTGTGATGACATTGGAATGTAAGCATATAATTGCGTAAAATATTTACTTTACTAATGATAGTTCGTTATGTCAACAAAGGAGTTGCCGTAGGTATCATCGGCGTGGGGCCGATAACTGCAGCGTTTATATAAAAATTGGCCAAGTGCGAGTCGGACTCGCACACGAAGGGTTCCGTACCATTATCTATAAAAATAGCAAAAAAACCACGTTTATGTTGTATGGGAGCCCCCTTAAATATTTGTTTTATTTTAATTTAATAATTAGTTTTAAAGTGACTATATAACTAAATATTCTGTGCATATTTTAAGCGTCTACCTGATGCCGTTACCAATTTTGAGCAAAATCGAGCAAAAAAATCACGTTTGTTGTATGGGAGCCCCCTTAAATATTTATTTTATTCTGTTTTTTATTATTTGTTGTTATAGCAGCAACAGAAATACATCTTCTGTGAAAATTTCAACTGTCCTACTATCACGGTTCATGAGATACAGCCTGGTGACAGACGGACGGACGGACGAATTAGCCAAGTTTTCGAAAACATCGTAAAACTCAAATACCTCGAATAGTACGTACTACTGACCTCACTAGTCGAAAAACTTGAATACCAAAATTCTGCGAATATTGCATCCCTTTTTGAGGCATAGATATATAAGACTATTTATGGCTTGAGACGGCTAAAAAGTTAAATTTTGATCGACACTATCACGTAAAGTGTTTAGACTTGAGCAAAGTCCTACTTACAGCGCGCCCCGCTTTAGTAATTAGTGTAAATAACCGGGTTCCGTACCCAAAGAGTGCTAACGGGATCCTATTACTAGCCTACGGTTTCTCTCTGTCTGTCTGTATGTCTGTCCGTCCGTACCACCAACCTTTAATGAGCTCTACCTTTTGAATCGTTACAGGTAGATGGCTGAATTTTTCATAGAATATGTGTTTTTATGGCGGATTACCTAACAAATAATTAAAAACACTTTTTAATTGTTTTTGCTTCATCGTAAATTTTTTTCTTAATACCACTAAGGTGGCTAACAAGCTTGCGAACCGCCTGACGGTAAGCGGTTACCGCACCCTATGGACGCTTGCAACACCTTGGGCATCACTCTCGCGTTGCCTTTATTTATAAATACAAGATTCAAACTAACTGTGATTATAGTGTGAGTTTTAAATTATAACAACACATATTAAAACCTTAACACGCATTAAGTTTGTATTCCAAAGAATAAAAATTAATGCAATTATGTAAAAAACTGATAAGATAATTTTGTCGAAAACAATTTTCGTAAGCAGTATAATTATGAAGCGCTACTATTATCGTGTTTTTTTCAGATTTTTAACAACGCGTTCTACAGTGATTCAGTGTTATCTTGACGGACACGAACGTTACCAAAAATGGTCACTTTGGAGTCGAATATTTTGAAAAATGGAGCATAATTATGAAAAAAATTAGACATTTTCTTTTATTTTCGTAATGTAGATTAGAGAGATGTTAGTCCATATGCGTTTATTTGTCCTTTTGCGTTTTGGTCTTGCGTCGGAAGCGATTTTTGACCCAGTATTTCTATTACATAAGCAGTGTATTTCCATATTTTTTTCAGTCATGTATCTAGAACACAACAAACACCATTTGAATAAGCGACGCTGCAAACTTGCGACTTTGACGCATTTTGTGACGGGAATGTGGATGGGGGTGGACTGAGATTGCCCAAATAGTAGGTAAGTAGTATAATTTATAGAATACCTTAGGTAGGGGAAATGAGATTTAGAATAAGTTTCTACTTATTAACGTCCTTAATTCCTTTCTTTAAGTAAATAGGTTTGTGTGGGTAGGGTTGTTTTTGCGTTACAGTGCTATCTAGGGGAAAGTTACAACAATGAGGTCAGATTTTTTATACCTTTGGAACTTGTTTGAACAAGAAGTCTATGACATAAAAGTATTGGGTATAAAACAAAGATTCCTTAGTTGCCTCAGTCCACAAACAACACTTTTTTAATAGAGTAGGAGTATATACCAAATGATCTATAGCTCTCAAAGAGTACCTAAAACATACCTACATAAGCAAAAGTATCTAAGGTCACTTTGCACCGGCTAGGTGCTCAGACAGAGGGTTCAGAAAGGAAACAAGGGTTCGCAAGGGCAAGGTTCTGTTATAATATACTCATTTAAGCTTACTCAACAAATTATTAATTGATTAGTATTATCTTATCACTTAAGGTGATTCCTAGCCCTTAAAATAAAGTAAAATAGATAAAATATATCACAATCTCCCTGCCAATTTAGCAAGATTGATTTATAGATAGAAATCGTAAGCCTACCTAAGCGAATGCGATGGGAGGTTTTACAACTGTTTAATATCTTAAGTAGCAGAAATACAGTAGTACCGTTCTTAAGCCTAAGGCCCGAAGTAAGGTAGCGACTTGCATAATGTCCTCTCACAAGAAGGCTAGATTAGACTGCCATCAGACGTCAGCGAAAAGTAGTACGTACCGTATCGCGACTCCCCGGCAAGCTTCCAAGTTAAGTTAAAAGAGCCTACGGACGAATACGTAGCTTGCGATGGTAGGTAGCGGTGAACACCAGCGACCCGCCGAGTCAAGGCACTTAAGAGGATACACTTCGCGGCGCCTTGCAGCGGGCTTCATATAAACGAATTTCTCACTTATTTTTGACACTTGCTGATCAAACACCACGAAATTTTGAAGACATGTTCTTGTAATAAATATCTAGGTCTACAGTGTGCCAGTTTTCTATCAAATCTAATAGTTCTAAAGTTATACAGGATTCTAGTTTTTCATACAAATGGTTTTAAAAAGTTTTTTAGTTAATAGAACTTTTTACAAGATTTTGGAAAAATCACAGACCTAGGTATTTAGCTTGGGATTATGACTAAGAAATTTCACAGTGATTGATCAGTAAAAGTCAAAAAAAATATGAAATTCGCTTGAATGAAGCCCGCTGCGAGGCGTCGCGAAGTGTATCCTCTTAAGCGCGGTTGCTGTGATGCTTGGAATGGCAGCTGCAGCTCGCCCCGAGATATTGTCGAGCAGTGCAGGCTGTGCTGAGGATCTGGAGAAGAGTTAGCCTACTCTCGGAAGCCTCGCAACGTGCAAAGTCACGCAATAGCGTGCGGCAAGCAGGCGGTACGGCAAGGTCTGCTACGACCCCAAATGCACCAGACGTCCTCCAGCAGTAAGGAGGTCGTCAGATTTGTTCAGCTGTGGGTGTTTCTCCTCAGGGGGAAAAACCCGCGAAAGAAAGACCCACAGTCTCCTTTGATTATTGCGTAAAAAAAGGTTATTTTTATCTATGCACACATTAAGCCACAGCATTTGTAAAATTTAGATTATTAGGAGTAATTTATAGCTTCTTATCGCTTTCCGAACGCAAAAGTAATGACTGACAATCGGTGTCAGTATTCGAGTCTCTTTTTAGCCTTCGTTATTTGAACGCATGAAGACGACCATGGCAGTATGCCAGCGTATCGAGAAACTTCTACTGTTTCTCGTATCACTGGTCCATCTTCTTACAGCTAGAATCAGCACAGGATTTTTATCCTGTTGTAATAACTTGTACGTGAAAACTAGCCAAGTCAAATCTTGAGCTTGAATGACATCCCTAGCGAAACAAATGCATTATGTAAATAATTGTATGTTAAAATTTAAGAATTTATGTTACCTATTAAGTAGCAAATATTGCAGTAGTGCCAAGTCACAAGAAATTAATATATAAATTCATTTTATAATGTTACATGTTCAATTTAGTATTTTCTACACAGAACTTGGCACCTTTATACATAGATCTCATTCTTTTATCGTCCAAATCGACAACGACGCATATTCGTAATATTTCAATATTACGAAGTTCACTTTGCTCTTATTTTACATTTATGTTTTTGATGGGATATCATTACTTTTTGTACAGAAATTATTATTTTATATTACCATCCATCTTCTTCCAAACTTCACTTTGTTTATTACTTTGTTGATACTAATTATCAAACATTTTTAGTTTTCAGATGTTGTTTCGTTGTATAAGCAATAAGCCTAATAGTCTACCTTTATGCCGAAGATCAAGCTTCTAGGTCATCTGGAAGTGGGTTAGGTTCTTCAGTCAGTCAGTAATAAAAATGCTATCAATAACAGTATGAGCTACCTAAATTTATGAAATATTCTAGATTATAGACAAGCTAATGGCCTTTAATAACTATATCAAATGTCATAGATGTAGGTTCAATAGGCTTCGAGTTGTGAAGGGGTCAAAAGTAGCTCGAAATTGTATGTGTATTATTACACATGCCTGCCGACTTGCCATTGCAGTTCCTTTTCCGTTAAACTTGTCTGGACACGCTGCCACGTGTCTAGATTAAATGGGTCTTCTGTATTCCCCACATTTAGATAAATTGGCCCAAATTTTTTGGGGAAAGATTAGTGTACTCCATAAAAATATTAGGGGTGGACTATGCCGGAGCCACGGGTCCTTAACTTTGCAGATTCGAGAATTTGATGCCGTGATTGTTGTTTTTTGTTGTTGCCGTATGTTGACAAAAGAAACTGGCTAAATGCGAGTCGGATTCGCGCACTACAGGTTCCGTACCATCGAATATTGCACGAAACCGACTCGCTCTTGGCAGGTTTTTATTATTTTTGGTTCTACTATAGAGCTTACACTTAGAGTTTTAAGTTTGAAGCTTGTATGTGTTACTGTTTTTACGAAAGGGCAAAAATATATATAGGTAATATAGTTTTGAAAATTTAAACTTTTTGAGAAACCATTATACCTAAACTTACCATTACCATAACCATTATACCTAACTTAAAAATATTAGGTGACCAACTTGCGTAAGTGAAAACTTGTTGAGGGTTCTTATTGTACCATGATTGAGGGTAGACCTACTAAGCAAGCCAGACTTGCCACAATATTGCTTAAAATTACATTTGGGGGCTTGTAAGTTTCAAGTGCAAGGTTGCAACATTCCAGTAAGCTCTCAGCAACCCCAAAACAAAGCCCTAACAGGCGTGCCAGAAGAATCCCTTGTAACTTGCCCAGTCCCTGAAATTCATCACAACTTAAGACTGTAACGTTTGATCAAGTTACCAATAAGTTAAATTACCATAATTTTAAATTAAACATTGACACAACATTAAATTTGTAAAAAAGTTATGGTGCGAATGTTACATAAATGTTCCTACAAATGAAACTTTACTGTAAGTTTTAAATTAATTATTGCACAAATGTTCCTATCAGAATTCATATTGCGTGGCGGTTTGTTCGAAACTACATTTGCTATCCCTTATTGGTACGAATTTATTGCATCTATCTAACATATGCAGCTTGTGTGAAATATTTTATTTAATTATTGACACAAGGTCTAAACTTTCTTGAACAAAGTCGAATTTCCTACTCGCTGATCAACAATATTGCTGACACATATTTTTCTACAAACTCTTCTTAAATCTATACAAATAGGAATATTGGAAAATATTGTAATCGATGAGAGATCTTGCGGATTCGAACCTGCGTCCCTACAGGAACGCTCTACGAATGAGCCACGCAGCTCACGTCTAAAGTTATTAAATAAATTTAATACTTATTATCTTCCCGAAAGCCGAACAAAACCGATGTTGGCCGAAGTACTTCGTTCGCCCTTCATCGATTTTTTTTTAAATATTTTTAAACGTTGTATAATATTCATATAACCATTCGAAAAGGTTTTTTTTTAAAATGAGAAAAAAGGAAGAATTAAAAAGAAAACAAAGGAAAAAAGTCTCCTGCGCTGCAGCCGCCTTAGCTACGGAGTCAATACATGCCTATTTGCTTTTGGAATCCTTGGCGAATGTTGTTATTCAGTTTTCTAACATTTCAAATACTTAAGAAAAAAAAATCCGCAAATTCACGAAAGTGATAAGCATAACCTTTCTAAAAAGAAGATAAGGTTGATGTAAATAATTTTTAACCCAATCCGATAACAAAATGAGAAAAATAGTAGGTAGCGTTGTAGAAAAATGAAAAAAATTATATACGAAAACGAAGTTGTGGTTATTTTTGTAACAGGTACCTTTGTTAGTAAAGTGACAGAACTTTAATACAACGATGTTTTAAGATTAACATTGCTTCGATATTGCGCTCCTAACATCACATTTACTATATTGCACCAATGTTAAATAGTAATATCTCAATAAGTTTGTGATTTATATTGCTGCAAAGTTCATTAACAAACTTTCATACGTATCATTGCAGTTACATCAATTATTAAGTTTCGATGAGGTTCAAGGTAACAATAAGATGCAATGTTCCAGCTATGTCAAGTCTAAAACTTGCAAATGTGCGATATATCAACTTACCAAAACTTGCTGTAAGGTAACTGCTGTTAATGTGCTTGATTATTTCGTATTATATTGAGCGGCTTAGGTAATATCAATATATCAATGAGCATTTTTATACAGTGATATAGATTTAAATTTTTTTTTTGAAGAATTGCCTGGGCCTATGTATTCATTCACGAATGCAAGAGTGCATTTGGAAAAACATTTGAGTACTTGTAGCCAAAAGACAAAAACCGATCCCGTATAAAGTATCATTATGTCTACCTGTAGTAGACATCAATATATCAGTTGTACCTGTGTTTTTTATCTATGCAAACTTGTTTATTTATCTATGCAAACTCACAGCATTGTATTTCCTTTAGATTAGGTCAGATTATTTATTTCACAGGATGACAAATACTTTTTAATGCATGCAAACAAAAGGTGAAAGAAATTAAATTTCACCAAAAAAATCATCAAAGTACGTGTTCAATGGTCTTACCGACATGCTATTGTTTTGATTTTCAAAGCTAATAAGGCCTACAAAAAAATTATATATAGCTATACTGGCAAAATTCAAATTCAAAGGCTTTATTTCTCAGAAATAGGATATCATATTACTTTTTTGAAGTCAAAAAACTATAATTTACAAGTTAATACCGTTTGAAGTCAAAATAGCATTGAGAAGAAACGGCGAAAGAAACTCTCCAGGGGACGCTCTTTTAATTTTAATGAATCAATACAAATTAACAAGTAAATTATGTTAGCAACAACTTTACTTACTTCTGCAGGGATTTTATTGTAAAACACAGATACATTGTCCGTCAAATGATTTTTCTAATTTTCTAAGCCTTTTGTAGATCAGAGCAAGTTTGTGTCTGTTTCAAGTATAACGATTATGAATACCGCCTTTTTTTTAGAAACAATGAATACTTTTATGAACATAAATCATTTATCTATACATATAATAAAGTGGTAGGAAAGTCAAAACTGTACATTGAATATTTTTTTAAAAGAATACTTGGAGTGCGATCTACAATCGATACCGAAGCCAAAAATATAGTTTTTAGAATTTTTGTCTGTTTGTCTGTATGTATGTTCGGGATAAACTCAAAGAGTACTGCATGGATTTACTTCATATTTGGCACGAATATTATTTAGAAGTCGGGTCAACATATAGGCTATCACCAACATATATTATCACGCTATCACCTACGGGGAACGAGCAGTGAACCTTTATTTCTTCAACGCATTCTGTAACAACGTGTAATCTAACGACGCATATTTGACTTGCTTCTTAATTATTAATTATTCTACTCACACATAGCCATTTATTTTATGTTAAAAAATGGTGTAAAGTCATAACTTAGATGTGTTATAATTTTTATCCCGATACGATCTATATTAGTTTAAGTGCAGTACTCATAAGTTAAATTATAGTGTTCCAATTTCCTGATCAGAGTTTTTATGTTAGACGCAATCGAAGGCTTTAGATAGATGACAGAAAACACCCAAGGCCCCCATTGAGTTTTCTCAAGCATTAAATACCTATGTGCTGGATAAGTTTAACCCCAGCATCGGTTGGTGAGCGACCTCTTGTATAACCAAACTGTTTACAGTTAAGCAGTGGACAAAAGTGATTTAAGACCAGTTTTTAAATTTTTGAATTGAAAACTTCTTTAGCGGCGTTGTGCACTTTTTTTGGTATGGGTAAAAAATTATAAACTCGCGTCAGGTCACGTGTCCTGATCGTGAAAATTCGTAAGACGGATGGAGAGTAGACAGCTGGTGCGGCGTAGGAGAGGGAGTATCCCCCTCTCTTTCTACGGCGCAGCGAAAATGTATGCCTGCGCCTGCTGTTTCGTTTAGGCGGCGCAGGGTGCTTGCGCGAATGGTCGTGTGTGTTTATGTTACAGCGTGCTACGCGCATCCATGGATGGTGACAGCTGATGGCTCGACCGTCTGTGTAGTGGCCATACTGCTGTGTATTCGTAAAATTCGTGTATATAAAGTGTTTAAAATATGGAAATTGAACAAAGTGCATCTTTGTCTTTGTAAAATACGGAAACCGTAATGCCACGCCTATTATAATTTTTATTTTCAGTATTCGCGATTATGAGTAGTACAGGGAGGTTGGATATGGAATTTTAATTCTATGACAGATTGCGATGTCAAATATACTACGTCAAAAAAGTAAATAAACAAACATTATTATTTCTTGACAATGTCAAAGACATGTCTTGTGACATATTTGAGTGTTAAGCGCGAATCGTGTGTAAAGGTTTCTTAAGTAGAATTTGTTTTAACTGGTAGGATCATATTCTTTTGGTTTGTTTCTTGCAACACTAAAACTGTCAATAAGTACGTCATCTATTGCTTATCGTATTTATTTGAAGTTTGAAGATAATTGACTCCAAATAACACCAGTTTTGACTAAAATTCGTCAAGCTGGCATCACGAACATTACTTTTTGTTGGCTTCCGCAATTTCTCGCCAACAGTTTCATTCAAAGCCAGAATAAATAGGTTAGGTCTTAAAGCTACGTATGGTTGTTTATAGCTAGTGTAGTGTTGTGTGTGAGTAATTTGTATGTAAGAATTTCCCAAAAGTCAAGGTCATTGTACTTTTGCAAATCATTGTGTTGTTAATCAAACAAAACCCTTCCGATATATTTCCATTATTTAATATATTAAGGTAAGAATATGAGATGTGTTCCTACTAAAAAAACAACAACATAAATATTCATGTAAATCTTACTGTTATTCCAAAACATTAAAGTACAAATAATGCTTTATAAACAAGCAACTAACAATTTCAATATGACATTATCAATGAAGATTATGGTAGCAGTAAGAGTGAGTCGAAGTTGTGCACTGAGGGTTCTGTACTAAACATGAGTTTCAAAAGTTTTCCTGGATAACAGACAACATCATAAATTGGGCTTTACCATATTTATTGTTGAAATACAGTATATCGTCAACATTATCAGAAAGAACAATGACCATTGTGGATGAAAAACTATTATCAAGTCTTGGAATAAGAGTAAAAACCAAATTACAGTTAATTGTGATTACTGAGCACTAGCACTATATTACAATTAAAGAAACACCTTAACAAGTATGTACAAGTGCCAGTTAATATTTTCTTACCAATTTATTGACTTTCAAATAATAAGTTTTTTTTTAAATTATTGAACTTAGTATGAGTAATTCTTAAATGTGTATCGAAATATAAAAATCTGCATGGACATAATCTCAAATACAGAGGGTTTTACTCGCCTTTTTTAAAGTTTTTTTCTATTCTTTCTTTTTTCTTGTCTGACACCTTGAGAGACAGTGACAACCACTGCACTCATCTTGGTAGTTTAAAGTAATACAGCAGTACACTCAACACCTTGTAAGTTTTAATACATACAGAAAAGCAGAACTCCTCATGATGATTGATTTCCATACTATCATAAGGAATGGCATGTTGTAGTGTCACCAAAGTCATAATTAAGTATTACCTACTTGTTCAACTCAATGTTCAGAAATTCTTTTAAAAAAGTACCATCACACTCAGATTCAGTTTCATGTTTCCCTCCATACACACACTACACCTGTAGGCATCGTAAGTATATACAATCAGTCTAGTGATGCACGGCTGTGGTGTTTCCTGCTTGTTGCTACCTGATTTCTAGCATGATTGTTGTTTTAAAGATAATTGCTGCTTGATTTTAACATATTTACAGCATATTATAGCACATATAACTAGTTTTTGGATCCATTTGATGGATCTTTTAACCCTATCTGGTCACGGCCCCTTTGCTGATTATGGTGGCAGTGAACACTTAGATCTATTCTGTCATATCATAAATTATTTTGATCATGCTTTTTGTGATCATAATCATAGGCAATGTATGTAAATAGGTAGTCTCTCAATCAATCTAACCTGTGAGATAGTACTGTCTATCAATGTCATTTCATATTTTCATGCAATTGTATGCAATGCAATTGTATGCTGAGTGGAATAAGTAGATTAAAGACTGGGTGACTTAAAATTTTTGAAGTGAAAACTTCTTTAGCGGCGTTGTGAACTTTTTTTGTGATGGGTAAAAATGTTAAACTCGTGTCAGGTCACGTGTCCTGATCGAAAATTCATAAGACGGAACCCGCGTCGTGTTTATTTACAATTTACTACGTCAAAAAAGTAAATAAACAAACATTATTATTTATAATAATAAAATTGCGGATTACACATGTTAAAATGTAATACAATACAATACGAGTTGTCTTGTAACATATTTGAATGTTAAGCGCGAATCGTGTGTAAAGGTTTTCATTTCTGCCTGCACTCCCGGAGTGCAAACCCCTTTTTTTTTTGTATTTAGTTTTTACTCTGTCCAGAAAGCCAGGTGTCTGATATTATATGGTGCCTCTTATGGGGTTTCTGGTGCAAGGGATTACGGATTTATTTTAAGGGTTTCTGATCATACAAGTAAATTAAATAAATATAATAAACGTCACATCCGACTCACACTTGACCATTCTTTTATGACATCACAATCAATGTGGTTATCGACATCTGGTCCAACATCCGTTCAGTTGTGGTTATCTACATCCGGTCCTAGATCCATTGAGTTGTGGTTATAGATAACACTAGTATTATTCACCCGACTTTGTTCAAAATAAACAAACAAACATTAAAATAACGCAATGTTACCAACATAAATTAGACAAGTAGCACCATCTATCATCGATGTTAGTAATATATATTGACAACAGTATTGTTACCAGAGCTATGAAAATCGAGGTATACATGAAAAAAATGACGTAATCATGACATATGTCACTTCATACAGTACAATATTATCTTGTTGAACCCTAAACTGTTATAGACAACATTAGTATACATAAAAAATATGACGTAATCATAACATATGTCACTTCATACAGTACAATATCAACTGTTTTGAATGTTGAACCCTAACATAAAACAACAATATATTAAGTAATAATTTGTTTCAATCATTATGAAAAAAACTGTAAAAATAAGTTGTTTTTTTAATATAGTAAGAAGTTGATGTCTATTATTAATAGTTTACATATATTTTAATGGTTTTATTTTGATACACTATAGAACCCTAATAAGTAGTTCATTAGCATCTTTATCTCTCTCCTGCTCTTAAATGTTGTGGTTTTAACCAGTCAATTCAGATCAGACCTCACCATCATATGAATGATAGTAAGAAGTGGATGTCTATTATAAATGGTTACATATACTGCAGTTTTTCATATAATTTTTTATACTACTGTTAAACACTAAAATATAATGCAAACTAACTAGTTATATCTATTGAAAGGAATAAATTTTAAAAATAGCTTATGCTTAATTTTCTGTTATAATAAGTTAAGAGTTCTAGTTAATACATATCTTAATTAATTTTTACATGTGTATTCATAGCACTTTCTAGCTTAATTGTCCAGAAAAGGAACCATAAATCGAAAAATGGTCCAAGAAGACTCATAACAATTTTTAAGATCTATCTGATGATACTCCATACGACTAGGTTTTGGTGAGAAGAAAATCACCCTCTACTTTAGTTGTAGGAGAGGTAAAAACGTTTTTCGAAAAAAGAGTTTTTTAAGGCGTTGGTCGAGACTCTTCGCTATAAGACCGTTCGCAGAAACGACTATCGGGACAATACTCGTCGAATCAACATCCCATATGGCGGTTACCTTATGTGCCAGGTCAACGTATTTGCTGGCTTTGTCCCACTAGGCCTTCACGAGGTTCTTGTCATTGGGAATGGTGATGTCGACGAGCACTGCCTGGCACTCACTAGGCTTATTAGCTATAATAGTCCTATTCGTGATGACAGATCGATCCCAATAGAGCATGGCACGACCATCTTCGAAAACTTGCGCAGGTGTATACTTATTGTACGGCACTTCAAAGTCCACAAGACCGTACAAAAGAGCAAGCCGTTGGTGGATAATCCTGGCTACCAGGTTATGCCTATGCACTCACTGTTAGCAAGATGATCACAACTGACGACCATAGCGTCCTTCACGATATATTTCCGGTAGTTATTCGTCATGATAACTTCATCCGCAATTGCACAGGCAAAACCTTCGGTTTCTCCGGAAAGATCCCTGAAGTATAGTCAGTTCACCGACGCGAGATTTGTTCTACTTCGGGTCCTGTAAGGGCCTTGCAGAACCGCCCGTGTGGTTCCTTACTCTTCCATACCGCCTTGCGATCCTCGGTGCTCAATACCGTAAGTCTGCGCCAGTTCGCGTTTGCCAAGGAGAGCGGTGAAGGATGTGTCTACCGCCACTATGTCACGATGCATCGCACATTCGTTGCTTAGGAAATAATCCCTGAGACTGCACACCTCAATGTTGTGGAGGTTTTTGGCATTTAAAAAGGCGCGACACTTCCGTGGGATATACAGTCTCATAACAGACGAACGTGGGTGTAGCATACGATGCGCAGTGAGCAGTACACGGACCCTTCGTTCCAGGGCGTCCAGCTCAGTCTGAGTCCACCTTAGTATGCCAAAGGAGTATGTGAGCAAGGGCATCACCGAGGCGTTAAAGGCGCGCACCTTGTTGCCGCCCGACAATAGACTATTAAGGGGCTAACATAGGTGAAAGTGGCCCCCGCACTAGATTCTTCAATGTGTAATCAAAACATAAGGAATTTTGAAAAAGTGCTCAAATTAAAAGTTTAAAGTACAAGTAAGCTATTTTTAGAAAGTTTTAGTCGCTGTATATTATGCATGTGTAGGCTAGAAAGTCCATTTATGTTAAAACTGGCCACTTTTAGCATAAATGAACTTTCCAGCCTGCACGTCAATGATATGATAATGATATCAAATACAAAACATGTATGTATTAGTTGATACACTATAATTTTATGTTTCGTTTGTAATTTTACAAAGATTACCTATTGGACGCACGCAATAAAACAGTATAGTAATTAGTTTGTAAAGCTAGTTGTAGTTAATTTACTTGACGATTCGAAAGTGTTCTTAGTAACCCATTTGAATAAAAATATTTTGATTTTGATTTTGATCTAGCAAATAAAACTTTCTAAAAATTGCTTACTTGTACATGAAACTTTTAATAAGAGCACTTTTTTGAAAATGAGTTTGTATTTAATGGAAATTAAAAAAATGTAGTTAGGGCGCCACTTTCACTCATTCACCGTCCCCAGCCACGATACCCAAAAACTATGACATACCAAGAGATTTATAGGTTTCTGCTTCGGAAAGAGGACTGAGAGATACTGTCTCAGAAAGCTGTAAATTATTTGAATTTACAAATTCCATTTTGATGGCCCAACTGAAGACTTCTGTTGTTTTCAGTAGCTCCAAGAGGTCCTGTCTATTTGGTGCAAATAACTTGAGGTCATCCATGTAGAGCAGATGAGAAATGATCTCTCCCTCTCTTCGGAGCCGGCAACCTAGCCCTGAATCCGTCAGCAAGGTGCTGAGCGGATTCAGCGCCAGGCAGAACCACAAAGGACTCAAACTGTCACCCTGAAAAGTTCCTCGTTCAATATAGACATCAACTATTTATTATATTCCATACATTAAAGAGTTCTTATGAAAAAAGAAAGCATAGTGATTGGAACAAATTACTACTTAATATAATGTTTTATTTTAGGGTTCAACATTCAAAACAGATGATGTTGTACTGTATGAAGTGACGTATGTTATAATTACGTCATATTTTTTATGTATACTAATGTTGTCTATAACAGTTTAGGGTTCAACAAGACGATATTGTACTGTATGAAGTGACGTATGTTATGATTACGTCATTTTTTTCATGTATACCTCGATTTTCATAGCTCTGGTAACAACGCTGTTGGTCGAGTGGTTATATGTACTGACTTCGCCGCTGAATTGTTCATGGATCGAATCCTGCTCCGACCATCAAAAAGATTAAGTACTACTCCTCTTTATTAATATATATTACTAACATCGATGATAGATGCGCTACTTGTATTATTTATGTTGGTAACACTGTTTAAAATTATTTATTTCCGATGGTATAAATCGCGCCACGTAAGTTAAACCTGCGCAGTAACACATTTTTGGTTCGTTAGTACATTTGTCCGTACTGTACCTGCGCAGACGGCCGCCATTTCTGTTCAACTTACATGGCGCGAATTATAACATTGTTTAATTTATTATTTATTTTAGTAACATTGTGTTATTATAATGTTTGTTTGTTTATTGTGAACAAAGTCGGGTGTATTATACTAGTGTTATCTATAACCACACCTCAATGGATATGGGACCGGATGTTGATAACCACATTGATTGTGAAGTCATAAAAAAATGGTCAAGCGTGAGATGGTCGTGACGTTTATCATATTTATTTAATTTATCTGTATGACCGGAACCCTTAACATAAATCCGTAATTCGTTGCGCCCGAAACCCCATATTTATACTACTAGAGTAACTAGTAAACTACTAAAAAAAGGGGGCGCAAGTATCTTAGTAAATTTTTTTAAGTCTTTTTAGTCAGGGCCCCTTTTTGTATACTCTAACTGCTTTGCCTATTGATTTTTTACGCTTTGGGACCCAAATACACCATAAGTATATATAATAGCTATAATAAGATCACATGAGTTTCTGACTTAGAAGGTTTTAGAAATTATCTAAAGGTTCCATTTTTTTTAAGAACCGCTTATACAATTAAGCAAGTGGTAAACCTTTTTTCTATTTTAGACTTTTCACATCATATTAGTAATAAATATACAATAATATAAAAGATAAACTTATGATTAATTGATATATATTATTATTCTTTGTGTAATTTTGCTTTTTATTCTGTTGTTTTCCAGCTACAAATATACGCAGCGTCGTTGTAACTCTGACATGTCTTCACCGCAGTGTTCACTGCGGTCCCCAGGCAGAAGTTCTCCGCTCAACCGAACCCCTAACAGTGTTGATGAGGTTTCATCGGGTATTCTCAAGAGATATGATGATATTACTAAGTCACAGGAGGATAAAAGAGAATATAGGTATGTGTTTTTTATAACATTATTCTTCTTGAGGGTAACCGTGTGACCCACTAGTGCCACCACTGGACTATTTTTATTAACCCTAGAAAGTGTACTTAAAAATTTGGTTAAATGAAGTGCAAAACTAGTAACAAGCTATTTTTACAACACTACTTGCTACCAAACTAAGTAAAGCTTTTACTATGGGTACGAAATTGATTAATACACACATACATATTTACATAGAAAACACCCACACTCAACACAAACACAACTTCTTATCAGATAAATGTGTGCTCTGTATGATAATTGAACCCATGTCCCTTTGTTTAGCTGGCAAGTTCATTCCCCACAGAGCTACCAAGGATACCAATAGTGTTAAGCACAAAGGCCCTTTGTCACTGTCACTGCTCTCTAGTGCCGACCTTACCTCCCCTATGTTACGATACGATCCTGTACTTTCTAATCACATATGACACACACACATTTGCACGTGTACACTCGTTATTTTTTTTTTGCAGTGTTAGTATTTACAAATAATGCAATTTTTTTATAAAGCTGTGACAAGAATTCAATATGTCGGTGGTGGCCGAGGATGTTGGTGGTGGCCGAGGGGTATAAATTTGACTTCACGTCCCAAGTGGTTCGAACCCTGGGGTCAGCGTGCACCAATGAGTCTTTTCTTAATTTCTCAAGTACACTGATTAATTTATTCACACCACTGGCTTATCGGTGAAGGAAAACATCGTGAGGAAACCTGCATAGGTCAAGAAAAAAATAAAATAAAAAATCACGTATTGTAGTCCACAATCCGCACTGGGATGGGTGTGGACTATGGCCCAATTACCCTCGCTTAAGAGGGTAGGCCGTGCCCCAGCAGTGGGGACGTATGAAGGCTGGCAAGTAAGAATTCAATTAACTCGAAAATAGGTTCCGAGGAACGGAATGTTACCTAAGTGAGTTCTGTCTACAGTATTATATTTGTAAAAAAAATTATTAACTGTGCCAAATTTTTTTTTTGCGTATTTAATTATTTTTATTTAATATTACAGAGGCTTGGAATTGTCAAATCGATTAAAGGTCATGTTGGTTAGTGACCCTACTACAGACAAATCTGCAGCTGCTTTGGACGTCAATGTTGGTAGGTAACTCTTAGACTATAACCGCACCATAAATAATATGCACTTCATCTAGTATGGCCACTCTTTACCGATCACTAGAGTTAAACTCTGTGATGGTCTTGTAACGCTTTCGATTTAATCGCACATCTATGCGTGTATAGACACGTAATTTTTATGTTAATAAACTAAGCATGGAATTGCTTAGAAAAATTTGCTACAAGCGGGACACCCTTCCAATTACTGACCACGCCCGCCGTTGCTTATCGCATATCGTTTTTGACAGACAAATGTTACTGCCAAAAGCTCCTGCATAAACCAATCTAATAATTATTAAGAATATCATTTCTTATATGACAAATTTGTCTCATCTAATCTCTAAAAATAAATTTAAGCCACTTTTAGTGCTATTCGACGATATATGGAATTAGCTTGAAAATAGCGGAAAGTCTAGTTTATGATGTATTTACTCACAGGTTACCTAAGCGACCCTGATGAGTTACCTGGGTTGGCACATTTCTGCGAGCACATGCTATTTTTAGGAACCAAAAAATATCCAGAGGTAATTATTTATGCCATAGTTTATTTTTAAGTTTTAATTTTATTTATATTAAGGATACAAGTCCGACTTAGCGACTCATAACCCTAAAAAACTCTATGTGATTGGCATAACAAGTAGTCCATGATAGCCTCCATAACAAGCCTAAGTTAGCCCTCATAACAAGTAGCCTAAGTTAGCTTTCATTACAAGAAGCCTATGTTGGCCTCCATAATCATCATCTGTCACTGATGCAATGTATAATAATACTCTACTAATACTCCATTACAACTTAAAGTTAAAATGTATAGAACCTACTAGCTTCTGGTTGAGGTACTCATACCTTCAGAATTCTGACATGACCATAATATATACTTGGTCAATAAAAAGTACTGTATGTTATTATCTCCAAGTGCATTATTCCGTTGGCGACGTGCAGAAATAACTATCAAACTGACTTTATCTCTTATATATTAGCGGAGGCTAGTGAATATATAGTAATAAGTAGCTTTAGAAATAATTATCTAAATGCCTCATTTGTTTTAGGAAAATGAGTATAACAAATTTTTATCGGAACATGGTGGATCATCAAATGCATCCACTTCGTCAGATCATACTACATATTATTTTGACGTGCTGCCCGCACATTTGGGGACGGCTTTGGACATGTAAGTAGACTTTTATTTCTCTCCGACTGCAAACGAAAGTTTGTAATAAAAGATTTTCGAATGTTTTTCCCTTTAAATACAAATCTCAAATAGTTTATTTCTCAAAAATAAGATACAATATCACTTTTTTGACGTCAGTATAATATGCAAGGAATTCATAAACTACTACCTTTTTGGAATCAAGATGGCGTTTTGGGGAGAAGAAACGGCGAAAGAAACTCTCCAGCTGTCGCTCTTTCCAATTTTAATTATATCGATTGGTACATTTCCATATGTAAGTACTATGATAACAACATTTTAGTTATTCCCATGCGTTTTTATATATAAGATAGTCTTTAATTGAATAGTAAGCTTTTTTGACAAGTTTCTGTTTAACAAAAATTTTAAACTTTTTTAAATTCAGTTTACAAACTTTTGCAGGGATTTTGTTGTAAAATCGGACACATTGTCCTTTAAATGACTTATCAATTTTTTCAAGCCTTGTGTGGATCAGAGCCAGTTTGTGTCTATTTCTTGTATTTCGATTATGATCATCACTATTTTTTAAAAAAAGATTAATATTCTTATGAACATACATTACATTATCAAATATATATTGACCAGGTAAAGTTAGTATATTGATCTCTTTAAATTTATGCCTTAAAGAGTGTCTGTTAGATAAATTGTATATTGCTCGAATAGACCTCTTCTGCCGTACAAATATTGTCTGTATATCAGCTGCGTGTCCCCATAATAAGATACCATAGGACATCACGCTGTAAAATAATACTAGCCGGGCTGTGGCTTCGTCTGTAATTGGACGTATCTTTTTAAACGCAAAAGCTGCAGAACTTCGTCTATTCGCCAATCCAGCTATGTGTGGGCCCCATATGAAGTTTTGCATCTAAAGTAATGCCTAAGAATACAGCGCTATCTACAACATCTAATTGCTCCCCATTTATAAGTACACTGGTTCTTACTTGACTAACATTTGGCGTTAAGAATTTAATACATTTAGTTTTCTTACTGTTTAAAAGCAAATTATTCATATTGAACCAGTGGACAACTTTAGACAGACAGTTGTTTACATTATCTGGAACTTTTTTGCGTCATTTAACTCTAAACAAAAGTGATGTGTCATCTGCGAACAACACTATCTCGTGATTGTGAACTTTACCTTTACCTTTACTCTTTACCTTTCTCTCTCTCACTTTCCAAATTTCATGATTCTAGGTCAACGGGAAGTGCCCTTAAAGTTTTGTTTTATTTCTGAGTATCAAAACGTGCAGCAAAAATAGTCTTATTTCTATCTTAATCCTAACAAAAATCACTTTTACTGAAAACAGATTCCGTTGTTCAACTTTGTCCAGTTAATTTGCTAATAGAAATACCATCTTTCCAGCTTTTCCCAGTTCTTTATATCTCCTCTTTTCACTGAGGGAGCCACGGGTCGGGAACTGAGTGCCGTTAACTCTGAGCACGAGAAGAACACGTCATCAGATACATGGAGGTTAGACCAGCTAAATAAGACTACGGCTTTGTCCACGCATCCCTACCATAAGTTTGGTACAGGTGAGAATTTTGGATCCATTTACATTGCGATATCTACTCCATTTTTCTTGAGCTTCGACTGCCCATTTTCTGTTCCTAGGGTATTCATAAAACTTTATGATAGGAGTTAGGAAGTTAGTTAGGAGTTAGATAGTAAGTTAGGAACACACAAAACGTATATCATAGACTGTCTATATCTCTATAAATACAAAGTTTTTTTTCAGGTAATAGAGAAACATTGGAGGCTATACCGAAAGCTAAAGGTTTAGATGTGAGAAAGGAATTGCTCAAATTCCATGAGAAGTGGTACTCAGCTAATATTATGACTCTAGTTGTTATGGGAAAAGGTACATCATTTACTTGTATTCGTTTTTATAGAATTTCGTAATGTTTTAATGATTCTTTACCGTATTTTCTAAATGTGTAATAATTATATTCTAGATTTTAGCCAATGTTTGATGGTTATACACTACATTTTGTCATTATCTGATGATTTCATACCATAATTTACTAGATTTTGACAATTTTTGATAATTCTTTCATTTTGTCAATGTGATATGCACTACACTACTACATTATATCTTTTAAGCATAGATCACTAAAACAGCATTTCCAAATGTGTCATGAATTTAATTACCTTGTCCATACAGAATCTCTTGACGAATTGGAATCCATGGTAGTCTCGCTGTTTTCTTCGGTGGAAGATAAATCCGTGGTAGCCCCCACATGGCCTGAACATCCTTTCCCACCAGAATTAAGGAGGAAAAGGGCTTATTGTTTACCAGTGAAGGATCTGAGATCATTGTCAATTGACTTTCCTATTCCAGATACAAGAAAGCATTACAAAAGTGGGGTGAGAACATGTTTATTTTAGCTGTTAGAGATACTACCGGGGCCAGACGGCACAGTGTGTAATGTCCAAATATATTTATTTATTTATTACCTACCACTTCCTTCCTATTAAAATATTATACGTCGCAACGGAGCATCCAATTGAGCTGAAAATCAGCATAGTTGAGAGACGCAGAAGGACATAAGCTACTTTTAATACCTGAAAATTACCGGACCTATAACCGAATTCTACTTGGACGAGCTAATGTAACGAAAAAATCCCATGCTGATAACGGAATTTAGCGCGTGCGGAATCGCAGGCAAAGACTAGTTTTTTAAAAATATTTAGGTGCTAGACTAAGTCAGACCCAGTTAAGTCTGATCGTGACCGTTTTTAGTCTCGTTTCGTGACCCTTTTTCACTTGAATTCGACTCCCTTTAATCTAATTGTTTTGTGACTCTTTTTGATTGTAATTTTCTTGAAAATCTCACAATTGGAATCTCCTCTCTATATTTGATACTTACACTTTTTTGGATCTTCTGAAGCCTTCTATAAATCTGTTCTAGTGGTGATTTAATCGTTACTTTCTTAAATATAATCGGAACTCTGCTTATATTTGATCACAACATCCTTAAATCTGACCGAAACTGCCTTATATTTATACGCAACCTTTTGAAATCCGATCGGGACCCCCATTATATCTGATAGTTTAAAATACTTGTATACATATAGAGTATAATAATGTATATGTTTGCTTTTAGCCAGGCCACTACCTGTCCCATCTACTTGGGCATGAAGGTCCGGGCAGCTTACTGTCGGCGCTAAAGGCTAGAGGATGGTGTAATAGGTAATATATTAATTTGCTATAGTACTAGATATCAGTTTTGCAGATATGTTACCTTTCATGCATTAACCTTGTGTGATAGCTTTAAATGTGATATTTTTTAAAACGTAAAGTGTCTCTGATTGCATTGCTTTTCGGTTAGTATTTATAGTTATATCAGAAAATGTAAAATATCTGGGATCTAAACACAAACATTTTAGGATTTTTATCCTCTGTAGGGGACGATTTTCCGAAAACGGTGAAACATTTAATTCTTTATTTTCAACCCAAAGGCCAAATACCATTCTTTATGCATTTAGCTTAAAAATTACTGATTTCCATGCGAACTTCCAACCCCCATTTTACGCCCTTAAGGGGTGAATTTTGGAAAATACTTTCTTAGGCTCGCCTACGTTATAACAGAAACCTATGTGCAAATTTTATATCTATATATAAATGATGTGTATTTACAGTTTGGTCGGTGGTACCCGGATTGGGGCGCGAGGATTTGGCTTCTTTGGAGTCCAAGTTGACCTTACTGAGGAAGGAGTTAAGCACATCGATGATATCATCTCCTTGGTCTTTCAGGTAAGGTTTTATTGGTATATCTTTGTGAATTATTTCCTACGAGAATTTTTATCATGTAAGTAATAAGTGTTGATTGTAGAATAAAAAATTGAATAGTCACAACGCAAATTGAAACGCGCCTGAAGAAAAAATATCTATCTGTCCAATAGAAGAATAAGACGTGGAATCATGTTGGCAATATGACAGAGTGACAGAGACAGTAAAAGAACTAGTTGTTCTAAACTAGCCTCTTTTAGACGAATAAGGCATAGCCAGCATTACATTCGCCATTGCTCTCGCACTTACGAGCCGCTGTATTTTGTCTCTCTGCTGCGAGCCTCTGTACGAGGGACTTGCGAGTGCAGTAAGATGTGAGAGTGGGTGCGTACTTGTCTGCAGATGAGGGTATTAAAGAGGAGAGGGTCAACAAAGAGAGGCAGGGCGAGGATGAAGAGAAAGTAGGTATTTGCAGTATTCCTAAAATTTGACAATTCGTGAATCGTAAGTCCCGACTCTGGTTTGTGCCCGGTACGACGATAGTCTCACCAACTTTCACGCTTGGGTCAGTATACCATCAGTGAAATGTAGATATTAGAAGCATAGTTGCCTGATATATCTCTGATCACCACTTTTGTAATAATTATCGTGTATTCCTGATTTTTAGTATTTTCCTTTATGGAACCCTATAATTATTGTTTCCCAGTACATATCAATGGTACGGAGTGGAGGTCCACAAAGATGGATTTGGGAGGAACAGAAAGACCTTATGGCCATGGAGTTCAGATTTAAGGACACACAGGAACCAAGGAGTTTGGTTGTAGGACATGTACATCTATTACAGGTAAATAAACTGGCATAAATAATCTATCTACTTATATATAGATATATACGTATACTAGCTGACCTGACGAATGTTGTTTCTTTTTTTAACTCCGTCTCGCACTTGACCCTGTCTGACTCGCACTTTTTTTCTTTCTCAGAGACATTCTCTGGCGTGTGCATAACTGCTTACCAAATTTCATTGCAATCGGTTTACCCTTATTGCGCGCGTCCGACTCGTACTTGACCCTTTCTTATCGGATGCCTGCGCCATACAAAGAACACACCCTCCAAGTTTCAGGTCTCTACGATCAGCGGTTTAGGCTGTGCGTTGATTCGTCAAGCAGGACAACAGCAAGGACAAAGCATTCTATATATATAGATATACATATTATATGAAGAGTTTCCCTAACGCCGAAAACATATAATGTCTGAAAAAGTTGGTCCTTGCTCGATTCAATGTCTCAGTGCTAGGAGGGCGAAGGTAGTTACAATGCACACACGCTATGCGATAAGAGTCAATCTCGTGTAAAAAATAGTTGGGTGTTGTCGAAAGTAAAAGTGTCCGAAAATAGTGCATCAAATAATATTTAAGTGGACTGCTTAGTGGACTATGATGCGGACTCTTAAATAGTTATCATACTGTCCGGCATGGGCTCACGAAGCTTGTGCGGACGTACCTGAAGGCTGCGAATACTATTAAACTGATTATTGTATCTAATTTTATACATTGTGTAGTCTCTAGGCGGGCTTCGTTTATAGTGTCCGGTACTAGGTGTTACTTCATTTCTAAAAAATCTTATGCAAATAATTGTTGAGTTAATGCATAAACTGGTTAAGTTTTAAATTAGTACAACCATTTTACAGTCGTCTTCTCCAAGAACTACCTCATGGGTTATTTCAAGAAGGAAGTGATAAGTTTCTTAAAGGGTCAGCAAGACGGTAGTAATGTTCCTGGTGTTGCAAGCATTCATAGGCTACAGTGATCAGGTGGGCCGCTCAACACGGGTTACCGGGCTAGTAGTACATTTTTCTGAGCTCCGTGCTTTAAACGTCTCGTCAAACAGATATATAACTGCAGTCATTAGGCTAAACCAACGGACTTATTCTGGCAGTCGATGTGGTGCAGTGGCCAATATCACGACATTGTTAGCACTAGGCCAGAGTGTTCGACTATGGCCTGAGCCTCTTTTCTCTAATGTCCCGACAGTGGGGATTTCCAACGGAAGTAGCAACATTGGAGCCATTAATAATTTTTTTTCTTTCCAGGAATTTCCAATGGAAGACGTTTTAAGTGCGTACTACCTGGTGACCGAATGGAAGCCGGAACTTATTGAGGACTTGTTATCTTTGTTGATACCTGAGAACGTGAGAGTTGGAATTGTTGCCAAGTTAGTGTGTTTTTATCATAAAAGTAATCACAAATTAAATAAAAAATTACCATTCACCATAGATTGGGATATATTAGAATGTATTAATACAAGTTGAGGTCCTGGCTTGATCTAAAATACAATATCAATTACTATTTTTAATTCTAAAATTATCTGGGTAAAATCATCATAAACATCAGACAGCTTGGTATTATGTTTTTAATTTTTTAGATGTTTTGGCGACAAATGTACGCAAACGGAACCTTGGTACGGAACAAAATATCTGCAGGAAAATATTGAAGAGTCCAAAATAAATGTAAGTACCTACCTTTTCTGTACCGAACCGGTACCATAGTATTTACAAAAGCACTCTCTGCAGCACTTTAGTGTCGACCTCAACCTCCCCACTGTTACGATGCTGTTATCTTATTTATCCCCAAATTAAGCAAATTTCTTAGTAGTGCTTTTGTTCACATAAGGAAACCACATGCTAAATTTCAAGTTTCTAGACCCAGCGGTTCGGGATGTGCGTTGATATGTCATTGAATCAGTTATTAGGTCAGTTTCTTCTCTTATATATGTATACAAATTTACATTTAAAGTATTTTAAGAAGGATTATATTTTAAAGTTGTTAATTATTGACGTATGCCATCTTATCTTAGTCCACCCTGCATCAGTAGCAGGACTAAAGTGGTTGGTGAAACGAGAATGTTCCCTACGTTATAGTGTGGGTTTGTATCTAGTCATTGGTTACCCCACTCTGGCTAAAAAAACCGTGAAAATAGACATTTTATTTTTAAAGATTTAGTTCCGTGCTGATCTTGACTTTTAATACATCGTCAGATTGTACCCAATTACTAATTGCTTCTTACAATTCAAAAGTATTACCTGGACTGGGCAAACATACATGTGATAATCATTTGTGTTTATCTTGAGGCTGGGTGTTTAATGTATATGTATGTATTTATCCGTTGTCTGGAATCCTTAACATAAGCTTATGGCTTAGGCGCTGTGTGTAATGTTCAATAATATTTATTTATTTATCAATTTGTTTCCAGGAATGGAAATTGGTGAAAGCGACTCCTGAGCTCCACCTGCCTCCTCCCAACGAGTTCATACCGTCTCGGCTCCAGTTGGAGACCAGCCCTGATGTTAGCATCGACGCCATCGCTCCCTCTATCATCAAGGTATGTAGCTTAGATACAAATACTACTTGTATTCAACGGATATAGTCGCTCCGGTATTTACAGAGCTTCATAGCATGGATGTTGAAATTCGCTTATCTCAGGAAGTAACAAGATATGAAATTAAACGAAAGAAAGTGTTAGTTTTTAAGAAAGGAGAGAGCAGCGACTTAACGTGAGTGAATATACGGATATTAATATGAATCTATATTGCTGGAAATCATGTCTGAAAAGAGAGATTAAAAACTGAGTGATTATTTGTGCATATAATGATAACACAAATTTCTGAATTCCAAAACTTTTTTTCATTCACACAACTTAGTTTTTGACTATTGGCCCAAAATCTACAAATGCCGCTTACTGCACTGAGACTGTCAATCGAATAATCTGAAATATTCAGGACTGATAATAATTTGTGATATTTATGTCACTGTAAGAATGTTTTTTTTTTCAGGACACTCCACTGATGAGGCTGTGGTTTAAGCGTGATAATGAATTCATGCTTCCAAAGGCTTTCCTCACTTTCGACCTTGTCAGGTATGTTATATTCATAGTATCTTTCTCCCCTAGCTCGAGATCATAACCATTTTTTAAATTTTTCTTACAGTCCTTAAGCTTTATGGATCGAAATTATTACCATGTATCTTGGTTTTTATAAATTGAGATCCTTGACATATTTAAAATGTTTCTTACCTTCCATTGGCTTTATTGATTAAAATCCTTTACATATTCTAAATGTGTTTTTCAGTCCCCTGGCTTTTATAAATGTGTGATAAAATACTTTTAAATATTTTTACAGTCCTTTGGCGTATGCGGACCCACTAAACTGCAACCTTACTTCTGTATGGGTGTTACTCTTAAGGGATGCTCTTCAACAATTTGCTTACGCAGCGGAATTGGCGGGTCTCCGATGGAGTATTGGCAACGCCAAGTATGGACTTAGTGTGAGTCAATACCGTTAGGACAAATGAAGGGACAAACCTTACGAGAATATTTCTTTACAAAAGTTTAAACAAAATTTAAATGAAGTCCAAGGCTGGGATTTGAACTTACGATTGTTTATTTTGACTTTTACTGTTAGTCTCTTGATTATAAAGGGCTTGGGATTAAATTAAATTGTAACTTAATATAAGTTATCTTAAATCTATAAGAGCAACCGCTGGATAATTTTTTGAGCTGTTTCTTCTCCCCAGAACGCCGTTATGATTACGAAACGGTAGTAACTAGTATCTTGTTATTTATTAACTACAAAAGAGCGATGAAATAACCTATATTTTTTAGCAAAACATTTGATTTCGTAAAGTCTTAAAAGCTGTAGTGTCTTCTAATTAAATTATATTTGTTAAGGAGTTCCCAAAAATTTTTTTTTATACAAACAGTGTTAATATCTTTAACTATAGATATTTCTCTATTCAAAACGTGTTATTATCAAAAAGCTCTTGTTACCTTAGTCACAAAACGCATATTAATATGATACCCGTGAATTATTAATAAAAAAAGTTATTAAAGAATTCATTAATCGTATGAAATCCAACAAACGGCGACGGTGACTGCAACAGTACTGACACATTCTATTTACAGTTTTATTAGTATGTATAGATAGATAGATAAAGAAATGTCCTACAAAATTAGCGTAAAGAAGTTAACACTTTTTGGAACTTAACTTTTCTTTTCGGAAGTTTCTTTTTGCTACTTATTGAATTCTTGACATTTACTATAATATCCTAGGGTTGTCACCTATTTGTTCAACATTAAAATCTTTTCAGATAACAATAGATGGGTATGACGATAAACAACACGTACTGTTGGAGAAAATCATCGACCATTTGGTAAACTTCAAGGCTGATCCCAAAAGGTTCGCTATCATGAAGGAGACGCATATAAGAGGGATCAAGAATTTTGAAGCGGAGCAACCCTACCAGGTATGGATATCGATAATCGTTGCTGAGTATCAATCTATTAGTAAAAAAAATTTAATTAACTAGCTGTCCCGTCGAACGTTGTTTCTCTAACACTTGAATAGAAGAGATTTTGCGATTTTCTTTTACGACACTAAACCAAAATATATTTCGATTATGAGTTATATGACTCCACAAATTCAAATCCATTAATAAAAAGACCACAGCGCCACCTACCGGATATAATTGTAAGTCTAAACCATGCAGGAACCCACTCAAACACACACATTAAAGTTTAGGGGCTCAGTGACGTTGATACGTACAGAAAAGTTATATGTATAAAAATAGATACATAATATCTTATACCTCTAGATACTCTTACATTTTTAATTATTCTATTAATCAATAACATTTGACACTTTCGCGGTTGTTATCAATATGTTTACATGTTTCGGGCTTACCGCTTTTAGATTTGTTGAGTTCCCGATATTCCTGATATACCTAGTGACACCGTCAGTACCCTGTGTGTCGAGTTCGTGACGAGTTATAGTTTGTGGACAATAGTAGTATACTGCCCGAACAAGAATATGTAACTGAACTAAGTCATCGTTAAAGAGTTAAGAAAAAGTGTTAGTGACACTCACCGCACCGCTTTTACTGTCACAGTTAAAAAAAACGCCCGATGCATATTATTTTACTAATTTTTTTCGTTTTTGTCCGTAGCATGCGGTGTACCAACAAGCGCTCTGTCTATCTGACGTAGTTTGGACGAAATGCCAACTGTTGGAAGCGGCTGAACGTAAGTTTTACTATTTAACGTTTCGTAAGTGTCATTATTTTTAAATTATATGTAACCGGTTTTACTTACGTGGGGACTTGGTCCATTATTGTTCGACTAGTTACCCCTTATTCAGTACGGACCAGAAACTAGTAAAAGGTTAACGTAAGTGAAACCAGTTACTTATAATTTTAAAAAGAAAAAAGTTAACGTAAGTTATATAATGTTTTGTTTTGCTCATCTTACTCAGATGTAATGTAATTATGTGATAAACAGGTACAGTGCAACAAAATTTTCTGATGCCGTGGTCAAAAATTAAAACTACAGTCGCCATATCAAAAAGGTGTGAACATACATCAACACTAGCGACCAATCACCAGGTCAGAAAAGTTTGATGCAAACACTGTACCTCGTACACTGAGTAATTTATAATTTTATCTGCTTATTATAGTTAACATACATTAGTGGCGTTTTGTTGACAGACATTATGTACATTATGCGCTTATGTCAATAATCCAACTAAAGAGAATGAGCTAAGTTTTGTACAGGGTGTTATAAAGAATTTATGTCTTTTTAACTTGGCTGGATAATTATTAAGTGTGCGTCAACCCTAAATTTTCGATAAAGACACCAAATAACCGAAGACTGCACTTATATAATGACAATGTATCTAAATAATGATCCTATGACTCGAATGACACAGATGAAAAGTCTTAACTTTTTATTGGGTAATTTTTAACTAAAATGTTTGCTGGTTAAAGTAACAAACAAAAGAAAGTATTGATAAAAGCTGAAATTACGTATAAAATGTTTTACTTTCACTGTGTCTTAGAGTATTTTTTACCCGACTGCACCAGAACGAGGGTTATTTTTTTATTATCATTTTTAGTAATGACACCGGAGATCCTAAACGACTTTGCGTCAAGAATGATGAAGAAGGTACACATCGAGGGTCTCATGTTTGGGAACCTTAGTCGGGAGAGGGCTTTGAGAATAGCAGACACCGTCGAGGGCAAGTAAGTTGAAACTTCAGAGGAAAGAATATATAGGTCCAGAAGGATCACTGTGTACTTAACGCGAATGGGGAGATTTTAGTAGGAGTCATAAAGGGCAGATAGTCGCATTTGAAAAGCCACTGAATCATGTAGCTTACATCTTCTACACTCGGCATAAACCTAAATGATACAGTTTCAGAGGAACTTCCTCCCGCGAACGCTTAAGTTGTGAAATGAGCTCCCTGTTGAGGTTTTCCCTAGAGAGTCTTGCCGGCTCTTCGGTTAATTGAGTCACACAAATATACTTCATATGGATTAAATGAGTGTTAAAAAAGTAAAATCTTAACATATCCATCTTAATTCAAACAAAAATAACGATGCAAGTTAATTGATACAAAAATAATTCTAATTTCTAATTTTTTCAGGTTACCAAAAGATGCTACACCGCTTTTGGCCCAACAGCTGCTCTTGTACCGAGAAATAGAATTAGAGAAAGGTAAATTACTTTATGTATAGGTTATACATAATATATTTTTTTTCTTTTTCACAAACGGTTGCAATGAAGAAATCACTTAAAATTATTCGATTACTATTTAATCGAAGTACAAACGATACTTAACTGCGAAGTTGCCAGTATCAGAGAGTGCGCTAGTCTATCGGGCTGCGCAGTGGCGCTAATATGTAACTGGCCACATCGACTACGAAATCAAATTTTAACCAATATTTCATACTGACTTATGAATCACTATACTCTATCCACCGAAACGAGTTAATAGAGCATTGTCTCTGTCGCACAATCCCTTACAAAAGATAAGGACACAAAAAGGTGAGTGGGCGTCAACTATACTGATAAAAAGTTAAGGTGTGTTCATATGCGATGATTTTGTGCGCTCAATAGTAAGCACTAAAACCACTTAAGTATTTTGTATTGAACTTAGAGAAAGAAAGAAAAATATTAAGACAATGTTTTAAAATAAAATTATGTATATTTAAATAGTTTAACATATACAATTAATTAAATTATTCCGACGTATCACTACTGTCGCTGTCACTTCCCACGTTTATTATGAATGTTTCGGTCATTGTTTCCACATTTCTGTCCATGGCATTCATTTTCGGTTCTACTATCTCTTCGACATGTTTTATGCATTTTTTCCATTTTGCAGCGTCAATATTTTGAATTGAGTTGTTTAATAACATTTTTAATTCTGCCATCTTGTATGTTTTGTTGCGGGATGCGACATGTCCTTTAACTTGAGCCCAGATCAACTCTATCGGATTTAATTCGCAGTGATACGGCGGAAGTCGTACCACAGTTTTATTTTTAGCTTTCGCCATTTCGTCTACGACACGCGCCTCGTACTGCTCCTTATGATTTTTTACGATATTCAGTAGCTCTCGTTTTAATAAATCATCCTGAAAGGGGATTTGTTTTTCTTTCAACCAATTAATTATCTCTTGTTTTTTATTTTTTTCAGTCGGAATTTGCTCTACTTTTCTTGAGTGGTACGAAGCGTTGTCCATTACAATAATACAATTATCATGTAACTTTTCAAGAATATTTTTGAACCAATTCTCAAACACTTCGGCATTCATATCTTGATGGTAATCTCCTTGCTTTTTTGACTCGAACACGTGTAAGCCCCCTTCTACAAATCCATCATCACTTCCAATATGAGTAATTATTAACCTTTTTCCTTTTCCTGGAACAATAAAAAATTGTATTGAATGATCTGATACAAAGTTAACGCTCACACAGTTTAAGATAACATAACAAACAATAAGTGCCGCCAATTAAGGATCGCTCAGGTACATTCAAACCTTTTCAAAGAATTGCATTAATGACAAAGACAGTTTTAACAATGGAATTATGTTAAAGAACTTACCGGAAGGATTTTTTAATCCAGTTGTCAGGCCATCAAGGAATGCGTCGCGTTTATTTTTCACATTTGTATCAGTCCATACGTTTGTAGTAGTATGGCCTTCATTGAGCCAAGTCTCATCCAAATAATATATTTTTTTCTTTTCTTCTCTTGCCATTTTCATTGTCCGCAAATAATTCCTCCGCCAAAAAAATATGTCGTCACGATCAATCAATAAGCTGTTCCTGCATCTTTTAATGTACCTAAATCCAATCATTTTAAGGATTTTATGAAGTGTTGATCTTTTGAATGTCCCCAAAGTACCATCTTCATTTATTGAATTCATTATTTTGTCCAATGTCGGTATCTCATTTCGGGAAAATAAATCGTGAACTTTTCTTCTTATAGCACATTTAGTTAAGTCGTCGATTGTGTCTACAATGAAAGTACGTTTTCTTGTTTTTTTGGGTGAATTTAAAACATTTTTAGTTTCTTTCTCTTTCAGAATTCTATAGATGGACATCCAATGAACACCCATAGATGATGCAACAGCTTTCATGACGTCATTGTTTGAAGGGGATTCCATGGAACTCCTCATAGATTGATACATGTTCCATATCATTGTTTTTTCAGTCGAGGAAAAGGCTCGTCGTCGCCTTTTTTCCACAGAGTTACCTCCATGTAAACTGTCGGCCATCTCACTTAGGCAAATCGACAGTAAACTCAAAAAGTCCGTTATACAAGCGCCAAGTCTTTAGGAATGCAATCAATCACAAAGCCGGGTCACACGTAACAAAATTATCCAGAGTCCAAATAACAAGCCGAGTCAAAAAATAAAATAATAGATTGCACTAGCACAGTGAGCACGTCTGAACAGTACGAGTCGCACGAACAAACTAAAAAAACTCGCGCTGTGAACACAGCCTTAACGTCATTGTTCGACCAATCACATGCCAGTTCATTTTTCCCCTATTAACTCGTTTCGGTGGATAGAGTATAGATTTTGCCAGCGGCTCCGCCCGCCATAAATCGGTTATTGTCATGGAACTCTTTAATTAATTCATTAATTATTATACTTACGACGTTTGCTATAGCAAGCCGTAGCTATAGCTATAGTTCGTTTAAGTTCGGTTATAGTTATTCCCGCGGGAACTTTTGAATTTTTCGTGATAAAAAGTAGCCTATGCGCTATTCCAAGACTTTATCTATAGGTGTGCCAAAAAAAAAACCGCCCTAAATTCGGCTATCGGCGAGGAACTCTTTATTTAGGTATACTGATTTGCCAGCAGCTTCGCCTGTCCTAAATTCGGTTATCGGTGACTGTGATTTACTCCTTAATTACACTAATAACTTTTTATCCCGAAATTCCCGCGGGAATAACTATAACCGAGCTTAAACGAACTATAGCTATAGCTACAGCTTGCTATAGCAAACGTATATGCTATTCCAGGACGTAACATATATGTATGCCAAGTTTCATCCCGATCCGTCCAGTAGTTGGAGCGTGAAAGAGTAACAAACATCCAAACAAACTTTCACATTTATAATATTAGTAGGACTAGCTTTGACCGCGGTTCTAAACCTTCTCTCTGAGGCTAGGTGAGCCGGTGCAATGACCTTTATTACAAGGTATTTACTATTATATCTCTTAGTGTTTGAAGTTTTATACACAAAATAAGTAACTCTTTTATGGGGCAATGTATACACTTTTACAACAAAGTTCCCAATAAAATTCAAAATCTATCAATAAGTAAATTTAAATCTTTTATCAAGCAGGTACTTTGTAAAAAGGCATACTACAATATTTCAGACTATGTAAATGATAAAAATCCTTGGGACTGATGATGCTCAATTACAGGATGCATAGGTAAACCAAATTAAAATGAAAATAACATAAAATTGTACGACTAAAAATCTTTTATTTAAAACATTAATTGTATTTTAGTTTATTTGTATTATTGATAGTGTTTTTTAAAGAGTACCGGATTCTTCTCGGTAGAAATCAACAACATTGTGAATCGGCGGGAAGGTGGGATGGTTCAAAAAATAATATTTTATAACTTTGACGATTCAAAAGTGATTGTAAAATCCTTATTTGAATAAACCATTTTGACTTTGACTTTGACTATACTTAAAAATAGGACGTTTGTTTTGTAAGCTGAATTATGAGCGGCGCTTTACGTGCAAGTGTGTAAAAAAACATATTTTATTTTCAATGATGTATCAGGCACGGCGTACCTCCGCGAGTCCCACAACACGGTTCACAAGTCGTCGTGCGCGTCTCTGTACTACGCGTGCGGCGTGCGCGCGACCAGACAAAACGTCGTGTTGGAACTGTTGGCGCAGACCCTCGCGGAGCCCTGTTTCAACGTGCTAAGGACTAAGGTAAGGGATGTGGGGGTGTAGATTGGTGTGATTTGAATTTGAAATTTGAAAGTGATGAATAGATGATGAATAGTTTTGACAAAAGTGATGAGAGTAGTGTATGGAGAGATTTGTAGTAATGATCATAGTGTAAGGAGTTATTTGGCGTGATAATAGTAGTGTAAGGAGTGGTATATGGAGCGATACTAGTGATTTGGAGTGATAATAAAAGTGTAAGAAGTGATTTAGAGTTGAGAGTAGAGTTTGGAGTGACTTCGAATGATGATAGTAGTATTCGCCGGGCTTTAGAATTCTAACAGTCGTATATAAAGAGACTTGGAATGTGATAATAGAAGTGTAAGGAATGATTTAGAGTGGAGATAGTAGTGTAAGAAGTGATGAAAGTAGAGTATGGAGTTTGAAGTGATAAGAGTAATGTGTGCGTGGTTTTAAGTGAGAAGAACAGCATATGAGGAGATTTAAAATGTGCGGAATGGTTTTAATCCATGATAGAGGTGTGAGGAGTAGTTTGGAATGTACGTTTTTTAGGCGGTTGAAACTGCTAGGACCTAGTTTATGAATTAATATTATTTTGTCTGTTTAATAGGAGCAACTAGGTTACATAGTATTTAGCGGAGTGCGGAGGTCGAACGGTGTTCAGGGGCTAAGGGTGATCGTACAGAGTGACAGACATCCTGCGTACTTGGAGGAGAGGATAGAGGCGTTTGTAGAGAGCTCAAGGGTGAGTATGGGTTAAAACTCCATTCTTTTTTCCATTTTTCGTATAAAAATTTGACTTTGCCCAGATCCCTTTACGCGTAACATTAAGTTGGTAGTTGAAACCCCGCCAAATCAATAATCATATATATCTTTAATCAAATATAATATGGCTGATTTAATAATAATGAAAAATAAATCCTCAAATGTATTGCCCCTACACCAAATAAACTTTAACTATTGCTCGGCCTCAATTTTTATGTATTTACACTACGTTCCCAGGGGTAACGTTTCCTTAACAATTGTCATTTTATTATTATTTTTTTAACCATTTTGTCTGATTTTTTTTTTAGGAATATTTAGAAAAGATGACTGATAAGGAATTCTTGAAACACCGATCCGCTCTTGCTGCACAAAAGTTGGAAAAGCCAAAGAGAATGTCGACGAAAGCGTCGCAACTGTGGAGCGAGATAGTCGCACAGGTAACACAAATACATACATACATACAAACATACCTTCATACATCTATTTTTAGACTGCCTGGTGGCTCAATCACGAGTTACCTATAAAGAGGGCGCGGATTCGATCCCTGTACATGTATATATGTACAATATAAATATTTGTATGTTTTATGAACATTTGTGTTGGTCTTTAGTTATTTAATATTTTCTACGTTTAATATCTATGTATTTTTAAAAAAAGTATAAAATATTTGTATCTGTTGAGTGGTTCCCATAGTATGGTATAAGTCTTGCTTAGTTTGGGACCAGAAGTCACTGTGTGATATGTCCAGAAATATTCATTGATACACACATACATTAAACAATTCGATGCAATGAACGACTATATACAATCTATGCTGACAGGTATACAATTTATGTTGATAAATATATAAATTTATGTTGTTAGGTACTCAGGTATACAATTTATGTTGTGCAGTATATAATTAATGTAATTAAGTATGTAATTTATGTTGTTAAGTATACAATTATGTTGTAATTATGTTGTCAAGTATACAATTATGTTGTAATTATGTTGTCAAGTATACAATTTATGTGGTCAAATATACAAATCATGTAGTCTAATATGCAATTTATATTGTCAAGTATACAATTTATGTTGTCAGGTATACAATTTCGATCGGCCGCATGTGGAAGTGGAACAATTAAATACTGTTTCAAAAGAAGAACTCATAGAATTTTATGAGGTAAGTCATTCAAGGGGGTCTGGAATAAATTGGTATAATAAATTAGGGCCTCTTCTTGAAGATTAAATTTTTGTAAGAATCACCTTCCTATTTTTGATTTTATTTTTTATTAAAGTTTGATAAAAAATAGTATTTTAGGTTTATGTAAAAGAATCTTTTGTAATGTTGTAGAAATACATCAGCGATAGTTCCCTGGACAGAAGGAAACTGTCCGTGTACGTAATATCTACAGCGACAGGCGGAGCCGGGGCAGCAGACAATTCTAACGGGAAGGTAGACCACAGCACTACCGACAAGAACGGACCAGAGGTAAGACTCGTCACAGAATACAGCTTCATAGTGTTGCCAATTCTTATTTATTAAATCCTCCATTATATACTCACCTAACTAGTGATAACAAGTCTGAATAACCAAAATCCCTCAAAATAAAATAATTTGCTGTTTGTCCATTATTTTTTATGATGACGATAGAGTAAGTGGGAACTAAAAATTTAGAAGGTTGACTTTGAAACCATATAATAGACCGAAGAGGTTATTGAACCAAAATGGTTATTAAAAAAAACAATATTTGCCTAAGTCAGTGTATGTAATAATAGCATTTGCCCCCAAAAATATTGATTTTAATAATTTGGATAATAAATTACATTATCTATGATTTATCCTTGTTGGTTACATAAGGTGTTTTACGATTCTCAACGGCAAATTGGAAAGAAAATTAATAATTTTTTCTTTTTATTTTATTTCAGCCAGTAAAAATAACTGATCTAGTGGAGTTCAAATGTAGGAGAAGATTGTACCCCCACCCCGCGCCTTTCACCAACATACCAAGGAAGGGGGCACAATGTAAATTGTAACTGTTATTTATATACAGGGTGCTAGTTAGGTAAATGACCATTTTTTGCAGTATTACAGTAATACCACCGTCTTAACATTTATAGTTGGTCATCGCGTTTGATGTTGACGAATAAGCCGAAAACGTATAGCAATAACCATATGTGAAAAAGTAGTCACCTGTCTCGCCGCACACCGCTCCTCGCGATTGCTCTGTCTACACGCTTTCGATGGCCGACTGTATGAATGTTTAGACTGTCGTAATATAAATTATAACAAATAAAACGGGTTAGAAGTTAGTCATGTACTTTTTCTTTGTGATTTTAATGAGGGGGGTGTTGTAATGTCATCTACTGACAGCTAAAGCGCATGAGTAAGATAAAAACAATGTGCTTCCATCAATCGTGCACCTTATCAAGCTACAAATAATGTTAAAATTATTGTAATATTTTATCTGTGTAGTATGTACTAAAGTGCACAAAGTTGACGACGTGCCATATATTTGTGGTACTACTGTAACAGGTATATTTTTTCTTTTTTTAAAATTTAATTACGGTTAATTATCAGAATAAACGGGGAATATTCTTTTTTAAAAACTACCCTCTTTTTGAATCAGTTAAATCAATGTGGTTCGGAAGACAACTATACCTACATTGTTTGTTTGGTTAACGGTTAACATGAATGTATGAACTAAAAATGTAATACAGCTATGTTAGTCATAAATATCTCCACACCAAATTATTACCTAAATTATTGTCTTTTTTTATGTATAATTAGTAGTTATAATTTGGACGTTTAATTATATTTTTAATTGTAGGTTGCAAACATTGAACTAATTAGTATTTTTAGTCACGCTTTCAACAAGCCTCTATGTTTAGGTAAATTTATTCAACATCACCCATAATTCAATATTCACAATATATATCAGCAAATAACCAATTTTATATGCATTCAAAGCCACGACATAAATGCCTTAAAACTAATTTATTTCATTATATATTTAGATTCAAGATGTATGTTTCACTTGTTGTTATTGATGCACTTAGTGTTATTATCAATATGTATATGCATTTCTTAGCACCTTGTATATAATTAAAAATAAAAAAGATAACCGAAAATTAAAAAAGAATTATATATTTGTTATATTAATTATTTTCAATATACGCAGTGCAAATGAAAATCAATTTAAATAGATTTTAAATTAAATTATGTACTTGTTTTATTTATGGACGTGTAATGCCGCTGTCATAGTAGTTGCACTTTCTAGTTTTTCGTAAAGTGTATGGATACTGGTCTTCTCAGGGGTAGATCAGATTGGGTGATAAGATACAAGTGTCAGAAAACACGATTTCGCCTCTCCAGTCTTTAGCTCAGTGTTGCTCGTCATTTCTCGTTGTATGACGAGCCCTTCGATGCTTGCCATACAGCCTCAGGGTGATGCCTTTACCAAAGAGTTTTAGCGCGAGAAATAAGAAGCAATTCAGGCGCACATAGTCAAAAGTACATTTTCTAACCATTACAACATTCACAATTATTTTCCTGTTGAGCACAACTTGTTCGCCATTAACTGAATTTACAAAATGGTGACATTTTATTTATTTGTTTACATATTAAATTTTAAGAACCCCATCAGAGAGAGAGGTGTTTTTCCATAGAACATTCGAGATAGGTAATTTGTCACCCTTTTTCAGTTGATGACTGAATACCTTTGTCTCTAGAGAACGGTGCTTACGCAGTCGAATGTGTTCTGGAAATCGTTACTGCACCAAGTACATTACAAGAACCAAGTGACTGCAAGATATCCTTTTTCCTTTTGCTATTCCTTTTTCCATTTTCCCTTTGAATAACTTTTGACACTATGTCTCCATCTTTTTTCGAGGGATGTCGTTCAAAGCAACTCGACACCTAACTTATATATATATATACAAGAATTGTTCGTTTAAAGGTATTAGATAGATAGATATACAGTACGTGTAACAAGTGTGAAATAATAATGCCGAAGATAATTCTGCTCGTTATACTGAACAACTTTCACCGAAGCACATGTGTTGTAAAATTTTTAATTAATCAAAGATGAGGTTTAGTGAGATTTTGCTAGACCCGTTCCCTCCCCCCTAAGTTAAATGAGGAAACTTATTTAAGACGCCTTGGCCTTACCTGGGGGCACGGTAGTGCTCCGGCCAAAACGAGTCAAGCGAAGCGCAAGGGCACTACCGACCTTTTCTCGAAGCACTTCGTCGTTTTTTTGAACCCTCATAACTTGGGTTTGGATTATACCAGGTAAACAAAATTATGGTATGATGTCTATAGTAGACTTATTAAACCTAAAGGTCTGAAAATTGATATAGGGACTCCTTGTTATGAGTAATAAAATACATATTTCAGGAATTTTAGTGTATGACCCGTCACCCTTTAAATTATGGGATGGAAGTTTGTATGGCTTTTCCCATACAAACTTAATTTCATGCTATAAGATGTAAAAATTATACAAGTACAGACTTCTTATTACAAATAAAAAAAATACGAGTTTCAGGGTTTTTAAAAAAATTATCTCGCAACCCCTTAAATTAGGAGATAAAGGTGTATTTGGGGGCTTTCGTCTGGTTTCAGAATATTACTACAATTTTACACTTATATTATACGAATAATAGTATTTTCAAAATAAAACTTCTATGGTGTTGGGAAATCACAATGATGTAGGCCCCGGTTGTTGTAAGATAAAAATCGTAGTAAGCTGTATCAGAGGTCGGACTTAAAAATCTGGTGTCATAGTAAACCAATTGACTTATGCTTACTAATGTAACCCTTTATAAACAACAAAACACAATAAGTGTTTTATAATTTTCAATTAAACAGAAATAGAGAGTGGGCTATGAAAAATGGCACCTCTAATGTGCAAGAAATACACGCCAAAAAGAAAAATGTACAAAATAAAAAATATTGGCAGAAGCAACTTACAAAAAGAAGTGTAATCCCAGTAAAAAAAAAATTTACGTAAAATGTTGCCAAGACGAGACCATATGGCTCGCACTGTCAACGCGCTACACGCCCTGACTCTAAGGAATGCAATTTCTGCCATTTTTTCGATATTCAATCTCGACGATAGACGATCTCGTTTTTGTTATCTTCGAGATCTCGACAATATCGATCGAGTGCGAGTATTTTTCATGTTCTGTGTATAACAGCCTACTCACAGTAGTCCCTACCAGCGTGAAAGTCGTCTTCCGACTCAGCCACAGGCTATTTAGCTGCAGATATTAGGTGCGCTTAGCAGATAACACGTTGAGTACTCTGTGCTTACTCAGAAGCTATTTTCACTCATAAATTAATGTTGTATTTAATTTTTTTTCTTTATTTGCTTTCATAATTTCATGATTAGTGAGTTTTTGTTTCTGATTAGTAGCTTTAGTGAAGTGAAACATGCCGGTGACGGTGAGCCGTAAGGCCTTCTTGTTTTTTTTTTGCCATATCAATTATATTTCGTTGTCTATTCTTAAATTATTATTTACAAAATGTTATCTTACAAATTTGTAATATCCAAAGTAGTATTTTTTGAGTTTATTGAGTTTTGTATGGAGATTAAGGGTTTTGAAAAAAACCCTTTTTTTCAAATCTCGTTAATATCGAAATCTCGCCGGATGTCGCCTTGGTTTTGCACGAGATCTGTAATAAAAAAACTGGTTGCCTGTAAAGTCGGTATACGGGCGAAAGTTTTACGTGACAATGATTTTATGTCTGTCTCTCTCGCTCTTAGGCGGGCGCGTGCCTCTCACTCGCTCTCATTGTGAGCGCATAACGTGAGCGGAGCGTAACGCAGTTTCTTGAAGTGTCACCCGGCAAACCAATTTATAAGACGTTGTCACGTCAATATAAGGTGAAAAATTTATTCACTGTTCATTACTTTTCTGTTTTACAATAGTTCTTGTAGTAGGAAATGGCCAAGCCACATATATTGACTAAGGTGTAGAGTTTGTGAAATTAGGGCGTGTAGAGTAAAAGCTTGGCTCTACATGAGATCTGATAACTTTTTGACACTGCGAGTCATATGGTGTCATCTTGGCAACATTTTACATGAAAATGTTTTTAGTGGGATTACTTTTGTTCCGGAATTCGTGGTAGTAAAACTGAAAAGTCTAGTAACACATTATGTGTCATCGGTTTTTGACCACATAAATACAAGAAACTAAGAAATAAAAAAAATATAAAATTAAAACTAATTTTATTAAATCTTTTTAAAATCTTAGTACATGTACAATTAATCACAATATCAATACATTTAACTAGGTACAACTTTGAACAATAAATTGACTTTAGCATATTTGAAAATCTTATTATATAGGTGGTAGAGATAGCCCTTGTAGACAATAAGAAACTAAAATTATAAAAAAAATACTAAAAACAATCTCATATATTCATTAAAATTTTCAGTACAATAAATTATCGAAAAAATATTAAAACACTTCAGTACAAATTCAAATCGTTCTTACACTAGAAAAACTGGTTTCTTACAAATATTGGTTTCTAAAAAAAAAAAATTTTTTGGCTAGCATGTGTTAATGTTAAGAGCGGCTATGTTTTCTGTACAAATGTTCCATTATAATTTTGGGTTTGTATCGATAAATTTCTGTTCATTTAAACCTTGTCACTGTACCTACATTTAGGCAAGTCTTTTCAACAAGACTAGTGGTGGTAACTTGACACTTAATTTAAATCAAACTTTTTTTGGCAAATTAACTATAATAACATACAAAAAGTATTTTGAAAAAAAGATTGCAATCACCAAATTTAATTCGGCATCAAAAAAACCACTTACCTATCATATATTATCATCATTGTACTATTATTTGGCATCAAATAAACCACTTTTGAGCCACAAAATCCAAAAGTTTTTTTAAGATTACACATTACTGTATGCAATTTAAATGTAAGTATCGAACATATTGGCTTTTCTAAGAAATTATTTGACTTTGCCATACAATTGGAATTGGTATTGTTTTGAATTGTCAGCCCTCAGTTGTTTTTGTAAAAATTAAGTCAAAAATACCAAAATTTCCTAAAAATACACGTCATAAATCGGTGTCAATATAACTATAGTTTCTAGAACGCTTGCTAAAACAATCACAATAATTCTTAACATATAAAATTATAAATACAACACTTGTCACAGGTTTTTTTTTGACAGCACTTCAACGCTACATATAAGTAATGGAAATCCCTGCATAATAAATTGAAAGACTTTCTCCACGCTTCTTGTAGCTAACTTCACATCCAGTCAAGTGGCTTGAAATGTACTTAACACTATATTTGCGATTCACTAGCACAATTGCATGCGGTTTCTAGCACCGCTGATATAAAACTACTTTCAACAAAAATCATCCTTGTCTGCATCGTCATGGTCAATACTAAAATTAACCGGTTTTCTCAACCTGCTAGTCCTGGTCAAAGTTGGTTTCTCATTATTGCCCAATTTTCCTGGACTAGTTGCTCTTTTCAGTGTCGTCCTTTTATCTTTCAAAGTATTTAAAGAACCGGTTTCTATTTTAGATCGCCTAGATGCTGTGGGTTGCATCAGAGATTTTTCCGGTATTTTATTGTTTTGTATATCCTTTGGGGTAGCAAAATCTTTTTCTAAATTTTTGACTATACCCAGCCTAAGGGATTTTTTGGAATAAGTTTTGACTGAAGTCATTGGTGTAAAGAATTGTTGATCGGGCGTTGATTCTATAGGTGTGAAAAATTCTGTTTTTGTTTTTTCTAGAGCAGTTTGTGGTGTTTGGATTTGTTCAAAATCATTATTTGGTTTTTCTTCAAGAGACGGTTTAGTTAGAGTTAGTTTAGGAACAGAACGTGTAGGTTTTGGGGTCACATTTTCTAAGACGGCTTTATTTGTAATAGGTACAGGTATTTTGAATTCAGTTCTTTTTGTTGTTCTTTTTGGTTTCACAGGTTCTTTTTCTTCGTTCATTTCGTCTAGATTGAGTTTGATGACCTTTGGTTTTAATTTTGGTATATCTTCTTTGTTAACAACTTTGTTCGCTTCTATTTTTGGAGGTTTCGCGGGTTTCGATTCTGGTGTTGTCTGTAAATCAGCTTTCGATCTTTCCGGGCTTAATTTAAGGTTCTCTAATTCAATGGTTAATTTATTTAAGTCAGTTTTGCTGACTACATTCCTTAATCTAGCTGAAACTATAGTTAAGTTCATGACTTCATTTGGCAAATAAGGATTTAGACCATCAATACCCTGCATTATTTCGTGTATTCTTACGATATGGTCATCAGCTTTTTCATAATTCTTATGAGTTAACTCAAAAAATGCACATTCAACCAAACCCTCAATTTGTGCATTTCGAAAATCAATATCAAGAATTTTCTGTACACTATCAATTACAAGTTCTTCAAATTTATTTTCTTTATAATTTTTAACAACGTCTTTAAGCTTCGCTTCAACTAAATCAAAAGTTTTTAAAGCGCCTTCGAAATAATTTTTAGAAATTTCCATTTCTTTAGCTCTATAGTACGTGGAAGCTTCAAGTCCGCAAATTTGACTTGCTGCTATAAAACAAAATGGCGTTTGACAAGCATGGCATTTGCATTTACGGTTATGAGTAAAAAAATCGGGGATTTTGAAGCCAGGAACTGTGGTACAGGGTAAGGATGGGCTTGTTTGGGTCTTCTTAAACGTTTGGCAATCTAACATGACTTCGATGGCCTCTTGTTTTGGTGTGAATAATTGTTGTTTAATATTTGACTCCGGCTCTTGAAAATAAGTTTGGGTTTCGCTTGAAGGTTGCAAGCCAAATATGTATTTAAGACGCTGATCAATTTTCACCTGTAAAATGATTAAAAATATATTTAATAGCTGAGCTATAGACCTAATGTTAATATTCAAAGTTTAACTCTTCATTGCAATGAAATTTATCTAACATGATACGTATCTAAAATATTGAAAGTTTAATTTTAAGATTAGTTAGCAGAATCTATTGAAACATAGCTTTAATCAAATCATTATGATACCAAAAGATCTTTAGAACTTATGTGCTTCGTAGGTAGGGCATGTTAATCCATCGGTCCTGGATTTTCTGTGACAGCAGACGTTAAGCCAAGTCAAAGGCCTTATAAGGCTTACAAACGCTTTGACAGTCCAGTGATAACTAGCTCGACGTCACCAATCCGCCTGACATCAGTTCACATTCTAAAAATAGCAACAAAACATAGACATCATACCTGAGCATCCTGCGTATTATGCGTGTTTGTGATCAGAGCGAATATCTTCGCTTGAACTAGCGCATTAGCGGCGGGTAGAGCTACACCAGCAGAACTGCGTGCGCGACGCCAGAGCAACAGGGCGCGACAGATGGCAACACTGTTGAGGCTTGCAATACTTATGTGTTGCTTCAGTGTTAACGAGAATAAGCGACGGGTAGTCCATTTTGTCGCTAAAATAATTCACACATACTATTTTATTTACGCTTTTACATTTTATTTACAATTTGCTGATAGGATATAAAAACTAAGCTTTATTAGAAGCTAGAAATCAAGTAATCAAACCAACATTCGCTACATTAGGCAAAGAAAAGCCGAAGTAAAATTTTACTTGAATTTACTTTAACTTGTAATAAATAAATAAAATTCTTTATTGCATACTTGAACAAATGGTGAACTTAATGCCAGAGGGCATTTTCTGCTAGTCAACCATGGGTAAAAACGAGAAAACAAATGGTGGTGCAACATTGGAATTCATGTTCACAATTTATATAAATACCTATAAGTATCCATTTACACTACATAGATACACATATATACACATAGATATTCATATAAAGATGTATATCAAATTCAAATGCTTTATTCTCAAAATAAGACATTATATCACTTTCTGAAGTCAATAAACTATAAGTTACCTGTACCGTTTCGAATTCAAAATGGCGTTCTGGTGAGAAGAATGCCGAAAGAAACTCTCCAGCAGTCGCTTTTATAATTTTGATTAATCAATACAAACTATCAAGTAAATGTTTATGTTTACAATGCCTTTTTATCATCAAGGAAGTCTTGAACTGTGTATGTGTGTTTTTCGCCAAGTTGCTGTTTTACAAAAATTTTAAACTTTTTTAAATTTAATTGACATAATTATACAGGCATTTAATCGTAAAAACGGATACATTGTCCTTTAAATGATTTATCTATTTTCTTAAGACTTGTGTGGATCAGAGCAAGTTTGTGTCTATTTCGAGTATTACGATTATGAATATCGCTATTCTATTTAAAGCAATCAATATCATATTGAGACGGTAGATTAAGACCTGGATTTCCTAAAACATTAAGTTCCTGTAGTCTATTATTAATCAATATTATTTACCACAAGAATGTTTATAAATAAACACATGTTTGATATTTTGTAGTAATATTTAAATGAAATAGAATCTTAGAAATAACAACAAGTATAATTTAAGTCAGGCAGCAGCTGTCGCCTACGTAAAATACTGAATAATTGTGTTTTATGATAAAAATGTGATATTTACCTGTGTTAGGAACAGAGAGGTAATGTCTTTGAGTCCCAATCACTGCACTGAGAGTGCTAGGTCCAGAATCTTTACATAATAAAGTTTGCGCCTCCATAAGCCTTCCTACTGCCAAGTCCACTGAAACAACAATGATATATCACTTTATTTTATATCAATGTATTTGTTTCATCTCGACTATAAACAAACTACAACTACTACATCAGCTATTCTAGGATCCAGTAGATAAATAAATTGACCATAATAAGTAATATTCCGTATTAATCCATCAGTGCGAAAATCAGACTCACACTTGACGTTTTTTAACAAGAACAAATTCCATCGTTTTAAAAGTCGGTTAAAAAGGAATAATGTTTAGTTCATTATAAAACCTTCATGAAAACCTCATTTGAGAACCCCCATTTTTAAAGTCCGTTGAAAGCTTTAATATTATCTTTTCGGGGCAGTGGCAGTGGTGACCAATTGGTCATGCAGTTGTACAACGGACCCTGTAAATTTCGGTTTTCTAATGTTCAACTATTTAGTTGGACAACGGGGAAAAAAATTCCTTGTTTGTACAACCAGTTGGACATAATAGTTGGACACAGGGGAAAGACCCGTAAATTTCACATACGTTTTTTACTGACACATGGCAGGTTTCTTCGCAATGTTTTTCTTGATCGAAAAGCCAGTGGTGTGAATATTCAATGTACTTAAGAAATTAAGAAAAAGGCACGCCGTGCTTGTACCTCCGCCCCTTAGAACGCGAGACAGACACCAAAACGTCTTGGCCATAACTGACCATTTTACAATTACTTATTATTTATTCACTGCTTACTTACAATTAATATCTCCGTATTTTTCGTACGCTTCGATAATACCCGCCTGTGATAGCTGCACTAGTTTTGCCGCCACGGATTGCTTGCCACATCTACAGTAATATATCTGAAAATTAAGAACTTCTTTTACAGTCTAGGATTGGAGCTTATAAGACTATACCTATCAAATATTATAGACTAGCTGCCCGTCCCGGCTTCGCACGGATGGACTTTTATTTTTTAAACATTTTGAGATAAACGTAGAGTAAATCTTTATGCATGACATAAATGGTTTTTTTTTTCAAAATACAATTTATATTTTTATCATAAACATATTTTTATTCTCAAAGTATTTTTCCTTGAAATAAGTCAAAATATTGAATGTAGGTTGCGTCCGCTGCGTAGGGAGGGAGCAGGGAGCCGACCGCGCGTATGAGCCAATCACGGCGTTTATTTTTCTGTTAGCGTTTTGTTTAGATTGACATTTTTAAATTTGTAATGTCTTTTGAATAGAATTTCCGATTTAAATAATTCAAAAAGTAATCTACAGGTATTGAATCAGTCTTGAATACTTGTTTAGATAAGAATTAATGCAAAGATATGCATAACATGGTCTGATTTAGGTCGGCATTTCTATCAAGTTTTAAAAGTAAATAAGTAGTTATAGTGACTTAACTACAATAGTTGAAATGTTCGTCACATAAATGTTTGTATTATGCGAAAATCGAATCCACGCCCCGTCGAGTCAATATCCATTGAGCCACGGAACCGACTTTATACTTTATAATATGTTTTTCCTGAAGAGTAGATTATTTTTGAACATAGTACTTAGTGATTCTTGGAAGATGTGTATCAAAATATTACAAAGACAAGACCTTAAAGATCTTAAATCTTTAATTGAACCTTAAATGTTATAAAGCTTGTACAGTTATTTTCACAACTTTTTTAATTTTTTTTTATGCTCGTTTTGTTCTATCCCTAAAGGTAAATAAAATGTGGTATGTATCAACATATAATTTAATCTATAAGAATAGACTTAAAACTAGTCCAATCATGTATGGGTAATGACAATGTTTTTCTAAATATTTTGTGTAAGATGTTACCCTAAACCAATATTGAATCATAAATTGTATTTTATCATTTCCCCTACACGAAAAAAATGCGATTTCTTTTCTTACCCAGCACGTGGTTACCATTGTCTGGAGGCTCATGAGTATATTCTTTTTATTTTTTTCTGACTTTAAGTCCCCCTGACTGTCAAAAATTGTCAGTTTCCAACTATTTATGTTACAGGGTCTACAATCAGTTTCTGCATTTTATGAACCACAGCCTAAACAATCACTTTACTCATATAGACGCCCTTCGAAAGCGTTTAAACAGTGTAATCGTGAGGTGTGGTGCGCGGCGAGACGGAAGGCGAGTGCACCCGACAACCCTATATCGTCACATATGGCTAGACGGGTGTTGTCTAGATGTTGTCGAATTTAACAAAAGCTATCTACTGCATTCATACAACAAATACTGAAAATGACAATATGTAGTTAGTCGATGCACGATTCCGCCTCGCTCTTGATTCTTGGATTTTTTTTGTACATAAAGGTTCAATCTTTTAATCAATCAACCAAAGATTGATTTCAATGTATGGAGAGCTACTCGTAAACATTTTTTTTTTAAATTTTATCACAAAACTGTATGGCAGTTGGGAGTTCACACAAGACATATTAAAAATAACTATAGTCACAATATTATAAGATACTCACAGCGGCATTAGACATGAATATTACTTTTGTTTCAACACTTTCTTTACTTGTCAATTCTTTAGATAATTTTCCACCCAAAGTCATCATTCGAATCAGGTTGTCATTAAATCCTTGTCCATAATACAGCAAAGTTCCCACGTTACGAAGATACGCCTCTCTGAAAAATAAAATTAACTACTTCAGGTATTTACATAATATACATTTTGTTATGGTTTCTAAATAAACACAAACACACAAACACACAAACACACACACACACATACACACACACACACACACACACAAACACAAACAATAATCATGTTTTATTTCATTTAAAAACCTCTAATAATATTATATAACATAAATATAGCTTTGTTTCAAATACAAAAACCTTAAAAAATATAGTGAAATAAATAAAAAATAATATTTGCATCATTAAGGAATTCATTACACATTGTACGAGAAAAATATTAAATGAGTATATTGACAAATAATATTGATGCCACCTCTTGATGCGCGAAAACAGAATTTGTCAGCATAATGCGACATGTGTAACAATAAAATTTTGCAAGAAAACTTTATAACTTATTTGAATATTGAGCCAAGTCACAACGGATATACGGTAATATAATTGATGTATCGCAGTTCTTTTACTGAATTTTATTATATTAAGAAAGCTAGGTATCGTAAAGCGAAGCGTCGGGCCGTTAGGTTATTTTTGTGAACATTTCGGCCAACGAAGTTCCTACATGTTGAGCCAAGCGACAACAGATATACGCTAGCTGCAGCCGTGAGCATAATGCGACATAAGTAACAGTTGCAGCACGAACACTATATAACTTACTTGTCCCCTACATGTTGAGCCAAGCGACAACAGATATACGCTAGCTGCAGCGCATGAGCATAATGCGACATATGTAACAGTTGTTGCACAAACACTTCATTAATTTTCAACGCATGGCCCAATAGTTTATTTGAAGACACTGTAAAGAAAAAAGCACGAATTAATACGATGTGTACTTAAAAAACAACCAGCTAAGTACATGTTACCACAATATGACAATAAAATTATAATTAGGTATTTGAAAACTTTACAGATTTGTACATACTAGTTTTTATGAAAAGTATTTGTAAACCTTTTCAGATTCTATAGAACACATGGCTGAAAAGTAAGAGAGCGGGGGACACGCAGTTATTAAATATGAAAGCTAAAAATACATAGAACCTCTAATGCAAGTTTATTGACTAATAAATAGGAATTTAATGGGAAATAAATATGTAGTATTTATTGACACTCAACACAACAGATTGCGGGAGAAACAGATTCAATATATATATATATAACTATATATAGAAATTATGAGGCTTTAACATATGGACGGACGGAAAAGGCGATAAGAAGGGTTCCGGGTTTGCCGTTTGCCTACAAAATCCTAAAAAACGGTCTTCATTCTCGCATCAGTAGTTTCTTACATATGTAATAATCATTCATGTTCAAAGTTCAATGTTTGCACAAATTAATCCAATTAAACCATCCCAAGATGTAAAGTCACAATTTCTTTACCCTCATCTATTTTTTTTACAACTTTCGTCCATAAATGTACAGCGGACAATGCCCTTTGTATTGCAGCAAATTCATCTGGTACTGTACGATTTACATCATTCAAATCCGGATCAACATTCTGAAACAAAAAACGGCTTACATTTAATTTTTTCAATTAATATACTTTTTGGCTTACACGGACAATGTAGGAAAACCTTTACAAAAAGAAAAAGGAGTATTCCGAAGTCCGGGTGAATCTACCGAGATTACACTTACCGGATCTGTGATTTTCCAGTCATGCTTTTGACTTGCTTCAGCTATGTCATATTCGGCTTTCAAAAATAGCAGAGTTCCTTTAACTATCTGTTGCTCTGTTGATAATGCCTGCAATCAATACACAAATAAAAAAAGGCCACGTCAGTTAGATACCAATTAGGGGTGATCCCCAAATTATCATCAGCCTTCCAGTGGCATCCTGTAGATTTAGCCAGGACCTTGTCTACCTTCATCTGTAGTAGTGTGTGTGACAAAAACAAATGTTTTAGGGGAGGTGGGTCCTTATATATACTATAATACGGAAGTTCGCGTAGGTGGTTGCCACTATTATCTAAAGGTTATCTGTTAGTTGAAATATAACCTACTAATCGCCTCTGTTTAAGCTATGTTGATAGATGAATTTTCTATGGGATTACTAGAACATGTTTGTTTATTGTATATAATAAAATTCAAGGATTTGAATACATATACAGTGCAACAAACTTTTCTGACACTATAAGCTTGGCTGTTTTGTCGCTAGTGTCGTTGTAAGTTCACACATTTCTATATGGCGTCTGTATAGTTTTGATTTATGACCACCGGGTCAAAAAGATTGTTGCGCTATAATACAAGAGCAGAGATTAGCCAAAAAATAAATTAAAACTCACATTAATATTTTGTAGTTTCACCAATAAATTGGTAACAATTTTAACGAAATGCTCATGGTGTATAGTTCGTACCACTGATGATGTTTGTATAACAATCCCATATAGATCCTGCAATAACACATCTTCTTTTTCAGCTAAAAAAGAAATACAGAGAAAGTGTAACATATCACTAGATTTTATTTCAAAGCCAAAATTTACCTAGCTAAGGTAACCATAACAATAGGTCGGGTTTGAAAGCAATTCAGTTGCAATATCCAATACATTTTAATTAAATTCTAGTATCAAGAGAGTTACATATATAGCTACCTATACACGTTATTTTTTGCATAATTTGAAAACGACTCACTCATTTTCACCATTCTCTGTTATCTCAGTAATTTTTAACAAGCAACTAGCTTTTGCACGCGGCTCTACTTGTGATTTTAACAAATAAAACGGAGGAGGCACTTTACTCTTACCATTCAACCAATGAGAGTATTTTTTCTCTATAAGATTATCCATTGCTAGCCAAACCCCAGCTATGGGCAAGATAGATGGCCACAGCTTGACATATGTTTCGAATTCGTGTTTTAATAGCATACTGAAAAACAAATATTTCATTATATTATAAGCATACAAAATATTTAAGTCAGCTCTGTTGGTTTTTTTTTTTATATTATACCAGTAATGTGGCAAACAAGCTTACGGTCCGCCTAATGGTAAGCGGTCACCGTAGCCTATGGACACTTGCAACACCTGGGGCATCACTTGCGCGTTGCCGACCCTTAAAAAATCTATTAACTTCTTTCTTGAAGAACCCCATATAGTATAGGTTCTTAGAGCAAAAACATTTTTTTTCTTGACACAAGTAAGCCACTTCCTGTAGGTGTTTCTATAGTCAAAAGAAGCCGATTAGGATCAGTAGCCCACTGAACCAGAGGGGAGGTTTCACAGTTCATTATAAAAATTATAACTCATAATGTTAAGCTAGTAGATTGAGTTTGGTATCATTTTTGGGTAAATCAATAATGTGAAATAATTTTTTGTATAAGAAATTTATATTTTTGTAAGCAATATCTTAAAAATTACACAATTTACAATTTCTTCAACCATATTTCGTTGCTTTCAGTCACAATAAATAAAAAACTGCTCTTGTTTTTTACAAATCTAATAACAATAACTTTAAACGAGCTAGCTAGGTTTCATTTTTAGAAAACGTTGTTTTATCCATGTTTTCAGGCAAAGATAAACTAAAAATATGACTTTTCCTGACATCTATTGGCGAGTAGTAATACTATTAGTGCACAACAACACTAAAGCTACTTGACACTAGATGGCGTTGTTAAAAAGAAACGAGCAAAGCTCGGTCCCCAGATACTAAAAATTATAAAAGTAAAGCGCTCCTTATTTAGATTCGATAAAATAAAAATTTTAAGTACCTCAATGAACAATAAAACCAAAAAAAAAAATTTAAAAGATGCACCGTAATTTATTTTTACCAATGACATCCGAAGTAATAATTCCGTGGACCTACTGTGCTGTCAATTAGATGTTTTTTATGTGTATGTATTAGTATCAGTTGTTTAGTTCCCATAGAACAAGTTTTACAAAATTTTTTTTACGGAAAAACGACTATTTTCGTATTATACGTAGGTATCTTAAAATAGTGTTTTGAAACATTTTATACAGTACTTCACCTCGGGCGAAAGGTTGCTGCTTTGCAAGTCGCAGGTCCAAGCCGACATGAAATACCGCTGTCATCTCTAAAGGAATGGGGGTGTTGGGGTGCGTGGGTGGGGGTGCACCTAGAAACCAACTTGGCCCTTTTAATTTCGTACAATGACGTGCAGAGTTCTGAGGAATTGATAATGCAGTAAAGTTGAGGAATAAGCTCCATGCCTAGGCTTTCTCTATGCACTACAGTATGGGGTTTTCCAGAAAAAAATGACAAGCGCGCGACTAATGTTGTAAGCGTCTATAGCAGGGTTTTTCAAAGTGAGGTAAACATACTAATTGGAGTACGCCAGTCAATCGTAAGGGGTACGCGAGAAAATTTACCTTATGGCGGCAGCTAAGCTGTTTCGCACGTGAAGCAAGCATGACGGGTGACGGCGCACGCGCGACTAATTGCACATGGTTTGGTGCGCGGCGCGGGGCCAATTATGATTGAAATAGAGCAAAATTGCGCTGAAAAAAACAAGACCATTTCCGAAAAAAAAACAAGCCCACCCATCATATTAAATAATTAACAAAAGTAACTTATAATTATTGCTGTTTTGTATTTCTCCTTTAAAAAATACCTTATCTTTCCTATTTTTAGTCAATTTTTCGTTCATTCAGGGGTTCGCGTCTATCTTCATAGTCTAATAGGGGTATGTGGAGCTATAAGATTGAGAAACCTTGATCCATAGACTGCGATAACTGCTTAACATCAGGCAAACATATAGCTTGTTTTAAATTTTTGTGGTTCTAAAAAACAAAGTAAAAGTGAAATAATATGCCTATTATAAAAAAAAGACTACACATCGTGTTTTTCATGACAGTTCCCTTCACAGAGACACAACACAACAAACATCTAATTGATAGCACAGTAGGTCCACGGAATTATTACTTCAGATGTTACAAAAATAATAATGATTGCACAAAATTTTAATATTTTTTTTTGGTATTTATATCTATATATATATATATATATATATATTTGGTATAATATGTTTGGTATAAATAATCAGTTGTTAAGGTCCTTATAATTTATATTTTATCGAATCTGTATTAAAAGCGCTTTACTTGCATAATTTTTATTTGTCAAAAACAACAGCAGTTTTTTATTTATCGAGACTTTAAACAAAAAAGTGTGGTTCAAAAAATTTGCAAATTGTGTAATTTTTAAGAAAAAGATTTTTTATACTTATTTGGTTTCTAAGGTGTGAGGACAAATTTCCTGCCGATGGCATGCAGTGCGATAGTAGAAAATAGCCGTGGGCATCATTTCAAACAATTCCTCAGAACACAACCCATTGTACCAGTGTTAGAACACATACAGGGAAGCAAAGTCTCGCCTCAGACTTAATACTTATTACTTATCGATACTTAGTATCGAGCCCATACCGCAGTGAGACAATTCTCACAGCCCATCGCTAACGAGACAGGAGGGCCAAGCTGGTATCAAGGTGCAACTGCCTAGAGATGGCAGCAGTACTCCATATGGAGCAGAACTTGCGACGTGTAAAGCAACAACCTCTGCCCTGATGTAAAGTACTGCTTCGCTCTGTTGAGTATGGTAAAAGTTTTTTGAACGCCAGTTTCACCTTGTATTACAAATGATCTCGGAACTAAACATTGCTCGAGATTGATGGAGAAGGATCCCAATTCTCTTGGAGATGGAATGTGCCAGTAACAATAACGTGTCTTCATCCATTCTGTTGTGCGTGCGTAGAAAGACAGAGACGTGTGTCGTGGCAGCGCGGTTAGACACAACTGGACGCTAAATCGCCGATTCCCAGTGTGCGGGGTCGGCCGGCGCGCACTTGAATTTTTCTATCGGACATTGCTCGCAATTTGAGGCTGGCCTAAGTAACCCGGGATGCGGGAGCGGAGCGCTAAGCGCGAGCCTTGCGTTAGATAGAACTTAGAACGGTTACTTATTCTGTGGCATTTACGAATGGCAACAGCTAGGTCAGCCTAGTATGGCATAAAAAGCGCAAGTAGAAAATGAGTGTCGTGCATGTGCTGGCTTGTTGGAAAAATTTACTTTAAACCTCTTTGGGTGGGGTAGTTGCCCCAGCGCCCCCATAGATCCGCGCCTGACTGGAGAAATAAAAAAAAGACTTATTAGTACAGGCCAGACTTGAGCTTTCGCCATTCTGAGGGCGGGATACAAAAACCTAGGCCACAACTGACCTTGCAGTCTTTATATTTATTTTTATCATTATTACCCACCTGAATTTAACATTACGTAAGAACAGTTTCAAATTCCCATAATCCCTATTTTTGACAACCATATCACAGAGGTCCAAAACTGTCATCATTTGAAACTTATCCTGGTCCATTTCCATCTGATCACCCTCATTTTGTCCTAAATTCTGCTTTAATGCCTTAGATTTTATATCCATGACTAGGTTCATATATTTGTCTGTACTGAGACCCTCTGGCTCCGCAAACACAAGACTCAAATAAGCATCTTTTAAAGCATTTTCAAATAGTTTAAAATCCATTTCACATATACTTTTATTATACAATGCTCTGCTAATATTCTTTAGTTCTACATCGCTTTTTAGATGACAATACTCTTGTGTAATGTAAATATCAAATAGTTTTATAGAGAATCCATGAAGATTTGCTTTATTTAATAGTATTGCAGTATTGTGGACATCAGTCTGAAGCTTCCTAAAGCATTTATCGAAATTTACGCACCCTTGGTTAAATAATGTGTTCAAAACTGAGTATTGTTGTTCAACAACTTTGAAATAAAAGGGTAAAATCTCATTTATATCTATACTATGAGTTAAAGATAAGGAAATGAAGTATTTAACCAAGAAAGATAGCCGTAAGGAATCATGCAATCCAGTTTTTATTTTACATCCATCACACTTTGACAGTTGTTTGGTGTGACACATTCTTTCCATCAAAAACAATATTAATTGTAACAAAACTATTTGTGTATCTTTTGCGAAATAATCAGTCCACTTCTTTTTCTCACAATTTGCAACAGTATACTCTATGTAATGTCGTAAAAATTGACCCAAAAATGGATATGATAAATTTAGAGTATTATCATAACCTAACTTTTTTGTTGTTTCACATGATTTAAGCATGGAACTTAGCACAGTTTCAACAAACGCGGTATTGACACTATCTGTCAAAATACAACAGTATGAGTTTAAATAAAATGTTTGAAAACAGTGGAATATATCTGGACGGTGTCCAAGGATTATTATGCATGCTCTAACTGCAGTGCTTAAGGCTGTATCTTTGAAATGTATTTTAGATGCATTTTCGGTAACTGTATATAGGCAATCATTCAACTTAACATATAAATCTAAGGTTTCTTTCTCTCCTAATTTTATAAAGTTTTTTAAATCTGGATTCTTCATTAAAACATTAAAAATTTTCATATAAAACTCATTCAATTCCTTCGAATATCCATCACTATATAGTAAGTACAACTTTTTTAGCAGAAATGTTAAAACATTTCCACAAAATTGCACTGTGTCATATATTTCTACAACATTTAATATGTCAACAGTCAATTTTGGCAGTAATTTTATTATGGCAAGCTTTTCTGATTTTAACTTTTCAAAGTATAAAATTCTGTCTACCATTAGATTCCAGTATGTTTTAGAATACTCAGAGTATAACTCAGATTTATCACATTCAAAAGGCATGTATGATAATTTCAATATCAATTGTGGCACAACAGGAGCATTCTGAAATATAATACAAAAACAAAAATCAGTAAGTAATCACAAAATATATGTTGCCACAGCTGTTGTACATCCCCACTGCAGGGCAATTGGCCTTTGTTTAGTTAAAGAAGGCTTAGGCAATATATTTCACTGTCTAGTCTGGATTGGGTATCAAGCTGGCTTGACTGAGAGTTTTCAAGCTGCCCATTAAGTCTCTGACTTGGCTTAACCACTGCTGTCATATGAAAACAGCTGTTGTTTGTATTTTTATATATTTAATAATTGTATAAACAATATCATATATTTCAACTTGGATCAACACAACTAAAAAATTTAAGTGAATCTACTATATAACAAAAGGGTGCAAGTAACATTGACATGAATCAAGCCTTTAGCCTAGATACTGAATTCTCTCAGCCAAATCTTATTATACCCTGCTAAACTGCGACAGGTTCACATCAGCATATAAAAAAAACTGAATTGATTAAGCACTCATGCAGTTAATTCACCCAATTTTTTTCTCTGTGTAGCCATACTCAAAAGTGTGCTCCGCCCTGCCCTGCAAAGCCCTGGGATTCCACAAATATAATGAAAACAGTTTCATACCTCCCATTTGATGAAAAAAATTTCATCAACTCACAGTAGAATCTATGCTTATGTAAGGTAGCAAATTTTAAATGATTTTTAATGAATAATAAACATAAATCATTTTTTGATAATTCTAGTACTCCATAAAACATCTATTGTTAATACTCAAAACAGTTTGAGAACTGTTGCTGTATGTTAATACATGTTTTTTGAAAAAAATGGACTGATACAACCTTTATAGGTCTATATACAGGACATGAAATAGAAGTAGAAAATAGAAAACATACCTGTCTCACAATGTACTTGTGTATATGATAAATGCATGCCAAAGTTTTGACTTTTTCAGTTTTGTTTAGATGTTGAGTTTCACGCATGCAGTCTATGCTCAACATCACTAATTCTTTGCAATTGATTTTCTCCCGCCATGATGGGACTTTATCAAGATTTCTGGAAAAAGTTCAACATATATTATATTGCAAACTAAGCATAAATATGCATTACTGTGTTGTGTTCAAAATGTTTGTTTGACAACAGCACTGGTAATAAAACTTTTCTATCGTGCAGGCAAATGTAACTTGGACATTTTGTGATGTCATACTGTATTAATCCTGTCAAGTTTAGTTTAATTGTTTGGAGAGTTTGGACTAACCCCTTCACAGGATGGTTCTCAGAACAATAGTCATAATAGATGGGGAGTTCAGCAGCATCTATTTAACAAGGAATGTTCCTCTGCTCCTCAAACATACAATATAGCTGAGGTTGAAATCTTGACGCCATCCAGGGCATATAAGGACTGTGTAAATAGTTAACGGATACCGTATATCACCCAAATGGTGTAATTTTAGGCCTACGTGTTGTGCCTATAATGTTCCATCAAAATAATATCTGATCCGAGTAACTGAACGGAAATTTGCAACCGCAAAACATGGTTGCATGGGCCATCAAATTGGGGGTGTATAAAATTACCTGCAAAGCGTACAAAGTACATTGACGGAAAATTGTCCTTGGTTTTTTGTTGATATTTTTGGTAAAATAGATTTGTAACCCTCGTACACCTCGGCAAGATCAAACCAATCGCTTTTTGAACCATTAGCCTTTAATTTAGCTATAAAATTATCAGCTTCCATAATTACTCCTACTAATAATTATCAATTGACTTAGTTTAGGGAGTATGTATCATGAAACATATAAAAGGATTTTCGAACAAGGTTAACCGTTATTTAATTTTTTTTAAATATATCAAAACAAAATCATACTAATGTTGCCAAATAGTGACGTCTAAATTTCGGAGGAAAAAGCCTAGATAGTTAACTTATTTCGAACATAAAAGAAAATATGGTATTATCTTCCCGTGACAGAAATTTTACTTATATAGAGATATTGTTCAGTATGATTTATTTATTAAAGATTGAAGGGACGATTACTTACCTTTACCCTTATATAAGGCGGAAATTTTGTAAATTTTTAAAGAATCGGGAATCTTTGATACATACATTGGTTAAAGAATCCAGGAGACGAAGAAAAATCGACCTTGAGTAAAGCTACTGACATATCATACAAGTCGATGCTTTTTTTCGTTGCAATGTCTTTGTTGATAATTTTCTAGGTTTCCTTTGGGGTAAAATTTTTTAGCTAACACACTGCGTCACACAGTGATGAAGTCTTCGTTCATGGCATCAACAGCAATAGACAGTGGACTTAGTCATTATTAAGTTTAGACTTAAGTCGCCAAAACCACTCCTGTTTAGATTTAGGCCGGCCGCATACTACGAGAAATATCCGATAGAAAAATTCTAGCGCGCCGCCCCCGTCTCGGCATACATTTTGTACTAAGTCCCACACACTGTCGGGGTCACCAATTTAGCGTGTGTGTGATGGATGCGGTCAAGATAGGTTGGTAAGGGTGCAGGAATAAATACTACAGATAGTACTTCGGTATTAAAAATATGTATTCAGTTAAGAGCTGAATTAGTAAAGTACAATATGCTCTCAGTGAGCGGGCACTAGTATCCAGAACGGTCGCGCGGGGGTAACTAGCGAGGACACGTACATGGGTGGCGTGTCAAGCTTGTTTCGCTGTGTAAGCAAAATATTATATCGTATCTACGGTGTGGACCGCCATAGCAGTATTTCTCCCAGCTGAGCCACAAAGGTAGTCTATCAACTATCAGTTATATGTTATTGTTTTCAGCTTTTCCAGACATCCCACTTTTGACAAACTGTATTTTGTAATTGTGTAAATTAAATATAAAATACTAAAACATTTTTTTTAATACTTGTAACAACCCTGTCTCTCAATTGAGTTTTTGTGCTGATACCTACGCGGCGGCGACAAGTGTTTAATAACAAAGGAGTCAATTAGGGTTTCTTCTCCATCATCCTATGGGTGCTGAGTTGCGGGTTTGGGGAAGAGAAACTTACAAGCTTCCATGATCCGGGCAGAAGCTCAGGGGTGAAAACATATCCGGGGAAATAGAAGGGAATCTACTTATGGAGCCTGTGTGGTCAGTGAATTCTATGAGCTGAAATAAAATAAAACGATACGAAATAAAAGCGAAATAAAAACGAAGTAAAAATGAAATAAAAACGAAATAAAAACGAAGTGAAAATAAAATTAAACCAGTAAATACGAAGTATAAAGGTAGAGAATGATGTAAGATAAAAGTAGGTACGCTAGGTTTGTGGGTTGAATAAAAAAGATTATTCACCTACGGGGATTACCTCTTGGGGGAGAAGGCACCCCTCCGGTGAATGATGATGATGTGGTTGTAGTGGATGTTGTCAGTGCGAATCAAAAGGCGTTTTGACAAACCAGATATGAACTCTGTGAGTGATTCGGTTTTGGTGTCTCCAGCTATGGTGAATTAGCGGACGTAGCGTCCCGTGCCAGTTATTATACGTAGCAACTTATTTTGGACAACCTGGAGCTTGCGTTTGCTGGTAGAGGATAGAAGTCCGTACCAAGCTGGGGCTACGTAGGTTAGCCTTGAACGGATGTACAATTTGTACAGGCGAATTTTAGTTTTGAGTGGTAAGTCAGAGGAAAGTACTGGTCTAGAGCCGCCCGTACAGCGACCGCGCGTGCTGACATATGGTCTAGCATTTTACGCATATGCAAGGGGCGGTTTATAATGCAACCAAGGTTGGTTGCGCTGGGTTCCCACTCAATAGCTTGGTCGCGAAACACAAGTTTCGTTGGAAGGAGCCCGTGCAGGCCGGTCAAGATTGCAGTTGTTTTGCTGGCATTCACAGCTATTTTCCACTTGTCCAGCCAGCCAGACAGAGTGTCCAGGAGTTGCTGCATTTTGTTAGCTGCTAATTCAGTTTCGCGAGAGGAGGACGTGTAAGCAATAGAGGGGGAACAAGCAGAAATCTACTGTTTACGAAAGTAAATAAACTTCAACTGTCACTGTCAAATTTCGACAACGGGTAGATTTTTAACCGCAACAAAAATCAACTTACTTAATACAACTAAATACGTAGTATTTTGGGGTCGTTTTCTGGACCGTAGCCTGTATTGCATCCATATACTATTATCTGTGATAGTATATTTGTTTCCTCTTTGGCAGCTTGCCGCCGCTTTATCGATTGTTTTCTGCCTGTTTTCTATACATTACTACTTATAAATAACATTAACTTATAAATTATTAAACAAGGTATGATTTAACTACAAGTAATGGTCATAAATAATAAGGAGGATTTATTCGAGTCTTGAAATAACACTGAAATATTAATGGTTTTGCTCCTTTGAGGTTATGAGGTAAGGGATAATATAATTTGTATGTTCATTTCTGTCTAACAACTTTTCTCCTCGTAGTCGAATTAGAGTCAGAGTAACTAAAAGGCGTTAAAAGCGACTTTAGTATGTACCCTAATAAAGTAAAAGTTTAAGTAGGGGTGCTTAAAACACCATAAAAATGTTTCGCTTTAAAGCATTCGCATCTTCTAAAATCGAATAATCTTAAAGAAGTAAGACACACAAATGAAATGCAAAAATTCTTAATAAGCAACTGTGCTTTTTTATCATTTAAGACATTTTTTTGCAAAAATAGCTCGTGCCCAATGAGTAAATATTTACCATAAATACCTTATCGGTAAACGGGCAAAATGGGACACTAAGGAAAGTTCAGTTTTATGTTCCTTGCATCCCCTTTTAGTAACTGTGACCGTAAATACTTCATTGAGGATGCGAAATATTTTAAAACATACCAATATCACATATTTACAGAATAAAATATATTTTTAAAGTTGCTGTCCATCAGTTAACCATCACACTACTAAAAAATTATAGGCCCACTCAAAAAAATTGCACCATTTGATTCATTAATATAATTAAATAATCATGTGAATTGCCAAAAGTTACTGACAGTCAAATAAAACAAGAACAATGATTGATTTAGTTTAATTGAAATGATAATTGAAACATAGAGGGTGCGTTCAAAAACTAAGTGTTTCAACACTTGAAGAGTTGTTTCTCTAAACCGAGAATATCAGAATGAAAATCGATGTTTTCATTTTACACAAGAAAATGTCAATTAGAATGAGAAAAATTTAATTTCAATCAGTATGAACAGCATTTTTTCCACTCGGCTTTTATTATTAGGGTTCATTCTGGATAGGATAGTGTCAGTGTCATAACTTGTAAGTTCAGTATCTCAATAGCCCTCCAGTGAATTTTTCACTCATTAGTGTTCATGTATTTATATTTCTAATCAATTATTTGCATACAAAATGTGTTTAAAGGCCACATAGATGAATTGGCATTGTAATGTTGAAATACAGTAAAAGCTCCTTATTCGCAGGGAATACGTTCCATAAATATGCTGCGAATACAGAAACTGTGAATGCGGAATGGTAATTTATATTGGATTATAGGGAATACGTTCCTAGGTTGATTCGTTGACATTGAATGAGTGTGATATGGATGCAAACGATCATGCATTTCTATTTTCACTTTAAGCGGTAACACAGATTTTTTTCGTGTCGAAAATCGTTTCTTATTTTTATAATCGACATTATAAATCAATCAGGAAGACAGCGGTAGAGAAGTGTTATACGTGTTATTCGATCCCAATTTTTGTATGGAATGAAAAGACGAAACAATTAACATGCAAAGCGGCTCTTACCAAAATACGGAACTCTACTATGTAGCAGCATTTAAAAATATACTTTATGCATTGAGTCATAAGGTTGCTTTTATTCTGTTTGTTTACATTCTCTAAAACGCGGCAAATGCGGCTTATGTCAAAGGCCGAACCAATAAATCATTTAACAACATATTTTAGGCAATGTTGTAATAAGGTCTATTTTACTTTTTTATTCATCCATTTGACGACGCGTTTACAAAGGATATTGGATTGGATACCTATTAGAATCCTTTTTATTATTATGTTTGTAGGGAATAGATCCGCAAATAAAGAAATTTTAAAATTTTGATTATATTCTGCGAATATAGGAATGGGGTCGCATTTTTTTAATCCGCGAATAGTGAAAACGCGAATGAAGTAAGCGCGAATAAGGAGCTTTTACTGTATATGCATATTCATTCATTTATAAAGCATTTTTTCATCAAAATAATAGTAAAATAAAGTTATTTTTTTTTATTTTTAAACCCCCTAATAGCAATTTTGTTATTTTTAGACTGAAATCTCTAATTCTTGGATCTAAATATACATTAAATTAATAAACTAATGATATTTATTAATTTAAAGATTATAGATATCTTCTTTTGCAGGAGACTATTGAGATGTTTTAAAAACTTGTAGAAATAAGGAGGTACTTTATTAATAGTTTAACCTAATAAATAATCTATATAAGCATAACATATAACAAACAAAATTTTAATATTGAAATGTAATGTTTTATAATTTTTAATTTAAATTTATAACAGTTGACATTATCATATGCAAGATTTCTGGTTTTGGCCTAATAAATCTCTTTTTGCAGGAGAAAAAACAAAGATGAGGGATTCAATGTGGTACAATCTTCTCTTGCTCATGACAGCAGCTATATACTTCACATCTTCAAGTCTGCTCTTCAATAAAGTCTATGATACAATAGAAATTGTGATAGATGAGCTGTTTCATATACCGCAGGGCTTGGAGTATTGCAAACACAATTTTACATACTGGAATCCTAAAATTACAACACTGCCGGGACTATATCTTGTATCTACCATTTTACTTTCTCCAAAACTCTCTTGCAATACATACAATTTAAGGTATACAAACCTACTTGCTTCTTGTGTAAACTTTTTTCTTTTTGCATCTATACTGAAATATGTTTATGGTTACAATGGTGAAAGTAAATCTAAAATAGTGTTGCAAGCATTGAATATGGCACTATTGCCTCCATTATATTTTTTTTCTCATGTTTATTATACTGATACACTTTCATTAATGTTTTTGCTGGCATTCTCTCATTCATGTTTAGTCAATAGACATAAGCTATTAATATTTCTATTTGGTGTATGGAGTATTTTGATGCGGCAAACTAATGTAGTGTGGGTTGCAATGATTTTTGGTCACAAAGTGTTAGATATACTTATAAGAAGCTCTAGAGTGTATGGCAATCAGTATTTAACTAAATCAACCATTAATGACCAATCACCAATTTATCAGCATATAGATTCCTCAAAATTGAAACGCTATTATAATATCTCAGATGTTTTCACAGCTTTGATGTATCATTTAAAAAATTTCTTTATTACGTTCCTAAATTTTCTTTCCTTACAAGACTGTTTGCTGTTATTTACACATATGCTAATAATTGCTTTGTTTATGGTATTTGTTATATTTAATGGCTCTATAGTACTGGGAGACAAAGAAGCACATCAAGCAACCATACACATCCCACAGATTTTTTATTTCTCTATCTTTTACGGTATATTTGGGTTGCCATATGTTTTGACAAGAATTATATCGACTTTAAAACTGATTTTTAAAAATAAGTTTAAAGTAATTGTTTTAGGCATACTATTTGCAATTATAGTTCATTATAATACAATTGTGCATCCATATTTGTTGGCTGATAATCGTCATTATACTTTCTATGTATGGAACCGTTGGTTCGGTAAATATGATTTTGCAATATATGCTATGATACCAGCGTACATATTTCTTTTGTTTAACTTGTATGATAATTTAAAAGATCATAATTGCATATCGTTTTTGTTGCCATACAGTGTAAGTTTGTTTTTAGCATTAGCGTTACAAAAGATGGTTGAAATCAGATACTTTTTGATTCCCTATATTATTTTAAGGTTACGTTTTGTTCGGCCAACATACAAAATGGTTTTATTTGAGTTATTTTGGTATTTAGTATTAAATGCTGTAACATTTTATGTATTTTTTAATAAAGAAGTTTCTTGGACAGACTTTGATTATGTTCAGAGGATCATATGGTAAAATTTATTTTAAATTCTTTTCTGTTCAATAAGTGTTTTGATTTGGGTTGTTAGGTTAGGTTGTGTTATTTTATTTTAAACGTCTATAAACAATACTGTGTATATTGAACAATACTGAAACCAGAGATGCACCGAATGTTCGTATTCGGTATGTTTGGCATATTTTTTTTTATGTTCGTATTCGGCCGACTGTAACAAAACATTAAATTTTGTTTTGTTACAGTCTTCAAATAAAACTATTTTTTTTTTAATCAGTAACCATTCAGACTTTAGGAAATCAACTATTATAATGTAACCATTTATTTTAACGTAAGTTTTTAGTCATCCTTAATTTAAATGAACATAGTTCATGCTTTATTTTAATTTTATTTCAATTATAGACTCACTAGAGATAGTGAGAGGGGTGGGCGAACGCCGCCACTCGCAGAGCGCATTGCCTACGTCTACTAAAATGAGCCGGACATTCGGTTCGGTAGATGTTGGACCGTACATTAGGCCTAACATTCGTATTTGGTTGATCCCATGTTCGGCGCGTCTCTACTTGAAACAATAGTAATCAAAACATTTTTTTGTAAGAAGTTAAAGTTTGTAAGATTCGGGCTTCGATAAGTCAATCCTCAGGTTTGACGGATTTCGCCCTTTGACTGTAATATATATACCAACATACATATATGTATTATCAAAAATGTTAATCAAGTAACCAGTTAATTATTACTGCCAAATTGTTTCTCTCTAATCTAGGTTCGTTAAATTCATTTAAAACAATACACATAATAATCGTTAAATGAAAGATACCAATGATAAAATTATTTACTACAATTCTATAATATTTTTTGTATCAATATAATTTATATCCATTGTTTTTAGTTATTGTTAACAATTATTATATTAATGATTTATAAATTTAAAAAAAGTGAAAATAATTTCGCATTTGTTAATTTAATTATTATTGTTATTTTTTTAAATTAGGTAAGTATATAGAAATATACCTACACCTACAAATACCATATTTTTTTCAACTATATCATAGTATCAATTTAAAAAATTGAGCTAAAATTTTGTTGAGTTTTAGTATATTGTCAGTAATTTTGTCTTCAACACTAGATTTTAGAAGTCAATTGAATATTATAAGCATTACGATATTATTAACATTTCAATTACTAAATATGTCAAAAGAACTTTGTCAAATTGTATATATACCGGCGCATATTCATAAGATAAGCTGATTCCATATTTTGCTGCCGCAATTTTTAGTTAGTGTATTGTGAAGTGGCAACGACAGGTGACAAAAATTATACAATAATTAACGAGTAAATTTTTGTGCAATGTGCATATACGAGTTACAGGTAACTAGCGCCACCATCAGATATTAATTATTTTTCCTTTTTTACAAGTTAATTTTAAAAATGTATACCATAGAAATTATTCATAATAAACTAGTCATAAGCTATATTTAGAATGTTTTTTATTGTTCCTGAACGAATGTATCCTTGATTTTGATTTGGCATGTGTTCACAGGTGTTCCAGAATCAGTACAAAACGTTCTGAATATAACTTCTATGTAATATATATTTGACATATACTTTGTATAAGAGGAAATAAATAGTAAATATATAATTAATGACGGCGCTATTAGGTAGCTAGGTAAGGCCGCGTAAATACGCTGTTTTTGTGCAAATGTTGTAGAAAAACTTTGCAAATTCTAGGTAAAAAAATATATATTGTAATACTATATGTAATATATGCTTTTTTCTAGTGCATTTCCTTACTATGTGATTTACATTTATTGTAGTTAGTACTAAAATCATATACCTAATGTCCGTTTTAAAGCATGTATTGTATTCGGTTTTCATGTGTGTTATCTAATGCAATGATAATAAGTTTTGTCAAAAAGTCAAAATGTTAAATTCTCATTTCAAAACAGAACAGTTTCTACACATCATTATGGTATTACAATTGCTCAGTAAGTCTCATCGTATTATTGCAATATATATGCCGTTGTAGAAATTGGCTTTCTGGCTTATGATGGCGATATACTTAGGCCAGAAAGCTAATTTCTGTAATACTAATGATGTGCATTTAAATGTACTAAAAATCATTATACACTGTCATAAATATTGCCATGAGATGTATTTGTTATAAATTCCTCAGTCCCTTGATGGTTTTTTTTGTATTATACAGCACTTTTTTTTCACTGTTTTAAATGCTATAATAGTTTCGCCACAAAATTTGCTCAAAAATGGCGTATTTACGCGATCTGGCCTATATCTTCGGCTTATATCGAATCTCCCTCTTAAATGCTCATAATAATGTCAAAATATTAGTTTATCACTTGCTATTTAATTAAAGCCTTTAGGATATCAATTTGTCGCTCAATATTTGTAACAATCTCCTTAAATATATATGTTAATCACAATCTAAGACCTCATGTAGACGTCACAGGATGCTGGATGAATAATGAACGGACCGCGTGTAGTGTGGGTGTTGTGTTGCATAGGTTATAATGCGAGCTCCCTCAAAATTTCACCGGGGGTGTTCAGCACCCCTGAGCTTCTGCCCGGGTCATGGTGAGAGGTAAATTCCCCTCCCCCGACACCCGTACCTCAACAACCAAAGGGTGAAAGAGAAGATACCACGAGAGCGTGTACTTACACGTGCCGGATGATTGACCGCCGAATATTTGTATTGATTCGTCCGGCTACTAGTGCCGTTTGCAAGAGGCCTAATTCTCTGATATTGATTAAATATAAGTATATGTAATAATATGTAATCTCTTCATATACTTCTTTATCTTATCTCTTTACTATTTAATGTGCCGGCGTATAAAAAAAATTAATACCAAAATATCCTTTATTCTTATAATTAATTAACATCATATAAATTTGGACTGATTTAATTAAAAACAAAATTTATTTTATAATTTATTAGATAGGATTTAATTAAGAGAAATTAAATTTGCATTTCTTAAAAGTTGTGATAAGTATTGCTGTTTTTGTAACATTATTTTTGGAATAAATAAATTGTCAATATAGAATTTGTTTCATTATTTTTGTATTCAGTTTGTCTGTTTCATATGCACCCGTACCTGAAAGTGCCAACTTGATCTTATTTACATATAGACATCCGTCTGCCTATCTGTCTTTAAACTAATGTATGGTAAAGTAGTCTTCACCAGCCGAAATCTATACTAGGTAAAATATGTTTGTAGTTATGTTGTTGTCTCTAAACTACTAAATCAATTCTGAAAATTATATAACTTATTTCGTTTAAACCTTATGTGAGTGACGAGGTACCTTTTTTCAATTTCAATCATGAATAAAATATTTGATAGGCATGCTAAGCGGCTATGAGTTTCTGAGAGCTTCCAAGTATTAAAACTACTGTTTTTTTTTTAAACTTTATGAAGTTAAAATATTAGTAATATTGACCGAACTATTTGTTACACACGTAACTGGGTCAGAGGTACCCGGGTACCTCTATGTATAGTATAGTAATGAAATCTGATATTACAATACCTACTATTGATGGAGGATTGTCAACCAAACAAAATAATATTATTTATTACAATATTTATTTTGTGAACATTGTTTGCATAAACATTCCTCCAACTCCGAGCAGTGGCGGATAGAAAGGAGGGGCATGGCCTCCCTTTATCGCTCGGATACAATGCGATCACACCAAGGCCTAGGCATAGACGTGCTAGAACCCAGAGCCGTAAAAACTCATAGAAAACAAGGGTTAAATAAGTTCATAATATCAAATGTAATTCAAATAAAAAAAAAAACAGAAGACAAGGCACGAGTAAAAAACCAAGTGGGCGATTCCCATACAAACGGGGTCATTGGAAAGAATAATCCTTGAAACTACTGTTAGTGCCACAAAGTGGAAAAGACTTCCACTTAGTGGAAAATTTGGGACCAAATTAAACCATATATAACATCTTTTTTTACCACAAAATTAAATAGAATTCGAAGATTTACTCATCACCAAATGTAATTGCAATGTAAGTATTTAAAAGTGTCGGCTTCTAAATACAAGATAACTAAAATTGTAAGTGGGATTGTCGACAAGAGTCAGCCCTAAGAACCATTTAAAGCACTAGCGTGTTTAACAAGGAGCTCATAGCGCAGTCGCATAAGTCTATTGGAAACAAAATGTGACGTTAAGCAACGTCGGGATGTTCACTAACCGGCTGGGTGATCGCCTAATGGCACATTTTTCCGAGCTCCTCCGTGCTACGCAGGGCACGTTTAACCGTTGGTCCTGACTGTGGTCATATGATAGCAGTCGCTAAGCAACTATGGCCTTGACCTCCTCCAAGGAGTGGCACATGCCCTTGCAGTAGGGCGAAAAATGGCCTGAAAGAAACTCTCTCAGTTTAATAAATCTACAGGAATCGTTGAAATGAAACCAATGACAAAAATATAATATTTATGTATTAATTTAAGTACAAAAATCACAAAATTTACATTAAAATTATACATAAAAGCAAACAAAAAGTAAAGGACAAATATTTTAATATTAAATTTCATTATATTGTTAACTATTTAAAAATCAAAATGGTAACAAAATATTATCACAATCGTTTAGGAATGTTTTGTGTAAATAAGAAACATTTAAAATTTAACTGAATATTCATAAAACATATACCTATATATTTATTTATTTATATAAAGAACTAACGGCCCAAAAAAGAATAGAAGAAACATTTAAATACAAACATTGCTCTACCTAATTTTAAATGTCCATAGATATCATTAAAATATAAGCATTGAAAAAAAAGGGATATTAATTTTTAGTACTAAAATCATCAAATATTTACATTAAAATTATAAATAAAAGCAGATTTAAACTAAGAGAGAAATATATAATTGTAGAAGAAAATTAATTTAATTATATTTTTTATTTTAAAAAATTTAAAATTGTTTAGTGTTGGAGCTATAAATTAAAAACATTTGAAATTTAACTAAATACTTACTCTTAAATTTTTTTTTTTTTACCTAAAGGCCCCTGCATACTAGTGACTTACAGTTGACAAATGGCGCGACTGTAACTATAAAGTACCGAGTTTCTTACAGAGTTGACACGATCAGAGTGTACCTACATCTGCATAGGTTGCGATAGCTAGCTCTTATAAAAAGAGCGCGGTCCCAGTTATCTCTGATAAAAGTCCAAATGAAGAAACTCCGGTTGCCACGACATGAATAGCATCAGAGTGTACTTTGATCGTGTCAACGATGGATGGCGTCTGCGTATATTGGTTCTTGAGGTGAGGACTAGCAACTTTCAGTTGTCAAATTGCGGAACCTAAAGTTCCTAGTGTGCGGTGGCCGTAAAAGCAACTGTTTTAGTTAATTGATAAGACAAAAATGTTAGTAAATTAAATTTTATTTTTTAATTAGAAACAATCCAAGTTTTGAAACGAAAACACGTTTTGTATTTGTGTAAGATAATAAAATCACTGGGTCAAAATACCTACTATAGTAGACCCGAGTAACTTTCACCAATTCCAATTAGCTATCTACGTTTTAAAAACGTGCAATTTTAAAGCTATAATAAATATAAAATACGCTATGTCAACATTTCTAAAATGCAGTCATTGAACTATTAATTGCCAAAGAAGTTGTTATATTACCATAACATTGAAAACAAGAATTCAAGCAAAGCTCGAGCTTGATAGAGATAGTCTAATATAAAACTGCGCGCCTCTTCAGTTGGTTTTATTATTTAATTGACATTGTGTAACAGCAAATACTTATTAGGCTGATTCATGTTATAGTACGACAACTGTATGCACATAATTTGGCGGATTAGTTGCGCGATAGATCCAAATACTATCATAGTATGGCAAGAAGCTCGTTGTATACGTACACAAGGCATCCGCTCTCGTTATTTGGACGATAAATCCGAATGTATTGAGTTTTGTGTCAAATACGAAAAGTATAATCCGAGTGTCATTAATAACCTCTTTGCGTGTATTGCATATATAATTATTTGTATGCATGTTGCATGTATGCGTGAGTTCAGAGGAGGGGGACGCAGTTTTAGCTCAGATGATCTTACCTAACTTGTGTCGAAATAAAATATTTACACTTATATATTAATTACTATGGTTTATACTATTTGTACTGTTTTTAATATTTAAAATTATATAAAATAGGTACCTATAGTACTTTTTTATTAACTGCAAAAAATATCAGGATTAAATCAGAATCAGAAAAAAAATTAACAACAAACATTAATATTTAAGAACTGTGCCAGCACAGTGGCAATACTGCAATTACGTCAACGTATAGTGCAACTTGTCTGGCCCGGTGGTCAAATATGAAAACTACAGTCGCAATATTGAAATGCTGTTAACTTTCGTGAAAATAGCGACTCACACCGTCAGAAAAGTTTTTTGCACTGTAAGAACAAAGCTAAGGTAATTTAGTAAACAACAAAACTGTTACAGAAACAAAAAATACGCAAAGTACATTGACACAACAATATGTTTTATGACGTTAGTATAATATAAAATAAACATTTATTAAAATTTTCACAAAACTGAAATGATACATTTGATAAATTTTTTTTTTTCTTAAAACAAAATTATATCTTATTTTTTCTCACTAGGCAATTCGGAACACAATTTTTTAACGTATATATATCTCAATTTCAGATAAATAAATAACAAGATCGCGTCTTTAAGCCGCCATTATTTTTTAAATCCATAAATACATGTATATAAAATATATATAAATGTAACATTTATCAACTACATAAATAAACAATAACAATGCATTTTATTTACATATCCTGTTACTGGAAAGTTTTACACTGGATTGATAAGTAGAAACGTAACAGGTCCATTGTATTTTTTTTAAAACTAAGTACTGGTTAAGTACTAAATCCACTGCAAATGAAAACATCTTATGTATATAAAATGTCTTATGTACAATCACAAACACTAGAATTTTGTTACATTGTTGCCTAACATTTACAATCGGGGTCTACGCCGCCTAACCGTGTCAAGCAAAAAAAACCTGTGAAGCACTACAGCTACAATGTACTACCCCAGACGAAACCTCCATTCCATTCATACAGTCAGTCATCGCCTTTGATAAATCCGACAACATCAAGACAGTAGCGTCACAACAAAATGTATAACTGTATATAAGTATATAATAATAGATCAATAATGACAGAAATAATTTAAAAATAGCAATCTCGCTAAATAAATAAATTTCTAGGACAAATCACTGAGCTGTGGTGTTTGTTAAGCATTTTTAAAGGTAGGTAACGAATGCTTAAATAATGACAAACTTTTTTAAATCGCATTCGATTGTAAAAATAATTTTCCAGGAAAAAATCCTGCTGTCAATTTTAACTAAAATTAACTAACGGTTACGTATACGACGAATGTACTGAATCAAAAGTACCTAAAGTCAATTAACCGACAAAAAATATTTCTTACAATTATAAATTTACACTTTCCCATTTCGTTGTTCAATAATGACATGAATATATTTAAATCCACAATTGATTTGTAAAAAAATAGCAGAGAATTTTCAGGAAAAATCACTGAGTTGCCAATTTTAAATAAAATAAATGATGTAAAAGTAAACGCCTGCGTCTTACGACCACGACTGTACTGAATCAAAAATACAGTCAAATACAAAAACCACAGGAAAAATTACGTACAATCTAAATCCATTTATCTTCTTTTTTAGCTCCTGTAAGTAAAGGAGTTGTTGATTCAATTTCTGCACTGTCTTTTATAGGACTAGAATCTGGTCTGCCCATGTATTTAGCTATACTTAGGTTGGAAACTATGTACGGAACTCCGCAGAGATCGGAGGATAAAGGGTTGTAGTACTGCCGATAGCAGAAAATGGCTGTTGTGAGTCCTAATAATGAACCCACTAGTACATCTGGAATGAAAAAATAATATATTTTAAAATACATACTTTATTAAAATACTTTATTAAAACATTATATATGTTTATTATGTTAATTCTTATTTGTTTTTAATACAGGGTTAGTTCTCGTTTATTACTCGTTGAACTGATTATAGTTTTGTTTATATCTATAAGTACTTTTTTATTATTACTAGGATACATATTTAAATTTTATTTTATACATTTATTATTATTGATGTAGGTTTTAAATTATTGTTATACAATTTTCATTATAGTCCATCCTTCCCTATCCCGTGCTTACCCTTCTGTCCCCTAGCCATTTAATTCACACTGAAAACATAAAATGTTGCTAAATTATATGAAATAAACTCATTAGTTGAAACTACTCGCGCGACACCTATTGTACTGTCTACACAAATATCAACAAACTTTCTTTATAATCGGATAAGTGGTTTAGGAACAATTCCTATACAAACTTGCAATCCGAAGTTTACCCTCCAGTAACAGAAGAGGACATGGAAGCACCCACGCGGATCGTAGCCATGTCATCGTCGTCAACCAACCTACATAACACAATACTTACCCTGCCAATGGTGATGATAGTCGCACGTTCTAGAGAGAGCAACACACATTGCACCCATTAAAGGTAGTAGACACGCGAGCACACGTGGACTGCTGCCGCGACGTCGCGACAACACTCCTAGTCGTCCGCAAAGCCACGCCGACGCCACTCCAAGCGAGCAAAATGATACTAAAAATTAAATTATAATATTTTAGATATATCACGCAGCGCTATCTGGTCCGTCCCAAACTGAGCAAGACTTGTACATATTATGAATACGGGACAATAATAATAGCCTTTTTTCAGACAAGTTACAGTATACGATTGATTATAACAAAAAAGATTTTCCATTACACTTTTTATCGTGCAACAACTCCCTGTCTGTATGTCACTGATTGAAGTTTCCAGGCATTTCCAATACGTCAGTCAATTTCTTTTGTGGTTAGATCTAAAGGCGAAATGATTTGACCTAGGTATATATATATTCTTTAACATGAAGAATACCAGATGTTCATCACATAACATACACATAAATTATTACCCACTGAGCTACGGCAGCTCTCAATACAGTAATGTCAAGGACTTGACACATATTAGCGATCTGAATGAACACTCCTCTAATCTAATTGCGCTGTTAGACATATAACTATTATATAAATTTATAGTATCTAGTTTATATAAGCAAATTTATTTTCTCCTCTTCCAATAAAGAGGGAATCTTTGGATATTTGACTTGCGTGATCACATTGTATCGGTAGATTTTTAGATGTCATCTTCCCATTGCGTCATCTTTATTCCCTAGTTATTTTTACCATCTTTACATTCAATTGCAGCTTGTCATTGACTTTAAAACGATTACCATTGCAGTTACGCAATCGCTCTGGGGGATTTATTGTATGATTTTTATGATACTCTGCAGGTCAAAAAAATTATATGTTTTGTGTTTCCAAAACTTGGTTTGGAAAATGAAATTTAGTGATCCAGCAAGTAGTCAGTTATGCAGTAGTCTATATCAATAAAAGCCATTATGACGGATAAAACTCACCGCAATAAACAAATACGTTAGATAAAAAACACAGTGAAACAGTAAAATAAACAAAAGCCACGAAAAATGCCACATCGCAACCTCGCACAAACAGTGATAATGATGGACATACACGAACTAAATTCATGCATTATTTAGAATATGAATAAAATGCACTTCTAAATAAAAAAAATGTACTTTGTTATTAAAATTAGAATATATTTTATTTTATAATCTTATCTATCTTATCACTTGTAAGCGTCAGAGAGAACAAACGGAAAAAAGCATTCATTAGAAAGAGGAAAAAAATCGTATCCTGCAAATTATCAGCTTACTGTTACCAATTCCAACAAACACATGTCAGCGAAAGCCGTTGGAGAGAACCTTGTCAGCAATGACTTTACTCTATGTTGAACAAAACGTGTAAACGGCAACTTCTACATGGCGCTTTCGACGTTTTGGTCGCGAGTTATTGATTATTGCAGATAGCTTCTCTGCAATAAAGTTCTTAGAGCGCACCTCGTTTTGTAGTTAGTACGTGGCATTGGTATTGTACCTTAAAGTTGGGCCGTAAGAAAAATATATCTACTTACAATTTTGTCAGTATAATTATACTGGCCCGTCAGGAGCAGGTGGTAATCCAATACACATGCACCACACTGCTGAACAACGCAAACGAAAAGCGAACAATCGACGACGAACTAACTAAAAAATCGAGATGCGAGATGCTGTCTATGCACTCAGTTGTGGACGATTGACTAGCGCGCCGCAAAATGACGCGAACAAATGATATCTAACCCGTCACACTGGTCCGAGACGAGTACGTCATTCGTACTTTTCTGAACAGGTAGTATTAAAATAATGAATGGAATTTCTGAAAGGTAGGCTGATCAAAAATCGGGTTACGAAGATTTCGACTTCGCCACTGCACTCTAGCTAGATCAAGGCTGGCATAAAATATTTACTTATGAAATGTTTTTATTTGAGATTTAAATAATTCAAATTTAATGTGGTCCGCTGTCTAGGATTTACGCAGCTGCATCTAACGCAAATAATCCTGATTATTTAGAGAACCAATTACCTACTGCAATGTTTTCAAAGATAACACAATTAGTAAAGTTAAAGCTAGAAGGCGCTAGAAAATGAATGAAGCCTTAGGTGTATAAATTTTACTTTTGTTTAGAATCTAATTACTGACAAACTCGTTTTTTTTTTATTATTTAAGAGAGAAGAACTGGCATAAAACTAAAAAGTTAACATGTTCTATTAATGATATACTTACAGCTGCTATGACCACTAGGAAAAGACTTCCGCCCCTCCATGATAAGTCGGGGATCTCCAGTACACTCTACATCGACTGAACCTACACCATCTGGGAAGCAACGGTAGAAGAAATCTGGTCGAGGTCTGCCTGTAAACAAAGTTGGAATACTTTTATTACAAATATGTTTCTGACAATTATTTTATTAGTCAAATTATATATAAGCGATGAGGGTTGGACCATTAAATGCAGGCCCAGTGCAGATTCTAGACTACTCATAGATCTTTTTGACAGGTATTCAGGTTTCACTAACAATGTCTTCCTATCACCGAAAACCCAATGAACAATCTAAACCGGACTCAGAATCTGTTTGCAATTCGTGTAAACAAAAATGACCTTGACGCGCGTCTTTCGCTTTGTTAGTCTATGCAACATATACATAAATACATATAATATTTATCATTGTAAATTTGAAATTTTGTAGATTTTAGGTTTAATGAATGAAGGTAATCATGTAAGTATTTTGATGATTTATGATTAAATTACCAGAAAAAGTTAACATTAAGTAAAGTGAGGTTATGTTTACAAGATTTGCATAGAGATTTTGAGTCAGGTTTACTTATGTATTTAGTACACACTGGGTACTTATGTCCGCCCCTTAGAAATTGAGGCAGATGCCAAGAGCTCTAAGCCATATAAATAGAAAGAAAATGAGAAAAGTCTTCAACAACATCAAGGAATGGATAAAATCATGATTGTTTTTAATGTTAATTAGATTATAGTGATTATTTACAGAAAAAATTACTGATTTAAATTAGAATCATAAAAGCGAAAAAAAAATTAATCACTCAAACCTGACATCATTCTATTCTAAATGTGATTCCAAATGAAATTGTATTTTTCCAAGTATGCTTTAGCTTAGTTGAAACAAGATGACATTAGAAAATAAATGTACATTTTTACTAAGTACTTTTTGTACAGATCAAAAATAAAGAAAATCCTCACCTGCTATCACTTTCACCATGTCAGTCACTACACCATTTATTCCTAAAGCTAGTGACCAAGCTAGAATGATCTGGAATAAAATTAAATCAGTCTTTTCATAGAGAATGTACCTCATTTTCACACTCAACCTCAAAGTCTCAACTGAGAAATTTATGACTAAGAGCATCTCCTTCATGAATTTCCAGCTTTAAAGTAATAAACAGTAAAATTAAAGCCCATATTGTGTTCCTGTTACACAATAAGAAGACAGGATCGCCCAGAGGGTTATAAGATGCTTTTGTCCACTTTTTTGCCTTATTACTTTGGCATACATACTACTTTGATTTCTTTAAATTACCTCAAATGCATCATTACAATCACTACACACTGCCCAGGCCAGCAACGATAAAACACATGGTACTGACAGTACTATAGCCCACAGCATACCACCAGGTACATATGAATCATGCCGAGGATACTTGTACTGGGTTTCCATTGCTGATGGAGTTATTATTCGGACAAATGGTGGCAGGGTCTCCATGTAGCTGAAATTGTAGTGAAACTCCATTTAGTTAATTTATAAGCAAGGTGTCAATAAATTATGGATTTATTGGTATTAAGTAAAGATAAAATGGATAACCGGCAACTATCCTATTTGGCAGATAAGTAGGTCAATATTTGGCCAAATACAGAATATTCAATAAATTCATAAAATTCACCTTGTTTTATTAGCATATAAGATATTCTAATTACAAATAAAACCATTATATGATTCTAGTATTAAATCAGACATTGTCTAAAAGAAAAAAATATTGTGGAAACATTTTTTTCATACAAAAATAATAAGTTAAAAGAATTCTCTGGTACTTTGTATCCTGAGTAACCAGATCCAACAACAAAATTTCCTAGTGAAATTCCTGACCGTCTGTCTGTATCTCACTGCTGTTCTCAAACAAATAAACTTGGTGCAGTAGAAAATATATAATATGTAATAATAATTTTATTTTATAAGAAAAAAATTTTAGTTATAAGCAATAGGTTGCACATCTCCATGCAGCAATTTTTGCTGTAAAGTTTTTTTTGTTTTTGCCTACCCCAACTAAAAGCTCTATAAACACAACTGTGTAAAGAGATGCTTCCTAATCAATTATCAAAAAATATCATGCCAAATAAGTAAATATTTACTAAATCTGTAATTATTTTAACAGCTGTTAATGATAATATAATTAAAAACCCAAATGTATTTGGAATTCTGACACAAATAATCAATAAATAAATTGCTTGTTATTACAATTAAATGGTTTTTAGGCGGATGAGGTATTTCTAAGGGCAACTAGTAATTTTAAATATTAACATCTTGAAAGTGACTACGGTGAGGAGATAAGACTAGGTATATAAGACCGTAAAACTAGATAAATATTACGTTATTAAATCTAATTATTAGTAAATAATATGTTGTAATAAAAATATATGTTGCCTTTAGATTAACACAGAAGACAAAGGGAATTTTCATTAATGATTTCGTATAAATCAAATAGCGCAATATGTTTATTGCTTACCAAAATAAAGAGAACAGCACAACACGTAAAAGAATTTCAACAAATAAATTAAGGTTTGCTGAACGTATTAGTGGCATTATCACGAATTAATTTATTTATTTAAGATTAGTTTCCCAGTGTTTTGTGAAAAATCTGCGCGAAATCCGCAATTTGTTTTGACATTTTCAGGTGACGTCACTTTCTGACGTGTCGGTCAGTGTTGCTAAATACATATCAGCCATCCTACCACTTATTTTATTCCCAAATTATTTTAGTAGTTTATTATTAATCATCACATGTAACACTGTCTGGGGCTAAACTACAACAATTTCTGCTGCTAAGGGTCTTTGTGGCCAACATGTTCACCCATCAGCAATTACACCTTGTTGTGATGGACTTGTGTTTACAATATACACTGATATAACCTACCTTAGGCACACATTTCATTTTATTGGGCCGCAGCAGGATAAACCGAGTAACAAAAGTGCCAGATAAATTTGGCTTAATATTTTATATGCTATAAAGATCTATTTTTAAGGTTTCGTACCAAAATAGTAATAAAAGAAAATAATAATAATAAGTAATATTATTTTATTAAGTATATAAATAAGTTGACATAATTATTTAATTATATTAAATAAAATAATAAAGGAATGTTCGGACTTCAGTCTCTGTAAGTTGTCTGAAATGTCACTGTTTTTAATTAACTACAAACGCTTGAATTGAATTCATAAATAGATAGATTTATTACATTCTGAGCTAGGATAGTCTGCCTAAGATTATAAACATTTTGTAACGTGACACACAGATTTCAGCTTGTAGTACTTTGGTAAATAGCCAAGGTCATCATGGACTGTTTTGCTGAAGAAAAGCTGGCACTAGGGCTAGTATCAATGTGCCGTTAATTTTAAAACCATAAGGACTGGCACGTGACGATGGTAAGAGGCCTGATAGCTTAGATTTAATACCTTGGAAGTTAGAACACCCCTTAGTCTCAGTCAGGTCTCATCTTTTGAATCCCTTAAGGAACCACAGACCTTTGGAGACTTTCTGTAAAAACTATAAATTCAATTATTCATGTTATAGCACAACCCTTAGCCATTATATTTAATAGTTGTGTTGATAGTGGTGTGTTTCCTGATGAGATGAAACTTAGCAAAGTTATACCTCTTTTTAAATCAGGTAGTTCAACAGATCCTAATAATTTTCGGCCTATTTCAATACTACCTATACTCAGTAAAGTTTTTGAAAAATCATACTTTGTCAAATGTTAAGCCATTTCTGTATTAATGAGCTACTTAGTAGTAAACAGTTTGGCTTTATGAAAGGCCGTTCCACAACCGATGCAGGAGTGGCACTATTAAAAAATATATATAACGCCTGGGAGGATTCGCATGACGCCCTTGGAGTGTTTTGTGATTTATCTAAGGCATTTGACTGTGTTCAACATGAAAATCTCATCAGGAAGCTACATCACTATGGTATTAGAGGCAAAGCTCTCGACCTTTTGACATCCTATATGAGTAGGAGAGTACAGAAAATAGATGTCAACGGTGAAAGATCTCCGGGATCAGCAGTCACTATAGGGGTCCCTCAGGGCTCAATTTTAGGTCCTTTTCTATTTCTTATTTACATTAATGATCTCCCATATAATGTAAAAAACCATGACATTGTCTTATTTGCTGATGACACCTCTTTGCTTTTTAAAGTTAAGAGGCGACAGACATGTTATAATGAATTAAATAATGCCCTTTCTAAAATTGTAAATTGGTTTAACGCTAATAATTTTTTACTTAATGAAAAAAAAACCAAATGTGTTAAATTTACATTACCAAATGTTAGTCAGAGACAGACATGTATTAATATTAATGGCGAGCAATTAGAACTTGTTAATTCAACAGTCTTTCTTGGCATAACGCTGGACTCCAAACTTCAATGGGGTCCTCATATTCATAACCTAGCCAAAAAACTTAGCTCTGCTGTGTATGCGATCAAGAAAATAAGACAATTGACCGATGTCGACACTGCAAAAATAGTATATTTTAGCTATTTCCATAGTTTAATGACATATGGTATCCTATTGTGGGGTAGCGCTGCTGATGTAAATACAATATTTTTGTTACAAAAAAGGGCAATTCGTGCTATTTATAAATTAGGATCTAGGATATCTCTGAGGGATAGGTTTAGGGAAGTAAAAATTTAACTTTAGTGTCGCAGTACATATATGAAAATTTTTTATATGTACATAAAAATAACAATAGTTTCAGCAAGAAAAGTGATGTTCACAAAGTAAATACTAGAAGTAAAAATAAGCTGTTGGTGCATGATACACGTCTACACAAAATAAGTAACTCTTTTATGGGGCAATGTATACACTTTTACAACAAAGTTCCCAATAAAATTCAAAATCTATCTATAAGTAAATTTAAATCTTTCATCAAGCAGGTACTTTGTAAAAAGGCATACTACAATATTTCAGACTATGTAAATGATAAAAATCCTTGGGACTGATGATGCTCAATTACAGGATGCATAGGTAAACCAAATTAAAATGGAAATAACATAAAATTGTACGACTAAAAATTTTTTATTTAAAACATTAATTGTATTTTAGTTTATTTGTATTATTGATAGTGTTTTTAAAAGAGTAACTATCGAGTTTCTTGCCGTATTCTTTTCGGTAGAAATCAACAACATTGTGAACCGGCGGGAAGGTGGGAGGGTTCAAAAAATAATATTTTATAACTTTGACGATTCAAAAGTGATTGTAAAATCCTTATTTGAATAAACCATTTTGACTTTGACTTTGACTTTGAAAGTCTTCCTTGAGGTTCGAATTTTGGGGCGGCGGAACTTATCGAAGCTTTTGAAGTGTGAAGAGAGTCCCTATTGTTTTTATAAGGATATTGCAAAGCAATTGATCTCCACTTCTAAATTCCAGAACCAGGCTTGCTTGTATTTAAGTCAGCAAATAAGCCTTGCCAACCAGCGCAGTGTGGCAACGGGCCTAGCGACACCAATCCTTTGGTCACATTATCACCAATGAATCAGCATGTTGCAGCAACTTTAATTATTTTTACAGGTGTGATATTCAAAATTGTTTAAATTTTTGGTGAGTATTTACAATATGTAGTTTATTATAATTTAGTGATAAACTATCAATCATGAATCAAATTTAAGAACTTGGAATTGTTTATAGTCGTAGAAATTGATTGTCAGCATCTATTTCGGTAAAATATAAAAAAAAGCGATTTAAAGTTGTTAATTTAGAATAAGAGATAAAATGATGATCGGTATTTACAGAAAAAATAAGTTTTTATAATTTAACAGCTGTTTTTTGAGTAGACGGTAAAAAAACTTCAATATCAATTAAGTTGAAATTAAAATTTCAATTAAGTACCAGACCTATTGGTACTTGACCGGTTTTTTTTTCTTAGTGCACATATGGATCGCCAAAAATGAAAGTGTAATAAAACCATAATTTACAATAAAGTAGATTTATTTATACATCCTACCCTTGCTTATTTATTTATATATGTAGCTCCAATATAATGACTAACAATGCTTTAATAGTTAAAATAAAGATAAGTTTTCTCTTATATTTACGATCGAATATTTGTTTTGACAGTCACTGAGATTACTTAAGAATTAAATGAAGGAACAACTTTTGTTATATCCTGATTTAATCATTTTGTTTAAAACATTGAAGTTATTTTGGACGACTACCACTTTCTTATATTAAATATTGATTTAAGGTAAGTAATTAAAATATGCATGACTACAGACAGAATGGATAGTTTCTAATCATTACTGAAGTAGGCACGTTTGTTATAAAAAAGTATTTATTGTTTATTATTTTTATCATAAATACCTATGATTTCTCAAAATAGCAAAATAAGATGTAGATCTGAAGTATTTTGTGGCAGGTTCATACCTATTTAATATTGCTTATACAAAAGTTAAGATGGGCAAGTCTTTTATCGCATTGGAACCAACACGCTTTCGATTAAAGTAAATAAAAGTGGTAATCATCAAATAATGTTGCTGAACCTTATATTAAAATTATACATTTACTTAAAACTATAAAAAATATTATTGAACACTTTTTTGCTTAGTGCACACTATAATACAAAGTTTTTAAAATTTTGTGATGCTTTTTATTTCACTGTAAGTACGTAGTTATATTACCTGGCTATTTCAAAAAACACTTGCCATTCTCGGCTAGGAAAAATTATAAACGAGTCTTGGAATGAGATTAACCATATCATAGTATAAAATCGTTTTGATTACCGTGTACTATCACATTACTTTTAAGTTAGGGGACATTGTTTTAACTGTTAGAAGAAACATCTTTTACCGGTGATTTTTTATAAATGCGTATCAAAAATTTACATTTACTTAACCAAAAAAATTATATTTCTTGTATGGTATCTTTTCCCATCAAATTTACAAAAAAAATTAGGATATTTCTGTTTTATTCCTTAAGGCGACCAAAATTTGATATTCGCCACTTAAAGACTTGTAGCTTATTTAATCAAGTAGGTAGAATGGCCATTGTTCTTTATATAGTTGTATTTCAGCCGTGTTTTATTCAACTACATGCTATAGTTATCTACATTATGCATTTAATGTTTAATGTTTGTGATAAAATGCCGAGTATTCTTAATTTCAAAACAGATCTTATTTTTAAACTTAAAAAATATTTGTTCTAAGACACATCAATTTAGAGCCCAAAATTTTCTAACATAATTTAACAAATTTAAGTACTTCTTTAAAAAAATCTAACCTATTTGAACAAAATATTATAACAAATCTTAGTACAGTTATTAAAAGCTAATTTTAACAAAGCTTTAGAGAAGGCAGGATTTACCTGTGCATACATTTATACGCAATTAATACTTAAGTTAAAAATATACAAGTCCAGAAAATATAAATTAATTAATTCTTATACTGTACATACAAAAAAATTATTGCGAAGATAGCGAGTTCCTGAACATAGAAAGTAAAACTAAAGAAAAACGCAAATAATATAAAATACAGTAAAAATGTTATGGTGCAATTAGTGTTTAACCGAAGCTTTGGGTAAAAAAGCCGAAGGTTTCGACGAAACCAGAATTTTAGCCAGGCTTTGGAACAGGCAGTCAAATGAATAAAAGATTAGCGAGATGTTAAGAGGGTCGCGAAAAATTATTAAAAAATAAATATCAAATCCCAATCCGCGTTCTGCATATTGGTATAAAATAATTTTTTTATTTAACTAATTAAATGCATTTTTGTATCATACAATTTGTCATGTATAACATATTTTTGACATTTTTAGGACCTATTTTACTATGTTTGATAAACAAAACAGGTTATAAATTTTTTTTTAAGCCTAGTAAATTTCACCAAATGCTTAAACTATTTCCTATGTAATCAGAAAATTAAAAATAAATAAATGCGTAGGTATATATTATATTTTTTCATTATTAAGACAGTCTATAAAATGAAAAAACGTCAGAATGTTATCTTGTAACAGTTAATAATAATAAATATGGTACCTCACCTATTTTTTGGTGTGTATAAGTAAATTGTATCTTTTTTTATTTTATAAAAGAACGGTGTGTTTATAAAATTTATGTACTAGGAGTGTAAATGTTGCTAAGAAAAAGAAATAAAATATCTTTATAAGACGTATAAAATAGCGGGCCTTATACATTATTTAATATTGCCTACTATTTTACACTGAAATTAATCACAATGTAAAATACACAACTACAGGATCGGTCAAAGGTTAGATAATGAAAAAGTCGACCCTCTTGTTTAAATTACGATAAGCATAAAATATCATATTTTTGTCTCATAAGATACTATATATTTATAAAAAAACCAAGTGCGAGTTGGACTCGCGCACCGAGGGTTCTATACTTTATGTAATCTACACAAACAAAAATTTTTTTTTAATTTGAGTTGATTGAATGAAAGGTAAATTGCAATTTTCGATTAATGACGTATTTAAAACAAATATTCTTTCTAGATCTCGTTCAAACCAATTTTCGGTGGAAGTTTGCATGTTAATGTATTTCATATATTTTTTTTAGTTTTATCATTCTCTTATTTAAGAAGTTACAGGGGGGGACACACATTTTACCACTTTGGAAGTGTCTTTCGCGCAAACTATTTAGTCTAGAAAAAAATGATATAAGAAACCTCAATATCATTTTTGAAGACCTATCCATAGATATACCACACGTATAGGTTTGATGAAAAAAAAATTTTTGAGTTTTAGTTCTAAGTATGGGGAACCCCAAAAATTTATTGTTTTTTTGTATTTTTGTGTGAAAATCTAAATGCGGTTCACAGAATACATCTGTTTTCCAAGTTTCAACAGTATAGTTCTTAAAGTTTCGGAAAAAAGTGGCTGTGACATACGGACAGACAGACAGATAGACATGACGAATCTATAAGGGTTGCGGTTTTTGCCATTTGACTACGGAACCCTAAAAACTGTGTGTTTATAAAATTTATGTACTAGGAGTGTAAATGTTGTTAAGAAAAAGAAATAAAATATCTTTATAAGAAATATAAAATTGCGGGTCTTATACATTATTTAATATTGCCTATTACTAAGACTACGCTGTCTGTCTGTCTGTTCGGCCATTAAAAGGCTCTATTTTTTAGACTGAAATAGGTAAAAGCCTGAATTTTTCACAGAATATGTGTTATTATGGGAGATTAAATAACAAATAATAAAAAAATTAAAAAGTTAAAATTTAAGGGTGGTCCCCATACAAGAAATACACTTTCATTTTTGCTCTATCGTAAAAACAGAAAGACATACAAACTTTAAAATTGCAGTGAAAAATAGTGTGAATTCTTAAATATACAAAAAATTACAAACCGGCCCAGTGTGAGACGGGCCCAAGCAATTCATATTGTAAATTACCAGTACAGCGACATCTACCTTATCATTAAGAGAAACAGTAGCCCAATTGTTTGTTGGAAACGATATTAGAAGTAAAGCAACTTCGGGCTAGGTCACACTTTTTTTTGTTTGTGTTTGTAAATTACGTAAATGGTGGTAGGTACGGAACCCTCAGTGCGCGAGTCCAACTTGGTCGGTTTTTAAAATGAAGCCAACAATATTACATAAAAGGAAAAAAAGTCACAAATTGATTGTGACATTAAATAGTAAAATAAAAAATAGTAGATTAATTTATTCCATAAAATAAACAAAAAAAAATGTGTTATATTGTACAGAATAAATTTGCTAGATAAATACTTTAAATGTTAAATCATAAAAACAAAAACATAACGATTAATTTTATTTAACGTTGCAATATTTCAGTGTAATAAATTAATCACTGTCACAACAAACACTACATACTTACATAAAAATATAACAGAAGCAGTGTCCAAATAAAAAGTTTCCGATAAAACGTAAGCAATATCAAAACTTAAAGAACATTATAAAATTGTCCATCACACACAAATCTAGAAGGGCAAACTTGTTTAAAATATCAATTTCATTCAAAGATGTAAAGTACTTCTAAGTAAAAATACAAATAGTAATAGGCTATTGTTACAACGTTTATGTTATATATCTTTTATCTATAATTATATCTTTTTTCTGTAATATTTCTTTTAGTTGCAGATAGCACTACTCCTCGTTTTAATAAATACACTATCATTAGTTTTAGTTAGAAATACATTTTTGCAATATGCTTTGAATGAAATAGAAATTAAAACATCAAGTGGGAACGCTGGCGGAATTAATGACAACTGCCCCTTGTTTGACCCAAGGAACGTCCATGGGAAAAATTATAAGTTATTTTATCATGACCTTTAAATTTGGAAATTACTTGCGTAAATACGTAATTGTACCGTACTTTTTCGGGGTCTGGTATTATTAAATACAATATTTAATTACTATATAATAACTTATTACTGCTTATGTTAAATTGCTAGAATAAAGGTTTAAAGAACAAAAGTCATGAATATAGTTTTTTTATTATTGCAAAAGCTAACTTTTAAAACAGTGAACTTCTTCGTTATATTAGACATGTAAATTTTCCTTATAGAAAAAACAGACAAACAACTTGCAAAGTTGCCATAGGCAAGTTTTAAACTCTCACATTTTAATCTATTTACTTACTGATAAAAAAAAAGTTGGCAGTGTTGTTGATACGACTATGGGTAGTATGGATATGACAAAAAGTCTGAAATAAAGTGGCATTTAGCTAAATTCTTAGGCCACATAATGGTATAAAATATTATACGTATTACCTACAGTTTATCAAAAGTAGACAAGAATATCTTGTAACCCATTTTTTTTGTTATTCTGAAGTAATAATGTAAACCTACAGGTATTTATGCGTATATGCAAGTTAGACTTTTTTGCCACGTATATATCAAAAAAGTGCGGCTATTAATATTTTACTTAAACACCAAATTAACCTTACAATAGTCTCAGGCCAACTAAAAAGAGAGAAATGGAACGTGTGAACGAGTGAAAAAGTGAAGTATCTCAAAAGCTAATCGATTAAAAGTTCACCCCATAATACGCTAATGGGGGATATTGCTATTTGTCAGCACTTTAACGTCAGCTACATTAAACCAATCACAAGCTGATGATTTATTACAGTTGTAGATACCAATTTGAAATTTTTATATATATTTAACCTTCATGAACAGTTTCAAAGATGCCTTCACTTTGATTTTTCGTGACGTTCCGTCTTTCTTTTTGTGTCGGATTCAGATATTAGTTTAATAAAATTATCGGTTTTAGAGATAATATCCCATAGAATGTGTCCGAGCGTTTTTATAATAATTGAAATATTCTGAGGGTGATATGGCGTGTTTTTTAACGACCTCGTCCAGCTGCATCTGATCACCCCAATCAGCCTGAAAAAATCAAGTATTTGCAATTAAAATTAAAGTAGTTTTTAATGATTGAAAATTAAGTACTTTTTATTAATATATAATATAATAGTATGTGATAATTTACTCATAGATAGACATTAAAAAAAATTCAGGCAAGCTAATAATTTATGTTGATGTTGAGGAGGCAGCTGTATACCAAAATGGTAAAACTAATCCAAAGATTAACGAAAAAAACTGATTTAAAATCAATATCTTACTTAATTAAAAGTGGATAAAGATAAAAGAATCGACGATTAAATGTTTTCCAGTAATAATATTGATCTGCAGGGAGCAAGCAAGCAATGTTTCAGTTACATAAAAACAGTAATTTTTTTTGCCCCCTAAAAAGTAATAAGGTTTTGGTTCCACGCCACCTATTTACCCGAAAACGTGATGCAAAGGATGAATAATGTGTTTATCAGCTGTTAAACACATTGGCGATAACTCAAAATACACTAATAACACATAATTCAAAAATACACTAAGCGCGCATAAGAAGTTACACAAGGAAATAAGGTGCCCTGATGATGCATCACTATTACAGGAGGTCATTGAACGAGTTTACTTATGGTGTATCACAAATAGAATGTCCTTAAATGCAGCTAAATTTCATTACATAATTTTCACAAAAAAGAAAAATGCTATAAATGTTTCCTTAAATATTACAGGAGAAATCATTCCCGAGGTATCGCAAGTAAAAGATCTAGGAATAACTGTGAATAAAAAATTAAAATTTAACGTACACATAGATGCTATTGTTAATAGATCCGCAAGGATGCTTAGCTTCCCTAAGCGAAATACCAAGGAATTAAAAAATCCCCAATCGAAAATTGTTTTATTTAATTCATTGGTCAGAAGCATATTAGAATACGGCTGTATCATTTAGAACCATTGCTTCACCATTCACATAGACCGCTTAGAAAGAATAAACAAATCTTTTACTCGTCATCTTGCCATTAAGACCCGTGGTGTCAATAGCCGATGCAGCTACAAGGAAAGACTAAAACGTTTTAATATAGTTAAGCTCAACGACCGCAGAACGATTCTCGAGATGACAGTCTTGTATAAAATCGTAAATAATACACTAAACTGCCAAGATTTCCAAAATAAATTACGTTTTTGTGTACCTAAGATCAACCCCGTCTCAGATCAAAGTAACTTTTAGTTGCCTTCGGCAAAAACAAATCTCGGTCGACATTCCCCTTTATACCGCACTCGTGATAATTATAACAGTTTATTAAACCACTTGGATTTAGATATTTTTGGTCAATGTCTTAAGAAATTAAAAAAAACCCTCTGTCACTATTTTTTGTAATTACGTTATTCATATAGTTTGCCCCATTATGAATTTTTTTTATTATGATACATATATATGTTTTAGTTTTAGTATATTCTAAGTTTATTCAATGTCACTATTTTAAGCTAGCCTAGTATTTTTTGCGAATGCGGAGCACACCTATAATTGATGTGCATTCTAGAAGATTATATCAAATAGACATAACATGCTATGTTTGTACATTGTTGGTGAGCCATTGAATAAATAAAAAGAAAAAAATTAAAGTCTACGATCTATGACATGTATTTTTAAATCATCTTTAGGTTTCTTTTATCATTTTTCAATATGAAAGACAGTTTAGAATTTATAACGAATTAAAGTTGGTTATCAACCATTCTCAATTGAATACAATACAATACAATACAATATTCTTTATTGCACAATTTAAAATACACAAAAAAAAATTACAATAGAGGAAATAGCACAATAAGGCGGCCTTATCGCTTAAAAGCGATCTCTACCAGGCAACCTTTGGGTAGAGTAATATTGACAGGAAGAGGTAGGTGATACATAAAACATCATAAGTAAAATTATAAGGATAAATAAAGAATATGACAACACTCATAAATACCTTTGTACTTACTATGATAAAATACATATACATACTTAATATAATTACTTAAACAAATACATAAAATAAATGATTATATAATATGAATACATAAACATACATACAATAAATAAAGTAATAAAGATAGATATGTTTGAATAACCAGAGGTTGGTCAAAATTATAGAAAATTAGGAAGTAGTACGTAAGTAATAAGATTTTAACGAATTCTTGAAAACAGGCAGCGACTGGATTTGCCTTATATTTATTGGCAGAGAGTTCCAAAGACTAATGGCTTTTACAGTAAAAGAACGATTGTAAAAATTAGTACTGTGTCTAGGTGTTTTAAGAAGAAGACTAGTAGACGAGCGAAGAGTTAGACAAGGCGAGCTGATAAAATTAAACCGCTCTTTTAGATAACATGGTGTAGATGGATTGAATCTTCATACTTATGAAATTAATCGTTTAGACTACCGCAAGCTATTTAATAATCTCCACAATATTAACTCCTCCAATAAATTGAGAAGATAGCGATATTTACCGTCGTATAATTCTGACTAAAAAGTGTCAAATAAAAATAAATAAATCTAGACCGGCTCAAATCTTTCCAATAATGGGGCCCAACTGTTAAAGTCGTTATGTTATCATGTCGTATTATTACTATTTATTAATACTGGACTTATTTGTCTCTTTTCAGTTTTTATTTATAGTTAAATTTTTACACAGTTGGGTTTTTTGATTTTTTAATTTAATTATTTTTATTAGAAATCAAGTACGCCCGTGACATAGTTATGATACACAAAAATAATGACTTACAAAGTTAGGGAAGAGATTCCTTTTCTCGTCAAATTTTCGTTCATTAACGCATCGAAGTAAGTAGAGACGCTCCACCCACGGCCAGATCATATAATCCAGCATTCCCGGACGGTTGCCTCCGAAATAGTTGGTGCCTGAAACAAAAAAAAATTTGTGGCGTTTTGACCTGTAAAAACTTTAGTTGTTGCTCTAGTGAACCAATTATAGTAAGTATACTCTCACGCGCAACGTTATGTCGCATACTCTTGCGATTGCGAATTTGCCAGTTACCTACTTAGTTCTTAAGCAAAAGGCGGGCAAATTTAAGCTAAAACTGACTTACTAACGGAAAATAAATATTCAGGCTTCAAATAACTTTATTTTGTTATATTTATGTTAATATGTACTTATTAAAGAAAATTTAGATCAGTGGATTAAAAAAAATAATTAATGGTATAAGTACGTAAAATATTCTTAATGCAAAACCAAGCCTATAAAAATAATACATTTTTATACCAAAAAGTGTAGAAAATCCTTTATTACGCTATAAACCTACCAAACGGCACAAAATCCTATCATCTGACAGCCTTAAATGAAATGGACTTTATCTCCGGATCAAGACTTTTCTCCAAGCCAAAAAAAACCAAATGAATTGTTTATTTCCTTAGTTTATTTCTAAAAACTGTATTTCCTAGCCAGCTGTGAACAAAAATGGTCGTAAAAGTGTGACAGTGACGAAGCGAACGTGTGGTGTCTTGTCTATGAGAAAAGACACCACAAGTGTCAATAGCGTTGCCAACCGTCCCGTATTTTACAAGACGTCCCATATTTCTTGCATCAATGTCCCATGTTGAATAAAGATTTTGATTGTGTTTTTTTTTTATAATTATGTCAAAATACAAAAAGATATATTGCGTGTAGTAAAGTAAAAATGCAATGAACTTTGTCACAAGGGAAAAAGAGAAATCCCGTATTTTTTAAAATTTGTTCATGGTCCCTTTAGGCCTAAAATGAAGTAAAAACGGTCGGCAAAATGTAAAAGAGACAAAGCGAATCTGTAGTGTCTTGTGTCGTTCAAACGTTTTGTTTTTATTTTATAGACATTAAGAGACAGGTAGTTGCGGCACATTGGTTTTGTCTTTTTCTAAAGTCGGGCAAATTTTGTGAGGCCATTGCGTACCTAGTCTATAGGAACCTATGCGTTATTTTACACTTTTTTTTGTTTGTGGCAGGGAAATCATTAAAAAAAATTAACTTACCTCTTACAGCTAATTCTTTTTCAAATATGTCTAAAGTCTGAATAATTTGTTCACTCCCGAAAGCAAAGTTTGTGTCGAAACATTCTAAACTGCCTTTTATTAGCTGAAACAATAAACAAACGGGGTAGGTATAGATATTGGCTCCATAGATAGTTTGCTGTATATGCTTGTTTGCACCATAGACTAGAGAGCTGGATAAAGCATTTTGTAGCTAGCTGTGAAAAAAGGTCACAAAAGAGTGACAGAGACAAAGCGAACCGGTGGTCACATGTCTTTTACTAACTTGTTTCATAAACAAACAACATAGCGGACGTTGACAGAAAAGGAAAAGAGACCACAGGTTTGATTTGTCTGATTCTAAAGGATTTTCCGATATTGTGAGGCTATTGTGCAGTCCATAGGGCAGTCACAAAACTCGAAGTGCTACGTTACGTTGGCACTCCTTGACGCATCCTAAAACACCACAAAAGGATCTAACTGTGTGTGCAAGTAATTACCTACGGCGCAAATATGTGTTAGTAAACAGCAAATTATGGTCATAATATCTACTGTTTTGTTTTGTATGTGTAATACCTACATACAAAACGGTTTTTTATGTAGACCACGTCGTCTCTCATGTAATAAAATGGATGGGTGCCAAGATTTTGTAAACAGCCTATTCTTTATACTTATGATACAATGATGAAATATTGGATAGCTCGTTTAAAAGAAATATGAGTGTGAAAACCATTTTTCTATTCAGCGATGCGTTTGTGAAATATTAAGCTTTAAAGTGCAAATTTTTGTAAGAGCCCAGTGACTGAAAAGTTATTTAGATGAAGTTGGTATTTACCATCTTAAATCACCGTTACAGTGCCATCCAGATAATATTAAGCGAAACAGTATAACATATTTGTTTGTTGAAAACGATATTCAAAGCTAAGCAACGTCGGACTTGGTCAGTAATTAGATGGGTGACCGTTTAGCGGCTCACTTTTTGTTTGTGTTTGTAAAGGTGTTAGGTACGGAGCCCTCGGTACACGAGTCCGACTCGCACTTGGCCGATTTTTTTTATTTTCATTATAGACCTTACTCTACAATCGCTTAAAGTTTGAAGCTTGCATGGAGACTCCCCCTTTAAATTTTACTTTTTGTTTCTTTTATTATATTTAGAAAATTGATATGCCATCATCATCATATCAGCCCATTGATGTCCACTGCTGGACATAGGCCTCACCTAACTCTGTGCCGCCTGTAACCAACCGCTCCCAGCGGGGAGACTCGTAAAGGTAGCGACCTTTACGAGGTCATCTGTCCATCTAGCTTTCCGGTTTGTGGTCGCCACTCGAGAACCTTCTTCCCCCATCGGCAATCAGTTCTTCGAGCTATGTGCCCTGCCCATTGCCACTTCAGGTTTGCGATTCGGTGAGCTATGTCGGCGAATTTAGATCTCCTACGGATTTCCTCATTTCTGATTCGATCACGTAGGGAAACTCTGAGCATAGCTCTTTCCATCGCCCGCTAAGCGTCTTGAGCTTTCGTATAAGGTCCATAGTTAGCGGCCACGTCTCAGTGTCGTAGGTCATCACTGGCAACACACAGTGGTTGAAGACTTTTGTTTTCAAGCACTGGGGTATTAAGGACGAGAAAATAGTGTAGTTTTCCGAACGCTGCCCAACCGAGTTTGATTCGGCGATTAACCTCTTTCTCGAAATTGGACCTCAACAACTTTCAGTTTAGAGTTCCCAACAGGTATTGGAGTGGGTGCTACAATTCCATTCGACATGATTTTCGTCTTGTCCATGTTCATCTTGTGGCCCACTCGTTAGGAAGCTCTACTGAGGCTTTCGAGCATTGTGCTAAGGTCCTCCATCGATTCTGCCATGACCACAATATCGTCGGCAAACCGAAGGTGGGTAATGTATTCGCCATTAACATTGATGCCAAAACCGTACCAGTCCAGAAGATTAAAGACATCTTCCAACGCATTTGTGAACAGTTCCGGAGCAATGACATCTCCCTGTCACACACCTCTCTGCAGTTGGATCGGATTCGATTTCTGATCCAGGAAACGGACTGACATGGTGGCGTTATCGTACAAGCATTTTAGCACCTCGATATACCGATGATTAATACGGCATCTCTGTAGAGCCTGTAGCACTGCCCATGTTTCCACCGAATCGGAGGCTTTCTCATAGACAAACGCTAAGCAAAGGGGTCGATTATACTCTTCTTACTTCTGTATAATCTGCCGTAGCGTATGTATGTGGTCTACGGTACTATAGCCTCTTCGGAAACCGGCTTGTTCGGGAGGCTGGAAGTCGTTGAACTTGCGAGCGAGACGGTTCATAATTACCGTTTGTTCGCAAGTATCGAGCTTATAAACATGGCTCAGAAGCGTGATGGGTCTGTAATTCTTAAGAAGCGTATTGTCACCTTTTTTGAAGAAAAGCACCACCAGGTGCCATGCTTGTGGCAAAGTACCTTCAAGTATGACGGTGTTAAAGAGCTTCTAAAGGACTTTTAGTACCGGTTTTCCACCCGCTTTCAAAAGCTTAGTCGTAATTCATCATCACCCGGTGCTTTATTGTTTTTAAGCTGTTTGAGAGCCATACTAATCTCGTACAAGCTGACGTCCGGGATGTCCTCGGTATAGTGTCGAGTCAGTCTATCTCTAGGGTCTTTAGCTGGACTGCCAACTGGTGTCGATGTCGACGTGTATAACTGTCCATAGAATTTCTCGATCACCTCCAAGACTTCTGGTCCGGACGAAACAATGCATATAATAACACATATTCTGTAAAAAAATCTAGCTTCTAAAATTTATATAGTAATTGTGTAATACGTTATTTTTATTATAAGAATAATTTTACCTACTTCGGTCTAAAATAAAGAACCCATTTAAGGACAGTGCTCCAAAATGAAACAACGGTCACCCTATTAAAATGCTGTAAACTACAAGTGGAGCGTGTATCAATACAAATAGCTATTTATGCAACTGTTACGCGATATGAACCACTGCTAGTTTCAACACGTGTGCTATTTTCTGATATAGGTAGCTATTTTCTAATCAAATTAGACATTGACAAATAACGTCATGCAGCTGGATACAAGGTTTTAAAACAAACTTAGAAATTACATGTGACAGACGATAGCCAATTAGCGTTCCGTTTTTCAGTTTCATAACGGAACTCTAATAAAACTAGAGCGTTGCCAAACACTTTCTTACTGTAATCTGTATTACAAATACATGCTTCTCTAGAACAGGTGATCAACTTTGCATTTTAGTCCGTTATTTCGCGCGCTTTTTCAGTCGTTTCACCTATAGATGAAATACCTAGTAGAGTCTGGCGACTTCAATATGTAAAAATAAAAAATAATTGAATTCTGGCTATGGTTAGTAAATGTAACTGTTAATTAAAAAATAAATAAATTTGCAGTTAAATATAGTTACAATAACCAAAATTTAGTGAACGTTACAAAAATTATTTTGTTGAACGAACAATTATTTTCTTTCTCAACGACCATTTACTTTTCTCCTGCAGATTGCATGTATTATAAGTTTTTTTTAATGGAGTTGAAACGATATAAAGCCCGTGGTATGAAAAAGGGGAGTAAAATCGAGCGTTACAGTCACGTTTTGTGAATAAGTGACGCTACACCTTCCCTATGCTTTATTTATTATTATATATTATTTTTTGGAGAGAGAAAGAGAGAGAGAGAGAGAGAAAGAGAAATGTTTATAGCCATCATTCAACTCCAGTCGTGTGTCGGAGCTGACACAGACACTTTTTTATATAGCTAAGCTGTGTAGTATCGGTGACAATGCAATAATATGGTACCAGGTGGTCTGATGATGAAGCTCGAAGGTGGCCATAGGAACTTCTCAATTACCACCTCGTGTTTGTGCTTGGTGCTATCCAGGGTTTGATGACGAAGCCGTAAGGCATAGGAACTACTTCACTGACTAAGATAGCTACGTTGTGTTTAGTCTCTATGGATTTGTCTCGACAAGTAGGTACCCTAGGTGGAATGCTGGATTAATATAAAGCTTTTTTCCTTTTTAGTTTTTTATTTTTCCTTTTACTATTATCGTATTGGCTTATTTTGGTCTACCACTAGATTAAGCTTTATCGTAATATTTTAAAAGTATGTATTTGTTACCAAGTTGACCTAAATAATTATAAATAAATTTTATTTTATTTTAAACATTATATTTCTATCTTTTTAGTCGGATTTCGACGAAGTTGGGTAGTAGATATTAATTTAATTATGCAACACCTACCTTTTCTGTATATTTTTTTCTATCTACCCAAAGGTTGTCTGGTAGAGATCGCTTATAAGCGATAAGACCGCCTGATCGTATACTACTTATAAGTTTTATTTCTAAATTTTAATTTATTTATAATTCATTTTTGGTGTGCAATAAATTATATATCTATCTATCTATCTTGAGTTTTTTTGTGTTGTTATTTAAGCATTAATACCGCTGTTACTACGACTATCATACTTTACCTCATTAAATCTCTCGATCAACAGTCTGTCTTGAGCCTTTACGTAGGGATCCTTGGAATGTAAAGGGTTCCGCGCATATTTCTCGTCTAAATAATCACAAATCACAACACTCTCGAACAAGTATTTGTCTCCGTATTCTGTTGGTATCTCAAGGACAGGAATTTTTACTGAAAAAAAGTAACGATTTTTTTTATTTAAGACAACCATTAAGACATTACACTGTTACACTTAACAACATACATACATGGTTATAGAGAGCTGCAAATAAAAATACACTTTTCATTTATTGTTGTTATTTATTTATTTTATTTTTGATTGTGTATTATCTGCACTACCAATTTACCTGCACATGTAAAAATAGGTACCCGGGGTTTCGGCTCCGGGAATTTAATTAACAATTCGAATAGAAATTCCGAATCCTGCGTGATTTAGTACCAAAATCGTTGCGAATATTCACATAAATAGCCATATAAGAGTGTTTTTATTAATCTGGAAAGGGTCCTAGAATATTTGAATAAACAAACGCAGCATTCGAATTAAAGGGAAAAAATGGGTAGAAAATTCATGCATATTGCGGAGAAAAAGTAAATACCCAGTTGTCACATATTTTATAAGGTAAGAATTATAGACATCAAAATAATTTAGTAAACTTTACTAAATTTTAGCTATGGTTTAATTTGTAAAAATTTGCAATTAAAAATAGTAACCATAACCAGAAAACTTGATTTTACATTTTATTTGTATACCTATATAATGTGCCAATTAATATTTTCCTTTTTCCACTGTTGAATAAAGAACATTGTTAAAACACAAAAAATTATGTATCAAAATACCTACCATTATAAATAAAAACTAGAATTATATGTCTGATCAATTATCATGTTCTGCCCAAAAAGGGTTCAATAATAATATAATTTACACTTGACAGCAGAATCATGGTTAATCCATTAAAACCTTGAGTATTTAGATATTGTGGAGTGTTTAAGGTCATTAGACCTATGATATAATATGACCCTGTCTATTAAATTGTTAATAATCAGTACAAAACAATTTTCGTTAAATGTTTATAAAGTTCTGTCATTTTCATCAGATTTTTAGAAGACCCTCATATATACCTCAGTTCTATGTATGGATGGCGATTCACAGAAGGCACCTGTGTGAAATTTCATCTAGCTTTTGCCCATGGTTCCACCCGCCCTTAATTTGGTTATCGGTGTAGGATTTCAACGGCAACTCCTCTATTATAGAAAACCAACTCATACTTGACGTTTTCAAGCAGCCTATATCCTTCCCCGGGACTTAAACTATTTCCAAGCAAAATTTCATCTTAATCGGTACAGCGGTTTAAGCGTAAAGGGGTAACAGACATACAGAGTTATACTTTCGCATTTTTAATATTTATTTGGATTATTTTACAGACCAACAGACATACGCAGGGATGATCATAAGCATGGCTAAACTATGAGGTTCGCTTTTACTAATTTGCAATGAAACCCTAAAAACCCGTTGAAGAAAATAAAGTAATATCTTCTTTTGGCAAAAAAACTTACATCTAGGATTGCTTGTTCGAAACCACTCGGGAAGATTCAGAGGATCCAGCTTATAAACTTCATACTTGGCCTTCTTCGCTTCCAGTATAAGTAGTACCCTGTGTCCATAAGGGTTCATTTCAACATGGTATAGCCGGAGCTGGTCGGTCAAGGGTTGCGGCCGGGAGACTCCTGGAAACAATAAGTTACAGATAAATTTACTTTACTGGGCTCAAATCACCATACTTCAAGTCGGTTATTTTTTGACCGTGTAGGTACCATAAATTACCGTCTATTGTATAAGGTGATTATAAAAGTAAGGTTTATTGAGCCATGAGACAAAATTAAATGCAGCAAGGCTAAGTAAATAGCATTATCTGTATGCAGCATGTGTGACGTCATTTGCATACATTATCCTCAAATGACCTTACGTAATCTTTTTAAAGTCACTTCAAATGGTGATTTTTCATACGTTCATTAATTAGGCAAGGGGGTTTTGTGAGGAAACGCTTAACACGTATGAGACACTCTGTCCATGGGAGCCTTCGTCTAGAAGAGTAAGGTGACTGGCCATATAGTCTACAGAGCTGACCATTGCGAATTGGGAGACGTTATTGAGCTTTATAGTGGCCGCCCTTAAGTATTCTGACTTGGCTTATAGACTTCGCCGTATGACAACAGTCAGGATCGACACGGTTTGACGTGTAACTAAGTACAGGGGAGCTCAGAAAAATGTGTACACTGGCTAACTTCGCCCGACACTGGTTATCTTTGCATCGCAGCCTAGTTGGTAGTGTGGCCGGCTGCTGTGCAGAGGCTGTGGGTTTGATTCCCGTACTAGACAAACATTTATGTAAAGAAAAATGTGTTTGTCTTGAGTCTGGGTGTATTTATGTATGATATCCATCGTATCCATAACACAAGCTTTGCTTGCTTTGAGGCCCGATGGAGCTGTGTGAAATGTCCAAAGAAAAAAAAAATCGTTTCCGATATACCTACCTATACGTTAAATAAGTACGTAATTACAAATGTTATTATTTTATTCTGTAGTGTAGGTAATAAATTTATTAGTATGTGAATAATAAGTTATTAGCATATAGATAGATATTTAACACAATGTCAATAAATCAAATTGAACAGCCGTTTTGTAATTTCTGTGAACGTGTTATCGGAGGTTACGGTTCCGTTTCCGAACCTACTACGATTTACGTAATTTACAAACAGAAACCGAAACAAAAAAAACGGGTTGCACTCCGGGAGTGCCGGCAGAAGTGAAAACATACTCGCTATTTACTTCCCATCACTTCTTATCCATATTTATTTATTAAAAATAATAACTTTTGTTTATTTACTTTTTTGACGTTGTATATTTGACAGCTCAATCTGTCATAGAATTAAAATCCCATATCCAACCTCCCTGTACTACTCATAATCGCCATATACTAAAAATAAAAACTAACCTAATGTAAATAAAGGTCACGTGTCCTAACGCGAGTGACATCTTACGAATTTTCGATCAGGACACGTGACCTGACGCGAGTTTAACAGTCTTTACCCATCACAAAAAAAGTGCTCGCCACGGCCCCACAGTGTGATCTATTTATAAACAAACAAACAAACGAACGAACGAACGAACGAACGAACGAACGAACGAACGAAAGAACGAACGAACGAACGAACAAACAAACAAACAACCTCCCTGTACTACTCATAATTGCCATATACTAAAAATAAAATAATAATGTTTGTTTATTTACTTTTTTGACGTAGTATATTTGACATCGCAATCTGTCATAGAATTAAAATTAAATGTCCAACCTCCCTGTACTACTCATAATCGCGAATACTAAAAATAAAAATTATAATAGGCGTGGCATTACGGTTTCCGTCTTACGCATTCCACGATTAGGACACGTGACCTGACGCGAGTTTATCATTTTTTACCCATACCAAAAAAAGTGCACAACGCCGCTAAAGAAGTTTTCACTTCAAAAATAAACTAATCTTGGCTATGGGTAATCAATCGCCGATACAATTACTGACCAAGCCCGTCGTTGCTTAACTTTGAATATCATTTCCAACAAACAAATGTGTTTGGCATAATAATAGCTAGAGGGCGCTGTAACAGTTATTTAAGATAGTAAATAGCTAGGGCCCGTCTTGCACTTAGTGGATTTTTATTATTTGTTGTTACAAGACTATTAAGTTTGTACCCTGGCGGTAGCCAAGCGCCGCAACCGAATTCGAACGTAAATATTGATGTTAATTTAGTAAGTATTAGGGTGGATTTCCCAACAGCGAAATTTTCGCGCTATGGATGAAATCGGTAGTGCAGAACGTAAATAAACTGTCTTATATTTTTTCTAGGCAGACGAGGTGGTTAACTTTTGGAAGCAATAATTATATTTTTTGATGAGGATTTCATTTTAGAACAAAAAGAGCTTAAGCTCCGATTTTTTTTCATTTCGGTAGCTGTCCTCATTTTTTTAGTATAATTTCTCGGTTTTTTAGGTTCATGTCTACTTTTATTATAAAACATAGTATTATCAAAAAGCTATAATATAATAATATTTACCTAGTTTTGTAACTGGTAAGTAAAAATGCCTATGTCCTAGAAAGTCCAAGCATTTACCTTGTCTACTAGACAAAAAGATACAATTTATAGTGAGAGCACAAAAGTAAGACGTTACTTGTCGGAGTACACCACGATGCGTCGCACTATGGGATGCGTATCTTTTTGTCAAGTAAACAAGGGCCATTATGGGTTGCTATCTTAAAAATGTCGCGTCGCGTCTTGGTCTGAGCTGACCCTTATCGTGATTTTTAAATAAAGCTGTTTCAAAGTTAGACGGGGAGGGACACACAAATTGGTCAACTTTGGAAGTCAATAACTCGCAAAATATAAAGTTTGGAGGAAAAATTCTAAAGAGCCTTAAATCATCATTCCTTGGTTCAAAGTTCAATGTATACATAGAAAGTTACCACTCAAAAATGTATTCAATTCCCATATTCCATATCTGTATTGCGGTCATAAACTTCGAGCTCTGTGATCTGTCTTATGGACTGCGAGATAGGCTTACAAAATTGACCACCCTTTAGAAAAAGACAAAGTTAACCCGTGGTATCTTTTCTCATAGGCAAGACATTACATGTTCGCGAAGTCTGTCACATTTTTGCTACCATTTTTTTCACAGCTGGCTAGACAATGCGCTGTCCAGTTTTGAACTTGAAGTCTATGGCCGTACTGTTTTTAGAACCAACATTTTTCAGTTCGTTTTTTATTTTTTCCTGTCAGAATTTGGCTTACTAAATCTAAACACTTTTACTCTAATTTCTAAAGCGTCTCATTGGTGAACAAACTCACGAATTTCAGTTTTTATTTAAACTCATCAAATGACTGAATAAGATTTTTGCAAATAGATATTTTATATTCATTTCACATAACACGTTATTAGGCAAGTTGAGCAATTCTATCTCTTACTACGTTGTAATAAGGCATTCCTTAAGATATCGTGTGTAAAACGAACTCTTAATGACTTTTTTTATAACAGAACAATGTACCTACTGACGTAACCAATGATGAGATCATTCTGTTTCAACAGGACAGCAACTAGTGTACTTACCTACTTTTAAAAGGGCCCTCTTAAGGCACTTCTGATGATGAAATTTAATACTCATTAGTTCATTACCATAAAAATAGGTACTCTGTTAACACCCGAGGCATTGATAGGATACCTTATAATTTTTGCTGTTTTAATGCAATGCTAAAAATTCCTTTGCCAAATACAAGTTGCCAAAAATGTAAATGGAAAGCTAAAAAAATATCATAAGGTAAAAGCTAATAAAATACCATAGGAATATCAACATTTTAAACTGTTGATTTTTAAGTAGGCAGGTAGGTGTTGTTGCTTTTGGCATATTCAAACTAATTTTTGAAGTTAATAACAGCATTTACCTTTTTAAATAAACTTCAGTTACAATGATTTTTAACAATAAATACCCATAGCTCGATAGAGCCAAAATCATCAGATCATGTTTTTTTAGCTAGGAACTAAGTACTAATAAAGTCAATAAAAACTTTTTGACAAAAAAACACTAATTACAGTTTGAAGTTGGTTTCATGCAAGTGAAGTGTGTTACAAACTGTTAGGTACGTAGAAACCACTTATTTTTTTACTTTTTAGTGACGAATTGCTTTTTTCGTACACTAAAAACATCCATACCAGTAACAAAATGCTATACAATCATCAACATAAAAGGTTTCACCGGTTCCAAATTAACACCATTTTTTTTTTGAACAGAAGCTTATGTTTTAAATGCATTAAAATGGGACCACCTCGGAACGATACTCTTTTAAATAAAAAAAGAATTTTGCAAATCCGTCTATTTATGACGGAGTTATGCCCGAACATACATAAAAAAAATATAAACGTCCGAATTGAGAACCTCCTCCTTTTTCGAAGTCGGTTAAAAATAGGATGTGAACAAATTTCAGATCGATATTGATGGGAAAAGTAAACTATTCCATTTAGCTAGGTAGTTAGTTTTTAAGAAAAAAAATCGATTTATATGTCAATGTAAATCGTTGGCGTTATATTTATTTATCTACAGTGCAGTAGTTCCAATATAATATACACGGCAAATATGTACCTACAAAAAGTACGCAACCATCTCTATTTACACACCAAACTCAAGCCAGACAAGTTAAACAAATGAAAGTTGAATTGAAGCATCCAACACCATTTGTGTTTTTAGGTCAAGGATGCACGCGGTAATGGAACGTACATCACATCAACCGTCTTATTTTATTTCTTTCGTTATTCCGCGCCAATGTCGGTCGCTGACTTTATATTGGTATTGATAAGCTATTGCTCAATGTGCTTGGAAAAAGAAAGACCAGGCCAAGTACGTGTTTGTTTAATGATTAGGTAGTTCGAGAAATATTGTTTTTTTAGGCCGGTTACGTTAGGTTAGGTTGCGTTACGTTTCCGGTAAAACCGGCATCTATTGTACCTACCTACTGATACAAACGCAACAAACATTTTATACTACCTGTTACGTTATCAAAATAAAATACGTAAATTTAACATATAACTAGGTATATGTATATGCATGTATACCAATGCCCATTGTAAAATTCAATCATTTAATTACCTATTCAAAAGAAGTACTTACTTAGATGAAATCTATCAAAATAAAAATGTAGAAGTACCTATGGAACATTATTGTCGTGCAACTTTCATTACAAACAAGTACCTTCCTACCTAATTAGTGAGTTTTACCCCTGTTTTAAGAAATTAATTATTATTTATTTATTATTAAAGTTTCGGTTTTTAACTTTTGGTGCTAACTGTACCTACCTACTTCCAATGCAACCAACAAAACGCAGCATTATATGACTAGGATGACATCACCCGATCAATAAATTGAACAGCTGTTTTTGTTTATTTAATACACCGGTTGAGGTTATTTTGATTAAACTTTATTTATAGCCTTTTTGAGGAAGATATACCTACCTACATTTATATTTTAATGGTAGAATGTTATTATATCTTTAGTGAATAAAAAAATCAATAAAAATATTTATGACTTCTGTATCAAACAACACAATTATATTTCATTTAAGTACTAGGTATTTTAATTGATTAAACACCTTGTTAACCATGACAACACATCAGTCATTTTTTTAAAATTCAAATGTTAGTTAAAGCACTATATTTTCAGCAAAACAAGAGTAATATTTTTTAAAAACATAAACAACACTAACCTGCCAGTCTCGACGTGGGATAGTAAGCCATCTTTACACGTAATTTGATATTATTCACAAATAAATATCACTAGTTCACTGCAGCGGTGTTTAATCCACGAATTCTGGTGTAGAAATACGGTGCGTCACTTTTAAAATTATTCGTATAGCTATGACATCATTTTACCTAGTGTTTGACCCCATTATAAGTTACCCTGCGGAATTAAGAACGCGTATTGACGCGTCTCGATTTTACTTTCGATTTGAACGCTTTAAACTGGTAGGATTGTTCTAAGAAGGCCGCGCGTTTGTAGGTGTTTTTATTATACTTATATTTTTTGTTTATGTCTTACCTACTAATGATTGACAATATTGATAATTTTAAAGCAAATTCATATTTGCATTATTATCAATTGGATCATCCTTCTATCAGTCCATTAGATAGGCAGGTAGGTAGGTACTTACCTTACTGGGTGCCTGCATAATTAAGGCTGTCTACTTATTTTTCATCGTCATAAACATATATTGTAATTATACATATGTAGTTTTCTAAAGTTTTTTTTTACATTTTACTAAAGTGGGTAGGTACTAGATACCAACCTTCATTGTATTCAAAGATATTCAGCCTCCTTTCTGTTACATTTAATTTTTAATAAAGTGCCTAGCTTGATTATACCTATATATATTTTTTTGTAAACTTGGTAGCTTACATACTTAATACATTTTTTTTTAAAATAACGATGTTGGTAAAGTTTTTGTCATGAAAATAATATATGCAACAAGAACAATAGACACAAAAAATACGATCACGACATTTTATCCCTAAGCACCAAGTCAAAGATATAAGGAAACTTACTGCTCGTTGTACGTGTCTACCTTTCACTGATGCTGTTCCGTCCCAAGTCCAAACGTGATAGGGGTGAGGGTGAGCGTGAGCCCATTAGCACTAGATAAATTTAAATACTAGTTAAATTTGTACAAAGTTTTAAACATTTCAGCTCTTTCTAAAGACTTTCCAGTAGATATTTAAGCATGATGTCACAAACAAATGAACTTATTAGACTTGCTATGCAGACATTCGAGCTAATATTTATTGAAAAGACGATCAACAGGATTGATGATCTGTGATTGTTTATAACATGATTTGCATTAGCAAAAAACTGGGTAAGTATGTGCCGTACCTACACGAATTAACTTAGGGTTGTAAACCGATTTATGTTTTTTTTATTTTTTAAGCTCCCAGTTAAAAAATTAGAGAAGGAGATATAAAAGATTTATTTAAATAGTAACTGTAACATAATTACTGAAAAAGTTTGCAGTAAACGAGACTAAAAGTTACTAAGGAACCCTAAATGCATTTTTGAAGAACTATGTAAAAACACCGCATCAAATGGATTGCGCAAAAAATTTATTACATATTTTCTGACTGCGGAGGATGCAGGTACAGATGTAAATGCTGATTGTGAATAGGTACTTGGGATTAAATTTCTTAAAGATCTTACACTAGTCCTTCCAAAGAGTAAAAGAAAAGACAAAACAATATAATATTATTTTAATAATAAGATTTCATAAGCTATTTGTTTTGTTAAAGATTTTATAGTCTTTTTGAAATACCCTTGTAACTAGTTCCTAATATGACTCGTTTTTTCTGTTTTTAATCAAAATATAATCATTTAGGAATAATGTATTGACTACCTTATTAAACAGATATTTCCTTAATTATTCCTGAAACTGAAAAAATCTGATACAGTTTTAAATCCGGGTAATTTTGATCCACCATGCAGTTGTACTTATTTTCTACCGTAAAGTTAGTAGTGACGCTAGGTACAAAAACTGTAGATATGGTGGTTTAACAAAACACCTTTTTGTAATGTCTGATTCTGTGTTATCAGAATCTACGAAAAGATGGCGAAAGTTCAAGGCTGTGACATAAAAACAGTGACGGACGGACATTACGCAACTGTAAGGGTTCCGTTCCTGTAATTTGGTGAGTTGAAACGGAAGTTTATTAATGTACGTAGTAAATAATGACTCACGAAATACAACACGCAAACAGCGCAACGTCCTGCGCGCGAAATAGTCAAAAGATTGGTTGTATCTTAATAAAATAGTTGCAAAACTCAAACCTTTTGAACAAATAACGAGGAATCTGAGCGATATAAAATCTTGCATATCGTCAGTGATTCCATTGATGTATGTACTGTAACATACATTGCAAGTTGAAAAGGAAAAATTAGACACAAACCATAGTTTTCAAAACATTATTTCTAAAACTAATTGTAGACATCAATTCCAGATTTTGCAACCTTTTGAGCAACACACAGTATTCGCTTGGTACATATTTGGACCCAAGGTACAATTTAAAGTTTTTGAATGAGATTAATAAGGAACAAGTTCAGTCCGAATTAATACTCTTGCTTACCCTACACGACTCAAATGTGGCAAGTGGAGTTGGTGATGACGAATCTTCTGTTGCTTCAAACCCAATGCATGATGAACCGAGCACAAGCTTTCAGATTTTACCACTAACACAAAGTGTGCATTCTAATTTGGCTGATATGTTAACAAATACCAGTGACTATGAAGAAGAAACTGAAAATGATAGCACCAATAGTAATGTCGTGGTATAGTAATCACTAATTAGTGAATACAAAAAAGAAACAAACAATGAAAAAATTAAATTTAGTGAGTGGGCAACTAAAGAAATAATAAAAGTAGAAACACACTCTTTGACTTATATGCTCAAAAAACTGATAACCACAATTTGCTATTGAAAGAATATATTAGAAACTATTTTATATAAATAGAAAAAAAAAAAAAAAAACCATTTGGGAAATAAAGAATTCAGAGAAACTGAAAAAATTAAACTACGACACGACTATAGTTCACTTAAATTAAAAATACTACGGTAACTTTAAAAAGTGATATCAATATTTGAACAATTCTTTGCCAGTTTACCAATAATTACTACCCAGGATCTTAATTCAACTCCAAGCACCGCTGAAGCACTATTGAAGGATTGTACTCCATGCTGTGAACAGAATTTTACATTTAGCTAAATAACCCCGATCGATGTCATAAATGCTTTTAAAGACGCTTAAATTCAAAAAAATCTGAAGACATATGGGGAATGTCAACAAAAGTTGTTAACTCAATAATTACAGTGATTGCCACATACTTAGCTTTTATTTTCAATCAATGTATTGTCGAAGGGACCTTTCTTGATTTAATGAAATTCAGTCGGCTTATACCCCTTTTTAAGTCGGGTGATAAAGAAGAACCTAGTAATTTCAGGCCAGTGTCCATATTACCAATTGTTAAGAATAGTGTTAATTATTATTTTTATATCTGGCAACACTACTTTCGAAATTCTGAACAAAAGTTCGTTTATCGTTTTCGTATCGTAAAAATAGTAAAAATTTCATAAGACTGCATCGTAATAACAATTGTTGCTGAAGCTGATTAATTGGAGAAGATTCTTCCATCCGGTAAATCGGGTGACGGTAAGGTTCTGGTTTCTCTAGGTAAGTCGAGACGAGCTGAAGGATTTCAGAGCCTGAAACACCTGGAAACTGATTGCTGCACCTACAATGCAGTCAAAATACTGGTAAGTGTCTTATCTTATTAACCCAGCATAGTAATTTGATTTTCGTAGATTTTCATTAAGTTCGTAATTTTAATATAGTTAATCATAGTTCGTAGTAGTCATTTTTCATATCATACAGTCCATTCATAAACATTTATGGTCCTTCGGCCAAATTTAAAGATCGAAAAGCGATCTTAGAATAATTTTGTTTTGTTTGTCGTATCGTTTATCGTGTCATATATGTAATTTTCGTAAATTTAAGATAATTGTTTTTTTTTTGAGTTGTGGTGGGTAAATTGAAAAAGCTTTGCTCTGGGTTCCATATTTTGTTTCTAGTTTCAGTATTACCACATTACCATATTAATTTTTTTTTTGTTTTATCTATAATCGTTTGCGATAGTTTGCACACTTGGTTGGAGGTACTTAAAACCTAATAATAAACGTTCCATTTTGCCTTATTTATTTTATATTGCAATTCTTGCGTTCCATTAAAATATTAGCTACAAAAATATTTGGTTTTGGTACAAATTTTGTAAATTTATTTAATAATGACTGAATATCATAATAATTCAGGTGATAAAAATCGCATAGCTCGAGACTATGCGTTTGCAAGATATCAAAGATATTGAAGATAGTTTTCATCAAGCACAAATTGAATTGCTGTCAACGGTTTCACCTTCCGAAGGGGCCACAGAACTCAAAGTGACCTCTCAGTTCGAATCTAAAGTAAAATCTATAAAAAGTATGTTATTAACAATTGATAGGAAACCAGAAATTAATGATAACGGCTTCCGTGCTAAATTACCTAAAATAAACATTTCGCCTTTTGATGGTAAGATAGAAAATTGGATTTCTTTTATTCAACTATTCGATTTATTGATTCATACAAAGGATATTCCAGCAGTAGAGAAGCTTCATTATTTGATGTTGAATGTTAAAGGGTATGCCTTGGACTTAATTAAAAAAATTCCTATTACTAATGAAAATTATTTTACTGTCCATAACTTATTAAAATCTCATTATGAAAAGAAAAGAGCATTTGCTACCATTTTTTATGAAAAATTAATAAACTGTGAATCCGTGAAAACAAAGAGTAGTTGTGATTTAGAAAGAATTTATCGAACATTTAAAGAAAATATAGAAATTTTAGAGAAACATCAACTACCTGACAAAAAATTTATGTTATTTCACTTGTTGTGGTCCAAGTTAGATGTGGCGACTAAGGAATCGTTTGAGCTTCAGCTTGATTCTGATGTTGATATACCTCAGTTTGAGGAATTATGTAAATTTGTCGAAAAAAGAAGCCAAGCTTTGGAAAACTTGAATAGTAAACAAAATGTTGTTGTTCCTAAACCAGTGGTTAAGAACAAATCGTCGTATATCGTTCCCCCTGTGAGCAAATGTGTTGTTTGCCCAGCAGCCTATCATGAGTTGAGCAAATGTTCGCATTTTTTGAAGTTGACACCAACTGCAAGATTTACTGTTGTTAAAGAAAACAGACTTTGTATTCTTTGTTTTCATGCAGGACATACAGTAAAAACTTGTAAGTCATCAGTATATTGTGACAAGTGTAATAATAGGCACCACACATTACTCCATTTTGATAAATGTGAGGATTAAACTCAACAGCAACCTACTCATACCACTATTCTTGTTGTTCCTGGAAGTGACTCTCAAGTTTTATTCTCGACTGCGTTGGTTTTAATTAAAAATAATTTTAATAAACTGGTTCCTATCCGCATATTATTAGATAGTGCTAGTGCCTGTAATTTTGTCACATTGTCTTGTGCACGCAGGCTTGGAATCCATATTAAGGATAATGGTCAATCTGTTAATGGAATTGGTCAAGTGTCAACTGATACTCTTGGTTCTATCGATTGTGAGATAGTTCCTTGTAACGGTGACTTCTCATGTAAATTCTCGTTCGAAGCTTACGTTTTGTCGCAGATTTGCTCTGATATGCCTTCGGGTCAAATCGACGTCTCCTCTTGGAGACATATACAGGAATTAGATCTAGCTGACCCTTTCTTTTACAAACCTGGACCTATTAATATGCTAGTTAACGTCAACCTTCTCGCTTCAGCGCTTCGACCTGGTCTTGTCAAAGGCGAGGCAGGTCAGCCAGTTGCTGTCCGCACTGTTTTCGGCTGAATAGTAATGGGTGAATGTGCTACTGACGTTGACTCTTGTCAATCTCGTTTTCGTAATAGGTCTTGTGTTGTTAATAAGAACTGCCTATTTGTGTTAAATTTATCGTTAGATAACAATATTAAGCGGTTCTGGGAATTGGAAAGTCTTGATCCTCCAAAACCCGTCGTTCTTTCACTTTCTGAATTATCGTGTGAAAATCAGATGGAGGCTTCATTTTGTCGTAATCCAGTTGGTCGAATGGTAGTACCATTAACTTTCGCTGACCCTCAGGAGAAGCCTCAGTTTTCGAGTTCTCGTGAAATTGCTTTTAAGCGTCTCCTAAATTTAGAATGAAAGTTTAAATTAAACTCTCATTTTCGTACAGCATATGTCAACTTAATGGATGACTATTTAAAATGTGGTCATATGGAAGAAGTCGAACGTCCGTTATCGTCTAATGGTAATTTTTATTACATTCCACATCACGGAATTTTACGCCCTGATTCTGCTACAACACCATTGCGCACTGTTTTCGATGCCAGTGCTAAAGATTCGACAGGAATGTCATTAAATGACTTACTGCTTCCAGGCCCTAAGTTACAAAATAATATTTTTGACTTGTTAGTTAGGTTCCGCTGGCATGCAGTAGTGTTTACGGGAGACATCAAGCAGATGTATCGACAGTTTCTTGTGGATAAAAAGGACTGTGATTATCAGCGCATTTTATGGCGTTCGTCTTCAGATCAGCAAGTGAAAGATTTTCGTTTACTCAGAGTGACGTATGGTGTGACTTGTGCCCCGTACCAAGCTCTTTAGTGTATATCTAAGCTAGCCAAGGAATTTTCGTCTCGCTTTCCTAATGGTGCTTCCGTATTAGCCAGAGATACATATATAACAGCACATCTTCACCTGCGCAAATGGGCGTCCAACCTTGGACTTCTTAAAGGCGTGTCCAGAGGACGATTTATATTCCGATCGCCTTAGAGGATTTGAAGGAGTCTGTGACTTATCTTTGAAAATTTTAGGTCTTTCATGGCTTCCCATAGATGACACGTTCACTTTCAAAGTTTCGTCGAACGATTGTCCATGTACGAAGCGATCAATTCTTTCGGATATCGCTCGTATTTTCGATCTTTTAGGTTTATTATCTCCAGTTGTATTTTTCGCCAAATATTTAATACAACTTTTATGGTTGTCTGGAGTCGATTGGGATAGTGACGTTCCTAAAAATATTGTTCAAGAGTGGCGAAAGTTTAAGTCACAGCTATCGCTTTTAAGCTCGCTATCCATCCTTCGTAGAATGATCGAAACTTTCGTGTCGCACCAACTCCATGGATTTTGTGATGTCTCGGAGAAGGGTTACTGTGCCGTCATTTATTGTCGTGTCGTCAAAAGTGATGGTTCTATTGTCGTGCACCTTTGTTGTGCAAAATCGAAAGTAGCCCCACTTCGTCAGTGTTCTATTCCGCGCCTAGAATTATTGGCAGCTGTTTTATTATCGGACTTGATTATTTCATTCATAGAAGCTTTAAAGGAGTTTTATGTTTTCGACGACATTTTTGCCTAGTCAGATTCGAGCGTTGCTTTGGCTTGGATTCGCTCGTGTCCGTCAAAATGGAAGACTTTTGTGGCAAATAGGGTAGCGAATATACAGGAAAAAGTGACCCCACCAAGATGGCACCATGTCTCTGGCTCTGAAAACCCAGCTGATTGTGGGTCACGTGGTTTATTACCAGCTGACCTAGTCCAGAATGCATCATGGTGGGCGGGACCTTACTGGCTTTCCAATCCCCAGGAATCTTGGCCACAGTCGGCAATTTCTTTTGATCAAGCAGCTTCTGATGAACAGAAAATTTATAGTCTGTTTACAGCTTCTAACGTTTCGCTCGTTGATTCAATCTTAAATCGATTCTCATCATTACCTCATTTTGCGTGTTTTAGCCTATTGTTTTCGATATATCCATAATTTGAAAAATCCATCATTAAAAATCGTCAACTCTGAGTTGTCTACTGAAGAAACTAACAACACCTTTCTGTTTCTCGTGAAGCACGTTCAGGAATGTTCTTTTGCATCTGAGCTCCGTAACTTATCGAAAGAGAAATCTTCTCTATCTCTGCCCAAACCCATTCGAAAATTATCACCATTTTTGGATGAACAGGGTCTTCTAAGGGTGGGCGGTCGTCTCTCCAAAGGAGATCTAACCTTCGATGTTAAACATCCACTTTTACTGCCTCGTGATCATCGATTAACAACGTTGATCATTGAAGATTATCACAAACGGTTTATGCATCCTGGATTGCAAACTTTGCAAAACATGTTAGCTCAAGAGTTTTGGATATTGTCTTCGAAAAGGGCTATACAAGCAGTGATTCATTCTTGCATAAAATGTTTTCGTGCTCATCCTAAGGTTTCTTTACCACCTGTTATGGGCAATTTACTGGCCTTTCGCATTAATCAAATTAAAGCATTTTCGTCTTGTGCGGTTGATTATGCCGGTCCTTTTGACATATGTCTCGGTCGAGGCCGAGGCTTGCGCACATTAAAGTCGTACATATGCATTTTTGTGTGTACGGTCACTAAAGCCATTCATATAGAGCTCGTGTCAGAATTATCGTCCGAAGCCTATTTGGCAGCCTTACGACGTTTTGTTTCCCGTCGTGGTCGTTGCTCTAGATTAGTTTCTGACCAAGGTACCAATTTCGTGGCAGCTTCAACTATTATGCACGATTTAATGGCAAAGGCTTCGAAAGCCGAACAAATTGATTTTGTTTTTAACCCTCCTGGTAGTCCACACTTTTCGGGTCTAGCAGAAGCTGGCGTTTAATCTGTCAAAACTCATTTACATCGAGTAATTGGTTTACAACGTCTTTCTTATGAAGAATTCTATACAGTTTTGACCCAGATAGAATCCATGTTTAATTCGAGACCTTTATCGCCCCTTAGCTCGGATCCCAACGATTTTTCGGTTTTAACCCCAGGCCATTATCTCACTTTAGAGCCGCTCAGTATTTTACCAGAAAGTAACTTATTTGATGCGAAAGTTGGCATTTTACAGAGATGGAAACTTTTACAACAAATTCATCAAGACGTTTGGCGTAAGTGGCATATAAAATATTTACACACATTGCAACAACGCCATAAATGGTTTGATAATAAGCAAAGGCAAATCTCGGTTGGGACTCTTGTTCTCATTGTTAATGAGCAATGTAGTCCAATGAAATGGAAAATTGGTCGCGTGTTAAAACTCCATTGTGGTGACGATGGGGTTTGTCGGGTGGTAACTATAGAAAACAGATTCTGGAGATTTAAAACGACCAGTTATAAAACTGTGTCCTTTACCACTTGAAAATTAATTTATAGTTTTTTTTATATATATATTTGTAAATTCAAGTATATCGTAGTTAAATAAGTTTAAAATATGAAACCCATTAGCAAAGTTTATTTTTTTGTTTCGTAAATTAATAAAAATACGTTGTATTTTGGTGGGCGGAATGTTAAGAATAGTGTTAATTATTATTTTTATATCTGCCAACACTACATACTTTCGAAATTCTGAACAAAAGTTCGTTTATCGTTTTCGTATCGTAAAAATAGTTAAAAATTTCATAAGACTGCATCGTAATAACAATTGTTGCTGAAGCTGGTTAATTGGAGAAGATTCTTCCATCCGGTAAATCGGGTGACGGTAAGGTTCTGGTTTCTCAAGGTAAGTCGAGACGAGCTGAAGGATTCCGGAGCCTGAAACACCTGGAAACCGATTGCTGCACCTACAATGCAGTCAAAATACTGGTAAGTGTCTTATCTTATTAACTCAGCATAGTAATTTGATTTTCGTAGATTTTCATTAGTTTATTTCGTAATTTACATATAGTTAATCATAGTTCGTAGTAGTCATTTTTCATATCATACAGACCATTCATAAACACCAATACTGAGTTAAATTTTTGAAGTTATAATGCTTATTCAATTGTAAATGTATTTTAATATACTTATCTACTTAACAAAAAACAATACGGATTTGTCAAGGGTAGATCGACTACGAATGCAACAATAACTTTAGTTAAACATATTTATAACACGTGGGAAGAATCATGGCATGCCCTAAGCATATTTTTTGACCTTTCTAAAGCTTTTGTGTAGAGCACTCAACGCTTCTGTTAAAATTAAAACATTACGGTATTAGAGATAAAAACTTTGCAAATGATCGAATCCTATCTATGCAACAGAATGCAGACAGTGGATATTAACGATAGTAGGTCTTCAAGATTGTATGTCAATATTGGAGTACATCACGGTTCAATTTAAGGTCCATTTTTATTTTTAGTTTATATCAATAATCTACCTCAAATGATCGAAAATAAGAGGAAAATAGTGTTATGCGCAGATGACACATCTCTGATCTTTAAAACAGAAATCATTGCCAAAATTTAGATAACATTACCGCTGTTCTAAGTAATGTAACAAATTGCTTTACATGCAATAACCTTTTATTAAACACCAATAAGACAAAATGTATCAAGTTTACACTGCCTAATGTAAGTGAAGATGTACTTCAGTTATTTTCATAGTATAATGTCGTGCGGCATTATTTTATGGGGTAGAGCTGCGGATATAGGTGTTACGAGCAATTTGTTCTATTTATAATATGAGTTCGAGACAATCTTTAAGAGAGGTATTCAAAGATAGTAATATATTCACTGTAGCATGTCAATATATATGTGGAAATATAAAATATGCACGTAATATAAAATATTCAGTCCTTTACAAAAGTGAGTGGATGCAGAAAGGTAAATTTAAGACACAAAGATAAGCCTGCTCTACCGGCTCTACCCAAACATAGATTAACCAAACTAGACAAGTCATTCCCTGGCCAACTGTATACGTTTTTACAATAAAATTCCTGATACAATGCTGAATATGTCTGAAAATAGAATTAAAAATTGTATAAAAGAACACTTCGTAGAAAAGGATAATATACCTTAGAGGAATACATCCATGATAAAAATGCCTGGGCCGGCTGATCTTATTATTGACAAACTTAGAAAGATGTTTAGTATCATAATATGCCATGATTAATCTTATTTTTCTCAGCCTTGTAAATTTTTTTTTGTTGACTTTTTTTTAAGTAATTAACTTATTTTATTGTATCTGGACGAACTTAGTTTTTCTTTTTTTTCTGCTATAAATGTATATTATTTGTAATAATTTTTTTGACGACAATAAGTGATTTTGTAAATCCAACATTGTGAATAAAAATTTCATTAATTAATTCATTTATTATCGTTATTTATGACCGCAAAAATACTTAACTTCGGTATATCTCTATAAGAATTAGCTTAAATGAATTAGTCATGTCACTTTATTTTTTCAGATTTCTACTATAATGCTTTCAGTTTCCTATACGACCACTTTGGAGGAAATGTTTTTTTTTTATTATTAGTCAGTTCAGAAAAAAAAACTTTTAAAAGCTGTTGAAATTGCGCGAAGCACACACAACCGCTACAATATTGCTACTTGGTACCTACCTGGAACGGCCTACTTGTGTTATCTACATAAAAATGCAAATTATTACAAAATAGGTATTTTATATACAATATACTAATAACCTAATAAGGGCATGATTTTTTAGCTTTTGCGGTTGCATTTGATTTCGTGCTGTCTTCTACTGTTTCGATGAAAAATCTATTTGCTATCCTGCTGTCAGTGTGAAATGATTGCCAAATTAGCGACAAATTGCAAGCTAAAAAAACAGGCCCGATTAGGCAGCGTAGAGTAAGGCCTTAGCCCGTAATTAAGGACAAATAGAAGCAAAAAATACAATACTATAGTCTTTGCAAATGTCAAGTGATTTGTTGTGATGTGGTGAATTTTTCCGAGTTTATACCAAAATATCATCTAAAGTTATTGTTTTTGGGTAAGTAGAACTTTATTAACCTAATTAGCAATTCATTATTGCATACTGTTAATATTTGCACCACTTCAAATCCATATTTTCCTGCTAAACAGTTTAATTGATGATTATAACTCGTAAATCCTGTTTTTCAAGTTTTGGCTTTAAATTTTTTTTGTATTAATGTTGCACTCGTTGAATTGTAGTGAAACAAAAGTTCATTTTACTGTGCAACATAATTTTTACTGTCGCGAATACTATTGATAGCCATCCGACCGTTGAGTCGTGTTAAAGCTTGTTTTCTATTATGGCGGTGTACATAATGTAATAATGCAAAAAAAGTCAATATTTACCACAATTTTTTTTATATATATTTAAAATAAACCTTTAGTTTCTCCCTTTCCAAGTCGGTTTTTTTTATAGTAAAAATATAAAATCGTTTAGCAGGAGAGGGGGGGCAGCAGACCCCACGGTAAAAATATAAAATCTCTTGGCACCCTCCCTCCCCCTGACGCCATTCCCATAAAAAGGTAATGTACCAATCATGAACAAAAAAAAAGGAAAAAGTTAAAATTGTATATTGAGGCTGGGGAATGTCATCTGGAATTATTGGAAATCAGAAAAAACATAGTACTTATTTTTCTGCTTATTTGTTATGGTTGGCAAACATTCCATTTTCTTTTCAAATATTTTTTGCCTTCGCGATAAGAAATTTCGAACTTACAAACTAATATTGTAGGTCAGAATTAGCATTTTCTTTGATTGGTTGAAATAATGTATCTTTCGATTTCGAGTAAAGTGACTAATTACCTACATTGTTTGTGCAAGTTGAATCCTTTAAGTTTTCTTCTATTCATTTCTAAGGAAAGATTTATATAGGGACATTCATACAAACAAAAATCATCATATAACATAATGTCCTAAAGCATGCACCACAATGTAAAAAAAAAGTTTAATGCTAGGGCACCCTCGCTACAGACATTTTCAAAGCCCCTTAGTTGATTATGGCCCAAAATGCATGTTTTAAACATTTCTATTATCAATTCATTAAAAGGAATCCTAACAAAAAAGTCGTATGTATGTCTAATACTCATTTATTTAATGACTGATCATCCACATGTATAAGTTAACACTCATTACCTGTCATTTAAGTAACACCTGACAGGAATAACAAGTTTATGACATTTTCCTTACACAGTCTTTAAAGCTTTTGCCATTTTGACATTGCTATACCATTCAGTTTTTTGTTGCCTTTTCAGATAATTTTGTCAACGATTGGCAGTTTAAATGGGATCAGTAGAATTGACAATAGAACCAATAGATCCTCCTAGGAACAGGGCTCCTTGTCCAGATGTGGCTGATGAAGTGCCAGAAGAAATAATCATAAAATGTGAAGTTATAGAGATATCGGATGAAGAAACCACACCAGCACCAAAGAAGTAAGACATTGCTTTTCCATTTTTTTAGCAAGTTTTTAAATCTCTAAAGAAAGCAGGATAACAAATAGATTTTCTGGAGCAACAGAAAGCATAAACGTACCAAGCTACACAAAGTTTAAAGTCACATCTGCAAATGAAGCCGGTTCATAGCAGGACCATTTTTCAAAATAAAATAAAGTGTTTCTAGATGCATTGTAACTCAGAATGTAGGTATACATTTCAATAAAAAGTAAACAAAAATTTTGTTACATTTGCTGTAGGGATGGGTTTGGTCATTCTTTGGGTATTTTTTATTAAAATTTGTATTATTTTTAATTTATGCAGGATATTTGTAGATACTTTAGCTTTCCTAAATATTATTTTAGAAATATTTTAAAAATCGTCAATACATAAAAGAAAAATTGTGCTGACTCAAAAACCCACCCAGTCGCTATGTGCAAAATAATAAACACAAAATATAGATATATAATATCATTGCCATGCCGGCAACTTAGGTTGCACTGTGGATTTCTTCATTTCTAATTTGATCACAAAGAAAAAGTTTTTGAGCTGGAACTTTAAGTGACCATATCTTACTGCCGTAAGTCATCCCTGGCAACACACACGCATCTGTCGGATTTGGCAATTACCTTCTTTCTCAATGTTGGAACTACTTAACTAGACAGATTGTCATATTCATCAACTACTTCAATTTTACACTACATGACCATTAGACATAATGTTCATCTTGAGGCCCAGCCATTAAGAAGCTCTAATTATGCTTCTCTACTTCAAGAGATGCACAATTGCACATCCCTGTTGGCTTTCATTTATTGCCCAATGACTCAGAAAAACTTCCACAGTGTATTTTTGGGAAACTAAATCTTCTGTCATTTATTTTCAGAAGAAGACGGCGGCCAGCACCAAAGAATCCTGTAGCTTGCGAAATTTGCGAAAAAATCTTCCAAACGGGTTATGAGTTAAAAAAGCACAAACGAACACACACCGGGGAACGTCCATACATGTGTACAACATGTGGAAAAACTTATACACAACTCGGTCACTTAAGTATACATGCTCTTAGCCACCAAGGTATTAAGAATTTTAATTGTATTGATTGTGGTGCTTCATTTTATAGAAAAGCAGATTTGGACAGACATGAGAAAATCCATAAAGGTATAAAGCCTTACCAGTGTGAGATTTGTTCCAAAAGCTTTACACAGAAAAATAATTTAGTAATGCATGTTAAGATGCATTTAGGGGAAAGGGCACATGAATGTATCGTTTGCAAGAAACGCTTCATGACTCGAAGTAAGTTAATGTTGCATTCTAAAAGACATGACAAAGATAAAAAGGGACCTAAGTTAGAGTATGGTGGATATACTCCCTTTAATTCACTGAGTTCAGATTTTGTTGGACATATGGTGGATTAGTTTTAGGTTAGGTTAAGTTAGGTTAATTAAATGAATTGCACGGTTAAAGAGATTTTATGTGATATTTTATTTTACTATCTTTGCTGTTGTTTTTGGTACTGATGATGGAAAGAGATTGTGTTATAATTTTGGGATATTCAGGTGAAACCAGTTCAGAGTTTTGCTAAATTTACTAAATTGACGAATTTGTCTACAAGGTTATTTAGCTTAGTAGACGTTACGATCTGGAGGGATTTTGTATGTACTTAAAATGTGTATTGTTAAAGGATAATGGCCATTTTAGAAAAATGTTGAAGTTTTAGTAAAATATACATAAGTAGCATATAGTATTAACTTATTGTTACTATTGAGCACTATCACATCCTAACTAATATATATTTGTGAAAGAATGCGTATGAAAACGTTTTTATGAACAATGTCAACTTCAAATCTTATATTAAACTAGCTTTTGCCAGCAACTCCGACCACCCTAAGTTTGGTTATTTGCGTGGGATTCTCATTATAAATCCGTTATAGCAAGTCATAGCTGCTGTTATAGAGGGTGTTTAAGAGTGTGATATAGGCCAGAAAGCTAATTTCTGTAATATTAACGTTGTGTACGTAAATGAACTAAAAGTTATTACACAGTGTCATATACATTACTATTAGATATATTTGTTATATACTTAGTAAATTATTCTATAATGAAGCCTTGAAACGATTTTTTTTTTGTATGGGATTTAATGTTTTTACCATTTTGTAGTCATAGTTTTTCAGTTTTTGATACAACTTAGAGTCAGTGCACTAGATAACAAGCTAATCTAATTATTTCCCTTCGGCCGCTTTCGAAACCAAGTTTCAGAACTGTTTCCAAACAAGAAAAATATTTCTTCTACCGAAACCCGGTTTCCAAATAAGAACATTACTTCTTTTTTCGAAAACAGTTACCAATTAAGACAAAACTATCCTGATTCGAAACTATTTCCAAAACTCGAAAGTCCTCAATGTAATACGATAAAGATGATACGTTTTTAATTAAAAAAAATCATAGAGTAGGTACTTTTTAAAAAAATAATTTAAATGAAAAAAAAAAATGAAACTTAATAAACTTCAAATCATTTCTAATTAAAATTGAAATATTTAAATTAAAAAGTACTACTATGAATTTTTTTTAAAATTAAAAACAGAACATCTTTATCGTTTTATATTGAGGACTATTGAGGTCCGAAAAAAGTTTCGAAACAGGATTTTTTTGGTTCAATTGGTAACTGATTTCAAAAAAAGAATTAATGTTCTTATTAGGGAACCTGGTTTCGGTAGAAGAATTTTTATTTTTTTTTGGAAACCGGTTTCGAAACTTGGTTTCGAAAGCGGCCGAAGGGAATTATTTAACCAACTTTCATTACAATAAAATGCATACACGCTTCAAAAATTTGCACAAGTGTTGAAACTTTGGTTCAGATTTTTTATTGCATTCAATACAATAAATGAAAATCACTCATTTAGGTAATGCACTAGACAAAAGCAAGTTTTTTAACATATATTTTTTCAATCCTTTAGGTGCTTATAGTTCAGCCACAAAATTTGCACAATAACGGCGTATTTACGCGGTCTAGCCTATACCGCAGTCTTAAGTGGAATAGTTCAGTTATAGTGACTTTCGCGGGAACATTTGAATTTTCCTGTATAAAACCTATGTCCTTCATGTCTTCAACAATCTGTACTAAATTTTAGTTCAATTGGATGCTCCGTTGCGGCGGAATTGAGTAACAATTGTTTTAGTTATTCCATACTGCTTTTACTTCCGTACTTTTTGATTTTCCAAGATAAAAAGGATTCCAGACTATAATCTATCTTTGTGTAAAATTTCATCCAGATCTGTTCAGCAGCTGTTCTCGCTTGATTCAGTAACATGCATCCAAACATTCGCATTTATAATATTAGTATAGTTTAATATAGATGTACACTTCTTCCTAATTTTTTTTAATGGTGTTATTTTAGATGTTTTGTTCCCAAAGGCGTACAAAACGTGATATGTGTCACTAAATACTTGCAATATAATAAAAAAAAGTCCACACATATATTAAAAATGGCCATTGTTTTTTTTTGAAATGTTGTAAAGATTGAAAAAAATCTCACCACTTGTTACTCTTCGTTCTACAACCATTATTTAAGTTCTAAATGTAATGAAAATGAAATAAAAAAAGATGATGGATTTTTTTACAATTAATATGGATTTTTTTACAATTAATATGGTTTTTTTTAGTCAAGTAGGTGCCATAGGAGTTTATTGTTGACTTGCCACTTGCTGCAGTGACCGTCTGGTATAATTGATGTTGTTTGTCACAACAATATTCTTTTGTGGCCCAGGAACCAATTTGGTTGACTGTACCTCTCTAAGCTGCCCAGACCATAATCAATAAATTGTCAATCAACAAACTTTGTTATAAAGCCCCAAGGAAAATATTTTTGAAAGTCAAAAAATTTGAGTTCAAATAATCTAACTGGTTACAGTACACATCTAAATACAATATTCCCATCTGTTCATGCCCTCATATATGGAATTGTAATTTATGACATAAATGTATAAACCACCTCAGTACGAAAAACAGTGTTGCGGAGATTGGATCATTTCCTGTATCGCAGGACTAAAGTGGTTGGTGGGAAAAGTGCCTGTTTCCTAAATTAAGAAGTGGGTGGTTAACTGGGTGGGTTACCCCCATCGGGAAAATAAAACTGTCGAGATATATGTATATTACATACACGTTTTCATCACGTTTTTTAAATACGTATAAAAATAACATATTAATCATAATAAGTTAACAACCATACCGGGGATTTAGTAGATAATGTAAAAAAAATTGAGAACCTTTGAAGAAATTTTATTAATCGTCACGTTAAAATTTAAACAAATTCTAAATCTAAATGAAGTTAACGAGAATTTCTAGTAGCCCAGTCATATTAGGTAAAAAAAGGGGTCAACCTCGGAATGAAAGATAATAAGCTGTAAATTGCTATAAACCTTTGTTTTGGCGTTCTAAATGCCTCAAAAGTCACAAGTGCTGTCGTGTCCGCGTCTTAAGATATTGAAGGTCAAAGGTCGTAAAAACCGGGTTTTTCGTGTATATCTCGCTTTCTATTACTTAAATGAGATTTGCACCTATTATAAAAGTTGCAGAGTATGAAATTCTCTACAACTTTTGTTTGAACTTTTTTTTCATACTATCAACCGTTTTTGCGGTAGACCGCGAAGAGTGCGCCGCTTACTGTCATATATGGCCTAATGCAACGTCAAGCGTGAGTTACGGTTATCAGTACGTTGTAGAAAGTTAATTATTTACTAAAAAAATTATAATTATTGAACAATGCTCATTATTTATGTACTAATTATTAATTATTTATATTAAGTTAAAATAAGTGACTTAGTTATTCATATTTAACTATAGTATATTAATAATTCTGGAATGTATATTTTAAGTTAAAACGATATTATATACGTTTTCTTTAAAACGTGTAAATATTTTAATACTTATGTAAGTACCTTAAAATACTTGTCCCTAACCTATGACCTTTCCTATTTATAGCCGGGACAGATGTTCTAACGTATTCAAGGCCACTTTCTCTCTTAAGGTACCACTTTGTATTAGTCAAGAGTATTTGTTAATTTGAAATTGTATATTCGCAACGACGGACGTACGGTTTTAAGAGCTATGGCTGATATGTGTTTTATACGTGACAAGTCACTTTCAGAAGGTGTTTTTGTGAATGTCGTAAGTGGTTTACAAACTTTCAAAACTGCAAGTATTGAAAGGAATTATGGACATATTGACTATTTAAATACTTTAAGTTCTGTGAATGTGCATTCCGAGTGTCGAAAAGTGTACACTAGTAAAAATGCTATTGTTGCATCGAAACGACACACAGAAGAGGGTGAACCTTCAACGTTGGCAGGGAGCTCATTCCACAACTTAAGCGTTCGCGGGAGGAAGTTTCTCTGAAACCGCACTGTACGCGACCATTTCGGTTCTAAAGTGTGAGAATGAATTCCCTGCCAGTGAGGCAAAGTCTCTCCTCAGACTTAAGGGCTCGATACCGCAAGTGAGTTTGGAATCGTCGACAATTCTCACAGCCCGTCGTTGAACCGAGTCAAAAGGGCCAAGCTGGTATCCGGGTGCACCTGCCCAGAGATGGCAGCAGTACTCCATATGGGGCCGAACCTGCGACTTGTAAAGTAACAACCTTTGCCCCGACGTGAAGTACTGCTTCGCTCTGTTGAGTACACCAAGTTTTTTGGACGCCAGCTTCACCTTATCTTGTAAATGATCTCGGAACTGAACATCGCTGGAGATGTCGACACCAAGGATCCCAATGCTCTTGGAGATGGAGAGGGGAGTGTTCTGGAATTGTGGGATTACAGTGAATGGAGTTTTCTTAGCGGTGAACGCGCACACTTGTGTCTTTGTAGGGTTGAATCGGACCAAGTTTACCCGTCCCCAATCAGAGACCTGGGACAGTGTGGTCTCGATTTGAGACACAAGTTCTCCGCGGTTTTCCTCCACAACGGAACGAGGGATGTTTGCACGACCCGTGTAAAAAGCGTCTCCAGTACTGTCATCTGCATAGCAATGTATATTGTTGATGTCCAACATGTCATTGATATGCAGTAGAAACAGCGTAGGAGACAGCACAGAGCCTTGCGGGACACCAGCATTAATGTCCATGCTATCAGAGCAACTACCGTCAACTACGGTTCGTATGCGTCTACCGGACAAAAAGCTAGCCACCCATTTGCACAAACCCTCGGGCACTCCGTAAGATGGCAACTTCGATAGAAGACCGCGGTGCCAGACCCGATCGAACGCCTTCGCTATGTCCAGGCTGCATGCCAATGCCTCCCCCTGACTCTCAATGGCTAGTGCCCATCGGTGTGTGAGATACACTAGAAGGTCACCAGTCGAGCGACCGTGGCGAAAGCCATATTGACGGTCACTGACCAGATCGTGTACTTCTAGGTATCTTAGAAGCTGTGTGTTGATCACACGCTCCATCACCTTAGCGAGGAGAGAGGTAATAGCGATAGGCCTGTAATTCGACTGCACTTGCACCTCGTAAAAAAAGAAATTAACTGATTGATTTTAAAAAATTGTGCTTATTTTGTGGCCAAGAAGCTAATGAAGAGGCAGAAAGGAAAAAAAAAGATACGTTTAGACGGACAATAAGTAATGTAAGTACTCTTGCATTCAAAGACAACGTAATTACAAAAGCAGAAGAACGCAACGATTCCTTAGCAGAATTAGTAAAGGAACGTATGCTTTACGAGTATGATTTGATAGCTGCTGAAGCAAAGTATCATACTATTTGCTATACCAACTTTTTAACCCGAGTACCATCTGCTGATGAGAAGCCTCGCCAAAATGACAAGTCACTCAAGCAATGAAGGAGACTTTTTGTAATATAGAAAATAATGAAGATTCTGAATTTACTTTGAAAGAGCTGAAAGATGTCCTTACGGAGTACGTACCAGACGATAATACGATTATTACAAAATTACAACAAAAATATTTATATAAATATAATAATTAGTACTAGTAGTAATAGTTGTAATAAGTAGTAGTAGTAAATAAATATTTAATAATTAGTACATAAATAATGGGCATTGTTTAATAATTATAATTTTTTAGTAAATAATTAACTTTATACAACGTACTGATAACCGTAACTCACGCTTGACCTTAGGCCATATATTAGGCACTCTTCGCGGTCTACCGCAAAAACGGTTGATCGTATGAAAAAAAAGTTCAAACAAAAGTTGTAGAGAATTTCATACTCTGCAACTTTTATAATAGGTGCAAATCTCATTTAAGCAATAGAAAGCGAGATATTCACGAAAAACCGACTTTTATGACCTTTGACCTTCAATATCTTAAGACGCGGACAAGATAACATTTGTGACTTTTGAGACAACATTTTGAACGACAAAACAAAGGTTTACACCAATTTACGGCTTATTATCTTTCATTCCGAGGTGAAACCCCTAATATGACTGGGCTATATGCTTATTTTATATGACGAAGTCAAGGAATAGGATTTAAAAGATGGCTGTGGGTTGTAGCCCAATGGTAGTCATTTTGTTTTCTTTTTTTCAACACTTGAATTCGAAGGGTTAAAAAAAAATGCCAGTACCTATGTGAATATTGCCTAAAATATTTAGTTTTTAAGAATGTTGATCACCATTTTTGGAATTAATTACACTATTGCCTTGTTGTAAGAGTATAAAATAAGAAATATTTTCCAATAAAAATACACGTATTTTTTTATGAGAGCCTATGTAAACACTAGCAAGAATGTGCTGGTAGTGCTGTCAAACCTTATGTTGCGATGTCAAACTTTAGTGGCGTTTTGTTGACAAGCATTATACGCATTAAATGCCCTATATGCTCTCTATGCGATCGTTTCGTTGACCAAAAATGAATGTGCTCTATGCTGAATTTAACGTCACTTCCCTTCCGCATTTAACGCATTGGCTGCACATGCTCGGGAGGTACAGCAGTCGATGCGCTGTCAGAATAATAAACTCCTAGTGACTTATAAAGTCCTAGTACCTACATCAGTCTTACAAATTACACAAATCGTCATTGAATTAAGAAATACTATATAATTATATAGCATAGAAATAATCTTGGTTCGTTTGACTCCCTAGAGGCTACATCATCAATGTAAATAAATATATTTATAGCAAAGATGCAGTCAAAACATAAACTTCAAGCCAGGACTTAAACCTGCAACATCTCTACATTCCGTCTAAGTGCTCTACCAATTGAGCTATCGAGGCACCAATCCGGCCAGTGAAAATCCCGACTACATTTTTGCTATGGTAATACGCTCACAAACAACTCCTAGTGACTTATAAAGTCCTAGTACATCAATCTTAAAAAAGACCTTTTAGTATATATATCTTTGCTACGAAAATATTTGTTTATATTGGGTGAACAGAACAATTTCAATGCCTATGCGATGTCATAGCTCAATGCCGCCAACAAAACGCAGCTCTTATTATGAGTCTATGGCCTAGTTGCATTCGTCTGCCGGAAACGATAAAATGCGAAGTTAGGCAACGTTTGGCGTAGCGTGGTATTATAGATGAGTGATGTTTTTCTTGGCAAGGAAGTTTGCTGCCAGTAAGTAGTAGTACTTTCCCGAGTGGGTATTTATTGGAATTGCCAGTATTTCATAAGTTAAGGCCTGTAGCGTGGACAACGCAAGTCAAGAATTAGTAAGATATGTTGCTAGTTAGCATTGCCTATTTTTAAAGTATATAACAATGAATTAAGTTTTTAAGGCCATTTATGGTCGAAAAGAAGAGTTTTATTTCTTTATTTGTGTGTTACTGTGTATCTTAATTTTTTTTTAATGAAAACCCAGTTGTATTGGGTTTTAGAAAAAATAAAAACTTAAATCAATAAATTTTAGCAAAATCAGTTAATTCTATTTACGAGTCCGTTTTTCCAGGCTCACTCTCTGAAGTTTTTCTTAAACTTACTGAACAATTTCCTTCTAAGGTCATTGTTACTAAGGATAAAAGTAACTAAGCAACATATCGCATTATAATAGTTTTAAGACGCCCTTGCAGACCTTCATTTTTTACCGGACAGCGGACCAATAAATAAATTGACCACGCGGGTGTTGTGTCGGATGGCGGACCTCCGAAAATTAGTATTGAATTTCTGTCGGTCCGTGTTGAAACGGATGTCCACGAGGGCTCTAACAATCTTATTTAATATTTGTTATTTTCACTGTGTAATGTAATGTGTTCGTTGTCGTTTACAAAACGGAAAAAACTACCATTTATTTGAAAGTATAGGTACTTAATATTATTAATGAATCGAATTCTAACTTTAACTGCGATGTGTCGCTGACCCATTAATGTTACAGTAAAGGTATTGTAGTTGATTTTATTTATTAACAGCTTAGATGGCAAATAAGTAGCCGTGGATACTTGTAACACTATATAGGGGGCATTACTCGCTTGTTGCTGACCCTTTAAAAATCTGATCGAACACCCACAACCTCCTCCCTGCCTACGATCATGGTCTATGGGTTGATGCATTTTAACGTTTTTTATCAGATCTTCAGATGTTTCTACAAAATAACAGCTTTGATGGAGCTTATAAAAATGGCGTCAAGAATAGGGCCGTTAAAATAATACCTAGTACATAGACAAGGCGATGCTGTCGATTTACAATTTTGTTTTTGGTTCACTTAAAAATCACTAAATGTAAACTTTTTTTTACATCAATTAAATGAATTTTGAAATTTGAAAATATGTGTTATTTATACGAAGACGTACATTAATTTAAGCACTAAAATGAAATGTTCGCAATTTTGGAGCCGATGGATGTCAACTGCAGCTGCTAAATAATGTAGTAGGTATGAGAAGTGCTTTTCGACGAGCAGATCTACTCTGCTTTATTTGATAATATATTCAAATCCAAATTCTAATATTTCATTCCTCAAAAATAGGATGCCATATTACTTTTTTAAAGTCAATAAACCGTGTTGCTTGTGATAAGGCGGGTCGAAGAACGTTTGAAAGAAAGACATATTTTCTTATAACTTATACAATTCGCGGCGCCTCACAGCGTGCTTCATAAAAAAGAATTTTCCACTTAATTTTGACACAAATCAAACATTAAAAAATTCGAAGACATGGTCTAGGAATAAATATCAAGGTCTGTAGTGTGCTAGTTTGTTATTAAATTGTATAAGTTAATAGTTATAGAGGATTTTAATTTCTCATACAAATGGTCTCAATAAAGATTTTGAGTCAGTAAAAACATTAGGATTTTGGAAAATTTTAGACATAGATATTCGGCTTGAGATCATGTCTACAAAGTTTCGCAGTGTTTGATCACTAAATGTCAAAAATAAATGGAAAATTCTTTTATATGAAGCACGCTGCGAGGCGCTGCGAATATTATTCTCTTAATCGCGATGTGGCTGGCGATAAGTCATGGACAGTTAATGAGTTTATATAAAACCAAACCAACCCAAAGGGTAATTAGCGGAACCATATTACTAAGACTTCGCTGTCCTTCCGTCCGTCCATCCAACTGTCACCAGGCTGTATCTCATGAACCGTGATAGTTACTCAGTTGAAATTTTCACAGAAGATGTATTTCTGTTGCCGCTATAACAACAAATACTAAAAAATAGAATAATATAAATAACGATCCGTTTAGTCGTTGGCGAGTTAGGTATATGTAGAGTAACAAACATCCATCCAGGCCTACTTTCACATTTATAAGTAGGATTTTCATTCTTCTCACATGTAAAGTAGGTACATTAAAACATTGTACATTGATTTAATCACTATTAGTTATGTTATTTGCAAAAAAAATCAATATTTACAAAACATTATTTTCAGTGTATTTTATTGCACTTTTTAAATCTTATCTATGTTTTTAATTAATCGGTGTACAAATAAAACGGAAAGGCTAAAAAATATAGTATATATTATAAGTATCTAAAATAAAGGTACATTTGTGCGTCACACACAAGTTGTTTTCCTTCGTGGTTTATCACGGAATTTGGATACACAAAATGACGTACCTTCTCTTTTCGTATATTTGCGAACATGATTTCTCTTTTATGGGTATTTCACATAGCATATCATGTTACAATTCTGTTACTGTGATATCATCACAATTTTTTTTACCACTTTCAAAGAAAATATGATATGTACGTATACACAATCAGTAATTTATTTAAACCTTTAAGTAGGTATTATCTATTTGAAACTACATAGTAATTGCAGATATTACGACTTTAGGTATTTACCGTTATAAATGCGCAACTAAGTTTTTAATTTATAGCACTACTAGCCTTTGCCAGCGGCTCCGACCGCTCCAAATTCGGTTATCGGCGTGGGATTCCAACGGTAAGTCTTAGATTACAACACAGTAGGTACATACGAGTACTTAGGTATAGGTAATAAATAAATAAATTCTTTATAGGAAAAATTTAAGCACATTACACAGACACAGATAGAAGATGGAATACAAAATACAAGTAAAATAGTAGGTATGAACTTATGTGTAATAGCGCCACACAAGGCAGTTTGCTTCATTAGGCCGTAGTTCGTAAACGTATAATTCGTCTATAGTCATTCCTGTGGAAACTTATAAGTAGAGGGGATTCGTTGGTTCTGGCGCACTTCCCCCCAACCTCAACCCCTCCTAAAAAAAAGCCCACCAACTTTTTCCTGCTTTGTACGACTCGCGCTTGACCACTCTCAATACATCGTTGGTTCTGGCTCACTACCCTCCAACCCCAACCCCTAACCTAAAAACTTTTCTGCCCCCGCACGACTCGCGCTTGACCACTCTCAAAACCACCCCTGTGTCTGGGGTGTGGCGACTCGCGCTTGACCACTCTCAAAACATCGTTGGTTCTGGCTCACTACCCTCCAACCCCAACCCCTAACCTAAAAACTTTTCTGCCCCCGCACGACTCGCGCTTGACCACTCTCAAAACCACCCCTGTGTCTGGGGTGTGGCGACTCGCGCTTGACCACTCTCAAAACCACCCCTGTGTCTGGGGCTATGTCGACTCACGCAACCAACCCCTGTGTCTGGGGCTATGTCGACTCATGCAACCAACCCCTGTGTCTGGGGCTATGTCGACTCACGCTTGACCAAAACTACTGCGTGACGTCACAGTGGCTCCTGTGTATAACTTGTCTCTAGTTTTGTTATGTAATTACATCATTATCGTAATGGGTTATCATGTTTAATTACAATGATGTTGGTGGTGATGACATTAAAAATAAAATGTGTAATGTCACATAGTGATTTAGAAAAAAAAAAAAAGAAAATGGTAAACCTTTTAAAAAAAAAACAGTTCTTAGAAATGCATGTTAATAAGTTCAATCCCTTACGGGGATCTTCGTATATTCGTAAAAAAGAACGATCAACAATGTTTTAAGTGGACTATATCCTGCAAATACACATTCCGATAGTGTATCATCATACTTTAGCCATCAAAATAAACTAACGTTTAATAATATTCAGTTCCCAATCAAATTATCTGATATACCCAAGGTAGAAAAACAAAATGACATTAGCATTAATATGTTTGAATTAGAGTTTAACAAAGAAAAAAAAAACTTTACAAAATGTTCTAATTAATTACAAATTAACTTATTATTTTTAAACAATGGTTGAAATGGGTTTTAATTAATCACCAGAAGCATGACTGTGCTCAAATTTTTACTGAATAACTAGGAATTCATAAAAAAGAAAAATATGGGTTTAATAGGGAAACAAATAATGATGAAATCTATTTTGATAAATTTCAAAGAATATTAAAATTACATTTTATAATATATGCAGACTTTGTAGCTCATTAAAAACCCGTCGCCTATTGTATCCCTGATCCATCGAAGTCATATACGTAAACAATACATGAACATGTAGTTTGTTCTTATGGATACTATATAAAATGTTCATATGATGATAAACTGTCTATATACAGAACATACTCAGAGCCTAATTGTACAAAAATGTTTTGAAAAATGATATTAGCAATATACATAGGATAAATTGTTTTCAAAAATGTCCACTTTCTTACACTAATGAAGAGAAGGATAAGACAATCGCAATTATGTTATATTAGGTGATGAAATCACAGTAGACTATGACTGGAATACTAGTAATTTTAGAGCTGTTAGTCACGAATTATTTAGTAGCACAAAGTATCGTGTTCCATTTTTCATTCCTATTCTATTTCACAATCTAAACAATTATGATGCTCATTTTATTGTTCATGCTTTTAATTTTAAAGATTGAGAAATAAAAATAATTCCGCAAAATAAGTAAAAATATATTTCATTCTCATATAAACCTAATATGTCGTATAGTTCATTTGCGGTTTTTAGATTATTTTTAATTTATGATCTACTAGAGTTTAGATATATAGATGTTATATAAAGACCAATTTGCAGAATTAAGAAATCAATTACAAACGAATTTTAATAAACTTATTAGGAAAGGTGTTTTTCTTCATGAATTTGTTAATTCTTATGAGTCCTTAAAAATTACATCTCTTCCAAATCAAGACGCTTTCTTTAACTCTTTAATACCAGTGTATCTAATTATAATAATAAACATGCTCAAAACGATGTCAGCCCAATTTAAATGTAAAAATATGTTGGAATATTCCAATCTATATTTAAGAACTTATGTAATGCTACTCACTGATATTTCTGATAACTTTAGAATTTTTTATATCTAATGTGATATAATTGTAATTATTTATTTTCTTCTTTTTACACTAAGCTGTACACCTATCTATAATATATGTTTGCCACGCAAAATGAGCTCTATTTTAAAATTAACCTGTAAACCCTGAACATTTACATGATCTTAATTCAGATTTACCTTTATGCCTGAAAAACATTGTAAACGGTTATAGTAAAGATAAGAAATTAGTATCAAATTTTTAAAATAAAACTAAAATATAATTTACTATAGAAATCTCAAACAATGTTTACAACTTACTATGAAGTAAATTAGGGTTCATAGAATTTTACAGTTTATTAAATACACAAGTAAGAACTACAGCTAAAAGTGACTGAAAAAAGATTTTTATAAATAATACATTCTTTGGTAAAACTATGGAAAATGTTAAAAACGTGAATTTGTGAAAAAAAAGATATTTATTTGGAGAATTATAAGTCGTGTCTATGTATCACAAATGTAAATATTTCACGTGCAGAATTCGAAGTGTGAAACACACTATATTACACAAAAAATAAATAAACTTGTTGTAGACTTATATAAATACTTAACCATTGTTTTTATCTTTATAATATCCAAGTTTCGTTTTATTAAAGTTTAATAATAAAGTAACTATAAATGTTATCACTAGGATAGTCTGAAGTATCGAAAAAAAGTGCATGGTATAATAATGAAAGTTATACATCAAAATTTTTATATTTCCAATATACAAAATCGTAACAAGTATTTCGAGAGTCCTACAGACTTCACAAAAATTAATATGAAAGTTATACATCAAAATTTTTATATTTCCAATATACAAAATCGTAACAAGTATTTCGAGAGTCCTACAGACTTCACAAAAATTAATATGAAAGTTATACATCAAAATTTTTATATTTCCAATATACAAAATCGTAACGAGTATTTCGAGAGTCCTACAGACTTCACAAAAATTAATATGAAAGTTATACATCAAAATTTTTATATTTCCAATATACAAAATTGTAACAAGTATTTCGAGAGTCCTACAGACTTCACAAAAATTAATATGAAAGTTATACATCAAAATTTTTATATTTCCAATATACAAAATCGTAACAAGTATTTCGAGAGTCCTACAGACTTCACAAAAATTAATATGAAAGTTATACATCAAAATTTTTATATTTCCAATATACAAAATCGTAACGAGTATTTCGAGAGTCCTACAGACTTCACAAAAATTAATATGAAAGTTATACATCAAAATTTTTATATTTCCAATATACAAAATCGTAACAAGTATTTCGAGAGTCCTACAGACTTCACAAAAATTATCATATTAATTTTAATATAAAAATACTTGTTACGATTTTGTATATTGGAAATATAAAAATTTTGATGTATAACTTTCATATTAATTTTTGTGAAGTCTGTAGGACTCTCGAAATACTTGTTACGATTTTGTATATTGGAAATATAAAAATTTTGATGTATAACTTTCATTATTATACCATGCACTTTTTTTCGATACTTCAGACTATCCTAGTGATAACATTTATAGTTACTTTATTATTAAACTTTAATAAAACGAAACTTGGATATTATAAAGATAAAAACAATGGTTAAGTATTTATATAAGTCTACAACAAGTTTATTTATTTTTTGTGTAATATAGTGTGTTTCACACTTCGAATTCTGCACGTGAAATATTTACATTTGTGATACATAGACACGACTTATAATTCTCCAAATAAATATCTTTTTTTTCACAAATTCACGTTTTTAACATTTTCCATAGTTTTACCAAAGAATGTATTATTTATAAAAATCTTTTTTCAGTCACTTTTAGCTGTAGTTCTTACTTGTGTATTTAATAATATGATAATTTTTGTGAAGTCTGTAGGACTCTCGAAATACTTGTTACGATTTTGTATATTGGAAATATAAAAATTTTGATGTATAACTTTCATATTAATTTTTGTGAAGTCTGTAGGACTCTCGAAATACTCGTTACGATTTTGTATATTGGAAATATAAAAATTTTGATGTATAACTTTCATATTAATTTTTGTGAAGTCTGTAGGACTCTCGAAATACTTGTTACGATTTTGTATATTGGAAATATAAAAATTTTGATGTATAACTTTCATATTAATTTTTGTGAAGTCTGTAGGACTCTCGAAATACTCGTTACGATTTTGTATATTGGAAATATAAAAATTTTGATGTATAACTTTCATATTAATTTTTGTGAAGTCTGTAGGACTCTCGAAATACTTGTTACGATTTTGTATATTGGAAATATAAAAATTTTGATGTATAACTTTCATATTAATTTTTGTGAAGTCTGTAGGACTCTCGAAATACTTGTTACGATTTTGTATATTGGAAATATAAAAATTTTGATGTATAACTTTCATATTAATTTTTGTGAAGTCTGTAGGACTCTCGAAATACTCGTTACGATTTTGTATATTGGAAATATAAAAATTTTGATGTATAACTTTCATATTAATTTTTGTGAAGTCTGTAGGACTCTCGAAATACTTGTTACGATTTTGTATATTGGAAATATAAAAATTTTGATGTATAACTTTCATATTAATTTTTGTGAAGTCTGTAGGACTCTCGAAATACTTGTTACGATTTTGTATATTGGAAATATAAAAATTTTGATGTATAACTTTCATATTAATTTTTGTGAAGTCTGTAGGACTCTCGAAATACTTGTTACGATTTTGTATATTGGAAATATAAAAATTTTGATGTATAACTTTCATATTGATTTTTGTGAAGTCTGTAGGACTCTCGAAATACTTGTTACGATTTTGTATATTGGAAATATAAAAATTTTGATGTATAACTTTCATTATTATACCATGCACTTTTTTTCGATACTTCAGACTATCCTAGTGATAACATTTATAGTTACTTTATTATTAAACTTTAATAAAACGAAACTTGGATATTATAAAGATAAAAACAATGGTTAAGTATTTATATAAGTCTACAACAAGTTTATTTATTTTTTGTGTAATATAGTGTGTTTCACACTTCGAATTCTGCACGTGAAATATTTACATTTGTGATACATAGACACGACTTATAATTCTCCAAATAAATATCTTTTTTTTCACAAATTCACGTTTTTAACATTTTCCATAGTTTTACCAAAGAATGTATTATTTATAAAAATCTTTTTTCAGTCACTTTTAGCTGTAGTTCTTACTTGTGTATTTAATAAACTGTAAAATTCTATGAACCCTAATTTACTTCATAGTAAGTTGTAAACATTGTTTGAGATTTCTATAGTAAATTATATTTTAGTTTTATTATAAAAATTTGATACTAATTTCTTATCTTTACTATAACCGTTTACAATGTTTTTCAGGCATAAAGGTAAATCTGAATTAAGATCATGTAAATGTTCAGGGTTTACAGGTTAATTTTAAAATAGAGCTCATTTTGCGTGGCAAACATATATTATAGATAGGTGTACAGCTTAGTGTAAAAAGAAGAAAATAAATAATTACAATTATATCACATTAGATATAAAAAATTCTAAAGTTATCAGAAATATCAGTGAGTAGCATTACATAAGTTCTTAAATATAGATTGGAATATTCCAACATATTTTTACATTTAAATTGGGCTGACATCGTTTTGAGCATGTTTATTATTATAATTAGATACACTGGTATTAAAGAGTTAAAGAAAGCGTCTTGATTTGGAAGAGATGTAATTTTTAAGGACTCATAAGAATTAACAAATTCATGAAGAAAAACACCTTTCCTAATAAGTTTATTAAAATTCGTTTGTAATTGATTTCTTAATTCTGCAAATTGGTCTTTATATAACATCTATATATCTAAACTCTAGTAGATCATAAATTAAAAATAATCTAAAAACCGCAAATGAACTATACGACATATTAGGTTTATATGAGAATGAAATATATTTTTACTTATTTTGCGGAATTATTTTTATTTCTCAATCTTTAAAATTAAAAGCATGAACAATAAAATGAGCATCATAATTGTTTAGATTGTGAAATAGAATAGGAATGAAAAATGGAACACGATACTTTGTGCTACTAAATAATTCGTGACTAACAGCTCTAAAATTACTAGTATTCCAGTCATAGTCTACTGTGATTTCATCACCTAATATAACATAATTGCGATTGTCTTATCCTTCTCTTCATTAGTGTAAGAAAGTGGACATTTTTGAAAACAATTTATCCTATGTATATTGCTAATATCATTTTTCAAAACATTTTTGTACAATTAGGCTCTGAGTATGTTCTGTATATAGACAGTTTATCATCATATGAACATTTTATATAGTATCCATAAGAACAAACTACATGTTCATGTATTGTTTACGTATATGACTTCGATGGATCAGGGATACAATAGGCGACGGGTTTTTAATGAGCTACAAAGTCTGCATATATTATAAAATGTAATTTTAATATTCTTTGAAATTTATCAAAATAGATTTCATCATTATTTGTTTCCCTATTAAACCCATATTTTTCTTTTTTATGAATTCCTAGTTATTCAGTAAAAATTTGAGCACAGTCATGCTTCTGGTGATTAATTAAAACCCATTTCAACCATTGTTTAAAAATAATAAGTTAATTTGTAATTAATTAGAACATTTTGTAAAGTTTTTTTTTTCTTTGTTAAACTCTAATTCAAACATATTAATGCTAATGTCATTTTGTTTTTCTACCTTGGGTATATCAGATAATTTGATTGGGAACTGAATATTATTAAACGTTAGTTTATTTTGATGGCTAAAGTATGATGATACACTATCGGAATGTGTATTTGCAGGATATAGTCCACTTAAAACATTGTTGATCGTTCTTTTTTACGAATATACGAAGATCCCCGTAAGGGATTGAACTTATTAACATGCATTTCTAAGAACTGTTTTTTTTTTAAAAGGTTTACCATTTTCTTTTTTTTTTTTTCTAAATCACTATGTGACATTACACATTTTATTTTTAATGTCATCACCACCAACATCATTGTAATTAAACATGATAACCCATTACGATAATGATGTAATTACATAACAAAACTAGAGACAAGTTATACACAGGAGCCACTGTGACGTCACGCAGTAGTTTTGGTCAAGCGTGAGTCGACATAGCCCCAGACACAGGGGTTGGTTGCGTGAGTCGACATAGCCCCAGACACAGGGGTTGGTTGCGTGAGTCGACATAGCCCCAGACACAGGGGTGGTTTTGAGAGTGGTCAAGCGCGAGTCGCCACACCCCAGACACAGGGGTGGTTTTGAGAGTGGTCAAGCGCGAGTCGCCACACCCCAGACACAGGGGTGGTTTTGAGAGTGGTCAAGCGCGAGTCGTGCGGGGGCAGAAAAGTTTTTAGGTTAGGGGTTGGGGTTGGAGGGTAGTGAGCCAGAACCAACGATGTATTGAGAGTGGTCAAGCGCGAGTCGTACAAAGCAGGAAAAAGTTGGTGAGCTTTTTTTTAGGAGAGGGGTTGAGGTTGGGGGGAAGTGCGCCAGAACCAACGAATCCCCTCTACTCTTATATTAGCCCATGTCCTTCTCCAACTCTTCAATACCCTATACTAAATTTCAGTTCAATTGGATACTCATTAATGACGTGAAAGAATGACCTATAAACCAAGAAAGAAATAGAAATATTATAAACTACTGTGTTTATTTTAATATTTGAGAAACTGAGGAACTTTTCAATTCGACTGTATTTTTATAAGTACTTATCTTAGAAACCTACCCCTACAAAAGTTACGTATGTATTCTTAAAAACACTCCAAAATGTTACTATAAGTACCTTTCTTTTTTAAAAATTGGGATTCAAAAGTACATAAATAACTGACAGAGGTAGCTAAATTGTAGACAAAAATTGGAAAAACAGATTCAAACGGTGCTAAAGGTTAGCTAAAACTTGACTAGTTTAAAAATATTAGGGGTCCGTTTAAAAAAAACGGTTCGTCACATCACTACTTATACAGCTAGCTGTTTGAAATGGATAATACATGCTGCTTTTTAAACCCACGACCTAAAGTAATAGATTTAATAAATATTCTAATCAGCTTTATGCCGGTTAACTTTAGCGATCGCGAACTTTTCCTATAAAAATGCAAAAAAATACTTTTAAAAATTGAGTACTTTGATGTGACGGAATTAGCTGACAGGCTGTAGATATGTGTAGGCCTTTTTGGGCTTGTTTGTTTGATGATATGCGTATATATTTTGCTTGTTGGCAAACACCAACCTTAGTGGTATTAAAAATATATATATAGGTATTTAGTGAAAGGAGTCGCAGGGGCCATCCATTTAGAGGGCAAAGTGGGACAAAGTCCAATGTTTTAAGGTAAAATTGTAAAAATAGCATGATATGGAAAGGAGAATGGGCAAACTGGCCCAACAAAAAAGTCTTGCACATAAATTATTTGAAAGAGTAGTTAAGTTACATCATTGTTTGTATTGGACTGATATACGATATATGAGATATACGAGTAGGGCTGTTCATATTCCAAAATATTCACTACCTATGTTATTGTTAAGATTTCAGTATTGTATTTGATCAGTGTTTTATGTAATAAATATCTGTATAAAATTCATGAGCATACTATGACACAGTTTTTAGCTTCTTTCAATCAAAATATTTAGTGATGATTTATGTCAAGGATCTTACTCGCGAGTTTGCCTTTTCTTGATAATACCATCACTCATCTAGCAAGCTATTATTGATTATATCTGAGGATGATGGATTAGGTAATCTATTGTAATATAGAATTAACGTGTTAAATCAAAATATAAAAAAAAACAACCATTCCTTAAGCTGAATAAAGCTGTCCATTTCATTTCCTGTAGGATAGATTTTAATGGTCCCATTTTAAAATAGGAATGCTATAAAACTACTCTTCCAGATGCACTTTATATCAACCCTGGGGGCAGACCTCCAATTTCTTGGACCAAGGTCTATAGACTTTTGCCCATTCTCCTTTGTATAACGTAGGTAAGTTACGGCCCTGCAAATAATAATGATTATATTTCTGGACAAAACACACAGGGCCATCTGGTTCGAATTTATTATTGGCAAATTAGTGAAAGTATAACTTTTGATTACAGATAGAAACATCCGTGTAGTGCACAAACACCTCTAGGTAATCAATTTAGAAAAAATCTTTCTTAGCGGATACTAAATGAGATGAAAGGCTGGATTGGCGTGCGCATTTAAACTTAGGGTACTAACTTGAAAACTTATATGGATACTAGCTGACTCGGCGAACGCTGTTTCTTTTTTTAAAACCGCACTAACCTATGGAAAAAGGTTTATGCTAATTCAGAAACCTTCCCTGGCGTGTGCATAACAACTTACCAAAATTTCATTACAATCGGTTTACCCTTATTGCGCGAGTCCGACTCGCACTTGACCCTGTCTGACTCGCGCTTGACCATTTTTTCTTTCTCAGTAACATTCCCCGGCGTGTACATAACAACTTACCAAAATTTCATTGCGATGGTTTTCCCCTAATTGCGCGAGTACAACTCGCACATGACCCTTTCGGAAAATCCTTTCTTATCGGATGCCTATACGTCATACATAGATCACACCCTCCAAGTTTCAGGTCTCTACGATCAGCGGTTTAGGCTGTGCGTTGATCCGTCAGTCAATCATTCAGGACGAAGCATTTTATATGTATAGATTTAAGAAAGTTAGGCATGCTGCTTGAAACTCCTGCGAACCATCTTTTATGCGGTAGTTCAGTCAGTTTAAGGATATAGCGTTGGAGTTTGGAGTGGCTCATATTAAACTTCAGTAATACTTACAGATGGGGGCATAAAGGTCTTTGTTAAAAGTCAAGACTTTAAAACCATACAGATTTCGAACTAAGTCTCTGTACGAAAAATGTAAAGTACCATATGTGAGGCAACTGTAGGTACATTCTCCAAATTGTCCGTCTGTCACCAGGCTGTGTCTCATGAACCGTGATAGTTAGACAGTTTAAAATTTTCATAAAGATGTATTTCTGTTGCCGCTATAACAACAAATACTAAAAAACAGAATAAAATAAATATTTAAGGGGCTCCCATACAACAAACGTGATTTTTTTGCTCGATTTTGCTCGATATTAATAACGGCAACAGGTAGACGCTTAAAATATTTACAGAATATTTAGTTATATAGTCACTTCAAAAATAAATAATTAAATTAAAATAAAACAAATATTTAAGGGGGGCTCCCATACAACAAACGTGATTTTTTCGCCGTTTTTATAGATAATGGTACAGAACCCTTCGTGCGCGAGTCCGTCTAGCAGTTGGCCCTTTTTTTTTAACAACGCCACATATTGACAAGCAGCTTTAGTGTTGCTTAACAACGCCATCTGGAGAAAAAACTTTAGTAGCCACAAGTAAATAATACTAATAATCACTAAAATATTGGTAATTCCGAGGACAAGTAAATTACACTGACGGTTACCAATGAGTTTTACTTTTTGTATTTACTGACAGGAATAAAACTAGTCTTGTTGGAATTACAGAGTTGTTTACTAAAAACAAGTAAAATTTATTGGAATGAAATAACGTAACACGCTTACAATGAGCGTTTACACCGATAGGTCATGAGGAACCTCTGTGATGCGAAGCGGTCGGTTGACAACTGGTTAGTGTACCTGGTAGATGAAGGGCTGCGGCGGAAGGTGCGTCAAGTTTTTTCGGCTCTTGGTTGGTCACCAACTGTGAAGCGGCGGTAAAAGGAATTCCCCGCCAGGTGAGGAGTTATGCCTGGAGATACTTTGGTACACTTCACTTGGTTTGTATATATGCGAACTATCGAAGAAACTTCAATAGCGCGATGTAGGACGCGTGACGTCAAGCTTGATTCGTAGCAGTACGATATGATGTTTGTTATTAGTAAACTTCACTTATTCTTAGAAAGGGGTTTGTAAACGTTAATAGAACTTTTTGTAATCTTTAGTAAGCTTTATATGTTGATATTAATTACCCTACTTATAAATTCGAGGAAAGTTTTATAGGATTTGTAAAATTCTGTAATCCAAAGTAAAAATTATTATTTTCGGAAACTAATAAAACTGTAAGAAAACATTTTATTAGTTTATAAAATAAATAAAATGTACTTAAAATTATATTGTTTGTAATGGGCAGAAAAAAATTTAAAATTAATAAAATGTAGTTTTAACGCATTTTCAAAATCAATTTTTTAATTCGAACAATATATTTTCTCTATTGTCAAGAAGCTTTAGTAATGCTGTGTCGTTATAAATAATAGTATTACTACTCGCCAATAGATGTTAGGAAGAGCCAAATTTTCCAGTTTATCATTGCCTGAAAAAACGGATAAAACGACGTTTTCTAAAAATGAAACCTAACTAGATCGATTTATCGCCGCCGAAACCCTCTGCGTACTTTATTTCATGAAAATCGTTGCAGCCGTTTCCGAGATTCAGATTATATATCTATAGATAGATATATACAAGAATTGCTTGTTTAAAGGGATAAGACAAAGCGACTCCCTTCACCAATGACTGAAATTTTAAAAACAAGCGTAGTACTAACACTAATGTATGCTTGTCCATGAAATGTCGCAGGCATTTGCTACGCGACAGATAAAATCTAGGGCTGTGGATATATACAATTAAATACATAAAATTATAAATATATACCTACTATCTAATCGAGAGGCCAAAAATAGGTACACTTAAAAACTGGTTACTTTCTATGGCTTATTATGAGACAGAAAAACTGTTAAATTAGGATTTTTTCTTATAGACTGACCTACTTAAACTCTGTGACCTACACACACTCACACTCATCAATATATATATATATATATTTCCATACCACTAAGGTGGCAAAGAAGCACAAGGTCCGCCTGATGGTAAGCTATCACCGTGGCCTATAGACGCTTGTAACACCAGGGGCATAACTCGAGCGTTGCCGACCCTTCAGAAATCCAAAAATATATATACACACACACATACACACACTCAAATTTACTTGCATCTATCTTTCAATTTATTATATAGCATTCGGTGCTTAGCTTATTGTATAAATTCTGTTATAAAAAAAAATTATAAATTATAGTACTTATATATCATCTGTTTACAAAATGTAACAGGAGTGAGAGAGGGCACTGACTCGTGTAACTCAGAAGTTTCCTACCACAGAAGTCAGAAATTAACGTGTTTTAATTGATTAACTATTTATTTAATTGAAAAACACATAAGTGAAATTAAAGTACACCAAACAATATCGAAAGGTTTGCTCTACCATTTATTTTTCTTTTTAGTAAAAAGGCATATAAAAGGCAAGATAAGTTCTATGTTTTCTTACCATCTACGCATATTAAGTAGGCAAACTTTGATTTTATATAAAAAGGGGATGATAGGCGATATCCTACATTCCATTACCAACCGTGCCACGGCAGCCATCTTAGAGGTACTGTCAAATTCCGGGGAAAAATAAGGCATTTTGTAATTTTTATTTTATCTTATGTAAAAAAGATAACAAGATGCTGAAGGTCACAGCTATCGTTTCTTTAGTGCTTATTGGTAAGTATATTTTTTTATCAAAAGTCATATTCATGGTTAGATTAATATTCATATAAATACATCTTGGCAACATCTTTACTTATATTAAAAATGCGACAAAAACTCTGTCTGTTTGTCTGTCTGGTGTAACCTCTTCACACTTAAACCGCTGTACTTACCGATTAAGATGAAATTTGGCATGGGGATAGTTTGGTCCCGAGAAAGGACATAGGCTACTTGAAAATGTCAAGTGTAAGTCGGTTTTTTATTATAATTGAGGAGTTGCCGTTTAAATCCTACACTTATAACGGAATTAAGGGTGGGTGGAACCGCGTGCAAAAGTTAGATTATTATATAGCTTGCCATTGTAAAAGGGTCCACGAACTAAAATTTATTTTGAATATACCAACAGTAGAAATAGATATCGTATTAATAACATTGTGAATTTTGTACTAGCATCATGGTCTCTGGCAGACTCAAAGCGACATAAAAGAGACGATAATCGGGGATCAGATTATATGTCAGGTCAGTTTAGTCTGTGAATGCATGCATAGACTACGTAGATTTAGAATACATTAGATTTTACATGTAAAAATAAAATAATTACTCATTAGCGGCCTCAACGGTATGTTTCCCATACAACCATAGTTCACTTTTAATTTCGGATCGCACGCAACCGACGTTTTCGATAGTTTTTCTTAATCTACTAGCTATCAATGTATATATCTACGCACGCTGGCGATTAAAAGTTTACGATAAGTGCGTAAAACCATCAGTTTTCATCGTTCTTGGTAAACTGGACCAGTATCTACATAAGATCCTTTTGTCATTTATTTAATCTTCAAATAAAAGTAATGTGACATCTGCAAATAACACTATCTCATGATTATCTTAAACGACAAACGGGGAAATAATTAAATATATAAGAAATAGGAATGGCTTAAAAATCGACCCTTGTGAGACACCCGTTATAATTTATTAATCCATATTAATTACTGCCTGAACTCTATTGTCCAATTAAGAACTAATAAGTTTTTCCTAATACCATAGAGTTGTAATTGCCTGGTGAATGTCACGTGGGACGCAATCGAATTACTTAGACACTGAAGGCGTCCATGAAAAACTAAACTGTATTTTTTTCGTAGGTAGTGCTGTTCTTACAGCTGGAATGACATGCAACTCCTGTGGATCAGAATGTGCTGCTGCCTGTGGAACTAAGAACTTTAGATCCTGCTGCTTTAACTACCTCAGGAAGAAACGAGGTCCTGAGGATATAAAGGTACTGTAGAGGTTATGCCCTGTTGTATGTTAACTAACACAACACTGTAACACTTGTACAAAGTTCAGTTTGCGTGTATTTTGTGCAAGTACTGTGCATGCATGACAGGTACCACCTATCTATTTGTGGCGGTACTGTGGATGTACGGTCGTTACTAGGGCAACAAAAGTGTAATTAATTGAATTCATCGAGTTGTTTTAAAAATCAGTATCTGAAGTCCGAAGAGTAAGAATCATAAAAGAAACATTTTTATTTTTCGCACATCGAATAAACAATTTACACCAATATGTTTGTCGTCCGTTCGATAAGTGTATGTGTGTATATAAGCTCAAATGTTTGCAGAAACATATCAGGCACGCATAGGCGCATATACTTCTGAGCTGGTAGAAAATATTATGTTCATATAGCAAAAATGTATTAGGTACTCGAGGCTATAGGCACTTTGGGCAGTATAGCGGGACACGTCTATACTCTATATTCACCTGGAATGTTTCTGGCTTATGCCAGCCTAGCAGGCACGCTTGTTTGTGACAACGAGCTCAATTATTTGTAATATCTGATTTAAACTAAATGAATAGTTAACAAAGTGTAGTGTTTACCATGCAACTGTCAAATGTCTTACTACGACTACGTAAGAGTAAAAATAGTTTGATCAGTAAGCAAGCCGTGCAAATGACCTAGGTGTGTGTATGTGTGAGCGTTATGATAACTTCCTTCTTTGTCACTAGATGTCACTAATTTCTAAGCCACGAATAATTAAAGAGAGAGCCGTGTCGTCGTCAGCCGTCTACTTCCTAGTGTCTATTGTCTTTGTTGGTGAGTCAAGTTGTGGTTGATTTATGTTATAATGTGCACATTTTATTTCAGTTTTCCCAAGCACGCGATGTCAAAGCCAAAGCTGAAAATGTACAAAAAATTAAAATACCGACTTTTGTCATCGAAAACGTACCAGATTCTTTGCTGAGCAACCTCGCTTCAAACGACTTTGAACCATATCCCTTGGAAGATACACTGGAAAACCGAATGCAAATAGTATACGATGTTTAATTTTTTTTTTATTAAAAAGGCTGCAGTACTGTAAGGCCCTAGTCAATTTAAAATGTAAATTTGTGTATGAAATAAATGTAGGTACGTATTTTTAATTTTAAGTAAATTCCTATTAGCATTTATAATTTAATAACGTTTAAAGTATATAAGAAGGCCTTCATTCCCGTACGACTAGCACGAAAACAAAAAAACGCCTTTTAATTTTACTAACTTTATATTGTATACATGTATACAGTATGAAAATTTCTATTTGACAAACAAAAATCATCTACTCTTATTAATATTTGCTGTAGGTACTCAAGAAGTTGACAAGATGAAAACGTGGGTTTTTGTTTTACAAAAAAAAATACTTTGACATTTATTATTGATTTCATGTTCTATTAGGGGAGAGTTGGGTAATACCGTGCCCCTAAGGGAATTATCCTATAACAAAGCTCAGGATAGGTTTAAATAAAATCGAAATATAATAAAAGGAGGAGAATTTATATGACTACACCAACGAAAATTTAAATTTATCAATAAAAAATAATACGAGCGAATAATTAAAAATTGGGAAAGCGCGGTATTATCAAACTGGTGTGATAATATCGTGCCCCAGGTAGGTAATTTCGCACTAGGTCTATTAAAAACCGCGCCGTAAATGACAATGAAATCATCACACAATGTGTCAGTCAGAGAGTGGAAGCCTGGAGACCGAATTGGAAATATGTCCAGACTCCAGCTTTCACAAAATGTTTGGGTTAGCCTAAATGATTGACAAGTTGACATTGATAAGTCAAATATTATTAAATTACCTAGTACTTATACTTAGGTATAAATATTTTCACTTATAAGTATAATATACTAACATATTCTTTGAGAGATGTATAAAAATCGCAACCATATTATAAAGCTGATCATAATGACAACGCGCCCTACGCGCGGTATTATCAAACAAGATCATTATATTTTGTAACCTCAAAAACATAAACCATCTCAAAGAATTAACTTATGGTTATTCAACACATAAATTATACATTATTTTTCCCTATAAATGAGTATAATTTATTACTTGGTGTGAAATGTTCATTGACTCACCTCTTATTAAAATCACCCTAAAAAATATATCGATCGCGCGGGAAACCTGCAAGCTCGCGGCTTTGCCCTCTGGACAATGGGTGGCAGCTGGCGCGGGGTCAGTGCGGGGTAGGGGGTGCATAAAGCCATGATTTTACTAATATTGCAGGCGCGTATCGTTTAAAAGAAACCGAGGGGCGCAGAATTATCAACCGCGCGGTGTTACCCAACTCTCCCCTAAAACATAAAATATAATTTTTTGCCTATGACGAAACGTGCAACATCTTGGGCAGTTACAAAAATAAAAAATCAACTACTATTACTAATTCTGTGATTACGTGTGCAAGAAAGCTGTCGAAAATGTAATTTTTTGCCAAGATAAATAAAATAGTTTTTAGAACCAAAAAAACATGGAAGGCCTGAAACGAAATACGAATGCAAGAATATCGTCAATATATGACATTCTACTGTATCTTTTTTATTGATATATTTTAATAGGTATGTATGTCTAATAAAGGTTGGGTAGACAGAAAAACTTAAGTATAAAAGGCAAAATAGCATACCTAATTAATACAAAAATAAAAACCCATGATTTAAAGTTGAATTTTATTTACTAACCAGTCTTCGTTAGTAGTATATGGTAGTATTATTGTTCAAAGAGCGTCAATTTCCTTTTTTAGGATTCCGTAGACAACCATAAACTTTTATTGTTTCACTATGTCCGATCGTTCGTCCGTAAGTCTCAGTTTAAAAACTTGTATCAACATTATAGAAATATATATGTAGATGAGATTTTGTTCACTTTTTATACTGATATTATAGCACAGCGTAGCCGGACTTAAGTGTATCAGTATTCTCTACAGATTTAGTAAATTTCGTAATACTCGTACCGACCGTAATTACTCCCACGGGATTTTTCTTTGTAAATATTAATGTTCCTCAAAGTAAAGCGGGCTTTCATAGAACCTACGGACGATAATGACATATGAAATCTATCCGGTCGCATCACTAGGGTTGCCAGATCGAATGACCTTATTGTCGGGAGAAAAAACCATTTATCGGGATTTTGGGACTTTTGTCGGGAGAAACAAAAAAAAAGGTAATCAAATTAAAGTAAATATTTTATAAAGAACATTTTAAATTATTATTACATCGTCTGCTGCCGATTGAAATGTCTACATAAATAAATGCTAGCAAAAAAAACATAAAATGGTTTTCTCATTATCTATATTAACAATAATTACCAAAATTTAATCAAGTAATTACATTTTACAGATTTATTATTTTTTGTCCTTTTTCACTATTTAAAGAAGACTTGAAATTCACTTGAAAAACCTCACCACATGCGCCGCACCCTCGATGCGGATCGTAGAAAGAAACGTTGCCGCTTCTACGATCGTCGGAGCGGCAACGTTTCGCTTGACGTAAATTCGGAACTTAAAATTATTGTTTTATAAAATGAAGTTGTTTTTCGGGAGATTTTTTACTTCGTCGGGAGTCGGGAGCACATACAATAATTTTCTAACTTTTTACTGCGGGAATATGCTTCATTCCTACGGGAATACGGGTAATAGGACAACGGGTAGTAAGAATTATCCTTCAGTAGGGAGAGTCCCGCCAAATCCCGACCATCTGGCAACCCTACGCACCACGGGAGCTCTACGCCCTTTGTCTATTCTATCAAGTAGGTATGTATAAAAGCACCATCGTGGTTCAAGATATGAACTACGGGCTCAGCGAGCAATTTTAAGTTTAACTTGAGCCCAGAACTTTATAATTCATAAATTCTCTAGATACCGCTAGATGGCGTTGTTTTCTATACTTCTGTTCTCGCCATTTAAATTTTATTGTGTTTTGATGAGTTTATTTATTTTTTGCCTTATATTTTTATTTATCTATACTAATATTATAAAGAGGAAAGATTTGATTGTTTGTTTGTTTGTTTGTATTGAATAGGCTCCAAAACCACTGGACCGATTTGAAAAATTCTTTTACCATTAGAAGCCGTCATTATCCCTGATGAACATAGGCTACTTTTTACCGCGGGAATATGCTTCATTCCTACGGGAACACGGGTAATAGGACAACGGGTAGTAAGAATTATCCTTCAGTACTTATTTTTTTGACATAACTTCTAAAGAATATCGTCAAAATATGACATTATACTGTATCTTTTTAATGATATATTTTAATAGGTAAGTATGTCTAATAAAGGTTGGGTAGACAGAAAAACTTAAGTATAAAAGGCAAAATAGCATACCTAATTAATACAAAAATAAAAACCCATGATTTAAAGTTGAATTTTATTTACTAACCAGTCTTCGTTAGTAGTATATGGTAGTATTATTGTTCAAAGAGCGTCAATTTCCTTTTTTAGGATTCCGTAGACAACCATAAACTTTTATTGTTTCACTATGTCCGATCGTTCGTCCGTAAGTCTCAGTTTAAAAACTTGTATCAACATTATAGAAATATATATGTAGATGAGATTTTGTTCACTTTTTATACTGATATTATAGCACAGCGTAGCCGGACTTAAGTGTATCAGTATTCTCTACAGATTTAGTAAATTTCGTAATACTCGTACCGACCGTAATTACTCCCACGGGATTTTTCTTTGTAAATATTAACGTTCCTCAAAGTAAAGCGGGCTTTCATAGAACCTACGGACGATAATGACATATGAAATCTATCCGGTCGCATCACTAGGGTTGCCAGATCGAATGACCTTATTGTCGGGAGAAAAAACCATTTATCGGGATTTTGGGACTTTTGTCGGGAGAAACAAATAAAAAGGTAATCAAATTAAAGTAAATATATTATAAAGAACATTTTAAATTATTATTTCATCGTCTGCTGCCGATTGCAATGTCAACATAAATAAATGCTAGCAAAAAAAACATAAAATAGTTTTCTCATTATCTATATTAACAATAATTACTAAAATTTAATTAAGTAATAGAGTTTATTGAATGGGCTCCGAAACCACTGGACCGATTTGAAAAATTCTTTTACCATTAGAAGCCGGCGTCATTATCCCTGATGAACATAGGCTACTTTTTACCGCGGGAATATGCTTCATTCCTACGGGAACACGGGTAATAGGACAACGGGTAGTAAGAATTATCCTTCAGTACTTATCTTTTTCACATAACTTCTAAACGCCTGAACCGATTGGGTTGAAATTTAATATGAGTATTTCGATGGATTCCTGGATGATATAAAAATTGGACCCGGTAGGTGGCACTGCTGTCGGTATGTCCACTACTAAACGGCTTGACCGATTGGGTTGAAATGTTGTGAGTGTATTTCCATGGTTTCACAGACACGAATGTATTATGCCATTAAAGAGGAAAGATTTGATTGTTTGTTTTTTTTATAATTGAGGAGTTGCCGTAAGAACCTACGCTGATGTTGAAATTTAGGGCGGGCGAAGCCGCTGGCAGAAGCTAGTATTAAATATGATGGATAATATTGTCTGTAACATAGGCGGTACAAAAATTACAAACTCGAATCATTAAAGCCTTCGGCCTTCTGCTTCTACATAAACTTCGTTAGTAGGTAGTTTTCTCCTCACCACCCTAATACACAATGTACTATTAAATTTCGGTGTTTTTCTGCGGTATTTTGGATTTAGTTAATATTATAAACTTGAGTCGTTAAGAAAATTGGTTATCATTTCATTTAGTGTTATTGTTGTCATATAGTGTGTTTGTTAGTGTACACCTGCACCTGCACTTGCACCTGCACCTGCACCTGCACCTGCACCTGCACCTGCACCTGCACCTGCACCTGCACCTGCACCTGCATCTACACCTACACCTACACCTACACCCACACCCACACCCACACCCACACCCACACCCACACCCACACCCACACCTACACCCATACCTACAGAATTGGTTTAGGTATAACAGATAATTAGACTAAAGTAAACGCAGATACAGTAAGGTTTATTCGAACAGCAGATCCGTTATCAACATAAAGTATGTCTACTTCAAAATTTTTTTGAGCAAGATATGACATAACTTAAGGTAAAGTATAAAGAAACGTTTTTATATATAGCATTTACAGTCTGCTAAATAATTACCTCACTATAGCTTCGCCCGCGCAGAATTTGTTAATTAGCAATTTTGCTCCAATAGCTATCTCTGTGCCAATTCTGATTTGTTGCGACGTGCGTGAGTAAAAAATATTTTACGGTATTCTCGTGAAAATTCTGGATCGGTATAAAAAGTACCGAGTAAGTATTAAATGCAGAGTTCCGAACTTCTGACGAAGCTATCTGGACTTGGGCTCTTGTAGATGGCACCGGACTACACCGAACGCCGAATTTGTTATTTTACGGAATTTTAGATTACTGCGGGCTGCCCTTTAATAACTGAGACAAAAAGTAGACAATAAATAATATATAAATTTTACCTTCCAATAGAAAATTAATTATGTTTTCATAGTCGTCCGAAGTCCAGTATGAGGGAGTACATCGTCAACTTTCCGTCGCTGATCGCTAGATGTCGCTGTTTTCCGTCACGTGACCTACGCCGACAGCGCCGGAAGTAAGAAAACCTACTTCCTGTAAACTCATTTTTTTTTACCTAATGTAAGCCGCCATGTTATTTTGTCATTGTTCGCATCATTATGAAGTTGACCAACAGGAAGACATTACCTGGACTTCGAATGTCTATGGAAACATAGTTAAAACTTTATTAGAAGGTAAAATTTGTAAATAATGTGTTCCGTTTGACGTCTGAAGTCTATTATGAGAGACCTGTTTGTTGTCTCCTGGTGAATTACATAGGTAATAGGTAACAAGCAACAATGTGATTTACATAATGTATTTTAAAGTGTAGCCTAGCTACGCTACTACTAGGTAGTAGTTATAAATTTTTGCTATCGGTAACAAGGTATTGAAGTATTTAAAACTGGTTTGGACCCGATTACAATAAAGTTTCATCTCTTACTTAAAGGATGATTCTGATCAACAATTTGAACTATTTTGCTGTCAAAAGATTAATTGTAATGATCAATTTTGTGTTACAAAGAATCATAAAAATACACAAATTTGCTGAATAGCACTGAGAGAAAGATGTTTTTATTTGCCTTGATGATTATTACTGATACTACAACATGTAGTGTGCAAGTTTTTGTTAGCTGTTTCCATGAATTGTAATGGAATCTGAGCATGGGATCTCATTTGTAATATATAATGGCACAAATTTTTAGATAAGTGGGTAGTCGTACATAGGTACATAAATATTTTACCACACACATACGTCAGGATATTAATGTTGAATAATCATAACCGTCATAAAACTGTCATCATAAAAACGTCGGGATTTTTCAAAATGCTGCTTATTTTACGACAAAATGTAGGTATCCAATCTATTTTATGACAAAATTTAGTTTTCCACACACGCTATACGTCGGGATATGGCAATGATTATCCACACACGGTATAAGTCTGGATATTGCAATGATTTGATTTATTTATTGAAATGTATTTTATAGCTTTAAAGGTGTGATTTAGACAGCATAATCTTGCTGCAGTACTGCTGTATGCAAACTATAATCAACTTCGGACAACACACTCGTATAATAAGATACCGAACTTCACAAGGGAGGTTTGTTTGATTTTATTTAAAAATTTCATTAATTTTGCCTGTCTTGTTAGGTAAGATTTTAGAAATTGGGTAATTTTCTACACGGTTCGGTAAAGCAACTGCAGATCTACATTACCCGGTGAAACTTTTATTCCAGTTTCACATTCTAATAGCCTTTACTCAGACGCCGATTTACTCGGTTCTTTATTTGTAGTAAGTGAATTCAATATTACCTTACTTAAGGTTACCTGAAAATTTGAAAAGTCTAGAGTCATAATTCTAGACTATTTTTTTAACAGATGAACTAACTAGAATCTAATTTAATTACCAATGAGTTAGAAAATCTGTTTACAAAAAAAAAAACGCAATAGAATCGTTATCAATGAAATTATCAGTGTAGCAAAGTAAATTGCAAGATCACAATGACCAGACAAAAAACCAAACAAATGCAAAAAACATTCGTTAGTCCTATATTCCTAACCCGCATAATAACAGAGGTCATCGCATCTGTGAGAGTGCGACGGCAAATAATAATGCGCGTGCAACAGGGCCAAATTGTGACCGGTCATTGAACGAAATTCTTCCTGCTTAGCGTTCGTGCGTTAAATCGTTAGGTAAGTCTGAAAACCTAGCTTTCCCCGCTGATGCTTCCTATTGCCAGACACCAAGACTCATCAATTTACTGCGTGGGTATATGCGATGAGTTTGTAAGTATATACCTACATAAAAAAATATAACAGTAAGTCTAAGGCCGTTTGTTGACATTCACCGCACGACACGACAAAATGCAGTCCACGATTCCGAGCTCCATATATTTGTATGGACCGTTTGTTAATTCAACGACACCGCACCGCACGAGTCCGCACGACACACGATTTGCAAACGATTTTTCAGCTATGTCGTCCGTGCCTCTATGTTGTTACGGTTTTTTTGCGGTGACGATCTAGCGACTGTACGAAACAAGTATGAACGTGTTGACGCGACGACACGACACACCGCACGACTCACGACAAATTTTTGTTCGGAGTTAAATAATATTTTGTGTTTCCTGTGTTTTGATATTATATTGAAAAAAAAAATGGATTAACAGTTTAACTACGACATTGTCACTCTTATAGAAGCTGTGAAGTGTAAACCATGTTAATGGGATAAGTCCCGAGAAAATTATAGGGATAAAATAATGAGAAAAAATGTTTGGCAGGATTTATTTATCATACAGCACGTAAAACCCTCCATCAACGTATTTCTCTCTTAGAAGTGGATGAATCCAATATTTACTAAATCTCCTTCTTCTTCTAGAGTAAAGCAGGATTGCAAGAAGTTGCCGGCGATTGAAGTCAGGACACATGATTACGTGCGAACGTTAGGGGTAGAGACCGCGACTGCCGTGTCGTTGCGGAATCGTCCCTCGTGAACAAACGTACCTACGAACGACAAATCTTTTGTGGAGTGTCGTGTGTTTAAAATCGTGACCGCAAATCATGTCGTGCGGTGACTGTCAACAAACGGCCTAACACATCAATAGTTCGAGCAATAATGAAATGCAGTTTCAAAAAGAGCGGTATCTACCACCTCTGGCCCCTGTGCCGCAACGCCTGCAAAATACGTTTCTTTTTCACGCGCCGGTTGTGCGGACACTGTAGATATTTTGAGCAAAGGAGTTGTATTGTAGGTACCTATCTGCCTTCACATATAAAATGTTCGCTGATGATTGTATTGCGTCATTTGTTTCTCAGTCCAGAAAATACGCTCGGTCTACTCGCACACTTGTTTAATTATGCTTCATATACTACAGGAGTATACCCACAACTAGATTCCATCACAAATATGGTCAGGAGAGTAAGTTACAAGAGTTAAATGTCTTCAGCAGGATGTCAGCAACTCTTTCTTAGGAGTAGATAAATTAAACTTCAGTTTAATTTTAATAATAATTGAGTAATGACCATTAGATATACAATAAAAGTTAAAATTAAAAACAACTAAAACTATTTTATAAAAAGAATATCTCCTCCAGTGTACCGCCCTGTGGCATGGTGCCCATAATACTGGCGGCATTACCTCGCTGGATTGCTATGCTAAGCCTTTGAGCAAGGTAAAGACCAGCCCTAAAGTCACTAGAACCCAGCACGAGCCTTTTAGATATATCTTTAAGAAAGGTTTTGGTATAAATTAAATTAAATGTTAAGGTTCTTTAAGAAATAATTTATTAGATTTTTGAAGGGTCGTCAACGCGCGAGTGATACCCCTGGTGTTGCAAGCGTCCATAGGCTACGGTGACCGCTTAGCATCAGACGGACCGTAAGTGATGTGCGTTGGGGGACGGCTGCTCGCTGTTTATTTGTAATTAAAAAGTTTTTTTTTTTTTTATTTGGACCCGTAGCCGTGTTGAGGTGTCTTAACGTCGTATGTACTCCTGAGGGAAAAGTTAAAGCTAGATTGTTGTGTTAGCATCTCTTGAAAGTTATGTAAAGGCAAGCTTACTAATTTTATAAGTCCAGATCGTAACCAAATTTTAGACGATTTGAGCGTTTTATAAGATTAATAAATCTATGTCAGACGTTTCCCATAACTTAAAAACTAACGACATCACCTCGACTTTTAGGTACCACTCGTAGTCTGCGTGATTACGCGAGAGATGGTGTTGTTGTAAACTTCAAGATGGCAGTGAAACAATATTTATACCGTCTACCGGAGCCACGACTTTTATATTTTCTTTAAATCGGAGTGCGTTGCTGAGGAATTTCCTAAGTAGAAAATACGAGCATATTTGCAGTCATTCATGATTCAATATTTCAACACTTTTAATAGATCGGTGAAGCTTGTCTTACTACCTTTATATATCTTCTATATTTTATCTGAAAATGGGCTGATTTGATGAGAAACGGTATGCAAACGGTTGTTGAGGCGCTGCATCGTACGGCAATGTTACCTTCTCCGGTGGTTGATGAAGGTTGCGAAGTTGAGAAAACCTTAAGAGGAGTTGTGCTTGCTTAAGGGATATTCTACCGACATCAATATGGATCAGCAAGCTCTGAAGAATCTGGCTACTTGTTCAAAGGTAAGGCTTTGTATTGAATTGGGTGTCCCCATCAAAGCCCAGGAGCTCTACAAACTGTGGGTATGGTAGTCGCCTTTCTGTATCAATATCTTAGGCCAGAATGATTTATAAATGAATATGATTAAATGTTATTGTATTGCAAATCCGCTAAAACAATTCAGTAGCACTCAGGTACAGAAGTACACCATCCACAGTTGTTCGTGCGCTATACCTTCACAAAATGAAGCATTTATAAGTATAAATATAATTTGGTGAAGGTATAGCGCACGAACAACTTGCGTCGCCCCTAAGATGCCTCGTGTTTTGATTTTTGTTAGTAATTTAGTGGTGTAATATTATAGTGAAGTTGGAATCGTCCTCATAAGGAGGGAGGGAGAGAGGTGCACTCCTACACATGTGGATGGTGTACTTCTGTACGTGAGTGCTACTGAATTGTTTTAAGCGGATTTGCAAGGTAATAACATTTTATCATAATAATTAATTTCCGTAATGTAACGCCTGATTCTATAACTATCATAAACTTCTTTACTTGGTTCCACCGTGGCGAATCAAATCTAGGTCTAGGTCGTGACAGGCAGGAATACTATACTACTTATTATTATTAGCAATATTATTATTAGGGTATATATTTTATAATTGATATTATAATTTACATTTCTGAGTTGTAGAATTCGTGAATATCATAAAAAGGTGGGTGTAATTAGAGGTGGTTTCTAATAAAAAATATATCAAAATTGGGTTAACATTTTGATAGCCAGTTGATACGACGGTGCCTGAAATATCGGAAGAATTTTGAAAATCAGACATCTGAAGAACCCACGTAGTCCGTTACGTTTATTTCCAGCTCTGGTTCTTATTTTCCTTTGCCCTCCCTTTTTTATTTGCGGGTAGAAGGAAAAGTCTTGTGCTCGATATTTTATTAAAATCTGCACAAATGAACTTTACAATAATAGTCTTTAAAGATGATCGGTGACTATTCAGTAACAAAGTAATCTGAGTTTTTAGTAAATTTAAGAAGATTTAGTTATTAAGATGAAGTTTTATAAAGGCTTTGTAAAGTAATGAGAAAGTACTTTATCGTCTTGAATCTATTTATTCGTCTTGAAGAAATCGCTGTCTGGAAATAAGATCGCCCATTTAACATAAATTATAGTATAAATCTGAATATGCAATTCAATGCAATAAAGTATCTTGTCTTTTCTAATATTTTTCGCAGCATGTGACGATGTCGTTGCATCTGTCGGCAAGCTTTCCCCGTTGGGTAATGAAGGATGCAAAATTGGGTTTCCCTAAGAGGCAATGCGAAAATGAAAATTGACTAGAGTGGTGGTAACAAAAGTGCGAAAAAGCTAGTATACCATCTGGCCCATTCCATTTGTGAACGTCTATAGAGAAAGCAACGCCTGTTCGATTTTTACTACTATTTACTGCTCAGTAAATCCAATTTCTCGCTAGCATTATGGGCCAAGTCACTATCGGTGACTTTTTTAGTGGTCGTAACGACGACTGGCAAAAGTTTATCTCGGTAACCCTAAGTAGACTAGTGGTTCAAATAGTGAGCTAAGAACTCGCGATGTTTCATTTACTTTAGCAAAGTTTTCATTAATACCTACAACCTTTTATTATGAATACCTTGGCAGCGTGACTCTGTACACTATGTCATACTTTAATTATTTTTAAGTCATGACTGTCGGCATATGTATAAAAGTTTCACAATGTATCGAAAACTTCTAAAGAAACAATATGATGGCATAAATTTTGCCAAAAACGTCCCTTTAAACTAGGAAAACAGCGTTTGTAGGTACGAAACAAACAGGTGCATCCGACTTTCTATGAAACATCTGTGAGCTTATTGATTCACAGTTGACATCTTTGTAAGTAGTCTATGTCCTTCCTACAGGTGCAAACTATTACTAAATTTCATGGAGATCGAGATCGATTTCACAGTTAAGCTGTAGAAACGATAACTGACAGACAGATAGAGAGACATTCTCATATAAAATGTTAGTATGGATCATGAAAATGCAAGCGTTCATTTGCTACGATGACCGCTCAAAATCAGAAGATGCATTCTTTATATTTGGACAAAGTACGCTAAATATCAGTGAAAACGAGTAAAAGAGATGTGACAGCGGCAGACAGACGAATAAAGCAAAGAATCTGCATACATGATTGGTCTAGGTTTACGTGTTTTAGTAACACATAATATTACACTTTGTACCTAGATTCAACGAAAAATGGAATGCCAAAAAAACCAGCTGCCCTAAAATGTTAGTGACTTGGTTTTTTAGCGCTTTTTTTTAGTAACTGAAGGGACAGAGAATAACATGAATCACTTTTTATCCCGCTTCATCAAGTAGATCTAGGCGGAAACCCATTACGGTAATAATCAAATTTTACACGAGCGAAAACGTATATAGAATAGTCAATAGAAAACTGCTTTAAGTGTCGTGTGGTGTAGGCAATTGATATAAAAACTGATATTTACTCAAGTCTTATATTGTTGTTTTTGACATCGAAAAAAGGATAGTACAAATGTAAGAACAAACATTACTTTCATGATTTTTCGCCACCTACGCATATACAAAGTAGGTGAGTGAGCAAACTTTGATTTTGTATAAAAAGAAAATGATAGACGATATTCTATATTCCACTGTCGACCGTGCTACGGCAGCTGTATTCGAAGAGCTGTCAACTTGCGCGGGAAAAGAAATAATTTTAATTTTTTTTAAAAAGAACAAAAATGTTAAAGGTCTCGGTTGTAGTTTTTTTTGTGCTAATTGGTAAGTATTTTCTTCTAACACAAAACCAACTGTGAAACTCATAATTTAGAAGTATAATTTTTGAGTTCCGATTAGACCTAATAATTCAGAAAATTTTAAGAAATTCGTTTGAGCGCTTTTTAGTGTTATTTAATTTTAAATCTATATGAATATTATGAATGTGAAAGTAACTCTGTCTATCTTTCTGTCACCTCTTCACGCTTAAATCGCTGTACCGATTAAGATGAAATTTAGCATGGAGATTTTTTGGGTCCCGAGGAAAAACATAGGCGACTTGAAAACGTTAAGTGTGAGTTGGTTTAAATTTCTCCGTTGAAATTTACTCATAAACCACTGTGCCAATTAAAATGAAATTTGGCATCGAAATAGTTTGAGTCCCGGGGAAAGACATAGACTACTTGAAAACGTCAAGTGTGAGTCGGTTTTAATTTCTATAATTGAGGCGATGCTGTTGAAATCCTACCCCGTTAACCGAATATAGGGCAGGAACCACGGGCAAAAGCTAGTCTCATATTTTTTGAATAAATTTATTTTCAAAAAAGCAAATTATTGCTACTTGTACGTTCGTTCTCAGCACGCAAATGCAAATTTGGTGCGTTCAGTTCTTATTGTATTTCGGACTGCAAATCGTCAAAATCGAATAAGTCAAGTGGGCCAGACGCTATACCAGCAGTGGTGCTTAAGCAGTGTGCTCCTGAGTTATGTCCTGCACTCACGCGCCTCTTCGCGCTTTCCTACCACACTAGGCAAGTCTTTATGGAAGACTGCAAATGTGCAACCGGTGGGGGCGATAGATGAGATCCATTGAATGAAAGGCCTATCGCTATTACCTCTCTCCTCTCGAAGGTGATGGAGCGTGTGATCAACACACAGCTTCTAAGATACCTAGAAAAACTTGACCTGGTCAGCGACTGTCAATATGGCTTTCGCCACGGTCTCTCGACTGGTGACCTTCTAGTGTATTTCACACACCGAAGGGCACTAGCCATTGAGAGTCAGGGGGAGGCATTGGTGTGTAGCCTGGACATAGCGAAGGCTTTCGATCGGGTTTGACACCAGGGTCTTCTATCGAAGTTGCCATGTTACGGAATGCCCGAAGATTTGTGCAAATATGTGGCTAGCTTTTTGTCCGGCAGACGCATACGAGTCGTAGTTGACGGTAGTTGCTCTGATAGCATGGACATTAATGCTGGTGTCCCGCAAGGCTCTGTGCTATCTCCTACGCTGTTTCTACTGCATCTCATTGACATGTTGGGCTTATTACGCGGATCGTGCAAGCATCCTTTGTTCCGTTGTGGATAAAAACGTAAAGAACTTGTGTCTAAAAAAGAGACTACTCTGACCGAGGTCTGACGCATGAGTTGCGGAATCAGCTCCTTGCCAAGGTTTTCTCCAAGAAACACAGTATGGGGCTATTTAAGAGAGAAATTATTAGATTTTTGAAGGGTTGGCAAAGCGCGAGTGATACCCCTAATGTCGCATTCGTCTATAGGCTGCGGTGACCGCTTACCATCAAGACCGTCAGCTTGTTTGCCACCTTTGGTAAAGAAAAAAATTACATTTTGGGCATTATAAATATACTAGCGCAGGTACCCGCGGTGTTGCTTTCGCAATCTAACTATTCCCATTTTATCACCCATACCCAGCTTCTCCTTTGTTAAAACAACTGGCGCGCCCCCTATTGTCAAAGGGTTGTACTCCATTAAAAAAACTTCCCAACGCGTGAACAACAGCTCATCAAAAAATCATTATAATCGGATTAACGGTTGTCCTTCAGTGCGCGAGTTCTTACTTGACCGGTTATTTCTTTCATACTTACCTTGTCCTAGTAATTACGAACACATAATAAACGTTTTGTTATATTTTATTTTTTATTTATATACATTTGTTGCTTTGCAAACTTTTGTTTGCGAAAAAAATGTTTAAAAATATAAAAATGGAGCCATTTGCCTCTGAAACTTCGGAATTTGAGTTTAAAATCAGAATAAAAAAATATATAATGTAGTTCATTAAATGTTCTTTGAATAATATAAAATTTCAGGCCTTTGTGTCAGTGGTTAAAATAATAATTATTTTAGTTAGTTTGTTTCCTTTTAACTGACACAAACTGTTCCTTTATTTTCTTAACAGTGCTATTAAGGGTTCCTTTGTTTCTTTTTAAATAAAACCAAGGTATTCTTTGTTTTCTTTTACAAGCATTAACATATTAAACACTTCAATTCTATAAAAATCCTATTACATTACAATTTCTTTAACCAGGCGAGGCAATACTAACGGTTGGAATGAGCTGCCACTCCTGTGGATCAGAATGTGCTGCCGCCTGCGGCACTAGACGCTTTAGATCCTGCTGCATGAATTACCTCAGAAAGAAACGAGGCCCTGACGATGTTAAGGTATGGACAGTTCGTTCAATAAGTATTAACGAATAATAATTACCAACACTTAAAACTTTTAATTTTTGAAGTGAAAACTTCTTTAGCGGCGTTGTGCACTTTTTTTGGTATGGGTAAAAAATGTTAAACTCGCGTTAGGTCACGTGTCCTGATCGTGAATTCATATAAAATTCGTAAGACGGAACTCGCGTCAGATTTATTTACTTTAGGTTAGTTTTTGTGATGGGTAAAAAATGTTTAATTCTATGACAGATTGCGATGTCAAATATACTACGTCAAAAAAGTAAATAAACAAACATTATTATTTCTTGACAATGTCAAAGACATGTCTTGTGACATATTTGAGTGTTAAGCGCGAATCGTGTGTAAAGGTTTTCACTTCTGCCGGCACTCCCGGAGTGCAACTCGTTTTTTTTATTACGATGAAAAGATACAGGCCTGCCTGTGACATACGTGGCCTTAATAACGTTAAGTTCCTTTTGAAAATCATGCAAAAGTTTAAACAATTTACTGAAAAAATGGGTTTTTTTTATAATTTCCTATTTTTATATTTAATATGTTTAAATAAATTTTATTGTTATAGTGTCCAAAGTGGTCTGGGCTTGCCCAAGCCAGAGTACCCGTTTTCAGCCGTATTTTCACCCCTCTGGGAAAATTATAAATATTGGTCCTACAGTTCCGGGAGTATAGACTTTTTTTTGGAAATTTTGTCTTTCTTGATGACTTTTTGAGATATTTGCAAAAAACCAAACCTCTTTTCTCAGTAAATTGTTTATGCAATTTTTTCGAGCGGAACTTATTTTTTTTCCGAATCATCTAGACGCGATTTCATTTATATTTGTCCGAGACTGCTGGTACTTGTTAACGAGACTACTAACTAGTATTTCAAATATTATAAATGTTCATTTCAGCTGTGGTCTCCATCAAACGCAGTCAAGACCAGCACTGAAAATTTTCTAAAATCAAAGATACCTGCTTTTATCATCGAAGGCGTACCAGAATCTTGGTTGAGCCTCCCTTCAAACGAATTTGAAACCTATCACCCAGAAGACACACTTGAAAACCGACTGCAAACTGTGTATGGTGCTTAAATATCTTTTGAATTTCAAAAATTTCGGTAGATAGATATTACTAAAATTCTAGTCAATTTGAAATGTAAATAAATAGGTGCATCAAATGTATATTTAGTATTTGTTTTGTAGCCAAATATACAATATGGTAGCTAATTCATTATTGTATGATTTATTTATTTTTAACCCACATTTTTTAAATTGCGTCCACGGCCGGCCTTCATCCGGGACACTATGCCCTTTTTTACCCATTTTTTTAGTATTATCCATCCATCTGACGAATTCCAATCTTCACTATGCTATCATCTGTCTACGCTGGACTTGCACATTCTACATCATATATTAACTTCAAAGATACTCTAATCACAGCTTTCCTCGTAGTTTAATATGTTCAGGTCAGACTAAATATATACCTATAAAAGCATTTTGGATGTCTCGAATTTGGGACAAAAACGATTTGGTTTCATTTGTGTTTTAATGTAAAAATTGGAAAGAAATTAACTCAGTGAGCCGCTATCACTTGAGTTGGTTAGTTGTTGCGATGTGGATTCAGCTGGTCGTCGATAACTTGCCAAATATAAACAATAAAAAAATTTAAATGAATTTTTAAAGATTCATCCGATAGGGTGTGCAAAAAATTTTAAGATAAGTATTGTTTTAATTTAAAAAAAAATTGAATGATGCTGATGTGAAATAGCAAATACTATCTGACAAAATATAATTAAAAAAAAACATACAATTCTTTGAAAAATGGCAGGTTTTTGAAAGCTGGTCTCACACGATTCAATTACATGACGAATAAATAAAAAAACTTAATTTAAAGATGATTTTTTTAATTTCAAACATCCACTTTTTTAGTTATTATATAGGTATATCCAACTAGAAATATAGCTGTCTTAAATATTAACAAATAGTTGGAATGGCTAAATATAGTCGTCGCTATTTTTGTACTGACGCAATGACACTCCAGAAATAAATAGCACGACTTTTTTCAGCGCCATCCCAAAACACAACAAATCGGTACCAATCACGGAAAGTGTGAAGTTAATTATTAAATATTTTGTATGACTGATTTTAACAGCCAGAACAAAATCAGTTCATGCAAAATATTTTTACTTTACAAAAACGAATTAATTAGGTAAAAATAATTATTGAGTATTTAAATAAAAATGTAGATAAAAAATCCTAAAACTACGTCACCTCCTAGATTCTAATAATACTGTTTAAATTCCTAATTCCTAAAGTGTACAAAATTTGCATTAAAATTGTTAGTGATTATTTAAGTTTTTGGATTTGAAATAAACTGAATGCGAAAATGCACTACGTTGCACGAAATGCACGACACAAGTACAAATAATATCTACGTAACTTGAAATTATTCACATTTTTATTAATAAAAAACGATGAGAATTACATGATTTAAATGATTAAGTTACAAAATTAGTGTAATAAATAATTATGTCATGAAGTTAAAAAATAATTTAATTTTATTAAACGTTAAGTACTGTTTGATTTTAATTAAAATAAGAATGATGCATCAATAAATAAAATTGAGTGTCTTATTTTCATCGTTAAAATTATTAAAAAAAGTAACTCTTTGGTGTATTTAAAACGAACTTTAATAATAATCAGTTACCACGTGATCAAGTCTTTTATTCTTTTTTAACATCATTTTAAACATGTCTTTTCCCTTTTGAAGCAGGCGGGGAACATAGCCTCGTACAGCCTAATTCATTTATAAAGGACAGCTCTATAAATACTTCATATTTTCATTTAAAACGCTAGGGCAAAGGTATTTAATTATTCAGCCAAATTATCATTTCATTTTTCCGGGAATGTTTTAATTGATGTTATTATAACTGTATTCTTTTTGTTTTCTCCTCGCTATTTCGGCTGTGGCTTCTTGAATTGCCTCCCATAATTTTGCTTCGGATAAAATTTGTCGGGATAAATCGTCCACAGCGTTATCGGAATCCATATAAGACCCGAGCGTCTCGTCATCGATGTACTGAAAAACAAATGATTTAAACAATTATTTTTTTCAGTGACTTTAAAATATGAAGATGTTTGATGTTTTGTGTTCGTATATCGTATGTGTTTTTTATGTATATGTTTACTGATTTCTCGGCAGCGACTAAACCGATTTAGGTAATATGATAAGGCTTAAAAAACACTATTTTATTTAACATGATCCCGAGGTACTAAGTCTCTAAAATAATAAATATATAAAAAGATTGGATCATAGGTAGCTAACTTATGTATAGGCATATTAGAAAAAATCATTTTTAGACCCTGAAATCATGTATTTAGAACTTATTAATTCAGACCATTCTAATGAGCCCAAACATATACATGTCTGCTGTAAGTTGGTAAGGAGTTGGATGGGTACCTATTCTGCAGATTCCAGTTGATGCTGTAGCAGGTCAAGGTACTATTTTTTTGTAATATTACTGAAGTAAGAGAATACCATATTTCGAATCTATCGGGCCTGTGGAAGTTGGAAGAAGGAATATGAGATTCCTTCATAAACTACGAAAGAGCTGATGATCTTCAAACGGCTGAACAGATTTTCTTGAACACTCCAGATATAGTCATAATAAGTATTTTTTTTAAAAAGTAAAAACTTAATCAAAATTGGTTCATCTGTTTGAGCTCTACATATCACAGACAGATACATAAGTCAAATTTTTCATTATAACACTCCACTGTTTTCGCCCTTGAGGGCTTATATTAAAATAACGCCCATAAGCGCAGATAGAACTTTTAGCTAAATGGTTTTTTGTCTTGGATGCAATTAAGTAATTGTCTCCTTTCTTCGCTGCATTATGTAAGTTTGTTTGTACCTTATGGGTAGGGTATGGACACACAGTAATCTTTATGTACAATAATGGATGCTATGGATTGCCCAATAGTAGTTCAAGCTTATAGTAATAATATACTTCAAGAAAGAAGTTATTGGATATTTGAAGGGTCGGCAACGCGCGAGTGATACCCCCTGGTGTTACAAGCGTCCATAGGCTACGGTGACCGCTTACCATCAGGCGAACCGTAAGCTTGTTTGCCACCTTAGTGGTATAAAAAAATATTAGTATCAGTTGAGATACCAATTTATTATATGGTATTCAAATTATTTGACGCGGTATATGTAGACAGACGGTCAAAAAAAGGATTCTAGTAGAGTTTTGTTGTTTTGGCGTACTGAATCCTAAAAATTAGCTTTTGGTCAAAACTCGAACACCTACTAAATAAATACCTACCTTATTTTATTATTAGTAAGTAATTAGCAATCAGTTAGTTAAGGGGTATATAGAGTTAGGGGGAAATATATAATTACATATTTGCAATTTTCTCTTCGTAGAAATTGCATTTCAAAAATCTCCGTAGATAGTTGCAGCCTATCAAGAGATCCGAAATTGGTCGTGCTTACTTTATAAAACATTATCAGGATTAATTAAATCGCATAGCCCCGGTTTGCGGCAAAATTTATGCGTTTCACGAATATATCACGTTAATCATGAATTTTGACCCTTTTTTCGTTGGTGAGACAATCTGATGGTGGCATTAGTTGGCAGCACCATAGGTTTTTTTTAAATATCCACATACGTATTTAATATTAAAATGAATATATGTACCTGGCGTTGTTTCATTAAGTCCGGTGATGGTATGCCGGGTGCCACTTGAGACCTTTTGCGACCGCATCCTGGAATTGTAAATCCAATCATTTTGTAATACTTGTATTGTTAATGGAATAATTTGGTTATTAATTGTATTATTGTAAGTGAAATCATTTTGTTTTTACTTGTGCTATTAAGTGGAATAATTTTGTTACTACTTGTAATATGTATGTATACTATAGTATGTGGTAATGAAGTTATTAGATTTCTGAAGGGTCGGCAACGTGCGAGTGATACCTCTAGTGTTGCAGGCGTCCATAGGCTACGGTGACCGCTTACCATTGGACCATAAGCTTTTTTGCCACCTTAGTGGTATAAAAAAAAATGTTTATTGAGTATTTGCTATTTTGTACCTTAAAAACGGCTTCCATGTTTAAATGACCTTCATTTCGTGACAGTTGCATAAATAGCTATTTTCAGACCCCTCTTACATATGGGTAGGTAACCTTAATTTTGATATATCGTGTTTTTTTTTAAAAGTCTTGTTATTCGTTCTTGACCGACACGATCGGAACCGAAAATGCCCTCTTTATAGCCAAATATTTTTAAAGCGGAGCAAAACTGTCTACTCTAATCATTTTAAATTCCTATTAAGGGTATCCCAATAGATGAGGTTATATATTTTTTTCGTCTCCAAATTACTTACCTAGGGGGGGGGGGGGGGAGGTACTTACTCGTACTTTTAATAGATAATTGTTTTTTCTTAAATTCCGATTCTAATTCCATATTTCAGCGCTGTAGACTTAATAGACTCTAAATAAAACTACAGTGACATTTACAGATGGACGAAATGTTACAAAAACGGTACATTGTAATTAATTTAATACGTAGTTAACTAGCGCTGGAAACAGCCTGTTTCAACTCTCCTCGTTTTCAATTTTATATCAGATAGCAGTCAATAAATTACATAAAGTTTAAAACTGCGCTGTTGCTAACTTTAGCCTAAGAACCAAGGAAGGCAGAACTTTTGCCTATAGATTGGATATAGAATATAATAAAAAAATACCTTCTTCTTGACTAAGCATGTAATGGCTGAAGAGAGGCTTTGATCTTTTATGAAACTTCATTCTGTTCTTTCTCTGAGACTAGCTAAACCTACAAGACTCGCTCGAGCTACAAGTTTTAATAGAACAAACTTCAACTTTTTATTTTTCAAAATTATACTTAAATATTTGAAGAAATATTGATCTAGACTGATTGTAATACTTAAGAAACGACTGTCAGGTAATAATTATTTTATGTCAAATATTTAGAATATGTAAAACAATTTATTTATCTGACTGATATTTTAATTAAGGTTACAAATAGGACGTTATGGTACATTTAACTACTTAAGGAGTTGATTATTTGTTTCTGTAGTTACCTACTTAACTGATATATCAGTACAAAATATTAATAAAAAGTTTGTTTCGTACTTGAAAAGTTTTATTTTAATAAATACCTTTAAATTATATCATCATTTTTATTTTACAGCCCTTTACACTTTTCAAAAATCATATGTTTCAACTTTCCTCGACACCTGTTTCATCTTACCTCGGTATGAGGGGAGTTGAAACAAGTTGACTTGTTACGGTTAAATCAATTTTTTCACCACAATATTTAACGCTTACAATTTCTTTATATTAGTCATTCAGAAGTGTAAAGAATGACCTATCGATTGGTACTAATATCATACGATTTTTGTCTATAGTGTTTGGTGTATGAAACAAAATATCGAAATTGTTTCAACTCCCCTCTGTCTCCCCTATATATATATATATATCTGTAGAAGCACATTTGTTTAAAAAGGAAATTATAAATGATTATTTTGCGGCGCTAGTGGACGTCAAGAACCCTCTTTAAAAAAACCGTAAACGTTATTTCATAATTTTGAACGTACCTGTAAAAGCATTACAGAACGGTCTCTTTTTTGGGGTCAGTATGAGTTCGTCGCTCAATCTAGGATCAAAACTTCTAGGCATCTGAAAATAGAAATTGTTATTTTATCTATTGTAAACTTTTAAAACCGTAACCTTCACCACAAATTATAAAGTATTATGTACAAACCTTCACCCACCCTCCCTCTCTTTACACAACACACACGCACACAATCACAGCAGCACACAGCATAGAACATATAGACATAGAGTACAGTGTAAAGTAAAGTTGTTGCTAACAATTCTCGTTTGTAAAATATACATTGCGCATTTGAAATTACGAATGAAATTCATCGATTGTCGCGAAACCGCCATGTATATCTTATTTCTATCAAGAATTGTTAGCAACAACTTAAGTAATCGAGGCCAGCGCTGTTCAGCGCATTTCTTAGCCTAGCGAAAATTGTCGCAAAAGTATGACATCTACGAAGCGAACCTGAAGTCTCTTGTCTCTACCTAACTTATTTTAATAAACATAAACGAATAAAACTTCTTCTTTGTCTCTTTCTAAAGGATGGTCAATATTGTGAGAATCTATTGCGCAGTCCATGAGACAGATTTATAGAACTCGCTGTTTATGGCATAGTCACACACACGCAAATAGTCACATTCACATACTCATTCATTATTATTATAACACTACTTGTGTAACCAATGATAGTGTATGTACTTAAACAAGTTATTAGATTTCTATAGGGCCGGCAACGCGCGAACAATACCCCTGGTGTTGCAAGCATCCATCAGGCGGACCGTAAGCTTGTTTGCCACCTTAGTGGTATAAAAAAAACCTATTGTAACGTTTTTTGTTATTATAATATCCTTAGACATATTTAAACAATAAATATAAGTATCTTTTTAATTATTCAAACAAAATAAGAAATACTATTTTAAACAAAGTAAAACTTACACTGGCAGAAAAACAAGATTCCACGAAAAATAAAGCAATTATGAAGAATAAAACGGCGCGCAAAGTCGCGGGCGTCATGGCGGGAAGATTGACAGCTGGCTCTCGCAAGATGGTTGCTCTGGGAATAAAAAAGTAGCACCAATAAAATACATCACAAAAATCTTCGGTGTCTTAAATGTCTATATTTTTCTAAGGTATGAGTTGGAATTTGTATGTTTTTGTTTTATTTGTTGTTTTAATTGTAATTAAAAAAAAAGCAGAAGATTGTAAAAAACAGGATAGGTATATCATCGACTTTTAATGTTTTTTTTTTGGGTTATCTTAAGCAATAAAAGTGGCCACTTGTGGTTTGATGTTAAGGAAAGTACATGAATGTTTCGTTAAAATTATTCAATTTAGAACTTATTATAAAAGGAATAATAATAATAAAGCTTTATTTATTCCATATTCAAATCATAATATAATTGTAATTGTAAATAGCAATTTATAATTAATTTCATTATATTATATAAAAAAAATTGTAATTTATATACTTGTTTGAGTTAGAGATGAATATTATTAATATATCGTATTTGATTTTTTAAGGAAAAAAAAGTCCATGTCAATTATGTTTTAAATTAATAGAGTTTATGCATGTTTTTGATTTTTATCATGATTAAATTTATGTGGACCCTTCAGGGTAGCAAGGAATAGCATCGTCAAATATTGAAGAACCAAGAAGTGTTTAATTATTTTAATCTGTTATGGAAATAATGGGTATTATTTGGTAAAAAATTGTCAATGAGCTTAATTTTTCGTTAGCTAATTGTTTCGGGAAGTAAATTTCACATCTTTCAAAGTTAAGAGCTAACCCAATTCGTGCAAAACTCGCAATAAGTTTCTCTAAGTAGTTGGGGTATTTTAAATGCATCTCCCGCCATCGTCTACCAAATTTAATTTTTTATACAAATTAGATTTTAAAGGAATATGGCAAGACGAAACGTAGCAGGTCCGAGCGGATGTCCCTGTTGACAGCCCACGCTAGACTTTTAAATTCTTTTTTTTTATATTTTTTCATTTACTTAATTTTATTTTTTTACACATTGATTATATTTAGTAAGTGTATATTCTGTAACTTTATATGGACAATCTGGTCTGCAATAAAGGTTTTTATTATTATATATTATTATTATTATTTCGTTGTGACCAAAAAGTAATTTTGTTGGGGTCCCGTAACATCGCCAAAGGTAAGGTAATAATTATAAGGCATCACATAAAATACGGAAACCTAAAAATAAAAAAAAAAATCCAAATCAGTTTTAGTGCCATTAAAAAGCCTGTCCACTGTGATACTGTTATGACATCATAAAGTAGCCCATGACGCCATGAGCCTACGTTTATCATGTGGACAGCGCGCTATTCTAATAGAACTCCCAATGCGATAATCAAATGCAATATCTATATTCAATAATGTCGGGCGTGTCTTTATTATTATTGCAGAAGTACGCAAATAGAAAGAGAAATATGTATATAATTATTTACAAATATGTTCGTATAAATCACGTTATCCATACTAATAATATAAATGCGAAAATGAGTTCGTTTGTCTGACCTTTCTTCACGCCGCTGCGGAATATCCCATTGAGCTGAAATTCAGCACAGGGATCGTTAAAGGGACGGTAAAGGACATAGGATACTTTTCATCCCAGAAAATTTAAAAGTTTCCGCAGGAATAATAACTATGTTCTAGGTAGACAAACTATGGCTAAGCTATAGCAAACTTCCTTACTATAATCAGGGACCGCCAACGTAGAAATCCCACGCCAGTAACTGAATTTTTCCCGGAGCCACGTGTGTTAAAGCAATAATAAATAATAATTATTCTTTATTGTACACTAAACAAATAACTTAATCTTAAGACTCTCATTATATAATTATAAGATTCAATGTTCAATAAGCAGTGTTATCACCAAGATGCGATTTCAGCTACACAACCTATGGCTAAAGGAAAATTTAAATAAAGAGATGGCTAGATGGTGTATTCGTATTATTAAAATTACTTTTTATATAAAGTTACATTATTTAAATTATATATAAAGTTACATTATATAAATTATATATAAAGTTAAATAAATATTATTATTCTATATCCACCGACATAGAAATAACATACCAAATAAATATACATGGATACATTAATACTTACATATACATACAAGCACTTGCTTGAACAAAAACGTAGCAGATATAAAAACATTAAATATCATAAGAAGAGGAAAAGCTTTAAAAGAGAGCAGAGTTTAAGAATTATATAAATAATGCATGTAAGGAATTGCACAGGATGACTGAAAATACAGTAAATGAGTTATCAATGACCTCCTCGATTTTTGCAACCCAGGATAGAGTATGAACGAATAAAATCCCTGGATTTTTAACAGTGTAACTGTATGGTATCACAACTTTATTAAAATAAACAGGTGCCAGTTGATTTTACTAAGTAAGCGTGAATTACCAACAATTATTACTTAAGTTTTAGCGGGATTGACTAATAGGCCATATGTCTTACTTCAGTTTGAAATTATCGCTAAATCACTGCAGTATCTACTGCAGTATTGGAGTCATTAATAGTTGCATTAGTGTATATTTGTCGTCTGCATACAAGTGGTAGAGAGAAGAAATGCGTTGAGAGAATTGATGAATAGACGCTTCTTTGCGTAAAATAGCGGTTTTTGCGTTTGTTGACACACGAAAAGCCACACAATGGGGTTTCATCCCTTATCCCTTGTATGATAATTTAAATTCTTTAAATAACCCTAAAATTCTTTTTATTAAAATTGTATTATACAAAACATACATACACACTAAAGGTGTAAGAAATCGCTTATTAGCTATCTCGGACCGTCACATTGTGATTTTGTTTTTGTTTTTAGGGTTTCGTACCCAAAGGGAAAAAACGGGAATCTCTTACTAAGACTCCGCTGTCCGTCCGTCTGTCACCAGACTGAACCGTGATAGTAAGACAGTTGAAATTTCCACAAAAGATGTATTTCTGTTGCCGCTATAACAACAAATACTAAAAAATAAATATTTAAGGGGGCTCCGATACAACAAACGTGATGTTTTGACCGTTTTTTTAGATAATGGTACGGAACCCTTCGTGCGCGAGTCCATCTCGATTTTTTTTATTTGTTCAATAAAGTATATTACAACTACTACTACTCCCTTGCCTAGAAAACCATTGAATTTCCATCGGATTTTATTTGACACACTCGTACAAACAATCCTGTATACCTATTTTTGTTACGTACTAGCTAGCTGACTTGACAGACGTTGTCATGCCCGAAGGGTGGCTTTCCTGAATAAAAAAAATATTCCTAGAACCTGATTGAAGCGCCACCTCTCAGGTCCAATCATGAATATAATTCCAACACACAAAAAAAACATTTTAAACGGTCAAACCATTCTCGACTTTCTACGAGACTAACGCACTGCAATTGTTTTTTATTATATCATTACACACACAAGATATGTATTTGTTTTTTTTATTACAATTTATTTATATAATGTTCAATAAAAATTATTCATTTATTCACATAACCTTTTATTTTAGTCAAATCTACTAGTTCATAAAGTTTACTGATAACAGCAAAGTTATTTAACGGCACTTGAACTTAACTTTTGTCTTATTTAAGAGATATTAAATATTAGATTTCTTGGGAAAGACTTTATCAACTTTACAAGCAGCCCAGCCAACCCACCTCGGCTTCACACGAGTACAATAAGTTTGATATCTAGAGATCTTTATCTCTTCTTAAAAATCGGCCAAATGCGATTCGTGACTTAACCGAGTTAACAATAGTCCGTGAATCTTCTATTAACCGAATTTTTGACCCATGAGCTCCCTATTTTGCATTTGAGCTGCAGCGCAACGGCTCATCGGTGCGAAGCTATATATTTTAACAGTTTCAAAATTGAGTTACCTATCTAAGCGTGCTGCCCGACGCATTTATGGGCTTTCGCCATTTAACGAATAGGAAGGAATCTGGAGCTCAGTCACGATATAAATTAATTTTTAATTTATTCATGTCATTTAACTATGTATCTCAAACAAAACTTGAGATCCACATCCTCGGATGTGAGCTCTCGCATTAATGGCGGATTTTAAAAATTCTTTATCCCAACATCCCTGGTACGAAACCCTAAAAAAACAGATTACTTGCAAATAGGCCTTAAAAACAATTTCTTGTGTTGTTTTCGATACGGCACATTTGCGTAATAACAGGCGCTAAAGTGGCCATTCTGAGTCAGTTACATGACCCCCTACAGCTTTAACAGTAGTTTTAATGAAATAGTTAAATTCATAGCCCCTTCAGGGTGAAACTATAAGTGAATGACTAAATCCATGCGTGAATGAGTTAAAATGTTCTTTTACTAAAAAACGCTAGGAAAAATTTATATAATCTTTGAAAATAAAAACACAGGAGGGACATCGATTTTCGATTGCTAAAATTGAAAAAACTTTTCTGGTTAGAATAGGTTCCAGTAGACCTTCTTATACATTTTTTTTTGCATGGTCTGTTTAATTTTTTTGAAAATCTATCTAATTGTAATATAAAAAGGTACAATCCTTATTGTCCAATTAAAAGAACAGAATAATTCAATTACTTCCTATCCGATTGCCAAAGGAGAGTAATGTTTTTGAAATTGAAACTATGTGAATTTTTACTAATTTCTTTTTCATCTTTTTGTTTTCAATTTAATTCTGTCGAAAAAACGGGTTGCACTTTGGGAGTGCCGGCTGAAGCGAAACTTGAATATTAACTATTTATTTTTTCCTATACTCGAAATTACTTCCCATCACTTCGTATACATACTTATTTATTAATATAAATCGTCAGGTCCATGGAAAACTTGCGAATCTGCTAATTACATTTTTTACAGAAGATTAAAATACATTTTGCCTTTAATTATCTAATAGTACAGTAAAATTTTTCTCGCATATGTGAGTTGGATACTTAAAAAATAAATAAATTTCCTTTTTATGTACTTTTAATATTATAATTTTTTTTAAAAAATCTTCTATTAAAATAAATCACATTCGCAACTTTGTTTTAGCATCTAAAATGATTCACAAAGTGATTGTTCAACCATGGCAAATTTACGAATATGACATTTTCGCGTATCAAGACACCAAACGATGCGTCTTTTATTAATTTCGCACCAGCTAAAACTTGCGAATCTTATAGACTCACACGTCACAGCGTACATTTATTTTCCTGAATGAGTAAAACTAAATTAACCGTGGATTTAAGTCTGTTTTATTCAGTGGATCTAAGTAAAAAAAACAAGAAACAAGTAATTATCAATGTTATTATGGCAAATTTTACAAAAATTTATAAAATTAATTAAAACAAAATAAAGGAACATAAAACTGATAATTACGCTTTAATTGACAAGAAAACCATAATTACTAATTATTATTCTCAGACTATATAGGGATCTACTTTTGCAAACCTTGCACGCTATTTAGTTTCTTTTTTTTTTGTTTTGAAGGTTTCGTAAAAAGGGTAAAAAACCGGACCCTATTACTAATACTTCGCTGTCCGTCCGTCCGTCTGTCACCAGGCTGTATCTCATGAACCGTGATAGTTAGACAGTTGAAAGACATATTTCTGTTGCCGTTATAACATCAAATACTAAAAAACAGAATAAAATAAATATTAGGTCCTTACATATGAAATTGATGTTTTATATCGAAAAAGCAAAACTACATTTTTTTATTTAAATCAAAGTAGGTACCATTGTGATCTATCCTATTTTGCCATTTTATAGGGGGTTCATTGATTCCTTTGCTGAAAAAATTGTGGGATCTTTGAAGGTGTTTTGGACTGCCAAATCTGAATTGAATTTTTTCTGATTAAAAAATATCCAAATTCCGAAAAAAGTGGTAATCGATTGGAGCAAGGCGCGGGGAGTATGGTGGGTTACAGTGTGTGGTCTAGCGTTGTCCTGAAGCAGCAGTGGGCTAGAGCGGTTGACCAATCTCGGCTGTTTAACGGCTAGCTTTTCCATCATGGTTTCCAATTATTGTCGGCAATACAGATCTGCTGTAATCGTCTGACCAGATCTTAGAAAGCTGTAGTGACTGACACCAACGCTGGTCCACCAGACACTAGCCAGTGCCTTTTTTAGAGTCAACTTTCGCTTGGGACAGGATTTAGCCGGTTCTCCTAGATTTAACCACTGTGATGAGTGTTTCCGATTATCGTATAGGATCCATTTTTCATCACAAGTAATGATACGATTCAAAATCCCCTAGTTATTGTGACGGTTGAGTAACGTGACGCAGCAGGCGACGCGTGTTTGTTGGTTTGCTTCACTTAGTTCATGTGGTACCCATTTTTCAAGCTTTTTTACTTTTCCAATTTGATTCATATGATTCAAAATGGTTTTATCACTCACAACGAAACCTGCAGCTAACTTTGACGTGGTTTGTGATAGATCTGATTCCTCGATCACTTTCAATTCGTCATTGACATCTAGGGTCTCCGGCCGTCCACGAGGTTTGTTCTGGAGGTCAAAATTTCCAGAACGAAAGCGTTGGTACCAAAACCGTACTGTGTTTTCTTTAACAGTGGCTTCTCCGTTAGTGCCACGATAGAATTCGTATTCGAAAATAATGCGATATTTTATGTTTGCCATATTGAGCACAGAACGATGTCAAAGCAAAATTGAATTCATTTAAAATTGCAATAAATTTCAATTCGCAATACTTAACCAAACGCCGGATTTTTTAAAAAGTGGCCTGTTCTATAAAACATCAATTTCATATGTAAGGACCTAATATATTTAACACATACAACAAACGTGATCTTTTGCATGTTTTTGCTCGATATTGATAACTGCAACAGGTAGACGCTTAAAATATTCACAGAATATTAAGTTATATACTCACATTAAAAATAAATAATTAAATTAAAATAAAACAAATATTTAAGCGGGGCTCCCATACGACAAACGTGATTTTTTTTTTGCCGTTTTTATAGATAATGGTACGGAACCCTTCGTGCGCGAGTCCGACTCGCACTTGGTCAATTTGTTAACTTAAAAAAGGCAAAGGAATACCTTCATTAAGCCTACGGTGAACTAATGAATTCGACAATTTCGCTAATAAAAACTAAAACAAAATGGTAAAAAAGCTGTAGAGCACAATAGTCAAGTTACGAATTTGCCAAATTCGCATGTCTACCATTGTTTCCACACCATTACATTTAATTTTGGTACTACGGTGAATTTGCGAATATGACTAGATTCGCAAGTTTAAAATAGTAAAAATAAATGTATTGTATATAATAGTCAACGTAAAAGTAACATATCTTACTTTCGTAAGTTTGCTAAAGGGTGATATTTCAAACTTACAAATTCGCACTATAACGTGGTTACCTATCTTATGAACCTTTAAAGATAGAGATTCGCAAGTTTGTCACAGTGTGTCGGGGCAGAGGTCGCTGCTTTACAAGTCGCAAGTTAGGCCTCATATGGAGTACTGCTGCCATCTATGGGTGGGTGCACCCTTTTGACTCGGTTCAACGACGGGCTGTGAGAATTGTCGACGATCCCAAACTCACTTGCCGTATTGAAACCTTAAGTCTGAGGAGAGACTTTGCCTCCCTGTGTGTGTTCTACCGCTTGGGATATGTTCTGAGGAATTGTTCGAAATGACGCCTACGGCTACTTTCTACCATCGCACCGCTCGCCATCGGCAGGGAATTCATTCTCATACTCTAGAACCGAAATGGTCGCGTACAGTGCGGTTTCAGATTAACTTTCTCCCGCGACTTGGGTGGAATGAGCGAACCCATGGTATCCTGGTGCACCCGTGGATGGGTTGTGGAATTAGCTCCCTGCCAAGGTTTAAGGTCTACAGTATGGGGTTCTTCAAGTTAGAAGTTATTGGAAATTTGAAGCGACGCGCGAGTGATACCATCAGGGGGACCGTGTGCTTGTTTGCCACCTTAGTGGTATAAAAAAAGGGCAAATAAATTTATTTTTTATAAAAATTAGTAAGTAATTTTATTTATTTTATTTAGTAGTTTGTAAGTAACAAATATATCTTCGTCTACTTTTTACGTTTTCCATTAAAAACTATTTATTTTTAAGTGTACTATATTTTTTACAGCTTAGTCTAAACATACTATTTTATAAGAAATATTGGCAACCCTAGGTGTGGGATTTACCCACCGCTATACATTTTGCCCCCGAGAAAGCGAGACTGTCTGGACCAGTAGTGGGTGTTCGAAAGTAGTAAATTAGCAAGTGGGTATCGAATTCGAAAAAATACTTTTATGTAATTTGCACCGTTTTAATTAATATTACCTCAATTATTTCTTCGTATACGAAACAAACAGCTGACAGTTAGTAACTAGTACCAATCATAATTGTGCGATTTTTTTTAATATAATGTTAGGTATTGAATTCATTTATATAATTTTTATACGTTTCATTATGAAAAAAATTATCTTAAAACTACCGCTTTATAAGGAAATAATAGGCCACGTCAAGCAATGTAGTAGGTACAGAGGCGCAACTGCACCTTCAGATTTAGCAGAGTAGGAGGGCTCAACTTGGCTGAAGTAACCAAATTACTTGCGAACTTTACTTGTTAAACATAAATAAAATGACGCGGGCTTAACGCAGGGATAGGAAGGGACCACAGATTTCCGCTAACTTTGATCCAAATTACTTGATATCAATGTTTTTATAGAAGTTTGTCAGTTCAAAGTAGGTACCAAAGGCAGAGCAACGCGGCATTCAGAGACAATTTGTTCTATGTATGAATTTCGCCTTTTCTAAAAACAGTATTAATTTTATCGAGATAGGTATGTTCGGCGAGAGGTCTATTCCGATCTTTCCATTTACTTTTGTCTTTGTTACTCCTTTTATTCATCCTCTCGTCGACCAGACCAAACCATCTAAGCTTAATTTTAAAGCACAAAAACTTTTGGTATGCGGCACAAAGAGGTACATAACTTTGGCTATACCAGATTATAAAAAAGCTGGTTTTTCAATATGTATCCAGCCACCCCATTTGGTTCACACATGAGGGTTAAATAATGATCTAGCACAAAACTAAGACATAATTATTGTTCTCTGATGCCTCTTTCCGAATAGGTATGTTTTAACATTCAACTATGTATTTATAAACCCACAGAACATACGCGCGGACCCACAGTGGAACCATATTATAATACTAAATTGTGTACTGGAAAATTATAATTTAATTATGTAGGTACTTGAATGTGTCTGTGTCTCGACAATAATTACTGTAATATTATGACGTGGGGTTTCGCAAGGAAATAATTTTGCTCATTTTAACCATCAAGGGGGTAAAAAAGAATTTTGAAATTTGTATGAACATTCTCTATTTTTAAAGTTGAATTCAAGAAAATTGATATTTAGTGATTGCGTTGAAAATTAAAAATGATGGGTTTGAGTATATATTGACAAATTTTTTAAAGGGATTGAAAAGAAAAGAAAAGAAATAATTTATTTAGCAATAAGCGCAACAGAAGTACATACTAAATACAATACTTTGCAATACTTTTTAGGATTGCGGAAATAGTTTTGTATATTATTTCCAGCTTCAAATATAAATTGACATGTTTTAACCTTTTTGGAACATCATTCCTTAAGGGATTTAAATAGGAGATCCACCCTTTATAATATGGGATCCAAAAAGTTATGTAAAATTCTGTATTTAACATGAAAAAGTAAATTTCGTGGGTAACACCGCAGGGAACCAGTAAATTTAATAGCCTAAATTACATTTTTTAGGTAATGATTCCTTGGGATCTGCTTAGTGTGTTGGAAGGGATGCAATTCAAACCCTGATAAACATAAAAACTTTGTCCACTTTCTTATTCTCTTACTGATGTGTCAAAAAAAAACATCGACATACCACGTTCCATTACTTTACAACGTTGAAGTTATTTTGACTTTGACTTTAAAGTAAAAATAACTATATATATTATTCGTTATTCATTGAAACCTTTACTAAAATCTTGTTTTGATAGCACTGAAGTAAAGTAAAAGAGCGGTGCTATAGAATCGAGTTTGAATGGGTATTTGATCCGGGGAAAACACTCCACTTGTTCCTTCGAGTGCGAGAAATTTAAACATTAAAATATTAAATATACATCGCAATCGTAAAGTAGTATGGAGTATATATTTTTAGCAGGTATGTATGTATGTGTATCTGTTCCAGCATTACTACTAAACTTGTTTCTATATTATTAGTTTATTTTGCACCTCGAATTAAATAAAATTAAAATGAACGCAACGTATTTGTTAGGTATGTAGGTTTTTTAATCGAGTTTAAATTTGTAAAATTTCTTAACTAAACTAAACTTTTTTCTTGTATTTCATCAAGTAAGTTGAGATATAACATTTAATTTTTTTTATGTTATGTTTTATGTCTGATAAGGATAAATAAAATATGTTTTTATATTAGCTTTAACAATGAAATACTACATTATATAAAACCTCCCGTGACAAACAAATCAATTTAATTATTTTCAATCAGTTTTCCAAATTTTCCAAAAAAAAAAAAATTGCACAAATCAATATAAATAAAATTATATACAACATTTTAAGTTTACCTAAATGTTTTTCAATTTATTTACTATTAAGGGCAATCAATTATTTAATTGTTAACAATGCTGCATTCTATTTCTAACAAGTATATTTATAATCAAAATTAAAATCATAATTAGTGGTTATAAAATTATTTTAAAAATTATGTACGTTTGACAGTCTTTTAATTTTTGTAAATAATTTATATGTTAAATGGGTTTTTATATCACTGTTGTCAAAAAAAAAACTTAATACATAATTATAAGCAAACACAGCACTCACCTTTCTTTCTCGCGTGGACGACGGAATGCAATCTTGAATGTTGCTTCTTACTTATATACGCAGCCGGACTAGCAAGGGGCAGCTGTAGAACAGGGAATAAAAGGAACCGTCCTGAATTTTCATTTTATTAAAAAAAAATGTCGTTAAAAATATTATGATTGCGTTAGCAAAGATATATTTTTCACCTTTAGTGGACTTTTCCATTCTATTGATACGCACTGCTGAACGTAGGCCTCCATATTTATAAGTATGTCAAGTTATATAGTTATTATAGTATATGTTTATAACTTTCGTATTGAATAGGCTGATCCTAGATAACATTTTCATCCTTGTGCAATTAAAGTGAGAGTTAAAATATTTTAATTTTAGTAGTTCTTTCGATACTTTAAAATTAATATTAGCTTATTTAATAACGACGAGCATTTGTTTTTATTAAGAGCCTATACAAAAGAAAGCACTGATTGGGATGAAATATTAAATGTTGATTTTGACATTTGTTTTTATCTTTACGGTTTTTTTAAGCGTTATTTTTGACTAAAATATTTACAATTAAAAGAAAAAACAGTTACTAACGATATATTTTGAAAATTAACTTTAAACAGCCTGAGGTTTTAATTATTTATTTTAGGTCTACCCATCCATGAAGCATTTAATCACTTTGACAAATTGCAATTTCATAAAATCAATAAAAACCAGAAACCATTAAACATCAATCAGGTTTTTAGGAACGCTTCTGTATTATGATTGTCGGCTGAATAATGTTTATCATCAATCATTAAACAAAAAAAATAGTACCAAAATAATTAGGAATCTCCACCCCGTCGCTGTCCTAGGTTAGCCCTCCCGCCGAGTGCCCGCTGTGTTCTGCCCCTTAAGGCACCGAATGTTGTTTGACATATTGCGTAACGTTTGACGTTTAATTAAGTGCATCGCCTTAACGCGGTAATAAGCTGAGAGGATATGGCCATTTCTTGGCCATTTTCTCTAAATAGCTTTTAGCCTGCTTTGCCAAATGATGGCTATGTTTTCGCAATTATAGTATTTACGCTGTTCGGATATGGGTCTACGACTGGGCCTTAACTATGAACTTTAGGTTAAGAAAAATCAAATATTACAGTAGATTGTCTCAAAATTAAAAACCGGTCAAAAGCATGTCACGCCATGTCTAATGTAGGGTTCCGTAGCCGTTACTGGGTTGTTCAAGCCCAAACTAACGTGGCAGTATGATTTTACATATTTACGGTGTAAGATGATACCATAGGGAATTCCATAGCATAGCTTACTTGCGTAGCAATGTAATTCTAAATATTCTGTAGCGTGACATGATTTCGCAGCAAATTCTATACCATAACTTACTTGTCGAGCTATGTTATTTTACATATTCTACGGCGTAGCATGATAACATTGCGTCAAATCAAATCAAACAATATTTATTCAAAAAGGTTTCTGAGAAAACTTTTGACTCGTCAATGCAATGTAAACAATGTTAATTTCTGCCAAGTTCTATTTATAGTAATATTACAATAATTTAATAATCAGCTAACAAGTATACAATATGTATTGAAACATTAAGTAATAAAAATAAGTTAGTAATACTAAAAACAAAGTTAAAATATGTCAATTTTATTTTATATTTTTGTTTTTATGTATCATGTGAAGCGTTAAATATCGTCAATCGTGAGAAGAAATTCAGATATTTAAGAGAAGAGAGAGAAGGTATTGAGGAGTTGCCGTTGAAATCCTACCCCGATGACCGAATTTAGGGCGGTTGGAACGGCGGGCAAAAGCTAATATATTATAAACGCGATACTGAGTCTCTTCGTTTGTTCCTGCATCGCGTTACAACGGAGCATCTTATTGAGCTAAGATAATTCAAAAGAGAGAGAAATACGAAAGTCAGACTATTTATTCCGTATACATAAAAGTTATCACAGGAATGAACGAGAGAGAAATACGAAAGTCAGACTATTTATTCCGTATACATAAAAGTTATCACAGGAATGAACGAATTCCACGTGCATGAACTATAGCCACAGGTAGAGCTTGCTATTGCAACTTTCTTACTATAATTCGGATGTGGTCATAAAAATTCTATGCCAATCCAGTGCGGGCGGAGCCGTTGGCAACAACTAGTACATATATAGATGCATACATAAAGACACTCTTAAATATACATAAAATACAAACAGTGTATCAAAAAATTATACTAAACTTACATAGGTACCAGTATAATAATATAATAAATAAAGTATTAATAACCTGCTGCAATCCACCATCGGCCGCCCCGCGCCAGAGAGGTCCAAATGCGAGAGGGCGCATTACACAAACGTGCACCCATATGCATACACATACTCACAGCCGTTGTATATTAGAAGTAGCCCAGCTCCCACACTACAGTCCGGCAATATATGCACACCATTACTGTGACTCCGGAAACAAGTCTAAGGAAAGAAGAAGTGACAAGAAACATCCCGGATGTACACCTGTTACCATCAATTAAGCAGGAATCAAGCTACCAAATACACATCTATACAAATCTATCCAAATATATGTAAATACACATACATGTACACATCTATGCGCCACACCCAATCCCATCCAGAACCCCCAAACAAAAGTAGGCAATGGTGCATCGCCTGATCGTAATGTGTCATTAATTCTCAACTACATAAGTCATAGATGGATGACCAATGGCCCATACCTTTAATTCCAGACATTTTTATATTTATTGAAGTCTACCACAGTATAGTATCCATTGCTAATAAAAAAAAATTTAATATAATTTATTAAAGTTAAAAAATTAAAGTTATTTAACAAATAAACTAAGGTTAGATAGTTCGATGTCGTAGCGCTAAGACTACATATTCCATAGCGTAGCGTACTTTCGTAGCAGTGTAATTTTACATACCTATTCTACGTCTCTACGGCGTAGTACGAAGACAATGTAGCGCCAAAAAAAAATATATTCCATAGCGTAGCTTACTTTTGCAGTAGTGTAATTTTACATATTCTACGCCTCTACGGCGTAGTACGATGACGTAGCGCTAAGACTACATATTCCATAGCGTAGCGTACTTTCGTAGCAGTGTAATTTTACAAACCTTTTCTACGTCTCTACGGCGTAGTACGACGATAACGTATGGCCGAAACTACATATTCCATAGCGTAACTTACTTTTGCAGTAGTGTAATTTTACATATTCTACGCCTTTACGGTGTAGCATGATGAAGTAGTGCCAAAACTGCATTTTCCATAGTGTAGTTTACTTCCGTAGCAGTGTACTTGTTCGCTGTAATTGTACCTCCTAATTCTAACTCATTTATAAATTTAAAACTCTGTTTGTTTGTTTGAACATCCTAACCAACCGAGCTAATGTTTAGCACAGTTATTGTTGATAGGACTGAAAAAAATGGGACTTTTTTTCTGGTCCAGAGTTTGCATGCGAGTAAATTTTCCTTTACATTGTAACGGAGCAACAGGGTAACCTGATATCCGACACAGAAATAGTTGCAAAGAAAAAGAACGTAGGATACTTTTACATATTAAAAGCAGACGAAGAGACAGTATAAGAGACTCGACGGCTCTAAACTTCAGCTTAGGTCCTTGGCCAATAAGACCAGTAAGGGTCGGATGAGAGTAAGTCTAGACGATTTTATTGGACCTCAGTATCTTATCCTTTCTTTATGTTTTTTATCCCAGAGTTACCACAATAATAGATCCTGCCATGGGTGAAACTGCGCGACAGCTTGATTTTGGGCACAGGCATAGCTGGAAGACAAAGCTTAACGTAGAATACGTTTGTTTTACACCAGTTTGATGTTAGTAATAATTTTAAAACATAAAAATCAACTACTTGTTTGGAATACTACAAAAGTTAGAATTAACAAATGTGACACAAGATTGGCGGCTAACCACGGTATAAAAAAGATTAGAATAAAAAATAGTATGAACTGTTCGGCAGCAACAAAAACACAAGCTAGTTCTCTTGGTCTGTAATTAAGATAGTAGTAAGAAGTAAGAATAATTAACATCAGAATTGTTTTGCAAAAAATTTACGATTTATATTGGATCTGCCATCTTGAAATTTAAAAACTAAGAATTCAAAGAATTGTCGCCATATTGGATCTGCCATCTTGAATTTTAATAATAAATAAAATATTTAAATTCATTACCATTGAAATCCTAACAGAACTTAGTTTCATTAAAACTGACAACAAAAGAACCGCTGGTTCAATTTTTCTGAAAACCAAGTCAGTTCGATTCGGATTAAAGCGGAATCGATTGAGATGTCGATGAAGCAAATCGGTCTATTAATTCTCAAGTTATGATAATATTCTCTGAAAACAGTCGCAGAATTATTTTCCAGATCCCAAAACGTAAAGATATCCGTCCGATTTCCGGATTCATAATATAAGTAATTATTTATCTCAGAGAGAAGTAAATAAAATATTTACTTTTTACAGGAATTGTATTTTGTCTTCTTTACGAATAGTGTTTATTTTTAATGCTGTTTTAGTTTTAGTATTATTACTGATTTCTTTTATATTTTATTATTATAGGGCATAATAAGAATTTTTTGAAGAGTTGCAGTAATTAAATTTGCTTTTCTACCCATAATTTGTATAAATATTATAAATGCGAAAGTTACTCTGTCTGTCTGTTACCTCTTCACGCTGAAATCGCAGTACCGATTAAGATGAAATTTGGCATAGAAATAGTTTAAGTCCGGGGAAAGGACAGAGTGAGTAGGTTTTTGTTCTATAATTAAGGAGTCGCCGTTCAAATCCTACACCGATAACCTAATTAATAGCGTGTGGAACCGAGGGCAAAAGGTAGTTCTATAAAAATAAATCAACGGCACAATTTTTTTCCGTTTCCACGTTTTTTTTATATTTCCACACTTATATAATGTTCATTAATAATTTCAGTTGAAAATTTATTCTGACAGTAAAATTAAAAAAAAATACGAATTTTTAATTAGCCTTTTCTCTTATTGTTGATATTTTAATATTTCTTTTTCATTAAATACTAAAAAAACATCAATTAACTAAGAAATTAAATATAATAACAGAAAATATTGCCATTTACGAGTAATTTAACCTTAAAATTTGGCATAACGCTGGACTCCAAACTTCAATGGGGTCCTCATATTCATAACCTAGCCAAAAAACTTAGCTCTGCTGTGTATGCGATCAAGAAAATAAGACAATTGACCGATGTCGACACTGCAAAATTAGTATATTTTATGACATATGGTATCCTATTGTGGGGTAGCGCTGTTGATGTAAATACAATATTTTTGTTACAAAAAAGGGCAAATTGTGCTATTTATAAATTAGGATCTAGGATATCTCTGAGGGATAGGTTTAGGGAAGTAAAAATTTTAACTTTAGTGTCGCAGTACATATATGAAAATCTTTTATATGTACATAAAAATATCAATAGTTTCAGCAAGAAAAGTGACGTTTACAAAGTAAATACTAGAAGTAAAAATAAGCTGTTGGTGCATGATACACGTCTACACAAAATAAGAAACTCTTTTATGGGGCAATGTATACACTTTTACAACAAAGTTCCCAATAAAATTCAAAATCTATCAATAAGTAAATTTAAATCTTTTATCAAGCAGGTACTTTGTAAAAAGGCATACTACAATATTTCAGACTATGTAAATGATAAAAATCCTTGGGACTGATGATGCTCAATTACAGGATGCATAGGTAAACCAAATTAAAATGAAAATAACATAAAATTGTACGGCTAAAAATTTTTTTATTTAAAACATTAATTGTATTTTTAGTTTGTTTGTATTATTGATAGTGTTTTTAAAAGAGTAACTATCGAGTTTCTTGCCGGATTCTTCTCGGTAGAAATTAACAACATTGTGAACTGGCGGGAAGGTTCAAAAAATAATATTTTATAACTTTGACGATTCAAAAGTGATTGTAAAATCCTTATTTGAATAAACCATTTTTGACTTTGACTTTGAAAAAACTTTTTATTAAAAAAAAAAATATTTCTGCTTTAAGGTTTAATATTTGGTTGATTAGGTATACTTAAATAATATATAACAAAAACTTATATTAAAATGTAATAAATTTTATAGTAAATGTACGTTTTAGGTGCTTAATTTAAAAAATTGTTATATACTTATGAAAATTAAGACTCCGTAGGTAAGTGAGTTAACTTTACAATGCAAACTTAAATAAAAACTTTGACCAGCAAAACTTTTAAGTTAGACAATCAAGGAGATCACTTAACGAGCTTACTCAAGTAATAAAGTTAGAGACGGACAAACAAAACTATTAGAGTAACTAATGAACGGCTAGGGGACCAACTATGAACACTTTCGAAATTGACGAAACTTGAATAGTCTTAAGCTTTTACATGATATAAGACATATAAATATTTTTTGTACATTACACACGGCGACGTTTGGCCCCATAGTAAGCAAAGCTTGTGTTATGAATAATAGAAAACGGATAGAAATACATATACTACTTTTTTTTTTTTATAAATACATATCATACATGAATACACCCAGACACAAGATAACATAAATGTTTACCACATAAATGTTTGTCCAGTGTAGAAATCGAACCCACACCCTTTGCTCAGCAGCCGGCCACACTACTAAATAGGCTGCGAGAGAGTCAAATTGGAGTAAAAACAAAATTATTGTATTATATAATATTAAATTGTATTTAATTTTTTTTTTTAATTTATTTCACCTAAAGAGGTGAAATAGCTGGCCTAATTAATCATCCACTAGAGAGAGGTCGACGAAACAAAAATATTTATCCTCACTTTACGTGTACGGGTTTTTCGCTAAAAAAATTACTGTTAAATTTTCTTTTATAACTTTTATTAATATACCATGCCAAATTACAGCTTTCTAGCATGAGTGGCCTCAAACTATTCTGTGATTAAAGCTAGTATACTAGTAAAAAACTAATTTATAAAACTAACATTTATTTAAAAACTCATTTCTATTAAGATACTTCCATTAAAAAATAAAATAATTACAACGTGAACGTAGCAACATTACATTAAATTGTGTTTTCTTTAATTAAGTTGTAAAAATATTAAAGGAAAAGACACGGGTACGTTCCGTTTTGCACTTTAACCTGCTAAGCGTTTACCGCGTCCCTATAGTACGCAGAAACAATTATATACATTTTACTTTTTGCGAGCTCTAGGAGAATCAAAAAATAGTTCTCTTATAGACTCTCTGTCATAGTGTCTGTATGTCTATGTAAATTTCGAGTAGTATGTAAGTTTCACTTTAGTCTAGTAGAAGTAGAGTAGTTTTTTAATCTTCGAAAAGGGTCATAAAGTGGCTAGCCAACCAACTACTTGAGTTCGAGCTGACAGGTAGTGAGCCCATCGCCGCAACCTTTTATTTTTAAAGTGAATTTATAACTTAATATTCAAGCGTCTTCCTTTTCCCGTTATCAATATCGAGCAAAAGCGAGCAAAAGCGAGCAAAAAAAATCATGTTTTTAAATATATAAATTATACTTAGCTCAATTTCCCTTTGCCAACAAAGATTTATTATTATCAAGCTATAGTGCTGGAAGAGGTTTTATTTTTATTGGACGAATAGGGGCGTGAACGTCATATACGACAAAGTGAGTTGAGCATAGCAATTCTTGCATCTTCCGTAGGCGCATTCACTATTAGAGACCAATCAATTTTATGTGCGTCATCACGTAATTTATTCACATCCATTCCACTAAAGTTGCGTAGTAGAAGTACTCTTGGCTTTCATCTTATTATCTTAGTTAAAATCGTGATCCAAAAAAGCGTCAGCAGCACAATGTACATGTTTATGGACTTGGTCTGCACACTAAACTATAATAAGATCCAAGAGAGAAGGCGTGCAGTTAGGAAAAAAATGGGTTGCATTGAGGGGGAGGAAATGTAAGTTACATGTCTCTTCAACTGTCTTAAGCTTAGACGCACGAGTATCATTCTTCAAGAGACACATATTAAAATCAACCATAGTTATGGTAAGACAGTAAAGACGGGTTAAATTTTCAAGAAGAGTTTCGAAAGAAGAGAAATATTTGGCATAGATTGTTGGACTATAGAATACGCCAAGAAGAATTTTTGTATTAGATAGTGATATGTACTTCAAAGAAAAATGTGTTCAGATGTAATAGAAGTAGGGTTTTGTGTAGACATATTTACAACAGAGTAAGGGAAATGGGAACGAAGGTATTTTTTCATCCCTCCACCCCCGTTATCAGTGCGGTCGTTACGTTAATGGTGGAAACCGGCTAAGGAATATAATATTGATGGTAACTAAGGCTTAAATTATATATCTTTTGAAGTTGTTTACGAAGTATATTAAATTAAAAATAGAATTAAAATAGTTAAGAGGTTTCATATAGCAAGAAACGTGAGGATCCTAGGTTAAAATCCTGTTATGTGTATGTGATACGTTTTTTTTGTATGTCCCGTCGTTGTATTTTGTTACAGTTTTATAAGTATAATCTGTATCCAATACATGTATATATTCATACATAGGTAATGTATCCATTTTTTAAGAAATAAACAATTTGAATTCGAATTTTTCCTTGTGACATCCTAATGATCGTCATAGTGTTTAAATAAATGTTCAAATCATTATCTGGCACTAGCTTATATGGATAAAACATGCAAATATAATTTGGTGGAAGTTCAATAAATTTGCTAAGTAGTATCAAATAACATATCGGCTGTAAAGCAAAAAACATCAAAAGTTCCTGAAATATGACGTTAAAAATATACGGAATTGACGTATGTTCTTGTTTAATTCGATATTTGATATTTAAGTTTTTATAAAAAGTTTTTAAATCCATACACTCGCCGACCGCCTAGCTGTTTGTTGTTTGGTTTTTCGTTTTACTACGGTTTCGTACCGTGTATTTCATTACCTACTTTGTTTTTTTAACGATGTTTCATACTAGACTGTTTTTAGGGTTCCGTACTTTGAAAGAAAAAAAAAGTTCTATTCTTAAAAGGCCCTATAGCAGTCGAATAGCGCCGCCATTTAGCTTATTAAAGTTTAAAAATTTACTACAAAAAAATTAAAGCACAAGTCAAAAGCTATATAAAGGACATTTTATATCGTTTCTGGAACATTTTGTATTGATTCTGGAATATTTTTATTGTTTCTCGAACTTTTTGCATTGTTTTCGGCCCTTCGGCCGCTGCCGAACCTCAAATATTTTTTTGAAAAGTACTACCATAGGATTTTTTTAATTAATTACAGATCGTCTTTATCGTATTATATTGAGGACTTTATGGTTTCGGAAATAGTTTCGAAACAGGATATTTTTGTTTTAATTGGTAACTGGTTTCGAAAGAGGAAGTAATGTTCTTATTTCGAAACTGGGTTTCGAAGAAATATTTTTGGAATACTACTGTTTTTTCGTACATGCGCTGTACGAATATGTAAACAATTTTTAAGGAAACGAAACATACATAAAAAATAAAGTTAGTAATTCTTATTAAATTTGGTTGAGATTTGGGAAATACGATACCCTGATATTACCAATTATGACTAGGTAAAATCAGCCCTAAGGTGCAGTTGTACCTATCGCACATCTGTTTCTTGTCCCGAGTCCTAGCGTAAAAGCAAATATTTTTTAAATACAAAAGGTATTTGAAAAATATTTGCTTTTACGCTAGTACTCTCTATATTAGCTACGTTGAGATATTTCCTTTTAGTCGTTCCCGAGATAAAGATAAGGTGTTTGTGTTTCCATTGAGAATCTCTACCCTTAAAGTCAAAGTTAAAGTCAATTTTGTTTATTCAAATTAAGATTTTACAAACACTTTTAAATCGTCAAAGTTATCAAATACTATTTTTTGACATACATGTCAACCATCCTATGTTAGTAAGATATTTTATAGCTGTATGTGACAAAATTGGCTAAAAGAGACAAATAGCTGTAATAAACCCCATGTTCAATCAATTTTACACTCAATTTTTTTGAGTATTGATTGATGTATGTGCCAGTTTTGCCACTAATATTATTTATGTTTAGGATATTATAAATGTGCGTCAAGCCCTTCAAGCCTTACCCATTTTAGTCTTTTTTCACAGTAAAAATAGATCTGTAAAAGTTCTTCACTAAAAACCGCTAGAAAATTTCAAATAACATTCGAAAAAAGGGAAACAGGAAGGACATCGATTCTGCATTGCTAATAACTCATTAAAAATAAAACACTTTTCTGGACAGAAAAGGCGACAATATATTCCTATACTTACTATTTTTTTTACATGAACATAGTACCTACCCAAATAGTAAAAGAATAATACTTAATTTGTCCAAATGAGGAACTGGCCAGTGACGACCGATGACGGCATTGGATAAAAATAATAAAATCATGTTTTTCAATTTAATTATTTCTATGTCTGCGTTTTTGTGCCCACAATTGTAAAATTTAAAAAAAATTACATAAGAATCACTTAGACAGAGGACTACAGTATTCAGGATCCCAACAACCGCAGCGGGGAATGAATTTTGGCTTACATAAAATTTCACACTTTTTTATTTGTAATTGAAGCCAAGATTCTAAGTTTTCATCATATAAATGTAAAAATGCTATGCTTTAATAACAATAAAACCATTGTGCCCAGGTTAAATTGCTGAAAGCCACGACAATAATTTTACTCACTTTTAATCAATAAGGTAATGGTAACCTTTGATGGATTCGTAGGAAAAAAAATCTCACGAATTAATATCGAATAATAATAGTTAGATTACGGAGCTGAGTGCATTGATGGGCGAAGTAAGTTAGAATTATCAAAATCCGTTCCGTCACCTTCACGAGATATTTTTGAGAATACAAAAGAGACACGACAATATGAAGAATGTACTATACTCATACGGCTGCAACTCATTCTTACTCAAACGTCGATGTGCAAATGTCACGCCCGCTACTGAAAATCCTTGCGGTTACGGTGTACGGACCGTCCGGTAGCGTTGATACTCACGCGTTATTAAATGACGCTTGCACAGCGACATTTATTGATTCGAAGATATCGAATCTTATCGGCGCAGATGAACCTTCAGAAGATGTTCGCATTGATTGTGTTAAAGGCATGTCTACTAGCACTTCCGTGAAATATTTAGATTTCCGGATTAAAGGGCGACGGGGTTACAAAGTCATATGACGTATGTAAAGCACGTTCAATTAGTGGCCTTAGTTTAAGTTACCGACCTACAGTAACTAGGTAGCAAATTTATCAATATGCTCATCTGTCTGATCTGTCTGACCAAATGTGCTTTTTGGGGTGACACATCCACCGGACCGGGTAAACTACGAGATGTACATGATGCAGCTGCTAAATACGAGGGCGTTGGCCTTAACTCGCTTCTTCTACCCGGTCCTGGTTTATTACAGCCTGGTTTGTCAGCGATTCAAATGCGATTTTGCGGAAATCTTATTACGCTTATACATTTAAACATTTATGCTGTTTTCAATGGAAGCAGAATTTCAAAAAATAAATAATAATCATTAACAAATGCCTATTTTTAATTAAATAAACTTAAAAACGCTACATTATTCTTTTCAATCTGTAAAATATACCATAATTAAAAAAAAATTAAATTGATATTTAATACTAAAAAAATATTTTGTGTTATGTAGTCTCTCTAGAGGCGGCGCGCCTATGACAAAATTTTCTTCAAACTTTGATGTGTTGTATCTCAGTTAGTTTTGAAACTATCTGATTTGACTAATGAAAACTGTTGAAAATTCAATACCTATTCTACAACTTTCTGAAAGACATATACACAGGGTCCAAAAACTTAGATTCTACGCCCCAGAGTGTCCCTTAATGACATACCAAAATTTCATTAACTTCGGAATACTTTCTTGATAGAAAGTGATATCGACTGGACAAATAGGGCAAAAAATCAGCAGTGTAGATTTCAGTTATCACTTAAAGATTTTTTCCAAAATATTTGCCCAAAAATGTCACCTTGTTGCTATGTTCTAATGTAAAGAATCGTCTCCTACGGTATCAGCCACTGATAAATCTATTCCTATAGGAGCTTAAGTATCTTTACTTCGTTTTAGTCCTTTCAGCTGTCTCAGTACCAAAAATTAGGTCACCCAGTCGCTCCGTTATGACGTAGAAAATGGTTCCCACCCAACGGTATCACCATCGAAATGAAAAAACAAATAGTGACACTCACAGAAAAAACTGTTAATCGTTAAACAGTTTTTTGCGTTGCATGAAGCTGCTATAGGTAGGAAGCTAGATAATCTGCAGATTTTTCTGGTTGCAGCATCCGATCAAGGTTGTCATATGAGTTTAGTGTCATCGTATTGACGTTGTGTATTTCCAGTTAATCAAATGAGTGGATGTGCTGTAAATATCGATTGTATGACTGAGTTCTAATAAAATACTAGGAAAAAAGCTAATCGTCTAGGAAATCACTAAATAATCCAATCGAATAACGAAAAGTCAGAATCGGAAAGCACGATTAGTTAAGTAAGCAAATGTACTACGTATAATTATTTTTCATCCCATGTATTTGAAAAACGTTATATTGTTTCGCCATTTGGAGCTCCCAAAGTGTTTATAATGAATTATAATCAATTTCTGATAAACTGCGTCCTTGTTCTCTATCCTTTTTCATCTATAGTTCATTAAATATAACATTTCTAAACAGTCAAAATCTTACAAATATAAATACAATTTTTTAATAAATTCGTTTACTTTAAACATTTTTTTTTATATATATTTTTTTTTCATAGGTTGTGTCTAATAGAGAGGGGGGGGGGGATAAGGAGTAGCAGAGAATTTACAAAATATTTTTAGCTCGGGCAGCGCATGTCAGAACTACACTCAGGATTCTACTTCAGAATCCTTCGCTACGTTCTGGATTCTAAATTGCGCCCTTATCATAAAAATACTAATTTGCTCCCTTGTAATATCTATCAATCTACTATTTCGTAGCTTATTCCATCGCCTTCGTCTGCGTGGACTTCTGAAAAAAAAGGGTTGCACTCCGGTAGTGCCGGCAGAGTCAAAACATACAACAATGGCTATAAAATTTTAAATGTGTAATCCGCACCTCATCTATTCATCAAACCAATTTCCTCTTACTTTTTATTCGTCCTATAGAGTTTAACATTTCTTACCTATGACAAAAAAGTGAACGACGCCGCTAAAGAAGTTTTCACTTTAAAATCAATCTTTTTATTTTGCCAATCATCCTATTATGGCGTGGCATTATGGTTTCCGTCTTACGAATTTTCGATCAGCCTGAAGCGAGTTTATAATTTTTTACTCATACAAAAAAAAGTGCACAGCGCCGCTAAAGAAGTTTTTAATACACAAAAATATTCGAATTTCCATACGAACCAACTCACATTTTGCCTTCTAAGGAATGATTTTCCAAAGTAGATGAAAAACGTCAATCTTATTTTTAACCTAAAAGCAAAATACCAATTTTATGCATTGGCCTTCAAAAATGACAGATTGTTTTACAAACTCCCAACCCTTCAATTTTACCTCATAAGGGACGAAAATATATTTATGGTCGCCTGCTATATAATAGGAACCACTGTTCAAAATTTTAAGTCTTCAGGCCTCGTAATTTCGGCTGTGCGTATATCTCTTTTATAGGTACATATAAATAATGTTTTATATTAGGTATGTAATTTTGGAGTAAAATAGGAAAAATAAAAAATATATACATATGTTTATATTTATTATTATCACCCCACCTTCTCTCTGAAGAAGTAAATGTAAATGCTTTATTTCATTAAAAATCATTTGCATATTTTGATATTTTTTTGTCTAGTTACGGTGGACTAAAATGGAATTCCACCAAACGTACCTAAGAACCATCTCGATAACAGCCTTCAAACAAAAACAAACTGCATTGATATCGGTACACCCGCCTGGCTGCTACGATGCCACAGAGAGACAAACATACACACAAATTATAAGCAGAAGAAAAAATATGTAGAGTTTTTGCGTTGGTGTTAAAAGGTACGTTTAAGATGTTACGTATTTTGTGGACGTAGGTTTTTACCCAAATTACGCATTGGAACTTTCCGTTTTAGGGTTCCGTATCAAAATGGTCACAAGGGAACCCTAATTGTAAGACTTTGATTTCTGTCTGTTTGTATGTCACAGTGGATATTCACAGCACCTACAAATGCTATCGACCTGAAATTTGGCATCATTGTAAATCTCGCTTTGCCGACATTTATAATTTTTTTTGTCATTAGAAATGGAGTCTGAAATAGGGGTCAAAATCTGAAAGTAAGATTACTACAAGTGGGATGTCACATGGATGGGTTTTGGTTGCACATAATAGAAACATTGTTTTTATAATCATAAACCAAAATTTCTAATTAATTAGCATATCTGGCGTAACTGGTAAATACGTATAAACCTACCAGTTTTTACAGAAAAAATTAAATTAAATTTTCATATCACAAAAAACCTAAAATTTATGTTATGAACGGAATCCTGAGTGCGCGAGTCCAACTTCCACTTGACTGGTTTTTTTTCTTAGGAATTTCACGGAAAGACGAGAATGTCGAGCGGCCATTAAAATAAAACCTCAATTCTTTGTAGGGAATTGCAATGACGATTGGCAACGTTGACCCATTTTCCTCATTCCATTTTTTTTTCTTTCTGCATAAAAATACTAAAATGTTGAAATAAATAGGTATTGTAACTAAAATAAATACTGACCGTATTTAACATTAATGTAAGTAGTAGGATCAGATATGATCTAAATTTGGTTGAATACGGCGATGATCAATGTTGCTGAATTTCTGAGATACGTATTAAAATCTGAATACGATACTGAAATATGTACTAAAATTAAAATCTGAGATACGTCTTGTGTAATAGTATCTTTTTAATTAAAGCAATTTTTTAATTTCCAGCAAATTACGAGAATAAAGAATTTTTTAACATACAGAGCGCCAACTATTTGTTGTTAACATCGGTATTAGCATCGAAAGGATGTCGCTCTTCGCGTGAATAAAAAAAAGTTATTACGTTACATAAGGAGGAGCACTATAAACAAACGTCACATCAAAGGTGGAATACTAGTTATGGTGTCAAGTGACATTTGTGGTAAGGCCTGTTTTAGCCAGTGACTAAGCTGACAGCAGCCCACACACTGCAATGGTTTAAGACAGCAGCGATTAGTGCATTGTTTCCACTAGATCTAGAACGTAGTATATACATAATAACTCAATGCCCGGCAGTCATCATTACCTTAAAACCCGCTTAAGACCTAAATTACCCGAAAACTGGTAAAAATACCAGCACTAGCAACAGTGCCCTCGACATATAAAATAGGTATTTAGGTTCCGCATGAAATTGGAACGCTGCCCTTTCACATTGATTAATAAGAAATAAAAACAAACAAAGGGAAAGTTCAGAACCTACACCTCACCACTCAACTCAACTCGTTCTCAAACATTACTCATTAGTATTTTCACAGCTGCTTCACGCGCTAACTTCGGTTATCGGCGTGAGATTCCTACAGCTTACTACAATTACATGATACTATTATTATACAATACATATGATTTAGGTTATGGTTGTTCTTGTCTCGTTGTATTTTCTGATTTACAATGTCAAAGCCTATGTGTTTATTCAAGGTATAAGCTATCTTCATTACAAATTTTAGCCATAAGTTTACTTGTTGGGTTGCCAGGCGTAGATTGGACGTGGCGGTGTATTAATTAGGCCGGACATTTTGCCCTAAAAGATGGGCATATCGACCTTTTTTTAACAGGTGGACAGGACGTCCGGCTCCCAGGCTAAAGGAATAACAACATAGGTATCTACTATAATAACTCACAAACTTTCACTAATTAGTAGGATTAGCGCAACTTTTTGCTTAGAAACTATATTTCAGAAAATTTGAGTATTTTTCAACTGTTACCAATATTTATAGTAATTTTTTTTTTAAATAATGCTAAAAATAGATTACAGAATAACAAACTAAAACTGAAAATAGGTGAAAAATTAAATGGTTTTGTTTTTCGTTGGAACAATGTATAAAGTACCGGAAAAAATTTAACACAGGAATACTTAGGAACTTGTTAAAACATTTAACTATAAAACTGTTTCAAACTTGTAATAAACCAGGTAAATACAGTAATTTCTTGTCGGTTCTTCTTGCTAAAAAAACTATAATTAGAAACAAGGAAAAAATATAATCAAATTCATAAAGTAATAAATAAAAGATTTTCGTTTTTTGCATTGTGTGGTTCTCGAATTTACCTTAGACCTTATAAAAGCTCGATCAAGTTATTTCTTTTTAGTTTAAGTAAACCCAGCGCAGCTGCTCAGGCAGTATTTTAGCTGTTTGTGTGTTAAATTATTTATTTATTTTATTAGTTATTTTCGGGATCTATCATCGACAATGCTTTGTCTGTTTGTTTGTGTGCTATTGTGTTTGACAGTTACAACTTATGGACAACTATTTGAAGGTAAGCTTGGTAGTAGTAGTAGTAAATTCTTTAAAGCGCAAAGTAATAAATACAGTTGATTGGTAGAGTACAATTGAGGCGGTCTTATCGCTATTTAGCGATTTCTTCCAGACAACCTTTGGGTAGAGGTAATCTAGTAGAATAAGATTTAAGAGTAGGCGTAACTTGGAACTAGAAAGTAGTATAAATATAAATAAAAACAAACAAGTGTGTTTTATTGGTTTTAGTTTTGTAGCCTGAAGTGTGTGTAATTTGTGTTAAATATGCCACCCGTATATGTAGTTTCGACGTCCAGGCTTCCAGGTATGTAGGGACTTTAATGCTATAAAGCTAAATTTGGTACAGGTACCTATGGAAATTTAAATTCGTTATGAATTAAAACGTTTGCCTGAAGTTAAAACTTGTAATTGCTCGCTTTTAGTGTGCGCGTAGTTCATATTTTGAACAGACAGCTTTTAAAGATACTTGATAGAATATGCGCGGCATTACCGCCCATGAGTTACATGAACGCTGTCAAAAGTAAAATTTACAAAGAAAAAGCCCTTAGGAGTAATAAGTAAAAGGTCATAGAACCCGCTTTGTCTGCACGAAATGACACTGTTTACGAGTAAGTGTGATGAAAAAATCATTGTGAGGTTCTTTGCTATTTTGGCTTTCTTTACTGCTACTTCATGGTTATTACCTATTGTCACTATAGCCGTGTCATCAGCAAAGGTTGCAATGGTATTGTTTTCCAATCGTGGTGTTTCAGAGGTGTATGTATAGTAGGTACAATATTAGACCTAGGACACTCCCTGTGATACACCAGCTTTAATTTCTTTAAGTACGAAATATGCTTCATCTTACCTGACTCTGAATATTCTGTTTAAAAAGAATGGCTGTAAATTATTTACAAGTTGTTTTGGCAACATTGTTCTCATCCTATGGAACAAACTTTTATGCCACACTTTGTCGAAAGCCTGTGTGTGCTACGTCATAAAATATGAGCTACAATAGATCAAAATTCTTTAATTCGTATGTTATTTTCGATAACATTGATAATCCTAGACACATGATCTATAATTGTAGAATGTTTTTTCTCTGAATCCAAACTGATGATTAGCAATCAGTCTTTTTCTTCTTCTAATATACAAACATCCTGAAAGATTCACTAGACGTTGAGCTAACCTTTAAGCTTTATCTTCATCTTCATTGCTGGTTTCCCATTAACCATTTTCTTCCCTTATATGCGAAATTGGTATAATAGGTCTTTTTATGTTATTTGTTGCATTTTAAAGTGGACACTCAATATTTTGGTCGTTATTAAGTTGGCGTAATTGTTGGTAGATACCCATTTTATACTCATCATTTTAGATTACTCCTTTAAGCTCTTTTGTCATGTTATTAGGTCTTTACGTATGAAATTGATTGATTTAAAAAAGCCGGCGTTTGGTTAAAAATTTCAAATTCAAATTAAAGCTTGTCTATTTGTGTTTCGAATGTAATAATTCATTTGTTTTCGCGTCCTTCAATTTTGCTTTGACATCGTTCTGTGCTCAATATAGAAAACATAAAATGTCGCATTATTTTCGAATACGAATTCCATCGTGGCACTATCGCTGCAGAAACAGCTCAAAGGATTAATGATATGAACGGAGAAGCCACTTTAAAAGAAAACACAGTACGTTTTTGGTACCAACGCTTTCGTTCTGGAAATTTCCTCCTCCAGAACAAACCTTGTGGACGGCCGAAGATCCTAGTGGTCTATAAGGAATTAAAAGTGATGGTGGAATTGGATCCATCTCAAACCGCGTCAGAGTTAGCTGCAGGCTTCGGTGTGAGTGATAAAAACATTTTGAATCATTTAAAACAAATTGGAAAAGTGAAAAAGCTTGAAAAATGGGTGCCGCATGAACTATGTGAAGCAAACCAACGAACACGCGTCGACTGCGTTACGTTAGTCAACTGTCATAATAACGAGGGTATAATCCAGGAGAACCGGCTAAATCCTGCCCCAAGTGAAAGTTTACTCAAAAAAAGGTAGTGGTTAGTGTCTGGTGGACCAGCGTTGGTGTCATCTACTACAGTATCCTAAGATCTGGTCAGACGATTACAGCAGATCTGTATTGCTGAGAATTGGAAACCATGATGGACTAGCTAGCCGTTTAACAGCCGAGATTGGTCAAGCACTCTAGCCCACTGCTGCTTCAGGACAACGCTAGACCACACACTGCACAACAGACGCTGGCGAAGCTAGAGGGGCAAGGATTAATGATTAATGTCTCCGTCACCCACCATACTCCCCAGACTTAGATCCAAACGAGTACCACTTTTTTCGGAATTTGGATAATTTCTTAATTGGAAAAAAATCAATTCAGATGAGGCAGTCCAAAACACCTTCAAAGATTTTGTTGATTCTAGCTCCCGCAATTTTTTTAGCAAAGGAATTAATGAACTCCCTATAAAATGGCAAAAGTGCATAGATCACAACGGTACCTACTTTGATTGATAAAATAAAAAAAAAAATTTGCTTTTTCCATATAAATCAGGCTTCATTTTATTTTTCGTGCTAAAAAAACTCCCAAGGACGTTCACCAGTGTGGTATAGGTGCGCCATTAGATATTCTCGCCAATACAACAAAAATATCATCGTTACTCACTTCAATCTACTTCTGGACATATATAACCTCTCCCAAGGTCCTGTGCCCTAGGCATCTAATCCCAAGCAAAGTTTTACGTCTTAATCTACAACACATAAATTTATCTCTGTGCCTAATTTCATACAATCCGTCCCTTTTTTGCGGATTTTAGTGATAAGAAATATACTTTTGCAATTATCATTCTGGTTACGATTTCAGGTGACAGTTGCAACAAGGGTGGTGTAGTCGGCACCTGCATCAACGCCAAGAAATGCGAGTGGGCTAAAGACGTTCTCAGCCATAAAATAAAGAAAAATCTGGTGAGTTGCAGTACCAAGGGTTTACAACAGAACGAAGTGATTCTCTTTCTAACAAGTCGATTATATATAATTTTTTTTTACGAAATCTACCCCGTACATAAAAAACTTTTTTATTTGTCCTTCGAACCTTATTGAATATTAGCTAAACTACAAATATAAACAGCCGATAATCGCAAATACGTGGACAAAAAAACATATATACGTAAAAACATACACTTATAAAATTTGGCACAGTTGTTTAGAAGTCCATATATACTAACAAATTTAAAAATTATTGTACAATTTTAACAATATTACATGAATAGATAGTTATGTCCCATGACGTATGTACCTATTGTCAATGTTAAATAAAAAACAGATTTAAAAAATAGGAGGAGGTTCTTAATTTGGTCGTTTGTTTTTTTTAAAGGAAGTTTAGCCCACAGATTGGTCCCATTGAATTTTTTTTTTCTACCATTAAGGTGGCAAACAAGCTTACGGTCGCCTGATGGTAAGCGGTCACCATAGCCTATTGACGCTAGCAACACCGGGTCGTTCCCCTGTGTCCAACTATTCTGTCCAACTAGTTGTACAAACAAGAATTTTCCCCCGTAGTCCAACTAAGTAGTTGAACATTGGAAAACCGAAATTTACAGTGCCCGTTGTACAACTGCATGGCCAGTTGGACCACTGCCCCAAAATGATAAAATTAAAGCTTTTAACCGACTTTAAAAACGGAGGTTCTCAAATGAGGTTTTCGTGAAGGTTTTATAATGAATAAAACATTATTCCTTTTTAACCGACTTTTAAAAGAATGGAAGTTGTTCTAGTTAAAAAACGTCAAGTGTGAGTCTGATTTGCGCACTGAGGGTTTAATACGGAATATAAATACTTACCAAAACTTTTTAACCAAGTTCAATTGAAAACAAGGTTTTGCACTCAAAATCTTAAAGCTTTATTCCAAGTGATAGTTTTAAAATACCTATATCCCAAACTATTGATCGTAGACTAGAAGTTTCTTTACAGAAGAAATAGATCTCATAAAGAACTTCGTTTCGAATGACAGCTGTCAAACTAGAAAGTGCTATATCTCCGTAACTATTAATAGTAGACTAGTAGTTTCTGTACAGAAGTGATAGATCTCATCAAGATCTTCGTTACGAATGACAGCTGTCAAACTAGAATGTGCTTTATCTCCAAAACTATTGATCATAGACTAGTAGTTTCTTTACAGAAGTGATAGATCTCATCAAGATCTTCGTTTCGGGTTACAGTTGTCAAACTAGAAAGTGCTATATCTCCAAAACTATTGATCGTAGACTAGTAGTTTCTGTATAGAAGTGATAGATCTCATCAAAATCTTCGTTTCGGATGACAGCTGTCAACCTAGAATGTGCTATATCTCCAAAACTATCGATCATAGACTAGTAGTTTCTTTACAGAAGTGATAGATCTCATCAAGATCTTCGTTTCGAATGACAGCTGTCAAACTAAAAAGTGCTATATCTCCGTAAGATATATGAATATATATATTTATCTCAGGAGTTACTAACTAGCTTTATTTAAATCTCGTCACAGAATTGAGGACATCTTATAGGTTCACACGGTGTGCCCTTATGCTTTATGCGATCTGAAAAACTATAGGCAAGTAAAAAATTACTTAAGCTTTTTTTAATTTAACTACTCACATTGTAAAGCTTGCAGGAAGATGTATTTAATTTAACTACTCACATTGTAAAGCTTGCAGGAAGATGTATTTAATTTAACTACTCACATTGTAAAGCTTGCAGGAAGATGTATTTATTAGTTGATTCACTACAATATAATGTTTTTTTTGTAGTTTTACAAAGAATAAATATGGATGCTGATAATAAACCACTATTTAGTTTTTAAATCAACTTTATTTTAACATTGAGATCTAAATATGTGAATAAAGAGGGCTATATCTCCGAAATTATAATCGTAGCCTGGTAGTTAAACGTATTCATTCTTACTCCACATGGTACTACAGGAACTGCTATTGGTATATTGTTAATAAATCTCAAACACTAAAGAAATGGATTGTCATTTAAAGAAAGGGTATTAAAATAACAAAAACAAGTAAACAAGCCAACGTGTGACTGTTCATCTCTGCATAATCGCCCGAAGGCGCTGATACGGTTATTAAGGATGGTGGCTCGGCCCGTCTTGCACTTTGCCAATGTTTATTATTTGTTGTTATACCGTAGAGCTTACACTATCATTACTTCAAAATTGAAACTTGTATGTGTTACTGTATTGACGATAGAGCAAAACAACGAAAATGACGCACGCGTTCCATGTATGGAGACACACCTTAAATTTCTACTTTTTAACTTCCTATTATATGTTAGATACCTAATTTAAATACATATTCTATAAAAATTTAAGGTTTACATCTATTTCGGTCTGAAAGGGCCCTTTTATGGCCGGACAGACAGCGTAGGCTTAAGTAAAAGTGCTCCGTAAGCACCCTATGGGTATGGAACCCTAAAAACGGAAAAGTACACGCATTTAGTTAGGATTCCATAAAGTAAATGGAATCTAAAAGAACTTGTAAACCGATACTGTTCAAAATTTAATTTCTATTGAAAGTATTTGACAGCTGTCATTCGAAACGAAGAGCACTTCTGTAAAGAAACTACTAGTCTACGATCAATAGTTTTGGAGATAAAGCACTTTCTAGTTTGACAGCTGTCATCCGAAACGAAGATCTTAATGAGATCTATCACTTTTGTAAAGAAACTACTAGTCTATGATCGACAGTTTTGGAGATATAGCACTTTCTAGTTTGACAGCTGTCATCCGAAACGAAGATCTTTCGAGCTCTATCACTTCTGTAAAGAAACTACTAGTCTATGATCGATAGTTACGGAGATATACCACTTTCTAGTTTGACAGCTGTCATTCAAAACAAAGATCTTGATGATATCTATTACTTCTGTAAAGAAACCACTAGACTACGATCAATATTTTTTGAAGATATAGCACTTTCTAGTTTGACAGCTGCCATCCGAAACGAAGAACTTGATGAGATCTATCTTTTCTGTTAAGAAACTACTAATCTATGATCGATAGTTACGGAGATAAACCACTTTCTAGTTTGACAGCTGTCATTCGAAACGAAGAACTTGATGAGATCTATCACTTCTGTACACAAAAACTACTAGTCTACGATCAATAGTTTTGGAGATATAGCACTTTTTAGTTCGACAGCTGTCACACGAAACTTAGATCTTGATGAGACCTATCACTTCTGTAAAGAAACTACTAGTCTACGATTAATAGTTACGGAGATATAGCACTTTCTAGTTTGACAGCTGTCATTCGAAACGAAGTTCTTGAGATATAGGTAGCCATTTTAAAACTATCACTTGGAATAAAGCTTTAAGATTTTGAGTGCAAAACCTTGTTTTCAATTGAACTTGGTTAAAAAGTTTTTGTAAGTATTTATATTCCGTATTAAACCCTCAGTGCGCAAATCAGACTCACACTTGACGAATTTTAACTAGAACAACTTCCATTCTTTTAAAAGTCGGTTAAAAAGGAATAATGTTTAATTCATTATAAAACCTTCACAGAACCTCATTTGAGAACCTCCATTTTTAAAGTCGGTTAAAAGCTTTAATTTAATCATTTTGGGGCAGTGGTCGAACTGGCCATGCAGTTGTTCAACGGGCACAGTACATTTCGGTTTTCCAATGTTCAACTATTTAGTTGGACTACGGGGAAAAAAACCTTGTTTGTACAACTAGTTGGACAGAATAGTTGGACACAGGGGAAAGACCCAGGGGTATCACTCGCGAAAATTAAGTAGGGATTGGCCAAAAAATTCTTATCATTCTATCATTTTAGAATTTGATTATTTAGGCGAGCTTCTACTGGACTCTACCTCAAGACCGGTCACGTGAGTTTCTGCGTGGCGGGGTTATAGGGGTTTCGTTGTCGAACAGAAAATACGGATTCCGTTATGTCCATTCTATTTTATATTTTCCTAATTTCAGGGTAAAAAATAGTAACCATTATACATTTTCGTCATATCTGCCCATATGCCCTTAAGCCGTTGGTAACTACCTACGCAGCCAAACGGTAAAAAGTAATTTACTCCAAATTAACCCCAAACAGGTTTTTGGACACCAAGGTCCCCAACTGGTATAGGATGGATTTACTTGGCACAAATGTAGACTGAATCAACCTAAGCTGATTTAGCACGGTAGTCATCCGTAGGGGGAGTGCTTAAGGTTTCAAACCGCCGCGTTTCAGTCAAAAAAACATACCAACTAGGGTTTCCGGAACCGCTTCTTTTTTTGAGAACCGGGAATTTCGGTATTTTTACTTAAAGGAACCGGTATTTCCCGGTTCTTTCGGTATTTTCAGTTGTTGATAGTTTTTTTTAATATAAAACAAGTGTTATACTTCTAAACAGTTAAATATTAATGTAGTTTCTTTTGGACCTTTTAAGTAATTGTATAAAATAACAATTGAACCTAACGGAACTTAATCACTCAGTCTTCTCATAGACACTTTTCTTCTTCTTTCTATTCTTATTCTTAACAGTTATTATAAACCAGACACTAAACAATCAGCCTTCTTGTAAGTAGAAATTAAGCAGAAAGCTTGGATTCCTAAAAAATTTAAAATTATCTTGAATATTTTCAAAAAAAACAACATTATACATTTTAACAAAAAATAACATAATATCTCTTTCTAAGTATGCATGAAACATGACTTTACCATTTAAAATAAAAACTTAAAAAACTTACATAAAATATCCTTCTAAGTACCTTAGCTTAGCCTTTGAAACTTATTTTAGATTTTCAAGACCTTTTTGCTCTCTCTCTCTCTCTATTATAGGGCCTTAAAAGCGCATCTAGACTTTTGTCACTCAAACGAGATCCTATTTTGCTGCATAGCAAACCAGCCGAAGAGAAAACTCTTCCTGGTTCAACTTTGGTTGGCGGAACCTGAGACAAGTAACGTACACGATCTCCTCCATTTCCGAAGAGAGCCATTTCAATTCTTATATTCGTAAATAAATCTTGGGTAGAAGATCTAATGCGTTTTTCACTGACAGCCTTTGCAAGCTAAGCATTTAACTAATCGACTTTAAGCAAAGCTATGTTTTGTACTTCAAGTACACCAGACTCACGTTCACGTTCCTTCGTCAGTTCACCTTGTGAGATAGGTACTGGTAGGGGTTGAGCTTGAGATACCGGAGTTGTTGAGGTTTTAGTGCGACTTAGCAATGATACGATTTCTTTGCACATTTTATCACTGCTTGAGCGAGAAAATACTGAAAATCTGACTTCGGCCACTAAGTGCAAATTTAATAGCAACATCTGCTGTCAATAAAGAGTCGCGACGACATAAAGCCTCTAATACAGTTTTAATTATGTCAAAAACTTCATATAACTTGCCAATTAGTTCCCAATTTCCATTTGAAAAATTCATTTTAGACTTCAATTAATGCTTTCATAATGCAAGTTCGCAGCTTCAAGAATCTGTTAAGCGTATTAGCAAGGGTACTCTTACGTGTAACGGAGTGACAGGTTAGTGAATATTCTTTTTGAAAATCTGCGATGACGTAGTTTTGCAGGACGTCATCGTTTTGCGAAAAAGTTTAAATACTTCTTTTGATTTTAAAGAGCAAATCTCTGTGTTCAAATTGACGTTCTAAAATTCGAGATGTTTCACATTGAAAAAAGAACTCGGCGCAATCGGCTCCGTTCTGTCACTCTCTGTTCACTTGAACTCTATGCCTACTTAGTAGGTTCTGCCAAAGGAATATCGTCATCGTCATCTTCTACTCCTATTGCAACCTGAGTTTCTTCTTCAGCTTCTTCTGACTAACATTTGACATATTTATTTTTGTAAAAAACATCTAAAATTACAAAGTTGGTGTGCAAGAGTACAGAATTTCACCACCAAACTGCATCCATCCGTTGTCTGAGCGATGATGTCATCTTTCAGTGACACCTTGAACTCATTCAATTTGCTGCTCATTTCTTTGACGCATTTCTTTGCTGGTAAGGACTTATAAACTCTGCTAAGCCCCAAATTTTACAAAATATATAGAATACAAACTTAGCTTTGCTATTGTCCTCCGCTCTGGTTCAAAGACTAAAAGTCTGGTAGGAAGAATAAAAAGTCCAGACTACAAAAATATTAAAAATGTTTATTTTTCAGCATTACTCAGTGCATTTTAATCCTTTTTTTGACAGTTAACACCTAACACCGCCCCGTGACTTACACTTGCACCGTATTAATTCTAAACTAGCGATAGAAGCTTTGGTGTCGTGGCCCACTTTGGTGTCTAATCGTTATTTAATTTTGTTTTCCGTCCCCAATCCGCAGGACTGGGAAGATTTTGTGTAGGCACTATCGTTTGACCCCATACGTGCACACCCTAGTAAAGGTATCGAGCCCTTAAGTCTGAGGAGAAACTTTGCCTCCCTGTGTGTGTTCTACCGCTTGTACAATGGGTTGTGTTCTGAGGAATTGTTCGAAATGATGTCCACGGCTACTTTCTACCATCGCACCGCTCGCCATCGGCAGGGAATTCATTTTCAAACTTTAGAACCGAAATGGTCGCGTACAGTGCGGTTTCTGAGAAACTTCCTCCCGCGAAAACTTGGGTTGTGGAATGAGCTCCCTGCCAAGGTTTTTTCTAAGGACACAGTTTGGGGTTCTTCAAAAAAGAAGTTATTAGATTTCTGAAGGGTCAGCAACGCGCGAGCGATGCCCCAGGTGTTGCAAGCGTCCATAGGCTACGGTGACCGCTTATCATCAGGCGGACCGAAGGCTTGTTTGCCACCTTAGTGGTATAAAAAAAACAGCTCTGAGAAGTCAGCTTCATCCCTACGAAGACACAAGTTTGCGCGTTCACCGCTACAAAAACCCCACTGACTGATGTCCCACAATTCCAGAACACATACTTCACCATCTCCAAAAACCATGGGGTCCTTGGTGTTGACATCTCCATCGATGTTCAGTTCCGAGATCATTTGTAAGACAAGGTGCAGTTGGCGTTCAAAAAACTTGATGTACTCAATAGAGCGAAGCAGTACTTCACCTCGGCTTCGGGGCAAATGATGCGCTTTAGAAGTCGCACGTCCAGTGTGAGGTCCCCTGCCCCCTTAAATCCTTAGCCTATCGCTTAGTAAAAGACGTGTTACGATTTAATTGCTATGGTTTAATTAATATAGATACAGGAAAACATTACCAAATTGTACCAAAACTGTAATTGTGGATTTCTAGCGCGTTCGACAGTATCACTCTGCCATCGGGTCGCGTGTTGTCCGCCTTGGTCCCTTCGTCCGCTTGTCCATGCGTTAAAGACCTGGTATTGATGAGATAAAGTGTATATATTTGGAACATAAAAGAAGTTAAATGCTGTAAATGAAGATAAGTTAAATGTTGACAATTATAATTGTATTGATTGCTCCCTCCTTTACAACGAATCCATATTGTTAGTTCTATCGAGAATTTCGTCAACGGGATGAACAAGATCGATTACCCGGGTATGACTCAGGTGTTATTCGCCATACCTCTCCCTCAGATCCTATCATAAACTATCCCGAGTTTATGATATTTCTTACACGGGAACAATCAAGACTCTAATGTTTTACTTTACATTCATAGAATAGGTACCTATTCACAACACAAGCAAAATCGACATTCAAAACAAAATAGGTACCGAACGAATTTACGTTATCTATCCTTTCGGGTTACGATGGGCTCTCCCTGAGCCTAAGAAATATGAATGTGCCGCTGAAATAAATAGGGTTAATACACGTAAACTTTACAAAGAGAGATCTTCTAAGTAATATCTACTTTTATAACACAAACAAGCTCAAGATTTAATAAATTTAAATATATCTTTGCGCAAGATACGAAATCTACGTTATTATTTGAAACTCGATTAGAAACAATTAAGGAATAAGTACATTTTAAACTAGTTCGCTAGAATAATTACAGTTTTGCTGAAAATTGATTATGCAGTTATACTTAGCTTTGAACAAAGGTCTCCGTACGTTAACACGTAACACTCTCACAGTTCACTCCCGTTGTTAAATTCACCTTTCGCGTGTTACTACTCTTCGCGTAAAATCTCAATTGCCCTTTGACATCTCCGACGCCCGCGCACCTTTTTGTGTCAATAAATAACTCTCAGTAATACGTTAGTGTTATTCGGCCTTATCGCCTTTGCAATAAGTCCGTAAATCTCTTATTTTTATGACCGTGTGAAAACCATCCCTTACGCGAATTACCTATCTCGTACGCACTTGTACGTCTTTCTTGCTCTTGGATTTTGGCGCGTTGATGCATGACGCCGCAAGCCATAGCGACAACATCTCAGAACTGACCATCTGTTAATTAATCATTTCTAATAAAGTCCGCTCGTCCCAAAAGGTTCAAATGCAACAAAAAATATTGTACCTGACCTACGCATTCCATGCAAAATGTACAAGTTTTAAATATTTTGAAACCTCGAAGTTATAACTAAATTGTTACATAATTGAAGTTTATTTAGGTACACCTTTGTGGACCTGACACCAGCCCCATATGGAGAACTACTGCCATTTCTTTGCGGGTGCACACAGATACCAGCTTTTTGACTTTGTTTAACGACGAGCTGTGAGAATCGTCGACGATCCCAAACTCACAAACCGTATCGAACCCTGAAGTCTGAGGAGAGACTTTGATTACCTATATGTATTCTACCGCTTGTACAATGGAATGTGTTCTGAGGAATTATTCGAAATGATGCCCACGGCTACTTTCTTTCATGACAGGGAGCTAAGGTTTTCTCTGAGGACTACAGTATGGGTTTCTTCAAGAAAGAAGTTATTAGATTTTTGAACAGTTGGCAACGCGCGAGTTATGCCCCAGGTGTTGCAAGCGTCCATAGGCTGCGGTGACCGCTTACAATCAGGCAACCGCAAGCTTGTTTGCCACCTTAGTGGTATAAAAAAGAAGGTTATGAAATTTTTTTGGGATAACTGCGTTGCGTTGCTGATAGCCACTGCATTACTCAACGAAGAGCCGATTCAGCATCTGTCAACACATGCGACCAATATTTACCATGGACGAGCAACGCAGTGTCATCAGCATAGCTTATAATAGAACAATTAGGGAGGAAGAGTTTACATAGGGAATAAATGTAAAGAAGAAAACGAGTAGGTCCAAGGACCGAACCCTGGGGTACGCCATATTCCAGAGGAGCATTATCACTAACAAACGATTCGCTTAGTGGCAGCTTCGGAATAGAGACAGTGTCAAACGCTTTTGTGAGATCAAGTAAGACGCCTAGGCATTTTACTTTTTTGTCAAGGATATTGATTATTTGATTAGTGAGCGAATCCACGGCGTCCTCCGTTGGCTTTCCATGTCTAAAATTAGTTGGGGGCCAGAATTTGATTTTTTTCCAAAAAAAATTTAAGGCGGACGTTTAGAAGCTTCTCCAGATTTTTTGATAATGCTGTTTATATAGATATTGGCCTGTAATTACATATACTGTATGCATATGTAATTACAGGCCAATATCTATATAAACAGCTTGAAGATTGTATGAACAATGGCTCTTTTAAGTACGTAAATAAAAAGTGCCTAGATGACCCGGCGATCGTTGTTTCCTTTTTCAAACAACTGCCGCACCAAACTTATTGTGAAAAAGTTGTACTAATTCAGAAACCTTCCCCGGCGTATGCATAACAACTTACCAAAATTTCATTACAATCGGTTTACCCTTATTGCGCGAGTCCGACTCGCACTAGACCCTTTCGGAAAATCCTTTCTTATCGGATATTCAGGACAAATCATTTTATATGTATAGATTTAGACGGTAAACTTACACAGAACATAGCTTACTTACTTTTCATAGTATCTTTATGTAGGTACCCAACCTGAGAGTTCTTATACACATATATGAAATAATTTTTTTTTTTTCTGTAGGATAAAATATATTTATTTAATCAAAGCATCTACCCTTGTGGTCTAAATATTTCTGCCATCTAATAGGATGATAATTTAAACAATTTACACCGTGGACCTGGTTTGTGGACTCCACAAACTGTGTAAAGGTATATTGTAAAACAATTTGTTTTTGTGGAAAAAAATGTCTTAATTGTGAAAAAAATTAAAGTTTGTTAAACTTTTTTCATTCAAATAGATTTTTAAACAGCGCTTTTGTATCCTTAGTTTAATTATTAATTTTATAAACTTTATCACTAGTTCGGAATGATTTACTACCGAGAAAAACCGGCAAGGAACGGCAAGTATAGAGGTTGACGGATGGTTTCTAACTGCAGTTCTTGTAGTGTTAAAACTGTTTCACGCAGTTATATAGATATAGTATCGGAATTAAAAACAATTCAGCAGCAAAAGTTTCACCGTAGTAAATACATGTACCCGTCCAAAAGGGAAGAACAATAAAAGATGTGCCGATAGTCAAACAAATTTTTCCCCAAACGTGATGCCCCCCTGAGGAGATGCAGTTGTTTATGAACTCTCTTTTCACCATAAATAAAGTTGTGTTTATTTATTTATTTAGATTTATATACAGTTACATTATACATGGTAACCTTTTTGTAAGATTATCAGTAAAACCTAATAATGTAACCAGGATAATAAACCCCAAATGATTACAAGTAATTGTTATTTTAACGGACGAAATTCTGTTTAAAGTTACAAGAGATGGTATGTGGGTTCGTCGGAAGAGATCCCGTGCTATGCTGCCCAGACAACACTGGGGCTGGGACTGAGGCCACTGCCTCCACCCCTGCGGCCGTGGCTACGCCTTACCCAGAGACGTAAGTGATCTATGTGAAGATAGGACAAACGAGTCGAAGACGCCCTAAATGATGAATTGATTATAAAGATTAGGTTATCAGTAGGATTTTTTAGGAGAAGTCGATAGCAAAATCGAAATTTCGGCCTTGGTTTCAATTTAAGCCTAAACCAAAACTTACTTAAAATTTCTACTACATTATTTTTTTACTGACTTATAATAAAGTACCATTCAACTGAGCTTATCAGTTTACCGTAATTATTATGATGTTTTTCATTTCAATTTCAATGCGCCCTCAGTATATTAAAGATTTTACATAAAACCTACTAATTGATGATAGGCAGCGTGCGTATTTTTATTACTAAATTTGAGTTTAAATAATAATAGCTTGATTTTACGCTCGATTTGGTTTCTGTTTATATTAATCATAGCTATCATTAGCAAGAAGCTTGTGAATTCTAGTGGAATCATGGAATTACGATTTTTATACACTATTAGTGATTGTCCTAAAAATGGCGATTTGAGCTTAATGCTTTAGCTTTCCTTTAGCAGTTTTATAAGACTAATTTCTGACTTTTTGTGCAAACCTAATTGTTTAGAATCCTTTCTATAGTTTTAGTTGCATAACGATGTTTTTTAAAGCTTAAAGTTTGTTGTATTATCTATACTTCTATACTAATTATATAAAGCTGAAGAGTTTGTTTGTTTGAATGCGCTAATCTCAGGAACTACTTGTCGGATTTAAAAAATTCTTTCAGTGTCGGATAGCCCATTTATCGAGGAAGGTTATAGGCTATATATCATCACGCTAACACAAATAGGTGCGGAGCACTAATGAAAAATGTTTCAAAATCGAGGTTTTTTTCTATACTAATATATAAAGCTTATTTATATTCTATACTAATATATAAAGCTGAAGAAGAGTTTGTTTGTTTGAACGCGCTAATCTCAGAAACTGCAGGTCAGATTTAAAAAATTCTTTCAGTGTTGGATAGCCCATTTATAGAGGAAGGTTATAGGCTATATATCATCACGCTAACACAAATAGGAGCGGGGTACTAATTAAACATGTTTCAAAATCGGGGTTTTGTTTATCCTTTTGAGAGCTTTCGCTGCGTGCGCTGCGTAAACGGTTAGAGTTTCGTAAAAATCATGTACGACAGAATTGTTTCCCTATAAAAGTTCTAAAAAAAAGTCTGCGACAGCATATGTCTATATTTTAAGGTTGGCTCACTATAACCTTTTTTATGATAACCATATTTGTTCTAAAATAATGCATTATTTGTGACGGTGTTTTTATAAGCATGATATTAATCTTTATCCAAATAAATACGTTATTCATCACAAGCATTTAATTTAAAACAAAATTTCCCTGTTCATCATTCGATTTCAATCTTAGGAGATATAGCAGTTTTAAAATAACCTGGCAGCAAAATAATTATCAAGTATTACGCGCGCATTTATGATGTGCGAGGCCGGCGGGCATTCATGAGGGGAAAGGGCGGTACGTATTATTTAAAAATATTTTACTTTGTGTTTTTTTTTATAATTGAGGAGTTGCCTTAAGAATTCTATGCCGATAACCAAATTTAGGGTGGGCGAAGCCGCTGGCAAAAGCTAGTTTTTTCAATAATCAATGATATAGAGCTCACAGATCTTATTAGATCCATACAGGAACTTTTTAACAGAAAGAGTAAGTTGTTTATAAGAGTCACGTAACTCCTTTTATAGCTGTAGGAGGTACCTATATAGTGGCTACAGCTACCGCTTATATACAATAACTAGCTATAGTAGATATTTAAACAACATCTTGAAACTGCTTGGAAAAAGAATGTTCAAGCTTTTCCAACTATATTAAATAGCGACATATGATAATAACGCGTTTTAAGTAGTAACATGTTTATAGCTAAATACAAAACTTTTGCATTCATGAAAAACCAATTCATGAATTATTAAATAACCAGAGTCTTTGTTGAAATCATACATTTTAGAAACAGAAAAAAAGGTTGAACATGCTTCTTCAACTATATGCAAAATGTTCATAGTTAAATATTTGTAGTCTAACGCAATTTGTATAGACTTAAAAATTGTTGATTATTTTCAAGGACCAAAACAACCACGGAGTATATTCCACTAACTTATGACTACGTAACCACAAACAGGGATAGATGCGAGCCCATACCAATGAACATGACCTCTGCCCCAAATGGCCAAAAAGCATGGGACAGTGAGTATCTTCTACCTTCATACGATTAATTTTGGTCCTATTTGAACATATTTGACCCCTCAGAAGGCAACTAAACACAATTTTTGTGTTAATTATATTCGCTAATATGTGCTACCGGAACCCTCTTTGATGTAATATATGCTACCGGGACCCTCCTCGCATTCGTTCGAATTGTTTTATCTTTTATTATAAAGAGAGCGTCAAAGTTATCACAAGGCTCACAGGAAAATTGACCTGGTTAGAATTTTGTAAAGTTCTGTGTATTACAGAATATTTAAATAGTATTTAAACAACAAATACTGATTGTATGATGTGAATGGGGGGGGGGGGGGGTCATTCCCACTGGTCACTCCGTTTTTTGCATGCATTTGATCGGAATTTCATAAAACAGCGATTTGTTTATTACAAATATTCCTTTCTTATACAATTCTATAAATTTAAATATTTAAAATTTTCTCCTTTGTAGCTGACTGTAGTTTGACATAGGTACTTTTCTTACTTTTAAATTACTTATGGGCGTAAGTCTCTTTGAAAGTGTGGCCATTGTGTTCAGATATTCAAAAATATAACATATTGTGGCGGGGATAGCTCCTCCGTCGCAAAATAAGGCTAGAATAGAATAGAAGTAGCAGAAAATAAAATAAAAAATTAGATTAGGTAATTACATTCACTATAATGGGTTTTAACAAACAATTTAGTATGTTAAGTATACATATACTTTAAGTGGAGAGCAAGTTCGTGGGTAGTACACAGCGTCTAAGTAATCCTGGTACGTCTCAGTAAAATACCACTGTCCTGTTATTTAGCCCCGATAGCTTCTGGCAGTTTGAGTGCAGGTGTCAGGTTAACCAGCGCAGCGTTGACACGAAGGTAACTATCTAGCAGTGGAGTGCAGTGTGACGAGTAGTACTTCGGCAGTGGAATGTTTGACGGGTAGTACGTCGACCCTGAAAAAATAGGCATTTACAAAAATTTTCCCCAGTGACTGCAACATCAGTTTGCGGCTATCGAAATTTCAGAAGAATGCAAGTGATATTAAGCGAGACTAAGTTTATAAATTTAAGTCTAGGTTAGTATTCCTATAAACTCTAGACATTCTAAAGATTTAGATTTTTATACATTAACACTTTTATAAAAGTTATCATGAATTGATTGGCAAAGGATTTAAGTTGGTGTTAATAGTTTTACATTTTCTATTAAGATTACTTTAGGTTCTAGTGGTTTCTGGTTATCTGACCTTCAGAACTGTAACTGTTCTGTAATGTGGTTGCACAAAAAAAATATTCTGCATTATTAAACATTTACATACAAAGCAAATAGGCTGTTTTATGATGAAATACAGTACAGTTCAGTGATATAAATAGTAAGTAAGTATATAATTTTGGTGAAGTAGCTAATAAATCTAAAACACGTGGTCTGTTTGTATCTGCTAGTATAACATACCTACACATTAAAGCAACACTCAGCCGAAAACCGGGGTCACTAAAGGCACTTAATACAAATAGGAAAATTCTAGTTTGTAGACTATTTTTATTTGAAAAGAATTTTTCAAAACTTAAATTTTGATGCAAATCACATCATCATACGATAAAAACTGACAAAGTTAGAGCAGTTAAAAGTTCGCTTTTTTAGTGCGTGAGCAGAGACGCTAGCTCTTACGTGGCGCTAGCGGCGCAAAGTAAAATGACGTCAGAGCGCTTGAGACCGCGTAGTAACACTACAAACTGCCATGGGTACGCGCACTAATCTACAGAACGAGAGTTGATTAATATGTCTCTGTCTAAGCAGAATCATATAATAGATGTAAATATTGTGTTGTTCCGAAATGCAAGTTAACAACTATATATACACCGGAAAATCATTTATAATGGTGCCTAAAGACGTAAATGTCAGAAAAAAATGGGTCAGAGTCATGAGAAGGTATGAGCTCTCTAGAAAAACAAGAGCATATTGCTGTGAAGATCATTTCGACGTAAGTGTTTATTTAGATACTACCAAATAGGTAATACTTAGATTTTCAACGCTATACCTTCTTTTTGTATTGGGTTAATCTTTAAAACCTAGTCTCTTGGGGTAAGAAATCGGATTATATTACACAAAAATGTACCTACTGATGATGATTGAAATGTGAATGATTACACCTATATTGGCAGGACTTTTTTGTTACCTACTTGCTTTGGCCTTCGTTAAAATACCTACAGTAGGTAGTTAAGTGCGCGCCAATAGGAGGCAAACACAAATACACATTCAAATTCACGCAAAATGTTTCGTTTTCGTTTAATTATTGAAATTAATAAATGTCATGGAATGGAAAATACACCTCCAAACATTACAAAGAACTCCCTCGAAGCCTAGTTGGTAGTGTGGGCGTGTGTTGTGCAGGGGGTGTGGGTTCGATACCTGCACTGGACAAACATTTATGTAACAAAAATTTGTGCATGTATTTACATAAAAAAGGTATGTAAGTATTTGAATTCGTTGTCTGGTTTTCATAATGTAAAAATTATCTTTATTTCATAACAGTAGCATAAACAGCTATATTACAAATTAAATAATCTTTACTTATTACGTTAAACACTTAAAACTTACATTATAGGATTAATACACTAAGGGAATTCGGAATAATGTATGCACACTGCGAGCCAAAACTTTATGTAAAATGCTTATACGCGCGGCGATCTTAGGCGTTGCGACGTTAGCCGAGGGACAGTCATCCGTTTCGCCCGTTTTGCGGGTCAGGCATTTTTCCAAAAACTTTGATTGTCTATATCTCGGTCAGTTTTTAGGTTTTTTTGATAATTTAAAAAGTTTTATTTAGTTAAAAATACTGCCAAACTAAATTGATACAACTTATCTTAGTGGAATAGTCTATTCCAGTCAAAGTAAATAGCTAGGTAGATTTTCTTCTGCAACTAAAATGAATGTGGCAAGATTCGAAGGACGACTGGCTTGAGCTACTACGTCATCGTGTTGAACAGTTGGCCTTAGTTGATTTTTATACTAGTAATATTTTTTTTTGATACATATTTATTATATGTATAAGTTTACCTACCCTGCTTGTAATTTAGGAATAATTTAAAAATATAATGTAGTTTATAAAATATTATTAAGTAATTATTAGTTTCTTAGATATTAAGTTGTTTAAAATTTATTTAAGTTAATTTATCATTAGTTAGTATATAATATATAATAAGACATAAAGATTTTATTTGAGTTGTAACGTAAGCGTTACAATATGTCTCGCATTTTTATCATTAATGTATTCATCAACTGTGTAACTTTGTAATCGCTTTTTTTTCATGAAACTATTCATGACATACATTTATAATTCATTTGGATGTTAATTACCTACTTGTTTAAAAAAGAACTATACAAGTACCTTCTGAAGTTTGAGGAACTACCAACTTATCCTTTTTCTTGGTAACACTGTGTAAGCCACACACTATTTATAATAACCTACATTATACAAGTTTTAGTATCAATGGAAGGAACAGTAAGATATAAATTTCTCTAAATAGATTTTTTGGAGTTTTTGTTTTTTTAAAATAAAACTCTTTTATGGAAAAAAACCTGTATCAATATCAGCTGCCTTACTCCAAAGCAAAATGCTTAGTACCAGAACCTGCGACATAGCTGTCAAACATTCTACAACTGCACTACTCAGTCCTCAAACAATCTTTTAAAATCCTGTCAAGTATGGAGCCCTCAATGCACGAGTCCCACTTGTACATGACTATTACTTTTTCTCATTCCCAGAGTGCATAGAATACCAGGAAAAGCTGGTATACCCTTGTGAAATATCAGTAGCTCTGTTTGGAGGACTGGTACGATCCTATCACTGCAATCACTTAGCTGACTCACTCATCGTAGGGGGGATGGCAGCAGGTGCTGAGGAGTATCCTCATATGGTAAGTAGGTATACACTTTGACGCTAAAAGCTTTCATCATACTTATTTTTAAGCAGTTTGACAATTACAAGCACGCAATCAAACCGGGCTGTTACGCCCATGAGCTTTTTACTTACCCATACATAAAATTCCGGATAGAACAAAATTTTATATAAATAAAAACAGAGTGATTTTTTAACAGTCATATTTTTTTTTTTATAATCATACATTTATATTCGGAGCAGAAATATTGGGCGAAAATCTATTTTAACCCGGTTTTAGTTGACCAACCGTAGTGTCGTGAAACCAGTAAATGTGAGCGAAAATTATATTGAATTCGTTAAGATTGTAATGACTACCTGATACATGTTACCTGCAGCGTGACGTAACAAATTACCAATATCTCTCCCCCTCATCCGCCAAAGTATACGTTTCTGAATTAATGGGCAACCCCCTACGTGTTACTTAGACCTTAATAATAGGGCTTTTTTTTTCGTAAATTTTACTTTTCTCAAATCAAAGCGCGCGATCATAGAGGTCACGGGCGGTAATGACGTGCCTATTATATCCAGTATGTATAAAAGGTGTCTGTTCAAAATATAAACTACGCGTACAAGCGAGCAATAACAAGATTTAACTTCGTCCAAAACTTTTTAATCCATCTGGCGATGGCGTTGTTTTCTCTACTTCTATTCTCGCTTTATGAATTGTGTTTTATTGAGTGTATTTATTTATTTAGATTAAATTTGTATTGATTTATTCGTAAATGTAATGAAAATATTGTCTGTAACACGGGCGGTACGAAAATTACAAACTCGAGTCATTAAAGCCTTCGGCCTTCGCCTTTAGACTTCTAAATAGCCTCTCGTTAGTAATTTTCTGTTTACCGCCCCTAATACACAATGCACTATTATTATCTACCTACTCTTTGTTAATAAAAATGTTGCGCGTAGAAAATTAAAAAAAGGCGGGGAACCGTGATAAGTGCAAATTCTAAGGAAGTTAAAGCGAATAAAATTTTATAAGTAGGTACCTAATAAAACGAGTCACTCAAGCGATTCTAAAATGAATTTAACGCCTGATTGTATTAGAAAGAGGCTCATGCTGTTATGGAAACCCTTTTTCATATTTGGCTTGTGTTTACTTTACACATATTCGAAATGAAAAGTAGAGGTAGGGCACTGCAAGTACTCGCTCGAATAAGCCACCCGAACAACTAAAGCAGGGCATAGCGAGTACTTGCTCGAATGAGCGGCCCGAACTGGGGAAGTACCTCCACCTTACAGAAAACCGCGGCCACAATAACACTAACATTGAGTAGTGTTGTGTTCCTGGCGGTGAGTAAGGTTGCCAGAGCTCTTTGAGGATTCGCTGCGCGGACAGCGGAGGACCGGCGGTACTTGTTGCTGTCATGCTCGGCGTAGACGCGGCGTGCTGGTTCGGCGGTCAGGGAGACCTGATGAAACGGCTGACCGCTGGCCGCCCGCAGGTTGAACGGGATCCCGAACCCAGGGATCACTTAATCTCCGCCCTGGGAGGCTGATTCGCCAGCCTGTGTAAAGTATCTGAAGTGGTAGTCGTGCCGGAGAAGGAGACCGGAGTGGACCCGGCTACTACAACAGAGGGGGATCAGGGGCCCTTCCGCCCGCCGTGCCAGCAACCGTATCATCTGTGGCGAGCTTTGGCAGTTCTAGTACCGCACCTTTTGTCCTCTAAGCTGTCGGTGCAGTGAATCCTCATCTTTAATCTAAATAACACTTTCAAAAAATAAAAAATATGGCAAGAAATAAAAGAAAAAGAGTTTATTCAGCGGCCGCTCCATCCACATTTAATGTGGACTTTTGCAACATTAGGGGTATTCACGCAAATCTTAACGCAGTCCACCTCCATCTGGAGACTGCGCAGCCGACCATTCTTTTTCTAACGGAGACGCAGATATCCTGCCCGGCCGATACATCATACCTTCATTATCCCGGTTACAAACTTGAGCACAATTTCGTGAGTCGTGCCGGTGTATGTATGTTCGTCCGGGAGGATATCTGCTGTCGCCGCCTTCATAGCCTTGAAGACAGGGACCTGTCGATATTGTGGGTGCGCGTAGATTACGGCGGCCACACTCGTATCTATGCGTGCCTATACAGGTCTCATAGCGGTGACACGGACGTAACTCGACTCTTCACGCACCTGAGTTTGACGACTGACAAAGTTCTAGAGCAATATCCCACAGCAGAACTAGTTATTTTGGGAGACTTTAACGCCCACCATCGCGAGTGGCTCAGTTCTCGAACCAATAACTATGCTGGGATATCTGCTCACGAATTTGCTCTGACCTATGGATTCTCTCAGCTGGTACTTTCTCCAACGAGAATACCAGATATAGAGGAACATACGAGCTCCTTACTGGACCTTCTGCTGACTACTCGTCCGGACGGATACTCCGTCTCAGTGGATGCGCCTCTTGGCTCCTCGGACCACTGTCTCATCCGGACTCGATTGTCATGCACACAACCTGATCCTTCTGGGCCAACTAATTGGCGTCGTGTGTGGCATTATAAGTCGGCAGACTGGGATGGATTGCGAGAATTTTATGCATCGTACCCGTGGAGGCAGATCTGCTATAGCTCAGAAGATCCTGACGTCTGCGCAGCCGCAGTCACTGAGACAATCCTCGCTGGTATGGAATGTTTCATTCCTAACCTGCGAGTAGCTGCCGGCGTCAAAAAACGACCGTGGTTTAATAGGCCTTGCAGAGAAGCTAAAATTCTTAAGCAAACTGCGTATGAGGCTTGGACCACGGCTCGTAATAATAGGGATCCGAATATTTCTGAGTTAAAACGCAAATTAAATGCTGCCTCGAGGTTCAGTAAGAAAGCAACTGCCAGAGCAAAATTCCAATTCATCGGCAAAATAGGTGGGCGACTTGCGAGCTATCCTTCTGGGAGTCGTGCTTTCTGGTCGCTTGCCAAAGCTGCCGAAGGGAACTTCTGCCAGTCGTCGTTACCACCACTGAGAAAGACCGATGGTGACTTGGCCCATAGTGCTAAAGAGAAAGCCGATCTACTGGGCAGTCTCTTTGCCTCGAACTCGAATATGAACGATGAAGGCGCTGTACCACCTACTATACCGTGGTGCGGTAAGACCATGCCGGAAATCTCCATAACGCAGCGGGAGGTCAGGCGGGCGTTGCTCTCTCTAGACGTTCATAAGTCGAGTGGGCCAGACGGTATACCAGCAGTGGTGCTTAAGCAGTGTGCTCCTGAGTTATGTCCTGTACTCACGCGCCTCTTCGCGCTTTCCTACCACACTAGGCAATTTCCGTCTTCATGGAAGACTGCGAATGTGCACCCGGTGCCCAAAAAGGGCGATAGATCAGATCCATCGAATTACAGGCCTATCGCTATTACCTCTCTCCTCTCTAAGGTGATGGAGCGTGTGATCAACACACAGCTTTTGAGATACCTAGAAAAACATGACCTGCTCAGCGACCGCCAATATGGCTTTCGCCACGGTCGCTCGACTGGTGACCTTCTAGTGTATCTCACACACCGATGGGCACTAGCCATTGAGAGTCAGGGGGAGGCATTGGCATGTAGCCTGGACATAGCGAAGGCGTTCGATCGGGTCTGGCACCGCGGTCTTCTATCGAAGTTGCCATCTTACGGAGTGCCCGAGGGTTTGTGCAAATGGGTGGCTAGCTTTTTGTCCGGCAGAAGCATACGAGCCGTAGTTGACGGTAGTTGCTCTGATAGCATGGACATTAATGCTGGTGTCCCGCAAGGCTCTGTGCTGTCTCCTACGCTGTTTCTACTGCATATCAATGACATGTTGGACATGAACAACATACATTGCTATGCAGATGACAGTACTGGAGACGCTTTTTACACGGGTCGTGCAAACATCCCTCGTTCCGTTGTGGAGGAAAACCGCGGAGAACTTGTGTCTCAAATCGAGACCACACTGTCCCAGGTCTCTGATTGGGGACGGGTAAACTTGGTCCGATTCAACCCTACAAAGACACAAGTGTGCGCGTTCACCGCTAAGAAAACTCCATTCACTGTAGTCCCACAATTCCAGAACACTCCCCTCTCCATCTCCAAGAGCATTGGGATCCTTGGTGTCGACATCTCCAGCGATGTTCAGTTCCGAGATCATTTATCAGATAAGGTGAAGCTGGCGTCCAAAAAACTTGGTGTACTCAACAGAGCGAAGCAGTGCTTCACGTCGGGGCAAAGGTTGTTACTTTACAAGTCGCAAGTTCGGCCCCATATGGAGTACTGCTGCCATCTCTGGGCAGGTGCACCCGGATACCAGCTTGGCCCTTTTGACTCGGTTCAACGACGGGCTGTGAGAATTGTCGACGATTCCAAACTCACTTGCGGTATCGAGCCCTTAAGTCTAAGGAGAGACTTTGCCTCACTGTGTGTGTTCTACCGCTTGTACAATGGGTTGTGTTCTGAGGAATTGTTCGAAATGATGCCCACGGCTACTTTCTACCATCGCACCGCTCGCCATCGGCAGGGAATCCATTCTCACACTTTAGAACCTAAATGGTCGCGTACAGTGCGGTTTCAGAGAAACTTCCTCCCGCGAACGCTTAAGTTGTGGAATGAGCTCCCTGCCAAGGTATTCTGCAAGGACTACAGTATGGAGTTCTTCAAGAAAGAAGTTATTGGATTTCTGAAGGGTCGGCAACGCGCAAGTGATACCCCTGGTGTTGCAAGCGTCCATAGGCTACGGTGACCGCTTACCATCAGGCGGGCCGTAAGCTTGTTTGCCACCTTAGTAGTATAAAAAAAAAAAAAAAAAAAAAAAAAAAAAAATGGTAAGTTTTTTTCATATTTGGCTTGTGTTTACTTTCCTCATATTCGAAATGAAAAGTAAAGTGTTAATTCGGGTGAAAGGCCCATTTTAGACTCGATCTATTAGCGCTTCGAGCGTCAAAAGCTCTCGTCAGACTTTGTTATGCTACGTGAGATATGGGGGCTTAATGTCAACTTTTTAGCAATGTTTTTATAAGCATGGTTTTTAAAGATATTTTTAAGAGATTTTCTCTGTGTGTGTGTGTGTGTGTGTACATATAATAATAATTTTATGACATATCACACAGCGCCATCTGGTCCTAAACTAAGCAAAGTTTGTATTATATAAACCAGACAACGGATACAAATACTTACATACTTTTTTTGTATATACATACATAAACACACCCAGACTCAAAACAAACACAAATGTTTATTACGTAGTACCTGGAGGACCGAGCTTTGCTCAGTTTGTTTTAAACAGCGCCATCTATTGTCAAGTAGCTTAAGCGTTGCTTAATAACGCCACCTATTGTCAAATAGATTTCGTGTTGCTCATTACTACTGGCCAATAGATGTCAGGAAGAGTCATCCTTTTCAGTTTATCACTACCTGAAAACACGGATAAAACGATGTTTTCTAAAAATAAAACCTAGCTAGATCGATATATAGTCCCCCAAACCCGCTGCATACTAAATTTCATGAAAATCGTTGGAGCCGTTTTCGAGATTCAGATTATATATCTATATATATATATATACATAAATACAAGAATTGCTCGTTTAAAGGTATTAGATACCAGTGCAGGAATTGGACCTATCCTCCTGCACAGGAGCCGACCACACTATCAACTCTGCGATGGAGTATATAATAACTAATTAGTATTTATATGACCTTTTTTAGAGTCAGGATATTTTGAGAACTAATAATACCAATATTTCGTTTATCGACATCTGTATGGATACATCTGGAATCGATTTGATTAGTTTTTCAGGCATGTTAAATCAGCAAATTGATCCGGCAGTAACTACCGCATAAGTAACTTCTCTTCGTGTTTTGATATCGAAAAAATTTTTCGAAAAAAATGCGGACCATATTAGAATCGGCATCTTGAATTTTAAAATATTGATAAAAATTTGAATTCAGCTCCTCTGAATACAGAATAGAACGTGTTTATACTTAATCAAAATTAAAAAGGGGCATCTTGAATTATTAAAAAATTATAATCACTCAATTTCAATTTAGCACATTCGAAAACTTAGTTTTTTTGAAATCAAACATTTGAAAAAACATATACATCGCCATATTCGATAAATTTGAATGTTTAAAAACTGATAAATGATTTAAATTCGGACCCATGAAAACCAAGAACTTAGTTTATCAAAATCGAAAAATCTTTTAAAAATATATGGTCAAAAAAGTGATTTGTTCATAAAACACGAACCGCTGCTGGTTCAATGTTTCTGAATAACTTATCAGTGTGATTCCAGGTGAAGTGGAATCGATTGTAATGTCGATGAAGCAAGATGGGCAATTCGTTCTCCAGACAGCCGATCCCAAAAGAAAGCTCACGTACCTACATACATATACACACAGATATAAAGAGAGAGGCATTACTCTGAAAATAGTTGCAAAATGATTTCCCGGGTCTCAAAACGTTAAGAAAATATAATTTTAGCAGTCCCGATTTTCGAAACTATTATACTAAAATCATCCTACCTAAATCAATTCAATGAGAACAAAGCAATTAAAAATTGGTGGTTTAGGCATATTCTAATAAGATTTAAGATTATGTCTTTGTGAATGTAAATATTTTGATTCACTTTTACAATAATTACTCGCTCCAAGTCCAATAATAGCCAACCCTTCAATAAAAAAAAAAATGTTAAATAAATACCGACCATTTTTAAATAAAATAACATTCCAGTAGTTACGGACGCGAAGCAGGAAAAATTTCGTTCAATGACCGGTCACTATTTGTCTCTGTTGCGCGCGCATAATTATTTGCCGTCGCGCTGTCATTAGAAATTACTACTATTGTGACCACTAAAAACCAGTTAAAATGTCAATGTACAAAATTCTTCGTGCTTCGCGTCCGTGCTATAGCTTAAACACAACCGCCAATTAACACTATGACCTGCAGTAGGGCATACAGCTGCTGTGGCATGAGATGATATGGTACTAATGTCATTCCAAGACTCAATCATTGTTTTTCCTCAGAGTGCGTTGTTCTTTCAGGTTCTCTTGGGTTTTGGTGATGATATAGCTACGGCTACGTGGAATTGCGGAGGGTCCTTAATCAGCGATAGTTTCATTCTCACAGCAGGACACTGCACTTCCACTAATCTAAGGTAAGCTTATTTCTTCTTAATACAAGCTTTTATTTGAGTTACCATGTCAGTATATTACGGTAGAAGACTTCCCGATTTCCAATTTGGTAATATTCAAATTTGGTTTACTTATATACCCTGGAGCTGATCTAATGATGGAGCCGGAGGGTGGCAATGAGAACTCTGTAACGAAACGACGCAATGCCATCAAATTTAGGCTAGTTTGATTTACAGGGGTTATATCTAAGATGATATTTAGAGTCTTATTATAAAGCCGGAAAGTGACTACAGGAACTTTGTAAAGAAACGACGCAACCGCAAATCAAGACAAATAACCGGAGATAGAATACAAAGTTCTACCCCCTATTATAACCCTGTGAAATGATTTTTCAAAAACAAAAATGTATAATTTTTTGTTTTAAGTCAAAAGATCGGATACCAATTTTTTAAATGATGGATTTGCATAAATCTTTTAATTCTAATTTAACCCCTTAAGAGTCAAAAGTCGAAAAAACTGTTCTCGAACCTTCAACACAACCTTCTCCATATTCACCTTCAATATACCTTTAGCTCACTTTTTGCCAAATTTTTATCCTTAGTGGTTTGGGCTGGTTGATGATGACTCAGTCGAGACATTACGGTTTAAATATTTATAGATTCTATTTTAATTCAAGGGTAAACCAGTTTCACGCGCATCCTTAATTAATAAACTGCTACCTGACCGTTCCATTATAAGGATATTAACCCATAAAATATTGTATGTCGAAGTTGTCTTTATACATTTATTTACCTATTTTTTATTATTTTTGTTTGTGTACCTATATAATTATCATCTGGGTTTTGAAATCCACTGCTGATCTTAGACCTCCGTCAGTGATGACGATATGGTGTAAGAGTAAGAGAAAACAATTTAAACTAATATATATTTGTGAGTCTGTTTGTTTGTAATTGCTACGGAAAAAGATAGAAGCTACTTCTATATCCCGGAAAATTTAAAAGTTCCAAAATTTTATTTCAATTTTAATTTAGAAATTCCACGTCGATTAACAAGATAACTGGATTCAGCGAAGGCGAAACCGCGGGTAAAAGCTAGGAATGTATATTTACTAGATCTATGAATGAATTAGTTTTTCCACAACTTAGATACTTATCAAGTTAATTCTTATTTTTAATGAATGTAAACGTATTTAGGGTTCCGTATTCAAATAGCTAATACATTTCGTTTCTGTCTATCCGTTTGTCAAAGCCTTATAACCTTGCCGCCTTAGATAAAAAAATTAAGTATCAACTAAATACATTTCTACATCTGTCATTAATTTTTTTGTCACACCTTTTAATCATGTGTTCAGAAAAACTCAAAAAATATCGCAATAATAGAATTTGATAAATATTTTATTTATTTAATTTTGTAGAGCAAATTTATTTTCATAGTAAGTACGTACACGAGCACGCATATGTATAATGTAGGTATATATTACTGTGTTGTAATATCTATATTGGTAAAAATACTTTTTTCTTATTTCTTCTTACTTCTTTACTTTTCAAAATTTTCAAATATCTAATAATGGCGCTATTTAGCTGCAATATACCCCTTTACCAATAATTATAGCGCAGTCAGCTACACATGTGTGCATTAAAACCTGTAAAAAAACCCAAAAATTTAAAAACTTTTTTTAGATTTTGTATTGTTTTCATTTTTTTACTTTGTTTACTCTGCAGAGTTACAGTGTCATTTGCATTGCTAAATGCATTAACACGAAACGATGTATTGGATACCTCCAAGGTGCACAAGATCAAAGAAATAATCAAACACCCGGAGTTCAGACCGCCTGACAAATACAACGATATTGCTCTACTAAAGATCGAGACACCGTGAGTGCACAAAATCTACACAATGGCCACTACATACTAGACTAAGGTAGCATATCCGTGATCTCAAGGAATTTCAATATATATTTTATACCGATGACCTACTTTCGATCAAGGAGTATTTGGACCTTCTGTTCATATGTTTTGTAGTAAGTGCATGCTGTACGAACAACATAATAGTCATATTTCATCACACAGGGTTTTGTTCTGAATTTGAATTTAAAGGTTTTTTTAACAACTTAAAATCTGTTAAAATTCACATTGGGTCTCGACGAAAAGAAATGTGTCACTTCTGTCCAAAACATCAGCTCGATCATTTTGTACTATGACTCCAAATAGGTAATAGTACATTGTGTATTAAGGGTGGTAAGGAGAAAATTACCAACAAGAGAAGTCTAAGGCCGAAGGCCAAAGGCTTTAATGACTCCAGGTTGTAATTGCCGTACCTCCTGAGTCACACACAATGTTTTATCCCATTTGCGAATAAATAAATAAAAATATATGGTGAAAATAAATCAATAAAATAGAATTGAAATGGCGGGAATAGAAGTAGCGAAAACGACGCCAACGCAATATCTAGAGAATTTATGAATTAATAAGTTTTGGCTGATATTAAAACTTGTAATTGATCGCTTGGCGCGTAGTTCATATTTTCAACAGACAGATTGTAACACCACGGTACCCTAAGAGTTTTACAGACATAGCATCAACCTTAATACTTTGCCTACCGGATTGTTGCAATTAAACGTGAAGAACCGATACGGTAATCAATGATTACGCATCGATCTCAATATAATGTCGAACACCGCACGAAGAGCTGACGAAGTAAACGTGACCCCGGCGCGCCGGGCTCCTGCTAAAGACCTACCAATGGTACTTCTATTCCATATTAGATAGTAGTCAGTAGCTTAGTAATTACAATTAATATATAATTGTAATTATTTCTTTTTTATTTAATTTATATAATTTTACAAACTTGTTTTTTTTGCATCCTTTGGCTATGTCCTACGTCATTAGTTTTTATACATACTTTATAGAATAGGTGCGTCATAACCGCCCGTGAGTTCTCATAGAACACGCGCTTTCCTTTAAGTAAAATAAAATTGACATAGAAAAAGCCCGGGGGAGTAATTAAGGTCTTACCACCAGTTTTGCACGTAATAACATTGTTTAGGAGTAAGTGTGATGAAAAATTTTATATAAATATATTATTAAAAAAGATTTGATGTCAAATCTTTGTTTTACATTGTTGACTATAACTCTTCCAGGGTGAAGTTGGATCAGTTTACAGTACCAGTGTGTCTGGATGTAGGCATGGAGAGCAATTATGACAAAGCCTCTGCCACTGGATGGGGAGCGCTGCAAGATAGAGGACAATTTTCGGACACTTTGCAAAAGGTCAGTAGTTCCAAAAGGATTAAAAGACTCCTTATATACAGTTTCAGCATTCAGCAGCGAAAGCACTGTATCTTTCGGAATTTTCTTTCGCTTGTGCGTTCACTAGGAGCCACATGTGTGTCGGGTTTTGTCTAAGCAAAGAGTGCCAACCGTACCCTATTTCTCGGAAAAGGACTATCTAAGAGTGCATCCCTTAAGGCGCTACCTAACTAGCGTAATACAAAAACATTACAAAAATGTTACAAACCAATTATTCAGAACTAGTTATAAGCTTTTTTAAAAATGTTATTGCCTGTTCTACAACAACTCTCATATACATTCAAGAAACAATGTAAACGTTCTAAAATTAGCTTATAACTAGTTCTAAATATATATCTGGTTTGTAATATTTTTGAAATATCATTTGTATACAAAGAGGAAATGATGCGGTGCTAATAAGGTAGTCGCTGCGCCTTAAGGGCAAAATACTTATAAACTTTTTATTGTTTTCTTTCACGAATCGATAGTTCATCTTGAGAATATTCTGTAAAAAATTTTATAGCTTTATTATGGCCGTAGAACTAAACAACCCCGCGCGTAGTAAGTATACCTAACCGTGTATTTTTTTTATACCACTAAGGTGGCAAGCATGCACACGGTCCCCCTGATGGTAAGCGGTCAGTATGGTAAGTGATACACCAGGGGTATCACTTGCGCGTTGCCGACCCTTCAAAAATCCAATTACTTCTTTCTTGAAGAACCCCATACTGTAGTCCTTAGAGAAAACCTTGGCAGGGAGCTCATTCCACAACCCAAGCGTTCGCGGGAGAAAGTTTCTCTGAAACAGCACTGTACGCGACCATTACGAGTTTAAAGAATGAGAATGAATTCCCTGCCGATGGCGAGCGGTGCGATGGTAGAAAGTAGCCGTGGGCATCATTTCGAACAATTCCTCAGAACACATCCCATCACAGACTCACCCCACTCGTCCTTTGTGTGACTAGAAGCAATGTTGCTTTAGTACCTGAGTACGAGTTTATTGATGTATAGAATTATCTGCTGTCTGCTTTATGGTCCCAGAATAGCGGAATAGCTGGAAATAGATATGAGGTACGCGAAACATAAAACGCGATTTATTCGAAACTTCATTTTCGAAAAGCTAAGTCAGCGATAAGAAAAAATATTTATCCGATTCATTTCAACCAAAGGTTTTTAATTTAATGTTTTAAAATTTGTATTGTTTCTAGAAAATATCTTTGGGTTTTTATTTAGAATTTTTGCTAAAAGTGGCCAATTTTAGCAAAAATGTTAACTGAAGCTTATAAATGTGTTCTAAAAACAAAACAAAACATTCGAAATATAGCTTGTGACTAGTGTTATAATTTCTATGTAGTACATACATTTTAGCAATATCTAATGGCGACAATAACCTTCTGGAGTTAGTTAGTTGCTAGCTGCTATAGGCCCCTTATGGCCAATTGGATGGCGTCAGTTCTATTGATTTTTATTAAATAACTAGCTAAGTACGTTTATTGTAAACGGCACTACCAGCGGCACTAATGGTAGTGCCGTTTACAATAGATCTGGTACTGCCGTTTATACTGATTGTCAAATGTGTCAAAGAAGGTACAATCGTTAACAAAAATACAAACAAGGAAATAAATATATTAGACCGCAGAATTTTATAAGGTGATAGCTTTAGAATGCATAGACTAGAAGTTTCTTCATAGAAGTGATATATCTCATTTAGATTCGTTGCGGATGACAGTTGTCAAAATAGAAGAAGCTTTATCTCCTAAACTATTAATCGTAGACTTTCTCTGCAGAAATTATAGATCCCATCAAGATCCTTATTTCGGATGACAGTTGTCAAACTAGAATGATATTTCTTTCCGAAACTATTGATCTTAGATTAGTAGTTCCTTTACAGAAATTATAGATCTCATCAAGATCATCATTTTTGATGACAGCTGTCAAACTAGAAACCGCTTAATCTCCAAAATTAATAATCGTAGACTAGAGGTTTCTTTACAAAAGTTTTAGAAAGCTTCAAGCTCTACATTTCGGATGACAGTTGTCAAACTAGTAAAGGCTTTATCTCCAAAACTATTAGTAGACTGGGAATTTCTTTACGAAAGTGATAGATCTCATCAAGATATTTATTTTTAATGACAGCTGTCAAACTAGAAACCAATTTATCCTTTCTTTCTTTAAATATTTATAATTTATCATTATTTCGTACCACCACATACATAATTCATCATATCAGCTTATATTGGTCCACTGCTGGACATAAGCCTCCTCTATGGCGCGCCATTTCTCTCGGTCCTCTGCCTTCCGCATCTAGCCACCACCAGCCACCTTTTTAAGGTCGTCGGTTCACTGGACTGGAGGGCGTCCCACGTCTCGCCTTCCCACACGTATGCTCCATCGGTCCTCCGACAGACGTGGCCAGCCCACTGCCACTTCAGCTTGCTGATTCTGCGAGCTATATCGGTTACTTTGGTCGTCTTCCGGATGTCCTCATTTCGGATTTGAACCCTTAGAGACACTCCGAGCATAGCTCGCTCCATTGCGCCCTGTGCGACCTTGAACTTGTGGACCAGTCTTGCTGTAAGTGTCCACGTTTCGGCGGCGTAAGTCATGACTGGTAGGACGCACTGGTCAAAGACTTTCATAATCAAAGGCTGATTATACACTTGAATTTTTTTGTATAATCTGCCGTACAGTATGAACGTGATCTACGGTACTGAAGCCTTTCCGAAACCCAGCCTGTTCTGGTGGCTGAAACTCGTTAAGTCTTCCAGCGAGACGATTCGTGACGACTCTAGAGAACAGCTTATATACGTGGCTTAGAAGTGATATCGGTCTGTAGTTCTTAAGTAGAGTTTTATCTCCCTTTTTAAAGAATAATACCACCTCGCTTCTGCGCCACGCCTCCGGTGTAGTTCCGTTATGGATGACAACATTAAAAGGCTCTGCTAACTCTTTAAGGACTGGAGTGCCGCAGAATTTAAAAAGCTCAGACGTAATGCTGTCATCGCCCGCGGAGCTTTGTTGTTTGTAAGATGTTCCAGAGCCGCCCTAATCTCACTTTGGTCTGCGTCCGGGATATCCTCGGTGAAGTGGCGTGTCAGTTTGGCTCTTGGATCTTCGGTTATGAGGGATGTGCGTGACGTGTAGAGTTGTCCATAAAACAATTCGGCTTCTGCTGAGATCTCTTGTTTGGGGGTGACTATTTTGCCATCTGTAGTTTTAGTTTTTCAGGTTAGTCGCGTCAGATGGCTCTTTGCAAAGCTGAAGCGCAAATCTTTTGACCCTTTGCAAGCTCAACGCTGCGTGTGCTGGAGAGTCGAAGGTCACGTCTAGTCATCTTACGTATCAGCCTGTTTAGAGATCTTGCATCTTTTCTCAGGCAAAAGTTTGGATTCTCTAGTTTTGTTCTGCGGTAGGTAAAATTTGCGTCCCATTTCTTTTACCGTCTTCACCAAGTTGTTGGTCATTATGTCAACGTCCCCTAGTGTGGAAAAAGAGCGCCAAGAGTCGCGTGAGTACAGGACACAACTTAGAAACACACTGTTCAAGCGCCACTGCCGGACCGCCGCACCAGCACGCCACGTCTACCCCGATCAATCACAGCAACGAGCACAACACTACTCAACGTTATTTGGCCGCAGTCTTCTGTAAGGTGGAGGTACTTTCCCAGTTCGGGCTGCTCATTCGAGCGATTACTAGGTGTGCCTATCTTTATTGTCCAGGGGATTCAGTACAGCGAGTACTCGGTGTGCCCTACCTTTCTTAACATATATTTTACTAATGTATACAGGCTTCAAAATTAGAGTGATGAATAGTGTAAACTCCAACATGAATTAAAAAAATTGGTAAATTATTGTACTAATTTTTTTAAAAAATCTACTAAACATTAATGGCAACTATGATAAATTATTTTTCTAGCATTAAATAAATTTGATGTGAAAAAATATGATTGCATTGTGTGGTGGGTGGTATAGAACCCTCATTGCGTGAGTTCGAGTCGCTATTAGCTAATTTTTTAATCATAAATATTATACAATTCACATGTTTATTTTTAAGTAATTTATTTTGGGTTTTAGGTGACCTTAAAATCTTACATTTTTAGTTATATTTTAAGGTAGGTCTCCTTGATAAAATTAAATACTATATCTTATTTTAAGGTTACCTTAGCAAAATTAAAACCTAAATTGTTATTATTCATCTCTCCAGCACCAGAAGGGTAACCACCCTTGCTATTCAAAAACAGTGGACACAATCGATTTTTGTTGCGAGCGTGAGACAAAGTAATGCAACGTTCGAATATTACCTTTTGGAATTTTGCGATACTGAAAAAAAAAAAACAATCCGATGATTGGTTTAGAAACAAATTTATTTTAATGAAAAGCATATTTATATTGCATTTTTTCATCGTTGTCGTACTATTTATTTATGATTGATAATAACTACTTATAAATAATAGCGTTTATTTAAAAAAAAAAGATAAAAGTGTCAGAGTAAATTTTTGAACGCACTTCTACAAAAAAGAAAGCGAAATGGCGCGTTGTTTTGGGCGGGAAACCAAAAAGCGCGATTTTTGAAATTTTTGATTTCAATAAATATTTGAATTTTATTGGATTTCTTACTTGAAATCTTAATAGAATGTTGCTGTGAGCTGCGGCGAGCTACAGAAATGGATGGAAACGAGAGTGCGGGGATCACCCGCCTAACTCACATAAACGTCCTCGGGCTAAGAACGAAACTACCAAGAATACGCACAACATCGACAGCGGCGATGGCGTGTCTCTTATTTACCTTTCCATAAACCTAATTACAAAAGACTCTATCCAGAAAATTCTTTTAACGTAGATTTCAAGGTTTTTGTAGAAAGCACTTCTCAAGACAAATTAGGCAATAAAAGTCCCATCTATTTGAACCATATTTTCAGAACGGAAATAAAAGGTGTGACGGCAATTCAGAGATGTAATGCCAATAAAATAGCGGTCATATTTAAACAGCATAATACAGCAAACAATTTTATTAACAACACAACTTTTCTTACAAAACACAACATGAAAGCATTCATACCAGCAGCTGAAATAGAAAAAACAGGTATAATCAGATTCATTCCACCAAATATTTCAAACAAAGAACTATATACCCGATTATCTTCTCTTTATGAAATCATTGCAATAAGAAGATTTACAATGAAAGTTGGACAAGAACGTGTCCCACTACAGACTGTAAGCATTACTTTCCTATCTAGTGTACTTCCCGATAATGTTCAATATGATTTGTTTTCATATAGAGTTTTTGAATACATTCCACCATTACAACAATGTTTTAAATGCTTTAAATTTAATCATTCCGCTAAGGTTTGTAACGGTAAACAAAGATGTTCAATTTGTGGAGGTGAGTACTTATATAAGGAATGTGACAAATCAAACGATATTTGCTGCATAAATTACCGCGGACCTCATCTTGCAATATCAAAACTATGTACAATTAAAATACAAAAAATTACTGAAAAGAAAAATAAAATTACTTATGCAAGTGCTACCTTAACAAAACAATCTAATACAGATTTTCCACCGCTATTGCCACCAAAAATCCAACTTGTAAATAATACTGTAAAAAAACCCGTACATACATAATATACCTAAAACTAAAGATGTCTCTTGTAACGAAGACATCAAGACCCAAATAATATCCAACAATGATGTACTGATGGCCGTAGTACAGACATTGGTGGAGTTAGGTAATAAGGGTGACAATTCACCCACTATAACTAAAACAATTAAAGAAGCATTAATAAAAAATCTTATATAATGGCTTTAGAGACTACTACACAATCAAAACTACGTATCGCTCAATATAACATTCAAAGTGCAAATAGTAAAAAAGCCTTATTAATACAATTTCTAAAAGATCAAAATATTGATATTTGCTTACTTAACGAAACCTGGTTCAAAGACAATTGTTTTAAGATACCTGGATATAATATTTACAATAAAAACTCTAATAAAACTCATAATGGTGTCGCAATACTTATCAAACCATACCTGAAATATAATATTATAAACACCAAATTTTATGAAGACATTCAAACTGTTGCTTTATCTGTGTCTACTATACGTGGTTACTTAACTATTCTCTGTGTATACTGTCCACCTTCTAATGGACACATACGTTTTCACAGACTACATAATATCATAAGAGATTTCCCAAAGCCCATCTTTATAAGTGGTAGGTAGTGGTGGCTTAATAACCCTGGACGAAATCCTTCTGCCATTGATGTTAGTTTTATTAGTGCCAGTCTTGCGTCACTATGTGAATGGTCTGTTCTCATTAAGTGTTGATAAATATCACATTAGTTTTCCGACAGATAGATTTCTTTACAAAAAAGCTGATTGGCTAAAGTATAGAACTCTTTTAAAAACAATTTTTGATGATCTGGTCCTTAAATGCTATTACCCTATTTCTACTTATAAAGATTTCTGTTCTCGTTTAGATATGCTTAAAGAAATGGCAATTCCTAAGCTTACTAAGACAAATAATTCCAAAAGCAGACCTCTAGCTCCTTGGTGGAATAATATCTGCGAACAAAGTATCATAGCCTCGTACAATGAATTAAAACTATATAGAAGTAACCCTACTATTGATAATTATTTAAATTACAAAAGAAAAGATGCCTTGAAAAAACGTACAATTTCAGAACAAAAAAAAATAGGATGGGATAACTTGTGCAACACCTTTAATAGAACTACTGCTATAAGTAAAATTTGGAACGTATTAAAAATGTTATAAGGTATAAGAGCTGGTAATAAATCATATAAAAATGAATTTATGTCTTCATTTATAGATAATAACAATTTAACCGAGGCCCATAATTTAAACATCTTTTATGAAAAGAACAATAATGACCGAAATTCTAAATTTTACTGAATCCCTTTTAATGGTCTGAGTTTACAATGAGTTTGCTATCTAGAAAAAACTGTGGACAAGTTACCAATCTTAACGGTTTGCGTTCTTTTAGACAGATAACTCATAAAAAGATTGAATGGTACGCCGCGTATGCCAATGTTTTCCATTTTAGGGGGAGGGTGGGAATAGAGACAGTTTCAAAAGCTTTCGCCAGGTTCAGGAAGATACCAATACACTTTTTCTTGTTGTTAAGTTGTTTAACAATGTATTATGTAAGGCGAGTGATGGCGTCCTCCGTGTTTGGGAATACCCGAGTCAAAAGTAGCATTATTTTTTTCAAGAATAGAATTGGCAAGTGATTGACCGACAGCAGAGAAGTAAGAGTTAACGTCATTAATTGAGGATAGTATACCATTGGGATTAGTTTTCAGTAATTGGTTAGGGGTCGTCTTTTTCTGGTTAGTATTAGTTATTTGTTTTATTATTTTCCATGTTTGTTTCGGATTATTAGTTGTTTGGTTATGTGATGATCGGTCAGTATTACATAGTTTTATATCAATATTTATATCTCCCAGGATTATTATATTTTTGAAGGACTTTAGAGATTGTAACCCTGAGTTTATGGAATTGAGAAATTTAAATTTTATTTTATGTATATATGACAAGACAATCTACAAAAAAAAATGTATACACTATGGGCTGTTAAATAATCAATATAACATGCTTATTACATATAACGAATAAAACAAAAGGAAAATAAAAAATTGAGGTGCGGAAAAATAATTAAAATAAGCAAACATGCAAAGAGTAATAAGATAAGTGGTATATGGTAATACACAGCACAACATAGTTACATCGATTTTAGTTGGTTACGCTGGATTTCATTTTTAGTAGAATTAGAGATAAATCATCACCCTTTTTGAGAAAATTTTACAGAAGTCCAACAGTATTTATATAAGTTGGACTTAACTAATTCACGTGCCAAAAAGAGGAGTCGATTTGCAAGTGGAGTCAGGTGATCGCTGACATATATGGGCGTATTCAGAGGAAATCCTAAGTGAGTTGCATTTAGTTTTCTATCCTGTTCTGAATATTGTATTTCTTTGCAGACTTGAGGACATTTAGCTTTTTCTCTTTAGTGGTGAATTCAACTACTACAGGTTTATTTGTTTCACGTTTGCCTGGAAGTCGATATATATCTTTAATTTCATTTAAAGTTATTTCCTCTTTTATTGTTTTGCAGAGCGTTACAACAGACTCTGTAAGAGATCGTTTGTTTTCATTTTGTCCAGTAGGAACATTACGAAGTTCGATAAACGATTTCCTTGTTTCACGATGCAGGTTGTCTGCTGTTGGGTTTTAATTTCCAGTCCAACTTTATGAGACAATTCTTGATACTTGGTTGTCATAAATTCTAGAGACTTTTGAAGCTCCTCCTTTATTTTTTTATTTCTGTGAGGGTTTCATTTGTTGTAGTATGTTGGTGTTCATCTTCAGACCGCCATTGTGTGAGCAAAGCCACTATTTCAGCTTTAGAACTCTGAAGTTTACTGTGGATTAAAGTAGTTACCACTACTATAATCCATCAAAACGTCAATCATCAAGTAATCATCTTCAAAACGTTTGCGTGTATTCCAGCATGATGAGAAAGATTGGAGTCTGATCCTGATTTGGAAGGTGAACAATACATAGAAGTAGATTTAAATTGATTTTAATAATAAAGACAAAAGTTTTCGTTGTCGAACTACTTCCACACCAACTAATCTTACTTGAGCCGTAAACTCAGGACGCTAGTTTGTTAATGAGGTTTATTTTATGTGGTCAGAAAAGGTATTATGATTTTTTTATTTTAAATAATGATATTATGTCACTAAACACGTCCGATTGTTATCTTGGTTAGAAAACAATCTCCTTGGCCATGTTACTATTTTTCATATCAATGTATTTCACATCCAGTTAAAGTTATCCAAAATAGAATTAACAATAATTCAGACATGCTACAGTTTTTGGCAGAAAATAAAATAAATTATGTAATTTATACTGATGGCAGTAAAGGGAATGACTATGTACGTACTGCTTTATATGATTCACAAACTAGATTTTCTCAAAGCTTTTTCTTCACACATCCTGCTCTATATTTACAGCGGAGGCACATGCGGTTTATGCGAATTCGTGAAATTCATAATTGTAAACACTTTTTAATAGTTTCTGATTCCTTGAGTTTAATCAAAGGATTAACTTACCTTAAAGTGAGATATAAAACCAATTATTTCCTTTATTTTATTAAAGAAATAATTTATCAATATTATTTTGACCAAATCCAAATTACGTTTCTTTAGGTGCCTTCTCACAAAGGCATCTCCGGTAATGAAATGGTTGATAAAACCGCTTATCAAGGTCTAAATAGTGTTGAGGTCAAAAATGTAATAAATGTTCCTATGACCGATTACCAACAATGTATTCAACAAAATATTAATAAGCTATGGTTAGCAATGTGGAAGAAAGATCAAGAAACCAAAGGAAAATGGTACGGACTCATCCAAAAAGCTTACATGTTCGACCATGGTATGAACAATTGAAAGATGCCAGTCGTTATTTTATTACCACCATCAACAGATTACGCTTTGGCCATAATACCGCACCGTCACACCTTGCAAGATTCGGCATTATTGCTAATAATATATGTTCACATTGCGAAAAGAAAGAAGGAACTATGGAACACCTTATTTTCGATTGTCAGAATTTTTGCTAGACAGATTAGTGTTGGCCAGTGAATTTAGTGATGTCAAAGTGTGAATTCTTTATCCCGCCCGCCGCCACTTGATCAATTATTAAAAGATACTAATACCACTATACAGTTAGTTTAGACCACTATACAGATATATAAAAAATACAATAAAAACAATATAAAGTGATATTTAGTGAAAAATACAGTGTAAAAATTAAAATAAAGACATGACCTAAAGGTCTTTGATACCAGGTCATAAAATGCCAAAAAAAAACGAAATGGTGCAAAATTTACTAGTTTTTTTAACCTAATTGTTTATTATTATACGTACCTATATATTGTATTTTTTGAAAAAATAATTAACTCGAGTTACGAAGATATTTCTTTAACACCAAAAGAGCTAAGAAATGCTGAACTTAACTTTTTACCAGAGAAGTCACGTGAAAAATATCTTAAAGCATACGAATTGTTCAATAATTGGCGACTTTAAATATGGGCTAATGTTAAAAAGAATAGTTAGTACCTATTAATTATTTTTTGATAGGAGCAGAGTATAGTAGGTAGTATCTGTCAATTAGAATTAACTTATTGCTTAATATGGCCTTCATTGTGTTCCTTGCCTAAGACTTATTTTTTCGCACTGGTAGAGGTGAAAAGTTGTTTCACACGAAAGCAAATTATTTTAGGTCTCGTGCCTTTAAATCCCTCGCCGTGCTCAGTAGTCTATACTAAAATTAATCGCTACGCTCGTGATTAAATTCTAGACTACTTCGCTAGCTCGGGATTTAAAGTTGGCACTCTTCACAAAAAACAACTTTGTCCACTTGTTGAAAAAATAATAAGTTTTAAATTCTTATTTCCTGTTCACCTTACAAAATTAAGACCTACATTTTTATTTCCAGGTGACCTTAACAAAAATAAGTCTTGCACAGTGTTCAGATAATTTTCTTTCAATAAGACATTTGTCTAGTGGTTTAAATGAGACAACGCAGTTATGCTATGGTGATCCCAATAACACCAAAGACACTTGCCAGGTATGCAGATTTTGTTATTTTGCATTATTTTTCTTATTTATTTTCTCTGTGAAGAAATGTACTCCATAGAAAAAACAACTTATTCCTAAGCTATTTTAGAATGTTTTGTATTGCTACTTACATCTGTGAGTTTTTCAAAGCATGTATGTATGTATGTGTGTCTTTACGGTTCGCATCACAGAAGGGGTAACTAGCGGTTGAACATCACCCGCCGTATCATAATGCCTCTTTTCACTAACCATTCTAGTTCTGCGTAACAGTTGGTGAGCCCATCGCATCAACATTGATTTTCATGCGGTGTATCTTGACTAAGGTGGTTTATATATATGGTTGCCATACGTTTACCACATGTGAGAACCTCCCGTATTGCTATTTTGTGACTGTTTTCGTTAATCGTAAATTTATTAAAAAATTGTATAACATGGCACCAAAATATAGTTTTCAAGAGATATCACCTTATATCTCCCGTATCAGTTTGCAATATTTTTTTTCTTAAAACAACTGCCGCACCAACCTATTGGGAAAGGGTTGTACTAATTCAGAAACCTTCCCCGGCGTGTGCATAACAACTTACTAAAATTTCATTACAATCGGTTTACCCATATTGCGCGAGTCCGACTCGTACTTGACTCTTTCGGAAAATCCTTTCTTATCGGATGCCTACGTCATACAAAGAACACACCCTCCAAGTTTCAGGTCTCTGCGATCAGCGATTTAGGCGCGTACCGAAAAAAACCTAGGTCTGCGGTTAAGGCTGTGCGTTAATCCGTCAGTCGTTTAGGACAAAGCATTTTATGTGTATATAGGTAGAAAAAGAAAACTATAAGTATTATTATAAAACACCTAAAAAGTGCATTACCTCTTAAAGCTTAGAAACCTTCAAATGAGGTACTAATATAGTACGGTGACTTTCAAGACTTACCAATTTTAAAAAGTATTTGCTTATGTTTTTAAGTGAGTTCAACCTCTTTTGAATAAAATTTGATTGAGTTTTCGAACATGTGTTAAAATAAAATGTAGTTTAAATCAAAAGCAGTAAGGAGTATTGTTATCAACTTTGAAGCAAATCACCGCCGAAATAACCTTCTACCCCTTTTTAACCCCGTTAGTGGATGAATTTCAATAAAATAAGAAATAAAATAAAAAATAAGAAAAGGCCTTCCATCAATTCTGTTAAAAAAGAATTATGCAAAATTTTAAGTGGATTGGATCAAGGAATCATGTCTCATACAAACTTTCCCCCCTTTTTCACCCCCTTAGAGGTAGAATTTCGGAAAATCCTTTCTTACCGGATGCCTACGTCATACAAAGAATACACACTCCAAGTTTCAAGTCTCAACGATCAGCGATTTAGGCTGTGCGTTGATCCGTCAGTCATTCAGGACAAAGCATTTTATACCTATGTATAGAATAGATAAGCGGTGAAATAAAAAGAACTGGGACAAAATAATATTCATAGGTACGATATTTTTAGAACGTTTTTTATTGTTTGTAGAATAAGTTTTTGCATTTCCGCTTAAATATAATTTAAATTTCAGGGGCTTTTTGAAGGGGTGTTTCATTTTAATTTCTGTCCTAGGGAGACAGCGGCGGGCCTCTGCAAGTGAAGAACAGCAATGTACACTGTATGTACACCATAGTAGGTGTTACTTCATTCGGAAAGGGGTGTGGGGAAGCAGGGGATAATGGTATATACACCAAGGTCTCACCGTTTGTGCCCTGGATAGAGAGTATTGTGTGGGCTTAGATATTTAGACACTTGAGCTAAGTTTACACATCTTAATTTAAACAGTTTGTATTTTGATTATAAAAATATAACGCATATTTATGAACAGTAAAGATTTTTCTTTTATTATAATGAATACCAGCCTATCTGCATCCTCTATTGGACGGTCAAGAACGATTCTAGTTCGCACAATTAGGGTTCTGTACTTAACGTACCTACCGTGCCATTGTTTTGTCAGCCAGTAGTAACACTGCAAGGGTGCAAGAGCTGAACTATAACAGTACGTGACGGCTCTGATGGTACTGGAGTGCTTGCCAATTCGGGGGACGTGGGTTCAATTCCAGCACAGGACAAACATTATGTGATGAAAACTTGGGAGCATTCATTTTTTTTTTAGTTTATTTATTTACTTCTCAACACAAAATACATAATTATATTCTGCCAAGCTGCTGAGCAGTTTATCGGCAGTGGCTGTCGCTTAAGCGTCAACGTGCAGAGATACCTAATATAATATAACTTAACATATTATGGTACTATAAAAACTAATAAAACTATGCCATTTTACTATACATATTCATCTGTTAAGCGTGTAACGTGGCGTCAGCGATCACAGAAACCCTGTAACTCGACCAAATAGATAAGGTGTATATGGTGGTTTGTTATGATTAGATAGTTGATATATATATCGCAGGCAAATCGTATAATTTGCCGTTTTACAATATGTCTAGGCAGATCGTAAAGTATGGAAACGAAAGGAACAGAAATGCACTGTATAAGTCATGTATGTTAGGTTAGGTTCAGTTCCTCTTTTGGAAACGTAGATAACATATAGCATGGGGACGATAAATACTATACGTAGAGTATAAAAATTAAAAAAAGAAATAAGACAGTTTATTTCGATTTCATTGTTTTCTTCCTTCGCACTTCTGAAAAACGCAATAAGAAACTCTACAACAATTTTCCTGCTTTACTTTGATTTTTTGACTTTAATGTTCATTAGACAAATTCATATATCATCTCTCGCTTTATATATCTTTTGTTTATTATATTATTTAACGTCTCCTTTCTATTGGGTCATTGGTTCATTTTACCACTTATCACTCTAAAGTAAGTGATTTACAACTTATGGGAGTTATGGGTTTTATTGAAGCCACTTTATATAGTCCAGAATTCCCGATATACTGTTTTAGTTGTGTGACTGTGGCGATGGGCTTACCCCCGTCAAGTAGGACTTAAGTGGTTCGTAAAAAGAAGTTGTCCCCCACATTACCAAGTGCGTGTGAATTCAGCCACTGATCACCCCATTTTGGGGATTTAAACCGTAAAGATATGCATGCCTACAAAAGAAATTTACTTACCTCCTCGTATTATTATCGATCCAGTTTCTGATTTCATATTTCCTATAGTAACATAATACTGATCTTATGTACATTAAAAATTAATATACTTATATTACTTAAACAAGAAAATGACAAATAAAAATAATCTCATTTCGTTCGTGTCAAACTCACTAGTCGAGAACTCTATTAACATCATAATAACTACTGGCTCACAAGAATGAAACGTTTCTGTGAAAGAAAAGATAGCACAACTTCACAAGTGCAAGTTTGACTCGCGCACCGAGGGCTCCGTAGAAACTTATAGTAAATATAATTAGTTCGTCCATTCATCAAGGAAATCAGGTCTCTTACACTTTTGGTCATATTTTTCGAGTAAGTATTTTAAAGTTACCTCCAAAATCAGATTATAGTACATACATCGATATACTTACGTCGCAGTCAATTGCAAATGTAAGTTTGTAATAGATAAAATTATTTTTATCTTATAACTACAAAGCTCGTGGCTCAGTCACATTCGCCTATCGGTAAATTTTGAGCTTACTAGTTAAGCAACGTCAGTACCCAGATGGTTAACCGCCAAGTGGCACATTTTTCTGAGCTCCTCCGTGCTTTGAAGGGGAACATTAAACCTTCGGTTCTGGCTCTCTCATATTATGATAGCAGTCTTCAAGCCAAGAGACGGTTAAGTAAAAATCGGATGCGTCGAAGGGTCCCGTACTTAATAGGAGTTTTTTTTTTTCGGTTGCCAAAAATAAGGACAAGTACATAACAGATAGGTAAAGAAGTTCTGTTGGTAGCAAAGAAACTGTAGCTTAATGTTCTGTCTCTGTCAGTATGTCTGCTTAAGGGGCATTTTAGAACCATCGGCATCGACCTCAAGGCGAATAAAACATGTAGATCGTAATGCTTCGAGAGGAAGCAGAGCTACTGACAGAACATTCAGCAACATGTTTCATTATCCTTGAAATCGATTGCTAAAATAAAGACAGTAAATTAATAGTACATTATGGTACAAGTTTGTAATGTTGGGGATTACCTCTGAGGCGCCATTGAGACCCGAGCCGAGGATGGTAATTATCAATAAACACGTGTATCTTACGACGTTTTTCAACACACTTGTAAAGAAAATAATAGTAAAAAATCATTTTATATAGTGGATAGAAAGTTTATTAAGAAAAACAATTAGTAAATGTGCAGTTATAATTAACTGTTTTTGATGGCATATCGGTCTCATAAGATAGATTATTTAATGGAATACTTTCATGTTCTATCGTTATTCGTGTTGGTTGGTGAAATCAAATCATTGGATGTACTTGGTGTTTCGCCAGTAGGAAGCGCCTCGGAATCAAGTCTAATTCTTTTTGTGATTTTTGCCTAAATTTCCGTCTTGTTTAGTATGGAATCTTCTAAGTATGATTCTGTTACACGCCACCGCTTTAAAGTCAATATATCAGCTCCTGAACTAGCCAGCAATGTAGCTGATGTTCTTCTGAAACTATGTCCAGTGTAGCTCTCAGCATCTGCTAAACTTAAAAACTTAGCGATTTCTTTAGGCATACAACCAAATTTGTTTATACCTATAGGCTGACAGGTACATTTACCACTCTGGTAATTTAGAAAGAAACGGTCATTTTTAGGGTTCCGTACCCGAAGGGTAATCCGTCCGTCTGTCTGTCGTCAGGCTGTATGTATATCATGAACCGTGATAGTTAGACAGTTGAAATTCTCACAGGCGTGCGAGGGGTTAAAATATGCACAGAATATTTAGTTATATAGTCTCTTTAAAAATCAATAATTAAATTATAATAAAACAAACGTGATTTTTTTGCCATTTTTATAGATAACGGTACGGAATCCTTCGTGCGCGAGTCCGATTTGCACTTGGCCGATTTTTTTGCTTTTGGTGAACGCAAACTTTCATACTTTTTAACAATTTCATAAAATAATAATATTTTTCGTGATAGGTATTGTCACTAAAAGCATCTGGGCATGGTTCTCTATGTCTTTTACAGTTCCATTTGTTAATTCTTGTATCTTACAAGCACCAGTTACACCAAATATTAAAGCAACCTGAAAAAAAGAAACAATAATTAAGTTTAACACACAACACAGGCTGAAGTCGCGTATATAGATATTTAAAATATATTTAAACAAACCTTAGTAGCCAGATATTGGTTATCTGGAGCATCTTTTATAATTTTCTCAATATCGTCAAACGATAAAACCTTTGATTTCTTGCTTCTAAATCCATCGGATAGTCTCCTTAGATAAGCTGTCAAATCAGAGTATGTTTTTAAGTCCACTCTATTCTTTGTTCGGACTGTACTTTTTAACATTGAGTATATACACCACAATGAGCTAGGTTTGCTCTTTAATTAAACTTTATAACTCACTTGTGAATAATAGAAATGAAGGAGTTTTGGCGCGCATCTTAAGAAGGAGTGGTGTTTTTTCTGTTTAAGTTTTCTAAATTCATTTAGTGTGCTTCGATGTATATATTTTAGCAGTGTGTGACGGAAACGTGTTAAGACTTGTGCAGCGAAGGCTCATGAATAGCGTATTATGAAGAAAGAAGCAGGACATGACGCGCAAATTCTGAAGGATGCACACCAAATGTCCCGCCCTATAAGATAAAACTTGTATATGGCGCTTCGCCAAACTTATATATAAGCACGTGACTCTGGAGAAATGATATGCTATAATGCGAAATCGGTCTCCACATCGAAGAAGGAAGTAAGGACGGGGAATAGAAATGAAAAAGTCGCAGTTTGATTACATGTGTCATGTGCCCGAAGCGCAGCTGATGCATGAAACAACCTATTCGTTTTTTTAATAAAAATAGCACTATATTTAATTTTTTAAAACATTTTTCTTTAATAGGGAGTAACAAATTTTAACTTTTTGACTTGAAGTGTTTTTTTTTCTCTTTGAATATGAATTCTGTATAGATTTTACCTTCAAATTTGAAGATAGTAGGGTATCTTAAAAGTTTTTTGTTAGTTTTAAAGTGGGATTATCTGGCAAATGGTAGAATTTGCTAATTAAGAAAAATCAAGACGATTTCGAAGAAAGCTTGAAGATAATACAAAGAAATATGCAAAAAGAAACAGAAAAAATCGGCCAAGTGCGAGTCAGACCCGCGCACGAAGGGTTCCGTACCATTATCTACAAAAACGAGCAAAAAAATCACGTATGTTGTATGGGAGCCCCCTTAAATATATTTTTTTTCTGTTTTTTAGTATTTGTTGTTATAGCAGCAACAGAAATACATCTTCTGTGAAAATTTCAACTGTCTAACTATAACGGTTCTTGAGATACAGCCTGGTGACAGACGGACGGACGGACGGACGGACGGACGGACGGACAGCGAAGCCTTAGTAATAGGGTTCCTAATTACCTTTCTGGTACGGAATCCTAAAAATAGCGAAAAGCAAGAATAATCACAAGAAACTGATAACAATATTTATTTGAAAATTAAGTAAGAAAGAAGATAGAACATTTCAGAACGCACGAGGCAATACAAGGTCTGGTTTTCCATCTGCATAAAGATTCCCGTCGGTGTATGTCATCCCAGTCTGCTTATTACAACCATTCCTCTTGCTAGTCCTGCCTAATCTTAGATTTCCGACATTGTTCGCAGAATCTGTTGGTTAATTATTTCGGTGACTAAAGTTCTTTTTTGGATGTCCTTGAACCTTCGGAGACACACTAAGTATAGCTTTCTCTATCCCATGCTGGTGTGATTTTGAGACTCGTGAAGCAGCCCCCTATGAGTGCCAACGTTTCGCGAACGTAAGTCATGACAGCTAGGATGCACTGGTCGAAGTCTTTCGTCTTCAGACTCTGCGGTATCTTATCAAATGCCGCCCACCCTAGCTGGATCCTTCTATTGGCTTCCTTCTCAAAGTTGTTCCGGACATTTAAACATAATCTTGGACTACCTCGAATATTGTACCAGCAACGTATGCTGCCATCGGCATGACGTTTTGCTTGCAAATGACTTTTGTGTCATGGAGAAGTGGTTTAGCTAATGCTGCTACTGCAGAGGCACAGGGCTCTCGTTGGAAAAGGAGGCTTAGGCCATGGTCCACTACGTTGTGTCACTCTATCCGCCATATAGTTACTTAATTAAATAATTAAAACAATTGTCAATAGACTACCGCAATTGGAAAGTTATAAACGGACATTTAAGTAAAACTCATCTTAGTGCTTTAATTAAAAGAAACCAAAAAAAAAAATCAAAGTACTTTTTATTGTTAAAAATACAAAATAAAAAACTAGGTCCAAACGATACTCTCTATCCAAGGCACGTATTCAGATACTTTAGTGTATATCCCGGGTTCGCCCGCATACCCACACGCCTTCCCGAATGACGTCACACCTATTATTGTGTACATACAATCAACATTTGTATTCATCACTTGGATAGGACCCCCGCTGTCACCCTGAGAAATAAACAAATATAATAATAAAAAAAAAATTAAGTAAAATATTTACCTACATATAATATAGTAGGTATATAACACAATAATATATTATAAAGCTGTCCCAGCGAACGTTGTTTCGTCTCTACCGTCTATGCTCTCCTTCCTATTATCGCGACTCGCCGCGCTCAATTCACACCGACAACATACAAACTGCAGCTCAACTATGAGAAAACATCTAATTTTTTCGTAATGACGTTCACGCACCACCCATTGCAAAATGGTTATAGCAAAGACTGGCGCGCGGACATCTCACCAAAGTTTTTATCGCGAACGCATAGAAGAAAGCGGGATAGCGCGAACTCTCTTTTTAATAACTCGACCGCAGCGCCACTTATCCCATCCAAATTTTGCGGTTTACTTGTACCGGCACTAAACCAACTATTGTGAATATGAGTAATTTAGCTCCATAAATACAAAATTTTAAAATTAACCCAGCCACTGCGTCACCAACTCAAACACACATATCTTAATCAAAATTGGTGTATCCGTTTAGGAGGAGTTAAGTGACGTACACATGTACAAAAGAATTATATATATAAAGAATTACAAGAATAAAAATAATATAATATAATATTATTAACACAATAAGTAACAATAATACACTTCCGGACACATCTATCGGCCCACTTTGTTCGCCCGTAAGTAAAAATAAATGTTAGGATGAGCAAAAAGTTTTTATGCAGTTACAGATTATATAATACTTATATTATGCAGTTATAAAGCTGGTACGTTTTGTCATTTTTTCGTGTCATTGTTGAAAAATCCGCATTCATAAAGGATAAGACTGGTGCTGGATTTTTAAACATAACTAATGTTTTTTTTCAATAAAATGTTTATTTAGTAACTTGTGTTACCTCCAAGGGCGTCTACGACAGCTTTGATGCGTACTACTGTAGGAATACATCGAAGTCGAACTAGGTTGTATGAGTTGTATGAAATGAAACAATATAACCACAGTCCCACATTCACCAACTATGTCAAAATGTATTCAAAAATATTTAAAAAAGTACGCAGGGTTTCAAAATCAATACATTTAAGTAACAAAATTAAAAATTCTGATAATAAAATAAAGGCCGCATGGAATGTAATAAATAGTGAAACAGGAAAAATTAAACCGCGTGAAAATCATTATTCACTTACTGTAAATTCAAAAATAATTGATTCAGATCTTGATGTCGCTAACTCTTTTGAGAAATATTTTACTGAAATGCCTACAATTACAACGAATGCATTAAATTCCTCTTCATTAGAATCAGAGTTACTTTTAAAATGTAATGTAAATAAATGCAAGGCTATATTTAAATTTGAGCATGTTACCTCTGAAGACATCATAAAGACATTTAAATTACTAACTCAGAAAAAACTTGTGACCTATGGGGTATATCAGTCAAAGTCCTTAGCGGAATTATTGATATTATAGCACCAATCTTAGCCATAATATTTAATAAGTGTGTTGACGAAGGGATATTCCCAGACTTAATGAAATATAGTAAAATAATACCACTTTTTAAAAGTGGAAGTAAAGATGATCTCTTGATGAAGCCTTAAGCAAAATTTTTGAAAAAATTATGTTCAATCAGATGCTTAAACATTTTAACTTAAATGGATTACTTCATCCTCAACAGTTTGGTTTTACAAAAGGGCGTTCCACAACTGACGCAGGTGTTGCCCTTATACAGCATATATTTGCTGCTTGGGAACAGTCACAAAATGCTATTGGTATCTTCTGTGATCTATCAAAGGCATTCGACTGCGTGCAACATGAAACTCTTATACGGAAACTGAGTCATTATGGTATTGCAGATTTGGCTCTTGAGCTTATCCGCTCATATTTGAGTAGTAGAATGCAGAAGGTTCAAATCAATTAAGTAAAATCCAATGGCTCTGAAGTAAAATTAGGAGTTCCTCAAGGTTCTATTTTAGGTCCTTTTCTATTTTTAATTTACATAAATGACTTGCCTTTCTTTGTGGAGAAGCTATGCAAGATATACTATTTGCTGATGACACATCTCTTTTATTTAAAGTTGACAGAAATAAAACTAATTTTGACGACGTAAGTAGTGCGCTTTCTCAGGTTCTTCATTGGTTTACGGCAAATAATTTACTTCTTATTGCGAAAAAGACTAAGTGTTTAAAATTTATGATGCCAAATGTCAGAAACATAAGTACAAAATTATCCCTAAACGGAGAAGAAATAGAACTATTAGACTCAACAGTGTTTCTAGGTATTACATTAGACAATAGGCTGCAGTGGAACCCTCACATTTTAGTTCTTGCCGGAAAACTCAGTTCAGCTGCCTATGCAGTTAGGAAAGTTAGGCAGCTTATAGATGTTGACACTGCTCGCTTGGTCTACTTTAGCTATTTCCATTCCGTCATGTCTTATGGCATTTTGCTTTGGGGTAAGGCAGCTGATATTGATACAGTATTTATTTTGCAAAAGAGAGCAGTACGGTCAATTTATAAATTAGGACCTCGAATTTCTCTTAGGGAACTATTTAGGGAAATTGATATTTTAACTGTTCCTTGCCAATATATCTTTGCTTGTATAATGTATGTACGCCAAAATTGTCACTTATTTGCTAAAAATAGTGACCTCCACAGTGTTAATACAAGGAATAAGGATAAATTGGTAGTTCCAAAATGTCGTCTTCAGAAGGCACATAGCTCTTTCGCAATACAAAGTATATTTTTCTATAATAAAATTCCAGAACATGTGGTTAATTTACCCTCAAATAAATTTAAAATATATGTCAAAGATAGTTTAATGAAAAAAAGCTATTACAAAGTAGATGAATACATAAATGATAAAAATGCTTGGAAAAATTAGAACTTAATTGATTTGTATTGGGGCATTTGAATTTTTTTTTTTTTAAATTATAACATTGTATATTATGTTATTACCTAGTGTAAGGCTATATTGTATTTTTATATGTATAAAAGATTAACTAGTGAGTTTATTGCCGGTGCTTCTCGGTAGTAAAGCATTACGAACCTTCCAATCTTCTCCTCTTATATCTTGTTCCTTTACTACACACATTGTAACTAGAACAATCGAAGTTTTATTGGAGTTGCTTGAGTGTGTCATGCTCTCTCAAAGTGTCTCTGCGGTAGTGGCATGAGTGTCGGGTCGTTACGTTCCCTAAAATATGGTTGAGCGAAGCGATGGCTGATTCATGTGTCATAGTCGTGAACGGGTGCCGCCTGTGGAGGCTGGTCTGCTCTTGCAAACTTCTTTGTATTCTTAGTATTTAGTCTTACTTTTTTGTTTTGTTTATTAATACTGTAAGACATTGATTAATTCTTAGTGATGAATACATAAACTGTCTTTTGTTTATATTAGATACTTTTTTATGTTGTGCTTGTGCTTTATATTTCATGTTTTTTTATGTTTGTAATGGAAAGTGTCCTTTTATGATAGGGAGGACATTTTCCAATATTTTAATTGGACGCTGTAAGAGAAAGGGAGAAAAGAAATGCCCTTGCTGAGTTTCTTGCCGGTTCTTCTCAGTACAAGGTCTCCCGCCCTGTAGACTTACGAACCGATGGCGTAGTGACATTCATAAGTGCTCAATTATTGTAGCCTAAACTGAATAAATTAAATTGAATTTGAATTTGAATTAGGCATAGACAAATCAGTATGAAATTCTGCGGAGTCATATCTTATTTCTCTTCTATGACTGTTTTTAGTTACTCCATTGTCTGTGGCGCTGGCTGACGACCCAGAACACACCTCTTTAACTTGTCCCATGAGTGTTCAATGGGGTTCATATCTGAGCATTTATTCTTGCTGGCATTTATTTTTAGCTATGAGCGATCGAAACCTTAAACACAAGGTGGGCCCGTTAAATGTGTCAGGAAGTGTATAGTACAAATAGAGAATTAGATTAATTATCTGCATTCCTAGTCTAAGAAGGGAATTCGACGTGTGTGTTCTACCGCTTTTAATGGGCTGTGTTCAGAAGCATTGTTGGAATGATATCCTAGGCTACTTTCTACTATTGCAGGAAGCTCATCTCCACAGCCCGGAACCTTAATTTTTATGCACAGGTTTCAGAGAAACCTGCCGTGGTTTTCTCTAAGGATTACATAGGGTATGGGGACGTGAGCGCAACCTGTATACGACGCATACAATGACAATTTCTATGCTGCTATCAGGACCATGCAGTATTAGCAGCACTGTTCTATATACATAGTTATGTATCTGCATAAAATTTAACTTCGTACAACCACACACCTCGTGCTTTCCGTATGCACGCACACATATTATAGGTTAGTTATTACACTACGGTATAAATACATATATCTATTCCGTATGCTTTTGCCCTGTGCCGCACAATCAAGAATACTAGTAAAGAATTTTAACTAAAACCCAAACTTCATAGCTTGATTACTCTATTGTTAACGAAATGAGAAACAATTTCGTGTGGCAAAGACCAACGCATGACTTACAAAGAACCGTGTCGCTCACAAAACGATACGGCAGGAGAGCGCTTCAAGTCTGGTTGGCGTAAGTTGCCAAACATTCCTGACTTTGTAGCAAACATCAAAACTGTACTCGCCATTTTAAAATGCTTCGCAAGTACGCGACACTAGCGACAGTGATATGTCACCGCCCAGTCGTTTTTGTAAAATGAGACCGATGGCTCGAAAATTTACATAACAACCGCTGAGTGGCAGAGGCCTGCCAATATAGGTTGTCGTGGTTGAAACACAAAATACAATGCAATGTGAGTGCGAGAAAAATAGCGAATCGATAGTATTGTTAACATTGATACCGCTGTATTGGCCATGAGTAAGAGATGCGTTTTTTAATCGACTCTAAAAAAGGTGGAGGTTCTCAATTCGGATGTTTATTTTTTTTATGTATAACGAACGAAAGAACTAAAAACATTCATACTAGTAACAAAATTGTATACAACCAGCAACGTAAAAGGCGTTTCACCAGTTTCAAATTAACACCAATTTTTTTTTAAACATAAGTTTAAGTTTTAAATGCACTACATTAATATGGGAACACCTCGGAAGTATACGCTCAAAAAAAAAAATTTGCAAATCCGTCTATATATGACGGAGCTATGCCTGAACATACATAAAAAACAAAACTTCTCCTTTTTGAAGTCGGTTTAAAATAGCAGTTGTCATGTCTAGTTTAGTTCATTATCATTGTGGGCGTATACATTAGGCGCGTACGCACACATTGACCGCCGCGTTCCAACGAGCTGCTCCTCCATTTCTACTATGCTAGCGACTTGACCGGTTTTATTTTGAGAAGTAGACTGTACTGTACCTGACAAGTGTCCTTGGACTTGGTGTAGTCTCCGTAGCACATCTGCGTGTTCTCGTCGAACCCTTGCTTCATCAGTCTCGTCACTGGAAATTTCTCGGAACACTCTTTAGTAGTGAACTTCGTCAAGGTTACCTTAAAATAAGATAATTTATTATTTTTAATATTTTACTACCATATATTTTTAATATCATTGTCACTCGGTTTAGTTTCACGAGTAAGATTTTATGAGGAACTGGTTGATGCTAGGTAGTTTAGTTACTAACCTTTTGCAGTGTTTCCGAGGTACCGCCTCTATACTCCAGCGCCCCCCATCCAGTGGCTATAGCCTTCTCGTACTTCTTCTCTTTCCCTACGTCCAAGCACGCCGGCACTGCATACTGGTGTAACTTTATTCTGCAATTAATAAAAAAAAAATGTATCAATGCTTGGGTTGTGGAATGAGCTCCCTGCCAAGGTTTTGTCTAAGGACTACAGTATGAGGTTCTTCAAGACAGAAATCGGGCGGATCGTTATCTTGTTTGCCACCTTAGTGATAAAAAAATAAACATAAAATTACGTGCTTAGATATCTTCATTTTATACAACCCTAGTATAGTTTTCAATGTCTCTTTATGTTATAATTAGTAACCAACCGTAACTCCTGTATCAGCCAGTTTAAGCCAAAATTTGCTGAATTCGACCTCAATTTCGTTTTCGGTGAAGAATATGTAATTTTACAGACAAACACGAATGTCGTCGATGCCATCAGGTTAAGGTAAGTATATTCGAAAATTATTGTACTCTTTTATTTTTACTGTAATTTAAAAATATTTTTATTCATTTACATTTTAATTTTATGTATTTTGATAAAACATTTACAGTATTATGTGGCGTTTTAGCCAAAGCAAGGGGTTTTATGATCAAACACCATGACATCAAGACTTCCTTAGAAAAATGTCCGATTCAGTATGACTATTTTATTATAAGATGCAAGCCTCAAATACCCAATGGCCTAAATTTTATACTTACTGCATCTCTGTTTCGAGTAAAGCGATGTCATTATATTTGGATGGAGGTTTGAAGTTTGGATGTTTGATGATCCTCTTGATCTTGTAAACGTCGGAACTGTCCACCTGATCGGAACGCTTAAGCTTCCCCAAAATAGCGAACGATACATTGCCACTGAAAAAGAAAACTAAATCATGTTAAAATAATTCTAAGATCATCATGATAGAGGTGAAATTAAAATTTCATGGGCGTAGAGAGGTACAGGCAGGGGGAGGGGCAGCTGCCCCCCCTAGGTGCCTATTACCTGAAGGAATTGGCTCAAAATGAACATGTTTACGATATTCAAATGACATTTTCTATCAGGTCTGCCCCCCCCCCCCTAATCCAAAAGCTGGCTGTCATGTATAAAGATACATACTTGTCAAGTTTCGATAACTTAACATCAGAAAAAAGTCAGTTTTTAACTGGTAGTATGACAACTTACTAATCTCTAGCAAAAGTGCAATGTCCAGCCGTAAGAATGTATCTGTCACTGATAAGGGTTCCACCGCAAACCCACTGAGCCGTAGCACTGTTGTCACCGAAACCTAGAAGAACCTGGAATAAATCAAATCAATTATTATTGTTTTTACTGTAAGATTTAATTTGAAATGTTTCACTCTTCGTCGTTTTAGACGGATGACGTCTACTGCTGAATTTAGTAGCAGTAGATAGTCGGTGGTAGACCAGGGATTTCGATTTTACCTTGCGCGTTGAGTGGCGGAGGTTCGAGCCCCACACGTGTACCAATGAGTCTTTTTCTTAATTTCTCAAGTTCATTGTGCGCACCACTGGCTTTTAACGGTGAAAGGAAACATCGTGAGTAAACCTGCATATGTCAAATAAAAGGCATATGTGAAGTCCACAATCTGCACTGGGTCCGCGTATGAACTTTGGACAAAATCACGGCAAAATACGCTGTGCCCCAGCAGTGTATAAGGGTATGAGGTTGATAAGGAGGAGATAGAATCGAAAGCCTTTTCATAGTCCTCAGTTTTACGTAGTCTATGCAAAGAGGCCGATTATATTCTTCTGCGTTGTGTATAATCTGACAAAGTGTATGTATGGTCTATGGCCTTTCTGGAGACCAGCTTGTTCGGGAGGCTGGAATCTGTCAAACCAAACAAGACGATTCGTAATGACCCGAATGGAGCAGACGTGTCCTGAATGGACATTGCTTAACTTTAGCACGTAGGGTGCATAGTGATGTACACGTATGAAATAAATGCTTCGGGTTCAGATTCAATATGATTTTCATTCATTAAAATTCATACATGTTTATGAATTTCAGTAGTTTGTGCATGCATCTGTGCAGGTTTAACAAATATTACTCACCATATGAGGGAACTCCCCCGATGCAGCATCCACTCCGCCCACTATGAGCCCGTCGGCAGAGTGATGACAGTGGTTAGCCCGACTCAAGTCCCCAGTTAGAGTTACACTGGTCTCGCAAGGATAAATAAGTTGTTCTTGATATTCTATGCACTCTGGAAACAAGAAATTCAACAATACATAGCCTATTTTATTACTACAAAAACTTGAGGTATTAGAAGATAAAAAATTATGAGAATATCAAGTTGTACCGTAGGCACAACTAGCAACATTCACTATAGTAATTAGAAACACAATGGTGATTTTGGTACCAGCTCGCCAACTTTGTCCGCCAGCAATCATTGTCATACAAAGGGGTCTTACCAAGAGTAACAATATTTACTATTATAACTTATCTAAAACCCTAGCCTGTTGCAAGATATACATTATATGATCATGACTGATTTCACAAAAAACAAATTTTGAAACGAGCAATTTTGGAACCACTGCCATGGTAAATATTGTAACTCTTATTAAGACATATTCAACTATTTTTGTTATTGAAGCGGGTACCAAAATGCTAAAGTATAAAAAAATCGATTTCTATGTAATCTGTTATGTTTGAATACGAATATCTCGAAACGGCCAGAGTTTTAGGTCCAGTTGCCATTGTAAATATTGTTACTCTTAATTAGATCTATTCAAAGACAGTGGGTAAAATTATGCCTATTGAACTGTGTACCACGTTTTATACTTTTTTGCGCATTATCCTCTAATTGAAAGCATATAACATAGAAGTGAAAGATAATACACACACAGAAATGGATGATGAGAAGACCGAAGTGAAAGATGCAATGTAAGTAGTAAATATACAAATGAAAATGTGTAACATAAAAACCGGCTAAAAGCACATCGGTTAATTATTAGTACAGCATTTAAGATAACTCCAGTTTATGTACTAATATTTTGGATTCTCTCACATTCTTTTTGAAAGTGCTCTCAGTGTGATATCTTAATCGGCACTAACCACTAACCTAACCGCAAATGGCCACTTCGGGGCCGAATATTTCAAAACCGCGACATAGTTTGTGTCGTCTTGCTATACCGCTGATATAATAATCGATCACTGAACCATTTGAAATAGATAAAAAGAATCAAATGGATTATGGCGGCATACCTTAGCTTGTTGGATATACAATTATGTGAGAGGTTATTTATGTAAGTCGAAATTTCATAAGTCGGAGTATAATTTGGTCTAAACGGTGTAAAGAGCCAGGTTCTTCATCTTTTAACTTCCTTCCTTACGAATTTCAAAGAACTCAATGGCAAGCAGTTTCTTACAATGTGAATCCAGCATATAGCGGAATTCATCAATATCATCTTTTATATCAAATGGTTTAAGTTTTTCTATCCAATTAAGAAATCGGGTAACTTAAGAATAGGTTATGTCACCGTAGGATAAGTTAGGTGCGGTAAGTCAGGGTGAGTCGAGGTATTAGATAACTGTGTATATATAAAGAATATTACTTACTATCCCACGCTTTTTGACCAGTTTTGATACTTGTGAGGCTGGGAGACAAGGGCTCACATGCTCCTTCGTAACTGGTCTGATAGTCGTACACGGGCGGGATGTACTCTGTTGTCGTTTTAGTACTGAAATAACATTAAAATTAATAAATTTTGTGAAGTGAAAACTTATCATAATTTTAATAACCATTAAACTAATTTTTTTTTTGTTAAATAACAAATTTTGCAGGATTGTGCAAGTAGTTAAAAGTAGCCAATGGCGTATCAGAGAGGAGCCTAGATTTTGGAACAATGTTATCGTTTGCTTTTGTCAAAATTGTTTGTTTTAGCGTTGTATTAATTTAATGTTTTTATCAAGTGCATTATGAATAAGATTATTAAGTATTTAGAAGGATTACGATTAACTGTACAGAAACGTGGCCTGTAACTGCTGGTCTCTTAAATAAGCTCGAGTCGTTAAGCGAGCTTCAGAGAGAGCTATATTAAGTGTTTCTGAAGGCGATAAATCCGAAATAAGGAAATCCTCAAGGAACGAAAGTCACCGCACTAGATCAAATGGTTTGCAAACTAAAGCGGCAACGGGCAAGCCACATCGTTTGAGGATCCCATAACACATAAATAATGGTTATTGAATAGTGACAACGGTTCGGAAGACGCAACATGATAGACGACCTCCTACCAAGTGAACAGACGACCTGGTTAAAGCAGCTGGAAACCAGTGGAAGATGGCGGCTTAAAACCGGCCGCTGTGGAGACTACCTAACTTACTAGCTAAGAAGACGAAGCTTAATGTACAGAGTCATAGCATTATTCCGTAAAATCTCTCATCGGTGGAGGCCGAGGAGTTACGATTTCGCCTCGTTTCCTGAGTGTCGGGGATTCGAGCCCACCATGTACCTATGACTCTTTTTCTAAATTTATCAAGTGCATTTATTATTCACACCACGGGCTTTTTGGTTAAGGAAAATATCGTGAGGAAACCCATATACGGCAAAAAAGTCGTAGTATATGAAGTCAACAATCCGCACTAGGCTCGCATGATGGACTATGGCCTGTGGGTAGGCCGTGCCCCAACATATAGGACATAATAATGAAGCTGGTAAGAAATTACGTATATAATACGCGATACTCGTATTGGCTAGGTATTACTTATTTTGTGGCATTGATGCGAAATTTAACAATCTTTTGTACCAACACAAAGAATGGCTTTGACATCTCAAAGTACTATGACCTCGAGAGCGATCACGACATAGTTTGTAACAGTTTAAACCTAATTGTGCTTAACATTTTTAGGGGCCATACGTCCGAATGAAAACATGGAATTCTTTCATGATCACTCGTCTTGTCTGTCCGTCTGTCACATGGATACAATAGGCCGATTCGGTTGGAATTTGGTACACTGCACTGCAATAGTGAAAAAAGACGTGTAACATAAATAAATGGATTTTAAATATGGTAAATTAAAAAAAAAGTTGTGTAAACTATACCGAGTAACATATCAAATAAAAGGGCATTTAAAATAAAAGCCCTTTTAATTGACATGCAAGTAAATAATATAAAGAAAGCGGGTCTTTAAAAAAATGGTTCACAAAAGTTATTAAAGAAAATAGATGCAAATTGTCCACTTCCTTTCATTATCGCTGACACTACTGAACCTTTTTTTTTAATACAGAAATAGTCCCTTACTCATAGATTACAGAAAAACCGATAAGAAGCCTATGATCTTAAAATAACATGGTAAAATTTGTTTAAATTGTTGCATGAGATTTAATATTTGTGTAATGGTTACCGCCTTAGTGCGCGAGTCCGACTCGCACTTGATCGTTCTATTTATCTACAGCGTTTAATTTCAATCAACCTTAAATGCGGATTTCAAGAACCTGTAACGACCCTTAATACTTTGATTTTACACATAAATAATGAAATAAGTGATTAAATACGCTTTAATCTTCCTTTGACTTCAGAGAGCCATCATGAGTTGTTCTGGAAGTATTGACATCTATGTGACTATATATTATACGATTCAAAAGTGATTGTAAAATCCTTATTTGAATAAACCATTTTGACTTTGACTTTGACTATTTATTTTGCTTGTCAGTTACCACTTTGCTATAAACAGTACACTCAGCAATCATTGTACACCTTACCTGCTCCTTCGGTAATATGCTAGTCTCTGTCATCCCTACTAATTTTATAAATGCGAAAGTAACTTTGTCTGTCTATTACTTCTTTACGCTTAAACCGCTAAACCGATTAAGATTGAGACCCGGGAAAGGACATAGGCTACTTGAAAACGTTAAGTGTGAGTTTTTTTTTTCTATAATTGAGAAGTTACCGTTATTCAACACCCATAAGCGAATTTAGGGCAGGTGGACCCGCGGGAAAATTTATCATGGAGATAGTTTGAGTCCCGGGGAAGGATATAAGCTACTTGAAAACTTCAAATGTGAGTCAGTTTTTATTTCTATAATTGAGAAGTTGCCCTTGAAATCTTACACCAAAAACCGAATTTAAGGCAGGTGAAGCTGCGGGCAAAAGCTAATATAATGTATTTGTTGTTAACATCGTAAACAAAAGTCATGTTTGATCGTAACAAACATTTAACGAAGTATTTAGAACAGTGGAGTATACGAGTTTGCTTTTCTTAAATTCCTTAATTTTTATTAAATTTAATGTCGCCGCAACCCTTATTAATTGATTTAAGCATTTTTTTTTAATTATTAAGATTTTTTACATCTAGGTAAATGACCCGAGACTAGATAAACTCAGGTTCTTTTTTCAGTAGTTTATTACGCACGTGATTAAAAAAGCCATTTGAGCTATTATTTATTAACGCACGCAACTATTGGAGACACCGCACTTGTCGCTGTTGTCTAAATTGTCAAAAATGACATGTTAATCTCCATTTTCATTTAAATTGTTAATTTATTTGGAATGTCCTTATGTAGACCTTTCATTTGATACCAAACAGGACACATTTAACTTAATTTGTTTTTTAGTTGTACTTTTAAAATTTACTTTTTAAAAATATATTAGATTTACTTGTAATACGATGACATATATACCTACTTTATAACATACTGATTTTTTAAATGCATCGAAGACACACCTATACAATGAATTAAAGGAGTTAGTTATAAGGGGAACAGATGAACTTTTAATAATCTAATCACTTTTCTCTTCTCCCACTTCTCTCTTTAATAAGGGTTATGGGATAGGTGTGTAGGTAAAGATAAAGTACATACGTTTGTGGTTGTGGCGTAGCGACAGGCTTGGGGGCAGATGTGACGATAGGCGGTGGTGGTGCATCATCCACGCAGCAAACCACTGGGTCAGCCCCGTCGAAAGTGCATATCTATTAAATAATATGTGCATTTTAATAGGAGCTCGTGGCCTAGTAACCTTCGGAAACAATAAACGTAGATAGCAACTACTGGCTTATGACAATTTATTTGGGTTATGCGTAGCGTGGGTGTGTAGGTATAGTAGGATATTATGTTTAAAATTTGGGTCATTTGTTATGTAGATATGTGGTATTAAATGTTATATTTGTTATTTGGATTGTATGTTATGTGTGTGTTTTTAGATGTTATGTGTATCATTATTTGGGTTGTATCTATATTATGTTCGTGCGTGTGTTTTAGGATGCTATTTGATTTCAGTCGTGTATGTTTATATTAATTAAGACCTTATTTTGAAATACTTAATTATTATGGTATATATATAATACCTACTTGTGAATATATTGGTGGCAAGTATACACAGTATATATGTGGGATGCTGTTCAGACTGAGACTAATAATAGGGTTACCACCAGACGTCGGAATTAGTCCAGTCACGATTTTAAGGCACTTGTCAGGATTCTGGCCGAACTTTAAGATTGCCAGATTTTTCAACAATAAACACTTATAATGGAAATATGTATAAAATTTTTGAAAATACTTATTTTTGTGTTCTTAATAAGCATTGATCTGAAAAAATCAAGGTTCATACCAACATCGCGCATTAAAACAAAAAAACTCGCGCTCGTTTGTACCATAAATCAAAACTTCTTTTAAAAATCTGGGTTTTGTAAAAACAAATAAATTTCCATGTTGTAACCCTCTGAGGGTAAAGTTTAAAGAGGAGGTTTCTTAAATGTAGGAACACTCACCATTTTAATATCTTAACAGTTCTGATAAAAAGTCTAACATCCCAAAAAACTACAGACATAGTCACATAAACAAATATGTTAAAAGTTCAAACTATAAGTTGAGATTATCAAGAGACTGATTGCTTGCCAGCCTTCGCCCTTCATACGTCCCCACTGTTGGGGCACGGTCTACCCTGATAAGCGGGGGTGATTTGGGCAATAGGCCACACTTGGGCCCAATGCGGATTGTGGACTTCACATACGTTTTTTTTTTTTTTTTGACGTATGCAGGTTTCCTTACAATGTTTTCCTTCACCGAAAAGCCAGTGGCGTGAATGAATAAATCAGTGTACTTGTACATTTGTAACAAATGCTGAATAAGTCAAAAGTCAGGACAAATGAAAAGCCCAGACAGAAGACCAAATATACGGACATAACCCGACAAATCCGGATGGATGGTGACCCTACTCAAATGGATCCTACATAAAGTCACAGTATCTACCTACAACATATCATATCCTAGCGTGCAATATGTAGGATTCAAAAAACAAATGTGAATAGTTCAGTTTTCGTGTCACAAATGTATACCTAGTGAAATTTAAATTGTAAAGACTACTATATTCTGGTTATGGTAAACCTCATGTACTTAGTACAAAATTGGGAAAAAGAAATCACTATTCTTGCCAGCCTTCATACGTCCCCACTGCTGGGGCACGGCCTACCCTCTTAAGCGAGGGTGATTGGGCCATATAGTCCACACGCGGGCCCAGTGCGGATTGTCTTCTTCACATACGTCATTTTTTTTTCTTAACGTATGCAGGTTTCCTCACGATGTTTTCCTTCAGCGAAAAGCCAATGGTGTGAATAAATTAAACAGTGTACTTGAGAAATTAAGAAAAGACTCATTGGTACACGCCGACCCCGGGGTTCGAACCTCCGCCACTTGGGACATTTCACAAACCCCTCGGCCACCACCGACTCCAAATTCACTTCATTCATGTGACGTCAATTAAATCACTATTACAATAAATTAATTGATGTCACAATTATTTATGTTAACAGTTTCTTAATTGTACTATATGGTGAGAACCATTAACATGAACAAGATTTTTTTGCGTGTGCGTACCTAGCGTGTACATATCGAGTGCTAATTTAATAAAAAAAATTATTGTTATGATATTTCGTATAGTATTAAGCCCCTGGTATTTAACTTACCTGGGGGTTCTTTCTATTTCTAATGTCTTCTATGGCTGATTGACATTTTCTTATGTTGAGACACTTGCCGGCTACACCGTTTTTGTTGCAACTTTCACCTGAAAAAAGAGTTAATAGATAAAAATCTTTGACGTTAAGTGAAAGTATGTCTCTCCAAAATTTAGTATACACGAAGTAGTTATCGATATTTGTGGTAACTGTGTAATTTAAAAGCCATAATGTTGAGGAAAGTAAAATGAAATCATTAATTATAGAATACAGAAAGTAGCAAAAATAAAATGTTTAAATTCGAAAACACACACTGAGAAAAAAGTATTGTCAACTAGAAAACTTATCATAGTTAATTGGATACCTAATAGTGCAACAAACTTTCCTGGCCGCGGTCAACAATCAGAACTACAGTCGCCATACTGAAGCGGTGTGAACTTACAACGACACTAGCGACCAAACAGATCAGAGGGTCAGAAAAGTTTTCGCACTGTATATATTAATTTGACAGCTTAATATTATCATTAGAGATGTCAAACGAAGCATAAAAGAGAAATAAATGCTGTTGGAAATGGAAACATTGAAAAGTGTGTGTATAAGAAATAGTGTGATACGGAAGTAAGTCCACATAGAAGGCCACACCCTTACACTACGCGCTTTAAATCCTTCCCCGCACGCATACGTCCCGTACATCCTACTTCAGAGTATTTCAAATGCCTTTGGAACTTGGGGTTATGGAGTAAGCGTTTTGTATAAATGTATATATCTATGTTGTTCTGCCATTCTAGAGCCGGTCTACCAACACTCTGTTACGATCCTGTTACCGTTCTTATAGAACATGCACACATGTGCACGTATACACACAACATTTAGTTTTTGTAGTGTTAGTGGTAACGAATCACGCAGTTCTTATATGGAGTGGCCAAGATGTGCAAAAACAGAACAGTATTTATGAAAAAAAAAAGTATTTTATTGTTTTAGTGTTGTAAATACATATTTTCAGAACTTTACGCTAAATTAGTTAATACTCGGCATAAAGCTGACCCAAATTAAAATATGTAGTCATACTCAACAATAACAATAAAAATAAATAAATTTCTTTTAGTGAATGCAATGACCTTCGAAGTAGGAAGGTCATTGGGTGAATGCCAAAGTAGCTGGAATAGACTGTAGGTCATTTTAATAATGTTTTTTTTTAATACCGTGCATGGTGGCAAAAAACCGGTATTTTGGATAATTTATTTTCGTTGAACAGTGAGCAGAACATAACAGGAAAATAAAGTATTATACTGTTTTTAAGACTCACTGATATTAAAATTGTAAAACAACTGGTCTCAAGAGCTACCTTATCTGTGTTAACTTTGTTACCATTCAGCTTTATAAAGGACACTTAGGTTTAATGGCCTATCTACTACCTACAGGTGTGTTGTCCTGTTCACGGGAATGTTACCTGTGCCTTTATAATAGTTTATCTACATAGCGCTCTAGTTGTTCAGGAGACCTATTTATGATTTTGTATAAGAATTTTTAGTTTCTCCTAAGAGACCGGTAGAGACACCTGTATGACATTTTCAACTAAAGGCGTGAGCGAGTATTGATCGACTCTGCTATTTAATGGTCAATGCTTTACAGTTTGTTTTAATAAAGAGTACATTGTTTAAACAAGGGTAATTCCTCATATATTCAACTAAGGCATGATTTTCTTTCACACCAAATGAGATATCCTTGGATAGGTCTTTAAAAATGTATTTTGTATACTTTCTTTCCTACGATATTACGAGCCCAACTTATTATTTTTCAAAGAAGAGAATTTCCTAAATGTATAATTTTTACTTTACAAAAAATATAACACTTTATTACCGGCCGGAATCCTGACAGAAAAAAGTAGATATGACAAATGTTAACATCTGACAACCCTACCTATGAGTAAGTAAGTGGTCTCACTAAATATAGATCTGTTTGTCAATTACGTACGTATATAGCTATTACCATAACAATAACTTCACGATATTACCCACGTACAAAATGAATAAGAATTGACCGCAATAAAATGTTTGCGTTTCTTGAAAAGTTTTTATTACCTCATGGAGGATTCCCCAGATTGAATTCAGGATGAAATAAATAAAATATGGAATTCAAATTTATATACACGTAGATATATAGAATATATAGAAAGCAAGTTATATAATATTTAAATGTTTTTGTTATATTTGAATTGATTGAATGAAAGGTAAATTGCGGTTTATGATTTATTAAAAAAAACTACTTACTAGATTTCGTTTAAACCAATTTTCGGTGGAAGTTTGAATGGTAATGAACATTATATATTTTTTTAGTTTTATCATTCTCTTATTTTAGAAGATACAGGGGGGGGGGACACTCATATAACCACTTTGGAAGTGTCTCTCGCGCAAACTATTCAGTTTAGAAAAAAATAATATTAGAAACCTCAATATCATTTTTGAAGACCTATCCATAGATACCCCACACGTATGGGTTTGATGAAAAAAAATTGAGTTTCAGTTCTAAGTATGGGGAACCCCCAAAATTTAATGTTTTTTTTCTATTTTTGTGTGAAAATCTTAATACCTTTCACATAATACATCTACTCACCAACTTTCAACAGTATAGTTCTTAAAGTTTCGGAAAAAAGTGGCTGTGACATTCGGACGAACAGACAGACAGACCGACATGACGAATCCATAGGGGTTCCGTTTTTTGCCATTTGGCTATGGAACCCTAAAAACGATATTTTAAACCTTAAATTTAGAAATTAATGAGCCCCGATAAAAGATATTTTCAAAGTTTTTAATAGTTCTACCTTGGTTTTTACATGGACTATGAGACCATACTGGGATTTACCAAAGCGGGTAAAATTAAATAATCATTCGCGGGTTTTCATATTTGTTCATTGTATTGACACAGTATGGCGGTGTTATTTATTCGAATGTGTAATGGGTTGTTGGTTTCACCTATATAGAAAGCTAAACAATAGTGGCCTAGCAGGTAAACACATGACGTAGTTTTGCAAATTTGTGTTGGGCAGGTACAAGTGTTTATTTTTGATATGAAATGTGATAAATGTAATTTTATTATGATATTAGTGTTCTGTATAAGTAGGTTACGTTTGCACTGTCGGTGCTCTTTAACTAGTGAAGTTAAAAAACGGACAAGGGTGAGTCTGACTCGCGCACCAAGGGTTCTGGAATAACTTGCATGTACATTTTGTTGGATGCTTTTATTAAATTACGATTGAATTCATTAATCCTTGATTGATATAAGAGATTTCCAACTTTACACTACACTATAGTCCAAACTGGTTATATCGGAAAAAAAACTTTAGAAGGAATCATCATTTGTTTACGAAAGTTAAACTTGTCACGGTCCAAAACGTAGTCACCTGTCCCATGTCATATATATCCTTTATCTTTGTTTCAGAATCGATTATTAAACTATAATAACATAAGATGCAAATTAAAACTATGGTAAAATTGCACTTTAGGGACTTTGATCACAAATGGGGGGAATTTTTTTTTTTTACGATAAATAGCTATTTTGGGGCCTACAAATTAATAACATAGGGCGGAAAACATTTTTTTTTTCAATAAACAGCTATTTTGGGGGTGCCCTAACAAGAGTTCTGGGTCGAAATAAAAAAATAACCACGGAGGCTAAGGCAGGAGCTTGCTTTGCTTCGCTCCTGCCCTAACCTTCTAACCTAGCCCGGCTGTGTTGGGGTGCCCTAACAAGATTTCTGAGTTCGCGGTGTGTGTGTGATGTGTGTGTGTTTATTGCTATTTTTACTAACAAAGAACTTCGTGGTTATTTTTTTTATTTCTACCCAGAAATCTTGTTAGGCCACCTCAATAATAAAAAAAAATTGTTTTCCGCCCCTATTCTATTAATTTGTAGTCAAAATATAGCTATAAAATAGCTATTTATTGTAAAAAAAAATTTCCCCCCCATTTTTGACGAAAGTCCCTAAAGTGCAACTTTACCAAAACTATTGATTAATGTAAAATGGAATTATCAACAAAGTAAAGTTACTGTACAGTAATATAAAGAGTAAATCGGACCGCGCTTTTTTTTCTTGCGCGAACAAAGGCGAACAGTGACCTTTATGATTTAGTGCGCGCGAAGATTTGTCACGTAACACGTTGTATACTTTCGATATATAGGTTTTTTCATGAGCGCTATCACCATCCTCCGACCCACCACGTCGCGTCGCATGCATCGCTCACCCTGGGTATCATTTCGTATTCGCTCAGCGTTTTTTTAAACTTTTTTTCAAGTTGTTCAACAAAGGAGTTCAGAGAAGGACTAAATAGCCAAATAACATTCGCCAAGACCGCTAATATTATTTATATAATATTTGTATGAAAATTTGCAACTAATATAATAAATGCAAAAGTATCTATATTAATCCTTCGAAGAATAAAACTGAACCGGTTTGGTGGAAATTTAGAATGGACATAGAATAATACCTTAAGTAAAAAAGACTACAATAGTTAAAAAGTTTTAAAATTATAAAACCTAAACCTACCTTCGTAAGCCCCATAACTTGTAGCTAACAAATAAAATAACACATAAACTATATAACTTAGCATTGTTGTAGGTACACTTAACTTAAAAACACAGAAGTAAAAATCAAAAAACAAAACAGTCTCGATCAAAAAGTAAACACTAAAACATAACACACATTAGAGGTTTTAATGATTTTTTTGTTAAAATCGCATTCTTTATTTGTTGTTTTTCTTTTCTTTTATCTTCTAAAGGCAACGATTTGTTTTGTGGCGGATGTTGTACTGACTGGTCAAGACGCTCATTGTGTTGATGTAAATAACTGTTGTCGAGTTAAACCGGTACACAATTAGCGTCATATCATGTAGGGTTGTCTCTTTATAAAAAATATTTATAGGAAGTGTTTAGTGGTGGTAGTCATTTAATTAAACTAGACATGTTAAAGTATGATTATATCGGATGTAATCATATATAATACAATACAATACAATACAAATATCCTTTATTGCACAAAACAAAAACACAAACTTATTGTAAAAATAATATTAAAAAACATGTACAACAGGCGATCTTATCGCCAGATGGCGATTTCTACCAGATAACCTATGTTGGTATTGATATACAAATTTAAAATATTGGAATGGTAGGATGTGCAAAATTGTACAAAAACTGAAATAAAGATATAAGTAACATAGAATAAGAATAGTATAAATTACCAAATAAATAAATAACTACAAAATACATAAATACCCTTATACATAAAATATAAAATACATAAATTCCTTACATAAAAATACATAAACTACACATAAATAAAACAATCATAACTTAAATATTTAAGTGTCTACATCAGAAGAACAGAGGGAGCAAAACAACAAGGTTATGCGAGATTTAAAAAATGCTTTTTCACTTGTGCTTTGAAGGTTGTAAGTGATTGTGCTTTTCGGATATCTACTGGGAGAGAGTTCCACAATCGCACTGCTTGTACGGTGAAGGAATCATCGTAAAATTTTGAGTTGTGACTCGGTGTATTAAGTAATAAATTAGAGGAGGAACGCAAAGAGGCATAGTAACCAAAACGCTCTTTGAGATAAGAAGGGTAGCTAGGATTGAACAGCACACAGTAAAGAAGTGAAAGGATATGAGCATTCCGGCGAAAACGAATTGGGAGCCACTTGAGCTTCACGCGGAAATTGGAAATATGGTCATATTTGCGTAATCCAAATATAAACCGAATACAGAGATTTTGTAGTCGCTCAAGTTTGTTTAATTGGTCTTCAGTTAAATCAGGATAGCTAGCATCGGCGTAATCGAGTATGGGAAGCAAAAGAGAGTGTGCAAGAACAATTTTAGTGTCCGTGGGTAGGAAATTTTGCAGCCTTCTTAGGGAACCTACAGCGGAAAACATTTTCTTACTGACCTCGGTTATCTGTGAAGTCCAAGACATACTACTATCTATAATAATACCTAGATTCTTAACCTGGTCATTATAAGGTATAAATACATTGTCTACACAAACTTTTGGGAGACTAACCCAGTTTATTCTAGACATAAACTTTGGACTGCCTAGTATTATGGCCTGGGTTTTTGCTGGGTTTATTTTTATGCCAAAGGCTTTGCTCCATTCTGAAATTTTGAGGAGATCAGAGTTTATCAAACCTATCGTTTGAAATAAATCATCAAAAGTTGTTTGATTATAGACCTGGAGATCGTCTGCATACATGTGGTGGAGAGAAGAAAGTTGGTGAGTAATTGAATTAATAAAAATCGCAAATAAGAGAGGAGATAAAACACCACCTTGCGGAACACCGGCAACTATGTGGCACCAATCTGAAAAAATGTTATCGAATTTGATACTTTGCCTACGTCCACGCAAGTAGCTCTGAAACCATGCAACCACCGTTGGAGATATGTTAAGAGAACGCAATAACTCCAACAACACATCAAAATCGACAGTATTAAATGCATTACTAAAATCAAGTAACGTTAATACTGTGAGCTGTTTATTGTCCATTCCCATGCGAATGTCATCCGTGATTTTAACTAGAGCCGTAACAGTACTATGTCCTGCACGAAATGCTGATTGAAGAGGATTTAATAGGTTATTTCGTGTCAAAAACAGGTTTAGTTGTTTTTGGACAAGACGCTCAAGGACTTTGGATAAAAAAGGAAGAATAGAAATAGGACGAAAATCAGAAAGATTAGAAGGATTCGATTTTTTTGGCAAAGGAATTATGTGAGCGTCCTTCCATGCCATAGGAAATGTACAACAGGAAATAGAATGATTAAGGATTTTTGTAATTGTAGGACAGATAATATCAATTATATAAATTATCATGTTACGGCTTATATCGTCGTTACCGACTGCATTGGAAGTAATGGCGAGAACGTTCTTCTTAACATCACAATCGGTGAATTGTGTAAAAGTAAAAGGAGAGAAATCAGGAGTTGGTAGTGAGGAAAGATTATTTAAAGTATTGGTTTTCGCAATACTATCAAAGATAGAAGAGGAAGTGAAGTGTTGATTTAGGAGATTAACATTGATGTTTGGCGGAAGTGAATTCTGAGATGATTTGCCAACTCCTATTGATTTTAGAAATTTCCATACTTTAGACGGATTTTCATTTTCAACTGATTTATGAATGTGGCGTCGCTGCGCGTCTCTACACATTGTATTGCAGCGATTCCGTAAAAGTCTATAATTTTCTAGATTGGCATCAGTAGGATTTCTTTTATATTTGGATTTAGCATTGTTTTTCTTAGCCATCAGTGCTTTGATTTCCTCTGTTAACCAGGGAGCAGGAAGATGTTTTACTCTGACTGGTCGGATAGGTGCATGCACATCATAAAGTTTAGTTAACATCGAGTTGAAAACCATAATTTTTTCATCAACTGAAGGAGATTTATCAATTACAGTCCAGTCTAAGTTGCTAGCATCTTCATGAAGAAGCTTTATATCCATGGCACTAAAATTGCGTTGCAGAAGTATTCTCGATTTTGCTTTTCCCGCGACGTTACGTGCAAAGTTCAACTAAATGAGAGCATGCTTGAACTTATTATACTTATAACTTGAATTATTCTCACTCGAAACTGTGCTGGTTGCATTTAGCTATTATATTTAAGTACTAGAGAAGTCGCTATAAACACACGTCACGTCACAGATAAAATACTAGTTACTAGGCATCATGTGCTATACGCGGAAAGTTCTGTTCCAGCCAGTGACTAAATGAACTGCAGCCCATACACTGCAATTATTAAGAGAGCGGTGGCTAATGCTATGTCGCCTCTATTACGTAGTTATGGAGGGTTAACAGATAACCGAATATAGGTTTGTTGCCTGATCTGGCAGTTAATATTATTTTTAAAAAATCCTTTGGAATGTCGAAGGGCCAACTGTAGCCCTATAGGTTTACATCAGATATGGAGTCACCTTTGACCTCAGGCGTAATTTTCAAAACTTATCAAATTATGGACACTATAGTTCCTTTCAAAACCGAGTAAAAAATTAAGGTACCTGCGGGTAATAAGGACTGTCGGCTAATAAGGCCTACCTCCTAAATTTTAAAATAAGAAAAGTGCAAAAAATATCACAATATGGGAAACAATCATAAAATGTTATTTAGTCTAAGAAACGAGAAAGAAAAATCAAAATATTATCATAGATCTTCAACAACAAAATGATTTTGTATAGTGCGAGTAATAAAGCCTACGTGCAGCATCCTAATTTTTACATCATTCGGAAGATTATTATTGATTTCTAAGGTAAAAAACATTTGTATGTAACTTTTTCAGCGCCAGTTTCTTTCACTTTAAATAACACAAGTATCAAATAAAATTTAACTAAGCAATTCTGTTATTTATTGAAACATAGGTCTTATTACACACCTAAGATCATATTTCCCGCACCTGTCTCAATTGTTAAAATAACAAGGTAAAAATATATTTTTCTTCCGAGAAACTGCAGTCCATCATAACAATACAAAAAATGTTACGGAGTTTAAAAAACCTAAATAATTGATCAAATAAATGAATTTGATATTACATAGGCCTTATTACCCGCAGGTACCTTACAAGACGCGATACGAGCCCAAATCAAAATATATTTGCAGTTTCTATCAGTTCCAGTGGCAGTCTTACGGCTCTGTCTTCAAACCCTCGTTATCATGTGTATTTGATAGTACTCATGAGAACAAAACAAACGAGCCCAAACTCGTCTGTCATTGTAGTTTCCATCAGGAAGTTCCAGTATCATTAGACCCTCGTCATCATGTGTAATGGAAAATCCTTATGGCAACAAAACAAACTAGCCGAAATTTCACTGTCTCAACTTGCCATCCAGTCCCTTCATCCCCGGTCCTATTTTGGATTTTTTTTATCTATGCCTTTGTCCTTCTCTGTCTCTTTGACTATCTCTGTGTTTCAGCTCAACTGGATGCTCTATTGCGACGTAAAAGAAGGACAAACTAACAAACTCACTTTTGCAATTATAATATTAGTATGTATAATAAAATCCTAGCTTTTCCCGTGGTTCTACCCGCCCAAAATTCGGTTATCGAAGTAGGATTTCAACGACAACTCCTCAATTATAAAAAAACAGACTCACACTTGACGTTTTCAAGTAGCCTATGTCCTTTTCCGGGCCTCAAGCGTGAAGAAGTAACAGACAGACAGATTGAGTTACTTTCGCCTTTATATGAATATGGATAGATACCTAAGATACATAGGAGCCTAATGTACATTGACGTATGTCTATTTACATATTGTGATTACAAAAAACAAACATACTATTTTTTGGAGAAATGACCGTCAAGGCCGTTCTTAACATTAATTGATTTTTGATTACATATTCAAATATCCTATTATATATCACGGAATAAAGAAGTCTAGGATAACAAGATAACGAGGCATGTATGTACGTTACCTGTCATCAACCGACTTCAAAAAAGTGTGGTTATTAAAACGCACGTATGTATTTAAACAACAGATTAATATTCATGTAATTTAGCCTATGTAGAATGTGCCGAATTTCATAAGTGTGTGTATGTATGTTCCTATGTACGAGTAAGTATGTATGTCTGTTTGCCTTCGTTTTTATCAGAAGCTAGTAATCGGATTTTGATTTCTTTTTTTATTGAATTAGGTACCTTTCAATCCCATACTCTTTAATTAATAGGGGTATACCATACCACAGCCTTAACAATCTTTAATTCAGTCGGCCATTGGAAGCGGCTAGAGAGCTATCGTGTGGTAAGACGCGCGGTAAGATTGGTGGCGAGACATATATTGTCACATGTGGCTAGTCGGGTGCTATCGAGCGAGTCTTACTTTTTGTCGGGTCATGACTGTCTAGACGATGTCAGATTTACGATGACTGTACAAATGAAATTTGTTTTTCAGCTGTGCTAATACGTTTGTACCTAAAAACTAAAAAAAAAAAAAAAATTTTGAAGTCGGTGTAATTTATTATTATAAATACTTAACAACTATCAAGAATATTTTTTCCTGTCATTTTCCTTGTTATGACTCCTCTTTATGCAAACAACTCAGGCACTGAGAATGCGAGGTCAGAGCTATTGAAGTTAGCAAGAGACAGGTATACTTTTAGGGTTACACTGCTACTTTTTTAAACGGTAAAATTCGGTACCAAAGTGATAAAAATCGACTAAGTAAAAATTGGACTTGCGTTCTAGAATTCCATTGTACAAACACATTTCTTAATCAAATCAAATCTAATAATATTTACTTAAATAGGCTACTTTTGAATCGTTAATATAAATCTATTATTCTCAAACATGCTATGATATCTGACCATATCTTGCTCAACCTTTTTTGGGATAAATCGTACTTGCAGTACAGTATTAGAGAGCAACCCGGAATGTATAAGCTCGAGCGGTCAAATATGAAATTTAAAAATTGAACGAACTGCTTTAAACCTGAACATTAATAACTGAATAGATAATTAATCAAGTTTTCATAACAAAAAGTAGAAAAATAAATCGACATTTGAACGCGGCGAATTGGCGGCAAAATTATCTAAACAATTTTATAATTGTTAATACAGTTTTTTACGCGCATGTTTGAGAAAAGAATTATGGAAGCCTTGGGCAAAACTCAGCATAACTGGACTCTATGATTTGGGCCGAGGTATGTTCACTCGGTTATGCTGCGGCAGTAATGCACTATAACAATTTTTATTTCTACTGAAAAGAGCCGGTAAGAAACTCAACTATTTTACTTATTTGTGTGTTAATACTTTTTTTTTTGTTATCGGCTTAGGGTTTCTACTGCTTTTTCAAATAGTTGGAGCTCTAGTAGTTTTTCCCGAGGGAAGTTTAAAATTCAGCTACATTTAAAGTTGCCTATGATGTCGGCTCCGTGGCTCAGTGGGGCGTAAGTTGGATCCCCGCACAAGACAAACCTTTCTTATTTGTGTTTTTCTTGAGACTGGGTGCTTTTTTATGTATAATATGTATGTATTTACAAAAAAAAGGATATAATACTTATATGTATTTGTATCCGTTGTCTGGTATCCATAGCACAAGCTTTGCTTGGTTTGGGACTAGGCAGGGCTGTGTGTAATGTCCAAATGTTTGATTAATAATCTGTTTGTAATCAAAGGTCCAACTATATTTATTTATTGATGATGTGTTAATTCAGGATGTGCTTAATGCATTCCAAACGTTAGCCAAGCGTAAAGGAATAAACAAACTAACTTTTTATCTGTGGCATCGTGAAGTATAGGCCCTTCGGTATCATCCGTGGAGAAAACTATTCCCGTGGAAGCTCCTAATCGGGATAAAAAGTATTCTATATATATCTTAACTTTTAAAAATAGCTTTTCCAAAAATTTAGGTGCTCCGTTATGGAATTTATTGTTCTAAATATGCGGAAAATGTGTTCCCGTAGGACAAAAAATATTCTTCATCTTTATCTGTGGCAAAAATTTGGGCTTGACATTTGATCCGAAGCACGGCGCGGCGTTATGACATAAAATATTCAAAATATGCCAAAAGTATGAATAGCCTATGTCACTCTTAGGCCTATAAACTATCTCTGCCAATAAAAACTTTTTAATAAAAACAAGTACCGACTTCAAAAAGATGCACTAAAATAAATCTATCTATGTTGTCTTTCTTTCTGTCCAACCTATTAATAACTAATTAATTTTAACCGCTATAAGAAGAACACTTTCATACGTACAGAATAATACGTGTTACAAAAAGAAAAAAAATGAGGGTCCCCATACAAAAACTCTAATGCTTATATATATTTTTTATTATTATTGTTAAACCAGTAAAAAGTATAATTAAAAAACAAACTTGCAGTAAAAAAATAATGAGCTCAAATTTAAGTCGAGCACGCGCTAAAAATTCCGTAATAGAAAATAAAATACAATCAATTGTGTGTCAACAACAACAAAATAAATGTAAAAGTATGTCGAGATGGATGGATGTTTGTTTTTCAATCACGCTTCAACCACTAGACGGATCGGGATGAAACTTGGCACACATAAAGGTTAGGTCCTGGAATAGGGCATAGGCTACTTTAAAAGTCACTATACGTCGCGGTGTCATGTCGCCAGAAGCCGTAAAGATGTGTCTCGTCGGGTTTTGGCGCTCGAGGTGTTGTGTGTCAGGGTAATTAATCATATTTGTTTTGTATTTTGGTAGGAATGATATTTTAATCAAAACTTAGTTCTAGGCATAATTTATTTCTGCTAAAAATCATGTGATCTTTTATTTTTAACTTCTTTCTCTCTCTTCTTATCTTCTTATTTGATTGCACTTCTTATTATTACCGTTTAGGAGAAGATCATTGTACACACCGATTGTAAAGCCACCTACCGGGTCCAATTGTAAATTCAAACCTTGCAGGGACCAACTCGAACGTACACAAAAATATCATTAAAATGCTGCTGTTTAGGAGAAGATCTGTGACACAGCAAACTGCAGCGCCACCTACCGGGTCCAATTGTTTTTCAAACCATCCAGGAACCTATCGAAATAATCAGGCAAAATTTTACCTAAATCGTTCCAGCTGTTTAGGAGGAGTTAGGTGACAAACACACGTACAAAAGAATTAGACGTAGAAAAAAATCGACTCACACTTGACGTTTTTTTCCTTTCCCGGGACTCAGACTATCTCCATGCCAAATTTCATATTTTTTATAAAGATTTTTTGTGTTTTTCGTTTTGTTTCATAAAAAGAATTTCGTCATTATAATCAAAATTCCATGTGATAACTGGTTGTCCGTTACTAGATTTAAGGTGTCTATTACTGGTGATTTAGGAACTTCATCTAAAAACTAAATTCTTGTTGAACGTCCTGTACGTAAAACATAATCTGCCATCTTTTTCATAAAGTTGCTTCCTAAAGGTAATAATACGCCTACTTAAAATGTCCATCATTGGTGCTGCCATCCTACCGACCTCTTAGGCTACCACCTAATAAGCTCAATAATTAATCTGGACTATTTTCGCCAGATAAGGCCGGCCTCTGACTTGGTTTAACGTTACGAAAACACCTATGACCGACGGTTTAAAGTACTGTCCTTTCTAATTTTCGTATAAAGTTTTGGCTACCGTACAGGCCATGATTTCCATGAATCGCTTCTAGCCACCCCATTGCTCTATCAACTATTGTGAGCAGATATCTATATTCATCCTTAGAAGTGGGTAGCGGGCCTACTATGTCAGTATGAAAGTGTTCCCACCTATTACACTGTGAAAATTTTTCTAGTGGCGATTTATTATGTCTGTAACTTTACTTTTTCTCACGAAATACAGGTTTTAGTCCATTTCCCTAGGTCTGTATTTATGCGTGACCAAAAGTATCTATTACTGACTTGTTTGCGTGTAGCCCTTATACTTGGATGATTTATACTGTGGACGATTTGGAATGCTTTGTTTCTTAATTTCAGCGATCATCTCGTAATATAATGTTGAAGGACATGTAATTGTCTTATTCCTACTCAATGCGTCTGCTGGTGAGCTTAAACTAGCCTTTACATATTGTATATTGGTCGTAAATTCGCCTATATACATGAGTTGCCTTATTCGTCTAGGAGTTACTTTTCCAGTATTTTTCTCGCGTACGTCAATGGCACATTCAGACCATGGTAGAACCATATCCTATAAATCTATATTCCAATACACTTTTACTGTCTATCCAGCGATTATCGACCGATAAAGTTGATTATTCACCCGTTTCGAAACGGTAGTTTGACAGTTAATTTTCCTTACCGTTAACTGTATGTAATGGAGTGTAAATAATTCAACATGACAGATGAAAAATTACCCTGAGCCGGGCGTTCCAAATCCACTTTTCAACTTCCACGTTGCGCTTTTGAACGTAACTTAATATGTCAGAGAGTAGCTGTCATATACACGGTAAAAAAGAATTAGTTGAGCCAAGAGAATATCGTTTCATATATGCACCAACGAATATTTACTTCATCTAAGATATTATTTCTCTTAAATATTTAAAATAATATGAAGTTATCACAAGATCAAATTTCATTGAACCAGTAAATAAAACTCTATCAATTTGAAACAATATTTAATTCATTGAAGAAAAATATGCTTCTTTATTTGAAACACTTAGTTTTCTTGGGCGTAGAACTTCGTGCTTTATTGCACGGAAGAAATTTCTAGTTCACACAAGAGAATAGTGCTCTTAACTAGACTACATCAGCTCTTAAATTAATAACATTATATTTTAGTTTAAAACAAAAAATGTTTCGGTTCAAAATGACATAGTTAACCGTCAAGATTAAATAAAGTTTTTTTAAAAAGCCCTACGCCTCTTTTCTGGAGGCTTGGGCCATATAGAGTCAGTCTACCGCACTGACTTAGTGTGTCTTAGCGGACGTTGTCGAGCTAGTAGTGCCCTACTGCAGAGGCACAGGCCTCTTTTTCTGGAGGCTTGGGCCATATAGGCAGCCTACCCCGCACTGCTACCCGGACTAAGGTAGCTAATTCTCGCCTTTAGCTGATTATACAGCGTTATGTTTAATTATAATTGTTATGACTATTTAACGATCCTTCTTAAACATGGAAGAAAAGCGGTCACCCATCCAAATACTGACCACGGTCGACGTTGCTCAACTTCGCTTATCGTTTCTGATAGACGAATGCGACTGTTTGCTGGATGCTTGTGGTGCGGCGGCAAAGAGGAGATCTCCTGCCAGGCGAGGTGTTATGCCTGGGGACCGCCGTGGTCCACTTATCATTCTGTTCGGTTTTCTATATATACTCATCGACAGAAGAAACTTTGATAGCGCGATGTAGGACGCGTGACGTCAGCCTTGCTTGTAGCGGTATGATTTGATCCGCTACAAGCTTTACAATTCTCAGAAAATAATTAACTGTAGGTTTCTCGCATAAACTGATACTAATTTGACGCACAAAACCCTACAATAAACAATTATTTAAAATTAAAAGCCAACACGAAATCCTATGAAGGACAGTGATGAGATTCATTCAATTTTGAAAATGCAAGTATTTACTTAAACGAAAAGAAAATTCGTTCAAAGGGATACTAGTTGATTAATTTCAACGAAAATGTTTAATATTTTAAAGCAGGTATTTTATTTGTTTCGACTAAAACAATAGTTTTAGCATAAAATATCAGATTTTGAGTCAAGAATCTAACAAATTCTGTTAAAATTATTATTTTCTCTAATTCAAAACAATATTATCTTAACTGAACATTTCACTGGCTTTGATTTAAGATACAATTATTTTCATCGAAAAATATAGTTTTTAATAAGTGACGTCGCAGATTTAAGAAAACCATGATTTTGGCGCAAAATAAATTATATTAAAGCAAAATAATTTTTTTTTTCAAACGAAGAAAAATAAAATGTTGCATATAAAAATGTATTTATTTTATACAAGAACATTAACTGTCTTAGGGTAATTAATTTAAGTTTGGTTGATCTAAAACGAACATTTATTTGGTTAAAAAAAAATTTGTTCATACGAAAAGAAGTTTATCAATTTCGATTGATAAAATGATTTTTTTTCTGGGAAATAATATTGCCTTCTGTGAACAAAATATGTCCAAAATAGTTGGATTTCTTGACTGAATGCAAATTACTTTGGTGGAATAGAACTTGGAAACTCTTTTTTTTCCGTGTAGAGTGTTAGAATAACGAGTGTTATAAGTATTATCTACAGGCAATTCTCTCAAATGAATTCCGTTGCAGATCTCCATTTCCAATCATCTTAAAAATATAAGAAGCCTTATATAGGTGTCTGTGTAAAGATATATATGTTGTATTGGCCTGGATCCTAGGACATTCTGAGATACAGGGCAATGAAGTTGCTGATTCATGCGATAGGAATGCGATTGTCTCTAGCTCCTAAGCTCATCATAAATTATAAGCCCACGACCTTCTTAGCTTAACTAAACCCCAAATTTTAAAATCTTGGGACTCAATATGGAAAGTTTCGAAAACTGTTAAAGGTAAGCAGTATGGTGACATTCAACCTGATATCCCATCGAAACCAAGGGTTTTTCCGTCATCGTGATACAAATTCGTTCATTTTCGTCATCCTTGTACTCTGGTTCATTTAGCAAAACTCAGGATCAGGGACAATTCTTTGGGTGAATGGAGTTTGGACGAGGGAACTATCAATCATATATTTTTTGAATGCCCAAAACTGTCATCATCATTTTATGAATTACTCCCCCGTAATATCCCTTCTATTAACCTAAAATGCCTTTCTTATGTTATGAATTAGATTACAAAGCGACACAATCCTTTACCAAAAATTTTTAATTATTGGTAAAGAACAGAAGGATTATTGGGGAACGACAAGTAAATATAAAACAGTTTTGTCTCAAAAAGTAGACGCCATATTGTATAGATATTTCAGTGACTTTCAGACAACTATTACTAATACTGCTAAAGATGATCAAACAAAAACGGATGGCAAGATTTCATGGGTAGATTTTGATGATTCGACTTTAAAAGAAGGTGTAGTTTTGCATGTTACAAATACAACAATTAATGCTACCAAACAGGTCTTCAATGTCACAGTATCCAAAACTGACGATAGCCAATGATTAAACATTAAACACTTAGACAAAAACCAGTTTTGAAGACAATTTTACATTAATTCGTGATTTTTCAAAGCACCAGATGATACAAATCATGATTCGGAAAAAATTAACGATTTTGACGATTTTTACGGTTATGAGTCAACTGAGAAAATAACAATGGCTCGCGCAACTGTTGCTCCAGATTTTATTCGAACTATTGGAAAAAAAGAGGCGTTCCAGATACTATTCTTCAAATTGCAGATAGTATACGGGATCAAAGGTGTGGTTGGTACGAACTCACAGTAGGGAACTCCTTTTGCAAAGAATTTTATTATCCTTATCCAGAAAGGGATAGGGATTTTGTGTTTGTTTACTATGGTTGGCACAACAAAACACAAGTTACCTTTGCAGGAAATTTGACTCCCTACAATGTAAATCCATTATTTTTGACTGCTACAATCGTATACATATGGGGGTCACAGGTGGAATTATGATGCGTTTACCACTGCAAAATAATTAAAGCCAAGAAAATTTACTAAGCCTCCTGGTGCTAGTGGTGTGGACCAAGCTGCTTTAGATATGTTGGCACCGTTAAAGCTTGTTGCAAGATGCTACCAATGCGGCCTGAACGAGACAGGTTTACAGGGAGGCTGCTATGAGACCTTCGAAGCAGGAGATCCGCAGTTCCAGAGACACAAGGAATATTACAAAATGCTTTGTTATAGAGGGGCTAAACTTCAGTCTGACAAAATGTTTAAACATCCTAATTTGTTGCCAGGTTGCTTCAAGAGGTACACGGACGTTGGGGTTTTGTATAATGAGAGAGGATGTCGGGCGACAAAGCCTCTTAAGGGGAAGAGCTTTGCATCTCACAAACTGGCTATGCTGGAGAGGTTGTTGAAAGGTGTTGAGACTGGATGCATTTCTTCTCCATACGCCATTCTCACGCCGTTTAGCAGGAGCGTGTTGCTGTACGTAAGATATCACGTGTGCGTCTGTAAAGGGGACTTCTGCAACGCTCAGAGTGGACTGGGCTTCAATCCAGTTCTGTTATTCCTTGTTTTTTGTTGTAAGATGATAGTGTGGGTTAAAAACACTATATAGTATAAAAACAAAAAAAACTAGTACTTGCTTTTGATAATAAATAGTATTTTATAGATACTTGGGTATCCGTAAAATATTGTAAAACGGAACCTTTGTGGTGAGAAGTGAGACTTATGATATTTGTTAGCAAGCCATAGCAAGGAAAATAACAGGAAAAAATATTCTTGATAGTTGTTAAGTATTTATACAAAGAAAAACAATAATAAATTATACCGCCATCAAATATTTTTTTTATTTTTAATTTGTTACGTACAAACTTATAAGGGGCAGGTGTACAACGGCAATTTCGCTCGAAATGCGTTTCTTCTCCATACGCCATTCTCACGCCGTTTAGCAGTAGCGTGTCGCTGTACGTAAGATATCACGTGTGCGTCTGTAAAGGGGACTTCTGCAACGCTCAGAGTGGACTGGGCTTCAATCCAGTTTTGTTATTCCTTGTTGTTTGTTGTAAGATGAAAGTGTTTTTAATTTAACCTAATCATTATAAAAACAAAATTAATTTTATTACTTACTTAACTATTACTTACTTGCTTTTGATAATAGTATTGTATAGATACCTACTTGCGTATCCGTAGAATATTGTAAAACGGAACCTTTGTGGCGAGATTTATGACATCTTTTAGTCTATCTGTATGTCACGACGCCTATATTTTCAAAAGATCATCAAGTATCGTTAATATTAAACCTAAACAGAATCTTGAAGTTGGATTATAGTTGTTCTTACTTCAAATATAAAAAAGTGCAAGAAGCTGACAAAGATGCATGTGTAACCAATCACTAGTATACCTTCATTCTAAATTTTCATTTTTAGTATACCACTAAGGTGGCAAACAAATCACCGCAGCCTATATGGACCTTGTAACGCCTGCAATTTAAATAAGCACTGTAACCTAGAAAAAGGAATTAACAATAACGGGAAAATAATTAACAACACAAGAATCACATAATGTCACTACAAACTACAACAAATTATTGAAAAACTTAGTTGAGATGTTAGTAGAGGTCGTGGCAATAAAAAAACAAAAAAAAACAATAATTTTTCGATGCTTTCGCTTTCTCTTGGAAACAGGAACTATACTTGTCCCTTTCTTGCGCACTCAGTTTTGTATATATTATGCATCTCGCGTCCTCAGTCATGTATTAGCGAATTCATAAAGAATTTATTGACAAAATCGACGACATAGTGGATCCGTTATCTTAAATTTAAAAAACTATGAGATAAAAATATTTGAATCTAGCACCCCTACAAACCTAACATAATTTAGATTAATCGAAATAAAAGAATGTTTGATCAAAAAAACCAAGTGAAGAAGATCTGATTCAGATGAAACAAATCGGTCTAATTTGATCTCAACATATCCAATCCCCAATCCAATCATCCAGTCCGCTTTCGCCCTTTTACTAGAATTTGTGCCTTTTTGAGTAGTAAACAAGTTCTATATCGTATCGCTCTTTTAGGAAGTGCGCGCGACGTTGCGTCGTGTTTCTATGTAAATGCGATTTTGATCGACTTCAAAAATCTAGTAGGTTATCAATTCGACCCATATGTATGTACCTAATATTGTCAGAATTGCACAGTATTTGTATATGTTAAGGTGCGTTCTGTTGACTGCTTCAATGCGTTTAATGTCATAATCCTGCCAAGTTAAAGACATAAATTCTGTATAACATAGTACAAATCTTGGCTAATTCTCTTTGGTAGGATTACCGCATTATGTACATTATGTCGGTCAACAAAACGCCACTTTAGTCTATACCAGCTTCTTAACATATGTGCCAAATTTGTATGTATGTATGTATGTTTGCATATCTCAAAAACTATAAGTCGGTTTGCAAAAATTGTTTTTCGCTTTTGCAATGTAGGACCACGTGAGAAGGTGTTTCCTCGGCTTCCATGCAGCACATGCATAGGGGACTGTCGGTGACACCGATATTGAAAAAGTGTTTGTTTAGTTGGCATACCAACTATGTAGCGTAGGTTTTACTACTAACTTGTAATAGCTTCAGCGACAGATTTGCGTCCAGGGATGCAAGAACATTCTTAGTTTGTCTGCAGTCCGTTTGTTCTGCCCACTGTTTGTTGTGTAGTTATAAAATAATATCGGTTATAACTTCACATACGAAATTAATAACAATTGACCGCAATAAAATGTTTGCGTTTCTTGAAAGGATTATATAACCTAATGGAGGATTCCCCCGATTAAATTAGTACAATAATATAAATGTTTAACGTCTATGAATGACATATTGAATTTCCGTTTGCTATATCTATATCCGTACTAATATTATAAATGCGAAAGTTAGTTTTTTCGTTCGTTCGTCTGTTTGTTTGTCCTTCTTGCACGTCGCAATGGAGCATCTGATTCAGCTAGAATTTGACACAGAGATAGGTGAAGGGATTAAGAAATGGACAAAGCTACTTTTTCTACCGCATTTTCCGCGGAAAATTTGAATGCCAGAAACAATTAAATTTTAAATAGGACTAACTAAAACCGAATTCCAGGTGGACGCACTTTAGTTTGCTTTTGCAAAATTTCCTACTAAAATCAAGACGTTACCGTCAAATAATAATCTCCGATAACTAAATTTAGCGCCGGTAAGTCGCTGGCAATAGCTAGTCTACTACTGTTATAATGACAGTGTCAATTTGTATGTTACGAGTGAGGTAATTTCTACTGGACCGATTTGATAAAAATCTTTTACAGTCTATAATTAATTAAGTATGCAAAGGTTCCGTAAGGTACGGGAGTAAAGTTTCAGGGCAGTGCTGGGCAGTTTTGAAGCCAAGTGGAAAAAAGAAACACGTAGGTACTGTATTGTCATCATATCCGTCCGTAAGATACATAAAATGTTTCCATCGATTTCTTTCGTTTCTTTTTATTTGTTTTCATAGAAGATAATTTTATGTACCCCACGTCTCATACTTCAGCGACCTATAAATCTGACGTTATTCATAAATACTTAAATGAAAATTGTCACAAAGTTCAAGTAAAAATCATTAGATATCTGCTTTATTCCTAAAACCACAGAAACTTGACAATCACTTGGGCTGTTTTTTCGGATCTGCTGTTCAGAATGAAATAAATAAAATATGGAATTCGAAGATATATAGAAAGAAAATGATATTATAAAGTTTATATTTAGAAATTAATGGATAAAACTCACTTTTAGCAATCATATCGATTCAATCAAAAATAAGGCCTACAAAAACCTTGGCTTTGTGTTGCGTACATAAGCATAGTACAATTGCTTAATGCATGATAAGTTATTGAAAGTTTGGCTACAAGCAATTGTACTATGCTTATATACGCAGCACTCTACAATTTGGTTGTAACGTGTGTGTGGTAGATAAGATTGAACGATTGCAAAAGTTTTTTTTTTAATTTTTAGAATTCAAAATAAATGTACATCTTGACACTTACAAGGACAGATCAATTGCTACTTTTTGATCTTATTCATGGACGTATTGACAACTCAAACTTACTTGATCAAATCAAATTTTCTACACCCATCCATCGTACAGGACATACAAAACTATTCTCTACTACTTATAGTCATACTAATTATGCGCGCAACTCTCCAATAAATCGTATATCGTCGGCTTATTGTAAGAAGTCATTATTTGCAAGAAGTCATTAACTGCATTAGGTAGCTCAGCGTATATCTAGTTGTAATAAAAAGCCTACCTATTTATTTTTGTAAGTTTTTTGTTAACACATTATTAATGACGAGTTTTGTTTAATATTTTTATTTTACTTTCTAGTAGAGGAATTATAACTAGTATGAAAAGCTGAGACTGCGGTTTAACGAATGTTAAAGATACTTAATAACTAAAATTATAATAAAAAATACATAGCTAAATGGTATGGTTTTATTTTTAAGTCATTTTCATAAATTTAATCAAAGTATAGGACTAGAAGTTAAACGCAAAATGAAAAACTAAAACTGTTTTATATTTCTTGTTTAATTTACCTTTTTTTAAAAATTTAGTATTAAAGTCATTAATTACATATTTTTTTGTTTTGTTAATAGCGAGAAGTCATTATCTTTTTTGATTAAATTGTAAAAACAAGGGAAACCTTATTTGGCGTAAATTCATTTCTACTTCAGTAGAAAACTAGATTACCTGCAAAACTATGTTTTGGTTAATTCTCTATGACTAAAACTTTTGAAGTTACGGCCAAAATAATGAAAACATAAAATTGTGATTATCTCGGAACTACATTTTTGCAGATAATTACTTCTTGCAATAAGCCGACGATATGTTCTACGCATAACCATGAACTTTCGGACATAGATCTATTCATCTATAGCAAACAATCATTTCAAAGCCGAGTCTCAGATAAACTTTATTATAATATTAAATATAGCAGTTCTGAATAACACACACATACTGTGCACATAGATACATAGGTCAATACACACACACAAATACACTCTCTCTCACACACATTCAAACACAAAGGTATATTTATACAACCTAATACCGACCAATACAAAATTTATATACAAAACTTAAATATATATATATATTCATATATTGTACTTATATCTATCTATCTCACACTAACTACGTAAAATATTATTTTATTATTTTTTACAACTCTTTCATTGTAATATAACTAACTATATAATACCAGTGTTTGTTCTTATATCTATTTCAATTGTATCAAATTCTCTTCGCATAACTGGTAAGTAGTGGGGTGGTGAAAATACATGCATCTTATAAGCACCATAGATATATTTCTCGGGGTCTAAAGGTATTATTCTTAACAATGGTGTCATAACATCTCCAACTATTTGCGGATCAATTATATCACAGTAAACAAATAATTGAGAAGGTAATCCTAAATGTAAATTGGGTGGGTATCTTCCAACATTTTTTGTTATTAAATTAGTTTTTGGTTCAAAGCCAAGTTGAATACTTAACTTTGATGATAACGTTAAAGATGATATATTTTTATCGTTAATTTGAACAGAGACCATCTGGGAAACTTTATCATAATGAAAGCGACAGTTTTCTTTTAGGTTTAAGGCTTTTAAAATGTTATCAATATTATCATAATTGGTTGCAGGTATATGATTTTTATAAATGACTGATGATATTGATTTATCCAAAGGAACTATCATTTTCTTAGTAATATACATTATATTTTCACCCTCTTGAACTGTAAACATACTACATGGGTATTGAAATTCTACAACTCCAACAGACCACTGTCCTTCTAATTTTATAGGTTTTGGAAGTTTTGTTGAAAAATTTGTAGTGGTATTACTCGGAAAATATTCCATTGAACTATTACTGAGCAAAGTTAAATAAAAATCTTCCTTAATCATATTTTTTCTATATCTTTTAATGATACCCAAGTATTAAATTTGTTTGGATAACCTTTCCACTTCACTAGTACTTGCTTTCTATTTCCAAAATAACGAGTGTGGAGTATTTTATCTATTTTATGTGGGAGAGTGGGGTTGTATATTACTTTTTGTAATTCTTTTTCATAAAATGTACCTGTAATGGGTTCATTTTGAAGATCTTTTAACGTATAAACTACCCAAGGTGATCTTCTTATAACTGAAGTAATAACAAATATTTCATCACTCCAGTTGCTCTCGTATCCTTTTTGAAATATGTGTTTATGTTTTGTTATCCTAACATAATCACCTTCTTTAAACCTGTTTAGAATAGCCTTTTGCCCTTTATCTCTATCATATAAATTATTCCAAACAGTCATAATATTTTCTGAGTTAACATCTTTGGGACACATTTTTATACTTGAATGATAGCTATGATTATAAGAATAAATCAAATCTTTTAAAATATCAACATATCTATATGTGTTATGATGTGTGAAATACCGCCACATTTTTGTCTTTAATGTTCTTTGAAAGCGTTCCACGATACTAGCTTTTATATCAGGATTGTTAGTGGTGTAATAGTTTATACCTTTACTTTTAAAATATTTTTGCACATCCTTAGAAACAAATTCAGTTCCCTTATCTGACTGAATGTGGTTAGGTAAGGATTTTGACTCATTAAATATACTTTCAAAGCATTCTTTTATAGTTATAGAGTTCTTTTTTTTTAAATATCTAGCAAATGCATATTTACTAAATACATCAATAACACACAGAATATATTTAAAACCATCATTATATTCAGAATAAGTGCGCATATCACTTAAATCCACCTGCCACAAGTCATTATAATTAGATAAAATGTACTTATTTCTAGGAAATCTATTTCTTACAGGTTTATGTAATGTGTAAGTTTCTTGTTCTTGCAACCAATTTTTCACTTGTTTTGCTGTCATTTTTCCCTTTAACGAGTTGATGAGTTTGTTAACACCTCCATATCCAGCAGGATGAGAAACATCATAGTAAATCTGATTTATTTCTAATAGGGGGTCCATTTTTCCCAGTCTATTTTTTTCTTGATTTTGTTAAAATGAGTCTTAGTAGGAGTAAAACTATTATCTGATTGCAATTTGTTAAGTAGAATTTCTTCTTTTATATCACCTAAGTAAAGTTTATTAATATATTCTAGTCTTTTTGGATTTCCAATATAAGTTAATGGTATTTTAATTTCTTTTAATGCTGATGCAAACTCTTGCCACCCAATTGGATCACTGTGTTTAAGTGGTCTTAGTGTATCATTCACCAGGTCTATAATGTTACTCCCTGGTATTTTCATATTATTGATACTAACAGTTCCATTGGTATCCCAATCTACCTTATTTTTATTTGAAAAAATTGATTCTATTAGTAATTCACCTCGTTTTATATACGTCTTAGGCATCAATTTCAAGAGTTGTTGCTTTGAATAAAATGGGGTTAAGTCAGTATCATTTATGGTTTTTGATTTTATGTTTGATACCTGCTCAGTGTCAAGGACTGTTTCCTTAATGACATCAGTATCTTTATAATTAGGCGAACTTTCTGTTTTGGTTATAATTGGTATTTGATATGGTCGTCGTTCTACTTCAGTAAAATGTAAATACCTTTGTAGTGTTTGTAAATACAAAATCCATTTTTCTCTATCTTCTACATTACTATTTAAAATATCTTTCATTTCACCATCTAAACGGGATAAAGTATTTAAAGCGCTTTGTGTTTCATTTTCCTTTTTAATTTTTTCTATCAAATTAGGTTCAATTAGAATCATTTTTTTAGCATGTTCCATTTCTGCTTTTATTTTCCTGCTAAGGTTTTAAAATTGAACTCACCAAGGCACTTAGAACAGATCCTAAAATAATAGGTAAAAAGGCACCACCCCTTTGAATAATTACGTTTTTTCTAAGTAGATTTCTTCCTTTACAAACCAACTTTCTCAATATATTTTTATATTTTTTTAATTTGTTTTTATCATTTTCCTTGACGGGTATTTTACCCTGTAATACGTTGTAAATACACTCACAAATAAAATTTATTTCTTCTTTACTACAAGATTTAAGTAAAGCTTTTCTATGTCTTGGTTTCAATACATGCAACGATTTTAAAAGTTCTTGATGTGTAGTCACTCTTGAATGCATTATTTATGAATGATTGGAATTTCATTATGTTTGCTGTATTTAAATCCTTTTTTAGGTATATATACAATGCAGTTCTGGTCAGAAGGAAATATTCTCGTTTTAAATCGACACATATCAATTGTGTCCTGTTTTAAATCTATCATTAGGTAGCCATGAGGTTCACTAGTAGCATCTTTGTAGGCATCTTCCAAAAATTTGATGTTTTCAGGTGAGACTTGACGTGCTAAGTAACGAATTTGTGTTTTATCTCGTGGATTTTTAAAGTAGACTATATAACTAGAGTTTAAAGAAATATCTCTCTGTCCTTTACCTTGATGGAATATATTTTGTGTAATATAGAAAACACTAATGTTTCTATGATGACTACCCTTTGTGAATATGTCAACAACACGACCATCAGACTCTCGCATGAGGTCATCGATTATTATTAGTTGTGGTTGTTCTCCATCAAACATACTGAGGTCAGGAATACCTTGGTAATAATTAACATTGTTCAAGTTGTATAACGGTTGCATTTCATCATAACACCACATAATATTAGAAAAATGTTGATTGCAAATCTCATTAGCATGTTTCACAAAATTTTTAACAAAAACTGATTTACCACATCCACTAGGGCCAGCTACAATTACTGTAAAGGGATGATAAAAATGAATCATAATTATTTTTAATGTGTGTTCTCTTTGAAAATGTTCAAATTCATATGGAGGAAAGCAATAAAAACAAACACTTATATATTAAAAACAATATAATTAATAATAAAAAAAAATTACAATCATTAGGTTACTTAATAATAGTTATTACCTTACATTTTTTAAACACACATAAACCAGATACAATTAATACTCTATATTATTATTATTTCAAAACTATAAGTTAATCTTAAAATGACCCCAAGCATATGTATCTGTTGAATTAGGTAAAATATATCTCTTGGTGTCATTACAGGATAGACAAGTTTTATTAATTTGTTGTGTAAAAATAGTATGTTTCACACTTCGAATCCTACACATTTGTGAAACATTTACATTTTTATTAAATAGACACAACTTATAATTTTCCAAATTCATTTTTTTTGTCACACTTTTATTTACACCTTTAGCTTTAGCAATAATCTTACTTTCAATGTCCATTGCATACATTTTTGATCGAAGTCCTACAAACTCCCGAAATACTTTACCATTGTTCTCATCCTTAAAATATCCAAGTTTCTTTTTATTTAAAAGTGGGAAACCATAAACATTATCACTAGGATAGTCTGAAGTATCGAAAAAACATTCTAAGTCAGATTTTATATCATTATAAAAATTATCTGTAAATACATGGTAAACTAAGCTATCCGTATCAGTGTATAATAACTTGACACTATTATTGTATTTTCTTTTCATGTAATTATAATGAAAGTTATACATCAATGTTTTTGATATTTCTAATATACAAAATCCTAAAACAAATGGTTTATTGAAATATACCTTAGTCTTTTGTAATTGTACAGCAATTAAAGACTCGGAGAATATAGATAGACTATGAAACTCAGGGCGAGCAATTAAACTTTGTGCACCTTGAATTTTTCCACGGTTTTCCCAGTGGGTTAACAATTTCACATTAACACGTTTTTCAACATTTTCCATAGTTTTACCAAAGACTGCATTATTCATAAGTTTATAAAAATCTTTTTCAAAGTCACTTTTAGCTAATGTTCTTAGTTGTGTATTTAAATCTATATATTTCTTCAACCAAGGACTTTGCTCAAACTGTAAAACTCTATGAACTCTAATTAATTTCATACCAAGTTGTAAACATTGCTTCAGATTTCTATAGTGAATAATATATTTAGTTTTGTTATATAAATTTGGTACTAATTTTTTATCTTTACTGTTACCGATTACGATGTTTTCAGGGCATAAAGGTAAGTCTGAATGAAGATCATGTAAATTTTCAGGGTATTCAAGATCAACTTTCAGTATGTATCCAATATCTGATGAATCTGATATATTGAAGTCTATGTTCGGGTTAACCCATTTAAAATCTCTTACAGGCAAATACTGAGACATTGCCCAACCATAGAGATTGTTTGCATCAAAATACATTAAGTAAGATTTTGGTAAGTTATCTTTGTAATCACCCATGTACTCGTTATTTGCCTTTCCATATCTGTTAGAACACTGTGAAATACCACCTCTTATACCAGACTTTACTATTTTATCAAAGTCTTTCAATAATTCCAGTGTTATGTTAGTACATTTTAGCATTGCATCCCAGCTTAATCCTGGAAGGGTATAATATTGTACAGGGTCGAGTTCATATATTTTGATACAAATTTCTCTAAAGTTTTCAAAAATATCAGTGAGTAACATTACATCAGTTCTTAAGTATAGATTGGAATAGTCCAACATATTTTTACATTTAAATTGGACCCAAACATTTTGAGCATGTTTATAATCATCATCTGAGACACTGGTATTACTTAAAGAGTTAAAGAAAGCGTCTTGATCTGGAAGAGTTGTAACTTTTAAGGATTCATAAGAATTAACAAATTCATAAGGAAAAACACCTTTCCTAATAAGTTTATTAAAATCATTTTCGTTTGGAAATTGTTTTCTTAATTCTATAAATTGATCTTTTTTTAGATTTTTAGCTAAACTATCTAAACTACTGGCCATGAATTTAAAGGAATCTAAAAACCGCAAATGTACTAAATGACCTCTTATTTTAAGTTTTTTTGAGAATGAAATATATTTTTCCTTATTTTGCGGAATGATATCTATTTCTCCATCTTTAAAATTCAAAGCATGAACAATAAAATGAGCATCATAATTACTTAGATTATGAAATAGAATGGGAATGAAAAAGGGAACACGATACTTTGAACTACATAATTCGTTAGCAACAACTCTAAAATTACCAGTATTCCAATCATAGTCTACTGTGATGTCATCACCCAATAGCCCTTCACAAATATAACATAATTGCGATTGTCTAATAGATTCCTTCTCTTCGTTAGTTAATGGAAGTGGACATTTTTGAAAACAATTTATCCTATGTATATTGCTAATATCTTTGTAAATGCTTTCCATAAACATTTTTGCACAATTAGGCCCTGTGTATGTTCTGTATGTAGACAGCTTATCATCATACGAACATTTTATATAGTATCCATAACTATAAACTTCATGTTCATGTATTGTTTTTGTATGTGACTTCGATGGATCAGGGTCACATGAGGTGACGGGTTTTAAAAGAGCTTCAAAGTCTGCATATATTACAAAAGGTAATTTTAATTTTCTTTGAAACTCATCAAAATAGATTTCATCATTATTTGTTTCCCGATTAAACCAATCTTTTCCTTTTTTATGAATTCCTGGTAATTCAGTAACAATATGAGCACAGTCATGTTTTTGGTGATTAATTAAATTAACTTTAGATTTAAAATATAGAAGGCAACCATCACAGATATGAATAGCATTATTTCGATTCGTTATTTGTTTACTTACCAAGCGTGATAAATTTTTTATAAAACAATAATGACCATTTGAACCATTGTTTAAAAATAATAAGTTAATGTGTAATTCTTTACGACATTTAGTAAAATATAATGGTCCAACGATGGTATTACATTTTTTTTCTTTGTTAAATTCTAATCCGAAAACATTGATACTAATGTTATTCTGTTTTTCTACCTTGGGTATATCCGATAATTTGATTGGGAACTGTATATTATTAAACTTTAGTCTATTTTGATTCCTCAAGTATGATGATACCCTTTCAGAACTTTTATTTACAGGATATAGTGCAGATAATAAAGCCCACTTAAAACATTGTTGATCGTTATTTTTTACATTTATGACTGCTTTTTTACGCTTAATATCTAAAGGTAATTCAATAAACGAAGACCCTCGTAAGGGATTGAACTTATTAACATTCATTTCTAAGAACTGAATTTTTTTTAAAGTCCATCCACTATCTTTTGCTTCGAAATCACTCATTTTATTTTTAATGTCTTCGCTTAAAGTTTCTAAATAATTTTCTAATTCGTCCCCTAAAGAAATAGTCCAATTTTTTGTTTGAAAATCGAAAGAATTTTTTAAATCTTTTGTTTCCTGTTCAAAATCTGCATGAATAATAAAATTAACTTTAACAATAGTTAACTCTTTTAAACATTCCTGAATAAGAAATAGTATCGACTCTTTAATTGATGCTATGAATACTTCAGGAGTTTGTATTTTAAGTGACTCATTAGCTTTAGGTGATACAATTCTATACGTTAAGACCCGAGACCCAAAAGCAACTGATATAACAGAGACATTATGTAAATTATGATTATGAATAAGACATTTTTCTTTGTGTTCCTTAGATCGTAAGTGCTGAGCATAGAACTTTTGGCTAACCTGTAATTCACATATTTGACACATAACGTTCTGTCTATGTGTTGTATTGGAAGATGATGACGTCGATGCTTGTTGTAAATCTTCAACACTAATATCAGCTTGTCTCTTCAAACCTCGACCGACTTGAATTGAAGATTTTCTGTAGGTATAACATGCTTATGTTAATATAAGAACACAAATATGTAACATAAAATTTAAATAAGTATAGTTAGAATGTATACCTGAATGTTTCCTCAACTTCTTTACAGATGTTAAACAGTGAAGTGTCATAATACGGATTTTCCAGAGCATTATCTTCATAATTCTCACACGCTCTCATTAGTTCTTTTTCTTCTTCTTCAAAAACATTTTGAAAAAAAAAACTTTCTAGTGACATGGTTGAAATAAACCAGTTTAGCTTTGCTTGTGAATGATGAATTAATAATAAATATAATGTTCGATTTTTCTCTTATATATACAAGTCGATAAGGTGATTACTATATTAGTTGATGGTTAATTAATAGTTGCTCGTTACTTATCAATTAGATACTCATAAAATTTTGTAACGATGGTTCTTATAAATTAATTTAGCTATTAGAGATTACTTTTTAAAAAACTGTTATTGGTTTCTGCTATTTGCTTCGTGATATCAAATATGATAGATACCCTTCGTTTGCTCATATTTTTCATCTTTTGTATCCGTATAATATTGGGGTGGTTTTGAGAGTGGTCAAGCGTGAGTCGCCACACCCCAGACACAGGGGTGGTTTTAAGAGTGGTCAAGCGCGAGTCGCCACACCCCAGACACAGGGGTGGTTTTGAGAGTGGTCAAGCGTGAGTCGCCACACCCCAGACACAGGGGTGGTTTTGAGAGTGGTCAAGCGCGAGTCGCCACACCCCAGACACAGGGGTGGTTTTGAGAGTGGTCAAGCGCGAGTCGTGCGGGGGGCAGAAAAGTTTTTAGGCGAGGGGTTGGGGTTGGAGGGTAGTGCGCCAGAACCAACGATGTATTGAAAGTGGTTGCTAACGACTAGCTAAAACTATTAAAAACTTTTTTAAAAAAAAATATTTTTGTTTTGCATTAGACCACAAATCATTAAATTCTTTCTGAGCCACATTAGGTTTTTTTCTTTTCTTTTATCTACAAATAAGTCTTTATACAGATCACCTAGTTAAGGTATATTTTGTTTTAATGCAAAACAAACGAGGTAATGGTTTACGCACGCGCGCGGGGACTTTGTTCGTTGCCTGGCAATAGCGAGTTAAGGTCACATTACACGCCGCGTTCGGTTTAGAAATCGCGCGTTTGACGAAAAATAAATACACGTGATATCTTGCTACAGTTTGTCAATTTTGAAGCTAAATGAATAAAAATTGGTATTTGGCCCTACGGTTGAACATGAAGATTGACATATTTCACCGTTATTGGAAAAAATCCCTCCAAGGGGAGCAGAACCGGGAATAATTTTTCTTATGAGAATTTGTCGTGGGAAATGCTTGTGTATTATAATTGATTATTACTATTACTAGGTTTGACGCGCAGCCGGTATTCAGTATCTATAGTTTATTGACTACTAGCTTTGCCCGCGACGTTACGTGCAAAGTTCAACTTAATGAGATCATGCTTAAATGTATTACACTTATATCTTGCTTTATTCTCTCTCGATCAAGCAGCCCTGCTCGAAATTATGCTGGTTGCATTTAGCTATTACCTTTAAATACTAGAGAAGACGATATAAACAAACGTCACGTCACAGATAAAATACTAGTTAGTGTGTCACGTGCCATACGCCGGAAATTCTGTTCCAGCCAGTGACTAAATGCACTGCAGCCCATACACTGCAGTTATTAAGATAGCGGCGAGCGGCAAGTGCGATGTCATCTTTATTACGTAGTAATGGATGGGTATCAGATAACCGAATATAGGTTCGTTGCCTGAACTGGCAATTAAGACTATATTTAAAAAAAAAATTGGAATATCGTTGTGCCAACTGTAGCTCTATAGGTTTACATACCTATATATATAGAATCACCTCACTTTTTTTATTGAATTAAGTACCTTTCGACCCCATACTCTTTAATTAATGAATAAGGGTATACGATACTATAGCCTAAACAATATTTCATTCAGTCGGCCATCGAAAGTCCAGACAGGACAGAGATATCGTGAGGTAAGTTACGGGGCGACACGGGGGGCGAGACATATATTGTCACATGTGGCTAGTTAGGTGCTGTTCAGCGAGTCATACTTTTTGTCGGCCATTACCATGACTGTCTAGACGTTATCGGATTTATCAAAGGCGATGACTGACTATACGAATGAAATTAATTTTTCGGCTGTGGTAATACGTTATATAGTCCTAGGTGTACGCAAAAAAACCGCAAATCGATGTAGAGTTTAGCCGTTTGGCACACAGGTACTTTAGAGCAAAAAAATAATTTTGAGCCGCAGTTCCTCAAAATATTTCCCTTGTAATAAAAAATTGTTTTGAAAAGTATTTTCAAAACATACCAAGGGCCTATCCAGGTAGAAGACGGCTCAGTATTTATCTCTAATATATACTTTAAATGATAGTTTATATCCTCATTTTTAACCCCCTGAAAGCAATTTGGAAAATATTAAAATTTAATATTTTTTTTGAATTTTTAAATACACTTACATAACACCAGTAAACAGAAGCAGCAGGGTACAGTACAGTTCACATAAGTCTCATAAAGATCTGAAGTTTAAGGAACCGTCTCACATTGCAATATTAGAAAATTCAAAAAAATACTATATAATAAAAAATTTAATATTTTCCAAATTGCTTTCAGGGGGTTAAAATGAGTATATAAACTATCATTTAAGGTATATATTAGAGAAAAATACTGAGCCGTCTTCTACCTGGAGGGGCCCAAACTTGGTATGTTCTGAATATACTTTTTGGAATTAACATTTGATACCACGATACACGACGGGTTTCTGAAAAAAAAAATAGTTTTTTTCGTTTTTATTACTATTGGGTTAAAAACACTATCATCTTACAACAAAAAACAAGGAATAACAAAACTGGATTGAAGCCCAGTCCACTCTGAGCGTTGCAGAAGTCCCCTTTACAGACGCACACGTGATATCTTACGTACAGCGACACGCTCCTGCTAAACGGCGTGAGAATGGCGTATGGAGAAGAAACGCATCCAGTCTCAACACCTTTCAACAACCTCTCCAGCATAGCCAGTTTGTGAGATGCAAAGCTCTTCCCCTTAAGAGGCTTTGTCGCCCGACATCCTCTCTCATTATACAAAACCCCAACGTCCGTGTACCTCTTGAAGCAACCTGGCAACAAATTAGGATGTTTAAACATTTTGTCAGACTGAAGTTTAGCCCCTCTATAACAAAGCATTTTGTAATATTCCTTGTGTCTCTGGAACTGCGGATCTCCTGCTTCAAAGGTCTCATAGCAGCCTCCCTGTAAACCTGTCTCGTTCAGCCCGCATTGGTAGCATCTGGCAACAAGCTTTAACGGTGCCAACATGTCTAAAGCAGCTTGATCCACACCACGAGCACCAGGAGGTGGCTTGGTAACTTTTCTTGACTTAAATTGTTTTGCAGTAGTAAAACCATCATAATAAAACCTGTGACCACCTCGAAAATAGGGTGACCACCATCTGTATACGATTGTAGCAGTCAAAAACAATGGATTAACCTCGACGTGAGTCAAATTTCCTGCAAAGGTAACTTGTGTATTTTTATGCCAACCATAGTAAATTGTCACGAAATCCCTATTCCTTTCTGGATAAGGATAAAAAAATTCTTTGCAATAGCGGTTCCTTACTGTGAGTTCGTACCAACCACACCTGTTATCCCGTATACTATCTGCAATTCGAAGAATAGAATCTGGAACGTCTCTTTTTCCAATAGTTCGCATAAAATCTGCGGCAACAGTTGCGCGAGCCATTGTTATTTTCTCAGTTGACTCATAACCGTCAAAATCGTCAAAATCGTTATTTTCTTCTGAATCAGGATTAATATCATCTTCTTTTTTTTCTATGTCATGAACTATTGTAATAATGTCTTTAAAACTGGTTTTTGTCATAGTTGTTAGTGTTAAATCATTGGCTGTCGTCAGTTTTGGATACTGTGATGATGAAGACTGTTCGGTTGTATTCATCGTTGTATTTGTTTTATTTGTATTTGTAATATGCAAAAAAACACCTTCTTCTAACGTCGAATTATCAAAATCTACCCAAAAAATCTTTCTATCCGTTTTTGTTTGATCATCTTTAGAAGTATTAAATATAGTTGTCTGAAAGTCACTGAAATATCTGGACAATATGGCGTCTACTTTATGAGACAAAACTGTTTTATATAAAGAATTTTTGGTAAAGGATTGTGTCGCTTTGTAATCCAATTCTTTGTCACTTTCCAATAAATGGTGGGATAATTCGGTAAATTTGTTCATGTTAGACATTGCATCTAATGATTCCGTTTTATCGCTTTTAAAACAAACTAATGGCGGAAAACACTTAAACATAGCTATAAATAGTAAAATGATGAAATGTCGAGATATATGCATTTTCTATTGCTTTATATAACCATTATACTTAGAATACTCGTTATTCTAACACTCTATATGACAGCTACTCTGTGACATATTAAGTTACGTTCGAAAGCGCAACGTGGAAGTCGAAAACTGGATTTGGAATGCCCGGCGCCCGGCTCAGGGTAATGTTTCATTTGTCATGTTGAATTATTTATACTCCATAACATACGGTAAACGGTAAGAAAAATCAACTGTCAAACTACCGTTTCGAAACGTCTGGAAAATCAACTTTATCGGACGATAATCGCTCGGCAGAGAGTAAAGTGTTTGGAACATAGGCTAATAGTATATGGTTGTTATCACCGCTACGAGACTGCAGCACAAACTGCATCTATACAGGCAATTACTGTTTTATTATGTTTCACAATTTCATGTACGTTAATATTTAGCTATACATAATAAAACTCTTTCCTGATAGCCTAGCTTTAGAATTAAGAAAATGTAATTACAAAAAGAAAATAATGCAATTTAAATCTAGCAATATAAAAATAAAAAAAATCACCTAGAATTATATCGTAACATAACACGCAGTGCCGGATTATCCATTAGGCAGTATAGGCAACTGCCTAGGGGCCCTATGCTTGGTAGAGGCCCCGCGCTCTAACAATTATGTTTCTTGAAAATGTTTTTTCCAGTAAAAAAAAATTGAAGGTTTGTATGTAACAATCTCCTAATGACAAAATTTTAATGTTGCCTAGTCGTATTTAGGTACATTTACGCATTTCAGATTTATATATTTCGTACGATAATCGAATCATTGCGAAAGTCCTAGGACTTTTGCAAACGACCGGGTAGTAGGAAAATCAGAATGATCTTTCGAGCTATTTTTAGGAGCATTGCGAAAAAAACGAGTTTATTTTAGGATAAACGTTTCGTAAATCGTGAGCGCTGATTGGCTGGTATAAAAGTAGTTGTAGTAAAAAGTGTTTTTTACATCACGTTTTAATTTTAATTTTTTTAATATCACTAAGATGGCAAACAAGTTGATGGTCCGCGTGATCGTACGTTGACGCTTGCAACACCTGGGGTACTAGTATAGTATTATATAATCTGTGCCTGGGGCATTACTAGCACGATGCCAACCCTTCAAAAATCTAATAAGTTCTTCTTTCAAAGGGTAGAGGGGCCCAAAGCCATACTTTGCCTAGGGGCCCCGACATTGTTGATCCGGCCCTGCATAACAGGTATAAAAAACATAATACGTAGATTGAGTAGTAAGCTAAAGGAATATGTCATTGACTGCATAAAAATCCTAAGTCAGCGGAAGCTATAACAATATCACTGTTAGGGTTATGCAGTGAATATAATATTAGTGTAGAGTATTAATATTTGAATTAATTTATTTTAAATTATTGTGTGTAACAGTTGTATATAACTTATAGATCAAGTATAAAGAGTACTGTGTAATACAAAAGTTAATATGGTTTATATAAGGAAGAGTACTAGCATACATCAAACTTATAATCCAGAAACAATATAATCCAGTTAACTGTAGCTGAAGTGATTTAGGATAAAAGAAATAAATGTAAATAAAAAAACAAATATATTGAGGTGGAAAAATATAAAAGGAGATAAAAAAAAACCTATATCCCACTGTATCTAATACCTTTAAACGAGCAATTCTTGTAAATATGTATGTAGGTATATAATCTAAATCTCGGAAACGGCTCCAATGATTTTCATAAGTATGCGGGGGGTTTCGGGAGCGCTAAATCGTTAGGCTAACTAAGGCTACTTGACAGTAAATGGCGTTGTTAAAAAAAAAGCTCAGTCCTCCAGGTACTATAATTAATGCTAGCTTCTGATACCAGTTGAACCTAAGAAGTACCACCACTACTGTCTTATTGTAGTACAGTTGCCCGCCGCCGATTGCACATGTTCTAGTTTTTCTTTTCTTTTTGCTCTGGCTTCCAGCTGCATGGCTGCTCGCGCTCGTCTTCATACCGAACCTCCTGTGATAGTAACATTTATCATATTTGGATCTCGACGTGGATCTTTGTCAATGTCTTGAGCGTGAATTATATTGCTAATATTTGTGCTGCTCACGGAATGTCACTTGTGTTCTGACGGGACACGTTGTTTGCTATGTTATCTGAGCTATATGCATGGGTTTTGCACATTCCCAGACTTTATCTGCTATTGCGCCATGGCAACATGCATTTATATCATTAGAAGGGCAATTTGAAGAGGATCGCATAAAAAAATTGAGTTCGAATAGTTTTCGGTACTCATGCGCCGATTCCTCCTGGACTATTACACACGATTCGCGCTTAACACTCAAATATGTCACAAGACATGTCTTTGACATTGTCAAGAAATAATAATGTGTGTTTATTTACTTTTTTGACATGAAAAAAATACACAAAATACGGTCATTTTCATCGCATATTGTGACACAAATAAATCAAAACCTTTCACATAGGAGACTCGATCTCATGATAAAAGAGCTATCTACGTATTATAACGTTTTTTATTTGTAAAAAAGTTTACGCGGACAAAACCCCTGGCGGGAGCTAAACGTGTAAATAGATAAATACGAGTATTAAATGTACACACATGTTTGTTTTCGATATTCTTTACGGACGAACGGACGGACAGACCATTAAATACACATATACATAAAGAAAAGTAAATCACTTACAAACTTACTCAACCACGAAAGAATCATAGGAAAGAAAAAAAAAAAAAAAAGGGGGGGGGGACGTTAAGCCATCGAAATATGTAAGCGGTAAGGCAACACCACGAGAAAAACACATATAATAGAAAAAAAAAAAATTATAATAGGCGTGGCATTACGGTTTCCGTCTTACGAATTTCCACGATTAGGACACGTGACCTGACGCGAGTTTATCATTTTTTACCCATACCAAAAAAGGTGCACAACGCCGCTAAAGAAGTTTTCACTTCAATAAAAAACAAAGTTAAATGGTGGCAAGCTAGTTTTTTGAACATAAGATTGTTTATTTAACTTATAATTCTGTTTTGTTTGAAAAATGAGCGATACAAGCTACGAAGATATTTCTCTGACACCAGAAGAATTAAGACGACAAGTTTCCAATGCCGAACTTCAGTTTTTACCCGAAAAGTCACGTGAAAATATTTTTCTCGCCGGTAGAGGTGAAATGTTGAACGCGTGAGCAAATTTTTTCGTCTCGTGCCTTTAAATCTCTCGCTGTGCTTAGGATTTAAAGTCGGCACTTCCATAAAAAAACGCTTTTACTCACTTGTATAAAAAATAACTATTATCATTAAAAGCCGACATTATCCTTGACGAACATAGGCTTACTTTTTACCACGGGTAAATGCTTCATTCCTACGGAAAAACGGGTAATAGGACAACGGGTAGTAAAAATTATGCTCCGTACTTATCTTTTTCACATAACTTCTAAATAGCTGAACCGATTGGGTTGAAATTTTGTATGTGTATTAAGTACCATGGTTTCACAGACACGAATGTATTATGCCTAACTAATCTATCTTTCTATCTATACTAATGTAACAAAGAGGAAAGATTTGATTGTTTTTTTTCTATAATTGAGGAGTTTCCGTAAGAATAACCAAATTTAGGCAGAACCTAGTTTTTTAATCAAGTTACAATCAGCACTTATGAGTAACTTACAGAGTAACCTCTTGACTTAACGAGGAGTTGAAGGAGTAGCTAAATAATAAATCAATTGTAGCTTAAATACATAGATAATAGTATGTGCTTTCCTCTAGCTACGTGCATTTATTTGTTTGTGATTTAATAGTGACGATTGCAGTCAGGCCTTGCAATTCTGCTTATAATTTTATATTCTTGCTAGAGTTTGGTTGTAGTGTATGGTATCCAAATTATAAAAAAACCGGCCAAGTCTGGCTCGCGAACTGATGGTTACGTACAAACTTATTATATGTAGATATAATCTCTCTTCTTATCTTCTTCCATCATTAGATCAAGTCTCACAGGTTAATGCCTTAATTAGTTTTTTTATTTTTTTCTTTATTAGTAATGTAACATCTTGCTTCTTGCAAAATTTTGATATGAACTAAACGTGGAAAAGCTCAACGGGAAGTAACCCATAGATTTTGATTTATTTGTGTCACAATATGCGAAAAATTACCGTATTTTGGGCATATTTTTTTACAGCTTCAAGGTACCGTAGACCTGAGTATTTAATATTAATTTTAATTTGATAGCTTCCAGAATTCCTCAAATTCCAGAGTCCGAATAGCTAGAGTCTGTTTCCAATAAGCTCAGTGTCGTAATTAAATAAGCGTGGTCAATAATTGGCTGGGTAACCGTCTATGGGCTCTTTTCTAAGCTCCTTTGTGTTTCAGAAGACACGTTAAATTTTCGTTTATGGCTGTTGTTATATGACAGCAGCAGCAGGTAATAGAATGCTCACTAGCTCAACATGTGCCAATCCGTACCGACCTCAACTTAAATTGTTTCGTCTATCCCACTAGCTTCACGTCGCGTCTTGATATGAGCTGACCCATAAGCTGGTCCGATTTGAAAACGTCACTTTTATGAGTGCGAATTTCAATTCGGTCCACGCACAAAACCTTTGACAGTACCACAACGGACGGCACAGATAGAATTCGCTAACATTTGCACGCATACACGTAATTTCGTATGATTTTTTTTATATGTATTTAGTAGTGTTGATAGTTACGAATAAAGCGATTTTTGAACGAAGTACACAATAACACGTTTTTCTATATATTTTTTTATTAATAAATAAAATGATTTTCTTTACATCAAGCTACCAAAACACGTGGAAGATTATTTTATTTGTAAAGAAACAAAAGGCAATACAACTTTAATCTAAACATTTAGAGCATTAAAAATAAACATAAAAAAGTACTAATCGATATTATTTACAGTGTACTTTTGTCTATAATAAAAATAGTTTGATCAATAATGTTAAAATTATTACCAAGCTCATTTCTATATGTGAAACTGTGCTATCGAAGATGATACTAATATATACACAAATATACAGTCAAGGCGTGCGCCGCTATATTTTAAGGTGAATTTTACGTAATTTTTTTTCAATACAAACTGCTATCAACTAAATATTTATATAAATATTTCTCTTACTCTAAACGCGATGATCATCTATTCGTTATTTATTTACCAAAGTAGCAAAAAGCACATACAATTATGGATCCAATAATGGTACTGTGTATTAAGGGCGGGAAGTAGAAAATTACTAAAGAGTATGTAATTTCCATACCGCCCGTGTTACACACAATGTAAATAAAGTTTTACAAGTGAATAAATAAAAATATAAGGCGAAAAAACTTACATACTTAAAAATTTTCAATTTTTAAAAACACAATAAAAGTTTTTAAGTTACCTTAGTGTGTAAATATTTATAGCCAGGAGCTTAGTTAATACTTTTCTAAATTTTTACTAACATACCCATATTGTCGTTTTAAGTTCACACCATTTCAATATGGTGACTGTAGGTTTGATTTTAGAAAAATTTGCTACAATATAATTTCTCGCTTGGCGCGTATACCTGACTCAAAATCTATTTGCAATTCTGGTAAACAAAAATGACCTTGACGTGCGTCTTTCGCTTTGTTAGTCTGTGCAACATATACATAAATACGTATAATATTTCTTATCGTAAATTTAGAATTTTGTAAATTAAGGTTTAATCAGTGTCGTGATTTGAAAACAAGTTAAAGAATGTGACAATAAAGGTAATTAAGTATTTTAATGATTTATGATTAAATTACCAGAAAAGTAAACATTAAGTAAAGTTAGGTTATGTTTACAAGATTTGCAAATAGATTTTGAGTTAGGTTTAGTTCATATCGTAAACTACAGATTGTACATACTTGATAGAATAGATAAAACAGTACGTAAATTCTACATACTGTTTTATCGTGCAATCAGAGCACGCGTTTTGCATTAAATGATATAATGAATCATATGGCCCATGGGTTTTATTTTATCTCCAGATTTACCTTGTGGTAAAACTGACCATGGTAAATAGCAATATACGAGAGTAACGCATTAAGGTGACATGTTTATAGTTAAAGATATTTAGTGTGATGAAGTTTGTATGAGAAAAAATTGAATCGATTTCACCTTAAGAGGAAACATCACGACCAAACGAATGCAAAAATAGGTATTTCATAAATAATTGCTGTCACTCTAGGACCCTAGAAGATATGGATGGGCGATAAGGACAACTGCACCTCGGGCTGTTTTAAGTAGTCATACTGATCAAAATCGGGGTATCGTATTTCCCACTTTCCTCATCCAAATTTTATAATAATTAGTTCACCCTAAAGGTAATGAATTATTCCGTGTCTGTGTTTTGTTTTCTTAAAAATTAGTTTTCAAATTTGTATAGCACACGTCTAAAGATGTCATAAAAAAGAGGCATTTTCTTGGACTTGTGTAAGGCCCCAGTTTTTCATAGGGATGGCATATCAAAAAAAGGAAAACATACAGACATAGTGATTGTGTTCAACGTTCATCATACGTAAAAAATAACAGCTCTAATGCCGAAATCCAGAGAGGAAACAGGGGAATACGTTTTCATTGGGAAAAGCAGCGAGATATTTCCTCTTAAGGCGCGATTAGTTTGCTGCTTATGTACGTTGGTCTTAGGTATATTTAACGTTAAAAGCCATCAACATTTTCCAAACAAAAAGAACTTTGCAATAAAAGTTTCCTAATGCAAAGTTGTAGAAATTTAGGAATTAGGGAGTTGTTTAGGGAATTAAAAAAAAACGCATGAAACTAAAAAACGTTGAAACATATTAGTTTTTTTAAATCAACATGTTAAATTCAGAAGACAGCGAGGATTATGGCAAACCAATTTTGTATGAAAAGATCTATGGCGTTTATCCTTTAGTATGAACTTCTAGGTACCGCGCGCTGATTGGCTATAGTAATCGACAGCCAGTCATCGGAAACTTGCAACCGTACTGTGCTTTTGGTTGGTAAAGTAAATAATAGCTCCGTAAATATATCTTGAACTGGCAAAGCAACGGAGTCCCCGACTGTACATTTCATCTTCCCTAGATATACGAATAAATCTGTTACAGCTGATAGCATATTATCTAAAAGAGATCTAATCATTAATAACATGCATTAAAAACATTACAAATAAATAGTTTTTATTCGCTAGTATAAATAAGCAAAGATAAGTTTACTAAAAGCTTTACAATTTATTGCATTCTAAGCGAACTTTTGACATTAGAAAGCAGTTTATTTTACATTTTGTTATATCATATTACAAACAACAGAAAAACCTAACCAACTTATTAGTTTTATTTATTAGAACAATTTAATTAATTTACAACTAGGAAAGAATACATTTTTTATTTTCGATTATCGGAGTGGGAATGCTACAACGACTTTATATGGAAGTTAAGAAAGTTTGCTATAGCAATATAAAAAAATCGATTATACTTAGTTATCCCCGCGGAAAAGCTTAAAGGATCCGGAATAAAATGTCTCAATAAAGAAATAAAATCGTTTCAGTTGTTGTAGCGTCAAGGAGTAACAAACAAACAAAAAAACATACTAACCAATGCATTTATTATATTAGTTGGATTTACCAATTTTCATACCACATAGGTATATAAATATATATTACATTGATTATTCACACCACTGGCTTTTCGGTGATAGAAAGCCTTAGCCAAATCCGGCAACGTCAAGAGAGTAATGGCGCCGCGACAAAATCTACGACTGGCTGTACAGCACCCGATTAGCCATATGCGACAACATAGGCTAGTGGGGCAGGCACCACACCTCACGATTACGCTGTCTAGACACCTTCGGCGGCCGACTGTATGAATGAAATGATGTTTAGGCAGAGCTTATAAAGTGTGCTTGCTACCTAAAGTAGCTGAAAATTTCACATATTGAACATAATTTAAGGCCACCCCTGCAATCCAATAGCGCCGCCATTGGTTATTTTATATTTACTGTTCGTAGAAATCGTTTTTCAAAAATTTGATTAAACGAAATATCAAACTAGTTACAACCTATTTTCAGAACGATTTGTAATGTTTCTAGAATTATTATGCAAGTTGTAGATAGCATATCTGCTAAAAATGAGATAGCATATCTACAACTCTGAGTTTATAGAAACAATACAGAACGTTCTTAAAATAGCTCATAACTAGTTTCATATTTCGTTCAATAAAATTTTTGAAATACGCTTTCTACGAACAATAATTAAAAAATATCCAACGGCGGCCACAGATGTTTCAAGCATGACCACTTACCATCAAGCGGTCCGTAAGCTTGTTTGCCACCTTAGTGGTATAAAAAAAGTGCTAGTCGCCAATGAGACGTAGAGATGGTGTTTGTGATTGAGAATAACAATTTAGTTCACATGTCTTAAATTAACAGGCCCCCACTGTATATGATTAAATTGCTACCTAAAGTAAATTTTTTTTTATAAATTAAGTATTTAATTAAAAAATATGTTTTTCAGTATATACACTTAGATTCACAAGAATTGTCGATATTTAACATTAACTATGAGTTTCGAAAAGTGCATAGACCTCATCTTATCTTTACAGGGTGCTGAAATATATTTAAATTGAATATTACACCTAGATTCAAACTTTATAACGGCTAGATACTTTCAAACCAGATTATATTAAAACCACATTTTTTTTTCTTTAAATTACGAAATATCATCGGGCTCGAACAACATTGGACAGCCGCTACAATGTTTGCATCAAGGTACGTCTTATATTTAAACTAGTTATTCTATCTATTAAGTTAGCATTTAGAAAATTAATGTAGGTGAAATATAACTTATACAACTTGCTACCTAGAGTAGCTAGATTTTGTTTCCACAACTAATATTGTATTTTTTTGTTAGTACATAATAATATAACTAAACCTTAAATTTACAATAATTTATATATTCAATACAATTAGGGTGTAAGTTTCGCTTTGTTCTTCTGTTGTGATGGTTACTACGGCTAACCATTATAATGCCTCTTAAGGTGAATCAATTTTTTTTTCCATACTCACTGTTATATTAAATAATTTTAACATTTAGTTGCTTAAAATCAGTTATTATTATACCCAAGAGCCAAAAAGTATATTCATCCATAAAATGCTATTGAATTATTAAATAACCAGTTTTATTTGAATTATTTAATGTATATATTTAACAATTCACTGGCATTTATGCTTTTCGTGATATGCCAAAACAGCAATACATGATAATGACGCATTTTGAGTAGCGACATATTTATTGTAGATACATACTTAATGATATGAAGGTTGTATGTAAAAAATTTAAATCGGTATCACCTTTAATCTAGTATTATTTAAATATTTTTATACAATTCATTATGCCTAAGTAAAACCAGATACAACATTAACATTTTATTATTTTTACAAACTAGACACTGCCCGCGGTTTTCAAACTTTTAAAATATGAAGTATTCCACTTAAACATATTAATACGAGGAAATGATGCTATTACTAATAAACCATGACAATATTAAAAACCCTATGTAACGGTTCGATTTTCGAACAACGTTAGTTATTAACTACTGCCGCCAGAAGTGCTAGTGTCTAGTTGCTTTTTTTTTTTAATCCGTGATACATTATTTTAACTTGATCATTAAAATTGCCTTTATCTACTTTAAAAGAAGTACATGATTTTAATTTCATTTATAATAATTTTGTTACATATAAGTTTATGTATTAAAAGATCTAATTATATTTTCTATTATATTAATAGAAAAACTCAATCTATATACACTATGCACAAAGCAATTAATTGTCCATATAATACCGATTTTAACCGATTATCCTCTGAAAGGGAAACCAACTCTGGACCAAAGTAACCTGAAATAAGAAAAAAACACAATTATGGAACAAAACAGTAAAATAATTATTGGGTTGAGTAAAATTAAAGGCGGACTGAACAAAAAATTAAGAATATGTTTTCACAATGTATGAGTCAATGGTAACACTGGCCAACAGAATGTACGATGGTCAATAGAATGTATGAATGTATATATAATAGCAACCTCGGTCAGAAACATGTTACTCTGAAATGTTACTGTGAGTATAAATCGCGGCACGTAAGTTGAACCTGCGCGCAGTAACACATTTTCGAATCGTTAGTACATTTGTCCGTACTGTACCTGCGCAGACGGCCGCCATTTTGGTTCAACTAACGTGCCGCGAACTATACCACTCTGGCATAGTTGTACATTGTAGGTGCCAATCTGGGACTGTACTTAATTGCCACTCAGACACTGTACTTCAGTTGCCATTTTGATACTGTACTATATTGTAGGTGTTACTTAACCAGCCATTTCTTCTATGACTTTAACAAGGTGTACTCACAGAGCAGAGGGGTCAGGCTTGGTGTCGCCACGTATCTAGACGCGCGACGCCCCCGCAGCAAGGTCCACGGCCAGGACCGCTGCAGGGGCGGCGCTTCCTCAGCTGCGCCGGTGACGGCCCCCTCGACGGCGACGCTCGCGACGGACCTGCCAACGTAGTAATAATAAGTATACAGTGGAGTGACTTCAAAGTCCATGAAAAAGGACATCCCAGTGCCTACTTTTAAAATTTAGCCATAAAAGCAAGCTTAAGCAAAGTGACAACAAAGTACATAATAACAGAATAAAACATTTGCTCAGATCCATAAAATATTTTATAAAGAAGCAACCTAACTAGCAAACTAGTCGTAAAAATAAAGAGAATACAACTTTTAATCATACAAGAGTTAACTAACTCTATTTAGTCGAATAGACTTAATGTAGCTGACGGTTAAGTCGTAAAACTAAATAGTTTAATTACAACGTGTCATACACATTTTGGCAAATAAATTATGAAACATTCATATTATGGTTTTAATGAAAACGTTTACTTAACAAGTTCTTAGTCGGAATAACTTTTAAGTCGTAAAATGATTCTATAAAAACAATATCGTCGCGTCGTAATAAAGGCAAGAGATTTTAACATCTTAAAAATTTATTGGTCTATAAACGTTAAAAAAAAACGTTAGTTTGACAATTATATACTTAGTGATATTATTAATGACTTCAATATGACCTATAGTTAGTAGTGTAACGATTTTCTATCATTTATTCAACAGTTGGTTTGAATCGGTTTCATTCGATTGAAAGCAATATTCTGGTAATTTTAAGTGAGTGTCCTTCCATGACCACAGAGCTTTAGATTTTTTAAGCATCATGAAGTGTTTTTTCAGTAAGAAACTGGTCTACATTTAAGATCACCACCATGTTGGTATTGTAAAAATCGAACACATGTTGGGAAATTTAAAAGATATTATTTTTAATTATGGGAGGTACAGGTATACTACTACAATTCTGTTCCTATCAAGGGTTTCTTCTGTTCATAGGGAACCCTAACACAAATAGCAATGGCGAACGATCGCAATCGTTTAAAAAACCTTTACTTGAGTAAAAGTTACATAATAGTTTTAAAAACAGTGTACCCATGACTTATACTACAATGGCTTGCCTTTAAAGTGTTAGACATTTTATAAATGTTATTATAAATTTACGATATTTTGAATATCCTTATAAGGCAACAGTAAATAACTAAATATCATCATTTGAAATATCAATAAAGTGGTATTCCCATATAAATCTAGATGTTATTCAGCCTACTCAATAAAGATTTAATATTAATTTCTATAATAAACCATTTAAATGTATTTTGTCTTATTTTTTAGTCCAATTTATGTCACAAACACGACAAAGCCAACAAAAAAATTTACACTAAATCTGTTATAGCCATTCTTTAACCTTTATCCTACCTTTACTAAACGTTTTTAGTTGCGATGTAAACCTTTATGCAACCATTACGCGCTTATAAAGTAAGCTGCCTTTGCGCCTTTTATAACCGTTTACCTTGAGTTTATATGATCAACCTATATGACTAGAAGTTGCATTTTAAACGTTATCGCAACTTTTATAAGACTTTATTTTGCTAGTTGAGAAGTTTACTACCGAGTGACTAAAAAGTCCATGATAAATAAGGACACTCGCAGTTAACAAAATTAGACAAACAGTTAAGTACGAATTAGCTTGAAAGTCCATAAAAAATGGGATTTTTCACTTAACTATACTATATACTAAAAAGAAGAGAGTTTACTATAAAGTGGCCTAGAAGTCAATAACAAAAGTGGACACTCACAGGCTGCGATTCACCCTCGGCCCAGCGTTCGTATGCGCGTTCACGTTTTAGCCATTCTTGGTATTTGTACCACCATTCCTCCCATTTCACATAATCGCTGAGTGTTAGACCTGTCAAATAAATTTATAAATTAAAACTAGCTTTTGCACAAGTCTTTTGTCTTCGTAGAGTTTCAGTATTGTTAAAATAGGTTCTGTAGTTTGATCTTGACTTTTTTTGGTTTCTTATTACAGCCCAACAAAGATATATCGGTAAACATTAAAACTAAACCAATTGAATAGAGAAATTAAATACTTCTCGATTAAAATTCTCGGTTTAAATAAGGTAGTAAATGCATGCCTTTTAAATTATTATCTCAAATAGGTTTAATAATAGGATACAATAGGAGAAAAAATCTACATTTTATAGTGAATTATATTTACGGTACAGTAGGAACCTATTTATAGTACGTATAAAAAGTGGATAATACCCTATTGTTCCCCTGATTAATAAATATAATATATTCCCCTGAAAAAAATACACGCCTAAGATATTGTCCAAAAGAAAATCAACTCTAATATACTAAAGGAAAAGAGAATCACCTCTAAGATACCCCCTCTTCTTATAGTAGTCATATCGCACCCTGACATCGTCCCAGGACGGCATATCCCCTGGAGCAACGGCCAGCAGCTCCTCAGGATAACTACCTATCGGCTCAGGATCTAAGCCACTGTAAAAAAATATAAGAAATGGAATACAAAAAGGACCCAAAAAACATTTAATAGTAAAAAAAGAAATAACGTGCACAATCAATTAAAAGTACCTCTTAATAAAACTATCTTGTCAGATTTGGCAGAGAGTTATGATCTCCGACATATCACTAATATCCATACTTACGAAAGGAACTTTGTATTAAGTGCTTGTCAATAATGAGCATCAAGTGTCTAAATTATTACTAAAGATGAAACTCAGCAGAGAGGCTGGCTACTTTGAAAGCTCACATGGGTGTGTAGTATAAGGCAAAAAACTTGCCAGTGACAATAAATAATGTGAGCAGGCCATTTTAAATATTGGAAGTATTCAAATATTTTCCATAATAACAGGTAAGCTGCTAGTTCTGAAAACTAACTGCTAATTTAACTAAATTTGATAAATGGTTGAAAGAATGCGGCTAGTATGTAGACTATTGAACATTAGTTTAATGTGCGCTAAGTGCCCAAATACAATCTTTTATTATGAAATTTAATAGTATGAACAGTTGCTACTGGTGTGTAAGGGTGAACTCTATACCAGCCTGGACTAAGCTCTATGAATGCGAGAACTATTTCATAAAGCATTTAGTACCCAAATATATGAAATACTAACGGATAAGCTTCAGAAGCCACTGCCGGCACGAGGTCAGGCGAAGACTCGCGTTCCCCTCTCTCGATCCGGACGTGTAAAGTGGTTTCACGACGGGTAATGCGCATATTCTCCAACCTTGCGGATCGATCAGCTGACCATTGTGCCATTTTGCCGAACCGCTCTGATAGGGTTAATCTACGAAATAAATTTAAAATTAGTGAAAGATTGCATTTCGGAGTTCTTTTGGGAAGACTATATCCCCGAAGGGGTGGTCAAGGATATTATGGATGTTAACAGCTAATAATGCTCTTATCAACGATTTACCGATTACCGACGATTTAGATTTATGTATTCCGTCTTACAAACGGTATGGTTGGTGAGTCTATCTCAAAGCAACTTTAATTAAAAAATTGCAACAATCTTGTTTGCGCTCATCGAAAGTCAAACCTGGAACCTTAGTAACAGAGCTCTGTAGATTTTTTTTTTTATAAACAGGTGAGTAGATATTGAATATAAACAATACATTAGAATGAGACTTGCAACGAATAGTATATTCGGCTAAGCGCCGAATATTCTGCGAGCTTACTAGCCGAATATTCGGCAAAAGTATTCGGCCAGCGCGTGACCTCTCTCCTATACCGCGCCGCCCGCACGCTAATAATGTATATATAAGAAAATAGATTATAAAAAAAAACATTTTATTTTGCCAATTATCTTACTACAATGAAAAATCTTAAGTATTCGGTATTCGGCCGAATAGAACCTAGATATTCGGCAGAAAATTATAAAAGAAGCCTAATAGGCCGAATACCGAATAGTAGCCGAATATTCGTTCGTTTCAAGTCTAATTAAAATATAATAATAGCAAAGGTTAAGCCAAGCCTTGACAACTCTGTCAGTCGAGTGGCCACTAACTCGACAAACGTTCGCCAATTCGAACCTCAGCCAACTTCAGCCAGCGCCTGGCCTAAGCCTCCTTCTCCAAAGAGGCATGTGCCCCCTGCAGTGGGGCGTATAATGGCTAAAGCAAGCAAGGCAACATTAGGATTGTATATTAACTGAAAACAATCGGCGTAGCTATAAGTGACTGAAGAACCAAACATAAGTCAAAAAAAAAAATCGAGATGAATTAATTTCATTACCCGTCAAAATTGAGCCCCATGCCATAATGCACACCAAATGCCCAAATACAAGTAAAATCATTCCAATATTTCAAATAAATTACCTTTGTGGCTGTTGTTCGGAGCTAGCATCCGACTCAGAATCGCTCTCGCTGTCAGCCAGAGCAGCTTGTATCGCAGCTGGTGAAACCCCCCGTTCTTCCCTACGTCGTGGAGGCATATTTACCCCAGGCGGCGGTGCTGGTGCAGGAGGACGTCTTTCTCCCTCACGTTTTATGTTCCCTGGGGCGATTGGAGCCCCCGAAGTTGGACGGTTTACGGCTAGTTGGGATCTTTGCCATTCTAATACCTGTTATTATTATAAAAATTAAATTAATTAAATAATACATAATTAATTTAATAAAATTAAATTGATAAATTTTCTAGCGTTAAATAAGGAATAATTTACCGTCACTTTTTATCCAAAAAGATAAATAAATAATTTTATGTACATGTTAAGTAGAAGTTTGAAAGATAAACCAACCTTTTCCTCACGGCTTCGCTTGCTCGATTCCCTTGCCTTGAGGAGTTCTCTAGTCGGTTGAACAGCTTTCGATGGTGCAGCATTATTAGCAGCTGCGGGTCTTTTTGGACGAGGCGATGCCGTAGCACTGAAATAATATTAAAATTAATCTTCCTTTAAGGTGAACTCGACACAAAATCTTTTCCATACAATCTGTGTTAAGCACATTAATATTAAATACATTTATATATTAATATAATAAAATACATTTATATTTTCCATAGTCGCAAAAAGCATGACGTTCATCTATTATTAACTAAACGGAATTTTCATTAAATTAATATAACGATGCACAACATTGGAATATGTAATATTTTTTTTTAATTATTGTAATTGTAAAAATTGTCGAGTACTTAGAAATTTACAATTATAGTATGAAAATTACAATAATTATAATGATAATTAAAAATTAGTTAGTAAATTTGATTGTGACAACTGTTTACTTTTCCAAATAAAAAATAGAAATTTAGTGCAATCAGGTTCGTACGGGTAAAAATCTAAAACGGATTCACTTAAATATAATATCTTGTAAACACCCCAATTCAGTTTGAAGGAAGTTATAATCAAAAGCTAGTAATAGTAGTTGTTACATTATGTGTTCCGTTTGATGTCCGAAGTCCATTACTAGAGTACATCGTCAACTTTCCATCGCTGATCGCTAGATAGCGCTGTTTTCCGTCACGTGACCTCCCACAGCGCCGGAAGTAAGTAAACCTACTTCCTGTAAACTCATTGAATGTATTTTGTCATTCATTGTTGCGTCTATTTCCGAACTGTACGCACGGTCGTCAGGCTTTATTACACTAGATTTTTTTTTTCTGTAAGGTTTTCCGTTATTCAAAATGAGTGATCGAAGCAAAGAAAATGCTTCATTGCCGAGGACATTAGAAGATGCGGATTCGTCGCAGCGAGGAAGTCCTCCGCCGAAGAAACGTCGTCAGTGCCATAGTCGAATGCGCCGCAGTTCAGAATCGAACCTAGATAAGAGGTTTGAAATTTTGTCACAACAACTGGTGAATCAAGTTAATAATTTTCTACAAGCAAATTATGCCGTGACCTGAACCAGTTTCTAATGCAGCGCCAAATATATCAAGAAATCCATCTCAGATTAATTTATCTACCCACAATTTTGCTTCCGAAATTAATTAATTTTTACGCTCACGTAAGAACCGTGTCTAAAATAGAAAATAGAACTGAATTGAACGTAACTGTTAGAGAACCGGTTATAGGAAAAGCGGACTCCGATTGATTAACTAAAATAATCATCCCCGGACAGGAATTCGGTTCGCTATAACGATATTAAAAAAAAATACGTGGAATTTCCCGCGTTCGCAGAGTTAAAAGTTGATGAGGAATTATGAAAGTTCGTGAATCTAGTTTTAAGCGCTTAAATTGCGTCAGCAGTCAATTTTAAAAACTATCAGACAAGATTTTTGCTTCACTAACGAATTGTACAGCAGAGACATTGCGAGCCAAAGGTCTTAGAGTGATCTAGATGACTATTTGATCATTCATCAGGGCAGAAACACCTTGATAACACAAGTAAAGACAGCTATAAATTTCTTGACCAGCCTAGTATGTCAAAACAGAAAAATCAATTTTCATTCCCACACAGTCAGTCAGTTCCTGGGGATAACTTGGGACACCTAGTTAATCAGACAGTTCTTACCTCTAGACAAAGTAGCGAAAATTCGCCAAACCTTACTAACCCACCTTGCAACCGGCATTTGATCCCTCAAGCAGGCAAAACGCTTTTTAGTGTTTCTCAACTTTGCAACCTTCATCACCCATCGGGGAATGTTGCATTGCCGTAAGTTGCTACAGCAACCTTCTGCGCGAGGTTCCTCACCAAACCAGCCCGTTCCCAGAGGAAGTACGCGCAGAACTAAAATGGTGGCTAGACAATGTAGCAAAACCGTCACCGATTCATCCCAATACGTTTACTACAAATTACCTAATCACAGATGCGTTATCTGAAGCCATCTCGCCATCAATCCAGTGGAGCTCATAAACAATATCAAGATACACGGCACTTGGGATCTCTGGCAAAAAAGTTGGCATTGCAATCTAAAGGAGATGGGTGCAGTACTTGCAGCCATTTCAAGCGAGGATACAACACTTAAAACCTGTAAAGTGATTCTGTAGAGCGACAACCAAACCATAGTGTCCTACATCAAGAACGAAGGAGGAATTTCTTATGCACTTCTGGAACTGACCAAAGAACTCGTGGCACTCGTAGACAGTCTGAACGTTTTCTTGTTTCCTCACTGTCTTCCGGGAGTTTGCAACGACACCAAAGCCGACCATCTCTCGCGCAATCGCGCCAACTCCGAGTAGCATTTAAAGGGCGAAGCGACGGCAAAAATTTTCAACCGATGGGGAACACCCGACGTAGGTTTGTTTGCCTCACAAAACGCTCACGTTGTGCTAAACTACGTTACGCTAGATTTATCCGACTTGAACGCCTGCTTTCACCAGATGCTGGCACTACGATCTAGCTTTGGATTTCCCCCCCGTCGGCACTGCTCCCTCGAGTGTTAAGTCACCTCAACACAGCCTCAGGGCAGTACATAATAATAGCACCCAGGTGGAAGAAACCATTTTAGCGCCTAGACCTAAAAAATCGAGCTCTACACCTTGATTTTAATTATATAGACTAAAGTGACATTTGGTGGGTGGCCACCTTATGCTAACGTAAAAATAGTGTTTTACCTGAATAATTCAATCTTTTGTTTAGTTCAACTATTTTTTGATCCATTTTTTTTATAATTAATGAGGTTAAAATGAAAAGGTATTTATCTCCCGAGTGTTCTGGGGTAGATAAAATAGTCAAGCGCGAGTCGAAAAAATAACAAAAAGCTGTAAATAAAATGTATATAACGTCTGCTGTGTAATATTATATGTTATATGACAGCATATAATATATAACAGCCTCGTTTCAAAGCCTGGCTCATTTTGGGTGGGATTCCTTATCATCAGATTGGTCTATTCATGAAAAGGATTGCTTACATCCTGCTGGAGACCTTCTAGCCTAAAAACTTACAATATGAACTAAATGGTCGTCTTGGTGTGACAATAAAAACACGTTTGCCTAAACAAGCTGATGTATATACATATTTACAATTATCAGAAAATTTAGCTTATCGTCCTATCCTTGTGCATAAGTCTGTCATAGGGTCTATATGCAGAACTGTGTCTAGTGTAAAAATTGCTTCTAGCCATATTGTAAAACATATGTTAAAATTTGTTTCGTTAGCGAAGCCCGTGCCCCCTTAAATTCCAATTTGGGATGCTAGAATACTTATTAAACACCTAAAAAATAACAACCCAAAAATAGATAGTTTGTAGGACGTATTAAGGCGAGTTGCAGAAATACTTCTGTATCATCTGGTCGAAGAATTCAAGATCTTACTCTTTTACACTGCGACAGTGACCATTTTATTAATAACCACGATACTATTACGTTAATTTCTGTTTTTGGGTCGAAAACTGATTGACTGCTTACTTCATCTGATAGGAACGTAGACCCAGTATTCTGGCTCCAAACTTTAAAAAAAATTTCATGTAACCTTCGAGGCTCGAGAACTAATTTATTTACACAAAAGAAGTATTTGCCCACCACTTATTTAAATAAATATTGATATTATATTGTTGCGTGTTATTACTTAGGAAATCTACCAGGAGATAACAAACAGATCTTTCATGATGGACTTCAGACATCAAACGGAAAATGAATTCACAGGAAGTAGGTCTACTTACTTCCGGCGCTGTCGGTGGAGGTCACGTGACGGAAAACAGCGACATCTAGCGACCAGCGATGGAAAGTTGACGATGTGCTTTCGTAGTGGACTTCGGACGTCAAACGTAACACATAATAATTTTTATATTGTAAGGGAAAATTTGTATATTATGTTACCTGGGTTTAGGTTTAGGTGGGGGCGGTGCGGTTTTCTTGTTCTTAGCCGAACAAACCGAGCAAGACTCATCTGAACAACTGCTTACAGAAGATCCGGACCCTGAAGACTGTTAACGAAAAGATTATATATCATTGTATTGAATTTTCTGAACGATTCAAACAATCCAAATTAAAGTGCTTTAGCATCCCACTTACTGAAAACACAGAAGCAATATATTTTATTTTTCAACAAACTTGCTCGTAAAGTAGCGCCCTGCGGTTTATGATGCAAATTATAAATCACCAGCAAATAATGTTTATGATTAAAATTTTATTTATTTTTTCTTTGCAAGTGTGTCAAAAAACGTCGTACGAAAGGCTTGAATGTTGGTTATCATTTTATCCTTAAAAACATAAAAGGTGTGCAATAAAAGTCAATTAATAGTCCCACCCAAGCAAGCAACCACATCAAACATCAGGACTGCAAGATTTACCTTTCTAGGGTCTGGTGGAGAAGGTGGCCTTCCCGCCCTTATAGGAGGGGCACGAATGCGAGGCCTTGGAGACTCGCGACGCGGAGGTGGCGGAGACCGGGGCCTTCGAACCACAACAGGGGACACGCGCCTGTGAATTAAAATCAAATCACAACTATTCCGTAAAAACATGAACAGGTAAGTTCCTATGAAGTTAAATCAAATAACTACCAATTCATACTAGCCTGGACATGTAAGTCCCTATCAAGTTAAATCAAATAACTCCCAATCCATATTAGCCTGAACATGTAAGTCCCTATCAAGTTAAATCAAATAACTACTAATCCATACTAGCCTGAACATGTAAGTCCCTATCAAGTTACATTAAATAACTACCAACCGATACTAGCATGAACATGTAAGTCCTTATCAAGTTAAATCAAATAACAACCAATCCATACTAGCTTGAACATGTAAGTCCCTATCAAGTTACATTAAATAACTACCAACCGATACTAGCATGAACATATAAGTCCTTATCAAGTTAAATCAAATAACAACCAATCCAGACTATCATAAACATGTATGTCCATATTAAGTTAAATCAAATAACTACCAATTCATACTACCATGAACATATAAGTCCTAAATAACTACCAATCCATACTAGCATGAACATGCAAGTCCCTATCAAGTTAAATCAATCTTCTTCTTATTCTACTAACATAAACATTGAAGATATTATGAAGTTTAAACAAAAAACTACTAATTTATACAAACACAGGAATTTAAATTAAATAACTACTAATAAACTAACTGCTAGTCTGGGCAGCGTTCGGGAAACTACGCAACATCTTTTCGTCCAAAATACTTCAGTGCCTAAAGACGAAAGTCTACAATCATTGTGTGTTGCCAGTGATGACTTATGTACAGAAACGTGGTCTTTAACCGTTGGCTTCTTAAATAAGCTCAGAGTCGCTCAGCGAGCTATGGAAAGAGCTATGCTGGGTGTTTGTTTGCGCGATACAATCCTAAATTAAGAGATAAGCTGAAGAACCAAAGTTACCGACATAGCTCTAACAGTTAGCAAGCTGAAGTGGTAATGGGCAGGCCACACAGCTTGTCGAACTCATAACCGATGGGGAAGAAAGTATTTTTTTGAGTGGCGACCACAGATCGGAAGACGGAGCGTGGGACGGCCTCCTACCAGGTGGTACTACGACTTGGTTAGAGCCGCAGGAAGCCGATGGGCGCGGGCGGCTCCCGGACCGGCCGTAGTGGAGACATATGGGGGAGGCCTACGTTCAGCAGTAAACGTCTTCCAAATGAAACGACGACTAATTTCTACCACAAAATAAGTAATATTCAAGATCCTATGAAACTAAAAAAGAACTAGTAATTTCTACTAACCTAATGAACCTGATTAACCAACGATAATCAAGATTCTGCAAGAAAAAAAACAACGTACCTAGGAGGTGTCTTTTTAGGGGTTCGACGTGGAGATTTTCGAGTCGAACGCGAGCGGGACTTGCGAGTAGTCTTTCGAACAATCGGAGACCTGGACCGAGACTTGCGAGCGACGATAGGTGATCTGCGACTTCCGATCGGAGATCTGCGACCTCCGATTGGAGATCTACGGCCTCCGACTGGAGACCTGCGGCCTCCGATTGGTGATCTGCGACTTCCCAATGGAGAGCGGCGACCGTTGACTGGAGATCGTCTATTTGCCATTGGAGTCCTGGAGCGTCGACCTAATGGAGATCTAGAAAAAAGATATAATAATTATTATTTACAAATCATTGTATATAATTATTACTTTTAAAAAGTTTAAAAAACAGTAGGTACCTACTTGAAACACTTACAACGAAATTAAATATTCAATGTCAAGATTTAAGTTAAACCAATATCATAAAACAAATATTTTGCAGATTATTGCATTAAGAGTGAAAATGTATGGATACAAATATTACAAAGTAATTCACTATCAAAAAAGGCTAAGAAGGTTTTCAAATCCTTTTTTCGTAAGCATCAATTTTTATAAATTTTATATGCAAAAAGATAAAGTAAAACTAAAAACAAAAATGTTGAGAGACCAATTGTTGAAAATATATGAATTTTTTTAATAGAACAGAATACTTTAATCCTATAATTTAAAAAAACACCAAACCCCACAAGATAAATGCAGTTAGCAGCTTTTCTTGACGATTTTATTTAAGGTGAACTTGACGCATTTTTCTCATTCAAACTTCATAACATGAAGTATGAAACATTTTGGTAATCAAAATCCGTCACAATCTTATATCGCTATTTATTATAAGCGCAATAAGCGTATGCTTCCATTAAATGCCAGTGAATTGTTAAATTATCAGATTTCAAGTTGTATTCTTAGACATATAATTCAATAAAACCTAGTTACTTAATGGTTAACTAGCATTTTATGGATGAATACGCCACGCCTATTGCGCCTATAGTAAATACCGATATATGAAGTAACGTGAACTAATGTTTATAATTGAAAATGTTTAATTTAATGGAGTTCGTAAGAGAAAAATCCATAATAGGTTTCACCTTAAACTAACAGATTTCTACAAAGAGATTCTGCATTTGAACAATCATCTGCAAATATGGGTAGATATTACATACTATACTTCATTTCACAAAGCATGGTGCGAGTGATGTATATGAGAGTTGTTACTAAATTAAAGCCCCTGAAGACTAAAATAAAATGTAGTTTAGAAGATATAAATAATATATATCTATATTATTTGCATAAAATAGCTTTTGCCTACGGTTCCACTAGCCATAAATTAGGTTATCGGTGTAGGATTTCAATGGTATTTTTTTTTCTCTAATCGAGATTATAGAAGGAAAACCGACTCACTCTTGACTTTTTGTAGCCTATGGTTCTTTTCCGGGACTGAAACTATTTCAATGCCAAATTTCATTTTAATCGGTACAGGAGTTTAAGCGTGAAGAGATAACAGACAGACAAAGTTACTTTTGCATTTATATTTGTATAAATAATATGGATTTTATTTTCAGAGAGAAAATAACACTATTCTATGCACTTCTATGTTAAAATAATGGTATATAATTTTGCACTCTTTGATTGAAAGAAATATTTAATAAAAAAGAGAAATTAAAGGTTAAAAACATGTAGTTTAGCAAGATTAATAGTTGAAAATACAAATGACATGGAATTAGAATTAGTGCATGATGTTGAAACCTGGTTGGTGATATGCTCCTAGGTGCCATAGGAATAATAATTTCCATTAACCGATTGGAGGATCATTTAATATCACTATAGGCCCTAAAATATAATGTGTCACCAAAAAAATTTAAGAAAAAACAAAACCGCGGGATTTAATCCAACTTCATTTTGATTTATATGAAGACAACTTAATCCAATACAATCTAGATAACACAATGGCACTATAAATGGAACCCTGATCCATGAAATTTATTTATATCCAATACTACCTAACAAATCAATGGATATAATACAAAACTGAAATAATCCTTTCTCAACTACAATCTTTCGTTATTTTGCTAAACCGCTTCCCTTAACTCCAAAGCCAAAGCTAAAGCACTCCCTTAACTGTCACTACGGGTTACTAAAATCTATTTTTCTAACTTGTCTTATTTTGTAAACAAAATTCTAACCTCCACAACAACAAGACTACGATATTTACCTCAAATAAGTAAAAACACGAGAGAAAATATCGTTAAATCTCTCTTTTTATTTAACATTTTCTTTTTATTATTATCTTTGACATTTATTTTCTCATATTTTGAACCTAAATTATAGTTTTATTGTTTTCAAGGTACATTTTAACCTTGAAAACAGTGTGTTTACGAGAAAAGACGAGTAAGAAAAATATTACTTTAGTATTATATTTTTCAAGTAACAATTTCCCATTATAGACTCAGTTAACTAAAACTTCAAAAAAGTTTTAGTTACCTTGACCGTCGTAAATTCGGCGTCCGCGATCTCCGGGGCGAAGGAGACGTTGACCCTTCTAAATACAGCTGTTTGTAACCCGTATGGCGCCATCTGTAGGCAAATATTATTATTAGGGTTATGGTGGGGCCACATTAGGGCGCCAAAATACCGTGACTGCTGTATCGCGCTTTGGATGCGACAGACGTTGGAGGGACGAGGAACGAATTGACATGAGATAGACACAACAGAAAAGTTCTGAAGATATTGGTCACAATATTGTAATAGTTTTATATGTTTATATTTAGTAAGTAAGGTGATACAATGGTCCCCCCCGCCCGCTGCATTGCGCTCTAGGAAAGCGCTTAAACGTACTTTAACTTTTGGAAATAAAACATAATTGATGTTAATTTGGAACTGGTGAAACTCGCCTTTTATGCTGATGATTGTATAAAATTTTCTTACAAGTATGAGTTTTTAATGTACGAGAAAAAAAAACAATTCGTCACTCAAAAGTTAAAAATAAAATCATTTTAACAAAAAAAAAAAAACGGCTTCAAAAAGATGCACTTAAAAGGTAAAAATAATAACTTATTGCCAAAAAAGCAGATCTGAATTACAGTTTGAAGTTGGTGTCATGCAAGAAAAGTGTGAAAGTCTGTTAGCTACTGTAGAGGTTACGACCTCTTGTTAAGTGTAAAGGAAGTAAATATGCTAGCGAACGTTTTTCACGCAGCAAATACTTCGTAGTGGTTTTATGGAAATATAATAGATGGTGTCAGTGCGTTTTTAAATAAAAACAATCGGAATTTCGAGCTTGTCATTATTTTGTTATTAATTGACATTCAAGTGAAAATTATAGATCGGACAAGTCTATATAAATTTGGAGGGTCGATTCCTGACTCTATCAGGGAGCCCTAGAATTTGTAGAATGGCCTAACATTGCCAGTAGACTTAGGGTAAGATACTCCAGTATCCTAAATATTCTAAGCATCGCCACCATTGCGATTAAATGTCCTAATGTAGATATTATCCAATGTACCGACACGACGACCCGAGGCCTATTGAAGGATGGCCTAATGAAAGAAGACGTACTGCAGATAAGTTTAAAATTGTATAAGAATTCTCCTAGGTAGTAGATGAGTCTAAAGGTTGTATACTCTTGTGGCGATTGAAAAGAACATCTGAATACATAAAAGAACTCCCGATGTCGTCTTTTTATTAGCAGAGATCCCGATACCTAATAAGAAATAGGTAGAAGCAGCTTATTTACGCCCCCGCACGCTGCAGTACATAGACACTAACTCCAAACTTTACATAAACAAGGTTTGATGTAGTAGAGTTTTAAGGAGTCTTCTTACAAATTTTAAATTAGATTAATGGATAAATGGTTTTTTCAATTAAAAATATAAACTATCTAACTTAGTAATCTATAAAGTAAATCTAAGTTAAGTACGTACAACTGTTAAAAAAACTTAACCTTAACATTACACGATTTTTTTGTAAATTAATTCAGGGTTTTAGAGTGTTTAAAAACCCTTAAAAAATTTAGGCAAACATAACGTAAGAAAACTTGTAACGCAACATAACGATAGACTAGACCCCCTTCTCGCGAGCGTAACGTAACACTTTAGAAATTGTGATTCTGTTTTATATACTACATCACCTATAACGCGTTATATTTGTGATAAATTTTTAATGTTACCGTTGCTTACCGTGTTTTGGTTTGAGATATATTTATTTAGGTATTCAATGCGAAGTATCTCCAGTCAATGTACTTAAATCGTAACCATATTCATGGCCAGAGCGCGACGATGTAACGTAAAGTAATGATCGGCCATACCTCGCCCATCCTATATTAGAGCTAATCAATTTCCGGGTATAAAAAAGCACACCAAAACTTTCTCTGCGAACTCTGATCTCTGGTAAATATAAATTGTATCGCTAAGCAGGGCAACAGGGATCCATTTGTATATTGATATTAATACACAAACCACTTCCCACTTTTTCGGCAGGCCTTCTTAGCAACCTTAGTTTACCTTTATTAAAAAAATTCATTTACCGCATGTCTATATACACATAGCAAAGTACCAATCACAAAATACCCTAAAAACCCTTTTTGATTGATTTAACTTGACAGATGCAACTAGGTTAGCTGTTCAAAAACTGTAAGGAAAAGTTGGGAACCTGAGGACGTCATTTTTAACTCAAGTTACTCATTTTTGAACGCAACCCTGAGGAGCCCTTTTTTTGGAATTGATTACGGAACACTATTATTAATACATTCTTTAAATGATAAAATGTGCTTTTTGTGGTGAAATGATTAATGAACATGCCATGGAAAACACAGCAATTTTTAAACAAGATGGTATTTGATATATTGTTCATACTCAAATATTGTAAAGAAAATTCTTGGCCCTACATTAGTACTTCAAATTAAAATATGGTTCTTAAAATAGGCAAGATTCCTAAAAGTAGAACCATTGATTCAACTTCACGGATGCAACTCGGTTAGCCGTTCAAAAACTGTAGGGTAGAGTTAAGAACCCGATGACGTAATTTTTAACTTAAGTTACTCGTTTTTGAAAGCAAGGCTGTGGAGGTGGCCCTAAGGGTTCTTTTTTTGCTATTCGATTACGGAACACTATTAATAATACATTGTTTAAATGATAAAATATGCTACTTGCGGTGAAATTATTAATGAACATGCCATGAAAAACACAACAATTTTTAAATGGACGCACCTGTTTGGGTCCTTTTCCTCAACTTCCAGTAGTTTTCTGTCCCAAGTGCCGGGGGATCCCTGGCGAGCACGTTTCATAACGTTGTCAATCTCCTTACGACGACCGGCTGGATTTGATGGATCTGACATAAGGATTATAAAAATTAGTTCGAGCACCACACAAGCAACTTCTCATAAGAAAATTTATAGTGTTTTAAAAAAAATAGTTTTTTTTAGCAATTAAGAACAAATTGCTGGACCAATATTGCCCAAACTCTTTTCAGATCTTAGTCATGACGTGGCATATCGATATGGTCACGAGACAAATTGGTCTATTGATTCTCGAGATATCGAGAAGCAAAAAACCTCCTTACCATCAGGCAAACCGTAAGCTTGTTTGCCACCTTAGTGGTATAAAAAAAAAAGAAACAGAACTCACTCTAAAATGATGGCGAACGATTCTGCAGGTCTCAAAATGTAAACAAAGCGCAAATTTAGCGATTTCGATTTTTGGACCTATTATAACTTCCCTCAAAGTTAACATTAAAATCATTGTAAAGATAAGGTCAAGTAAATGTTTACAATTATTATCCCTCCGACTAGGAAAAAAAAATCGGCCAAGTGCGAGTCGGACTTGCGCACGAAGGGTTCCGTACCATTATCTATAAAAACGGCAAAAAAATAAATCACGTTTGTTGTATGGGAGCCCCCTTAAATTTTTTTTTTATTTAATTATTTATTAGCAAAGTGACTATATAACTAAAAATTCTGTGAATATTTTAAGCGTATACCTGTTGCAGTAATCAATGTTGAGCAAAATTGAGTAAAAAAATCACGTTTGTTGTATGGGAGCCCCCTTAAATATTTATTTTAATCTGTTTTTTAGTATTTGTTGTTATAGCGGCAACAGTATATACATCTGTGAAAATTTCAACTGACTGACTTCTATCACGGTTCATGAGATACAGCCTGGTGACAGACGGACGGACGGACAGCGGAGTCTTAGTAATAGGGTTCAGCTAATTACCCTTTGGGTACGGAACCCTTACAAGTGCATCTGTTATAGTTTAAGATATAATCAAGCAAATGTGTACACTTGGTGTCTACTCAAGTAAATATGAACAACTGGTGTCTACTCCCTATGTTTGTCTGTTTTGTGTTCTTAAAAATTAGTTTCCATATTCGTAAAGAGCATGTCTGAAAATGTCATAAAATAGACAAGTTTTTGGACTATTGCCAGACCCGTTATTTATACAAAGAGCATTAAAAAAAAAACAAAACATACAGACGTAGTACCTGTGTATTAGAGTTTCCGATTTCTCGAACTATTTTCATTCTCGATGCCAAATTCTCGAGTCTCGAGGCTTTCAAAGAAGACTTATAATTGGTAATAAAAATTTAATAAAAAACTCAAAATAATCACGAAAGGAACATATTTTTACTACCCCCCAACTGCCCTTACCTAAAAGAAACGAAACATCAAAATCTTCTACCACATAATAAACAAATCTTAATACCTACAAGAATAAGAAACACTAAAAATCTGCGTGCGTCTTAATCATCTACTAATAGTCTAAATAATAATGTAAAATTGGTATTTATTAGCTTTAACTTTGAGATCGTTGAGATCAAGTATAAAAATCTTCTTACAGAAACATAACAATAATATAATCTTAAATAACAAATGGAAGCAGATAACTAAGGGTGGTATGGAACCACAACAACCCTTTTTTTATTAAAAAAAAATGCGTCAATCTACATATGATAAGTAGGTAAACTCTTCTAGAAATAACAATGAAACTTTCTTGATTTATATTTTAATTAAACTATGAAGAGGCTCTACTAATTTTTAGTAGGTAACAGTATTAAGTAACTAACAGTTAGTATTTCTTTAATCAGTCTTTGGTATTTTGCAGCTTTATATTTGATCGATAACAAAACATAGAAAGCTCCTTATTCTTTAAATAACCATTACCATAATTAAATCTTAAAAAACTAATAGTAACAGATCACTAAGAGTTTGAATCTGATTCTGCCTATAACAAATTCAATATCAGTCATTTAAAATTATTTAAATAGCTTTAGAACTGATTGAGATGATTAGTTAAAAATCCTAAGCGCGGCGTCTTTGTGTGTGTGTGTGTGTGAAACTACTTGCTTGCAGTAGTCGCAGTGAGCGTGGACAATATTACGCGGAAAAACCTACCTCGAATACTTTCAATTAGTGCCTCGAGAAATTTCACGGCACGGGTTTTTTTTTCTCGTCTCGAAACCAAGGCGGATTTCTCGAGCACAACCCTACTGTGTATAACTATTATCTATAAAAAAAATGATAAGTCAATGCCAAAACAGGGGAATACGTTTGTATGGGGAAAAGCAGCCTGATATTTCCTCTTAAAATCAAGAAAACTATGAATTTGGTTAAAAATATGAATAAAAGCAAAATGAACGGTAGAAAAAACAGACATTAATCTATATTCTACTTAATTGTTTTTAGTCAGGCTAATATCTCCTTTTTATTGAAAAAAAATCATTGTTTTGAATCAAAATCTTAAGAATTAATAAAACAGACTCTTTACTACAAAAGTAATTATTTACAACCATTAAATCACTATATTCGAGGTTACTAAAAAAAATCACCTGAAGTTGATTAAAATTTATAAAATTGAGATTTCTTTCCAAAACTTGTTATTCTTCCATGTGATTGTAAGCATTAAAACCATACCTCTATTCAAGAAAAACAACTCTTGATAACCCACATCATTAAACCTCCCTTCATAGGGTTACTAGCTCTGAAGGCAGCCTCCTGTGAGTAAACTTACTCTTACCCCTCTTATTAATCTGTGTCAAAACGCTTGCTATTGACAAATGTCAGCTAAATTAACTAAATTTGAAAATTGTATACCAGTTATCCTGGAGTGTTGTGGATTTCGATCCATGTGAAGGCGATTCTTGGATGCGGCCTCGGCGGCTCGCGACACCGAACCGTTCCTACGTCGAGACGACATTCTGCAATAAAGCATTAAGTTAATCGAGTGAATTTTACCAACTAATTTCAGGTTCTGCACTAGGTGCTGGCTAGCACCAGCTGAGATTTTCTCAAGGAATTATGGTTCCTCAAGACAGGAGTAATAAGACTTTCAAAGGGTCAGCAACTGCTATAAAATAGTACTGGAACTGGTTCATAGACCACAGTAACTGCTTAATATGTAAGGCCTTTGCTTGAGTATACATTTCAGGTATGGAGTCCATACTTGGCAGAGTTTAAAAGAAAACTACTGAGTTAGCTTTTGGCTTAAAGAGAAATCATATGAGTTAAGGCTTAAAATACTATCGCTGCCAACACTACAGGATAAACATATAGAGGGGTGATGTAATCGAGACATAAAATCCTAAAAAATCAAGTATAACCTACCTAACATATGTGACATGTTTGTCTTGAACGATGGAAACTCTTATGGACACTCAAGAATACACAATCTTACTATCAAGTGCTTCAGATCAGAAACCAATCTTGTGCACCGCTTTGATTAATCGCATTGTGGAAAATTGGAACAGATTGCCTGCCATCTGTTGGATCAGCCAATTCAGTCAACTCATTTAAAAATAGACTAGAAAAGTGACTTAAGACGAGGCATTGAGAAAATGTGTACTTTTTGGTTGAATAATATAGATCAATGATAAAAGCTACCTATCTGAAATTAATCATAATGTATTTTCACACCTTTATCTTGACTTCAACAGCTCAGAAACATGATTTGAAGTTATTGACTCGATAACTTTTCTTTTCGAAAACACCTCTATAAAATTATAAAAATCTGGATTCCAGGAAAATTGAATAAGCTAATAGTTTCGAAATTACCTTATGATGTTGGCAATAACAAAATTTAAAGTCCATCAGCTGCAAATTTCGATATTCGTTATGGTTAATTTTTAATTGAATTAATTCAATTTGTGACTTACGTCAATATTTCTAAGCAACTTTAAAATGTTCGGGCGCAACGAATTTTAGACCTTAAGTCGTCGAGAGTTGAAATGATTACTGACTATTGTGAACTTCGCCGTCAGTGCCGCTACAGATCGCTTAAACGTTGGACCTATGTCAGTTTGCTCGCCGCCGGCTAGACGTACTTATCTATGTTGCCGCGTTTTGTCGTGATAATTGATTTGTTTTTGTTCGGTCATCTGATTAAGTAGGATTTACAACCTTTAAGTAAAACACATATATTTTTAGGTACGACGCTATAAAGATGATGTTTTTGTAAGTAATATTTTTATCTAGTATATATTTCGGTTTTAGAACACAAGATTTGTCTTCAAACGTTGCTAATGAAAAATCACATAATGTTGAACAAAGGTAACCTTATCTTAAATTATTTTACCTGTTACATATACTAACATATTTTTATAAAAATATTTTTGTAATAAAAACTTATATTTTTTTTTCAGACCACTTGACGAGAACCACGATGATGATAGTTTGCCTACTTATATTGTTGAAGCCGCATCTACTATAGTAAGAATTTAATTAATATCATATGTTAGTTATCTTGGGCACAATCACTTGTGATATTATGATCACAACGCATCGCCAAATGCTAAATCTCCTTTGATCTGGCTATTAGCCGTAAATTATTTTATATTTACGGTGTCAAGAAGATACGCTGTATCCTATAACCATGAATTTACTTTTCTTGAAAAAATATTAGTTTTGTTTATATGATGATTTTGTTTAATTTTCTTATTTATTTATTTTTCAGTCAAAAGAACAAGATATAATGCGGCACCATATTATAGATCTTCACCATTTTTTTACTGAACTCACTCGAATATCACAACATAATTCTTTGTTTGACTGTGGGTTAGGAACTTTGCAAATAGTTTCCGAACATCAAGTAGGTTTAATTTCTGAATGGACATATATAAATATGTACAATGTGTAATTCAAGATTTAAAATAAAGTCAACTCTACACGATGCTAACAAAGATGCTGTCAGCGGGATAATGTCTGCTGGTTGTGGTCATAGTCAACTTAAGCAAATATTAGCAGCAGTAGAACTACCTAGTATATACATATATACGTACAACAAAGTACAAAATGAAATTTCTAATGAATGGGAAGAGACAGCATTGGACAAAATGGTTAGAGCTGGTGAAAGAGAATGAGAAGCAGCTCTAAAAGAAAATTACCAAAGATGGCACTGCCATGATTGATGTCATTGTTGACGGCTGTTGGTCTAAGAGATCATACAAAACAAATTATGCAGCTTTGTCTGGAGCTGCAGCAATCATTGGCAGACATTTTGGGCAATTTTTGTATATGTTCGTCAAAAATAAATATTGCTGCATATGTGCTAGAGCTAAGAACAGAAAAGAAACAATAATATATCACGTTTGTTACAAAAATTATGAAGGCCCTTCTACTGCAATGGAAGCATGCATTATTGCAGAGGGATTAAAGCAATCGATCGAAATGCATGATTTGGTTTACGCACGATTTATGGCAGACGGAGATAGTAGCACATACGCAAAAATCTTAGAATCGCGCCCATATCCTAACGTGACTGTAAAAAAATAAACTGTCGGAATCACATATTAAGAAATTTTTGCAATAAGTTCCAAAAACTTTCTAGTAGTGATAAATCAAAAATCAGATTGGTACTTCCAAGTTCAAGGACACTTGCACATATGTAAAAAAATCGTTGCCTTTTCGGAATATGGTACGGTGATAATAAGATAAAAATAGAATACATTGAAAAAGATGACAGATTTTGGAAAGAAACAATGGCACCCAAATTGATACAGTTTTATTATGACTGTTTTATTCTTCCCGAATTAGTCGACACAAGACACGTCAGAAATATGCCAATTCGCGATCCTGTGTATGTAAAATTAAAAAACATGAACCAAAAAAAAACCAGCAAAGAAAATGTTCAACCTAACATTGATAACGTTGTTTCAGAAGAAGCCATGGACATTGACAACGATATATTAAATAGCTTAAGAAACTTTTCCGAATTTTAACTGTAATTATTAGGATAACTTTTCTATATGTGTTCCCTAAAACATGGTTGAGCGAAGTGATGGCTGATTCATGTGTCATACTCGTGAACGCGTGCCGCCTGTGGAGACTGGTCTGCTCTTGCAAACTTCTTTGTATCCTTGTATTTAGTCTTACTTTTTTGTTTTGTTTATCAACTGTAAGACATTGATTATTTCTAAGTGATGAATAGGTTGCAATAAGATACTTTTTTATGTTGTGCTTGTACATTTTATGTTTTTTATGTTTGTAATGGAAAGTTTCCTTCTATGGTAGAAAGGGGATTTTCCAATATTTTTAAGTGGATGCTGTAAGAGAAAAGGAGAAAAGGAATGTCCCTTGCTGAGTTTCTTGCCGGTTCTTCTCAGTACAAGGTCTCCCGCCCTATAGACTTACGAACCGATGGCGTAGTAAGTACTCAATTATTGTAGCCAAATTTAATAAATAATTTTGATTTTGATTTTTGACAGACAGAGAGAAGTTGAGAGAGATATAGATATTTTTAATCATGCCAATTTTATACAAGAAAAGATATGTTACTAATTAAATAATTAACAAGTTTAATAAAGTTCATCAGTTCATTTAGGTGTATTGAAATATGTAACAAAGTATGTAAAAGTTTTAATATTACACAGTCACTCCAAATAATATAATGATTAATTATTTCTTTTTATTTTTTTTCAATACTGTATGTAAATATCCATAAAATAAAAAAGTATATAGAAAGCAAATAAATAAATATTTTTAAAGTCTCTATTAATTTTCCTGTTCTAATAGCTGCGCGGGCTTTGTCAATCGGGAGGTCTCTGGGGCTCTCGCTGCGTAGTAAATTGCGGGATGGGTATGAAGTGGGGGGTGCCATGCGGGCAAATTCGATTTCATTGTTTATCAATGCGTCGCCTTAAAGTGTGTTGACCTTACTAGTGACATATTAATTGAACAATATTGTTGTGAAAAGGACAAGGACATTTGCATCATAAATACATTGAAAAAACTTTACAGCAAAACCGTAAAATGAGCCAAAACCATCAATAAGTCCAGAAACACAATTAACACAGTTGGAAAGTATTGTTTGATATTTATAGCTGAAGAAGTTGTTACTATGTAATTTCAAATTATTCAAATAATTTTAAAGAGAAATGATACCACATTCTACTTGAGATGCATCCTAAGTTTTTTCCCATCCAAACTCTAAATACCGGTTAATATTACTGAATAGTCAATTACCTTTCTCAAGTTACAAAATACAAAATTTATATATAAATCCACAAGCATAACATCAGTTACTGATCGGATATTTTTAAGTTAATAAAACTATGCAGTGGAGTTTAAACACAGGGTTTTTAAATATTAACATAGTGGAGTAATGACTCAATGGCTTAACTCTGTGATTATTAAGGTCATATGTTTTGGTATTTATATTTATATTGTTTGTTTTATTTTGTTCAATTTAAACTAATTTTTTTTACTAATCAAACAATAGTGAAGTAAGAAGCAAGCATTTTCTGATCTAGAAATACTAGAATAACCAACCAATCACTAAGCTCAGAGAGCACTAACATCATATGTTTCATATGGTTAATTCCGTTTGTTTTGAACATATATTTTACAAATCGAACAATGCAGTGTAGTAAGAAGATATCATTTTCGGATATAGAAATAGTGGAATAACGATTAAATTGCTAAGCTCAGAAATCACAAACTTCATATCTTTCATTTGTTTCGTTACATTTGATTGTAACCAGTCGAATGGTACAGTAGAGTTAGAAGACTGCATTTTTGAACTAAGACCATGTGAACTAAAGACCAATTGCTAAGCTCAGCGATCACAAACATCATTCATTTGTTACATCTGATTTCATTATTAAAATGGTGTTGTAAGACACGCAGTCCCATATTAAATTGTAGTTATAGCATTCTGATTCTTTGATCTGCAGAGTTAAAAATGGCGAGTGTGCACAGCTATGCTTTTACTGCATGTCACAATGTAATTTTAATATATTTAAATTGAATGTGTACTTTTTGCCAACTTAACATGTCAAAATACTCAAGTATACTAAACATTGTTACAAAAAGCAAGTCTAACAAAGACTACATTAAATCTACAACCAAGATAAGTCATTGTAAAGCAATCAAATTGCAAAGTGAAAATCATATTAAAACACATTATATCACTGATTTGAATACAGAAGTGATAAAAATGTTTGAGAACCTTTAATATGGACATGAGTCAAGGTCATTTTTGTTTACCCGAATTGCTAAAGGCTTCAAAGTCCGGTTTACCTAGTTCAGAACCAGCAGGTAGGTAACATATATTTTGTTATAGTTTCAGTATATTTGTCAGGCTTTTAGGGTGAAATGTCCGTTTTGTACACCCCAACCCCAATTGAAGAGAACAACTAGCTTAATCTATTTTGCTTGAGATTAGGTTGATTCAACAGCAAATATGAATATATATGTTAAGTCATGATGTCCTAAATAAACACAATTCTATTTTTACTGGCACAAGATGGCTGCTTTCCAAGTATTGATTTACTAGCACCTTCATCAATCTATGAGTCCTGCATTATAAATGACTGAGTTCTTACCTCTGGTGGTCTGATCTTGTCTAGACTGGAGCTAGGGCTCAAAACGCGCGCGACGAGACGCGATGGGGCGAAGCCCCAAGCGGCCAGCGGGTGCCACGCGGCGGGGCTGAAGCGAAGCCCGGCGGCACCGCTGTAATACAACCGACATACATCAGATCACGAAAGCGGCGCGCGATTGCTGAACTAATCGGCACCGATACCGATTGCCTCGCGAAATAAGGCGTATTTCGCGACCGACAGTAAGCCCGCGCGAGGCGATCATGCAGCCTTCGGGCTACGCGACGGCGAAGCCTTACGGAACAGGCCATACGCGACTTTGACGAGTCACCTCCATGTAATGCAAGATCCATTCTTGTCTTTGTTGCTGCAGCTGCGATGACTTTCCTTGTAGCAATAGCTGGACATCAAACATATTAATTCACCTTAAGAAATCACAAAACAAAGTTACGAACCAGTAAAAATATAACACCAAAGTTTTCACAGAAGTTCAACAGTAATTTGCCAGGAGAAAGTAGAAAATAATGTGGCTAATTGCTGCGACACACCTTTCGCTTGCTATCGGCCATTTTGTTTTGCATGCATGATGTTTTTATTTTCTTTTTTCTTCAGTCGTGGAAATTTTAGATATCGCTTCACCGCAAATCAGTTTCTCCAGGGTCATGTTATTTAGGAATGTGAGGTTTAAAATAATAATATTGTAACTTCAACGATGCACTATCACCATGTTTACGTGTCCTAGACAATATTTTGCAGATAAGTCATTGTGATCCGTTACTTGCCTATTTTTTCGCAATTCACTATTCAAGAATCTTCGCTCGCTGCTTGGACCAATAGAAATGTTAGTTCCACTATATAAAACCAAATTAGGGACTACAAGCAACACTCTTTTTTTTTTTTTTTTTCTTTTTTTTTCTGAGCTGACTATGCAGTTGGCTGTTGCAGCCATTACTGCTTCACCGGACTTTTGGGGCTAGACTCTGAAGGAGCCTCAGCCCATATAGCGCCCAACGCTCAAGGGCTCCCCGCGGGGAAAGCCTCGGCTTGGGTTGTCGCTATCGGGGGCGACCCTTCGACCGACGTGAGTCTCGAACCCGAAGGTGAGTCACCGCCAGGAGGGGAGTTCCCCGTTACGCGGGTACAATTGCGATTGCGATTGAGTGGGGGCGAGAAGCGCCCCGGCACTCTTTGATACTTAGTGTATCCTTGTGGGCGCCGACGAACCCGGGGACGTCAGCGTCGTGTTTGGAGGGAGGCCCTATTCGGGGAGGTCGTAGAGACTAATCTCGCTATCCGGACAGCGAGATCGTCATCTGGGGACGTTAGTACGTGCCGAGGCCGCCTAACAATAGTTTTACGACCGTGACCGGGTCGATCGGGGCGTATCGTGGATTGCACAATTAAACGATTCGGGTGATTTTGCGCGCGCTCGAAAAAGCGGACTGCCAAGTCTTTAAAGTATTGGGGAATCGTGGGAAGTTCGAAGTCTCTGTGTAGGTCCGCATTGCGAACGTACCAAGAGGCTCCAGAGGCCGCTCTGAGAAAGCGGTTTTGGAGGGTCTGGAGTTTGCGGAGGACTTGATGGACGCATGAGTGTTTAGCACGGAAGCCAAACTGCTCGTCTATTAAAATGCCTCTGGAGACTATAGCGTTCCGTAGGCGAGCGAGGAGGAGGCGTTCATAGAGTTTACCAAGGGCCTTTAGTAAACTTATGGGGCGATAGGAGGACGGCTCGGTACGAGCTTTGCCTGGCTTATGGATGCCTATAACAATTGCATCTTTCCATTGAGAAGGAAAGATGCAATGTTCCATAGCAGCGTTAAAGATCGCTACTAGGAGGCAGATAAGGGGAAGAGTGAGGCGCTTTAGGATATCGTTAGAGATACCGTCAGCACCGGGGGCTTTACGGGGGCGTAGGTCTTTAATGACCTGTACGACTTCGTCAACAGTGACAGGGGGCAGGGGGTCTTGTGGAGGCAGAGAAGTTCTGCGCTGGCTAAGTGCCAATAAGCTTAGTGAGAAGGAGAAATGTTCTCCATAAGATCACCGAAACGTTGGGCGCGGAGCTCAGCTACAGCGGTTCTTACACGGCGGTGTAAGTCGTTGAAGCGAGCTTTATTTTCGGTAGTGGGAGCGCGATCGCGAGCGCGGCGGGCCGCGTTACGCTCAGTCATTTGCGACCTGATGTGCTGAGGCAGGATTAGGTGGTGATAATCACCAACCGGCACCTGTCGTGAGCACTCGCCAACGGTGGCGGTCAGGTGGCTAGTGAGAGAGTCGATAGCTACGTTTAGATCGGTCGCGGAAGAGATTACGTTGGGAACGCGGTCTAGATGTGGCGAGCTGGGATTTTCGAGCAATTGCCCAAATTTATCCCAGTCCGTCACGGTTCTAGAGTCGGGAGGAGGGTCCGAAGGGGAACCTAATCGGAGGATGACAGGGCGGTGGTCCGATTCAAGTTCGTCAAGTACCTCTATAGAACGAAAGCTTAGCCTTAAATTCTTTAGAAGTGCTATGTCCAGTACGTCGGGGTTGTTCCTAGTATTGTGGGGAAAGAAAGTGGGCGTCATGGGAGCGATAATGTCAAAGTTTAGTCTGTCAACTAAATCGTCAAGGAGTCTGCCTCTCCGTGAAGTTACAGAAGAGTTCCAGCGGCGATGCTTGCAATTTAGGTCGCCGGCAAGAATGACGGCGTCGCCTAAATTTAAGAGCGACTGAAGGTCGCTCTCGAGCAAGTCTTTTAGGGGAGAGAGATAAACCGATGCAATGATGATCGGCTGATGGCCGGTCATCGCTAAGCGGCAGACGGATGCTTCTAAATTCGTAATCGGTGGAGGATCGATAGGAGAGCAATGCAGGGAGCGCCTGTAATAGATGAGAGTGCCTCCGAGATTGGAGGAAGTTCTATCATTACGGACGGTGCGATAGTTCGCGATCGAAGGGGTACGGACAGCGGGCTTTAGGAACGTTTCCTGGATGAGGAAGACGTCCGGTTTTTGGGACGAGAGGAATTGCGATAATTCCTCTCTTTGGTTGCGGAGACCGTTGGCATTAAAATAACCTATGGAGACGGACCGGCGTTTTTGCAATCCATTTTGGTTTTAAGGTTTTGGAGCTACCCTGCGGAGGGCGGCGAAGAAGTCGCGATGCTTAGCCATGAAGCCAAGCATTTGAGAGAGATCGGTGATCTGTACGTATTCGGCGTACACGACCTCGAAATAGGCTGCGTCGCAAACCCAACAGAGTTCGGCGAGAATGTCGAAATGCTGCTGCTCGGCCGTCTGAGTGGCGTTGCGGGGCAGCGCAAGAGAGGGGCGAGGGGGGGCAAGGCGCGTTTGTGCGAGAGGTGCGGAAGCACTTCTCATAGGCGCTGGACGCGGAATGTCCCGAGACATGAGAGGGGCGGGGTAGGGCATACCCGTAATTGAGACGGGCCCGGGGAGAGTAGACAAAAGTTTGTCTGTCTTCTTCGATTTGGACGCGACAACTAGCGCTGGAGGACGGCTCCAGGCGTCCAGGGGTGCAGGCACGAGCGGAGCCTGTTGGCGGGGGGCGGGGGTACGCGATTTACCCTGTTTGGGTTTACGCGAGCTCTGTTTGGGAGCTTTGGGGCACCCGCGGTAATTCGCTGGGTGGCCTTCGCTCCCACAGAGTACGCAAGCGACCGGGTCGGATGCGTTAGAGCGATCGCGATCACAGTCCGGAGTGGCGTGATCGCGCAAACATTTCACAGAGCGCGGTTTGCGTCTGCAGTTGCGCTGTGCGTGGCCATAAAGCTGGCATCGGTGGCATTGACCCGGGTTCGACCGCTTGTGCGGAGTCTCGACCCGGACGCCCTTGAGGCTGCACACATCTTTAATGTTAAAGATGGCTTTGCCTTCTTTGGTCAGGTCTAGAACTACGAGCACCATGTCGTAGCACTCTGACTTGTTACGGCCATTGTACATTCTATGTACTTCCCGTACGGGAAGGCCTTGGGCGATTAGGTCGTCCTGAACAGTCTTAGTGGAGAATTCCTTAGGAACTCCCCTTATGACTGCTCGGAGAACGCGTTCCTCGGCCAGCGAGTAAGTATGGTACTCATACTTTTGGGCTGTGAGGAAAGCCGTCAGATTTCGGAAATCTGACGGTGTCGGAACCTGCACTTTGATGCCGCGCTCGGCATCATTGCGGGTGTGCGTATAATTAATACGCTTGGCCTTCATAGCGTTGGCCATATTTGGCCAGGCCCCTTTGTCTTTGATGACAATGGGGGGTGGAGTTTTTTCCGTCCGTCCCGAAGTGGGACAGGCGGCCTGCGAAGAGGTGGCCGGGGACGGGGACGGTGAAGCGCTAGGCGCTTTGAGGCGTTTAGCCTCTGAATCGGAGGAAGGAGGAGTAGAAGACTCCAGAGCAGATGCCGCCGAAGCCTTTTTGGACTTGGCGGACTTCTTCCGCTTTTTCCCCTTTTTGGTCCCCAGGCCAACCACTTTGAAGCCTTCGTCGTCCTCGGACAACGCCGACTCAGCGGACACGGCTACTGGAGACATGGGGGCGGTTTCGGAGGTTGCGGGGGGCGGGGTAGCGAGTGACCGAGAAGGGGTCTCATCGGCTACCGGAGTGGGGGGGCGATTGGGCACAGGGGCCCGAAGAGCGCGGCGAGCGACACGCGGGTCGCGATAGCGGGGTTCGCGGGAGAGAGAGCGCGAGCGAGAGCGCGAACGGGACGGGGCACGCGGCGGCGAACATTGGGAGGGTACCGAGTTGTCGGACGTTTTGTGGGCAGCCACAGCCTGGATAGCGTAGGCTCGGATCAGATCTGAGTGATCACGAAGGCAAACCTTTATGATCTCCCCTATCTGTTCCCGGGACATGCCAGTGAGTAATTTGGCCATCGCGGGAGTGGCCGAGGTGTCGCTTGTGAGTACCTAGTGACTCCCCACCATTGCTGGCGAGGAGCAAGAATACCTAAATGTGGCCAGACGCCCCGCAGTGCTACGGATTGCCTGGTGTGTACCTAACTCCTACTCCTACGGCCGGGGTTACGTTGTCACCGTTAGGTTTCCCCCCAGCAACGAGACGTTTATGAACGAGAAACGTTAGGTAGACCGCAACTCTGAAAAGAGCTATACGATCTCACCCACCAGCCCTTGAGCACTCGGAACTGGATTTCTAAAAACTAAAACGCAATCGATACTTAAAACGCGAGAATGCACGGAGCGGCGAACCGCTGAAGCGGAAATATTACACTAGCGATTTAACCCAAAGCCGGACTCAGACCGGGCGAACCAGTAACAGTCAAAGAGGAAAGCGAGGGTCACCGCTATGCGTAGTAGTTCCGCGACTACGAGAACACACACTCACGCACAAAAACACACAGTATCGCTTCGATAAACTTCGCGTTATGGGCGCGTTGAAGAACGCGCAAACACACTCAGAGCGGGCCGAGAAGCAATTTCCCAGCCAATACACACTGCCGAGCAGCGCTTCAACACTCAGGCCGATTTTCCAGGAATTGCGGGCAATAAACCAAACAACAATTCGAGGTCGTCAGCGCTGAGGCAAAACACCACACAGGAATGCGCACCAGCTGAGTCACCACTGCACGGAGCACACTGAGAGCACTTGACGCTCTAAAACACGACCGCACAACACGAAAGTCGAATCGGGAATAAGCAACACTCAAAAAGAAAACAAACAAATATCTATGCCTCACATCCACCCACACCTAAAGAGACAAAGAGCCAGGGGCCTTAGACAAGTTACAATCGAAAAATCGTGCAGTATCGCTATAGAACAAGCGTTTTCGAAACAATAGTGGTTGACTTATTGCTCATGTATCGAAAACGCTGTATCGTGGGCGTCGGCTGGAAAACCCTACATTATTTGTGCCAATTATCGAAAATCGCTTATGTTTTTTTTTTTTTTTTTTTGTTTTATGTTTATACTATGGATGAAATGTGGGGTTTTTTTTTTTTTTTTCTTTATTTGTCTCATATGATATTATTACTTTTATTTTCATTCAACTTACTCATCGTTGGTTTTAAAATTAAGCATATAGGTATTTATTTTATTGAATATTGAAATGTTTTTATGCTTTAAGTAGGTATCTAGTTTATCTTAAATATTTTGTTGTGAAAATATTAGGTACTGACGTAAAAACAATCAAGCTCTCTAGTAACGAAAATCTGGCTATACATTTACTATGAATCTGTTAAATTAGAAATAAGACTAATACTTAGAACACAGATTTGAGAGAAATGTTGCTTATGATGTAAAAATATAACAATAATTAAAAATTCAATACAGGTACCTAATAAGCATCTTTATTTATTTGGATAGGTATATTTCTACATATCAAAGACAAATAGATACTTGTAATACAAATATTGAATACAACCACAACATTTAAATACCTAATTAACAAAATACTTAAAATCTTTAAAAATATAATAAATATCCACAATAGATTTCAAGCCGCCATTTGCAATCGCCAAGCTTATCCGTAAGGTCTGGGCGAACGCAAGTTCAAAGAATATCAAAAAGGAATCGCATTTGTAAAGTTGCTATATGGCTACCTTATGTATAGACAACTTTCGTTTCGGCGCTCCGCAGTGGCTTGGCTATGGTACCAATAGCACAGAAAAGCGACAAGTCTATGATTTTTTTTTTTCGATCGATAGCAAGTGACGTCACAAACTTTATGTTCATACTTTTTGTTTGATTCTATTCTTTTTTTCGTGACGATAAATTTAAGAAGTCTAAGCCCCCAAGGTATGAGTAGGCCCATTGCAAATTGCGAGAAGTGTCAAAAGCGGAGACTGCCTTACGACAACATTTTTTTTACGGGGCAATTGTCTTGGGTTTCCGAACATTGCTTAAATACATTTAAAATTAATGTTATAAACGCAGTAAAAAATTGGAATTCGTTTCCTGTCAAGAAAAACAAATACGTCCTTTTTACCATTCATCATGGGCGTAGCCAGCTTTTGGGATGGGGGGGGGGGGGGGGGGGGTATCAGACTTGGTTATAAAATGTGTTTTTTTTTTTTTTTTTTTTGTGTGTTTTTTTTTTTTTTTTTTTTTTTTTTATTTCATGTACGGACGTCTTCCTCATCCAGGAAACGTTCCTAAAGCCCGCTTTCCGTACCCCTTCGATCGCGAACTATCGCACCGTCCGTAATGATAGAACTTCCTCCAATCTCGGAGGCACTCTCATCTATTACAGGCGCTCCCTGCATTGCTCCCCTATCGATCCTCCACCGCTTACGAATTTAGAAGCATCCGTCTGCCGCCTAGCGATGACCGGCCATCAGCCGATCATCATTGCATCGGTTTATCTCTCTCCCCTAAAAGACTTGCTCGAGAGCGACCTTCAGTCGCTCTTAAGTTTAGGCGACGCCGTCATTCTTGCCGGCGACCTAAATTGCAAGCATCGCCGCTGGAACTCTTCTGTAACTTCACAAAGAGGCAGACTCCTCGACGATTTAGTTGACAGACTAAACTTTGACATCATCGCTCCCATGACGCCCACTTACTTTCCCCACAATACTCGGAATAACCCCGACGTACTCGACATAGCACTTCTAAAGAACGTAAGGCTAAGCTTTCGCTCTATAGAGGTGCTTGACGAACTTGACTCGGACCACCGCCCTGTCGTCCTCCGATTAGGTTTCCCTTCGGACTCTCCTCCCGACACTAGAACCGTGACGGACTGGGATAAATTTGGGCAATTGCTCGAAAATCCCAGCTCGCCACATCTAGACCGCGTTCCAAACGTAATCTCTTCCGCGACCGATCTAAACGTAGCTATCGACTCTCTCACTAGCCACCTGACCGCCACCGTTGGCGAGTGCTCACGACAAGGGCCGGTTGGTGATTATCACCACCTAATCCTGCCTCAGCACATCAGGTCGCTAATGACTGAGCGTAACGCGGCCCGCCGCGCTCGCGATCGCGCTCCCACTATCGATAATAAAGCTCGCTTCAACGACTTACACCGCCGTGTAAGAACCGCTGTAGCTGAGCTCCGCGCCCAACGTTTCGGTGATCTTATGGAGAACATTTCTCCCTCTCACCAAGCTTATTGGCACTTAGCCAGAGCTCTAAAATCCGAAACCGCGAACTCTCTCCCTCCGTTAACTCGTCCCAACAACAGCGTTCCCGCGTTCAACGACGACGAAAAAGCGGATTGCCTAGCGTCTAGCCTCCAAGCCCAATGTGCCTTAAGCACACAGCCCTTCGATCCCGACCACGTGCGCGAGGTAGACGGCGAAGTGGAGCGCAGAACTTCTCTGCCTCCACAAGACCCCCTGCCCCCTGTCACTGTCGACGAAGTCGTACAGGTCATCAAAGACCTACGCCCCCGTAAGGCCCCCGGTGCTGACGGTATCTCTAACGATATCCTAAAGCGCCTCACTCTTCCCCTTATCTGCCTCCTAGTAGCGATCTTTAACGCTGCTATGGAACATTGCATCTTTCCTTCTCAATGGAAAGATGCAATTGTTATAGGCATCCATAAGCCAGGTAAAGCTCGTACCGAGCCGTCCTCCTATCGCCCCATAAGTTTACTAAAGGCCCTTGGTAAACTCTATGAACGCCTCCTCCTTGCTCGCCTACGGAACGCTATAGTTTCCAGAGGCATTTTAATAGATGAGCAGTTCGGCTTTCGTGCCAAACACTCATGCGTCCATCAAGTCCTCCGCATAACGGAACATATTCTTACAGGCTTTCAGCCAGCGTTAGGTAAGACCCGTCACACGGGCGCTGTCTTCTTCGATGTAGCGAAAGCTTTCGACAAAGTCTGGCACAACGGTTTAATTTTTAAACTGTACAACTTTCAGTTGCCGGATCGTCTCGTGCTCATCATACGAGACTATTTGTCGAATCGTAGCTTTCGCTACAAAGTCGAAGGCACTCTCTCTTCCCCCCGTCCCATAGAAGCAGGAGTCCCGCAAGGGTCCGTGCTCGCCCCCATCTTGTACCTTCTGTACACTAACGATATCCCTAAAACGATAGGTACCAATTTAGCCCTCTTTGCGGACGATACCGCTATCTATACCACAGATAGGCAAGTGAGTCGAATCACTGAGAGACTCCAACCAGCTATCACCGCCCTAGGCGAGTGGTTTCGGAAATGGAGAATCGAGGTGAATCCCGACAAAAGCTCTGCCGTCCTCTTTTCCTTAGGCCGCCCTCCGCGGCCAACTTCCCTTTCCCTCTTCGGTCGTGCCATTCCCTGGCAAAATAAGACCAAATATCTCGGTGTGACCATGGATAGTCGTTTGAACTTCCAAGCTCACACCAAAATAGTTAGAGACCGAGCCGCTTTTGTACTCGGTCGTCTCTATCCCATGATAGGCAAGTATAGTAAGATGTCGCTTAGAAATAAGCTAAATCTTTACACAACTTGTATCCGCCCCATACTAGCTTATGCTAGCGTAGCCTATGCGCTGTCCAAGCGCAATCTCCACAAACTCCAGACCCTCCAAAACCGCTTTCTCAGAGCGGCCTCTGGAGCCTCTTGGTACGTTCGCAATGCGGACCTACACAGAGACTTTGAACTTCCCACGATTCCCCAATACTTTAAAGACTTGGCAGTCCGCTTTTTCGAGCGTACGCAAAATCACCCGAATCGTTTAATTGTGCAATCCACAACGTATCGTCCCCCCGATCGACCCGGTCACGGTCGTAGAACTATTGTTAGGCGGCCTCGGCACGTACTAACGTCCCCAGATGACGATCTCGCTGTCCGGATAGCGAGATTAGTCTCAACGACCTCCCCGAATAGGGCCTCCCTCCAAACACGACGCCGACGTCCCCGGGTTCGTCGGCGCCCACAAGGATACACTAGGTATCAAAGAGTGCCGGGGCGCTTCTCGCCCCCACTCAATCGAAACCGCATCCGCGTAACGGGGAACTCCCCTCCTGGCGGTGACTCACCTTCGGGTTCGAGACTCACGCCGGTCGAAGGGACGCCCCCGAGAGCGACAACCCAAGCCGAGGCTTCCCCCGCGGGGAGCCCTTGAGCGTTGGGCGCTATATGGGCTGAGGCTCCTTCAGAGTCTCGCCCCAAAAGTCCGGTGAAGCAGTAATGGCTGCAACAGCCAACTGCATAGTCAGCTCAGAAAAAAAAAAAAAAAAAAAAAAATTTCATGTACACAATTATAGGACAGTTACAACATATACAATACAAAAATAACAATGCACATAGGTCAAGCTTATCTCTTACAGCTGACCCAAGAGGCCCGGATTAATAGTCGTTTCTAAGTAACGCCCTAAGTAATACATCTGAAAGTCTTACTTAGAGAATTCTTTACAATACTTACTACTGCTATTACTCATATTTACCAGATTTTTAAAAACAGAATTCATTTATAATAACTATAGAAGAATATTATTTCGGTGGTTAACATAAAAGGCTTTCTTTTTTTGTACCTAAAATCTATACTTTTTTCATGTCAATGTCACTTTACTTGCGTGCCATAAAGGGCAAAAAACCAGTCGAGTGCGAGTTTTAACTTGCGCAGCGACGCGACGCGGCGACGCACGGTACCGTAGGTACTTATGTAATAGAATTATTTCCCCACCCTCTCGCACCTCTCTCATTTTCCTATAGTATCCTTACATGAGTCGACGTAAGCAGCTAGGAAAAAAAAAATCATGGATATTAGAGCATGTGAAACCATGTTTTATTATTATCAACACATTACGTGCTTAGACTGTCCTGAGTCAAGGATATGCGTTACTCAGGCTTAGCTAAGAATAAGAGCATGCTTAGCAACGTGAGTGTGTCTTAGCAGTGTTTATTATTACATATTTCAAACTAAGCCTATGTCTTAGCAATAAGTAATAGACTAAGGTCTAAGCAACGACTATTATAACGGGCCTCAGTTATGTTCGTTGTTGCATTTTATTACATTACGCTTACTTAGCATCTGTCTTAGAATGTTACTTTGTCTAAGCCACGACTATAAATCCAGGCCCCAGCTGTACAAAGTGAGCGGGTAATACATGTGCACTGCGATTACAAAATAGATATATAAATTATGTATACTTAAATATAGTCTCATCCTAATACATAATAATTACTTATATACCTACTTTAAATAATGCTTATAACACAAATAATATTACTTATAAATACATATAACAATACAATATATATATATATATTTATATGTATATTTATATGTATATATATGTATAAAGTAAAATAACAGTGTTTAAGGGAGTGAAAGGTAGTAAGTAGTCTTTCAGTTTCTTTTTAAAAATGCCAATAGATTGACTGTCTCTTATAGTATAAGGCAGTGAGTTCCAAAGCCTAATAGCCTGAAACAGTAAAAGAGTTACCGTAAAAAGTGGTGTTGTGAGAAGGGGTTTTTAATAAGAGTGATGTATGAGATCTGGCTGGTTTATCTTTTGAGAAAAGAAAATTAAAATGTTCACGTAAATAGCTTGGGGTTAAGGGATTGCCAAGAAGATTATAGAGTAAAGACAGGACATGAGTGTTCCGGCGAAGACGAATTGGGAGCCACTCGAGCCTTTTTCTATTCTGAGAAATGTGATCTGTCTACCGCAATTTAAAAATGAATCGGATGCTTAAATTTTGGAGTCGCTCAAGTTTGTTTAAAAGCTCCTATGTGGCATCAGTGTAACAACTGTCAGCATAATCAAGAAGGGGAAGAAGGAGAGATTGCGTTAAACTGATTTTAGCATTTATGGGTAAAAATTCTGAAGGCACTTCACACTGTGAAAAGCAAAATGTGTGCGTTTGCTAACTTTTTCCTTTCCTATTTCCTAAATTTTTGGCACAATTTGTGTATTGCAGAGGTGTCCCATTGTATATAATTGGTAGAGGAGATGATGTTACTAAGCTACGCATGTATCTGCTGCCTACAATTAACGCTTGTGATTTTTTGGGATTAACAAGAAGCCCAAATGATTTTGCCCATTCACTGATGTGACATAAATTCTCATTGAAATTATTAATCGCGTTAATAATGCTATTAGGTTCCAAGTGGTAGTACAATTGAAGGTCGTCAGCGTACAGATGAAAAGAAGAGGTAATAAGATTGGTGAGGGAGTTAATAAAAATAGAGAAAAGAAGAGGAGAAAGTACGCCACCTTGATGTTATTTTCATACGCCAAAAAATGGCATTGCAGGCACTTTACTTCATTATTATTCATATGGTAAAACTCCATAGGCGTGGAGCTACTTCTGGTCGTCATCCCCCCGTCGGTACCTCGGCACGGTCGAAAAACTATGGTCAGGCGGGCTCGGCACGTACTAACGGCCCCAGACGACGATCTTGCTATCTGGATAGCGAGATTAGTCTCAACGACCTCCCCTAATAGTGCATCCCCCTAAGATAACGCCGACGTCCCCAGGTTCGTCCCCAGGTATCAAAGAGTGCCGGGGCGCTTCTCGCCCCCACTCTCTCGCAATCGCAACCGCGCAATGGGGCACTCCCCTCCTGGCGCTGACTCACCTTCGGGTTCGATTCTCACACTGGTCGAAGGGACTACCCCAAGAGCGACAACCCAAGCCGAGGCTCCCTCCGCGGGGGTCCTTTGAGCGTTGGGCGCTATATGACTGTTAAGCTGGGTACAGATTATTTGAAACACAAGATGCAATACAACAAGAATATATGTGGATGGTCCCGCACTGCGCGCCTCAACAACGGCCATTCCTGGCAGGGATCAGCGCGCACGCCATGGAACCGTTTAATTTTGAGTGTACATGACTATATTGGTGTTTCAATTATTTTATTACACCAGTGTAAAAAAAGTCCTAGTCGTCATCTCCATCCATTTTTACAATCGTCAATTCAAATATGGCAGGTCCGCCGCTCTTTTTTAACACAAATATTATAGTTACATCAGCAGCGCTACCCCACAGTAAGATACCATATGTCATTAAACTATGGAAATAGCTAAAATATACTATTTTTGCAGTGTCGACATCGGCCAATTATATTATTTTCTTGATCGCATACACAGAAGAGCTAAGTTTTTTGGCTAGCTTATGAATATGAGGACCCCATTGAAGTTTGGAGTCCAGCGTTATGCCAAGAAAGACTGTTGAATTAACAAGTTCTAATTGCTCGCCGTTAATATTAATACATGTCTGGATCTGACTAACATTTGGTAATGTAAATTTAACACATTTGGTTTTTTTCTCATTAAGTAACAAATTATTAGAGTTAAACGAATTTACAATCTTAGAAATGCTAAAATTTATTTTCAAGTTGGACACAGTCAAATGCCTTAGATAAATCACAAAACACTCCAAGAGCATCTTGCGAATTCCAGGTTTTAAATATATATTTTCATAGTGCCACTCCTACATTGGTTGTGGAGCGGCCTTTTATAAAGCCCAACTAAAAGCTATACTGAGTACAGGTACTGACTCGAAATTATTAGCAAACAAAAAAAATTATAATAAAACAAATTACAATTATGTACATATAATTACTAAAGAATATGTGTGTACAAAATAAAATGAAAATACTATTAATTAATAACAAAATTTAGGATAGTATATAAATAAAAGAAACGCGATCGCGAAAAAAGGGGGGCCGGTCAGTAGTCATTTCTGGAAATATGGGTACGTATTTGTGTTCGGAATCCGGAGTGTGCCAATTCTTGTCTAATCAAAATATATATGTCAATTCTTGATATAGTCAGGAGTGTCTCCTGCTCTGCGATTTGTCCTTAGGTAGATCTAGGAACTTGTCCTTCGGTAGTAAACTGACTAACTGGATCTTCGCCCGGTAGGTGAATCTGGTAATCTTGAACTTCGTCCAGTAGATGAATCTAGTAACCTGAAACTTGGTCTAGTAGATGAATCTGATAACCTGGAACTTCATCTAGTAGATGAATCTGGTAAACTGGAACTCGAAATTAAACTCCAGTTCAATCGCAACCAATGACACGTCCTGCTTTCTTGCCTTTGTCGTCTCGGATCTGGTGTCAGTTATGAAAGGTGACCGCTTACCATCAGGCGGAACGTAAGCTTGTTTGCCACATTAGTGATTTGAAAAAAAAAAAAAAAAATAACAACTGATCGTTACTGAAAATAAGTTTTCGAGACTAAAAATGTTTTTTATTAAAAAGGATAATGGGACGTTTGGGATATTGAAAAAAAATGTAAAAATTAAATAAATATTATTTAAATTCGCGGATCCGACCTTCAAGGCTTGGATACGTGACAGCCAAATGACTAAAACGAAACCCTCATAAATTCATTATGTCCGTCCGTTCATCCGTATGTCACAGCCTTATAATTCCGCCGCCTTTGCATCGATTCTAATGAAATTTTAACATAAAATTGGCAAAAAATTTTTTAGAAGTTGCTCCCATCCATTGATGTTTGCCTTACCCAAAAAGTCAGTGGTGCGAACGTATGAGGCTGATTAGGAACTACAATAGTTGGACATGTGGTATCTCGAAGTTTTTTTGTAAGTATATTAATATTTTAATAACAAAATAAAATTGATATGTATTTTAATAATGTACCTTATTTTTTTTTTGTATTCTATCAATGGTCAATAGTTTCCGCAGCGCATGCGATGAAAAACATTTTATGGCTAATTTTGTACGCCTTAAGCCATATTTTTCTAGCAATTAATTTAGCCTATGTTACTCAGGGATAGCGTAGCATTCTAAAGGTGAAAGAAGTTTCGAAATTAGTCTAGTAGTTTTTGAGTTTATTCGTTACGAACGATACTACGGAACCATTGATAGTGCATATATTATTAGTTTTATTAGTTAAATTTTCACGTTCCATTACTAATTTAAAAATAATACAACGGGATTAAACGGGGCCTTCGGCTTTGAGTGGAGGCGTCCTGTCAGCACTTCCTTCAGATTGATGGAGTAGCTATGGGTAGTCCGGTAGCACCAACGTTAGCCAACATCTGGATGGAACATTTTGAGGAGAAAGCTTTGAGCTCAGGGCTTTTTAGCATTCGACTTTGAAAGTGATATCTTGATGACGTGTTCTGCTTAATTAAAGGAACAAGGCAGGAAGTATAACAGTACCTAGATCACCTTAACTCCGTTCATAACAAAATACATATAACATATGAAATGGAAAGTTAACTTTCACTGGCATTCTTAGATGTTAAATTGAATGTAAGGGAAGGTGGCTCGCTGGGGCATACTGTATATCGGAAACTCACACAACCGGACAGATACCTGAACGCCTCCTTGCATCGTCACCCGCGTCGGCTCAATCAGTTGTGACGTCTCTGACTTACCGAGCTCCTGACCTGTGTGACCCTGAACATTTAGACACTGAGCTGGCACACGTTCAGGAGACAATCAAGAGAAACGGGTACAAAACGATTAGAAAAAGTTCAGTTCACCGTAATACACGTACGAAGAATCCGGAGGTTAGCAGACAGCCAGTGCGGTCATGCCATGCTTCAAAGGAGTAACGGATAAAATTGGATCGCTTTTAAATAAATTCTTCATTAAGACTGTATATGATCCGTTCTCCAAAATTGAACAGAGGGTGTGCACGACAAAGGACGTAATTCCGTACCAAACACCAGGTGTCTACAAAATTGACTGCAGCTGCGGCAGTTCTAACATTGGTCAGACCAAACGCACAATTGCGTTTAAAGAACATATTGCTGCTGTTAAGAATTGCCAAACGACAAAATCAGCTATAGCAAAACATCTAATTAACTCAAATTCCAACCACTGGATTGAGCTTTACCAGCCTAAGTATTGTCCACCGATCGCCAATATTACCGTAGATTGAATACCAACGAACGCACCCAAGGACACCGTTAGTGTTTTGTGTAGTGATTATGAAAATTATAAAGACAAAGTGAGGCTAGTTCAACAGGACGCCTCCACTCGAAGCCGAAGATGCCGCGCACCACCAGTCTACCCGTAATCAAGGCTGGTGTAACCTAGCCGAAACGTTGGGCAAAAGGTATTTTTCCAAATAACGACGCGTTTAATCCCGTTGTATTATTGTAATTTTTTTTTAAATGCATATATTATTGTACGGAACCCTAAGTTAATTTGCTTACATCTCGCACTTGCCTGGTTCTTTTGACTATGATTATGTAAACCATATGTAAACTAACAGTACAAAATATTAAAACGCAATGTATTTGGGTCATTTTTATAGATCAGAAACTTTTCTGACGTAGTGGTAAAAATTGTGATTAACACGACACTAGCGATGTGATACACCGGGTTAGAAAAGTTTGTTGCACTATATCTGTACCTCTGAATTAGATTGAATGAAATAGTTGACAGCGCAACGTAATAAAGAGGCCAAAGCAGTAGGTAAAGGAAAATTACATGAGTTATACATAAAATTAAGTTAATATCTATTTATAATTGCTAATTGTAAGATATTGAGCACTGCAACTTCACGTGTTTATCTTATTATTATTAACATGAATTTCTCATGCGTGATAAACGTGTTTGGTATTATTTATTGACTTGACTCTAAAAGAAACCAAGTTCCGTAGAATGAGAATTATTGCGGATAATTCGGAAAACTTATAAACTGATTTTGTATAAAATAGTCTTCATAAAGTCATGGCAACGTGATTCTTAAAAAATGTTTCTCCTTTCTCTTCTTCTTCGGCCTCTTTATCACTCTGCCTATTACTTCATTCAATCTATCTCCAAAATACAGTGCAACAAACTTTTCTAACCCGGCTTATAGTCGCTAGTGTCGTGTAAGTTCATACCATATTAATATGGCGACTGTTTTTTGACCACCGCGTCAGAAAAGTTTCTGGACTATAGTTATGACCTAAAATAAATTGTTGTTTTGAATTTTTGTACAGTTAGTTTACATATTAATAGTCAAAAGAACCGGGCAAGTGCGTGATGTAAGCGAACGTTCCGTAGTATGTATAAAAGGCCGTTTCTGTGCAAATTTAATGGCAAAACTATAGCATCTAAAGGATTGATAAAAATATATTTTACAAAACTTGCTTCTATTTAATACTAAAACAACTGCAACAAGTGACCATTGTTTTGACAGTTGTGCAATTTTTAAAAGCGAGTATTGCATTAATTGTAATAAAAGTCAGGTTAAATAATTAGATTTTTTTGTTATCAAGTGCAGTGATTATAACTTGTAGCAAAAATTTTTGACATGTGACTACACTCCGCTGTCCGTCCGTCCGTATGTCTGTCACCAGGCTGTATCTCATGAACCGTGATAGTTAGACAGTTGAAATTTTGACAGAAGATGTATTTCTATTGCCGCTATACCAACAAACACTAAAAACAGAATAAAATAAATATTTATAAAAATGTAAAATAAATTAGTTACATTCCGGTACGAAGGTTTCTTTTCTAGAAAAGTGTTCTACTTGTGGACAGAGAGGTAGAAGATTTGATGTAAGCTTGTTTGACACGTTAGTGGTACTAAAAAAAAAAGATACATGAAGAGGTAGAACACAGATAAATAAAGGGGTAAAACATAGATTAATTGATAGGTAGAATGTAGATAGATGTTAAGGTAGAAAAAGATAAACGAAGTAGAAAATAGATAGATGACAAGTTAGAAGATTGCAGATAGACGGAGACGTGTAGCATAGGTAGTTAGAGATGTAGAAAATATATAGATACAGACAGGAGAAAGAACATAGATAGAAAGATATAGAAAATAGAAAGATGGAGAGATAGAAGATAAATGGATAAAGAGGTAGAATATAGACATATAAAGAGATAGAAAATAGTTAGGTGGAGAGGTAGAACATAGTTAGATACCGAGATCCATAGTCTCGTTCGGACTCAAGTGTCATGCACACAACCCTATCCATCTGGGTCAAGTAATTCATCTTCCTGACCTACGTAGGCTCTGGTTATGGCCTCTCTTCTACCTACTTGTCAAAACAAAAAGTTATGGAATCCCCTCAAAAATATATATGTCAAAAACAGTGGCCAATCGGCCATACTGCATGAAGTAGTATTATCTATACTGTGTCTAGGTATCAATCAATTATTTGAGCGCTCTTTGTTAAGTTAATAGTAACTTCCACTTATTTTCAGTATTTCGCTGTTACTAAGTTTGCGATTCATCTCGCAGTTGGTCGCTAAAAACATGTCCGTCTTAACACTAGCTAGCTAAATAAATATTACCTATCTGTCTGTGCATTAAGTGTGCAAGTAGATTTACTGACAGGTTTTTTAGACTTTTTCAGATCCTACTGTTTATAACTTTAGGAATCCGTAGGTACTGGACAGGTTTATCGGCACTAAGGTACGTCAGTTTAACGGCACCCTATTAAATCATTCGTAAGGTACCAACCATCCTACCTATTTAGGTATTGCCTATAAGAAGTTTTTACCTTTTTATTCATTCTGGAAAATACAGAAAATCGAGCGACATACCTAATATTCTATAAAAGTTATCAAGTTACGAAACATGTAAAATACGTAGGTATTAGAATATTGTAACCAAGCTTTTACATAACCTACAAATAGGTACATACTCGTAAATATTACAGGTACCAAAGACAGTATAGTACAAGAAACGGTGGTCAAAAATTAAAACTACAATCGCCATATTGAAATGGTGTAAAATAACGACATGCAATAGCGACCAAACACCCAGGTTTCAGACCTCAAAGAAAAAGTCTGAAAAGTTCGTTGCACTGTACTCAGCTCTTACTGTCAACAGGTAAAGTAAAGAACATCAAATTTATTTGACGGAAATTTTAAAGACCCCATATAGTGCTCACTGACGCCTTTACTAGATCTAAGTCCACGGAGTTTACCTAACTAGTTCGCTCAACTCTACTTAAGGAGCGCGCACTGTTACTCGGTTCAGGTTCAAGCTACTAATAGTAGATACATTGTGTGGTAAAGGCGAAAATTTCTGACGAATGTCTATTTCGAATCCTAAGGCCGAAGGCCGCGCATGACTAGAGTTTGTAATTTCCGAGCCGCCCGTGTTACACACAATGTTTTTCATCACATTTGCAAGTATATAAATAAAAATATAAGGTAAATAAATAAATAAACTCACCAAGACAATGTAACGGGAATCTAGAAAATTCATTAATAAAAAAGTTTCACATCGATGTACAGATGTAGTTGCACTACTCACGCACGCTCAGTTACATATCGCGTCATCCTTGTTTTTACTCAACCTATCTGACACGTAGTACTGCCTCTTAAGATGCGTAAAACATGTAACATGTGGAAAAATTTTGTTTGCTGAAAAATAATGGTACCTATTTTTGCTTGTCAAAAGATTTAAGCAGAAGTCGGCAGAACTACTTATACAAATAAAACTACATTATTTGCCTAGGTTACTTTTATATTCATTGTTTTAAATAGTAATGTGTAAATTCGTAATTTTTTTAAACAAATAAAAAATAAGTTAACAAATATTTATATTGTATTGCTTAGACACACATTCATTATAGTACACATTTCTTCATCAGATTAGGTTTCCGGAAAAAGAATGTGGGTAGTCCTATTTTGTTTCCTACCACAAACAGTAGTAACAGGTAGCGTATTGACATTCGATATGGACAGATAGACAAACCATAATATATATTAAATTTCATAATCCTTTAACATCTGTAACTTATATGAGGTAGAATTTCAAGGATTTTTAACCACAATAGATTTATTGTAGTATTATGAGAAAAACAATCAAGTGGATGAAAAAAACATTAAGTAACATGTATTCAATAGGATATTAGGTAAAATAATAAAATAGATAATAAATATTTTTGGACATTATAAACAACGCCATCTAGTCCTAAACTAAGCAAAGCTTATACTATGGATACCAGACAAGTGATACAATTACATACTTTTTTTTTGTAAATAAATACATACAAATTATAACTGCCTACATAAAACACCAAGTCTCAAGACAAACATAAATGTTTATCACATATAATAATATGTTTTGTCTTGTGCGGAAATCGAACCCACAGCCCTTAATTCAGCAGGGTCATAACCCACTGAGCCACGGAGCCGCTGTGTAGTTTAACTCGTAAAAGTCCAAAAAAACCGGTCAAGAATATGTTGTGCTCCGTGGTTGCGCTCATAGATATAGAATGTACGTAGTGAAAAAATCCTATGTCTATGGTTGCGCTATATAATGTAAACCTACTCTAGGGATTCGTAAAATAATCAAAGGTAGTGATGCACTCCGAAGTTTAGGTATGAATGCGTACGTGCCACCTCGCTAAACGCCTTGCTCAGTTGCTGTCCAATCAAACTCAGTGCAGTGCGTGGCAACGTGTTATTTCTAAGCGACCACGTAAAGGCCGCGCGCGCCATCGTCATCAGCTCGCGTTCTGTCGCAACCCTACGGTCATTAGTCAAATTTAAGGCTTGACTTGGCTGTGACTTTTATGATTCAAGGTAAATTTCGATAAATATTGACGCATTTTGTTCTTAAGCTGACGGGAGTGAGACTTTTTTACATAAGATTTACCTACTTATTTCGTGCCGTTACTGCTATTGTTGTTACAGACCGAAAAAAAAGCTTAACTTCGGTTGGATATTTATCTAGAAGTGTCCGATTTTACTGAGTCAGGTTATATTTTTAAAATTATTTCAGTTTCGAACGCTATAAAACACGCTATATATATATCCTAAAATTTTTCAGATTTTTATGATGACGCGTTGAGGACCATATCTTGACCGACGCTTACGTAACCAAAAATGGCCACTTTGGAGCCGAACATTTAAAACAGGGCAATATTTTAAAAACTATCTAAGAAACCTTACAATGATTTTAAACTTCTAATTCAAAAAATCTTTGCATGATTTTCACTACAAGTATGGAATGTATTTCTCTAATTAATTCTGTAATTCTGGTAGATAGAGAGGTAAATCTGTAATTCTGTAGATACCTACATGTGCTAAATTTTAGGATTGCCTTTATAGTAACTGAATAAAATGGCTGTGACATATGGACGCACGGACGGAAAAACGAACTGACATGGCGAAACTATAAGGATTCCTTGTTTGACTACGGAACTATATAACTATATAAGAAAAATAATCCCAGATATAAAACATGTTGTATAAACATAATATAAACGACGATGTGGTTCTAAAGAAGAATGTGGTTATTTTTAAAGGGGTCTCTATAAACTCGCTATAATTTGTATTAGAAAAGCCTCCGATGTTGCAAGCGGCCATAGATTACAATCAGGCGCGCCATAAGCTTTGTAATGGTGGTAAGTATATAAAAATAGATTGCGATTAGCCAATGCATTTCGCATTGTCTCCGATCTGTCTGTCTGTATTGATATCCAATTATAGTTGCCAACCGGTTTGGTACATACCTATGCAGGCGGGAGAAAGTAGTCTACGTAGGCGTAGGCGAACTACATACTTACCGAAATAGACATCATTATTCTGAGATTGTTGTACAATGCTGATTATGTATATAATTAGGTGACAACAAGAGCAGTGGGAGCGGTTGTGTAAGTTGTACCTATTTATTGTTTCAAATGATATATCTAGGTATAATACTAATAAATGTAAAAGAACTGAAGATTTTGCTTGTTTCTTTTTGTTTATACGCGCTAATCTCTGAAACTACCCGTTGGATTTTAAAATTCTTCTTGCATTTGATAGCCCTTTTCTTGAGGAAGTTATGGGCTATCAAACATCACGCTAGGTTCCTTTGGAGCCGAGGCAAAGACAGGATAATCAGCAAGAATACAAAGCGGAAACTATATAATAGAGTAGGCGAACGATGCGTCGGCGGTTGTCAGCAATGTAAAAGGCGGTACAACGTCTGCCCAGCAGGTTTGTATAAAATTTTAAAGCCCGTCCGTTAAAGTGCTTTGTTTTTCAAACCATAATAGCCATCAAGCTGAATTTTACAAGATTATGTGTTAATTACGGCAAATTTATAAAAAATAATAAAAACCGGCCAAGTGCGAGTTGGACTCGCGCACCAAGGTTTCCGAAACCAGCATTTACGAAATTTACAAACACAAACAAAAACAAAAAGTATAAGCACTCACCCATTTAATTACTCACCAAGCCCGACGTTGCTCAACTTTGAATATCGTTTCGAACTAAAAATGTGTTACTGTTTTGCTTAGTAATAGCTGAATGGCGCTGTAACGGTGATTTAAGAGATGGGCCTGCCTCACCATTGGTCGATTTTTATTTTTGTTGTTATACTTTAGAACTTACACACTTGATCACTGCAAGACTGAAGCTTGTATGCATTACTGTTTTTAATATTTTTATTAATTTATTAAGTATTAAGTAGTATACAAAATGTTATATTTTATTTTTCTATAATTTAACATGGTAGGTACATAAACTTATATTCAATACTTGTTTTAAACATGTGCCAACTTCATCTGAGTACCTTTTAATGTAATTTGTACGAAATTTTAACTTATCCTTCTACACTTTACGTGTAGGGTACCCTTAAATTTTTTTTTTTTAGTTAATCACTTTGTCGGACTAATTAATTTGTATACCCATGCCTGTAAAGGGGCCCCTTACAGTACACTAGCGCCGCCATTAGACATTCTCAATTTTCTCTTCGTAGAAAACGAATTTCTAAAATCCAAATGTTGCAAATATAAAACTAGTCATAAGTTATTTTTAGAAGGTTTATTTCTAGGTTTAATATCTGTGAGTTGTAGTTGGCATTTCCGCTAAAAGTGGCCGTTTTGTCAAATGTAAGACCTAGATTGTATATATATATTGTTGAGTCCAATAGTTTTATTTATTCTTCATACAGTAAATTGCTTTGGAATATTTGTGGGATCGCTACTTCTAGCTATATCATTATGTATTTTGAATGAAACAAAATTTATTTACTACTTTTGTTTTAGATTTCATTTCATTTTAAGGAGTTGATAAATTTAAGTTATCCTGTCAACCTGCCCTATAATAGTAGTCAACCAACCGTGCTAATGGGGTAGGTCGGCTCATATGCCGTAAAGTTCAGACACAACAGACAAAAGCAATTAATGCTCCTAGTTCTAATTTTTCCAGGAAAGACAGTTGTTAGATTTTTTATGATTTTGGTAAATATTTCATGTTTTACAACCTTGATTATTAAATGTGAATCTATCGTCCCCGGTGTCCGCTTCAACAGCAAAATGATTGCTATTTTTATTTATTTATTATATATTTTATCAATTTTGTAAAATAAGATTATTTCAGTTTTGAGAGGTAGTACGGAATCCTTTAGTGCACAGTTCCAACTCAGGCTGTCATCCCTCAGTTAGCTAAGTTCCGTTGTCACTTTTAGACACTTTTTAAGTACCGTTTTCGTCATTTGGCTACGGAACTTTAAAAATATTGGCCATTTATATGCGGCGTATATAATTATTTTGTCTCTCGCAAATAAAAAACCTATAGGGTTGTTACTAAGCCTTGTCGACCATACATCATAAAATTTGGCAAAATCTTGCTTATTTGCTTCTTACAGCACAAGTAAAGAAAAAAACCGAAATTCGTTAATTTGTAAATAGTATATTACAAAAATATCTCACAAGCTTACATTTACTACAAAGTTAAGTTTGTCTTTCAATCCATCTAACTTTCGTTCTAATTGTACTGAACTCTCGGCGCAAGAGTCAGATTCGCAATTGTATTTCGTACTCAATACGTTCCTAGGTTACTAGTTTCCTTACCTTAACCCCCTTTAATCAACAATATTATAAACTAGACATAATTAACAATAATACAAAATGTTAGATAAAAATGAGGCTTGTAAATAAATAAATCACATGTCAATTGTTTTTGTTTAAGTACGAGACGTTATCAAAATTACTGTCATAAACATAAACATGGATTTAATTTCACGTCATAAATTAACACAATATCAAAGCCTGATGCAAGGAAATAAAGTTTAAATTAGTTCATAAATATACAAAAGAGCATGTAAAATGTGAACTATGTACCTATAATATAACTAGGTATGAAGGTGGATATGTGAGTATCATTAGGGTTCCATAGATAATTGTTAAAAACTGACCAAGTGCTTGGTGTTCCATCCGTACGATGAGAATTATTGGTGGTATTAAAAATCGTCCAAACAACTCTAATTCGTAAATATCTATTATCGTGATTTTCTTTTAGATTTTTAAAACAAGCTGTAGTAAGCACACTGTAGTGTAATAAATTTATCAGAAATCAGAAAGAGTTTCCAAAGCAAAAAGTGCGATGTAATTATAGTTTTTAAGCGCAAGGTAGGGTTTAATATGTAAGTGTATATACCTATACAAAGATACATTAGGTACATTTTGTAAGTTATTATGTGCTGAATAAATCTTTATTCTATTCTAACATTCTCAGAAAAAAATGTTTTATATTGACTAATTTGATAGTTTAAAAAAAATTTAAAATGGATTATTTATCGTGATTTTTGTTGCTTAATTAAATACGTGTGAACCGATTGCTTTAAAAGTTTGGTCCTAATATTTTTGATGATTTTGATGAAAAGTGTTTATTGTTTCTTAAAAATGGCACAAGGAAAAAGAGACCTATATGCAGCAGTAAGCCCGAAACAGGTTGACGATGACGATAAAGTTGAAGGATACCTATATTAATGAAAAAAAAATCAATCCATTCAGAAGTTTCTGAGAAATTCTTAAACAGACATACATAGCTACTATACTTACAAACATACATATATTTATATATACACACTAATTATTAAGAAGGCCTAGTAGATAACATATGTGAATAATATTTAATTCCATCAATATCATATATACAACGTACCATCTTTGGTGAAGCGCGGCGAATATTATTTTGCCCGGAGCGGCTAATTAGCTAGATATATGCCATTTTAAATCCGCCATCTTGATTTTTTTGTTTCTGCCTGGCAGCTGCTCTTTGGTTTCCTTCACATTATTAAGTATAAATAATGTATGGGGGGTTTGATAGAAATGATACCATGAGTATAAGAAAACTACCAGATCTTCAAAATGACGGAAAACAACATGGCTGTCATACAAAACATTCAATTTAACGAAGAATATCTTGAAAACGATTTGCTGCAGGAGGGGTGTGCTCGAAAAAACATTATTAAGACCTGACAATACCTGCCTAATAATGCAAATGATGCAAATGTAAGTACTTTTTTTTAAGAAGTTAGCAAATTATTTAATGTAAAGCAAAATATTCAGTAAAAAATTGGTGTACAACACGGAGCGCCATTGTTAATGTTAATCATTGCCATGGGCGTAGCCAGCTTTTGGATTAGGGGCGGGGGCGCAGGCTTGGCTAGGGGGGGGCAGACCTGATAGAAAATGTCATTTTAATATAGTAAACATGTTTATTTTGAGCCAATTCCTTCGGGTAATGGGTACCTAGGGGGGGGGGGGGGGGCGGCTGCTGTACCTCGCTATGCCCATGATCATTGCCATCTACCACGAGCATGTTCCTCCTCACTTTTTAGTACGGTTTGGTCGTGTTTTAATGTTGCAAGTAAATACTTTTCGAAACGTGCTGCTAAAATGACTACCAATATGATACTAGGTATGTAGTTTTAATTTCTTACGACGAAAACAAAAGTACGGAAAATTTTATGAATTCCTAGTTCTTATTACCTCGCGAGTAGGGCTCGCAATTCGAATATTTGAAATATTCATATATTCGCTATAATTTTAAATTTGGTTATTGATGTTATATATTCGAATATTTAATAAATCACAAAACTGACAAAATCATTTCATACAAACCTGAAATATTGAGAAAGGTTTTTTTTATACCACTAAGGTAAGGCAAACAAGCCACGGTCCACCTGATGGTAAGCATTCAGCGCAGCCTATGGACTGACCTTGGCAGGGGGCTCATTCAACAAACTAAGCGTTTGCGGAATTTCCTCTGAAACCACACTCTATGTGACCATTTAGGTTTTCAGCTGTAATGATGAATTCCCTGGCGATGGCGAGCAGTGCGATGGTGAAAAGTAGCCGTGGGCATCATTGCGTACAATTTGTAATACAACTGGAAGAACATACACAGGGAGGCGAAATCTCTTGGGGTGGGATGGGTTTGGGATCGTTGATGATTCTCTCAGCCCGTACCCCATATGAAAACGGATTGAAAGACGCAGCATGTCCATTGTGGAGATATGTGGGGGGAGGCCTACGACCAATAATGGGTGTCTTCCAGATAAAACAATAATGACGTCGACGATTTCAGACAGTGGATAAAAGAAAAAATTATGTTTTGTGTGTGAATAAACCAAAGTAAAAAAGATCCATGGTAACCCACGAGATAAATCTAGTTAGCATAATTAGCAAATTAAAAGCGAAAGTACTGATTGAAAGAGTGAGGGGGGAAATATTGATAGTATCAGCTTTTGCTAGTGGCTCCGCAAATTTATCAGCGTGGGATTCATACGACAACCTTCTTGATTATATTTACTTATACTATTATTCCACTAGCAACTCCTAGTGACTTATAAAGTCCTAGTACATCAATCTTATAAACACACAAAATCTTCATTGAAGTAAGAAATACAATATAAATATACATACATAGAAATAATCTCTCTCTTCGTTTATGACTCCCTGAAGGTTAGTGTCTTAGAAGAAAATATATTATACATGCCATATCCATGGCTAATCATCAATATAAATAAATATTTTCATATCAAAGATGCAGTCAAAAGATTAACCTCGAGCCAGGACTTGAACCTGCGACCCTTACATTCCGTGTAAGGGCTCTACCACTGAGCTACCAAGGTACAAGTCTGACTGATGAAAATCCTAACTACATCTTTGATTTGGAAATACGCTCGTAACGAGCGTCACATACAACTCCTAGTGACTTATGGCTCGAGGTTAATCTTTTGACTGCATCTTTGATATGAAAATATTTCTTTATATTGATGATATTATAGCCATGGATATGGCAAGTATAATGTATTTTCTTCTAAGACTCTAACCTTCAAGGAGTCATAAAAGAAGAGAGATTATTTCTATGTATGTATATTTATATTGTATTTCTTACTTCAATGAAAATTTTGTGTGTTTACAAGATTGATGTACTAGGACTTAATAAGTCACTAGGATTTGTATGTGACGCTCGTTACGAGCGTATTTCCAAATCAAAGATGTAGTTAGGATTTTCATCAGTCAGACTTGTACCTCGGTAGCTCAGTGGTAGAGCACTTACGCAGAATGTAAGTTTCGCAGGTTCAAGTCCTGGCTCGAGGTTAATCTTTTGACTGCTTCTTTGATATGAAAATATTTATTTATAATGATGATATTATTATTACACTAGCAAGCTTTAGCTATAGTTCATTTATGTGGAATTTGATTCTCATGGGAAATTTTGAATTTTTGGATATAAAAAGCAGCCTTTGTTCTTCCACGTCTTTTTAACTATCTCTGTGTAAAATATCAGCTCAATTGGATGCTCCATAGCGGCGTGATTGAATAACAGACAATAAACAAATTTCACATTTATAATATTAGGAGAATAGTCAATTTCCAAACATTGGAATATGTTAAGGTGTTTTAGGCATGTTAAGAGGATAGAAAATGTACGAAACCAATTTATGGGGCAAAAGTAAATTATAAGGTTAAAGGCAAAAACATTAATCTAGCTTCAAATCCACTAAAAAATAAAAAATAAGCCCTTAGCAGACTTGACCTGGAAGTTGATCCCATGCAGTTTTCGTCAAACAAACGAAGTTACAAACATGCAAAAGCTTTAGCATCTCGCCACTTATTAAAAAATGACTTGTTAATCAATGATAACGATACGGAATTCCAATTATAAATTCTTAATTAGATAATTATAATGATTGTCGATATCAGGTAGGCAATCATAATATACCCTCATGCTATCTAGACGTGGCGATCACGCCTGTAGTGTATGTGAACTATGATCCTGTCACAGATTATTCCTGTAATCACCATAAAAATACAGTACATAACATTGTCTCGAGGCACAGCGTCAGTCACACGAGAGGCGTTGGCGTAGGCGTATAACCACGGAGGAAATGGTATAACTGAAGGTACTGTGGGGGTTCGTCGACCGGGATTTATCTTTGACCGCTCGCTTGGCTTAACGTAGAGGTTTAGGCTATCGGGATGTAAATTAAATTCTATAATATCTAATAACCGTGTGAAGATTCTATGCACAGATAATAGGATTCTGTGGCAAAGTTCCATGCACACCAAAGTACCTAGTGTTGGTCGAGTCATTGTAGTGCATCATACACAAGAGTTGCAGACCCTATAACGTTAATTGGGAAATCTTGACATGTTAAATATAAATAATTTAGTTAATAATATTTCATCACGACAGTTATGAAAGTGGATTTTAGTATTTTTCCATCACTGAAGAGATAAAGTTCTCAAGTTCGATTCAAGGTAAAGACAAATATAACTGTCAAGGTGTGCTACTTTAAGAACAAAAATTAAATTCGTTTTTACGGTGCTCTCTATTGGTCAACAAAAGTTATTTGAGTGGGTGAAGCAAGGGAAGCGGTCTCTGTGGAGCTCCGTGGAACGAGCACTGCGCGTCTGCCACCCCGCATGCCACGCGTATACAGTAAATACAACAAACTTTTCTCACCCGGTGATCAAAAATTAAAACTAATTCGCCACATTGAAATGGTGTGAACTAAAAATTACAGTAGCAACCAAACACCCAAGGGCAGAGGATCAGAAAAGTTTGTTGCACTGTGTACAACTACACTGGTTCATCTAGTATAAGTTAACAGTCGTTTTTGATAGGACGCTACCTAGGATATCCTACCTAACATATATTTTTGTGGAAGTCTGTTTGTCTGTTATAGCTTAGTTATAGAGATTGTCGAGGGGACGGAGAAGGACGTGGGCCACATTTTTCCCATAAAAATTTTCCGCAGGAATAATTGAAGCCAAATTTCACGAGAACTTACTATACCTACAGCTATAGTTATAGCAAACTTTCTTACTATAGGTATTCAAAAACTAGCGGGCGGAGTCGCGGGAAAAATCTAGTTTAAGAAAAGCTTGTTTAAAAAAAAAATACGTTGGTTTTATTTTTATTTTAAATCCTATTAGATCTTGATCACGCCACCGGTATGCGAATTGGTGAAAATACTGGTAGGTAGTATTACTACCGTGACTAGACCATTTGATTAGCTGGTTTTATATTAGAAGACACGACGACTACAATCATACCGCCGATGACACCGCCCGGCGGAAGCAAAAGTGTATGAAAATTAATGCCACGCTTTTCGATTAAACGGCAACGACACCGACACGACGATGACTAATTTTTATACACTTTTGCTCCCACTGGTGTCGCGTCGTTTTCGTTGTAGTCGTCGTGTCGTCTAATGGAAAACCAGCTATACAAATGGTCTAGACACAGAATTAACACTACCTACCAGTATGCCGACCTATGTACTTTACGCAGGCCATCGATGGAGGGCTTGAGAGAGCGTGTGCGATTTGAGCGCACCTTACTATCGTTAAAATATGTTCTGTTTATAAATGCATTTGCCCCCTGCTAGTTTTGTAAATTATTGTGAAGCACTGGAAGCAAATTTATGCAACATTTTAGATCATTATTTCCAAAAATAATATTGCTGTAAAACTGTACGATGCTCTGAAAAAAGTCGAGTTCAAATCCCGTCCCTGCACTTGTTTTTCATTAGAGTTCCTACTCACGTTATTTATTGTTACGTTATATATGACAGGTGCGTTCTGTTGACGGTATTGAGAGCTATGACATCGCTTAGCCATTGAAATCGTTCTGTTTACCAAATGTAAACAAACAATATAGCCCACTATTTGACAGCGCATCTATTGCTCTACCTCTCCCGAGCATGTGCAGCCAATGCGTTGAATACGGTCTGGAAGTGATATCATAGCGCATTCAGAACGCATGGTCAACAGAACGATCAAATGTGCGCATAGACAGCATTGAACACATTCAATGCGTATGATGCTTGTCAGCAAAACGCCCCTAATATTAATACTGTAGACCACAGTATATATATATATTTTATTGATGTCAGCGAGTTAAAAATGTGAAAGGTCAGGTAGGTACTTTAATATAAAATAGTGATAACGTAAATACCCTACCCCGTGCTGCTTTAAGAATAACAAATATCAACAATATTATCGTTTTAATATAGGTATCTATATATGTTGATAATAATAAAGCTATAGTAGTTACCTACTTACACTTATTTTTTTCATATTTATACTTACTACCATATTCATATACTAACCCTATCTTTTAGGTATATAAATAAAAATTAGAAGAATAACCTTTACTTGTTTACACTTGCTAATCAAATACCATGAAATTTTGATAAGGTGTCCCAAGAATGAATATCTACATCTACAGTGAGCCATGGTATTCTAGAAATAAATATCTAGGTCTGCATTGAGCAGTTTTTTTTAAAGTTATGTATACTTAGGTCAAAATACAGGTTTCTAGTTTTTCATACAAATGTTCTCAAATAAAAATTTAACTTTTTCAGGATTTCGAAAAAAACCTGATAAAAATAATTCGGCTTGAGATCGTGTTTACAAAACTTCACAATGTTTTATCAGTAAAATGACAAAAATAAGGGAGAACTTCGTTTGTACGAAGCACCCTGCGACTGCTGTTCTTTGTTGTTAAGCGTACCATGAGCGTGAATGACTGAACCGATTTGGCTATTTTTTTTAGGGAAATGTTTGTAATAAACAGTACAAAATAAGGGTTTTAGGGAAAGACAAATTTAAAAAGGTGCCCGGAAAATCTGAGAAAAACTTTTTTTTGAATTTCAAGGTTATTCACTTGTGCCATTTTATTTTTTTTGTTCAGCCAACTTTGAAACGACCTAACAAACATTTATGTATGAAATGTTGTAGGTATTCAGTACCTAAAGGTCCTAAGTCCGGCCCACCCTAACCTATCCCAGTCTGCCCCGCCCTAGACCAGTCTGCTTCTCCTTACCCCAATTTGACCCACTTTAGCCCTGTCTGCCCCACCGTAGCCCAGTCTTTTTTACCCTAGCCCGGTTTTCATAACCTAGCCCACTGTATCCAAAAGTTGTTAGGTACGCCTTTGTATATTTGATTTTGAAATTAAATTCCTAAAGCGGCCAATGTCATCCTTTCCTTATCCCTCGCAGCCTAGTTGTTAGTGTAGCTGACTGCTGTGCATAGGGTGTGGGTTCGATTCCCGCACTGGACAAACATTTGTGTTTGTCGTGAGTCTGGGTGTATGATATGTATGTATTTACAAAAAAAATGTAATTATATATTTGTATCCGTTGTCTGGTATTCATAACACAAGCTTTGCTTACTTTAAGGTCAGACGGCGCCGTGTGTAATGTCCAAAAATATTTATTTATTCTTCCAAAATAATTTACACCAAAATATTAAATTAAATTAATTAAATTGAAGTGTCTGTTAGACATGTTTTTTTCCGCCAGTAAATTTGGTAGGTACCTTAGCCAGACCTAAAGGCAAAATGATTTTTATCTGTGTTTTTTCCAAAACAGTTTAACACAGTAAATATGAAATGTCTTGAAATTACAAACAACAACGTTTGCCAGGCCAGCTACTGTATGATATAAAAGCTGAGGAGTTTGTGTGTCATTGTAATTACACTACCAGACCGATTTAAAAAAACAGTTTTGTATTAGATAGCTCATTCATTGCGAAAGGTTATAGGTTATATAACATCACGGTAGCTGTAAATTAATACGGGTGTAACCGCTGGAAAGGTCAATTTGGCATAGAGATAGGCTCAAGTCCCGGGAAAGGACATAGGCTACTTGAAAATGTCAAGTGAGAGTCGGTTTTTAGGGTTCCGTAGTCAACAAGGAACCCTTATAGTTTCGCCATGTCCGTCCGTCCGTCCGTCTGTCGGCGGCTTAGTTCAAAAACTACTAATACGATAAAGGCAGGGCATGGATATACACATTGATGAAGCCGCCAAAGTGGTAAAATAAAATCTATGAAACTTGATCAATGTGTATATCCCTACACGTGAAGAGGGGACGTAATTTTTTTTTCTCGTCTACCCCATCGTGTGGGGTATCGTTGAATAGGAATGCCAGAAACATTGGTGGTATGCAAAGATCATTTTTTGATTTAGGGCTCCGTTTGCGAAAAATTTAGCTTTAAAGTACTAATTTTTGTTAGAGTCAGGTGTCCCCCACCTCTACCAGCAAAAGAGTAGTATTTGGAAATGCAAAAAGAAATACGGTGGTTGTGCATATAATTTAAAAGGTAAACTATCACGGGTAAGTACACTTTACAGGCTAACGAGTAATAGTCGACCAAGTTATAAAATGTACTTACATAGTGAAATTTTCGTACAAATTCCATTAAAGAGGTACATCTGTAAAACAGGTATAAACGCTTGGAATACACAGAATATTTAGTTATATGTTCACTTTAAAAATAAATTGAATTAAAATAAAACAAATATTTAAGGGCTCCCGTACCACAAACGTGATTGATTTGCCTTTTTTTTAGACAATGGCACGGAACCCTTCGTGCGCGAGTCCGACTCGTACTTGGCCGTTTTTTTTCTATAACTGAGTTGCCGTTGAAATCCTACACCGATACCCGAATTGACGGCGGTGAAACGGGCAAAAGCTAGTAAAAATAAAAAAAAAAAGATGGTCTCATTCCCAAACAACATTTAACCCGTTTACTTTTTACAGAATTTGTAATCGAGTTGATGTGCCGTCAACCTTTAATGCAAGCTAACGAAACGTGAAATTTATGCAAAATGGTTTTCTCATGTTGTAGTCACTTTTAATTAACACACATTTTTCATAACTATAAATGAGTAGGTATAAATTATATTAACTATGAATGAGCAATGAGCATGAAGTATCTTGAAAAATGTTAACTAGCCAGGATAAGAAAGATTTTTTAGTGCCAATATAAATCACTCGTTAAGCGTCCTAAAAAGTTATGTCATCAATGTAAATTAATATTTTCATAGCAAAGAAGCAATCAAAAAAATAACCTCGAGCCAGGACTTGAACCTGCAACTCCTTACATTCCGTGTTAGTGCTCTACCATTGAGCTGTCGAGGCACAAGTCTGGCTGATGAAAATCCCAACTATATCTTTGCTCTGGAAATACGCTGGTTAAGAACGTCACATACAACTCCTAGTGACTTATAAAGTCCTAGTACATCAATCTTACAAACACACAAAATCTTCCTTAATCTTTCTTTGTTTTTATGATGTTTAAATTTAAAGGTTTGTTTTGTTATAAAAAGTGATGTCGTCACTCTTGCTGACAACGGAACAGTAAGAGATCGTTGGAAGTTGTTATGAATATTCGACAACCAATAATATAATATCTGGTCACAAATTAAGCAAAGCTTGTACTATGGATGCCAGATAACGGATACAAATACACACATAAATTTATAGATATATACCTTTTTTCTGTAAATACATACATATTGTTCATATATTTCACCTTCTAGTTAAAAATACAGAAATGAAAACTGATCCCCTAGGTTATTGGGTATCTCGAAAATATGTGGTGTTTCAGGGTAATTCACTAAAGATTTCAGCGTAGAACTTAAGATGGTGTATTCAAAATCGTATGAAAACAACAACGCGAGGTCAAGATTCTATGGTCAGATTCTTACCACACACAGACAGGCAACGTATAGCTCTTGTCTCTGCCGTCTGTCCATTTTGAGGGTTCCGTACCCAAAGGGTAAAAAACGGGACCCTATTAATAAGACTTCGCTGTCAAAGTCAAAGTAAAAGTCAAAATGTTTTATTCAAATAAGGATTTCACAATCACTTTTGAATCGTCAAAGTTATGAAATATTATTTTTTGAAATCCGGTTCACAATGTTGTTTATTTCTACCGAGAAGAATCCGGCATGAAACTCGATAGTAACTCTTTTAAAAAAATCATAAAAACTAAAAATAAAAATTTTAAGCTGCAAAATTTTATATTATTTCCATTTAATTTGGTTTACCTATGCATCCTGTAATTGAGCATCTTCAGTCCCAAGGATTTTTATCATTAACATAGTCTGAAATATTGTAGTATGCTTTTTACAAAGTACTTATTTGATAAAAGATTTAAATTTACTTATTGATAGCTTTTGAATATTATTGGGAACTTTTTTGTAAAAGTGTATACATTGCCCCATAAAAGAGTTACTTATTTTGTGTAGACGTGTATCATGCACCAACAGCTTATTTTTACCTCTAGTATTTACTTTGTGAACGTCACTTTTCTTGCTGTAACTATAAATTTTTTTATGTACATATAAAAGTTTTTCATATATTTACTGCGACGCTAAATTTAAAATTTTTACAGAGATATCCTAGATCCTAATTTATAAATAGCACGAATTGCCCTTTTTGTAACAAAAAATTTGTATTTACATCAGCTGCGCTACCCCACAATATGATACCATATGTCATTAAACTATGGAAATAGCTAAAATATACTATTTTTGCAGTGTCGACATCGGTCAATTGTCTTATTTTCTTGATCGCATACACAGCAGAGCTAAGTTTTTTGGCTAGGTTATGAATGTGAGGACCCCATTGAAGTTTGGAGTCCAGCGTTATGCCAAGAAAGACTGTTGAATTAACAAGTTCTAATTCCTCGCCATTAACATTAATACATGTCTGTATCTGACTAACATTTGGTAATGTTAATTCCGTCTATCCGTTTATCTGCAGGCTGTATCTCATAAGACAGTTGCAATTTTCACAGATGATGTATTTCTGTTGGCGCTATAACAACAAATACTGAAAAATAGAACAACAGATAATAGTGCGCGAATCCGACTCACAAATGGCCGGTTTTTAAAATTAAAAAAAAAAATTTACTGACTTCTCGTTATCAGACTGTGTTTTTATTCTGAATGCACTTAACTTATAGATAAACTTTTTCTGTTTACCCGTTAGTCGTTCGTCAATCTCATATCATGAGGTGTAATAAGCAAGCGTCTATGCAATGCCACGAGCGAAGCATTAAACCATCGATATGAAAAAACTAGTAACTTTGCCAAACAGTCTACTATCACACACTGTACCGTAACGTAAAACCACTTTACCGTATCATTAAAGAAGTGAAAAAAAATTGGCAATTATTTTGAAAGTAGGCAGTTGCGTCAAGTACGTGGTATAAGAGTGTACATAATTATATTTACACGTTTTTACATCATTCCTTCCTATGGCTGGCTTCTTTCAGTATATAAATCCGACTAGCTGTGTGTCGTTAACGCATTAAGTAAGGGTTCCGTAGAATGAGAATTATTAATATCTAAAAACTAATGAACCGATGTGGTCTTAAATAATTTTCATTTGTACTATTTATAAAGCCTTGTTTTTAAATATGTTTAGAACCTCAAATTAATTATTTAGGTACACTGTGCTGGCAACTTTAGAAATCTGACAAATTTTCTGATTACGAACACAATAGCTGTTTAACTCCCTCTTAGTTAGCTTAGTTAGTCGTGTGGCCGACTGCTGTGCAGAGGGTGTGGGTTCGTTTCCCGCACTGGACAAACATTTATGTGATAAACATTCGTGTTTGTCTTCAGTCTGTGTGTATTTATGTATGATATGTATGTATTAACGAAAAAAAAGTGGTATATGTATTTGTATCCGTGGTCTGGTATCCTTAACACAAGCTTTGCTGACTTTGTAGTCAGATGGCGCTGTGTGTAATGTTCAAAAATATTTATATTTATTTATTTATCTGTACCTTTTTAGGGTTCCGTGTCACCTATTGCTATCACTCTGCTGTTTGTTTGTTTATCTACCGTATCTAGGTCATAAACGGAATAAGCTACAGATTCAAAATTGGATATTTTATGTCGCAACCTAACTCGAAACCGAATATTAAATTAAAAGTTCAATTAAATACTTAAACGGTTTTTCATGAAAATGTAGTAATTTTTTTTTTCTTATTAGGTACTTTTGCAAGTGGGCTGTTTTTTTCTACAACTCATTAAGTAGAATACTAATTATTATTGTTTTTAATCTTTCGAAATAACGAAACAGGGGTGGTCAAAGTTTAATTTTTAAAGTCATTGCTATACCTTAAACTAAACCTGATAGAAATGAAAAATGACTATATTTGGTACTTCCTATAATATTTACCTAAAAGGTAGTTTGTTAGCTGGAATCCCGGTACGCGAATCTATATGGCACTTGATTTTTTTTTTATTTTCTAAGTATTGTATCTAGACGAGACAATCACATTTTCACTGAAAACATTTTCAAAAACAAAAATGAAAACAAACTTTTTTTTTAAAGTAGGTTAATCTTACAAAGTTAGGTTCTATGGTCTATCCATTATTATGGTCGTCACCGCCAGCTCCAGAAAAATGATATATTATTCAAAATAAAATATGCGTACATCTGAGGCTGAACTGTCTTTGTCATGTTATAAATCTTGTTACGTTCTTTTTCTAACCGTCTGCATAAGTAACTTTGTATTACTGAGTCGAATTTCCTATTTCCGTTCAGGAAAAAACTATAGTATAGGTGGTAGGCAAGTTGCTAATCATACTGACAAAACATTTAATACTATATTATAAATATTTATTGTTGGCAGTTCGACTTCACGACCCATGACTTTTGATTTCCTAGTACATCCTAAGCAGTGGCGAACCTGGGACTGAGTTAGGGGAGCGGCCGACACCGCAGATTGTACCCTTAGGAAAGGGCGCCAAAACCTAAACACTCTGTTTTTGGACCCTTTCACTTTGCCCAAAGAAATTATGAATTTAAAAAAAAAAAACTCGCTTTTATTTATTAGTTATAATAAGAGTTTCACCAATTGAAATAAAAAAAAAATACTAAAATTTAGACATGGGACATTTAAAAACTTGCATATCAATTTGACTTTAAATTACGGGATCAAACGTTGAGTTCATCGTCGACTGTTTTATCATTTACATAAATTTAACATTTAAACTTGAAAACAAAGCTATATAATGACCTTTCTCGCACTTATTATAATCAGTAATGGGTAACAACTGCAGATACTTGACATTGGAGAATGATTGATTAGGTATAGGTGTTACAAATAAGGAAAACAGCGATAGAATATCCTATGAAGCACCTTGGAGAATTTACAGGTACTTTGGAGCAAAATGTTTACCTAAAATAACGAGTAATACATGTATACATGTATATGTATATATATTTCTATTATCTGAATCACGGAAATTATTTTCATGAAATTTAATATGCAGGGGGTTTTGAGGGTGATAAACCGATCTAGCTAGGTATCATTTTTAGAAAATGTCGTTTTATTCGTGTTTTGAGGCAATGATAAGCTGAAAAATGTAACTCTTCCTGACATTTATTGTCGAGTAGTAAACTATTATTTTTATCGACACAACAACACTAAAGCTACTTGACAATAGATGGCGTTGTTAAGCAACACTAAAGCTACTTAACAATAGATGGCGTTGTTAAAAAAAACAAGTGTGAGTAGGACTCGCGCACGAAGGGTTCCGTACCATTATCTATAAAAACGGCAAAAAATCACGTTTGTTGTATTGGAGCCCACCTTAAATAATTGTTTTATTTTAATTTTATTATTTCTTTTTAAAGTGACTATATAGCTAAATATTCTGTGAATATTTTAAGCGTCTACCTGTTGCTGTTATCAATATCGAGCAAAATCGAGCAAAAAAATCACGTTTGTTGTATGGTGGCCCATTTTAATAATTATTTTATTCTATTTTTTAGTATTTGTTTAAGGAGATAAACCGTTTCTAGTTTGACAGCTGTTAGAATGAAGATCTTGATGAGATCTATCACTTCTGTAAGGAAACTACTAGTTTACGATCAAAAGTTACAGAGATAAAGCCGTTTCTAGTTTGACAGCTGCCATCCGAAATGAAGACTTTGATAAAATCTATCACTTGTGTAAAGTAAACTTAACAAAAAAAAGCCCGTGGGAGTAATAACACTGTTTACGAGCAAGTGTGGTTAAAACCTAACTAAACAGAAAAAAAAGAGCACAAAGCCGCTAAAGACGGATCCACTTCAAAATTATAATAGGCGTGGCATTATGGTTTCCGTCTTGCGAATTTTTATGGCGTGGCAATATTGTTTTCCGTCTAACTAATTTTTTGATCAGCCTGACGCGAGTTTATCATTTTTTACCCATCACAAATAATAATGTTTTTTTATTTACTTTTTTGACGTAGTATATTTGACATCTCAATCTGTCATAACTGGCGCGAGTTCCGTCTAACGAATTTTGTATGAATTTTCGATCAGGGACTTGTGACCTGACGCGAGTTTAACATTTTTTACTCATCACAAAAAAAGTGCACAACGCCGCTAAAGAAGTTTTCCCTTCAAAAACGAGCATAGCTCGATCTTCCAGGTACTGACTTTTATGTTCGGTAAGAAGATCTTGCAGTATTTATTAAGTACATGTCCATAGCGTGCCCCAAATGTGCAAATGTATGTTTTTTTACCACTAATATTGAATGCAGGATTAAAAAAAAGCCTAGCTGCGAATTGAAATGGTTGCTTGAAAAAAGACTGAGATAATATTTTTTTAGAAGTTAATAAAAGTATAACTTGAAATCATCTTAAAACTATTAATTTCTGCCAAAGACAGTGGCGCTTTGTCCAATTCCTTTATCAACTCCATTGTGTTTTCTTCTGCCAAATTTATCACTACGTGACGACACGTTGATAAGTCGAACATGCCAGCCATATTTTTTACGATTAGCAACTGGCATGAAAATAAAAGAAAAAGTCATCATATTATTATATTATGCCCTTGACCTTGGTATTTTTATATACTAGGTGTATCGTGTGTCGGACCATACACAATAGATAATACGGCACGCGGCGTCCCCAGTTCGTTGACTTCGATATCTTATCATCAGGAGACGAATATAAGTAGGTATGTATAGGTAGCTCAACATGACCGCGTGTACAAACACGAGTGTAGTCAGACAAATTTATATTTTCATGAAATAACGGCGCTTTTGTACACTTAGACAAAAGTATTTTCTTAGGAATTTATTGTTTTTTTTTATTTCTGTATGTATTTTTTGTATGGTGACAGATTAAATAGTTTTTGTCTATACTTATTTAGAGGTAGTGATCACTTACTTTGTGCGTGCTTCATCGTTTCATAAAGTGTGTTCCATCCGTGGCGCTCCATGCTGTATAGTTAAGTGAATTTAGGCTTATCGGTTTCGTACTACTTTTAGTTTCTTTTTCTTTCAACGGGATGTTTTGGTTAAATGGATTTCTCTCGCGGTGGCAGCGGTTGACTAAACTTTCGGAGTATGCATTGATGTGACACGGATACAAGGCCGTTCTTAGTAGTTGGTTTGAGCCTATTTAGTTACAACCGACGCCCTTCCTCTTGCCTACGGGCATGATTTGGGGGCGTATAAATATCAATTACTAGACCACCACAACCGGGGCGTCACAAATAAAGGTTTATGTTCGATCTGGGATACCTGGGATCTGGGATTTGGACTAAAACACAAACATTGTCCGTCTAACATTAAGTACAACACATACGTGCTTAAAGTTTATGTAAAAATTGGAAAGCACTGAATAAGATATTTGCTAAAGCTCCAGGGAGCTTATTGGAAACAGTTTCTAGTACGCCAGACTCGTTCCTTATTTTATCATTTCAAAACGAAAATTATTTAACCGATTGTAATAATAGTTGAATTTGTTAGAAGTAATAGATAATTACGGTGAAATTTTTTTTTACCACTATTTCTTAACTATATTAATGGCTGTAACGACGATAAGAAAGGACAAACAAACGAACACCTTTATGATTGATTCGTTATTATTAGAAATTATTTAAAAGCTAGATCTTGTCGGTGGTAATCGTCTCTAATTTTTTTTTCACTTTCACCTTTTTGTACGACATAACAGCCACCTTCTCTTTTATTTAGCTCATGTAATTTATATGTAGTCTGATTCTTTCTCTATTTTCTTTTTGATATTTAGAATAAGGCGATGGCCAATCCACTTCTTTTTTCTATTCTCCTTTTTGGGGTTCCATACCTAAAATGTACCAACGAGACCCTGTTACTAAGTCTTTGCTGTCCGTCTTTTTAAAATTTTGAAGGGCTATATTTTGAAACCGACAGAACTTTGATTGTTTTGCCGAACCCCTTGGCCAATCGTTCGTCAGTTACTGGTAAAAATGGATATATTATTCTGTTTAAGGTCTTCCATCTTACTACTTATTACTATAAAGCAGGTTAGTCATCGCATATGGTACATATATATTAGTCCATCCATATACACTGTATATGAGCAGTGTTGTGGCGACAGGCTTACCAACTTTTTTGCAGGACTAAATTGGTTGTTAAAAAGAGGCTATTATGACGTGGACGTGTGTCCAGCCACTGGTTACCCTCTTCTGGGAATGAAAAGCGTGAAATATATTATACATACAGATAGTATATCGGTATATGTTTTATTACAGTGAATTTATTAACAAACAGTAAAAAACTAAAAACGTAAAAAATTAAGGGCGGCAGCTATACAAGAAACGTGTTAATTGTTAGTTGTGCTTTATCGTAAAAACAATAATACGTACAGGCTTCAAACGTGGATGCTCTTAAGTAAAACAACTAATAATAATAATCAGTCAAGTGCATGTCGGGCTCGCAGATTTTGCGGTAGCACGAAAGCCTTCATGCGCGAGTTCGACTGCATGGCACTAGGCAGTTTTTCACAACACTGCACAAAAAAAAATACGTTGTTTGTGTCTATGACCTTTTCTTAGATGTATTCTATCTTCCTTATCAAGCCCAGTTCAATAGTTTATTACCCATGAAAATGTAACAGACAGACGACAAAGTGTCTTTTAGTTATATCACTCGGAATAATGTGGAAATTAGTTACGTATACTATTTCTAGTACTTTTAACGTATCTTATCGTATCGTATTAAGTGTTTCAATACAAAACATGTATTTATTAGTTGATACACTATAATTTTATGTTTCGTTTGTGATTTTACAAAGTGTATATAAAAACAGTATAAAACAGTATTGTAATTAGTTTGTAAAGCTAGTTGTAGTTAATTTACTTGACAATTCGAAAGTGTTCTTAGTAACCTATTTGAATAAAAAGATTTTGATTTGATTTGATTGGATTTGATTTATATGAAGATTTGAATTTAAGACGCTGCATACTGGCATGCGCATGGCATGAGGCCCACTAGTAAAATTAATCTATTAAAAACAATATGCGAAGTTTAGCAAAGGTTGGCAACATTTAGCATTAGGCCAGAGCGGTGCACTATTGTATAAGCGTCCTTTCTTTAAGGAGAAGCCCGTATTTTTTTACATACAATAGGTACAAAATTTTCTAAATGTTGTTTATATACAGGTTGGAAACGCTAAGTGATCTCATTTGATTATTTCTAAACTATACACGATATCGAAATACTGATAAATTGATTCTGAAAGTGTCTTACGAGCTCAATCCAATTGTATTAATAATGGTTTATAAAATAAACTGGATCAATTCGAAAAAATAAGTTTTTAGCATGCATACATTTGGTATGTCGACATGAAGTGAGATATTTTATCATTTAGGTTGGTAAATACTCAAAAACATATTATGCAATTATGAACAAACAATAATTGTGATAAATAGTAGATACACGTGTCTCCAGAAATCTCTACTCCACGTGTTTACACTCTACATCACTATTATAAAAGAATATCTTAATAAAACAAACTGCCTGTGTGTTCTTTTGCCTCAATTTCATAAAAAAAATTAAAAGAGACATGATGCCAAAAAATACCAACTATTTTCTTTGTACGAAAAAGTTTTGTGCTTTTGATTATTTTTTTAGTTAATTATCTCAAAGTTACAGTTCAGAAATACAAAAAAGATCAACGATTATAAAACTTATTAATAAAATTTGTTAAATTCAAATTAAATCTAAATTTGGTAGGTTTTGGAGCCTTTATTTTTAATACCTGTATTTTGCATTAGCTTTTGCCAGCAGCTCCGCTAGCCCTAAACTTCGTAATCGGCCTGGGATATTAACGGTAACTCCTTGATTATACTAAAGACGTTTGCAATAGCAAGCTTTGGCTTATTCAAGTGGAATTGAGTAACAAAAGTCATAGTTATTCCCGCGGGATACACCTATGTCTTTCTCCGTGTCGTCAACTATCTCCGTGCAAAATTGCAGCTCAATTGAATGCTCCGTTGCTGTAGGATTGAGTAACAAACGTAATAGTTATTTCCGCGGGAACTTTTGCATTTTCGGGGATAAAAATAGCTTGTATGCTATTCCAGACTATGATCTCTGTGCTGAATTCCATCCGGGTCCGTTCAGCCGTTCTGACGCGATTAAGTAACAAACATCCATTCAAACTTTGGCATTATTTTCCTAAAGGGGCGCTAGGAAATATGGAGGCTTACTTACTCCTGCCCCTACATAGCTACGTTACTGCTAGCCCTCATATACAACACATCAATATGTAAACGTTTTTTTTTAATAAGGGAGCTGGAGGGCATGTTTTACAATAGGATTACGATAGGACAATATATGTAGTCCTGTTACTATCATCGTATGTGCTGTATGTCTTTTCGTATCTCACTTTGATTCTCTAACCTGTACACGGAATAAGTAACAGACCTGAAAAACCTGTCATCCTGAAAGGAAAATACAATTTATCTTATCATATAGGATACTTAAAATTAGGCAAGCAAGAACAACGGGCGAGAAAAGAATAGTAACAGTGTAAGCTTTAATTACATTAATATACAAAAAGAAAGGATAAATAGATTATTATGTATTGGTTTTTTTATTGTTACGTAGTGACGAATTAACAATTATCTTATATCTTTTAAATATAAATCTCGGAAACGGCTCCAACGATTTTCATGAAATTTAGTATGCAGGGGATTTCGGGGGCTATAAATCGATCTAGGTATGTTTCATTTTTAGAAAACGTCGTTTTATCAGTGTTTTCAGGCAATAAAAAACTGAAAAATATGACTCTTCCTGACATCTATTGGCGAGTAGTAATACTATTATTTTTACTAAATATAGCAACACTAAAACTACTTGACAATAGATGGCGTTGTTAAGCAACACTTGAGCTACTTGACAATAGATGGCGTTGTTATAGAAAACGATCCAGGTACTTTATGATAAAACAATACATACAAAGACACCTTTAAACACATTTCTTTACGTCTGTAGTCGCGTTGTTATGACTTTCTCGCCTAACCTAGGTAGTGTGATGATTGCGTAGAATATTTTCATTCTCTGGATCTGAGATCAAATAATTATTTTATTTGAGCTCCGGATATATTAGTAAGTGTGTTAAGGTACGTGATTGCTTGTTGTGTATTAAACTTTTAGGTAGATAAAATCCAACTTCAAACTGTAATTCAGATCAAATTTTTGGTAATAAGTAATTTATTTGTACCTTTTTAGTGCATCTTCCTGAAGCAGGTTGTTTTTTTTTGTTTATTACTTTAAAAAGTTTTTATTTATTACTTTTGAGTGACGAATTGCTTTTTTCGAACACTGAAAACATCCATACTCGAAAAAAAAAAGTTTCATTTTTATCGGAATATTATATTGTTATCGGAAGTTTACCCTTTTAAATGAAAAAAGAATTTTACAAACCCGTCTATATATGACAGAGTTATGCCCGAACACACATAAAAAAAAATATAAACATCCGAATTGAGAACATTATCCTTTTTTGAAGTCGGTTAATAAAATGAAATCGAACAAGTACCTATTTCTTGAATAAATATTAGCTAGCAACATAACATGACCTTCTGGTAAATTTCCCCCCACACCACTCAACTGTGACGAATATATATAGAAATACTACTTTATTAATTTCTTATTGTAGAAGAATGATATCAAAATACCTGGTTACTAATATTCAAGTTGTTTTTAACCGACTTCAAAAAAGGAGGTTATCAATTCGACCCGTATGTATGTAAAGAATTTTGACAAAATTGCACAGTTTTTGTCATATGTTAGTCTATACCAGCTTCTAAACATGTGCGTCAAAATTCATAGGTGTATGAATGTATGTCTGTTTGTAAGGATGTAGTCCAACTTAGGGAACAGGGCAAGTTTCATCAAAATCGGTTCAATAGTTTTTGAAACAGAGAGTTAAATGAGTATCAGTCACGAGGAACGTGACGTTGGCTTAACAACGTAACTCTAAAACTTGTCATTATGCATGTTCTTTTAATGTTTGCATGCAGTTAGACTCTAGCTAAACAATCTCGATAAAAATTTCAAAAAGTGGCTTAGAAATTAAAAAAATTAAAGGTGAATTCGTTAGACGGAAACACTTTATGAATCATAGTTATAGATACTATACTTTCAGCTAAAAATACACTTAAAAGACAAAAAAATAGTTAAGAAAAACGAAAAAATTAGTAGTTTAAATAACAAAACAAATTTAAAAAAAAAAAAAGAAAAAATATTAAAGTCATACAAAAAAATTAAACCGTCTTCAAAACTGTAATTTATTTAATTAATAACTAAAAAGGGAAAAATAAAAGTTTAATCTTTTACAAATCTAAAGTAAATATGCCAACAATTTTGAGGTTGGTGCCGCCCAGAAGCGTCCGCACACCGACGTGTACCGTCACATGTATGCCCATTCGATTTTTGACATCAACTTCGGGCGCGTTCAGCGCTCATGGCTACAGTTCGGGCGGTAGGCACATACGCCACATACCCATGTGGCGTGTTGAAAATTATTGTACCGCATCCTTCAACTACCAAGTAAATTTTTTTAAATTCCTTTTTTATATTCGAAATTAGAATTAGATTAGAATTTAGAGTATTTAATATATATACAACAGTTCTAGCAATCAGTCAATTGTGAATAGTGTGTCTTCTGATGACATCATATCTCCAAAGTATAATCTAAATTGGCCTAAAGGGAAACAATGTCCAATTTTAATGTGGCATATTTGTCAATCAGTTTTTCTTTTTACACACACTCATATATATAGATTGAAAAAAATGGGGGCCATCAAAGTTGTCAGTTTGAAACCTTTTTGCTACAATTCCTTCAGCCTCGCCCAAAAGCCCGGTGGAGCAGTAATGGCTGCATCAGCCAAACTGTAGTTGTAATTCAGAAAAAAGTAAGGTTGGTAACCCTACTCAAAGTGTCCACGTTTGACCCGCATTCGACTTGTATATGTATTTTACTAAATTAGTACCTAACTTTATGCATATATTTGTAAATTTGTTTGGGCCGAAAGTCGCACAATGTCGCGAGTATCGTCCAAAATAAAATAAATTGTGAAGGTGTTTTCCTCGTTTGTGAAGGATTCGGTTATTATTAAACATGTCGCGTAAATAAACGAGAAAGGTCAGTGGTTGGTGGAACAGTTTTATGAAAACAACTAGATGTGCACTGCGGCTCCACCCGCAGAAAAACCCTTTGAGCACCGTTACCATGCAAAAATATTTTTGTGGGGACTCTCAAATGAAAATTTTTGAAAGTATTCTGAGTATATATTTTAATTTATTAGACTGTCCGTCTATCTGCTGCAATAATAAGGTCACCCCGTTGTTGCTTCGTTGCAGTTGCAATAGAGGCATAGCAGCTTTACTCTTCCGACTAGATTTACAAACACAATATAGCTTATGTTACTAAAATAGTATAGCTTCTTATCCTGAGTGTTAAAGTAGCTTATTTTAGGGTTCTGTAGCCAAATGGCAAAAACGGGACCACATGTTTCTTATTGTCTTATTTATTTTATGTTTTAAAACGGATGTTGAAATGATAGATAGACAGACGGAAATGGCAGTGATTAACATAAATGGATCGTTTTTTCCATTCCGGCACGAAACCCTAGAAAGAAAAAGTGAGCGTCTTGGCCTCGAGTTCCAAACTCAAAAAATACCATACCAATACGACACGAACGAATCACCTCGACAGGCGCACGCGCGCGCGTAACTACACCAGTCGTTAACACTCAGACGATCACGACTCGGTTGCCTGTCGCTCAGGCCCTGCCGCGTGCTTAGTAGTGTGACCACGCTGCGGGTGAAATTACAGACAATTTGTGACGTGATAACGTTTTATTTGTGCGCAAGTTTGTAAAATGACGTTGTAAAATAACTGACTGACCTCCTTTATATGATGTGGTAATAAAAACAATACAGGGGTGCGTTTAGATACTATAAGTAATGATTTTTTATGTTTCTGATTGATAACTTTACTTCATGCGATACGTAGATAGAGAATAAATACACAGTGATTTTACTCACTTTACTATTTAAAAATTATTTTCTAAATATTTTGTAATTTTATTATGCCCTGAACTTAAAGTAAACTTAAACTTAAAGTCATATATGTAATCTTTTATAAAGTTAAAATGCAATTTGCAAAAACTTTCAGAGCTTGAAACATTATTCTAAATAAGATTTTAAAATAAATTTAAAAAGATTAAATAAAGTTTTTAACGCTTCATTGGCTAAATTACCTTAATATTTTTTAATGACTATAGATAATTAAGTGTTAAGCGTTTTAATTAAAAAAAACAATAAAAAAAAATTATTGAAATTTAAAGTAGTTAGAAATCAGCATGATTTACCAACTCAATAAGTTTTATGACTCCATGACACTTAAAAAATAAATAAAAATGTCCGGAAAAATCCACAAGAAATCTTTGCTACACAAATTCATATCAATATGCCCGTGTACCTACGATGAGTTCACACTCGATACTCGCTGTAAGTAATAAGTACTCATATGAAATTTCAGTTTCTGTTCTGACACCTTGTTATTTCTATAGTAATCAGTTGAGGGTCTGGTAAACAATAGATTTTTTAGACATGTCTAAAGTGTTTGCCCTCTGTTAGGGAAAATTTGAAATTGTCAGGTGAAAAGATATGTAATACTTGAAATAATATGTGAAAAAACGAATATTACTTGACTTAATTTAAAAAGAATTAAAAAATATTACTAAATACTTTTATACGGTTCCGTTTATTAAATATTAAAATGACAAAAAACAAAAGAGATGCAAAAATATAACATTAATTTATTTTTATTATTATTTAACTTAACACTTAAAACTAGAAATTTTTGGGAAGTTTTTTGTTAAACTTGTCATATGACACTGAGCCTATCACAAGAAATCAAAAAAAAAATGCAAAATAAAAAAAAAACATTTATTTTTATATAATTTAATTTAATTTAAAAAAAATCCTTCAAAGCATTCAAGATTATGCATAATGCATAATAAATAACATAAATTGTGACAATACACAATTACGTATTTTACCACATTTCCGAGCGCAAATTTGTGACGTTTGTCACCTAGTATTAATTTGTACGCCGAAAACGACCTTTCTACAATATCCTGATGTCATTGGGCAGTATTTAAAATTTGGCGCCATTACTGGAGCTACCTGTTCAAGCAAGGTATGACCTGTGCCGTTGATGTAGGCATTCGATAGGCATTGTATTTGGATGAATAGTTTCTGAAATTGAATTGGGAAGGTTGTTGGTGAGCTCAGTAATTGTTTGCAGTATTTATATTGATTTACATAGACGAAGGTTTTTCGTTTCTAATTTTTCTATAGAATCTGGTAACTTATGGAAATGTGTTGAGATGAGGGCGATATTCTGTTTAATGGATGCGTCTTCAAATGCCAGGTTGCTTGACTGAATTGCAATGGCTTCAGTACTGTCAAATTGACCAAGTAATTGTTTTACGGCCTCAAAATTTTCAGCATAAAATAACACCGCCTTTAACTTTATATTTCATGTGTTTTTATGTTTGTAATGGAAAGTGTCCTTTTATGATAGGGAGGGCATTTTCCAATATTTTAATTGGACGCTGTAAAAGAAAGGGAGAAAAGAAATGCCCTTGCTGAGTTTCTTGCCGGTTCTTCTCAGTACAAGGTCTCCCGCCCTGTAGACTTACGAACCGATGGCGTAGTGACATTCATAAGTGCTCAATTATTGTAGCCTAATCTGAATAAAAATTATATTGAATTGAATTGAACCAAGTTCCCCATCGAGTTATTATAGTTTCTGGCGGCAGTGATAAATTTGGCAATTGTTCTTTGTAAGACACGCGACGGTGCTTTTAAAAACACTTTTTCTGTATAGGAAATTAATTCCCATGCTCTTGCCTTATTGCAAGGCGATGAAACCCGTGAGCTAAGTCAGTCAGTTTCAGTTAAGTCAGCCACCGCGCTCGCGCCCGACATGTCATCGTTACCTAGTTCCCTATACATACGTACCTACCGCTACTAAATATGCACGATTGGGAAAAAAGGCTAAAATATGCATAAACGCCGTAAATAGAGAGTTATATACATTTGCAAATGCAAATCCGATGTCTACTGATGACCCATGCTGACGCATAGGCCGTGGGCGTTACGACTTTTTATCCTACTGCCGGAAGAAAGGAGGGTATTTTTTTCGAGCATATGTATGTATGTCCATTTCTTTGACACGCCCTGACCTACAGCCTGAACGGCTTGACGGATTTTAACATACGAGGTGTCATTTGATTCTTCGTGATTGTGTTACTGACGCTAGGTATATTAAAATTTCTAATAGATCAAAATGGCGGATTTTATGAGGGTTAAAATAAAATTTTAAGTCCCTCGAGTTGGGTATCAAAATAAAGGGCTTGAAAAGCCAAGTACGAAATATATAACACTTAAATATATAACACTTACAGTCAAATATTCAAGGACGTGTAAAAAAAAATTATACACTTAAAAGCTATGATTAAAAATCAATAATTAAATGAAACATTTAACTATAAGCAAGCGGGACTAATTTAAATTGAAGAACAAATAAAAGTGCAGATTGCACACAAATAGTAGTTACCCAAAAATGAGTTCCGCCAGCTTATAGTTAAATATTTAGTATGTTTTAGAGGCACTTGTTTACTTCTTTTTAGTTTTTTATTTAACTTTTTATTTTTATTATGTCAATCTTTACCACTCTCGTTAGCGATTATCGATCGACTGTGAAAACTTATAGTAGGTGTTCACAACATTCTATATATAGAACCGGTACAAGATTAAACCCGTTTAGTTCATTTCATACCACGCTGTACATTAGACGTGTAATTTTGCAGTGTAAAAATGTGTGCGGCAATAGATATGCTTGCGTCAGAGCATCTATTCTATGGTCGTAGTCCACCAGGAGGATTCCTGGCTGACTACGCTCCTCCTATACGAAGAACTACTAATATTACGACAAGAGGATTTTCAGCACCATGCTTTCCAACGCTAAAGCCAGCGCAAATCCAGTTAACATTGAAGACAGCACCTCGTTCTTGCATACGGATGGCAACAGAAAATAAGAAGAAGAGAGTTGTATTTGCAGATGATAGAGGTTTCGCATTGGAACATGTAAAGGTTATGACTGAACCATCACATTTACCACCGCATTGGGCTTTAAAAATAGTTTCTAGTCCAACTTTTGAAAGGAAACCACCTCCTAAACCAGCTGAAGACTTATGGCAAGTCAAATTCGTTCAACCAGCCTCAGATTATGTAGAATTCCGGAGAAGGATAACTGAAGAATGTGTTTCATTAGAAAATGTGATCTTAAAACAAAATGAGGGTGCATTAGACGGAACGGTGAAAGTTAAAAATATAGATTTTAGTAAAGAGGTTTTGGTGAGAGCATCATCTGATGGATGGAGAACTCACGAAGACACGTACTGCGCTTTTGTGGAGTCAGGACCTTTAGGAAAAGACGGAGTATCCATCTATGATACTTTTGGATTCAGAATACAGTTGCCAATTCATTCAAGACGGTTAGACTTTTGTGTTTGCTTCAAATGCAAAGGAAATGAATATTGGGATAGTAATAACACTAAAAATTATACTATAGAAAAGTCTTCTGTAAGAAGCACACCAGCTATTTCTTGCGCGAGGATAAAATATGGAAATTCTTGGAGCTCCAGATCGGATTCTAATGAAAACACGCCCTATTGGTGAAGAAAATAAGAGTCACTATTGGGAAAGATGACTGATGCCTTCAGTTTCCACTTCGCCAATCGGCTTGGATGAGAATGTACACTGTGATTATCAAAGTGCCATTTGTATATTTTTAGTGCCAACTTGTTTTGTGGATTTCAATGTTACGCGGTGGATATTTAATTTGATGATAGGTAAGAAACGAACAGAATTAAATTTGTTTTTGTATAAAATTAAAATAACTCGTTCAATGAACTTATTCGCGTCATACATTCAATGAATGATTCTAAATTTAAAGATAGAAACAAAATGGACGTTGCTAAGAGACTTCTAGAGATAATGTTTAATTTATTTGTCACGATATGAAATGTTCGTAGGGCGATATAGGTGATTCAAAAACTTTTATAGCAACTGATTTATGATTCTTTTATATCTACTACAGTCACTTTTTTTAATTAATGGGGTTAAAATGATCAATCATATTTTACATGTTGGTTTTTTGTCAGATTGAAAGAAACATGTTCAAAGAATTCTTTTAATCTACATTACAAATATCATAATAGATCTGATTTTAAATAAAAAAATTGAATTAATTAAAAATATATAGTAAACTTAATTAAATGGCTGCATTAAATCGTATAATACAGTCACTTTGAAATTTAAGACACCATAATATTAATAATTGAATACATGAATATATTTAGGTAGGTAAGTAGATACCTGCTGTCCAAATAACATCACTTAATACCTACCTTCATACTACGTACCAACCTAGGTGCTTCATAACACCGCCATTGCGCCAATTTACATCATCAAAAAAATTATCCTTGTGTTACTCATTGGATAACCTACCCTATATTGTAACAGTTTAGTAATTCTTAGTCATTGAGTTTGACCAATAACTAATTTTTATTTTCATCAATTTGATGACGAAAATTTGGTTATGTATGACGCTCTTATACAGGATTTTACTAAAATTTATTTTTTATAAAAATCATAATTAAATATATTTTTATGATGTAATCAATTTCAATAATTATCTATTTATAAAAAGAAGAACATGAAAGTTTCGGGTGTAGGTACAAATCTCTCAAATCAAGAAAAAATGGGACAGATGCCTAAATTTCTTTTTTATATTGCGTTTTATATATATATATATATATATATATATATATATAAATGTTAAATATTCTCCATAATTTACAAGTTCATGTTTGCAGTTATTTTCATATTGGAAATTAATTTATTTCAGATTATCTATGATTACTTAATGTATGTAGGTAATTTGAGCTGATGTCAAGTGAAAATCAAACGGAAATAGGTTTTCTATGATTCTATATAAATCCAATACAAATATTGATACAATATTTTATTACTTTGCCTACAAAACTGTTTCGTGTAAAGTTTTATGTATTGCATAAAATATTTATTACATGTTGCAGTTTAACGTCAGAGCCATTAAACATGTTGCGTCAATTTCTAAAATTCTACATCCTGTCATGTCTACTTCAGAGGAAGTCTGTGCCAAAAAAATAATCACGTTCCTATTTTCACATTAAAAACGAGTTAGTCGTATCTAGTCATATTAATTCCATGTTCCTTTATTTTTTGGCTGTAATCCAAATCTGCCATTCAATGAAAGTACCTACCAAAATACCTAGCAGCTATTCATGTAGTAAATTACATTAAGCTATTATGTACAAAATATTAGATTTTTTTTTCTATGCAGCTGTGTATGAAACGTTTTTAACTTATTTATTTATGACAATATGCCAAAGTGCAATCAAAACACTTCTTTAATGCAATGGTCATACTAATAAAATAATTTGCATTTCTACATATCTATAGTTAGCTATTCTATCTATCTTATCTAGATTCTTCTCAGTTCCCTTAAAAAAGCACATACTTATATAAAGATCTGGGAGCCTAGCTACCTACTATTTATTATTGTACAAGTGCCTACAAGTTTTATTCGATTTTAAATTTTATACAGATGTTTAGAACGTGTTTTTAAATTATTATTTTGTGGTTGCGACGTAACATTTTCATCGTGCAACGTTCATTATAAATAATATTTGCATTTGCATTTCACTTTCAGGTTTATCCAATAATGGATACTGCCAGTGCCTGGTGCTGCCAGTGTCAAATTGTATTTCTTTTTTCACGAGTCATGACATGTGGTTGTACAAATACTTAAAAAGGTAAACGCGATGATGGTGTTACTAATAGAGTGATAAGCAAGTGCAAGCTTTGTGATTATCACGAGTATGTACGGTGAACAAGATATTGAAAATTGAAACAAACACGTGTTCGATCCGTCTGTTCATAGAGTAGTTATTGGCTGGTGCCCTTCTGCCACATCTTTAGACAATTTTTACTGGTATGGTTTGGTATGGTAGTAGATACTTATATAAATATTGTTAAAGATCAAAAAAAAAGAGTTAAGTGTTGTCAGTTTCATAAATAACAACTCTTATATTTAAGTTTTTGTTGATTTATGAACATTTAATAACATGTCTGCCTTCTTCAGTTTTCCTCAGAAACATTATATAGGACATTGTTTACTTTGTGTAGGGGTTTTGGCCTGACGTGAACAAATTGTGAGACAAAAAAATATTGTATTTAAAGTAGTTTGTATCCCTTCGAAAAAAAATATTTTTTTTGCATGATTTTAACATGATAAGATTTTGAATTTACCTAAGTTACGAAAAATAATAAACGGCTAAAGCCAATAAATAAATAAATGATAAATGCAAACTCGATTAAAACATTTTCCAATCTATTTTTCCTTATGGTAAGTATAGCATTAGATATCACCCTACAACTTGAATTTAATTGATTAGCAGAATTGATAATTACTTTTGTTTGTTTTTCGCTTGTGAATTGGAGACGTGTTTTAAATAACATTTGATACGGTTTTTATTGTACAAGGTTTAAATGATAGGAAGTGTGTGTTTAGAAAAGTCAAGGTAAACCGCAGTTGCTCGAATTGATAATGTGGATGAACAGACAACTTCCTGATTCTGAGGCTATAGAGATATTATAAGTCGTTTAATAGTCTGAAGCTATATTTTTTTAATTGCTCAATCTATGGATGCTACAGGAACGCTAGCCTTAAATATAATCCGCGGGAATAAACCCTAAATTACAATGGCTTTGGAATTCTTCATACCTAATTTTTTTCTAAGAATTTCAGTAAAAATTTAAAAATTTATACTTTTCCACATCATATTTTTTTTTTTATTATGTTATTGACCTTTTTTGAGCACGACATTTTTGATTTAGTGCAAAAATGTTAGTGCTTAATTGTAATTAAATTTTTTTTTGTCAAGAATTGATTGAATTACAATCATAACAAATATTGTTACTAAACGTGATAAGTAACCAATGTTGAAATATTTTATTATAATTAATTATAATAATAATGAAAACATAATGCATGATTGATCATACAAACATTTTAGCAGATATGAATGATTATGAATCGTTTTCATTACGTTGGTTGATTTAAATATAATATTTATAATTAAAAACTCTTGATTTTAATATATTTTTAAGAAAAGTGAAGGTTTGCGAATTGTAAATTTGAAAGTCATATTGATTTTTAAATAATAGTGCCAATTATAAAATACGAAAGGACTGATTATTATAAAAAATATAATTTTATATAATGTTATTGGTTGCATGAAATCAAAGAAATGTAATTGTTTTCTTTGTAAAAGCTTGAATTTATGAAAGATTTAGTCAATTTTTGAATATAATTTACAGTTAAAAATATCTTAATTTGTTTTATTAGTTGTAAAACAAAAAACCCTTGGAATTGATACAAATTTAAAATATTAAAATGCAAAGGTATATTTAGAGCTTTGTATGCCGTTTGAAATGCAAAAAAGTAAGTAAATAAAAATATTATTAAAAAGATAAGTAGTTACCAGACCCTTTAATTAAAGGTAAATAAATATGTCAACATAGAATACAAAATAAAGTTTTAATGCAAACTACAAAGATTGGGGGAAGCGCTAATTTTTGTATATTTTTGGCCATATTAAGTCAAAAATTACACTAGGTAAGTAAGTACACACATCACTGGGGTAAGTATACAAAATTAGAAAGTTTTGGATTAAAAATTACTGAGTATCTGACTGAAATGACTTTTACCGATTTATATAGATATATACTTAATAACTAATAAAGTAATTTTCTAATACTCAAAAGAACGTATCAAGGTAAGTTATTTATAAATTTCTCAGTTTGAAAATTGAAAAAGGTAGAAAAGGTAACATATCTTGGATGGGATCTATTTTAATAAAAGCGGAAATAAAGTGTAAAATAGCATGTTTTCTTATATATTAAATAACACCTATTTCATACAGTATGCCATAGTCAAGTAAATTCCGACAACGTTGGACATTCGTGGCACCTCGGCTTCGACCAAACGTACTGGCGGGCTGGACAGTTTGGCCATATATGAAGACATAAGCTAGGCAGGAGCGCTCCACCATCTCTCTGTCTAGACCTTAATGGCCGACTATATGAATAAAACGAATGCCTTTTGATAGTACTATCTTTACTCTATGCTCGCACTTATAACGTGTAGAAAGGTGTTCACTTAACACTTTTACTTAACTACAACTTTACTTAACCTAGCTATGGATTGTACACCATTCTCAAACATAAGCTTTGTGACTTTTAATTGTCAGTCAGTTAAAAGTTTCATAAACAACATTCGGGAACAATGTATACAATATGTCGTCATCGCGCTGCAGGATACATGGCTAATGCCCCATGGCGGTACCTACGCGACCTCTGTAGTGGATAAGTCAGGCTGGAGTCCTGCGTGGAAGACATTACGCGGCGGCGGCACGGCACTGTTATGGCGTGATGCTGTGTCTCGCGAGCGGAAGTGGTTTCGTCGGATAGCGCTCGTATCTTGTCTGTACGTCTGAGGATAGCCGCAGGATTTGACCGCAGTATTTAAGTGTTCAGTATTTAGATGCCGGTGAATGGTGAGGATAAACTTCCAGACTTTACCGAGTGTTTAAGTTTAAGTTGCCGCGATAGAAAGTGGGGATACGAAGGATGTGTGTATTTTGGGTGACTTTAATGCAAATGGTACACTTTTTGAAAAAGAGCTGTTAGATCATTGCTCTGAGCAATCCTTCCATTGTGTGGACTTAATGCGGATGACAAGTGACACCTAAATACAAATATCAACCGCTCATGGAACCCATAAATGACTTGCCCACTGTGTAGTCACAGAAGCTTCCTTGAGTTTAGTTAAGGATATGTATGTAATGCATGATGTGTTACCATAACTTTACCGTTTGATGTGTAACAAATTACCGCTTTCCCTTAATAATAGTAGATTTAAAAAAATAATAAATTGCAACTATGTAATGATTTTTTTAGTGAATTTTTAAAATCTGGCATAAATTGTAATAAGTGAAAATATTATATATTTCCGAATTTAGGTCAAAGCTCAAGTAGCTCCCGATTCGACTTCGCCGGGATACTCATGTTCTATTTCTTCTGTATAACGTCCTGTCACAATCCGAACACACCGGTGTACTTAAAGAAATGTTTCAATTTTATCAGAAATACTTTTCTTCGAGAGACTACTAGCTGGATGCTTAAAACTCAAAAGTATAATGATTATTTCATGGTAAAGGCTGTTAGATCATGGAACCTTTACCTTTGGAAATTAAAAAAACAAAATGTGCAGACTTATAATATGGGTGGAGAAGCTCTTACTCCGACAGTTTTCGCCTGCCGTGTGGTGTAAGACGATGTGGACTGACCTCTCCCTCTCCTGTTTTACGTTTAGATTAATGATTTGGTTGGTGAACTCAGCAGGACTCCGGTAGAGTTTAGGCTTGGTGTCCGTTATATCAATAACTTAAGTTTTTCTGGCGATATGGTCCTGAACAGTCCAACAATCAAATAAAAGTATTCAGAAAGCTCATATCCTTGTGTGAGGAATACGCTAACAACCACGATTTAAAGAGAGATAAAACGGAGATGATGGTATTTAGGTCAGGGAAGGGACCAGACAATGTTAAAGGTGTGTTAGTTAGTTAGTTAGTTGGACTTATGTTTTCCGCACTTAGCCTCATAATAGGGCCATTGTACGTAGGTAACCAATACCTGTCATTGGTTACTCATACCATCCCAGCTCCATCCAAAAGTTAAGGAGGCATCTGATGTTATTCAGCGCCTCTCTCATGGTTTGTGGATTCTTAAGGAGTTTTGTCCGTTGGTCGCTCACGCTTTTGCAATGAAGAACCACGTGAGACGGTGTCTCCTCGGCTTCCATACAGCCCCTGCATAGAGGACTGTCAGTAACGCCGATATTGAAAAAGTGATAAGGTGTGTTTATACGAGGAAAGCTTATCAAGATGATTGATTCGTACAATTTTCATGTCTTCCGTCTAAAAAGATTATGATAGCAAGAAAAATTTTTCAAACGTCTTTTGACGTTAAAAAAACCCTTTTTATAACATTTTGCCAGTCATTTTACGCATGTTAGCTCTGGACTCAATGTACGGTTAAGTCCCATAATGCGATCCGTGTGCTGTATAACAACATCTTTTGTCACTTTATGGGACTTAAACGGTTTTGCAGTGCGTCCGGAATGTTTACAGAAGCAAGTATCAACAGTGTCAGTGCCATCCAACGACTCCATATTGCGTCATCATGTCCGGAATTTTGACGGGTGTAAAAACAATTGTCAAATAACTGAGTGAAATTTTTTTTAATAATGTGACAGCGCTGGTTGTGTATAGCAGTATCTTAAATGTTTGTTCTATTTTTAATTTTTGTTTTTTTTTACACATTCATTATATTAAGTAAGAGTATATGGTAACCTGTGTAAGGTGTAACTTTATGTAGGCAATCTGGTTTGCAAAAGACGTTTTTATTATTAATATTATTATTAGTACCTGGAAGACCGAGCTCTGCTCGTTTTTTTAGGGTTCCGTACCCAAAGGGTACAAACGAGACCCTATTACTAAGAATTCGCTGTTCGTCTGTCAATCCGTCTGTCACCAGGCTGCATCTTATGAACCGTGATAGTAAGACAGTTGAAATGTATTTCTGTTGCCGCTATAACAACAAATACTTAAAAACTGAATAAAATAAATATTTAAGGGTGCTCCCATGTAACAAACGTGATTTTTTGCTCGTTTTTGCTCGATATTAATAACGGCAACGGGTAGATTCTTGAAATATTTACAGAATATTTAGTTATATATTCACTTTAAAAATAAATAATTAAATTAAAATAAAACAAATATTCAAGGGGGTATCCCATACAACAAACTAACGTGATTTTTTTGCCGTTTTTGTAGGTATTGGTATGGAACTTAATGGACTACACGGAATTGTATGAATGTTTTCAAAAAATGCAATTCGTCACTCAAAAGCAATAAATAAAAACTTTTTAACAAAAAAAAAAACTACCGGCTTCAAAAAGATGAAATAAAAAGGTACAAATGAATTACTTATTTCCAAAAATGTAATCTGAATTACAGTTTGAAGTTGTTTTCTATCTACCTGACAGTTTATAACACAACAAGCAATCACATACACACTTACTAATATATCCAGAGCTCAAATAAAATAGTTATTTGATCTCAGATCCAGAGAAGGGAAATATTCTACGCAATCATCACACTACCTAGGTTAGGCGAGAAAGTCATAACAACGCCACTACAGACTCAAAGATGTTTGTATGTATTGTTTTATCATACAGTACCTGGATCTTTTTTCATAACAACGGCATCTATTGTCAAGTAGCTTTAGTGTTGCTTAACAACGCCATCTATTGTCAAGTAGTTTTAGTGTTGCTGTGTCGGTAAAATTAATAGTATTGCCAATAGGTATCAGAAAGAGTTACAATTTTAATTTTATCATTGCCTGAAAACACGGATAAAACGACGTTTTCTAAAAATAAAACCTAGCTAGATCGATTTATCGCCCCCAAAACACCTGGCATACTAAATTTCATGAAAATCGTTAGAGCCGTTTCCGAGATTTAGATTATATATATACATATATATACAAGAATTGCTCGTTTAAAGGTACGTATTAGATTAACAAAGTTGAGCTGCTGTCTACTTAAGAAGTGTAATCGAACATTATCTCAGAGTTCATGGATTGGTATTTTTCCATGTCCTATCTGTAGCGTATTTATTTATTTATAAACTTTGAAGTCAATTCATATCGTCCAACCTCGATACAAGGGTATTACTTTGTATACGATCGAGTTAAAATCGTCTTGAGATAAGTAGTAGCCGCACACTTCTGCCTTTAAATTTTCGTTATTTATTTTAAAGCAATCATGTAAAACACGTTTTTTAGAGTAGGCAAAAAACCTTCATAAGTTAACTTTCGAATGAAGGTAATAATAACAAATATGTGTTAAGGGTCTCGTACTTCAAAAGAAAAAACGGAACTCTTATAGGATCACTATGTTGTCTGTTAGTTTGTAAGTCTGTCAAGAGCTTTTCTTACCTGATTGCAAAGGAGGGATTATGTTTTTCGCACGTATCTTGTATGTATGTGTGTATTTATGTATGTTTTTCGGAAACTCGAAATCAAATCATGGAATTTGACAATTTAGGACAGGCACATAACGAGAAAAAGATCCAAAAATCATTAATTGGTTGTTATATCTATAGCATAAAAAAAATTACTGTAAAAACCCTTTTTCCCAAATAATAAGATCTTAAGTTTTAATCCTACTGTCTTATCCTATCCTGATATAATATTATAAATTTAAAAGAATGTCGGGGTAGATGTATGTTTGGTACTCAATCACGCTTCAACCACTGGACGGACTGGGATGAAACTTGGCATACATATACCTTAGGTCCTAGAATAGCATATAGGCTATAATTTTTATACCAGAAAATTCAAAAGCTCCCAAAAAAGAATAACTATAACAGAGTTAAACGACCTATAGCTACAGCTAAAGCTTGCCATAGCAAACTTCATTAGTATATTTAAAGAGTTCGTCAAGGAGTTCCACGCCGATAACGGAATTTAGGGCGGGCGAAGTCACAGGAAAAATCTAGTAACAAATAAAATAACTTCCACGGTTCCTTAGAGCTGTAAAAATTAAGTTCAGAAGTCAACGCAACCAAAAAATACGGCCATTTGCCTATTTTGACATTCGCAAATAAATCAGAACCTTAAGAAGCAAAGTCCTATGTCACAAGCAAAGGAAAAAAACCGATAATTGTTAATTTGTTGTTATATCACATTGAAACCCATCTGACTGTTTGTCTGTTAAGACCCCTTTTTTCCAGTGTTGAATTATTCCAAAAAAGCATCAAGGTATCAAGTTGTAATTTGTAATTAATTTCAAATACAAATTTATAGTCCCTTGAATCTGTAAAAAAATCAAGCTTCTAAGGGCGCGTTCGTTTTGAGATTCATAATACTTTTATATAATAATACTTTTCACAGTTTTGATAACGCCAGTTTTGCCACCAACACCTATCGTTCGTGTAGCTTTGAAACGTTACTAACGAAATTTTTGGTTGCAAGACTTGTAAAGCGAACGACGTGCACACACTGTGATAAATCACACACACTACCATAAACAATGAATATGTATAGGCAGTTTGACAGATTAACACAAAAACCTCACCTCCAGACATAGGCCTAAAGTTAAATTTTTCGGGGGCAAAAGTGACAAAAATAACAAAAATATCGTAAACGAACGCAGGACAGATTCTTACAGCTGACACTAAAATTTTGATATTTTTAATACCAATGCTAAACGAACGAATGACCGGTGACACAAGTAATGAAAATAATGATTTTGCATGACAAAACGAACGCGCCCTAAGTCAATGTTATCAATAAGTACGACTATTTGTACGTTCTGAAACCTACTTCCAAAAAAATCAAACGTATCGGGTTCTTTCCGTTGACCTACACGATAATTTTTTTATGTAAGCTTGTTAAGTAATCATCAAACTATCTATTTGGTCAGCCTGTACACTTAAACCTGACTCAAAATCTTTTTGCAAATCTTGTAAACATTACCTAACTTTACTTAATGTTCACTTTTTCTGGTAATTTAATCTTAAAATACTTACATGATTACCTTTGTTATCACATTCTTTAACTGGTTTTCCAATCACGACACTGATTAAACCTAAGACTACAAAATTCCAAATTTACGATGAGAAATATTATTATACGTATTTATTTATATGTTGCATAGACTAACAAAGCGAAAGACGCGCGTCAAGGTCATTTTTGTTTACCCGAATTGCAAATAGATTCCGAGTCCGGTTTATACACAATCACGACCACTGAAAATACACTTGCTGAGGAGATAATACTCTATAGCCAAGTGATTGCAGCATCAAACGCCAAAAAACGTCACGTTTGTATATCTTTATATATATATGATTCTATTGTACTTACGTGTGCACGTCACTGTACTCTTCCTAAACGGCTGGACCGATTTGAATGAATCTTAGAAGTCCAGTACATACACACATATTTTTTTTTCTGTTTTTTAGTATTCGTTGTTAAAGCGGCAACAGAGATACTTCTTCTGTAAAAATTTCAACTGTCTATCTATAACGGTTCATGAGATACAGCCTGGTGACAGACGGACGGACGGACAGCGAAGCCTTAATAATAGGGTTACTAATTACCTTTCAGGTACGGAACCCTAAAAAAAGAAACAACGTTCGCCCGGTCAGGTAGTATACATATGAAATGCTTTGTCCCGAATGAATAATTAAGTATTTTATTGTATCTAAGTAATGCCTGATTTCAGTGAAGTTTTAAAATACAAGAACTAAACACAAAAACACTGAAAAAATGATTTATACTATTTTGTTTTCTTATGAGAAAAGTTCACACTAATTTATTAGTTGAAATTAGTTTACCCCCAACACTCAATTTGTATTTTCGTAATTTTATTGTTTTTTTTAATAAGTGTTTTATTTTCAACTATATAGTTTAAAGAGTCCCTGGACAGCCTTTATGTGTACGGATTTTGAATAGATTGCGGTTTGTCTATTTAAAAAATCCTGAGGGAGGGCAACGGATATGATTGTTGAAATTATCATAATTAATTTGATTATTACGAAAAAAGCAGAATTAATTATATCTGTTTAGAGATAAGGATAAAGGGTCCAATTAATTAAAAATGCTTCTTAATCTTAACTCCATATCTGTTATTTTATTTGTGATTTATAATTTTATATTTTTTTAAAGTATTTTCAAAATACCTATTCATAACTTAACTTCTTTCCAAAGTCATTTTAAATTATTTTAAAAATTTCTAAAAATTAAAAAGAAATTCCTAAAAATTCAAGAAATCACATACATAATTAAATATTATGAATCAAATATATACACACTTATATTTTCGAATTCCAGGAGCGGATTAGCAAACTCAGCGTGGTGCGAGCATGAACGACAAGCGAAAAACTCAGCGTGGTGCGAGCATGAACGACAAGCGAAAAACTTCGCATCGGAGAGTTTTGACAGAAAATATATCTAAGTTTACAATTAAGCTAAATATAATTAGAAGTATTTAATATTTTGATTTTAATTAATTGCAAAATACCAAATTATTCAATTATAGGAACTATTTTATTACACATTTTAATATAATACCAACTCAAAGTTTTTTTCTCGGACGAAAACTTTTACAGTATATATTTTTTTTAAATGTGCCGTTTGTGATAATAACAAATGAAATGGTTTAATTAGCACATTTCAAATATATATTACTTACTAGCTGTTGCTCGCTGCTTTGCATGCATTAACTTGATATATCAAAGTTATTCTGCACCTCGAAATAAATAAAATAAAAATGAACTTGTATTTGGTAGGTTTGTAGGTTGTGTACTCTGGTTTTAATTTTTTGCTTATAATTTTATTTATTTTTTAATTTTGTTTTAGTTTTTATGTAAAATAGTGATGTATTCCTAAATAAAAAGGCTTTGCTACAAGTTGTTATTGAATTAGAATATACGTATAAGTTTTAGGGTTTCCTTGTATAAGATTTTGAAAATTATTGTACTTACTGGCAGATTATTAGACAGAGATTTAAGGTTGGGTAAACTCAAAAAAAACTAACCGGGGTACTTGCCTCAGATGGCATTTTAGTAAATCAGTGCCACATTTAGCAGAAATATTATTCAGTTATAATATTAGTCTGTCCCTGGTTTAACCCATTTGCAAGTTTTTGGCAAGCTATATGTATCTATGCAAGTAAGTTAGGATTAAACGGAGACTGGTAAATTTTGAAAAAAAGAATAGATTAACAAAACTTTGCCAATATTTATTTAAAGAATAGGTAATTCGCAATAAAATAAAGTGTATTCATTAGTAAAATATATTGCCTTATACACATCTGTCAAACTGTTGGAAAGTAATACTTACAATCACTTTACTATGATAAAAAATTAAAACTATTGCACCGTTTTTTTCGTAACATTAAATAAATATGCTTTAAATTGAAATATTTTTCTAATGTTAATAAATTATAAACGACTACAAAGTTATGATGTGACCACGTTTTTAGGGTTCAGTACCACAAAAAAACCGGCCAAGTGTGAGTCGTGCTCGCGGTCTAGGGGTCCGTATTCCGTAAATAAATTTTATATAACATTTTATGCAATGCCTACTACATAAAAGTCAGCAATTGTGCCTATTGCAAAAATGATTTCTGTATATAAGATAGTAATAGCACAGCCTATAGGTATAATCATTTTATTCGGTCGGACATCGAAGACGTCTAGACAGAGCAATTGCAGGTGTCTGGTGAGACGTGGGGCAAACGCACCCAACTCGGATCGGTCGCATATGGCTAGTCGGGTGATTTCCTGCCAGTCATACATTTTGTCGCGGCGCCATTACTAATTGGCGTTGTCGGATTTAGCCTGGACCGATTGACTGACTGTAGGTATGTATATAGTGAATGTTGAGAGTGTGGTTATAGTATTAAATTCGCACTAGGTATTCTACTACTACTAAAAATAGGTTAATAAATACCCTCTGGGTACACTGAAAAAAAACTTTGGTTGAATTTACCTGATTCCTTGCAATTTTGACGAAACAAATAGGTTGATATAGGACCAACTTAAGAAATAGGTGGTCATTACCAAATCAAAATGGTTGATATTTTAAAGGCTGATCAAAAGTAATTTAGTATAACTTAATAAAATGTTGTGTTTTCACCAAACAGGTTTACAAGTACCACCTTGTTTAGATTTTTTTGTGTATTCTACTATAGTCACTTTTGTTATGTTCTACCAAACGCACTCTTTTACATTATACAGTTGTTACTTTAGTATATCTTATCAAATGTAGTTTAGTAAATACAATCAGAGGTCCTTTTATATTCCTTACCATGTGTAACTTTGGCGTATTCTATCAAACCCACTTCCATATATTTAATCGAAGGCACTCATGTAAAATTTACCAAACACAATTTTGTGTATTTTACTAAAGTGAATGATATGTACTTTCTAACACACCCTTGTACTTTCTACAGACTTTTGTTTAGTGCATCTATCAAATGTAGTTTAGTAAATTCAATCAGAGGCACTTTGATATTTTTTACTAAACATGATATGTGCAATTGTGCATACTACTTAAGGAACTTTGGCGTATTCTATCAAAGCCACTTTTGTATATTTAACCGAAGGAAGTTAAATTTATTAAACAAAATTTTCTATTAAATGCACTTATGTACAGTTAACATTCTTTTCTTTAGTATACCTATCAATTCTACTTAAGAAACCTTGATGTACTTTACTTTAGTGCCAATTGCACTTTCATACTTACAACCGTATTTTCTCGGATTAACTCAATCATTTCAGTTTAGTAATTGCAGTTAAATCCTTAAGTAATACCTACTGGCCTAAAGTGGGACTTGACCTGTAAGTAGAATGTGTTTTATACATGATTCACTCTTGTAAACTTTTACGAAAGTTACTTTGACGTTCAATTTTACAAGCAGTGTGGTTATGCTATCAATCTATGGATCAAAGCAACTATCCCGTCCGGATCACCTGTTTGGCTGCTCGGTGAAATGTTAATTTTTTTTTTTATTTTTTTTCTGAGCTGACTATGCAGTTGGCTGTTGCAGCCATTATTGCTTCACCGGACTTTTGGGGCGAGACTCTGAAGGAGCCTCAGCCCATATAGCGCCCAACGCTCAAGGGCTCCCCGCGGGGGAAGCCTCGGCTTGGGTTGTCGCTCTCGGGGGCGTCCCTTCGACCGGCGTGAGTCTCGAACCCGAAGGTGAGTCACCGCCAGGAGGGGAGTTTCCCGTTACGCGGGTATGATTGCGATTGAGTGGGGGCGAGAAGCGCCCCGGCACTCTATGATACCTAGTGTATCCTTGTGGGCGCCGACGAACCCAGGGACGTCGGCGTCGTGTTTGGAGGGAGGCCCTATTCGGGGAGGTCGTAGAGACTAATCTCGCTATCCGGACAGCGAGATCGTCATCTGGGGACGTTAGTACGTGCCGAGGCCGCCTAACAATAGTTTTACGACCGTGACCGGGTCGATCGGGGGGACGATACGTTGTGGATTGCACAATTAATCGATTCGGGTGATTTTGCGTACGCTCGAAAAAGCGGACTGCCAAGTCTTTAAAGTATTGGGGAATCGTGGGAAGTTCGAAGTCTCTGTGTAGGTCCGCATTGCGAACGTACCAAGAGGCTCCAGAGGCCGCTCTGAGAAAGCGGTTTTGGAGGGTCTGGAGTTTGTGGAGATTGCGCTTGGACAGCGCAAAGACTACGCTAGCATAAGCTAGTATGGGGCGGATACAAGTTGTGTAAAGATTTAGCTTATTTCTAAGCGACATCTTACTATACTTGCCTATCATGGGATAGAGACGACCGAGGACAAAAGCGGCTCGGTCTCTGACTATTTTGGTGTGAGCTTGGAAGTTCAAACGACTATCCATGGTCACACCGAGATATTTGGTCTTATTTTGCCAGGGAATGGCACGACCGAAAAGAGAAAGGGGAGGAGGCCGCGGAGGGCGGCCTAAAGTAAAAAGGACGGCAGAGCTTTTGTCGGGATTCACCTCGATTCTCCATTTCCGAAACCACTCGCCTAGGGCGGTGATAGCGGGTTGGAGTCTCTCAGTGATTCGACTCACTTGCCTATCTGTGGTATAGAGAGCGGTATCGTCCGCAAAGAGGGCTAGATTGGTACCTATCGTTTTAGGGATATCGTTAGTGTACAGAAGGTACAAGATGGGGGCGAGCACGGACCCTTGCGGGACTCCTGCTTCTATGGGACGGGGGGAAGAGAGAGTGCCTTCGACTTTGTAGCGAAAGCTACGATTCGACAAATAGTCTCGTATGATGAGCACGAGACGATCTGGCAACTGAAAGTTGTACAGTTTAAAAATTAAACCGTTGTGCCAGACTTTGTCGAAAGCTTTCGCTACATCGAAAAAGACAGCGCCCGTGTGACGGATCTTACCTAACGCTGGTTGAAAGCTAGTAAGAATATGTTCCGTTATGCGGAGGACTTGATGGACGCATGAGTGTTTGGCACGGAAGCCGAACTGCTCGTCTATTAAAATGCCTCTGGAGACTATAGCATTCCGTAGGCGAGCGAGGAGGAGGCGATCATAGAGTTTACCAAGGGCCTTTAGTAAACTTATGGGGCGATAGGAGGACGGCTCGGTACGAGCTTTGCCTGGCTTATGGATGCCTATAACGATTGCATCTTTCCATTGAGAAGGAAAGATGCAATGTTCCATAGCAGCGTTAAAGATCGCTACTAGGAGGCAGATTAGGGGAAGAGTGAGGCGCTTTAGGATATCGTAAGAGATACCGTCAGCACCGGGGGCTTTACGGGGGCGTAGGTCTTTGATGACCTGTACGATTTCGTCGACAGTGACAGGGGCAGGGGGTCTCGTGGAGGCAGAGAAGTTCTGCGCTCCACTTCGCCGTCTACCTCGCGCACGTGGTCGGGATCGAAAGGCTGTGTGCTTAAGGCACATTGGGCTTGGAGGCTAGAAGACGCTAGGCAATCCGCTTTTTCGTCGTCATTGAACGCGGGAACGTTGTTGGGACGAGTTAACGGAGGGAGAGAATTGGCGGTTTCGGATTTTAGAGCTCTGGCTAAGTGCCAATAAGCTTGATGAGAAGGAGAGATGTTCTCCATAAGATCACCGAAACGTTGGGCGCGAAGCTCAGCTACAGCGGTTCTTACACGGCGGTGTAAGTCGAGCGCGATCGCGTGCGCGGCGGGCCGCGTTACGCTCAGTCATCAGCGACCTGATGTGCTGAGGCAGGATTAGGTGGTGATCGCACTTATAACGTGTAGAAAGGTGTTCACTTAACACTTTTACTAAACTACAACTTTACTTAACCTAGCTATGGATTGTACACCATTCTCAAACATAAGCTTTGTGACTTTTAATTGTCAGTCAGTTAAAAGTTTCATAAACAACATTCGGGAACAATGTATACAATATGTCGTCATCGCGCTGCAGGATACATGGCTAATGCCCCATGGCGGTACCTACGCGACCTCTGTAGTGGATAAGTCAGGCTGGAGTCCTGCGTGGAAGACATTACGCGGCGGCGGCACGGCACTGTTATGGCGTGATGCTGTGTCTCGCGAGCGGAAGTGGTTTCGTCGGATAGCGCTCGTATCTTGTCTGTACGTCTGAGGATAGCCGCAGGATTTGACCGCAGTATTTAAGTGTTCAGTATTTAGATGCCGGTGAATGGTGAGGATAAACTTCCAGACTTTACCGAGTGTTTAAGTTTAAGTTGCCGCGATAGAAAGTGGGGATACGAAGGATGTGTGTATTTTGGGTGACTTTAATGCAAATGGTACACTTTTTGAAAAAGAGCTGTTAGATCATTGCTCTGAGCAATCCTTCCATTGTGTGGACTTAATGCGGATGACAAGTGACACCTAAATACAAATATCAACCGCTCATGGAACCCATAAATGACTTGCCCACTGTGTAGTCACAGAAGCTTCCTTGAGTTTAGTTAAGGATATGTATGTAATGCATGATGTGTTACCATAACTTTACCGTTTGATGTGTAACAAATTACCGCTTTCCCTTAATAATAGTAGATTTAAAAAAATAATAAATTGCAACTATGTAATGATTTTTTTAGTGAATTTTTAAAATCTGGCATAAATTGTAATAAGTGAAAATATTATATATTTCCGAATTTAGGTCAAAGCTCAAGTAGCTCCCGATTCGACTTCGCCGGGATACTCATGTTCTATTTCTTCTGTATAACGTCCTGTCACAATCCGAACACACCGGTGTACTTAAAGAAATGTTTCAATTTTATCAGAAATACTTTTCTTCGAGAGACTACTAGCTGGATGCTTAAAACTCAAAAGTATAATGATTATTTCATGGTAAAGGCTGTTAGATCATGGAACCTTTACCTTTGGAAATTAAAAAAACAAAATGTGCAGACTTATAATATGGGTGGAGAAGCTCTTACTCCGACAGTTTTCGCCTGCCGTGTGGTGTAAGACGATGTGGACTGACCTCTCCCTCTCCTGTTTTACGTTTAGATTAATGATTTGGTTGGTGAACTCAGCAGGACTCCGGTAGAGTTTAGGCTTGGTGTCCGTTATATCAATAACTTAAGTTTTTCTGGCGATATGGTCCTGAACAGTCCAACAATCAAATAAAAGTATTCAGAAAGCTCATATCCTTGTGTGAGGAATACGCTAACAACCACGATTTAAAGAGAGATAAAACGGAGATGATGGTATTTAGGTCAGGGAAGGGACCAGACAATGTTAAAGGTGTGTTAGTTAGTTAGTTAGTTGGACTTATGTTTTCCGCACTTAGCCTCATAATAGGGCCATTGTACGTAGGTAACCAATACCTGTCATTGGTTACTCATACCATCCCAGCTCCATCCAAAAGTTAAGGAGGCATCTGATGTTATTCAGCGCCTCTCTCATGGTTTGTGGATTCTTAAGGAGTTTTGTCCGTTGGTCGCTCACGCTTTTGCAATGAAGAACCACGTGAGACGGTGTCTCCTCGGCTTCCATACAGCCCCTGCATAGAGGACTGTCAGTAACGCCGATATTGAAAAAGTGATAAGGTGTGTTTATACGAGGAAAGCTTATCAAGATGATTGATTCGTACAATTTTCATGTCTTCCGTCTAAAAAGATTATGATAGCAAGAAAAATTTTTCAAACGTCTTTTGACGTTAAAAAAACCCTTTTTATAACATTTTGCCAGTCATTTTACGCATGTTAGCTCTGGACTCAATGTACGGTTAAGTCCCATAATGCGATCCGTGTGCTGTATAACAACATCTTTTGTCACTTTATGGGACTTAAACGGTTTTGCAGTGCGTCCGGAATGTTTACAGAAGCAAGTATCAACAGTGTCAGTGCCATCCAACGACTCCATATTGCGTCATCATGTCCGGAATTTTGACGGGTGTAAAAACAATTGTCAAATAACTGAGTGAAATTTTTTTTAATAATGTGACAGCGCTGGTTGTGTATAGCAGTATCTTAAATGTTTGTTCTATTTTTAATTTTTGTTTTTTTTTACACATTCATTATATTAAGTAAGAGTATATGGTAACCTGTGTAAGGTGTAACTTTATGTAGGCAATCTGGTTTGCAAAAGACGTTTTTATTATTAATATTATTATTAGTACCTGGAAGACCGAGCTCTGCTCGTTTTTTTAGGGTTCCGTACCCAAAGGGTACAAACGAGACCCTATTACTAAGAATTCGCTGTTCGTCTGTCAATCCGTCTGTCACCAGGCTGCATCTTATGAACCGTGATAGTAAGACAGTTGAAATGTATTTCTGTTGCCGCTATAACAACAAATACTAAAAAACTGAATAAAATAAATATTTAAGGGTGCTCCCATGTAACAAACGTGATTTTTTGCTCGTTTTTGCTCGATATTAATAACGGCAACGGGTAGATTCTTGAAATATTTACAGAATATTTAGTTATATATTCACTTTAAAAATAAATAATTAAATTAAAATAAAACAAATATTCAAGGGGGTATCCCATACAACAAACTAACGTGATTTTTTTGCCGTTTTTGTAGGTATTGGTATGGAACTTAATGGACTACACGGAATTGTATGAATGTTTTCAAAAAATGCAATTCGTCACTCAAAAGCAATAAATAAAAACTTTTTAACAAAAAAAAAAACTACCGGCTTCAAAAAGATGAAATAAAAAGGTACAAATGAATTACTTATTTCCAAAAATGTAATCTGAATTACAGTTTGAAGTTGTTTTCTATCTACCTGACAGTTTATAACACAACAAGCAATCACATACACACTTACTAATATATCCAGAGCTCAAATAAAATAGTTATTTGATCTCAGATCCAGAGAAGGGAAATATTCTACGCAATCATCACACTACCTAGGTTAGGCGAGAAAGTCATAACAACGCCACTACAGACTCAAAGATGTTTGTATGTATTGTTTTATCATACAGTACCTGGATCTTTTTTCATAACAACGGCATCTATTGTCAAGTAGCTTTAGTGTTGCTTAACAACGCCATCTATTGTCAAGTAGTTTTAGTGTTGCTGTGTCGGTAAAATTAATAGTATTGCCAATAGGTATCAGAAAGAGTTACAATTTTAATTTTATCATTGCCTGAAAACACGGATAAAACGACGTTTTCTAAAAATAAAACCTAGCTAGATCGATTTATCGCCCCCAAAACACCTGGCATACTAAATTTCATGAAAATCGTTAGAGCCGTTTCCGAGATTTAGATTATATATATACATATATATACAAGAATTGCTCGTTTAAAGGTACGTATTAGATTAACAAAGTTGAGCTGCTGTCTACTTAAGAAGTGTAATCGAACATTATCTCAGAGTTCATGGATTGGTATTTTTCCATGTCCTATCTGTAGCGTATTTATTTATTTATAAACTTTGAAGTCAATTCATATCGTCCAACCTCGATACAAGGGTATTACTTTGTATACGATCGAGTTAAAATCGTCTTGAGATAAGTAGTAGCCGCACACTTCTGCCTTTAAATTTTCGTTATTTATTTTAAAGCAATCATGTAAAACACGTTTTTTAGAGTAGGCAAAAAACCTTCATAAGTTAACTTTCGAATGAAGGTAATAATAACAAATATGTGTTAAGGGTCTCGTACTTCAAAAGAAAAAACGGAACTCTTATAGGATCACTATGTTGTCTGTTAGTTTGTAAGTCTGTCAAGAGCTTTTCTTACCTGATTGCAAAGGAGGGATTATGTTTTTCGCACGTATCTTGTATGTATGTGTGTATTTATGTATGTTTTTCGGAAACTCGAAATCAAATCATGGAATTTGACAATTTAGGACAGGCACATAACGAGAAAAAGATCCAAAAATCATTAATTGGTTGTTATATCTATAGCATAAAAAAAATTACTGTAAAAACCCTTTTTCCCAAATAATAAGATCTTAAGTTTTAATCCTACTGTCTTATCCTATCCTGATATAATATTATAAATTTAAAAGAATGTCGGGGTAGATGTATGTTTGGTACTCAATCACGCTTCAACCACTGGACGGACTGGGATGAAACTTGGCATACATATACCTTAGGTCCTAGAATAGCATATAGGCTATAATTTTTATACCAGAAAATTCAAAAGCTCCCAAAAAAGAATAACTATAACAGAGTTAAACGACCTATAGCTACAGCTAAAGCTTGCCATAGCAAACTTCATTAGTATATTTAAAGAGTTCGTCAAGGAGTTCCACGCCGATAACGGAATTTAGGGCGGGCGAAGTCACAGGAAAAATCTAGTAACAAATAAAATAACTTCCACGGTTCCTTAGAGCTGTAAAAATTAAGTTCAGAAGTCAACGCAACCAAAAAATACGGCCATTTGCCTATTTTGACATTCGCAAATAAATCAGAACCTTAAGAAGCAAAGTCCTATGTCACAAGCAAAGGAAAAAAACCGATAATTGTTAATTTGTTGTTATATCACATTGAAACCCATCTGACTGTTTGTCTGTTAAGACCCCTTTTTTCCAGTGTTGAATTATTCCAAAAAAGCATCAAGGTATCAAGTTGTAATTTGTAATTAATTTCAAATACAAATTTATAGTCCCTTGAATCTGTAAAAAAATCAAGCTTCTAAGGGCGCGTTCGTTTTGAGATTCATAATACTTTTATATAATAATACTTTTCACAGTTTTGATAACGCCAGTTTTGCCACCAACACCTATCGTTCGTGTAGCTTTGAAACGTTACTAACGAAATTTTTGGTTGCAAGACTTGTAAAGCGAACGACGTGCACACACTGTGATAAATCACACACACTACCATAAACAATGAATATGTATAGGCAGTTTGACAGATTAACACAAAAACCTCACCTCCAGACATAGGCCTAAAGTTAAATTTTTCGGGGGCAAAAGTGACAAAAATAACAAAAATATCGTAAACGAACGCAGGACAGATTCTTACAGCTGACACTAAAATTTTGATATTTTTAATACCAATGCTAAACGAACGAATGACCGGTGACACAAGTAATGAAAATAATGATTTTGCATGACAAAACGAACGCGCCCTAAGTCAATGTTATCAATAAGTACGACTATTTGTACGTTCTGAAACCTACTTCCAAAAAAATCAAACGTATCGGGTTCTTTCCGTTGACCTACACGATAATTTTTTTATGTAAGCTTGTTAAGTAATCATCAAACTATCTATTTGGTCAGCCTGTACACTTAAACCTGACTCAAAATCTTTTTGCAAATCTTGTAAACATTACCTAACTTTACTTAATGTTCACTTTTTCTGGTAATTTAATCTTAAAATACTTACATGATTACCTTTGTTATCACATTCTTTAACTGGTTTTCCAATCACGACACTGATTAAACCTAAGACTACAAAATTCCAAATTTACGATGAGAAATATTATTATACGTATTTATTTATATGTTGCATAGACTAACAAAGCGAAAGACGCGCGTCAAGGTCATTTTTGTTTACCCGAATTGCAAATAGATTCCGAGTCCGGTTTATACACAATCACGACCACTGAAAATACACTTGCTGAGGAGATAATACTCTATAGCCAAGTGATTGCAGCATCAAACGCCAAAAAACGTCACGTTTGTATATCTTTATATATATATGATTCTATTGTACTTACGTGTGCACGTCACTGTACTCTTCCTAAACGGCTGGACCGATTTGAATGAATCTTAGAAGTCCAGTACATACACACATATTTTTTTTTCTGTTTTTTAGTATTCGTTGTTAAAGCGGCAACAGAGATACTTCTTCTGTAAAAATTTCAACTGTCTATCTATAACGGTTCATGAGATACAGCCTGGTGACAGACGGACGGACGGACAGCGAAGCCTTAATAATAGGGTTACTAATTACCTTTCAGGTACGGAACCCTAAAAAAAGAAACAACGTTCGCCCGGTCAGGTAGTATACATATGAAATGCTTTGTCCCGAATGAATAATTAAGTATTTTATTGTATCTAAGTAATGCCTGATTTCAGTGAAGTTTTAAAATACAAGAACTAAACACAAAAACACTGAAAAAATGATTTATACTATTTTGTTTTCTTATGAGAAAAGTTCACACTAATTTATTAGTTGAAATTAGTTTACCCCCAACACTCAATTTGTATTTTCGTAATTTTATTGTTTTTTTTAATAAGTGTTTTATTTTCAACTATATAGTTTAAAGAGTCCCTGGACAGCCTTTATGTGTACGGATTTTGAATAGATTGCGGTTTGTCTATTTAAAAAATCCTGAGGGAGGGCAACGGATATGATTGTTGAAATTATCATAATTAATTTGATTATTACGAAAAAAGCAGAATTAATTATATCTGTTTAGAGATAAGGATAAAGGGTCCAATTAATTAAAAATACTTCTTAATCTTAACTCCATATCTGTTATTTTATTTGTGATTTATAATTTTATATTTTTTTAAAGTATTTTCAAAATACCTATTCATAACTTAACTTCTTTCCAAAGTCATTTTAAATTATTTTAAAAATTTCTAAAAATTAAAAAGAAATTCCTAAAAATTCAAGAAATCACATACATAATTAAATATTATGAATCAAATATATACACACTTATATTTTCGAATTCCAGGAGCGGATTAGCAAACTCAGCGTGGTGCGAGCATGAACGACAAGCGAAAAACTCAGCGTGGTGCGAGCATGAACGACAAGCGAAAAACTTCGCATCGGAGAGTTTTGACAGAAAATATATCTAAGTTTACAATTAAGCTAAATATAATTAGAAGTATTTAATATTTTGATTTTAATTAATTGCAAAATACCAAATTATTCAATTATAGGAACTATTTTATTACACATTTTAATATAATACCAACTCAAAGTTTTTTTCTCGGACGAAAACTTTTACAGTATATATTTTTTTTAAATGTGCCGTTTGTGATAATAACAAATGAAATGGTTTAATTAGCACATTTCAAATATATATTACTTACTAGCTGTTGCTCGCTGCTTTGCATGCATTAACTTGATATATCAAAGTTATTCTGCACCTCGAAATAAATAAAATAAAAATGAACTTGTATTTGGTAGGTTTGTAGGTTGTGTACTCTGGTTTTAATTTTTTGCTTATAATTTTATTTATTTTTTAATTTTGTTTTAGTTTTTATGTAAAATAGTGATGTATTCCTAAATAAAAAGGCTTTGCTACAAGTTGTTATTGAATTAGAATATACGTATAAGTTTTAGGGTTTCCTTGTATAAGATTTTGAAAATTATTGTACTTACTGGCAGATTATTAGACAGAGATTTAAGGTTGGGTAAACTCAAAAAAAACTAACCGGGGTACTTGCCTCAGATGGCATTTTAGTAAATCAGTGCCACATTTAGCAGAAATATTATTCAGTTATAATATTAGTCTGTCCCTGGTTTAACCCATTTGCAAGTTTTTGGCAAGCTATATGTATCTATGCAAGTAAGTTAGGATTAAACGGAGACTGGTAAATTTTGAAAAAAAGAATAGATTAACAAAACTTTGCCAATATTTATTTAAAGAATAGGTAATTCGCAATAAAATAAAGTGTATTCTTTAGTAAAATATATTGCCTTATACACATCTGTCAAACTGTTGGAAAGTAATACTTACAATCACTTTACTATGATAAAAAATTAAAACTATTGCACCGTTTTTTTCGTAACATTAAATAAATATGCTTTAAATTGAAATATTTTTCTAATGTTAATAAATTATAAACGACTACAAAGTTATGATGTGACCACGTTTTTAGGGTTCAGTACCACAAAAAAACCGGCCAAGTGTGAGTCGTGCTCGCGGTCTAGGGGTCCGTATTCCGTAAATAAATTTTATATAACATTTTATGCAATGCCTACTACATAAAAGTCAGCAATTGTGCCTATTGCAAAAATGATTTCTGTATATAAGATAGTAATAGCACAGCCTATAGGTATAATCATTTTATTCGGTCGGACATCGAAGACGTCTAGACAGAGCAATTGCAGGTGTCTGGTGAGACGTGGGGCAAACGCACCCAACTCGGATCGGTCGCATATGGCTAGTCGGGTGATTTCCTGCCAGTCATACATTTTGTCGCGGCGCCATTACTAATTGGCGTTGTCGGATTTAGCCTGGACCGATTGACTGACTGTAGGTATGTATATAGTGAATGTTGAGAGTGTGGTTATAGTATTAAATTCGCACTAGGTATTCTACTACTACTAAAAATAGGTTAATAAATACCCTCTGGGTACACTGAAAAAAAACTTTGGTTGAATTTACCTGATTCCTTGCAATTTTGACGAAACAAATAGGTTGATATAGGACCAACTTAAGAAATAGGTGGTCATTACCAAATCAAAATGGTTGATATTTTAAAGGCTGATCAAAAGTAATTTAGTATAACTTAATAAAATGTTGTGTTTTCACCAAACAGGTTTACAAGTACCACCTTGTTTAGATTTTTTTGTGTATTCTACTATAGTCACTTTTGTTATGTTCTACCAAACGCACTCTTTTACATTATACAGTTGTTACTTTAGTATATCTTATCAAATGTAGTTTAGTAAATACAATCAGAGGTCCTTTTATATTCCTTACCATGTGTAACTTTGGCGTATTCTATCAAACCCACTTCCATATATTTAATCGAAGGCACTCATGTAAAATTTACCAAACACAATTTTGTGTATTTTACTAAAGTGAATGATATGTACTTTCTAACACACCCTTGTACTTTCTACAGACTTTTGTTTAGTGCATCTATCAAATGTAGTTTAGTAAATTCAATCAGAGGCACTTTGATATTTTTTACTAAACATGATATGTGCAATTGTGCATACTACTTAAGGAACTTTGGCGTATTCTATCAAAGCCACTTTTGTATATTTAACCGAAGGAAGTTAAATTTATTAAACAAAATTTTCTATTAAATGCACTTATGTACAGTTAACATTCTTTTCTTTAGTATACCTATCAATTCTACTTAAGAAACCTTGATGTACTTTACTTTAGTGCCAATTGCACTTTCATACTTACAACCGTATTTTCTCGGATTAACTCAATCATTTCAGTTTAGTAATTGCAGTTAAATCCTTAAGTAATACCTACTGGCCTAAAGTGGGACTTGACCTGTAAGTAGAATGTGTTTTATACATGATTCACTCTTGTAAACTTTTACGAAAGTTACTTTGACGTTCAATTTTACAAGCAGTGTGGTTATGCTATCAATCTATGGATCAAAGCAACTATCCCGTCCGGATCACCTGTTTGGCTGCTCGGTGAAATGTTAATTTTTTTTTTTATTTTTTTTCTGAGCTGACTATGCAGTTGGCTGTTGCAGCCATTATTGCTTCACCGGACTTTTGGGGCGAGACTCTGAAGAAGCCTCAGCCCATATAGCGCCCAACGCTCAAGGGCTCCCCGCGGGGGAAGCCTCGGCTTGGGTTGTCGCTCTCGGGGGCGTCCCTTCGACCGGCGTGAGTCTCGAACCCGAAGGTGAGTCACCGCCAGGAGGGGAGTTTCCCGTTACGCGGGTATGATTGCGATTGAGTGGGGGCGAGAAGCGCCCCGGCACTCTATGATACCTAGTGTATCCTTGTGGGCGCCGACGAACCCAGGGACGTCGGCGTCGTGTTTGGAGGGAGGCCCTATTCGGGGAGGTCGTAGAGACTAATCTCGCTATCCGGACAGCGAGATCGTCATCTGGGGACGTTAGTACGTGCCGAGGCCGCCTAACAATAGTTTTACGACCGTGACCGGGTCGATCGGGGGGACGATACGTTGTGGATTGCACAATTAATCGATTCGGGTGATTTTGCGTACGCTCGAAAAAGCGGACTGCCAAGTCTTTAAAGTATTGGGGAATCGTGGGAAGTTCGAAGTCTCTGTGTAGGTCCGCATTGCGAACGTACCAAGAGGCTCCAGAGGCCGCTCTGAGAAAGCGGTTTTGGAGGGTCTGGAGTTTGTGGAGATTGCGCTTGGACAGCGCAAAGACTACGCTAGCATAAGCTAGTATGGGGCGGATACAAGTTGTGTAAAGATTTAGCTTATTTCTAAGCGACATCTTACTATACTTGCCTATCATGGGATAGAGACGACCGAGGACAAAAGCGGCTCGGTCTCTGACTATTTTGGTGTGAGCTTGGAAGTTCAAACGACTATCCATGGTCACACCGAGATATTTGGTCTTATTTTGCCAGGGAATGGCACGACCGAAAAGAGAAAGGGGAGGAGGCCGCGGAGGGCGGCCTAAAGTAAAAAGGACGGCAGAGCTTTTGTCGGGATTCACCTCGATTCTCCATTTCCGAAACCACTCGCCTAGGGCGGTGATAGCGGGTTGGAGTCTCTCAGTGATTCGACTCACTTGCCTATCTGTGGTATAGAGAGCGGTATCGTCCGCAAAGAGGGCTAGATTGGTACCTATCGTTTTAGGGATATCGTTAGTGTACAGAAGGTACAAGATGGGGGCGAGCACGGACCCTTGCGGGACTCCTGCTTCTATGGGACGGGGGGAAGAGAGAGTGCCTTCGACTTTGTAGCGAAAGCTACGATTCGACAAATAGTCTCGTATGATGAGCACGAGACGATCTGGCAACTGAAAGTTGTACAGTTTAAAAATTAAACCGTTGTGCCAGACTTTGTCGAAAGCTTTCGCTACATCGAAAAAGACAGCGCCCGTGTGACGGATCTTACCTAACGCTGGTTGAAAGCTAGTAAGAATATGTTCCGTTATGCGGAGGACTTGATGGACGCATGAGTGTTTGGCACGGAAGCCGAACTGCTCGTCTATTAAAATGCCTCTGGAGACTATAGCATTCCGTAGGCGAGCGAGGAGGAGGCGATCATAGAGTTTACCAAGGGCCTTTAGTAAACTTATGGGGCGATAGGAGGACGGCTCGGTACGAGCTTTGCCTGGCTTATGGATGCCTATAACGATTGCATCTTTCCATTGAGAAGGAAAGATGCAATGTTCCATAGCAGCGTTAAAGATCGCTACTAGGAGGCAGATTAGGGGAAGAGTGAGGCGCTTTAGGATATCGTAAGAGATACCGTCAGCACCGGGGGCTTTACGGGGGCGTAGGTCTTTGATGACCTGTACGATTTCGTCGACAGTGACAGGGGCAGGGGGTCTCGTGGAGGCAGAGAAGTTCTGCGCTCCACTTCGCCGTCTACCTCGCGCACGTGGTCGGGATCGAAAGGCTGTGTGCTTAAGGCACATTGGGCTTGGAGGCTAGAAGACGCTAGGCAATCCGCTTTTTCGTCGTCATTGAACGCGGGAACGTTGTTGGGACGAGTTAACGGAGGGAGAGAATTGGCGGTTTCGGATTTTAGAGCTCTGGCTAAGTGCCAATAAGCTTGATGAGAAGGAGAGATGTTCTCCATAAGATCACCGAAACGTTGGGCGCGAAGCTCAGCTACAGCGGTTCTTACACGGCGGTGTAAGTCGAGCGCGATCGCGTGCGCGGCGGGCCGCGTTACGCTCAGTCATCAGCGACCTGATGTGCTGAGGCAGGATTAGGTGGTGATAATCACCAACCGGCACCTGTCGTGAGCACTCGCCAACGGTGGCGGTCAGGTGGCTAGTGAGTGAGTCGATAGCTACGTTTAGGCCGGTCGCGGAAGAGATTACGTTGGGAACGCGGTCTAGATGTGACGAGCTGGGATTTTCGAGCAATTGCCCAAATTTATCCCAGTCCGTCACGGTTCTAGTGTCGGGAGGAGAGTGTTAATTAATAAAAAAAAGTTGATAGCGCGATTCAGGATGTTTGACGTCATCGATGTGTAGGTAGACTACAAAATAAAACTGTGGTTTTTAAGTTTTGTCGTAGATATAACTAAAGATTTTTGTAACCTTAATGTAAAGTTTTGGTAAATAAAACAAACAGATTTCATAAAATTTACAAGATATGTTTGTTGTTTCTGGTTTAGTAATATTCGCAAAACTGTATCTTGGTTTCAACTATGTGTCTTGTAGCAATCACTAAACCATCAATTGTAACATATTTGTTTAAGTTTTTTTGTATATATAAGAAAAGATATAAGTAAGCTTTATGTGATATTTTAGTATAAGTAACAAAACGATTTCGTAAAATTTAGATATGTTTGTCGTTTTTGGTTAAGTAATATTCGCAAAACTGTTTCTTAGTTTTGACCATATGTCTAGTAGCAATCACTAAACCATTAATTGTTACATTTTTGTCAAAGTGATGTTGTAGATATAACTAAAGATTTTTGTAAGCTTGACGTGAAGTTTTGGTAAACAAAAAAACAGATTTCATAAAATTTACAGGAATGGGGCACTCCCTGTTGACCTAGAATCATGAAATTTGGCAAGAAGCAAGATGTTACATCAAAAATATGGAGAAAAATCCAAAAACTGATTATTAAGGCTAATAAATCTCATACTGGAAGAATTTTCTACCTAAAATAAGTTTGTACGGAACCCTCGATCATTTCACTCACTTGGCCGTTTTTTTTTGTATATGGAATCCCTGTTAATTATAAAATTATTTATTATATTTAATTTGTTATTTGCTAGGACATTCGCTACAAAAATACAAACTATGTAAGAAATTAGTTCAGAAGATACAGTCCATAAAAAGTCGGTCAAACAATAACAGGCTTAGTAATAGGGATCCGTTAGGACTTTTTGGGCACGGAACCCTGAAAATTAATTAAACTTTGTTAAAAAAAAACATAATTCAATATCACCAACTATAGCCTTAAAGTATTATTTAGAAATATTGACAAAAAACTGATAAAATAATGAAAAAATGGTTGTACATAAAATTTCTACTTTATGTAATTTGAAATTTAGTGTTAACTTTATGAAACTTTATTAGAACACATATACCTATGTATGTCTTTTTAAAAAATGAATATTTGGAATATGATTTTTTCGAATTATAAATATACTCTACTATATATACGAACATCTGGTATTTTTATATTTTGTAATTTTATTTAATTGTCTTAAAGATTACTAATTCTAATAGGTAATTGCAGATGTAGACTATACTGCTTTACACAAAATATTTCGAAATAATAAATCAATTGGATGAAAAATAACGTACAACACATCGAAATGTAACATTAGCCATAACGCATTAAATCCATACAATTACAAATAAATTTGACTGAATTGTCAAATATAATTTGATTAATTTTACAAAGTTATTATTGTTAATGCAAATACAGATTACCTTTTTTTTTAATATTTTAGCCTGGAAAACTTAAGAAACTACTATTTTTGTCATAAACCTCCACGTTTTCTTATGTTGGTAAAAAACGAGGCGTTTATTACTATTTTAAACCGAACGGAAACGCTTCACAATGTTAGCAATTTGATGAAGTTACCGACTGGTAAGTGTATGAGAATTGTTTTGCAAATATCTATAAGAATATGGTGATCGTTTACGTGTTGTTATGATTAAAAACCTGAGTAATTTAACAAAGGATAACAATAATTATAAATTATTTACATAAATATTTAAAAAAGGTGTTTATAGAATAATATTTTATAAACAATTATTATGTAGACATGACTTAATTATTTAATGGGATGTGTAGTTACAAAAAAAAAATTCTAATCGTAAATTTGTAATTAAATTCCATTTTAACATTTTTTGCGTATGGACGTACATATAATTCTAGAATTCAAAAGGAATTGCTCATAAAATTTATTTTAAGCTTCTTAAAAGGAATTGCTCATATATTTATTATTTACTAATAATAATTTTTACATTTATTTAGTATAAAATCTTTATAATAATGGTAAATATAAATTCAACGCACAGTAAATATGCTATATTTATTTTTCACACAGCATACTCTATATATAATAATTTATTGATTTGTTTAAATATTATATTAATTATGATATTATTAAAAATCTCACTAATCTCTCTCGAAACACTACTGTGTTCGATAGTTCTTTTTAAATTACTATATTTAAAATTGTCATTATAACACTTTAAAATGCAAAACTTTATTACATTAAAATGAAAATAATAATTACTCTTTATTAAAAAAAAAAGAATCAAATCAATCAATAAACATCTAGCCTTGTAAAGATAGGTATTATTTGCCTGATCTGATATCAGTATCCGTATCTTCAACGTGTATCATTATCGGAAACGTAGACGGCTGGTGGTGATACTCAATAATGATACGCGGTCTCGATACAAAGGCGGCGCCATTTTGCAATGATACGTGAGTTCACCTTGAGTTTGTTTAAGACTGATCATCAAAGGACATATGGATACGATGGATCAAGATCAATGATACGGATAAATTTTAGGCATATACTTAGGATATAGGGCTGGATACGAGACGATTATGAGACGGTGTTGCGGCGATACGGATGAATTGATATATATTTTTACAAGGCTTTTATTGTAGTGACAATACCGCCAGAGCAAAATGTGGCTTTCAATAGGTTATTAACAAAAAATTTGCCAATTTTTACTGTAACGTTTGTCACTGTGGTATAGAAGCAAGAGCACGATTGTCAATAGGACCTCCAATGCACAGTGGCGTTTTTGCTTATATTATCAGTTTAATGTACCAAGTAAATTAAATCATCTGTGGTCATATTTACACTTAGTTTCTTCTGTTTCATAAATGTAAAAAAATTGTAATTATGTAAATTTAAGACAATACAGTAAAATATTTCTACATTACATTTACAATAACTTTGTTTTTGTCGATTTCAAAAAAAAAAACTAAGTAAGTACATCAAAATTTAAATTTCACTGAAATAATTAAATTACGTATTTTTTCCACTGTTCTCACTAACTCCGCTACATTCCACTGAATATTTAATGTAAGAAATATTAATATTGTCAATGTCAACTATTTGATTATTTTTATCGACATCAACATTAATGTCAACTTTACTTATTTTGTTAAAATCAGCATGATCACTTTCAATAAGTCCAACATCTTTTTGAATGGTACCCAATTTAACATTATTATCATTTTTTAATTCTGCTAAATCACCATTGCTTCCGAATTTATCTTTGATGATTTTGTCTACTTCATTATCATCTTGCAAATCTTCAACATCATCTAAACTAGCTTGGCCTATTCTAAACTCTGCTTCACTTTTGGTTCTTGATCCCAATAATACCTTTTGAGGACTTTTTTGTTTCTCTTGAGTTTCCTCCATGCATTCATCTATGATTTCGAGTCTTGATTTTGAGAAAAACCTATGTAGAGATTCCAGTTTATCTAATGCTCTTTCATTTCTATCTGAACTTGATGTCAAAGTTGTATCTTCGGTCATGCATGCTGAATCTATTCTTTTTGATGAATCAGATATGGAATAGGAAATTTCTTCAGTTGACGTTGATTTGTCAGCTTTTTCGATCTGAGCTCTTATCATCATACTTGGAGGTAAATCTGGTATGTTCCTTAAATCTATAAGGCTTATTGAAGATCTTCGGAGACTTGAGGAAAATTCGAGAATATTATCTTTTGAGAGAGAAGTACAGCTTAAGTTATCCAATAGATAATTCTGTGCCTTTTCTTCAATGTAGCGTAATACGTCATAAGCGCAATGTATAATGTATGACATTCTATCTTGTGGCGATAGTTTTCTTTCAAAATCCCTAGAAGATGGTTCATCTTCTTCCATAATATCTGACAATTCAACGCTGTATGGTGAATACTGTGCAAATGGTGAATCAGGTTTTGTATATGCATTGAAATTTTCTAAATCTTCTTGTTCACTCATAGTGTCATCTTCGTGAGCAATATTTTTTAATCCACATATTTTTAATAATGCTTCTTCAAACATTTGTTCTAAATCATGTTTAATACAACTTAAATCGACCACTGTTTCAGAAATGCGTCTACTTTCGGATGATCTTTCCTCAAACTTGTCTATAACAGTATCTTGAGTTTGTGTTAAAGTAGAATCTGACTTGGTTTTGCTTATATCACTAAATGTCTCTAGTCTACTGATAGTAACATCTGATTTTGATTTTTCTGACAAAGAAGGTGGGGTAAGAGATAAAGATTTTACAGGCTCTTTTAATTTTTCTCTACTGCCATAACTTTCCATATATTGTAATAAAATTTCGACTAAAAGTTCATTGCCTTCCTCTTCAGGAGTTTCATCAATATAACTAAGTTCTTTAATATTAATATTAGAATCAGACAAACTGAATCCTCTGTGCAGTTCAACTTTAGTTGTAATTTCTACAGAGCGATTATCATGCCATGCGTTCCTTTCTTCAGGTCCAAATAGAAATTCCATTAAAGTAATTTTCCTATCTTCTTTGTTACTGGTTGTTTCTTCATCTTTATCTACACAACCAGTCGTAGCTAAAAATTCTATCAAAGTTTCCATCTTCTGTTCCAACTCTGTATTAACTTTAGCAGGCATATAAGGTTCTATTGCTGTAGGACTAGGATCGCTTTTGAAACAACTTCCACCACTGCCTTTCCGATCTTCTTTCTGGCTTTTAACTATAGTAAAAAAGAAATCAATTAAATTAGCTATTTTTCTTTCAGTGCCTTCTTCTTCTTCTTCGGAACTAGTTAAGTCTGACTCTTGTTTGACTATAGGGCATCGTTTAGGGGTATCATCAAATTTTCTGGCAAACACTGTTTCTTGTATAACTTGAAGTAGATCTCTTGCTAAGCGTACTGGGGATCTGGCATCGCTGTTCACAGGTTCGTAAGATCCCGAAGGTTCTGAACGGCGTCTGTCTCGGTCTAAGCGTATAAAGTCCCAAATGGAACCTAGTTCGGACGATAGAGATGCTCTGTGGTTGGCCAGACTTGAACCTAGCCTGCGAAGCACCTGAGAATTTAAAAATATTCAAAATCAGTACAATACATCACAAGTAATTGTTTTTCAATGTTTAGAAACCAGTTAAGGTTTAAGTTAAGTATATAAAATTCAAAGAAGTGAGCCAAATAAAAACTTAAGCTATTTAATTAGGTAGGTATGCATAATATCCCTGCCTCCCTTTGAATTATTTGCAACCCTGGTTGTAGATACTATGAGACGAGATTATGAGAAATAAAATGTATAATGTCAGATTCGTTTCAAAAAGGGTAGGCAAATTAGCTCGGACTTGGGACCAAAATTAGGGTCAGAATAATATACCTCGCATTCTCAACTGGTAAACTTTACTATCGCGTGGTAGTAGCTAATACGAAAATTGTTTGTTGCGGATGGCGAAAATATGTCGACTATCGTTGAATATATCATAAAAACGCAGCACTGGTTTTCAAATGACTTTTTTGGCACATGAAGTTATTATTTTTATTAATTTTGTGTTCCTCCTCTGGCTTTGATAACTTAAGCTTTGCTAGCTTTTTGGCTATTAACAAGTTTTGCCCGATATCCGCAACAATTTAACTTACTACGGAACCCTAAATGAATGCGTATATGATCTTTTCACCATTTGTATTACCTGCCACACTCAGGATCGCCAAGCTCTCAGCTTCCTTAAAGACACCTTCTTAAACCTTGCCACCTGCGCAGCTAAAGCTTCAGCACCAAGAGATCCCCCTGTCTCTCCTTCAGAATGCACCTAGACAATGAAACCATTTTAGTGTTATCAAAAGTTCTAATAACTTATCTCCAAAGGGTTGGGCAGAGATATTATAAACTTTAATTTTTACGGTAAACTGTTAATAATGTAACATTTACTTTTTACCGATGGCATTTAGTCACAAACATGATAGATTCCATGATAGGAGAATTGTAACAAGGTTGCCCCAACAGTGAATCGATTTGCCATTTTTCATTATTTTAAGTCGATTTCTTTTCGTTAATTTTATTATTCTTTAAGTAATACACATCATATATACATTTAACCTCAGAAGGGGAAGGAGAGGGCAAAGACTAAAATTACTACGATCTTGGCACACTTCTTCTGCTTCATCGACCAACTTTCATGTACGTTAACGTTTACTTGACATGACGGTGCTCTTGAACTTGCCTTTTCTGAGAACGGAGTCGCTTTGATCGAGATACGTTCGATGTCGTCTACGTTGACCAACACTTCCAATTACTTTTGCTTTATAATTTTGTTTCCGGCTTCTTCTTTCATTAATTCTCTCAACATTCTCAGATACCTTTCTAATTTCCTTGTTACTATATCATCTTTTACATCACAATGCTCCTGTACCACACTTTATTTTCTTTTTTCATGTCACACGTTCTTATCAATGCTCTCATTTTCACAGCATTAATTTCTACTTTCATGCTCTGTTTAGCATACCCCACATATACTTCCATACATCAGTGTTGGAAACAACACACTCTTATAAACAGATAATCGTTCAGACAACCTGAGAGTCGTAAACGGAAACTCGACGCGTGTTAACAAGAGTAGCGCTGGGCACTGACAGCAGAATAGCGAATACATTTTTCTGCAGGACATAAAGAAATAGCAAGAAACTCTACAACGAGCAGGGTGCGTTCTCGAACACAGCCCCGACTCACAAAGGTATACAAAGAACCCCATTCACCGGATTTCCCGCATTCACTGTTTTCACTGTTACTCTCACATTTCTCGTCTCTTGTAGACAATATATAGATGTAAGATATGTCATCGTTATTGCTATAGGTATTTATTGATTGTATTAAATGAGGTCCATTGAGTATCAGACCATTGTCACCTCTGCACTTTCTTTATCTTTGATAAATGTCTCCGCGTTCTTCTTTATAGATAAGGATTTGTTGCAGACAGAGGTCTGCGGGAACGGTGAGTTAAGTTGGTCACGACACAATTTATGATGCGTAATTAAATAAAAATAACTAGGATCATTTCATACTAGTATTACTAAAAAAAACTTATGTTTGTTACGTATGTTCTTTAGCTTTAATGCTTGATAGTTTACAATAAAGAATTATTATGGTTATAAATATTATTTAAAGTAAACTTTCGGATAGATTTGTAGTTTGAGTTTTAGAGAAATGCTTTGAATGTACGTGTTTAGTTGTTGTACGAAAATGACAAATTCCGGTGAAGTATGGGAAATATAGTCTGTAGTTCACCTAAACAGGAAACAGACGATATTTTGGTAGACACAGTAAATAGATATTTAAGAATAGGTTAGTATTTGTAATTATTGTTATTTTTTTGATAAAGGGCGAAAATATTCTATTTATAATCTATCTTTATCTGAAATTAATATATTCAATATTTTGGGTACAAAGAAAGGATTTTTAGCAAAAGTAATCCGTCAAACACTGGTAAAGGTTTCGAGTTTTGGCTCATTTAATTTAAGACTTATCTATTGAGACGTTTGTGCGTACAGGAAAACTCTTAATTCCTATGCTTACTTATATAAAAAGCTAAAAAATATTTTTGTTGAGGAAGGTTTTAGGCTATATATTTTCACGCTACAATCTAAAGGAGCGGAGCAGTAATATAACGCGGGTATATATAGTTAGTTGTTATACTATTACCAACCTCTCTCGACACAACCCGCCTCTGCATGAATGACCTGATGTCTTTATCAGAATGGCCTTTCGCCCTTTCAATTCCTTTACCAAGTGGCGCAGTCGATACTCTCCTGGAAAAAATAATGTAATAATTTTTCAACACACTTGCTTGCAAGCAGCCTTTATTAAACCGTTTTCAGCATCTCAAATAGAATCTATTACGCACTTGTGCGACATTACCGCCAAAGTGCCCATGCACTAAGTTCTTGTTTCTGGAAAAATAAATCCAACGTGTACCTATGTCAAAAACATATCAAAACTGTAAGATTCCATTAAATATCAACTTTTAACAACATTTTAACACTAATTTAAGTATTAAATGTCCTTTAAGTGTGTTGAAAGCGGTAGTATGACACCGCTCAATACACATTCGGCCGAAATACGCCTTCGCCTCTGGCTCAGACTGCAACCCACATCCTCGTTTGTAATAAGCAGCTTAGCTCACTATCGCCTATACCCCCTCTCCTCCCTATCTCCCCTTTACCATCTTTCCCTCATCCCCAGCACCATCTATCCCAACTCTCCACACTCACTTAACACAAACTGCAGCTCAACTAAAAGAAATACTCTAACTTGTTTAATAAATGTCACGCTCCACTCGTTATAAAATGGTTATAGTAATTTAGACACCTTCGCCGGCGTGTCTTTAAACCAACATATTATATCGTAAATAAAAGTTATTTTGATCCATAATAAATCGATATCGATATTCTGTTATTATTTTAACATATAAATGACAAAGAAAGAAATTACTCAAATCATTACACGGATTTACAGTTTAAGATTGATTGCGTTCTTATGAATTAGGTCACATTTTTGTAAGGTACCAACCAAAGATGACTTTTACGCCTCTTTGGTACCAAGCATTCTTAAGGGAGGACGTGTTTTTAAAGAGTTACTCACCTGCAATGCGTTGAATCACTGTAAGCAGGTTGAACAGGTGGTTTACATTCGGTGATTATATTTTCACTGAACCCCATACTAGTTCCTAGAGGAAATCCACTGCTTCCTGAAATTGCACATAATATAGGAAAATTGTTAATAAATATATAAATCACTTTGTTATTATTATTAACATAATAATTAATATTTATTATTAATAGTCTACAAGCGACGGTTACTTCTTAAATAGGCCATATGCTTGTTCACCACTTCAATGGTAGGAACAAATTCAAAACTTGTTCTTTCTTTACTTCTTTTCTTCTTTACTTATGGATTATTTTTTAATTTAGGGTTTTTCTATACCTATTAAATGAAGAATTTATATTAAAAGAAAAAACAGTTCCTAAAAGGCAGGGTGACCGCCAGTTTTAAGCACCTACCTACTATATTTGAAATCTTAGAAGCAGTCATTGTCAGTCTCGTTCGCACTCAAGTGTCATGCACACAACCCGATCCATCTGGGCCAACTAATTGGCGTCGTGTGTGGCATTATAAGTCGGTAGACTGGTATGGATTACGTGAATTTTATGCATAGTACTCGTGGAGGCAGCTCTGCTTTAGCTCAGTAGATCCTGCAGCCAAGCGGCAGTCACTGAGACAATCCTCAGAAACGACCGTGGTTTATTCGGTCTTGCGGAGAAACTAAAATACTCAAGCAATGTGTATATGAGGCTTGGACCATGGCTTATAATCATAAGGATCCAAATATTTCTGAGTTAAAACGCAGATTAAACGGTGCCTCGAGGTACATTAAGAAAGCAACTGCCAAAGCGAGATTGCAATCCATCGACAAAATAGGTGGGCGAGTTGCGAGCTATCCCTCTGGGAGTCGTGCATACTGTTCGCTTGCTAAAGCTGCCAAAGGAAACTTTTGCCAATCCTCCCTATTACTATTGCGGAAAACCAGTGGTGACTTGACTTGGAGAGGGCCAGACGGTATACTGAGTGGTACTCAAACAGTGTACTCCTGAGTTGTGTCGGGTACTCACGCGCCTCTTTGCGCTCTCTTACCATACTTGGCAATTTACATCTTCATGGAAGACTGCGAATGTGCACCCGGTGCCTTAAAATGGGCGGTAGATCAGATCCATCGAATTATAGGCCAATCGCTATAACCTCTCCAAGGTTATGGAGCGTGTGATCAACACACAGCTTCTAAGATACCTAGAAAAACACGACCTGGTCAGCGACCGTTAATATAGATTTCGCCACCGTCGCTCGACTTCGACCTGTGTACCTTAAACACCGATGGTCACTAGCCATTGAGAGTTAGAAGAAGGCATTGGCATGCATTCGATGGGGTCTTGCACCTGGGTCTTCTATCGAAGATGCCATCTTAAGGAGTGCCTGAGGGTTTGTACAAACTAGCTAAAAGCTAGCCACCCTAGCTTTTTGTCCGGCAGACGCATACGAGCCGTAGTTGACGGTGTTACTCTGATAGCATGGACAATAATACTGGTGTCCCACAAGGCTCTGCGCTGTCTCCTACACTATTTCTACTGCATATCAATGCCATGTTGAACATCAACAACATACATTGATATGCAGATGACAGTACTGGAGATGATGTGGAGGTAAGCGCGAATAACTTGTGTCTCAAATCGAGACCTTGGATAGCAAGGTCTCTAACTGGGGACGGAAAAACTTAGTCCATTTCAACCCTACGAAGACACAAGTCTACGCGTTCATCGCTAAGAAAACCCTATTTATTGTGGTTCCACACACCAGAACACTCCCTTCACCATCACCAAGATCATTGGGGTCCTTGGTGTTGACATCTCCAGCGATGTTCAGTTCTGAAATCATTTGTAAGACAAAGTAAAGCTGGCGTCTAAAAAACGTAGAGTACATAACAGAGCGAAGCAGTACTTCACCTCGAGGCAGAGGTTGCTGCTTTACAAGTCGTAAGTCCGGCCCCATATGGAGTACTATGCCATCTCTGGGTGGGTGCACCCGGATATTAGTTTAACCCTTTTGACTCGGTTCATCGACGGGCTACGGGAATTGTCGATGATCCCAAACTCACAGGCCGTATTGAACGCTTAAGTCTGAGGAGAGACTTTTCCTCCCTGTGTGTGTTCTACCTCTTATAGAATGGGATGTGTTCTGAGGAAAAACGATGCCCACTCAAACAATCATCCTCACACCTTAGAACCTAAATTGTCACGTACAGTGCGGTTTCAGAGAAATTTCCTCCCGCGAACGCTAAGGTTATGGCATGAGCTGTTCTCTAAGGACTACCTACAGTATAGGGTTCTTCGAGAAAGAAGTTATTAGAAATTTAAACGGTCGGCAACGCGCGAGTTATGCCCCAGGTGTTGCAAGCTTCCATAGGCTTTTTTTTTTTTTTTTTTTTTTTTTTTTTTATACCACTAAGGTGGCAAACAAGCTTACGGCCCGCCCGATGGTAAGCGGTCACCGTAGCCTATGGACGCTTGCAACACCAGGGGTATCACTTGCGCGTTGCCGACCCTTCAGAAATCTAATAACTTCTTTCTTGAAGAACTACATACTGTAGTCCTTGCAGAAAACCTTGGCAGGGAGCTCATTCCACATTCTTAAGCGTTCGCGGGAGGAAGTTTCTCTGAAACCGCACTGTACGCGACCATTTAGGTTCTAAAGTGTGAGAATGAATTCCCTGCCGATGGCGAGCGGTGCGATGGTAGAAAGTAGCCGTGGGCATCATTTCGAACAATTCCTCAGAACACAACCCATTGTACAAGCGGTAGAACACACACAGTGAGGCAAAGTCTCTCCTCAGACTTAAGGGCTCGATACCGCAAGTGAGTTTGGGATCGTCGACAATTCTCACAGCCCGTCGTTGAACCGAGTCAAAAGGGTCAAGCTGGTATCCGGGTGCACCTGCCCAGAGATGGCAGCAGTACTCCATATGGGGCCGAACTTGCGACTTGTAAAGTAACAACCTTTGCCCCGACGTGAAGTACTGCTTCGCTCTGTTGAGTACACCAAGTTTTTTGGACGCCAGCTTTACCTTATCTTGTAAATGATCTCGGAACTGAACATCGCTGGAGATGTCGACACCAAGGATCCCAATGCTCTTGGAGATGGAGAGGGGAGTGTTCTGGAATTGTGGGACCACAGTGAATGGAGTTTTCTTAGCGGTGAACGCGCACACTTGTGTCTTTGTAGGGTTGAATCGGACCAAGTTTACCCGTCCCCAGTCAGAGACCTGGGACAGTGTGGTCTCGATTTGAGACACAAGTTCTCCGCGGTTTTCCTCCACAACGGAACGAGGGATGTTTGCACGACCCGTGTAAAAAGTGTCTCCAGTACTGTCATCTGCATAGCAATGTATGTTGTTGATGTCCAACATGTCATTGATATGCAGTAGAAACAGCGTAGGAGACAGCACAGAGCCTTGCGGGACACCAGCATTAATGTCCATGCTATCAGAGCAACTACCGTCAACTACAGTTCGTATGTGTCTGCCGGACAAAAAGCTAGCCACCCATTTGCACAAACCCTCGGGCACTCCGTAAGATGGCAACTTCGATAGAAGACCGCGGTGCCAGACCCGATCGAACGCCTTCGCTATGTCCAGGCTACATGCCAATGCCTCCCCCTGACTCTCAATGGCTAGTGCCCATCGGTGTGTGAGATACACTAGAAGGTCACCAGTCGAGCGACCGTGGCGAAAGCCATATTGACGGTCACTGACCAGATCGTGTACTTCTAGGTATCTTAGAAGCTGTGTGTTGATCACACGCTCCATCACCTTAGAGAGGAGAGAGGTAATAGCGATAGGCCTGTAATTCGATGGATCTGATCTATCACCCTTTTTGGGCACCGGGTGCACATTCGCAGTCTTCCATGTAGACGGAAATTGCCTAGTGTGGTAGGAAAGCGCGAAGAGGCGCGTGAGTACAGGACATAACTCAGGAGCACACTGCTTAAGCACCACTGCTGGTATACCGTCTGGCCCACTCGACTTATGAACGTCTAGAGAAAGCAACGCCCGCCTGACCTCCCGCTGCGTTATGGAGATTTCCGGCATGGACTTACCGCACCACGGTATAGTAGGTGGTACAGCGCCTTCATCGTTCATATTCGAGTTCGAGGCAAAGAGACTGCCCAGTAGATCGGCTTTCTCTTTAGCACTATGGGCCAAGTCACCATCGGTCTTTCGCAGTGGTGGTAACGACGACTGGCAGAAGTTCCCTTCGGCAGCTTTGGCAAGCGACCAGAAAGCACGACTCCCAGAAGGATAGCTCGCAAGTCGCCCACCTATTTTGCCGATGAATTGGAATTTTGCTCTGGCAGTTGCTTTCTTACTGAACCTCGAGGCAGCATTTAATTTGCGTTTTAACTCAGAAATATTCGGATCCTTATTATAACGAGCCGTGGTCCAAGCCTCATATGCATTTTGCTTAAGAATTTTAGCTTTTCTGCAAGACCTATTAAACCACGGTCGTTTTTTGACGCCGGCAGCTACTCGCGGGTTAGGAATATAGCATTCCATACCAGCAAGGATTGTCTCAGTGACTGCGGCTGCGCAGACGTCAGGATCTTCTGAGTTAAAGCAGATCTGCCTCCACGGGTACGATGCGTAAAATTCACGCAATCCATCCCAGTCTGCCGACTTATAGTGCCACACACGACGCCAGTTAGTTGGCCCAGAAGGATCAGGTTGTGTGCATGACACTTGAGTCCGAACGAGACAGTGGTCCGAGGAGCCAAGAGGCGCATCCACTGAGACGGAGTACCCGTCCGGTCGAGTAGTCAGCAGAAGGTCCAGTAAGGAGCTCGTATGTTCCTCTATATCTGGTATTCTCGTTGGAGAAAGTACCAGCTGAGAGAATCCATAGGTCAGAGCAAATTCATGAGCAGATATCCCAGCATAGTTATTGGTTCGAGAACTGAGCCACTCGCGATGGTGGGCGTTAAAGTCTCCCAAAATAACTAGTTCTGCTGTGGGATATTGCTCTAGAACTTTGTCAGTCGTCAAACTCAGGTGCGTGAAGAGTCGAGTTACGTCCGTGTCACCGCTATGAGACCTGTATAGGCACGCATAGATACGAGTGTGGCCGCCGTAATCTACGCGCACCCACAATATCGACAGGTCCCTGTCTTCAAGGCTATGAAGGCGGCGACAGCAGATATCCTCCCGGACGAACATACATACACCGGCACGACTCATAAAATTGTGTTCGAGTTTGTAGCCGGGATAATGAAGGTATGATGTGTCGGCCGGGCAGGATATCTGCGTCTCCGTTAGAAAAAGAATGGTCGGCTGCGCAGTTTCGAGATGGTGGTGGACTGCGTTAAGATTTGCGTGAATACCCCTGATGTTGCAAAAATCCACATTATATGTGGATGGAGTAGCCGCTGTGCAAACTCTTTTCTTTTTCTGTCTTCTGGCCATAATATATATAAAAAAAAGTTACTAAGACTAAGGATGAGGATTCACTGCACAGACAGCATAGAGGGCAAAGGGTGCGGTTCTAAGACTGCCGAAGCTCGCCACAGATGATACGGTTGCTGGCACGGCGGGCGGAAGGGCCCCTGATCCCCCTCTGTTGTAGTAGCCGGGTCCACTCCGGTCTCCTTCTCCGGCACGACTACCACTTCAGAAACTTTACACAGGCTGGCGAATCAGCCTCCCAGGGCGGAGATTAAGTGATCCCTGGGTTCGGGATCCCGTTCAACCTGCGGGCGGCCAGCGGTCAGCCGTTTCATCAGGTCTCCCTGACCGCCGAACCAGCACGCCGCGTCTATGCTGAGTATGACAGCAACAAGCACCGCCGGTCCTCCGCTGTCCGTGCAGCGAATCCTCAAAGAGCTCTGGCAACCTTACTCACCGCCAGGAACACAACACTACTCAATGTTAGTGTTATTATGGCCGCGGTTTTCTGTAAGGTGGAGGTACTTCCCCAGTTCGGGCCGCTCATTCGAGCAAGTACTCGCTATGCCCTGCTTAGTTGTTCGGGTGGCTTATTCGAGCGAGTACTTGCAGTGCCCTACCTCTCTTAAAAGGCTGCGGTGACCGCTTACCATCAGGCGAACCACAAGCTTCTTTGCCACCTGTGGTATGAAAACAAAAGTTAAAAAACACTACAAAAGGATATTGTCCATTTTCTTACCAGTGATAGCCCCTCTAGTAATACTGAGACCTCGTTGTATCCTTGCAATAGCGGCGCGGTGCCGAGGCAGCGGTGCCGTGCTGCCTTTTTCTTGAAGTACAAAACGTCCAAGAGTTTTCCAATTAGCCTAAATAAAATAGAAAATAAAGAACAATTTAAATTTAACTTAATAATGTATTAAGTAGACTTTTAACAAAGAAATTTGCCTTAACGTTACATAAACATAAATTCAAAATAGTGGATATCTATAAAAGTTAACAGATTTTAGTAGAAAATATTTATGAATCTCTGTGTATTGTATTTTCGGATCACTTTGTGTACGAGCTAGTTAACTCGCTAAATATATTGAAAGTAACGTAATTGAATAACTAAACTTTTTGTATTTTGTATTAAAAATAATTAAGACTGATAGATTATACACAAAATAAAATAAGTTTTCAAATTTTACGTTTAACGTTTACGTAAGTATTGAGTAATTAAAAAAACTTGATATTTGCGGAACCATTAGTACCATTTGCTCTTGACCAGTTATTTGAGGTAACTAGACACGCATCTACCAGTCTGAGACAGGCACAAATCAAATTGTCTCTACTAATACTGCTCATAACACATGATCTAAAATAACGCTGCCAACTTGAGAATAATCATGCAATGCCTAGTGTGATCTAATGATACTTATTAGTTAGGAATGGTAGGATGAGGTAAATCTACCTGCGCTGCGTAGACCACTTCATCATCAGCTAAAGCTCGTTGTTGAGGCCCAGTGCCAGCCCTACCTCCCCACTCTAATTCCTCAACTAAAACAAACCTGGAATAAACATGTTTTGTAAAGCATTTATGTTAAATTAAAGACTAATTTTGACGAAATAGCCTAATTTCACCATAGTCCTATTTCTCCGTTAGTATACCTTTTTCCACGTAAATTTATAATGCATATATTTTTTTTGGAATGAGGGCCTAAAATCAGTAAAAGTAAAATAGTTATAATAAGTGTAAATAACCTTCATTTGGCACCACCAACTAAACTCTGTCAACTAAAACTAAACTAAGACGTCGTATTTAGGCATTCCATTTCTCATCAATCATATCCATTTGAATCATATTTAAAAAAAATATTTCAAAGTGTTTATTATACTGAAAGTTTTTAATTTGTAAATGTTTTTTATTATGTAACAATACTTTACCTTTTGGGGTCGTCATGGCAACGTGCTTTTGTTAAGGCTTGATGCATGACAAACGCAGCTGTAGCACTTAAAGGCACCTTAAGTATAGCGTAAGGTATCTCGTGTGACACGTTGTGCACACACACAAGGAAACTATCAGGTTGTCGACGAGGTTCCTCCTCTTGTGTTAGTTCTTCATCAGATGGTACAGACCGGTCCTTAGTCCTTTCTGTTGAAGTAGATCTACAAAATAAAGTAGCGTGTAAGAGAAAAGGAGAATGGCACTTTTGTTAATGTATTTGGCCTTGTTGGAATATTGTTAGATTTTTTTTGTTTGGAAATTTTCTTATGTGTTCTCGTCAAATGATACATAACATCCATAGTCCTTTCTGTTAAGGTGAATATAGAAGATAAAGTAACAGGTAAGTTAAAAAAGGGAATTTTGTTTATGAATTTATTTTTGTTCAAATAAGATTAATACCTTTCATTATACGTCAGTTGCATAAATAACTATAACGTTACCTTATTCGTTAACCTAAAACGCATTCTTACCTGATACTAGTGAGCCAAGCTCTACTGCTTGGATCATCACCCACTTTCTTCAACAACAACCTTGCTCCGGGCTTGGCCGTTGCGGTCTTCAGTACCCTCTCATGTGGAGCTAGAACTCTATGCGTTGGAGCCCTGGATTGTATCTCCTCTACTAACACGTAGTTGCCTCGCGCAGACCTACATACTCCGGCTTTGGTAAGGCATTGAACAATAGCCTGAAAGAAAAAGATTCAACATTGAAAATTTTTAGAGTTATTTATAACGTAAGTGACATCTTACACACAATCTACATTGATTCCAAACGATAACCACCAAAAAAGTATTAGTACAATTCGGAAAAATTCTCATGCTTCGTCTTTCGGTACGCAGACTGCACTTTAGGACAAGTCTGCTCCAAGTAAACGTGACCGACCAGCCCGGACCACTTCAGCTTGCTGATTCTGTAAGCAATGCCACTAATTTAAGTTCTCTTCCGGATGTCCTCATTTCGAATTTATTCTGTCAGGAACACTCTGAGCAAATTGTGCGTTAAATATTAATAATTTACTTTTTTTTTTTTTTTTTTTATACCACTAAGGTGGCAAACAAGCTTACGGCCCGCCTGATGGTAAGCGGTCACCGTAGCCTATGGACGCTTGCAACACCAGGGGTATCACTTGCGCGTTGCCGACCCTTCAGAAATCTAATAACTTCTTTCTTGAAGAACTCCATACTGTAGTCCTTGCAGAAAACCTTGGCAGGGAGCTCATTCCACAACTTAAGCGTTCGCGGGAGGAAGTTTCTCTGAAACCGTACTGTACGCGACCATTTAGGTTCTAAAGTGTGAGAATGAATTCCCTGCCGATGGCGAGCGGTGCGATGGTAGAAAGTAGCCGTGGGCATCATTTCGAACAATTCCTCAGAACACAACCCATTGTACAAGCGGTAGAACACACACAGTGAGGCAAAGTCTCTCCTCAGACTTAAGGGCTCGATACCGCAAGTGAGTTCCGCTGAATTCGGTTGTCTACGGCAACTCCTTGAGTACAGCAAGGAAGTTTTCTTAGGCAAGACATAGCTGTAGCCATAGTTCGTCCACGTTGAATTCGGTAATAGTTTTTCCCGTAAAATAGAAAGTAGTTTATGTCCTTTTTCGTCTCTTCCGTTCCTGCAGCAAAGTTTTGATGTGAAGGAAATTCAAATCATCATCAAAAACTGTGTTTCGAATCGCATTTATCATTATGGATTAGTAAAATATAAATTAAATAAGTACGTATATTTTTATATCTTACTTCATTGGCCGTAGTATCCTGAGTGACTTTTAATATAGAGTATGGTTCATGTCTAGATACGGCATATACAACTAAGAAGTGAATCTTCCGCCTTTGAAGTGGAGAACTTGGCTCTATGTCTCCTCGGCAACTCTCACCAGCCAACTCTTCGGAGCAACGGGAGAAAATTAATAAAGATGCCATATTTAGTGATTGATTTGTAGGAGATCTGGTAAAGACGATTAAAAAAATATTTTATAATATGATAATTCTAGTGAAAAAATAAGTAAAGAAGACTGTCAATTTAAGTAAGACACTCTCTTACCGTAACCGTACATGTCTGTATCCAGCCCTCAAGCACTGCAGAGGTATAACTCTCTGAGACAGCATGTAGTTTGTATCAGCGTCGTATACTTCAAACCTTATTAACGCCAACTCGGGAAAGTTTATCTGAAAATAAGAAGATTTTACATAAGGGATAGAAATTATTTATAGCGAAACATTGAAAAATTAGTTTTAAAAGAAGGGAATAGAAGATTAATGTGTTACATAACTTGAGAACGAAATATTCTTACATTAAAACTAAAATTTATTTTCAAGAATATTGAATCCAGTACAAACATATTAAAATAGAAATCTTATCTCCAAGCACAAGAAGAACTTGGATAAAAGCAATGTCTGAGGTTTCAATTTGACCAAAAAATATATTGATAAAAATATAAATATCTTATCTCGAGAAATTAATTCAGAACAGGAAAAATAAAATAAAACTTACTTAGGGCAAAACTAAATTTTACATTACAAAATTCGCTCACAATTTGAAACAAATCCAACAACTTGAGTCAATGTGATCTTAAGTTTAAAGTGAGTTGTCCCAAAAAATCTACTTAGCCCTAAGTAAACAATCTCATCCCAAGACCATTGAGGCAAAACTATCTTAATCTTACCTTAAAACTGAAAGTCTCATTCCAAATAGGATTCAGCGCGTTCTTCCTAGCCACTCTAGTCCTGATCTTCTTACAATCTGCTGGAACTCCTAGAATTTCGACTTCTACAAACGCATTGTAGAAAGAGTAGACATTTTCTGCAACGTATTGACCAGATATGACAGCCAGAGTCAGATGCGCAGCGTGTATACCGTCAAACTCTTTGTCCATTGGATTGAATCTGAAATATTGACATGAAGGAATACAAAACTAGTTTCAAAAAGTTTACAGAACAAAACTATCCCACACAAGAAAAAAATTCATAAACGGTGAATAGTTGTCATTTCAGGTCACAGGAGAACCGCATCCGTATCAGAAACTGTGTTGTGCCGATGGGCTTACCACCAGCGGCCATGGGATAATCACTGGGCTAAAGTGGTTGGTGAAAGGAGGCTGTTCTCATACCCACATTATAATTTGTGGTATGTAATGTGGCTATGTGTCCAGCCACTCCGGGGATTAGAACTGTGTATACATACATGCCTCAGCTGTTGGACGCCTCACACAAGGGCATAAGCCTCTCCTTGGAAAAGAAGGCTCAGACTATATAGTTCACCACGCCGCCCAAATACGAATTGAAATCCCCTTACCTCCTATAAGCAATATGCGTCGGATCCCACATGACGCTCGGTTTCCGCACATATCCGACACACCCGTTGCTTTCAAACATGGCAGCGTTTATCGCCATCGCGGAGTCCTCCGTTTGATAGTTTAGGGCCACTAGTTGCACGCCGCATGACCAAAATATCATTGGCTCAAAGTTTGACGAATCTATTCTTAAGCTGGAAATAAATATTGGAAATGATTATACTGATGTTATATAACAAGGTAGAATGTATGTGTTTGTTACTTTTTATTTTAAGAACGGCTGAACGGACTGTTTCATAAAGTTACGTATACGCTTTATATGTTTATGGCATTGTATTTCAAAAACGGCTGAACGGACTGTTTAATCAATTAACGTATACGCTTTATATGTTTATGTGTTTATCGCTTTGTATTTCTAAAACGACTGAGCAGACTGTTAAATAAATTTACGCACACGCCTTTATAGATTATGTGTTTGCCGCTTTGTATTTCAAGAACGGCTAAACGGACTAATATGGACGTAGCTTTTATTCTAGATTGAATAATATCATGCGGATAAAACAGCATTGTCAAGGCTAATCCAGCAAAACTCATTCATATTTTCATATTTATTGTTGGCTAAATTAGTTAACTCTTTTTTGGCCCTTATGGTTTTAGAACGCTGCAATCTAGGCTTTCGTACTATCCAAATTTGAAAAAAGAGTTAATATCTGTATTGTTTTTTTTGTCTTCTTGATTATTTGTAAAGTGGTTTTCTTGTTTTGCTACTTACCCAGCAGGATACGTCCTAACTAACTGCGTTTCAGTGTGAGCTACTAAAGCCAATGGATGTTTTCTACATATCTTCTTCCCGATGGCTTCATTCACTGATGAACACCTGTAGCATGGGTGATGGACAGCTGGTGCGTTGAGACATCGGGCTCGGCTCGCTGATGACTGAGATTGCGCCAATTGCTGCAAAAGTACACCGTTTTCTACACTATCATAGGCCTTTTTTTTAAGAAGAGGCCTAAGCCCCTGTGTTGAGGACAAACAGCGGTTGAGGCTACTACCGAGCTCGAAAATACGAGTTCTTGTAAAAATCGAAATGAGATCATTCTTTTCAGTTTTGTGGTCCTAACTCTTAATTAGAAATCGATAAGCTTGAAATTGCCAAGTTGTAGCTCGAAAAACACTGTTTGTGGTTAAAAATTGTCGAGAAAAACACAACTGAAACTGAACTGTTTTTTCGATTTTTTATTTATAATTATAAAAAAAATAATTATGAAAATCGGTGAAAATGTTCTTTTTTTTGCATTTCAAACAAGGCAAATTTTTTTAAAAATGTTTATTTTTCGATGTTTTCGATTAAAAAATACAAAAAAATTACCTTATTTCAATCGAAAAATTTAGTTATCAAATTTTCTATAAATGATCTTTATCGCTACTCATTTTTTTTGTTAAAATCTCAGCTTTTATATAGAATAAAAATATAGTATTGTTTAAATTAAAAAAACTCATTAAAAACGCGAATGACCGAAAAACTACTTTTTAAAAATCGATTTTTCGTTTTTTAATTTATAACTATAGCAAAAACTTTTTTTATGAAAATCGGTGAAAATGTTCTTTTTTGTGTTTTGAACACGCACAAATTTAACGTTATTTTTGTATTTATGTAAACAATATTATATTTTAATTCAATATAAACACTGAGATTGCAACCAAATTTCCGATTGAAAATAAGGTAATTTTTTTGTATTTTCTTCATAACACATCGAAAAATAAATATTTTGCTTTGAAAAAATTTAATCTTGTTTGAAATACAAAATAAGAACATTTTCACCGATTTTCATCAAAACAAAAATTTTTTTTCTATAGATATAAATTAATCGAAAAAACGGTTTTTTGCATTTTTCTTGATATTTTGAGGTTATGGGCAATAATGTTATGACAAGAAAGTTTTAGATTTTTTTATTTTCTACAACGTTTACATTAAACTTTTTCGGTAGGATGCATAGTTTAGCCGCAAATCGCAAAAAACGAGTACCAACCCCTAAAAACGTATATATTACAACTCACGCCCCCTTTCTATAAGTTTTTCTGAGTCTGGACTATTTTTCCTTCGTTACTTACATCATCAACAAAATTTTCCTGCGTATACTGCGAAGAACTGTCATTTTGAGCGGTTTGGCCCTGGTCTATTATGTCAAATTTCAAAAATCCCCGACCTAAAAAATCATATTGATTGAACAAGTAAAAGTAGCTTAAAATCCTTCACCAATTTAACTTCATTACTCTTTCCTGCTCCATCATCAGACTTCAGAGGAGTTGGGTTATCATGCAGGTTCCAGGTGATGCTGCAGCACCAGGTCAAGGTTACTATGTTCTTGGAATATCGTTGTAGTAACAGAATGCCAAATTTAGGGACTAACTTGAGGGAGTTGGTCATATCCCTTCATTAACCAGTAAGGAGCTGATGATCTTCAAACGGCTGAACAGATTTTCTTGAGTCATAGCTAACTATCAAGTCACATAAATAAAAAAAAACAAAATCCAAATCGATTTATCCGTTTAGGCGCTACACGTTAAACTTAGACGTTAAACATATTTTTTTTCACAGGATTCAAATATTTATAATTTCAGCTTACCGTGCCTGTGCTGTCACTGCTCTCTGAGGACTCGAAACTGCAAGGAGCACTGTCCTTGGGAGCACTGCTGGGTTGTTTCACAGAGCTTCTTGGAGAAAGAGGGTTTAGGCCTCGGAATTTTATTGCCTGTTATAAGGTAAAGGTGAATTAATATTTATATACAATATTCTCATCTTCAAGGGACATCTAGAGGGGCCGGGGCGGCAGCTCATGGTGCAGAAAACAGCAAACTCAGATACAGTTCATTAATGAATTACTATAAGCTTGGTCCATGTGGTCCATCGGCCAAACGATTTGTAAAAAATTATTACTCCTCGTTTGGTCGCCGCTGCGTGTTATAAGAGGGCTGGTTCATTTCTCTTTTTCAAAAGATAAGTATTGTGATCCAAAGAGGAAATGTAGCCAGCGTTTTTGCCACTTTACCACATGGACAAGGACTTTTTTAATATATTTAATTTAGATTAGTTTAGTTTATATTAGTTTAGTTAACTTAATTTGTAATTGCAATTATTATTATAACTATTGAGTCAACGATATCTATAAATAAAACATCTATATACATATATTATTTCCTCAGTATACCTATGTATTTATTTAGTAGAGACGGAGTAAATAAGAAAATCGTGAAATCTGGACACGGTAGGTGGCACTGTGGTCGAGCGATTAATTTGGAAACGTTATCGCACGGTTGTATGTATACGAGTATATTCATAGTTTTAATCCCCAAAAGATGGTAACCAGTGGCTGAATATACCTTGTGATGTAAAGGACAGTTTATTTTAAACAACTACATTAGTGTATATGGAGTTAAAGTGGTTTTATTTATCATATTCCAAATTCCTACCAAGGTCTTCTCTGAAGACTACAGTATAGTGTTCTTCAAGAAATAAGTTATTAGATTTTCGAAAGATCGGCAAGAGAGAGTGATTCTCAGAGGTGTTGCACGCGTCCATAGGCTGTGATTAACCTTTACCAGCCGGTGGGCCGTAAGCTTGTTTGCCACTTTAGTGATATATACATAAAAAAGTCAGTAATCATCACCTGTTCTAGATTACCAATCGGTAAAATGTAAAACCAGACACAGAATCACACACATCCGGTTTTTTTAATATTTTTCATTTTTTTACGAACTATGTAGGAAGTAGGTCAGAATGCGCTGCTATTGTTACATGTATATATGTGTTTTATTTACGAATTTGATGTGTTACCTGTACATAAGTAACCATATCACTAAGTTCCTTAGCAATTTGATTGCTTCTTTTTCTGTTAGCTGAATGTTTCGCGCTTCCTGAAGTGGTTTCTCCGTCCCCCTCACTTCTACGGAAGCTTTGATAGAGCGAGAGGGACGTTCTACCGCATTTATCTTCCATAGAGTTAAGGATTTTGTGGAGTTCCTTTTCTGAAAATAACATTTAACAGTATTTACTTACTACATAGTTGACTTTCCTGCTAATTTACTAACTAGATAATTGGCTTGCCTGTTAATTTACATCACTCACCATCCAATTCCTCATCATCCTCATCATAATCTTCATCGGAGAAGTATTCAGTCAGCGAGCTGCCAGCAGACTGGTTGGACATTATAGAGCTAGTTCTGTTGCTCTGCTCAGGTAGCGATGAGCTGGTTTGTCGGATACCATTAGACCTGAAAAAAGATATTTACAGTTAAAATTCTCTTGTGTGCGGTCGACTTTACTTTGCGTCAACAAATTAACACACACAAGCTGACAATTTACAAATTAAGTTGGATACAACTCATAGTTTACTTAGTAACCTCAAATCAATTTTTAAAGACCTACATTTTTTTCTCTGGAACTGTTCTGTAGAACCGACTGAAATGGAACGAAATAGTTTAACTAAATACTACGAAAATTTTACAAACGCAAAAAAAATAAAATCCTACGTTCTATTAAATGCTCTACAACTTTGGTAACGTAAACAGTTATTTTAACTGTCATACGAAGCATTTTTTAATAGTACTGCTACTATTATTTTATTTCTTTAATTTCAAAAAAAACATCAGTGAGTTTAAATGTACCTGCACTACTCACGCTGAGTAACATAGGCTCTTAAGGCCCGTATACCGACCACTAGCGCCACTATTAGATATTGTTTATTTATTATTACAAAGCGTTGTTTAAAAAATACTTAATAACTTGTCATTCCCTATTTTAAAAAGTTTTGTATTTTTTTTTTAAATATACCTGTGAGTTTTATTCAGGGTTTCAGCTAAAAGAGGCTACCTTTAGAGCATACCCGAACTTTAAAACCCAAAGACATATTCTACAAACAACATAAAATGTTGTAAAGATAGTTAATGACCAATTAATATTTTTAATTTTTTTTACACATAGACATTACTTTTTTAAAATACGGTTTGTACGAAGAAAAAATAAATAATATCTAATGGCGTATGGCGGTGCTAGTGTGCATTATACGGGGCCTTAATACCCACCTGAAAGCAGTAGCAAGTACTCCTCCATAACCTTGAGCTGAGCTGGCTCCAGTCAGACCTATCGTGGGGCTTGATTCAAACGGGAACAGCTTCTTATTTTTTATTAGCACCTGGAAATCATCTATTAATTAATTTAGTTTAACAAAAGCGAGCTTTATGTATACATTTTCATGGTTTTAATATCCAGAAGGTGCTAACTAGTGGCTGGAAACACCCGAATGATAATATGAGAAACAACCTCTTTTACCAACCAATTTAGTCCTACTACTACGTGGCAGGTAATTCGCCCATCGTCATAACACTGATTCTGATAAAGTGAATTTAAACTAAGATGGCTTTATATGTATTTCATATAGGTGGTAAATTATGAGTTTCGGAATAGAAAGTGGTAAAATGAATGATTAGGGGCACAATAATGTACGCCCTTTCCCAATTCTTGACGACCTACTAAGTAGAAGTAAGTATGGCTAGGGCTGAATGTAAAACAAAATTTTCTACTAGCGAGACTTGGCTGCGGAACTGTTCAACCTTATAAAAGATTTAAATTTTGCCCCCTTTAGAAACTTAACAGAACTTAATTTCATCGAAATCAAATGTAGAAAAATCCCAACAAACTTTTTATGTCGTTCAGTATTTCCATAATAAGCACGCACACACATAGACATTACACTTAATAAAGTCGCAAATGATTCCACAGGTCACGTGTTTACAAATGTTTCTTCATCCTATTACTTGTATGGCGTTGTGCCAAAGGAGCTTTTGGGCAGGCAAATTATAAAAAATCGGCCAAGTGCGAGTCGGACTCGCGATAAAAACGGCAAAAAAATTTGTTGTATGGGAACCCCCCCTTAAATATTTATTTTATTCCCTTTTTTAGTATTTTTTGTTATAGCGGCAACTGAAATACGTCCTCTGTGAAATTTTCAATTGTCACAGTTCATGAGATACAGGTTGGTGACAGACGGACGGATGGACGGACGGACAGCGGAGTCTTAGTAATAGGGACCCTTTTTTAACCCTTTGGGTACGGAACCCTAAAATAGTCACGTAAGCTCCTTTATCACAACACTTGAGACGTGTTGGGGCAAAGGAGGCATTGCATTCTGTTTGCACGTTTCTGGTTTCCGAACGCTCCTAAGGGTTAACGCTACACCGCCAACACTGCACTCTACCCGCGTTCCCCCGCCAGCCGCGCCCCTCGTCCTAGCGTCCAGTGTTTCAATTGCTAACGGTTTATTTCACAGTAAATAAAATTATAGTCTCTTTAATATCTGTGTATTTTGATCCTTAATAAATGTATAAATAATCTTTTATACTAAACGGCTCCGTTTTTACTAAAAATAATGGGAAAGTTTACTATAGCAAGTTAAAGCTGTAGATATATTGAACATGAAATAAGGCGGTTGTCACACTGCTCTGGAAACCTATCCTTTGCGTGGTGCTGCGGTTTCTTACGTTGTACACCGGAGCGCTTTCCGGAGCAGTGTGACAACCGCCTTAGGAAATATTTAATTTTGTGGTAAATTTAAATTTTCTGGGATAAAAAGTAGCCTTCTCCGTGTCCTTGGCTATTTCTGCGCCAAATTACAGCTTAATTGATTAGTACCTGGAAGACCGAGCGTTGCTCGTTTTTTTTAAACAACGCCATCTATTGTCAAGTAGCTTAAGGGTTACTTAATAACGCCATCTATTGTCAAATAGCTTTAATGTTGCTTATTACTTCTCGACAATAGATGTCAGGAAGAGCCATATTTTCAGTTTATTACTGCCTAAAAACACGGATAAAACGACGTTTTCTAAAAATAAAACCTGGCTAGATCGATTTATCGTCCTCGAAACCCCCTGTATACTAAATTTCATGAAAATCCGTGGAGCCGTTTCCAAGATTCAGATTATATATATACTTACATATATACAAGAAATTGCTCGTTTCAAGGTATTAGATACTTTGCTCCAAGGAAGAAAAGACAAAGAAGCAAACTCACTTCCGTATATTTATATTAGTATGGATTTTTTTTTTAATTTTTTTACTTTATTTTTGGTTTAAAGTCAACTTCTACACAAATATTTCCAAATTTTAGTTATTTTTATAAATACATAAAAACTACAATTAAAATTGTAAATAAGTAATAATTAGAAAGTATGTCCCTAACATCATCTTTATATTTATGTACTAGTGAATAATGTTCACTCACACATATTTTGGAGAAATTACATAATCCAAAAATATACACCGCAACTTCACGATTTGATATTGATTTGTGTGTTGTGCCACAGGAGCATACGTAGGTAGTTGGTATTTATAATTTTATTTTTATTTCCGAAAGCTCCTTTGCGTTTAAAAGCGTTAAAGAACACACATTTATATTTTTCGAATTTTGGACACACATCACCATTGCTCATGTCACCCTGTGTGGCTCAGGGGGTAACTACCTGCCTGCTAAACGGACGATATAGGTTCGATTTCCGCGTTGGACAAATATTCCATATTTGTGTTTGTCTTGAGCCTGGGTGTATTTTATGTTTATGTAATATGTATGTAGGTATTTACAAAAGAAGCCGGTCAAGTGCGAGTTGGACTCCCGCACCGAGGGTTCCGTACCACCATTTACGTTATTTACAAACACAAACAAAAAAAAGTGTGCTGCTAAGCGGGCACCCATCCAAGTACTCACCATGCCCGACGTTGATAAACTTTGAATTTCGTTTCCCACAAAAAACCTATTTCTCTGTATGAAAAGCTAGATGGCGCTGTACCGGTAATTTAAAATAGTAATTGCTTGGGCCCGACTCACACTTAGCCATTTACTGTATTATTTTTTGTTATATTTTCGAGTTCACACTATTTTTCACTGCAAGTTTGAAGTTTGTATGTCTTTTTATTTTTACGATAGAGCAAAAACAACGAATATGTATTCCTTGTATGGGGGTTCCCCTTACATTTTAACTGTTTATTATTTGTTAGATAATGCCCCAGTATAACACATATTCTGTATAAAAATCAGGTTTTCTACCTATTTCGGTCTAAAAGATAGAGCCTTTAATGGTCGTACAGATAGACAGACAGCGTAGTCTTAGTAATAGGGCTCCGTTGGCACCCTCTGGGTATGAAACTCTAAAAAGTATATGTATGTAGTTGTATCCGTTGTCTGGTATTCATAATGAGTTGGTATAGACTGTATACAAAATCTTGGCACCCCCTCTCTATGAGTACTTCACAGCCTTAAATAATAACAGTTTTGCCCTGTACGTGCTATTCCATATTCTGTGCCTTTACTTATAGTCACACCCACATTTGTATCCATTGAAGTGTTCGTTTGGGGGCTTTCGTGAATTACGTGAGGTGTTTATGGGAGGGAGGGGGTTCTTCTTAAGAAACAGTGTAAAAAAGCGAGAAAAGTGGGTGAAATATGTTTCTTTAATAAAATATGATTAACAAAAATCTCAAGTTAGTTTAAGAAGGGGGGGTCGACCTAAATCTCCCGACATCTCACCAAAAGGGGAGGGGGCGGTCGATAAACTGCCAAAACCGGCTTACGTTAAGTAATGGACCCCTCTCTCTTTTGATACTTTTTACAACTTTGGATAACGCTAGTTTTAGTTAACACACTACCACACAGGATTTCATTAAAGAGAGGGCCATTCTGACAAAGCCGGCGAACGAATGAAAATGACCTGTCATAGTAATTGTTTCTTTTTTATGAGTTTTTACGGGTCTTGGTTTTAGCACTTCTATGCTTGGCCCTTAGTGAAACCGTAGTAAAATAATTGTGTCGATCTAATCGTAACCGAGCGATTAAGGGGGGGGGGGCAAGGCAACTTTGTCCTAATCCATTATTGTTGAGTAATTGTACTGCTTTAATTTTTGTACACACCACTAGATGGCAGTGTCTAAAAAAATTTGTGCGATAGTGATATTTTTTGTAGACTCCTATAATAGGCGTAATTATTGAGTATTTTTTAAGTTATTATTTCACAATCACGTCTTTTCGTTTTCCTACGTAATTTTTGTAAGGGTGTTTTAAATTCTAAAACACTTTTATTAGATGATGAGGCATTGATTGATGGGTAATGGGTGTGGTCGGTTTAATGTCACTGGGGTGGCAAACAAGCTTACGGTCCGCCTGATTGTAAGTAGTCTTGTGTAGTACATCAATGATGAATGAATAGGAATTAATTCCCGGTACTGTACTAGAATGAACTATTCCCTAAGCATAATCGGTCTCGTTCTATTTGGACATGTGCGACAGCAAAGGAACTAACTGTGGGTGAGAGAGAATGAAACAAATGCTTGCCGTAATCGTTCGGTCACAGCGCTGGAGAGAATTCACTTCTATCTCAGTTGTTTTTACGATAGACGCATGAGTGAGAGCGGGATGCGCGTCTGAACTATGACAACGAAACCTAAGAAATTAAAGACCTAAGCGTTTCGTGCCTTGTATTAATTACAACTTTAAGGCCCAGAATATAAAATCTATTTAACGAAAGAATAGTATAAGTCAATCTAGTACCTGAATTAATTCAATCAGTAATGTTTCATAGTTCATTGATACTTTTTGCTTTTTATTTATTGATACGCTTAACGGTTATTAGGACTTTAAATGTATTTCAACTGTAAATATTAAATTTGTGCTTAAATAAATTAATAAATAATGTCATAGTTGATTGATAACTGCTTTGGTGGCGGTACCTAGCAGGTTTGGGCCTTCTTATGTGTTAGGTTTAGACATTTAAAATAGCACCAAATAGGCCTAAACGTAGCAACATTTGGCTCAGAAAATAATTATGACACAAAAAACGTTACTACAAAGTAAAATTTAGGGAACTTCGAAAATTATGGTAAATTAATTTTGTATGAATTTTTGTATGGTGTTTACCCTTAACAAAGTTGTCAAACTAAAGCCTTCTATGCGCACACGAATGGAATCCACATTTTTATGCACTTACTTTTTACCGAGATTAATATAAAGAACTACTGAGACACACCGAAGTTTAACATACATTGCTATGCAGATGACAGTACTGGAGACGCTTACTACACGAGCCGTGCAAACATCCCTCGTTCTGTTGTAGAGGAAAACCGCGGAGAACTTGTGTTTTAATTTGAGACCACACTGTCCAAGGTTTCTTGGTCCGATACAACCCTACAACAACAACACCAAGTCTGCGCGTTCACCGCAAAACCCCATTCACTGTAGACCCATTGTTTACGATTCCAAACTCACTTGCGGTATCGAGCCCTTAAGTCTGAGGAGAGACTTTGCCTCCCTGTGCGTGTTCTAACGCTTGTACAATGGGTTGTGTTCTGAGGAATTGTTCGAAATGATGCCCACGGCTACTTTCTACCATCGCACCGCTCGCCATCGGCAGGAAATTCATTTAGTGCAGTCATTGGAGCGAAAAATAGGGTCTTACCTCCGAATTTTTTTTTTTGCTGTGAACCGATTTGCATGCAATTTTGGAATTAGGCTCATTTTTCCCTTAACTTCAAAAGTGAAAATGATCTGAACTCCGCACCCACCCTGGGGGTGGTTGCCACCCCTTCTCGTTGATGTAAATTTTTTTCTTCAAAATAACGTCGGATATCGATATAAGGCCTAATTTTAAGAAAAAATAATCTATAAAGTTTTTCAAAAAACCCAATACTTTTCAGTTATTGGCAATTGAAAATTCGGATTTTTTTCACGCTTTTTGTCGGTTTTTTGCAAATATCTTCAAAAATATGCATTTTAATGAAAATTTTATAATAAACAAAATTGTAGCAGGTAAAAAAATGAACAAATCGGTTTTTTATAAAGTATTCTAAGTGCAATATTAAGCTAGATATTAAAGATCAAACACATTTTTTATTTTGTCTGAAATTCAATCGGTGTATTCAATGCCATCTAGCGGCGAGCAGATACAATTTATGCATTTTAATAAAATAGGTTTTTGTAGTGCTTGAAAAAAGCTTTAAAATGAGCAGTGTTAAAAGTCTTTTGCACGTAAAATGAGTGAGCTGTATTGCAAATAAGAGGAACATTCAGGGAGCTCATTCCACAACCGCGTTCGCGGGAGGAGAGTTCTGTACATGACCATTTAGGTTCTTAAGTGTTAGAATTAATTCCCTGCCAATGTCCTGTGCAATGGTAGAAAGTAGATCTACATCCCATTGTACAAGCGGCAGAACACACACAGGGAGGCAAAGTCTCTCCTCAGACTTAAGGGCTCAATCCGTCAAACTAGTCAAAAGTGCCAAGCTAGTATCTGGGTGCACCCGCCCAGAGATGGCAGCAGTACTCCAAATAGGGCCCTACTTGCGACTTTCGACTTGCGGTTTTGGCAGCAACCTTGCATCGACACGTGAAGTACCGCTTCGTTTTATTGTGCACACCAAGTTTTATGCACCAGCTTCACTTTGTCATGCAAAATTGTCTCGGAACTGAACATCGATGGAGATGTCAACAACAAGAATCCCAATGCTCTTGAAGATGGTTAGGGGTGTTCTGGAGTTGTGAGACCTCAGTGAATGGGGTTTTCTTAGCGGCGCGTATAGACTTGTGTCTTTGTAAGGTTGAATCGAACCAAGTTTTCCTGCTCCCAGTCAGAACACTTAGACAGAGTGGTCTCGATTTGAGACACAAGTTCTCCGTGCTTTTCCTCCACAAAGGAACGAGGTATGTTTGCTCGACTCGTGTAATAAGCGTCTTCAGTACTTTCAGCTGCATAGCAATGTATGTTGTTGACGTCCAACATTTCACACGTAGAAACTTGTATGCGAATAATTTGTCCATCACAAAAGTATTTTACACGTTGTTTCCAGTAAAAATATGTTTTGAGTTTACCCCGAAAATCTAGGGATTGCAATCCCTGTAGCTCATACAATCCCGCGGGATCACGTGGGATCCCGCATCTTTGAAATTATGTTAGAAAATCAAATTGAAACTACAGATTTTTGTGTAAAAATCAACTTTTATTAAACATTTCTTACACTAAGCATCAGAAATGATTTCTTTTTTATTTAGTATAAGTACTTTGTTTTCTTAGATTCATCTTTAAATGTTTAGCATAGTTAATTAGTTTTGTTTAATTTTACCCTTACTCCTAACAACAATTTTATATTTTTAATTCGGTCTTATTCATATAATGACTAATAATCAAATCACAACTTTCTCTTAGATGCTATTACTATGATATCAATCTATGGTGATAACTTTTGAAAATACGCTCTTAAGAAGCAAATGGCATTTATTGTATCGCTATATATTAAACGCCAGACGGTGAATACGAAAACACTCGTCTCCTACAGAAAGACATGCGCAGGCGCAACGCAGTGTCATTTATGAACAAATGAAACGTCGCACTCATGCAGCTACTCGCCATTTACGCGAATGTTTTAGCGCTTTTCATTTGCGGGATCCGCGGATCCGCGCTTTTTAGGTGCGGGATCCAGCAGATTAATAAAAGCAGCGGGATCCCGTGGGAATGCGGGATCCCGTTTTGCAGGATTGCAATACCTACGAAAATCAGATAATTAGGGACAAACTTATCTTTGAAAAAAAATCTCCCATATATAAATATACGTCACGGTCAATTACCCAACTACAAATATAAGTTTGTAATATAATAAAAAGCTTTTCTGAGTGACATATATACTATTTAATGAACTTTGGAGTTGTACCTAACTAGTGCTGTGAAAACTTGCTTGTTGCCAAATTTTATGATTTTAGGTCAAAGTTAAGTATAAGTACCCTATATATAGGTTTTCATTTATTTGAGAGTGTCAATCAATATATGCTAATCGCATTATTTTTTATCGCGTTGACTTGTAAGGTTAGTTTTTTGTACGCCTTCAAGGGACCGTAGATCTACGTATGGATTCGGCGATAATCTTTCTCGAAATTGGACCTACCTAATCGAACAGTTTGTCCTAGGTATACGTATTCGTCAACAACTTCGAGTGTAGAGTTCCCAACGTCTTGTCCATGTTCATCTTGAGGCTCACTTGTTGGGAAGCTCTACTGAGGCTTTCGAGTAAAACTGATGGTTCTCGTGAAACTATAAATTATTTTCTTAATAATTGTAGTAACACTGACTCGTTGGCTCATCTTAGCCAGAAGCCAATCCTATTAAAGCTATTGTCAGCCGGCTAGAGGGCAATGCCAAACGAGCTTGTTCCCTTAAAGGTTTCGCTAGCTAGGAACAACTCAAAGCATTCTTAAAAACTCAGTTTAGGGAAAAGAAGCACAATAGCCATCTATTGACTGAGGTGCAACAGTGTGAACAGAGTTACAACAAACATACAAACCTGATCACGCACAATCACGTCCCCAAAACCTACCTGAGGTTTGTCGGTACTGCAAATCCCTTTGGGCATTCTATTGAGATATATAGGAAACGCGAGTACAATAAGAAGCGGTTTGCAATGCTCTTTTCCGTAACAGAAACGACCAACACCAATCACAGCCATTCACATCACAAATACACCAATTCCCCTCTCAGCGCCAATTCTCTAGTCAACGTCAATTTCCTCAAAAATTTTCAAATCGCAACCAAATTGTACAGCTGATGCCAATTTACTTAAATCCACTGTATCCAATCACAAAACTGTATCCAAAACACCCTCTGTTTCAAATAATGTAACCACTGTATTCAAGGCCGCGAGTAAGAAAACTACTGAGCCTAGCCAATACACGTTATTTCCTGTATCCAATAACACCACTGCATCTGAAATAATGTCCTACGTATCCGAAAAACCCACCAAGTTTAATATAGCTACCGAATCTGTCAATTCAATCAGAAAAGGAGTTGTACACGTCCTAGAAATAACTCACGGTAACAAAACATTCTTCTAACTATTCACCAGGTCCAACACTTTGACGAATCTTCATATTAAGATATTTTTCAAACCCTAAAACATGTCAAAACTAAAATATCTGTATCTACCCATTTATATCTAACCCCAAGTGAAATAGAGATTCTGAAAAATTACGAAATCCCAATCGCGGAGCACTTAGGTTTCACAAGAATAGTAAAAAAAAACCAGGAGAGATATTATTGGAAAAGTATGAGATCCGATATTGAACTTTATGTAAAAAGATGTGCCCTATGCCAACAAAACAAGCCTTTCGCCAAATAAAACGGGGTCCTTTGCGAATCACAATTTCTTCTATTCGTCCTTTTGACAAAATTGGTCTGACATTGTTGGTCCATTGCCTTTAGGTCCATTGCATTACAAAACTGAAGTCCATATTGACCCTCCACGATGATCTTACCAGATACTTAGCAGCATATCCTATAAGCAACGCCACCGCAGAAGAGACCTGTGAGTGCCTAGTCCACTTCATCTCCGCTAATAATTTAATTATTAATAAAAAACTGAAAAAAAAAAAATCCAACTTTCTAACACTGTGTGCAAAAACCATCGACGTTAGCCATAATCGATGTTTTTTTTTTGTCTGATAAACATCTAACATCGAACTTTCCTGTTACATTATTTAAAAAAATGCGGGGATCGTGTGCAAAGGTTCACAACAGCAACGTTCCTTCTTCGCTAAGCCTAGTCTATTTTATTTTAGAAATTTTGTAGATATTTTAGAAAACAAAGTTTGTACGTTTTACTAGTTTTTTACGAAACTTGTTTAGTTGACCTTTTCATAATAACTGGTGTTTTTTTTATGATTTACACTACGATCACTAAAAAATTAAATCTTGTATGTATGTAATTTAATATCTTCTCCTTTTGAGTTTTCTGTGCTTTAATTACATGTATTCTGTGGCAATTTGAGCACTAAGTCTACACTCTGTCCTATTTTGTAAACCTGAAATCAAAAAAACTATGATTTGGTCTCAAACAAGAGAAGCCACTAGGTGGAATATAGTTTAATCACTAGGGGCCCGTAAGCACCCTTTAAGTACATTTGGGAACCATTAAAATACCTAGACACAAGACAAACACAAATGTTCATCACATAAATGTTAGTCCTCCACGCCGTTGATTCAGCTGGCAGGTCATTTCCAAAGTCCGATCAGGACCTCGAGGTAGACAGTCAGTTCGTAGTTTTTTGGCAATGAAGAGAGAGGGTACCTTAACTATACCTTATTTTTCAGCTGCTCTGGACTCGGAAGCCTTGGTTCATCAGTGTAGTCTACTTCGAACAGAAATGACGTCACCAGCTTGTCTCCGAACACTGCCTGAATAAAGACGATGCAAGTACAGTAACAAGATAGAAAAAAATCTAAATTTAACAAATTAAAATTGGCCTAGTGCCATAACAACTTGCGCACCGAGGGTTTTGTCAGTAAAAAGTGCACGATTTTTTCTTACATTATTGTCCTCTATGCGTTTCAAAAAACGTTGCTTTGCTTGCTTTAATGCTCTCTCTGATTCTGAGCTGATTGTTAAAAAACTCTTCGTTAATTGAAAGGTTTCTGCATTAGTAGAACCTGAACTGAAATAAAAACTTTTTTTTTGTTAAAAAGTTTTTATTTTTTACTTTGATTGTGGAATTATTTTTTTCTCGTACACTAAAACCATCGATACTCGTATTTTATACAATCATCAACATAAAAGGCGTTCCACCAGTTACAAATTAACACTAATTATTTTTTTTATCAAAAATTTAAGTTTTAAATTCACTATATTAATATGGGACCACCTATACCCTTTTAAATAAAAAAGAATTTTGAAAATTCGTCTATAATGATGGAGTTATGCCCGAACATACATTAAACAAAATACAAAACTGTAAATTGAGAACCTCCTCCTTTTTCGAAGTAGGTTAAAAACATTTCGCTGGGATACCACGAGTAAATACCTTCTAAACATACTACTTGAGTTATATCAACTAGAGTTTAAAAACATCCATGGCTATTTTTTTAACTAGCATCTGCTGACGCTCGGACAAAGCGCGTTAATTTGGCAGTTTCTAATTAACATCCTGCTTTGTCCAGGCGAACTGGCACCTTAAGGAAATATGCTATAGCTAATGGTTACTGACCTCAAATGTGCTCGCCATGACCTGCTGCTGCGGCAAACTGCAGTGGTTCTCAATGCTCAGGATTAGAGGGTATGGAGAAGCTACAAAGGCACTCCTGATAAACAGGAAAAATTATTTCAAAATGTTTTTAGGAGTAAAATGACGTTAAGTGATAAATTTGATAATAATTGAGTGTAATTTTATTATTGCAAAAAGTGGATATGTTACGGCTTAAGTGATCGTTTAATTGCTGCATTAGCAGTTTTACCTCCCCCTGCAAGGGCACCAGCCTCCATAAGAAGAAGACTTAGGCCTTAGTTCACCACGCTGGCCCAGTACACATTGGAAGCTAGTGGTCAGTCTAATTTCGGACTTTTGAAGGTACCTATATATAAGACCTCAACTTGACAAAGAAGAGGCCTGTGCCACTGCAGTAAAAAAACAACAAGAAATACAGTTTCAACAAACCTTGCTATAGTTTCGACAACTCTTCGGAAAGGTATCTTAGTGGTAAAGGTGTGACCATGGTATATGACAGGGCTACCGTCATCGCCATCCCAGCAGTCTAGCTCCACGCAACGGCATCCTGTCAAAAGGACCTGTAACGGTCGAGTATGACTTCAATGGTGCAACAAGTATTAGCGAAATTAGATCCCTGCTGCGTTTTTCCGTAAGTTCTTTAAAAAGGGAGTAGCTAAACTTTAAAGTTAATTTTAAACTTTCGCGTTTTTCACTCATTATTATTATAGAACTCGGGTCTTAACGCGATGCACGTAAGTACGTATACGGAAACGTACCTGTATTTGGTGCTGACGTTTCGACAAGGATTGCACCTTATCGTGGTCACCGCTGTACTGGCTGAAGAGTTCGGCGTCGACTTCTGGCTGCTCGTGCAGTTTTTTCAACTACCCTCACATTGTTTAAATGTTCTCTACACACTACACTGACGATGTCCATATTGCATTTATCACCGATATTAATGTCGCGCGGTTTAAACCTATGAATCACTGGATTCCACGCCACGCCTCGTGAAGTTCAATCCAGTGATTTTGCGAGCCATTGAGTAGATGTTCGGCGATGGCTGATTTATTTGTTTGTCGGTTTTTGACTGCAGTTATGTGTTCTTTAACCCTTTCGGCTATAGTGCGTTTCGTTTTGCTTACGTACGAGCTTCCACAGCTGCAGTCTATCCTGTAAACGCCTGGTGTTTGGTAGGGAATAGAATTCTTCGGTGTCCGCAGGTGTTTGGCGTTATTTTAGAGTACGGTGTGTACACTGTCTTGATAGAGTATTTACTTAGTAAAGTTCCTATTTTGTCTGTCAATCCCTTTAGATATGGCATAAAGGCTGCCTGTCTATTCACTTCAGGTTTTCTATTTCTTTGTGGACGTCGCGGCTGTTGTTTGCACACTTTATACCCATTCCTTTTTAGTACCTCCTGCACGTGTTTTAACTCGTTTTCTACGTGTTCAGGGTCGCATAAATCGTAAGCACGATAAGTTAGTGACGTCACAACAGATGTCAGATGACGTGAATGGTAATGAGAGGAAGCATGCAAATACCTATCGGTGACTGTGGGTTTTCTGTACACAGAGTGTCCCAAAAAGCCATTCGGTTTCACTGTTATTTTAACATCTAAAAAAGGTATAGACCTGTTTTGCTCTATTTCACATGTGAATTTTATTTTCGGGTGAATAGAATTTAGATGTTTTAAACAGCCAGTTCAGCCGTGACTACGATAATGTGCAATCCTTGTCGATACGTCGGTACCCAATACAGGAACGTTTCCGTATACGTACTTACATGCATCGCGTTAAGACCCGAGTTCTATAATAATAATAAACTTAAAAGGATCAGTAACTCGTGCGTAATCAATAATACCATGGAATGCTTTGCATTACAATTATTATCAGACAAGCCGTAAGCTGACACTGTTTCAAAACACTGGTTAAGAATTATTATCGATCACATGACAATATTTTATTATTTTACGAATAACACATGTTATTTCGTGTACCTACATTTGGGTACATCTATGTAGTATTATTTAAGCTTGTAATGTATATATTGTTTTGGGAGATCAGGCAGGCATAAATGTACTTGAGATATCCAAACAAAAATACTCAAGGGGCTCGGGTTATTGAAGTATAGAATGATTTTTTTTTATCACACACCCTTCTGTAGGTATTGTTGGATAGGTCTAAAAGTTCATTTGAGGTTTTATATTGTAAACGCATTTTTAAGCATCTTAAGTAAATCCTAATAATAAAGAATTGCAAATAATCTCAATAAAAATTGTTGTAAATGAAAGCCTTTTATAAGATTTTTTGTATATATTCTACTGAACACTTGCAATTGTTCAGTTTCCTTAGTGGACCTTTTGTACTTATTATTGTTGTATTATTCTACATGAGTGTGCATTACGATGATAGCCATCATAGAAATATTAATACTTAACCAAAGTCACAGGTTGAAATAATTTGGTAAGGTTCGTGAAAGATAACTTCTCTATTTAGCCGGATCATAACGTTTCTATAATCATTGTCGCCTCTGAGCACGGCTTCTAGAGTCGTAAATACTGCGCATGCCTAAATGTATTGATTAGGTTATTTGTGCGTAAACCGGCTTAAGCAGTTTTGTGACAGACAAAACAATTTAACTTATTCAGTGTGAATCTCATATAGAACCCGCTTTGTTAACAACGTTCTTTTAGGTTTTGTTGTTTTCGTATAAGGATAAAAATAATCACAGATGTCGTCGGTAAGAAAAGAATTAGGCAGTTTGACATTTGACTTTGTCTCTGGCGGTAAATAAAACATAACATTTTTTTGATCGAATTTCAAAGCAAGTCGATTAACCTTTTTTTTTTGATTATTTTATCCTACTTGATTTATTGTTGTTGATGTCGCTTTCATCAGCGTCATCAGACACAATATATTTAAATATATTATTTTCTTATTAGTGTAAGGAGTTAAAACTCATAATAATTACGGAAATATCAACTACATCATAAAATAGTAGTATAGTTACAAAAAAAAATTAGTACCGACACACTTGCTAAATATTTAAAAACAATCGATTTAAATTTTTAATCAAATCGAATCGGTAGTTAATCACTACTGGTATTTATGTTTTCAAAAAATAAATATAGGAAACCTTAAAAGGGAGTTTTGGCGCGAATCTTAGGAAGGAGTGGTGTTTTTTTCTGTTTAATTTTTCTAAATTCATTTAGTGACTTTCGATGTATTTATTTTAGCAATTTTTTACGAAAGCGTGTTAAGAATTGTGCAGCGAAGGCTCATGAATAGTGAATTATGAAGTAATAAGCAGGACATGACGCGCAATGTCTGAGGATCCACACCAAATCTCCCGCCCAATCTTGGGACTTGAAAACGGTAACGCCCGCGCCACGATACGATATAATATAGTTGACTTTGACTCTGGCAAATGCATAAATGATCTGCTAAGACCGTGCGAGCCCATTATAAAATAAAAAAAAAAAAAAGAAACCTTAAAAAGCTTGTTTATTTTTTTTCAAACCGGTGAGAATAACAATAAATATTTCTATTATTACTTTTTAAAAACTATCTGACAAAATGAAGGAAGATCTATCGAATGTTCCTGTTGGAGTGAAGAGCAGGGAGCTACTTTATCGTATGATGATAAGGTATATAAATATAAGAGATTTAGTGTCCAAAAAAAATGTAATATTCAGTGTCCTGTGTTGAAATTGTCTGACACTAAAAAAAGCACATACAATACAATTACAGGGCCCGTTCATCAGATTTATTAAAACCTATCTTACTCAATTTTTGAATTTTGGATATGTTCAAGGTTATGTTTTTGTTTATCTTTACATGTTTTCAAGGGTCGTCTTTAACATTAAGTTGTTATGTACTACATTTTAAAGAGACACCTTTCATTCTGCTGCTGTCTTAAAAAATGTGGACGTAGCCATTGTTGCCAAATACGTTAAGGCAAAAAAGGCTAAGTTGCTGTAAAAACTGCTTAAATTTGGACATTGTTTCCCTTTAAGTCATTAATATTTCAATTAGGTGGATAATGACACTAGGCGCTTTCATTGACATCGAAGGAGCGTTCGACAAAATGAAATTCAACAGCAACAGCTGCTCTCTTAGTAGATTTGGAGTCAAACAAACCATCAGTGGGTAGATTGATCAACTTCTGAAGCTAAGAGCAGTACAATTTACAGTTAACACCACTACGAGAGGCATTGTAGCCAAAGGCTGCCCACAAGGAAGAGTACTCTCCATTACTGTGGAAAATTGTGGTGGACGATCTGCTGAAACATCTTAACGATAAATGCTACTACACAGTACGTTACGCGGACAACATTACCATACGACTTGAGAAAGTAGGGCTTTGGAAATGGGACAACAGAATAACTCATGCACGTCTCAAGGAGGCAGTAGGAAACGAGCTTCCGATGATAGAGGCTACATGTGACATCATCCCAAAAACCTTTATCTTTGACAAAAAATACTGTATCCAGCTTCATGAGAAAGAATAGGATAGCTCAGGCATACATAAAGTCAGGATCTACACCAATGGCTCCTAAACGGAATCAGGGACAGGCGCAGGGGTATTCTCCCATGACTTGAATATTAAGGAGCTTGGGTGCACTCAAAACCATCTTCCAAGCAGAATGTGTTGGGATTACCTGAGCTGCGGCAGCAGTCTTGTCTAGAGGCATAAGCGATGCATCAATATGCATCAGCTCCGACAGTGCCGCTGTGAACTGCAAAATATTGCATTGAAGAACCGGGTAACTCTTCAATGGATACGTGGTCATAGTGGGTCTCTAGGCAATGATGCGGCAGATGAGCTGGCAAAGAGAGGGTCGGGCACTAAAATAATGGGACCGGAACCAATTGTATAGATACAATTCATCCAACTCAAAATGTGGTTACGTGACAGAACCTTACAACAACACAACAAACAGTGGGCAGAACAGACGGACTGCAATCAAACCAAGAATGTTCTTACATCCTTAGACCCAAATCTGTCGCACAAACTGTTAAAACTTAGCAGGAAAAACCTACGCTACATAGTTGGTATAAACAGGTCACTGCCCGCTAAACAGGCACTTTTCAATATCGGCGTTACAGACAGTCCTCTATGCACAGGCTGTATGGAAGCCAAGGAGACACCGTCTCATGTGATTCTTCATTGTAAAAGCGTGAGCGAACAACGGACAAAGCTCCATCAGAATCCACAAACCATGAGAGATGTGCTGAATAAAATCAGATGTCTCCTTAACTTTTGGATGGAGCTGGGATGGTATGAGTAACCAATGACAGGTATTGGTTACCTACGTACAATGGCAGGTATTGGTTACCTACGTACAATGGCAGGTATTGATTACCTACGTACAATGGCCCTATTATGAGGCTAAGTGCAGAATACATAAGTCCAACTAACTAACTAGTTGGATAATTTAGGCTATATCTATGGCTGCAGTTCACTAAACAATGGCTGTAACATGCTTTTCTGCATGTGACATAGTAGGTAACTAGTATTTCTATATAATAAGCTAGTATGTCTCCCCTAGTGTAAACTTAAAATCTTAATGGTCTTCTTAAACATTTTTATCTGCTCACTGAGCAGAGATAAACCATGAGATTTCATACATTTTATAATAAGAGCCGTACTGGGATAAGTGTTTCGATCATCTTTCTAACTTCAGTTATTAACTATTGTTGACAGCCAGCTGTATTATGATGGCTACCAAGCTATAGCTGCAACTTTGGCTGCTGCTGTTCATGCAGATCCACCATGCCCGCCTAGTGACAGGTATATCATTAAGTAGTTTTTACTTAAAAAGCGGTAGAGAGTAAGTAGTTTTTACTAAAAAAGCGGTAGAGACAGAAGAAAACTATTGCAAACTATATGCCTTTGAGTCATGGTATAAAATTATAAGCATAGACATAAAATAGCTTTGTGAAGATCAATTGCATGCATAGCAAGAGTCCAAAGGCTATGGTGACCGCTTAACATCAGGCACACCGTAAGCTTGTTTGCCACCTTAGTAGTATGAAAAAAAAAATTAGTCATAAGTAGTAAGATTAATATGCTCGCCCTCTAGTAAAATCTAGGGCTTTATCACAAATAAGACAGTAAACATTCTATACATACATACTGCTTTAAATGCCTACACTCTACACTTCCCAGATTTGATTGTTAAGTTAGTACTGCATCCTGGATGGGTATAATGTAGCTTGTGTAGGAAGAAATTTGTAAAAAAGTTTGGGTTTCTGTTTTGGGAAAATAAAAATAACTAATAAAAGTTGTATGACTTGTAGAAATTGTAACTTCTTGCTAGTCTTTTCAATTGTACCCATTTATAGTAAGTAGTAACACATTGTAAAATTTTCTAGTGCTAAAATTTATAATGCTGTTGCAATCCACCTTTTATATAATTTTATATATGTAGGTACTTAATTAAAAAATATCTTATCTATATGGTATATGTTATAAATCAAATGTATATGTTATGAATCATGTCCAAAGTGCAGCTGCACTCTGGTTGAGGCAGCTAATGTTAAGTTATAAACAATACCCAGTTCAAGAGGACGTATGGTTAGTCACATTTGGAAACTAGTCTATACATATACCTATAAATATTTTGAACTGCCGGTGGAAAACATAGGAAAATGTAACGGTGCATTAATGAACTTTATCCCTTAAAATCAATCATTTTACAATTTTATCCCTTAAAATCAATCATTTTACAATTTAAAATTACATGAAAATACCTAAAAAATAATAGAAATTTACTAGTTGCAGTTTTTCTTGTTTTGCTCCTCACCAGCTTTAGACACCTCAGCTTCTAAATATATTGTATATTTGAACATGCAAATCTACTGAAATACCTTGTAATGATTAATTCCCCTAGAGTTGCAAATGATAGGCAGGCCGTAAGCTTGCTTGCCATGCCAACTTCGTGGAATAAAGAAAATCAATACAATTATAAAGTTTGTTAGTGTAAATGTTTCTTAACTCTCACAAATTCCTTTAAAGAAAAATTTGATACAATATAAAACTGGTATAGTGGATATATATCACTCTCATAGATTTCAAAGACCATTTTCAAGCATATGTAAAACTACTGTAAAAACAGTATTTTGACAGATTGATGAACCTTGTATTAGTGGGGCTCCAGCATGAACCGGATCGCAAAGATCGTCTCGCAGCTTCCAGTGCAGCGGAGCATCTGATGGGAACTACTGGTTTTGGTAACTAGAAACACTAGTCAGTTGATTGTTTAGGCTAAACCGTAACTCAGTGGGTAACTAGCGTGACAATGTCCGCCAATTCAGTGGGTCAGTGTGGTGGACTAAGAGACATCTGTGCCCTTGCAAATTTTGGACTTCATTAAGAATAAGTTATTACCCGACTGCGCCAGAAGGAGGGTTTGTTTTTTGAGTGAATGTATGTATGTCTATTTCTTTGGCACACTCTGTAGCCTAAACGGCTTGATGGATTTTTTAGCTTGAGAGGCGTTGTTAGATTCGTAAGTGTGAGAGTGACACTGGGTACCTAAAATCTTTAAAAAAATTTGGCCATGTGCGAGTCGGACTCGCGCACGAAGGGTTCCGACCCATTATATATAAAAATCACGTTTGTTGTATGGGAGCCCCCTTAACTATTTGTTTTATTTTAATTTAATTATTTATTTTTAATGTGACTTAATAACTAAATATTCTGTGAATATTTTAAGCGTCTAACTGTCGCCGTTATCAATATCAAGCAAAAAAAATCACGTTTGTTGTATGGGAGCCTCCTCACATATTTATTTCATTCGTATTTTAGTATTTGTTGTTATAGCGGCAACAGAAATACATCTTCTGTGAAAATATCAGCTGTCTAACTATCACGGTTCATAAAATACAGCCTGGTGACCGACGGACGGACGGTGGAGTCTTAGTAATAGGGTTCCGCTAATTACCCTTTGGGTAAGGAACCTTAAAAATTGCGGATTTCATGCGCTTTAATGTGCAAGCTAAAAAACAAACAAAGGGCTTCAAAAGGCGAGTATGAAAATATATAACACTTAAAACAGTCAAGCGCAAGTAAAAAATATAGCACTAAAAAGCTGTAAATAAAAATAAATAATTAAATAAATAAAAAAACCCAACTGCAAAAACATAAAGAACTGGAAAAATATTGAAAAACCAAATATTTAACTATAAGCAGGCGGAACTAATTACAATTTAAGTTCAAATAGTGTACCCATTGCTCACTCTATAGTAGTTACCATAAAATGAGCTCCGTTGCTTATAGTTAAATATTTAGTGTGTTTTAATATCTGTTCAGTTCTTAATGTTTTTGCAGTCTGGTTCTTTTACTTATTAAATTATTTATTTTTTTAATTATGTCTTTGGTTATAATTATTATTCCTGCACCACTAATTTTTAATATCTAGTGAGATGTCATCTATTCTATTTTCGCTGGAACGGGTTTTTGACGCGTATTGACCAATCTATCAGCTGTAAAGGGGATGGTCCAGGGCAATTAAAAGGGCAATCATATGCAGCAGAATACCTTGAAGATAGATTGACAATTTGAAATAGGCAGCTTGAAAAATAGAAAGAACCAAGTGTGGTGGTTTCTTAGCCTAGCCTAATTCTAGCAGAATTTTCAAACCAACCCCCAACACATCATATTAAATGTTTCCAAATGTTCCACTTGCCCCAACAGATCTCGAATTTGAAATGGACGCATCTTCACTTGCCCCCGAACCGGCTACGTATGAGACAGCTTATGTGACGTCACACAAGATGGCGTGTCGCGCGGGAGCATTCAGTTCTTGCGGGCAACTCGTGGCGACTGGTAGTGTGGATGCTAGTATCAAGGTAACTAATAAATTTTATGAATATATGATCTTTTCCTTGATTGCTTTGTACTTTGTATCATAGTAAATTATGTAAGGAAGAATGATTTGTTTGTATGTCGCTTTATAACTCAAGAAAAGCTGAACATATTGATTTAAAATTTTACGTACTCATAGTTTATACTTTTCGGATTGTTACAGGCTATCTCACGCAGGCCAAACTGCGAGATAAAATCTTAAACCAGTAGTTTATAGAAATACCTGAAATAATAATAAATCAGTACTTATAGAAACAATATATTCAATAAAAAAAAACATGATAAAACTCCCTTAGCTTACATTTCAGAATAAACAAATCATGTTATATAGGAGTGAACAGGTTGAAAGCAACCAGGAATCTGGTTACTTTGCTGTCGTAAGCACAATCTATTTATACGAATATAATCAAATCTAGGAGAATCAGGCTATGATTGTTACCAATAAACGTTAGGTTTTGTTGGTTTGTATTACAGCATAGCCCTGAAAAGTACAATGGTAGGTGACCCAAATAATCAACATAAGTCGAGTATGTAGTTAGAAATCTGAAGTGGCAGTAGGCAGGCCACGGTGCTTGTTGAACCAATAACGGATGGAAAAGAAAGGTTATCGAGTTGCGACAGCCGATTAAAAGACGGAGCGTAGGTCGGCCTCCTACCAGATGGACAGATAACCTGGTTAAGGCTGCAGGGAACCCGCTGGCTATAGTAGAAATATTTGGAGGGAGTCAACGTTTAGGAATGGACGCCTACATGCTAAGATGATGTTGAAGAATAATAAAGGATGATATACGATTCTAGATTTTAGATGTGGAGCGTATGTTGGCCAAATCTGCTCCAGAGGAAGTCGATCCTGGAAGAGAGCAACAAGGGCATCCAGTCATTAGAACTCTGTAAGTATTTTTACCTAAATTTTAATTTTTATAATGTTCCTGGAAATATGTGTCACACAGAATTATCTCAGAATAAGAATATGGCTTGTACTATGAGTACCAGACGACTGACATGAATACTTATGTACTTTACTCCCTGTGTCACCGAGCTTTTTAAAACTTATACGTTCGGCAGTATTTAGTTATTTTTTTTTGTCTAGATACGACCACACAGACGAAATAACGGCTTTGGACTTCCATCCCCGCGAGCAGATCTTAGTTTCAGCTTCCAGAGACAACTGCATCAAACTCTTTGACATTACCAAAGCATCGGCTAAAAAGGCTTTCAAATCTATAACGGTAAGACACAAAGTGATTAAATCAATAATATTTTTATTTAAATGAGAGCCTATGAGGGCTCTTTTATATCGTTAAATGTTATTATTGATTGACTACTGGTTTACAATGTTTGTTTTCTAATGAGAAGAGCTGATAAGAAACTTAGCAGTTACAAGTTTCGAATATATTTGTCCGAGTTAAAATTTTATTCTCTCTTTAGTTTTAATCTAAAAAAACATTACTATAAAATATATTAAATTTAGATTTAACAAAATATATAATCTAGTTTTATCATATTCATATGGTATCATAGTTTTCTTCTGAATTACAATAAATTGTCCCATTCCAAATATAAATTCATTGTCATATTGAATTTAATTACATACAGAAAACTTTATAAAATGGTAGGTACTTCGGCATCTTGTAACTAAACATTTTCAGTTCCATTGATGTTTGTCATTTAAATAATCTAAACTTGTGTGGTTTTTTCTTTTTTTAAAAAACTAAGGTGGTAAACAAGCTTGCGGCCTGCCTGATGGTAAATTATTAATGAATGACGATTTTCAATCAGCTGATTGCAATCTAAATATGTATTTTTTTTAAATGTTTCGGATTAATCTTGTTTTTATAAGAAGGAACAGTATAGTAGAGTTTTTTTAAGAAGAGAGATAAACTATGAAGGTATTTGGTGACTTTTTTGCAGGATGCAGAACCTGTACTTTGCGTGGCTTTCCATCCGCTTGGTGACCACATAATAGCGTCAACCACACATCCTGTTATAAGACTGTACGATGTGACGACAAGTCAATGTTATGTGTGCCCTATACCTTCACATCATCATAAGAAGATGGTGCATTCTATCAAGTAAGTCCATTGTATATTTGCAAAACTTAATGATTGTATTTCAATCAATCTCCATTGTTTAAAGTAGATGAAGGTATATAACTTCACGCGACAACCTGAAGGGATGAAGTGGACAAAACTGCTGGAAACTAGCTAATATGCAATAATTATTTTTTAGGTTTTCTCCTAATGGAAAATATTTCGCAAGCGGCAGCGCAGACGGTAGCGTTAAGTTGTGGGATACGGTATCTAATAGATGTTTTAACACATTTGTCAATGCTCATGACGGAGCTGAAGTGTGTTCTGTCGCTTTTACTAGGAACAGCAAGGTGAGTTTCTTTTAAGGCTAATATATACTCTGTTAGGTATTAATAGCAGGTGACAAGTAAAATGTTAAGTGTTTACACACCGAATACTAATATAAGTTAATGATATAGACTAATATAATAATTAGTTAAGTAAAGAAAAAGTGATTAATTAGGTATACTATCTATATTAAATGTGTGGTAAATTTTTAGTCATGTAAATTTCTTTAGTAGCTATCTTATATTTTGTAGACATGTTTACTTCACAAAATTAGTTACAGTTAAATAACTACCTTGATTAGTCTGTTTGTTTGTTATTGCTTACGGACTATCAAATTGAACTGAACTGACTATAGCCAAATTCTACGGTGACAAACTACAGCTATAGCTTTTTATAGTAAACTTCCTTACTATGATCACGGAGTGGTCGTAGGAATTCCACACCGATAACCGAATTTAGCGCGGGCGGAGCCGCGGGTAAAGGTCACTGATATAATATATAGTGACTGTTCGGTAAAGATAAGCGATGACGCAACGCTCTTTTACATGGTAAGACATTGACCGTGCGTCGCTTGCGTCCGCTAGGCCCCCTAACCGGCGATAGAACAGACTGACAGACACTCCTGCCCGTCGAGACTGGCAGTCACATAATTTTAGTCAGAATAATACAGAGACTATGATAATATTTCTTGACACCCATAGATGGTCGCTGACCTAGTAATTTACGGGAAAACTTAGATTTTAGAGGACAAAAATGCTATTCAAAAGAAGCGTTGTGACTATTGGGTATTGCCATACAAAGAATTTACTTTTTAATGATATTTCTGTATTTTCAGTACTTGTTAACTTCTGCTCTCGACTCTTCTATCAAGCTGTGGGAGCTTGCGAGCAGTCGGTGCCTCATACAGTACACTGGCGCGGGAACCACAGGTACCTATTCACTTTCACTAGATTCCATACAGACTGACAAAACTTTTAAAATAAAAGGTTTACTTTCATAAACTTCTAAAAAGTTACATCTAATCTTTTTTATAATATCTCTGATGTGCAAAAAGTCACACACTACTTAATCATTAATTTTATATATTTTTTTTACCAGGAAAGCAAGAACATCTCGCGCAAGCTGTCTTTAATCACACTGAAGACTACGTTATGTTCCCTGACGAATTCACCACGTCACTATGCACATGGCATTCGCGCAGTGCTAGCCGGTGCCAGCTCATGTCTTTGGGGCATAATGGCGCAGTCAGGTAATATTGGGACAACGGCATCAAACACTTGTGTGTTTAAACTATTTTGGGGCAAGTTTGATATATGTGACTTTGTCTTTGACTTTTATTTAACATAATAATTAGAATCGGCGCTCAAAGATCAGTAACCGAATATTAATTAACTTATTTTATACATATTAATTGGTATTTTTTGGAGGTAATCCCTCTCCCTCGCAGCCTAGTTGGTAGTGTGGCCAGCTGCAGTGCAGAGGGTGTGGGTTCGATTCCCGCACTGGACAAACATTTATGTTTAAATATAAACATTTGTGTTAGTCTTGAGTCTGGGTGTATTTATGTATGAATATGTATGTATTTACAAAAAAAAGTAATATTCATGTATTTGTATACGTTATCTGGTACCCCATAAGTCAAGATTTGCTTTGGGGCCAGACGGCGGTATGTGCAATGTTCAAAAAAAATATTTAGCAGTGGATGTCTGGATATGTATTTGTGATATATGTATGTATATACATACAGGAATCTAAATATATTTTACATAGATATACCTATATTTCGCGCTTGCCGTGCTGTGAGACGTGTGTCTTCAAAGTGGTGCGTTAAGAATGCGCTGATAGTCGTCAGCCCGCGGACACTTACAACCCTAGCAGCGCGGGTGTGCCTGCTACATGATATCGTTAAGGCGAGCGCTTCAGCGGTTATGTAATAGGCGTAGGGGACCAATTGGCTTGCTTTTAACGACTTTTATGTGTATATTTCAGCAGGTAAGAACGCATTTTGAACGGAAGTGGGTTTTTTTTATACGTTGGTAGTATTACTTATTTTTCATCACACTTACTCATATAAAGTATCATTACGTGTTACATAGCGGGTGCTAAGACCTTAAATATTCCTACGGGCTCTTTCTTTGTAAATTTAACTTTTCTAAAAGCAAAATTATACTATCGAGTGTGCATAAAAGCTGTCTGTTCAAATATGAACTACACGCACACTACAAGCGAGCATTTACAAGTTTTAACTTCAGCCAAAACCTTTTAATTTATAAATTCTCTAGCTATTTAGCGCCATCTGGAGGTGACGACGTTTTATCTTATATTTTTAATTATTTTACTGAATAGACTCAAGTTAGAGATTTTCTCCTTACCAACCCTTAATACACAATGTACTATTGTGACAATAGTTTATTTTATGAATATGCTATTTATAGCAAGTATGTAAAAATTGTAATATTGTTTCTTAATTTCAGATACATAGTACATTCGGGAACTGAACCCGCGTTTTTGACCTGCAGTGACGATTACAGAGCGAGGTTTTGGTACAGACGCAATACGCATTAAGTATAATTATAAAGTTTTTTCATAAATAGAACTGTTTCATTTGTTAAGGACATCGCAAACTAGTGAATTTCGAGCGATTTAGCAACTGTTGCTCATTTACGCTTTGTTTAGTGTGAACTGCGGGTGGCAAGTGAGGGATAAGTAAAATCAAGTTGTATACGGATACGACTCGGGCTCGACCGATTTTTATTATTTGTTGTTTTACTATAGAGCTTTCACTATAATCTTTTCGAGTTTGTGGCTTGTTTGTGTTACCGTTTTTACTATAAAGCAGAAACACGAAAAATATGTTTCTTGTACGGAGAGTAAGCTCGTTGAATTTTTATTTTTTAGTTTTTTTATTATTTGTTGGGGAATCCGCTACTTATAGTAACATATATTCTATGAAAATTTGTTAGGGAATCCGCTACTTATAGTAACATATATTCTATGAAAATTTGTAAGGGAATCCGCTACTTATAGTAACATATATTCTATGAAAATTTGTTAGGGAATCCGCTACTTATAGTAACATATATTCTATGAAAATTTCAGGCTTCTTTCTACCTACTTCGGTCTATAAGATAGAGCTCTTTAAAGGTTGGACAGACAGACATACCGTAGGCTTATAAATAAGATATACAAATCTTATTAGCCTTTTTACTCATCACTATAACACCTACACTGGTACCTGCTATTATGTAACTATGTGTATTAAACCAAGAGTAGCAACAGTTGCGATAATTCGTGCGTTTTGGTGTCTGCCTGTCTTTAGTATGCGATGCCTCTTAAATTAAGTATTTGATAAGTTCGAGTTAAGTATTTCGTCTTATATTAAAAATCCCTTTTAGTTTAAAGTAATGTAGGTATGTCTGACAAGATGTTTTTATTTCTATTATAATTTTTTTTAGAGTAATTTAAAAAAATGTACAATATAAGATATTTAGTATTGCACTTTTATAAAAGAGCAAATGGCTAGAAATTTATTGTACTAATATAACAAATGAGATACTTTGAAAGTAGGTAAGTATGTTTTTTAAACTTCCACAACCATTATCACAACAATTGGACCGACTTAGCTGAAATTTGGAATGAGATAGCTTGTAGTAACACATGGCTCCCAACCAGGTGATGTGTGATGTGACACGATGTGATGGTTAGAACGATTTAGGTAGGGTGTGCAAATAAAACAATAATAAAAAATATATTGAATTGACTAATACGAATTGTTATATTTGACATATTTCGTTAGAAGCTGAACTAAGTAATAATATAGGTTTATTTAATGGTAACATTGGTTTGAAAATTAAAGATAAATAATTAAATTTATATTCTATTGCCAACCGTTCTTTTGAGGTGAAGGTCGCGCAACTCCCACAGCAGTGGTCATTCTTATTATTTCTAGTTGGATCGCATTGTATTTAGGAATGTGCCCGCACATTTTAGTTAATTTTTAGAAATGTATCTAACTAATAAACCAGATTTCTAAAAATGTATTTAAACACCAATAATGATAATACAAAAATTGCTCAATTTGTTGATAACTGATAATGTTGATAAATTTCCTTTCTACAATATGTCCTATATATTGAACGAGAAGTGGAAGTACCTACTAATTAACTTAAACCGATTACAAATAAAGTTTTTTTCAATACTTTAGTCGCAGTATCAACTTTCACATTAAAGTTATACAGGTTATATGAACTAGGCTTTTAAGGGCACCTTACTCAAAAATGTGCTCTATTACAAGGCCTACGCTGTCTGTCTGTTTATCTATCTCTGACCTTTAATAGGCTCTATTTTATAATCCGAAGTTGGTCGAAGAAGTATACAAGAAACGCGTTTTCGTTGTTTTGTTCTAACGTTAAACATCAAGCTTGAAACTTGCAGTGATTATATTGTATGAGCTCTAATGTGTAACTACAAATATAAAAACTGGCCAAGTGTTAATCAAGCCCGAGCCATCACCATTTTAAACTACTATATAAGCGCCATCTAGCGAAAACAGACCAGATTTTTCATTAAGGAAAATCGATATGGTTTTCATTGTGACAGCAACATTTTACATTCTCAACCTTAATTTTCAAAATTTTTGATAATCTTTTTGCGGTATTTTCAAAGTCTGTGTTTTATAACAATATTGAAATGTTTTTCCTGCGCGGGGATTGAACCCCTGCCCCTCAGATCGGCAGGTAGTACTACTACGAACAGAGCCCCAGCGTACGTACCCGTCGCTACTTTTCCATGTTTGCACTGGTGTCTGCTATTCATATGGGCTTCATTTCACACGTGACCGCATGAAGACAGTATGTAGGTATTCCACGAGCTTTCGAAGTATTTAGAACCCTTATGATAGTAGAGGATATCTTTAGAGCATTATTATTTAAAATACTTGGGACTAAGACATAAAATTATAAAATATACTACTTACCTGACTGTACAGCTCTACGGAGGATTCCCCTTTGAGCTGATGTCCGGTGAGGTACGTGTTGTGACTGCTTGCGATGTAATATTGGCTCAGAGGTCCCGTCATGTCTTTTGATATATGTTTTTGGGTTTCCTCTTCTTCTGTGTTCGATTGTGTTCTGAGATAATATAACACATTATTTGTTTTTATATTTATACTTCTTAACCCTACAAATTTTTTTATAACTACATGTTAAAAACCTAAGTCCCCTCGCCGTGTATGTATATCCGTCTGAACGCGATAAACTCAAAAACGACCAAACAGATTTTCTTAGAAGATATCCGAAAAAATCATGGCGACTGGTAGCTTTATCGGGGTGCACCGCGTAAAACAACATACTATATGTCTACCTTCTAAGAATAACTAACAATAACGAAAAATGTTGGTAGAAAATGAGCTCTTGATTTTATAATAATTAGATACATATTTAATTATTGAACCCGTGCTAAGCCCCGGCCGGGTCGTTAGTAAATTATATATGTTAACTTTTCCTTATTTATAAATAGAAATTCGAATTAAATCTGTACCTATACCTAGTACCTACCATGTGAAAATTATCATAATCATTATACTAATAAAGTTTAATTGTAGATAAAATATGGTACTAGGGTTGTAACAACACTTCCATTTGCGTAAGTGGTAGGTGGAGGTAGGTCTGTATGTATGTTTATGCATGACGATACTATAACCGTTCCGTTTTCGCAACTTAGGTACGTTAACATTTTACAAGAGGCAATATATAGGTACATATATTTTTACTCGGCCTAGGACAGATGAAATCATATTTTGCTTGCATTTTTGCAGATACACTGCATAAAAGGTCCAACAAACATTGACCATATGTGGGTTTACTCTTATACTCAGTACAAGCAGTAGGTATACACCCTCATGTGTTGTGCGTCGATGGCTCGACCCCGCATTTTCATATATTCTTTTTAGGTTTCTCGATTTTGTAGTTTTCTTCTCATTTATATGTCTATTACAGAATAGCCAATTGCAATCATTTATTAATTTAATTGTGAGCTTGAATGATTTTTTTTTTTATACCAATAAGGTGGCAAACAAGCTGATGGTCCGCCTGATGGTAAACGGTTACCGTAGCCTATGGATGCTACCAGGGGTATTACTCGCGCGTTGCTGAACCTTCAAAAATCCAATAACTTCTTTCTTGCAGAACCTCATACTGTAGAGCTTAGAGAAAACTTTTGCAGGGAGCTTATTCCACAAGCCAAGCGGTCGCGGGAGGAAGTTTTTCTGAAACCGCACTGTACACGACCATTTCCTGCCGATGGCGAGCGGTGCGGTGGTACAAAGTAGCTGTGGGCATCATTTCGAACAATTCCTCAAAATACATCCCATTGTACAAGCGGTAGAACACACACAAAGAAGCAAAGTCTCTCCTCAGACATAAGGGCTTAATACGGCAAGTGAGTTTGGGATCGTCGACAATTCTCACAGCCCGTCGTTAAACCGAGTCAAAAGGGCCAAACCGGTATCCGGGTGCACCCGCCCAGAGATGACAGCAGTACTCCATGGGGCCGAACTTGCGACTTGTAAAGTAACAACCTTTGCCCCGATGTGAAGTACTGCTTCGCTTTGTTGAGTACACCAAGTTTTTTGGACGCCAGCTTCACCTTATCTTGTAAATGATCTCTGAACTGAACATAGCGTAACAATGCTCTTAGAGATGGAGAGGGGAGTGTTCTGGAATTGTGGGAATTGTGAAATGGAGTTGTCTTAGCGGTGAATGCTCAGACTTGTGTCTTTGTAGAGTTGAATCGGAAGTTTTCCCGTCCCCAGTCAGCAACTTTCGGCAGAGTGGTCTCGATTCGAAACACAAGTTTTCCACGCTTTTCCTCCACAACGGAACGAGGAATGTTTGCACGACCCATGTAATAACCGTCTCCAGCACTGTCATCTGCATAGCAATATATATTGTTGATGGACAACATGTCATTGTTATGCAGGAGAAATAGCGTAGGAGACAGTACAGAGCCTTGCGGGACACCAGCATTCATGTCAATGCTATCTCAGCAGCTAACGTCAACTACGGCTCTTATGCATCTGCCGGACAGAAAGCTAGCCACCTATTTGCATAAGCCTCGGGCACTCCGTAAGATGGTAACTTCGATTGAAGACCCCGGTGCCAGACCCGATCGACGCCTTCGCTATGTCCAAGCTACATGCCAATGCCTCCCCTGACTCTCAATGGCTGGTGCCAATCGGTATGTGAGATACACTAGAAGATCACCAGTCAAGCGACCGTGGCGAAAGCTATATTGACGGTTACTCACCGGATTATTAGTACATTATTCAATTTTCTTACAACTTATCATTCAAGTACTCTCTGATTGTATAGTAAGTTTTCTCTACTAGGAAATTTAGCAATCTATTTTTAAACTCTTTAACATTACTTATCATATCAGTATTACTTATCATTGGAGCCATATAAACAACACTATTTGTAAGAAACTAGTTGTAGCTTGTGGTAATTTCAATTTACCCGGAAATCTATTATTTTTACCAGACTTGAATAGATCCGGATTCGTTTTTACCAATATAGAAATTTCAAAAATATATAGTGATGGAAGACTTAGAGTATCGAGTTCTTTAAAATGTGGTTGCAACTTTTAGTTTGCTTAATACCCGCACATTGCTCGTACACATCGTTTATGAGATTTAAATACTAATTCTTTGTCTGTAGAATTTCCCCAAAATATAACCCCATACCTGAGACTACATAAGTCTATAATAGATAAATCAGTAGTTATTACATATTTTGGATATGTATCCATGCAACAACAACTTTTCTTAGCATATACAAAGCATAACAGAATTTATTTACTTTTTAACACACAGAATCCACATGCTGTTTGCCACGTAAGTTTGTTATCAATTTTCATTCCTAAAAACTTTTTTGTGGCAGTCTCATTAATGTCGAGTCTCATTAATCTTAGTACTGGAATAAGTGATATCTAGAGCTTATTATATGTAAGAAAAATGTAAGATTTGTGTTTTTTCCAAGTTAATTGTAAGACAATTATTGTAATCATTTTATTATTAGTTTCAAACTGTGATTGATATTGGTTTCTATGGTATTTTTGCTACTATTGCTATAAATTACTGTACTAGTGTCCTAAAATCACAAGCAAACTTGTGCAACTTGGAAAGTCATTTATATAAATTGAAAACAAAAGAGGCCCGTAAACACTGCCTTGCGGTACACCAGTTCTAATTCGACGCAAAGTAGATTCAAATGTTATTTCCTCCTTTAAATTAGAAGTGATATTATTTATTCATGTAACTTTACTCCTAGGCACTTTAATATGATTCGATAAGTTTTAGCGCAACACCTCTTATTCCGTAATTGTGTAACTTTTGCAATAGAATATTATGATCTACAAATTCAAAAGCCCTGGTGAGATCCATAAATAATGCCATCGCACGTAATTTGGCATCTAAGTTTGTTACTACCAATTGAATTAAGTTAAATACTTTTTGCAAAAATGTGATTTTTTTCAAAACAATTATAAAAATTGTTGTAAATCACCATTTGGAACCTTATTATTACGAGCCGTGGTGCAAGCCTCATACACAGTTTGCTTCAGTATTTTAGCTTCTCTGCAAGACCTATTAAACCACGGTCGTTTTTTGACGCCTCGCCGGCAGCTACTCCCGGGTTAGGGATAAAACATTCCATAGCAGCGAGGATTATCTCTCTGATTGCGGTTGCGCAGACGCCAGGATCTTCTGAGCTAAAGCAGAGATGCCTCTACGGGTACGATGCATAAAATTCTCGCAATCCATCCCAGTCTGCCGACTTATAATGCCACCCACGACGCTAATTATCTAGCCCAGATGGATCGGGTTGTGTGCAAGATACTTAGTCCGAACGAGACAGTGGTCCGAGGAGCCAAGAGGCGCATCCACTAAGACGGAATATCCGTCCGGACGGGTAGTCAGCAGAAGGTCCAGTAAGGAGCTCGTATGGTCCTCTACATATGGTATTCTCGTTGGAGAAAGTAACAGCTGAGATAATCCATAGATCAGAGCAAATTTATGAGCAGATATCCCTGCTTAGTTATTGGTTCGAGAACTGAGCCACTCACGATTGTTGGCGTTATTGCTCTATAACTTTGTCAATCGTCAAACTCAGGTGCGTGAAGAGTCGAACTACGTCCGTGTCACCGCTATGACACCTGTATAGACACGTATAGATACCAGTGTGGCCGCCATGATCTAGGCGCACCCACAATATCGACAGGTCCCTGTCTTCAAGGCTGTGAAGACTGCGACAGCAGATATCCTCCTAGATGAATATACATACACCAGCACGACTCACAAAATTGTGCTCGAGTTTGTAGCCGGGATAATGTAGGTATGATGTTTTGCCCGGGCTGTAGATGGAGTAGTCGCTGTAAACTCTTTTCGATTGTTATCTTGGCCATTTCTATTTGAAAAAAAGACTAGGTCTGAGGAATCACTGCGCAGACGTCTTAGAGTACAAACAGCTCAACAAAGATAAAACGATTGCACGGCGGGCGGAAGGGCCCCTGATCCCTCTCTGTTATAGTAGCCGGGTCCACCTCGGTCTCTCTCCGGAACGACTACTACTTCAGAGACTACACAGGTTGGAGTTTCAGCCTCGCAGGGCGGAGATTAAGTGATCCCTGGGTACGGGAACCCCAGCATTCAGCCGTTTCATCAGGTCTCCCTCACCGCCAAGCAAGCACCGCCGGTCCTCCGCTGTCCGCGCAGCTAATTCTTAAGTGGTCTGACATCCTTACTCACCGCCAGGAACACAACACTACTCAATGTTAGTGTTATTATGGTCGCGGTTTTCTGTAAGGTGGAGGTACTTCCCCAGTTCAGGCTCATCATTCGCAAGCAAGCGAGCGAGCAAGTTCTCGCTATGCCCCGCTTTAATTGTTTAGGCGCCTTATTCGAGCGAGTACTCACTGTGCCCTCTTTTTACCTGTTTTTGCAGGATTTTCTTAATTTTTAATTACTATGTTTTCTATTACAAAACAAATAAAGCAGAAAAAACTTAAAATAAATAACGTACATATGTATAAAAGTAACAACAATTTAAAAATGAGAAGAGAAGGAGAAGAACGAACACGACGATTTTTTAATATACCTATATACCTCCTTACCTATGTATAAATATATAAGTAAGTATGAAAACGCAGAGTCGAACCGTCCACGCATCGCCCTCCAGCGAAGTGCAGAAAGACATCATATAGGAATAGATACTTGACCCAAGATAAAAGGTCACCATGTTCACACTTACCCTAAAAAGTTATGTGCTCTTCTCTGTTCTGGGACAAATGCATAGTTGTCTTTATCAGTTAGGAAGCGAACGAAGCCTTCGAATGAAAGGCAGTTTTCGGCGCGAAGCGAGGGGTCCGGCTCATGTCTCTGAGAACGAATTAATTTTAAAAAAGGGCATTGTTCGAAAATTAAAAACTTCCTTTAATATTGTTATCCTGCAAAAATCAAATTAGATGTGGATTAACTATTTTTTCACTGACTGACTACAAAAAAGGAGGAAGTTTTATGTTCGACGCGTATTTCTTTCTTCTATGTAAATAGTATGTTTCACCACCACTGAACCGATTTGAATGATTAATACTGTATTGGATTAAACTTGACCCCCAGGTAGTCCCATATTAAGTTAAGGGAGTTTATATAGGAACCCGAATCGCACTTGGCCGGTTTCTTAAATAACATCACCAATATTAATTAAATATATAACTACTCTATTACATATACAAAGAGCGTAAATTCGTTTAGGTCTTTGTAAGAAATTACTGAATTTATTTTACAGTAATCAAGCTAAATTGTTTAGGACTGACAAACTTATGATAGATTTCGAAGGATGAAGGGACTGAGTCGCGACAGAATGCTGGTAAACAAATAAAAAAAGTAATGAATTACCTAATAGGATCAAGAATCAGAATAAATACATAAACAGAATAAAGACAAGTAAGTAGTTACAATTCGTAAGTTGCGTCAAATTATTATGTAAAAGAACCCTAGTAGTAGAGTAATTGTAAGTAAGCATTGTCAACAGGATCCAACTAATTTGACTACTAACGATTAGTTACTAATTATTGATCTGTGAATTTTTAACCCCATTAAGTGGCCGTAAGTACTAAGTGCCTTAAAAGTTTGCCCATTGTCCTTTTTCTAGCAAAAACTAACTTACATGTATAATGTCAACCAGCTGCTGTTCTGTTTTGGGCTCGTTTTGTCTCGTCTCACAGAACTTCCCGAGGGTTGGAAGAGATAGTACTCTTCCACTCATATCTGGACATGCTCCTGCAAAAAGATAAATAAATATTCCTCGACATAACACACAGTGCCATCTTCCTCCAAACTACCATGGGTACCTGATAAAAACTACAATTACTGATCCGTAAATCGGAATGTACGGATGCATCGGTCCTTGAGCGTTCTTGACCGGTAAGTTTTTTGTCGGCAAGAACAGTAGGTACCTATCTAAACTGGTTTACTCTTTCGCGGCGCGAAATTTAGTTTAGGGCCTTAGAATAGGAAACTATAAAGACTGACAGTCAGTTGTGTCCACACGTCACGCGCATATATATAAGTCTAGGTAATTAACGGCATTACTTTTGATTGTTTTTACAAAACAACTACTTAAAAGTATACTTTTTTTTTGTAAATAAATACAAGTAGGAATATATTATACACAGAAACTCCTAGACACAAATGTTAATTACATAAAGTTTCCCTTGTGCGGGGATCGAACCCGCGCCTGTCGTATTGGCAGGCAGTACTACTACCAACAGAGCCAACAGAGCTGCCTAATTGATATTCAAATAGCGACAGCTCTAGCCAGTTCGTCTATTCACTTGATAGGAGGCTGTCGACAAACCTAAATCTATACTAATATATTAATATTATAAAGAAGTAAAGTTTGTAAGTTTGTGGGTTTGTAGGCAGTAATCTTTGGAACTACTGAACCCATTTTGAAAATTCTTTTACCCAGTAGAAAGCTACATAATTCCTGACTGACATAGGCCATATCTGATAACCTTTCTAACCCAACCTTGCCACTTCAGTAGGCTAACTATTTGAGCTGTGTAAGTAACTGGTTCTTCGGCGAATTTCCTTACTATTTCAGATTTAAGCGAAGAAACACCCAGTAGTTTTTATTATATTAGCAGTGTAATCTTGGGACTTGGGACTATGTACCTAACTAACCTATCAAAGCAGCAGCAGCCAGAAGGTCAAATGCTTTCTTCCTCGCAGCTTTATCGCTTCGTGGTTCCAAGTCCAGAGATCCGTTACGTGTTAATAAACCTGTGCAGATTAAACATGTTGTACAACAAAACATGTTCAGATGTTGAAAACCGTAAAATGTTTTAAGGTCAAAAAAATTAAAACTACCGAAGAAGGTGGAATCAATTCTTTTAACATAAGTGCCGGAAAGGATTTTAAAAGGACTCATCCCTTAAGGGGGCAGATTGGAAGTAGATTTTATAGAGCTCAGTAATTTTTCAATCTAAATACATTATAATTGACATTTGGTCTTGAGGTTAAAAACAAGAATATACGTAAATTTATTTTTTACAAACACGCTTTCATTACACCCTGGTTATCGTTTAAGTCCAGAGTACTTGTCAAGACAAATCAAACAAGCCCAAACTCAATGGGGTTGCGTCGTTTCGTTACAGAGGTCCTATGGCCACCTTCCGGCTCCATGGTCACCAAATTTATCTTACAAGATTTGATTACAGACACGGGACAGGTAAAACTAAATAAAAACTTGTAATTAAGATTGACGATTCACCGTTTTTGAAAAATCATCCCCTGGGGGCAAAACGGGGTACCTACCTATAAAAGTGTTTGTATGAGAATTCCAAAATGTATGTTGGTAAAGTCATACAACAGTTTAAGGTCTGCAAGTCGCGGCAATAAGCTAGTATATATAAATAAAGAGCTAACCTGTTCTAAAACTTGCTCTATTCCTAAACAGTTCTGGAGAACTCCTACTCTTCTCGGCGTCAAGGGGACGATTCTTCGGAACAGCTAATTGTTCAAAGATGTCCCTCAACTCTGAACGCATCACTAAACTGGAACAGAATATTATGTTTTTAAACGAGTTCAAAAAAGGAGGGAATCTCAATTCAGTTGTATTTATTTATTACGATTGACATATTCTAATTTTTGTTTGACCCGACTACGAATAACAAAAAGAACAGTTCAAATCAAATCATAATCTTTATTGTTTGCTGTAGGTATACATTATCTGTTTTATAGCATTTTGCTTTGGGGTAAGGCAGCTGATATTGATACAGTCTTTATTTTGCAAAAGAGAGCAGTACGGTCAATCTATAAATTAAGACCTCGAATTGCTCTTAGGGAATTGTTATTTTAACTGTTCCTTGCCAATATATCTTCGCTCGTATAATGTATGTACCTACGCAAAAATTTTGGTAGTTCCAAAATGTTGTCTTCGGAAGGTACAAAGCTTTTTCGCAATACAAAGTATATTTTTCTACAATAAAATTCCAGAAAATGTAGTTAATGTACCTACCCTCAAATAAATTTAAAATATATGTCAAAGATAGTTTAGTAAAAAAAAGCTATTACAAAATTGATGAATACATAAATGATTTTATCATGCTTAGAAAAAATTAGAATTTAATTGATTTGTATTGGGTCATTTGTAATATTTTTTAAATTAAAACATTGTGTGTTATGTTATTACCTAGTGTAAATCTATATTGTATTCAATATGAAGTTGAGAAAATATAACAGATTTACTGCTGAATTCTGAGTTTCTTGCCGGTTCTTCTCGGTAGTAAATCATTCCGAACCGGTGGTATTTTTTTTTAATTATTAATTAAACTGACGATTAAAAAGTGATTTAAGAGTCTATTTGAATAAAAAAGTTAAGTTTGTAGCCGGATGTGGTGCTTTTTATAGTTAACTGATACTGCGTACAATATAATATTAAACAAATACATTTGCCAAATTTGAATATGAAAAGCATTTTATATGCAAACACCATTAGAAATAAATTATGACTAACATTTTTACATAGAGTATAAAATTAGTTTAAAATGTTAGATACAAAGGAAAACGTAATATTTTGGACAGGTCATAGATATGTTATAGCTAACAATATAATTAATAATAGATGTATACAATGTTAAGTTCTATGCACAATAAAGAATGTACCTAAATTTATTGTAAGCTCTAATGTAAATTTATTGTAAGGCAACGCCTAACATCTGTTGGTAAGTGGTTGTATATTTAAATTGAACTAATGTAAGTGGTTTTTTAATATACATTGCTTTTTATGGGCGGTACATAAAAAAATTTCTACGTTTAGAATTGTAGTCCATTCCATTCCAGACGCAATTTTTAAAAATATATTGAAATTGTCCTTATTAATTTAAATGTTTCTAGTATCTAGCTTCTAGTAAGGGTTAGGTTTTTTTTTTCTCTATATAAGGCTTGTACAGATTCATCGCTAGATCTCTTGTAAAAAATACTCAACATTCTTTTTACAATAAAAAAGTGCTTTTCATACGTTAACAGAATTTCCTTCATACAGAATACCATAGTTAGGTAATGAATAAACATGTCCATAATAATCTTTTTTTGCAATATCCATAGGTGTCGATAAATAACAATAACTAGACAATGTTATTATTTATTTTATCAATATTTGCTTTCCAATTTAAGGTTTGTTCAATCGAGATTCCCAAGAAACTGACATTATCTACTTGATCAACCTTATCACTATCTATAAAAACATTTAATTGTAGTTAGTCTTTTTTGAACTGAATTATTTTGGTTTTAGTAACATTTTCCTCTAAATTCGTTGTACTCAATAAGAAACAATTTCAGAAAGGCTTTTTGTATTTTTAATACATTCATATTCTTTACTTGGTCTTTTGTTAGTTAGTAGAACTGTAGCGTCATCTGCAAACATAACACATAAATGCTCCGTTAAATTAGGTTGTTCATTGATATAAATTAGGAATATAAGTAGTCCTAGAATAGTACCTTGTGGTACACCTAACATATTATAACTGTAACTTCATTGAATTGAATTGAGTGAATTGCTCCAAGATTTTAGTTTTGACGTGACAACGTCTTATAAATTGGTTTGCCGGGTGACACTTCAAGAATATTTTCAGGTCCGTTTTTGTGCATGGGTTTTATTAGACATATTTTTAGTTGGTCAGGAAAAATCCCAGTTTCAATTATCAGGTTTAATATATGAGTTGGAGGCTCTTCTATGTTGTATATACATGACTTTATAACTTGTATGGAAACACCGTCGTGGCCACAACTTTTTTATTTTTCAGTTTTTTTACGATTGTTATTCGTTCGTCAGCATTAACTGGCTTTAAGTAAATACTATTACTAGAAAGTAATATACCTTTAGTTATCCAATTAGGTTGATGTCTATAAGTCACCTTAGAAATCATTCATAAACCATTTTGAATAGGCAATGATAAACTGAATTATATGACTGTTCCTGATCTACTGGTGAGTAGTAATACTATTATTTTTACCGATATAGCAACACTAAAGCTACTTGACAATAGATGGCGTTGCAAAAATAAAACGAGCAAAGCTCGGTCCCCAAGTACTATTTTTCTGTTAGTAATAATATTGTCGATACATGTTTGTTATTTTTTGGGTTACACGAGTAGCTTCCGTTACTGTGGCAATGTAAGTTTGCTATTTATAAATTTGTAAACAAAGTGGATTTTCCACCTAAAAAAAAATATGATTCGACATTAGGATAGGAGAAGGCCGTAGTAAGGTGAAGGATGGCCGATATTAATTAGGGAAATGTGCCGTAAAAAACTTTAAACGCTTATTATTCTTTATTTGTCACGTAATTTAAGATGTTTATAATCACTATATATACTCAATAACATAAAGTGTAAATGTCTTCAACAAAACTTAAAACTTCAAAGTTCAGGTATGGTTAGGACTGAAAGTTACGTTTCACGTTAAGGGGCCGACATTAGGGTGTTTTACCCAACTCCATTTCAAAAAATACTTACTGCGAATTTTGTTTATGAATTAGAACCTTTTTAGATTATTTTGGTATTTTTAATTATCTATTGACCGCCAATGTTACATTTATATTATAATTCAATGACGCATTACATAATCTTTATCATAACCTTTCATTTCTTTAGTAGGCAGTGTACACGTTTTTTAAAAGAATGTTATTTCGTAACGTACAATTATTTTGAAAAATACTAATTAAGTAGGTAGGTATAAGTATAAATTTAATATATAAGTATAAATTTAATAATAAATGAATCTTAGCTCAGAAACCTCCTCCTATATCAATATTCATTCCTGCCTATAAATAAAGAATTTTTCAAAAAAAAACTCGCACTACCTTTATAAGATTGTATAAGTAGGTACCTAAAAGATAAATGAATGTTGGCTCAAAAAACAATATGGCAGCACATTAAATACTTATTAAATTGAAAAATTAATGATAATAATGATGAAATAATTCATTTATACTTCATTAATGCTCAAAATATAGTATTTTTGGGTGAAAGTCATATCGCTTATTAGAATACTGACGTTCCAGCTATACGACAAAATCATACCAGAATAAGGCGCGCGGCGCGGGGAAAGGGGGTCTCGCGCCCGCGTCGTGTACGATAGGTACAGCAACATTTTAGCAAATATGTAAAACGCGCGCGGGCGCCGCGAAGTGTATTCTCTTAAGTCAGAGGCCTTATGGACAACTTGAAAACTTTGAGAGACGAGTGGCCACTGGCTCGACAACGTTCGCAAATCTGCATTGCGCCAGCGTAGTAGACTATGACCTAAGTCGCTTTTGCCTAAGGAAAGACCTGTGTTCAATGATTGAGGCATAACTCCTTATATGGCAATTGTAACAAGTTTATTAAACAATTTGCATAAGAAGGTAGGTGTGGTGTAGGAAAATCAGTGTTTGCTTCAGTAAATTATTTGTAAAGTTAGGTATTTCAGGAGACTCACCTAAAACTGCGGAATAACGCAACGAAGTCCATGAATTCTAGCTGAGTGTCATACCCCACGGCTCCAGTCTTCAGGTGCTTTAAGTTTTCCCAAAACCTTTCACTTGTCTCTAATCTTCTTAAACTAAAAACAACAGTTATAAATAACAGTCAATCAACAGTGTCACTCGCTGTAGCTTTCGTTTTCTCTTACTTAGCTCACTGCTAAATGTAAGCTTCTCTTGGAGATACCCACTGAGGAGCTGATGCAAGTAGGCGCGGCTGACTTTTTACTTTCTTAAGGGTGCTTTAACTGTTTAATTTTCTAAAATTATTTTGTATAGAATAAAATTAAAAAATTGTATAAACATATACATGTATAAGAAACAAAACCTTATATTGGACTCATGTTTTTGAGATTTTACGGTCAGAGTAAATTCAATTAAAATTATTAGTGAACAGTGATATGTGGAAATCTATAAAAATCGTGGAAACAGAAAAAATTCTGTGTATGTATTTGTAAAGAATAGAAAAGCAAACTTTAACGCAACTCTTTTAAAACGAACTATTTTAAAAACATTGCTTTAACAAAATATGACATCATTTGGGAATAGTACCTACTAAAACATTTTTTTTTAAATATACACTAGGTAGTATATAAGTAGTATACATGAAGACTTCTGGTAAACAAAATACAGTTATAAAAAGTAAATATTTTATATTATTTTTTTGGTATAATCAATTTAATCTGGAAATCAGGAGTTTACTGATAACACAATTTGGACAACACTCATAAGACCAAATTTACCTAATCGAAAAATTCAACTGATATTGAGTAAACAGACATTATCATCTTTGCCTGTAGACGTCCGCTGCTGAAGTTCTCCTCCATATGTCTCAACAACGGCTGTTCTTTAGGCCCCTTAAATCCATTTAATACGTCACGCACTGAGCAAAGTGTGACAAAGAAAAATTTTTCATTCTAAAATGGAAAATAAAATAAAAAGGGGGAGCCTAATATAAAGGATATTTGCGTGACGTATTAAAAGGATGGCCCCTAGACGCATTCATCCAGTTTCATAAAATTAATCTTGGCTCTGAGGTCAAAGTATGCTTACCTACTCCTGTTTGGAGATCCACTCATGATGCTGGTTGCTGCAGCAGTGAGACTGCTGTGTCGCGCTGCTTGATGGTAAGATAAATGAGAGCTGAAATAAGAAGAAATAAATAAACCATTGATATTAGCCTTACACATTATCTAGTTTCTTGCCGGATTTTTCTCGGTAGAAATATATATTGTGAACCCGATTTAAAAAAAAATATATAATATCTTTGTCGATTCAAAAGTGTCTGTAACAACCTAAAAATTTAGTAGGACATTTGGATACGGAGAGAAGAGAATAGAGATTGGGGTATCTATAAGTACATACTTTTAGGTTCCACCCACGAAAACTAGAAAAATAGCTTAAATCGTAGTAGGTAATTAAGTGTATTCTTCGCAAGCAGTGAAAGGGTGACTTAAACGAAAGGATACTTAAAAATATATATAAAGCTTGTAGTTAGCTGGTAGAGAATGCCGTATGGCATTAAGCTCGCCACTGTACACTTTTGTTTGTGCAAAACGGATAAATAAATAAATACTTTTGACTAGATCACAGCTTAGGACGAAATTAATTTTTTTGAAGCGAATAACTTACAAAATACCTATACGTACTACACCTGAGAAAAAAAAACCGTGCATTTTAGAAGTCTTATAATTGTTAAATGGGTTACATAAAAAAAATATACAATACAAGCTACTGGTACAGCCTGAACAATAATTTCATTCAGTCGGCTATCGACGGTGTCTAGACAGAGCAATATTGAGGTGCGGTGCTCGGCGAGACGGATGGCGACCGTACCCGACTATTCTTTATCGTCGCATATGGCTAGTCAGGTCGTACATTTTGTCGTAGCTCTATAACTTGACAATGAAATTAATGTTTCGGTTGTACTACTGGCATGTGTTATCTGGGCTTAAAGGTTACGTTTTGCTATTTGGCTATGGAATCCTAATAATCTGGGGAGCCTTTTACAAGATTACCTTATTCTCGGTGAACCCTGTACCTCTTCCTCACTCCTTGTTTCAGAGCTGTGCGTAGACCCATAGTTTTTTGGCGAATGTGTTTTTAACTCCGAAGTAGATTTATTTTTCTGAAAATAATTTTTTTAATATAAATTTATATCGTATGTAGGTATTTATAATGTCACTGTTTGGAATCCTAGAGGGGGTTACCAGTGACTTGTTACACACTCACATAATTATGTGGAAGGCAGCCTCTTCACGCCAAACATTTTAATACTGCGTGGCAGGTGGTGAGCCCATCGCCGCGACTCTGATATCGTATGTCTTATAAGTTGTAACTTACCAAGTTTAGAGTACTAAGTATTCCATAATGTAGCTTTGCATATCAACACTCTTGACCGTTAATTATTTCATAGTGCTAAGGTGACAAACACGCTAATAGTCCGCCTCATGCTAAGTGGTCACCGTAGCCCATGGGCGCTTGCATCGCGGGGTATTACTCGCGAGCTGCCTACCCTATAAAATCTACTCCGTTCTTTCTTGAAGAAGCACATATTGTGGTTCTTAGAGAAAGCCTTGACAGGGAGCTTATTTCACAACTTAAGCGTTCGCTGGAAAAAGTTCCTCTGAAACCGCACTGCACGTGACCATTTAGGTTCTATGGTGTAAGGATGGATTCCCTGCCGATGGCGAGCAAAGCGATGGTAGAAAGTAGCTGTAGGCTTTCGAACAATATCTCAGAACACAAGGCAAGCCATCGTACAAGCGGTAGAACACACACAGGTAGGCAAAATCTCTTCGATTCGATACGGCTTGTGAATTTGGTATCAATGACAATTCTTTTAGCTCGTTATTGATTCAAAAAGTCAATCTGGTATCCAAACATAGTGCGAAGTGAAAAATTTCCAACTGACAAAAGTAATGCAGCTTCTATATTGTTGTTAAAAGTACAGTACTATTGACTGTATTAGATATATAAAAATATATACAACTTACTTATGGTAAGTCACTTAATATGTTACAATTAATGTCATATATACAAATGGCACCCAAACCTAAATGAACAAGGTATAAGAAGTACAGAGTGCCCTGCCCAAAGTAAAGCTAGTGTTACTGTTAAGTAAAGCTATCGATTGATGAAGCATGAAGAATTTGAGAAGAAAGGCTGTTTGTTCCAAAGTTTTCGCCGTAAAAGAATATGAAGTTAGTCGTAAAATGTTCAGGCGGGAGAGCAAGGAGTGTAAGATACAACAGCAGCCCACAAAATGAATGTTTTATCGTTATTTGTCCCTAATGCAGTGGTGAAAACTGTGGTGAATTGTTATGCATATGGCTAGTAAGGTTTTCGAATTAGTAAAACGAAACTAACCTTAAATTTAAGGCCACTGGTTTTGATAGAATCTGAATGCGAGTCATTGAATGCACCTTTCACAGGGGTCGAGTGGCTGGAGCTGCCGCAAGTTGAGTCTCGACCACCGAAAACCTGGAAAAGAAGAAACTGGTTTACGTCTTTATCGGTTTTATATCTTTATTACACTTTCTGTGGGCAAATAAAAATGTCCTGACGACCTAAATACCCGTGCCCATGTTTAATAGGTCGACTTAGTAGAAAGATAGACAACTGGTTTCTTCCAGTAGTTCCAGTTTCATATTTCAGGTAGTAGTCGCCATTTCCTGTGTGGTGGTAGTAGAGTAGGTAGATATAATTACCTAAAATAGAAAGGTAATGTCGCTCGCAATAGTCCATGAAATAGAAAGGTGTGTCGTGACCACAGAATACATGACGCAGCGTACACCTTCAACAGTAGAACTGGTTAGAGCTTTGGAATATGTTTGCTATGTTCTACTATGCAAAAACCTCCACAAGAAATACAATTTAAATTATTAAATTTGCCAACTACGTTTGGCTTACAAGACATTGATCTTACTTAACTTTACATAAGCACTTCCAACTTGTAAACGTTGGTGCGCCCTTTCCGTTGCTGACATCCTCCCTTGAATAGCTCACCAGCGCTATTACTTCGTTTTCACTAAAGGGTCTTACTGACTTTTTATCTTGTTGCTCGGCTCCTAAGGGTATAAGCGTGATGTTAAACAGCCTATTGAGTTATAGGCTGTTTAAGAACTAGGCTTTCAACTGCAGAAAGTTTTTTTAAATATGACTGGCATTTCTGGAGATCAGTGCTTTCAAACAAAAAAACAAACTCATTAGCTTTATTACATTGGTATAGATATGAATAGGTTACCCGTATAGCATCAGAGACCAGAGGCTCGCAACAGCACCCATCCTCGTAGTAAAGCGCTGTGTACTTGTTCTTCAGCCAGGCGAGACTCCGATCCGCCAGTTTTGCCTGGCTCATCAGTGCCCTAATGACGGAATGAAGACCCACTGCCCATACTCTACAATAAAAATAAGGGTACATGTAAAAAAATTGACACCATTTTGCCTGTGTCTTCTCATAGAAGTTGCAGTGTAAGACTTGTATTGGGACTCCATTTTACGTGATCCACATGAGTTAAACGACAACAACGCTGATAACTTGAGATTGACCGATGATACCGGAAGCACAAGCGTTATAGAACAAATTACCCCCTGTTTCATCTTACAGGAATTTTGTAGTCTTGCCATGTCAAGTTACTGTAGGACACAAAGTTTCTACGTAATCACCGCGAGTGAAATCACGGGAATCTCCTAGTTCTGTGCAAAAGTACATACCTGTAAGAGAATGCTGGCAGCATGAGATGGACAGTCCTATTATCGCTCAGCGTTCTTCCGTATACCAAGGAGATGATGAGGGGCGTTTGACTGCAAGCATCCAGTCCGTGCTTCTTGGCACAAGCCATCAGCTCTGCCACGTCTCGAGGCTCCAGGAGTTTCCCCCCAAGCCTCATATCTTTTACGCATTGAAGGTCAATGAAACTGAAACAGAAGCCCCCCTAGATTTGATATTTTGACTATATATTGTAATTGAAGTTTTTTTTATATCACTAAGGTGGCCAACAAACTTAGAATCCGCCTGATGCTAAGCGGTCATCGTAGCCTATGGCGCTTGCAACACCAGAGCTATCACTTGAGCGTTGCCGATCCTTTAAAAATCTCATAACCTCCTTCTTGAAGAAACCCATACTGTAGTCCTAAGAGTAAACCTTGGCAGGAAGCTAATTACACAACCCAAGCGTTGCGAGTACACAGCTTAAGCACCGCTACTGGTATACAGTCTGGACCACTCGACTTATGAACGTTTAGAGAAAGCAACGCCCGCCGGAACTCCCGCCGGTCCACCCGCCGTGTTATGGTGATTTCCGGCATGGTCTTACCCCACCACGGTATAGTAGATGGTACAGCGCCTTTGTCGTTCATATTCGAGTTTTCCTTGGCACAATGGGCCAAGTCACCATCGGTCTTTCGCAGACCACTGCCACCAGGTAGCGACGACTGGCGAAAGTTCCCTTCGGCAGCTTTAGCAAGCGACCAGAAAGGGCTCCCAAAGGGATAGCTCGCAAGTCACCCACCTATTTTGTCGATGAATTGGAACTTATCTCTGGCAGTTGCTTTATTACAAATATAAAGTTTTAAATATTTGGATCCTTATTATTACGAGACGTGGTGATGGACCATGGCTGTTTTTTGACACTGGCAGCTACTCACAGGTTAGGAATAAACATTCCATACCAGCGAGGCTTATCTAAGTGATTGTGACTGCGCAGACGTCAGGATCTTCTGAGCTAAAGCAGATTCCACGGGAACGATGCATAAAATTCATGCCATCAATCCCAGTCTGCCGACTTATAATGTCACACACGACGTCAATTAGTTGGCCCAGATGGATCGGATTGTGTGCATGACCTTGAACTCCGAAGGAGACACTGGTCCGAAGACCCAAGAGGCACATCCCTTGAAACGGTGAGATAATCCATAGGTCAGAGCAAATTCATCAGCAGATATCCCTGCGTAGTAGTTATACGATACTCACGATAATGGGCGTTAAAGTTTCCCAAAGTAATTAGTTCTGCTGTGGGATATTGCTTTAAAACTTTGTCAGTCGTCAAACGCAGGTGCGTGAAGAGTCGAGTTACCTGAAGATCTATTAACATGCCTTTTTAAATATCCATTAACAATTCTCATACTACGGAACACCTAAATATTTCGTGCCCGACAGGGATTCTTTTACTTTTAGTTTTTTAATTTTATAGTCTACTGTTTGGCCTAATTACCCTTCTTCTCCAACGATGCCAGCTTCGTTCTCGTGAGCCAATGTAGCGGTGAACTTAAGGGGTATCGTTTCCTCAGGGTTGTAGGAGAGACTGACTTCAGGTTGTTGTGCGGTTTCTGATGGAGTATCTCCTGAAAGAAGTATTTTAAAAAAGGTCCGGCAATAAGATTAACATTGGTAGCCACAACAAAAGCTTTGCCTGTTATTACAGCGTATTATACAACTTTTTTTAAACCCTTCGTTTACTAACCAGCAGGGCCATTGTGTTACTACAATGGTAATAGTTATAAAATTCATTATCATCTCCCTATGACGAGACTATATTAAAGCCCAGAAGACACTAGCTCAACTAGTTTGGAATCAGATGACGTTGTTTTACTCTTACCATGTTGTGTGTGAGGTTTGTGTGCGGTTCGACTCCAAGTTAGTAATGCACAGGCTCTCTCCAGCCGCAGCTGGGCAAAAGTTCCACCCCATTCAGCTTCCCCAACCACACATGCAGTGCCATGGTGCATTATCTATAAACAAAATAAACCATAAACTACCATGGGCGTATTTACTCCAAGGCGTATTCAGATGTTTAGTTGGAAAAGGGGAGTAAAGAAAATCCTAGCTGGGCTATCCCTAAATCTTCCCCTATATGTTTGTAAGTTTCTATGTATGAATTTGAAAAAAATATACAACAAGTCTCATATCCAAATTTGGGTCTGGTCTTTAACTTATTTATGAGCTAAAGACATTGGGGGTCAGACAGCAATACAAGTTCGATATCAAAAAAATGTTGCGTTTGATAATATAAATTAACCTGTGAGTAGTTTGGCAAAGTATCTGCAGTCGGACCTGTGTTTGTGTTTCCGTCTGTCTGTATATCACAGTATGTTGTGTTGTTATGTTTTTGTGTTGTTTTTTGTTTTTCTTAGTTACTTGTAATTTGTTATTATTAAAAATCTGCTAGCCCGCATCTATCCGATAATATTAAAATATTTGTGTAGTTATTAGGAATGAGTTCTGAAATGGGAGATCATATAATTAGAAATTCAGCAAACTCACTTGCAAAATATGCCTGTCCATTCTTTCTCCATTTTGAGGAGCTAGGGGGAACATGGTGACTCCATGGTCATGTGGCAAGGGTTGGACAGGGCAGTATCCTCCCCCTTCAAGCTCGTAGAGAGCCTCGTTTTCAAAGTCACAGCCAATGATCTTCTGAACTGGCTGCACGAAGACCGGATCATCACAAGCAGCTATCACTGTTCTAAAATGAAATGGACTAATTTTCATTTTAAAGTATGTTTGATATTATAATATTTCTTTTACAGGGACCTAAGCTGTCATTACAGCGTTTTATACAACTTTTTTTTAAACTCTTCGTTTAATAACCAGCAGGGCCATTGTGTTACTATAATGTTTGAAATTTTATTATCAGTCCCCTATGATGAGACTACATTGAAGCTGAGAAGACACTAGCTCTTATGATCTTACACTGCAAAACCATTAGCGATCAATGGGCAATGCTCCTAAACAGACCAGAAACCATGAAAGAGGCACTTAGTAACATAAGACACCTCCTAGATTTCTGGACACACCTGAAGTGGTATGAGTAACCAATCATAAGCGAAATTAGTTTCTTATGTGCAATGACTCAATTATAAGGCTAAGTGCGGAAAACATACGTTCAATAAACTAACTAATTATAGGCACTTAATTGGGGTAATTGTACATAAACTTAGGCCTACACCTCAGTACAACTGGTATAACAACACAGAATTTTAGATTAAGTTACGGAACATAAAAAAGCAGCCTATGTTACTGTTTTGAATCTGAACTAAGAATTTTCAGCTTCAACGGAAAGATATAAATATTCACTTCCATTTATTTTTGCAATATGACGATCGGTTAAGAATAACTTTTGAAAATTGAAGGTATTTGTTCCAAGAAATAAAATATTTTGATAAATTATATAGAATCATGTTAAAATCGCCATGCTCATTGTCACCTTAGCTGATCTCCAAAAACAGGCGCACTACTTCTTGCTAATGCATAATGGTGCTGATGAAAGCTGGCTATGTGGTCCATGACAGCCTGCGTCCGGTAGACCTTCTCCAGGTTCACCAGGCCTTCAGGCCCGACTCTCTTCCAGCCTGGCGTGTGCTCCCCTTCCTCGTCAAACGATGCTATGTACTGCAACGATTATTATTATTTCTTAAAAAAATGGTTTAAGTTACAGTCTTTTTGATATCCCACTGCTGGGACACAGGCAGACTACTAGACAAAATCAAGTAGTTAAATATTAGTACTATTGGGGTAGGTTTTGAGTTAGTGGGGTAAAACCATCTTAGTCTGTCATTTTCTTTTTATAACCTTTCTGGACTATTTAACAGGGTCAAAATTATGAAGATAAATAAATATGCCTTTTGTCAGATAGGTACCTATCTAACATATAATATAGGTACATATATCACATAAATGTAGGTATTCATGTTTTTTTACAAAACAGTTTCATAGATACTACCTTTACTAACTGTCAAATAGACTCTTTATAGTCATATTTTTAATTAGACGAAGTCAGCTGACGTTTACTGTGTTGACAATTTTTGATGAAATAAAAATAGTGTTGTGACAAAGTGACTGCCTGTCCCTATGTATGCTTAGGTCTTTAAAACAAGGCAACGAATGTTGTTGTTATTTTTAAAATAGATACAGTGATTCAAGAGGAAGGTTTATATGTATAAAACATGTCAGTCCGTCTCCAGAATCAGAACCGAAACCGATCCAACTGCAGAGAGGTGTGAGACAGGGAGATGTCATATCTCCGAAACTGTTCACAAATGCGTTGGAAGATGTCTTTAAGCTTCTGAACTGGGACGGTTTTGGCATCAATGTTAATGGCGAGTACATTACCCACCTTCGGTTTGCCGAAGATATTGTGGTCATGGCAGAAACGATGGAGGACCATAGCACAATGCTCGAAAGCCTTAGTAGAGCTTCCCAACGAGTGGGCTTCAAGATGAACATGGACAAGACGAAAATCATGTAGAATGAACATAGTAAAGCAACACTGATAATTTTAGAGGTTTCTAATGTGAAGTCGTAAATAAACACATTTTTTGCGCTTAGATTGCAAACGCTGGCTGAACCCTACGAAATAGATCAAAATAAAGTACTACAGAATTGTACAGCTTAAAAAGGTCTACAAAAAAGTCCGTGATGGTATATGTCGATCTCTTAGGGATAACCCACAATTACCATTTTTATCCTTTACGTTTAACGAGAAATAATGGCTTATTTACGAAGCGATTTTAAGCAATACGGCATTAAACCTTATCCAATTAAGAACCTTAAATACATTGTGCATTTAAAATAGATCAATATGGCCCGTTGCAGCATGTAATTGAAATGAATATTTTCGAAGATATTACAGATTTAAAAGGCAGGGACATAGCGGTTGCGGCAGTACCGGGCGGGGGGCCGGGGCGGTTCGGTCCGCCGCGCTGTCATATGTACACTATAGAATGGCAGAAACGTGGTTTGACACATTTACACCTGCTGGTGTGGTTAGTGAACAAAATTAGACCAAATCAAATTGACAGGGTTATTTCAGCTGAATTACCGGTTAAAGAAGAAGATCTTGTCCTGTTCGAAATCTCTGCACCAACTAACGAACAAGATAAGGTAAACAACTTGATTCATTCAAAGATTGATGCGCCGACGCAAATATACTATTCGGTCGATACTGTACTCTTTTTGGAAGGAGCTCTTTATTTTCCTACAGAATTTCTTAATTCTTTGAACCCATCTGGACTCCCTCCTCATAAAATGGTGTTGAAAGTAGGGTGTCCTGTTATTATATTAAGAAACCTCAATCCACCTAAATTTACAATAGCATGCGTTTGCTGGTAAAATCACTAAAAACTTTTATAATAGAGTGCACAATACTCACCCAATGTGGTACCGGAAAAAATGTATTGATTCCCCTAATTCCTCTGTTACCATCGGATTAACCGTTCTAATTTAAACGCCTACAATTTTCAGTAAAGATATCTTTTGCAATGACCATTAATAAATCGCACGGTCAAACTTTCAACATTGCAGGCTTAGATTTGAGCGTTGAGTGTTTTTCACATGGCCAATTATATGTCGCTCTTTCAAGAGTAACATCTAAAGAAAACATGTTTGTATTGTCTAATGACAAAAAAGGTGTGAACGTTGTATATAAAGAAATTCTGTAGTATATTTAGTATCAGCATTGACCCCGTGCGAAGCCGGGGCGGGTCGCTAGTGTATGTATAAAACAATACTCATTGTTCATTCATCTGATTGAACGAGAACTGAACGCATCACTATTACTTTAAATATGGCAACATTATTTTACAAAGTGACATAAGCTACTGTCAGTTGGCTTCGTCTAATTAAAAATACGACTTTAGTCTTTTTATAAGGTTTTCGTTTTTGCTTCTAAAATATGGAATATTAAAAACTATCTTCAAGTCTATTTATAATACTAACTTAACTTTATACTTCATTAACTTAAAATAATAAAAGGGAATGGGATCCTTCCCCCCCCCCCCCTAAAAGTGTATTGTTTTTATACCACTAAGGTGGCAAACAAGTTTACGGTTCCCCTGATGGCAAGCGGTCACCGTAGCCTATGGACGACTAGGGGTATCACTCACGCGTTGCCGACCCTTTAAAAATCCAATTCTTCTTTCTTGAAGAACCCCATTTTGTAGTCCTCAGAGAAAACCTTGACAGGAAACTCATTCCACAACCCAAGCGTTGTAAAGATACACAATGCACCATGCTGGCCCATGACACTGACGTGCAATGACTAGCAATCCGGGTGCACCGCGGGTAGCATATATATACAATGGGCTGTTATCAACGTAGTCCCATACGTGGATTGTAAATAAATGTATGAATTACAGAGGAATAAAAGAAAAACAATTTAACTGTCCAAATTTATCGAATTGTATCGAAAAAGGTATATTTGTTTACTGAAAATTGCAGTAACTTCATTCTTCTCGACATTTGGGGAACACTGGCTTTACAATTACTGGCCTGTCATGGTGGATGGTTGGGTGTGGCCCATCATCGTCCATTTTGTACTGGAAACCTTTACCATTTTAAGTACTTACCACTAGTTTACTAGGTTCAGATATTCTAGGATCACGTTTGCCACTATCCCGAAGCGGGCTTGCGGTGGTCCCATGTTCTATCCTTTTTCCACTCTCTCTTCTACTGGCATCCCTTTGTAGGGACCCTCTGTAGAAAAATAAATCAGGTAAGAGACAAGAGAATACCACTTAGCCGCTTGCTTGTTGTCGCTTTCAAATACCGAATGAATTATATTTTGTATATTTGATATAATACATCTATGGAAAATTATCTCACGCTTTAATAAAAAACCCGGTCAAGTGCGAGTCGGATAAGCGTACCGAGGGTTCCGCATCACTACTAGATACCATTACAGAATTGCCGCAAACCTGACTAGCTCTGTTCCCGTTCTTATAGTTTTATTTACTTTAGAGTTTACCCACACTATACTCATTAGTCCTAATCTGATGGATTTAGGCCCCTTTGCAAGTTTTAGAGAAAGTATAAGAGCTAAGTAGGGATACGACAAGGTATTGGATTTGACTTATATTAATTTTGACTGGTCAGGACAGAGATACATCCTTGTAAGGTCTTTGTAGTACTGTTTGTAATATAATTTTTAATTTTACTAATAAGTTTCTAACCAACGCCTCTGGGTGAAAGATAACTTTACCGAAACTGCGGTTAACGTTAGGTCTAGTAAATTTAAGTTTACTAAAGTAAGTGTAAATTTCATGTAAATAAATAGGTTAATTAAAAATGGTGTCCTGTTTAGAAGTTTATTTAAATAAAAATTTATATTACATTGAGTTTTTCTATACTTACGGCTCGCATGATATTTAGTGGTCACCGTAGCCTATGGACGCTTGCAACACCAGGGGCATAACTCACGCATGGCCGACCCTTCAAAAATCGAATTACTTCGTTCTTAAAGAACCCCATATTGTAGATAAAACCTTGGCAGGAAGCTCATGCGACAATCTAGTGTTAGCGGTAGGAAGTTCCTTTGCAACTGCATTCTGCGTAAACATTTAGGCTCTGAGGTGGAAGGACGAATTCCCTGCCAATGGCGAGCGGTGCGATGATAGAAAGTAGTGTCATTTTGAAGAACTTCTTGGAACACATCCCATTATATAAGCGGTAGAACACACCCACAGAAATGCAAAGTCTTTGTAATTTCAGTTTGATCGTCAACTGTGTTGCTCAACAAATAATTGGTCTTAAGTACCTGTCATCTCTGTGTGACTCTCTTTTAAAATCTCTTCTATGAGTAGGAGTTCCGGCTGTGAAATGACTGCTGGTTAGTGATGGCGTAGCTGCTAATATTTCTCTGGAAAAAAGACGAGACTATATATAATAGGGATAAAGGGTTAGATGATGACAGTTAAAAAAACCGGCCAAGTGCGAGTTGACCTCACGCACCGAGGGTTCCGCTGTAACGGTGATTTAAGATGGTAAATGGCTTGGGCCCGTCTCACACTCGGCTGGTTTTATTATTTGTTGTTATACTTTAGAGCTTACACACACTATCATTACTGCAAGATTATATATGTTTACAATAAATCAACAAGATTAAAATTTTGTACCGTGTGCCGCCAAGCGCCGCGCCTGAATTAGAACGTAAATATTGTTATTAATTTAGTAAGTGTTAGAATTGAGTATGTTATGATTTTATTTTTCGGTAATATAACATGTTCATAAACTTATATTTAATACCTGTTTTACACAAGTACCAACTTTATCTAAGAACCTTTTGATTGAATTTGTACGATTTGTTTACTTATCCGACTACACTTTTAAGTTGGGCGACTATTACTCATTAAGTTGTAAAGCCTACTTCGCTATGATAGTTTTCCTTTAAATTTCGTAATATATATGCTATTCCTATGATTTTTTCCACACACCTAAGAACAGCCATTTGGCTGGCAGTGGGGGGGGGGGGTGGGGGGGGGGGGAGTTACACTTGGCTCCAACAAAAATTTGCACTATAAAGTTGAATATTTCGCAAACGTATAACTGAATCGGTTTTCGCACACCCCCTTAATATTTTTAAGCTATCCTACGACACCCCACACTATGGGGTAGACGAGAAAAAAAAATCATTCCCACTTCGTGTAGGGGAGGTACCCTATAAAAATGGTTTTTTTCTAATTTTATTTTACCACTTTGTCGGCTTAATTAATATGTATTTCCATGCCAAATTACAGCTTCGATAATGGTCTTTAAGCTAAGCCGAGGACAGACAGACAGCAAACAGACGGACAGACGGACTGACATGGCGAAACTATACGTAAAAGTATTTCGGAATCCGTGGCTCAGACCAGATACTAATAGTGCTAGAAAGGTGAAATTTGGCATGGATATACATATTAATTATTATCAAGTCGACAAAAGTGATTAAAGATGAATTCAGTTGACTAATATTATTTGGTTGATTTTAGTTTAGCGACAATATTAGTCTAGATTTCATTTCGTAGCAAAATCGCTCAGACGAAACGCTAAAAGTCAAAATTAGATTTTGCTACCAAAACCATGAAACGCAATCCGCTAATAATTTCTGCTTAAAAGTAGTCAGATCGAACGCTTTAACAGTACGCCAAATAAAGTTGCGTACTTTATTACCTTTAGTACCCTTAATAAAAAAAATATAGTTCTATAATATAATAACTATTCACTTATTTTAATGAATTCATAGTAAATTTATGTTCTAGTTAAGTACTTAATATTTAAATAAGAACTAAAAGTTGAATAGTTACGTAGGCGTGTGCGAAAGTAACCCTTAAGTGAATACTACAATGTCAACATGAACAATGTAAACAATATAATTACTATGTTAATTATTGCAGCGACACTACATACTAAATGGATAAATACTGAAAACGTGAGGTAATTAAAAACAAACAATACATGTCCCCATTCGTGCGAGACGCGAAAAGTTGATTAACATATTTAAAGAGATGTTAATACCACCATGGCTCCGATTTTTATAACAAAAGTGTTTTTTTATTTTATTTTATCTGTGCTTCGCTTATTACACACAAGTGTGCTATTTTGAAAACGAGATGTTTTCTTAGTACGAGAATAATGTTTAAGAGAAAAGAGAGTCAACCGGTAGTAAATACAGTCCCTGCTTTGATACCGTATTTAAAGGGAGTGACAGACGAAGTTGGAACAGTACATAAGAATGTATAAAGTCCTGTCTCTAAGCTAGAAAATATTTGCGATCCCCGAAGGATGTTGTCTATCTACAGACACTTGGCGTCTCCAAGGTGAATTGCAGTTGATCTGACGGTCGGTCAGACTAATAGAACGATTTCTGAAAGGATTAAGGAACGTATTGCTGTAAAACACCGTCAGATAAACAAGTCAGCTATAGCTGAGCATTTGCTGTAGTCAGGGCCCAATCCCTGGATTCAATTACACCAGCCACAAGTCCTCTTTACCAATCGACACTATTACCCCAGGATAGTACGAGAAGCGTTTAAATTATAAAGTGCAAAAACTTGAATCTGGAACTTTGAATCCTATCGCAAATGTTCCAAGCAACGGACACCAGTTTCATGACGCAGTCAATGTTGTGTGTAGAAATACCAAGAGTTCGAAGATTCAAAATCCTTAAGACCAAGTGAGGGTATCTTTAAAATACCCTGATTCCCAAAAGGGAACGACGTTAGGTGACAACAGCCCTCCCGTGGGTGACCACAATCGGTGTATCTCGAAACGTCGGGAAACAAAAAAGGTATTTATACCTAAAACAACATTTACGCGATTTTGATGTTTTTCTTTGAAATATGCACAAGTCGCGAAAGTTTAATATAATTAATATGTAAAAAAAAATTAGTAAATCAGTTGTCTGTTGCCCATCCCATGTACAAGCTTTACTTAAATTTGGGATTAATGGCAATGTGTGATTAAAGAAAAAAAAACCGGTATAAAAAACGCAGGTTCATGTAGAGGTACACACGGGCAATACTAGAAATATAACACTTCAACTCAGCGCAGTTTAGCCATTTATGATTAAAAACCACTGTACTTTACCATTAGTAGATATATTCAATATTAAGCCAATAAAATTTTATAATGGATTTTTAACCGTGGATAACGAGATAATAATTGAATTTCAGACGATTCAGAATCGCAATGGCGGCGTACTTTAGTGTGTGGCCTTCTGTACCTTCTCTTAGATTCCGGTTTTTTGTATTATTCCATGATAAAGGACACAGTACTTAACGCATAATTTGTACAAAGTTAACTGCCTACCTAACGGTTAAAAAGTTTCAGATAGACATAAGGCGAAGGCTTAGTAATAGGGTCCAGTTTGGCTTTCTTTTGGAACCCTAAAAAGTAACAACTCCACTCGTCCTCGTAGATTGTCATTCACCTTTACAAAACAGCATTTCTCAGAAGTTTATGGTATTTTTACTATCAAAATATCTGAATTGCTTTGCGAATTGGGTTATGGCATAAATAATCATTACAGTGATATTTTCTTGATCACACACCTTTTTATACCCTAAGAAGTTGAATAACTTCCAAAAACCGGCCAAATGCGAGTCGGACTAGTGCACGAAGGGTTCCGTACCATTATCTTCATTCTATTCAATGACAGTGCACCTGTCGTGGCGCTACTGTACGTGTACAATGCATACGAACGCAGTATATTAGAGTACAACGCAATCATCTGGGACCCACAAGAAACTAAATACAAACTCTTAGTGAAGAAAGTCCGACGTATATTTGCTAGATATTTACATAGAAAAATTTACGGGTATTATCCCTACTTATTTCCTTCTCTGTTCGTGGGGGGAATGGAAGGAATAGACACCCTAGAGCTTAGAAGTAAGATGGCACTGCTGGATCATATTATCTTCTCTTCCACAATAAGGTAGATAACCCCAGCGTGCTAAGCTATCTTGGTGTGTTGGCACTACGGGACGGCAGTGCTTTGGGACCAGTGCGTCGACCGCGCGCTCTGTTCGTCTCACACCCCGCTCGGACGGAACACGCCCGACAGTCGACTACCTCTCAGATGTCATCTGCTTAACTCCATGATGGCTCAGAACTCGGAAACCGACATATTTGCCATGTCATACAATATGTTTTTAGTTTTAGCCTACAAATTTTTAAATATTTATACCAATTAGTTCTTAAATTTACCTACTACATGCGTTGGGTAAAACTGTAAGTGTAGTATTTAATTGTAAATAAAATCTATAAAAACGGCAAAATATTCACGTTTGTTGCATGGGAAATAATTGTTTTATTTTAATTTAATTATTTATTTTTAAAGTGAATATATAACTTAATATTCTGTGAATATTTCAAGCATCTACCTGGTGCCGTTATCAATATCCAGCAAAAACTTATCTATCGCCGTAGGAAGTATCGATCGGTATAAATAATCTTATGCGACAGAAGAACAAGAAAAAATTTAGCTTTATTAATATATTAAGCATGCGGTAAGTTGTTATAGATCTAGTATGGCAGTGACAATTTCACGAGTAATAAGACAAACTTATAAAATTTTAAAGGGGGATTTCACAGCTCTTAAACTTTAGAAGATTATCTGTGGTAATATTTCCGGTGACCTGTCCTCAATTAACAATATTGCAACACCACAGGCTTGGCCAATGTCTGCGTATGCGAATTTGCTAATTGTAATGCTACTGTGTTAAAATTTGAGAACTATTTTGAAGCATTAAAGTGTTTAAGGATTATTTTTTTTTACAGACTGCGCTTATATTTTTGTACCTCTTTAGTATTTTTGGTCTGTAATATTTTCAAAGATTGTTTTGAATATCCGAAGCAAAAACAAAAAATTAAGCATCTATATTAGTGTGTGTGTTTGTCAGTCAGTCTGTTTGTCCGTAGCGGTCTGACGTATAAACCAATTTCAATGCGTTTTTTTTGTTTAAAGGCTAGTTTAATCGAAAGGTTGTTAGAAATGTTTGGTGGAAATCTATTCAGCAGTTTGACAACCTTGATCATATCTGTTGACTCAACTAGGATTGTCTGCAGATTACCTAAATTAAAGACTGTTAACAGTGATCTATCTTGTTTGTTTATAATAACACTAAAGTAATTTTACACAAAAAAGATATACCTGTTATGGATTCCGAAGGTGGCCAGCGAAGCTCTTTATTTTTACTTTTTTGATATCGCTTATACATATAACACTATCCTATGTTATAGAACCTTTTGTAATAAATAAAAATTATACCTCGTAAATTTTACTACGGCGTTTACTTTACAATCAGCCCTAACTCCGGTTTTTTAATATAATTTGAAATATATAGCACCTACCTAACTAAAACAAAATTTAGTTGACTGCAGTTACTAAATTTAATTGTATTTTTTTTAATTTACAATTAAATTTAGTTACCATTAACCAGAATATAGATGCTATAGTCAACTATAGTAGCTAAGTATATTTAATTATGTTTTTAGAATTAACATTTAAATATAGTAACCACAATATGAATTTTCAATGCAGTTGCTTGTGAGGTCTTCTTTATTATGTGTTCAAATTATGCGGAAAGATATTCCTTAGAGCACGCGTTAAATAAAATACTACTGAAAGCCATTATTTCACGCGTGCAATAAGGCACCTTAAATCATAGAGTAGGATGCAAGGAGATTTTGATGTTTGAAAAAATCAACTATTCATAAGTTTGCGCGCTCCATATCATTAACCCCCAGTGTCATAATTTAATATTAAATTCTTAAAAATGTTATTTAAAAATATGTTTTTTTAATTGTTTTCGCAAATAAAAATATATATTGAACATTATTTGGCTGTACGGAGGGCAGACCTTCGCCTCGTGAGAAAAAAACCTGTGAGAAAAAAACCTCTGCAAAAAAGCGCGCCAATTTATTGCAAAACTGCTTTGTCTTTAGTAAATATTAATTTATAAAAATGAGATCTGATGAAGTTTATATTTATGTTTAACTTTTACTTTTTACCTAACCTCACATAATGCATTAAAACATTGTGTGATACGTGAGCGTAAAGGTTTATTTCGAATGCGTACCTTCAAAAACACTCGCTGCGCTGTTGGCACTTACTCGTAATAACCTATTGACCGCACTTGTATCATAATAGCAGTTTGTTAAACTAAGGGTTGAAAGGCACCCATTTCCATTCAATTTTTGGCCAATTGTTCGAGGCTGAAATGGGCCTTTCACCTTAATTAAACACTACTTTTCATTTCAAATTTGAGAAAAGTAAACTCAAGCCAAATATGAAAAAAATCTTACTATTATTCTACTTTTCATTTCCTCAGAAAAAACACAAATATGAAAAAGATTTTCCATTACAGCATTACAGTAGCCTCTTAATTCATTAAATCAGGCGTTCAATTTATCTCTGAATCACTTGATGAACTCATTTTATTAGGCATATAGTTTAATTAGCTCCAATTAGAATTTAAGCTTTCCCGTCTTTCATAGGGTTCCGTACTCAAAGGGTACAAACAGGCCCTATTACTGCGACTTCGCTGTCCGTCTATCACCAGGCTGTATCTTTTGAACCGTGATATTTAAAAAGATGTATTTATGTTGCCACTATAACAACAATTGCTAAAAAACAGAATAAAAAAAATTTTTGAGGGGGTTTATATTCCCATACAACAAACGTGAACAACAGGTAGACGCTTGAAATATTCACAGAATATTTAGTTATATATTCACTTTAAAAATAAATAGTTAAATTAAAATAAAACTATAAATAGAATCATGTGGACGGATGAGTCAAGATTTGAGCGAACGGGGGTTTTCAATATCCACAATTATAATATTTGGGCCGTTGAAAATCCACATGCCGCCAGATCTTCATCATTTCAACATCGTTTCAGCGTGAACATGTGGTCTGGCGTCTTGAATGGCGAATTAATAGGCCCATTTGAACTGCCATCCAGATTAGACGGCGAGACGTACAAAAGTTTTTTAGAAGATGATTTACCAATATTACTGGAAGATGTAAACCTTGAATTGAGAAGGACAATAGTGTTCCAGAACGACGGCGCACCATGTCATTACGCGGCGCAAGTGCGTCGCCATATAAACCAGACGTACCCCAGCAGGTGGATCGGACGACGAGGGCCAATTGCCTGGCCACCACGCTCGCCTGACCTCAACCCCATAGATTTTTTATCTGGGGCTACTTTAAAGAAATAACGTACGCCAGAGAAGCTTCAAGTGAAAAAGAGCTTAGAAGAAAAATTCGCGAAGTCGAAACCGCTGTAAGAAATAACCGCGAAGCTTTTAGGGAGTTAAGACATAATTTTTTGCGCAGGTGTAGATTGTGCATTTCTGTGGGAGGGCGAAATTTTGAAAATTTACTTTAAATAAATTTATCTTATTAACAATTAACTGTGTTTTACTCAAATCCATCATAACGAAAAGAAATTCATAGATTTAATTAAAATAAAATAATAATTTTTTTTCCTTAAAAAATGCCTTAATTTACTTTGAAGGTCAGTTATAGAAAATAAACCCCTGATAACCCTAACTTTATTTGGCCTTGTTTTAAAGTTCAATGTCTTAGGAAGTTTTTAAAATTACTTTGAACCCAAAATCTCCCCATTTAATTTTTTTTGATACTTTGAAAATTTGTGAGTACTGAGCTCAAATCTTAATTTTGAACTTTCGAATAAATTCTAAGTAAGTTCTGCAATTCCTAGATAAACCATATTTTTTTGGGGGTTAGGTAAGACTATGCTTATCACAAAAAAAATGAACCAGAAATGGTCAACCGAACGAGAAAAAAATCGAAAACTGATGTTAGGTGAAAATTACGAAAAAAATCATTAAAAAAATTCTATCTCAAAAACTACGAAAAATCGTAGAACATACATGGGGATGATTCGGATACTCCTCATCATAAAGTAACTAAATTTTACGTTTGAACGTCAACTCCCCGGCCACAATGTATAGTAGACGGGTTTTGCTTCGAATTTCTTCCCGTTATTATATGTCCCTCTGACTCCTATCCGATAAAGGCGTATTTAAGAAAGCCCTTGAAAGCTTATTAGCTTAAAGCAACTAGATCGCATCCTTTCTTATTAGATCTCACGACAAATTTAAGTCAGTAAGTTAAACTACCATCAGCGAGTGCTCTAAACAAGCGTTCACGGGTGCCCGAGGACATAGAGTTACTAATAAGAGAGCCCAACGCCGCACGACGACAACGTAACAATTATCTCTCTGCCAAAGACTAGACTCCTTCTACAAAAGTGTCAAGAAGGCTACAGGCGTACAAAAAGAAGTCATGAAAACGCGATGGAAGGGATGTAGCCTGGCCTCCAGGTTAACTGGAGTTGAAGTCGACACCTTGAGCGCCATACGTTCCTTCCAAAGACTAAATTAATTCCTGTGACGACGACTAAAAGGCAGACTGCTTAGAAAAAACTTAAAGTTGTAATGCTTCCTTAGCACTAAACCAGTAGACAACAATCATGACCGCAAGATAGACAATGAGGTCAAAAGTAGATGCCCTCTCCCGCCGCTTACCTCTTTACCTCCTGTCATTATAGACGAAGTTCTGTAGACTCTGTACTTCTGTAGATCAAAATTAAGTTTACCCCTGATTATTTATTAATAAGTATTTTTAACGGGGCGATGTCGAACTACATTTTTTTGCGACATCGTTAGGGTAAAAATGTCCTCAGCCCTCGTCATATAGATAATTTAGTTCACTGATCGTTTTGAGTAAACTTTATTAACGATTACTACTACCAATACTTCACAACGGTTTCTAGCTGTTATATTTATAAGCTGTTGCACATACACTAAGATCGCTCTCAACTGGTTTTTATTTTATGCACTTGCTAATAGTAGCTTGCGAGTGACTGTTGGGTTACAGATTCTACATTAATATTAGAGATCTAATGACAGCAGGAATGAGATCTAGCAGTGGTAAGCTGATTGTTTTAAGAGCTTTCTTGAATTTGTCCCAGCTTATCACAGTCTGTCGCAGTGGCTTCGTAGGCCAAGAGATTATTAGAGCAAAGTTCATCCAGTGAAGAGCGCAAACTTAGACTTATGTTCTGTAGAAACGCTATGTTGAGTGTGTCCAGCCTATGGTTGTCATTAATGGCGTAGTTAGTAGCAGTCATCATGGTAAAATTAAGTTTGTTTATGAGTCTGTCGAGAACGTTGCCTTCATTCTACTCAAGATAGGTGGTTTTATCGGAATCAGACGCGATGATGATTGGTTGATGGCTGGTCGGTCTAGCCTATTCGCTATTCTTACTCAGCATGCGGACTCCGGCCTGCTATACACATCATATCGCATAATGCATCTGCCCCTGAATTATATTTCCCCTTTTCTCTCTCTTTCTCATCATCTCTGTCGGTCTTTCTATCTCTAGGTAGTGGCATGGAATAAGTTTTTGAATATATATGTGAACATTTTAGGAGTAAACAGAAACAAAACTTTATATCGATAGCAAAAACATTAAAAAAAAAATTTTCAATGTTGGATTACAGCTAAAGTATTATAGAAACACAAATAATATGTCTTAGCTTTTTATAGGAAATTTATAAGTTACAGTTTTTGAATACACGATTTTATCGTATTAATAATTATTGCCGAGATATAAGCAAAAACCTGAAAAAGGTTACTTTTTTTCCAAGATGGCGGCACGAGCGCAACAGGTATCGTTGGGAACTTTTAATATATACAACGGGAGGTCTTAATGAACACGTACAACAAAGTTCAAAACTCTACCAATTAATGTTGTTTCATTTTCTAATTTGACTGGACTAGGAGGCTCCCATACAGCAAACGTGATTTTTTGCAGTTTTTATAAATAATGGTACGGAACCCTTTGTGCGCGATTCCGACTACCATTTGGCCGGTTTTTTCTTCTTCTCTTAGAAGCAACATTTTCTAGCGTCATAATGCCAGCCAGTATTATTAAGTGATAGTTATTGCTAGTTGATAAAAATAACTTACTAATATAAATTAATTTAATTGGTCATGATCTAAATTAATTTTAACGCGGTTTTCCGGTAGTATTAAACCACACATCTAGTATAATCTGGTATTTTAGGTAACATCACAAACATAAAATCTACAACCAAGATAAGCATAAATATACCTAGTATTAATCAAAGTGTGGCTGTATATGTGACTGACTTTGTCCAATGTAACAAAATTTTTCTTTGTTTACTTTTCAGCCCTAGGGCCGACATTTGCCACTTCCCACCCGCTTTTTTAATAATATTTGGTCTACTTTCAGAGTTTGAGAGATGCAAATAACAATTTTCTTTACAATTACTTGGTTATCTTTAAAACTGTAAAGATAACCAAGTAATTGTGATGATAATTGTTATTTGCATATATGTATGACCATATATTGTAATATACTGTATGAACTAGATCGTCAGGCCACCTAGTGGTTTGCCACTCCACATTGAATTTGAAGGCTCGTGGTCCACACTAGAAACTTTTATATTATAAAGCATACCTTAATTCTCTAAGGAAGGCCCCGAAGAAAGGGATGAGTCTGCACTCAGGCATGGCCAAGGCTCTACCCAATGCCCTTTCGTACTCCGCCGAGAGAAGAGCAGCTGACAAGAAGTCCAGGGCTGGGACAGGCTCATCTGATATACTAAACCAGAAAGATTTTAGCTTGTTTGATCTGTAAACAAAAAGTTTTAAGGTTTAGCTGAACAGCACATTCTAAAGTTCTAAATTGGAACTGAGTGCTCAGTGTAAGTTTCTATCGTAATTACTGTACACTGAGAAAAAATACATAAGATGTGAATAGTAATATTGTTTTTATATTTATTGTGTGTGAGTTTTTAATGTACTATATTATAGTTAACTAATACATTATTGTAAAGTCAACAAAATTCTAGATATAGTTTCAACATTTTTTTGTAAATAAAAAACACAACTTGTCATACCTAGTAACTATCACTTGAATTTAGTTGACTTTTGTATGGTGACGACTATTTTTTTTTTCTGTTGCTGCTAAGAACACTTAGCGGCTTCATCCATTATCGCGTTCATAGAAGCATAAAACAGTTTATCTAAAACTTAGCGCGCTAATTTTATAACGGCATTCATAATGTCGTTAGGCGTTAGCATTAAATGGTACACAATACCCTTGGGCACGCCAATGGTAGCGTTTATGGACTTTAAAACAATGTGATACAGTTGGAGTTAGACAATCTTCCTACAGGTAAACCTGATGAATAGCGCAATGCAATGCAGAAGGTTCAGATTGTAATTACAATTGCATTGGCATGAAAACATACGCTCCAGCGTTATGGTTTAATTAAATATGTGAAATTTGGAAAATATGTTGGTGTTTTACATACCTATACTACAATATCATTTTTTTTTTATCAAAAACAAAACAACCGGCTTTGAAAATGATGTACTAAAAAGGTAAAAATAATTACTTATTTCCAAAAATCAGATCTGAATTTACAGAGTGAAGTTAGTGTCAAGCAAGTTTAGTGTGTTATAAACTCTTAGGTACATAGACACCAACTTCAAACTGTAATATAGATCAGATTTTTCAAAATTAGTATTTATTTTTACCTTTTTAGTGCATCTTTTTTAAGCCAGTTATTTTTTTTAAGATTTTATTTATTACTTTTGAGTGACGAATTGCTTTTTTACAACAACTTTTCGTAACAACATTTTATACAATCATCAACATAAAACCAGTTGACACCAAAATCCAAATTAACACAAATGTTATATTTTTCTTCAAATGCTTAAGTTTTAAATTCAATACATTAATATGGGACCATTAATTGGTATCTCAGGGGTGGATATCAAAAAAAAAAAAGAATTTCTCGAATCGGTCCAGGCGTCTTCGAGTAATCTGGGAACATACATAAAAAAAAAGATTTTGGACGAACTGAGAAGCTCCTTCTTTTTTAAAGTCGGTTCAAAATCAGAGAAGATCGATGTCTAGCAGTGGACATCAAGTGCTTAAAGTATTTAGAATACTATAAGTAGAACATCTTTTCAAAAAACAGGTGACAAAAGTGTGTAGAGACGGTGCGGTTGGGAAGGTGACGGTTTCGTAGATATTGCATAATTTATTCTGTCAAGTCAATAATGGTTAACGAATATATTATCTCACTGGTTGACATAGACAAAGAGGCTGTACAGCGCATTCCCTAGACAGTTTCGAAGTTATAACAGTCGCAAAAGTGTGAAAGATAGAAAGCGGTTCTGTGGTCACTTGTCTCTAATTTTTTGTTTTTATTCTACAGAAAAAAGAAAGAGAATTGCAGCACATTTGGTTTGTCTTTTTCTAAAGTATAGCTAATTTTGTGAAGCTATTACGCAATCATAGGACAGATAACAAAGACTATGCTGGTTGACGTGATGTTTGTCCAAAATTATTTTATTTTCTTTTTATATACATTTTTGAGTTTTGGCCTATTTTTTTATTTGGCGACCATTTTGGATGCAATTTTTTTTTCTGTGGCTCAGTGGGTCATCAGTTGACTGTTAAATCGAGGGGCGTGGATTCGATAACCGCACAACACAAACATTTATGTGATAAACATTTGTGTTTGCCTTAACACTGGCTATTTTCCATGTATAATATGTATATACTTAAAAAAAAAATTTAGATATGTGTTCCTATTTCTGTTCGTTTTGCTTAGATTGGGAATGGCACTGTGTGTAATGTCCAAAAATATGCTATGAATTATATGCTATTAATAATTTGCTATTGAGTGGTCTATAAAGTCGGTACTGCTTACATCTTTTATTTTATTGTACTCATGTGGTGCGTATTCATAGCGTCTTCGCGGCGTCCATATTGTGCGCGTTAAGAGAGAAAGAGACAAAGTTACACTGAAAATGTTAACCACGCACAAAACGATAAACGAAATAGGGAAGGATGGAATGAATTTAGTCCTCTATCACCACTGACCTGTCACTCACCATTTTGATTTTATATAATGTGCGTGATCTTTGCAGTTTATGTATGTACGATGTTTTTTACAACTTGACTTTCCCTACTGGATTCTGTTCACGTTTTTAATTGGGACCTGGCTGTGTTTAATGGCCTGTGTACAATTTTTATGCTTTTCTTTCTGGACTCCCTTTATGTTATGGATTATTACCTGGCTGTATTTATTGGATTGTACTGAGTACAATTATTTTTATGACTTGGCTTTCCCTACTGGACACCGTTCACGTTGCTGGCTGTATTTATTGGACTCTTATTCGTTTTTGGCACGTGGACAGAAGAAGACCAGACTAGTTGTGTAGAAACCCATGCAATAAAGAATAAAAAGCATTAATGACAAATCTTTAGGACAATTCTTATTTTTCTTGTCAAGCTTTGCCTATCAAATTTCACAAAAAGATTGTAAAACATTATTCATACAACCGATAATTAAAACATACAAGAAACATTTTACTATATGTTTTTTGTCGTACTATGCAGACAAAATGTCGACAGATTTTTTAAATCTCATTGGTAAGAATGCGACATAAATATTTTCTACTCTGTACACTTCGGCAGGTTACGGGTTACAGACCTAGTTTTTTGCTTTTATAGACTTCCTACATAGTCCTTATATCAAAGATTAGGGTTTATTTTTGGCGAAAAGAAATCAGGTGTCGGAAGTTAGAAAGTGGCGTTAAATAGGGCAGTTGTGATAAAGGAATTAGCTCCCCCATCCTATTCTTCCCCATTACGTACATCGCTTCATTATTTGTGTGGCTTGGACTCTTTATCTTCTATCTACTCTTTTTCACGCACGTGAAAATGAAAATACTTTGGTCTTACTATTTCTATTCCTACTTCCCATTCTGTTTGTCGTTCCGACGTTGCTACGACTAAATCACTAAACTGATTTTGATCAAACTTAGAACAAAGATAGATTACCATTCGAGGATAGACACAGGGTATATTAGTAAGGTCGACGCGAACAAATTACGAGGAAAAGCTAGGTTTTTTTTAAAAAAAAGCCTGCAAAAAAATTATAGCATATATTCAGCTCGTTATACTGTAGTATGGTTACGGGTTAGACTCCTAATTTTTTCTTATGTAGACTTCTTATATAGTCCTCTAATTATTAACTAGAGTTAATTTCTGGCGAAAGAAAGAAAAACACCTGTCACCTGTCCATATATTTTTGGGCAATGGCTTTTCAGTTGCTAGTATGAGAGATGATATACTAACCGAGCGGGACGCGCTCTAAGTAATTTGCCTAAATACTGGTTACCGTGGGAAACAACTTCCTTTTAAGCTTTGTCGTCAAGTAAAAAATTTCAGAGTGTAAATAGGTACTTATGTTGGTGAAGTCGATAAAACTCCAATATTCCTTTTAAAGCACGCTTTTGAAGTCAGTTTAAAAGCAATTTGAAGTGGACATTGAAAAGCTCGCGGCGCTTTCGTTGCGACAAAGTTTTGTGAATGGAGTAGTGATGTCTTTATATCAAAGAAGAATATACCGATAAAATTTAATTGTTGTTATATTACCTTGATAAAATTACCTTTGGGTTCTGATGGATGAAATTTATTGCGAAAATTTGTTTAAAATATTTTGTTCAAAAATATTTTAATTAAAAGTTTTTTTTTCTTAATTTTTAGAAAACTTGTTTAAAAAGAGGAAAAACAAAAGAAATGACAGAGGACTTTAAAGCTAGTAACCCGCAAAACATATACCTATGAAAGTTAAAAAAACATAGTAACGTAGTGACCTTACCTTAGAAACAGGGATAGTTAGAGGGATGAATGTACATAGAATACTTTAATGGCAGTTCTTTCCTGAAGGAATCTTCCCACTAAGCAAGCCAAACAGGCAAAAAAATTGCTGAACATTACATTTGGGAGCTTTTTAGTTTCAAATGCAAGGTTACAACATTCCAGTAAGCTATCAGCAACCCCAAAACAACCAGAAGTATCCCCTGTAACTTGCCCAGTCCTGATCACTGAAATTTATCATAACTTTAAAATGTAATGTTGCATTAATATGATAATTGTAACGTTTGAGTAAGTTACTAAGTAAAGTTTTAGTAAGTTATAATTAAATATTAACACTACTTTAAATATGTGAAGTAACATAAAGTTATGGTGCGAATGTTACATAAACGTTAGAATAACTTTACTGTAAGTTTGAAATTGATTATTGCAAAAATAATTTTATCAGAATTTATATATTGCTGGCGATTTGATCCGAGCACAGTTACATTAATTTGTTTTGTTAAAACTTTTAATCAGTTATTGCGTCAAAGTCTAAAATTTCCTAAACTGTCTAATTTGTAAGGTGTATTATTATATCCAACAATATCTTTTACACATACCACTTGCGTAGTATATATACTTTTATCTATGGAATAACTTTTAAGAATAAAGAAAATTGTGATCGATGAGTGTCGAACCTGCGACCCTGTGCATGGTAGATGGCCGCTCTACAAACGAGCTACGAAAATTTATTGCTTGTTATCTTCCCGAACATAATAGCTTTTTACTTACACTAACAAACCTTAGGCTTCTGAAGAATGAAAACAGTTTTTCAACGTCTGTTAACTATTAAGTTATTGAAAAATAAGTTATCGACATCTCCCTGCTCTATTGAGCTGTAGAGAGGCGCGCATTCAACTGAAAACTGCCGATAAAACTTTAACAAATACAAAGCATAGCTGAGATTTACAGTAACACGGCTTTTGTTTTAATTCTATAGTTATTTTTATAAATACTTAAAATTATTTGTTAATGCTTACAGTGGAACATCGATAAATGGAACTAATTTGGGGCTTGAATACTTATTTAAGCGCTTAGTTTGCAACATTCTGGGTCCCTTAAGTGGTGTCCACCTTGTGGCAAGGGGAGGGGGGGTGCCAGTCCACCAGTCCGGTGTGAAACCAAGAGACACCTACGTACGACAAGGTCAACAATGTATATGTTAACTCGTACGGAGTGGAGCCTTCGAGTTCAGACTCTACTCTGCTATCAAAGACCATCAGCAGATGCAGAGGTAGGTGGCTGAGACTGGTGACCTAGACGGCGTCTAGTAGCTTAGCTAAGCAACCGGTTGTCAAGTGTACGTCAGCTCTTAACACCCCAGGTGTAGTCAAAGAAAATCTTTAGAAGCTTTAAATAAGGTATAAATATCTATATAGATAAGTATAATTTAGGTAAATTACAAACTGTCCTGGCATGAGGTTAAATCTTTCGACTGCGACTTTGCTGATTAAGAAACTCAAAAAGTATACTGAAATGGCTCTTAAATACGGGAGTAAATCAAAATTAATTGTTTTAGTATGGCCTGCCAATATTTAGCTTAGAAACAACCTGAAAGAGCATTTGAAAGTAGTAGTTAAGTGCATATTCAACTCAACTAACAGGCGATCCACTGCGTTTAAATTTAAAGTTAAAACACTTTTATTCAGTAAGTATTATTTAAAGACACTTTTAAAGCTGGCAAATAATCTAAATAATTCCAATCAGCCCGCACGTCTTTAAAAGAAATTGAGACACACTCTTTTGTAATAATGATACGTTAAATATACAACACACTCTTCAAAAGACGCCGCGGCCTTTATTATGTCCTATATGTTTTATTATAGCCGATAAAACAAAGCTAGTAAAAATTTCGCTTTTCAAACTTATTTAAAAATAGTTTTTTAAATTTCCTGTTTAGAGTAACATAAATAAGTGTTTTGAATAAATAAGAATATATTTGAATAAGTGGAAAATATTATATCTCTAGTTAAAGGCCATTTCTATCGTATAGGTAAAATTCTAAGCTCTTCCCCGTGCCTGGGTTTCTCTAAATAACCCTCCATCTATACTTCATAGGTTGATGCAGGACATAATGTTCGCTAATTAATCTAGGGATTTAATGGGTCAATACCCTTAGAACACTCTTAAGTATGGATTATGTCAATAACTTGTTAAAGAAAAAAAATGTTATGATTTCTAAATTCCAACTCTGCATTACTTTGTACACAGGAAAGTCTACGGTTCTGCAATGGGATTGTTATATGGGCTACACCGATATAGCTCGTAAGCATGCCTTCAATTTCTACCTAAATGCAAGTTTCTATGCTATCTTACTTACTTACTTCTATGCTATTTTACGACATTTAATAATGCAATGTTTACAGCTTCTAAAGACTTCTTATAGATTTAAGATAGTTCAGTTGAGATCGGTTCTAATTAAACGCAACATGATGTGCGGCGTTTGTTTTTGTATAAACCTGAAACGCGGCGTTTTTACGAACTAGTGTATATAATAGAAGCTCCTCTGTATTCGAATCACGCTTCGAATATTTACAAGAGCAGCTTTGGGAACCGAAACGACTCGACTTCTGGAATTAAAACATTTCTCATAATTATTATGAGGGTTTTATTTGTGTTTAGGACATTTTTGTAGGGAATCGGAATATCTCAAGCTAGGGGTGCCATTTGTAAAAAAAAAATGTGTATATTAATACCCTCGCAGCCTAGTTGGTAGTGCAGCCTACTGCTGTGCAGAGGGTGTGGGTTCGATTCCCGCACTGGACAAACATTTATGTGATAAACATTTGTGTTTGTCTTGAGTCTATGTGTAATACATATGTAGTTGTATCCGTTGTTTGGTCACCATAACACAAGCTCTGCTTACTTTGGGGCCAGATGGCGCTGTGTGTAATGTCCAAAAATATTTATTTTTATTCTAATATTTGTATATTATTAGAATAATAGAATTATTTTAATTAATACAACATCTGTTCCTCGGACCCCGTCAGTTCGCGTTCACAATAAAAAAGGCTATTTCAGTGAATGCCATTTTAAATCATGATATAAGGGTAATCTAGCAAAAATAGTCTAAATAAAAAAAAAAAAAAGATTTCACATTTGTTTATTGGAAATGATATCCGAAGTTAAGCAACATCAGGCTTGATCAGTCATTTGATGGGCGACTGCTTAGCGGCACACTTTGTTTTTGTTCGGGAACTACGTGAATGGTGCAACGGAACCCACAGTGCGCGAGTTCCATTCGCACTTGAGCGATTTGTTTTAATTTATACTGTTCGTAATTAATGTTTAGTGATTTAGTTAATGATAGTGTATATATTAAAAGAGGTAGATATTGGACTAGCATACAAAAACTGAGGTGGCAAAATTAAGATATTTGTCGTTATTTGATTAACTCACATGTCACTTTCTTAATATTTAATTTTGAACAATATGAAGGTACCGTACCTTTACTTAAATATCATTAAATTTCGTCCTTTTTTTTAGGTTAGATAAAAAAAATTTATAAAAATATACAAAAAGCGATATTTAAACATTTACCGTGACGTAGAAAGGTACCGGTGGAGCGTAAGTTCATAAGGATCCATTCATACTTATGATTGATTTACTTTGTCATTTTGAGTTACAATTGAAAAGGATTCTTAGGTACAAGTAGGAGAGTCAAGAACTGGCAAAGAAGTATTTTCCGGTACCTTGTTTTTCATTTTATCACTCACTAGCTTTTGCTAGCAGCTCCACCCGCACTAAATTCGGTTATCGACGTGGGATTTCTACAGCAATTCCTGAATTATAGTAGGAAAGTTTGCTAAAGCAAGCTAAAAAGGTAGCTATAGTTCGTTCGTAAAATTCGGTTAAAGTTATTTCAACGGGAACTAGAAAGTAGCCTATGTCCTTTTCCGTATCTTTAACTATCCATGTATGGTACATTTCAGATCAATTGGATGCTCCGTTGCTACGCGAAGGAATGACAAATAAACGAACTCACTTATGCTATTATTATATAATATAATTTATATTAGTATGGATAAAAAAATGTTGATTCACAACTTATAATTAGTCCAGATAAATTTTTTCAGCAGCAGTGCTGCAGCGATATGGGCTCACCACTTGAAGTAAAGGGTTTGGTGACAAAAGGCTGGCCCATTTATTATGATGTGGGTGTATGTATTCTAGCTGCTGGTTACTCCTCTCAGGGGATTGTAACCGTAAAGATATACACACATTCACATCCAATACCATACGTGCGTGGCAACGGTAATGGATTTTAATTGATGAATACATGGTCAGAACCCATCGATTCTTGATGTTCCGCAACAATCTTCCAGAACCCTCCCTTCCACCAAAGTGCGTTACGAGATTTATTTATGTTCTCTGTGATTTATCATTAGATATGGATCCAAAATTTGGCAATTGAATTGTGTTGGTAATGGATTTGAAAGCGATTCCCATCCATGTTGGAGAAGGTTGTAAGTCACTTGAGCAGAGACGTGGGCTGCGGCTTGTCGATTAAAAAACTAAAATAGACACCAATGAAGTCAAGGGGAAAAGCTTCTATATGTATATATTTTTATTGAAAGTCATTATTTTCTAAAGCTCTTAGCGCAAACCATAAACAAACCCCAAGCACGTTCCTATTTCGATCTAACGACAAGATTGTACCAAAGGGCGTTGTAAAGTCCTAACAAGAGACCTACGAAGTAAATGTTAACCGTGACCAAATGGTGGAACTACAATAACTGCTAAAACATTCAATCTTTTTTAATGTACACTAGCGCCAATTCCCTTTACTTTATAAAATAATGGCAATGTTATAACTTTTAATGAAATTTAAGCTTTGTTTTAGAACTGTTTTCCAGTTACAGAAAGTTTAAGTTAAAAGCTGCTAGCACTCTGTTGTCACTAAGTTTTAACTTAAAATTTAGTACTTGCTTATATCCATTTGAAAAAATAAAGTTAAAACAGTGATCAAAATGTGTCCAAGATTAATATTTCCAACTAGCATTTTCCCGTGACTTCTACCGCGCGAACTTTTAAAAGAAAATGGAAAGCTTTTAAGTCTCATACAAATTTTCATTCCCTTTTTTGCTTCTAGGGGATGATTTTCTAAAAACTGTGAAACACGTCAATTTTAATTTTTCACCCAAAAGTCAAGTACTAATTTTCAACCCCCATTTTAACCTCAAAAATTTTACCAAATCCTTTCTACGCTATATAAGGAACTATAGCACGTTTCTAGACCGAACGGTGTGTTGATATGTCATTGAATCAGTCAATCATTCATTGATTTTTTTCTTTTATAAGTATAGATTTGTTATTTTACGAGAACAGGTAAAGAAAGAAAATTAAGGCTTCCAGGTACGTTAACAACGTAGGTATTAAAGTAATGCGTTATTATTATTAGTACATTTGATATATAAAATTATAATGACACGCTACAAATATAACTCTATTATGTTCTTACGTCTTGCGATATTCCGTTATCTCTTCTGAGTAAATACAACTGAGTTGATGTAATGTTAGCTGCTGCCAGCGGTCTTAGTAGCTAGGTCCTCCACAGTGTGTGGTTTAGATTCTATAGATAGTAACTCGATGGTATTTTATTTTTTATTGAATAGTAGTAGAGGGAACTTTTCTGTGCAAGTGTCCTAATGTAAATTTTCTGTATTATAGATATGTAGGGGAGCGAGGGGCTTGTCCTAACAGGGCAGGTGTAAGTAGTAAGAGGCTCTTAATTAAACTATTTATTTTAGGCTTCTTTTATTCCAGGTAATGTTAAATTATAACTTCGTATAGTTTTGGTTAGCATAACTATTATTGAATAATTTCAAAATTTCTATGTTTTATTTTTATTCAAATTTTTCTACCTCTAATAAAGTGCAACAGATTTTAAGATTAGTTGAATTATCTTCATAAATTTTAAATAATCATACCATGGGGTTAGTCGTAAGAAAATCTTGGGGATTGTTGTAACACGCTACAAGCTACATCGTATCCAAAGATGAACTCTTAAATACGCAACTAGTGTCTAAAAAATTAACATTAATAGCTTAAATCTTTTAACTAAAATTACATAGTACTTATAAAAGAACGTAATTTCTTTTTCCAATAAATAAAAAATGAATGCTTGCAAGTTTCTTATTTTTGTCTTGTCGTATTCTTGTGTTTTACTATCTTCAGTACTTGTCCCAGTAGATGTTAAAACTTCGCTACGTATGGGGTAACTTGTAACACCGTACTTTCTCTAAAAAAATGTTATTTGTAAAATAATGACCAATAGCTATGATATTTTGCTGCGTGATTAGATGAAGGAAAAATTACAGTATCAATCAATGTGCACTTGTAGTTGTAGTAGTAGTAATTCGACCAATAAATCTGAAGATATAATCGTTTTTCTAAAAAAATGTCACAACAAGCCCCTCGCTTCCCTACTTATTTATAATCAGCACAGTCATAAGACAAATGATTTTTATTATCAACATCAGCTATTGAAGAAAAAAAGGTAAATAATTTATTTTAAACCAAAAAGTACCGTTTCTACCATACTATAAACTAAATAAAGTTAACAGATCAGACGATATAAACACAATATAAGTTTTTAAATGTACGCGTTCCATTACTTATTTAAAAATAATAAAACGGGATTTAACGCGTCATTTGGCAAAATACCTTTTTCCCGACGTTTGCTAGTCTAGCCGTGACCAAGGCTGGTGTAACCCAGCCGAAACGTCGGGAAAAAGGTATTTTGCCAAATAACGAATGAAGTGTTATCGCAATAACGCATGTGATACTATCGACCTAGAACAGGTACCGATATCTTCATTTCTGATATCTGGTTCTGTTCAGGAACCGAAAGCCAAAAAAAAAAAAAATTTTGGTGTTATACTTTTACATGTAAGAAATCTTTATTTTTCTAATTAGGTAGCAATTAATGGCACAGGGGCCTTAACTAGCGTCCGAAGGTAAGCTGCGTTTTTAGTCCACATTAATGAGGGTCTCTAGTAGTAACCTGTCCATTTCACAGCATTTCTATGGGTACCTATTTCCTTTGCCCGTAAGACGGAGTAGATAGGGTTGGTAGTGTTGGGCTTTGGAGTCTAGGATGTGAAGTGGGGGACAGAATGGACCGGTACCTGCACCATTTAGCCAGCAGGATGACAGATATATACAAGTGTAAATATATATTAGAAGAGAGCAACGTCTTTTTTACTTGTCTCTTATTTATCTGGTTGTGGCACCAGGGTCGCATTAGAACTACTTTTTTTGCTTCAGGCGCTCTATAATTTTATTGATTTTCTATTTCAATATTAGTTTTTGGGTCAAAATTCCACAAGTAGTCCCAAAATATTTTTATTTAGGTCTGTAACTCAATCCGTTAACCAGTTAGAGACCCGTGACATACGGAAAGTCGGACAGACAGAAAGAAAGGAAAGTGACAGCAATAGTTTTTTCAAATACACATTTTTATTTGTATAGGTAAAATCTTTTCAGAATATTACTTCAATTTAATGTCGCTAGATGGCGATGTATAAAAAATTAATACCATATGGTTATGTATTAACTAAACCTTTATAAGCACTTTGTCCATTTATTAATTATTAAATACCTATATTCCACTTCAAAAATATATTTAGAAAAGTCGATCCTTAATGAGAGACTTCAGAATATTTTTCCTTTTCTAATGGTTGAAGAACTCGGAACAGAGCAGCCAACCGCCTATACTCACACGCGTTATATCAGCATAGCTAAGATTTTCCTAATCTATACATTATAATATGCATGTAAATAACATATGGTATGTGTACTTACCAGTTAAAAAATGCCGTTTCAAACCAGGTAAACTACTAAATGTGTACGACTAAAAAATCTTGGCACACCCCTACAAAAAATCACAATGTACCCACGCGTGTGTGTGTAAGTTCTAAGCAAAACCATGTCAATAAGTATGTGTTGGTAAACAACGAACGAAACTATGCGCATAATACACATACATACACAACAGATCGATTATATAGAATAACACAGTCTCATGAAATGAGTAGGGGTGCGCCAAGATTTTATAGACAGTGTATACCGTATGGTATTTTTTACAATAAAATAACATTGCAGTTTTTGATATACTTTGTTTTACACAATATTATTAAAAGTATTGCCAGACGCATTAAAACCACGTGAAAAAATAAAAGAATTTATGTACAGTATAAATTATTAATAAATAATACTTAGTGCTAGGCGCTAAGCCACCTGCAGTGCGTTCGCGACATAAAAGATTATGGGTTTACTTTACACGATCTTCCAGAATTCCAATAGCAACTTTGTGTCTTACAGGTAGTTAATTCTGAAAGCCAATTTTAATCATAAAGTCCCTCGGCGGCGATTATGAATTACAACAAGTAATTCATAACCGCCGTCAAAGCACTATCATCGATATGAGCACTATAAATTAGTACTCTTTCACATGGTTTTTGGAGACCTCAATTTTTATAAATCGCGCTAATATAGGTAAACTGAACCATGTTCCCGTGGAAGTGACGTATGTCTTATAAGAGAACATTATATGTCTAATCTAATTATTTTTAAGACCGTTTTATGTATGTATATATATATTTTTATGGATTGTGATCAAATTGGATAAGGATTGTAACTATATCAATTGATACACCCTAAACTGTATTGATCACTTAACCAGTCCACCTCATGATTGCCTAACACCCGTAATTCAAACTTTCCTTCAAACTAAGCAAATCCGTTTGACGTTCTTTTTGGGAATCCTTTATAGGGTTACGTAGCCAAATGAATTAACATAACACTAACAGACGTCGTACTAGTGTCCACACGACTGTCAGAGTTTTCAGGGCCTCTGACTTCGCTCAACAAGTTGATTTACGTACTGTTTTAAAATATTTTACATTCTTACTTCATATCTACGCCCACGCGCTGCAGTTATATTTATACAGTGCAACAAACTTTTCTGACGTGGTGGTCAAATATCAAAATTTAAAGTATAATGGTGTGAACTTACACGACACTAGCGACCACACACAGAGTCACAAAATATTGTTACACTGTAAAATAAATGGCTACATTTATAATTGCACTATTCTCTTTATCCTATGACGATATCACGCCTATACAGAATAATGTTTGAAAAAACCTATTTCAAATTAGGACAAACAGAAACATCCTAAATTGTTTTTCGTTCGTGACACAAGACAAGCATGTGACAGCTTGTCATATTAACATTAACTTACATCCGTCCCTTCGTCCTTTGTAAAGCTTGTTAAATTTAAAAGCTTGAAGCTCCACACCAAAAACAAATGCGTTCAAGATGGGTTAGAATCTGGTCGAAGTAAATTAAAAAATACAGTTCTAAGGCGAAATAGGGTTAGCAATAAAGTTACAGTTCTAGTCCGAAATAGGTTTAGCAATAATAGAGAAAGTCCTAAATATAATCCTGATCCTAACTTTGATATAAATTTGTGGAAACCTGTTTGTTTGTTATTGCTGATCGTAGCTACTTAGTTTTTATGTGAACCTTTTGTAAAAAATATATTAGCCGACTTCAAATTAATCCTTTTTTTGTTTTCAGAGGATTTGAAGTCGGCTTGTATATTAGTCAAATGGACGAATGATAAGAAAGAAAGGATAGGAAACTACAAGGGTTCAGTATTTACCAAATATCTACGGAAACCTAAAAACAAATGATTGAAAATACATCATTAAACTGTAAGCATGTCTACGTAGGTATATAAGTACATACCTACCGCTTAAGGACCGACGGGCAGATATGACGAAACTGTAAAATGGCTAATGTTTTTTTACCCTAAATGGAAGAACGGATGGACGTAACAAAATCCGTTTTTGCCATGTGACCCTTATATTTGGCAAACAGATGGTCGGACAGATATGACGAATCTAAAGATTAACTAAAAAAACATTCGGTTTTAACTACGGAACCCTAATAATCAAAAAGTCAAAATCAGTTTTTTCTTGTAATGTCAAATGCATTATAAAATCTGAAAATGGTCATAGAATTTGCTAGGGCTATCCTGCACTTCGGTAAAATGCTGTGCGTTTTTTTAGGGTTCCGTATCCCAAAAGTAAAAAAGGAACCCTTATACGATCCGTCCGTCTGTCTGTCTGTCAAGACCCTTTTCGTCAGGAACCCGTGAAGTTATCAAGTTGAAATTAATATGAAATACTAAGGTCTACGATCCCTTGAAATTATAAAAAAAAACAATCTTCTAAGTCAACGCAATAAAAAATACGGGCGTAAGTATATGGCCATTTTTTTTTGTCACATATTTTGGCACTTACAAATTAATCAAGACTCATGGGGTACTTCTCGTTGTCCAAGAATCATAAAATTTTACACGAATCAAGATCATCACAAATAAAGGAAAAAATACGAAAATTGTTAATTTAATAAGATATTAAAAAGAACGCGTGGGGAGGTATCAAGTTGAAATTAATATCAAATACTACTGTCTAGTTGTAAAAAAATCAATGCAATATAAAAATATGCCCAAAATTCAGTCATTTTGTCGCATATTGTGACACAAATAAATCAAAACCTATGGGGTACATCCCGTTGTCTTAGACTCATGAAATTTGATACGAAGCAAGGTCTTACATCACAATTATTGTAAAGAAACCGAAATTTGATAATTTATAGTTATCACATATTAAATAAAAATGTTAATCTGTCTGTCCCTCAAGACCCTTTTACTCAAGAAAGCGAAGAAGGTATGAAGTTTAAATTAATATCAAATGCTAAAGTCTACGGTCACTTAAAGTTGTAAAAAAATCAAGGTTCTATCTAATCAATGCAATAAAAAAAGAACGAGTTGCACTCCGGGAGTGCCGGCAGAAGTGAAAACCTTTACACACGATTCGAGCTTAACACTCAAATATGTCACAAGACTTGTCTTTGTCATTGTCAAGAAATAATAATGTTTGTTTATATACTTTTTTGACGTAGTATATTTGACATCGCAATCTGTCATAGAATTCAAATTCATAATCGCGAATACTAAAAATAAAAATTATAATAGGCGTGGCATTACGGTTTCCGTATTTTACAAAGACAAAGATGCACTATGTTCACTTTCCAAATTTTAAACACTTTATATACACGAATTTTACGAATACACAGCAGTATGGCCACTTCACAGACGGTCGAGCCATCAGCTGTCACCATCCATGGATGCGCGTAGCACGCTGTAACATAAACACACACGACCATTCGCGCAAGCGCCCTGCGCCGCCTAAACGAAACAGCCGATTACGCCGCGCCGTAGAAAGAGAGGGGGATACTCGCTCTCCTACGCCGCGCCAGCTGGCTACTCTCCATCCGTCTTACGCATTTTCACGATCAGGACACGTGACCTGACGCGAGTTTATAATTTTTTACCCATACCAAAAAAAGTGCACAACGTCGCTAAAGAAGTTTTCACTCATCACAAATATGCCCATAATAATATCATTTTCTTCGCATATTGTGACACAAATAAATCAAAACCTATATTTTCTTCAAAAATCCAAAAACTGATGATAAAGGCATAGACCTGTGAGACTTAATCTCATGATGGAAGAGAGAAGGAACCCTCTGTGCGCGAACCAGAGTCGCACTTGGCCGATTTTTTTTTAATTTTTAAGGTAATCCTTCCTAAATTAAAATGGGACCAAACTGTGAGTTAATCCTTCCCTATTCATAAATTTTTTTCTAATCGGTTTATAAATTACAAACATTAAAAAAAAACACAACAAAATTAAATTATTCTGATGGGCTGCTCCAAGTAGACTCTTTTTTCAGAGACCGTCAGCTCTCTATCAGCTACTCGACAGAAATTTTTTCTACATTTTTTCTGAGCTCTTCTTTGCTTCCGAGGGCACAATAAACTGTCGGTAATGACGGTTGTCACACAACAGCAGTCGTTAAGCCAATCTTTGGGCATTGTAAGCGGTTTAATAGAACATTGTGGATTAGGAGTGAGGGGGAAAATACTAACGAAAGGCTATTTGGAATTTTAATGACTCGAGTTTGTGATTTCCGTGACGCTCGTGTTACACACAATGTTTTTAATCACATTTGCGAGTAACCAAATAAAAAATAAAAACCAAACAAATAAATAAACTCGCCAAAATATAATTGAAATGGCGGGAATAGAGGTAGAGAAAACAACGCATCCACCATACCTAAAGGTTGTATGAATAAAAGTTTTGTTTGAAGTTAAAGCTTGTGGCTCACTTGTACAGTGCGCGTGGTTCGTGTTTTGAACAACGACACATCGTAGAATATGTGCGTCATTACCGCCCATGGGTTCTATGAACGCACGCTTTGCTTAGAGAAAGTAAAATTTACAAAGAAAAAGCACGTGAGTGTAGTTAAGGTCTTATAGCACCCACTTTACCTGCACATAATGACACTGTTTACAAGTAAGTGTGATGAAAATAAATTAACTTACTTAAACCAAAGTATATAGAGCTTGCGCGGTGGCGTGCCAGTAAGTAGGTTTACTTTAATACATGCCTCAGATCATAGAATTTTAACGCAAAAATCGGGCAGGGTTGTCGTAGGCTCTATCTCATTTTTTCCAAGCTTTTAAGGATATTAATATATATTATAGGTAGGTAGTTACAAAGAGGCCTGACACTAGGTAGTTTAAGAATATACCTGGGCACTTATATGTACTTTATAAAAAGTAAGCATTATGTTATACCTACCAATAACAATAGGAAAAACGAAAAACAGGTAGATCAGGCCAATTTCAGGAAATACGTAGTACGTAAGTAATACCTAGTAAGTATGTCAAAAAGATTAATGTGATAAATGTAGTACCTATTATTTATTTATCGCACTACATTATATATATTGAAATAAAATTAATAAATAATTATAGGAACCTGTTACGATCCCTAGGAAAAAAGATTTATTTTAGTGTTGGTCATTTTTTTGCTTGAACACATATAGGTACTGCACGCACATCGTGTTTTTGACATTTTACAAATGAAATGCGCACGACTGCCGCCGCCGGAGAGGCGAGGCGTGTGCGACCATAGATTAATATATGTATACTGGAAATATGCGACTGTTAGTCCAACCATGATTAGGACTCCACCAGTTGACGCGCTGTGCGGTGGACGACACCCGCTCCCCAAAGACTACAATATATATAGTTCACGCGCACTAAAAATAGTATTGATAGAGGTCACTGTTTTCGTTATCGTATTTCGTATATCGTTTATTACTCAATTTATACACAAAGATTAGTAAGGCTATGTAGTATGTACCATGACATAAAAATGCTGACTACATTTCTGAACGTGCTAATTTTTACTTCGGTGTTTACTTTTGATGAAGTTTCATAAATTTGATTCCGTCTGATGTTTTTTCCGATAAAACTGTGGTTGTTTTTGAGATTCTACGCTTTTATTTGTGTACATCTAGCATTGCAGTGTAAAGTTGAAAGTGTTTTATTGTAATTAGAGATCAATGTAATCGTATTCTAAGAAAAGTAATAGATAAAAATGTGGTTTTGTTTCACTGAGTGTGTAACCTACATGGTACTAACTAGTACACACGACTGAATTCTTTAGTTTATCATTAATTGAAGTTAAAAATGTTTCAAAGGTCATAGGGTTAAACTTTGGCATGTAGCCATGTTTAAATACGTAGAATAAGCAATCTAGGTAGAGATAGATGACGCTACTGTCTATGGGAAAACAAATATCACGAAGATAGCTGTTTATTTCCTTGTATAATATATTGTATAGTCTTTGCGCTCGCCAACCGCACCGCATCACCGCAACGATGCTAACCGTTTGGCCCGAGTTGATATACTTCATACACACTCAAGATACTTTGCCTAAACACAATTATAATGGCTGGAATAGAAGCAGAGGCAATAACGCCACCGCCGGATGGTGTTAGATATCTAGAGAATTTATGAATTAAAGAGTTTTGGCTAAGGATAAAACATGTAATTGCTCGCTTGGCGCGTATTTCATATTTTGCAGCTGTTCTTTATACATACTTTATATAATAGACGCGTTATGACCTTGGCTTCTATGAACTCCCGCTTTGACTTGAGGAAAGTAAAATTTGCAAAGAAAAAGTCCGTGGGATAATTAAGGCTTTAGTACCCGCTTAGCCTGCAGGTAATGACATTATTTACGAGTAAGTATGATAAAAAAATTCTTACAGTCGAGTGGCCACAAATTGGACAGTGTCTGCCAAATCACGTTACGACAGCTTTGTAGAATATGTCTTGAGCCCCCTTTCTCTAAAGAGACGCCTGTGCCCATGCAATGGAGATAAACAACGGCTAAGATAAAGTCAAAATAAGAAAGGTATAGCAACTTCTATACTACTTAATTCTGTAGAAAGAAAATAGATGTTGAAAACATTCTAATAAGTTCAGAGTATTCGCTGCCTACATTGCTCTACAGAACAGTGAAAACTATGGGGTAGGCTTACATTTTATTTCTAAGAAACGATGGAGCAATATTTAACAAGTTTCTCGCACACTACACATTTTTCGATATTTTGATAATTACATGTAAGACTAACAACTTTTTCAAATTTTTTTTTTGCGAAAAAAGAAAAATATCAGTTTTAATTGAATAATCAATATTATATTGCATGTAAAGTAAGTATAGGATTTTTCCTATACTAAATCAAATGCAGTAAGTCTTTTGGCTAAGATGACATACGTTGATAACCATTATAGCATTAGGGAGTATTTTGGATTGTATGTTTGACAACAATATATAATCATTGAAAATCAAAATTTTCAGAGCAATGATGCAGTCATTAGTCTCGAGCCAGAACTTGAACCTGCCTTTCCTTACATTTCGTGTAAGTGCTCTACCAATTGAGTTATCGAGGCCCAAGTCTGGCTGATGAATCCCAGCTATACTTTGCTCTGGAAATACGCTCGTTGCAAACGTCATATACAACTCCTAGTAACTAATAAAGTCCTAGTACATAAGTCTCACACAAAAACACAAAAAAAAACAATAATTATAAATTTTAATTGTAATTATTTATTATAATTATTATTATTATTGCACTACTAGCTTCTGCTAGCGGCTTCGCCCGTCGTAAATTTCGTTATCGGCGTAGGTTCTTACGGCAACTCCTCAATTATTTGTGAACGAAACCATAGCGCGATCTAATTCGACGCCAACGTCGTCTAGTTAGCAAATAGGAAACATTTTTATATGGTCAAAAATTATAACACATCTTAAGTTATGACTTTACACGATTTTTTAACATAAAATAAATGGCTATGTGTGAGTAGAAAAAATCTAGCGCGACAGAAGCAAGTCAAATATGCGTCAATAGATTACACGTTGTTACAAAATGCGTTGAAGAAATAAAGGTTCACTGCTCGTTCCCCGTAGGCGATAGCGTGATAATACGTAGCCTATATGTTGACCCGACTTCTTAATAATATTCGTGCCAAATTTGACGTAAATCCATGCAGTACTTTTTTAATTTATCCCGGACATACATACAGACAAACAGATAAACAGACAAAAATTCTAAAAACTATATTTTTGGCTTCGGTATCGATTGTAGATCACACCCCAAGTATTCTTTTAAAAAAATATTCAATGTACAGTTTTGACTTTCCTACCATTTTATTATATGTATAGATAATAATGCCGTAAGAGACAGAAAAAAGGGGTATAGTAAGTAGCATTATCCTAAAAGAACAGTTTTGGAATTACGTATTTTTTGACAACCCTATTGTGTAGGGTTTACACTCTATTTAGGTCTATTTACCCCTCAGTCGTCCCTAATCTTGTCGAGGAACTTAAATTTATATAAAACAAAATAAGGCTCTATGCGGTAGGTATACTTCACTATTCTTTTTTTGTCTGACATTTAATGTATTTGATGTTGCCAGTGTTTAAAAATATGATTTTCTATTTAAAAGCAATAAAAACCAAATGAAAATATTTTAAAATCAAACAACGTACCAGGGGAATAAAAAAAAACCGAGTATGTCCCTTTTCAACCCGTTTTACGATACGTATGCTTATTATGACACAACATATAAGCAATGTTGAGGCTAAGAAGGAAATAAGAAATTATATAAACGAGTTACGTATGCTTCTTGACACAACACATAATGAAAAATGCGGTCTGTTCGTGTGTTTACAGGTTCCTAACCCTTATTTGAGTGAACAATATTGAGTGGCGGTTTATGTATTTTGAATTATATTTTTTTAATTTTAATTACTTCTTAAAAATATTTTTGAGAGAAAATTACTCAGTACGAAAAAAACAAATATATTACTTTTTAATTATTATATATTTTTTTAAATTATTACGTTTCCATAGTTTTTAATTTGACTGTAGTTTAGTTTTTAGGGTTTGCCCGTTTGTAGATTACTAATCTCTATTCGGTTAACGGATTGAGTTACAGAACTGAAATTTAGATGTTTTGTGTAGAAGTTGACCGAAACCGAAAATTCTATTTAAAAAAAAGTAAGTAATTTTTCTTACCCTTGCATGCGGTGTATTGTATGGAGCTCAAAGGGTAGAGTTTAATTTTTACTATTTTTTTTGTATTAAAAAATAAATAAAGTGTTTAAGCCATTTTTCTTACGGTTTGATTTTGATGACCATTCCCTTTACAATATCAGACGAAAACAAATATATTTTGCAGTCCCTTCTCTTAGAACAAAATTTTCCAATCGCTTCTTTTTATTGGTCGGACGTCTTATATATAATATAAAATAAATATGAACAAAGAATTAAATTTATACAAAAAAATAAGTACAGCTGCAAAACGGCTATTTAAATTGGTTACTTTCATTGTACTATAACGACACGGAAAATGTACTTAAAATAAAAGGTTAAGATATAACATTTTTGTACACTCTTAGCCCAGTTACTTCACACAACACATGTGTTTCCAAATATATATTTGTAAGAAAACTTAAACACAACTTCAAATTTTTCATTCACACTGCAAGCGCACCCTCAAACACACATATATCATACACACGCGTTTATATACAAAGTCATCTACACCAAAGACTAATTAAGAAATTTAAATTATTTATATCGTGTATTTTACCCTGTGTTACTTTTTGTTGCCAGACTTCGGCGAAGCAACGAAGGTTATAAATTTTATTTTTATCTTTTTTATTTCTTTTAATTTAAATAACTTGTATGTTATCGGGTATTATAATAATTTTCCTTTGAAATTTTACTTTTTGTAACCTAATTCTAAAGCCCGCTAATAATGCATTTAGTGTGTAATGTTTGTTTTTCTTGTATTAATTTAAAAGACAAAATGAAAGAAGAGCATAAGCTCCTATAAGAACAGGCTAAACCTAGTTTAGGCACTTAAGTATCAACTTTACCTACTCCAGATTTTTTGTAAAGTCATTGTAATGTACTGCACAAATAATGTAAAACCATTTAGATCAATAAATATATTATTATTATATTTTTCTTTCGGGATAAATCTAAAAATGTTAATCTATTCGAAATATGTTGAAATTTGTATATATTTCGTTCACCAATACTGATTGATAAAATCCGTGAAGGTACACTTATCTACGTAACAGTAGTTAAATATTTTTAAAACATTACCATAAATGGAATCTATCCTTATTTTCGAATTAATAAGATATAAGTTAAGTTTTTCGCTAAATAATAGTTTTTTTGTCTGTTTCAACATAAATATAAGTCACACTCTGCGTGTTAGTTCTTATACAATGGTTTGTTTTGAATATGCGGAATAAAGATTAATATTACGAAAAATTTATGGAAAAAAAATGTATGTAATGTTATGGAATCATTTGCATGCGTGGACCATTTTTGGGGATCGTATATCTTGAGAACTTATTGCGCGATTTGCTTCATCGTCACCTCGATGAATTCCTCTTCACCCAGTATAAAACTTATAAGCTTTTGTAGTTCATAATTATCAATAAAACAATTTATTTTCCATTTTTACTTAAAAATCCTCGGTTCCTGTTGAGTTTTATTTCGTCAGATTTTAAATTCAAGATGTTGAATCCAGTATGGCGTCTACATTTTGGCCAATATTATTCGATTGTGATGAAACAAGTTTTATTGGGTATTGTGGGAGCTGAATTAAATTTTTATCAGGTTTTCAAAATTCAAGATGGCGGATTTTATATGGCGCGTATTTTTTAGTAAAATTTCTTCGAAATCAAGACAGAGAAAAGTTACTCGTGCAATTGTTGCTGCTTGACCAATTATATTATTATTTAAATTTTATTACGTCCTCTCCATTCTTTTTCTGTTCTCGTCAGAAACTCCAAACGTGGGAGCGTTTTCCCGTATTAGTCGTAACACACACCGATACATATTACGTAATACACAAATGATTAACGAGCACACAATTACGAAAGGGGGATGCCAGCATTGGGCTTTTGTGCGAATTCTTTACGAACTCAACGAAGGAAATTCTTATATCAATTTGTACGAGGTTCTATAAAAATGTTTTTAAGGAATTTTCAGCCTCTTCATTGTACTCTTACAGTGTTATATATCCCATTTATTGAGAAAGGCTATAGGCTATATATCATCACACTTATCCAAATAAATGCGTTATTCATCACAAGTATTTAATTAAAAACAAAATTGCCCTTACATTCGATTTCAATGAATATCTTAGGAGATATCGCAGTTTTAAAATAACATGGCAGCAAAATAATGATCAATTACTGCGCGCGCATTTATGATGTGCAAGGCACGGACATTGAATATTTTGACTTTTCTCGTGCGAGTCGGAGTCTACCATTATCTATATAAAACGGCAAAAAAATCACGTTTGTTGTATGGGAAGCCCCCCTTAAATATTTATTTTATTCTGTTTTTTTTGTATTTGTTGTAGTGGCAACAAAAATACATTTTTTGTGAAAATTTCAACTGTCTAACTATCACGGTCCATAAGATACAGCCTGGTGACAGACGAACAGACAGACAGATAGACAGACAGCGGATTCTTAGTAACAGGGTCCTTTTTTTATCCTTTGGGTACGGAACCCTAAAAAAGGCCACCTGTGCGAAGCCGGGACGGGCCGCCAGTTGTGTAGTTAGAGGGTGATGTGGAGAAAATTACCAATGTCACTCTATTTAGACGCCCAAGGCTTACTCTAATTTGTAATTTCTGTACCACCCGCGTTACATACAACATTTTTCATCACATTTTCGAGTAAATATAAAGGTATAACGTAAAAATATAAATAAACTAACTAAAACAAAATTAAAATGGCGTGAATAGAAATATAGACAACGCAACCGCTACATTTAGAGTATTTATGAATCAAAAAGTTGTGGCTTAAGTTAAAACTTATTGAGGACCCTTTAAGCTATGAAAATAAAGCTTCTAAGTCAACGCAATAGAAAAAACGGCCAAAATACGGCCAGGCATTTTTGTCGCATATTTTGGCATTCACAAATAAATCAAAACCTATGGCGTACTTTCCGTTGTCCTAATATCATGAAATGTGACACGAAGCAAAGTCTTACATCACAAATATAGGATACAATCTGAAAACTATATATAATAAGTTTGTCCGGAATCCTCGGTGCGCGAGCCAGACTTGCACTTGGCCGGGCTTAACATGACATTTGCTTGGGGCAGGTTTAGTGGGATATTCCACAAAAACTTGGAATCAGCAATTTAATCTAATATAACAGAAAAAACAACATACGCATTAGAATAGAGCAAAAACATAAAATACCTACAAAAAAAAAGGGGCTATCTCAGGAAGGAAGGATCACTAATATCTTCAATGAAAGACAACTGAGTCTGAGAAAGATAACTACAACGAACAGCTATGAAAAAATACACCTTCTTTAGGTATGACAAAGAGAGCTGTGAAAAGGATGATGTAACATGACTCGGATGAAGATAGAAAAAAGAAAACAAGAAAAAAAAAATTGAGTTGGTATTATTAGTTATTAAGAGAAAAAATGTTATAAAATTCTTCATTACTGGTAGGATTACTTAGAAATATCATATTTTACTGTTTGTTAAATTATGATGAAATTTTACAGAAAGATGTTTCTATATAACATGGTATGGAAAGGAAATTAAAACTAACTACTGTAACTTAATTTTTTATTCTTTAATCACTTACTAACCGCATAATTTATTTCATATTGTACGAGCAGAGAGCCTGCTTCTTACGTCACAGGGTAACCTATTGTAAGATGTAGCGTAACAAGTGTCATGTAACTAGTTGAACTGAAATAAATTCATTTTTCATTTTCATTTTCATTTTCATACAAACCGCCACACTGTTTTGTGATAAAATTGAGAAAATCATTGTTTAAAGGGAAGCTCTCTCTACATTGAACTGAGGAATACATTTTTTTACGGATGCACGCGTAGCATAAAAATCCTAGGTCTGTGGCAGAGGCGGCTCGTCCTTAGGAGCGGTGGTGCAGCGCACTCCCATAAATAATTATCTTCTTAAGAAACAATATGTTTTATATTTTACTTAAAATAATAAATTATTATGCTTCTATTACTCTTTATGTTAAAGAAGCATTTTACTTAAACATTTTGTACACGCACAGTTAACTAAAGATCTAGTATGGAATTGCACTGAGGAGACTGTGTCACTAAGTGGAGCTCTAGCAATTGCGCTCCTATGAAACGAATTTCAGTACAGAGACTTAAAGCTAAAATCCAAAACTGTGAAAGAGAAAGTTCGAAACAGTCTCACACGTGAAATAGAAGATTTTGTATGAAAAATTAGCAAAATGTGGAGCGCCGCTCCTAGCCCGTTGTCAGATTGACCCCCGCTGCTGCCCCGCCTTCAGTTCGACCGGGGCGCGAGCGCACTGTTGTCGCTCTTACCTATCACAACAAATGTTTGGGTTCGTGCGCGAGTTTTTGATTAAAAAATTAAATAAGTACAAACCTACATAAACAGTTTGTTTATTGTCTAATAAGTAACTATAGCAAAATAAAATGTGATTAAAAAGTGCTAAAAGATTTTTGTAAATCAGTTTGAAATAAAGACAAAGGGTCACAAAATGTGACACGAAAGCATAAACGCTCGACGCGCGTGTCTAAATCTAAATATGCGAATGAATTTTAGTTACAAATAGCATAATAAAAGGTTAGCAATTAAGCAATTCCTCTTTTGTTTTCATAGTGAACACCCATTAAAAATTGTCATGAGCCGCCTCTGGTCTGTGGATACACCCCTAAGAACTTCAAAAATACATTTACTAAGATGCATATTTTGGCTTTCAAAGTTGTTAAGTTTGTGACCTCTCCCTTTCAGGGGTCCTAAGGGCTCTATAACAGCTAATTAGCGCCTCCATTATATATTATTTATGTATTTCCTCTTTGTACGGGTTCGGGTACGTATGAGGTGTCTTATGACTTATCAGAAACGCCATAGAGTTTTGTAATAAAAAGTTTATACCTAACTTCAAACTGTAATTAATTCAGATCAGATTATTGGAAAAAAGTAATTATTTTTACATTTTTAGTACATCTTTTCTTCTGTCAAAAAGATTTTTGACATTAAGTGTGACTGGAAATGCCTGGAAGGCACCTGCACAGGACATTTTTCAAACAAAACGCATTCACGTGGTGGCAAGTAAACGTCAACTTTCTGTAGTTGTCAATTTTAAAGACTACAATATGTATAGGTACCTTGTCGTAATATGTTGGTCACTTTGTCGATGAATGCCGCCTGAGTTTTAAGGCTAGTTACACTAAATCATGCTTGTACATTAAGTGCCATAAAAATAATAACATGGAAAGTAATGGTTCTCGCACAAACAAAGAGAGGGGAAAAGGCTTTAATAATTAATATAAGATCGAATTAATGTTCAAATGCAAATAATACTTTATAATAACAAATATGAAGCAAAGTGACATAATAAATCATATTCATAATTGTATAAATGCGAAATCGAGTTGCCACGCTAATAAATTGGACGCTTAATTGGATTTAGCGCGGATGAAGCCGCAAGCAGAAGCTAGTAAAAAAAAATATGATTAATATTAATGTGTACTTTAATAATATATCTATTGTCTATATCTATTATCTATATACTCTATATATATTGTTTTTTTTTTTTAAAAAAATACTATATTTGTTCTAAAAAATTCGGTAACCCTAGCTACTCTCATGTTGCTGAAAAACTGAAAAATTCTGTAACTTGCTGATCAACGGAGAATAATGAATAAAATCCATCACAAGGTTTTCTAGAAATCCTTAAAATGCTGTCCTAGTCACAGGGAAATGTATAGAAGCCTAGTCACATTATTCATTAATAGTAGCCCTAGTACAAATATGCTTTGATAACAATTCATATTTTCGATATTTATTTTACTTGTCTACTACGTACAATTAGTGGGAAACATTTTGGGGAAATTTGTATGCAACATGAGCTTAAAAGTCTATTTTTAAAAACCTCACTTAGACTTATTTACCGAAAATCTTGACGATTTATGTAAAAAACTAGAAGAGATATTCTATCAAGACATAAAGGCTATGGACAGACATTAACAATGGAGATGGCATGTTAAAGGGTTCCCTGAGAAGAATGAACACAGGCGAAAATCCTTAAAAAGAAGCTTCAGCGGCCAGCAGAAGAGCAAGCAACTAGTTTTTATAGACTGGTGGTAAGGTCAGCAAGAAAGTCTTTATATTTCTGTATAGACAGGTGGTAAGGTCAGCAAGTAGTTTCCGCCGGCCTACAGACTATTAATCAGCTGAAGGCCGAAAGAAACCCCTGCTGACCATACCTCAACTTCTAGTGTTCTTTCTTCTTTTCTTTCTTTTCTTTCTTCTATTTCTTCGATTTCTAAAAAATTAATAAAAAGAAACGCAGTTTATTTCAAGCGTGATGTTAAGCCTATGGACACTTGCAACACCAGATGCGTCCAACCGCTGCTGGACCCTTTAAAAATATAACCACTATCCTTTTACAGATCTTCAACGTGTAGTCCCTAGAGCAAAAGCTCGGCAGGGGGACCACATTCCACAACTTCAGCCACCTAATCATTTAGGTTCCAGGGTGTGAGGATGGATTCCCTGTAGATGGCGAGCGGTGCGATTATAAGAAGAAGCCGTAGACATAATTTCTTAAAAAAAATCCACAGGACACAAACCATACAAGCGGTAAAACAATGAAGGCAAAGTCGCTTCTCAGATTTAAATGTTCGATACTACTTGTGGGTTGGAGATCTAGAAAGTTCTAAACTAAACTTACTTCAGCCCAGCAATTATTTCCATTGCGCCGTTGAAGTTTCCAATGTTCCAGCAGGTGAGAGCTACTCGGAGGATGCACGCCAATGCTGCCTTTCTTTCTTCTGTTGAAGGTTGAGTCAGCACCAGTTCTGTTGCCCACGCAGATACCTTAAACAACAGTTGTGTGTTAAACATCTTTAGTTCCTTAGGAAGCTATTTTTAATTAATCGTGAAACTCTTACTGACTTCCAAAAGAAAAAAAGTGGAGGTATCCAATAAAAAGAGAGGTGCAGTGTGTCTGTGTTTCGTATCGAAGGTAGCAGGTTTGATTTATTATTCTTTTCTCTTGAATATGTAAATATATATTTTGCAAGAAACTTCCAAAGTTTAAAAAAAATATTCCCTTTCTTCATCTAACGTTTTAACGTCTAAAGGAATCATGCTAATTGCTTTTTATAAAACACATTTATATTCAAAAAAACAAATCGGTTCACTAGTTTTTTAAATATCCGCAGTTATCCTCATTCTACGGACTACGCTAGGGCGTTTTTAAGGTATCGTACCTAAAAAAGAAAAAAAACGCCACCCTTAATATCACACACAGAAATATTACTTTGTTAGCAGTTTGTTTGTCTGTCGGTGTAAACACCTTTTTTCTTAGGAACGCATAGTATATGTTATGGGAGGTATCGAGATCTATGGTCCGTTGTAGGTGTAAAAACATATGCCACATATGGTGAAACTCTCAAATAAATTAAAACCTACGGGGTACTTTCCGACGCCCAAGAATCATAAAATTTTGCAAGACGTAAGGTCTTACAGTATAAGCACAGAAAAAAATCCGAAACTTGTTTATTTCTAGTTACATCACCTAAAAAAAAACTGTCTTTCGGTCTATAGGCATGGGCGTAGCGAAGTACAGGCAGGGGGGGTACGGCCAGCTGCCCCCCCCCCCCCAGGTGCCCATAACCTGAAGAAATTGGCTCAAAATGAACATGTTTACTATATTAAAATGATATTTTCTATCAGGTCTGCCACCCCCTTACCAAGCCTGCCGGCCCCCTAATCCAAAAGCTGGCTACGCCCATGTCTTTAGGGCAAGACTCCTTTTTTCAGGAACGTGCGCGTATTTCGCAAATAAATCAAAACCCATAGGATAGGTACTTCCCGTTAGGTTTAACAGCACAAGTTACGAGGAACATGAAAAAATTGTTAATTGGTAGCTATTATATATTTAACAAACTTACGTTTGAAGTTAGAGGGTTATAAGGAAGATCATGTTTTCCGTTGTTAAGTTAAGTTTCTCCATTTATTTTTGGTGAAAACTTAAAACATACTTGAAAGGAACGGGCAAAAATCTTCGTGACTTGTAACGCGTGATGGACGAACTGTTTCGATCCACACAGGTATAATACCCTCGGTGCGCGAGTTAGACTGCATTTAGACGGCATGTAAATACAGTGAACGCCATAAAATGTTTCCTTTCTATCTAAATATTACCAGTTAATCGTTTGCGTACCCTATTCAACCAACCTACATTCACCATCTCTACTATTTTCTCCTAACACGGCACAAGTAATTTCTCTCACACTATTTAGTCGAATCCTCGAACGTTAAGCCGTGGGTAATGACCGAATAACTGGCTCGATGGCCAGCAATTCCGTACACGAATTCCCGCAGACAAGGAATTTCTTTAGAGGAATTTTGTCACTCCAAAATAACTGTGAAACCGTTCTTTACTACAAAAACGTATACTTTATTTTATTAAACTAGTGTGTAGTTTTGAAAGTATTGTTAATGATTGTAGCCAAAAATAAAAATAAATAAATTGTTTCCCGGCCAAAAACGTCCGACGGAAAATCAGTCGGAAACCGGTTTTGAGGGTTCCGTACCTCATATGGAAAAATGACACTACCAAATAAATAAAAGTTTTAAAACTAGAATCATAAAATTTGACAAGAAGCAATCTTTCAGCACAAGTAAAGAATAAATCCAGAAATTCAATAGATGTTAAATTTTTTTCATTGTTGCCTCCGTAGCTCAGTGGGCTACTGATTCCCTTAATCGTGGGGCATGGGTTCGATTCCCGCACAAAACAAACACTCAAGTTTGTTCCTCAATCTGAATAATCTTTTGTTAAAAGTTTGAACGAAGCCCTCGCAACGCACTGTCACTGAGTCACTGATGTTCGGTTTTTATTGTGAACGAAAATGATCTAAGTGACGTTCCTTATATTTAAAAACTTTCTTAGAGAGTTTTCTTAAAGTGGATGCCAACACAAGGATCGTGTCCGATAGGTTCCATAAATAAACATGAATCTTTCAAGGCACAGCGATTGCCTACAAATTGCCTCTTACCTGAGATCTAAACTTACAACTCAGTTACGTGTCGGGATTCGTGATCCCTTTACACTCATCTCGCGTGTTCATCTGCACCTATATACCGTAAGTCATCACTTTTACCATTCATGACTTACGGTATTACGTTTTAGCCAATAGCAGCTGGCCTTTTACAGATGCTTAAATTACTTTTAAGTAGCTCAGTAGGCTTTAGAAACGGCTCTAAACATGACATAATACGAAACGAGTCAATGCACAATTTCTACAGTTATTAACAAAAACCCAACCAAAGGCGATTCGGGCCGAGGAGGGTGCCAACAGAAAGTGCACGAGCCTGACTCACACATTACCGTTTTAACGATATTAGAGTATAAACAACAAAAGCTGTATGGGGATAGGGAACCCCTTTACCATTGTTCTTTTATTATTATTAGGAGATGCGCCATAATATCCTGTGAAATTTTGTGACTTTTACCTACTACAATATTATATAAATAAATATAGGGGAGACCTTTAAACGTCGGACCGACAGGCAACGTAGGCTTAGTAATAGGGCTAAACTTGGTGTGAGAGGATACCCGCAAAAAACTATATTACCGTGGAGACTCTTGTTAACGGTAAAAGTGCTTTTGCTTTTCCGTATGTTTGACAAAAATCACGCTCATTGGATGCTCCACTGCGACGCGACGTTAAGCAGCAAACAAACAGACTTTTCACATTTGTTAATTAGTTAGGATTATAATCTGCGCAACTTGTATGTGTTTTTTCACGCAATATATTAGTGTTGTATAGTATCGTTTACGAAAACTAATTGTAACACAACATGTGCAAGAACATTCAAGCAATAAAATTCTGAATACTAACAATATCACATTGCATTTTTAAAATAAAAATTATTTACCTAAACTCAAATATAAATGAAACTAAAATAATAAATATTAAAAAGCCTTAAATAATTACTGTGTCAAATTCAATAAAAAACAAATAGTTGATTGATTTTAAATTACAATTTTCAGTTTACTCTTCCTGAGAAAAAAAGTGTACATTTCTCTTCCTTAACTAACATTTCGGAAAAATAGACGTAATTTTCTGGCAGCATTAGGTAGTGTCTCTTTAACACGGCACAAGTATTTCCTCTTCCACTATTTAGCCGAATCGTTGAACGTTAAGCCGTAGGTAATGGCCGAATAACTGGCTTTATGCCCGGAAACTCCATCCACAAATTTTCGGAAGGGCTCTTTGAGTTTCTCTCATGAGATTCGTTACCCCGTAATTACTTTCGATTCGATCATCTTTCAAGGCAAAACTGGAAAATAGTGAGAGTATAAGTTATTTTTGCAAACGTAAAGGAACATAATTATTAACGCTTTTATGAGAAAATGCAAAAATAGAATAAAAATTATACTTTGCTTCTCTTAACAGTTATTTGTTCCCAATACAGGGACACTGGTCTCTCCCCAGAGAAAATAGGGTTAGGTCATAGACCACCGCGCTGACACAGTGAAAAATCACAGATGTTGTTAAGCTAGTGGCAATCCGACTGTTAAAATTTATAAGACGACTCTGACGTCTCTGGCTTAACTAATCATTTAATACTTGCCAAGGTCAACGGATAACCGTGAAGGCGGTTTAAAGAAAAAAGTTCAGAAAATGTGACGTTAGGCGGCACCCATCTAATGACTGACCACGCCCGATGTTTCTTAGCTTCGCACATCGTTTAGGAAAAACAAATTTAATCGGGCAACAAGCATAGAGCAAAATCATAACAAGACGTAAAATTTATAGGTGACGTAATTTCTCTTCTGAGTTTGAAGGAATTAGGCCAAACATTAAAGGTAAAGTACTTACGTCTGGCAGATACCGCCTTCACATTTGAGAAGGGTCTGGATTCAGGCTCATATTGGTAATAAATTTCTATTTGCATATTAGAATTTGTAGGATGTCCATGTTTTTTTTTAAATTAGGATTTTAAATGAGAAAATACGTCATTAGTGAAAACAATTTGAATGAATGTGCTAGCATTTATATCACTTATATCTACCATTTTTAAAATAATTTAAATTGTAGGTTGTATGTAGGTTTGCTGGCAGAGTAAAAGTTATTGATTTAGTTTTTTTTTACTACTGATCTATAACTATAGTCAGAAAACAGAGAGTCTCGAACAACGAGCACAAAATAGATAGATAGAGAAGGCTCACTCTTTACTAAGCGCTTTAAGTCATATCCCCGCACGCACATCCGCCCCCTACATCCGAGCTCAAGGAAATCTCAAAAGCAGCTGTCTCTCAGATACTTTGAATTCGGGTGTGTTGGACGTATGCATGAGAGCATACTATGAAGTGAGCCTTTCAACTAGTCTCTTCAAGGCTGACAGGGTGCCAGCACTAGATTCACCATATCTCTCGCTCTCACGCGCCACTGAGTTTTGTGTCTCTACCGCGAGCCACGGTACAACGAGGACGAGCTTGTTAATGCATACAGATCTATGTGAGGAAGTGAGCGTCCGGGACGTGTGCTTGTGTGACGGCGCATTTTACAAAGAATTACTATTTAAATGCTGGCAATAAACCAGTATTGTAATTAGTTTGTGAAGAAAATTATTGTTAATTCTGTTAGTTAACGATTTAAATGTGTTATTGCAACCCATTTGTATAAAAAGAATTTCAATTTATGAAGATCTCATTAGTCTATGGTATAGCTTTACTTCTAAATCTCACCGACAAAACAGCATTGACTTTGATCTTTTTACTATTGACCGAACCTAGTCCTTATTTGGTAATTGTAGCCGAGCTTCAGCTGTAACATAAACCTAATCCGAAGAAATTCTAATACGTGGCTACCAAACCAAAAATCCTTTCTGATCCTTCGAGCTACGATATCTCCAAAAGCACTAGCATTGACTACGAATTGCCTGCTATCTGAGACCTGAAATTATGAACTACTTACGACCTAAGGGCTTCGCAGATAAATTTGATAAATCCTTGTGCCAAATTATCATCTTAACAACTTTGTTCCCGCGACTTCCTTTTTCTAAACGTTTGAACAAGGTAATAGTTAATAAACTTAAATATTAAGCACCTAAATTTAAGAGAAAAGTTCTTAAACAAAAAAAAAATCGGTTCTTCAAATATTTGCAATAATTCTCATTTTATCCATATAATAAATACGTATTATAAATGCTAAAGTAACTCTGTCTGTCTGTCTGTTACCTCTTCACGCTTAAACCACTATACCGATTAACACTAAAAAGACGGGAGCAGTCATTTGACTGCGATTTGAATTTAAAAGTTTAATTTTACTAACCGACTTCAAAAAAGGAGGAAGTTCTCAATTCGGTTGCTTACATATTTCTTTTTATTTATGTTCGGGTATAACGCCGTCATATTATAGGCAGATTTGCAAAATTCTTTTTTTATTTATATAATAAGGAGATATAATTTTAATAAAAAGTATTTACCCACTCTTCGGCAAATTTTCAATAGATGGCGCTTTTACGTTTAGCAACACGCTATTGAAATTCATCAAAAGTTATCAAGTTATGATCGCACTTCTCAGAAAAGTCGGAATGCAGTGTTTTTCTGAGATTATAACATTAATCCAATTATTAAGTTGACTTGGCTTAGGCAAAACGGATACTGATATAGCCTTGCTATTTGGTGAATGAAAATTGTGTTCTTTGTAATTTGGATTAGGCAATACGGAATTACGGATTCTGATATACACAAGAATCAACTTGGACATACTCAACAATGTTGAAGGAGAAGTAGTTGAGTATACTTCTATCAACAGAGTAATGGAGCAAGATCACGCTACCAATTAGCCCGTTGAATTTCTTAATTCTCTGAGCGCTCCTGGACTTCCAACACACAAGATTAATTTAAAAACTGGCATCCCAATTATTTTGTTGAGAAATTTAAGTACCCCAAAATTAGGCAACGGGACAAGACTGAAAGTTACTTCTTGGCAGCGTACCTAACATAATAGAAGCGGAGATTTTGGCAGGATGTGGCGTCGGTTAAAGAGTTTTTATACCACGAATTCCACTGATTCCCAATAATTACCCATTTCCATTTCAAACGTGTATAGTTCCCGGTGAGTTTGTGTTATGCAATGACTTTAAACAAAGCCCAAGGGCAGACGCTATGTGTTGTCGGCGTGGACCTCAGCGTCGGCTGTTGCTCACACGGTCAGCTCTATGTGGCTTTCTCCCGTGTAAGTAAATCAAACAATCTGTTTGTTTATGTTCCGAACCAAACCACGTCGAACGTTGTCTATAAAGAGACATTATAAGGTACTAGCTAGATATGGTATGGAACCCTTCGTGCGCGAGTCCGACTCGCAATTGGCCGGTTTTATTTTTGCTGATCGTGTCGATCAAATGACCTCTGTGGCACAGTGGTCATTTATGGTACCGCAAGTGCCTTTGTCCTGCAGGGATCCGGATTCAATCAACGGCCAGGTTAAGGTAGAAAATAATCTGTGTCCAATTGTTTAAATTTTCTTTTTATCTACGATTTAGGCATTAATCCAAACTTTGTATTTTTGTTTTATATATTTTTTGCTGTATAACAGTTAACCACGTGATAAAATCAAATACACGCGGACGAAGTCGCGGGCAACAGCTAGTTGTAAATAAAACTAAATAAGAACATATGAAAATTGAAATTGATGCAAATCATCCTAAATTAAAACGGAGACTGTAATTTTTTACAACTGTACAAAACATGGTATATAGGTATGTGGCTAATCAGATGGCGAAGAAGTACAGCGTCAAAGCAGCATCTCGAAGATGTCCTGTACAAGTCTTCTTTAACATTTTAAATTTAGCTGAATCAATCCTTATGTTCTTTATAAGAAAATGTCGGGTACAAATTTTAACATATTTAAATGGCGTTTTGTTGACTGTACATATAATGTACATTATGCGCTTAATGTCGATTATCCAACTAAAGTGAATGAGTCAAGATTTGTAGTGTGTCATATAGAATTTAAGTCTTTTTAACTTAGCTGGATTATAACATTAAACACATTGAAGCAGTGATCAGAATGCACCTTTATTTTGAATTTAGAAGGCGTACTCAGTAGAACTGTAACTGATGATGAAATTTCCGGTTCTAAACTTTTGTCTACAGAATCTTTGCCTTCAACCTCTTGCATCTTCATTGCCAGTAATCCAGGAAATTAAAGAAAGTCGAGAATATTACACAAGCAAATATAAAAATAAAACTAATAAGTTTTGCGATCACTGTAAAAACCACTTTGTGGTTCCTGTAATCTTAACAAAATTCTCAAATACTAAAATTGTATGCAAATATTTAATTAAAGCATTTTGCATCATACTTATGTTACTTTTTATTTTATTTTTGGTGATTTCTTGCTGCTAAATAATTAATTTTATACATGCAGTCATACACGCATTCCCCGCAGCCTAGTTGGTAGTGTGACCGGCTGCTGTGCAGAGGATGTGGGTTCGACTTTCGCACTGAACAAACAATTATGTAATAAACATTTGTGTTTGTCTTGAGTCTGGGTGTATTTATGTGATATCGATTTACAAAAAAAAGTAATATATATGTTTTGTTATCCGTTGTCTGGTGTACATGACACAAGCTTTGCTTACTTTGGGGCCAGACGGCGCTGTGTGTAATGACCAAAAATATTTATTTTCTATTATTATTTATATTTATTGGACCCGCCTCCGTCTTTGTAGGTAGGCAAATTTTGCCGTTTTCCTAGTGTTAAGATGAAATTTGGCATGGAGTTAGTTTGAGTCCCGGGGACGGACATAGGCTACTTGAAAACGTCAAGTGTGTCGTGTCAATCGGTTTTTTTCTATAATTTAGGAGAAGCCGTTTAAAATTCTACACTGCGGGCATAAGCTAGTATAGTATAACCTTAAATTAATGCGTGTACGAGCTTGTCTGGTTTTTAAGAATTAGTAAGAAAAAAACCTTTTTTAAATGTTGATAAAAGCCTGTACAATTTCCGCGTCTACCACAAAATGGCACGAGATAAGCGTTCCACATTTTTCGACAAAGACCATTGTATTTTTTCAACTCGAGATAAAACAAATATCACCAATTTCGCTTCGGGTGAAACTTTGTTTAACTTACATTGTGTTTTCGGTAGAAATGTATTCTTTGTGAGTTTAATTTATTTTGTAACGTAGGTAAATAAAAGGAAAACGTCTTTTCTATATTGCCACGTTCATAACATTGATTAAAGTGCTTTTCTTTACAATGTTTACTTCAAAAGTGGCAAACAAGCTACCGCTCCATCTGATGGTAAGAGGTCAACGCAGCCTATGGACGCTTGCAACACCAGAAGCTTTACTCGCGTGTTGCCGACCCTTTAATAATCTAATCACTACATTCTTGAAGAACCCCACATTATAGTCTTTAGAGAAAACCTTGGCAGGGAGCTCATTCCACAGCCTAAGCGTTCGCAGGAGAAAGTTTCCGTATGTATGGTGTAAGTACAAATTTAAATATCACTGAGAAGAAAGTCCATACTATGTGAAATTTTTAAACGGTTCTGTAGTGCATCTGGAATGTTTACAGACTCATATAAACATTTTCAACGCCATCTAACGACTCCCTATAGCGTCATTCATGTCCAGAATTTTGACGGTAGTAAAAACAAGATTATTAAAGAATTGACAGAATTTTTTTTTTTTAGTGTTTCGTACCCAAACTCCAAAGGGCACCAACGGAGCCCTAATTGCTAAGCTTACGCTGTCTGTCTATCTGTACGCCCATCAAAGACCGAAATAGATACACAGAATATGTGTTATAATGGCGGATTATCAAACAAATAATAAAAAAATAAAAATTTAAGAGGGGTTTTTGCTCTATCGTGACATTCAACCTTCAAACCTTCTGTGATTATAGTATAGCTCTAAATTATAGCAACAAATAATTAAAACTGGCCAAGAGTCAGAGGGGCCGGAGCCATTATTATCTTAAATTCCCGTATCAGCGGCATCTAGCAATTGTTAAGAGAAACAGTAACATATTTGTTTTTTTTCGAAACGATATTTAAAGTGTCGTTCGTGTTCGTTCGTAAATTGATTTTATTATTTATTTAAGGGTCCTTATATGTCAAATTGGTCACGTTTGTCAATCTAGATCTTAGTTTGTATGTTATTTATCAGTTTAATATTGCTACACAGGGAATTTAAACTTTAATCGCTCGAACGTCGAAACACGCTTTTTGTCATTTTACTCAAAACATTTATTTTTCGAAAGAAACTTGTTTTGCACACAATTTTTGTTGAATCTCTGAAACGAAAGTTTATTTCGAGATTATTTAAAAAACGATTGATAGGCAATAACAATATCTGAAAATGCTCACACCAGTTCTTTGATAACTATCGCAGATTTTTTAAAAACGACGTTTTATTGAACTTTTGCAAAATTTACGCGTTGGCTGTCGCTGCCACTCTGGGCAGCAAGTATATAGCGCTGTCTCTTCGCTTACGTCTCCACATAGGCGCACTCTTAAGGATAACCAACAGAGTATTCACAAATTACTATATTATCAGTATGGTTAATGAATAAATTACTTAGTGCTACCTTAATTTTAGGCTGCCACGACATTTACAGTAACACTATGTAAGACGTAAACTTATTATACAAAGTCAAAGTCAAAGTCAACTTTTACTTCTAAGTACCTACATATAAGATAATAAATTTAAGGAAAAGGAAAACAAAAAGGAAATAAAACCACACATATGATGTGCTTTATTAATAATTATGCGGGTGAAGAGTACTTTTTCGTTATAAAATGGGTGAAACAAATTTGAAGACTTGTGCTCTAAACTGATTTTATTTGAAAATATACATGGTAATTGACTATATATGCTTGTTTGCCACCTTAAAGGTTTAAAAAAAAAACTTTAGTTGTATCCTATTAACAGAAGAAAAGGCTGGTATCTAGAAGGACGAGCCAGTTCCGCAGGTCCTTTCAAATTTATTTGATCTAGAAGATAGGGACAGTTGAAGTGAATATATTTTACCATTTTGTATAAAAATAGATGATCAAGAATCTTTCTGCGACTTTCAAGGCTAATAAGCTTAAAGTATTTTGGGCGTGCGCTTAATGTAAGTAGACTTTTAGCTATGCCAAAGAATTAATGCTAAAGCTTGTTAATTAAATGCTAAAGAAACCTTTTTTTGTACAGATTCTAGACGCTTCTTGTGTATTTAATAGTAAGGAGTCCAAACTTTAATACTCTTATAATAATAACTAGCAATACTCTAAACCAGACCTAAATAAAGCATTAAAAAATCGGCTAAGTGCGAGTCGGACTCCGTACCATTATCTTTAAATCTGGTAAAAAAAACACTTTTGTTGTATCCCATACATCTCCCCTTAAATATTAGTTTAATTTTAATTTAATAATTTACTTTTAATTCTTTATTCTGTGAATATTTTAAAGGTCTACCTGTTGCCGTTATCAATATCGAGCAAAATTGAGCAAAAAAAATCACGTTTGTTGTATGGGAGCCCCCTTAAATATTTATTTTATTCTGTTTCATACCATTTTTTATTATAGCGGCAATAGAAATACATCTTCTGTGAAAATTTCAACTGTCTAACTATCACGGTTCATGAGATACCGCCCTTTTGACAGACAGACGGACGGACGGACGGACAGCAGACTCTTAGTAATAGGGTTCCGCTAATTACCCTTTGGGTACTGAACCCAAAAATGGCTGTTATGCTTGAAATCAATTTGAAAGCCCCGCAGTTACGTAAAATGAAACCCAGTAGTTTGAAGCTTCTTGTGATTAATTTATCAACGTGCGTCTGAAAGCTGTGTTTATTATCAAAATATAAACACCAAGATCGCGTACGACTTCTGCTTCCTTTATTGCAGAATTACCTATCATGTTGGTGTTAAAATAGGGACCTTTTCTTCTTTAATAAATGTATGAAACTGCATTTATTTGCATTAAGGTTCATGCAATTTGCCTTACACAAATGAGTGAATTAGTCGAAATCTTCTTGAACTAGTCAACAAACCGCTGGACCAATTTGCAATCAGACTAGGGCTGGGTTGCACTAACTAACTTTGACGGGCTGGTTAAGGTTAAAAAAAAGTGCCTATGCATATTTTCATACAATCTTCCATTCTTGACGGCTGGTTAGCGTCAAAAGTAGTTTGTGCAACCCAACCTTAGAATGTCGAGTTAAAAACTGAAATGCGCGTCATATAATTTTGCACGTATTAATATGAGGAGCGATAATTCTATCGTATATAGTTTTGTTAATCTCATTCACAGTGGTGCATTCGCCACGCAGCAACTTACGTGGCCAGACTAAGAGACCGGTAGAAGCTCGTCTAAATAATCAAAATGATACAACTTATGAAAAATTTTCTCACATAGCTCTGGTTTTTGTTGTACTGATCCTTCCTATTAAAAATGGGACCAATCTGTGGGTTATTCCTTCCCTTTACGTGAAAATTTTCCAAATCGTTTTATAAATGACGGAGTTCTGAGTTAACAAATATTAAAATAAAACAGTTTTTTAGCGAGGAGAAAAACCGCTTTTCGGATCTAAGTCATACCGTGGCGTATTGATTGATATGGTCACGAGACAAATTGGTCCACTGGGTCTTTAGATATCGAGAAGTAAAAAAAAGCTAACCTAACGCACGCTTTTATCTGACAGGAAAGACGGAGAATCTTATGCGGGAAACAAGAAATGCGATCCATTTATTAATTAAGGCCCCTCTTACAGCCCACTAGCGCCGCCATTAGATATCCTCAATCTTCTCTTCGTAGAAAACGAATTTCTGACGAAATGCTTACTACAACTCACAGATATTATATAGAAACTACATTAAACTTTCTAAAAATAGCTTATGACCAGCTTTATATTTGCGACATTTGGATTTCAGAAATTCGTTTTCTACGAAGAGAAAATTGAGGATATCTAATGGCGGCGCTAGTTAGCTGCTATGTGCGCCTTAAACGGATAACTCGTTGCACGTGCTTTAATATTGGTAGTAGTGGGTATTTAATTTATGCAACTAATTGCTGAAAAGACTACAAATATGATAGGTAGTGGTTTTATATTACTAAACTGAAAAATTAAAGCACAAGAGTATAAAAAATCGGCCAAGTGCGAGTCGGACTCGCGCACGAAGGGTTCCGTAACATTATCTACAAAAACGAGCAAAAAAATCACGTATGTTGTATGGGAGCCCCCTTAAATATATTTTTTTTCGGTTTTTTAGTATTTGATGTTATAGCGGCAACAGAAATACATCTTCTGGGAGAATTTCAACTGTCTAACTATAACGGTTCAGGAGATAGAGCCTAGTGACAGACGGACGGCCGGACGGACGGACAGCGAAGCCTTAGTAATAGGGTTCCTAATTACCTTTCAGGTACGGAACCCTAAAAAGACATTAAACAACATTAAAATCGTAACTTGCAACTGTTACGTTTAACAGAACCATTAGAACTAGCGCACATTTAGCACAAAATCGTCATAAATCGATTTACTAAATCTAAGTTTGTAAGTGGGTCAACAGTTTTGATTTTAGTGCCACACTTTTAGTGCTTCAATTGTTTGCTATTTTAATAAATAGAATAAAAAAGATTCATTTCGTAGAAGATTAGAAATACGAAATTGACAAAATAAAAAGAAAATGTATCGAACATATTATCACACAGACATTCTTAAATAATTACGGATGAAAGAAAATTCCGTAATAGGAACTACTAATCTCTCGACGGTATAGCCAATTACCTTTATTTGTACAGCCAATTACCTAGCATTTTGCATGGCTTAGATGCTGTCGAGGATTTAGCCGAATAGTGTAAGAGTTAAAGGAGCGCGTAGTTCCTCCTTATGAGCTTCATACGTCCCCACTGTTGGGGCACAGCCTATCCTCACCGAGGGCGATTTGGATCATAGTGCACACGTCCAGTTCAAAGTGTGGACTTCACATAGGCACGTCTTTTTTTTGATGTATACCAGTTTCCTCACGATGTTTCTATTCACCGAAAAGCCAGTGGTGTGAGTAATCAATGTTCTTGAGGAATTAATTAAAAAAAAACATCGACGCACGCTGGGAACGAACTCCCAACACTCAGAACGCAAGGTGAAGTCAAAATCCCTGGACCACCACCGACTAATAGTGTGTAGCTTGTGACTTGTAGTGTGTGTGAGCGCATAATGTTTACGAGAAAATAATGGTGACAGAACGATCCACCAAAAAGTAAATGTATAAAGTTACGTAAAATCCAGTCAAGTACGTGTCGTACACGCATTAAGTCAGATATGTACAATTAGAATGAAAAATTAACCAATTTGCTCAAAACAATTTTCGTTGGAAGTATTTATAAAACTGTATTATTGTGACTTTTTCATTACTGCAAAACATGGTTAAATAGCTAGTGGAGTGAGGTTACATTTTACGATTCTCAAAACTCTTAAAATATACATCTTAAGAGAATACGATTAGGAGCGCCACTCAATATGCTTCATACAAACGAACTTCCCACTTATTATTGGCACTTCCAAACACTACGAAATTTTAAAGGCATGTTCTAGTTATAAATATCTAGGTCTGCAGTGTGTCAGTTTTCTGTCAAAATTTATAGTTCAAAAGTTAACCAGGAATCTAGTTTTTCATACAAATGGTTTAAAAAAAGATTTCTAGTTAATAAAAACATTTTACATGATTTTGGAAAACCACAGACACAGGTATTTGGTTTGGGATTATGACTAAGAAATTTCACAGTGATTGATCAGTAAATTTTAAAAACAAATGAGAAATTCGTTTGTATGAAGCCCGCTGCGAGGCGCCGCGAATCGTATCCTCTTATAGAAAAAATATCTGAAAAGCTTCGTAACAACCTCTCCAACGACACTCCACACAATACTAAGCGTCAAAATTTATGCCTTCTATGTATGGAGGAACCAACCAATTTTCTATATTTTATGAAAAACTGAGTTCATGTAAAATTTTATACTTAACGAAACCTTTTTGCAATAAGGTCTGATACGGCAATATAGGCAATGTTACATACAGCGGGCATGCCTAAGGTAATTTTTTTATCAAAATTTTATTAAACCTAATTTACGTTATATATATGTGAGCAGCTCGTGGCCTAGTGGACTCGTGGACTGAGGGACACTCGCTGATGCTCCGTAGAGAGTCTGTGTCCCTAACTGAAGTGTACGATGTGCTTGTGACGATACAATATTAATGCCTGAACATTTTTGTAATGCAATGTTTTAAATCAGAATTTAGCGTGAAGATTTGCATCAGTAAACAATTCTCAATAAACGTACTACCTATAGCAAAATACATTTTTAAATTAGAATGGCGCGTTCAAATATACAAGTTCAGTTAGTTAATACATTAGCTGAGAAAAAGTTGATGATTTATTTTATGAATGGTTTAAAGCTAAGAAAATATAGGTACAAATAACTTAAATGTATTACTTAAATGTATATTATCAAATATTAGAATAAAATCGTTTGGGCTCTAGGAACAAATATTTTGATCCAGCAGCGCGAGAATGGTTGTTTTGGAACGTGTGGAAAATGAACGTGGATTGTAGGTAGCTTATATAAAAATGACGTCACACTCTTTATACACTTCAACGATAGTTTCTTACTTTTATCAGGATTAAATACTGTTTAGAAATCTAACGTTAAAAATTGAAACGGCTTACAAAAAATCTAGGAATTAATTTTATAGTATCTGCCATATAATTTGTATATTTTATTTCTAAGCAATTCAAAACCTAGACTATGATGAATTTAATGTAAACATAGTAAAATTAATATGTTAGATTATTCTGAAAATAATAAATTTTTGCTGAATCATATTTATAATAAACAATTATTATATATATTAGAAGATTTTCAATAAAAGTAGAGATGGAAACTAAAATTATACCAGGCATGATAATTATATAGCCCACAAAGATCTAGGTCTGCCAAAAGATACAGTAATTACTATGTGTAACCCGGCGTTAGTATGGTTTAGTATTTTGACTGGTTAGTTATTGTAGGTAAACCTACCTTCAGGTCGCAAGTCCTGAACACTTAGCTACCAAGTCACCACTCTACAAAACGAGTAGATTTAGCATTCGTATGGATTTTACTTTCTAATGTGGAAGAAGCAAAAATTTGGGTTCCTTTGCATAGGGATGACAGGTACATCATGTTACTCTTCAGTGCCCGTATCCTCTTGCTATAATATTCGAGTATTTGCTTTGGTTTTCGGGTTCTACCACTTTTGACGATCACGCTTGGCCAAATAAAATAATTATCTTTATCAATATTTATATAGATTTATTTACTTTCGCACGTTTGAATAGATGCTTCAGAAGTCTTCTAGTACATTTCATTATCATTTATATTTTAGATTAAAGGCTTTACGTTAAATGCTTCAAATTGTCTAAAATCGGTCACCCGCCGCCGCTGCTTGACCAATAGAAAAACAGATTCACAAATGACATAGTTTTCAATGTGATCTATGATTGGATAATCCTTCCAAAAAGAACAAAAGAAAATTGTGTTTTAGTTTCGTGACCGCGCGTCTGTGTTACAAATGAATTCCAACTTCATGAATACGTTACGTATATCAAAATGTGCAGGATAAAATATTAAATCTATTTATAGTTAATGTTTTATTAGAATAACAAGTTTTAATTTTGAAAAATGACCATGAACATAGAAATGGATTCAAAAATGGCCGTATTTTATTAGAAATTAAATTATTTTTGTGTGTTATTGTGAAAAAGTGATCGTTTATAAAATTTATTGATGCATATATGTATTTTATAATTATTAAATATATTATTCGGTATATTTCATTTTATTTCGAACTATATAAGTAATGATAAGCCGGCCGTTATGGCCGTTGAGTGTCGTAAACAAAATATTTTTAATTATTTTTAAATCAAATAGAATAAATTTTAAATTAAAACCTTAAAAAAGTGTGATTTTATTAATATAATAAAATAATAAAAAAAAACGGGTTGCACTCCGGGAGTACCGGCAGAAGTGAAAATACACTAGCTATTTACCTCCCATCACTTCGTATACATATAATGTTTGTTTATTTACTTTTTTGACGAAGTATATTTGACATCTCAATCTGTCATATAATAAAAATCCCATATCCAACCTCCCTGTACTACTCATAATCGCCATATACTAAAATGGCGTGGCATTATGGTTTCCGTTTTACGAATTTTCGATCAGCCTGCGCGAGTTTATAATTGTTTACCCATACCAAAAAAAGTGCATAACGCAGCTAAAGAAGTTTTCACTTCAAAAATGTCATGATAATGATTTCGTGTTTCCCGTATTAAATTAATTACCAATTTTATTAGCTTTAATAATATAGACGCATAATTATGTAGTTTTCAGAAACAAGGTTACACTGTTCACCCTGGGTGGCACCGATGCTCTAGAGTGCAAGAAAGTGCAGGGTGCTCCACGCGTAACAGGTGCAACGTTAAACATGGTCAATACTTAGATGAGTAACACATTTTGGTACATTTTTCTGAGCTTTTCCATGTTTCAGAGGGCACGAAAAACAGTCAGCCCTGGCTGTTTGTTATATAACAGCAGTCGATAAGGCAAGTCAGAGTCCTTATAGCGGCAGCTTGAAAACTGCTTGTAGACTGGCCACTAGGTTGACGACGTCCGCCCACCATCACAGTGTGATGGATTATAGCGTAAGCTTCCTTCTTAAAAGAAAGGCCTGTCCCCTGCAGTGGAAGGTATAACGGCTGAGGCGAAGAAATAAATGCGAATTTCTGTTTCAAAAGCTTAAAGAAATATTTATTCATATCAAACACACGCACTACTAACGAAAATCAGACGACGTTTGTATGTTTGAGAAGGGTTTATCATAAACTAGACTTTGCACGCGGCTCCGCACGCCCTAAATTTGGCTAACGGCGTAGGATTCTTACGGAAACTCCTTGATTATACTAAAGCAGTTTGTTATAGCAAGCTATAGCTGCAGCTACGGTTCGTTCGTGGAATTTGGTCATAGTTACTCACGCGGGAACTTTTGAATTTCCCGGGATAAAAAGTAGGCTTTGTCCTTTTCCGTATCTTTAACTATCTCTGTGTACAAAATTTCAGCTCATTTAAATGCTCCCAGTGCAGCAGGATTAAGTAACAAACGTTATAGTTATTCCCGCTAGAACTTTTGAATTGTCCGGGATGAAAAATAGCCTATGTCCTTCCCCGGGACTCAGACAAATTTCATCTAAATCAGTTGAGCGGTTCCCGATCCATCCAGTGGTTGAAGCGTGACAAACAACCAAACATCCAAACTTTCGCACTTATAATATTAATGGGATAGCTGGTAATTAATGAATTTTGCTAGCGGCCGCCCTGCCCTAAATTTGGTTATCGGCGTGGGACTCCTTTATTTAATCTCAGTATTGATACTGCGATTTACTCTTTAATTACCCCGCGCCAAATTTGTTTATCGGCGACTGTGATTTACTCCTCCATTACACTAATGAAGTTTGCTATATCAAGCTGTAGCTATAGCTATAGTTCGTTTAAACTCGGTTATAGTTATTCCCGCGGGAACTTTCGTGATAAAAATAGCCTATTTGCTATTCCAGGACCTAACTTATATGTATGCCAAGTTTCATCCCGATCCGACCAGTGGTTGAAGCGTGAAGAAGTAACTAAAATACACACTCACAAACTTTCGCCTTTATAATATTAATGGGATGTTGGTTAGGTTTAACATTCCTTCCCATTATAAACATGCACTACCTGACTCGGCGAACGTTGTTTCTTTTTTTTAAACAACTGCTATAACTACTACTGCTAACTCACCAACCTATTTGAAAGGGTTGTACTAATTTAAAAACCTTCCCCTGCGTGTTTTTACAATCTCATTACAATCGGTTTACCCTTATTGCGCAAGTTCGACTCGCACTTGACCCTTTCGGAAAGCCATTTCTTATACGTCATACAAAGAATACACCCTCCAAGTTTCAGGTCTCTACGATCAGCGGTGGGGTTCTTCAAGAAAGAAGTTATTGGATTTTTAAAGGGTCGGCAACGCGCGAACCCCTGGTGATACAAGCGTCCATAGGCTACGGTCACCGCTTACCAACAAGCGAAACTTAAGCATGTTTGCCACCTTAGTGGTATAAAAAAAAGGCATTCAGGACAAAGCATTTTATAAAAGCAATTTATGAAAAAGAAAATTATAAGTATTATTATGCACAAAAAATGAAACACCTAAAAAGTGCATAATCTCTTTAAGCTTAGAAACTTTCATATGAGGTACTAATATAGTACGGAGACTTTCAAAACATTCCAATTTTGAGAGTATTTGCTTGTTTTTTAAGTGATTTTAACCTTTTTTTGAATAAAATTGGATTGTGTTTTCAAACATGTGTCAAAATTAAATGTAATTAAAATCAAAAGCACTAAGGAGTATTGATATCAACTTCGAAGCAAATAACCGCCAAATAACTTTCTACCCCTTTTTAACCCCGTAAGGGGATGAATTTCAATGAAATACGAAACACGTTTTCCATCAATTCTGGTATAACAGGTATATTATATTATATAAAATTTGAAGTAGATTGGATCAAGGAATCACGTTGTCCCATTCAAATTTTGCTTCCTTTTTCACCCCTTAGGGGTAGAATTTCGGAAGCCTACGTTATACAAAGAACACACCCCCTAAGTTTCAGTTCTCTAGAATCAGCGGCTTAGGCTGTGCGTTGATCCATCAGTCATTTAGGACAAAGCATTTGATATGTATAGTTAGTAGTAACATTTAAAAGTAAAATTTGGAGAAAGAAATCAATGTAGACCAAGTTTTTGAATATAAGACATTTTTTGTTAAATCATTAAAAAAAAAATCTTTATTCTTAAGACAAATCTTTATGCAAACAACAAAATCTTTATTATTATATAACAGACAACAGTATTTTGAAGTTTTGTACAGTCGTTCAAAAGTTATGGTGTGACCAATGAAAACAGGATTCATTTTTTATATAGATTAACTCTTAATACATTGAACTGAGAATTTTTTTCGCACACCTAGTCGCTTTGGGTGCTCTTGAATAAGTCATACAAAATGCTTTTGAGGTTAAGTAGTTTTTTTTCTAAATACTTTTAAATCGCTCGTTCTACTAAGCTGTAGAAACACTTTCAACAAAAAATATTTTGAAACTCTGTTTGCAATTTTTAAAGGTATTCTCATTCTACGGAACCCTAATGTAATGCGTGTATGATAAATAATAATTTCGAAATAGTTTTTCATGAAAAATTTCTTACGAAATTTTCACATAGACATTTTGAATCTACTTAAAATCACAAATGCTTGAAGAATATTTCAAGCAGAAACAAGTCTGACAGACAATGTTTCTGCAGTTGATAAGGGTTTATTACAATTGTTGGACGGTTTTATCATACTTTTCCATTTAAATATGTTACGGTTACGAGGAATATATTATTATGAAAATTGAAATTCAGAGACAAACAAAAAGACTATGAAATATATTAAGTAGAAATTTATGATTATTTTTTTATAAACAAACCGCTATTTGTGTCCGGGACGCTTGGGCAAATTTTTGCAGTCTATTTTCTAATAATTTTATATCACACAGACCTTGTCATTTACAAAACCACTAAAAATAATTTATTTAATCATCTTCTTGGTTCTCGTTGTACAGGAGGTAGCCAGTGGCTGGATAAAGATGTCATAATGTAGGGCACTTAACAGCTTCTTTTCACCAACTACCTTAGTCCTACGTGACAGGTGGTAAGTCCATCGTTGCAACATTGTTTCTAAAGCAGTGTATCTGGATTAAACTTATTATATCCTATATCAGCTGCGTTTTGTTGACGGCATTAAGAGCTATAACATTGCACAGGCTTTAAAATCGTTCTGTTCACCAAATGTTAACAAACTATATTCCGTTCACTATTTGACAGTGCATCCACTACTCTACCTCCCGAGCATGTGCTGTCAATGCGTTGAATAAGGACTGGATGTGACGTCACCGCACTTCATTTTTGGTGAACAGAACGATTGAATGTGCGCATAGGGAGCATAGAGCGCATTCAATGCATATAATGCTTGGCAACAAAACGCCCCTCATCTTACGTCACAAGCTTTAGGTTAATAAATGGTGAAATAAAAGATAAAACCAAGAATAATACATAGGTTGTGTGGCAGAAATGGCTTCTTAGCGATAACACCGCCTATTGTACATTGCATCTTATAATTAGTGTTTCTTAGAATAAGTTATTTGTTTGGTGTACAATAAATTATTCCTTTTTTTTTAAAAAAAACTGGTGATATATTTGTAAATAATTTTTTTGAAGTGAAAACTTCTTTAGCGGCGTGCACTTTTATGTGATGGGTAAAAAATTATAAACTCGCGTCAGGCTGATCGAATATTCGTAAGACGGAAACCAGAATGCCATGCCATAATAGGATAAAAAGGTAGGATAAATAGGTCAAAAAAGTAAATAAACAAACATTATTATTTATAATAAATAAATATGTATACGAAGTGATGGGAAGTAAATAGTTAGAAAAAATAAATAGTTATAATATTCAATGTAAGTGAAGTAGAACCCGTTTTTTTTGATTTTGTGTTTGATTGATGCCTCGTATGCTTTTAATGCCTTTTTGTCAAATCTAAGTATGTCTATTTTGTAAAGGTTGGCTGGACCAAGAACCAGAGCTGGCAAACTCTTAATCTAGGGCAGTTTTTAATGGTATTCCTTTTGTCACAAAAAATGGCCAAGTTCTGAAAAACGAAGTTGTTATTAAATAAAATTCATTTGAAATCAAAATTCTCAGCTCAATTTAAAATTAAAAATTATGTTATACATTAGGGGAGAGGTAACCTACAGTCCAATAGATAAACTCATATTATTCATAAAAAAATAATAAAAATAGCGTGAGAAAGTCTAAAAAGAGAGTTTTAGTGACGGCGTAGACTACAGGTACCTGATCAGATAATCCAATTCGGTTACCCGATTGCCTACGCATCTTTGATTACATTCGGAATCTTCGCTTCTCAGTCGTACGCCATAGCTTACCACGGTTTGGTCTCATGAAAACAAAAAACCGTTAAATTGGACAATTTATACTGCTAAATAAATATAATATCATCACAAGAAAATAATAAAGGTAAGCGACACTATTAGGTTCACCCTTTACCCTTCTCGACATCAATAACTATAGTAGATCAATGTCACACATGAATGAATATCAAACGATCGAATCGTACGTGTACGCTACGCAGTACACTGAATAGGAAATGTATAGCATGTGCACCCTGAGGTATCCGATTTGGTATTTCGACCGAAAACTACCCTTGGATTCTTACCGAACGTTAGGTTTTTAAGGTGATGGCATACCCTAACGAGTTAAGTTTGCAAGAATTGAATTAATTTTGTTATACTCCTAAGTACACTTTTTGACGTGAAAAAATATGTTATATTTCAAACCTTAATTGTAAATTTGCTAATATAATAATAATAATTTGTCTATTTAAACATTTAGAAAAAATAAATTCCGACACTCTATTTTTGGCCTTTAATAGAAATTGTTTGGAAAACTAAGAGGGATATTGTCTTCATTCTTATTTCCTAAAATATGTATTAATAAGACCAAGGGAATTTTCTATTTTCATAGTTCTAAATAAATATTTGAATTTCATAGCGACAAAAAATCGAGAAAATTTTGATTTTCAACGTGCGGTCACGTGCTAGATCCTATCTTACGTAGAACTGCGTCTCTTTGTATGCTTCAATAGTGTAATATGCCTTTGTACACTGGTCAAAATGGCACGCTTTTGCTAGTGTATACCATAGCCTTAACCTAAAATCATGTGTGTGCGGTGGAGCGCTGCTTAGTATGAAATTGCCGCCTTCGGGACTCTGATTCGATAACCGAATCGGTGAACCCGATGAAAAAAAGTATGTAAGTATTTCTATACGTTGTCTGGTACATATAGTACAAGATTTATTTAGTTTGGAAACAGATGGCCGTGTGTTTAATGTCCAGGAATATTAAAAAACTATGTACTTTTAATTCCAGATAATAAAGAGAAAACAGGCAGAAATCTGAAACACTCGGTCGCAAAAAAATACTGCTGAAAAAACACAAGTCTTATGTCCATTTAGTCTAGGGTGTGACCCCGACTTTACTGTAACATTGGCTATAGCGTTATCTGAAACGTTAGCCAACGATCACCCAACTTTATATTAATTCCGTCTAAACCTTCGTAACCGAGAATTACGATACCATCCTACCCCTTTTCCAAAGTTTATAAGGAAAATTAAATATGGAGTAACTTTCTTTTTATATTTTTAGTCGGAGTAACGCCAAAATGTTAAAATCAATTAATTACAATTATATTTCAACATAAAAAAAACTAGAATATAAAAAAAATGTGGGAGGAAATGAATGCCTAGAACCTCAGCCTAGATCTTATCTTATCAAAACGGAACCCTTATCTTTTTTATTAATATGTTATTTACTATGTATGTATAACTATACGCTATATAAAATGTAGTGGACACGTGGACAGCCTTTTTCAGCAATCAATTAAGTCCTGCGTAATCGGCGAACCGAACACAAACAATAGTTGTAACAATATTGACTGCCCCTACTAGTAAACAAACCCGGGACCTTCTACATGGCAGTCAAACCTATATAAGTATACTATCACTTATTGAACTCTCTAAGATTGTTGCACACTACAGGGGTAAAGGCTTTTTCTCGGAGCAAAGAAGCTTAGGCCATAGTAGGTACTACTATTGTGCGAACTGTCAGACACACGTTGAGCTACTAACAATTCGACTGTCAATATTTTCGAACCGCTTTATAAAGCAACAGTCAGGACTGACAATTTAACGTACCTACTTTTAAAAGCATGAAGGAGCTCAGAAAAATGTTCTATTATGCGGCTACCCATCCAGCGACTGATTACGTGCGACGTTGCTTTACTTCGCATATCGTTTTCAATACACGAATGTTGTTAGGTCACGAGCTGTATATGTATCGTAATATGTACTCAAGTAGGTATGTGTATGTAATATTTTTGCATTATGTGTTAATAGGCCAGTAATAACGCAACAAAAGGGATCTCTAAACAGGGATTCCAGTTCTGGAGGTAATTAAGCAGAAAACACGGGTTAAAGATACTTAAGGATTTGGGAGACGCACGATTTTGCCAGTAAAGTAGTGATTTGGTGGTGTCGATAACTTTAGTGTCGATATATTTTGAAATTAAAGATACACTCATATGTATGTATGTGTTTATTATGTTGGTAAAGCAAAACTAATATATATTTAATTTTATTATAAAGCTAATTATAAATAATTATATTATTGATCAACCCAAAATGGCTTCCTTTATTGTAATCCAAACAAAAAAACATAATCTAAGCTTTTAAAATATGTCGACCCTAAACTAATCGACTAGCCCATTTCATCACTTTTTTATTGTAAACCTTATTTTCAGTCAAGTCAAAAGAAAAATGGTCAATTGTATTGATGTATTCTACGTAAAAAATAGTAAACTTTGACTCTAAAAAAAATGGCATAAATATTGGTTTGACAGAAAAAATATGCCCTAGAAGTCGTAAGACTACTGTTTCATGAATTAAGGGCATTCCTATCGTCTGTTTACTTGCTAGCTAGCAGAACGATCTAAGATGCGGACCGCTTGGGCGCTTACAGAGTTTCGTCAATCTTCAAAAGGTTGCGATTTTCTTAGTTTACGACTGATTTTCTTCGGTTTTAGTCTCAAACAATAGCCTGTTAGCGTTCTGAATAGGATATGTCAGTTTTTGGGTCGTGTTTTGTTGATTTATATATTATATATTTATGAGAAAAATATTATTACGCCAAAATCAAAAAGACACTTGGAAATTTTGAAAAACATTTAACGGTTAAACATGTCATCTCTTGTTGATTATGGTTACCCTAAAACTGAGTATAATAATTTTTTTAATTCCTTCAGTGAAGAGTATGACCCAATATTGACACCCAAGACTGTCTTAGTTAACAAGAGTCTATGTTTTAGTGATTGGGCTACTGTAGGCATCCAGAGGAGTAGAAAACAAATGTACGAATTATACAACCTAATAATCAACCCAAAAACTATTGATACAGTTTTTATAATTTAAAAACATCAATTATTTTTAAAAAGCTTCGACTGTTCAGTAAAAAGACTTTGATTGTAGTCTGTTCTATCTTCCTTAATTAATAGTTGCTACTTATAGATATTTGATATGTCAATGTCGATACCATGCAAACGGTACATCCCTAACGTCCCTAATGACATCACGCGTCGACTCCACCCTAGACATCACGTCACGTGGTAATGACACTTCACGGTACACTTGGGTACAAAATAACTCGACCCGAAAACTTTTTTCCTTATTCGAAGTAAATTAATTTAGGTGCGTCTGTTTTATTTACATTTTGTTGACGAACAACTCACCAAGTTCCATGTTATACCACACCGGGTTTTCTATATTATAAATTTTGCAAAGAGAGTTTAATTCGTGGCTATTAACTCTACAAAAACATTAAAACTACAGTAACGGTAAAACCAAAACCAATTAAAATGAGTTATGGCACACTATCCGAATTGAGAGTTCCCAGGGGAATAAATTTTCCTGCTTGCTACACATACAGACAAAACACAGTTGTTATAAGTTTAAAGCCTTTTATTTGAGAGTGTTTAAGTATAAGTCTGTTTGTGACATGGTAGTGCCTAGATGGATAAACCGATTTTAATGCAGTTTTTTGTTTAAAGCCTGGTGTAATAGATTTTAAGTATGTCTGGTGGAACTTCATTTGGCTATTTGCCAGCTTGGTAGGTCAATAAATATCAGCCATACAATAGATATTTATAGCGTCTGATCGATAGCAAATATGATAAACAACGTAAATACGATGACACTGGCCTTATTGAAGAACCTAAATCTGATACTCCTACAAGACGATATAATGTGTTTGAGCTCAAATAACTTAACAGATTACAAAAGACGGAGATTCTCAATTTAGATATTAATGTTTTTTTTTATAAAATTAAGGAAAAAAAATATAGTTAGAAACATACGTACTGATAGAATTTTTTTTTAAGCTTTGAAGTTTAGTGACAATAATTTGTAGTAATTATAGGTGAAATTGTCTATCTGAAGGCATCGATTTTGTAAGTCAAATTAAACTCCGGATTTTAAAGAATCTATAACGATCCATTTCACAATCCTTATACGCAATAAGGTGAATAAAACTTTCTATGTTTTTACTGATACAGGTAGACAAGAATAAGAAATAAAATATTCAATATCGTGCAAAATCACATCTTTGGATAGAAAAGTAATTAGAATGAATTTTTTGTCCCCATTTGTATCAGCACAAAAGAGTTTCTTATACGGATTTCAATGATTTCTTCGTTGAACATCCATTCGGATAGGATCTTTACATTTGGAAATATAAAGGCTGTACCTTTTTCTAGATATGACCCTCCTAACTTATCTTAGAATCGAAGGGTGGCGCTTGTTTCTTTAATATATAGCACGTTAGAGTCAGCATTATATAACGTTTATTTACAATAGATGTAGTTCCACGTTTTGCCGTAACATTATGGTAAGTTAGTATGATTGTTATACAAGCCTGTAGGGTAAGTGTAACCTCAAAATAATGTAAAACATAAAAATGTATTCAGTTTTTTTTATGTAAAATATATTCGTTAGAAAGTTGTTGTTGTCTGTTTTTAGGGTTCCGTTACCGAATAATAAAACGTAACTCATATAGTTTCGGCATACTCGTATGACTGTATATCACATCCTTATTATTTTGCCGTCTTTGTATCGATTCAAATAAAATGCTACCGCAAGTTGTGTAACAGAAACGGTCAGCTTGGTAAAAAATATTAAATTTTTTGTAAAGGTTGTATTGAATTGGGGGATTATTTTTGTTGTGGGATGTTATTGGATAGGTAGATATAATTATAAGGTTTTAAGGTGTTTTTAAATTATTGGCTTTCCAAGTTGAAAATTTGAAACTACGTAGTCCAAAAATATGCTTATAGTTTTGTCATCTCCGTCTGTCAGTCCGTGGCTAAGTTCAGGGACCCTTAGAACTAGAAAGATGTAATTTGGCAAGGGTGTACATTATAATTACGCCAACAAATTGATAAAATTTGTATAAATTCCATTGAAAATTTCTTGGATGAAGTTGTTAGTTGTATAAAACAGGGGGAGTAAATATAAGTTTATTAGCCAAGTTAAAATAAAATTATCATCCTTCGGCTGGGTTGCATCAACTAACTTTGAAGTTAATCAGCCGTCAAAAATGGGTAATTGTATGAAAATTTGCATAGTCGGCTATTTTTTAACTTAACCGGCCCGTCAAAGTTCAGCAAACCTTTAGCTGGCTAACTTTAAAAATAGCTGACAAATATATCCATATATTTTCCGTTTTTGGCGACTGATTGACGTCAAAGTCTAGTTGGTCAGACCCAGCGTTGATAATAAAATTTCCAATATTAATAGAGGCGCTTAGAGGGTTTACAATTTCTTCAAATGTCCGCAATTATTCTAAGTCTACGGAACCCAAACTTAATGAGTATACGACACGCACTTGGTCTGTTTTAATTATACGTTGATTTAACACTTCGCATAATATTCGCACGTGATGTCACTTGCAGTTGTTTTGCTTATCGAAGGGTAAATGAGTCTAAGGGTACACCGGGACCTTGTGTTTATTTCGTAAGTCTACTAAATAGTGCATGTATCCATATATTATACTAGCTTTTGCCCGCGGCTCCATTAGCCTTAGATTTGGTTATCGGCGTAAGATTCTTACGGCATCTTCTGGATTATACTTAAGAAGTTTTCTATAGCAAGCTAAAGCTTAAGCTATAGTTCGTTTAAGTGGGATTCAGTTATAGTTGCTCCCGCTGGAACTTATGAATTTTTCGAGATAAAAAAATAGCCTATCTCTTATTCCAGGACCTAATCTATATATGTATCAAGTTTGATCCCAACCCGTCTAGTGGTTGAAGCGTAAATGAGTAAGAAACACCCAAACTTCCAAATTTAAAATATAACTAGACTTTGCCAGCGTCTCCTCCTGCTCTTAATTCGGTTATCGGCGTGGAATTCCTTATTTATACTTATGAAGCTTGCTATAGCAAGCTATATTTGGAGCTTTAGTTCGTTTAAGCTCGATTATAGTTATTCCCGCGGAAATTTTGAATTTTTCGGGATAAAAAGTAGCTTTGTCCTATTCCAGGACCTTGTATGTGTGCCAAGTTTCATCCCGATCCATCTAGTGGCTAAACCGTGATTGAGTAACAAACACCCAAACTTTCACATTTAAAATATTAATAGGATATAATAATATATGAGGTAAAAAAGCTTGCCAGTGCATGACTGAGTAAGCGAGGTAAATTAATATAAAATTGAGCAGTCAAAGAAGGGACAAGCAAACGCGAAAGACCCCAAATAAGTTTTTAACTATGTTTTTCAATAATTTAAAGCTTAATTGGTTTTGAGTAGACCCAGCTGAATAAACTTTATAGAGCACTTTTCAAGAAAAAAAAACTATGAAGAAAAATATACGCATCATATAATTATATTATAGAATACGTTTAAAAGCTTAAGCAAAATCCCTGATGAAAAAAAAAGATTTCTTGAGTATAAGCCCACTTAAGAACGTTATACAGATATACAAACGAATTAAGCTGTTTCTAAAATCCCTTTTCAATCGACAAAAATAACCTAAAGAAATACAATTGTGATTCTTTATAAAACTAATAAACAAAACATATTCATCCTTATGTCCTTATCAACCTCATATGTCCCCACTATTGGGGCACAGCCTACCCTCACCGAGGGTGATTTGGGCCATAGACCACATGTGGGCCCAGTGCGGATTGTAGACTTCACATACGTCTTTTTTAAATACGCAAGTATCCTCACGATGTTTTCCTTCACCGCGAAGCCTATGCGCAGTGGTGTGAATTATCAATGTACTTGAGCAATTAAAAAATAAAGTCAGTGGTACACGCGGGTCTCGAACCTCCGCCACTCAGGATGCAATAATTCATATTATTGAGGAAATAAACTACCTAATAAATACACGTTTAGGCATATTGTAATTGTCTATCGTTTCCAAATTGCTTAGAGGTCACATCATGTAAAGCGTCAAAAATGTAGATGGCCAATATATTACCTTAACTATATTACACATACCTCGTTAAACCTTCTGATGAGTGACCTGACGGTACTCCTGGCTTGCTGCGAGTGGGTTGGAGGGGCTCTTCTTATCATGTGCCGTTCACTTACGGCTCCAATAACACCTTCTCCGCCAAGGTCTAATGTTACTTGACGAAGGTAGTCTATTGGAGGTACCTGAAACAATCGTACTATTGGTTTGATTGTATTTCACAATCGCAATCAAAAATTAATGCGCTTACAGTTTGTGCCGCTATTTGTCAAGCAGCAGAGTTTCGTGGTCGAGACACGTATGTGTAAGGCATGTATTTTTTTTTATAAAAATATGCGTTGCTTAGACAGGTAGGCCTCCACGCTGGCCTAGTGCAAATTGGCAGATGTTGTCAAGCTGGTGGCCAATCGACTGTAATAATTTTCATGCAACCCATAAGATCTCTGACTTGGCTTAATGACTGCTTTCGTATGACGACAGTCAGAACCGTCGGTTTAACATATCCTGTAAAGCAGCTTAAAAAAATGTGCCACTAGCCGCCTATCCAACGACTGACTCCACCCGACGTTGCTTAACTACGCATATGGTTTTCGAAATTGGAATGTAAATATCTAGGTTAGAGCTTACAATAATCCTAGTAAAGACATTTCTTCTAAAATACTAAATTCAAATATTAAATTTATCTTTTAAAATACTATAAAGTAAAAATAATTTTAGAAAGAAAACATTACTACATTGTGCTGTATTTGAGAGGATATCGAATTTACATAAAAATATATTCGTAGCGTGTCGTAGCGGCGTAGCTCGTTACGTAGACCCGCGTAGCCGGCTCGTAGCAATGTAAAATAAAATGGTAAAGGAATGTAAATGCTTTTGTGTGGCGCAATTTAAGTATTTTATTTGTATATGTAGTTTTTCTTTAATTCGTTTTTAGCCTTTATATGGTAATTATCAGTTTGCACCTACCGTTTCCCAAGGTTTCTAAAAATAATCAAGTTATCTGGTAGAAACCGCCATCTATTTAGTATACGATGGTATAAGTCTCTAATTCAATTCAAAAAAAGCATATTAGTTTTGCCTTGTCTTGAAGGTATTGTATTTCAACTAGCTTTTACAATAAAGCAAGATTTGGGTTGTAAATAAATAAATGAATTTATTTAAAAGAGAACAAACTTTTATGTTGTTAAAGAAGTTAAAAATAGATTATTTCGATCAGTATAAAGCTATTTTTACATTTCTATTTTTTAACAGCTAAACGGCTGAACCGATCGGAGCAAAATTTAGCACGGTATTTGCTTATAAATTAAGGAAGGACATAGCGTCTTCAAAATCAGGTCGGAGTAGCGCAGAGAGTATTAAAAAGAATTTAGTTAGACCTCTAAGCCGATTTTGATGAAATTTAGTATAGGGATAACCTTAGGAAGAAGTACTTGTATATAAATTTCCATTGCAAACGGAAATTTTGAAGCTTACTTAACCGAATCCAAAGAAGAGAAGATATTTGTACTAAAGTGTGAGTCGGATTACCGCATTGGGTGTTTCGTGTCTACTGAAATAAAAATTCAAAGATTTTTTACCAACTTTATAAAGTAGAAAGATTTTGTACTCAAAAAAACTCAAAGTGTGAGTCGATTAGCGCACTGAGGGTTTTATACTGCATGAGAATTTCAAAACATTTTTGACCGAATTTGAAGAAAAAGAAGTATTTTGTACCTAAAAATGTGAAGTGTGAGTCGGACTAAGCCCTGGAATTTCGTGCTAAATAGGGTTTTCATAATTTATTTAATGGAATTGAGAAAGCGAAGTTTATTGTTTATTTTGTATTTAATAAACGTCAAGCGCGAGTCGGGTATAGATAAGCTCACTGAAGTTGTCATACCAAATAGAAATTTTGATCCTTTTTAATCCAGTCAAAAGTTTTCTACCGACCTTAACCGCGGGTAAAGGCTAGTAATTCTTTATGTGTAAAAATTTCAGCGCTAAGGTCTCAAAACTATGTGAATAGAATGGCTGTGAAATACGGAAGAATAGTCACAAATACACATTGCAAAGCTATCAGGATTCCAATTAGATTACAAAACACTTAAAAAACCGACCAAGTGCGAGTCGGACTCGCGCACCGACGGTTCCACCATACAATGTACGAGCCCAATTCACACTTGAACGGTTTCTATCATTTGTTGTTGTTAGTAGCTAAAAAGAATTTTAAACTTAATAAAATATTTCAATTGACTTTTGGTGAGTTTATTTATTTGTTCGCCTTATATCTTTATTTATTTACTTGAAAATGTGATAAAAACATCCTTGTGTGTAACACGAGCGGTACGGATATTACCAACTTGATTTATTAAAGCATTCGGCTTTTGGCCTTAGGCACAGGACAGGCAGACAGAATGCATTGGCTAATATTAGGGCTCAGTTGGCACCTTAGAGTACGGAACCCTAAAAAGAAAAATTATTGAATTCCATTCCAATATTACGAAAAAGAAAAAAGATACCTAGAATAAAGAAAAAGCATGAGCAGATTAGTTAGCAAGGCAGCCATTTTTAAAACGAACAACAAAATAAAACAAAAAATCCACTCCGGAGAAAAGAGAAAGATTTAAATTTTAAATCCTTTTCGTTATTCCCCCATTAATAGATTGTAAAAGAAAATGAGTCGTTTTGAAGTAGATGAGAATTGTGTAAAGTTTTATTATTTGAGACGATTGTTTCTTATTACAGGTTGGACGCCCTCTAGCGTGTCCAAGTAAGACTACATTGAGTTAGTATTTTTACCCGACTGCCGAAGAAAGGAGGATAATGTTTTTCTGAATGGCTTGACGGATTTTGACATGCGAGGTGTCATTTGATTTGTTGTGATAATGTGAGTGACACTAAGTATATTTGTCGGATTTTATGTGCTTTAATGTGCAGGAGAAAATTTTTTTTTTAGACCCTTGGGTTGGGTATCAAAATAAAGGGGTTTAAATGGCGAGTGCGAAAATATATAACACTTAAAGTTAAACAGTCAAGCGCAAGTAATTAAATAACAAAAGAATAAAGCTGTTAATAAAAATAAATAAAAAAACTCGACTGCAAGTACTAAAAAAAAAAGAAGTAAACAAGCAGGTGGGACTCATTAATATGCAAGAAGAAATAGTAGTACAGTAGAAATAGTAGTACAGTTTAGTCACAATATAGTAGTTACGTTAGAATGAGTTGCGACTGCTTATAGTCAAATATTTGGTATGTTTTAGGGCCATGTTTACTTCTTTTTAGTTCCTGAGGTCGGGTTTTTTTATTTATCTCAGTTATTTTTTATACCGCTAAGATGGCAACATGCTTACGGTCCATCCGATGGCAAGGGGTCACCGTAACCTATGTACGCTTGCAACACCAGGGGTATCACTCCCGCTTTTTTCTTGAAGAACCCCATACTGTAATCCTTACATAAAACCTTGGCAGGGTACTCATTGCACATTTCACCGCAACATGTATATTCTTATATTAATATCCTTACGGTTTTTATACCTTTTTATAGAAGTGGGTAACCTGTGGCTAGATACACACCCACAACATAATTGGGGTACATTCATTTAGTTCTGACGGGTGGTGAGCCCTACGCCGTTAGACTGCTGCTTCTGATGAAGTGTAATTAGGCTAAGGTAGGTTTATACGTTCCATACGTCGTAAATTACCAGTACTAAAGTGATAAGCGGTAAATTATTAATAGTATCTGAGGAACTTTTGTTTAAATATTTGAACTCCTAGTGACTTATAAAGTCCTAGTACATCAATCTTACAAACACACAAAATCTTGTATTCAATGTTAGGGATGCAGGTTCAAGTCCTGGCTCGAGATTAATCTTTTGACTGCATCTTTGCAATGAAAGTATTTATTTATATTGATAAAAGTATTAAGAAAAATAATGGGAGGTCTGTGACGAGTGGCGTTAAAAATCAATAGTGCCTTCTCCAACATAAAAGTTTTTCCACAAATTAGGAATTTTCTTAATATAACACTTATATAATCAAATAAACTATTTTAATGGTATATAATAAAGATAAAAAAATTAAAAATATTCAACGTAAAAAATAACACTATACGTTAATGAAATTTAAGAAAAGGTTAATTTAATTTTGGGTGGCTATGTTTGAATTTAATTTGCTTTGGAGATAACCACGAATGATTTATTGCTCTAATACAAGCACAATTTTACAAAAAAAAGCACACAGTCACAAAAACATGTTTTCATGATCCTAAGGAAAACATAAAAACCGAAGTATTTCTTTTGAATCCATACTAATATTACAAATGCGATAGTAACTCTGTCTGTTTGTCTGTTACCTCTTCATGATCAAACCGCTGTACGGATTAAGATGAAATTTAGCAAGGAAATAGTTTGAGTCATAGTTTGAAGGAGATAGTTTGAAGGAAAGGACACAAGGACACAAGGCTACTTGAAAACGTTAAGTATGAATCGGTTTTTTTTTATAATTCAGGAGTTACTGTTGTAATACTACACCGATAACCGAATTTAGGGAGGGTTGAATTTGGCATGTAGATAGTTTGAGTCCCAGGGAAGGACATAGGCTAATTAGAAACGTCAAGTATGAGACGATTTTTTATCTATAATTTAGGAGTGGCAAAATCAAATTAAAATCCAAAACCGATAACCGAATTTAGGGCGTTTGGAACTACGAGAAAATTTGGCATGGAGATAGTTTGAGTCCCAGGGAAGGACAAAGGGTAATTGGAAACGTCAAGTTTAATCTGTTTTTTTTCTATGATTGAGGAGTTGCCATTGAATTCCTACACCGATAACCAAATTTAGGGCGTGTGGAACTGCAGGAAAATGGGGCATGGAGATAGTCTGAGTCCCGGGGAAGGACAAAGACTAATTGAACTATCAAATGTGAGTGGGTTTTTTTTTCTACGATTGAGGAGTTGCTGTTGAAATCCTATACCGATAACCGAATTTTGGGTGGATGAAACCGCGGGCGAAAGCTAGTCATGTATAATTACTTTTTCATAAATTAATCTTTAAATATAGTCGAGTAATTCTAACACTCCACTGTAATATCCTTACCAAACTTTTCGTAATCGTTTATTCTAAATTAATTTATTCAATAATTAACTCCTCTTTGAGATAACATTTAATATAATGAATTGGAAAATCGAAATTGTTGAATTAGTGTTTTCTTTTGATGTCAAGACACAAAGTGAAGTTGCTCCTGCTGTAGTTGCGGCTGGACAGTGTTTTTTTTTTTGCGTCTGGACAGTATTTTTTTTTGCGGCTGGACAGTATTTTTTGTTGCGGCAGGACAGTATTTTTTGTTTTTAAGCGAGTAAGTTACCTGGTTCACTATTAAAATTTGAATAAAACCATCACCTATCACGAGCAATCGTGCAACATGATTGTCTAAGGTGACCGGTCTTGATTTGATAAATGGATAAAGATGGCCGACGACTTTTTCCAAACGTCATCGTTTGGAAAAAAATAATGGCGTTATATCTGTTCCACAACATAAGGTTTTAATAACGTTGTGTAAAAAACACTAACAAAGTCAATTGATTTTTATTTTACTGAATTATACGCAGACTTTGGTGATGTTAATCTATTATCTCTATCTGACGCTCTCCATTTTTATGTAAGAAACCCTCAAAACGAAAAATTACTCATACTGCTGCTGTGCTGATGTTTGGCTGAACATAATGGCTGTTGTTATATAAATGGCGGCAAAATTCATGGAGGCTTTAAATTTATACATTTAATTAAAATGACCACTAGCTCGACAACGTCTGCCAATTCAAAATGGGCCACCGAAGTGGACTATGGCTTTAGTCTCCTTCCTATTAACTATATTTAGGGTTCCGTACCTCAAAAGAAAAAAAACGGAATCCTTATAGGATCACTTTGTTGTCCATCCGTCTGTCAAGACCCTTCTTCTCAGGAACGCATGAAGGTATCATAATAAGAATACTAATTTTGATGCTCATCAAGAATCATGAAATCCTTCAAAACAGTTTCTCATTTACGGAACCCTCGGTTCTTGACCGGTTTTTTAAGTACATCGACGCTGTTGCCACGGTTGCAGTCGCGTAGCCAAACACAGAAAAAGAGTTAGTTATTTAACACTCGAGGCCACTAGTTCGAGACCGACTGCTAATTCGCATTGGGCCACTATGACCTAAGTACCTTTCTTTCTGTGAACAAAAGTTGTGGGAACAACTATATCGACAAAGTTTCAAACTAGCACATATGTACGTATACAGTCCCATTTCGTGTTTAATGTTCTGAAAATATTAAAATGCTGGCCTGCATCTACAACACATGCTCATTTCAGTCACTTTACTTAAAATATTAAACAACTAATAATCCAATTACAAAAGTTCAACTTTGCGACACTTCGGGGAATCAATTTACATACAGTTACTGTAATGAGGTACCTACTAAAGTATGTAGTGTCGGCTGGCGTCCGCCATGTTGGTTTTAAAATTACGTTTTTGTTTTTAGTTACTTTGTCTTTGAGATACCGTAATTAAAAGGTGCCAACGATTATATATATATATATATATATATATATATATATATATAGTCAGTCTGTCTATCTGTCACAATGCCATACCTTTTCAGCCGCTATAGGGATCCATATAAAATTCAAGGAATACATATAAGTGTTTATTATTACCCATAAAGTTTAATTTTCTTAAGGCAAAGCGTGTGTTCATAGAACTCGCAGGCGGTAATGACGCGCCTATCCTATCAAGTATGTATAAGTTTTCACTTCAGCCAAAGCTTTTTAATTCATGAATTCTCTGGCAGTGGCTTTGTTTTCTCTAGTTCTATTCCCGCCATTTCAATTGTGTTTCGGTGAGTTTATTTATTTTTTCACCATATATTTTTATTTATTTACTCGCAATTGTGATGAAAAAATCATTGTGTGTAACACGGGTGGTACGGCAATTACAAACTTGAGTCATTAAAATTTTACTTTCGGCTTTCGGCTTCTGAATAGCCTCTAGTTAAAATTTTTATCCTTACCCCCTTAATACACAATGTACAATAAGTGCATAGTGTGCAAAAATTCCACGCGATAACGAGCCGCAACAAATCTGGAGCAAACCAAAGAATTCTGTATGCGATTCTATCTCGCGGCGCCTGCGTGATATGTTCGGCGGCGGCGATAATCGACGCGGTAAGGTTTGCACGTCTAGTATGTATATAAAATGTTTTTTTAAGTGGGCGTGAATAGCCAAATACGAAACCATGAGGAATAGCGGAAAGTACATCCTCAAACGAATTTCGGGCTCGATTTTAATTAAAACTAAAACTGTATCATTGGATGTTTGAAAAATCAATAATCCTAGCCAGGAATCGAACCCGTTGATTTTGAAAAAAAAAAAACAAACTGTATTATTACACCATTCTTTAGTTTTGCTGATAAGGAAAGAATTCCTGGAAGTAATGACATACGAGAAACTTAAGGAAAGTGTTGGATTTTTAATAAACTGCTTCATATTTAAATTTCGATTAACAATATTTGTCGCTTCACATGGTGCGCCCCCTATGCTACATAAAAGCAAAAAAAAATTTGACATGTTTTGTCAAAACATTTTGTTTTTAGTAGCTTACTAACTTATTTTTTATTACCTAATAAGTGTTTCGGTACTTATTGTATACTCTTTAGCTAATTATCAAAGTATTGTATTACTACTTTAAATAGAACTTCTTGCCAGCTCTTTTTGGCAGAAATTAACATTGTATACATTGTATTGACGATTCAAAAGTGTTCTTAGAAACCTACTTGAATAAAGTTTGATTTGGGTTTGAGTTTTTAATGTCTTTAATAATTATAATCATTCTTACATTACCTGTACCTTGTTCGAAATGATTCTCAATATTTTTTTCAACATACATTCGCAGCACAGTAATCTTTACAACATTATGTAGTCACATGGCAAAAACGGATTTCGTCATGGCCATCCGTTTTCCTTTGTTCAATTGTAGGGTAAAAACTTTAGCTATTATACAGTTTCGTAATATCTGTCCGTCGACCCTTAAGCGGTAGGTATGTTTATACCTACCTACGTAGACAAAATGTTAAAAAGTAATTCGAACGCTTATACATCATGTATCAATAAATAAATAAATAAATGTACTTTCAATCATTTGTCAGTAGGATTCCGTAGATTTGTGGTAAAATCTGAACCCTTGTATTTTTTTTATTTTTATTTATTCTTTATTGCACACTATATAAAAATACTATGTACAAATGGAGGGCTTAATGCCTAAATGCATTCTCTACCAGTCAACCATTGGTTAACAGAAAAGCATTGTTGGTGGTGCCAAATAAAGGCTTACATTTAATAAAAAAAAGAAAATTACTACTAATATTTAGATACATACAATATATATATATATATATATATATATATGTATACATATATAAATATTTTATTTAACATGAGACGGTTTGACGAGCGAAGATTAAGGGTGTGAGTGTCTCCCAGATACTGAAACCTAGATTTCAAGTATACTGGGGTGGATGGATCGTATAAAATAAAAAACAGGGTTAAAAGGATTCTAGATTGCCGACGTTGGTGAATAGGTAACCATTTGAGTTTTGAACGGAAGTTGGAGACGTGGTCATACTTGCGTAAGCCGAAAATGAAGCGAATACAATTGTTTAGAAGACGATCCATCTTGTTAAGAAGATCTTGATTAAGATCAGGATAACACACATCAGCATAGACGATAACCGGTAATACAAGAGTGGTAATTAGTAGAGTCTAAGTGCATACAGGTAAAAAATGCTTTAATCTGTACAATGCACGTAATATCCCAGTAACTTTAGAGCAAATTTGAGTAACTTGTTTACTCCAGCTGAGAGTCAGTCAGTAAGTCAGGCCCAAATCTTTTACTTCCGTTGTAAGTGGTATGACAGTTTTATTCAGCAGTAACGGTGGAAGAGTGCTAGTGTCCAACCTAGCGAGCTGACGAGAACTTCCTAAGATAATTGATTGACAGTTAGCCGGGTTAACAAGTACGCCAAAGTTTTCTGACCATTTATTTAGGTGTGTAAGATTGTTATTAATCATAGTAATAGCCTTATCAATTTCAGTGACTTTACATTGCGTGTAGAGTTGCAAATCATCCGCGTATAGATGGTAAGAGCATTTGATGTTTGTAGTAACAAGATCGATAAATATTGAAAATAGAATAGGAGAAAGAATACCGTCTTGTAGAACGCCAGCTACTAAAAAAGAAAGAGAAAATGTGGGTAAGTACTGGCACTACAAAATCTAATAAAAGCATGACCATAGCACGACTAACGTCATCGCAACCTACCGTATTTGTTTAGATTGATTTAACAATTGCAAGAATCTCGTCCTCAGAAACTGGAGTAAATGAGAATGTATCATCGACTTTATCACTCATAGCAGAGATAGTTGTAGATTTCTTGGTACTGGACAGTAATGGTGTAGTGGAGAAATATGCATTAAGATCATTTAGGGTAAACTTAGAAGTGGTAAAATCAACGGCTGGTTTGTCCATTCCAAGTGTTTTCAAGAATTTTCAGGCATCAGCAGCCGAAGTGTTGAGTACATTTTTATGAATATATTGGCGTTTAGCTGCTCTTACCCCCTGATTACAACGGTTACGTGCGATTTTAAAAGATACCCAGTTTTGTTCAGAGCGATTCTTTTTAAACTTAAGAAATGCGCTGTCATGCCATTGCTGAAATCGGACATCCAGGGAGCGGGTGGGCGTTTTAACTTAACAGTTCTTAACGGAGCATGAATGTTAAACAGGGATAGAATATAACTGTTCAACATTAGAACCTTATCATCTACCTTTGGTGCAGACCTAATAAGATACCAGTCAACTTTCATAGCGTCCATTCTCAACTTTTCCGCATCTACCTTAGCAAAGTTGTCCTTTCTTTCATATTATTCGTCCACTTGACTAATTTATAGTTTTGAAGAAAAATAAAATAAATTAAGAACCAACTGAAAAATGAAATTTGTTTACTATTTATTTTTAAGCTATAGCATAGCTTTTATCGCGGGCTCTAAGCGCGGCGACCGAATCAAGAAATTCCGTAACGAAAAAAACCAAACAATCTTCTAACGTCATTTCAGTTCAGCAGACTTCGGCACGATGTTTGTGTTTTTTTAGTATATGGCGATTATGAGTAGTACAGGGAGGTTGGATATGGGATTTTAATTCTATGACAGATTGCGATGTCAAATATACTACGTCAAAAAAGTAAATAAACAAACATTATTATTTCTTGACAATGTCAAAGACATGTCTTGTGACATATTTGAGCGTTAAGCGCGAATTGTGTGTTAAGGACATTGGTACTGTACAATAAATATGACGTATGAGTTATCTTGTGATATATTTGAATGTTAAGCGCGAATCGTGTGTAAAGGTTTTCACTTCTGCCGGCACTCCCGGAGTGCAACTCGTTTTTTTTGGCCCAGGTGGGTCGGGTTGTGTGCATGACACATTAGTCCTAACGAGACAGTGGTCCGAGGAGCCAAGAGGCGCATCCTCTGAGACGGAATATCTGTCCGGACGTGTAGTCGGCAGAAGGTCTAGTAAGGACGTCTGTATAGTCTTTTGTATCTGGTATTCTCGTTGGAGAAAGTATTAGCTGAGAGAATCCATAGGTCAGAGCAAGTTCATGAGCAGATATTCCTTTGTAGTTATTGGTTCAACAACTAAGAGCGACATCGGACGAATACGTAAGCAGCTGTTTTTATAATGGCATAAATGCAATAGCTTTACCGCGGTGACATCGAGTGCCACTGTTCATTTTATTTTTAGTAGATTTGAAGTCGGTAAATATTTTTGTTAAAAAAATATTAATTTTTTACTTTTTAGTGGATTTGAAGTCGGTTTATGTTTTTGTTAAAAAAAGGGTTTATATTATTTGTTGTTTATTTTAGAATTCACAATAGTTTTCACAGCAAGTTGAACTTTGTTTGTATTACTGTTTTTACGATTAAGCATAAAACAACAAAAACAATATTTTTGTACGGGACCCACCTTAAATTTTAATTTTTTGACCTTTCTGTCATTTTGCTATTATACACGCATATTCTATGAAGGTTCAGGCTTCCACCTTTTCGGTTTTTTAGATAGAACCCTTTATAGGTCAGACAGAGAGCGTAAGCTTAATCAATAGGTCTCCGTTGGCATCCTTTGGATACGGAACCCTAAAAACTGAAAAGTTAAAAAACAGATGAATTTTAGTCAAACTAAGACTACTAGAGTAATCCCCGGAGGCATTTACAGTAATGTAATTAAAAAACAAGAGACGAACATAATTGGCACTGAAGATAATCTACTTTATTGAAATGGTGTAATACAAGAGTAAACTTCATGTTACCACCGAGAATTCGATTTGCATAAATTTAATAAGCTGTGTCGTATATACGGTTGGCTTATGGGTTTACGGTTACGGCGTAATTAATATGAGACAGAAGCATGCAGCAAAGCCTGACACGTTACGAAGTGTTTATACTATTAAGGCCGCAAACAAGCATAAGTCTGCCTTATGTTAAGAGTGCTCCCTATTTGCATATGCATTTGTCCTGTAAGTATTAGGCTGATATAAGATGTCTACATCAAGTAGAGTACATTTTTCTGTGATAAAAATATCTTTTTATAAGGACAACTTAGCGTAAAATTGAAAATTAATCAATTAAAATTATATGTTACTAATAAAACTTCCGCTACAAGTAAATAGGTAAGTAGTTATGAATCAAAAATAATTATTTTTTTAAAGCTATCTTTTTACAGATATCTCAAAACAAAACAAATACTATAATCTTCTAGCAAATATTAATGTAAAGACATGATATTTTTTTCAGTTTGAAATTTTAAATAGCACAATGTGATTAATTCCTAACTACTAGTAGAAAACTGAAATTTGGATAAGGCCTTAGCCTATCTATCTATCTAATACCTTTAAACAAGCGATTCTTGTATAAATATAATCTGAATCTCGGAATCGGCTCCAACGATTTTCATGAAATTTAGTATACGGGGGGCTTCGGGGGCGATAAATTGAATTAAATGAATGTATAATAAAATAGAATAGAATAAATGAAGTAGAAATATTATTATTTTTACCGACACAGCAACACTAAAGCTATTTGTCAATAGATGGCGTTGTTAAAAAAAAAAACCCAGCTCGGTCTTCCAGGTATTATGTTCATATGCTTGTAACACTAATAGCACTACTTGCATGCATGGTGGTGTTCCTTATGATTTTTTCCTTCAGTGAGAAGCCAGCTGTCTCAACTAGTATTTCAGAATTAAACTTCTTGGTACACGCCGGGCTTGAAACTTCACTGGAATTTCTGTGTCCTTCAGGTCCCTTTGTCTGTACCAAAATCAACTCAATTGAATACAAACTAGAGATAGTACGCCGTAAAAATATACCCGTGGGAACTCTTAATCGGAATAAAAAGTGTTGTATATTCTTTTAAGTCTTTTCAGCTATCCCTGATGATAAATATAAATACAAACATACAAATTTCACTTCTTTATAGTATTAAGCATCGATAACCACAGAGTTTGCACACAATGGGCCCACCATAAGTTACAGACGGAACAAATAAGAGAAGCGAGAATAAATTGTTCTAAAAAATATGATGAAAAAGAACAAAATTCTGTAAATTAAAACGGAAGAGTGTACAAGTTGATTTTATGTTACTACAGGGAAATCAGTTTGCATAAATTTAATAAGACGTGGCTTACAGTTTATGGCTGGGTTACGTTCTAATTATGTTATATATACAAAATGATCGAGACGTCAAGGAACTTGCCTATTTATGTTTATTTTCACATCAAAGCAATGTTTTGGCAGTGTTATTTATTAGTTCTGTATTGAACTGAATTATTGGTTTATTACTTAATGTTTTTAATTTTTTATTTTATTTATGTATTTATTTATTATTTATTTATGTAATTATTTATTAATGTGTCTATTTATTAATTAATTAATTTATTTACTAGCTTCTTTTTGGTAATAGTTACTACCTGCCAATTAGAGGGTTGGATACAATTTACCCACACAGGAAAACATTTATTAGAAAATTTGAAATTGTCTTGAGCAGAGGTGGGCAAAGTTAACTTAACTAAACTTCGTTAATCGTTAGTAAGTTGCTTCGATAATTATTCAACCGTTAAATATTTAAAAAATTAACGCAAGTACAGTTACCGTTAATTCATCCAAAAGATGTACCTACTGATGTTACCTACTGATAATAGGTACTGCTTAATATACGTATAATATATATATTTTTATATGATACAAAGTTGCGCATTCATTCCTTCCACCTGCTAGATTATGTACCGTCATACATTATAAATGAATGGATTTCTTTATGAATACTAAAATTGGGGTACCTGCTCACGTTCCTTGGCTTCGCTGAAGCTAAGTTTGCTTCAACACGACACTTTTAAATTATAACTAAGATGTTACCCTAGGCTGTTTTAAAACCAACAAGGACAATAACTGGAAAGTCAACTGTACCAGGCGATTACTACTCAACAGAGATTAATTAGTAATTAATAACACTGGCTAGTGTACTGCTTAAATGCGTTTCATTCAAATTAAAAATAATACATTGTTCGCCGAATGGTGAAAGTAACTGGTTACTTACGAAGGTTTAGTTTAAGGCCCAAAGCGGAGCTAAAGGCTTAAATACAGACGAGTTGGAATCGCATTTTGACCCCGGGTGATAATATATATAAAAGAAAAAAAAATTGAAATGTATAAGATGTTTAAGTAAAATTTATATTACAATTGTTGAAAGAAATTTCACCATGCTTTGCACTAGCTTTAGCGTCAAATTTTATTCTAGTGGTTAAATTTTTTTTCGTGTTGTCGTATATATTAGAAAGTTTCGTTTTATTCCCGCGTAGCAGATCAGTTATGAAACATCTCCACAAAGACATGCTTTCGAACTCACTTTTAACTCTACATAAAAGTTCTTTCCGAGCAGATATAGCGTAAAAAGCTTTTTCACCACTCCTACTCGAAAATAGCAGATTATTCCAAAAGTAAGCGCACGCAAGCGTATAGCGAGGGCGCTAATAGTTCGAGCGCCTACATAGTAACTTAAACCCAACGATACAATTTTACTACCAAACGTATACTGGCCGTATGAGCTGAGGGTTATGATTTTAACAGTTTTAGTACATATGTTTGTATGTATCTGGTTCTGTGCAGCTAGCCCCTAAGTTACAAATCGTAATTTGACGAGGTGTCGTTATATAGCTTCGTCTTAAGACTGCGGTATAGACTAGACCGCAAAAAATACGCCGTTTCTGTGCAATTTATGTGGCTAAACTATAGCATCTAAAGGATTGAAAAAAATATATGTTATAAAACTTACTTTTATTTAGTGCATTACCTTAGTGAGTGATTTTCATTTATTGTATTTAATGAAATAAAAATCTGAAAGTGACCATTGTTTCAACACTTGTGAAAATTTTTAAAGCGTGTTTTGTATTTGCTTGTAATGAAAGTTGGTTAAATAATTAGAATAGGTTGTTATCTAGTGCATTGACTCTAAGTTGTAGCAAAACGTCAAAAACTGTGACTACAAAACGGTAATAACGTTAAATTCCATACAAAAAATCAAAAATTTCAAGGCGTCATTACGGTATAAATTACTTAAGAAGTATATAACATATATATCTCATAGTAATGTATATGACATTATCTAGTGATTTATAGTGCATTTACATACACAACGTTAGAATTTCAGAAATTAGCTTTTTGGCCTATATCGCCCTCTTAATGGTGCGTGTGTCATAGGCCTAAAAATCAACAAGACGGACATAAATTGCATAATACTTTGAGAAATGAAAAAAAAAATCGCAAAAATATCGAGTTTGGTATCGAGTAAGTAAAAGGTTTGTTAGATCTGAAAATATATAATTTATTTTTGTATGTTTACTCTTTATATTTAGACAATTGAGGTGTTCGAGTTAGTAGTTCGATTAGATATATATTATTATAAGTAGACGTCTCATAAAATCTAATATGCCGCAAAATCATAATAAAAGTTTAAACAACTAGAAAAAGTTGTTGGAAAATGTCGTGTTGTCGAATGAAAGGTCTTGTTGAACACATTTCAAATATATATACTAGTCGATTACCCATCCGAGTAGTAGCCGCACCCAACGATACTTATCGTCGCATATCGTTTCTGATAGACGAATGTCACTAGACCACGAGCTCCTTATTTCAAGTTGGCTAAGAAAGGTTCGGTCGGTAACCAAAGTGTTACTTTTGGGCTGATATCGTTAATTAACTCAAAAAGGTACTACAGATTTATGATTGATGTGTTTTGTTCTCGCTCTAGATTTTAGGTAACAGTGATTTATTACATTTAAGAGGATCGTTACCCTTTGACGCATCACATAAATTTTTAGATATTTATTTGCAAAATTAAAGTTTAGGGGAATTTTAGTACGTACTAATCATGCTTGGCCTTAGTAAGGGGGTTCAAATATGCCACTACATATGAAGCGCGCCAAACCCAAACATGATCTCAAGGAATTTCAAAGGTAGTTAAAGGCCAGTAAGTAGCAACTGTCACATCACTGACTCTTGTGGTAGGTATAGGCGGGCCGTAAGCTTGTTTGCTACATTGGTGGTACTAAATAGAAAAGTACTTAAAATCGATTAGGTACTTTATGACCGGCGCCTGTTTATTTTGTGACTAAGCAATCGGTGTAATAATTTTCTATACTTATCTGAATTACAAAACTTTAAGTTTATTCGATTTTTCTCTCGTAGCGTCGCAGCACGTAGCACGTACCGTAGCACTTCGTGTCTTGACGTAGCTGGTTCGTAGAGTAAATATTTGTTTAAGGCTCAGTTTTTTGCTTACGAATATGTTGTTAGATTTTCGTGGCCTAAACAATTTTAGCAACGTCTACTCTCTACGTAAGGCTGAGAAAGTATTTTAGGGTAAAACCGGTTTAGATTTTTTCTATACAAATTTTATAAACACTTTGCCTTTCGAAATACGTTATTATTTAGCCTATGTGTTAATTTAGGGTATATAAGCTAGTTGTCTGCCAAATCTATTTAGTTGTTGTGGCGTGAAGGGGTAACAAATGCAATAACTCACCAACTTGCTAAATTAGCAGGTTATATATACGTTCATTTAAAAAAAAAAATATTTATATCTTAATAATGACAGTTTCTTTAGCAAATAGCACTTATTTTGCAGATTCTTTTTATATCATTTCTTGTTCACATTCGTAGTATCACAGCGTAGCTCGTAGCGAAATCCGTAGCACATCGTAGCATATCGTAGCAATGCAATGCTTGTATGGATACACCGGAATTTGCATACAGAAGAGTGCTCCTAGAAAACTTGCATTGAAATATATCTTTACTTTACAAAATCTGAAATCTTGAAGCAAGGTGTTACGGATAAGGTAAAATACGTGACACCAAGTTCAAATAAATCAGAAATTAAAAAAAAAACCCGTCTCATCTCATCGTCTGTCTGTCTGACTATGCACGATTTTCTCTGCAAACGCAATGTGGATTTTAGTCGAGTTTTCATTACTGTACAAAATATTTTCGGAATTAGGAAGGTATGGATTTTGCCAGGAATTTGCTTCCCAGGTATCTAAAAATATACAGCTACGGATTATTGAATTTTGAATTATAGATTCCCTAAGGCTTATTTGATCCGACCGCGATCGACTTTAAATGGAAGGTTAAAAATCATAATTAGGCGATCTAACTAAGAGTATCACACAGAATCTATAGATGGAATAATTAACTTACATTTAACCACGCTATATTTTATCTTTAATTTTACAAACGTGCATTAAACTTTGGCGGCTCCATGGCTCAGTGGGCAATGACCCGACTGATAAATCGAGGGGCGTGAGTTCGATTCCCGCATAGGACAAAACATCAATGTAGTGTATATTTGTTTTTGTCTTGAGACACAGTCTGAATGTATTATGGATATGTATTAATAAAAACTAATAAAAACTTTTTAACAAAAAAAACAACTGACTTCAAAAAGGTGCACTAAAAAGGTAAAAATTATTACTTATTTCCAAAATAAGAATCTGAATTATAGTTTAAAGTGTGGTGTCATAGAAGTGAAGTGTGTTATAAACTGTTAGGTATCTTCAAACTGTAATTCAGATCAGATTTTTGGAAATAAGTAATTAGTTTTACCTTTTTAGTGCATCTTTTTGAAGCCGGTTGTAAGGGTTCCGTACCCAAAGGGTAATTAGCGGAACCCTATTACTTAGACTTCGCTGTCCGTCCGTCCGTCCGTCCGTGTGTCACCAGGCTGTATCTCATGAACCGTAATTGTTAGACAGTTGAAATTTTCACAGAAGATGTATTTTTATTGCCGCTATATCAATACAAAAAACAAAAATAAAATAAATATTTAAGGGGGAGCCCCATACGAAAAACATGATTTTTTTGCTCGATTTTGCTCGATATTGATAACGGCAACAGGTAGACGCTTAAAACATTCACACAATATTAAGTTATATAGTCACTTTAAAAAAAAAATTAAATTAAAATAAAAAAAAAAAATTTAGGGGGACTCTCATACAACAAACGTGATTGTTTTGCCGTTTTTATAGATAATGGTACGGAACCCTTCGTGCGCGAGTCCGACTCGCACTTGGCCGATTTTTATTTTTATTTTTTTAGAAAGTTTTATTTTTTACTTTTGAGTGACGAAATGTTTTCGAGTGTTCAGGCGTAATGTTATGTTGTGTGATTGCGTAAACCCCCCTGTACTTAGTCCCTCGAATTAAATTACCTTTTTTTCACTTGTTGTATAATCTACTATTTATTCGTTCTTTATAAAAAGCTTATTTCAAAAATTTTACAACATAAAAATAATAATACTAGTCACAAGTTATTTTAGGACGTTTGGTTTTTTTTTTAAATACATCTGCTAGATTTGATTGGAATTTTTTAATATTTGCTGCGTGGACTTTAAAAAGTAATTAAAGTTTAAAAACTAAAACTCTACCCGAGTTTATTCAAAGACAACGCGAGTTTTATCTTTATTTTCCTATAGTTGTAAAATTTACTTATTAAATATTCATATATTTGGAATGTCCTCGTTAAAGGTTTTCATTTGATACCAAATACAACATATTTGTGTTTGATTTGTTTTATTATGCAAGTTACAAGTATATCCGCCATGTTGGAATTAACATGACGTCATAGGTGTACGCTTTATCACCCGGACCGTAATAACGAATCGTGGAACATAAGTAAATATTAACATACATAGAATGTTAAATCACATCATAACTCTATATCTCTTTCTTTTCACTTTGCCAAACTTTGGCAAAAAGAAAGCTTTTGATGGTTTATGGGTTTACCTACGAAAATATCGGAATTCTCAAACAAATTTCCTTCCCCTAATTATTAACGTCTCTTGAGAGAAGTTATTATAATAGGTCCGAAAATCGAAATCGCTATATTTGCATTTTCTTTACGTAGACCTGGAGAGTTTGCCATCAATTGAGAGTGATGTGTTGTGTGTATGTATGTATTTTTGCTCCTCGATATCTCAAGAACCAATAGACTAAATTCTCTCGTGACCATATCAATCGATACGCCGCGTCATGACTTAGAGCTAAAAACAGTGTGAGCAAAATCGGTCCACCGGTTTTTTTTTATTGCTAATAACTGATTTTTTTAAAGACGCAATAATAATGTTCATGTATGAATTTTTAAATATAAAGAACAAATCTCAAGATTAGTTGCTTGTGCGGTACTTGCTGCCGAATTAATTCTTTTGCAAAAACGGTAAAACACGTCATTATTTTTTTCAACATATAAGCCAAATACCAATTTTTATGCATTTAGTTCCATTTCCATACAAACTGCCTACCCCTTTTTAGGGGATGATTTTTGCAAAGCGCCTTCGTTATAACAGGAACCGATTATATTTAGGAATTTTATTTGAAACGATGCAAAGATGGCGTAATTTAAAAGGCTGTGACATATGGACGGACGGACGGACATGATGAATTTATAACGTTACGTTTTTGCCATTTGGCTACGGAACCCAAAAACCTAGGCAAAGACTTTTTTTTTTTTTTTATTACCACTGAGGTGGCAAACAAGCTGATGAAGCAGGCCCGCCTGATGGTAAGCGGTCACCGTGGCCTATGGACGCTTGTAACACGAGGGGTATCACTCGCGCGTGTCTGACTCTTCAAAAAGCTAATAACTTCTTTCTTGAAGAACCCCATACTCTAGTCCTTAGAGGAAACCTTGGCAGGAAGCTCATTCCACAACCCAAGCGTTCGCGAGAGGAAGTTTCTATGAAACCGCACGCGACCATTTCGGTTTTAATGTGTGAGAATGAATTCCCTGCCGATGGCGAGCGGTGCGATGGTAGAAAGTAGCCGTGGGCATCATTCCGAACAATTCCTCAGAACACATCCCATTGTACAAGCGGTAGAACACACACAGGGAGGCAAAGTCTCTCCTCAGACTTAAGGGTTCGATACGGCAAGTGCGTTTGGGATCGTCGACAATTCTCACAGCCCGTCGTTGAACCGAGTCAAAAGAGCCAAGCTGGTATCCGTGTGCCCGCCCGGAGATGGCAGCAGTTCTTCATATGGGGCCGAACTTGCGACTTGTAAACTGTAAACATTTACTAACGTACAACCAAATTATATACTCGTAGATGCGATAAGAAATACTACATAGAGAACTGCCGCGGTACGTCAGAAGGAGACAAAAAACCGTAGTTTACTATCGTCTCTGTCACACTTTTGCGGCATTTTTTTTATAGGCTAGAAAATGCGCCATGTAGTTCTCTGTCTGATAAACCCTTAGAATGAACCCATCCGCCATATTTACCATGAGATGCGTATTCGGGAACAGAGATGGCGTTGAATTGAATAAACGCACGGTATGGTTTTTTGTAGTTTGAAATTATTTAAATTATTCATAACATTCACCTGAGTGATTATCAATATATAAATTCAAATTTCTATTAATTTTTGTAAGATCTCACAAAACTTAGATTGTGAGATCTTAAATGTACGTAGAGATGTGAACGTGGTAGTCTGAACCAGGGCTTACAAGTTCAAGGCTCTACAAAAACCAGGGTTCAAACAAAAGATTTGAAAGTATCTAAGTCAGTATTACTCAGGGCAATGTTGTAGTCTTTTTATCCTTAGTATTTGGCTCTGGCAATCATTAAGTGAATAAGTAAACATTATCAGGTCTTTTTTTTAATTTAAATTTTTAAGAGGATACACTTCGCGGCGCCTCGCAGCGGGCTTCATACAAACGAATTTCTAATTTGTTGGAGACCCATCAGCACATCTCACAACTTGAAGAGGCCACTTATACTTACACACAACATCAAACTCAAAATCTTTTTCAGGAATTATGTAGTAAGGCCCCGACTCTTGTTTCTGCTGCAACTAGCAATACCACCAATATAGATCTTACGGGTGATGATACCATTAATTCTTCTAAATCAGTGAAGCTTGCTATGTGCAGTAGAAACCAAGTAAAAAAATACATTAAAATCAACAGATTTATAAAAAGAACTGAAAAAATTATCAAAAAGCAAAAAATATTTAGTAGGAATATAAATTACTGCAAAGAAAGAATACCGTTAGTGGAAAATCTGAGAGTATATAAGTTCCAATTAGAAAACAGTAAGCTACAAGATAAAACTGATACACGTTTACTCGACTTGCAAATAAAAGATTTACATACATCCTTGCAGACGATGACCTGCAAGTATGAAGAGTCTCTAAGAGAGATGGAGGAGCACACACTGCATAAGAATGAGCTAATAGAATTGAGTAAATATAATGCAGAGCGTTTTGAGTCATTACAACTGAATCACAGTATGTGTGATTGTAAACGCCTTAGCGATTCACAGCCGGATTGTGCATCCTTGTTACCAACACCTGTGTTTCACAAAAATGTAATGTTGATGGCAATGTAGTAATGTTTTGCGACGAAATGGGAAACCGGTTTTGAATAATTGTATGCCAAATGCCAATTATGTTAATATAATAGGAAGTTTAATTAAATCTGACAAAATCACTCCATCCTCTACATTAGTAATATTTATCGGTAACAGGGGTAATGTAAATAAAAATGAATTAAGAAAGTATTATAATAGTATAAGCTTAAAGTAAAAAAGTACATTTCCGTATTGTAAGGGTTTGCCACAGCCTTAGATGTGAGTTAAATTTAGCTTTGCATACTATGTCTAGCATTAACAATAACTTTCATGTGATAGATACTAACAGTATTTTTAGACATAATTATATAAGGACAAGACATAAATATTATCTCACACACCATTGTACCAGAGTGTTAGCCTTGTCGCTATCATTTTATATTAATACCACAGCTAATTATTTGGCTAAACAAGCTGCTATTATTGAGCAGTGTAATTATAGTAGTGTAATTGACATTTCAGCCAAGTATTTGGCTCAACAACCTGCTTCTATTGAGCAGTGCAATTATAATAGTGTAATTGACATTTCAGCTAATCATTTAGCTAAACAAACTGCTTCTATTGAGCAGTATAATAATTTAACATGTGATGATGAGTTTTGGAGACAGACAACGGAGCACATTTTTAAAAAATTACAGCAAATCAACCTCGATTGCTGCTAACGCATAAATATGCATTGTCAAAAAGATGCACTAAAAAGGTAGTTAAAGCCAGTTGTTTTTTTTTTGTTAATAAGTTTTTGTAAATGCATACCGATAATTTATAAGTTTTTGTAAATGCATACCGATAATTCATTGATACTGGGTCTCAAGACAGAAACATATATACACTACACAAATGTTTTGTCTTATGCGGAAATCGAACCCACGCCCTGCGATTTTGTGATGAATTGTGATACTCTTGGTTAGATCGACTAATTATGATTTTTAACATTCGATTTTAGGTTAATCGCGGTCGGTTCAAATAAGCCTTAGGGATTCTAGAATTCCTGCATAAGTTAGCTCAAAGTATAAACTTTCCTAATGAAAAACAAATTACATTACCCTAACTTCTATCTTCTCCAGACAGGGTGCTTTTGCTAACCACATTTAGAATCTAAAAGTTTATACACCTAAATGATTTATGGGTTCAGTAAGGTTCTTCGAAATTTATTCATTTATCAACGGGTATAATATAGCAAAAAGAAGATTTATCTAAATATTTAAATATAATAATAAACTAAGTGACAAACTTGAAATTTTTCAATAAGGTGCCTGTTATAACGTACATAGACGTTTTGCAACATTCACCCCCTAAAAGACTAAAATGGGGTTGTAAGTTTTTATAGAAATTCGTAAAAAAAATTTTGACTTGTGTTGCTGTTTTTGGAAATTTATCCGCTAGAGGTTAAAATAAAGAAAATTGGTATGACAATTACTGATATTTTTGATGGTAAAACCATAAACAGTTGAAATCTTTCTTTTACCCGACTACGAAAAAGCCAAAAGGAAGGGTTATGATTTGAGCAGTTTATGTATGTATGTTTGAACTTACGTATGTTTCACCGTAGCGCCTTAACTACTGAGCCAATTTTGATTAATGAGGTAACGTTTTAATCAATTCGTCATGTTAATTCCAGCTAGGCGGATATAACTTGCGTAATACCCAGCGCAATAAAACAAAATCACTTAGAAATATGTTGTGTTTGGTATCAAAATGAAAGCCATTAACGAGAACGAAATATTTCACAACTCTAAAAAAAATTAAGATAAACGTCGTGGTGTCTTTAATAAAACTTCAGTTGTCGGGTTTTAGTTTTTGAACTTCTACTACGTTTACGCGGATGAATATTAATAAATCGAAACCAATTAAAACTCACAGACGTATTAACAAAAAAATACCAAATGTGCTAAAATAACTTTTGACTAGTATTATTTTTTCTATCTAGTAAAATTTTGCACAAAGAGGGAATGAAAAAATATCTAATAGCGGTACTAGTGAGAAGCTGTCCTTCTTACTTCCTTTATCATTCATCTACATAATTATAGTCAAATTATTACGTCTGCTGTAACCCACCGGTGCAAAGTTACAACTTTGTAATTTGAAACTTCATTCAACTTTAGTCCAAAGTGCTGTTAGAACTAACTTGGGGGTTAAAATTTAATTCATATTGAAATTATTTGAACGAGTAATTCTTTAACATAATGTATCCTACTAATATTATACCTAAATGTGAAAGTATGTCTGGTTGAATCATTATGAAACTTGGCACCATATTCGTTACTACCCTTATGTTACCCAGATTAACATAAGGGCTCTTATTTATCCTGAAAAATTCAAATTTTGCCGCGGGAATAACTATGACCGAGCTTAAAAATACTATAGTAACAGCTATAGCTTGCTTTAGTAAATTTCATTAGTATAATTATGACTGAATATATCTAGCACGGGCAGAGCCGCTGGAAAAATCTTTTTTAAATAATATATTTGGACATTACACACAGCGCCGTATGGCCCCAAAGTAAGTAAAGCTTGTGTTATGGATACCAAACAACGGATACAAATACATATATTACTTTTTTTTTTTGTAAATACATAGATATCATACATAATTACACCCAGACTCTAGACAAACACAAATATTTATTACATAAATGTTTGTCCTGGGCGGAAACCGAACACACACCCTCTGCACAGCAGTGGACCACACTACCAACTAGGCTGCGAGGGAGTCTTTCCCTTAGGAGGGAGGGGATATTTGCGTATTTCCGAAACGGCTTTAACGATTTGGATGAAATTTTGTATTAAGATACGGTTTTGATTTTTGAATTTTACCTGCACATAGTTGTATCTTTTCTAAAAACTCAATTTTACACAAAAAAGGCCAGATACTTCCTTTTGAAACTGGATAAAATCGAGGGCGACAGAATTCCGTCAAGTAAGGTTTATGAGACAGAACGATATTACGGTTACCAAGAAGGGGGTTATTAAATAAGTGTCTAGATACACATTACCATGATAATGTGGTGAGCAACCTCTTTTCAACAACCACTTCAGTCTTCCGTTCCAGCTAGATGGTAAGCCTATTTCAGCAACACTGTTTCTTATACAATGTATCTGTCTGGAATATGGAGGCTCTAAACATATACTTATGTCCTACAATTAGTAGATATATCACCAGTTTTATATCATATTGGTAAAGTCATAGACCATTAGCATAATAAGAACAATCTTGTAACGCTATGAAGGAAGTTCCCATAACGATGTCGACTTTAGTTCTCAGCATGATTACAGTACCGCGTTCATTCTTTAAAGGTTTTCAAAACTAAAGAGGCGTAAAATAATTTTGTTGTATAATTTAAGTAGTTTTTCGACCCATTATTTTCTTACCACATATTTTTGCTACATCTAACAAACACTCGTTGAGAACGCCTCTAAATTTCAATAACAACGTCTTAATTAACCTTGTGAGGTTTACATTCAGCATTCGTGAACAAATATTCCTAATTTATGAGGTAAACTTATATGTATCTCATCACGCTTAAGCAAATGTGGGGTAATATAATATATTTAAAAATTTAATTTTGTTTTAGTATTGGGGTCTATATTGCTTAAACATGACATTACATACCCCTTGTTGGAGAGAGAGAGGCTTAGGCCATATTCCACGACACTGGCACCGAGTTAATTGTTTATAGTGTGACCACTGACCACTCCGGGCTTTCAATATGTTACTCCTACTTTTCGAACTGACTATCTTTCTACATATATTTTAATAATACAAGGCAACTCCTCAATTACGGCGAAAAAAACGGATAATACTTGACGTTTTCAAGTAGCTTATGTCCTTTTCAACTATCTGCGTGCCAAATTTCATCTTGATCGGTATAGCAGTTTCAGCGTGAAGAGATTTACTTTCGCATATATAATATTTACTACACTTTGCCCGCGGCTCCGCCCGCCCTAAATTTGGTTAACGGAGTAGGATTCTTACGGCAACTCCTTGATTATACTAAAGCAGTTTGTTATAGCAAGCTATAACTACAGCTACGGTTCGTTCGTGGAATTCGGTTATGGTTACTCCCGCGGCAACTTTTGAATTTCCCGGGATAAAAAGTAGCCTTTGTCCTTTTCCGTATCTTTGCCTGTGTGCAAAATTTCAGCTCATTTAAATGCTCCCAGTGCAGCAGGATTAAGTAACAAACGTTATAGTTATTCCCGCGGGAACTTTTGAATTTTCATGGATGAAAAATAGCCTATGTCTTTCCCCGGGACTCAGACAAATTTAATCGAAATCAGTTGAGCTGTTCCCGATAAATCCATCCAGTGGTTGAAGCGTGACAAAAAACCAAACTCCTTTATTTAATATCAGTATTGATACTGTGATTTACTCCTTAATTACCCCGCGCTAAATTCGGTTATCGGCGACTGTGATTTACTCCCTAATTACACTAATGAGGTTTGCTATATCAAGCTAAAAGAAAAATAAAACTAAACATACAAACTCACACACTCACACAGTCACATACTCACAAACTTTTGCCTTTATAATATTAATGGGAAATGGGATTATTATATATTCATGGATAGTATGGATAGTTTTAAGTATATGTATGTACATATAATTGTGCAGAAATATAATTATGATGGCGCTAGTGCCACGAGTACTATTAAATATCGAAATACTCTTAAATATCTGAATTCCTTCACTCGATTGACAATATTTGACGCTTCACATGGTCTTGTCAGCTCTTTTTGGCAGGAATTATTTTTTTTTACATTGTATTGACGATTCAAAAGTGTTCTTAGAAACCTATTTGAATAAATATTGTTTGATTTGATTTCATTCGATAAACGGATCGCTCCTAGGATCAGTTTATTTTAGACTTAATCTTTCTTACATTAATTGAAACAAGATTTCGTAAAATCAAAATCATAAATCTACATAATTATGCTCTTAGGCCACGGGTTAGTATTAAATTAGCTCCAGGATCGTCGGAGACCTTGTTACGAATAATTAACGCGAACATTATGAGCTTTTTAGCTCTTATTTATTTTTATTTCTTCTTTAATGCAATACGCTAAAGAAGTTTTGTCGCTTCCAGCGTTGGATTTAGGAATATTTAAATTGAAGCTAGTCTATCTTTATATTCTAAAAAAATAATCTAGAAATCATGTTAATTCATCCCCGAACCTCAAAATGAAAAGAGTCTTAAGATACTACTTTCTTGCTATAAGCTACATACATGTGCAGCTAAAAGTGTAATCTTGTTCCTTATTTCTCACACATTTTTTTTTTAAATTAAAAGGGTTAGTTTAATGGATGCTTTAGAATTCATAGCAATAAATTAATGGAAAAAAAAATTCTCAGAAACTTTATACAAAAAGAGTCTGTGCTACTTTTTCACTATTGGCTCCATGTGCAGCTAAATATGTAATCTTCTTTGACTGGGGACGGGTAAACTTTGGTCCGAGTCAACCCTACAAAGACACAAGTCAGCGCATTCACCGCTAAGAAAACCCCATTCACTATGGTCACACAATTCCAGAACACACCCCACTCCATCTCCAAAAGCATTGGGATTCTTAGTCGACATCTCCAACGATGTTCAGTTCCGAGATCATCTGCTGGACAAGGTGAAGCTGACGTCCAAAAAACTTGGTGTACTCAACAGAGCGAAGCAGTACTTCACGTCGGGGCAAAGGTTGTTACTTTACAAGCTGCAAGTTCGACCCCATATGAAGTACTGCTGCCATCTTTGGGCGTGTGCACCCGGATACCAGTTTGGCTCTTTTGACTCCATTCAACGACGGGCTGTCAGAATTGTCAAAGGGAAAGGGTCTTGAAAAGGGAATTCATTCTCACACTTTAGAACCGAAATGGTCGCGTACAGTGCGGTTTCAGAGAAACTGCCTCCCGCGAACGCTTAAGTTGTGGAATGAGCTCCCTGCCAAGGTTTTCTCCAAGGACTACAGTATGGAGTTCTTCAAGAAAGAATTTATTAGATTTCTGAAGAATCGGCAACGCGCGAGTGATACTCCTGGTGTTGCAAGCGTCTATAGGCTACGGTGACCGCTTACCATCAGGAAGACCGTAAGCTTGTTGCCACCTTAGTGGTATAAAAAAAAACTTAATATTTATGATTAATAATACCTACTAATAATTAATAGCGTTTATTTCGAAAGAAATATGCTTTGTTTTCGATAATTGAAAAAATTAGTGACTCGATTTACGAAGATATTTCTTTAACACCAAAAGTCTAAGACTGAACTAAGCTTTTAACCACAGAAGTCACGTAATAATATCTTAAAGCATACGAATTGTTCAATAATTGGCGACTTTCAAAAGTTGCTAATGTTAAAAAGAATAGTAGTACGTACCTATAGTTTATTTCTTGATAGGAGCGGAGTATAATAGGTAATATTTGTAAATTGGAATAAACTTAATATGGTGTTCAGTGTATTCCTTGCCTAAAACCTATTTTTTCGCACTGGTAGAGATGAAAAGTTGTTTGTTTCACATGAAAGCTAATTTTCTTAGGTCTCGTGCATTTTAATCCCTCGCTATGCTCAGTAGTTTATATTAGAATCATTGGTTACGCTCGTGATTGAATTCTAGACTAATTCGCAAGCTCGAGATTTAAAATTAGCACCTTTCACAAAAAAACAACTTTGCCCACTTGTTGAACGAATATCTATTATTGTTTTATTTATTTATTTATTTACAAACACACAACTACCATTACAGGCATAATAACCCAATGCGATAGTGCAGCACAGAAAAAGAACTACTTATATAGTTATATTTTTTAAGAAATAGTATACATGGCTATTTTTTTGAATTCATTAAAAACTAAAATCAAATAGGTCCAACTTACTGTGTATATTTAGTGTATGCAGCGCGCGCGTCATTATGTTGTGTTGTTATCAATTATAACATACACGTCTAGATTTCTAGTTCACGAGCAAGTAATGAATCAAATCAGAGGACACTAGTACTGTGTCCTTGTCGACAATATTCACTTAAACATTATCATTTATCATACGTAATCTGTTAGTTGACGTGAAGTGTGCGCCTACGTATAAATAAAAAAACAGGTTTGTGGAGTAAAATAGGTCGGTCGGTCTTTCTTTAGAGGTGAGAAAACGAATGGGTTTACGGTCCGCCTGATAGTAAGCGGTCACCGCAGCCTATCCGTCTGTGTTTGCCTAACTGTCGCTAGTGTCACGTAAGTTCTTATCATTTTAATATAAGAAGTGTAGTTTTGATGTTTTTCATACTACTTATATTATAAATGTGAAAGTTTGTTTGTTTCTTTGTTTCACGCCGCAAGATAGTTGAAGAGACAGAAAAGGAAACTTTTAGCCCGGAAAATTCAAACATTCCGCGGGAACAACTATTGTCACGCTAGGATGTCGTGACAGATTCGTGAACACAATGCAGGACTTCAGCTCTTTGAACAAGTCTGCATAAAAATGCATCATGCATCTTTGGTTGAACTGTCAGTAAATTCAAAGTGTTACAAGTTTTCTCAGCTCATTTTAATACTTTCAATATAAAACCTTTTTAATCTTTTTATCCCCTATAGTTTCAGCAACTGGAAAACTGTTTTCAGCCCACGGATGCAACTTACATATTTGCTCATCACCTAGCAAGTTTTCCCCCTTTTGTCACTTCATGAATTCTCTTTAGCCCCGACTACTCGGTCTGACAAAGACTATTTGGTTCTTTTCCCCGTGAAATTATGGTAAACCAGCACTATAAATACAGTCCACAACCCACCGTAACCGGCTCTACCCGGCATTACCTCAGCTCATATTTCACGTAAAAACTACTGTTTATCATAACCAGCCCCTTTGTCGCTTATAGTCTACTACGGTATATTTATCATAATTATATATTACATTTATTCCCACTTTTCACCTTTACTTTTCCCGCATCCGAAAACTTACCCTCATATTTTTTTTTTATATTATTGGCTCGCACGGTCTTAGCAGACCATTTTTGCATTTGCCAGAGTAAATGTCAATTGTCTTGTTGTATCGCGGCGCGGGCGTTACCGAGTGTCCTCGTTTTGGAGTGTGGATCCTGAGAAATTGCGCGTGGAAAAACAATAAAAAGACACCACTCCTTCTAAAGATTCGCGCCAAAACTCCGTAAAATACTTTGATACTTAGTTCTTTGCTAACCGAAATTTTGTATTACCAGGCCTAAAACTTTTCTACCATATTAAGTAGTTTCATAAAATAGTTTCAGCCCATACTTTTTTAAATTTGTAAACTTCATTTATTGCAATGCTGTCGAAATCACAAGCCGCGATATTCCGTTAAGCCATGAGGGCCATTGCCCTCCTCAGAAACATTGCAATTGCAATTGTGTCAGGCGATACCTCTAAATACTCTGTTATTGACTTCGCGGGTCACTTCGTTAAATCGATGTGCTCAAAAGTAAGCTGGACGAGGTTTTCTTTGTAATTTCAGACGAGACTGACCTGGACGACAAGACTGAGGCTACATACAGTCAGTACTTTAGAGCAGCATGCGATGCTTTCTCGGAAGTGTATGTAGCCAAAGCAAAAATTGACTCAGCCCAAAGGACGAATGACCTTGTTTCCCCTCAGCCAACTTCTTCTCCAACGCCAGCTTCTGTTCTGTCCAAGATAAAGCTGCCCAAATTCCGAATCCAAAATTGAAAGACTGGTCCTCATTTATGTCAATTTTTGAAAGTTTAACTGATGCCATAGTGAACTGATGCTGTCAAGATTCACTATGTGCTCTCGTGCCTCTCAGGTGAAGCTCTTAGTATGATAGCCCAAAAATTACGCGGTAGCCTTGGCCATTTTGACCAAGCGCTACGAAAATAGACGGATTCTCATAGATCAGTTTGTGGATATCATACTGAAGCTCCCAACCATTACCTCAGATTTTAAGTCCACTTAATTTCAGCTCAATCGGCTCTGCAAAATTTAAAAATGTTTATTACAGGACTGTGACTACGTGTTTGTTTCAATCGCTGTCAGAAAACTCAAAGATAAACTTCGCTCACTCTTTGAAAGAAAACATGGCTCTGATGATGGTGTGCCCACTCAAAGATCTCATTAGTTTTCTGGAAGAGTACTCGCGCTACCAGGAAACTGAAAGAGCAAACACACCTCTTTAGCCTACCTGTCACCCCTATCCGCCTATTACAAACAGACAGAAAACACAGTCTACTATGCCTCTCCGCCTTCGCGTCCACTTTCAGCATGTCAATGCTGGTCGAACTTACTCAGCATAATTTCAGCCCATTCAATCCATCTCGTCTGCCTCAGCTCACACCTCACAACCACCCAATAAAAGTAAATCAACCCTCTTTTGACAGGCCTCAGATCCCACTAGCTGACCTGTCTTACAATTTAGCAGCTTGACCTTATATTAGGTTCTGATGTACTCAGTCAAATTAAGGACGGCTCCAAAATTTCCTTAGGCCCTGGCAGGCCCATAGCATTCACCACGATTTTAAATTTTGCACTTTTAGGCACGATATATTCCCATTAATGAGCAGCATATCAAACTGGAGCATCAGGTTAATTCAGTATAAATTAAAATGGATGGTTCTCAAATTCTGCATACAAATAAGGAGATTCATTCCGCTCTTTCTCTTTCTAGGAAGTTGAAGAAGTTCGAGGTCATCCCAAGGTCATGACATTTTCAAGGCAAATTCTGAAAAACTCCGCAGTTTTTGATGGCAGCTGCAAGAGTTCCAACAGAATTAGTCTTAATGACTATCTGCACACTGGCCCACCTCTTCAGCGATAATATAGTAGTTTGATATCATTCACCACTTCCGCACTCACCAGGTTGTTTTCAGCACGGACATCCAGATGATGTTAAGAAACATACTTGTTCACCCAGACCATAGAAGATTCCAGCTTATTCTATGGCATTCAGCTCCTGATCAGCCTTTGCTCACTTATGATTTACCCACTGTCACATATCGTCTTCGGCTCAGCCCTTTCCCCGCGAACCGCTCTATTCTGCAATTGCACCGCTTTCCTCAGGCCGCACATGTCCCCACCCGCTCCATTTTTATGGATGACATTCTGACAGAGTATAATTAAGTCGAGAATGTTCAGACCCTAGGGGAACTCACTCAATGAGTACTAGCCTTGAGAAGATTCAATTTAAGAAAGTGGACCTCTAACTCTCGAAGATAACCAACCTCCACTTCAATGAAAGATGGTAAGAATAACCCGCACAATACCAGGGAAAGTTGGAATCACCCACATTGTGGAATTGAACACAGCCAAGCCAACGTGATGATTTCGCTCCGCCCAGCTCAAGATCTCAAGAATAGATCTACTCCCCCCCCCCCTAGCATGTTCACGCGAGAAGCGAGAATGTGAACGACGCTTTAGCTCTTTGAACACGCCAGCATAAAGATCGTTATCTATGGTTGGATTGTCAGTGAATTCAAAGTGTTAAAAACATTAAGTTTTTCTTTGCACATGTCTTCTCCGCTCATTTTAATACTTTGAATATAAAAAAACGACTGCCACGGTAAAGCTATTGCATAGCATTTTTTATCACCTTATGCAATTATAAAAACAGCTGCTTACGTATTCGTCCGTATTCGGAGCAGCTCGTCTCGATCCGTGCGAGCTTCGTACAGTCGTACCATCTACATACACGTTAAGGTTCAACTAGTCGCGGGCTCGAACTCCTCATGGACGCGGCCAAAAAGCACGCTGTCTCACCTTGCATCGTGTCTAAAAAGATAGAATCAGTTATGAGCAGTTAGCAGCTAGTCTACACGCATACGTCTAGTCGCACGCACACAAACACCGTGCCGAAGTCTGCCGAACTGAAACGACGATAGACGATGCACGGCTTGCTGTTCGGGTTCTTGATTCGGTCGCCGCGCTCAGAGCCCACGATAAAAGCTATGCAATAGCTTAAAAAATTAATCTATCTAATACCTTTAAACGAGCAATTCTTTTATATATATAATCTGAATCTCGGAAACGGCTCCAGCGATTTTCATGAAATTTAGTATGCAGGGGGTTTTGGAGACGATAAATCGATCTAGCTAGGTTTCATTTTTAGAAAACGTCGTAGCTACATGTTTTATTCATCTTACAGTGGCACATTTTTCTAAAATGAATAGCTTCGGATGGCATGTTAAGCCGCAGTACTAGCTGATTTTGACAAACTTACAGGCAGCTTGAACTCTCTGACAGACTATGTAATGTCATGTTGAAGCAATATAGACCCAAATACCAAAACAACATACAATTCCTAAATACATTTTGTTACCCTACATTTGCTTAAGCCTGAAGAGAGATAACTTTACCGCATAAATCAGGAATATTTGTTCACGAATGCTGAAGGTAAACCTCACAAGGTAAATTGAGACGTTGTTATTAAAATTCAGAGGCGTTCTCAACGAGTATTTGTTGGAGGTAGCGATAAATATGGGGTAAGAAAACATTGTGTCGAAAAACCGCTGAAATTTTATAACAAAATTATTTTACGCCTTTTTAGTTTTCAGAAACTTTAAGAATGAAGGAGGTATTGTAATCATGTTAAAGACTGATGTCGACATCATTATGAAATTTGGCTATATAGCGTTAAGGGTTTGTTTTTATTCTGTCAATGGTCTTGAATTTTCGCACTTATGATGTAAAACTGGTGATATATGTACCTACTAGGCACTTATAGGAAATATTTATATATATAGAACCGCCTTAGTCCAGACAGATTTTATAAGAAACAGTGTTGCAGAAATAGGCTTACCATCTAGCTTTCACGGAAGATTAAAGTGGTTGGTTAAAGAGGCTGTTCACCACATTATCATGTGATGTGTATCTAGACACTAATTGGCTGCTTTTATATTAAAATATTTATATATAAACCTTAATTCAAGAAATTTATTCGCCCTAGATTTTATCCAGTTTCAATATGAATTAAATTTTAATCCCCAAGTTAGGTCTAACAGCACTATGGGACTAAAGTTTAATGAAGTTTTAAATAACAAAGTTGTAACTTTGCACCAGTGGGTTACAGCAGGCGTAACAATATGACTATTATTATATAGATGAATGATTAAAGAAGTAAGAGGGACAGATGCTTCTCACTAGCACCGCTATTACATATATATATTTTACAATTGCCACTCGAAAAAGGGCATTTTATTCATCGATAACAGTGAATAAAACTCACATTTGTCACTAGAGACTAAAAACATAACAGTGAATAAAACTCACTTTTACTCACTAGTGAATAAAACCATTTTAAATTTGGAACAATTGTTAAATGGTTATTTTATGTCATTGCATGTTCTCTTATAAGCTGGTAATAATTACCAGGTTGTACTGAGATACCAAAATGTGATAATAGTACTTTTAATTTTCTTGCAGTCAATGGAAAAAATTGGAGTATACGACACGTGAAAAAAAAGATTTCGGTCCTTTGTAACCCTTGCTCCGCTCATGATTCTACTCTAGCATCCTTCGCTGCTCTTGGGATCCTACTTAGCCCCTCGAATTAAATTCCCTTTTTTTCACTTGTTGTATAAAATACTATTTATTCCTTCTTTATACAAAGCTAGTATTTCAAAAATTTTGCAACATAAAAATAATAATACTAGTCACAAGTTATTTTAGGACGTTTGGTTTCTTTTTAAATACACCTGCTAGATTTGATTGGAATTTTTTAATATTTGTTGTGTGGACTTTAAATAGTTATTAAAGTTTTAAAACTAAAATCCGACTACCCAAGTTTTATCAAAGACAACGCGAGGTTTATCTTAATTTTCCTATAGTTGTAAAATTTACTACTGAAATATTTATATATTTGGAATGTCCTCGTTAAAGGTTTTCATTTGATACCAAATACAACATATTTGTGTTTGATTTGTTTTATTATGCAAGTTATAAGAATATCCGCCATGTTGGAATTAACATGACGTCATAGGTGTAGGCTTTATCACCCGGACCGTAATAACGAATCGTGGAACATATGCAAATATAAACAAACATAGATACAGACTGCTAAAATCATAACTCAGGTAAAAAGTTTGGTTGGTTTATGGTTTTATCTACAATATCGGAATTCTCACACAAATTTACTTCCCCTAATTATTAACGTCTCGTGAGAGAAATTATTATAAGAGGTCCGTAAATCGAAATCGCTATATTTGCGTTATCGTTACATTTTGCGACCTGGAGAGTTTGCCATCAATTTAGAGTGATGTGTAGTGAGTATATATGTATTTTTGCCCCTCGATATCTCAAGATCCAATGGACCAAATTCTACTACTTTTTTTTCCAAAAACGGTGAAACACATCATTATTGTTTTCAACATATAAGCCAAATACCAATTTTTATGCATTTAGTTTAAAAATTACAGATTTACATACAAACTTCCAACCCTATTTTGCAAAGCGCCTACATTATAACAGAAATCGATTATATTTAGGATTTTTATTTGAAACGATGCAAAGATAGCATAATTTATAAAGCTGTGACATATGGGCGGACGGAGGAACAAATGATGAATTTATAATGTTTCCGTTTTTGCAATTTGGCTACGGAAATCCAAAATGTAGCCAAAGACATTTTCGAACGTACAACCAAATATGTCGCAGACAAATCGTATAATTCGCCGTTTTGTAATAATGCCTAGGCAAATTGCAAAGTATGGAAACGAAAGGAACAGAAATCTCACTGTATAAGTCATGTATGTTAGGTTAGGTTTAGTTTCTCTCTTGTAAACGTAGATGCGGAGCGAGCGAAGCGAGCGGAGCGTACCAGCCAAGCTTCATATCTGTTCAGTTATATGATGATTTCTATTATATTATAAAATGGCAAATTATACGATTTGCCTGCGACATATATATGTATGTAATAAGAAATACTACATAGAGAACTGGCGCGGACTATTTAGAGAAGTGTATTCTAATACAACTGCGTGAATCTAAAGAATCGATAAACCTCATAGACTTCGAGTTCAGTAATGGATCATCTTGTAGAAAGAGACAAAGCGAACTTGCGATTTATTTTTTCTTTTTAGAAATGGCCGCCATTTTGTTTGATTATTTTTATTAAAAAAGTCAGAAGGCGACAAAAGACCGTAGGTTCTCATTGTATCTGTCACACTTTTCTTTCACAGTTGGATAGAAAATGCGCTGTAGAGTTCTCTGCCTGATAAACCCTAACAATGAATCCATCCGCCATGTTAAACATGAGATGCGTTTTCGGGAACAGAGATGGCGTTAATCGAAAAACGCACGGTATGATTTTGTTATAGTTTTAAATTATTAAAATTATTTAGAAAATGGCTTTTGGGTTTTCCTTAGTCATCCTTCATTTTCATTAATTTTTGTAAGATCTCACAAACTCTAGATAGTGAGATCTTTAATGTACGTAAAGCAGTGGACGTGGTATCCTACCTTACCTAAAATTTACCTCTATGTATGGGTATCTCAAGCTATATTCGGTCTTCAATCGAAATAAAAAAATGCCTAATTGTGCTGTACTAAGCTGTAACAAATCTACAAAAAAATTCGGTTGCGATAATGGAAAAGTTTCCTTTTATCTGTAAGTAAGTAAGTTCTTAAATTGTGTTTAATTTAAATTAAAATTAAATATTTTATGTATGTGGTTTTACAATGAAAACTACTACCTGCGTGGGTACTGCATTTGTGATTCATAAAACATTACCAATTTAAGTTACAAAGTTGTAAGACTTGTTAATTTAAACCCGCAATAAAAATAAATTGATCAAAACCTTCACTCATTTCAGTCGTCGCTCAGCTTCGTGGTACGGTCACTAATCTCATTTTTCTGTCAAATTAAGCAAATAGTGTTGTACACTTGTTATCAATTTTAGAAACAGACAAAGAGAGGTAGGGCACAACAAGTACTCGTTCGAATAAGCCGCCCGTACAAATAAAGCGGGGCATAGCGAGTACTTGCTCGAATAAGCGGCCCGACCTGTGGAAGTACCTCCACCGTACAGAAAACCGCGGCCACAATAACACTAACATTGAGTAGTGTTGTGTTTCTGGCGGTGAGTAAGGTTGCCAGAGCTCTTTGAGGATTCGCTGCGCGGACAGCGGAGGTCCGGAGGTGCTTGTTGCTGTCATTGCTCGGCGTAGACGCGGCGTGCTGGTACGGCGGTCAGGGAGAGCTGATGAAACGGCGACCGCTGGCCGCCCGCAGGTTGAACGGGTTCCCGAACCCAGGGATCACTTAATCTCCGCCCTGTGAGGCTGATCCGCCAGCCTGTGTTAAGTCTCTGAAGTGGTAGTCTTGCCGGAGAAAGAGACCGGAGTGGACCCGGCTACTACAACCAAGGGGGATCAGGAGCCCTTCTGCCCGCTGTGCCAGCAACCATATTATCTGTGCCGAGCTTTGGCAGATCTAGTACCGCATCTTTTGTCGTCTAAGCTATCTGTGCAGTGAATCCTCATCTTTAGTTTAAGTTACTTTTTTTAAACATGGCAAGGAACAAAAGAAAAAGTGTTTTTTCAGCGGCCGCTCCATCCACATTTAACCCTTTCCCTCCGGGGTAGTGTTTTTTAACGAATTTACGCTTTTGAACTTTATTATTATAATAAGGTACGTAAAAAAACGCACAGATTTTTTTTAGATTTTTATTATACCTAGAAGTACTATTTCCAAGACCTAGACTTTGAAGTACCCTCAGGAACTTCGTGTTATCACAATGTAAGGAACTTTGATAGAAAAAACCAATCCAATCATGACTTATTAATAATTAAATTAATAGGTTTTTAATTACAGATTCACCTCGTGGTATTTAATATATGGAATATAGTTCAGAACAATAATAAAAAATTTAAAAACATTTGTTTATGACAAAACAAAATACCCACTTCATCGAGTATGTGTATCATAAAAATAATAAAAATAACACATAATTTTTGAGACTTCAATCACCTGACGGTACTTCTAAGTCCACATCAGTTTTTATCAAATATTCAAATAAAATAAAGTAATAATACATTATACCAGCTTTTAGAAATGTAGTCAAAGATATAAAGAACGTAAATTGTAAAAAAATGGCACTTACCTATGATATTCTATTTATAAAACATTTCCAATTACACTGCACAGTGAAGTGATAAAATGTTCGACAGGTTGTAACTCGCTCTTTAAATTATTCGGCAACACGCTGATTTAAATAACGAGTTGTAATTGGCTTACGGAAACGGTACTCTAAAGGCTCGTCAGTTGTAGTTAACATAAAGTGTTTTCGTACCTAAGTTATTAGACGAAAAATGTGGAGGTAGTTCTAAGTACCGTAAGGCGGGAAAGGGTTAGTGTGGACTTTTGTAACATTAGGGGTATTCACGCAAATCTTAACACAGTCCACCACCATCTGGAGACTGTGCAGCCGACCAAGGGTGAAACCACCACGGAACGGTTTCCTGCAATTTGGGCGTTCTTCATTTTGCAAAGGACGAATTATAGCTTTATGTGTACCTACCATCAATACAGCCTAACACCCCAGGAACTCCAAACTTAGTGTGAAATCTGTATAAGAACGACGTTACTGATATACAATAAAATTATCAACTATTTAGCCGAATTTTATGCTAAGAAGTAAAACAACTATGTACCTTGCTTATTCTAATTCTTATAAAATTATAATATAATAATTCCCAAGAAAAACTTGTAACTAATAGAGATAATATGTTACACAAAATACTTAAGACCTTAGGTACTCAAGATACAAAATCCCTTCTAAATTTCACTATGACTGGTTAAACCATGGAAAGGTAACTAAAAAAACTATTCTTGGTTAATTTTGTACCAATAACCAAAGGTTCCCTACACACAATATAGGTAATAAAACAAACCTTGGTTTCGAGCGACAAATCTGGGTTGATGTGTACAAAGATGGGCGCTGAGGTTGCTTTGCTTTTAGTTACTCTGACCTAAATCCGTGGATTTAGTTGGTTCCCTCATTAAGTCCTTAGGTATATACAAAGAACATCCAAATCTTTCTTAACTAAGGCGATAGGTAACTTTTCATGAAATCGTCATTATCGAGTGAAAATTGGATCACTAGGGTTTTTTGGTTTTCATAACAGCGGCAGATGAATCATTTCTCACTGTTCCTATGACTATTTTATATTCGTCACTCATCAACAAAAAATATCACAAGTACTTAAACACCGAAATCTGTCTAAAATAGGATTATTAAGAAGTATCAAATTCATGGCTTTTCACAAATAAACAACTTCACGAAATAACTTTTTCATATGAAATATTCTTTAGCAGGTCAAAATAAGTTAGTATTTGATGTCTCTATTTGAAATGCTGTGACGGGATTAAAATCGATATCAATTATTTTAGGTCGTGCTTTTTTTAAATATTAGATAATTTTACACTGAGTGGATCAAAGGAATCGATAAACTCATAAAATTAAGATCAATAAACCCATCCGGCACGTTTATTATGCGATGCGTAGTGGGGAACAGAGATGGCGTTGTATCGAATAAGCGCACGGCTGAGCTCATAGTCCACAGCACTGGTCTAGTTGGCAGACGTTGTCGAGCTACTCGACTGTAAGTGTTTTTAAACTATCCAGAAAGCCTATAACTTGGTTTCACGACTGCTCACATGTAGAAATAGACATTTATATTTTATCGTAATACGGAAACCTTAATACACGAGTCCGACTTGCACTTGGCTGTATTTTTATCTCAAAAACTTGTCTCCAAGTGACGCCAGGCTCCAGTACTTATAGATGCAGTAGTAATTTCGCTCATATCCCTAGACAACTAAGTGTTAACACAACTTGGCAAGTAAAGTTTAATGAAAATGCAAATTGCGAAGCCCTAACTTCTAACCAAGACACTCGGCAGGTAACAGCCTTAATAATCGTTATAATTTGGAAAATATTATATACCTATAAAATATTATTTAACATATCTTATTACTTATTATGGTAATATTTTCGTGAAGGCAGAAGCTGTCCCCCAGATTATGATGTAGGTGTGTTTAAACTTACTTCTTGCTTCTGGGGAACACAACGTTAAATACATACATACATTTCCTCATTAAAATATGAGTCACTATTAATATTGTTCCAGCCACAAGATGCTATTGCTAGAAATAGGGGACTTATTTCTTAGGTAGCGTCACAGAAACTACGCCGTATAAATTTATTTATTACTTAATAATACATTTATACGTCTAGGGGATGATTTTCCAAAAAACAGTGAAACGCCCAACTTAATTTTCAACCTAAGGTATAAATACCAATTTTTATACATTTTGTTTTGAAATTTCATACAAACTTTCAACCCCATTTAACCGCCTTGGGGAACAAATTTCACAAAATCGGTTCTTAGTACTCGTGCACGTTGTAACAGAAACCTTTGTGCAAAACTTGAAGCTTCTAGACCCTGTAGTTGAAGTTGAACAGTTAATTCTTTTACATACTTATATTATTGTATAGGTACATATACATATAGATACGAAAGAAAATCGCTAACAAACTGCTTTTTAAAATATCGTTTGTAAAACATGTTTTTCCACTAGCTCATTTTGTATGCATATTTCGCATTGCTCTGGCTTTTAGCACGTAGCAAATATTTGCTTTGCTACGATGCGCTACCAAATGTGCTACGGCACGTTACAGTGCTACGAATGAGATAAGTTCAGGCTGCATCTCTACCGAATGTGCATATTGTGGCTAGTTTTTAAAATAGATTCCGCAGTATAGTATTAATTACAAACTAAAAAAAAAAACACACTATTTAATTAAAAAACACTTTATTTATTTTAAGATATTTGTTGAAACACAGATTTAAAAAAAAACCTAGCGACCCTCTTGTTTTTAGGGTTCCGTACCTCAAAAGGAAAAAAGGAACCCTTAAAGGATAACTTTGTTGTCCGTCTGTCTGTTTGTCTGTCTGTCAAAATCTTTTTATCAGGAACGCGTGGAGATATCAAGTTGAAAAACTAAGCAAAATTAAGCGTCTAATAATAAAATACGGTTATTTTTGTCGCATATTGTGACATCAATAAATTAAAACCCATTGGACTCTTCCGATTGACCTAGAATCATGAAATTTGGCAAGAAGCAATGCTATGTAGCACACATAAAGAAAAAATCTAGAAAACCGTAAATTTGTTATTACATCACAATATTTGTTTTTTTTATAAACTTATTTGCAGTTAGTAAACTAACCGGAATGTCGAATTATTAGGTCAACAGTTGTTCAACGGCAAAGTTAAGATTACCCCTCAATACAGTTTACCTTTTACGGAACCCTCGGTGCGCAACTCTGACTCGCATTTCACTGGTTTTTTCTACTTTTATTCCATAACTTCTTATCAACCAGTAGTCGGGAACATTACTTGTCACATAAGAGGAATCAGGTAACCATAATGCCAAATATTATATGAAGCAATTGCAAGTCGTAGTAGCCTAGGGAGCTCGATTTCGCCTCGCGTATAGGGGCGTAGTTCTTTATTTCTCAAGTACAAATTTGTTCAAACCACTGGTATTTTAGAGAAGAAAAAAAATCGTGAGGAAATCTATATACGTCAAAAAAGAAGATATGTGAAGCCTTCAATCCACACTGGACCCGCGTGGTGTACTACGTCCTAAATTACCCGCGTTGAGGATAGGCTGTGCCCCAACAGCCCCACTGTATGAAATTTGTATAAACTGCATCGTAGGCCCTTTTAAAAAAAAGAGAAATTAAAATATTTTAAAATGTCATAAATCAGATTTCAAAGAAATTTATAAATAAGAAATATACAATTGATTATTTACTGTTTATCTTTTGTTATATTAATGACTAGCATAGTGCTGCGACTTTCTCCGCGTGGACTTTTGATCGAAAAGAAAGCTTTTAATTCTCATACAAATTTCACCCCCCCTGTCCCCGGAGATGATTTTCCAAAAACAGTGAAACACATCAATCTCTATTCTCAAATTAATAATCATTTTATCCTTTTAGGGGATAAATTTTGCAAAAATTTTTCTTAGCCCTACGTCACATAAGTACCTCACATTGCAATTTTCCCTAACAATACGCTAAGTAAACGAAGTTTAGGACAAGGTGGTATGCGACCAAGTATACCAGACAAGAAAATTTTCTTGTTTCGTACTTTTATCTAGCAGTGATTATAAACCAAAAACTTAATCTATACTAAGTCTATTAAGAGGAAAGATTTGATTGTTTGTTTGTTTGTTTGTTTGTATTGAATAGGCACCGAAACTACTGGACCGATTTGAAAAATTATTTTACCGTGAGAATCCGACATTATCCGTGATGAACATAGGCTACTTTTCCACCGCGGGAAAATGTTTCATTCCTATGGGAAAACGGGTAATAGGACAACGAGTAGTAAGAATTATCCTTCCGTACTTATCTTTTTCACATTATTCATAAACGGCAGAACCGATTGGGTTGAAATTTTATATGAGTATTTCGATGGTTTCCTGGATGATTTAAAAATAAAATTGGACCCGGTAGGTGGCGCTGCTGTCGGTATGTCAACTACTACACGGCTTGACCGATTGTGTTCAAATTTTGTATGTGTATTTCCATAGTTTACCAGACACGACTGTATTATGCCATTAAAGAGGAAAGATTTGATTGTTAACTTCTCTTGAAAAGTTATTGTGTGTGTGTGACTTTTTTATGCACGCAACATAAATTTCATGTATAATTTCATGTATCGAGGGGTAATAAAGGGTTTTCGAGTAAAGGGTGCCGATTTCGAATTTCATCAGTTTTTTAAAATTCAAAATGGCGGATCCAATATGACATATTTTTTTTTTGTAAAAGAATTTTTCTCAAGAGAAGTTGCATGTACGGTACTTGCTGCCGAACCAATTTTTTGTTTTTAAGGAGGAAAGATTTGATTGTTTGTTTTTTTTACTATAATTAAGGAGTTGCTGTAAGAACCTACGCCGATAACGAAATTTAGGGCGAAGCCGCTGGCAGAAGCTAGTCTTGTATAAAATTATCGATTTACCGAGCAGAGCAGCAGGTGAAAGTGGTTAATTACCGTGATTAAACGCAATCTGTAGAACGTCGGAAACGAGCTTTGTGTAAGAAACTTTGACGCGTTTGCCAAGCCAAGCTTTTAATTATATAGATAGCAACAAACTTTTCCGACCTTCTGACCTTGGGTGTTTTGTCGCTAGTGTCGTTGTAACTTCACACTATTTCAATGTTGATTTGATTTTCGACCACTGGGTCTGAAAAGATTGTTTCACTTTACTTCATGGCAGCCGATAAGTATCATGTCGATTAAGTAGCAAGGTTACGGCGTGTGTCACAACTGTTTAGAAGTGTTCCGTTCGTTGTTAATGAATCAATGACATTTTCAGTAGCAGACTGTATACAACTAGGACATATAGGATTTATCGGCCACAAAATATGATAGATAAAATAACTTGAGTATAAAACTATAAAGCGTTGTAATGACTTAAGTGATTTTTATAACGAAAACCGGGTGTCGTACTTGCAATAATTGCTTACCTAATGCGTCTGCATTTACAACAAAAACCTCATTTTGTTTAATGTATTTATGTATTTGAAATAACATAAAGCACAAAAAATAATCCATAATTTTGAAACTTATTTGAGAGTGTCTGCGTAAGAGGGAGGTTGGAAACGTAATCATCTTCGGTCAAGACACTCGTATAATTAGATATCAAACTTTCCAAGGCGAGTTCGTTTGATTCTTAATTTTGGCTGCCCAGAAGTCACGGCGACCGCCAACGCGTAAATCTCGCCAAAAATCAGTAAACATGGTTCAAGCATATTAAGGAACTGTTATTGCCTATGAATCATTTTTTAAATTATCGCGAAATAGCCTTTCGTTTTAAAGATTCAACGAAAAATGCATAACAACGATTTTTAAAAAAAATTCGAAATCACAACGACGATCGAGCGATTAAAGAGAGATTAAGATTTCAAGTTTCCTGTGTCAAAATATTAAAATCATAAATAACATACAAGACCTAGATCGACGAACATGACCATTTTGAGATATATGGACCCTTATATAAAAGTTTTGTCCTATACTTGTCCTACCACTAAGGTGGCAAACAAGCACACGGTCCGCCTGATGGTAAGCGGTCAACGTGGCCTATGGACGCTTGCAACACAAGGGGTATCACTCGTGCGTTGCCGACCCTTAAAAATCCAATAACTTCTTTCTTGAAGAACCCCATACTGTAGTGCTTAGAGAAAACCTTGGCAGGGAGCTCATTCCACAACCCAAGCGTTCGCGGTACAAACTTTTTCTGAAAACGCACTGTACGCGACCATTTCGGTTCTAAAGTGTGAGAATGAGTTCCCTGCCGATGGCGAGCGGTGCGATGGTAGAAAGTAGCCGTGGGCATCATTTCGAACAATTCCTCAGGAGACATCAGATTGTACAAGCGGTAGAACACATACAGGGAGGCAAAATCTCTCCTCAGACTTAAGGGTTCGATACAGCAAGTGAGTTTGGGATCGTCGACAATTCTCACAGCCCGTCGTTGAACCGAGTCAAAAGGTCCAAGCTGGTATGAGGGTGCACCCGCCCAGAGATGGCAGCAGTACTCCAAATGGGGCCGAACCTGCGACTTGTAAAGCAGCAACCTCGACGTGAACCTTACACACATACTTGTATCCATTGTGTAGTTATTAGGATGTGCCTAGATTTTGTAAATGCACTATACTTCTTTACATACATTTTTGATGTTCTAGACTTGTTGAAAACCACTTGTTTTCAAGCCACCCACGGAGAATAGTAATTATTCCAAAAGATTGCAGACGCAATGATGAAAAGAAATGGTTCTCGCTGGTAATATGGTCTCCTTTGAAGAGACTTTACCCACCTAAGTGCCTGCTCTAATCATTCGTGAGCCTTTCTAGGAGGGGCTTTACCCTCCTAGAAGAATGCACGGCCAGAATACAAATACTGCAAAATTCAGTCTGCTTAGGAGGGACTTTACGTTCCTGAAAGAACGGGCGGCTAGAACACAAAATCGTAAAATTCAGTTTCCCTAGGAGAGACTTTACCCTCCTGGAAGAGCGTAGGGCCTGATCACAAAACTTTAGACGGTTAATAAACCTAGGTAGTTATCGTACATACATAAAGAATTACTAAATCCTAAACATTAATATCTGTGCTCTACCAAAATACTTCCATATTTATTGTTTCATTACAAAAGGTTAAAGGACTTTACTTCCTGACAAGCTTAAAACCGGTAAGGATCGATTGACTAAAATTGCTGACAGGGAGCTTTGTTCGGTCAGTGGGATTAATGGGGTGGAAAACAGAGAGGGGGACACTGCCCACCCTCACGCAGAAGGGTAAATGTGCGTAACTATATGATATAATATTTTTGTTATCGATACCTTATGTACAGTCACCCCAAGGATTTGTAGAGCTATTTTAGAATTATGTAATTTTGCTATACCGAGACAGCGACGTCAGATTTCTTTAGATTATCCTTATAAAATTTTAAAGACAATAAAATTGTATATTTAACTAAAAGATCCACACTCAGCTTGATTCTATTTACTGTTGGTAAAAAAAATTTAACATAAAGAGTATAATCAATGATTTAAAGTTATCAGTCACATGACATGACAGATCAATCATCTGTTAAAAGGAATCAAAGAGTATCATGTCAATATTATCATGGTTACATACAGAAATTGTTTTAAAGTTTTCCGTTAACATTGAATCGGTGAATCAGTGACGCCATATGTTATGTAATGTAATGAAGTTGTAACGTGAAACAGTCCCTCCCTAATGCCCGATTATATTGGTATAATAAGTAAGTACCGTGCTATACATCGATTGGACAGTGGTGAATCAACTTGGCTGGTAAGTTGCCTTTCCAGGCAATCCATCGCTTTCTATTTTATGAGCAAGTGAAACTCACAGCGCCCTCGCTCAGCCTCCGTGCAGCATAAGAATAAATAGTAGCAAATAGTCTAAGAATACGAAAGTAAAGTGTTTACTTTGTTGGGTTGTATATATAACTCGTGAATGTTATTAAGATCTTCATCTTGCCAGCCTTCGTACGTCTCAACTGTTGAGGCTACGGCCCACTCTCATAAGCGAGGGTGATTTGGGTCATAATCCACACGTAGGGACAGTGCGGATTGTGGACTTCACCTAAGTCTGTTTTTTTCTTGACGTATTCATGTTTCCTCACGATGTTTTCCTTCACCGAAATGCCAGTGGTGTGAATAAATAAATCAGTGTAGAATCCTACATGAGAAATTAGGAAAATACTCATTGGAAGCCGACCCCAGGGTTCCAACCTCCGCCACTTGGAACGTGAAGGGAAATTTATCGGGCTCAAGTACTCAACATTCCAAGGGCCGACTGTACATCAATCAGCCTATAGAATTCCAGTGTTGCACTTAAGCCTTTCTTAGTGAACTCCACTACACCCGGTCCTGTAACATCAAGGTTTCAATTACCAAAGTGGTTTAACAGTGGCTAGATACACACCCACTTCACAACAGCCTCTGTTCATTAACCTATTTAGCCTGCGTGGCAGGTGGTAATGGCCTATCGCAGCAACACTACACTATATAAGAGCTAAGGTGGCTTTATATATGTCCTATATGTAAGTCAGCTTCAGAGTAATTAGTGATCAATGAAAGACCAGGCACATCTTAGGGTAATAAAATAGACCACAGTTAGACTACCGAATATACCTTGATTGGCAGTTCTCATTAAATTAAAAAAGTAAGTCACGTGGAATGGGGACTTTAAGTAATATACTAAAAATATTTATTAATTAATTCTGACACAAAAATGACGCAATGTAATTTTGCAGCCGCATTCATCTATCAGAAACAAGAAGCGAAGTAAAGGAACGTCAGGTGCAGTCAGTACCTAGATGTGTGACCGCTTATTGGTACATTTTTCTGAGCTCTTCCATGCTTAAGAAGCACACGATAGCTAGTGACGAGCTTGACAAACGTCTGCCAATTCGCCTAAGACCATTTCTCCAAGAGACACCTGTCCCACTTTACGTATATTCTTTGTCTGGGAACAGTTTTAATAATATGACCCTATAAACTGATAACTTACTATCAAGCTTAGAATTAAATTACAGACTAAGCTAAAAAAAACTTTTTAAACCACTAAGGTGGCAAGCAAGTTTGCGGTCCGCCTGATGGTAAGCGTTCACCGCAGCCCACGTTGAGATGATGAAAGAATGTCCATCTTCTCTGATCTGATGAACTTATTGTTTATTGTGTATTATCACGATCCCTTGTGGTAGTATGGTGGTGAGCAGAGAGCAAACGTGTAATACTAGCAGTCATTTATTATGTATTTGATGGAATCGGTAACAGATTGTATCGTGGGAGTCGGAACACCCGTTTTACGTACAAACTGGGGTAAAGTTTAATTAACTTCGAATGTTACATCCTCCTTATATAGTGTGACCACATTTGAATTCGAGACTCGGATATTATAAGCAAAAAATGAAATTATCTAAAATAAAAACACCTCCAATCAAAGAAAAAACATATGGGTTCAACCACTGAAAGTAGCTCCCTGCTCCATCATCAGACCCTTGATCACCATATATGTATCCATCTATTGAGGCTATTCCAATGAGCCAAAACAAGATACATCTTGGTAAAGCGTTGGGTATCCTGCAGGTTCCAGGTGATGCTGCAGCATCGGGTCAAGTTTACTATGTTCTTGCAATATCATTGAAGTAACAGAATTCCAAATTGTAAATCAATTTAACTGTGGAAGTTGCTTATATCTCTTCATCTACAAGAAAAGGCGTATCTTTACAAACAATCCTTCAGTATGGAACCCATTATACAAGCAGTGACTAGCTGTACAGGATAAAACAAATAAATGTAAATGTAATGTTGGACCGGGCTGTACCCTGACTCCGTGAGCCGCGAAATCCCTGGACACCACTCGTTCGTGGGCCGGGCTATAACCTTGACTCCGTGGTCAGGGCGAACCCGCTCGTACGCATTGAGTCTTCTAGATGTCGGACTTTTTTTTGTGAAGGCTTCCATTTTACTGGTGCGTTTTGGTCTGGATTTTTGAAAATCAGGGTCTTCGGATGTTCAGGCTTCAGGCTTGTTGTCTTCATTTTTGCTCTCTGGATTTTAAAATTGATTACTTCATTTCGTATATGTGTATGTAAAATTCTGGGTTCTTCGTTTCTTCAAAATTTATTGTCTTTATTGTAGATGTCGTTTCCGATTCTTTGGCAAAAGTTCGCCATGAAGAGTGGGTACTAGATGCCCTGGGAGTTAAGATATTTTAAGACACTGACATGTTTTCTAGTTGACGATCGTATATTGAATAATTTTTTTATAAAAACTACTAATTCTAACTTACTGGCTAAGCATATAGTGACATGCGTTACACGTTTGACCATATTAAGTGGTCAACGTTAGGAAGTACATTTCGCAATGCCTACATGCTACAATCTAAAAAAAAACACAATATTGTAAATTATTTAAACTATTTCCAATAAAAATTATTTTCAACAAAATTAGTTCGCAAGATTACAAATGTCCATAAAAAAATCTTATTTTATAGAACCATAACAGACAATAAAATTACAGCAAAATTTTTGTCGTTAGTTTTACTCCTCTCTATTATACTCAAAATATCCTAACCATACTGAATTGATAGTCTCCCTAGCGTCGAGCTAGCTGGAAACACTTATGTTCCATTACATTACGTGGTATTATTCGCTAATGGCAATGGCAAATAGTGCATTGTTATTAATTTTTCTCAAGTAGGTCTATAATCCAATATCATTCAATATCATAGGCCTCATCTTTGAATTTCCTAATTTAACGGGATAGCCTTTGCATCCTGCGCATTCCTGCGGCCTAAACTATTTTCGTCTGTACACATGCACCTCAGTCTTTAAGATCTAGCAAAGGGGGTATATTATACTGTCCCTGGTCTAGCATTTGACCACCTGTTACCTTAAATCTGGTAATTTATATCGTACGGTACATGTATTAAACCTTAGGCCATGAGGTCACCATCTGTTTCACAACACACAATGGTCGCGTACAGTGCGGTTTCAGAGAAACTTTCTCCCGCGAACGCTTGGGTTGTGGAATGAGCTCCCTGCCAAGGTTTTCTCTAAGGACTATAGTATGGGGCTTCAAGAAAGAAGTTATTGGATTTTTGAAGGGTCGGCAACGCGCGACGCGACTGTTACCCCTGGTGTTGCAAGCGTCCATAGGCCACGGTGACCGCTTACCATCAGGCGGACCGTGTGCTTGTTTGCCACATTAGAGGTATTAAAAAAAAAAAAAAAAAAAAACAACAAAGAAGTTGGTAAAAAGAGGCTGACCTTTTGTGTCTCCAAAACTCCAACTCAAACAACTCCAAAACTATAGAATAGATCTTCGAGCAAAGCGGCATGGCGGTATCACAAAATTCAGGGTACAGCCGATTTTTATCCCTCTTATACCAAAGTGTGGAGCGGCGGCAAAAAGGAGATCTCCTGCCAGGCGAGGTGTTATGCCTGGGGACCGCCGTGGTCAACTAAACGTTTTTTTTTCTGATCTGTCTACTGCAGTTGGCTGATGCAGCCAATAACGGACTTTTGAGCCAAGACTCTAAAGAAGTCTCAGCCCATATAGCGCCCAACGCTCAAGGGCTCCCCGCGCTTGGGTTGTCGCTCTTGGGGTCGTCCCTTCAACCAACATGAGCCTCGAACCCGAAGGTGAGTCAGCGCCCGGAGGAAATCCCCGTTACGCGGTTTCGATTTCCATTGAGTGAGCGCGAGAAGCGCCCCGGCACTCTTTGATACCTTATGTATCCGTGCGAGCAGGGCAGTAATTTAAGGCGTGTAAACCCGCTTTCAACAGCTAGTATTATTTTGGCCTATAAAGTTACTTGATAATTTTTCGAATCGGACTCCTAAGATAAGCGCGTTTTAATAGACATAGATCCGCTACGGGTTATGTCAAGTGTCACGGCTTTGGTGTTAAGAGAGGCACTGACCGCCGTTTGTCCGCGCAAGCTGTTTATATATGTGTGCGCCACGCTAGGCATTGCACTCCTCACACGCACTACACGTTACACATTAGTTATTCATTGTAAGTCTTTCTTTTGGTTATTTATTTACATACTCTTTTCATTATCTCCTTTTCTTTGTTGTTGCAATGCTTCTGTAATGTTCTTTCTCTTGCCTTTGTTTATCCTTCTTCTTATTTGTTTTTGGGTCGTTATATTTAAAAATTGCTTAGCTTATCTTTATTACAATCAAATCACTATGTCTGGGTCCAATAGGTAGCACTGTAGGCAAGCTTACAACAAAATCTATACATTAAACTTTTGTACTAATACTAAAAATAGGTGCCTACCCAACATACATATCTCCAGTCAATTCGTCGTAAATTAGGGGTCAACACATTCATTCCATGTATCATGTATCAACGACTGCAGAAAAGTGTATGTATATGTTCATCCAATCATACGAAAATTTGTTTATGGACACACAACTACATACGACAATAATCCTACCCATATGTATCATTAATTACAGATGCGGTGTTCATTGGTATACGTGTCAGCAGTCTTTGTGTGTGTCAGTGCTGTGGCAGAAGATTGTAAAATCAATAGTGCTGACGGCAAGAAATACAGGGAAGAGGTGCTTGCTTCCGATATATCTGGTCCATACGGATTGGTGGTGCATTAGAACATGAATATTTTGTACTTCAATTACATCAACTCTACAACCCACACACGAGTTTCTGCAAAAATGAACTTGAAGACAAAAACGTATGAAGATATATAAGAACTAACTGGGTGGTGCACACATACAATCGATCAGAACCACAATGGCAGATACGCGGGTTGTAACACCGAAACAAGAGGAGGAAGTCTGTTCAAAATAGATTCTAATGTCGGCAAATTCGTTACCATAGGAGCTGTGGGAGAGGATATAATGTTTGTCTACTTCTTCAAAAAACTGTTTTACTCTTCACTCCCTCTAAATCATCTAAAAACATTCCATGGCAAAGAATCGCATAGTGTATCAAAACTGGCTAAAACCCAAGTATGGAATTTAATTATTGATCGTAATGGGGACTGGGTATTTACCAATCATACTGGACTTTATCGTTTGATGGCTGATAGTGGAGAAACCATGCAGTATACTAGTAGTGGAAACTCAACAATCCTCGCCGTAGATCATGAAGGTAATGAGTATGCGTGTGACTGGTGGCGTGACCATATCTACCGCGCTGATCCTGTAGTTAGTATTTTTTTATCAGCACAGGGTTGTACTGGGTTAACATTTGATGGAAGTGGAAACCTCATCTACGGTGACTACGGCAAAGACAGGATTGTGCGACTTGTTAAATGCTAATTAATACTAGTGGTTTCCAGACACATAGGAAGTAATAAAGTCGCTGATCCGAAACCTTAAAATTTCGTAAAGTCGCGCAACTTACTTTACGACTGTCCTCGTTGGCCGACGGAATGAAATGGCTGTGGTAATTAGTAGTAAAATGTGTATGTAGTAAAATGTGCATGTACTTAATTTCCTCCTGCGAATGCTTGGGTTGTGGAATGAGCTCCGTGCCAAGGTTTTCTCTAAGAATTACAGTATGAGTTTCGTCAACAAAGAAGTTATTGGATTTTTGAAGGGTCGGCCACGCACCATGTGTTGCAAGCGTCCATATGGTACGGTGACCGCTTGTCATCAGGCGCACAGCTTGTTTGCCTTAGTACTTCTTGTACTCTACTTTAGGGTTCCGCACCTTGAGGGTGCCAACTAAGCACTATTACTAATCCTACGCTGTTTTTTTGTATGTCCAACCATTAAAGGGCTTTATGTAAGCCTGAAATTTTCACAGCGTTATGTTTTATGTTGGCGGATTATCAAAAAATAATGAAAACTTAAAATAGTAAAAATTTAAGTGGCGTCCTCATACAAAAAATGCGTTTTCGTTGTTTTTGAGCTATTGGAAAATAGTAATAAATTGCAGTGAGAAATACTATAAGATTTAAAATACAACAACAAATAATAAAAACTGGCCAAGTGTGAGACGGGCTCCAGTTATTACCACCGCCATCTAGCGGTTATTAAGACAAACAATAACACACTTGTTTTAAAGTTCAGTAACATCGTTCTTATCCAGTGATTGGATGGGTAACCGCTTAGCGGCACACTTTTTGTTTCTGATTATGTTTCTAAATTACATAATGCGGGCGCCACACATTGGCTTAGATCCAAGCTTAGTATTATTATATCCAAGGTATGTGGCCACACATTGGCTTCAATGCCTTTTGGTAAACACACTATCAAGAGCATTGGATGGTTGGTCCGTACGCGTACACTGTATTGCAGCCATCGCGGACGAAAACCTATTCGCTCTGGCTACTTAGGTACGCCCACGAATTGAGCACATATTATTATTATTAGTGTAAAAACTTAAAAGAATCATGTTACTGTCCAAAAATCACATAAGCTACATATGTAATACCTCGGTATTCTAGTTGCCCATAACCTCAGTTGGAAGGAATACATAAATGCTGTAAGTGGTCGCATAAGAAAATTAATATAATAATATACATTTAATACACTAAAGAATGTATGTGACAAAAAAACTACTAACAACGACTTATTTCGCCCATTGTTAATCTCAATTATTAAAAGAGCTATCTTATAAGTTATGTTTTTTTTAACCCGTTTTGTTTCCAACTGCTGAAATATATAACTATGCTGGTGTTTTGTATGTAAGACAACTGTATATTAAATTTCTTGTACTAGATCAGCACAAAAATCCTGAAAATTACCCAAGTATAGAAAAGATTTAATTTATAAACTACCACACTGCAAAACAACTTTTGCACAAACCTCCGTTGATTATCTTGGACCGTTTATTTACACCAAATTTGGTAAAAAAATTCCAGATATATACTAACAATCAAACTAGTTGTGCAATAAATCTTGAAGATCTTGAAATTTTGAACTATCAAGATCCTAAATCACTCGTTAAGTAAATATACTACATTCAGTTACAAACATACACACAAACACAACCTTGCAAATGCACTCAATATGTATACATAAATAAATAATAATTCACACTTACGTTCTACGCACACAAGATGTAAATAAAAAACTAATAATCTTACAAACTTAATTATAAACACCAGAATACTTATATTTACTTATAGTTTTTTTTTACTGGCATGTAATGGATATCAATATATTAATTGTAGCGCTAAAGTGTTTAAGCATCGATAATATAGTTAGGTACCGACTTAATAGTAAGTAAAAAAACGGGTTGCACTCCGGTAGTGCCTGCAGAAGTGAAAACCTTTACACACGGTTCGCGCTTAACATTCAAATATGTTACAAGACAACTCATACATCATATTTAATTGTACAGAACCAATGTCCTTAACACACAATTCGCACTAAGCACTCAAATATGTCACAAGACATGTCGTGACACACTGTATAGTTTTGAGCAATATCCTACCTCTATTTCTCAATAATGTTATAAGCTTTATTAAACGTAATATATTACTATGCCACTACTACTATGGAACTGGCTTTCTATCCTATCACATGTCTCTAAATCTTCTAACTTTCGACTATTTTTTTTGACACAACCTTACATAATAAATAAAGATTGTTTATTTATTTTCCTATAAAATCATCTATTGACACGTCAACACATAGATATACCATCTATACTGTAACGTAAGCTATGCTCTACGATTACTTTTATCTCACCTCGTATCGTATCACATTTTAACATGCGTAATCCGCACTTTCATAATTATAAATAATAATGTTTATTTATTTACTTTTTTGACGTAGTATATTTGACATCTCAATCTGTCATAGAATTAAAATCCCATATCCAACCTGTACTACTCATAATCGCCATATACTAAAAAACATACAACCTGGATGTAGCATTTTAACATGTGTAATTCGCTCTTATATCTTTTAATCAACCCAATTTCCTTTTACTTTTTATTCGTCCTATAGAATTAAACAGTTTTACGCATACCAAAAAAGTGCATAGTGCCGCTAAAGAAGTTTTCACTTAAAAAAATAAAAATCTTGATTTTGGCATATACTGTACTAAATTTCTGATTATGAGCGCCCGGACATTCCAATGTATTAGCACGCTGTTATTATGCAGTTGCTAAGCGTACTGTTATACGGATTTCGAAAACTTGGTTTTTAAAAAAAGGATTTTAAAATGGAACTAGAAAAAAGGATTTTGAATAATGTTTAATTTGATCGTTTTTAATAGTAATCGATAACAATTAATAATTTTGGATCCGTTGGCAGCCGCGACGGGAGATGGGACAAGACTGCCTTACTAAACTTATAATTCAATAGGAGTTGTTCATAAATGCTGACTCAGGGGTCTAATACAGTAATTAAGCATATCTACATATGTGCTAGGGGTATAAAAGCCCCCCGCAGAAGACTAAACTTCGGGGTGAACTCCGAAGTTTATGGATTGAAATTAAACGATTGGTCTAAGTCGCGGTACTGGGATAGGACTCTGCTCTTTATCGTTATCATTAGAGGGTTTAGGTAGGGTAAAACTCTTAAAGTAATTAAACAGGCTGCCTTTGGATCTTACAATAAAAATAGAGATACAAGTTATGACTAAAAATATAGTAAGTAAAGATAAAATAGAGTAATGTGTCCTGTATTTTATTATGTGTGGTTTTTACACTATTTCGTCAATATTGTTTAAAATTGATTTTGACAGTTCTTTATTTGTACACAAATCGTCTAAATCTAAATTTTGTGAAGAAATACGTGGCACATTCGAAATTATGTGACTAATCTTATCTAGTTTGCAACATGAATCATTAATTAAATTAAAATCGGAATAAGCTATTTTGGTAGTTATATTTTTTACATTAAGTTGGGGTATCAGTTTGGTACTTTTACAATAGGCCTTACAATCATTTGGTGCAGTGCCTAATATGTTAACCTCTTGAGGTTCAGAGTTTTCGCAATCTTTTGATAATTTACTTAGTTGAGTTTGTATGTATATCCACCTATTGTTTGTTAATGATTTCTAAATGTTTACATTTCCGTAAATAAATCTGGTTTCACACTGTTTGGGGATATTTGTTATTACTTTTGTCATCATTTCACTTTCACAGCTGGGGTATGCACTTGATGAAAACACATTCGTGACGTCACAGATAAATTTCTGTGGATCAATTTTATCGCATTTATCTAAACTGTCAATGTTACAATAATGGGTTTTGTCTTTGGTAATTGCGGTATATTTACACTAGGTATAACAGTGCTATAGGTATCTGGGTTTTTGGGATCGTGAGTTACTGGTAAGGGTACATTATGATACAAATTATATTCCTTAGGGGTGCTAAGGGGTATTTGCAGTACGTCCATACGGATTGGCGGTGCATTAGAACATGAATATTTTGTACTTCAATTACATCAACTCTACAACCCACACACGAGTTTCTGCAAAAATGAACTTGAAGACAAAAACGTATGAAGATATATAAGAACTAACTGGGTAGTGCACACATACAATCGATCAGAACCACAATGGCAGATACGCGGGCTGTAACACCGAAACAAGAGGAGGAAGTCTGTTCAAAATAGATTCTAATGTCGGCAAATTCGTTACCATAGGAGCTGTGGGAGAGGATATAATGTTTGTCTACTTCTTCAAAAAACTGTTTTACTCTTCACTCCCTCTAAATCATCTAAAAACATTCCATGGCAAAGAATCGCATAGTGTATCAAAACTGGCTAAAACCCAAGTATGGAATTTAATTATTGATCGTAATGGGGACTGGGTATTTACCAATCATACTGGACTTTATCGTTTGATGGCTGATAGTGGAGAAACCATGCAGTATACTAGTAGTGGAAACTCAACAATCCTCGCCGTAGATCATGAAGGTAATGAGTATGCGTGTGACTGGTGGCGTGACCATATCTACCGCGCTGATCCTGTAGTTAGTATTTTTTTATCAGCACAGGGTTGTACTGGGTTAACATTTGATGGAAGTGGAAACCTCATCTACGGTGACTACGGCAAAGACAGGATTGTGCGACTTGTTAAATGCTAATTAATACTAGTGGTTTCCAGACACATAGGAAGTAATAAAGTCGCTGATTCGAAACCTTAAAATTTCGTAAAGTCGCGCAACTTACTTTACGACTGTCCTCGTTGGCCGACGGAATGAAATGGCTGTGGTAATTAGTAGTAAAATGTGTATGTAGTAAAATGTGCATGTACTTAATTTCCTCCTGCGAATGCTTGGGTTGTGGAATGAGCTCCGTGCCAAGGTTTTCTCTAAGAATTACAGTATGAGTTTCGTCAACAAAGAAGTTATTGGATTTTTGAAGGGTCGGCCACGCACCATGTGTTGCAAGCGTCCATATGGTACGGTGACCGCTTGTCATCAGGCGCACAGCTTGTTTGCCTTAGTACTTCTTGTACTCTACTTTAGGGTTCCGCACCTTGAGGGTGCCAACTAAGCACTATTACTAATCCTACGCTGTTTTTTTGTATGTCCAACCATTAAAGGGCTTTATGTAAGCCTGAAATTTTCACAGCGTTATGTTTTATGTTGGCGGATTATCAAAAAATAATGAAAACTTAAAATAGTAAAAATTTAAGTGGCGTCCTCATACAAAAAATGCGTTTTCGTTGTTTTTGAGCTATTGGAAAATAGTAATAAATTGCAGTGAGAAATACTATAAGATTTAAAATACAACAACAAATAATAAAAACTGGCCAAGTGTGAGACGGGCTCCAGTTATTACCACCGCCATCTAGCGGTTATTAAGACAAACAATAACACACTTGTTTTAAAGTTCAGTAACATCGTTCTTATCCAGTGATTGGATGGGTAACCGCTTAGCGGCACACTTTTTGTTTCTGATTATGTTTCTAAATTACATAATGCGGGCGCCACACATTGGCTTAGATCCAAGCTTAGTATTATTATATCCAAGGTATGTGGCCACACATTGGCTTCAATGCCTTTTGGTAAACACACTATCAAGAGCATTGGATGGTTGGTCCGTACGCGTACACTGTATTGCAGCCATCGCGGACGAAAACCTATTCGCTCTGGCTACTTAGGTACGCCCACGAATTGAGCACATATTATTATTATTAGTGTAAAAACTTAAAAGAATCATGTTACTGTCCAAAAATCACATAAGCTACATATGTAATACCTCGGTATTCTAGTTGCCCATAACCTCAGTTGGAAGGAATACATAAATGCTGTAAGTGGTCGCATAAGAAAATTAATATAATAATATACATTTAATACACTAAAGAATGTATGTGACAAAAAAACTACTAACAACGACTTATTTCGCCCATTGTTAATCTCAATTATTAAAAGAGCTATCTTATAAGTTATGTTTTTTTTAACCCGTTTTGTTTCCAACTGCTGAAATATATAACTATGCTGGTGTTTTGTATGTAAGACAACTGTATATTAAATTTCTTGTACTAGATCAGCACAAAAATCCTGAAAATTACCCAAGTATAGAAAAGATTTAATTTATAAACTACCACACTGCAAAACAACTTTTGCACAAACCTCCGTTGATTATCTTGGACAGTTTATTTACACCAAATTTGGTAAAAAAATTCCAGATATATACTAACAATCAAACTAGTTGTGCAATAAATCTTGAAGATCTTGAAATTTTGAACTATCAAGATCCTAAATCACTCGTTAAGTAAATATACTACATTCAGTTACAAACATACACACAAACACAACCTTGCAAATGCACTCAATATGTATACATAAATAAATAATAATTCACACTTACGTTCTACGCACACAAGATGTAAATAAAAAACTAATAATCTTACAAACTTAATTATAAACACCAGAATACTTATATTTACTTATAGTTTTTTTTTACTGGCATGTAATGGATATCAATATATTAATTGTAGCGCTAAAGTGTTTAAACATCGATAATATAGTTAGGTACCGACTTAATAGTAAGTAAAAAAACGGGTTGCACTCCGGTAGTGCCTGCAGAAGTGAAAACCTTTACACACGGTTCGCGCTTAACATTCAAATATGTTACAAGACAACTCATACATCATATTTAATTGTACAGAACCAATGTCCTTAACACACAATTCGCACTAAGCACTCAAATATGTCACAAGACATGTCGTGACACACTGTATAGTTTTGAGCAATATCCTACCTCTATTTCTCAATAATGTTATAAGCTTTATTAAACGTAATATATTACTATGCCACTACTACTATGGAACTGGCTTTCTATCCTATCACATGTCTCTAAATCTTCTAACTTTCGACTATTTTTTTTGACACAACCTTACATAATAAATAAAGATTGTTTATTTATTTTCCTATAAAATCATCTATTGACACGTCAACACATAGATATACCATCTATACTGTAACGTAAGCTATGCTCTACGATTACTTTTATCTCACCTCGTATCGTATCACATTTTAACATGCGTAATCCGCACTTTCATAATTATAAATAATAATGTTTATTTATTTACTTTTTTGACGTCGTATATTTGACATCTCAATCTGTCATAGAATTAAAATCCCATATCCAACCTGTACTACTCATAATCGCCATATACTAAAAAACATACAACCTGGATGTAGCATTTTAACATGTGTAATTCGCTCTTATATCTTTTAATCAACCCAATTTCCTTTTACTTTTTATTCGTCCTATAGAATTAAACAGTTTTACGCATACCAAAAAAGTGCATAGTGCCGCTAAAGAAGTTTTCACTTAAAAAAATAAAAATCTTGATTTTGGCATATACTGTACTAAATTTCTGATTATGAGCGCCCGGACATTCCAATGTATTAGCACGCTGTTATTATGCAGTTGCTAAGCGTACTGTTATACGGATTTCGAAAACTTGGTTTTTAAAAAAAGGATTTTAAAATGGAACTAGAAAAAAGGATTTTGAATAATGTTTAATTTGATCGTTTTTAATAGTAATCGATAACAATTAATAATTTTGGATCCGTTGGCAGCCGCGACGGGAGATGGGACAAGACTGCCTTACTAAACTTATAATTCAATAGGAGTTGTTCATAAATGCTGACTCAGGGGTCTAATACAGTAATTAAGCATATCTACATATGTGCTAGGGGTATAAAAGCCCCCCGCAGAAGACTAAACTTCGGGGTGAACTCCGAAGTTTATGGATTGAAATTAAACGATTGGTCTAAGTCGCGGTACTGGGATAGGACTCTGCTCTTTATCGTTATCATTAGAGGGTTTAGGTAGGGTAAAACTCTTAAAGTAATTAAACAGGCTGCCTTTGGATCTTACAATAAAAATAGAGATACAAGTTATGACTAAAAATATAGTAAGTAAAGATAAAATAGAGTAATGTGTCCTGTATTTTATTATGTGTGGTTTTTACACTATTTCGTCAATATTGTTTAAAATTGATTTTGACAGTTCTTTATTTGTACCCAAATCGTCTAAATCTAAATTTTGTGAAGAAATACGGGGCACATTCGAAATTATGTGACTAATCTTATCTAGTTTGCAACATGAATCATTAATTAAATTAAAATCGGAATAAGCTATTTTGGTAGTTATATTTTTTACATTAAGTTGGGGTATCAGTTTGGTACTTTTACAATAGGCCTTACAATCATTTGGTGCAGTGCCTAATATGTTAACCTCTTGAGGTTCAGAGTTTTCGCAATCTTTTGATAATTTACTTAGTTGAGTTTGTATGTATATCCACCTATTGTTTGTTAATGATTTCTAAATGTTTACATTTCCGTAAATAAATCTGGTTTCACACTGTTTGGGGATATTTGTTATTACTTTTGTCATCATTTCACTTTCACAGCTGGGGTATGCACTTGATGAAAACACATTCGTGACGTCACAGATAAATTTCTGTGGATCAATTTTATCGCATTTATCTAAACTGTCAATGTTACAATAATGGGTTTTGTCTTTGGTAATTGCGGTATATTTACACTAGGTATAACAGTGCTATAGGTATCTGGGTTTTTGGGATCGTGAGTTACTGGTAAGGGTACATTATGATACAAATTATATTCCTTAGGGGTGCTAAGGGGTATTTGCAGTACGTCCATACGGATTGGCGGTGCATTAGAACATGAATATTTTGTACTTCAATTACATCAACTCTACAACCCACACACGAGTTTCTGCAAAAATGAACTTGAAGACAAAAACGTATGAAGATATATAAGAACTAACTGGGTAGTGCACACATACAATCGATCAGAACCACAATGGCAGATACGCGGGCTGTAACACCGAAACAAGAGGAGGAAGTCTGTTCAAAATAGATTCTAATGTCGGCAAATTCGTTACCATAGGAGCTGTGGGAGAGGATATAATGTTTGTCTACTTCTTCAAAAAACTGTTTTACTCTTCACTCCCTCTAAATCATCTAAAAACATTCCATGGCAAAGAATCGCATAGTGTATCAAAACTGGCTAAAACCCAAGTATGGAATTTAATTATTGATCGTAATGGGGACTGGGTATTTACCAATCATACTGGACTTTATCGTTTGATGGCTGATAGTGGAGAAACCATGCAGTATACTAGTAGTGGAAACTCAACAATCCTCGCCGTAGATCATGAAGGTAATGAGTATGCGTGTGACTGGTGGCGTGACCATATCTACCGCGCTGATCCTGTAGTTAGTATTTTTTTATCAGCACAGGGTTGTACTGGGTTAACATTTGATGGAAGTGGAAACCTCATCTACGGTGACTACGGCAAAGACAGGATTGTGCGACTTGTTAAATGCTAATTAATACTAGTGGTTTCCAGACACATAGGAAGTAATAAAGTCGCTGATCCGAAACCTTAAAATTTCGTAAAGTCGCGCAACTTACTTTACGACTGTCCTCGTTGGCCGACGGAATGAAATGGCTGTGGTAATTAGTAGTAAAATGTGTATGTAGTAAAATGTGCATGTACTTAATTTCCTCCTGCGAATGCTTGGGTTGTGGAATGAGCTCCGTGCCAAGGTTTTCTCTAAGAATTACAGTATGAGTTTCGTCAACAAAGAAGTTATTGGATTTTTGAAGGGTCGGCCACGCACCATGTGTTGCAAGCGTCCATATGGTACGGTGACCGCTTGTCATCAGGCGCACAGCTTGTTTGCCTTAGTACTTCTTGTACTCTACTTTAGGGTTCCGCACCTTGAGGGTGCCAACTAAGCACTATTACTAATCCTACGCTGTTTTTTTGTATGTCCAACCATTAAAGGGCTTTATGTAAGCCTGAAATTTTCACAGCGTTATGTTTTATGTTGGCGGATTATCAAAAAATAATGAAAACTTAAAATAGTAAAAATTTAAGTGGCGTCCTCATACAAAAAATGCGTTTTCGTTGTTTTTGAGCTATTGGAAAATAGTAATAAATTGCAGTGAGAAATACTATAAGATTTAAAATACAACAACAAATAATAAAAACTGGCCAAGTGTGAGACGGGCTCCAGTTATTACCACCGCCATCTAGCGGTTATTAAGACAAACAATAACACACTTGTTTTAAAGTTCAGTAACATCGTTCTTATCCAGTGATTGGATGGGTAACCGCTTAGCGGCACACTTTTTGTTTCTGATTATGTTTCTAAATTACATAATGCGGGCGCCACACATTGGCTTAGATCCAAGCTTAGTATTATTATATCCAAGGTATGTGGCCACACATTGGCTTCAATGCCTTTTGGTAAACACACTATCAAGAGCATTGGATGGTTGGTCCGTACGCGTACACTGTATTGCAGCCATCGCGGACGAAAACCTATTCGCTCTGGCTACTTAGGTACGCCCACGAATTGAGCACATATTATTATTATTAGTGTAAAAACTTAAAAGAATCATGTTACTGTCCAAAAATCACATAAGCTACATATGTAATACCTCGGTATTCTAGTTGCCCATAACCTCAGTTGGAAGGAATACATAAATGCTGTAAGTGGTCGCATAAGAAAATTAATATAATAATATACATTTAATACACTAAAGAATGTATGTGACAAAAAACTACTAACAACGACTTATTTCGCCCATTGTTAATCTCAATTATTAAAAGAGCTATCTTATAAGTTATGTTTTTTTTAACCCGTTTTGTTTCCAACTGCTGAAATATATAACTATGCTGGTGTTTTGTATGTAAGACAACTGTATATTAAATTTCTTGTACTAGATCAGCACAAAAATCCTGAAAATTACCCAAGTATAGAAAAGATTTAATTTATAAACTACCACACTGCAAAACAACTTTTGCACAAACCTCCGTTGATTATCTTGGACCGTTTATTTACACCAAATTTGGTAAAAAAATTCCAGATATATACTAACAATCAAACTAGTTGTGCAATAAATCTTGAAGATCTTGAAATTTTGAACTATCAAGATCCTAAATCACTCGTTAAGTAAATATACTACATTCAGTTACAAACATACACACAAACACAACCTTGCAAATGCACTCAATATGTATACATAAATAAATAATAATTCACACTTACGTTCTACGCACACAAGATGTAAATAAAAAACTAATAATCTTACAAACTTAATTATAAACACCAGAATACTTATATTTACTTATAGTTTTTTTTTACTGGCATGTAATGGATATCAATATATTAATTGTAGCGCTAAAGTGTTTAAGCATCGATAATATAGTTAGGTACCGACTTAATAGTAAGTAAAAAAACGGGTTGCACTCCGGTAGTGCCTGCAGAAGTGAAAACCTTTACACACGGTTCGCGCTTAACATTCAAATATGTTACAAGACAACTCATACATCATATTTAATTGTACAGAACCAATGTCCTTAACACACAATTCGCACTAAGCACTCAAATATGTCACAAGACATGTCGTGACACACTGTATAGTTTTGAGCAATATCCTACCTCTATTTCTCAATAATGTTATAAGCTTTATTAAACGTAATATATTACTATGCCACTACTACTATGGAACTGGCTTTCTATCCTATCACATGTCTCTAAATCTTCTAACTTTCGACTATTTTTTTTGACACAACCTTACATAATAAATAAAGATTGTTTATTTATTTTCCTATAAAATCATCTATTGACACGTCAACACATAGATATACCATCTATACTGTAACGTAAGCTATGCTCTACGATTACTTTTATCTCACCTCGTATCGTATCACATTTTAACATGCGTAATCCGCACTTTCATAATTATAAATAATAATGTTTATTTATTTACTTTTTTGACGTAGTATATTTGACATCTCAATCTGTCATAGAATTAAAATCCCATATCCAACCTGTACTACTCATAATCGCCATATACTAAAAAACATACAACCTGGATGTAGCATTTTAACATGTGTAATTCGCTCTTATATCTTTTAATCAACCCAATTTCCTTTTACTTTTTATTCGTCCTATAGAATTAAACAGTTTTACGCATACCAAAAAAGTGCATAGTGCCGCTAAAGAAGTTTTCACTTAAAAAAATAAAAATCTTGATTTTGGCATATACTGTACTAAATTTCTGATTATGAGCGCCCGGACATTCCAATGTATTAGCACGCTGTTATTATGCAGTTGCTAAGCGTACTGTTATACGGATTTCGAAAACTTGGTTTTTAAAAAAAGGATTTTAAAATGGAACTAGAAAAAAGGATTTTGAATAATGTTTAATTTGATCGTTTTTAATAGTAATCGATAACAATTAATAATTTTGGATCCGTTGGCAGCCGCGACGGGAGATGGGACAAGACTGCCTTACTAAACTTATAATTCAATAGGAGTTGTTCATAAATGCTGACTCAGGGGTCTAATACAGTAATTAAGCATATCTACATATGTGCTAGGGGTATAAAAGCCCCCCGCAGAAGACTAAACTTCGGGGTGAACTCCGAAGTTTATGGATTGAAATTAAACGATTGGTCTAAGTCGCGGTACTGGGATAGGACTCTGCTCTTTATCGTTATCATTAGAGGGTTTAGGTAGGGTAAAACTCTTAAAGTAATTAAACAGGCTGCCTTTGGATCTTACAATAAAAATAGAGATACAAGTTATGACTAAAAATATAGTAAGTAAAGATAAAATAGAGTAATGTGTCCTGTATTTTATTATGTGTGGTTTTTACACTATTTCGTCAATATTGTTTAAAATTGATTTTGACAGTTCTTTATTTGTACCCAAATCGTCTAAATCTAAATTTTGTGAAGAAATACGGGGCACATTCGAAATTATGTGACTAATCTTATCTAGTTTGCAACATGAATCATTAATTAAATTAAAATCGGAATAAGCTATTTTGGTAGTTATATTTTTTACATTAAGTTGGGGTATCAGTTTGGTACTTTTACAATAGGCCTTACAATCATTTGGTGCAGTGCCTAATATGTTAACCTCTTGAGGTTCAGAGTTTTCGCAATCTTTTGATAATTTACTTAGTTGAGTTTGTATGTATATCCACCTATTGTTTGTTAATGATTTCTAAATGTTTACATTTCCGTAAATAAATCTGGTTTCACACTGTTTGGGGATATTTGTTATTACTTTTGTCATCATTTCACTTTCACAGCTGGGGTATGCACTTGATGAAAACACATTCGTGACGTCACAGATAAATTTCTGTGGATCAATTTTATCGCATTTATCTAAACTGTCAATGTTACAATAATGGGTTTTGTCTTTGGTAATTGCGGTATATTTACACTAGGTATAACAGTGCTATAGGTATCTGGGTTTTTGGGATCGTGAGTTACTGGTAAGGGTACATTATGATACAAATTATATTCCTTAGGGGTGCTAAGGGGTATTTGCAGTACGTCCATACGGATTGGCGGTGCATTAGAACATGAATATTTTGTACTTCAATTACATCAACTCTACAACCCACACACGAGTTTCTGCAAAAATGAACTTGAAGACAAAAACGTATGAAGATATATAAGAACTAACTGGGTAGTGCACACATACAATCGATCAGAACCACAATGGCAGATACGCGGGCTGTAACACCGAAACAAGAGGAGGAAGTCTGTTCAAAATAGATTCTAATGTCGGCAAATTCGTTACCATAGGAGCTGTGGGAGAGGATATAATGTTTGTCTACTTCTTCAAAAAACTGTTTTACTCTTCACTCCCTCTAAATCATCTAAAAACATTCCATGGCAAAGAATCGCATAGTGTATCAAAACTGGCTAAAACCCAAGTATGGAATTTAATTATTGATCGTAATGGGGACTGGGTATTTACCAATCATACTGGACTTTATCGTTTGATGGCTGATAGTGGAGAAACCATGCAGTATACTAGTAGTGGAAACTCAACAATCCTCGCCGTAGATCATGAAGGTAATGAGTATGCGTGTGACTGGTGGCGTGACCATATCTACCGCGCTGATCCTGTAGTTAGTATTTTTTTATCAGCACAGGGTTGTACTGGGTTAACATTTGATGGAAGTGGAAACCTCATCTACGGTGACTACGGCAAAGACAGGATTGTGCGACTTGTTAAATGCTAATTAATACTAGTGGTTTCCAGACACATAGGAAGTAATAAAGTCGCTGATCCGAAACCTTAAAATTTCGTAAAGTCGCGCAACTTACTTTACGACTGTCCTCGTTGGCCGACGGAATGAAATGGCTGTGGTAATTAGTAGTAAAATGTGTATGTAGTAAAATGTGCATGTACTTAATTTCCTCCTGCGAATGCTTGGGTTGTGGAATGAGCTCCGTGCCAAGGTTTTCTCTAAGAATTACAGTATGAGTTTCGTCAACAAAGAAGTTATTGGATTTTTGAAGGGTCGGCCACGCACCATGTGTTGCAAGCGTCCATATGGTACGGTGACCGCTTGTCATCAGGCGCACAGCTTGTTTGCCTTAGTACTTCTTGTACTCTACTTTAGGGTTCCGCACCTTGAGGGTGCCAACTAAGCACTATTACTAATCCTACGCTGTTTTTTGTATGTCCAACCATTAAAGGGCTTTATGTAAGCCTGAAATTTTCACAGCGTTATGTTTTATGTTGGCGGATTATCAAAAAATAATGAAAACTTAAAATAGTAAAAATTTAAGTGGCGTCCTCATACAAAAAATGCGTTTTCGTTGTTTTTGAGCTATTGGAAAATAGTAATAAATTGCAGTGAGAAATACTATAAGATTTAAAATACAACAACAAATAATAAAAACTGGCCAAGTGTGAGACGGGCTCCAGTTATTACCACCGCCATCTAGCGGTTATTAAGACAAACAATAACACACTTGTTTTAAAGTTCAGTAACATCGTTCTTATCCAGTGATTGGATGGGTAACCGCTTAGCGGCACACTTTTTGTTTCTGATTATGTTTCTAAATTACATAATGCGGGCGCCACACATTGGCTTAGATCCAAGCTTAGTATTATTATATCCAAGGTATGTGGCCACACATTGGCTTCAATGCCTTTTGGTAAACACACTATCAAGAGCATTGGATGGTTGGTCCGTACGCGTACACTGTATTGCAGCCATCGCGGACGAAAACCTATTCGCTCTGGCTACTTAGGTACGCCCACGAATTGAGCACATATTATTATTATTAGTGTAAAAACTTAAAAGAATCATGTTACTGTCCAAAAATCACATAAGCTACATATGTAATACCTCGGTATTCTAGTTGCCCATAACCTCAGTTGGAAGGAATACATAAATGCTGTAAGTGGTCGCATAAGAAAATTAATATAATAATATACATTTAATACACTAAAGAATGTATGTGACAAAAAAACTACTAACAACGACTTATTTCGCCCATTGTTAATCTCAATTATTAAAAGAGCTATCTTATAAGTTATGTTTTTTTTAACCCGTTTTGTTTCCAACTGCTGAAATATATAACTATGCTGGTGTTTTGTATGTAAGACAACTGTATATTAAATTTCTTGTACTAGATCAGCACAAAAATCCTGAAAATTACCCAAGTATAGAAAAGATTTAATTTATAAACTACCACACTGCAAAACAACTTTTGCACAAACCTCCGTTGATTATCTTGGACCGTTTATTTACACCAAATTTGGTAAAAAAATTCCAGATATATACTAACAATCAAACTAGTTGTGCAATAAATCTTGAAGATCTTGAAATTTTGAACTATCAAGATCCTAAATCACTCGTTAAGTAAATATACTACATTCAGTTACAAACATACACACAAACACAACCTTGCAAATGCACTCAATATGTATACATAAATAAATAATAATTCACACTTACGTTCTACGCACACAAGATGTAAATAAAAAACTAATAATCTTACAAACTTAATTATAAACACCAGAATACTTATATTTACTTATAGTTTTTTTTTACTGGCATGTAATGGATATCAATATATTAATTGTAGCGCTAAAGTGTTTAAACATCGATAATATAGTTAGGTACCGACTTAATAGTAAGTAAAAAAACGGGTTGCACTCCGGTAGTGCCTGCAGAAGTGAAAACCTTTACACACGGTTCGCGCTTAACATTCAAATATGTTACAAGACAACTCATACATCATATTTAATTGTACAGAACCAATGTCCTTAACACACAATTCGCACTAAGCACTCAAATATGTCACAAGACATGTCGTGACACACTGTATAGTTTTGAGCAATATCCTACCTCTATTTCTCAATAATGTTATAAGCTTTATTAAACGTAATATATTACTATGCCACTACTACTATGGAACTGGCTTTCTATCCTATCACATGTCTCTAAATCTTCTAACTTTCGACTATTTTTTTTGACACAACCTTACATAATAAATAAAGATTGTTTATTTATTTTCCTATAAAATCATCTATTGACACGTCAACACATAGATATACCATCTATACTGTAACGTAAGCTATGCTCTACGATTACTTTTATCTCACCTCGTATCGTATCACATTTTAACATGCGTAATCCGCACTTTCATAATTATAAATAATAATGTTTATTTATTTACTTTTTTGACGTCGTATATTTGACATCTCAATCTGTCATAGAATTAAAATCCCATATCCAACCTGTACTACTCATAATCGCCATATACTAAAAAACATACAACCTGGATGTAGCATTTTAACATGTGTAATTCGCTCTTATATCTTTTAATCAACCCAATTTCCTTTTACTTTTTATTCGTCCTATAGAATTAAACAGTTTTACGCATACCAAAAAAGTGCATAGTGCCGCTAAAGAAGTTTTCACTTAAAAAAATAAAAATCTTGATTTTGGCATATACTGTACTAAATTTCTGATTATGAGCGCCCGGACATTCCAATGTATTAGCACGCTGTTATTATGCAGTTGCTAAGCGTACTGTTATACGGATTTCGAAAACTTGGTTTTTAAAAAAAGGATTTTAAAATGGAACTAGAAAAAAGGATTTTGAATAATGTTTAATTTGATCGTTTTTAATAGTAATCGATAACAATTAATAATTTTGGATCCGTTGGCAGCCGCGACGGGAGATGGGACAAGACTGCCTTACTAAACTTATAATTCAATAGGAGTTGTTCATAAATGCTGACTCAGGGGTCTAATACAGTAATTAAGCATATCTACATATGTGCTAGGGGTATAAAAGCCCCCCGCAGAAGACTAAACTTCGGGGTGAACTCCGAAGTTTATGGATTGAAATTAAACGATTGGTCTAAGTCGCGGTACTGGGATAGGACTCTGCTCTTTATCGTTATCATTAGAGGGTTTAGGTAGGGTAAAACTCTTAAAGTAATTAAACAGGCTGCCTTTGGATCTTACAATAAAAATAGAGATACAAGTTATGACTAAAAATATAGTAAGTAAAGATAAAATAGAGTAATGTGTCCTGTATTTTATTATGTGTGGTTTTTACACTATTTCGTCAATATTGTTTAAAATTGATTTTGACAGTTCTTTATTTGTACCCAAATCGTCTAAATCTAAATTTTGTGAAGAAATACGGGGCACATTCGAAATTATGTGACTAATCTTATCTAGTTTGCAACATGAATCATTAATTAAATTAAAATCGGAATAAGCTATTTTGGTAGTTATATTTTTTACATTAAGTTGGGGTATCAGTTTGGTACTTTTACAATAGGCCTTACAATCATTTGGTGCAGTGCCTAATATGTTAACCTCTTGAGGTTCAGAGTTTTCGCAATCTTTTGATAATTTACTTAGTTGAGTTTGTATGTATATCCACCTATTGTTTGTTAATGATTTCTAAATGTTTACATTTCCGTAAATAAATCTGGTTTCACACTGTTTGGGGATATTTGTTATTACTTTTGTCATCATTTCACTTTCACAGCTGGGGTATGCACTTGATGAAAACACATTCGTGACGTCACAGATAAATTTCTGTGGATCAATTTTATCGCATTTATCTAAACTGTCAATGTTACAATAATGGGTTTTGTCTTTGGTAATTGCGGTATATTTACACTAGGTATAACAGTGCTATAGGTATCTGGGTTTTTGGGATCGTGAGTTACTGGTAAGGGTACATTATGATACAAATTATATTCCTTAGGGGTGCTAAGGGGTATTTGCAGTACGTCCATACGGATTGGCGGTGCATTAGAACATGAATATTTTGTACTTCAATTACATCAACTCTACAACCCACACACGAGTTTCTGCAAAAATGAACTTGAAGACAAAAACGTATGAAGATATATAAGAACTAACTGGGTAGTGCACACATACAATCGATCAGAACCACAATGGCAGATACGCGGGCTGTAACACCGAAACAAGAGGAGGAAGTCTGTTCAAAATAGATTCTAATGTCGGCAAATTCGTTACCATAGGAGCTGTGGGAGAGGATATAATGTTTGTCTACTTCTTCAAAAAACTGTTTTACTCTTCACTCCCTCTAAATCATCTAAAAACATTCCATGGCAAAGAATCGCATAGTGTATCAAAACTGGCTAAAACCCAAGTATGGAATTTAATTATTGATCGTAATGGGGACTGGGTATTTACCAATCATACTGGACTTTATCGTTTGATGGCTGATAGTGGAGAAACCATGCAGTATACTAGTAGTGGAAACTCAACAATCCTCGCCGTAGATCATGAAGGTAATGAGTATGCGTTTGACTGGTGGCGTGACCATATCTACCGCGCTGATCCTGTAGTTAGTATTTTTTTATCAGCACAGGGTTGTACTGGGTTAATATTTGATGGAAGTGGAAACCTCATCTACGGTGACTACGGCAAAGACAGGATTGTGCGACTTGTTAAATGCTAATTAATACTAGTGGTTTCCAGACACATAGGAAGTAATAAAGTCGCTGATCCGAAACCTTAAAATTTCGTAAAGTCGCGCAACTTACTTTACGACTGTCCTCGTTGGCCGACGGAATGAAATGGCTGTGGTAATTAGTAGTAAAATGTGTATGTAGTAAAATGTGCATGTACTTAATTTCCTCCTGCGAATGCTTGGGTTGTGGAATGAGCTCCGTGCCAAGGTTTTCTCTAAGAATTACAGTATGAGTTTCGTCAACAAAGAAGTTATTGGATTTTTGAAGGGTCGGCCACGCATCATGTGTTGCAAGCGTCCATATGGTACGGTGACCGCTTGTCATCAGGCGCACAGCTTGTTTGCCTTAGTACTTCTTGTACTCTACTTTAGGGTTCCGCACCTTGAGGGTGCCAACTAAGCACTATTACTAATCCTACGCTGTTTTTTGTATGTCCAACCATTAAAGGGCTTTATGTAAGCCTGAAATTTTCACAGCGTTATGTTTTATGTTGGCGGATTATCAAAAAATAATGAAAACTTAAAATAGTAAAAATTTAAGTGGCGTCCTCATACAAAAAATGCGTTTTCGTTGTTTTTGAGCTATTGGAAAATAGTAATAAATTGCAGTGAGAAATACTATAAGATTTAAAATACAACAACAAATAATAAAAACTGGCCAAGTGTGAGACGGGCTCCAGTTATTACCACCGCCATCTAGCGGTTATTAAGACAAACAATAACACACTTGTTTTAAAGTTCAGTAACATCGTTCTTATCCAGTGATTGGATGGGTAACCGCTTAGCGGCACACTTTTTGTTTCTGATTATGTTTCTAAATTACATAATGCGGGCGCCACACATTGGCTTAGATCCAAGCTTAGTATTATTATATCCAAGGTATGTGGCCACGCATTGGCTTCAATGCCTTTTGGTAAACACACTATCAAGAGCATTGGATGGTTGGTCCGTACGCGTACACTGTATTGCAGCCATCGCGGACGAAAACCTATTCGCTCTGGCTACTTAGGTACGCCCACGAATTGAGCACATATTATTATTATTAGTGTAAAAACTTAAAAGAATCATGTTACTGTCCAAAAATCACATAAGCTACATATGTAATACCTCGGTATTCTAGTTGCCCATAACCTCAGTTGGAAGGAATACATAAATGCTGTAAGTGGTCGCATAAGAAAATTAATATAATAATATACATTTAATACACTAAAGAATGTATGTGACAAAAAAACTACTAACAACGACTTATTTCGCCCATTGTTAATCTCAATTATTAAAAGAGCTATCTTATAAGTTATGTTTTTTTTAACCCGTTTTGTTTCCAACTGCTGAAATATATAACTATGCTGGTGTTTTGTATGTAAGACAACTGTATATTAAATTTCTTGTACTAGATCAGCACAAAAATCCTGAAAATTACCCAAGTATAGAAAAGATTTAATTTATAAACTACCACACTGCAAAACAACTTTTGCACAAACCTCCGTTGATTATCTTGGACCGTTTATTTACACCAAATTTGGTAAAAAAATTCCAGATATATACTAACAATCAAACTAGTTGTGCAATAAATCTTGAAGATCTTGAAATTTTGAACTATCAAGATCCTAAATCACTCGTTAAGTAAATATACTACATTCAGTTACAAACATACACACAAACACAACCTTGCAAATGCACTCAATATGTATACATAAATAAATAATAATTCACACTTACGTTCTACGCACACAAGATGTAAATAAAAAACTAATAATCTTACAAACTTAATTATAAACACCAGAATACTTATATTTACTTATAGTTTTTTTTTACTGGCATGTAATGGATATCAATATATTAATTGTAGCGCTAAAGTGTTTAAGCATCGATAATATAGTTAGGTACCGACTTAATAGTAAGTAAAAAAACGGGTTGCACTCCGGTAGTGCCTGCAGAAGTGAAAACCTTTACACACGGTTCGCGCTTAACATTCAAATATGTTACAAGACAACTCATACATCATATTTAATTGTACAGAACCAATGTCTTTAACACACAATTCGCACTAAGCACTCAAATATGTCACAAGACATGTCGTGACACACTGTATAGTTTTGAGCAATATCCTACCTATATTTCTCAATAATGTTATAAGCTTTATTAAACGTAATATATTACTATGCCACTACTACTATGGAACTGGCTTTCTATCCTATCACATGTCTCTAAATCTTCTAACTTTCGACTATTTTTTTTGACACAACCTTACATAATAAATAAAGATTGTTTATTTATTTTCCTATAAAATCATCTATTGACACGTCAACACATAGATATACCATCTATACTGTAACGTAAGCTATGCTCTACGATTACTTTTATCTCACCTCGTATCGTATCACATTTTAACATGCGTAATCCGCACTTTCATAATTATAAATAATAATGTTTATTTATTTACTTTTTTGACGTCGTATATTTGACATCTCAATCTGTCATAGAATTAAAATCCCATATCCAACCTGTACTACTCATAATCGCCATATACTAAAAAACATACAACCTGGATGTAGCATTTTAACATGTGTAATTCGCTCTTATATCTTTTAATCAACCCAATTTCCTTTTACTTTTTATTCGTCCTATAGAATTAAACAGTTTTACGCATACCAAAAAAGTGCATAGTGCCGCTAAAGAAGTTTTCACTTAAAAAAATAAAAATCTTGATTTTGGCATATACTGTACTAAATTTCTGATTATGAGCGCCCGGACATTCCAATGTATTAGCACGCTGTTATTATGCAGTTACTAAGCGTACTGTTATACGGACTTCGAAAACTTGGTTTTTAAAAAAAGGATTTTAAAATGGAACTAGAAAAAAGGATTTTGAATAATGTTTAATTTGATCGTTTTTAATAGTAATCGATAACAATTAATAATTTTGGATCCGTTGGCAGCCGCGACGGGAGATGGGACAAGACTGCCTTACTAAACTTATAATTCAATAGGAGTTGTTCATAAATGCTGACTCAGGGGTCTAATACAGTAATTAAGCATATCTACATATGTGCTAGGGGTATAAAAGCCCCATAAAAGCCCCCCGCAGAAGACTAAACTTCGGGGTGAACTCCGAAGTTTATGGATTGAAATTAAACGATTGGTCTAAGTCGCGGTACTGGGATAGGACTCTGCTCTTTATCGTTATCATTAGAGGGTTTAGGTAGGGTAAAACTCTTAAAGTAATTAAACAGGCTGCCTTTGGATCTTACAATAAAAATAGAGATACAAGTTATGACTAAAAATATAGTAAGTAAAGATAAAATAGAGTAATGTGTCCCGTATTTTATTATGTGTGGTTTTTACACTATTTCGTCAATATTGTTTAAAATTGATTTTGACAGTTCTTTATTTGTACCCAAATCGTCTAAATCTAAATTTTGTGAAGAAATACGGGGCACATTCGAAATTATGTGACTAATCTTATCTAGTTTGCAACATGAATCATTAATTAAATTAAAATCGGAATAAGCTATTTTGGTAGTTATATTTTTTACATTAAGTTGGGGTATCAGTTTGGTACTTTTACAATAGGCCTTACAATCATTTGGTGCAGTGCCTAATATGTTAACCTCTTGAGGTTCAGAGTTTTCGCAATCTTTTGATAATTTACTTAGTTGAGTTTGTATGTATATCCACCTATTGTTTGTTAATGATTTCCAAATGTTTACATTTCCGTAAATAAATCTGGTTTCACACTGTTTGGGGATATTTGTTATTACTTTTGTCATCATTTCACTTTCACAGCTGGGGTATGCACTTGATGAAAACACATTCGTGACGTCACAGATAAATTTCTGTGGATCAATTTTATCGCATTTATCTAAACTGTCTATGTTACAATAATGGGTTTTGTCTTTGGTAATTGCGGTATATTTACACTAGGTATAACAGTGCTATAGGTATCTGGGTTTTTGGGATCGTGAGTTACTGGTAAGGGTACATTATGATACAAATTATATTCCTTAGGGGTGCTAAGGGGTATTCGCAGTACAAATACTAACCTGTTCAGGGTATAAAAAACATACTAACTTAGAAATACTTAATATATAGAACTTAAGTCTAGGCTTACTGGCAATTCTACACAAGTGGACAGGTATCTGTAATTATCAGCGAGTTCTCTATAAAGTTGCATGGGTGTGAGCACTGACGGATGTAAAATGTTTTGTTTACTAAACAGCATGGAGTTTGTTATGTCTTCTAATTGGAATGAGATTGTAAGTAGGCATGTCTCTAGGACACTAACTACAGAATCAAATTTTGATTTTAGGATTAAACTATTTGACAAAACTGAAAGATTTTTTAAGTTCGTAGAAAACTCGTTGACAGCGTGGTTTAACCTAGCTTCATTTTTTTTTTGTAACTTTTTATTAAACTCGTTAATTGTTGACGTAGTTACTAATATGTTATTTTTTATTAGTGAAGCTAGCTTTTCTAGTCGCTTTGAGCAATTTCAATTGCGCTATTGTATTTAAATGCGTCATCTTCGTCTACAGTGCCGAAAATGTGTTTAAAAAGGGTGCCTATGCCACCAAACCAGGCTGATCGTTTACTTCTATGCGTTACCAAATGAGATATAGATTCGTATTCCTTGGCAGCGTCATAGTAGCGCAAAGATAAGGGTTCCAAAATATTATGGCATTCGAGGTCATCAAGGGCCTCGGGTTGTTTACATAAAAACCTAATTGTACCTAATATTGCGTTAATATTTATGAGATGCGGTTCAACATGCGATATGTGTACGGTCGACACAGTACTAAGGTAACCGCTTCTTATCTTCATTTTGCCTATGTGGTCAAAATAGATGCCGGGACTCGATGTGATCGGCTGGACATAGTCCGGGCTTGCCTTGACCATGGCACTGAAATATTTCCATAAAAAAAAAAACATTAATCTAAGTTACAAAAAAATAAAGTTTAATTAAAATGTGTGTTTATTAGTATGCAGAGTTTAGGGTTTATATTTAGTATTTTATTGTAAGATATGTGTGTATATGTTATTAAAATCTAGGTCATAAAATGCAATAGACATGTTACAAACAGATACTGGTAATCTCTATGTTAACTTAGTAAGATCATCTTACAATAAGGCTATGCTAATCTTACTAGGTACGACAACTTAAGTTCATCAAGTGTGAATCGATTTTGTGAGTAAGGGTTCAGTAGTAAAATATATAAATTTTATGTTTGCATGTCGGCGGGTTTAACCTGATCGAAGTGATGTTTGACATGGCGTCTGTTGATAAGGAGTGATAAAGTGTTGTTCCCATGAACTTTGACTATTTTGTATGGCCCTTTCCAAATAGGTGAAAGGGCTTTTCTAAGGCGGAGGTGGTTCTTTAGATAAACGTAATCGCCTACCTTATAGGAAACGGGACGTGTGTGAGAGTCGTAATAATTTTTAGATCTCTCCTTTGAATTGTTTTTATTTACCACGGCTGTAGCACGGGAGTGCTTTAGTTTATGTTGTAACATTTTAACATATTCGGGATATGTGGTGTCTAGGGATGAATCAAAGATGGAATTAGGAATGAAGGGTTTGTGACCGAAAAGAAGTTCGTATGGTGTAAAGTTAGTCGTGCTATGGACGTTAGTATTGTAAGTCAACATGGCCGTATATACATATCTTTGCCAGTTTTCTTGGTTTAAAAGTGTTTAACTTTGGTAAATAGTAAATAAACTATTTTGTTATTTATCTCGAATCTTTTAAACGAGTGTAGTTGTCTTTCGGTGTTTTGTAATTCGTCAGGGTTTTGGAATTTTTCTAGGATTTCGGTTAAATAAGGGATGGATTCATCTAAATCAATTGAAGTAGGGATTAGGATTATGTTTCATGAGGTTTTCGTTATGTTCTTTCAGTTTGGTGTGAAACGTTTTATTTTATCAAGCGTCGCTTTTAGGAAGTCTGCGTATTCGTGTTGGTTGAGCTCAGCGGTACGTACTAGGTCTTGTATTTTAGGAGTAGGAGGTATTTCTGGAAAATCTTGATTAGGTAAGTCGTTTGTATAGTTTTCAGCGTTAGTTATAGGATTTTGGATGGGTAAGTCGCCGGAAATACTTGTTGTGGGATTATTATTAAGTAGTTCTAGAATTTCATAGTTTGGAAGGGTCAGTGGGTCGTCAGGGATTGGTATGTCTAGTGGACTAAAGTCAATATTTGGTTAGTCATGGAGTGGACTTAGGTTTAAGGGACCGAGGTCTGTTAGTTGGTCGTCAGGATTTTGAGGATAAATAGGGTATACTGGGAATCTGGAAAGGGCATCTGCAGCCGTATTTAATTTACCCTTACGATATACGATTTCGTATTCGTATTCTTCCAATTTTAACCGCCACCTTTGTAATTTGCTGTTTGGGTCACGGTGGTTAAAAAGCCACTTGAGAGGACGGTGATCAGTGATGAAATGGAATTTTCGCCCATAGAGGTAGGGTCGAAAGGTTTTGCAACCAAATATTATGGCTAATAATTCTTTTCAGTGGTGCTGTAGTTGCACTCACATTTATTGAGAGTTCGTGAAACGAAGGCTATGGGTCGGTCTTGTCCAATTTGGCCTTGGGATAAAATGGCGCCAATTTCAATTCATCGAAAGCGACTTGTTGTGAATTTTCCCATTTAAAATCTACATCTTTTTTCAAGAGGGACGTCAGAGGTTTGGAAATTTTCAGCAGGAATAAACCTGCGATAATAGGAAACGAGTCCGAGGAATGACTTGACGTCTTTTGGAGATTTAGGAGTTGGGAATTTAGTGACGGCATTGATTTTGTCGGGATTTGGTTTTACACCCACTTCGGTGATAATATGACCGAGATAGGCGACTTCACGCCTAAGAAATTCACACTTATCCGGCTGTAGTTTGAGGTTGTAACTTCGAAGTCTTTCAAATATAGAAGATAAGTTTTTAATATGTGATGGGAGGTCGTGACTATAGATAACGATGTCATCTAAGTACACGAAACAGCGGATTCCTTGCAGGCCGGATAGAGCTGTGTTCATCAGTCTCTGGAATGTTGACGGTGCAGTTTTGAGGCCAAAGGGCATCCTAGTAAACTGAAATTTGCCCTGAGGAACTTGAAAAGAGGTTTTAGGCGCATCATCTTTGTTGATAGGGATTTGGTGAAAGCCAGAAGCGAGATCAAGAGTTGAGAAGTATTTGCTGTCACCAAGTTGGTCGAGGATTTCGGAAATCTGGGGAATAGGATAGGTGTCACCAATTGTGGTATCATTCAGTTTCCTATAGTCTATAACGACACGCCAATTTCGTTCTCCTGACGCGTCTAGTTTCTTTTGAACTATCCAAATTGTTGAGGACCATGGGGATACAGAGGGTTCTATAATCCCTTGAGCTAGCATGTGGTCTAGTTGCTATTTGATTTCACCTTTGTGGACTTCGGGGAAACGGTAGGATTTCACGTGAATAGGATTGTTGGTAGAGGTTTTGATGTCGTGTTGCATAGACGTAGTATCAGTCAGTTAGTCGTTCGGAAGATGAAAAATATCAGAGAATACTGAACATATCTGGTACAGAGCGTCTGATTCTTCGTTGTTGAGGTGAGAAGTCCTTAACATAGCTAAAACTTCTTGGGTACGCAAATAAGAGTCGTCAGTTCTGTAGTTTTGAGTATCATTAACATTGAAACAGTGTACGGGTTCAAGATCTTGTGTTGATTTGACAGGTGTAAGAGTAATTTGAAGATTGGAACTTATTGTTATTGGGGATTCTGATAGACATTTACAACAGAAATATTTATGCTATTGTTGGTTTTAACTCTGACTAAACAATTTGCAAATAGTAGATTTTCGGAGTGTTTTTGGTCAAGTATATAGCCTTCTTTTATTCGAATTCGAAACTGAACATTCTATTACTGTTTCCGATCTCGCTGGGATGACGTAAGTAGGTTCACAGAAGTTACGTTTTAAGTTAGATGACCCGATTTTGAGAACGTCGTGAGTGTAGTCAATGTTGCAACCAAAAGAGTTGAGAAGGTCGTTTCCGATTATGACATCATAAGGTAGATTGATGTTATTTATTACATGAAATTTGTGAGGGTTAGTACATGTAACGAGTTTCAGCTCAAAGTGTCCAAGAGTTTCAGTGCATTCTTTTACAGGGTCCATCCCTTTCAATTTGATTAGCTCATTGGTAATTGAAGGACTTTTATTTATACATGATTGTTTTAACAGACTGGCAGAGGATCCAGAGTCGACTAGCAGTGATAACGGTGTATTTAATACTGAAGTGGATATCAAAATGTAAGGTAGTAGAGTTTTTAGTAGGATTGCTAGTAATTTCGTCAATATCTGTATTAATTTTGTTTCTGAGATTACCAATACTAATCTCCTTGAGAGTTAGTAGAATTTACTAAACTAGAAGATTTTATGAATTCGGAAGGATTAGAAGTTCATAGTATATCTTTCATTCGATAAAGTAGTAGAAATGGCGGATGTAGTCATGGTGTTGGATGGTTTGCTATTTTGATGGTAACATTTCTTCTTCTGACACAGCTATATTTATGACATTGTTGAGGCTGGCGGGCTCGCGACACCTCACAATAGTTGCTAATGTAGGATTTAGGCCTTAGATAAATGTATGGAGGGCTAAGTACTCTATGGCAGCGACTCGACCAGCCAGTTCTGGTTTCTTTTTTGTGGGAATCGATATATTAATTTCCGTTAATAATTTAGCTTAACAAGTCTTTCATTATCTAGCTGTTTACATTCTTGTAAATCTTAAGGTAAGTAAGTGTAGTGTTTACGCTCTCCAAATTGTGCTTTTAGAAAATCCTCTAATTGACTCCGATCGTCAAAATCTTTGATTGCGCAAGCCGCTTGGGCTCTGCCTTCTAATTTGCTAAGAAAAAGTTTAAGTAAAATAGTTTCCTGAGATGTGGATGCAAGATCAATTGCATTTATACAGTTATTTAAAAAAGGATTAAGCAGATCTCGACTACCATCGAATGGTTTAATGAACTGGATATGAATGTTCCATCAACGTGACCAGATGAGGATGAGCCTCCTTCGTTTTTTGACATTATTATTAACAAATTGTCTTACTGAACCCTAAAAGTAAATAAATCTAGACACATTAGACAATGACCAAAGACTCACAAGACGGAGAACGCGTAGGCGTATGCGATGAGGAGCATGCCGGTCGGTGCACGACGATAAGGTGTACCACGGTGCGGCTCGGTGAGATACAGTGATATATATATATCGAGTTGTAGAGATGTTATTCAGAATATGTAGTAATGTATGTTGAGTTGTTCTTCTTGAATATTAATGTTTCTTTGTTTATGTAGACTACGGGGTATAGTTGGTATATTCTGGTTACAGTCACTTTCTATTTTCCACTTTTTCAGGAAATCGCAGGTATGTATTATTTATTTATTTTCAGGATATAGAGTCACTTCACTTTTTCAGGATATAGCAGGTATGTATTAATAGTTTATATACAGGATACAGAGTCACTTCACTTTTTCAGGAAATACCAAGTATGTATTATTAATTTATTTCAGGGTACAGAGTCACTACACTTTTTTCGGGAAATAGCAAGTTTGTATTTTAAGTTATTTTTCAGAAAACAGAGTCACTTCACTTTTTCAGGATATAGCAGGAATGTATTAATAGTTTATATACAGGATACAGAGTCACTTCACTTTTTCAGGAAATAGCAGGTATGAATTATTTATTTATTTTCAGGATACAGAGTCACTTCACTTTTTCAGGATATAGCAGGTATGTATTAATAGTTTATATACAGGATGCAGAGTCATTTCACTTTTTCAGGAAATAGCAGGTATGTATTATTAATTTATTTTCAGGGTACAGAGTCACTTCACTTTTTTCGGGAAATAGCAAGTATGTATTTTTAGTTTATTTTCAGGATACAGAGTCACTTCACTTTTTTAGGATATAGCAGGAATGTATTAATAGTTCATATACAGGATACAGAGTCACTTCACTTATTCAGGAAATAGTATTTATTTTTGTTCAGAGGCGTACCGGGACCTTGTTTAGATCCTTTTAGCTGCCACCATAAATGTTATACGGATTTCGAAAACTTGGTTTTTAAAAAAAGGATTTTAAAATGGAACAAGAAAAAAGGATTTTGAATAATGTTTAATTTGATCGTTTTTAATATTAATCGATAACAATTAATAATTTTGGATCCGTTGGCAGCCGCGACGGGAGATGGGACAAGACTGTCTTACTTAACTTATAATTTAATAGGAGTTGGTCATAAATGCTGACTCAGGGGTCTTATACAGTAAGTAAGCATATCTACATATGTGCTAGGGGTATAACAGTACGAAATCCTCCTAATTACTAAGTGCATCTAAACAAAGTAACGAATTCAACTTTTATTATTATCAGCATAAAGTAATAGGTAAATTAATTGTAAGTTATTTTGTAAAGGCTTTTTTAATTGTAACCAATAAACAATTTGAATGTGAATTTATTAACCAATCAAGTTAACTTTGCAGTAAAAAGGAAACAAGGAAAAGGCGATGGCGGACGATAAAAAAATGCACGCTGATCGAATTTTGCGATATTTACTGATTGGATTCCACAGTGCTTCTTATCCTCGATACAATTCTATAAACTTCTAGCCACTTTCTCATTCGACAATTCAGAAATCGGCGGGTCCATGTTTAAAAACAATAATCTATGCGCACGAACAACGCGAACATCGGCAGAATGCGTACTAATGGCAGCCACCAATGTCACAGAATAATTAATCCAATGTTGAAGATCGACGTTGGAACCAAGTTGCCCATACACAAACCCCCTTCACTCCCCCCGCCTTTGTTTGTATGTACCAAAAAGCGACACAACGCGGGTTGACATTGGCTGTTGGACGTAATATCACATTTATGTCAAATTACTGACCAAGACCGATCCTTGCATTGGAGTATTGGCTTCAAGAGTTATACTTGGTGCAAATATCCACAACGTATGGCGCCGGCATAAATGGTGGTACGGGACCCACGGTGCGCAAGTCCAACCAGCACTTGACCGATTTTGTTAAGTTGTGTTCAAACAAGTGTGTATATATTGGTTCGCATCAGCTGTGAACACTGATGTACGGAGCAACCGCGCCATGAAACTCAACCCAATGAGGCTAGTAAAGGCTGTCAAATGAATTATTCATTTTTTATAATTCAGTGTATTGATTTTCACAAGACGTTTGATAAGGAAAAAGATTTTGATTTGCTATTTGATAGAGTAATATAAAACTTATACTATGTATTTGAAATCGGATACTTGGTAAAGTAAGGCAATGGTAAACAACGTCGATGGTGGCTGAGAGGTCTCGATTTCACTTTGTGTCCTAAGTGGCGGAGGTTCGAACCCGGCGTGTACTAATGAGTCTTTTTAAGTAGGTACATTGATTATTCATACCACTGAGTTTTCGGTGGAAGAAAAAAATAAAAAGAAAACTGCATACGTCAAAAAAAAAAGTCTAAAATGACCGCATTTGGCCCGCGTTTATAGCCCAAATCATCCTCATTGAGGGTAGGCTGTACCCCATGAGTGGGGAGTATGAGGCTGATAAGGAAAGGAAAGTAAACAAGATAGGAAGAATAAAGAGTTTTTTTTGATTAACCTAAAACTTAATTGAAGTTTTTAACACAAAAAATTATATTTTATTTTAATTTACAGCTTTTTAGTTTTGGTTTTTTTTACTTTTTGCGACTCGCGCTTGACTATTTTTTGTACCCTTTTACTTGGGAGATGAATGTCTTCAATTATAGAAATCGGTCCAGCTGTTTAGGCTACAGAAGGTCACAATAGAACGGCCATACCCACCCACATACATACATACGTATGTAAATAACATACGTGCTAAAAATATTACCCTTCTGGGTCAGTAAAAAAAAACTTAAATTGCATCCATAAAAAAAACAAATATTGTAACTTCGCGTATGCATAAAAAGTTATCCTAATACAACTATTAATAGTTATCTTTAACCCCCAAAAAGTGACTTAGCTAAGAAATGATTGGTTTTTTTTTTTAAACACACAGCGTCGTCTGGCTTACTTTGGGGTAAGCAAAACTTGTGTTATAGATACCAGACAACGGATACAAATACATGGACATTAATTATTTTTTTTGTAAAGACATACATATTAAAGATAAATACTCCCAGACTCAAGACAAACACAAATGTTTATTACAAATGTTACAAATGTTTATTGTCCAGTGCGGGAATCGAACCCAAACCCTCTGCACAGCAGCCGGTCACACTACCAACTAGGCTGCGAGGTTGCAATGGATACTGAAGTACTAAAGCAGCGATATGTACTTTACTAGATCATTATATAGAATCATCGTGGCATCGGTAAATCGATACCCATTGTCAGCTGGCTAGACTGGTTGATGGTAGTGTATTAGATTACTACGAGGGATACACCACTGGGCACTCAACTGGATCAGTACTGGGGGCTTAGCATGGGTTAGGTATATTGGAATAGTTCGTATATTGTAGTAACGAGACAATCAATTTACTATCGTAATGATGAACAGTGCCATCTGTGGTCTTGGAACTATCTTTTTCTTCTAAAATATCTGCTTTCCGTCACTTAACATTAAGATTAGAACTATTAAGCATTCAAAATTTTCCAGGCATACATTGAATGTTAAATTGTTTTTCTATATTTCGTGCTGCCAACTCTGTGAATACCATAGACCGTTAGTGAAGTAAAAAACAGTGTCTCTTTCTAAAGTACAAAACTTTTTAATTTACAGAGAAGAGACAGCTAGTTGCAGCGAATTAGCTTTGTCACTTGGTAAAGTGTTGCCAATTTTGTGACACTTTTGCGCACTATAGGACATATTAATGAAGTCAATGTCTAAGGCGAATTCTTTTAGATAATTCTATTTCAAATATTTCATAGCCTATATCACTCAGGGATAGTGTAGCTTTCCTTTTGTAGGCATTACCCCCTCCTTACAGTCCCGCTCATTATTGTTACTTTGGCTATAACGTATTCAAATTTAGTTTTAAAGGAAAAACAAACATTAACATCCTAACAAAATAAACAATAGACGCAAAGACAAACAAAACTGTCTAACTCAAACGAAAAGGGAACGCTTTCATTAGAAAATGCAATTTAAATAATTTGTTCATATAACTTCTTTATTTAGTTGTTACAAAGCAAACTGTAAAAGTATAATAGTTAAAGTTCGAAGTAGAAATAATGAATAACAGAGGGATCCAGATGCTCGGCCACAAAAATCAAGGATTAAATTCTTGCTGTTGTAGGTGGTTTTTAGGGTTCCGTACCTCAAAAGGAAAAAACGGAACCCTTATAGGATCACTTTTTTGTCCGTCCGTCCGTCCGTTTGTCCGTCTGTCGAGAACCTTTTCTCAAGAACGCATGGAGGTATCAAGCTAAAATTTATATGGAATACTCAGGTCTACTGTCCCTTGGAGCTGTGAAAAAATCAAACTTCTAAGCCAAGGCAATCAAAAGATACAGCCGCTTATGCCGCAAATTTTCGAAACTCGCAAAAGAATCAAAACCGACAGGATACTTCCCGTGAACTCAGAATCTTGAAATGTAAAAATGAAAGTACGAAGCAACGTCTTATAGTGCAGATAAAAGAAAAATTTCGAAAACCGTAAATTTTTAGTAACATCATATAATAAAAATATTTTTAATAATATACAACAACATACAATAAGTTTGCACGGAATCCTCGGTGCGCGAACCAGATTCGCACTCGGCCGGTTTTTTTTTGTATTAAGGTATAATATGGCATACGCAAACAAGTGATAATTTCAATAGATTTGATAATTCTTGCCCAGATATTGCCATCATGTTTAGCTATTAAAATATTTAAAACAAATGTGACCCTCCATTTTGGTCTTAAGTTAATTTTTACTAGAAAACTAAAAGTGATATTCTCTTGATTTTTTCTTCATGAACCGGTGGTCAAAATTTCAGAGTGATAGCTGACATACAACAAAAAAAAACAAAAATCTTTGCTATATACGTATTCTATTTGTAGTGAGTTGATTTACCTAAACCCCTGGTTATGACGTCATTTGGTTATTTGGTAAAAAGCAGTTGTTTAGTTTAGATTGTATTATCCGGCCCGCTCAGGAGTAAATACAAAAACCCGACTGCAGAAACATTAAGAACTAAACATAAATTAAAACATACTAGTAATTAACTATAAGCAGACGGGATCCATTTTAAGGTAACTCCTATACTGAAAGCAATCAGTAGGAACTTACTTACACTATTTGAACTTGCATTAAAATGAGAGAAGCAAAAAATGAAAAAAAAAATTACTCGAGCCTTTTTTATTTCTTAAGCTATTTAAAAGTAAACTAGGAAGAAATTGCTTATAAAATTTAAAGTATTTTTGAAGGCAGTGTTGAAATATTGCCGTAGTACTGTATTTACCGAGATAGATTTCCTTTATGACCATAAACTTAAAAATAAAAGTTCTTTACACCCTTCAACTTTTCATCCTATGTTATTACATAAAGGCGTAAATCTACTTTCTGTACAAAACTGAACAAAATCAGGAAATATATGAAAAGTGTAATAATTTTTAGGTTCTCAAGGATGGGTGATCCTAAAGTTTTCTGAAAGCATAAACTTAATAATTAAACTTAAATATGTGGTGAATTATGTAATTTTTTACATAATTATGTGTATAATATTGTATTTTCTTTACGAATAACAATGAAATAACATAAATGTTAAAATAAAAATTACATTTGTGAAATCAAATTCAGATCGTTTATTTGAAATTGAACACAAACTTTAAATCTTTTAATTATAATAATAATATTTTGGTAACAAACGTGCCTACCTCTTTTTTTGCTTGTATTTTATCCACTGTTTACTTTACTCTTTTAATTAGTTTCACTTCTTCCTTTGATCAACTTTATAAACAGATGAAGATAAGTAAATACTTATCTTCCCTCTTACTTACTTCATCATCCTTGTTATCACCGCCACGAGACTGCCACACAAACTGCTTCTATAGATGCACTTACTGTTTTGTAATGTTTCATAATGTCATGAACGTATATATTAAGCTAAACGTTAACATAATAAAACTATTTTCCTTATAGGGACTAGCTTTGGAATTAATTAAATTAATGTAATTAAAATAAGTTGGGGAATTGTAATAAGTTAGGTAAAAGTAAATTAGGTTTGTTTCATTTCCCCTTTTTACTATTTGTTGTAATAAAAACTAACATTGTGCCGGAACCGACATGTTGTCGACTTAGGTCGTACGACTATTCCCAATAAAGCGGGTATTTCACTTTTCTATATTAATTTGTAATACATGCAATTTATTGGGCAAAATGATACCAAACTCATATATAAAATTCTATATAAACCGTATGAAGCTGAAGAGTTTGTTTGTTGATACATTTTATTATCTAGTAAATGAACATTAGATATACAATAAAAATTAAAATTAAAATACAACTAAAATTATTTTATAAAAAGAATATCTCCTCCAGTGTACCGCCCTGTGGCATGGTGCCCATAATACTGGCGGCATTACCTCGCTGGATTGCTATGCTAAGCCTTTGAGCAAGGTAAAGACCAGCCCTAAAGTTACCAGTACTCAGCATGAGCCTTTTAGATAGATCCTTAAGAAATGTTTTGGTATCGGAAGACCATGTGCCCAAAGACTCTATAGCAAGCGCTACAAGATGGTAATTATTTTTAATAAGGACTGAATATTTTCGGCACTTGCGTAATTGTGCGAGTTCAGCCACGGCGCCAGCTTTACTGCTGACAAATTCGTACAACCTTGTATTAGAGAGTCATAGGCAGATTTTATTAAAGGCAAGTCCCATGAATTTTGTTTGTCTAAATTTGTAGGAACAAGAATACCTGGACAATTATAACTCCAAGCCATTCTCGCCACATCAAGGTTTGCCACTATATCACTAGAAAAATGGGGTTAGTTTAAAATACGGCTAATGAGAGGAAGACCTCCATGGGCAAACGACAGGAAGGTTGAAAGTGCTAAGCTGGAGACTGTACGAATGTCAATACTGCCATACCTAACGCTCAAGGGAGAGTCGCTTGAGCCCACGAACGATTATCAAACTGTAAATTCAATATTTTGGTAAATGTGTTCTGAAGTACAGCATCAATTGAAAATGTTAAAGAAGAAAATTTCCAAATAGTACTACATCTAAGAAGATACATAAATTTTGGTGTGAATAAAGATGACCGTAACAGATAAATAGCCATATGTGGTTTGATTTCCAAAAGGCGATTAGAAAATTTATTAAATAGATTTAATTTCGAACTTACTATTGAGGAAACTGCGTCATCGAATATTGGAGCACCGAGAAGCGTAAGATTTGATCTATTGATCAAAGATATATTAGGTGCCACGGTACTAAATTTTTGCAAAATTTCATTTTTTATTGTTATATCTGTATTTTCTGGAATAAATAGCTCACATTTACTAAAATTTAATGATAAGCCTAAACGACAGAAACATTTTATTACGTTATTAAGGTCTTCCAAAACCGATGATACAGTTCCTCCAATAGATCCATCATCGAGATACCAGACATTGAAATTTGGATGAGAGCAGATATAATAGGGTTTATAGTCAAACTAAAAATTGCAGGCCCAAGAGAATCTCCCTGTTGGCAATCTACATTAGATGAAATTTCGTCTTTTCCAAAGAGTAGTTTAGCAGATGCACCATAGCATTGCCACATATATTTAAAATTTCTGGAGTTTCTTTTAAAATTTCAGTTAGTAAAGCACCCCTGTCTACTGAGTTAAAACCGCTTTTAACATCAATTTTTAAAAAAAACATCATTATCACAGTTATGTAGAAAAGTACGAGCTGCATGTACTGCACCTTCGCAGCCACCTTTAACGCCAAACCTAATTGTTTGGGTTGAAAATGGGTAGCTAACTTGTCACGTGACTCATTACAACAAACTTTAGAAGCTAACCTTCTTATGGTACTACCGACGGCTATAGGTCGAATACCACCATCTTTCTTCTTCAAAGCTATTAAGTTAGCGCCGTATAAAATTGGAACTATTTCATCTACAACCTTTCCAGACAACATCAAATTGATTAAGGCCGTTATTTCTTTCAGTAAAGATTACCCAGAATCACCAACTAAAGGACTGGTAAGATCTTTCAAATTTTGAGGTGATATTCCATCCAAACCACCGGCAGACCCACTAGGAAAAGAATGTATTGCAACTTAAGTACCAGATTCTGTTATAATTTAATGTAGTGTTGTTGATGGAGGTTTAGGAAAAGGGATTATGTTGGAATTTGTTGGATGCTTTTCTGGTAAAGACAAAACAGTCTCTGATGAGTGAGTAGCTAAAGAGTTATCAGAAAAAAGTAGTTTTGCCGCTCCTTTGATATTCCCATCAGATAGTTTATTCTCCACTGCTTTAATGACAGACCTGCGTGGTTGAGGTTGATTACTAATTATATCCGGGATTGTAATTGAGCTGGTATTTTGTTTAATTTTTGTAGTGAGAGATTTTTACGTCTTTATTTTTTATATGTAAAACCGAATAAGAAAACGTGAATAAATTCTGCCACGAATGAGGTGAATTTTCACTTACAACTTTAGCGACACACTCGGCAAGAGAACGAGCCACTGAAACACGCGCGCCACGAGGTATTCTTTTTATAATACACACTTTTTTTTTTTTTTTTTTTTTATACCACTAAGGTGGCAAACAAGCTTACGGTCCGCCTGATGGTAAGCGGTCACCGTAGCCTATGGACGCTTGCAACACCAGGGGTATCACTTGCGCGTTGCCGCTTCAGAGATCTAATAACTTCTTTCTTGAAGAACTCCATACTGTAGTCCTTGCAGAAAACCTTGGCAGGGAGCTCATTCCACAAATTAAGCGTTCGCGGGAGGAAGTTTCTCTGAAACCGCACTGTATGCGACAATTTAGGTTCTAAAGTGTGAAAATGAATTCCCTGCCGATGGCGAGCGGTGCGATGGTAGAAAGTAGCAGTGGGCGTCATTTCGAACAATTCCTCAGAACAAAACCCATTGTAAAAGCGGTAGAACACACACAGTGAGGCAAGTCTCTCCTCAGACTTAAGGGCTCGATACCGCAAGTGAGTTTGGAATCGTCGACAATTCTCACAGCCCGTCGTTGAACCGAGTCAAAAGGACCAAGCTGGTATCCGGGTGCACCTGCCCAGAGATGGCAGCAGTACTCCATATGGGGCCGAACTTGCGACTTGTAAAGTAACAACCTTTGCCGCTACGTGAAGTACTGCTTCGCTCTGTTGAGTACACCAAGTTTTTTGGACGCCAGCTTCACCTTATCTTGTAAATGATCTCGGAACTGAACATCGCTGTAGATATCGACACCACGGATCCCAATGCTCTTGGAGATGGAGAAGGGAGTGTTCTGGAATTGTGGGACTACAGTAAATGGAGTATTCTTAGCGGTGAACGCGCACACTTGTGTCTTTGTAGGGTTGAATCGGACTAAGTTTACCCGTCCCCAGTCAGAGACCTGTGAGAGTGTGGTCTCGATTTGAGGCACAAGTTCTCCGCGGTGTTCCTCCACAATGGAACGAGGGATGTTTGCACGACTTTTTTTTGCCTACCCACCGCGGTCGCGAATGTAACGTGTCACAGAATTATTGTAATAAATATTAAAAAGTGTAGATTTTATACCTTTTTATACGTTATTTACATAAAAGAAGTTACAAATATTAAGTTTGATTGTTATCTGCTGTTTACATGCAGCTGATAAATAGAAATTGTGATTAGTTTCTTTTATCATATTGTGTTTACCTACCTACATCAGGCGCCTACAGCAAGGAAATAATTTTATGTGCAGTGTGGAGTTGTGAACCAAATAGTGTAATTACCGAATTAAAAGTCTTTTCCACATAACTATTAAGATGAAGTGTTCTGCATGTGGCAAGTTTATGTCAACAAAAGATGGCGCAACATGTAGTAAGTGTTCCTCGATCAGTCACTATGCATGCGTTGGTATGCCGGAAGGCGCGAAAATAGCATCTACCTGGTTGTGCCCAGACTGCAAAGTGAAGATGCCAAGACAAAGCAACAGTTCTACGCCAGTTAGAGGTATGAGTGACAGCTTCACTATTAATAAAAGCCTTGAAAACACTCTTAACGAAACGGTGACGCCAACCTGTGAAAGTACGAATACTGACCTGGTCGCAGAATTTAGGCTGTTGCGAGATGAAATGAGAAAGGACTTTTGCACATTTAAAAATGATTTACTAGACATGAAAAGTGAAGTTTTAAAATTTGTTACCGCGTTAAACTTATGTAACGAAAAAATTGACAACTTAGAAATGCGGTTGTGTAAAATTGAAAGTCGGGATAAAGAAATTTACCAACGCGATGAGACTGTGCGCTCGCTCGAAACTAGTATGGTTCAGCTCCAGATAGAACTGAATAACCGTGACCAAGAGCTCCTGTTAAACGACATAGAAATTTCGGGAATTCCAGAAGAGAAAAATGAGAGTGCTGTTCACATTTTAAAGTTGGCGGCCACCAAGCTTGGTGTTGTAGTAGAAGAGGCAGACGTTGTAAATGTGGAGCGTGTAGGCCCCACGGCCGCGGCTGTAGAGGGTGCCAGGCAACGGCCCCGGCGGCTAGTTGCGCGGCTGGCTCGGCGCGCGCTTCGGGACGACTTGGTGCGTGCAGCCAGAGTACGCCGCGGCGTCACCACCTCGGAAATGGGGTTAACGTCTCCACCCTGTAAATTTTACCTTAACGAACGCCTTACCAGACTCAATAGAGTACTATTCAATACGGCTCGTGAACTTGGATCCCGTCACAAATGGCGTTTTATCTGGACTAAAGAAGGCCGGATATATGTCCGACAGGCTGAAGGAAAAGCAGCACATCGCATATGCTCAGAGGCGGACTTACAGCGAGTTTTTGGGAGCCAAGCGGTTAGGCCCAATACCAACGACGACAGTTAAGTTTTTGTATTTAAGGTATTTTTCTATTTGGCTATGCTTAATTTGTACTGTCCGCGCTATCAAAGCTTTTTATGTCATAGTATTAATAATGCTTTCCTTGTGTCTAATTCATGCCTGTGTTATCGTTTCTTATCTGTTGTTAAATGTTTTATGTGTTTATTTCTTAGTGACGGCACAAGGGCTCAATGTACGTTGTGTAGTAATGGGAGGTGGGTGTTGCAATGAATGTCTTTTGTACACACAACAAAGTGTATTACATGATATTATTTATATTTATTATGTTAATCATCTTAAAAATATTATATATATTATACACAACATATTAATATTTATTCTATATACGCAAAACACACACGTTTACAATTATGGTGGGCTTAGAAAATATTGTATAAATTTAAATTATATAATCTCTAGGTATAATAATTTTAATCTAATTTACAAGCAGTGTTTATGTTTTATGAGTATAACTTTAATGGTCTTATATGAAAATAGAACGATATTTTTTTATGTGCAAAGCATCCTCGGTTTATTCATATGTAGACAAAACATAGGAAAACCACCTTGTTGTATATTATATGTTAAAATAAAACCCAAAATGCCGCAATCTCAGATCCATCAATATTTTTCTAATGCCTTCATGTAAAAAAACTAAATTGGGTTTTTTAAATGCCGGATCACTTGGGACTAATCAGGATGAATTTATTGCGGCTTTAGACCGTTTTTCTATCGATATATTATGCATTAACGAGACCTGGCTGCGGACTGGAGAAGAGCGCAGAGCACCATCTGTTCCCGGGTACCTATTACGGCATGTACCTCGACCTGATACTGTACGAGGAGGCCGTGGAGGGGGAGTTGGATTCTATATAAGAAAAAGCCTAAAAGCACGCACCTTACACCACCCAGCATGTTCAACAGTGGAACAAATGTGGATAAGTTGCAATATTAACAAAACAAAACTTATAATAGGTACTGCGTACCGTCCTCCCTGGCAGGACGTAGACACTTTTTTGGATGCAATAACAGAGTCTGTTATGTATTTCTCTGCATGTGATAATTTAATATTAACAGGGGACTTCAACATAAACTTAATCAACAAGAACGAGCTAAAGACAAAAAAACTTTTGTCATTTTTGAATTATTGTGAACTTTCTCAGCTTGTTAATTCCCCAACACATTTTACAGACCACAGCGAGACTCTTTTAGATCTAATTTGTACTAACTTGCAGGCCCATAGTGTAGATGTGAATATAATTCCAGAGTTAAGTAATCACGCGTTAGTAACAAGTTCATTCAACCTAAAAAAACCTAAGTTTAAACCTTCAACTATAGTATACCGCCCACTTAAAGACATTCAGTTGGATTTATTCACAATAGACTTAAATAATATTCCATGGGAAAATGTATGTGACCAAAATGATATTAATGAAATGGTGAATGTGTTTAACTTTTACGTGAAATACTTATTTGATTTGCATGCCCCGCTTAAATCGATAACAATAAGAGATAGACCGTGTCCTTGGATAACCGATAACATAAAACTAATGATGAAGTTACGTGACGACGCATTAAAAAGCTTTTGTAAGTATAAAAGTGCAACAAAAAAACAGTATTACAAAGATATGAAAAAACTTGTAAGTCAAGCCCTATACAATGAAAAAAAAGCATATTTTGCGGAAAATATTAATAGACACGTGAAAGATTCGAAATCTCTTTGGAATAATCTAAGATCGACGATCCTGTCTAATAAACAAGACGAGGATCTACCGTTACATCTTTGCGACCCCGAAGAAATAAATAAACACTTTTTAAACCTGCCGTGCCCCGAAGTAGTCAATATTTCTAATTTGTCGTATTTTGAATTTAATAGGTTCGGAGATTCGATATTTTGCCTTAAACCAATTGATGAATTCACAGTGTTAAAAATCCTGCGGTCACTCAAGTCAAACGCACAGGGAGTAGATGAAATCACTTTTAACATGATCATGATGATAATTCCTCAAGCATTGAATGCGATCACTGCGATAATTAATAAGTCAATTTCATCATCGACCTTTCCCGATTTATGGAAAATGGCAGTTGTGCGACCCATTCCTAAAAAACCAAACCCCATCAATATGAAAGACTTACGTTCGATTAACATACTGAGTTGCTTATCTAAAGTAGTTGAAAAGGCGGTAAGCATACAGCTTATGAAATACGTAGAACAAAATAACATCTTACCTGATCGGCAATCGGGCTTTCGGGCTGGTCGAAGTACAACTACAGCTTTACTAGACGTCACTGACAATATACTTGCAGCACAGGATATAGGTCAGGGAACTATACTCACCTTGCTTGATTTTTCTCGCGCTTTTGATTGCATAAGTGTACCACTTCTTCTCTCGAAGCTTACATACTACGGATTTGACTGCGAAACGACGAGATGGTTTCACAGCTATTTGGGTGACAGAGCACAATATGTAAAGTTAAAAAACAATGGCCATGTGATGTGCTCAACCGTACAACCAGTACATAGAGGAGTGCCACAAGGCTCGATTCTGGGGCCTTTGTTATTTATATTATACACTGCTGATATGGTCAAAAGTATCGATAATTCCGATTATCACGTTTATGCCGACGACGTACAAATTTATAAATCGGTCGACACGGGAAATATTATTCAAGCTATAACTTCTATTAATGATGATCTGGACAGCATAGGTAAATGGGCAACAAATAATTCTTTACTACTGAACGCTAACAAGTGCAAGTTCATGATCATGGGAAGTAAAAAACAGGTTTCTAATATAGTAAATCATGGCCCAAGAATTATAGTAATGGGTGAATGCATAGATAATGTTTTAGAGGCACGCAATTTAGGCCTTTTGTTTGATTCTAAACTAAGGTTTGAGGGACATATCTCAAATCTTACGCGTAGCTGTTTCTATAGTCTTAAAATTTTGTATAAAATACGCCAATTTCTTACGAATAGCATTAGAGTCATGCTCACAGAGACTTTGGTTCTATCTAAACTTAATTACGGTGACATAGTTTATGGGCCCCGTTTGCTATCTAGAACTGAAAAAATAATACAAAGGGTCCAGAATGCTTGTACACGCTACTGCTTTGCCATCCCTCGTAGGACACATGTTACACCATTTATAAATAACAACAAAATATTGAAAATGTCAGGTAGACGTTTAATACACATGGCCACACTACTGTTTGACGTCGTAAAAATGGGTAAACCCTTTTATTTACATAGTAAATTGAAATGGATGCGTGACCAACATAAAAGCAAACGCTCTTGCACACCACCCCTGTGTATACCCACATATCGCACTGCTGCCTTTCGTGGCAGTTTCCGTTTTGCTGCGACAAAGTGTTGGAATGACTTACCCCCGCCACTGAGAAATTTACAAAATAAGAGCTACTTTAGGTCGCAATTAAAGACATACTTTTTTGACCTACAAATAAAAGAGTAGATCATCGTTGCAACTATATAGTTAAAGTAATACGAGTATTCTTGTTATTTAAAATACATATACATATTATAGTAATCACATTTCTACTTATTATATATATTATTATATAGGTATATTAAATTAATTAATTATTTAATATTTTACTATAATATTTTTTTATTTTTTTTTAGGTATTTAATTATTTATTTATTATTAATTTATCAAACAACCCTACAACTAACCACTACTTACATTGTATACATATAGTCAGACTTTTTTAGATGTTTATAACAATAATTCGTAGATACATAATTTCGTGATACAGCTGCTTTATTATATCAGTATGGCGCCGATTGAAAATCAGCGTTGTCATTTATTTGGCAGCATTGCTGAATCGGGGTCCAATTAGGAGAAACATTGCAACACCCATAAAACCTAATACTCTGGTAGTCATTGTTAGTATTTTAACCATTGTATTTTATTGATTGTAATTATTATTATTGTATTTGTAGTGTTTTATTGTAAAAAAAAAAAATTAGTTCTTTGTGTTAAGCTGTTGTAATTGTATTTTTGTTTCATTGTTGGTGTTGTTGTGTGCCTAATAAATCATTTACTTACTTACTTACTTACTTACTTACCCGTGTAAAAAGCGTCTCCAGTACTGTCATCTGCATAGCAATGTATGTTGTTGATGTCCAGCATGTCATTGATATGCAGTAGAAAGAGCGTAAGAGACAGCACAGAGCCTTGCGGGACACCAGCATTATTGTCCATGGTATCAGAGCAACTACCGTCAACTACGGTTCGTATGCGTGCACAAACTCTCGGGCACTCCGTAACATGGCAACTTCGATAAAAGACCCCGGTGCCAGACCAGATCGAATGCCTTCGCTATGTCTAGGCTACATGCCAATGCCTCCCCCTGACTCTTAATGGCTAGTGCCCATCGGTGTGTGAGATACACTAGAAGGTCACCAGTCGAGCGACCGTGGCGAAAGCCATATTGACGGTCACTGACCAGATTGTGTTGTTCTAGGTATCTTAGAAGCTGTGTGTTGATTACACGCTCCATCACCTTAGAGAGGAGAGAGGTAATAGCGATAGGCCTGTAGTTCGATAGATCTGATCTATCGCTCTTTTTGGGCACCGGGTGCACATTCGCAGTCTTCCATGAAGACGGAAATTGCCTAGTGTGGTAGGAAAGCGCGAAGAGGCGCGTAAGTACAGGACATAACTCAGGAGCACACTGCTTAAGCACCACTGCTGGTATACCGTCTGACCCACTCGACTTATGAACGTCTAGAGAAAGCAATGCCCGCCGGACCTCCCGCTGCGTTATGGAGATTTCCGGCATGGTCTTACCGCACCACGGTATAGTAGGTGGTACAGCGCTTTCATCCTTCATGTTCGAGTTCGAGGCAAAGAGACTGCCCAGTAGATCGGCTTTCTCTTTAGCACTATGGGCCTAGTCACCATCGGTCTTTCGCAGTGGTGGTAACGACGATTGGCAAATGTTCCCTTCGGCAGCTTTGGCAAGCGACCAGAAAGCATGACTCCCAGAAGGATAGCTCGCAAGTCGCCCACCTATTTTGCCGATGAATAGGAATTTTGCTCTGGCAGTTGCTTTCTTACTGAACCTCGAGGCGGCATTCAATTTGCGTTTTAACTCAGAAATATTCGGATCCTTATTATTACAAGCCGTGGTCCAAGCCTCATATGCATTTTGATAGTGATGAAGGTAAATAAATAAATAATTATTCACCTTCCATTTTATTTTTTACTCACAAATGTGATGAAAAACATTGTTTGTAACATGGGTGGTTCGGAAATTACAAACTCGAGTCATTAAAGCCTCCGCCATTGGGCCTCAGGCTTCTAAATAGATCTTGTTAGTAATTTTCTCCTTACTACCCTTAATACACAATATACTATACTAAAGATTGTAGAAAAACTAATAAAATGTCAAAATCCGCCGAGTTCTAAAAGGACTAAGACTTTTAGAACTCGGCGGATTTTGACATTTTATTAGTTTTTCTACAATCTTTAAACTTATCATCGCCGGTAGTCTCTTGGTATGATTCTATTTGGTAGGCTGGTGTCCCTCAATGTGGCGTTCTTTCTCCTCATTTGTTTTGTATTTATTATCCTATTGTAACCTCTAACTACCATTTGTATGCAGACGATTTGCAGATATATCGTCATTTTGGAGTAAAAGATATCAACACTGCTGTAGACGGTGTAAGTGTGACCTAAAGAAAATTTCTGAATGGGCTAAATCTTTTGGACTAATGGTAGTTTATAATATAGTTTATAATAATGTACCCATTACTTACACAGATGTAGTGAAAAATCTAGGCATGACCTTTGATAGCCACTTATCGTGGTCTAACTATATCAAAGACATCAGTTTACATAATTTTCTTCCTTTTGCAACGAAGTCACACTTACCCAATCCTTACTGCTTCCTATTTTAGACTACGGTAACACTTGTTACCTAGATTCCAATAAAGAAAATTTGATCACGTTTAAAAAATTTAGTACGTCTACAAAACTTGTGTATTCGATTCATCTTTGGCTTTCGTAAATTTGATCACATTTCCTATTTAAGATCCAAACTAAAATGATTTCCGATCCGATTAGGGCGTAATATGCACATACTTTGTTAATATCCTTACCATTCTCATCTCCCCATCATATCTTAGTGATTGCTTTAATTTTCTACTACATTTGGCCAGCGGCTCCGCCTGCCCTAAATTCGGTTATCGGTGTGGAATTCCTTAATTATACTAATGTAGTTTGCTATACCTGTAGCTATAGTTCGTTTAAGATCGGTTATAATTATACCTGCGGAAACTTTTGAATTTTTCGGGATAAAACATAGCCTATGTGCTTTTCCAGGGTCTAACCTATATGTGTGTCAAGCTTCATCCCGATCCGTCCAGTGGTTGAGGGTGATTGAGTAACAAAAATCCATCCATCCAGACATACCTATTTTTACATTTATTAGTAGGAGTAGGATTAGTAGGATTTCCTAGAGATAGACCTAACAGATCTCAAACTCCCCCACTTATTAAAATACCAGCAGTGTAATACTCAGTTTTATGGTGACTCTTTCGTAATTTGTGGAGCAAAACATTAGAACTCGCTTTCTAGTTTAATACATGACAGCGCATCACGTAATATTTTCAAAAGGCCTTAGAGAACATAACTTATTTCCAAAAATTGGATAGTATATAGATATATTTAAGGATTTATATTATGTATTTATATTTAAATTTATGTATGTATTTTACAAGTATAAGCAAGCACAGGTACCTAATGTTATTTATGTACCTAGTCTTTATTTTCCTTCCTTTGTACTTGCACTATTTGCCATCTACCTCTATATAAGTTCTATCTTTTACTAGGTTTGTTGTAAGAAACTCTTTTAAGAGAAAAGCTTGCTTATTATATATGCTATATAGATATATTAATCAAATGAAATCAAACAATATTTATTTAAATAGGTTTTTGAGAACACTTTTGAATCGTCAATACAATGTAAACAATGTTAATTTCTGCCAAAAAGAGCTGGCAAGAAGTTCTATTTTAAGTAATAATACAATACTTTGATAATCAGCTAACAAATAAACAATATGTATTGAAACACTTTGTAGGTAATATAAATAAGTTTGTCAGCTACTAAAAACGAAGTCAAACAAATTTCAATATCGACAATAGTGTGAAGACATTTAGATATGCAGGAGTACTCCGATATTTATTAGTACTAGTGGCATTAGCGCCATCACAATAATATTCTTGCACAATGATATGTATACATATACTTTAAACTATTTATACTATCCATGAATACAATATTATATATCAATAACAAAGCTCAAACCGCTTTTCCGATCAAGACGAAATTTGGGATGGAGATAGTTTGAGTCCCGGGGAGGACATAAGCTACTTGAAAACGTCAAGTATTAGTCGGTTTTTTCCATAAGTGAGGAGTTTCCGTTGATATCCTACACCGATGACCGAATTTAGGGCGGGTGGAACCGCAGGCCAAAGCTACTATATTATAAACACGATAGTATGTCTTTAAACTTTTCCCTGCATCACTTCATAAAGAAGCACCCCATTGAGCTAAAAATTTCGCACAGGGATAATTGAAGAGACGGAGAAGGACGTATCTATATAAAAATACAAGTTTATGCAGGAGTAATCAAATTACATAAGTCATAGATGGATGTCCAGTATTGGGCCCATACCTTTAATTCCAGACATTATTATCTTTATTCAATTCTTCCACAGTATAGTATCCCTTATCAATAAGAACCTTTTTAATATAAGTTTCAAAAGTATGTACGGTATCAAAAGTATGTACGGTATCAAAAGTATGTACGGTATCAAAAGTATGTACGGTATCAAAAGTATAAAAAGCGTCTTTAGGCTATAAATAACACTTAGTACTTACTTGATAAAACAACTGGTACTCGGTATCTGTCAAGCGCAGAGCTACTTCTTCGGGAAAATTCAATAGTGACTTCAGAGAAGTCAACTCTTCACAACTGCTGTCGTCAATGATTGAACAACCTAAAAGAAAAAAGAAAATAATAAAAGGGAGTTAATAATTGGATAAATAAGATTAGTTATAGCATAGATTTTGGAAACTGTATAGCGTGGAAAACTTAATTAAAACCCCATCGCTGACACGTGTTTTGAGAAACGAATTTTTTTCAGCTTCAATATATTTAATACACTTGGGGAACAGGACTTCTCTTAAAAGCTTAAACGAAGGAGGTGCAGGCCATAGAATACGAGCTAGACCAGTTCGAATTGACGGACCAAACCACTTGACTGTCAGAGGTTTGAAACTACCCACAAGACTTCTGACTTGATTTAATGACTCATGTAATATGACAACAGCCAGTACCGACGGTTTTATGTACCCTTTCGAGGCACATAAGAGATTAGAAGAATATGCAACTCGAGCGGTCACCCATCCAATGACCGACCACACGTCCGACCTTGCTTAACTTTGCACATCATTTCCGATACATAAATATCACTGGGCCATGAGATTGTCAATACACTTTATTAGTTCATTGTTAATAATTCAATGGTAATAACTATTGGCCTCAACGTCGTTTGCTAGAATTTTATTCGTTCGGACTCACACAGTGATGGTATGCAAAATTTAAAACCTACGTAGTCTGGTCAACATGTACCTTTTTGGGTGAAATTTTTGTATAGTCTCCGAAAATTACGATCAAGGTGTCATTCGATTCGGAATATTATGTAGAAAGTTTAAGAAAAAGTTCCAAAAGGGGCCGATGAAAATTGCAAAAGTTATAAACAATTTTAAAAAAAAAAAGTAGGGGTTTGTTTTTTTTGAATATCTCAAAAACTATCAAAGATATTCGAAATTTGAACAAAGATCTGAAAAGAGGAGGAAATTTCCTAAAAAAAAGTCTTGCCTCCCGGAACTGTATCTTTAATATTTATAATTTTTACGGAGCCCTGAAAATAGCGCTAAAAGCGGGTAGTCTGGCTTCCGCTCGCGATTTGTCATTCGGACACGGTAACAATAAAAATCATTTTAATATATTAAATATGAATATTAAGGAATAAAAAAATTTTAGTACTATTGGGATATATAAATAAACAATTATACTTAGACGAAAAATTTTTATCCCCATTTTTCCATTAGTTATGCATTAGTTAATTAACTACTTTTTCTGAATAGAATGTTAACAGAAAAAACCTGATTATTATTAAACTACAAGCAATTATGAACAATTTAAGCTTTTAAAAATTTAAAAAAACTTTTAACTTCAGCTCTAGCTCTATTCTTAAAATTACTTTAGAATTTTTTCGGTTTATTTTTTTTAAACAATTGTCAATAATTAACATAAATAATAGAGCTAGACCTGAAGTTAAAAGCTTAAATTGTTTATTAATTTATAGTGAATAAAAACGACTTGAAGTATAATTGTCGTATATATAATAGTTTAAAAGTTATACCAATTATAAAGGAAAAAGAGCGAGATAAAAAGGCAAATTTTAGGACATAAAAATATTTAAAGTTATATAAAAAATAGATAAAAAAAAATTTTCATAAAAAATAATACATAGCTGTTTTTATAATTAAATTACGAATTAAAAAAAAAATAAAGTAAGAAAATCCATTTGTTTATAACAAATTGTTTATTAAATAAAAAAATAAAAAAATTGTTCATTTATATATCCCAATAGTACTAAAATTTTTTTATTTCTTAATATTCATATTTAATATGTTGAAATGATTTTTATTGTTACCGTGTCCGAATGCCAAATCGCGAGCGGAAGCCAGACTACCCGCTTTTAGCGCTATTTTCAGGGCTCCGTAAAAATTATAAATATTAAAGATACAGTTCCGGGAGGCAGGAATTTTATTTAGGAAATTTCCTCCTCTTTTCAGATCTTTGTTCAAATTTCAAATATCTTTGATAGTTTTTGAGATATTCAAAAAAAAACAAACCCCTACTTTTTTTTTTTTAAATTGTTTATAACTTTTGCAATTTTCATCGGCCCCTTTTGGAACTTTTTCTTAAACTTTCTACATAATATTCCGAATCGAATGACACCTTGATCGTAATTTTCGGAGACTATACAAAAATTTCACCCAAAAAGGTACATGTTGACCAGACTAACGGGGGTGCAATGAGGGTCTAAAGTTTTTATTGAAAATCTGACATTTCATCTGCAAGTCAAGCTATAAGCATTGGTGTGTTTTTCCGCATTAGGAAAATTAAGTGAAAAATAGAATACTGTTATATTTGTAGGTAAAAACATAAACAGTTATAAGCTAGTTTATCAAAATGACAGATTTTCTCAGACTCAATCTCTAAACTATAAATACTAGTGATCGCAACGAAAACATGCTGCAAAAACGTGCCAAGTCTTGATTGAGATTATTTGTCTATAAAAAGTAGTGAAATCTCATAAACAGCCAAGTCTAGGAGGTGGATATAAGAAAAATAGTTAGTTTGGCCAAAATTCTAATCTAATCTTTTAATCGTTAAATTCCATTCTGTAGAACTACTCACTTCACTCTGACTACTGTGACTAATTACGTGAGCCTAAAACATTTTAATTATTGACAAGACAATAAGTTGTAATTTTTTTTTATTAAATATTGTAGAATTTCATGTAACTTGGACGTCAAAAATTTTGTAGGAATCATTTCTGTTTTCTTGAGCATGAGTTTATATCAAAACGGCCAAGTAATATGCCGTAATTTTCGGTTTTTATGTGCTATCAGAAAAAGTTTATCAGATTGAATATTTATTACTTAGGTGGCATTTCGATATCTTTAGCTTATTATATAAACAGAATTTCAGCCAACAACACAATAAACTAGTGTTGCTAGACAGAGTTCCCAGAAAAGGACGGTACGGCTGCTTTTGCGCTTGAGACTTGCGGGAGATCTGCCGTGCCCCCAGAAAAATTTTATTGGCTTTTTTAATAAAATAAATATTTTATTGTAATATTAAAGTTTGATAAATTTTCAAACAAGTATGAAACAAAACTTGTCAAAAGTTTTTACAAACAAAGGAGATAATATCAGTTTTCACCAAGTAATTTATTGCCACGGTGTTGAAAGTTTAATATTGGAGTTAGAAAACTGGGATTTCATTTCACTGAGGAAAATAAACTTTTTTTTTCTTTAAATATTATTCTTACATTAAAGCGGAGCTAAAAATATTAAAATAAAGTGAACATTAATCCTATAATAATATTTTATAAAACCTAAAGCTAAAACAGTAATTGTTTAATTTAGACCCTATCACTTGAATTTGGTTCTGGATACTAAACAAAACGGTAGAAGTTACCTTAAATTTATTTGAATTTACCTATTATCAGCAATTTTTACAAAAATCGTTGATGTTAATTCTACGAAAGTTTTTTCAGTGTATGTATATAAGCATGTTTGCAGTCAGTCCCTATTTGAAGCCTCGATATATTATTTAACCCTTGTGTAAATTACTAGCTTTTATCATCGCAGAGCTCTGTTATAGCACTGAAATTCCTGCGGTAACACTCGATGGAGATCAAAAGTATCTTATGACCATTTATGCCATTTGCCACAATAGTTACCACGTTAGTCCGAAGTAGTTTCGAAGTGAAGGAGTAGTTTTGCAGCAAATTTTGCCCATAGAAAAATCTATTCCTGTGAGAACTCTCAATCGCGATAATAAGTACTCTATATCCTCTGGCTTTCGAGCCATCCCTATACGTAATAAAAATACTTATTTCTCTAAGGAGAGGCTGTGACCCTGTAATGGGAGACAAACAACTGCTGAAACAACAGGGTTATGTATTTGTATTGTATTGGATTTATTGTATTGTATTGTATGTCACGTTTTTTATTCCCAGAAGGGGGTAATATGGTAGCTACCTCAGTGGTCCCGCAAGGGTCCGCGCTCGCCTTTATCTTGTACCTTCTTTACAGGAACGATATACCTAAAACGATAGGTACCTAATTAGCCCTTTTCACGGACGATACTGCTTTTTACACCACCGACAGACAATCCGCAATCACCGCCACGAATGGTTTCGAAAATGGAGAATCGAAGTGAATCCCGACAAAAGCTCTGCTGTTCTCTTCACCGCTGGCCGCCTTCAGCGACCATCTTCCCTATTACTCTTCAGCCGTGCCATCCCTAGGCAAAACTAGGACAAATATCTCGGTGTGACCGAGTGTGACGGTGTGGATAGGCGTCTAAGCTACCGCGATTACACCAAAATAGTAAGAGATCGAGCCGCTTTTGTCCTCGGTCGTCTATATTCCATGATAGGCAAGTACAGTAAGATGTCGCTTAGAAAAAAGCTAACTATTTACACCACTTGCATCCGCCCCACTCCAGACCCTCTGAAATCGCTTCCTCAGAGCGGCCTCCGGAGCCCCCTGGTTCATTCGGAATACGGACCTAGACAGGGACTTCGAGCTCCCCACGATTCTCCGATACCTTAAAGACCTGGTAGTCCGCTTTGTCGATCGTACACCCAATCATCCGAACCGATTTACTGTGCAATCCACAAGCAACCATCCCCCCGACCGACTACTGCACGGTAAAAAAACTATTTTTAGGCGGCCTAGGCACGTACTAACAGCCCCAGACGACGATCTCTATCCGGATGCGAGATTAGTCTCAACGACCTCCCCTTATAGCCCCCTCCCCCTCACACGACGCAGACGTCCCCGGGTTTGTCGGCGAACGCACACCGCATATACAAGGTATCAAAGATTGCCGGGGCGCTTCTCGCCCTACTCACTCGCAATCGCAACCGCGTAACGGGGAACTCCCCTCTTGGCGCTGAATCATCTTCGGGTTCGAGGCTCACGCTGGTTGAAGGGACGACCCCAAGAGTGACAACCCAAGCAGAAGTTTCCCCCGCGTGGAGCCCTTGAGCGTTGGGCGCTATATGGGCTAAGACTCTTTACAGTATCGCTATGCATCAGTCATTATTGTCATTACACAAAAAAAAAATGGTTTTCAGATTTTAACTTGGTGTGTGTTACATGGCATTGCTTTTTGCCGAATTTCATGATTCTAGGTCAACGGAAAGTATACCATAGGTTTTGATTCATTTGTGTCACGATATGCGACAACGGGTACTATGGGGTGCTTCCTCATAGGTTTAGATTTATTTGTGAATGCCAAATCATGCGTCAAAAACGGCCGTATTTCTGCCGTATTTTTTTATTGCGTTGACTTAGAAGCTAGATATTTGTACACTTTAAAAGGACCGTGGACTTAATTTCAACTTGATACCTTCACGCGTTCCTGAGAAAAAGGGTCTTGACAGACTGACAGACGTACAACAAAGTAATCCTACAAGGGTTCTTCTTCCTATTGATAAAAATAGGACTATTTATACCGGAAAACTACCATGTACTATACACCTATAGGGTAGTTGCTGTTGTCAATCATTTGACAAGTACAGTAAAAAATAAAAAAAATAATAAATGGTCTTTAAATTACCAAAAAATATATCTCTATCTTCAATTTAACATCAAATACTTAAATTTACGGTTCCTAAGAGCTGTAAAAAAGACAAGCTGAAGGTTGTCTACAAAATCTAAAAATAGTTGTAAATTCTGACATTCGCAAAGGAATCAAAACCTACAGGGTACTTGACGATGACCTGGAATCATAAATTATGCTGGAAACAAGGTTTACACCGAAGGTAAGGAAAATAATCGAAAATTGATAATTTGTAGCTGAATCCTACAAAAAATACGTCCGTCTGTCTGTCTCTGGTATTGTTTACATATCACTAAGGTGGCAAAAAAGCTGCGGTCCGCCTGATTGTAAGCGGTCACCGCAGCTTATATACGCTTGCAACACCTGGGGCGTCACTCGCACATCGCGATCCTTCAAAAATGTAATAAATTCTTTCTTGAATATCCTAATGCTGCAGTCCGTAGAGAAAACCTTTTTAATGGTTTTAACTATTTTGCTCAGGCACAGGTAGAGTAATAAGTTGAAATTAATATCAAAGTCTTAGATCTACGGTTCCTTAAAGTTGGTAAAGAAAAAAGCTTCCAAGTCAATGAAATAAAATAAAATAATTTAATATTAAATAACTACAAAGTTAGGTTACACAAAAGTCTTTGTGACCCGATTTACATGAGGGAAAAACCATTAACATACAACCCCCAACTATTTTTACGGAACCTCCATCACGCGAATATAACACTAGGACTTTTCGTATATAAGTTTTCTAACTTTAAGTAGTCAGCAGGTTTCATAAAACTTTTCTGTAGGATATCGGTGAGCTGAGCAGCTGAGGAAAATTTATTTTGGATGCACCACCCCAGATAGTAATACAATATGTCAAAACTGATTTAGCTAGAGCGAAGTATATGTGATTTAACAATTTATTTGTGGCAATATTTCGGAGGGTTTGAATTGTCCAGATAAGTTTTAATTAATCTGTTGGTAGTAATTTCAAGGTGTTTGTGCCAAGTCTTCGATCTGCAGTTACTCCTAAATATTTGGTAAAGGTTACTTGTTCTATCACACAATCATTTAAAATATCATTACAACTATGGGTTTTATAAATTTTTTTAGTTGGTTGCGATTATTAATAGAAAAGCATATTATGGAATTTGTTTTTAAAATATTCAATGCTAATAAGTTGAATTTGAACCACGTGGCAATTTTTGATTATCTAAGTTCTACTGAGGATTTCCATGAGTTCCCCGTAAAGACTACGTTGTATCGGCATATGAAACAAATTTGTAGCTAATACAGATAATTGATGTATATAAGAAATAATGTAGGGCCCAGTATACTACCTTGTGGGACACCATAGTGTATTTGCAATTTCTCGCTTGTATAATGTTCAATGCTTGTTATCTGTTTTTGGCCAGCTAGATAGTCTTGTAATAATTTTAATGGAATGGCTCTTACTCCTATTCCTTCTAGTTTAGGTACATATAAGAGTGGGAACGATATCCACCGTAATGACACATATTTCATATAAAGCATCATTAGGACTTTTACACACGCCACTTAGAATTTATGGAATTTTAAAAGTAAGATGTTATAAATAAGATTTAAAACTGACCTTCATCAACATCAAACCCATGCCCTGTCCAGGCACAACTTGGACCTGGTTTAGCCCCGTCTCGCATTTCACAGCACTAAAACTCTAACATTTACAATGTACAACTACACACTAACACATTAAAACGTAACTGTTTTTTACACATTCACTACAATTTAAATTTCCATTTTAAAACAGACCCATTAAGCGGTGTCGGGTGGCACTATTTCACTTTCGTAAACCATTAATCGCTTTAATGCGCATGTTTTTAATTGTATTTTATAATTTATTTGAAATTTCACTTTCATTTTAATAATATAAAGTCACTTGTTCAGCTTCACTTCTGTTGTTTACCTGAAACAAAAAAAGAAAGATTTAAGTTTATACCCGACTGCAGACAAATAAACAGAGTAATTTATTCATACACAGCTTGATAAATAGGCAAATTTGAATAAATTTATGGTTAGAACCATCTTGAGCTTCAGGCCCTTATTTGAAAACCCAAAGCGTGTTAACACGAGCAGCAATGACAGACAGCAGAATAGCAAATAAATTTTCCAGGGACAGCACGAAACCTTACACTGGTCAGTAGTAAGTTTTAAAACACAATCCCGTATGTCATTAACATTGTGATGATATCATAAATCATACAATATGGCGAAAGCTAAAGGCAATTTGCTGCATTGAACGGGCTCATCTAAACAACTTATGATATAAAAAACACAACACAAGTACGATTACAAATTATGACTGTGCTATGATCAACAATTGCTAGGCGGTAATTTTTTTTACTACCGCCATCCAGTTACAGCAAATCTACATAATAGTTAAGTAATACATAAGTTAATATTGAAATAAAACATATTTCTTTTTATTAAGATCCCTTTAAACACTTTTTTTTATTAAAAAACAAATCTTCCACATTATGGTATTGCGGATCAAAAGTATAAAGTTTGGACAGACAAACAGACAGACAGACAGACAGCTTTGGTTTTGCAATAATGATCCGTTAGCACCTTTTGCGTACAAAACCAAATAAATATGTATCTTAATTGTACTAGTCAATGCGAGGTATATTCATAATTGCTTTATATATAAATTTATGGTACAAAAAAACTTTCTACTTATTAAGGCCTTATTCCTTAATAAACGCCTTGTGTAAAATATTCTTTCTCAAAAAAAAAAAACCTCTTATTCTACTAAAATTCTTGCAACATTTATATTAGTGGAACTTTTTCTTATAAGTAGTACTTACCTAAACGTGATTAGGCAATATTGGGCATCAGTGCTTATACCTCAACAAACTCTCTGACCCGGTGGCCAAAAATTAAAACTACATTCAACTTATTGAAAATGATGTAAACTTACAACGATACTAGCGACCACACACCCAAAGTCAGAAAGCCAGAAAAGTTTGTTGCACTGTAATATCTATATATAAGTATAAAAATTACGTGTCACGTTGTTTGTCCGCGATAGACTCCTAAACTACTGAACCGATTTTAATCAAACTTCGTAACTATCTGTTATATGATTCAACCTAAAATATAGGATAGTTTTTATCTCGATCTGTTAAGTGCGAGCCGGACTCGGGCACTGTAGGTAAAAACTAACTTTCGACGGGTTACAAAGGGACGGCAGCGGAACAACGTTCGCCGGGACTGCTAGTATATATATAAATAAGTCTGAGAAGAAGAACCCGCGAGCACTGTTGATAAAAGACGCTTTTAGTACGTACCACTTAAACTAACTATATTTTAGACAGACATAAATACATCTATATTTTATTAGGCCTAAAAAGTCTAACGTCTGATTTATATATTTCTAAACAATTCACAAATAATATTTGTAATTAAAATAAATACCTATATGAAAAACAATTATGAATACCTTATATATAAAAAAAAACTACTGAAAGTAAAACCATAGACTTCGAGTTCTGTAATCTGTCCTAAGGTCTGCGCAATTGTCTCCAAAATCAGTCACACTTTAGAAACTGACAAAGCAAACTTGTGGTATCTTTTCTCATTTTATCAACGCCTTGGTACTCTTACTTACTTACTTTACTTTTCAAAAAATCAAAAATCAATATTACTTATTTTCAATATTTCAAGTTACAGGACTCATATTAATAACATTAGGTATAAATGCAGTAGATTAGGTATACAATTTTTAATAATAATAAATATACTGATTAATGTCTATAAATAATATTGTCATAACAGGAAAATTAATTATAATAAAATTAAAATCAAAATAAAATTATAATAAAATAAAAATTAAATTTTACTTCTGACTTTTCTCTTCTCCCATTTATCAACTCTTTTCTCATTTTATCAATGGTATTTTTTTCAAAATAATTACAGGTGGCCAGTGCCTTATACATAAAACTTTTTTCACTAAACTTTCTGCGTGGCCTGGTATATTAACTTGTCATGTTAGTAGTTGGTTTCAAAATTAGCAAACTATTTTACTAGTACTTGATGGGCTCTTATTGAGCTGACTTTAGCTTAGCTTTTGTTTGGACGAGTTATTTTTGTCTTGGCCAATACTATAGTCCTAGGTGCTGTCCAGGGTTCAAAAGAAGCCGGAAGATGGGCATAGAATACTTTACTGATCAAGATTGCTCCGTCATATTTAGGCTCTATGGATTCGTTATGACAAGGTGTTGTCCTGGGTTTGAAAAAAAAAATTACAATAATATTTCTACTTTCAAGTTATTATTTTATGACTACTTTATCACCAAATACACAAGACGAAAAAAACTTACGTGTTTAAAAAAAACTCTGCAGTCATGCGTTGAGTGGTATTTCACGCAATTTCCGGTTATATTTTATTGCCTACATCCGGAGGAATTCTTTTACTTTTGTAGGTAATAAATTACTCGTAAAATTATTTGTAAACTCTCTATTTCAAGTGACTTTACTTGAGTGGAAATTAGGAACATAAAATTTTTGACGACATCTCTAGAACATTTTTAAATATAAATTAAGTAAAACCAAACTTTTTTGACGTAAATTAAAATTGTTACTATATTATTCATATTTTTTTAGATCTCACAGATAGTAATATGCAGATAGTCAGTAGAACCACAACTTTTATATAAGTTGAATTTATATATGAATAAAAACAATGGCTGCCTGTTGAGGTACAGGCAGAAAATACAATTTTGTTAGTCCAAAAAGCCTTAAACGAAACTTGAGGCCTTAGTGCGAAAAGTCTGGAATATTCAAGTAACGTGTCCTCAGAGGTGTAATGAGAGGGGAATAACTTTCCTGCCAAAGGACCTTGGGACGGGAAAAAAATGGAGAAAAAAGGATCAGCAACGCGTGAATATTATGGCCCAATTCAGGTGTTGCAAGCGTCCATAGGCTACGGTAACCGCTTAGCAAAAGACGAATTGGAAACTTGTTTTTTACATTGCTTTTGTATAAACAAAATGTACATTTCACCTTTTGTGACCAAAAAACTATGTGATTCAAATTCAAATTCAATATAATTTATTCAGTTTAGGCTACAATAATTGAGCACTTATGAATGTCACTACGCCATTGGTTCGTAAGTCTACAGGGCGGAAGACCTTGTACTGAGAAGAACCGGCAAGAAACTCAGCAAGGGCATTTCTTTTCTCCCTTTCTCTTACAGCGTCCAATTAAGATATTGGAAAATATGTATATCATAAAAGGACACTTTCCATCACAAACATAAAAAGACATGAAATATAAAGCACAACATAAAAAAGTATCTAATATAAACAAAAGACAGTTTATGTATTCATCACTAAGAAATAATCAATGTCTTACAGTATTAATAAACAAAACAAAAAATAAGACTAAATACTAAGAATACAAAGAAGTTTGCAAGAGCAGACCAGCCTCCACAGGCGGCACCCGTTCACGAGTATGACACATGAATCAGCCATCGCTTCGCTCAACCATGTTTTAGGGAACGTAGCGACCCGACACACACGCCACCACCGCAGAGACACTTTGAGAGAGCATGAAACACTCAAGCAACTCCAATAAAACTTCGATTGTACTAGTTACAATGTGTGTAGTAAATGAACAAAATATAAGAGGAGAAGATTGGAAGGTTCGTAATGCTTTACTACCGAGAAGCACCGGCAATAAACTCACTAGTTAATCTTTCATACATCATGTAAAAATACAATATAGCCTTACACTAGGTAATAACATAATATACAACGTTTTAATTTAAAAAAAATATTTGAAATGCCCCAATACAAATCAATTAAGCTCTAATTTTTCCAAGCATTTTTATCATTTATGTATTCATCAACTTTGTAATAGCTTTTTTTCATTAAACTATCTTTGAAATATATTTCAAATTTATTTGAGGGTAAATTAACCACATGTTCTGGAATTTTATTGTAGAAAAATATACTTTGTATTGCGAAAGAGCTATATACCTTCTGAAGACGACGACTGAAAATGTTGCACCCCTAATACTCGGAATTTTAAACACCAGTTTTAGTACACTTAGTACTTGGTGCGCTCTGTCAACTTGTTGACAACCTAATTTATTATTTTTTCTTATGCAACTGAACTCCACGAATTTCTAAATACTAGCAATTACTTAGAACAGCTTGTAGATCAAAGTACACATTAGTAACTAAGTGTTGCCAAAGAAATATGACCAAAAAAAATTATTAAACTACTAGCTAGTATCAGCGGCGCCGCACGCGCTAAATTTGGTTATCGGTGTGGGATTTCTATACCAACTTTTTGATGAGGGTAAGAAGTTTTCAAGCTACAACTTTATGGCTATAGTTCATCCTTGACGAATTCTGTTTGAATATTCCTGCAGAAACATTTAAATTTTTGGAGACAAAAAGCCATGCGTCCTTTTCCGTGTCTTCAACTATCTCTGTGCCAAATTCTTACTGAATTGTATCATCTGTTGCGACGTGGAGTAAGGACAAACAAACAAATTACTTTTGCATTTATAATATTAGTAGTTATGGATTTATGACCTTCAGACAAGTCCAGATTTTAAAATGGCCGCTCGCTAAGTTAATTTTTTTAAGGTTACTCGTACAAAAAGGAGGATAATAAAAATTTATTCATTGATCACGGTACAACATTGATATAAACAGTAAGATTGCCCGTTCCATAGTGTTGCCGATACGAAAATATTCGCATGAAAATAAGCTAAAAGGACTTATTCTAAACCACTGACATGAAGGACAACTAAGTCATACAAAATCGTATAATCGCTTTATGCGAGACGTAGTCGGCGTCCTGTACTATATGCGTAATATCGATCTCCATTGCGATTTCGAGCTACCGACCATTAAAGCCTTCATCAAAGACGCGTCAAAACTTTTCTTCGAGTCGGAAGCCCTCCACCCCAATCCCCCTATTAGGCACGCTTACGATTGCGCCTTAGAACCCTTTAGATGTTCCAGGCACGTTATAGTCGATTCAGACGATGAAATCACCAGTGGACTCACAGCTCAAGCGCCTTCCGCGCCCGTGCCCTCGAACACAGCTTACACAAATTCATTCAGCCGGCGGAGACGAAACACTAGATAGATCACTCAAGCGCGATATACCAGGTATACTAGGTTCACTTATTAACTGGGCGTTTTGACGAGTTAGATTTAATAATAATTATAGGCGATGTCTCAAGAGTTTCTTGCCGTTTCTTCTCTTCAGAACGCCTTTGCTTTTCCGAAACGGCGGTATATTTTTAGTTAGATTTAGTTTTTAAGAGCGGTTGCACAAGCAAAGGTTCGTGTCCAGTACACCCTTGTGCAAACCATCCCAACTTTTTGCAGCAGAGTGCAAGCAGTACCGCAGCAAAAGTTAGTCCGCGTGTAGTTGTCAAGGCCATCTGCGGCCAGCAACAGTAGTCAGTAGTTAGAAAAGAGAGAACAATTATACAACGTAGGCTAAGATAGAAAGAGCGCAATGCCTGTAATTAGTGTGTGGGTGTCTGTATTTATGTTTACAAATAGTGTTATCACCGCTCCAATAATGCAACACAAACTGCATCTATAAATGCATTTCAATAATTTGCAATGTTTCACAATGTAATGCGTTAATATTAAGTTACATATTGACATAATAAAACTATTTTCCTGATAGGGACTAGATATAGATTTAAGAAAATATTATAACAATAAGTGTGAAATTGTAATAAGTTAGGTAAAAGTAGAGTAGGTTTGTTAAAATTCCCCTTTTTACTATTTGTAAATTTCAAAAATAATATAAGAGGTAAAAAAAGCGTGTTGAGTATTGTACATTCTTTCTCCCTCACTACGTAAAGATACAAAAGGGATGGGTCTATGGGTAAAAAAGGGACAGACTGTTTAAAGTTTTATATGTCTAGGGTCATAAAGTTCTTAGGCCATGCCTAAAATAAATATCACGGATTAAATCCACACCTTTTCCCCTACAAGATACCTATACCGTTGCGTATAGGTAGTCAGGTTAAAGCGTAAAACGCATTTGAAATTAATAGTTATAGAAGCTTATAACTAAGCAACCAGGTAACATAGAATAAAGATAAATGTATCACCTTGATACCTCGCACAGGCACCTACCAGGATAACTAGGTTTTACAAAGGTAACTTCAAGCCTTGAAGTACAGTAGCGTGAGAAATAACCTGAAAACTTGTATGTCAAATTTTTTCATGACGAAATAAACGGACAGACACAAAAAGTACTGAAAGATATGCCTGAATTTGAGAACCATTTTTTTGAGTTGCAGCATAAAGTCTGTAGTCGTTCAGTACAAGAAGGAAACCCTGAGAGCTAGAATTCCAGCTTTTCTTTCACTACGGCCTAACCGTAGACAACCGAACATACCACTTTATGACATTAGAACCGCCTCCGAAAGCTCCAGCCTAGGACACCTAAAACGTCATTATAGCTCTTACCGTTTGGCTATAAAACCTAAAAACATAAAACAACGTTATTTTATAGTCAAGCCACGAATCGTGTGACTGTGATGGCAATATCCAATAGAAACCTCAACTGTCAGTAGCAGATTAAAGCTATGTAGATATACCTATACTTTTGATATATGTCTATATCAACTACTAGGCTAGATTTTCAGTCACCACAGTAAGTACAGTGACTTAAGCACTAAATCTAGCAGGTTCTATGGAAGAACCTCTCCCTCTGATGGGGTTTTTTTTATTTTTGTATAAATATAAAACGAAAACTTTGTTTTAGTCAGTCATTCGAGAGGCAGCAAGAAATATACTAATTCTACGTAGATTCCGTATCTATTGCAATAAATTTACTGATATATCTTACCCCTTTTTTACCGATATATCTTACCCCTAAGGAACACCTGCCGATTCAGAATAAATTGCGTACTAAATTCCCTTTACCTCTATTTCACAAGAAACTCACGCCTTTACAATTCCGTTGTGTTGAAAATACTAAATGTGGAATCGACAAAATTGTTGGAATTGTAAAAAGCTATTGGGATAGTTGTTAATAAGCTTTATTTTAGTAGATATGCACTTGCCTACTTTTTTAAAAAAAGTCTTTCAATTGTTAGTCTAACTCGGAATTGAGAGTTCAAAAGGGAATAAGCACATATGGTATAAATTATTGTTATACATGTATATGATACAATTTTAACATCACTAATGTACTGTACAAAAATAGATATCGGATAAATATATTATTATCTAAAGTCTGATGACGCAATATAACTCTTGTTTGGCCAAGTTTATCGCCCAAAAGGAATACGTTCTGACACGGCCTGTCTGTCAAATTACATTGAGTACTAACGTTGTTTTCGTATATTTTGGCGATTTATTTAAGTAAGGTCAGGCGGGGTAAGGCGTCATACGTTTCTTCAAATAAAGTTTAAATAACAATATTCCCTAAACTTGTCTATCTAAACAACTTATAAAAATAGGCATTTTACATTTAATTGGGTTTATGATCGGTTTCATAAAAAACCACTGCATCCTAATTTATATTTTTTTTAATGAGGCATATAGACCCCCTTTTTGTAATGAAACGGGGTAAGTGCGTCTACATGATTGAAAACCGCGATAGAGGCGCTGTATTACAATTTAAAAGAATATTTTAGGGTAGAATATATCAAACCAGATACGATAATTCAAACTTATCGAAACTCAGAAGTTTGAGTAATATTCGCAATAAACTGATAATGGGAAAAGTCCGTTAAATTTTTTAGATTAGTATGGTATACAAAATTACAGGCAAGAAAATAAAATCTACACTACACTGATCAGAAAAGGGTAATTAATAACTTTGACATTGATATTCCTCATGACAAAAAATAATCTTATACAAAAGACTATCTATAAAATAAATAATTTAAGAGATTTAAATGCACTAGTATATATAAAATAAGTATCCTAAAAATTGGCTCACAATCATTGTACTGGTTGTAAAAAAACCTAAGTTAGAAATAGAGAAAAAACAAAATCTTAAAATATAGGTATCTACGCCTTAGCAGTTTTACGTCTGAACTACTAGGGAACAGGCCTAGACCACAAAGGAGGTTTAGACCACAGTCTACCTAAGAATAGACTGCCAAAACATCGATATTCGATATAAATTGATATTTTCCAAAACAATTTTTTTGTAAGAATTCAGTAAAAAAGTTCTATCACTTTCAATAACTTGCGATTTGAATATTAGATGGGGACATACAGAAGCTAATAACTTTAAAAGTATTACTACCAACTACTTGGAAGCAAAAGTTACTCAAGAACCAAAACACCCCACACAATGGGGTGTTGTGGTTGGTGTGAATGTGGAAGTGCAAATACGGAGAAATTATAGGTTGTGAAACATGGACGGACGGATCTGACGAAACTATAAGCGTCCATTGGCTACGATGACTGCTTAACATCAGGCTTGTTTTCCACCTTGACGGCGTCCAGAAATTACGTGAGGTGATTTTGGCGAGACCGGTGGCGAGCGCACTCGACTACTCTTTGTCGTCACATATGCCTAGTCGGGTGCTCTCCAGCCAGTCATACATTCTGTCGCGACGACATGACTGTGTCGACGTTGACGAATTTATCAAAGGCGATGACGACTGTATAAATGAAATTATTATTTAGTCTGTGGTAATCCTGTATAGTTACTCTGTAAAAATTTGGCATTGGCACATCCTAAAATTATCAGAGTAAAATACATGTTGGTAATTAAGATTAAAACTGTCATTTAGTATGTGTTAGTAACACCAAACTACGAATGTTATATATACATACAAAGCAGTTAATTTATTTAGACTACACAGTCGCTAGAAGTTCAGTAGCCACGATTTTGTAAACAGTCTATCTATACTAATGAAATATGTATAGATTAATTGGATTATACATGAAAATTAACTTAAATTGACACTGAGTAGAATATACGAAATTCAAGTTTACAACTTACTTATGTCTACTAACCTATTTTACACTGTTAGTAAAATAGCATATCTATTTATCTATTTATCTATACAGTTTGTATCCAAGAGGAATTATCCCAGGAGTATCAATAATCTTTACAGAGAGTACGTATAAGTGAAGGCTATATACAATAGACGCACGTTTCAAATAATAACCCGGCTAGACAGAATAATGTTGTATTTAATTTCTCGGCACAAACAAAATGTAGACGAAATAGACGTAATATATATTATTATGTCAGTATATTATTCACGTCTGAGCCGCATAAAACATGATTGGTACATACGAAAATTTAGTTGGTTCAGTTTACTTTCCAAGATATTATAAAAACTCGACCCTGCCTACAACTCGGGATTAACACCTGGAATTATGAGGGCGATATAGGCCAGAAAGCTAATAACTGTAATAATAACGACGTATGTATTTATATATATTTACTAAAAACTATTTTACAATGTCATATTCATTACTTTGTGTTTTCATTAGTATATATTTTTTAGTTAATTTATAATATAATGACGCCTTGAAATTTTTTAGTTTTGGTGTGGAATTTAACATTTTTTATCGCTTTGCAGTCACTTTCAACCGACTTCAAATTAGGAGGAGGTTCTTAATTTGGTTGTAGGTTTTTTTTTGTTGAAAATGTCATTGCACTAAAGAACAACAAATTTTAATGATTTAACTGACTTTATAATGACCAAATGCAACACAAGGTTTGAAAATATTCAGAAACACAAAGTGGTGGATCGGCCATAAAATCGGTAATCAATGTAGGGTTTCAATGGCAACTATAAAAAAAAGGGTTGCACTCCGGGAGTGCGGGCAGAATTGAAAACATACAAGCTATTTACTTCCCATAACTTCGTATACATATTTATTTATTATAAATAATAATGTTTGTTTATTTCCTTTTTTGACGTAGGATATTTGACATCTCAATCTGTCATAAAATTAAAATCCCATATTTACGACTCATACGATATATTTAATTGTAGGGAACCAATATCTTTTTCACACGATTCGCGCTTGACAGTCAAATATGTTACACGACAACTCATACGTCATATTTAATTGTACAGAACCAATGTCCTTAACACACAATTCACGCTTAAGAGGGCGATATAGGCCAGAAACCTAATTTCTGTAATTCTAACGTTGTGTATGTAAATGCACTATAAATCATTAGATAATGTCATATACATTACTTTGAGATATATATGTTATATACTTCTTTAGTAATTAATACCGTAATGACGCCTTGAAACTTTTCATTTTTTGTATGCAATTTAACGTTATTACCGTTTTGTAGTCACAGTTTTGGACTTTTTGTTACAACTTAGAGTCAATGCACTAGATAACAAGCTATTTTAATTATTTAACCAATTTTCATTACTAGCAAAAGCAATACACGCTTTAAAAATTTGCACAAGTGTTGAAACAATGGTCACTTCCAGATTTTTTATTGCATTCAATAAAATAAATGAAAATCACTCCTTAAGTTAATGCACTAGAAAAAAGCTAGTTTATAACATATATTTTTTTTTCAATCCTTTAGATGCTATAGTTTAGCCACAAAATTTGCACAAAAACGACATATTTTCGCGGTCTAGGCTATACCGCAGCCTTAACACTCAAATATGTCACAAGATATACACATTGTATATTTTTGAGCAATATCCTACCTATTTAAATAATGAAACTGGTAAAGCTAGGAATTCTTGTCAGGACTTTGAGTTGATTGTAGATGATGCTAGTTTTAAAACAAATTCTGAGGTAGCAGTTGCCTTTGAACAGTTTTTTAGGAATATCCCATTCAAAACAACTGAACATCTAAACTCAAGTCCAATCTTAGCAGAAAAATTATTAAAAGCTAGTGTTCCTGAATGTAACGTTCCCTTTGTATTTAAAAACATTAGTCCTACAGATATCATTAATACATTTAAAACATTAGAAATTAAAAACACCACAGACCTTTGGGGACTTTCTGTAAAAACTATAAATTCAATTATTCATGTTATAGCACAACCCTTAGCCATTATATTTAATAGTTGTGTTGATAGTGGTGTGTTTCCTGATGAGATGAAACTTAGCAAAGTTATACCTCTTTTTAAATCAGGTAGTTCAACAGATCCTAATAATTTTCGGCCTATTTCAATACTACCTATACTCAGTAAAGTTTTTGAAAAAATCATACTTTGTCAAATGTTAAGCCATTTCTGTATTAATGAGCTACTTAGTAGTAAACAGTTTGGCTTTATGAAAGGCCGTTCCACAACCGATGCAGGAGTGGCACTATTAAAAAATATATATAACGCCTGGGAGGATTCGCATGACGCCCTTGGAGTGTTTTGTGATTTATCTAAGGCATTTGACTGTGTTCAACATGAAAATCTCATCAGGAAGCTACATCACTATGGTATTAGAGGCAAAGCTCTCGACCTTTTGACATCCTATATGAGTAGGAGAGTACAGAAAATAGATGTCAACGGTGAAAGATCTCCGGGATCAGCAGTCACAATAGGAGTCCCTCAGGGCTCAATTTTAGGTCCTTTTCTATTTCTTATTTACATTAACGATCTCCCATATAATGTAAAAAACCATGACATTGTCTTATTTGCTGATGACACCTCTTTGCTTTTTAAAGTTAAGAGACGACAGACATGTTATAATGAATTAAATGATGCCCTTTCTAAAATTGTAAATTGGTTTAACGCTAATAATTTGTTACTTAATGAAAAAAAAACCAAATGTGTTAAATTTACATTACCAAATGTTAGTCAGAGACAGACATGTATTAATATTAATGGCGAGCAATTAGAACTTGTTTATTCAACAGTCTTTCTTGGCATAACGCTGGACTCCAAACTTCAATGGGGTCCTCATATTCATAACCTAGCCAAAAAACTTAGCTCTGCTGTGTATGCGATCAAGAAAATAAGACAATTGACCGATGTCGACACTGCAAAAATAGTATATTTTAGCTATTTCCATAGTTTAATGACATATGGTATCCTATTGTGGGGTAGCGCTGCTGATGTAAATACAATATTTTTGTTACAAAAAAGGGCAATTCGTGCTATTTATAAATTAGGATCTAGGATATCTCTGAGGGATAGGTTTAGGGAAGTAAAAATTTTAACTTTAGTGTCGCAGTACATATATGAAAATATTTTATATGTACATAAAAATATCAATAGTTTCAGCAAGAAAAGTGACGTTCACAAAGTAAATACTAGAAGTAAAAATAAGCTGTTGGTGCATGATACACGTCTACACAAAATAAGTAACTCTTTTATGGGGCAATGTATACACTTTTACAACAAAGTTCCCAATAAAATTCAAAATCTATCAATAAGTAAATTTAAATCTTTTATCAAGCAGGTACTTTGTAAAAAGGCATATTACAATATTTCAGACTATGTTAATGATAAAAATCCTTGGGACTGATGATGCTCAATTACAGGATGCATAGGTATCATAAAATTGTACGACTAAAAATCTTTTATTTAAAACATTAATTGTATTTTAGTTTATTTAAGTGTTTTTAAAAGAGTAACTATCGAGTTTCTTGCCGGATTCTTCTCGGTAGAAATCAACAACATTGTGAACCGGCGGGAAGGTGGGAGGGTTCAAAAAATAATATTTTATAACTTTGACGATTCAAAAGTGATTGTAAAATCCTTATTTGAATAAACCATTTTGACTTTGACTTTGACTATATTCTCAATAATGAAATAAGCTATATTAAACTTAATATATTACTATGCCACTACTACTATGGAACTGGCTCTCTACCCTATACACGTCTCTCACTCTTCTAACTTTGACTATTTTCTTTGACACAACCTAACATAATAAATAAAGATTGTTTATTTCTTTCCCTATAAAATTACCTATTGACACGTCAACACATAGATATACCTTCTATCCAGTGTAACGTGCGCTATGCTCTTCAATTACTTTTATCTCACCTCGTATCGTATCGTATAGTATCACATTTTAACATGTGTAATCCGCACTTTCATTATTATAAATAATAATGTGGCACAAGGTTTTTGCCCGTGTCAAGGAGTTTCTTCTTAGGCGCTTGAGATATTAAAACGCGTATATGCACACAACAGACCGATTTTATTTCACTTATTTCTAACTTACATTCTAACACATATGTACAAAAATTTTACTTCTTAGCTTTCATAGCTATTGCCTTGTTGAAGTTTTCTTGAAGACTGAATACAAATACAAAATTTGTTCTATATTTATAATAAAAATAAAAACCCCATCAGAGGGAGAGGTTGTTCCATAGAACCTTCTAGATTTAATACTTAACTTATTGTACTTACTGTGGTGACTGAAAATCTAGCCCACACAAAAACTTAGTGAAAGACAACATATAGTAGTCGATATAGACATATATCGAAAGTGTAGGTATATCTACCTAGCTATAAATCGCTACTGACAGTTGGGGTCTCTATCGGCTATTGCCATCACAGTCACACGATTTGCGGCTTGACTATAAAATAACGTTTTTATACATTTTTAGGTTTTATAGCCAAACGGTGGGAGCTATAATGACGATTTAGGTGTCCTAAGATAGAGCTTTCGGAGGCGGTTCCAACGACGTATAGTGGTGTGTTCCATCGTCTACGGTTAGGCCGTAGAGCTGGAATTCTAGCTCTTAGGGCTTTCTGCCTATACTAGATGACTACAGACTTTGTACTATATGTCAAAAAATAGACCTAAAATTCGGACATACGTTTCAGTATTTTTGGTGTCTGTCAGTATGTTAAATCATGAAAAAATGTGTTTTAGGATTTTACTTGTGCTCCTGTACTTCAGGGCTTAAAGTTACCTATATGAAATCTATTTATCTCGGTAGATGCCTATAAGAGGTATCTAATGATACATTTACCTTTATTCTATGCAACCTGGTTGCTGAGTTATAAGATATTGTATTTCATAAGTTTACATGTGTTTTGCGCCCTAACCATACTACTTACCGTAACGGTGTAGATACCTACGTATTGGGGCAAAGGTGTGTATTCCACCTGTGATACTTATTTTAGGCATAGCCTAAAGACGTAATGACGCTGGCCAAGTAAAGTTTTAGACAGTCTTTCCCTTTTTTACTAATAGACCCATCTTTTTTGTATCCCTGTTTCAGATTATTGTTATAGAAGTGAGGGATAAAGAATGTACAATACTCAACATGCTAACTGTTTTCACCTGTAACTTAAGAACCGTACATACGGTCTATATAGAACCTTACATAGTAGTTCTGTACAGTTTTGCACAACAAATGGCATATGTTTTACATACATATATTAAACTAAATTTCCCGCTTTTTTGAGGATAGTCGTGCGTACAAAGTCGACAACATGTCGGTACTCACACAATATCATTTTTGATATCAACAAATAGTAAAGAGGGGAAATGACACAAACCTACTCTACTTTTACCTAACTTAATACAATTTTACACTTATTGTTATAACATTTTCTTAAATCTAAACTAGTCCCTATAAGGAAAATAGTTTTTAGTATGTGAATATTAACGTATTATATTGCGAAACATTATGAATTATTGAAATGCATTTATAGATGCAATTTGTGTTACATTCTTGTAGCGGTGATAACACGATGTAGCGTGCGGTGTTAACAAATAATGTTTATTTATTTACTTTTTTGACGTAGTAAATTTGACATCTCAATCTGTCATAGAATTAGAATCCCATATCCAAACTCCATGTACTACTCATAATATATATACTAAAAATAAAAAACTAACCTAATGTAAATAAATCTGACGCGAGTCCGTCTTACGAATTTCTATGAACTGTCCTTGCTTGAAGTTTTCACTTCAAAAACATACAACCTTCAAAACCTTAGTACGTATCCCATGTCTTTCCCCGGGACTCAAACTGTAACCATACCAAATTTTATTTAAATCGGTCCATGTATGAGTGACTTAGGAAGTAATAAACAAACTTTCGCATTCATAATGTTTATAGGATTGGAATTTTTCACTTGCCTATGTTACTCGTGGGATAATGCAAAATTTTAATTATATTTCAATCATCTACGAAGCCATTTGAACAAAAACGTATATTATCAAAAAGAGTTAATGAAGAAAGGACTTTATTGTTTCTGTAGTTATAGGTTCCTACTTAATAATTGTTATCTACATCACGTTGTTACATTATACTCCTGTATCTATTTCAAGTTTTAATTTATTTACCCCACTAGTACTAATAAACTATGTAGACGCAACATAACAATTACCCCTTGGGCCAGACAGGGTAATAATGCGTGAAATTTCTTAGTGACAATGATTTACTAGTTTCTTCCCGCGATATCGTTTGTGTGGACTTTTAAATTTAAAAGAAAGCTTAACTGTTAATGATTTCACCTACAAAAATATCGTTATTCTCATATTTATTTATTTATACAATTGTAAAGTAACAGGATTCTCATATTTATTTATTTATACAATTGTAAAGTAACAGGAGTTACAAAACGTTTACAATCAAATTTAAGTTTAATTAATTATACACTTACTTAGTTACTATTACATTAAATTTAAAAAAAAAACTGTTAAACTTCGGTTTAAACATATAAAAAAAAAACAATAACAAACAATAGTTAGTATTATTGTAGTGGATATATTTTGATATATCTCGTAAAACTTAGGCAGCGTTAGCAAAAAAGTGAACTAAATCCTATGCTTTTAAGAAACATTTAACTTTTTTTCAGTAAATATATGTAAAATGTATGTTTTATAACTATAAACAATAAATTATTTAAATGATAGTGAAAACAGCATCAAAATCCGTTGGGTACATAATTTGAAAGATCTAAGCGTACATAGGTACAGAATGCGGGAAACGTTTTGAACATAAGTACATATGTATGGATCAGGCGTTGTAGGAATAATAAAGAAAGCAGAGCACGTTTCGGAAGCTCTACTTCTCTAGTATCTTTTTATATCGTGTGAGTAGGTGCAGAGGTACTTACTGATATAATTATTTTTTTGTTATTTTTCAAAAATTTCGCCCCTTTGCAACCTCGCGCCCTAGGCATGTGCCTAGTTTGCCTTAAGGATAATCCGTCTCTGGCCTATAATATAAAAGGAACCTTTGTGCAAATTTTTAAGTTTCTAGATCTATTATTTAGGGCAATACTGCCATATCCTGCTGAACTGAGTGGCGTGGGTTCGATTCCCACACAAGACAAACATTTATGTAATGAACATTTTGTACTCCTCGTGAGTCTGGGTGGTTTCTACGTTTAATAAAAAATGTATATATTTATGAAAAAAGTAATTGTAAAAAAAGTTTGAGTTTTATTTAATAACGCCTGAACTCGTGCCGCATTTTGTTAACAAGCATTAAGCGTGTTGAATGCGCTCTGCGTATTTTATGCACGCATTCGATCGCTCTCTTTACCAATAAATCAATGCGCTCTATTTATATATACATAGGCATTTTCAGGACGCATTCAACGCTTTGACTGCACATAGTCTTAGTGGATTCGCTTACGAAATAGTGGTCGGCTATTTTGCTTGTTTACATAATTGGTTAATAGCAGTATTTCAATGCCTATGCCATGCGATAGACCTTAATGCTGAATTAATATTGTGAACAAAACGCAGCTGTGTTAAGGATATTTTTTGATTTAGTTTTATAATTACGGGTAACAGTGGGAATGGGACCCCCTGTCACACATCTTTCATATAAACTTTCATCTACCCCTGAATTCATCCCTGTCGTAAAATCCTTTCTTTTTAGTTACTGTAATTAAACCCATAAATAAAATCATTTTTCAAAATTTGATATAATTTGTTTTAGTTTTGTTTCTGTTCTATCGTATAAATATGGCATATTTAGTACAAATTTATTATTTTGATCAAATTCAATTAAAAACATGCTACTTGCCCCTAAAGTGAAAAACGTCATTTCTACTTAACTAAATTTTATTCAAAGTAAACTTATATATAATCTTGAACTTTTATGACTTTAATTTAATTTAATTTAATTTAATTTAAGCTCCATAAAATTGTCTATAATATAGGTAGTCTTTGTTACATAAAGCTACCTACAATATTTTGGAAGTTATTCATGTTTTGTTTTGTGTTTGATTTAGTTTATGATTATATATTATCTTCAAATGGAAACGGATTGATTACTAAACCATTAAACTTGCCTACTTACTTATCTAAAGAAAATAGGTACACGTAGATAATATAAGTTACAATATTTCGATATAAATAATATTAATGAAAGTAGTATATAGATAACAAATAGCAAACGTCTAAAAAGCTGATGACGCGATTACTCATCTTCGGTAGGGTTACCACCTCAAAAGTCAATAAGAAGCTATGGACATCGTGATTTTTAACGTTCGAAACCAGGATACCGTAAGCATAAATAACATTATCAAAAATAAAATTTAAGTGAAAACTAATTCCAGCGGTCAGTTTAACGTGGTTTGAATTTTTGTGTTTTTCATATTTGATGTATCAATCATAGAATGTAGAGCAAAAAGTTTCCAGGTACTTTACCCGTGCACTTGTCTCAATAATGTCCGTTTAATATGAAAAAATATTTTCGGATTTGATAGTCCGTTTATTGTTGAAATAATATATTATTTTAAGCAACCCAAATATATTACTTCCTGCTACGTGGTAGTATTAGTTCCTTAGATTTACACGTTAAAACATACAAACAAACTAACCAGCGGTTCTATACCCTGTTTATTTTTACTTGTCTAGTTTTGTAAACTTGAAATCAAGAAAACATTGATTTTGGCTCAAAATATGATAAAAGGCGAAATACACAACTAGAAAAAATAAAAATACATTAAACTACATTCTTCCTAGTGCTTTTTTTTTTATTTGAGTTTTCTGGAATTTAAAGACTTTATTCATCAGACAACACAAAACAACAAATTCATCTTTATTCGTATGGTCACTGAAGGTATTATCGATTTTTGTAGTATGAACAAAAAACCTGGACGCTGCCGCTAAACCCGTCCGAACAGGCTGGAGAGAACGATCTCGGACAATCGAGAATGGATGGTAACCCTAATCTTTGAGCAAATTTATTGTACGTCAAGAATTCATATTGACTGGTTGTCGGATTATATTACGTATTTACTTAATTTCATATTTTGCTTTCAGACTTACAATACGTTGAATAATGTGTTGTTCTCACTAGTATTATAAGTAAAATATGTTAAATGTTGAATTCATACATTTAATTAATTTAATGAAAACTCTGTTCTATTAAATAATTCACTGGTATTTTATGAATTAAAATAATATTGAAACACCGATAAATCTTGTTAACTAGCTTTAATAACATAAGATTTTGATAATTACTGAAATTGTTGAACAATAAATGAAATACGATTCGCAGCGCCTGGGAACGCGCTTCACACAAACGAATTTTTCACTTATTTTTGACATTTACTAATCAAATACTGTGAAAATTTGTACACATAATCGTAAGCCGAGTATCTATGTCTGTTGTTCTCCAAAATCCTGACTTGAAATTTTAGTTTGAGGGACAATTTTATGAAAAACTAGAATCCACTTCCTCCCTATAACTTTAAACCTATACATTTTAATAAAAAACTGGCACACTACAGTCCTTAATATTTATTCCTAGAACATGTTTAAAAATTTATTATTAATTTAAAATAGGTTTTACGTTGTAGATTTTGAAAGAAAAAAAATAAGAAATATGATCTAAAGATTAAAAATTTCCCCTATAGAGCCCTCATGAGGCATGGTGCCCAAAATATAGGCAGCGTGGCCACGCTGTATAGCCAGGCTTATCTTTTGAGCAAAATAGCTACGAGCTCTGTGATCTTTAGTCTCCTGAATGAGACGTTTACTTAAGTCGTGGAAGAAATCTTTAGTTCCAGACCCCCACAGACCCAGCGTCCGCTGGGAGAGCCACACTAGATATTTTCCTTATTCCCAAACCTCCAAACCTAATTGGTAAAGAGGCTTGAGACCAAGAATTTTCTTCTAAATATGTGTTTAAAAGTTTTATTAAAGTATTTTTAATAATATCATCAAAACAATTTAAAAATATTAGGAAATTTCCAAAAATGACACGAACGCAAAAAATAATTAAATTTTTGGACAAAAAGACAATGACGAAAAATAAAAAAAAGCTACATGAGTGTCAATTTTAAATAAACGGTATAACACGTTATTAAAATTATTAATTTTTTCGTCGGCAAAAAAGGGAATGGAATCGTCTAAAATAGGAGATCCTAAGAGTCTAAGTGAGCTCTAATCAACAAATCTTATATTCGGTGCTATTGATAAAAAATTAGAAATCACTTTAGAATCAGATTTCATACATTCTGGTAAAAAAAAAACACATTTCGAAGAATTTAAATCTAAACCAATATCATGAAATGACTTCTGAAGAAATATAAAATCATTAAAAACTGTATCTGCGTCGCCTGCCAGAGTTCCATCATCGAAATACCAGACGTTAAATTTAGATTTTAAATTTTTGAGTACTGTGTGAATCGCAAGACTAAAAATTGCCGGCCCAAGAGGGTCGCCCTGTTGACAGCCTACCTCAGATGATAAAAGGTTATTATTGTAAACTAATTTTGAAGGTGTAATATAACATTGCCAAAGAAATTTATAAACTGTGGGAATGTTTTCCTTGATTTGTGTCAACAGGACACCCCTATCGACAGAGTTAAATGCATTTTTAACATCCACCTTTACTACTATTATATCATCAACATGCATGTGAATGTAAGAACGTAAGGAATGAACTGCTGCCTCGCAGCCACCATTAGAGCCAAAGCCTAGCTGAATGGGTCGGAAATACTCACGTAGTGTATCCTTTATGTTGCGACAGCAGACTTTGGCTGTAAGGCGACGATATGTAGTTCCTACAGCTATTGGCCGTATACCACCACCCTTTTTAAAAGTGCCCAAAGCTTAGCTCCATATAAAATACTATTGATATCATGGGGGACGCTTTCTTCTTACATTATGTTAGTGAGTGCCGTGAGGTCATTTAAAAGGATCTGTTCTATTTCACCACATCCGCCACATAAATGATCTTTCAAAAGACATTACAGCATTAAAAACATCTTCCGAATGAGCCTGGGTGTGTATGTCAACTGTTTGTGGTGAGTCAGGAAAGCATACAGTAGTTGAAGAAGGTGCATGCTTGATTCTCAAAGAGTTGAAAGTATCTATGGAATCTGAAGCTATCGTATCACTAGAAAAAAGAAGAATTAAAATAAAGAATAAAGTAAAAAAGAATTTTAAAAATTGTATTATACGCCGCGAATCGTATTCTCTGAAGAATGCTCTGTATATACTTTCTGCGACTATGGTAATTAGTGATATATTATGATAATAACGGGTTTTTGTGTAGTGTAATGTTTACGTATAATTAAAGAAATTTAGTGTAACACAGTTTGTATAAAAAGAATGACGTCGGATTCACCTTAAGTAGATATGGCAGGGTAGTATAGTTTTCTATCAGTCATTCATTAAATCATGCATTCGGTCGATAATTTTTTTAAATATAGCATTTCATTTTAGGATATGATAATAACGCTGATGTCATTTATTAAAAGTCAGCAGCTACGCTCGCTCTAAATTTTGGTATCGGCGTAAGATCCTACGGCAACACCTTAATTGGAAATTATAGTTATAGGTTGTTCAAATGGAATTCAGTTATATAGTTTATACCGCGGAAACTTTTGAATTTACGGTATAAAAAGCTTATGTCCTTCTCCGTCTCTTCAACTATCTCTGTGCCATATTTTAGCTCGATTAGATCCTCCGCTGCGACGTGATTACATGCTCCGTAACAAACAAAAAATTTTTTTTTTTTATAATTTTTACAATATTAAGGTTATCATAATAAGGTACCTAGCTATGTATATACTTAGTTGTAGGTAGGTACAACGAAAGCTTCTAGCACTTATAATAAGTAGCCGAAAGCCACGCACATCACGTTAAATATACATACGTAGGAGTCGTTAAAAGTAAGTGAAATATTTTATTTGTTGTATAAATTTAAAGTAATGTTTTCGTCCTACAAATTTAGGGGCCATTTGTTACTGCTTTGTATTTACTTTACACTTATGTTTTGAAGACTAATTACATACTTAAGATATTACATGTTTGTATGGTCATGGCTTTAATCCCGAAAAGATGTAAAGTAGTGGCTGTATACATTTATAAATTTTACAGTTATATACAAATTGTAGCACAGTACTATTTGCTAATCCGCCACTCGATTATCCGACAGATACTATCCGTGTCTAATCTTGGCTTACTTCTTATAATTGGTCTTGAATTGGCAAAGGGGCATTTAGTTCCTGGTCTTTTATTTTACCGCCTATATACTATGAAGCTTGTATTACGTACACAGCTTGTATTATATAACAGTAACGTACTGCGGCAATGGGCGCACCACCTGTCTCGCAGGTGTTAAGTAGTTGGTAAAAAAAGGCTATCCTTCTCATTATAATGTGGGAGTGTTTCCAGCCACAGGCATAAGTTATCAACGTTTACTATTATAATAGATCGGTGGTGGCTCAGGGGCATGGGTGAAAGAGTCGCAGGAGTGGGCCACAGGTTAGAAGGTCACGAACGAACGTTACGGAGCAACTGTGATTGAATCGGTCACGGACCGCGTAAGCTAGTTACAATAAATAGGTTTCTACAGGTGCTGCATGCAATGAGTGCGAACGACACGACGATGGTGCGCAAATAAAAGAAGTCTAATACAGTTTGCGAGGATTCATCACGTAGTATCGAGAATCGTTAGTTCACTCCTCGAGCGTTCGACTCTTGGAGCGGGTCAAATAAAACAATTTTTTTAAAAACCGATTGCTCGCGTGCAGGTATTGATCAAATCAATTTGATTGATCAAATCGTGATCGCCACCGGTCTAACCTTCAGTGAAAAGACCGTGACGTTATATATCTATACATATTATATAATGTATCAATTATATTTTAAATGGAATGTCATGCGACATAGTTACAAAATTACATAAAAGTTATCAAGAACAATAATAAATACTTAATGTGGCAAAAAATATATGAATTAGAACATTTTTTTACGAAAACCATTGAATTGGATAAGTATATAATTATTTATCAAATAACCAACAACATTTGATTACGGTCGTTCAAATTACGTCGATTTCATTAATCCGTTTTTAAATAAGATTTTTTGAACCGGATTAGTGAGAGTACTGTAAGATATGCACCTGCTTATTTATAACATTAGCAACACATTGCCCTTGTGCCCAGATACTCCAGTCATAGCGAATTGGTAAAGATTTGGACGGAACTCTATTTAAAACAAAAGGTAAATTTAAATAATTTAACACAATATACTCTCAAAGAAACTGTGATTGCTTTGCAATCCTTTCTCAAAATGCTATTTGCAAAGAAGAATAACCCTTGTTTCATGTACTTAGCTGGCATTTTACGTAAGCGCGTAGGCGTAGAGAACTTTAACTGACATCCTACGCAGCCACTGTTATTTATCTTGTGTTCGCGTTCTTATACAGGCTTTATATATATATTTCTTTATGTATCTTCTATATGCATATATACTGGGCTGTCAGTTTAATTATAACTTATTTCATGTGTGTTCGTTGGCTAGTTCGGCACCCTATTACTAAGACTCCGCTGTCCGTCCGTCCGTCCATCCGTCTGTCACCAGGCTGTATCTTATGAAACGTGATAATTAGAAAGTTGAAATTTTCACAGAAGATGTATTTCTGTTGCCGCTATAAAAGCAAATAAAAAACATAATAAAATAAATATTTAAAGGGACTCTCATACAACAAACGTGATTTTTTTGTTTGATATTGATAACGGCAATAGTTAGACTCTTAAAATATTTACAGAATATTTAGTTATATAGTCACTTTAAAAATAAATAATTATATTAAAATAAAACAAAGATTTTTTTGCAGTTTTTATAGAAAATGGTACGGAAACCTTCGTGCGCGTGTCCGACTCGCACTTGGCCGATGTTTTTTTGAATAACGCTCGAAAAAATGAAAGAGACCAGTGTTGCGTTTCATATACGCATCAAAATGGGGTTCTACTGTAAAATGAGAATTACAGGTAATGGAAATCAAGTTACCCAATTTTATTTAAAATATTTATAAAAGGTATTTATAATGTCCCATTATTGTGTGTTTTTTTTTCAGATTTTTAGAACTTTTTTTTTAATACCAATAAGGTGGCTAACAAGCACACGGCCCGCCTGATGGTAAGCGGTCATCGTACAGTTTCAAAGTAATAGAGACCTTTACTTGAAGCTAATAACTCGCAAATTATGCAATTGAAAATAAAAGTTACTTAGGTCATTTATGCGTTTTAGTATGTATTAGCTACATAATTACTGCTGATTTTGTTGCCGTCTCTTCTCATTAGGAAACGACATTGTGAATCACTAGTAGAAAAACTAAAAACTTAAATCACCTCACTTTAACTTGACGTTAACTATTCGAATACGAAAGCACTCACGCTTGGCCCTCCAAACTCCATACAAATTCGTTCTCTAACACATAGAGATTAATTTAAAATAATCGGTTTGTTTGTAATAAATTTTGCGACTATCTTAATCCTTTACAGAACTCGTGGCTCAGAATAAATTTGTCTCTAAATTCTATTTACCCAAATTTACCTCAGCCTTGTTTATAATTCGGGAGTGTCGGTATAGAATGAAATTTATTGATAAGATATAAAAGTATTGGCGGTTTCGTGGCTTTGTAAATAGTAGTGACTGCTTGTGGATCTTAAGGGCGCGGATACGATCCTCGCACCGGACATACATTTATGTCGTAAAAACATTTGTGTTTGTTGTGCGCCTGGCTGTTTTTAATGTATTATATTTACTTTCTTTTGAACCAAAAAAATATATTTACATTTTAGCGAAATATGATCTAATTATTCTATTTTCATAATAATTATATATTTTATTCATTTACTAGTATTTACATTGATCAATTTAAAAAAAAATATGTATACATTTTAGTTTTTTCATAATAATATCCTAAACTTATCAGAAAAATATAACTTTTTAGTGATAAGACCGCCTCTAGTACTTTTCTATGTGTGTGTTTTTTTAAGAAATCCTTTGGTTTTATTTTTTGTGTGCAACATAGTATATCATTTTTATCACTTATTTTTATCCGTTGACTGGTACAAGTACAAGTTTTACTCGCTTCTTACCCGTGGTACTACCAAAAAATTATTTAATATTTTCTTGTTGAATTTTTTTATCTGAATTACTCTTTTCTCTTGTCTAAACTACAAAATAAAAAGGGCTATATATCAGTAATTATTGATGGTAGACTAGTGGTTTCTTTACAAAAGTTTTAGATCTTATCAAGATCCTTATTTCGGATGACAGTTGTCAGACACGAGATGGCCATATCTCCGTAACTATTGAGGGCAGACTAGAAGTTTTTTTTAGATCTTATCACGATGTTCATTACGCATTATGACAACTGTCACGTTTACGCTGTCTACGGTTAAATTTTTTAATTTTCTCGTTTAAACTTTAAAATCCAATATTCTAACTTATGACTACACATTTAAATAAAAAGACTTTCAACAGTTTCCTCTTGTTAAAATTAAAATCTGTTTTTCTTACCCATTGCTTACAACTTAAACAGGTCTTGTTACCGATCAAACATTGTGAAAATTTGAACACATAATCTCAAGCCTAATATCTATGTCTGTAGTTTTCCAAAGTCTTACTTATCAATCACAATAAGTGGGAAATTGGTTTGTATGGAGCATACTGCGGGACGCTACGGACCGTATTCTCTTAATCTTACGATGGCTGTCATATGTCATCCTAAACTTTATCAAACTTTTATGCTTTAGTGAACTTCTACTGAGAGTTAAAGCTCTTTACTAGATGCTTAAAATAATAAAATTTATGTAGAAAAGCCCATTACCTACATGTTTTATATGTGAAGCTCCGATACAGATACATACAATAATTCTATAAAATGTCACACACGATGTCACCTTTGTTACTTTATAAATAATAAATTTTGTTGATTATTATTATTTATAATGTGAATTATTGTATTGTGCCTCAAATATTAAAAGTGTTTGTTTGTTTTTAGGGTTCCGTAGCCAATTGGTGAAGCCATATAAATTCGGCATGTCCAAGCGTCCCTCCATCCATACATAAGTCACAGCATTATAATTTCGTCTTATGTAGATTCTAGTAAAATATTATACAGAGGTGTGTTTTTTTTAAACTGCCACACAGATACGTGTTGAAGATTGGTAAAAAATCATAAGAAGGCGTTATTAATACGGACAATGAAAATTATTTTGGATAAAATCGGTTTTTATATACCAAACAAGCTTACGGTCCGCCTGATGGTAAGCGGTCACCGTACCCTTTATGGACGCTTGCAGCACTAGGGCATCACTCGGACGTTGCAGACCCTTTAAAAATCTAATAACGCGGTGGAGTATGGCCTAAGCATCCTTCTCCAAAGTGAGGCCGCGCCTCTACAAAGAGCTGATAACGGCTGAAGCAGTAGGTATTTGGTAGATACATATAGTCAGGACTACGTCATGCAAACATTTATGGAAGTCAAAACTAATCTATAAAACGACATCAACGCAGACAAAGTCGCGTTAACTACTAGTCCTTCATATATTGGTGTTATGTCGTATTTTGAAAGTGATAAAAATATTCCAGATACATATCTCAACAAAAACCTAATTAAGTTAGGAACGAATATATCAGACACTCAGCAGCTGTCGATACGCAAATATAATTTAAGATCGAAGAGGGACACAGTATAAGTGCTCCCAGCAGTACCTCTTTACTTGAACATACCCAGCCCAATTGTTAGATGTGCCCTGCGGTTTCATAAGCAGAAAAATATTCCCGTGGTAACTCTTAATCAGGAAAAATATATTCTGAGAAAAAGTTAACAAACGCACTCACATAAATATGCTTTTATCTATTGTTTGTTTTTTATAGGATAATTTTTTCAACAGATGATGATATTGAACCGTCTGCTCTTTTTCCAACTGTGACAGCATTTCCAATTGATTGAATTTCCGTATTACGTACATACGTTTGTTCGCTGGCAGGAATTCTCTGAAACTCTCTTATAGATATATCACAGTTCAGCTACTGTTTATTAAATTATGAATATTTCAGTGAAGAACCGAGAATATTTATTGAAAGTATTTGGGGTGGAGCACATAACTTAATTTTATAAAAGAGGGTATCTATTGTTAGCTTTAAATGTTTTTTCCAAATATAATTTAAAATGTAAATGATTAATGGCGTTAAAATTTAGCATGCTACATTATAAATGGCGCTGAAGTTTAGCATGCTAAATTTTAATAGTATTTAAAATTATTACATTGATAGTTACTGGTGTTTATGTGGACACGAAGCAAAGAAAGATACTTTATGACACCAGCTGATTTATAAGATCAGATTAGATGGAACATAAATGCTATTGGCTGATACTTTAATAAGATCTATCGAATAAAAAAAAATTAAAATGAAAAAGAAACATCAAATATCCCCTAAAAAGTTGAAATCACCAATATCCAATAAATAAATTTTGCCTATCTTTACTATTTACTATTTATTATGAAATTATAAAAGGAAATGTAGCCAGCGTTCTTGTCACTTTGCCACATAGATAAGGATTTTTTTTATACTACTAAGGTAGCAAGCTAGCTTACAGTCTGGCTGTTAGTAAGCAGTCACCGTAGCCTATGGACGCTTGCAATACCTACCTGTGGTAACACACGCGCTTTATCGACTGTTCAAAAATCTAATAACTTCTTTACCAAGCATTCGCGGGAGAAAGTTTCTCTAAAATCGCACTGTACGCGACCATTTAGGTTCTAAAGTGTGAGAATGAAGCGGCGATGGCGAGCAGTGCGATGGTAGAAAAGTAGCCGTGAGCATCATTTCGAACAATTCCTTAAAACACATCCCAGTGTTCAAGCGGTAAAATGTATATTTAGTTTACTTTATCATAAGTTCTTTAGTCATATAGTAAAATCTATCTACATACGAGGGCGCTTTGATAAGTCCATGACTTTGGAAAGAAGAAACACTCTTTTTGCATATATATTTTTTTATTTTTCAACATAATCTTCTTTCAACTCTACAAGCGATGTTCCAACCTCTTCAACCCATCAAAAAAATATTTTTTGTCAAACCCTGACAAATAGGCCTCAGTTTCTTCGTTTGACGAACTCGGAACTCGCTTTTCTCTAAAAAAAGAACGGCAAGCGCTTCGTAGTGAGTTTCCAAATATGAGACCAAAAAAAATTAAAAAAGTTTTTATTAAATCTTAAAGTCATTGAGTCGCCAAACTGCCTAGGTATCCCCCCACCTTATCTTGACTTACTTTTATACTTTGTCTAGAATTGATAAATTTGGTATATAACTATGTCTCTGGTATTTTACCTTTTTTACCGTCATACATGGGACATATATTAAGCCTACTTAGCCCAGATATACAGCTATCAGAAGACGATGGGTTCACTTTTTGTCACGCAGTACTAAAGTGGTTAGTGAAACAAAGCTGTCTTCCATATTATGATGTGGGCGTATATCCAGCTACTGGATAACCCCTTCAGAAAACAAACACCGTGACACGGAAAAAACTAATAAATATAAGAACTCATATAAAACTTTGAGCACAGGAAAGACTTACAGTTCTATCTGATTTGTTTTTTACTATGTAGCCAGATATTCAACTTCACGTTGGTTAGGTCACAATATAATGACATTTTAATAATAGTCCTATTATGATATTTCTTCTTCAAAACAACTGTTTAATGATGCTAAAAGGCACTGACGGAAGGCACTGTGGGGCAAATTCATTGCAGACATAAAAAGGGTCCGAAAACACTGTTTTAAATTAATTGCTTTAAATCCGTATGCAAACTCATGGGGACACCTACACTTTAGTATATACCAGGTGTGGTTTAAGTGTACGCGGTAGGCGTAGAATGACCAAGTGGAAATCGATTATAAATTAATAAATGTCGTCTCACATAATTTTTTTATTGGGTTACTTATAGTGTCGTCCTTGAAATGTCATAAAATAAATGACCAAATGAATCTCACCAAATTTCATGTAGGGCCACCAGTGTCGGCAAATGTTACCTACGTAATTTTTTTTAAAAACAACGAGTAAAACAAACTATGGTTAAATTCTACAAAATAATATGTATCCCTGTTATGCGAACGTCACAGAGTTCCAAATAATGTTCTATTAAATAAATTTCTTAAATCAAACGTAATCAAGCATCGATAACCGTATTTACTTTAAAATAACGCATTCTGAAAAATCTTATGTAAGATTGTGGGGGGAGGGCAGTGATTGTTGTGTATAGAATCATTTCTTATAGAATTACACTTTTTACTTTATAGTGTTGTATAATCTCAAGATCAGGCAAAGGAAATGTATAAAACTGTCCCTCACTTCATCATATGGGGGTTTGTTACCAGCTGATTATTTCCTTTTGTGTTATAAAACCATAAAGATATACATATACGTACATTCATACATATTCAAAAGTAAGTCGACAATTGGGACTGGATTAAAATCTCATCCACTTAATCCTAATTTTTTTTTTTTCATATTTTACAATTACAGTACCTATGTTTTTAAGAAATATCTTATCTGTCTACAGAACTTATGAAGTATAAAAAAAAAATATTGTACTAATCAATCTCGCGATGTGGGACCACAACCTAAGGGTCTTTTTAAAACCGCATGGGCCCTTGTTAATAAATTTAACCGCTTTTGCGCACATTCATCATCCTGAAAGGGTTTCGGAAAGGAAAACTTAACGCAGTAAAAAAATATTCTCCTATTTTTAAACAAAAAGGAAATAAAAAATAAAAAAAGGTATTGTTTCTTTTTTGAACAAAATCTCATTAAATGTTTGTCAGAAAAAATCCCACTGGAATAACTATAAGCGAATTCCACGTGGACGAATAAAATGAGGCTTCTGCCAATATAAGTTTAAAAGACAGAGTCCAGTTTAAGGTCGGACGGAAAAACAGACAATGTAGGCTTAGTAATAAGGCTCCTTTGGCATCCTTTGGGTAAGGAACCCTAAAAACCTGTAAACTTTCACCTAAATTTCCTTTGTCATTATCGCGTAACTACCCCTTGCTTCTTACATGGGTTAAATAACATGTAAATACTAGACCCCTTTATAGATATACTGCAGTCTTTAATTATACTTAACCCCTTTATACTTATACTGCAGTCTTTGTTTATACTAGACCCCTTTATATATATACTGCAGTCATTGTATATTCTAGACCCCATTCATACATATATTGCAGTCTTTGTTTATATTAGACCCCTTTATACATATAGGCAGCCACTGCCACTGCAGTTAGCCAGTCGGTGACGTACCTAAGTAACTAAAACAAGGATATTAGGTTTTATTAAAAAACGGAGAAGCAAAACATTGTATGCAACACAACAAAAAACATGTGCTTTATTATTTACTGCTTCCTAGACCACTACTATATCATTCAAATCGATTATAAAACGAGCATTCATCTGTAAAACTCTAAACCAACCCTATTGCAATAATGATAAATCTTCAATTGCTGTGCTATTAATCAATAAGAATTTGAAATACCAATCGGAAATGCCAGCAACATTGTCTGTTATTATTAAAGCACAATTCACTGAATGCGTTGTTGCATTTCGATAATGAACATGAATGGATAATGAAGCAATGGACTGCACATATTGCGGTCATGTCGCTTATCTTGTTTTAGTTTAATTCAACATTCATTTGCATAGATGATTTAAGGTTCTTGTTTGTAAAAATCTAGCCAAGGAAGTAATCCCTGTAGCAGATTTTTTTTATCCCCAATTTCTGTGTTTAATAGTCAAATAAGGAACCCTTTCAAGTTTCAACATGACCGTCACCTCCTTTCAACAACCACTGCGTGACAGGGGTGAGATTATCGCTACAACACTTCTTCTGAAGCAGTATATCTGGACTGAGGTGGTTTTAAATATGTCCCTCAGGTCGTAAATTACCAGCTTGAAAGAAATTAGCTGTAAAAATATAATAAATATATTTTACTTTTTTTGTAAATACATACACATAATACATAAATACACCCAGGCTCAATACAAACACAAATGTGTATCACATTAATGTTTGTCCAATGCGGGAATCGAACCCACACCCTCTGCACAGCAGCCGGCCTCAATATCAACTAGACTGAGAGGGATTGAATAATAGGTAGGTATATTATTACCAGTTCCTGATAGAACAATGAGAAGTAAGTCAAAATTCTGCAGGGGTAAAGCTACGTCGGAATTAAACGGAAATTAACCTGAATAAATAATTAAAATTGTCAACATGTCTATCAATAAAATAAATAAAAATTTTTGGGCATCTCATGCAGCGCCATCCTACTATTATTATGAACTAGACTTTGCCAGCGGCCCCGCCCGCCCTAATTTCCGTTATCGGCATGCAACTTCTTAAATATATTAATGAAGTTTGCTATAGCGACCTACAGGTGCAGCTATAGTTCGTTTAACTCTGTTATAGTTATTCCCGCGAGAACTTTTGAATTTTTCTGGATAAAAAGCTTATATGCTATTCCAGGACCTAACCTATATGTATGCCAAGTTTCACCCCGATCTGTCCAGTGGTTGAAGCGTGATTAAGTAATAAACATCCATCCATACAGATAAACTTTCACATATTCGTAGGAAGTAGGATTTAAAAGTTTGTAACTCAATCACGCCACAAGCTGCGACGGACCATCCAATTAAGCTGAAATAGTTTAAGAGACTGAGAAGGATGTAGGATTTTATCTTGGAAAATTCAAAAGTTCGCCTATTAGCCTATAAATGTGAAGTTAATTTATGCAAAGATTCATATAGAACTCAGACTACGACATATAAAAAAAAAACGTTTGCAATATGATAAAAAGGGTTTCATGGAAATATTTAATGGTAATATTTTATGGTATTATTTTCAATTTCAAAATTCAATTAATATCGTCTACGAGTTTTGCTCAACGATACGGAAACAAATTTTAAATAATTTGATTAAAAATTTGAAAATTAATTAAGCCGAAAACGTATTTTGTTTTGTTGGTTGAGATAAATTAAATCTACCGTATATTAATCTCAATTAAAACATTGCGCGTCGAGCTTTTGGCGTAGCAATAGTTAGAATTTTCGCTTTGCAATACCTAATAATCTAGGGTTCGAATCCCGACTTGGACACGGCTAATAATTTATGTTTGCCATCGTTGTATCTAATTACCATAAAAGGGGTTTTCTATTTTTGTTAGAAATGTGTATGTTTTAAACCAAAACATACTCATTTTTTAGGGTTCCGTACCTCAAAAGGAAACGGAACCGTTATAAGATCACTTTGATACCCGTCTTTTTCTCAGGAATGCGTGGAGGTATAAAGCTGAAATGAATATCAAATACTCAGGTCTGCAATCCTTTGAAGCTGTGAAAAATCAAATTCCTAAGTCAACGCAATCAAAAGATACATCCGTTTTTTTTTTCGGAATATACGGTTACTTTAATTTTGACGCTCGCAAGGGAATCAAAATTTATAGGGTACTTCCCGTTGACCTAGAATCATGAAATTTGTCAAGAACAAATGTAGCACAAGTTAAGGGGAAAAATCCTACAACTGTAAATTTGTTGTGAAATCCCAAAGAAACTTATTTGCAGTTGGTAAACTAACCACCAACTAAGTCGATGTATGGGGAAAACAGTTTTCTAACAGCAAAGCTGAGTCTGTCCCTCAATACATTTTATTTATACGGAACCCTCGGTGCGCAAGTCCGATTTGCACTTGAGTGGTTTTTTGTTAATGAGATTTGTTTGTTTATAAGTTGGATTATATGTTTGTTATAAAGATAGATGTTTGAACAGTTTAATGTCTGAAATGTGTAAAAAATGTTAGTCGTAGAAAGTTTGGAGTACAGATTAGCTATTTTTAAACGTTTTGTAATTAGTTATTTGTGCAGCACCATTTTTTATGTACGTTCGGGCCTAACTACATCATATATAGACGGACGATTTGCTAAATTCTGTTTTTATTTAAAAGGGTGTATTTCCAAGGAGGTCCCTTATTAATTTATTGAATTTAAAACTTTAACTTTTGGTCAAAAAAAAATATTAGTTTTAATTTGGAACTGGTGAAACGCTTTGTATGTTGATAACTGTATAGCATTTTGTTACTAGTATTTTGATGTTTTTAGAGTACGAAAAAAGCAATTTTTCACCCAAAAGTAAAAAAATTAAAACGTTTCAACGAAAAAAAAATCAAAAAAGTTAAAAATAATTACTTATTTCCAAAAATCTGAATTTTGCTTAAATTTTAGGTACCTAAAGTTTATAACACACTACACTTTCACTTCAAACTGTAAGTCAGATCAGATTTTTGGAAATAAGTAATTATTTTAACCTTTTTAGTGCATCTGTTTGAAGCTAGTTTGAAATTCGTGTCAAGCTAAGTAGAAATCAAAAAAGTGTAATGGTGACGCAAGTAAGCATATCTTAAAGTAAAAAATAAGTTATATTAAAAAAACATGCTTTTTACACCTCTTACTAGACTTAGACGTTTCAATACTTTACGATCTGCCTAGGCATATTGAGAAACGGCGGATTATACGATTTGCCTGCGACATGTATATGTTGCATAGACTAACAAAGCGAAAGACGTGTGTCAAGGTCATTTTTGGTTTACACGAATTGCAAATAGATTCTGAGTCAGGTTTACATAATCTGCGTGTAGCAACTTTTTGTAAAATATTCCCCGTCGCAGCAGATATACAATAAACAAGGAGTTTCTGTAGGAATCCGACGCTGATAATCAAATCAGCGTGGGCAGAGCAGCAGGCAATAGGTAGTTTAAAAACGACGCAAATCAAAAACCAGCAACATTAACAGCATTTAGTTGCGTCTCGATAATGAACATGAATAGATAATGAAGCAATGGACTGAACACATTGCGGTCATGTCGCCTTTTATTGTTGTAGGTTAATTCAACAGTCGTCATTTGCATTGATAATTTTGCTGAAGTACCAGAAAATACAATAAATCAAATTCCAAGAACAATTCGAATTTGTGCACATTGGCTTTTGAACTATTCTTTTTACCACAGTATAAGTAATATACTTACACGCAGTACACTCAAAAAATATTAGGCTAGCAAAGTACTGTTTTTTGGTATGTTAAAGGAACTTTGTTACTCATAAATGTTTTTTCTACTAATATAACGGCCGTCAATTCGTTACTCATAACCAATCCAAAACCGTTAAGGACAGTAACTACATTGCACTGCTACAAATTACAAACAAACTGTTAAATCACATAGCTAACTCTAATTTGCTAGATTAGCTTACTCTAGTAGGCTAATATAGAGAATCAAATAGGTTGTATGAGCAGATTTAGAACAATTAAACAAACCGTTTTTACCGTTGTTTAAAGTAAATATTTGATGTAAATTAGTTTAACAGACAAGAATGTTGAATGAGCAGATACATTTATTTAGAATTACTAGCATATTAGCATTCTGATCACCTGAAGTAGCAAAACAGAGCGTGTTTCATTGACAGACTAATTAGCAACCGTAGGTGGCCAGAGTCTGTTTAATTAAGTACAGGCTGTAGTATCAATATATTTATAGTTCAACCAGACTGTACTAGAGGGTGCTACTTGTATTTTAAAACACGCTATGGTACGTATTAGCAGGGCAGTGATATGGGACGCGTGATAATGTACGAGTGTGTCTAGTGGAGATTGCGTTTAGGGTAAAATAGATGCATTTAAGCTATTGAAACATCTTATCTTACGTTAAATAGACTAGCTAGTATCAGTCCAGCGTCTCTGCAGAAACGCTAACAGCTTGGTTTTTGCTACTCAAAGTAAATTGTATATATATCTATAGTTATAGTTAAAATTAAAAGTTGTACTTGAACTTATAACGTCGTTTTCTCTCCTGGTTAACACCTATAAATATTTTTTTTTTTTTTTTTTAATACCACTAAGGTGGCAAACAAGCTTACGGCCCGCCTGATGGTAAGCGGTCACCGTAGCCTATGGACGCTTGCAACACCAGGGGTATCACTTGCGCGTTGCCGACCCTTCAGAAATCTAATAACTTCTTTCTTGAAGAACTCCATACTGTAGTCCTTGCAGAAAACCTTGGCAGGGAGCTCATTCCACAACTTAAGCGTTCGCGGGAGAAAGTTTCTCTGAAACCGCACTGTACGCGACCATTTAGGTTCTAAAGTGTGAGAATGAATTCCCTGCCGATGGCGAGCGGTGCGATGGTAGAAAGTAGCCGTGGGCATCATTTCGAACAATTCCTCAGAACACAACCCATTGTACAAGCGGTAGGACACACACAGTGAGGCAAAGTCTCTCCTCAGACTTAAGGGCTCGATACCGCAAGTGAGTTTGGAATCGTCGACAATTCTCACAGCCCGTCGTTGAACCGAGTCAAAAGGGCCAAGCTGGTATCCGGGTGCACCTGCCCAGAGATGGCAGCAGTACTCCATCTCTGGGCAGGTGCACCCGGCAGCAGTCACAATTTATTGCCTTAACAAAGATACGTTGTTTAAATTTGCAGACTAATGTTTGTTAGAAATTTAACAACATTGACTGTAAGTGTAGGCAATTAATTGTTTAATGAATTAATAAATTTGTGTCTGCTACTAATTGAACCTGCTGTCTGTATATTGGCAGAGTTAGTATGTTGTGAACAACTGAAAGATGGTTAAATATTTTTTGAGTGTAGGTATAGGCTAATTATATGACTTTTTAGAGTTGACTCCATCTGAGACGCGTTCAAAAACTCACTCTACCGGGGTAGAGTTTTGTGCTGTATCTTTCTGAATTGTATAGTCAAATATATTTGTTATTCTGCTATCAGTGCTACCAGAGTCACCCCGAGTTGAGTTTATGAACGCGCCTCTATGATGGTGCTGAGACAGTTTGCTTAAGGTGATGGTATACCCTTTAATGATGGCATACGTTAATTTGATTAATTTAGTTACAGTCCTGAGAACACCTTCTGACGTGAAAAAATAGTTATTTGTCCAACAAGTGGGCAAAGTTGTTTTTTGTGAAGAGTGCTAACTTTATATCCCGAGCTAGCAAAGTAGTCTAGAATTGAATCACGAGTGTACCAAGTGATTCTAATACAGACCATCATCTTAAGCAAACTGTCTCAGCACCATCATAGAGGCGCGTTCATAAACTCAACTCTAAACAAAATTTGCTCTCGTGTGAAGAAAATAGGTCTTAGGCAAGGAACACACTGAAGATCATATTCTCATATTTTGAATTCAGATATTGCCCACACACACACAGCTGAAAACATATATGTTATAGTTCAAACCTTAATTAATTGGATTTGCTAATATTATAATATATAATATTATACACAGTTAGAAATAATCCCACAGAAAAAAAAAAACATGTAAAATGTTGCCAAGACGAGATCATATGGTTCTCACTGTCAAAAAGTTATCAGATCTTATGTAGAGTCTAACTTCTAACTTTCCAAGCATTAACTTCACAAACTCTATACCTAAGTCAAAATATGTGGCTTAGCCGTTTCTTTACTACAAGATCTATTGTAAAACAGAAAAGTAATGAACAGAGAATAAATTTTTCACCTTACGCCCATGTGTCGGTATGCCTATATTATATGATGAGCCATATGATCTCGTCTTGACAACATTTTACATGAAAATATTTTTGGTATAATTTCACTTCATTTTGTATGTTGCTTATAAAAATATTTTTTATTTTATTCATTGTTCTGAAGGGTCATATTATAAAAAACTATAGTCGCATAAGTCGATTGGTTAACTATGTTATTAGATTTTTTTTAAGTTTGACCTCAGATTAAGCTTATTACGATCAACAACCGCGGGCTACAAGTGATTTCCCATGTCCATAGAAGTTTTCTTTTGTAAAAACTTGTTACCACATTTTAATGTAATAAGTTCATAATATTATTCGTATAATATTAATATAATAATGTAGTTATATTTTAAAACCTGACGAAAGTAAAAAGAAAGACGACCCCATATACACTTTAATCCCCTAATTTAAGTGGTTGAGTGATGATTATTTTGTAAAAACCTGAAACACGTGTTTTTAATTAGAAATAAGAAGTCTGTGTACTTGTATAATTTTGAGATCTCTAGCATCTAAATTTGCGAAAGTCTAATACAAACTTCCATCCCCTAGTTTAAGGGGTTGGGGGTTAAAAGTTTTAAGTTTTAGATATTTTTTGTTGTTTTTGTACTAATTTTAGCTTACATACCAAATTTCAGCTGTTATGGACTTCAAGAAGTACCCTAAGAATTTTGATGATCATCAGTGACGAAATCGGGGTTTTTTGAAATTATGCAAAGTTAAAATGGAATTTAGGTCATTGTTTTACAGTTCAAAATAGGTTCGGCAAGGCTGTTCAAACTTGTAACATGTATGATCCAATTTTAACAGGAGCTGATATTTACCAGAATCAAAGTTATATGCAATGACCTCTTTCTTAGAAGGCCATTGTGTATATGTATAAATAGGCAGGTAGGTATATGTTTTTTTTTTCGATTTCGATAACAACGTGTGTTTCGTGCGTTTTAGTATTATTGACATTGAAGCACCATTTAATTGACGTCAAGGTACCTAGTGTACCTACCTATGCTGCGTAATGTAGGTACCATTTTATACCTAGTATGACAAGATCACATATTATATCTTGCTAGTACCTATAACATCTATTTTGTAAGTACCTATCATTTACATTTCATATATTTTTCTTCATTTCAGAAGAAATTATGCAAATCTTAAATGTGGCCATTACATCTAAGTGTAGGTAGGTATCTGCTTATTTACCTTTCATATAGGTACTGGAGCAGGCTATGCCAGCTCGTGTCTCTAAATAGGTGATATTGAATATAGAATATAGAATACAAACCGATCGTAAATAAGGTTCGATATTCGCGTAGGGACAACAATTAAGAAAAATAAAATAGTTTGAATTTAGATATTTATAAAAGGAAACAAACATGCATCACATTCATTTTTCTTTAGTCTTCGTTTTTTAGGCGCACTCGTCAGCTGCTTGATCCAAGATGGGTCGTTTTATTGGATATTATGGGCTACTAGAGTAAAATCAACATAAGCATCAACGTTTTCCAAGAAAAGTAATGAACATATTATTCCGCGTGATAATAGTAGTGATATGGTGAGCGCCCTCTTGTCGTCACAGCAACAGTTTGGACTGAGGCAGAATTACCATCTTGTCGCTCTCACCAAGGAGCATTGGCATGCCCCGCGAGGTTTTAGGAGAAGTGTAAGGAGCGCACCTGAAGCCGTCCGTCCCGGTGCTCAACCTTGTCGCTGCAGACTGCAGGATATAATTATAGGTATAGCTAATGATTTAAAAATATACAATATAAGTACCTTAATTGGTTCTCTAAAACTCCGATAAAATCTGTTCAGATTTGAGTAAAAACGGCGACGAGCTACCTTTTTAATAAATAATTTATTATTTCAATCAAATACGTCGAACCACCACTCTTTTGCTCCAAGTTCGATTCTTTACTTTTTAGAATAGATTAAACATAATTGAGCAAAATATATTTTAATACATATTTTTTAAAATTAATGGCTGCTTATTTTAAATACCTACTAATAAAAAAGTTTTATTCTAGACAAAAACTTAACTAAGAGGTTTTGTTTGTATAATTTTTGGTTATCCGTTGGTACTAAAATCGTCAAGAGAGGAACTCCTTTAAATAATTAAGGACATCTCATTTCTCACAAGGCGAGACAAGGGGCTAGTATATAGGTATATATTAAAACATGTACCTTCAATATATTTTTGCATGGCAAATGTCGCAAAACAACATCTGGTGATACTTAATTTTTTGATACTTTTTAGGATGTTGTACTCATTAGGCAGCACACCTTTATAAAATCGTGCACTGGTGTCACATACAGTAGGCAAACTCCCTGATTCAACATCCGACAAAAACAATTTACCTAACTACTTTTCGTATTTTTTTATTTATAAAACTTATCTCTAGAATACCTAGCTCGTTAAATCAGTTTCCATAGATTTCAGTAAAAAAAAAATATAGGTGGTCCAAATCATCATTGGAACCGTGTTCTATTACATAAAATAGGATTATACTCCATTACTTAAAAAATAAATAAAAAAAAATTTAACATTTAGTAATAAAGTGACTTGTATTTCGGTTGTTACAAAAAAAAACAGATAAAAATGCGGTGTACTACATAATTGAAATCAACAGAAAGATGACAGGACATAGGTGGGATTGAACGATAATTTAAAATAGTGATTTTATGTTTTAGATAATAAACATTAAAAGAAAAGAAAATTCACGTAATCTAAACATAGGAGCAAGCACAAAAATAAGAGATGTCTTTGAGTGAAATACAGCTTTCATTTTTTTAACCGCATATGTACCTTTCATTCAAGGATTTTGTCCGTGAGTTTTTTATTAGTGTGTGTGATCATAGCGTGGTACTATGTGTCTTTGTGTGCTACCACTACAAATGTATTTTGGAGCAAAATTAATCAACATTGTAAATTCGTTAAAAAATAATGGCTAAATTAAATTTTATAAAACCAAAACCGGCGAGCTCTTGATTTTGACTAGACCGGTTACCCATCTAAAGACTACGCCCAACGATGCTTAACTCAGCATTTCATTTCCGATAGAAATACGAATGTAACTGGGTCATAAGGTCTCAACTCATAGCCTACCTTTTTCTGACTTCATCTTTTTTTAAGGATTGCAACACTGTTCCCAACATTAAGCTCGACGTTTTCCCATTAATCATTATGTCCGGGATCACGCCGGGACTACTGGCTCCAAAGGATAATCTTTAAGTGTTGCTGAAAAACGTAAAGTAGATTTCTTATTATACCCGAAGGGAAATTAATGTTTTTTGAGGTGTTAAAAAGATTTAGTCATTTAAAGAGCTTCGACATAACTTGTTTATCTATTGCACAATTGATAACAAAAAATCTTTTTCATGAAAAAACTCTGCGATGTGACAAATTTCATGGTGATCGGTCAAATGGTATTATGCACCCAAATTATTTTATAAAATTTTTTTTCAGGGTATTCAAATGGATTTATCAACCCAAACTTCTTTGATACCCTACAGTCCAGGGTAAGAAAATAAAATCTTCTCGACTCAATTTTTACCAGACTGCGGCAAAGCCCAAAAGGTGGGTATGTGTTTGACCTGTATGTATGTGGGACTCTATGTTCCCTCGTAACTACTAAACAGCTAAACCGATTTTAATTAATTATACGTAGTTAAATTCCTCTTAAGCACTTAAGTGTCATATACTATATTAAAATAATTGGTAATCAAAATGGCGGGTTTTTCGCCAAATTGCTTTTTTGCTTTTCAGTTACTAAGATTACCTTTAATTTTTTAATCCGCAGTCGGGTTTTTTTAATTTTTAAAATTATTTTTTTACTTGTAGGGTACCATAGTAAACAAGGAATACTTAAAGTTTCAGCATGTCCGTCTGTATATCTGTCCATCAGCCGTAATTTGGCATTAGTATACATATAAATTACGCAGAGAAAGTTTTAAAATCAAATATAGAAGAAAAATAATTATGGTAACTCCCCTTCACGTAAAGTAAGGATGAATATTTTGTTTCTCGTCTTATGGTGTGGGGTTTCGGTAGATAGGTCGTAAAAACTATTTTCCTATCCAGGTATCCGTTTGCGAAATATTAAGTTTTAAAGTTTTATTATATTATAGAGTCAAGTGCTTCCGACAGCCACCATTCTGCCAGCAAACTGGTTTTTTTAGATATGTAAAAAAAAAAACACGGCAGTAGCATATTTAAATAAGTTAAAAGGAAAACAATCACAGCTAAGTAGACTTAATTATTAACAATTTATTGAACTAAATTGAAGACACACCCTTTTTACTTATGAAAACCACTCTCCCTGAAAAAATAATTAAATTGAACTTTTGATTGACTGACGTGAAATTTCGACCGAATTTCACGTTCAATTAAAATCAGTCTAAATAATTCCATTTACGAACTAAAAACTCGTGAAATTAGTACTCAAACAGACAGACGGACAGTAAAATGAAATAATCGACCCTTTTTTCCATTTAGATGCAATACCCTTAAGAAACATAAGTTCTCCAAAGAAAATCTCATTCCAATGACCTCGTAGCCCTGGTATAATACCCCACTTTTAGATTTTGAACTCAGTTTAGACTCCATATTCAATAAAACTATGAAAATCTTTTCATACAATTTAACTATAGTATATTTTAGAAACACACATTCTGTTTTGTGTAGGAATCAATAAATTTACCCTTAAATGATTAATGTCCACCTGAAGCCATTTTGTAGTCGTATGTTTGGAACAGATAAGATCTAATGTTGTAAACCCTACACACATGTTTCAAATAAAAAATAACGATTAATTAATGTTTGTGGATAACTGTGTTGTCCTGACTACGGGAAAAGGGCACCAGCAATAGAAAAAACCGGTCAAATACGAGGCGGACTCGCACACCAAGGGTTCTGTACTATCCTTACATTAAATTAAAATACCACCACGTGATTTTTTTTTTTATTATTCAACGTTGCTTCAGATAACCTTTATCTTTCTTGTGGTAACAATAAACACTCCAGTCGCCATATTAAAATGCTGTGAACTTATACTTACTTACCAAAAAAAAGTTGTACTGTAAGGTAGATTTCATTTAAATCCCTTGATCCCTTTTTGTTGTTTTTTTTAAGGAAATTACGGAAATGGCGTCATCACAGATCTTTTCTTTTCTTCTCTCCAATCTCATAAAAAAGTGTCATTGCTTTTGTAATTATCATTTTGGCAATATGCCACAAGACAGTAGCAGCTTTTAGCAGTACAAAATAATGATTTAGTTTTGGCAAGATGCCATCTTGAAGTTATATTAAAAGGCTGTTTCAATCTTCAGACAATGGCGCCTTAATCGCTTTTTTTTCTTTATTCACCATTCAAACAACTAATACTGTAACTATTTGTAAGTTACGTTTCAAGTCGTTTAAAACAAAAACAATGGTTTGAAACCTCCAACAAACCGTCTCAAGCAGTTGAATACTCGACTGCAAACTAAAATAGGGTGTTGTGTTTTACATATAATATGATAAGTATAATTTTAGTTATGTTTAAAGTCGTTTAAAACAAAATCAATGGTTTGAAATCTCAAACAAACTGTCTCAAGCGGTTGAATACTCCACTGCAAACTAAAATAGTTACATATAATATAATTTATGTTTTCGTGCGCTGCGCTCGTGGATGTAAACATACATCATTCAATATTTTTAGGCCATTAACGTATATTTTTTTGCTAAGATTAAGAAAACTGCAAAAATCAAGTAAACTTTTAAAAGTAAACCTTAAGTACGGAACCATAAAAACGTAGAACGATACCGATCCTCTTTATAACAAAGCCTCATAAAACTTTCAATGAATAAGGGAAAGCTTAATGCAACATGAGTCTACGGTAAGTTCATTAGAGAGCTTTCAATTCCTGCTAATTGGGTTGAGGGCTTCGATGTAAGTTTAACCTCTCAGCTTACAGGTGGGACGAGGTAATTTTTACCTCCTCGCTGTTGAATTAGTACCTCCTCAGATTCAACGGTAATTTGTGTCATTAGGTAATATTACTCTTATAATAGATCGACATTTTACCGTAACTTCTGTGGAATCTAGTAAGATGATGAAGTTGTAACGTGGACATTTACCTCGGTATGCTATTGTGTATATATACAACTCCTAGTGACTTATAAAGTCCTAGTACATCAATCTTATAAACACACAAAATCTTCATAGAAGTAAGAACTATAATATAAATAAATATACATACATATAAATAATCTTTTTTCGTTTAAGACTCCCTGAAGGTTAGATCGTTGCTATGAAAGTATTTATTTATATTGATGGTATTCTATTGTGATAACTTTTATGTATCTTCACGATAAAATCGTCACATGAGCTAACAAAATGACATATGCAAAATTATAAAAGTGACCCACGTCTAATCCGTCCAAATGTTTAACTGCGTGTAAGTATGTAATCGTCTTAATGTCAGGAATAAGGACTCAATTTACCTTTTCAGGCTTACGTGGAACATTCGTGGACAAATATCTCTGATTTATGGGTCGAAATTGCCTTTTTGGGCTTAAGCAAACGCTGCAAAATGAAATTGTTTTTTATGTTTTGTTCGAGACGCGAGTTTTCCTATTTATATTTGTTTCTTGTGGTTTTTAAAATAAGGTGCAGAATTTAGTTTATTCTGAGAGAGATAAGAGAGGGAATTTAATTGCTTAAGATGATAGTTTTAAACTCAAATTTTTTGTACGGGATATTGCTCAAACGATTTTTAAAATACCTATTTGTTTAGCTATAGTACATTGTATATTTAGGGTGGGTAGGAGTAAATTACTAACGAGAAGCCATTTTGAAGCGTAAGGCCGAAAGCTGGTCCTTGAGTTTGTAATTTCCGTACCATTCGTGTTACACATAATATTTTTAATCACAATTTTCAAACTATTTGTAAGATAGGTGCTTGAAACAAGTTTATTTATTTATTTTAAATCAAATTCTTATTTCTTGAAACAAAATCGCAACAAATTATCAAAATAAAAGTCAGAATATTTTTTGGTTTACAACAAAATCATCGCAACTTACATAGTAATTCTACCTTTCAATTTTTAAAAACACAATAAGAGTTTTTCAAGTTACCTTTGTGTGTAAATATTTATCGTCAAGACCTTTATTAATCATGTTTTCTACATGTTCTCCTATAATGAGGTACCTTCGATTTTTCACTCACGTTCCCATATAACTTCCTTGTCGAAAATGCTGTATATTATATATATTGTTCAATATTGATGGAATTTTTGGACTTAAGAATGCTTTTCAACCTAGAGTCAGTTGCCCATAGGGAAGACTTGTAACAGCTAACAAAAACCTGTGTACTAAATGTTGCAGCTATCGGGGTACGACCCAATGCAAAGTGAAAGATTATCTATAAACGATATTAGACAATTCACAAACCATGATATAGCAACACGGTCTTTTTGATGGTATTTTATTAACAGCTTAAGATGATAAAGTTTATCTAAAACAGGACTTAATAAACAAAACAGAGTATTGTACGTTTGTACACCATCGCTTTTACTTTAAATCTTATGCTTAAATTAGCACTTGCTAAATTATTAATGTTACAGAAAATTAGTGAGCAGAAACACATCTTAATGTACGAATGCTTCTAGGCAATTAGTAAATTACCTAATTGGCATGTTATAGCTGAAAACATTTTTCTGTTATAAATTATCAAAAGTGAAATATACTAAAATAGATAACAAGATCAATTATTTAGTTCCAACATTTTCGTCTCCATAGGTAAACCTAGTCAACCACTGTGTATTCAGCTGATTGATCACGACCAACGTCGTCAATTTCATCGGACTTTGAACAAATGGAGAAACCGGGAACAACAGCAGCCGAGCCACAAATGTAAACCGGTCGAACCCTGCCGCATCCGCGCCGCTGCCGCTGTCTGCGCGCCGCGCTGACGATGGTTCCGCAAACATCAAAGTACCCACAACATACAAGTTAAACAACCAAAAGATAAGTATTATTTCGACGAATGGCTTCAAATTACAAATACCGTTTTACTGTAAGCCATATTAAATAGTGACAGCTTAAAACAGGTGGAAAGGATACTGAATTATAAGAATCAGGTGTTTACTTTTCCTGGGTCCTGCTCAAAACAATTGGCATCCTATTTTTACACAACCTAAGCCTTATGGAATGTGTTAATTTATCATGAAGTAAAAAATTGCAATTATTTAAATTATTAACTAGCTTCGCTTCTTAAATCCTCTGTTGACTGTACACTGACAAGGAAATTAGCAAGCCTGGACGTAATATAATGGCCTCGATTTTACTAAAAACACAAAATAAATATAACGCTACAACTCTAAAGCCAAATACCTACAAATAAAATCATGGCTATATTGTAACAACAATTGCGTAATGCTAATATTAGAATACTTGACAGATTAATTCAATGCTGGCGCTAGTTACAGCACACTTAAAAACTGACAATCAGTTTTGCCTCCGTAGTTAAATCAAGCAAATATGATATTTTAAATATCTGTATTTTTAGTATTAAAAGGTCGTTAAAATGTATAATTTTATCGAAATAACTGTCCGCAAATATTATACTATTTGGAACTTAAATCGGTGTAAAAATATAACAGCTAAATTCTATTTAAATCAATTGATTTTATTTTAATGTATGTTTTTAAAAACTGTAACTATTTAAGGTTGATAGGTCTAAATCAAAATAGTAAATATGACCTTTGATTTAGAAGAGCCAAAGCTCAAATTACCGAGTTTACATGCAGCAGTATGCGAGATGATGTACTAATCACACCTTGAAAGCTATAAATGCTCACTAATATTAAAATGTACATAGTAGGTAGGTTACACTACCTACAGATTTGCACCCATCCATTTTGCCTTCTTTTGACTGCTTTTATTTAGAACCAAATTTTTTGATAAATCTTGGGAACTTCAAGGGAGGATGGGAATGTCATCATCGGCGTTCAATGTTCTCGTATAATTAGATATCAAACTTCACAAGGTGGGTTCGTTTGATTCTTAACTATTCTTCGTATATATCCCAAAGATAATCATCTTTGTAGAGTTTAAAAAAATTTAACAATTTAGGTAATTACCTATTAGACTAAACAACGCACTAACAAATCACTATCTTTTAAATTAAGTACATCATTTCGCGTCCTGTTGCATGTAAACTCAGTAAATATTTACTTATTGGGCACGAGCTAATTTTGCATAAAAAAAAATATTTAATCGATATAGAAGCATCTCCTTATGCATAATAGAAATACAAAAAAGTCTATACTGAAATACTGGTGCTAGGTTAGGTCCGGTTTGGTTATGTTTTCCCTGAGTAGCCCAACAAAAGGGGTGTGTTTAATACATACCGAAGAAAATTTTAAAAAAAATCTATAAATAATTTTTTCAAAAAATCCATACAAAAAAATATATTTTTTCCGCCGATTTTTTCATTTCGTTTGTGTATTAGGGGCTTCTTCTTTATTGTTTAAGACATTTTTTGTGCTAAAATAGCTCGTGCACAATAAGTAACTATTTACCTTTAACTCTTCTATCATTCGTACATTCGTATAATTAGATATCAAACTTCATAAGGTAAGTTCGTTTGATTCTTAATTATAGGTGATCTTTTGTGTGGAAAACACAGGAGTTGAGGCTGCCCTTAAAATAAACAGGGTGGGACAAAATTGCTTTAAATCAAGTTATTTATCACTTTATCTTACAAACACAGAAAGTGATTCTGGACTATAGTTTCGCAATAATAATTTCATTCAATTTTGCCTTTACCTGCCCCTAAATAAAGTTTAATATAACAACCTCTTTTACCCCGATATATGGGACATCTTTGTATATTACTTGTCTCGTATTTTCTTCCAACTTTACTTTTCCTGTACCAAGGATATCTATTACACCACAGCTTAGTTTATTAATAATCAATTTAAAACTATTAAAATAAAGTCAGTCAGCGAGCTATAAAGAGAGCAGTGTTAGGTGTTTCTCTGTACTATAAAACTCGTAATGAGGAAAAGACAATGGGTATTTTTGTACCCATTCCAACAGCAATAGTTGTGGTGTCGATGTAGAAGTTTTACCAAAAGTAACAATATTTACTAGGGCTACTTCATACACTTATGTACGTCATATTTCAACATGACAAATCATGTTTCTTTACTTCGGGATTATGGTACAATAGCAATTTTTTTTTATGAAGAGTAATATTGCTTACTATGACAACTTTTCCAACGTACAAATTTGAGTTAATAAAAAAAACCGACCAAGTGCGAGCCCGACTTTCACTTGAGTAGCTTTTATAATTTGTTGGTTTACAATAGAGCTTACACTATAAGAGTTTTAAGTTCAAAGCTAGTATGTATAACAGTGTTCGGAATAGAGCGAAAACAACAAAAACAGATGTCTTGTACAGGAATATGTAAGTATGTCTACCTAAGTAGGGTACGTCTACAGGGTAAAGAGTGTGAACATATTTAAAAGATTTTCCCCGTACAAAAAATGCTGAAAAACCAGGCCAATTTCAGATTGGCATGCTTCTATCCAAAGATCTATAAGTACTCTTAAAACTGTTTCATTTTTTCTCGAGATTAACTGAAATGACTTTGCCCTATAATGTTTTTCTGCGAAAATGATAACACTACGCTAGTGAGCAAAACTATTGCATTTTTCTCATAACTAAACTTGGAGTTATGGAAGGTTATCTTGTTTAACGCGTAAATAAAATTTTTAAATCAATTTGTTCATCAATAATTCTTGAATTATAACGCGACCAACGAACAAACACACAAATCTATTTTCTTTATTATATTGGTATTATTCACTACGGTGTAAATCTTTTAGCTACATACATGCCTAGTTTAGCTACCAGGGCTACACAAATAAAAAAGAGCTCGTAACTCGAAAGTCCTCCCTGTTCACTTTGACAAAGGAGTTCGGTTCAATTCCGATATTCAATTTAACGTGATATTCCAGTTGAAAGGGAATTGATTCCTCGATAAGTGTCATTTCGTGTTGCCTTTCTTTTGGTCAGGTTTTGAATTTTGTTCCTTTTTTAGATTTAGATGTGCATTTAAATGAAAAAAAAAGGTTTGTAAAGTATTGCATACTAGACTTTACCAGCGGCCCCGCCCGCCCTAAATTCGGTTACCAGCGTGGGACCCCTGTATTTAATCACAGTATTAATACTGTGATTTAATCCTTAATTAGCCCACCCTAAATTTGGTTATCGGCGTGGGACTCCTTTATTTAATCACAGTATTAATACTGTAACTATTGAAGTTTGACTTATCAAGCTGTAGCTATAGCTATAGTTCGTTTAAGCTCGGTTATAGTTATTCCCGCGGGAATTTCGGGATAAAAAGTAGCCTATATGCTATTCCGGGACCTAACCTATATGTATGCCAAGTTTCATCCCGATCCATCGAGTGGTTGAAATGTGATTGAGTAAGAAACATCCATTCATCCATACAGACAAACTTTCACATTTAAAATATTAATAGGATTTACCTATACTTACTGTACTATATAATATTACCATTTAATTACTATATTTATACTCGGCTATATTGATATATACTGTGTAAAATCATAAAGTGAATCGCGTGCACTCTACGTACTTTGGCGTAAGTGAGAGTGAGTGAGTTTAAGAATGTTTATTTTTTTATTTATTCTTTTTGCACAAACAAAAGTGTACAGTGGCGAGCTTAATGCCATACAGCATTCTCCAGCTTACTATCATTTTTCTTCTTCCATACCTTTTCTTATACAATTCGATAGCTAAGTAACTTTAGATAAATATAGACTAGGCATGTACCATTTTAGTTATTTAATTGGTTTGTTCTGTTTTTAAGCCAAAAATTTATATATATCTTGATGTTATACTTATATATATATAACTTTTTAATAGTCAAAACATTTCTTACTATTACAGTGATAAACCTAACTACTGAGCAACTTACAATTTTAATAACGACTCTTCAGGGTTGCCTCGCGGCTTTTGTCTTTTTTAATACTACCCACAGCATGGTCCTAAGTAAACATATCTTTCACATTTTGAATGGAAAAGGGAAACTTAGAGTAAAAGAGTGCTATTCATTGCTTTTTGTAACTGTGCTTTTCGTTCAGGTTATTTTGTTATTGTATATACTTATAGTATTTTATGTTGTTTTTTACAACAATAGTTAATTTTTATATAAAATGTTTTTTCTGCAAAAATATTTTTTTTTTTTTTAAAAATATTTTTTAAAATAACCGAGGTTTCTCTAATAGACGACTAACTTTCGCGATTGTATCGATCATGCGATGTTTTATATCTTCTACATTTTTAGGAAAGCTAATTCTCAACAAATAAATTAGTTAAGTTGTTGTAAAGATATCCATGTTATATAATATTGTTATGTCATATGTTTCCATAAAAAATCTATGTTTCTGCTTTAGAAATTACCAAAACAATCAGTAATACATTAGTCAACGCGGAATCCCTAAAATGAAATCAGACAAATAGTATTTGACATTAAAATCGCTTCGAAGCCTTTATTTCAAACTAAAGAAGAAGGATTTGTATTTCATTTGACACAGCCCTAGTTGATCCAAGCCTATTAATTTATTAGGGCTGCCAGCTACAGTAAAACGTGTCACTACATCAGTCAAAGGCGTGGAAGTGTCTATAAATTGATTTATTACAGGAAATTGATACAATCATCACTTTTAAAGCATTCGCGTATCGTAACTTAGTTTTTTCTTTCTGAGCGACAAATTTAGTTATCTTTCCCTTTTCAAAAAATATATATTTACAAAATTGCATGGTAAAATAATATGTGTGTTGTATTATATTACAGTTTATCAACTCATACAGTGGTGTCAGTCAAGTCTGAAAGGAAAACGGTGACACCGGTCAAGTGTATATTTACATATAAACGATCCATTTCCAGCTGTTCTGCAGCTTACTTACAGACTTGCAATTCTATATATCAAGAATCTCAATTTAACTTCAACCTTTATAACATAAATGTAACTTACTGTTTTGAAAATAACTTTAACACTCATCAAAAATGTAAAATGTGACTTAGCAACCTGATATTTGGAATTGTAGTAGGTTATTAGACATAGAATATACTTTTTTACTTTTATTGTACACAAAAAACTAAACATTCATACAATCTTATATATTATAGTATCTGAAATTAAAGGCAAAGTTATATATTGTTATCGCTTTCAAGTATAGAAACCGTGTGCATATTTAACTTTATATTAAGTACCTAACTTTATAAAACATACAACTGAGTTGAGAACCTTTTTGAAATCACTTAAAAAAGTAATGACACACCAAAAATTAAAAGTCATAAGGAGCCAAGCTTTACAAAGACTTAACTGCTTTCTTTTCCTGACTTAAATGGATGCCAAGTTTTATAATAATTCCCAACACATACATATAGGTACTTATTATATACTTGGAAGATAAAACACACCCAACATTTTCATATTTAAATTATTAATAAACAAATTAAAAACTTGAAAATATCCACAAAAAGGTCAGTTCGCGGTTTAAACTTTATTCCATTACAGTGAGAGGGTTTCTATCCCTCAGCTCATCAATAATGCATGTTAGGACGGTACATTTTAAACGCTTTGGAAAACCTGATAATTCTTAACAAATGTCGGTTTGTGAATATTAGGATTTAGAATATAATTATTAAGAAGATATTTGTATTAATATTTATATATATCTACACTTACTGTAAAGGCCCGAAGTGTGGTACCTAACAATAGGATCTAAATGTTTCCGGCCTAAAAATTAAAAAAAATCTCTTTTTGTTTTTCGTCACTTGTTTACCCATTTAATCTACTTTCAGGGTTTTTTGGGCTTTTATCTACTTACAGCAGTCGTTATGTCAAATCAAAAGCTAGCTAAAATAGAGTGGCTTAGGAATTGCAGAAGTTGAGTGGCCACTAGTTTGACAACGTATGCCAATTTATAAAGAGCCAGCGCTCTATGCCCTAAGCCTCCGTTTTCTAACGAGATTACTTTTCTGTAGTAAAGACAAAATAATGAAGGAGGCACCATTATTAAATAGTAAAAAAATCAAAGTAAAAAAGGAGTCATTTGACTGACATAAAAATTAATTTCGCCGAGACGTTGTACGAATTCGAACTAATTTAACTTTTGCAGCTTTCCAACTTAATAACTTAGAGAGAAAGAAGGACTTTAAGTTCATATTAAGTGATAGGTACGGTGGTTTTTTTTTTTTTTTTTTTTTTATACCACTAAGGTGGCAAACAAGCTTACGGCCCGCCTGATGGTCACCGTAGCCTATGGACGCTTGCAACACCAGGGGTATCACTTGCGCGTTGCCGACCCTTCAGAAATCTAATAACTTCTTTCTTGAAGAACTCCATTCTGTAGTCCTTGCAGAAAACCGTGGCCGGGAGCTCATTCCACAACTTAAGCGTTCGCGGGAGGAAGTTTCTCTGAAACCGCACTGTACGCGACCATTTAGGTTCCAAAGTGTGAGAATGAATTCCCTGCCGACGGCGAGCGGTGCGATGGTAGAAAGTAGCCGTGGGCATCATTTCGAACAATTCCTCAGAACACAACCCATTGTACAAGCGGTAGAACACACACAGGGAGGCAAAGTCTCTCCTCAGACTTAAGGGCTCGATACCGCAAGTGAGTTTGGGATCGTCGACAATTCTCACAGCCCGTCGTTGAACCGAGTCAAAAAGGCCAAGCTGGTATCCGGGTGCACCTGCCCAGAGATGGCAGCAGTACTCCATATGGGGCCGAACTTGCGACTTGTAAAGTATCAACCTTTGCCCCGACGTGAAGTACTGCTTCGCTCTGTTGAGTACACCAAGTTTTTTGGACGCCAGCTTCACCTTATCTTGTAAATGATCTCGGAACTGAACATCGCTGGAGATGTCGACACCAAGGATCCCAATGCTCTTGGAGATGGAGAGGGGAGTGTTCTGGAATTGTGAGACCACAGTGAATGGAGTTTTCTTAGCGGTGAACGCGCACACTTGCGTCTTTGTAGGGTTGAATCGGACCAAGTTTACCCGTCCCCAGTCAGAGACCTGGGACAGTGTGGTCTCGATTTGAGACACAAGTTCTCCGCGGTTTTCCTCCACAACGGAACAAGGGATGTTTGCACGACCCGTGTAAAAAGCGTCTCCAGTACTGTCATCTGCATAGCAATGTATGTTGTTGATGTCCAACATGTCATTGATATGCAGTAGAAACAGCGTAGGAGACAGCACAGAGCCTTGCGGGACACCAGCATTAATGTCCATGCTATCAGAGCAACTACCGTCAACTACGGTTCGTATGCGTCTGCCGGACAAAAAGCTAGCCACCCATTTGCACAAACCCTCGGGCACTCCGTAAGATGGCAACTTCGATAGAAGACCGCGGTGCCAGACCCGATCGAACGCCTTCGCTATGTCCAGGCTACATGCCAATGCCTCCCCCTGACTCTCAATGGCTAGTGCCCATCGGTGTGTGAGATACACTAGAAGGTCACCAGTCGAGCGACCGAGGCGAAAGCCTTATTGACGGTCACTGACCAGATCGTGTACTTCTAGGTATCTTAGAAGCTGTGTGTTGATCACACGCTCCATCACCTTAGAGAGGAGAGAGGTAATAGCGATAGGCCTGTAATTCGATGGATCTGATCTATCGCCCTTTTTGGGCACCGGGTGCACATTCGCAGTCTTCCATGAAGACGGAAATTGCCTAGTGTGGTAGGAAAGCGCGAAGAGGCGCGTGAGTACAGGACATAACTCAGGAGCACACTGCTTAAGCACCACTGCTGGTATACCGTCTGGCCCACTCGACTTATGAACGTCTAGAGAAAGCAACGCCCGCCTGACCTCCCGCTGCGTTATGGAGATTTCCGGCATGGTCTTACCGCACCATGGTATAGTAGGTGGTACAGCGCCTTCATCCTTCATGTTCGAGTTCGAGGCAAAGAGACTGCCCAGTAGATCGGCTTTTAGAAGGCACCATCGGTCTTTCGCAGTGGTGGTAACGACGACTGGCAGAAGTTCCCTTCGGCAGCTTTGGCAAGCGACCAGAAAGCACGACTCCCAGAAGGATAGCTCGCAAGTCGCCCACCTATTTTGCCGATGAATTGGAATTTTGCTCTGGCAGTTGCTTTCTTACTGAACCTCGAGGCAGCATTTAATTTGCGTTTTAACTCAGAAATATTCGGATCCTTATTAAAACGAGCCGTGGTCCAAGCCTCATATGCATTTTGCTTAAGAATTTTAGCTTTTCTGCAAGACCTATTAAACCACGGTCGTTTTTTGACGCCGGCAGCTACTCGCGGGTTAGGAATATAGCATTCTATACCAGCAAGGATTGTCTCAGTGACTGCGGCTGCGCAGACGTCAGGATCTTCTGAGTTAAAGCAGATCTGCCTCCACGGGTACGATGCGTAAAATTCTCGCAATCCATCCCAGTCTGCCGACTTATAGTGCCACACACGACGCCAATTAGTTGACCCAGAAGGATCGGGTTGTGTGCATAAAACTTGAGTCCGAACGAGACAGTGGTCCGAGGAGCCAAGAGGCGCATCCACTGAGACGGAGTATCCATCCGGACGAGTAGTCAGCAGAAGGTCCAGTAAGGAGCTCGTATGTTCCTCTATATCTGGTATTCTCGTTGGAGAAAGTACCAGCTGAGAGAATCCATAGGTCAGAGCAAATTCATGAGCAGATATCCCAGCATAGTTATTGGTTCGAGAACTGAGCCACTCGCGATGGTGGGCGTTAAAGTCTCCCAAAATAACTAGTTCTGCTGTGGGATATTGCTCTAGAACTTTGTCAGTCGTCAAACTCAGGTGCGTCGAGTTACGTCCGTGTCACCGCTATGAGACCTGCATAGGCACGCATAGATACGAGTGTGGCCGCCGTAATCTACGCGCACCCACAACATCGACAGGTCCCTGTCTTCAAGGCTATGAAGGCGGCGACAGCAGATATCCTCCCGGACGAACATACATACACCGGCACGACTAATAAAATTGTGTTCGAGTTTGTAGCCGGGATAGTATAGGTATGATGTGTCGGCCGGGCAGGATATCTGCGTCTCCGTTAGAAAAAGAATGTTCGGCTGCGCAGTTTCGAGATGGTGGTGGACTGCGTTAAGATTGGCGTGAATACCCCTGATGTTGCAAAAATCCACATTATATGTGGATGGAGTAGCCGCTGTGCAAACTCTTGTCTTTTTCTTTCTTATGGCCAATTTATATAAAAAGGAGTTACTAAGACTAAGGATGAGGATTCACTGCACAGACAGCATAGAGGACAAAAGGTGCGGTTCTAAGACTGCCGAAGCTCGCCACAGATGATACGGTTGCTGGCACGGCGGGCGGAAGGGCCCCTGATCCCCTTCTGCTATAGTAGCCGGGTCCACTCCGGTCTCCTTCTCCGGCACGACTATCACTTCAGATACTTTACACAGGCTGGCGAATCAGCCTCCCAGGGCGGAGATTAAGTGATCCCTGGGTTCGGGATCCCGTTCAACCTGCGGGCGGCCAGCGGTCAGCCGTTTCATCAGGTCTCCCTGACCGCCGAACCAGCACGCCGCGTCTACGCCGAGCATGACAGCAACAAGCACCGCCGGACCTCCGCTGTCCGCGCAGCGAATCCTCAAAGAGCTCTGGCAACCTTACTCACCGCCAGGAACACAACACTACTCAATGTTAGTGTTACTGTGGCCGTGGTTTTCTGTAAGGTGGAGGTACTTCCCAATTCAGGCCGCTCATTCGAGCAAGTACTCGCTATGCCCTGTTTTAGTTGTATAATATACGGGTTAACGTTGAGCCTATGTTTGGGTGCAGCGTTTGGAGCTGGGGTAAGGGCAAGTTGGTGCGAAAGTCAACGGGACCATCTCCTTTGAGGTAGACTGGCGGCCTAGTTAGGACCTTGGAAAGTCGGAAGCCAGTGGCTTGGACCCGTTCGTTTAGGCAGAAGGCCTGTGTTCAGTAGTAAACGTCTACTGCTGAACGCTGCCTGCACGTTCAGTTCATATGATGATTGTGAAAATCGCATGATTAATGAGCTTACCTTTATAAATAAATCTACTAATAATAATAATGTTTTCTCACTTTGTATAAATACATAGAACCATTGTTTCGTTGACTGACTAACTAAATAATGATAAACGCATAGCCTTAGCCAGAGGTGACAAAGACGTGACATTTTCGTAGCTTAGAGAGGACAATAAGGAAGAAATTATAAAAACCTAATGCCAGAGGTTTGAGTATCAGAGGTTTAAAATTAAGATCGAAGATCAGCGAAAGATATAGCGTACTACAAAGATTATCAATGATAGGCTTTTGAATTATTTGACCGATTTTGCTCGTGCAAAGACGTAGGAAAGAGCTAGTAATACAATAATAGTTATAGGAACTAAACAAAATAAATTCTAATTCTAGCTGCCATGTCGCTGAGCGCAGTACTTACCTATTCTACCAGGGTAACATAAAAAGGAAAGAGCTCGTAACTCGAAAGCTCTCGATATTTCTTTGACAAAGAGGTTCAAAATTCAATTTAACGTGAAAATCGTATTGAAACTATTGAAAGCGAATCGATTGTTCGGTAAGTATCATTTTGCCTGATCTTTCTTTTTCAGGGTTCCGTAGTCAAAGGTAGAAGACACTTTTCCTTAGACACTATTATATTAAGTTCCTGCAATGTGAAAACGGAAATTCTATAGGGTATAAATATATATTATTGACAATTATATAAAAAAAAAACATATTTTAACCTTCCCTGTGTGTTAATTGGGTGTGTATTCATAGGGTTCCGTACCCTAAGAGTACCAATGGAGCGTTATTACAAAAACATACGAGACACATCTTCGTTGTTTTTATTCTATTCTAAAATCATACATACCTAATATCTTCAAACTTGCAGTGATTAGGTATATATATATATATATATATATATATATAAGCTCTAAAGCTTAACAACAAATAAAATACACGGTCTAATTGTGAGAAGGCTTCGAGCCATTACAATCTTAAGTAACCGTTTCTCACATTTCTTTATTGGAAATGATATTTAAAGTTAAGCAACGGACATTGGACACATCGCATTGAATTTCGGACGATTTGACGCGTTATGATAAGCGGTGCGATGATAATGGTGCGGATCATCACATATCATTTGCTAAAATATGATAAGTAATTTAGATATTACTTGATTTTGCCCGTGGCTCCGCCTGCCCTAAAATTGGTTATCGGCGTGGAACTCCTTAATTATACTAAAGGAGTTTGATATAGCAAGATGTAGCTGTACATACAAGAACTTTTAATTTTTTCGAAATAAGAAGTGGCCTATGTCCTATTCCAGGACCTAACCTAAATGTGTGCAAGTTTCCTCCCGATCCAGATGGTTAAAGCGTGATTGAGTCACGAACACCTAAACATTTAAACATCCAAACTTTCACAATTATAATAATATTCGTAAGATAGGATGAGGGAGATAAACTTTCTTACACAGATTAGCTGCTCAAATAGTACATCAGGTAAAATAAGTCATGCCAGTAGGCTGTTTCGACCTAATTGTTTTGTTTGAGCAAGAAACTACCTCCTTGCAGCCTAGTTGGTGGTGTGACCGGCTGCTGTGCAGAGAGTGTGGGTTCGCATCCCGCACTGGACAAACATTTGTGTTTGTCTAGAGTCTGGGTGTATTTATGTATGATTTGTATGTATTTATAAAAAAAAATATATATGTATTTGTATCCGTTGTCTGGTATCCATAACACAAGCTTTGCTTAATTTGAGGGCAGACGGCGCTGTGTGTAATAAAAAAAGAAATAAAAATACGATTTACCAAACACTTACAGCCAATTTCAAACCGTATTTGAGTGTCCAATTTTCAAGTGTCAAGTATATCCATTAAACACGTTACCATGCAACGTTTCTACCCTTTATTCATTAATAATGGATGTTTTTAAATCATTGTAAATTTGCAAAGTCCACAAGGGGCGTTATTTGGACATTTTAAATTAGTTTCTTTTTGTGTGAATACGTTATACTCTATCCACCGAAACGAGTTAATAGAGCATTGTCTCTGTCGCACAATCCCTTACAAAAGATAAGGACACAAAAAGGTGAGTGGGCGTCAACTATACTGATAAAAAGTTAAGGTGTGTTCATATGCGATGATTTTGTGCGCTCAATAGTAAGCACTAAAACCACTTAAGTATTTTGTATTGAACTTAGAGAAAGAAAGAAAAATATTAAGACAATGTTTTAAAATAAAATTATGTATATTTAAATAGTTTAACATATACAATTAATTAAATTATTCCGACGTATCACTACTGTCGCTGTCACTTCCCACGTTTATTATGAATGTTTCGGTCATTGTTTCCACATTTCTGTCCATGGCATTCATTTTCGGTTCTACTATCTCTTCGACATGTTTTATGCATTTTTTCCATTTTGCAGCGTCAATATTTTGAATTGAGTTGTTTAATAACATTTTTAATTCTGCCATCTTGTATGTTTTGTTGCGGGATGCGACATGTCCTTTAACTTGAGCCCAGATCAACTCTATCGGATTTAATTCGCAGTGATACGGCGGAAGTCGTACCACAGTTTTATTTTTAGCTTTCGCCATTTCGTCTACGACACGCGCCTCGTACTGCTCCTTATGATTTTTTACGATATTCAGTAGCTCTCGTTTTAATAAATCATCCTGAAAGGGGATTTGTTTTTCTTTCAACCAATTAATTATCTCTTGTTTTTTATTTTTTTCAGTCGGAATTTGCTCTACTTTTCTTGAGTGGTACGAAGCGTTGTCCATTACAATAATACAATTATCATGTAACTTTTCAAGAATATTTTTGAACCAATTCTCAAACACTTCGGCATTCATATCTTGATGGTAATCTCCTTGCTTTTTTGACTCGAACACGTGTAAGCCCCCTTCTACAAATCCATCATCACTTCCAATATGAGTAATTATTAACCTTTTTCCTTTTCCTGGAACAATAAAAAATTGTATTGAATGATCTGATACAAAGTTAACGCTCACACAGTTTAAGATAACATAACAAACAATAAGTGCCGCCAATTAAGGATCGCTCAGGTACATTCAAACCTTTTCAAAGAATTGCATTAATGACAAAGACAGTTTTAACAATGGAATTATGTTAAAGAACTTACCGGAAGGATTTTTTAATCCAGTTGTCAGGCCATCAAGGAATGCGTCGCGTTTATTTTTCACATTTGTATCAGTCCATACGTTTGTAGTAGTATGGCCTTCATTGAGCCAAGTCTCATCCAAATAATATATTTTTTTCTTTTCTTCTCTTGCCATTTTCATTGTCCGCAAATAATTCCTCCGCCAAAAAAATATGTCGTCACGATCAATCAATAAGCTGTTCCTGCATCTTTTAATGTACCTAAATCCAATCATTTTAAGGATTTTATGAAGTGTTGATCTTTTGAATGTCCCCAAAGTACCATCTTCATTTATTGAATTCATTATTTTGTCCAATGTCGGTATCTCATTTCGGGAAAATAAATCGTGAACTTTTCTTCTTATAGCACATTTAGTTAAGTCGTCGATTGTGTCTACAATGAAAGTACGTTTTCTTGTTTTTTTGGGTGAATTTAAAACATTTTTAGTTTCTTTCTCTTTCAGAATTCTATAGATGGACATCCAATGAACACCCATAGATGATGCAACAGCTTTCATGACGTCATTGTTTGAAGGGGATTCCATGGAACTCCTCATAGATTGATACATGTTCCATATCATTGTTTTTTCAGTCGAGGAAAAGGCTCGTCGTCGCCTTTTTTCCACAGAGTTACCTCCATGTAAACTGTCGGCCATCTCACTTAGGCAAATCGACAGTAAACTCAAAAAGTCCGTTATACAAGCGCCAAGTCTTTAGGAATGCAATCAATCACAAAGCCGGGTCACACGTAACAAAATTATCCAGAGTCCAAATAACAAGCCGAGTCAAAAAATAAAATAATAGATTGCACTAGCACAGTGAGCACGTCTGAACAGTACGAGTCGCACGAACAAACTAAAAAAACTCGCGCTGTGAACACAGCCTTAACGTCATTGTTCGACCAATCACATGCCAGTTCATTTTTCCCCTATTAACTCGTTTCGGTGGATAGAGTATAGTAGGGTTGCAAAATATACACGCATACAGTGCAGCGCAGTGCCATATGTTGTTGAGTAGCTAACTAATTATTTGATATCTTTAGTTGTATAATGAAATAACATATAAAAACACAAAGTAATAAGAATACAGTACAATAGGCGGCCTTATTGATAATAAGGGATCTCTACCAAGCAAACCCCAAGGGTTGGGAACCAGTTGATGAGACAATAAAATATTAGCTTGGTGTTTCTTCGAAGGATGTTATCAGAAATGTGGAAGTGTGACGAAGAACTAAAGTCAACGACATAGCTTGAAGAATACGAAAGTTGAAGTGGCAGTAAGCAGGTCATATCTGTCGTCGAACCGATGGCCGTTGGATCACAGCAGCTGTGTTCTAGAGTGGAAACCAGGGATCGGTACACTCAGCGTGAGTCACCCTAACAGTAAGTAGAGCAAAGTAGTCGGAAGTAGCTGGGAAAAAAAGGCCAAGCACTGAGTGTGGTGGTGTTCATTAGGATCATTCTCAGTAGATCCATTGTCCAGATCCATAATGGATCTAGTGAGATATTATTTTCTCAATAGATCCATTTTTAGAAGTGTGTATCTACTGAAAAGTATTTGTCTCGCTAGATCCGTTAACCAGAACCAGATTTGAAAGTGTGGGTCTACTAAGGAATTTCTTTCTCACTAGATTCAGTTGTGGATCTGATAAAAAATTTGGTGTCGGCTACGCTTGTTGTCCCCTAGGCTGGGGAGATAACGGAACTTACTTTCTAATACTATTACTCGTATTTCCCCTGTCATATTCTTATTTTTACCAACTTTAAAAAAGGAGGAAGTTCGCGAATGGTCTGTAGGTACCTATATAAGAGATATTATTAATTCAAAACTAAAAATTAACCGACTTTATAAAATGAGGATCCATACTAATACTAATATTATAAATTCGAAAGTTTCGGTGTTTGTCTGTCTATCAATCCGTTAAATTTCACGGTTGGACCAATTGCGATAAATTTAATATGGAGATAGTTTGAACCGCAAAAGACAAGAAAAATACTGTTTTTCTTACTATATATTTTATTTTATATATTAAAAAAAAATTAAACTGTTGATCTTACACGTGTAGTTATTTTACAAAAGTTATAGATCTCATCAAGATCTTTATTTCAAACGACAGCTGTCAAACTAGAAAGGTCTATATCTCTGTAACTATTGATCGTAGACTAGTAGTTTCCCTAGTAGAAATGATAGATCTCATCAAGATCTTTATTTCAAATGATATCTGTCAAACTAGAAAGGTCTATATCTCCGTAACTATTGATCGTAGACTAGTAGTTCCCCTATTAGAAATGATAGATCTTATCAAGATCGTTATTTCAAACGACAGCTGTCAAACTAGATAGGTCTATATCTCTGTAACTATTGATCGTAGACTAGTAGTTTCCCTAGTAGAAATGATAGATCTCATCAAGATCTTTATTTCAAATGATATCTGTCAAACTAGAAAGGTCTATATCTCCGTAACTATTGATCGTAGACTAGTTCCCCTATTAGAAATGATAGATCTTATCAAGATCGTTATTTCAAACGACAGCTGTCAAACTAGATAGGTCTATATCTCTGTAACTATTGATCGTAGACTAGTAGTTTCCCTAGTAGAAATGATAGATCTCATCAAGATCTTTATTTCAAATGACATCTGTCAAACTAGAAAGGTCTATATCTCCGTAACTATTGATCGTAGACTAGTAGTTTCCCTAGTAGAAATAATAGATCTCATCAAGATCTTTATTTCAAATGATAGCTGTCAAACTAGAAAGGTCTATATCTTCGTAACTGTTGATCGTAGACAAGTAGTTTCTCCACAAAAATTATACGTCTCATTAAGATCTTTATTTCGGATGAGACCTGTCAAACTAGAAAGGTATATATCTCGGTAACTATTGATCGTAGACTAGTAATTTCTCCACAGCAATGATAGTTCTCATCAAGTTCTTAATTTCGGATGACAGTTATCATCTTAAACCTTTCTATTTTTGACGTGTCATTTCTGTAGAGAAACTACTAGTCTACGATAAATTTTAGGTACCCGAATAAGTTTTAAGTTACCGAGATATATTTCTTTATAGTTTGACAGATGTCATTCTGTAATAAAGATCGTATGAGACTTATCATTTCTGTCAAGAAACTACTAGTCTACGATCAATAGTTACGGATATATAGTCCTTAATAGTTTGACAAACAAACCCTAGGGCAGGGATGGCGAACCTTTATTGATGAATATGCCTTTTTTATAAAAAAAATACTACTGTACCTATGACGTGCCGTCAAAAAATCTTGGTTACTTAATAATAAAGGAGAAAAATTAAACGAATTGCTGTTAACTTAAAGCTATTTAGATACTTGCAGCTCGAAATGTTTACAGCAATCGAAATGTTTAATAATTTATATTTATCCAAATTAAAAAATTTCGTTAATAATTAAGTATAATTTCCGTTAATAATTAGTTATCATTTTCTATAATTACATATTTTTTCAAACATTCTATTTAGTGAGACAATATATTATCATTAGATCTAATTTATTTGAACATTATTTTTAAAATAGATCTATTGGCAATGAAAATTCTCATTAGATCCAGTTTATTAGAAAACAGATCTACTGAGAAAAAAATATCTCACTAGATCCATTATGGATCTGGACAATGGATCTAGTGAGAATGATCCGTTCATTAGACCATGCCTGTATATCCAACAGGGACTGCTAAATGCTGACTGATGGAATAATATCTATTACTTTAATATTTTATGAGATGGCTAGGTAGTTTTAATTTTTTGAGTAAAAATGAAGTGTAAAAGTGCCAAAAATTTTTTTAGTGCCTAAAATAGAGATGAAAATTTATAAACACTTTTACGAAATTGCAGATGTCTCGAAATATTTTCCTAGTAGTTTCACGTTAGTTCTCAATCAGGCCTCACTGTTTATTATGAATTTCCCGACCCTCCTAGGTTTTTTATCACAAAAAAGTCTCAGTTGGTTCTCAAAATAACCACTGCCTTACCAGTCCCCACGACCCCTAAAAAATAATGCCCACTGCGTTACCCAACAAGTTTTTTTTTTTTGAGTCCAAATATTACAATAAAAGTCATCATTCGGGTATGCGTATGTTATTCTGAATTAGAAAATTTCTAATTCAGAATACATTTTTGAAGATTATCCGAATAAGTGAAAATTTTTCGTTAAAATGTACAAGGGACGTTTTTAAAGGCCTCATAAAGAATTATTACTCAAAACATTTTTTTTTTCGGAAATATTTTTCCCTGAGATGACAACTATTTACACTGCTAGATTTTTGATTTCTAAAACCTACGTATCAAACTTCGTAGAAATCATGAAATCGATTACATACAAATTTAGAAACTGTTAATTTCAACAAAACAAATTTTGACTTTAGCCAAAAAATAAATTTATCTTTAGCATACCTACAAGCTTCATTTTAAAACAAAATTTTATACCTATGCCATATCCGCTTTAGGTAAAAGCTATATCCGGAGTCCGTAGAACCAGGTCAACCGGTTTAAGATAGAATCCAGTTCCATGTATTATTTATTTCTATTACTGGTGACTATAACTTATTTTAGATTTTATTTTTATATTGACCTACTTATTATTCGTGCTAAACGTTACAAGAAAGGCTTAACAAGAAGTGAGTGGCGCAGTGTTAGGTGGATTGCCGCCGAAGCTCTTGGGTTCGATTACCGGTACTTTTTGTTTTTGCATTGTAAAAGTTGTCTGGTATCTGGTTTGTGCCTAAATCAATGATAAGTTTACCCCCTATGACGATAGAATAATATCATTGGTGAAAGGTAGTAATTATAAACCTTTGTTGTTTATAAACTGATTTGTCGCAGCAGTGAACGTTCGGTATTTTTAGGTTTCCGTATCCAGGAGGGTGCCCACGGAGCCCTGTTACTAAGCGTACGCTGTTTTTCTGTCCGACCATTATATAGCGTTTTAGACCAATATAGGTTGAAGCTTGAATTTTTTTCAGAATATTTGTTATAATAGCTGATTGTCTAACAAATAACAAAAAATTTAAGGGTCCCCATCTATACAAGAAACTAGTCCAGTTGCCTGGTAAGTTTTTTTTTTGCGAATTGCTGAAAGTAATTTTCTAAGGGGTTATTTTGTGGGCTGATCACAAATTTTGCTTGATATGATGAAAATGATGAAAAAGAGTGCAAGCGGTATGCCGCTGTGGGAGCAACGTCGGTATACTGTGTTTATGAAGGAGTATCTAGTCTTTTCACTTTGATAACCCATACGTATCGTTTCTAGATTCTACCTTTTATTCGAAAAAAATAAAATAAAAAAACAGTAAAAATGGGCATCTAGGTCTTATGACCTTTGAATGACCTTTTGTTTGCGGCACTTGTTGCTTATTTACTTTATCTACAACTTTTTTCTGAAAACTTTTTACTCAAGACAACCGAAATTTCCATGTTCTCGAAATAAAATGGTCATAATGGGTCATATCTGGCCACATTACCTTTAAATTAACTTCCGTTGGCGGCAATCGTCCTTATGTAGGTACTCTAGCTATAACTTTTGTCTAAAAACTTTTTTGATTTGACCCTTCTGTTTAAAGCTAGACTCAAGAAAACTGAAATTTCCATGTTCCATTCAAATTTCTCGCTTAATAATGGCCATATCTTTTTCACTCACCTCGAGGAGCATGATGACCCAAAAATTCGTGATCGGCGCACAAAACAAGCTATTAGAAAAGTACTTTCAGCCATTCGCAATTTTTTGAAACGGGCTCAATTTTGACTCTCGTGCGACTGGACTAAGTTGTTTTTGCTCTATCCTAAAAACATTAATGCATTCACGCTTCAAACTTGCCGTGATTTTAAGTGTGAGCATTAAAGTATAACAACGAATAATAAAAACCGGTGAAGCCATTAAATTACCTTATCAGAGCCATCTAGAGATTGGAAACTATATTCAAGGTAAGCAACGTTAGGCTTGGTCAGTCATTACATGGGTGACCGTTTTAAGAGAGACTTTTGGTTTTATTCGTAAATTACGTAAATTTCTGGTGAAATTTAGGATAATGTTGAATTTACTCGTATAAGTTAAAAAAAGCTTCGAAATTTTGATCAAATATTCAATTTTTGAAATTTAATAATCGTTGATTGAAATTAAAAAAAAACCTGACCCAAAAAATTAAGTTGATTGAATGAGTGAAAGTTGTTGAGAGCTTGGCAAAATTATAACTTATAGCTTTTTCTGCTTCATCATCAGTCCGAGTATGTCTACTCGTCTCTATAACCTATTCATTCAGACCATTCCAATAAGCCCAAACATAAAACCTCTACTGTAAGTTTTACAGGTGATGCTGCAGCATTAGATCTTATATTTTTGCACTATCATTGAAGTAACAGGATACCAAATAACGAATCAAAAGTGAGGAGTTGCCCATATCCCTTCATTAACTAGAGAAGAACTGGTGATCTTCAAACGGCTGAACAGGTTTTCATTAATTTTAGCTAAGATCACTATCGATTAAGTCACCTTTCAAACTTAAAAAATCGGCCAAGTGCGAGTCGGACTCGCGCACGAAGGGTTCCGTACCATTATCTATAAAAAAAAAAGACAAAAAAACACGTTTGTTGTATGGGAGGTAAGGCTTAAATATTTGTTTTATTTTAATTTAATTATTTTATTTGTGACTATATAACTAAATATTCTGTGAATATTTTAAGCAGTAGATGCTGTTGCCGTAATCAGTATCGAGCAAAATCGAGCAAAAAAATCACGTTTGTTGTATAGAAGCCCCCTTAAATATTTATTTTATTCTGTTTTTTAGTATTTGTTGTTATAGCGGCAACAGAAATACATACAGCAACTATAACGTTTCATGAGATATAGCCTGGTGACAGACGGACGGACCTAATTACCTTTCACGTACGGAACCCTAAAACCTAAATTAAAATGGGTTTCTAAGAACACTTTTGAATCGCCAAGAGAAATAATCAAGAATTTGCTTAAGAAACTACATAATTATAATGCCAACTGGTTTATTGCTGCTCGAATGCTCCGTTGTTTATCAATTATGTAAAAAAGTATAACTGACTTTTTCATTCAAGTAGACTTTTAAACAGCACTTTTGAAACTTTACCATCGGTTCGGAATGATTTACTACCGAGAAGAACCGGCAAGAAACTCAGCAGTTAATCTTTCATATTCATATTATATCATAACTATATCATAACATAACATAATATACAATGTTTTAATTTTAAAATATTATAAATGCACCAATACTAATACAGATACCAATACAATATACTAATAACATACGAAACATTATATTATAGTCAACAAATAAATATGTATTTTGTATTGAAGCACTTAACAAACAAGCTTTACAATGTTAATAGTAAAATAAAAAAAAATATTATTGCCTTTTGTTTTTTAGATTACATCATCATGTGAAACGTTAAAAGTCCTCAATTCTGTGACAGTTAATCCGTTTGGATTAAGGGAGGGAGGGAAGTGGAGGGCACAGAGAGATATCTACATAGATACACAGATATATACTTCAAACTTATAACAGCCCTCTGTTTTCGTCGGGGGTTATAAAACCAAACTGTGAATTTTTAATAAGACTTTAGGTGTATTTCTGCTGTAAGCTGCCTAAGAGTATATAATCTGCAGCCGATCGGACAAGTGTAAGTGAAAAAGCATGCATTGTGTGCCTGATATCTATAGAGCCTTGTAACGCCCTCTATAAATCAAAAATATTATTAAGATAATGAAATATTTTAGGAAACTTCGAAGCCTCATCTAATCAACGAGTAAAAGAGAAAGTAAATGAAGCTAATATTTAATATTGATGTAGATTATTATTTTATTTGGGCAAGCGTGATCGTCAAAAGTGGTAGGACCCGAAAATCGTTCTGTTGAAGAGGTAGTAAACCCAGTTCTTTTGGAGGTACGTCAGAGTTACATAACAGATATAGAACAGATACCAGCAATATTAAAGAAAAATAACCAAAAAAAATTAATGCAGCTAATGAATATAGCTAAATCTACGATCATAAATTACGTCCATTTTGAGTTTTCACCATTTCTTAAGTCGCAACATAACCTAATTTTCTTTCTTATATCTGTACAACAACACCTAAACAAAGCGAAAACTCGAATATCATAGCTAGAGAAAGCAGGCCTAAACACTAAAGATTTTCCTGTCATCCCTTCGAAAAGGAACCCTAATTTTTGCTATGTCCACGGTTAAAAGTAAAATCCATACGAATGCTAAATCCATTCGTTTTGGTAGAGTGGGAACAAGGCTGCCCAGTGTTCAGGACTTGCGACCTGAAGGTAGATTTATGAGGCGCCCCCTTACGATGTACATCAGCGCCCACATACACTAGCTAACTAGTCAAAATAGTAAAACTCTACTAAGCTATGTAACCGCTATGGATACATGGATTACACATAATAATTACTTTATCTCTTGGCAGACCTAGATCTTTAGTCGGGTAAATATTTATTATGGCTGGTATAATTGAGAATTAAACGAACTTACCTTGTGAAGTTCAATTCCAATTATACGAACACCGAAACCGAAGACGATTACTTAATTACTTGCAGCAGCACACGAGATGATGCTGTCTTAGTCACACGTTTAGAGACCTAGTCCTAATAAAAAGAAGCAATATCTCCCTTCTCTTTCCCTCCCGGGCGCCGGACGGGCGCGCCATTATTTTAGAGTTTGAATTTTTATTTATTTTTCGGGTATGTAGTCGACCGGGGCAGGGTGGGATCGAAATAATAATAAGTGTTCGTATAATTGGAATTGAACTTCACAAGGTAAGTTCGTTTAAGTCTCAATTATACTTCCCACCTTAACCGAAGACGATTACTTAATTACTTGCAGATGTTTAGAGTTAAGTAAGAAATAAAATAAATTGAAATTTAATTAATTAAAACACTTATATGTTACGAGAAAGCAAAAAATACTTATAGAAATTTGTCATTATAATTTGAGGTAAGTAGTATAATTTTTACTAAATATTTATAAACTTTAGAACTAGGACTTAAATGAAGTACTGAAAAAAGTATCATTTATCATGTTCCTTACATAGGAGCATCAATTATCAATAAACGATCTAGTTTAATCAAATTTAACTTAAATATTGACTCTGAATAATTAGTATCTGTTGTTGAAGCATATCGGGTACTGTGCACTCCAAAAATACCTACATCTGTACCACTAGCCTTAAGCTTAAGCCTTTGTCCAATGACCTAATACTTGTGAGCCAACTTTCTTCTAAGGTTTTCTAACGCTAATCAGCAAATGATTTTTATCAGACTTTTATCAATGTATGATTTAACTGCTAGAGCTGGACATATCTCAGGAGATCCCTGAATATATGGTGAAATCCTAGATCGAGATATCTTACTGAGGTTCTCTCATTATTGAGATTCTCCCATGAGAATCTTATTAAGCTGATGCTGATGATTAATTGATAAATTAAGTAAATTTTTATTTTCATATGGGAAATTATGTGATAGATGATTCAATACGAATAAAAGCTTTCATTTAAAATCGTACTTAGGTCTAGGTGGCCGAAGTCTGTAAGAACCCTTAAGGAAACTGCTGTAGTAAATCTTTATCCTAAAACGATTGAAAGTGCTGAGCGATAGGTGTTGAGGTGGATGATTATTAATAGAAATTTAGACATTTTTTTTTTTTTTGCAAAATTCCTACCATGTATTAAAACTTGAATTATTGTGAATTGTTTGCGAACTTCAGATCAGGCAAATTGCCTGGTTGTGTATTTTTTGGATTTTTAATAGGTAACTTATTGTCCTTGTTAATTTCATTTGATTTTACTATTGGCCTATCTTTTGAGAGCCCGTTTAGCTCTCGTTAATTGTTTTAAATATAAAACTTAGAGATACCACCGAGTCGTACACAACGAGAAAAAGTGTTTGGGTAAATTTGACTTCTAACTTACTCACATATAATATTAATAACAATAATCCTGTGGTTCTGCGTAATGTAGATACAATATAATTGAAATGGCGATGTAAAAGAATAAACATCTTAAAGTATATTTTAAGTTAAAATGGAACTTTTAGAGTACAAGTTTTCATAATAGGGTGTGGACGTATTACCACAGAATAAAGAAGAGTCCGTATTACTAAATTCAAAAAGTTGATAGTTTATCATTGCGAGATCTTGTCGCTTTAAGCAATTGACACAAAAAAAGATGGTCTCCTGTATGTCTAGAGTTGCCATATAACCATAATGTACATTATATATCTGATTTTATCAATCAATTTAAAGGGAGCCACAACATTTCTTAAAATGTTCGACATCTTTACGTATAAATAAAAAATCATATCCCTTTTCTGAGTCCGCGGAATTCGAAAATTTGTCAATGGAGTGACTTAAAAATTCATACACAATGTTGCATTTGTATATAAGAGTGTTATTATTATTTACTTTTTATCTCTTAGTTCCCACGAGAAAAGGCGCTTCGCAAGTGAGAATCAGCAAGTAAATGAAATTAATGCTTTTTTTTGCTTAAATTTAAATCAACACTTTCCATTAGACTTAGGTAGTATTGATGTATGTGTTGCAAATTGTTATGAGCACGGGGTCCAAGAAGAGTTCAAACCTGATTGTAACAATTCGGTATCCTTTCCACTTTTTTTAAGCTGTTACTATATGACATGATTCACAGTATAACGGTATTTGTTATATGAAGCCACTCTTTAAAATATATTAAGATTGTAAAGCGAAAATTTAAAGATAATGGTACATAACCTGTGATGTAAATAGCTTAGAGTTGTTGTACTTAAGGGTACCGCGGCACCATCAGCAGCACGGTGCACATGCGGCGGCCGCAGCGTCGCTGTGGTGGCACTGACCGGGGGCTCGGCTGCTGTTGTTCCAGGTTTCCCCGTTAGTTCAAAGCCCGACAAAATTGACGATGTCGTGATCAATCAGCTGTACATGCTGTGGTCTACTGAGTTTACCGCAGGAAGACGGACGTGTTGGAACTAAATAATGTATCTTGTGTATTTGAGTATTTCTCACTATTAACTTATAATAAAAAAATGTTTACTGCGATAAAAGGCTTATCAGGTAATTTACCAATTGTCTAGAAACAGTTGTACATTTAAATGTGTTTCTGCTTCCTAATGCGAGTACTAAGTTAATCTTAAGATTTAATAAAGGCGCTTTTGTACAAAATACGTAAAATAAGCTTTATAAGTAACTTTATTACCTTTAGATATGCAAGCCGTAAATCAAATAATATAAAAAAATCGTGTTGCGATACATAGTGTGTTAATTGTCTGAAAATCTTTTATTTTGTGTTGGGTCGAATCCCGATAGCTGCGACATGTAGGTTTTCGTTAGCTGTTTCCATGAGTCCATGATTCTTATTTGTAATAGCGGCACTAAGTTTAAGGTAAGTTGGTATTCGTATATTTTCCACACATACACACGTCATAAAATTAATGTTGGTGTGCTTATTTCATCATAACCAACCACATACGATAATCGTCTCGGGATATTTTCAATAATAGTGTTTATTTTATGACAAAATATAGTAGGAATCCAACACAATATAAGTCTTGATATTAAAGTGATGGTATCTATCGATTGTACGTCGTAATATTGCAACGAGTATTTATCCATACACACTATACGTTGGAATATTGCAGCGATTATTTATCCAAACACGCTATACATCGGAATATTGTAACGATTATTTATCCACACACGGTATACGTCGGGATATTGCAATGATTATTTATCCACACAATTTATAGGTCGGGATACTGCAAAGATTATTTATTCACACACGGTATACGTCGGAATATTGCAACGATTATTTATCCATCCAATATATAGGTCGGGATACTGCAACGATTATTTATTTACACATGGTATACGTCTGGATATTGTAATGATTATTTATCCACACACACTGTACGTCGTAATATTGCAACGAGTATTTATCCATACACACTATACGTTGGAATATTGCAGCGATTATTTATCCAAACACGCTATACATCGGAATATTGCAACGATTATTTATCCACACACGGTATACGTCGGGATATTGCAATGATTATTTATCCACACAATTTATAGATCGGGATACTGCAACGAGTATTTATCCACACACGCTACACGTCGGAATATTGCAACGATTATTTATCCACACGCGCTATACGTTGGAATATTGTAACGATTATTTATCCACACACGGTATACGTCAGAATATTGTAATGATTATTTATCCACACACACTGTACGTCGTAATATTGCAACGAGTATTTATTCATACACACTATACGTTGGAATATTGCAGCGATTATTTATCCAAACACGCTATACATCGGAATATTGCAACGATTATTTATCCACACACGGTATACGTCGGGATATTGCAATGATTATTTATCCACACAATTTATAGGTCGGGATACTGCAACGATTATTTATTCACACACGGTATACGTCGGAATATTGCAACGATTATTTATCCATCCAATATTAAGGTCGGGATACTGCAACGATTATTTATTTACACATGGTATACGTCTGTATATTGTAATGATTGTATTTGTTTTATGAAAGAATGTAGCTATATACACATTATATTGGTACGTCGAGATATTCCAAAGCTTGTATTTATTTTATGACAAAATTTAAGTAGGTGTCCACACGTAATATACGCAGAGATAATTTAATTTAGATGAGCACATACACACATCAAAAGAAGCTTGTGCCCACCTAGAAAAACTGCAATTACACTTACAAAAGTGTTGTTTTTTTTTTCTTAAGCATTTGTTCTTTGTTTAAAAATATGTCATTAAAACAAAAAAATCGTAAAACTTCTCTTCTTTTTGGTATGGTACGTATTTAAATAAGATAGCATTGTTAAAATGCTTTTTTATTTTATCATAACCATAAAAAATATTAGGTTTTCCAAGTGAACGCAAATCATGTGCATGTCACACATTGATTAAGAAATTATGCTTTGTTTTCTTGTTACATTATAACAATGTCTTACTTACATTTGCTCCAATAATATTTTATGTTCATTAAAATAAAATACTCAAGACGGTAGATGTAAACCAATTGAACATTTATTGGAGTTATTTTGTTTCATCCTTTACTCTTGTTTCTAATAAATCACTTTGAAACTTACCCTAAAGTTCTTGATAACTGACTAAATAATTAGGCGAATGTGCAGTAAAACAACGTATGCGTAAATGGCAAAATTCTTCTTCGTTTTATCACGTAATGGCAGTCAGAAGCATGCATATTGGTAGGTAGTAGGAGCCAGCTACTTACTATGTTATTTTCTAGATATTTTGACAAACCACAAGGGACTTCCATTTAGGGACTGATAGACAGATTTTCCTCGCGAATTCCGTAGACCTTTTAGGTAAGTACCTACTTATTAACGAAACAATAAGTAATCCATTTAAGGTACAATTGCTAGGTATTTTGACAAATCATATAGGCTGACAAAATCACTGAATATAATTAAATTAAACCGAACGAACGTGCGTCTTTGACAACACAAAAACGCGTAATGGCGCGCCCGTCCGGCGCCCGGGAGGGAAAGAGAAGGGAGATATTGCTGCTTTTTATTAGAACTAGGTCTCTAAACGTGTGATTAAGACAGCATCATCTCGTGTGCTGCTGCAAGTAATTAAGTAATTGTCTTCGGTTAAGGTGTGAAGTATAATCTTAGTTTCCACTTTTACTTTTACCGAAGGTTTTGCTGTAACGTTCGTCTTAAAACAACCTCCAATCAACGTTTGTTTTAATAACATTCATTATCGCGCCGCTGGTTCAAAATTTTACGCAACTTTATATTGTCCTAGACCATATTGTCTGAATCCATGAATCGAGAGTTACATTACTTCCTCCATCAAACAATTAATTTTGTGTTGATGTTTAAGATTCGTAAGTTTACTTTACCTATTTTTGTAACATACTTTTAACGATTTTATTCTAATATTTAATATTTTACATTTTGGTCGTTTGTACTTATATTGTGTTAGCCTTAAACCTTAGGTTACAAATAGAGTAAAATGTATACTTTTTGTATAGAATAGCAGAGCAAGTATTTATAAAACCTTCCAATTTACAAACTCGAAAAAAAAGGAAATCGCCTGAGTGACGTCACAAACATAGATGCCGGAAGCGACGCCATGATAGCTTCCGACGCTTTCAACAGCTCTACTGCATAATTTATTATATCCGGTCTATACAAAGACTTCTTTACGTCAAAACATTGTAAAGGGTCACGGTAATGGCGCTTGGCTGTGTTAAAGACAGGTTGATAGCGTATTCATTGTTGCCCGTAAAAATGAAAGAGTTTTTTTGATCAATATTCGACGCCATTTTGTATAAACTAGCTACTTTCCCTCGGTCTCACCCGCGTGATTTACCTTTTTCCGGTTGATTCACACTTTAACACTTCTTCTTTTTAAAGAACTGCCATACAAACTTTCTTCACTTCTTTTACTCTCTTAGGAGATGGTTTTTCAAAGCTGTAGCGTGTCATTTTTGTGGTATTAGTTTCGAAAAAAAAAAACTAGATTACCATACAAAGTTTCACCTCCGTTTTAGACTCTCGGGAAACGATTTTCCAAATATGGTAAAAATATAATTTTTTATTCGGAACTAAAAGACCCAATGCCAAATCTCATTTTTATTTTAAATTATTTTTTTATATATATGGATGATATCCATAGTATCTAGGTATCATTTGAGCCCGTCAAAGATATTTATCGGTTTCAGACTATTAATGTAAGGGTCTATTAGAAAATTAAAACTATAGAACGGACGCGAAGCAGGAAGAATTTCGTTTAATGACCGGTCACTATTTGTCTCTGTTGCACGCGCATAATTATTTGCCGTTGCCCTCGCACAGATACGATGACAAACCGCTGTCATCAGAAATTATTACTATTTGACCACTGAACACATGCTAAAAAGTAAAAGTTTACTGTACGAAATTCTTCTTTTCTTCGCGTCCGGCTATGGTAAGCAACTTGATATTTCTGTATATTATTATACTCTGGTATTGTGAACCATAGGTACTGTGCTAGTTTTGTCTCTGGCTCCATCCATGCTAAATTTGGTTAACAGGATAATACTTCTACGAAATACGAATGTATACGAAATGAAGTTTGCTACATCCAACTGTAGCTATAACTTCGACGAACTGCCCACATGAAAATCAGTTATAACTTAGGTATTACTGTCGGATTTTTTTAGGGATAAAGTCTATGAGCTTCTACATCTTTTGTTTTTGCCAAATTCCTGGTCAATAATTGGATACTCCGTAGCGACGTGATGGAAGAACTAACAAACAAACTCTATTTCGCATTTATAATATTAGTATATATTAAAAAAATATATACTTACTGTAATACTGGTTGGTAAATTTGTAATTCGTATACCTACAATATTATAAGAGTGAAAGTGATAAGTACAAATAGGCACATTGCTTAATTGCATTGCAATTGTTATCTTAAAAAAATATAAGAAAGATTTTATTAACAAACCAACTATACCACTTGTACAATGGGCTGTGTTCTGAGAAATTGTTTAAACTAATGCCCACGGCTATTTTCTACCGTATAGCACTGCTCGCCACCTCCAAACCTAAATGGTCAGGTACAGTGCGGTTTCTTAGAAACTCCTCCCGCGAACGTTTAGGTTGTGTAATGAGCTGCCTGCCAAAGTTTTCTCTAAGGACTATGGATATTCTTTTTCTGTCGATTTTTCGTCGATAGTTAGGTCGGAAAGGTATAAAAGTCTATTAGAAGTCAATAGTAACTAAAATAAAAGGCTTTTCTTTAAAAGTATTCATTAGTTAGTGCATATGTATTTATTCGTATTCTAATAATTAATTTGAATTGCATTATAAATAACCTTTTCAAAAATATATAACACGTCTATGTAGCTCTTAACAGTATATTACAAAATAATCGTTACAAATCAACTTCATAATGCTGCTTGTGCGAAGTAATCTGTAATGAACATTTTAGACGCATGAAACAAGTAGAATAGCTAAGCATTTTAAGTTTTATTATGTGAATTAACTCTTTCTTAGCCTTTTTTAATTGCTAGATTTACGCTATCATTTCGATAAAAACATTTATGAGACACGAATCACCTTGCCGTCTCATAGTGCGCTCCTAAGGGTTTTAGCCTGAAGTTATATTGCCTCTTTTTCTCCTAATCTTCCAAAAGAATTAAACTTTTTTTAAATCCGACTAGAAACAAAAAAACAAACTAAGTGTGATTTTAAATATATATTAATCAATGTTTGTCTGTTCATATTTTATGCGCTACCACACTGTTTATCCAATTACGGTGGAATTTAGCAAGGTTATAGCTTGCGCCTTGAGAAAGGACGAAGGCTAATTAAAAATATAGTCGGATATATAGAGTGGGATTAGAGTATATCAACCTTAAAGGCAGAACAACGTATGTCAGTCCAGCTAGTTAATCGATTTATTATCGTGTGGTTCGCGGAAAGGCTCACGAGGATTTAAAGCAGTGGTTGTAAAACTCAACATCTAGACTCCGACGACTAGGAGTGTAATTGGCTTGGCCTGTAGCAAATATCTTAGTGGTGAGATCTATGACGATTCTGTCAAGCGTTAATTGTCGACCACAGTTCTTGCGCTGTCACTGCCCAGTACAAAGTTACTAAAATACATGTTTTTAAGGTTCCCTACCTCTTAAGGAAAAAAGGAACCCTTATAGAAGTCAAGAACCTTTTTCTCAGGAACGCGTAAAGGTATCAAGTTGAAATTAATTTCAAATACTAAACTCTATGGTCCCTTAAAGCTGTAAAAAAATCAAGCTTCTAAGTTAACGCAATATAAAAAAAACGGCTGAAATATGATATTTTTGTCGCATATTTTAGCATTCACAAATATATTAAAACCTATGGAGTACTTCCCATTATCCTAAAATCATAAAATTTTACAAGAAGTAGGGTCTTATATCACAAATAAAGAAAGAAATCCGAAATTTGTTAAACGTTAGTTCTAATTAACACATTAAAAAAGTTTTTTTGACAAGACTCTTTTACTCAAGAACGCGTGGAGGTATTAAGTTGAGATTTATAAAAAATTCTTTTTTTAGTCACTTAAAGTTGTAAAAAGATCAAACTTCTAAGTTAATAGAAAAAAATATGCTAAAAATACGGTATTTTTGTCGCATATTGTGACACAAATAAATCAAAACCTGCCCGTTAACCTACGATCATGAAATTTGGCAAGAAGCAAGATCTTTAATCACAAATATAGGTTAAAATCCAAAAACTGGTCATAAACCTGTGAAACTTGATCTTATGATATATGACATAATAAGTTTGTACGGAACCCGCAGTGCGTGAGCCAGACTCGCATTTGGCCGTTTTTTTTTTCTATAAACTGCCGTTGAAATTCTACACCCATAACCGAATTTTGAGGCGGGTGGAACCATAGGCAAAAGCTAGTATGAAACATCGTTGGCCCATGCGAGCACAGAATGCCAAACACCACTCAAAAAAATGTGCTAAATTTGTGCTCTTCAATAATCGTATTCCCGCAATTTGTTCTAAATTTTGCTGAACAAAATTTCACTTTTATTTTGGGTCGTGCCAACTTCACACATATGCACAGCCCACACAAGCACAAATAATGAGACCCACTACAAAAATTAGTGCTACATTTGTGCTCCTACGCAAAAACAAGAAACGACATAAAAGTGGGTCGTGCTAAATTCACGGTGAATCCCAAATTCCAATCGCTTCACGATACTCATTGTGGGCTCATTTTGTTAGGCCTCGTTCCATCCTATCACATTAGGTATAATAATTTTAGAGAGTGACAATTTATAATATTTATTACTTTACACCTACTTTATATTTTCAACTAATAAATTACCATTTTTTATTTTTTTAACCAAGGTTTAGTTTAGTTTTTATGTTTTTTTGCCATAACTTTATCAATATAATAGTGTTTTATATTTAAAAAAAAATTTATTGTACTATATTATAAATTTTCTTAAGTTTATTATTTTTCAACCCAATATGTATTTTCAACTAAGGTAAAAGCACGCATTACGGAGGTAAATTGAGGAAGTTTGACATTCTGTAAAATATTGTAAAAACAGGACTTGTCCTCGACGAATAAGGACTTTTTCACGTGAATCAATTAGGTCATAAATTCTATAATAAATTAATACAAATCAATTTAGAGGCAGAGGGAGAAACGTGCTCATTCAACTATCGACAAATATTCTAACAAAACAAGTAATTAAAATGTTCAATTAATTAATTAAAATACTTTAGTAAAGCTTGTAGTGCTCTTTTGTATGAAAACTAGATTTAGTCTATTGTTCTGTGATTGCATTAATTAGATTAGTCCATGGATAAAAGAACTCATTGTTAATTTAATATGTATATCTTATTTATTTCAGCGCGCAATTACATATATATGTGTATATGTTTACTTATCTCAGGCACGGTTCTAAAGAGTTGGATTTGAATTTTGTATTAAGATAGGGTTTTGCTTTCAAACACGTGATTTTTGAAGAAGTAGTAGCTAGTATATAACAGAGGAATTTGACTGACCGATTCAATAACTTATCAGCGCTCAGCGAAAACCGCTGGGTCTACTAACTTGGAATTTGGCACGTTTCTCACTTACTTGACTTAGAACTAAAGGATTTAAAAAAAATTTGAGATAGATGCTATTAAGTAGGTTAGAAGTTTATATGAAAATCCGTTAATTTTGAAGTTAAATGCTTAAGAATTGGTATTTAAGTACTTTAGATTGAAAATAAATATTGACGTGTTTCGCTGTTTTGGCGAAAGGATTGAAAATTTGTGTGAGAATTCCGATATTTTTGTAGATATGTAGGTAGGTCAAAGTTTACAAGGACAAAGTCGCGTTAAAATATCAGTTTTTTGCATAAAGTTAACTTGAATTTTTTTAAATAACTTAAATTTGACTTAAGCTATTAGTCTTAAGTATAAACTTCAATAGAATCGAAGATATTGTGCAAAGTGTGATCGAGTAAGACATACCCGCAATACTAATAAATAAGTAAATATAACCCAAGTAAATTATTCATTTTCCAAAAAATATATATGGGGTACTAGCTGTTGACAACATGCATTTATACATTGCAATACTAAGTTTATATTTACTATGTATCAGATATTGTGGCAACATTCTCTTCTTTGTAAATTAAGATTGTGTCTCCAAAATATTTTACGAAAATGATTTCTCCAATTCAAGTCTTTTCCTTGATTATCTCAAAACCAGTATAACAACTAAGTACATTCTGCTTTAACAGAATCTTATTCATGGTCCTTCGAGCCGGATAGCATTTTGACGTTGTTTCGCTATAACCACCTCTGACTACGAATACATGCCTCTGTCTTCCTTCGCAATTCACACGAAAAACACACGAACTGTCCATAAACTATATAAACACACTTATATGTTTGGATCAACCACACGCGACACCTATTATAAAATTGTTGTTCTAATTCATAAACCTTGTCGGTAGTTTAGACAACATAACTCACAAAAGTTTCATAGCATCGCATGAATAGTTAAAGAATGCATAAGAGACATACTAACAATCAAATAAACAATCCATATTATCCATACTAATATCATAAATGCGAAAGTGAGTTTGCTCGCTTCTCTCACATTGCAGCACAGTCGCCAATTAAGATGATTATATATATGTATATATATATCGTTCAAGAGACGAAGAAGGACATGGGGTACTTTTTATTTAAAACAATTAATTTTTTTGGAGTAATCACTATAACTGAATACCACGTGAACGAACCATAGATACAGCTAAAGCTTACTGTAGTAAACTTCCTTACTGTAATTGGAGAGGAGGAAAGAGGAGTTGCCATAGAAATTCCATGCTGATAACCGAATTCAGGCGCGTGCGGAGCCGCGGGCAAAAACTAGTTTTTTATATATTTAACTCCAGAGCCTTGACTATCCCAGACGTTTTGCGGTAAGCTTTTAACTAATGACTTTGCTTAAAATATACAATTCACTCCGGAGAGCCTTTCTATACATAAAATAAAATAAAGAAACTTATCGTTCGTGACACCGCCACAAATAAATCGTCAAGTCGTCGGTAAAGCGGATTGTGTAAATATTTGCGGAGCAGCTATCACTTTGCGGAAAACTATTTACACCTCACGATATTATTTTTTGGCACTTTTATTTTTTAATATAGTAATACTATGTTACTACCCATTTTTAAAGAGTAGGAGTAGAGTGTATCGACTATTCTAAAAGCTTTGTTGTAAGCTACAATAAATAATTCACCTTCAGGACGTCACAAACAAGGATAGATTCTGGTCTACATCAAAATTGCCTCGTACATAAAATTATAGTATATCTGTTGTTTTCGATTCGTTAAATCTAATTTTTTAAAAATAAGAACTTATAGTTAGCTCTTACTTAGGGCTTATTTATGTTATATTTCAGATAGCGGATTTCTTAAAAAATATCAACTTAATTGTAAGATTTTTAAATATCAAGTGATTTACCTGAGTAATAATACGTTTTCATTCATGATGTTCCCTTCGCTATTTGTACGCTATATGTGTTTACCGGTTCAAGCGTGAAGGTTTCTAAGTTTTTTGTATGTTTTCCAAAAGATTTTCGGTGTTAAATATACAATTTTCACTACGTCCAGTATTTGTGAAAAAAGTTCTGATCAATTTTGCTACATACGTGTCAACGTAAATCTAAGTAGCCAACGATGCCCACTAACCAACAACAAATACTAAATAAATTTATGTTTTTTTTAAATAATAATAGATTATGTTCATTCAAACTTTTATGAATATCGTAGTGTTTCATATTTGTGATGTTTCTTAATCCAACCTAATTTGAAAATGTCATAAGTATATTCGTATTCAGTGACCACAAATAAGTATAAAGCGCAGTATTAATTTAAAAGGCACACAAAAAGTTAAATTTTGTTGTTCACTTATTTCTATGTTTTTATATATGCATACATCTATTGTTAGTGTGTTTGTGGAGAGCATTTATATGACGCTTATATTTTTAAGTTTTTAAGCATCGTTGCTTGCTTAAGGCGAGGTTGTCCTGGTTTTAGTTGCTTTACAAACCCATGTTTCAGGCATAAATATTACATATTTAGGCCTAAAATAAAAAAATAATTGCTGCGGCAGCAATAAGTACATGAGTAACTTTTCTTTGCAATCGAAGAATTTTGGCGAAAAAAAATACCATATTATATCCATCATCTTGAATTTCGAAACACTAACAAATATTTGAATTCAGCACCCTCGAATGTCCAATAAAACTTATTTCATCGAAATCTAATTTTTGAAAAGAAATGGATTCCATATTAGATCCACTATCTTGAATTTCTAAAAACTAATAAAATATTTAAATCTTGCACCCTCGAAAACCCAACAGAATTAAGTTATCACCGGCGTATGCAATTGCGCATTATACTCGTTATTTGGCGGTAATAGTGCTAAATAAACAATCATCGGGGAGTAAAATAAGAAAAAACATCTTCCTTCCATTTGCACGCGGTTACACTACTGTCGAGCATACAGAGCTCTGCTTATACACATTCTATCCGCCCTGTAAAATCAAACATACTTAACAATAGTATTTACATTGTGTGTTAAGGGCGGTAATGAGAAAATTACTAACGAGAGCTTATTAAGAAGCCTTAAATGACTAGAGTTTGTCATTTTCGTAACCCGTGTTACACAAAATGTTTTTGATCACATTTGTAAGTAAATAAATAAAAATATGAGGCTAAAACCTTACATACTCAAAAAATATTTTTCATTTTTAAAAACACGATAAAAAGATATTTACCTTATTATGTAAATATTTATCATCAGGAGCTTTATTCATAATTTTTTCTACATTTTCTTCCGTAGGTACCTTCGATTTCTAACTCACAAACCCATCTGACTTCCTTTTCAAAAATGCAGTTAATTCTATATATACTGTTCAATATTGATGGAAATATTGGACTTGAGAAGAGTAAGAGTACTTCAACATAGAGTAAATTGCCCATAGGGAACTTTTTGGTGGCAAGTTCACACCATTTCAATATGGCGACTGTAGTTTTGATTTTTTACCACCGGGTCAGAAAAATTTGTTGCACTATAATTGGTCGCTTGGCGCGTAGTTCATATCTTAAACTACAGATGGCACTTTTGTACATACTTAATAGAATGATAAAACAGTACGTAAAGTCTACGTACTGTTTTATTGTACAAGCAAAGCGCGCGCGGTACATTCAATGACATAATAAATCATATCGCTTGTGGGTTTTATAAACTCCTGATTTGCATTGAGGAAAAAAAAGACCCGTGGGAGTAATTAAGGTTTTAGCACCCACTTTACCAGCACGTAATGACACTGCTTACGAGTAAGTGTGATCAAAAAACTCTTGCTGTCTCATACTTTTCTGCAGCTGGACTTAGTGGCTTGGAGAGACCGTAATTTAAATCGCCAAACGTGCGTTCGAGACGATTCGTAATGGCCCCTTGAAAACAGCTTATAGACATGAATGAACACCAAAATGGGTCTGCAATTATTAAAAAGGTTGAGATCTTCTTGAACGACTTATGGTCAGCAAATTTATAATAGCCATTGTTACGTATCGTATCGTATCCGCCCCGGATAGTATAAACGACACTGTATCGATTGCTATTTTAATTGATGAAGAATTTCTGTCGCTGAGACCAAATGTCAACGAAAAGCATTAAGTGGCTTTCAAGTGTACTATCGATATCAATAAGCTATAGATAATAGATAATACGTTTTTTTTAAAATTCTTAGTTATAGATGAAGAAATGACAGCATATACTTGAGTGACGTTAGGTCTTGTACACATTGTTGTAGGTGACATTTCACGTAAGTATTGTCAAAGACATATTCATATTCATTAATTTGCATAAAACATGGAACAGTAAGGTTTTATAGGGGTAGATATATAGGTATATATATATTTGTTTATGTAACTATACATTAGTGTAGCCGCAAATCATTGGCCAAAAATGGATAAGTAAATTAAATGAGGAATTGGGATTAGGATGTAGTTCAGAGATCAAGTGAAAGTTAGGGAACAGATGAACATATATACATACCTGATAAAAACATATATTCTCCTATTTTTGGCTCTGCTGTAGTCGCGTGAAAATACATTGGACAAAAACACACTTACCATGGCTTAAAGATATAACTTTATTTGTATAGCAGTCGGGGCATATGTATAGTAAGGACTTATGATATTAGGGTCAGGGGACAAAATTCAATATATTCCACTGTCCCTTTCTAGAAGGTCTTCCGATTACAATATTGGTTATTAGTTTTGGTCATAGCTTATTTATTTTTAATTTTTAATTAACGCTTTGATTTGGCAGGCGTGTTTTTCAAATAATAAGAAATATTTTCATTTCATAGTTAACTGTTCTGAAGATAATTATAACTTCTCGAATATTTTTTAGAGAAGTAGAAATTTTTTTTTACACTTAATATAGAGATAGTGAAGATTCATACCATTATGATTTTAATTCCTATCTCTGCCTGAAACAAAAACATTTATTATTGCTGACATCATCAGGTAGATAAGATGAGATAGGTATTATTTTTTTATAAATTAAAAAATAAATCATTTTTTAAGTTTTAGTTGCCACTAAAACAACAAAACTAAAACTTTAAGTACATTATCTAAGTAAAACGGCACTAAAGAGTATATCCTATTTGGTAAAAACTAAATTATTTAAATTGGTTTAAAATACAAAAAGACAGCTACATTGACCTTCTTTTTTTTTGGAACAAAACCATAACATAAAAATATTATGTTATGCAAGATTCTGGAGCTCTTCATTCCTTTTGATTATGTATAAAGTTGGCGTAAAGAATGACTTTGAAAGGCGGAAAACAAAAATGTTTAGCCGTTTCCATTTTTTACAAAAGTTTTCAACTTGACAAGAGTTACAACTTTTCCAATTCCATTCGCCTCAAAAGAAACGTATTATCAACTTTAAGTGTTATTTTTACAATTGATTACACTTGAGTATACGTTTCTATTTCAATCATTTTAGAGATCTGTAAAAACGGGACATCTGGATATATACTGTCACTTTGAGGTCTGTATGTTTGTTTGCTATCACAGATTAAAATCAACCTGAACACATTTAAAAAAAAATTGCAAGCTATAGTCCTTAGAGAAAACCTTGAAAGGGAGCTCATTCCACAACGTAAGCATTCGTGGGAGGTAATTCCTGTTAAAGCGCAGTGTACGTGACCATTTTTAGGATCTAAGGTATGAGGACGGATTCCCTGCCGATGGCATGGCATTATTGACGATTCTCTTAGTCCGTCATTGAACCGAGTCAAAAAGGCGAAGCTAGAATCCAGTTGCATCCACCCAAAGATGGCAGCAGTTATACTTATACGTATGTGGCCAGACTTACAACATGTTAATTTTTTTGCCCCAGAAGAAGTACTGCTTCGCTTTGATGAGTACTGTAAGTTGAGTTGAGTACTCGTACATCGATGAAGATGACAACGCCAAGGATCCCAGTGATCTTAGAGATGGTTAGAGGTGTGTTCTGGAATTGTAGGACCTCAGTGAATGGGGTTTGCTTGGCGGGAACGCGCAGACTTGAGTCTTCGTTGGGTTGAATTGGACCAAGTTTTCCCGTCCCCAGTCAGAGACCTGTGGCAGAGTGGTATTAATTTTAGACACAAATTCTCATCGGTTTTCTTCCACAACTAATAGGGGAAGTTTGCACGGCTCATATGGTAAGTGTCTCCAATACATTGCATAGCATTGTATGTTGCTGATGGACAACATATCATTCATATGCAGTAGAAACAGTGAAGGAGACAGCAATGAACCCTACTGGATACCATCATTAATGTTCATGCTATCAGAGCAACTACTATAACCACTACGGCTCATATCTGTTTGCCCATTCGCAGTTTTTCTTTAGGCAAAAATTCCCTAGTATGTTAGAAAAGCGCGAAGAGTCGCGTGAGTTAAGGATACAACTCAGGAGGACACTGTTCAGGTGCCACTGACTTTGTATACAGTCTGGCCCACTCGACTTATGAATCTCTGGAGAAAGGTCTATATGTTTCGGGCTTACCACGACTGGATTTGATGAGTTTCCAATATTTTGGCACAGTTGGATGCGCCATCTTTATGGGTGAACATTTTGATAACAACAGCGAAAGTTTAAAAAGTTAATCCAGAGAAATGGACACCTCCCGCTATTTTAAGTAGTTTTCCGGCATGGGCACCACCGCAAAACAGTAGAAAAGATGGTACAGTACCTTCGTCGTTCAAATTCGAGTTTGAGCGCCCAGTAAATCGGCTTTCTCTTTAGCCACATGGGTCAAGCCACCATCAGTTTTTTGCAGTGGTGGTAACGATGACTGGCAATGGTTTCCTTCGGTAGCATTGGCAAGCAACCAGAAAGCACGACTCCCAGATAAATAGTTCACAAGTTGCCAACTTATTTTCCGATTAATTGAAATTTTGCTGTGGCAGATTCTTACAGAACCCCGAGGCATCATTTATTGTTTCAAGGTACGGTCTAAACCTCATACGCAGTTTTTTGCTCTTTCGTGAATACGTTTTTACCGTTTGTTCCCTCTGCCGCCTACAAGTTATTGAAAGATAAGATTTCAAATTTAAAAATAAAAATATTTTCAAATTTCAATTACATAGTTCAAATGTTTTTAATTATTTAGAATAGTATGAATTTGGTTCGTGTAAATCTGCCATTATCACTGTTTGTAAGCCCTTGCGATTTCGAATTTTTTGCGGGTTTTGTTTATTTCACTGTTTAATTTTGTTCTTAACTCACGTATTTGTTCATTAGGGTGAGTTTTGTTTGACATAATGGCTTCAATTCATATAGATTGCTGTTTAACTGACGATTTTCTGGATCACGAAACTTCATTTTCAAATCAATCTAATTTTTAATACAAATATGTTTTTTGATCGGCTTACCCTTTTTATAATTTCACCCCTCGCCACTTATGAGCATATATCCTTACATATATTGGTGCGGCAACTGATTTAAGATCTCTCGAAATAACTATTTCTATTGTGGGATATTGCTCTAGAACTTTGTCCGTCGTCAAACTCAGGTGCGTGAAGAGTCGAGTTACGTCCGTATCACCGCTAAGAGACCTGTTAAGGAAGGTAAATATAATGTATATAAGGTGGCCACCATGATCTGCGCGCACCTACAATATTGAAAAGTCCATGTCTTCAAGGCTATGAAGGCGGCGACAGCAGATATCCTCACGGACGAACATACATACACCGGAACGTGCCGGTACTAGGCACATAGTGTAAAATTGTGCTCGAGTTCGAAGCTGGGTTAATGTAGGCATGATGTATGTATGTGCTGCTATGTTGAGGTTGTTTCCAAACTTTAATTCCACTTGTTTATATATCATTAAGGTGTCCAACAAACATACGATGCGCCTGATATTAGAAACGTTACCGTTACCATATAACACTAAGGGTTCTAAAAAATTACTTACGAAGATCTCGTTATTAAGATTTACAAATTGTTCGAACTAAACAAAAATGTAACAAATATCAAGTGGGCTCTTAAAAACAATATTACCGAGCTTAAAAAGTTTCTCAAACCTTTGTACTTTGTTCAAAAGTCCTTTAATTGTGTTGAGGATAACTTAGCAAGAACGTGTCCGAACTTGAAGTAATCTAAGTTGGAGAGTTCTTAGGGAATGTAGATAACTTAAATAAAATGTTGATTCTGTAAACTAAGAAGCAGTTGTTCTTAATTGAAACCTGAAACTTGAAAACTTGGTGTTTTGGAAAACAAATTATCCAAAGAAGAATACAACTATGACACTCAACAAACGTCAAATTAAAGTTTATTGCAGAAAAAGAATTTAATACAAAAATTAATAAAATAATGCGTATAAGTATATCGTCATGGTTTTTATTCCCCGATGGGGTTAACCAGGGGGACAACCTCTTTTTACCAACCACCATCCAGTGTATATGGACCAAGGTGATTATATATATGTCCCATTAATCAAAATACCAGCTTTATCCTATTAATACAATAAAGTCGAAAGTTTGTGAGTGTGTGACTGTGTTAGCGTGTGAGTGTGTATGTTTGTTACTTCTTCACGCTTCAACCACTGGACGGATCGGGATGAAACTTGGCATACATATTGGTCAGGTCCTAGAATAGCATATATTTTTATCCCGAACTTCCCGGGAATAACTATAACCGAACTTAAACGAACTATAGCGATAGCTACAGCTTGGTATAGCAAACTTCAATAGTGTAATTAAGAAGTAAATCACAGTCGCCGATAGCCGAATTTAGCGCGGGGTAATAAAGAAGTAAATCACAGTATCAACATTGAGATTAAATAAAGGAGGCCCACGCCGATAATTGGTTGTTTGTCACCTTCAACCACTGGATGGATCGGGAACCGCTCAACTGATTTAGATGAAATATGTCTGAGTCCCGGGGAAGGACATAGGCTATTTTTCATCCCGGAAAATTCAAAAGTTCCCGCGGGAATAACTATAACGTTTGTTACTTAATCCTGCTGCACTGAAAGCATTTAAATGAGCTGAAATTTTGCAAGTTAAAGATACGGAAAAGGACAAAGGCTACTTTTTATCCCGGGAAATTCAAAAGTTCCCGCGGAAGTAAATATAACCAAATTCCACGAACGAACCATAGCTGCAGCTATAGCTTGCTATGACAAACTCCTTTAGTATAATCAAGTAGTTGCCGTAAGAATCCTACGCCGTTAGCCAAATTTAGGGCAGGCGGAGCCACGGGCAAAGTCCAGTAGTACATAAGCGGTAAAATTAAAGACCATGAACAGGATAATTTTTCTTTGGCAATTTTAGACAAACTATAAAAATTGATGTACAAACTTGACAGAGAGCTCATTAGTAAAAAAATTTACGGGAGGAAACTATTCTCAAACAGCATTGTACGTGATTATTTGAGTTTCAAAGTGTGAAGATGAATTAAAAGTAGAGTTAGGCATTATTTCGAATAATTCCTCAGAACATAGCCCATTTTACAAGCAATAGAAAACACACACGCAAGCAATCTATCGCCTCAGACTTAAGGTTTGATATTGCTTGTGGTTTAGGATCGGCAACTACGTATGTAAAAAAATCTTGGAAGTCGAATACACTAACTTGTTATTGTCGTATCGATTTGAAACTCCACAGACGTATGTAATACCTCTGAAGATGTAATAATTTAGTCCCAACGAGCTGACCCGATGATGCATCCTAGTTACTAGACTATCGACTATCATTAAAAAAAACTAAGTAAGCCCAATTTTTTTCTATGATTCGTGTACATCATACTTAAGTAAAGTTAAATCCTAATAAGATCCTACTAATGTGATTAATTACTTTGACTTTTTTAGTTTCTAGGGTTCCGTACACGAAGAGTTTTTACAAAGCACTATTGCTGTCAAACAGATTTTACGGCTTAATGGTTGGAGCTACAGTCTTCAAATTTTCACAATTAATCCTAAATTGTTATTGATTCAAAGCCATATAAATTGTTAAAAAATATTTTTAAAAGTTGGGTGTAACAAAAAATTTAACCTACCGTATCGAGTGGGATATCGTTGGACTGCAGCACTGCTGGACATAGGCCTAACCTAACTTTCTCCACAGCGTGCTACTTGTGCTGCCTGTAACCAATGGCTCCCCGCTACCTTTACAAGGTCATCTTGCGGGGAGCCGTCCCACGCTGCGCTTTCCGGTTCATGGTTGCCACTCGAGAACCTTCTTCCCCCATCGGCCATCGGTTCTTAGAGCTGTGTGCTTTGCCCATTGCTACTTCAGTTTTGCAATTCGGTGAGCTAAGTCGGCGACTTTAGTTCCCCTACAGATTTCATCATTCCTGATTCGATCAAGTAGGTAAACTCCGAGCATAGCTCTTTCCATCGCCCGCTGAGCGACCTTGAGTTTTCGTATAAGGCCCATAGTTAGCGGCCACGTCTCAGTGCCGTAAGTCATCACTGGCAACACACACTGGTTGAGGACTTTTGTCTTCAAGTACTGGGGTATTAAGGACGACATAATAGTACGCAGTTTTCCGAACGCTGCCCAGCTGAGTTGGATTCGGCGATTAACCTCTTCCTCGAAATTGGACCTACCTAATCGAACAATGTGTCCCAGGTATACGTATTCGTCAACAACTTCAAGTGTAGAGTTCCTAACAGTTATTAGAGTGGGTGCTACATGGCCATTCGACATGAGTTTCGTCTTGTCCATTTTCATCCTGAGGCCCACTCGTTGGGTAGCCTTACTGAGGCTTTCGAGCATTGTGCCATGACCACCATTGATTACCAATATGTTGATCCAAATAAAGGGTTTCATACAAAATGTTCAATACGACAACATAAATTATATTCATAAATAATAAATAATAAACATTTTTTGACATTACACATAGTCCCGTCTAGCCCCAAAGTAAGCAAAGCTTATGTTATGGATACCAGACAACGGATACAAAATACAAATATTACTTATTTTTGTAAATACATACATATCATACATAAATATACCCAGACTTAAGACAAACACAAATGTATAATATCACATAAATGTTTGGCCACCGCGTAAATCGAACCCACATCGTCTGTACAGCAGCCAGCCACACCACCAACTAGGCTGCGAGGGAGTCTATGTGTGAAAAAATTGTCTTACAAACAATAATAATAAAATAAAATAAATTCAAGCGTTATTATTGTAGACCCAGTGTGTTACGCTTATAGGTACATATCAGCCTGTGCAACAAAAAGTGAAAGACGTGTGACAATATTAATATAATAAGCCGGGAGTACCTCCAAGCGGTAAAGGCGGTAACAGTTTAGCTGGCTACAAATCCCGGTAACGTAGCCTATCCGGTAACGCAGGGAAACAGCTATCTAGCAACCGTCTATTTATTGACTTTAGCTTAACCATAATAATTATCACGTGCGTCTGGATTTATTTTATTTCTAGTTATATTTTAGGTGATTGCTCATTTTTATTTCTGCTATTTCTGTATATTTTCCATACTCCTATTTGGCATGGTAGCCTACCCAGTAACGCAGGGTAGCAACCATCACGCAATCGTTTGTTTATTCACTTTAGTTTCACCATAATAATACGTGTGCCTGGGTAAATTCTATTTCAGATCATAGTTTAGGTAATTTCTCCTTTTTATTTCTGCTATTACTCTATATTTTGCTATTACACTATACTTTCACAAGAATCTCGTAAAGAGCTTATAAAAAGCATCAGTGAACGTACTAAGTATAAACGTGACAAAGAATCGCCATCTAACCGAATAAAACGATTTAAATAAATGCGTAAGCGTGCAAAGTGTTTAAGAACTGGTATCGCCATTATTAATTATAATTTATGAATTAAAAAGTTTTGGCTGAATTTAAAACTTGTAATTGCTCGCTTGTAGTGTGCGCGTAGTTCATATTTTGAACAGACAGCTTTTGTACATACTTGAAAGAATAGGCGTGTCATTACCGCCCGTGGGTTCTATGAACGCAATGAAACTTTGCCTAGAAGAAAGTAAAATTTACAAAGAAAAACCCCATGGAAGGAATGAGGTCTTAACACTCGCTTTGCCTGCACATAATGACACTGTTTACGAGTAAGAGTGATGAAATAGTCCTTGAAGTATATAATAAGTAAATAATAGATTTTACAATACCTACTTACCCACTTTTGTCTAGTCCATTAGGTAGTGGTAAATCGAAGTACGAAGTAGTAAAACGTTTTTAAAGTCTGTCAATAGCAGTGACATAAAATTGGTTCACAAAAAGGCTATACATAACATACAATTTTATTTTATCCATCTTAACACATGCGCGTTCTTTTGACGGAAGTAATAAATTGTGGTAAAGAGGTGTTGGAATGCGTCGGAAGCCATCATGGGAGAGCTTCCGCTTCTGATATACAAAATGGCAGCGCTAGTGTCAACATTTATTTCTTTGACTACATTGAAAGATTTTATAATCTTTATATACCTTTATATTTTTATAGTATAATATAAAATATAAAGGTTTGATTAACACAAAATTTTTCTATCACCCATTCATCACTCTAGGATTCCTACTCTAATATTAATATAGGTTGGCTTTAGTGGGGTAAAAAAAGTCTGAACTGAATGATGTAGGTGTATGTTTATTATAAGGTTGTGTACACTATACTGTCGTACACTTTAGATTGTCGTTTTTTTAGTATATGAATACTCAAAAAGAGCTATCAAATTGAAACGGAAATCAACGATAGCCAACCGGACATGCTGAATTAAAGCTATCGGAAACGGAAATAGAGGTAGAGGTAAAGGTAGAGTTATTAACTCAAGTACTCAATCCATACCTACATATCTCTCTATATGAATATTAAAGATGCGAAAGTGCCTCTGCCTGTTTGTTTGTTATCTTTTTAAGGCTAAATGGCTAAACTTGGGAAAGGACATTTGCTTCTTAAAAACGTCAAGTGTGAGTGGGATCAGCACACAGAGGGCTAAGAGGAATTGGGGTTAACCACTGAGCTAAAAATATAAGGGATAGGGAAGGACATAGCTTCTTAGAAAATCGTCAATTGTGAGAAGGAAGAGAGGTAATAAGAATTCGGTTGAACCCCTGAGCCGATTTTGATAAAATTTTGTATACTGATAACCTATACATAGGACATTGGTATACTTATTGTTAGTTTATCTAAATAAATAATTATATACACTAAAAAAAGGAGAAAAAGAGATAGCTTAAACAGAGTGAGAGAATAAGAGTAAGAGTGGCATAGACTACTTTTTAATTAAGAGTTCTCATGGGATTTTCTTTCGCATTATCCAAATATTTTATTCCATAACACCATAATCGAACAGTCAAATGCCTACATTGTAAAAAATATAAAGCTAAAAGGATATAAAAAGATAAATATTACTTTTTATTCCAATCGAGAATTACCACGGTTTTTTTTTTCATATTCCGAACGGAGCTGTTTTGGCACAGACACAGCTGAAAAGATTGATACTTTTAGGATTTTATATACTGATCGATAGCTCCCACGGAAATAGTTTTTTCAACACTATTCCTTCTCCTTCTTTAAGTTTGGGTGGGCGTAGTATATAAATCTGCTTTAGGGACTTATTTTTTACTTTTTCCATAGGCAGGTCCATATGCTACGGTCACTGCTCAAAATCAGGCGGGCCGTATGCTTGTTTGCTATTTTAGTGGTATAAAAAAAAGGAAACTATAACCAATATTTAATATTGTAGAGTTTCCTATTATTCAACCTCATTAAACTTGTATAGACAGTCAATTAATCAAAGTAATCTGACTCCAGTTCCGTTACGTTGGCATTACTTATTTCCGGTACAGCGGAGAAGGGAGGGAAAAGGGCTGACGGCTAATTGCTTTCTGAAAGTCCTCTTATTTTTCATTAAGACAAGCTTTTATGTTGAGGCAAGGTAAGAAGCCATCTGTTATAAAACATTGTTTCCCACCCTAGAAAGGGAAAAAATGTTGCGGTCTTGTAATACTTTTTTTTTAACAATTGCGTTGAATACGGACCAAATTAAACAGATTAATATTAAAGGTTCCGCACCTCAAAAGAAAAAACTAAACTCTTATAGGATCACTTTGTTGTCCACCCGTCCGTCTGGCCGTCTGTCAAGACCCTTTTTCTTAGGAACGCGTAGAGGTATCAAGCTGAAATTATTACCAAATAATTAGGTCTGTAACCCCTTTGAGCAGTGAAAAAATCAAACTTTTAAGTCAATGCTATCAAAAGATACGGCCGTATATGCTACTTTTATATTTTGATGCTCGCAATAAGGCAATCAAAACCTATAGGGTACTTCCCGTTGACCTAGAATCACGAAATTAGTCAAGAAACAATGCCATCGAACAAAAATCAACATACAGTATATTTGTAGTTTCATCACCAAAAAACATTGCAGCTGTTAAACTAACTGCGACCTATGTCGACAAAGTGAAGTTTATCTTTTCGTTAGAGCAATGTACCAATATCAGTACTTAATTAGTTGCCTAATAATTATTCTGATGAATGTAGCTGTACATAACCTAACTGTTTATACTGTTTTACACACTTATTGTAATTTTACGGTATAAGTCTTCCATTAAAAAGATAAGTCCCGTGATGAACGAACTATTTAAATACCTACATGTTTGTACCGAACCCTCTTGGTGCTCGAGTTTGAGTCGCACTTGACTGGGTTTTGTTGTCAATAGAACGATCGAACGCGTGCATAAAATACAATATACCGCATTCAACGCGCTTAATGCTTTTCAACAAACCATGGCCTCATATTGTAGGGTTTACTATAGGTACTAGTTCATTAAACTTGTACAGACAAGTCAATTAATCAACTCAATACAGTTTCCCGACGTTGGCAACACTGATTTCCGGTAGAGCAAAGAGGAAACAGAGAGAGGCTTAAGCTAGGCTAATGGCTCCGGAAATGTCCCTTCATTTTTCAAACAAGCTTTGTTTAATAATAGTATGGTAGCTGGAGCGCGTGACAGTAAGTGTCTCGTTAAAAAATGAATGTTTTATATCGAGAGGAACCCTAATAGTTATGGCTTATCGCTATGACTATGGAACCCTAAAAAACTCTTAGGTTTTGTTTGTATACAGCATGCAACATAATAGGGGTAGGGACTTTAAGCCAGCATGACTAGAGAGCCTAAGAAGTATGTAAATATTTAGCAAAGTGATTATTTTACACAAAAATGGTTTTTTTTTGTAACAAAACAGGAAGTAAGATTCCTGAAACCCGCTGTAGAGTTCACCATGTAATTGGTTACACTGGTTAGGTTACACAGTATCTATCTATTTGGGTGGATGAGCTCATGGCCCATGCAGTTACATTCATCTCTTGAAAATGATATAAACAGGTTAGCAACGTCTGGCGTGATCAATACCTGGATGGGTGACGAGCTACAGTCGAGTTGCTACTAACTGGACCTGCGTGGTGGATTATGATCTAAGTCTCCTTCTTCAAGAAGTAAGAAGTGAACTGTTAATACATAAGTTTAGTTTACAATAGGTATTTTACTTTAAGTATTTACATAATCTAAGTCTTTCAACAGAACATGTTTCAAATAAAAACTTGAAATCTAAACAATGTTTTAAACATTGGTACCACAGAGAACTTGCCTCGCTATTGTACTAGAATATATCTATTGTCCTTCTAAAGCCTGTGTTTGTTTTGTTAATTAATAAGTAATTTCAACTTCAATGGCTTTATTTTCGTTTCCTTTGTACCCTGGCAATTCTTAGCAGCAATAAGCTTAGGTAATTTAAAACTTGTCGTTTTTAGGGTTTCTTACCTACAAAACTATCAAAAACTAACCCGTGTGTTGAGACTTCGACTTTTATCTGTTTACCTAAATGTCTCAGTTTTTCTTTCAAACAATTACAACCGCTTTAAAATTTTCAATATTTAACTTTCAGATACTAATAGCAGCCAACTAGCACCGTCATTAGGTATTTTTGATTTCCTCTTCGTTACAAGGTGCATTTTAAAAAGGGAGGTATTAAAATAATACAAACAGAAATTAGAAAAATACTCTGAAAGCCTTAAACAGGCGTTGCTGTGAAAAGCCAAAACCAAAGTCAACATATTGAAATGGTGTGAACTTACATGAACACTAGTGATCAAACATCCAAGGTCAGAAGGTCAGGTCAGAAAAGTTTATTGTACCCAGCTTTAAGGTTGAGGGAAGCTTTAAAATTGTTTAACGCCTGACTGCCATTTAAAAAATCTGGTTTATATGCAAATTCTTTTGATAAAATAGTAATCTGCAATTACTATATAATTATCGTTTGTGTATTAAGTTCATTCGCTTTTCCGAACTAGTGCGGAAAAAAAATAGTGTTATCACTAGTGCGCAATTTAAACTATAGTCTGTTTTATTGCCTTTAGTCAAAGTCAAACTTTTTATTCAAATTAGGTTTTTAATTTGGAACGTCAAAGTTATTAAACACAATTTTTGAAATCCGGTTGATGTTGATTTCTGTCGAGAAGCATCCGTCAAGAAACTTGATTGTTACTATTTTAAAAAAAATATTTGGTTAACAAACTTCGAATAACCAGAAAATATTTTAAATAAACTTTGAAGGTCACACTTTTCAAGCAACTTTATGTATAAATAATATATGTTACACTACTCATGCTTGAAATAACGTGTTTACAGAGACTTTCTTGCCTTTTCTATTCAAAAGCTGACGAATCAATTAAATAGCTTCTTTTTATTTGGTACAGTGCCATCTGTGATTATAAAAGCGAACCAATTTCAGTTTGAAAAAATTACTCACTATTTTTAAACAACAGAAAAACACAACCATAGCTTGTAATTATTCAGTACAGCGCCATCTATGTTTATAAAAGTGAATTAATATTTGTTAAGTAAATTAAATCTTCAATTAATTATATTCTATTATCCTCGCATTTGTAGTGTAAAGCACTATGTATCACTCGGGATGAAAGACGATTCCCACCTCGTGTATTTTAAGGCCCTCAGCTGCGCTTCGGGCCTCAAAAATACGACACAAAAATAAGCTTTAGTGAATATTTGTGCAGGGCAGTACTTTGTGATGGGATTCCTTATACCACACGACATTGATCGAAGGAGTACCGTATGGGGTTCTTCAAGAAAGAAGGTATTGGATTTTTGAAGGGTCGGCAACGCCCAGGTGTTACAAGCGTCCATAGGCTTCGGTGACCGCTTACCATCAGGCGGACCGTATGCTAGTTTGTCACCTTAGTGGTGTTAAAAAAAAAAAAAAACCTTGGCAAACTTATTAAAAACCGGGTCTTCGCGCAACAGCAATCGTATTTCCAAATACCTATGTGTGTATTCGCTTGGGTCTTATATTTCCTCTTAACTTATTTTTATTTTTTTCTAAATTAGTGGAATTAATAGATTTTATGACCAGTTTTAAGTTAAATTTCCTTTTTATTTTTTATTGATAAAATTAAACATTTTATAAGTAAATTAGTAGATTGTGTAAAATCGTATCGTATCCATTCCGGCTACAGTAAACGACATTGTATCGATCTCTGTTTTAATTAGTGAAGAATGCCGTGCTCTGTGATGGCGACCGACGATGAATGGTATCACGTTTGAAATAAAGTGGCTTTCACGAGTGGTTTATAGTGTGGTGTATGTCTTTGTGTAAATTGAAGCGGTCCTTCTATTGATATTGTAACAAAGCTAATGAAAAATTGAAAAAGCGTATTTTGATAAAAATATAAATTAAATAACTAAATTACCTAAATTCGTTCAGCCACTGGGTAAGCAGGACTTTTTTCAGGCTGTGAGAATTGTCGACGATCTCAACTCACTTACCGTATCGAGCCCTTAAGTCTGAGGAGAGACTTTGCCTCCCTGTGTGTGTTCTACCGCTTGTACAATGGGTTGTGTTCTGAGGAATTGTTCGAATGATGCCCACGGCTACTTTCTACCATCGCACCGCTCGCCATCGGCAGGGAATTCATTCTCACACTTTAGAACCTAAATGGTCGCGTACAGTGCGGTTTCAGAGAAACTTCCTCCCGCGAACGCTTAAGTTGTGGAATGAGCTCCCTGCCAAGGTTCTCTGCAAGGACTACAGTATGGAGTTCTTCAAGAAAGAAGTTATTAGATTTCTGAAGGGTCGGCAACGCGCAAGTGATACCCCTGGTGTTGCAAGCGTCCATAGGCTACGGTGACCGCTTACCATCAGGCGGGCCGTAAGCTTGTTTGCCACCTTAGTGGTGTTAAAAAAAAAAAAAAACCTTGGCAAACTTATTAAAAACCGGGTCTTCGCGCAACAGCAATCGTATTTCCAAATACCTATGTGTGTATTCGCTTGGGTCTTATATTTCCTCTTAACTTATTTTTATTTTTTTCTAAATTAGTGGAATTAATAGATTTTATGACCAGTTTTAAGTTAAATTTCCTTTTTATTTTTTATTGATAAAATTAAACATTTTATAAGTAAATTAGTAGATTGTGTAAAATCGTATCGTATCCATTCCGGCTACAGTAAACGACATTGTATCGATCTCTGTTTTAATTAGTGAAGAATGCCGTGCTCTGTGATGGCGACCGACGATGAATGGTATCACGTTTGAAATAAAGTGGCTTTCACGAGTGGTTTATAGTGTGGTGTATGTCTTTGTGTAAATTGAAGCGGTCCTTCTATTGATATTGTAACAAAGCTAATGAAAAATTGAAAAAGCGTATTTTGATAAAAATATAAATTAAATAACTAAATTACCTAAATTCGTTCAGCCACTGGGTAAGCAGGACTTTTTTCAGGCTGTGAGAATTGTCGACGATCTCAACTCACTTACCGTATCGAGCCCTTAAGTCTGAGGAGAGACTTTGCCTCCCTGTGTGTTCTACCGCTTGTACAATGGGTTGTGTTCTGAGGAATTGTTCGAATGATGCCCACGGCTACTTTCTACCATCGCACCGCTCGCCATCGGCAGAGAATTCATTCTCACACTTTAGAACCGAAACGGTCGCGTACAGTGCAATTTCAGAGAATTTTCCTCCCGCGAACGCTTGGGTTGTGGAATGAGCTCCCTGCCAAGGTTTACTCCAAGGACTACAGTATGGGGTTCTTCAAGAAAGAAGTTTTGACGGCAACGCGCGAGTGATACCCCTGGTGTTGTAAGCGTCCATAGGCTACGGTGATCGTTTGAAATAATAGATTTTATTATTAATTAGTAACACAATACATTTTGAGCATTGCTATACACAACAATTTTGGGCATTCCCATACGCTACAAATACTTTACATACATAATGACGAAGATAATTTTAAGCGGCGTTGTGCACTTTTTTGTGATGGGTAAAAAATGTTAAACTCTATAGGACGAATAAAAAGTAAAAGGAAATTGGGTTGATGAAAAGATGAAAGTGCGGATTACACGTGTTAAAATGTTATATCCAGGTTGTATGTTTTGAAGTGAAAACCTTCAAAATAGAACAAATCATAGAAAATTCGTAAGATGGAACTCGCGTCAGATTAATTTACATTAGGTTAGTTTATTATTTTTATTATATTATGGCGATTATGAGTAGTACAGGGAGGTTGGATATGGGATTTTTAATTCTATGACAGATTGAGATGTCAAATATACTACGTCAAAAAAGTAAATAAACAAACATTATTATTTATGACTAGCTTTTGCCAGCGGCTTCGCTCGCCCTAACTTTGGTTATCGGCATAGGATTCTTACGGCAAATCCTCAATTATAAAAAAAAAACACAGAAGGTAAAATATTTTTAAATAATACGTACCGCCCTTCCCCTTTATGACTACCCGCCAGCCACGCACATCATAAATGCGCGCAATACTCGATAATTATTTTGCTGCCACGTTATTTTAAATCTGCGATATCTCCTAAGATATTCATTGAAATCGAATGATGAACAGGGCAATTTTGTTTTAAATTAAATGCTTGTGATGAATAACGTATTTATTTGGATAAAGATTAATGTCATGTTTATAAAAACACCTTCACAAATAATGCATTATTTTAGAACAAATATGGTAAGCATAAAAAAGGTTATAGTGAGCCAACCTTAAAATATAGACACATGCTGTCGCGGACTTTTTGTTAGAACTTGTATAGGGGAACAATTCTGTCATACATGATTTTTGCGGAACTTTAACCGTTTACGCAGCGCACGCAGCGGGAGCTCTAAAAGGATAAAAAAAACCCGATTTTGAAACATTTTTCATTAGTGCTCCGCTCCTATTTGTGTTAGCGTGATGATATATAGCCTATAGCCTTCCTCGATAAATGGGCTATCCAACACAGAAAGATTTTTTAAAATCCGACAAGTAGTTCCTGAGATTAGCGCGTTCAAACAAACAAACTCTGCAGCTTTATATATTAACTAGAGTTTAAATATTTCGCTCGCTGCATAAGCAGCTCGCGTGGTCTTTGTGGTATAAACACCTCATACATAATTTTCACCTACGGAGACTACCACTGGGAATATAATATTCTGTATTATAACATCACTATGGCGGCCATCTTTATAATTTAGAAAATCAAAACAATTACTCAATATTTAATATCAGCGACCCCGAAAACCCCCGGATGCAAAGTTTCAGCCGGTTCGGTCAACAAATTTTTTCGCCGCCATTTTGAATCCGCCATCTTTTTCTGTCAGACCGTAGTTCTTGTTGCCTTTTACAATATTTGTTCGATTACCCCCTTTCTATATCAAATCGTTTTTGAGATAAAATAATGTTTTGCATGGGCGGCCATGTTGTTTTGGGCCATTTTAAAATTTCTTAAAGTTTTTTATACTCACGCGGCACATCGCAATTTAGAAAATCAAAAGAATTACTCAATATTTAATATCAGCGACCCCGAAAACCCCCGGGTGCAAAGTTTCAGCTGAATCGGTGAACAACTTTTCCCCCCCGCCATTTTGAATCCGCCATCTTGAATTTTTTTTTCCTCCAGGCAGTTGCTCCTCATTGCCTTTTACAATATTTATTCGAGCACCCCTCATTTCGATCAAACCCCCCATACATCATTTTCACTTCCGGAGACTCCTTCTGGGAGACTAAAAGGCTTTAATAAATCATCACTATGGCAGCCATCTTGAAATTTTGGAAAACCAAAAATCCGACTGAAGTTTTGGTATCAGTGACCCCGAAAAGCCCCAGATGTAAAATTTCAGGCGGATCAGTGCACAAATGTTTTTGACCGCCATTTTGAATTCGCCATCTTGAATTTTTTTTCCCTCCTCATTGCCTTTTACAATATTTGTTTGAGTACCACTCTTCTATAGCAAATCGTTTATAAGATATCCTTGATTGTATCAAATTTTTTGTATGGCGGCCATGTTGTTTTTCGCCATTTTAAATATCTTGTAGTTTTATAATACTCACGGCACCATTCTGATCAAACCCCCCATACATCATTTTCACTTCTGTATAAAAGAATGTTTTTGAAAGGGGTCCTTAAAGTTCGCAATAGCAATGTCGGTTGTGTTTCCTGACACTAGTAGTTCATTTCTAACAGTTTTTAAGGTCTTTTATATGTCTTGATAGGAACAATCGTCAAAGTGCTTTACTTTGGTAAATAGTAAATAAACGATTTTGTTATTTATCTCGAATCTTTTAAATGAATGTAGTTGTCTTTCAGTGTTTAGAAAGTCGTCAGGGTTTTGGAATTTTTCTAGGATTTCGGTTAAATAAGGGTAGGGATTAGGATTATTTTACAGTTGTCATGAGGTTTTCGTTATGTTCTTTCAGGTTGGTGTTAAACGTTTTATTTTATCAAGCGTCGCTTTTAGGAAGTCTGCGTATTCGTCGTGGTTGAGCTCAGCGGTAAGTACTAGGTCTTGTATTTCAGGAGTAGGAGGTATTCCTGGAAAATCTTGATAAGGTAAGTCGTTTGTCGGGTTTTCAGTGTTAGTTATAGGGTTTTGGATGGGTAAGTCGCCGGAAATACTTGTTGTGGGATTATTATTAAGTAGTTCTAGAATTTCGTAGTTTGGAAGGGTCAGTGGGTCGTCAGGGATTGGTATGTCTAGTGGACTAAAGTCAATATTTGGTTGGTCATGGAGTGGACTTAGGCTTAAGGGACCGAGGTCTGTTAGTTGGTCGTCAGGATTTTGAGGATAAATAGGGTATACTGGGAATCTGTAAAGGGCATCTGCAGCCGTTTCGTATTCGTATTCTTCCAATTTTAAGCGCCACCTTTGTAATTTGCTGCTTGGGTCACGGTGGTTAAATAGCCACTTGAGAGGACGGTGATCAGTGATGATATGGAATTTTCGCCCATAGAGGTAGGGTCGAAAGGTTTTGCAACCAAATATTATAGCTAATAATTCTTTTTCAGTGGTGCTGTAGTTGCACTCACTTTTATTGAGAGTTCGTGAAGCGAAGGCTATGGGTCGGTCTTATCCAATTTGGCCCTAGGATAAAATGGCGCCAACGGCGTAGTTTGATGAGTCACATGTGAGAATGAATGGTTGAGTTAAGTCGGGATAAATAAGTACTGGAGCCGAGGTTAGTTTATGTTTCAATTCATCGAAAGTGACTTGTTGTGAATTTTCCCATTTAAAATCTACATCTTTTTTCAAAAGGGACGTCAGAGGTTTGGAAATTTTCGAGAAATCAGGAATAAACCTTCGATAATAGGAAACGAGGGCGAGGAATGACTTGACGTCTTTGGGAGATTTAGAAGTTGGGAATTCAGTGACGGCATTGATTTTGTCGGGATTTGGTTTTACGCCCTCTTCGGTGATAATATGACCGAGATAGGCGACTTCACGCCTTAGAAATTCACGCTTATTCGGCTGCAGTTTGAGGTTGTAACTTCGAAGTCTTTCAAATATACAAGATAAGTTTTTAATATGTGATGGGAGGTCGTAACTATAGATAACGATGTCTTCTAAGTACACGAAACAGCGGATTCCTTGCAGGCCAGATAGAGCCGTGTTCATCAGTCTCTGGAATGTTGACGGTGCATTTTTGAGGCCAAAGGGCATCCTCGTAAACTGAAATTGGCCCTGAGGAGCTTGGAAAGAGATTTTAGGCGCATCATCTTTGTTGATGGGGATTTGGTGAAAGCCAGAAGCGAGATCAAGAGTTGAGAAATATTTGTTATCACCAAGTTGGTCGAGGATTTCGGGAATCTGGGGAATAGGATAGGTGTCACCAATCGTGATAACATTCAGTTTCCTATAGTCTATAACGACATGCCATTTTCATTCTCCTGACGCGTCTAGTTTCTTTGGAACTATCCAAATTGGTAAGGACCATGAGGATACAGAGGGTTCTATGATACCCTACACTTCTAGTCTACCTTGAGCTAGCATTTGGTCTAGTTGCTTTTTGATTTCATCTTTGTGGACTTCGGGGAAACGGTAGGATTTCACGTGAATAGGATTGTCGGTAGAGGTTTTGATGTCGTGTTGCATAAACGTAGTATGAGTCAGTTGGTCTTTTGGAAGATGAAAAATATCAGAACATATCTGGTACAGTAGTCTGATTCTTCGTTGTTGAGGTGAGAAGTCCTTAACATAGTTAAAACTTCTTGGGTGCGCAAATAAGAGTCGCCAGTTCTGTAGTTTTGAGTATCATTGACATTGAAACAGTGTACGGGTTCAAGATCTTGTGTTGATTTGACAGGTATAAGAGTAAGTTGAAGATTGGAACTTATGGTTATTGGGGATTCTGATAGATTTACAACAGAAATATTTATCCTATTGTTGGTTTTAACTCTGACTAAACAATTTGCAAATAGTCCAAGAGTTTCAGTGCATTCTTTTACAGGGTCCATACCTTTCAATTTGATTGGCTCATTGGTAATTGAAGGACTTTTATTTATACATGATTGTTTTAACAGACTGGCAGAGGATCCAGAGTCGACTAGCAGTGATAACGGTGTATTCGATACTGAAGTGGATATCAAAATGTAAGGTAGTAGAGTTTTAGTAGGATTGCTAGTAATTTCGTTAATATCTGCATCAATTTTGTTTCTGAGATTGGTATTGGCAGAATTTACTGAACTAGAAGATTTTATGAATTCAGAAGGATTAGAAGTGTTGAATTGGTAGGGTTTAATGTTCATAGTATTTCTTTCATTCGGTGAAGTAGTAGATATGGCGGATGTAGTTATGGTGTTTGATGGTTTGCTATTTGGAGTAGTTTGTCTGGACTCAGTAGCAAAGGATACGGTGAGATTATTTTTTTTGTGTATTCTAGTAGGTATAGCAGATACAGCGGATTCAGCGGATGTAGTAGATACAGTGGATACAGAGGATGCAGTGGATACAGAGGATGCAGTGGATACAGAGGGTGTAGTGGATACAGAGGATGCAGTAGATACAGAGGATGCAGTGGATACAGAGGATACCGTGGATACAGAGGATGCAGTGGATACAGAGGATACAGTGGATAAAGTGACGGGATTTGACGGCAACCCATGTCGCGGAGCCGGTTTTATTTTGGTAACAATGTCAGTTTGGAATAATTTATCTTTGGATTCTTTTGGAAATCTAGTATAAACAATATGATGGTTTTGGTGCATGAGTTTAGGAACAGTGTTTGATTTAGAACAATTACCGGTTTTAGCAATCGGTTGTCCCGCACGACACCGAGTCGAGACATCTATTAGTTTTTGTTTCTTCGTAAGATTCTTGTGTGTCATCGTGAGTTTCATAAGGTTCTTCTTGAGGCGGTGAATCATGAATCATATTTATACGTTGCATATCTCGAGGCCTATACCCGGAAGGGGAGGCTTGGTTTGAGTTAGGAAAACGATTTTTAAAATTATTATTTTATTCCCGTATTCTGCAGTTTTCTATGGTGAGCCAGGGAATTTACAATATCGACATACAATATCGTTTTTATTTTTTAGGTAATCATTATTTTTATAATTAAAACGTACAGGTTGGATTGGGTTTACATAGGCTCCATGTGGACTGTGTTTTCCACGGAAATTTTCTTGTTGGTTGAAAGAACGGCTGTGATAATCACCTTTGCTAGACGAAAATGGCGCTGTTTTCTTAATAGAAGCTGGTAACATTTTTTCTTCTGACACAGCTATATTTATGGCATTGTTGAGGCTGGCGGGCTCGCGACACCTCACAATAGTTGATAATGTAGGATTTAGGCCTGTGAAATATGTACGGAGCTAAGTCCTCTATAGTTCTGGTTTCTCAACTTTTAAAGCGAACTGGCTGACCGATTCATTATGTAGCTGTTTACATTCTTGTAAATCTGAAAGTAGGAGTGTAGTGTCTACGCTCTCCAAATTGTGCTTTTAAAAAATCCTCTAATTGACTCCAAACGTCAAAATCTTTGATTGCGCAAGCCGCTTGGGCTCTGCCTTCTAATTTGCTAAGAATAAACGTGACCAGATGAGGATGAGCCTCCTTCGTTTTTCGACATTATTATTTATTTATATTAAAATATGTTAATTGCACTAATAAAGCAATTAAAATAAAACAAATTGTCTTACTGAACCCTAAAAGTAAATAAATCTAGATACATTAGACAATAACTAAAGACTCACAGGACGCAGAACGCGTAGGCGTATGCGATTAGGAGCATGCTGGCCGGTGCACGACGATAAGGTGTACCACGGTGTGGTCCGGTGAGATACAGTGATATATATATCGAGTTGTAGAGATGTTATTTAGAATATGAAGTAATGTATGTTGAGTTGTTCTTCTTGCATATTAATGTTTCTTTGTTTATGTAGACTACGGGGTATGGTTAGTATATTCTGGTTACAGTCAATTTCTATTTTCCACTTTTTCAGGATATAGCAGGTATATATTAATAGTTTATTTACAGGATACAGAGTCACTTCACTTCTTCAGGATATAGCAGGTATGTATTAATAGTTTATATACAGGATACAGAGTCACTTCACTTTTTCAGGAAATAGCATTTATTTTTGTTCAGAGACGTACCGGGACCTTTTTAGATCCTTTTAGCTGCCACCATAAATGTTATATGGATTTCGAAAACTTGGTTTTTAAAAAAAGGAATTAAATAGAACTAGAAAAAAGGATTTTGAATAATGTTTAATTTAATAGTTCTTAATATTAATCGATAACAATTAATAATTTTGGATCCGTTGGCAGCCGCGTCGGGAGATGGGACAAGACTGTCTTACTAAACTTGTAATTTAATAGGAGTTAGTCATAAATGCTGACTCAGGCTTCTAATACAGTAAGTATCTACATATGTGCTAGGGGTATAACAGTACGTAAACTTTTCTACTACCTGAAAGCCCAATAAAGTATTAAAAAAATATGTAGGTAGAAAAAATTAACATGTTCTCCTGCCAGAATTTCTGTCTTTTATTAAAATGAATGATCATGCCACGCGGCGTGAATGAAAATGTAACTTTTAATTGCAGGTAGAAGAAAAAAGATATTGAATAAAGATTTCAAATATTGAAAAAGATATAAATGATGCTAAAGCAAAATAGCCAAATTTTTATATAATAATATAATTACGTGGATAAAAGTTGCCTAATTACCTAGACTCAAAAAAATACATTTTTTTTTATTTTTGCTCTGTTGTAAAAACGGTAGTACTTACAAGCTTCAAACTGAAAACAATAATCGTGTATCATATATAGTAAAACAATATCGAATAAAAACCGGTCATGTGCGAATCGGACTCATACATTCTGTTGGGGCACGGAACCCTCGATGCGCGAGTACGTTTCGCACTTGATCAGTTTTTTAATATTATCTTATTATACTTGGCATGTGGTAGATATAACACTCTTGCACTCGGGTAATTTTAAACAAACAAACTTTTCTCAGATTAATAATTTTATTAAGAACAAGGAAAATAAATATTGTTTCTTGTTTTCCTGTTAACAAATCTCAATGGACTTCATGAACGCTGTTTCTTATTTCATGTCTCCAGCCTACTCTTTTGTGATTTTTTGATTTGCACAATTGTTATTATTTTTATATTGTATAGCCTTTTGTTTGTAAACGTCTGAAAAAATGTTTTTTTCTTTTGTAATGTTTTAAGTAGCCATTTTTACTTCGGTATCAAATTTATCAAATTCGTATAACGGCATTTGACTTTAATTTTTTTTTTATTTATTCAATGTAGTTTTACAGTTTTCAAATAATTTAATAAATAATAAAATTATACTAAATCACAGTTACTCTACGTCTACACTCCTACGAAATCATAGGTATGCTACGTCTGCATCTCTGCGAAATTTTAGTTACGCAACGTCTACACTTCTACGAAATCGTAGGTATGCTACGTCTGCATCTCTACGAAATCATAGTACTCTACGTCTATACTTTTACGAGTTCGTAATCACTGTACGTCCTAGCCTCTACGAGATCCTATGTTATTCTACCTACACCTCCACGAGATCGTAGTAACTCTACGCCTACACCTCTTCAACATCATATTCACTCTACATGATCGTAGTTTCTACACTTCTACACCTTCATTCTATATACGATAATTTATAAAAACTAAACCTTCAATTATCAGTCTTTGTAAGGGGTTTAATTTATGGGTGAGTGAGAATTTCACGTATAAGCTATTAGTTTAGTTAGTTCGTCAAATAACAATTCTGACTTTGAGTTTAAATTACAAGTTTCTTTATTACGTACTTTAAGCCGATGGGTCTTAAAAGAATATCACATGAAGCCCCCATGGCACATCCTCATCGGAACACTGTTTTACTGTAATATTTTATTGGGACTTACTACTGCACATTTTATTTTGCTTCCGTTAGTTCGACACACCTACATGCACCGCGGTCACGGGTGGATATTGTTATTCATCTATTTTCAACCCACTTGCTCATAAAGCAGCCTATACTGTACCGTTTTTAGTTTATTAATAGCGTCTATTACGTACTTGTGCAGTTATGACTATTACTGCTCAAGTGCCTGTTACTTTACAGGTGTTTTTAAATTTTCCTAAGATGTGGATGTGGAACTATAAGTTCCTATTTTTAAAAAAATATTTTCAACGTGTTTGTTAAAACTATTAGATTCCATTAAAAATCAACTACTTACAACATTTCAACACAAATGTTTGTAATAACTGTGCTTCAAGTGTGTTAAAAACAGTCGTATTTTAATTACTCGTGAACTCTGCTCTATACTCTCTTGGCTGAATAACGCCCGAATATTTCGAAGAATGCACTCAAATCCTACTAATATTATAAATGTGAAAGTATGTTTGTATGGATGGATGTTTGTTACTCAATAACGCTTCAACCACTGGACGAATCGTGATAAAACTTGGCACACCTATAGATTAGGTCCTGGAATAGCACATAGGGTCCCTTTTTATTCCGAAAAATTCCCGCGGTAATAACTATAACCGAGTTTAAACGAACTATAGCTATAGATACAGCTTGATATAGCAAACTTCATTAGTGTAATTAAGGAGTAACTCACATTAATACTGTGATTAAATAAAGGAGTCCCACGCCGATAACCGAATTTAGGGCAGGCGAAGCCACTGGCAAAGTCTAGTATTAACTAATTTGAAGACAACGGTTGCGATATAAGCGAAACGACGACTAAGACGTTAAATTGTGACAATTTTAACTGAGTTGTGCAAAACTCCTTGTTCCCCAAAATCTTGAAACCTGTCATTTTATGATTACCTTGTATGCTATCGCTACTCAGCATATGTCAAGTTTGATTTACGCGGCGAAGTTACAAAGTTAACAAAGGCGTGTGACGGGTGAACAGATGCAATGTTTACTTTGTAGTATTAGCAAAATAAGGACATAAATTAAAACATAAATAGTATAGGGGTTCAATTTATGGGTTAATTACTTTGTAGCGAACCATATCGTACCGTTACAAGCAAGGCTGCCTTCACAGTTCAGTATATAAAGAAACCGAAGTACAAGTTCAGTGGACCACGGCGGTCCCCAGGCATAACACCTCGCCTGGCAGGAGATCTCCTCTTTGCCGCCGCTCCACAAATAAAAATTCTGACTTTGAGTTTAAATTACAAGTTTCTTTATTACGTACTGTAAGCCGATGGGTCTTAAAAGAGTATCACATGAAGCCCCCATGGCATATCCACTTTGGAACACTGCTGTTATACTGTAAGATTTTAACATGGTATGTTATTTTCGGTTCTTACACACAACAAATATGTTTTACAATGTATACTTGACGTTTTCGTGTTTTTCTGACCTGTTTACTTAAAGGGAAAGAAGTAAATTGCAAATCAGTTCTTAATAAAGCAATTACAATTTTGCAACGTAACTATTATTTAATTAAAGAGTTGTTAAAATTAGGCTGAGATGCACCAACTAACTTTGACGTTAATCAGAAGTCAAAAATAAGAGATTGCAAGTAAATTTGCGTAGTCAGATATTTTAAGTTAACCAGCTAGTGGTTTGCTAAACTTTAACGGGCCGCTTAAGTTTTTAACTGGTTAACATCAAAGTTAGTTGGTGCAACCCAGCCTAAATGATTAAAAGTTCTTTTAATGACTCAAAAAATATAAAAAATAAACTATAATCACTAGTTACCTAATCAAGAACACAGTGTGCAATGATTTAATTCAAGACTTTACGCAGTTATAGCGTAAATATTTAGAAAAGTTCTCCCATTCAGTATATACAACATATTGAGGTAGGGCACTGCAAGTACTCGCTCGAATAAGCCACCCAAACAACTAAAGCAGGGCATAGCGAGTACTTGCTCGAATGAGCGGCCCGAACTGGGGAAGTACCTCCACCTTACAGAAAACCGCGGCCATAATAACACTAACATTGAGTAGTGTTGTGTTCCTGGCGGTGAGTAAGGTTGCCAGAGCTCTTCGAGGATTCGCTGCGCGGACAGCGGAGGACCGGCGGCGCTTGTTGCTGTCATGCTCGGCGTAGACGCGGCGTGCTGGTTCGGCGGTCAGGGAGACCTGATGAAACGGCTGACCGCTGGCCGCCCGCAGGTTGAACGGGATCCCGAACCCAGGGATCACTTAATCTCCGCCCTGGGAGGCTGATTCGCCAGCCTGTGTAAAGTATCTGAAGTGGTAGTCGTGCCGGAGAAGGAGACCGGAGTGGACCCGGCTACTACAACAGAGGGGGATCAGGGGCCCTTCCGCCCGCCGTGCCAGCAACCGTATCATCTGTGGCGAGCTTCGGCAGTCTTAGAACCGCACCTTTTGTCCTCTATGCTGTCTGTGCAGTGAATCCTCATCCCTTAGTCTTAGTAACTTCTTTTATATATTATGGCCATAAGAAAGAATAAGAAAAGAGTTTGCACAGCGGCTACTCCATCCACATATAATGTGGATTTTTGCAACATCAAGGGTATTCACGCAAATCTTAACGCAGTCCACCACCATCTCGAAACTGCGCAGCCGACCATTCTTTTTCTAACGGAGACGCAGATATCCTGCCCGGCCGACACATCATACCTTCACTATCCCGGCTACAAACTCGAACACAATTTTATGAGTCGTGCCGGTGTATGTATATTCGTCCGGGAGGATATCTGCTGTCGCCGCCTTCATAGCCTTGAAGACAGGGACCTTTCGATATTGTGGGTGCGCGTAGATTACGGCGGCCACACTCGTATCTATGCGTGCCTATACAGGTCTCATAGCGGTGACACGGACGTAACTCGACTCTTCACGCACCTGAGTTTGACGACTGACAAAGTTCTAGAGCAATATCCCACAGCAGAACTAGTTATTTTGGGAGACTTTAACGCCCACCATCGCGAGTGGCTCAGTTCTCGAACCAATAACTATGCTGGGATATCTGCTCACGAATTTGCTCTTCTGGGCCAACTAATTGGCGTCGTGTGTGGCACTATAAGTCGGCAGACTGGGATGGATTGCGAGAATTTTACGCATCGTACCCGTGGAGGCAGATCTGCTTTAACTCAGAAGATCCTGACGTCTGCGCAGCCGCAGTCACTGAGACAATCCTTGCTGGTATGGAATGTTTCATTCCTAACCTGCGAGTAGCTGCCGGCGTCAAAAAAACGACCGTGGTTTAATAGGTCTTGCAGAGAAGCTAAAATTCTTAAGCAAACTCCGTATGAGGCTTGCACCACGGCTCGTAATAATAAGGATCCGAATATTTCTGAGTTAAAACGCAAATTAAATGCTGCTTCGAGGTCCAGTAAGAAAGCAACTGCCAGAGCAAAATTCCAATTCATCGGCAAAATAGGTGGGCGACTTGCGAGCTATCCTTCTGGGAGTCGTGCTTTCTGGTCGCTTGCCAAAGCTGCCGAAGGGAACTTCTGCCAGTCGTCGTTACCACCACTGCGAAAGACCGATGGTGACTTGGCCCATAGTGCTAAAGAGAAAGCCGATCTACTGGGCAGTCTCTTTGCCTCGAACTCGAATATGAACGATGAAGGCGCTGTACCACCTACTATACCGTGGTGCGGTAAGACCATGCCGGAAATCTCCATAACGCAGCGGGAGGTCAGGCGGGCGTTGCTCTCTCTAGACGTTCATAAGTCGAGTGGGCCAGACGGTATACCAGCAGTGGTGCTTAAGCAGTGTGCTCCTGAGTTATGTCCTGTACTCACGCGCCTCTTCGCGCTTTCCTACCACAATAGGCAATTTCCGTCTTCATGGAAGACTGCGAATGTGCACCCGGTGCCCAAACAGGGCGATAGATCAGATCCATCGAATTACAGGCCTATCGCTATTACCTCTCTCCTCTCTAAGGTGATGGAGCGTGTGATCAACACACAGCTTCTAAGATACCTAGAAGTACACGATCTGGTCAGTGACCGTAAATATGGCTTTCGCCACGGTCGCTCGACTGGTGACCTTCTAGTGTATCTCACACACCGATGGGCACTAGCCATTGAGAGTCAGGGGGAGGCATTGGCGTGTAGCCTGGACATAGCGAAGGCGTTCGATCGGGTCTGGCACCGCGGTCTTCTATCGAAGTTGCCATCTTACGGAGTGCCCGAGGGTTTGTGCAAATGGGTGGCTAGCTTTTTGTCCAGCAGACGCATACGAACCGTAGTTGACGGTAGTTGCTCTGATAGCATGGACATTAATGCTGGTGTCCCGCAAGGCTCTGTGCTGTCTCCTACGCTGTTTCTACTGCATATCAATGACATGTTGGACATCAACAACATACATTGCTATGCAGATGACAGTACTGGAGACGCTTTTTACACGGATCGTGCAAACATCCCTCGTTCCGTTGTGGAGGAAAACCGCGGAGAACTTGTGTCTCAAATCGAGACCACACTGTCCCAAGTCTCTGATTGGGGACGGGTAAACTTGGTCCGATTCAACCCTACAAAGACACAAGTGTGCGCGTTCACCGCTAAGAAAACTCCATTCACTGTAGTCCCACAATTCCAGAACACTCCCCTCTCCATCTCCAAGAGCATTGGGATCCTTGGTGTCGACATCTCCAGCGATGTTCAGTTCCGAGATCATTTACAAGATAAGGTGAAGCTGGCGTCCAAAAAACTTGGTGTACTCAACAGAGCGAAGCAGTACTTCACGTCGGGGCAAAGGTTGTTACTTTACAAGTCGCAGGTTCGGCCCCATATGGAGTACTGCTGCCATCTCTGGGCAGGTGCACCCGGATACCAGCTTGGCCCTTTTGACTCGGTTCAACGACGGGCTGTGAGAATTGTCGACGATTCCAAACTCACTTGCGGTATCGAGCCCTTAAGTCTGAGGAGTGACTTTGCCTCACTGTGTGTGTTCTACCGCTTGTACAATGGGTTGTGTTCTAAGGAATTGTTCGAAATGATGCCCACGGCTACTTTCTACCATCGCACCGCTCGCCATCGGCAGGGAATTCATTCTCACACTTTAGAACCTAAATGGTCGCGTACAGTGCGGTTTCAGAGAAACTTCCTCCCGCGAACGCTTAAGTTGTGGAATGAGCTCCCTGCCAAGGTTTTCTGCAAGGACTACAGTATGGAGTTCTTCAAGAAAGAAGTTATTAGATTTCTGAAGGGTCGGCAACGCGCAAGTGATACCCCTGGTGTTGCAAGCGTCCATAGGCTACGGTGACCGCTTACCATCAGGCGGGCCGTAAGCTTGTTTGCCACCTTAGTGGTATAAAAAAAAAAAAAAAAAAAAAATTGATGTGTTTGTAAAGTCTTTAACCGTACATATAGTACAACAAACTTTTCTGACCTAGTGGTCAAACATCAAAACTACTGTCCAATGTTACAATGCGTCTGAATAACGCGACACTCGTTTGTTTCACTGTACCTGGGTGTTTTTATTATTTTAATAATAGTTTACATATTATATTTATTTATCTTTTACCATACCATTCTTGTATCAGTAAGGTACAGGTATAAAGCTCGCCTGTGGTTGATAAACTTACACTTACATGTTGTTGATGACCTTTTCACCGCATTTGAGCTACAAATGGGCTGAAAAGGTTGAAGAAAATGTTGACAGAGAGCTTATTTATTTTACAATTTTGCGTTTGCGAAACGAAGTATACAACAACGCTATGCATGACCATTTGGATTTTAGCATTAATAATTCTAGGATGAGCCTGTAGCTGTAATAGAAGGTAGCTATGGGGATTATTTTCCACAATATCTTGGAAATAAAACCCATTATAAAGGCGGTAGAACACGCACAGGGATGTAAAGTCTCTCCTCAGACTCAAAGGTTCGATACCGCTCGTAAGTTTGGTATTATTGTCAACAATTGTAAAAGCTCATCCTTGAACCGATCCTAAAAGGAATATATTAAAGGAAATAATAATTATTATTATTATATATCTTTATAAGGAAAAATATTAAATTTTTTTGTTATAATTATGCGCATAATTTGCTTCTTTTTTTTCAAAGCTTTATTTCCAAGCTGAATTTTGGTTGTACAATGACTTCTTTGTTTTATCATATTATTTCTCAATACCAATTACAAAATATAGCTGCAATTGACGTGCAAGAATCAAATAAAAATATAATGTTAAACTATTTTTCTGCTGACCGTACACAGAAACTATTATTGCACTCTACCTAAGAGGTTTCTTCAGTTTTGTCCCGGACAAATGTCTCGTAAAAGTCTGTTGTTTCACAAATGTCCCGGGGTATTGTAGTCCGAGAGCTGACCTCGTAAATTGTTTAAGAAAATAATAAAGTAAAATTACGGAGCTTTCAAGTTGATGAGGCTAGGGCTAAAACACAGCTCACTTATTCAGTTTTGTTTTTCGACGGGATTGCCCGGTCTATCCCATATTTCTATATCCCATAGTTAAAATAATTTTAACTTTTCGGGACTTTAATATAATAGGTCCAAAAATTGAACTCGCTAAATTTACGTTTTGAGAGTTTGCGTTTTTTAGAGTCATGTCTCTATGCATGTGTGTGTGTGTGTGTGTGTGTGTGTGTGTGTGTGTGTGTGTGTGTGTGTGTGTGTGTGTGTGTGTGTGTGTGTGTGTGTGTGTGTGTTGCCTAACTCACCCCATTTATCTCATAATTTACTATTATCTCTATTAGCCTAGTTAGTAGTGTGGCCGGCTGCTGTGCAAAGGATGTGGGTTTGATTCCCTCACTGGAAACACATTCATATGATAAACATTTGTGTTTGTCTTCAGTCTGAGTGTATTTATGTATGATATGTATGTTTTTACAAAAAAGTATATAAGTATTTGTATCCGTTATCTGCTTTTTATAATACAAGCTTTGCTTAGTTTGGGACCATGGCGCTGTGTGATATGTCCAAAAATTATTACCATTATAATTATATTATTATCTAGAAATTAGTTTTTTATAAACATCACGAAACAAAAAAAGAAGCATCACAATCAGCTGGAAACCTCATTTTTAAATCGATCACAAATAATCGATTGACCTAATTAAAAAGTCTAGTGCACCATATATTATATCAGTCATAAAAGGTAATAAAGAGAATTATTTCACCAAGATACTGACCTATTTATGGACATTTTACGATTTTTCTTACTTAATGACTTTCCTCACACACGGAGAGCTAAACACGCGTATTAATTACAAGTAATATGCTTGCTTTTGTTACATTATTTACTTTTATGTTCAATCTTCAACTTATAATCACGTATTTTATTGACTTTACGAATTCAGTAAATACTTATATGTAATCTAATCTACTATTTTTATTATAAATATTTCATAATGTCTAGCTAGGTAGTAGACGTATTTACGGGGTTCTTACCATGATTACTCAAAGGATTTAGTTTCCGATATTTCAAAGCTGTATGCAACATAATTGAAGATAGACTGGCAAACATTCCAATTTGAATGATGACTGTCCAGTCAGCAAATAGAATATAATATATATAAAAATTAACCGTCTATCTCTTTTTTGTTTTTTTACAGCGATAGTAGAAATTACTGTCCCTCGAGGCAATTTTTAGTAATTTCCAGTAAGAGACGTTAGATAGACATAAACTAAATCTAGGTCGTTTTAGTAATGCCAAAACAAAATAATAAAGAAAGTGGATTATGGTAGACTACACTTGCAAATTGCAAGCACGCCAGTCTTCTGCGATCATGGTGAGTAGCTGCCGGCGCGGCGTTAAAAAACGACCGTGGTTTGATAAGTCTTGCAGAGAAGCTAAAATTCTGAAGCAAACTGCGTATGAGGCTTGGACCACGGCTGCTACGGTGACTTGGCAATAGAGAAAGCCGATCTACTGGGCAGTCTCTTTGCCTCTAACTCGAAAATGAACGACGAAGGCGTAGTACCACCTACTATACCGTGATAGTCAAAGTTTCGATAGTGAATTTTTTTTTTATACTACTAAGGTGGCAAACAAGCTTACGGTCCGCCTGATGGACGCTTGCAACACCAGGGGTATCACTCGCGCGTTACCGACCCTTCAGAAATCTAATAACTCCATATAACTCCATACTGTAGTCCTTGGAGAAAACCTTGGCAGGGAGCTCATTCCACAACTTAAGCGTCCGCGGGGGGAAGTTTCTCTGAAACCGCACTGTACGCGACCATTTAGGTTCTAAAGTGTGAGAATGAATTCCCTGCCGATGGCGAGCGGTGCGATGGTAGAAAGTAGCCGTGGGCATCATTTCGAACAATTCCTCAGAACACAACCCATTATACAAGCGGTAGAACACACACAGGGAGGCAAAGTCTCTCCTCAGACTTAAGGGCTCGATACCGCAAGTGAGTTTGGAATCGTCGACAATTGTCACAGCCCGTCGTTGGACCGAGTCAAAAGGGCCAAGCTGGTTTCCGGGTGCACCCGCCCAGAGATGGCAGCAGTACTCCATATAGGGCCGAACTTGCGACTTGTAAAGTAACAACCTTTGCCCCGACGTGAAGTACTGCTTCGCTCTGTTGAGTACACCAAGTTTTTTGGACGCCAGCTTCACCTAATCTTGTAAATGATCTTATGAAAGTATAGTAGTTTACGTTGAATACCTGGTTTCCTTTTTCTTACTTCCCCTTTCCATGTATTTGAGTTGATACAAGGTGCATCTACCTATAAACTCAACTATTTAGTCAGTTCTCGTAAGAAACGCTTTCAGGCTTTATATAACACAGATTTACAAAAGGGGTAACATTTCGGTCATAGAAAGTTAATAGTATATCATAGAAAGTAAATAGTATAATAGACATTTATATATTTTTACTAGCTGACCCCGCGAACGTTGTTTCTCGCCGCCCATTGTGAAGAGATTGTACTAATTCAGAAACCTTGCCCGGTGCCTATGTGCATAACAACTTAGACCCTGTCCGACTCACACTTGACCCTGTCCGACTCGCACTTGACCTTTTTTTTCTTTCATAAAAACCTTGCCCTAACACTAACAGACACAACAGAAAAAGAGTTAGCGAAATCGGTCTAGCCGTTCACGCGTGACCAAGAGTCCGACTGGCACTTGACCCTTTTTCTAACCTTTTATAGCTTGCCTTAACAAAAACGCAAACATAACAAAAAAATAATTATCCAAATCGGTCTAGCCGTTCTTGAGTTTTAGCGAGACTAACGAACATCAATTGAATTTTATATATATAGATTTTGTTATAGCAAAGAGCTACCTATTATCAGTTAAAGAAATAATATAAAATAGGTTTATTTTATAGAATTTATAGAAATTTTATAAACCACTCAGAATGCATAGATATCTCTTCTTTAACGATACTGTATCGACTGAGAGTGTTCCTACTACAACAATCAGAGCAGGACTGAAGGTTTGACAATTGATTTTTCTCCTAATAATAAATAAAAGATACCTCAAAAGAAATGATCATTAAAAACTTGATTGGCAGATCAACCGGGACGCAGGTTTTCCAGCTTACAACTGATGGCGCCGTCACACACATGTATATCTAAATATATTCACAATGCATAACTGACTCCCCATGGGCTATGAGCATTGGAGCTTAGCATAATGACCCCATTAAAGAGAGAATCGATCCATCTCCCTTAGACTCGTTCTCGGATATGATACTGCCTAAATCACTGATTTTAGTTTACAATCTTAGTCAATACCTATTGTTCTATTTAAACTGATCACCAAATACACTTATCTGAGTTGATAAATCACAAAAACGATTACTGTTAATTTTGTAAAAGTAACTTATTTATAAAAGTAATACATAACGCAACTTGTCACTATTCAAGTTGTTTTAACAATAAGTAACGATCTTTCCTAAAAATACCTATGAGAACTGACTTTGATATAGAAAACACCTAGACCCGGGGACAAATACTCACTCCCCTCTAAAACAGACAATCACGAAATTTTATTTAGGTTTACAGGGCTGAACTCCGAGTATGAGCGACGAACTTCGACAAGATTTTCATCTATTCAAATAAACATTCGCAATATTTAGGTAAACAATTAAGTTAGACATCCAACTAGAGACTAATATCTTCTAAGTACGTTTAGGGCCCATCACAGAACGAACTTTAATAGAGAAATTTTAAAATAAAAACGATCTATAACACTTTATAGATCGGGTATGTGAGAAAATTATTTATATCGAACAAATTGCCATTAAGTTTTTAATTACTAACTACTTATAATTATTAAAACTACTATAACATATAATAATACCTGCTAAGTACCTATCTACTCTGTCTGTCTGTCTGTCCGACTTTTCAAGGGCTCTATCTTTCAGCCTGTGTTATATGTGTGTATATGTATTATTATGTCAGATATCCTATTTAATAAATCTTGCCTCTCGAGACTTAACAAGGAAGCTTATTGCGAATCGAAAATTCGAGAGAAAGTGTATGCAAGTTAGTCTTACCTCGTGACCCGTGAATGTGCCCGCATACATTTTACTTCCGAATTCACGAGTCTAACGCTCTCGAGACTTTTCGCGTCTCAAAGGCTCAAAGTTCTCTAAAGCTAAGAAATACTTCCATATATTTTGCCCCGCGAACGCGAGATTCGGGTACTTCAATCTTTTTCGCAACAAGCTCACTGATTCAGCACTTCACAAAAACGACTTCATCGAGTACCTTTCAGTTTTTTTTTTATAAAACTTATCTCCAAAATAACTACCTACTACCATTTTCCGTCGATTTCAGCAAAGAAACGCTCAAATGCAAGTTGGATTCACGCACCGAGGGTTCTGTACCACTTTTTACCTAATTTACGAACAAAAACTAAAAGAGTGGTGCTAAGCTGTCACCCATCTAATGGCAACAAGCTAACACCATACTTTGCTAAGTAACTTATCACTTTAATATCTCGAGACGAGATGATATAATCCCGAATATGTTCTCAACGATCGGGCACGTGGTAATCTGTAGTTGACAATTCTGCGTATGTTGGCTGATGGCATATTTGACCATTTGTAGTTAGCATTTACAATGGCCATCAAAACATTACTTAATTAAAATAGTATAACCCGGAAATTTTCATATTTTGTTTATGTTTTAATAGGCTAGTTCACTTTGACTCGACTCCAATACAAATTAATGTACATGCTTGACGTCAAGCAACTTTGACGAGCCATTAAAACGTACGTACGTTGGCAAGAATTCTAGGGAGCCTATTACACTATATAACGTAAATGGTAAATGGTTATTATATATAACCACCTTAGTGGTATTAAAAATATCAGATACGATGCAAAGCGGCGGAGTTATTATATTGTGACATACGGAACCCTAAAAAACCCTACTAAAAACGTAATCCGTCCAACAAGCAAGTTCTTTAGCAAATTTTAACAACCTTGTCAAATATCCAATCAGTAATTCCTTTAAATAACCCCGTTTTTCCTTATGATTATGTTGGGTTAGATTAGGGATATTACAATAATAGCAAAGGGATTGGTATTGCAAGTTATTGCATGCAAGGGTCACATTTGAAATTATTATTAGGGTCCGCAGTCGTAGGAGCTTATCAGGTTGTTTTGGGATCAGGCCGCATATGATAATATACCCGTAGCTATTAATATATGTACTATATTACCCCTGGATATAGTACCATATCCTATATGACTTATGTTTTTACTAAAAATACGAAATATGGGGTATAGTTTGCTAGCTGACCTGGCAAACGTTGTTTTGCTATTTTATAGTCCCTCTCCCTTGGGTATATACATGATGTGTAGTCTATGTCCATCTGTAATAATGTACCTTACAAATAGCGAAATGATCATTGATATAGGTGCAGTGGTTCCGTAGATTACTTTCCACTGTATAAAGAAACAAACAAAAGGACTTTCTTTATACAGGATGGCTAAAGAAGTAGCAAAATCGGCAAAATTTAGATGCTCCGTTTGAAGGGGTTACCGAAACACCCCAAGAATGTTCTGCGATTATTAATAGTTTAAGAGATAGAATTTAAATGTTATTTTCACCTTAAATTTTTTCTTTGCTTTTCAATTTTTTTAATTTTTCTATTAAAAGTTTGTCACGGAGTTTTTTGTGGTTAAAAGCGTGTGCATTCATCTCAAATAATAATTATTTACCCAGGCCTTACGGAATATGACTGAGATTCAGTCAAAAGACCAAAATTGCTCCTAAAGCATAACAATCGCAAAAGTTCCACTCATAAAAGTAAAATAACAGATTGCGCCAGTGGCTTCTTTGTAGTTTTTAAAACTGCTATGGACCTTCAGCAATAATAAACATTTAAAAAACCACACCAAGCAATAGGAAGCCTTTTGCTTTATCATTATGATAAATAAAGAACACCTATGGATGAACACTAGATTTTAAATGACACTTGTGTCATTTTGTCCTTAATTTTGACTTGTTTATTGATTATTTAAAAAAAAAAATTGTGTTTTTCGTTTGAATCTTTAAGCTGACTGTTTTCGGAAATATAATAATTATGAATATTGAATATACCTGTCCGCTTGACTCTCTCATGCTCTCGTTAGTAACGGGTCTACAAAATTTAATTGGAAACTATACTTTCTTGCTCCTTCTTCAACACTGTTTGGTAAAAAGTCTACCCCTAATTGATAACTGAATATGAAATCCGTGGTTTGCGTACCGTCGTCTATCCGCTATCTATAGCTAAAGAAAATGCAAAAACTGCTACAGCCGTTATAAATTTCTATCCTCAGAGAAGGAGGCTTAGGCCATAGTCATAACGTTCATTAGTGCGTGCTAATGAACGTTATCTTACTAGTGGCCAGTCGACTGTCAGAGTTTTCAACCCGTAAGGCTTTTTGACTTGGCTTAGCGACAACTGTCATAAAACACACAAGGAGGTCCAACTAGTCAACCCAGAGGAGCTCAGAAGAATGTGCCACAATTCAGTCACCCATTCAAGTAATGACCACGCTCGACGTTGCTTAACTTCATATTGTATATATTGTTACTGATAAATGGTCAACAAGCTGCTGGACTTATGTCATTTTCGAGAACAGTCCGCTAAAAACATTTTTGATTTCTAAAATCATTAATAAAAAAGTCTAAGTCAATTCTTCATAGTAATATGAATGAAGCCAAAAAGTTTGATTTTGTGTATAAACGCGCTAATGTCTGAAACTACCAGTCAGATTTAAAAAAATCTTTTTGCTTTCATTAGCCGAATTCTTTTCTTCAATAGCCTAATAGCCGAGCATCATTTTTGAGTTAGAAGCACATTTTATTATTGTGATTTACTGAAAAAAAAACTGTGAGAAATTTCTAATAGAAAGAGTAAAAAATCAAAAATGATTTAAAGTAAACGTAAAGAAAAAAAATATATCCTCTAAATCCTACTGATATTATAAATGTGAAAGTTTGTTTGTATGTCTGTACGGATGGATGGATGGATGTTTGTTACTCAATCACGCTTCAACCACTGGACGCATCGGGATGAATTTTGCCATACATATAGGTTAGGTCCTGGAATAGCATATACTTGGAATAGCATGTGTTTTTATCCCGAAATTCCCGCAGGAATAACTATAACCGAGCTTCAACGAACTATAGCTATAGCTACAGCTTGCTATAGCAAACTTCATTAGTGTATTTAAGGAGTAAATCACAGTCGCCGATAACCGAATTTAGGGCGGGCTAATTAAGGAGTAAATCACAGTATTAATATTTTAATTAAATAAAGGACTCCAACGCTGATAACCGAATTCAGGGCGGGCGGAGCCGCTGGCAAAATCTAGTTACAAATAATCGCGGAACATACATGGAGGTAATTAGGTTACCCCTCAACATCTGATTTTTTCCTTTAGACGTTACCTCACTGCACATTCTAGACACATAGGTGATCGTATTGTCCTCGACGGACGCCCGTCGCGGATGTATGTTGAGTAGACTATTTACCTATTTTAATTTTGGCATCGAGTGAGTATCACGCATACACACACACAGAGAGGAGAGATAGAGAGAGAGAGAGAGAGAGAGAGGTGAAGAGAGAGAGAAACTGTAACAAAATAGCAGAAGTGTAATTTGTCATTATATTCTGTATCCTGGTTTATAAGTCTTACTTTATTAATTTTTGAAGTAGATAATTTCACTATATCTGTGCCTTTTACATTTATTATATTAGTATGGATTAATATTAATATAACCCAGAACGAGTCCGCCTGCGAATTTAATTCATTGCATTCGCAACGAAGTGTCACTAAAATATTTCAGTGGTTATATAACGAATTTGCATCAAAAACACTGAATATAAATTAGCTGTAAAAGCACATAAATGTGCAGTGAGTGTGAAAAATGTCTGTTTTAGATATAAATGTGGAATATTTTAAAGAATTCACAATGCAATTTTGTTTACACCTACATACTTGTAATTATTATAATAAATACCTTGAAAAAAGATTTATACTGTGAATTAGGTTTATATATTAGATTTTTTACATTACCACTAGTATTTGCTTGCGGCTTCGCTCACGAAGAATTCAATCTTACCGTGGGATCCCTATCCATTAATTAACTGAATAAAATGTAGGTTATGTTATCCTCCGGTTGCCCTACGCCACAAATCAAGTCAAGCCTAGCACCGTTGCAACTTGAAAGAAGAGTGCCTCTCAGTAACACCTGCTGATAATAGATCCTTTACCAAGGGATCTAATCAAAACAAAAATATCCTATGTTCTTCCACTTCCCTTGAGCTAGGTATTCCTGTACAAAGAATTAGGTCAACCCTTTGGTCCGTTGCCACATGAAGGAATGGTGCGCCAAGCTGACACCTGCAGAAAAATGAATTCCCATGGAAACTGTCGATTGTGATTAAAATTTCTTTCCCGTCACTCGCAACTTTCCCTATGCCATAAAACAGTTCAATTGATTACTCCCCGCCAAGGTTTTCTGTGAGGACTACATAGGGTTCTTCAAGAAAGAAGTTATAAGATTTTTAAAGGGTCGGCAACGCACGAGAGATGCCCGAAGTGTTGTAAGTGTTCATAGACTGCGGTGACCGCTTACCTTCAGGCGGACCGTAAGCTTGCTTACCACCTTAGTGATATCAATAAATGGTTGAATTTCAATGACTTTGAACTTTGAAGTTTGCCAGCTAGATGAAAAAGGCGGAGAACCGGGTGTGGAGGCGTTCATTTCGAAAGGCCTGTATCTAGTAGACTGATATTGGCGGATGTATTGATTATTTGTTGTTCAAAATCAAAATATTAGCAGCAAAATGGGTAAAGTCGAATTTTCCGAAACACTTTTTAGTCCATCGAAATGTAAAAGTACTAAATGACTTTTAATAGAAAAGTTATATTTGTAAAGAAAGCTTTAAAAATACAAAAATCTAAATTCAAAAATTACGAATCCTAACAAATCATCAAAAGAATAAAAAACAAACTAAATTTTTGCGAGGTCGTGAACTGTTTAGTATTCCAAGGAGGCTTGGAGAGAACGAAGATTGATTTGCCAAGTGTTCTTGTTTTAGATGCTATATTCAAATCCCTAAGTGAGTTTGTCTGTAACCTTATCACACTTCAACTAGAGTTTTAGCTGTCAGTTTGTAATCAAATCTTAACTCTTTTTCGAATAAACACAATAATTTCTATACTTAAGTCACTGTCTGTATAGATATTGTATTAAATGTCTAGAGTACAGGCACATACACCGCACACACTCCTAAACGAAACGAATTGTTATTAATTAATTCATAAATGTATAAAAATATATATTCAATATGACGGTCAGTTGATTTTTCACCTATATTTTCAAAGTTATCTATTTACAATTATGACTGGTTTTTCATCGTATATTCACATGCATTCATTCATTCAGTATTTTTACCACTAAAAAACTGATTTTGTTACAGACGCAAAAATAATCTTTATGTATAAATTCTCAAATATAAAAAAAAAATCTCAAGAGAATTTGCTTGTGCGGCATTGGTATTTTCTGAGATAAGACGAAAGGACCATTCATAAGGATCGATTGTTTCTAAATAACATAATTATGCTTGAATAAAGATAAAAAACGAAAAAGACCAAGAAATGTATGTACAGTATATAGTTATTTGTTATACAATAGAGTAAAAGCGTTTTTTGGTAGAAGTGCCGACTTTAAATGCTGAGCTAGCAACTACTGAGCATATCGAGGGATTTAAAGGCACAAGACCGAAAAAAATTGCTCACGCGTCCAACATACAACTTTTCACCTCTACCAGCGAGAAAAATATATACTTTTTTTTTTTTTAATTGAGGTTGCGTTTGGAATTGTACCTAATTACACCATCTGCCATTGCTATCAAAACAACGTATGATATTTTTTAAGTTAGCTGTATAAACTTTTAATAATACTAATAATTTATAAAAACTCACTTAAAAACGAAAAAAATCTATGTAGTTATATTGAAATAAATGAAAGAGGTTAAGTATTTGTCCCGAAATTTGTGTCTGACCAGTCATTGTATTTTTTTTTTCATCATCGGGTTAATTCCAAAAGTCAATGTTAGAACAGTGAATTACTTTGCCTCACTAGTGAGCAAAATTCGATTTTGCTCACTGAATTTGGACATCAAAACTATCCTTTTCGTGCTGGTGAGGTGAAAAATATATTGTATAGATAAGCTAAGTACTAACTATGAACACCATACATTACAATAAATAAATAAAAAATTGCATATTTATTTACATAATGTTTTTTGTGTAATTCAAGATATGCACGACTGGTGTCAATTATATATTTTGCACTAATTTCAACATTATAAAGCAACTGGCAAACTTTGGGCATGCCACAAAATACTACGGGGCTTTACGGGCTGATTTAAGACAACGAATTATTTAAGCCACATTTTTATTTGCTTATCTTTTTGTATGAAAAAAAATAACGTGATATTTTTTTTCATACATTAAATTTATTTACTATCTTAATCTATATTCTTGATACTCCACCCATTTCAGTTCAGGTACACAATATCCCAACACCTTATATATATTTCAGTATAAGATTAATAATATGGATGATTATATGAAATCTTTTTCTCCCGAGACGGGGTTTGAACTTGTTAACATTCTGAAGAGACGCGTTATGGAAAGTTTCCAAATTGGAGTCGCGGAGTTTGTTTACGAAGAATAAAGTTTGAACAACAATATTAAACAACAATTTTGTTTAATATTATTGTAACACAAAGATAAGAACTACTTTAAACGAGAAAAGAAACCCTAATACGATCATTTTGTTGTCCATCTGTGTCTATCTTTTGAATCCATTTTCCTCAAAAACTCATAGAGGTTGCAAGTTGAAATCATTATCAAACTTTAGTATTTAATTCTAGTACAATCCCTTGGAACTATCAAAATCAACTATAACTATAAATCAAGATCAAATCAAGCAAGTAAACGCATTACATAATAGTTATTTGTTATGCAAGGCTGGCAAGTTAAAAAAATCACGCAAGTTTTCATCTCTGTTTCAATATGTTCCGCAAATTAAACAATTTTATCTTTCTTTTTACATTGAATACCACTTTCTGATGTGACTGGTAAAGCGATAAGGGCCGGTAAAATTATAGCCCTACTTAAAGGAGGTTGTTCGCAAACTTACGCGTGAGCCGTTCAACTGTCCAGAGGACTTGGCAACGGTATCAAGAGACCGGTTCGGTCAAAAGAAGACCCGGATCGGGAAGAAAACGATGCACAGAACCAAGAGATGACCGCTTTGTGGTGAGTCACGCGTTGTAGACGAGAACGCAGTAATCACTCCTTTTGGCGGAGGCTCCGTTATGTTTTGGGCAACAATTAATTTGACGGAGCGTACGGAGTTAGTTTTCGTAGAAAATGGAACAAAAAAACAAAAAACTCTACAGCTTAATAATGAATTAATTATAAGTATATGTGGAAACTTGCACTCACACGCATACTCACTCTAATTATTATCCACATTATACGCACACTCAACAATCAAAAAACATATTCTACAATAAGAAATTATTAAGCTATAAAATTTCATTTGTTTGAACGCGCTAATCTCTGAAACTACCGGAAGGTTCAAAAATTGATTTTGTATTGGATAGCCCAATTCTCGAGAAAGGCTATATATAGGCTATTAACATTACGCTACAAACCCTAGATCAGAAAGAATCCCAAGCAAAAACGGAATAATAGCGCAGGCGAGCGATACGATGGGGGATATCAGCAACGGAAAGGGCAGAAGAAGTTTGCCAGGTCAGCAAGTTGTTGATAATACCGTACGTGATTTTTGCCAAAACACAAACTTTTTATGTATGGCACAGACAGATTGATCTACTTACCAAGAACCGTGTTGCTCACAAAACGATACGACGGGAAAGCGCTTCTGGTCTGGCTTATCCACGATGCCTTATCGAATTTAGCCCATGTTGGCAAACTCTTCTGACCTTGTGGCAAACATCAAAACTACACTCGCCATATTAAAGGTTAAAGGTATTTACTAAAATATATTCACATTCTTCGTAGTTCAAGTTTTGCAACAAAACAGCCTTTTCGTATTCTTATTCAGTAACAGGATAAATATTTAATTTAAAATTTGTTTTGTTGTATCAGAAGGGTCCAAAAGCAAATAGAAGAATTTATATGAAAATTTAGTTAGAAATCATTTGTGAAACAGACTTTTAGATGACGACGAAGAGCGACGGCGCATATTTAATTGTTGAAAAATTCCATCTTTTCCCAAGGTTCGAATTCATGAGTTACGCAGCTGTGCTAATGCTAGAGTAGAAGTAAGAAGCAATCAAAATTTAAAAAAAAAATAACAAAAGAATTAAACCAATTAAAAAGTTAAAAATAAGGGAGGGTCTAAAGCTGCAATTTTGACAGAAGATTGACCTACGTGTCAAAAAATAAACGATTGACGTTCAGTGTTGCCGTCAGATGCCAATAGACATATTGTTTAGCATTTGACTAAGAAGCAAAAAACACACGTAGTTCAATGTTGTGTCAAAACGGAAGCTTTAGTCCCCCTTTTTACTTTATTTTTTGAAGTTGGTTTAGTTTCTTTTTATTTGTTGACATTTAATTTCAGTTTTTAATTTTTAGTGACCACAAAAATTATCAAACGAGCGGACGGACAAGAAAAAACTAAGCCATAAAGGGTTCCGTTTTTGGTGTTTGTTAAATTTTAAAAATTGGTCCTCAATTGACGGCAAAATTGGTGGACATACATAAAAAAATATACAGTCGAACATAGGGTATATGTTTTTTTGCAATCAGATGAAAATTAAAATATCCAACTGCGTAAAAAGCCGACGTAGTTTTTTTCAGGGTTATCGGTGTTACATCACGCATGCGGGTGCGTGGCTCCTTTATACATGTCGCACGCAAGGTCACTCAGACGCGAGGCGGTTCGCTCGGGTTAGTATGAAAAAGGCGCTGAAAGCACCCTTAAAATGGAAGCATATCAACTTATTATTATTATTTTGGTTTACCTTAAATAAGAGCACCTGGAAGACCGATCTTTGCTCGTTTTTTTTAACAACGCCATCTATTGTCAGTTGTTGCTGTGTCGGTAAAAATAATAGTCATATAGATAAATAATCACTTTATCAATGGCTGAAAACACGTATAACACGACTTTTTCTAAAATGAAACCTAGCTAGCTGAATTGGTCATATAACAAAAACCGACCAAGTGTGAGTCTGGCTCTCGCACCGAGGGTTCCGTACAAACTTATTATATGTATATAGTTCTTTCATCGTGAGATCAAGTCTCACAGTTAATGTCTTAATTATTACTTTTTGGATTATTTCCAATATTTGTGATGTAACATCTTGCTTCTTGCCAAATTTCATGATTATAGGTCAACGGGAAACACTCCATAGGACAAAAACGGCCGTATTTCTGTAATTTTTTGATTGCGATGACTTAGAAGCTCGATTTTTTTTTACCGTTTCAAGGGACTGTAGACCTGAGTATTTGATATTAATTTCAACTTGATACCTTCAACTTTTTGAGAAACTTGACAGACATTCGGACAAAAAAGTGATCCTGATACTTTTTTCGTTTAAGATACGAAACCCTGAAAAGGACCGACGGTTCGACGTGCAATCCTAAACAGGAAGGGACTCAGAAAAATGTGACACTACGCGGTAACCTATTCAAGTGGTAACCTCACCCAACGTTTCTTAACTACGCATATCGGTTTCCGATAGACGAATATGTCACTGGGCTACAAGCTCCAAGTGATCTTGCAGTCGGGTAGTAAAAAAGTATTATGGGCCTTATGGTTTATTTATGCTCATTTGACTACACTACTTTTCTGTATGGGGTGAATCACGTGAAATTGGCAACACTTCTTTTCTGTTTGGGGTAAATTATGCTCAATTCGCTGCACTAGTTTTCTTTATGGGTTAAATTATGCGCATTTGGCTACACTACTTTTCTGTATGGGCTAAATTATGCTAAATTGGCAACACTACTTTTCTGTATTGGGTGAATCATGCTAAATTGGCAACACTTCTTTTCTGTATAGGTAAATTATGCTTAATTGGTTACTTTTACTACTTTTCTGTATGGGGTAAATTAGCCATACTACTTTTCTGTATAGGGTAAATTTTGCATAATTGGCAATTCTACTTTTATGTATGGTTCAAATTATGCTAAATTGGCAACACTACTTTTCTGTGGGTAACGAGACCTTTTTATACATAATGAAGTAAGTAACTTATTACTTCTGTTTCGTCCAGTGTCCCTTTATAAGCTCCTTAAAAGCTTGAGGTTGTTAGAAAGTTTTTGCGGTTAGAAGCTTATTTCGTGTTCTAGTTAGTTTTATTACTTGTATTTACTTGTACCAAACTTGTACAAATTCTGTAATCCTATTAACTTAAGTTAGATAAGTTAGGAGGGTATCGTGACCGCTTGTTTGAATATGCCTAGGTATTAGATATTGACATGATAGAGTGGTCGTGATTTATTTACTGACCAACTATCTACATAACAAACGACTTGAAACTTTATATGTTATGTTTTTTTTAAACATGCTATACCATATCGTGCACAAGCTTCTTTGGAATAAATCGTACTTGCAGTAGTTGTATTAAAGTATTAGAGAGCGACCCGCAATGTTTTAGCCGTCCGCTCGAGCGTTCGAGCGGTCGAATATAAAATTTGAAAATGGAACGAACTTATTTAAGCCCGAAAATTTATAACTAAAGAGATAACTCATCAAGTTTTATATAAATTTCGGACTGGAACAAAAAAACGAATGCGCCATTAAATTAATTTCAAAAAAGGAAAAAGAAATCGACATTTGAACGCGGCTTATTAGCATATTAATGCGTTTTTTTACATAAATGCTTAAGAAAAGCACTATACAAGCCTTGGCCACAACTGAGCATAACCGGACTCTGTGATGCGTGCCTCGGCTATGCCTCAGCCTGCATACTTATGATCACCCATTACCATTTCCGGATGTCCATATAATGGTGAGACCAGACGGTACCTTGTGACACTAGTAGGTATATAGAAAACCGAATCAAACAGACAGATATATGCACGCCACCTCACATGCACCATCCCCGTCTCTTACTCTCTGTGGTAGATAACAACCTTATATAAAAAAGCAAAGGACCTATGTGACCCTAAACATCTGGAGAACGAACTGGCACATGTTCAGGAGGTACTAACTAAAAATGGTTACAGTACGGAAAAAGTAAGATTCAGTCGCAAACACTCAGAAATAGACCCAGGAGTCGAACGACAACCGGAATTTATGCCGTATGTGAAAGCAGTAACGGATAAAATTGGATTAGCTCTAAAAAAGTACTCCATCAAGTCCGTATATGTTTCTTACTCAGAAATTTCAAATCATATACGCACTCCTAAAGACATTATTCCTTGATTTTTTGATTGCAGTTGCGGTAGTTCTAAAAGCGGACAAACAAAACGCACGATAGCAGAACGGGTTAAAGAACATATTGCAGCTGTAAAAAACTGCCAGACAAATAAGTCCGCTAATGCAGATCATTTAATTAACGCTGGTATTAATCACTGGATAGAGCTTCATACCCCACAACTCATCGCCACTGATCGCCATTATTACAGTAGAATTGTGACTTGTAGAATAGTATAGTAGAATTTTAGGACTTGAGAATTCTTTTCAACATAAAATAATAGGGAATATGGTTTGTATTTTTCAGCAATTTCCCCAAAGTAAGCTTAGGATATTCTCTGAAAACGAACTCGTTTCCTTCTTGGTTCTTCAGGTAAATTAAGCTGGCGTAGGTATGTGGTTAAGTACCTACTTGTCTTTAGGCTTCAGTTTTAACAAGTTTAAATTTATTTCTTCAGCCGCAGTAAAAATATCTGGCGGTGTCGTATTCATATTAAACTCATCTGCCTACGAATACATTTTTTATTTCTTTTGTAAGTTGTAAATAAAGAAACTCACCAAATAAAAATGGTGGGAACAGAAGTGTAGCCATCTATCTAGTGGTATCTAAAAAACTTTTAAATAAAAAGTTTTGGCTAAATTTAAAACTTTTTAGTCGCTGGTGTCGTTGTAGGATCACACCATTTCAATATGGCGACTGCAGTTTTGATTTTTGACCACTAGGTTTATATTTGTTATTTATTAAATATTTGTTGCACTTTTATTTCTCGCTTGGCGCAAAGTTCATATCTTAAACACTAGGTGGCGCTGTTTTACAAATTTAATAGAACAGATAACACAGGACGTAAAGTCTACGTACTGTTTTATCTAACAAGTAGAGCGTGCGCGGTGCGTTTAATGACATAATGAATCATATCGTCCGAGGGCTTTATAAACTTCCGCTTTGCCTTGAGAAAAGAAAAATTTACAAAGAAAAGCCCATGGGAGTTATTAAAGTCTTTAGTTGCAGTAACATCGGCTTTACTTGCACGTAAAGACACTGTTTACGAGTAAGTGTAATGAAAAACAAATAGTAGGTAATTGCGGTCAAGTAAGTACCGTTAGGAATAAACAAATGAAAAAACTACAACAACGTTCAAGAGTACCAATTTGTAGATTTCACTATCGTTTCTATGGTCGTACGATTTTAAGATTGAAATTGATTTCAAGAGTTACCCCCTGGATGATCGATAGACCGCAGTTTAGTAACTTTACTGACTTCACCACTATCTGTCCTCATTGCACTTTACTCAACTTCACTTATTGTGACCACAAGTCTCTCAGTCATCGTCTGTGATTTATATAAATACGTACCTAATGAGAATTCCGTTTCACTTTAGTTGTACGGAACCACAAGAGCGCAAATGAGTGAGCATGCCCTCAGGCAGGTCGTTGTTGCCTCATTAGTGTCGATGTTGAGAACACTGTTATATACAATATACAACTACAGTTGTATACAACATGTATAAATATCATGTCCAAAAACTTTGTAACTGTTTATTATACCTTGTTATTTGCCTAGATTGTGTGTGTTTGGTTTATTCGTAACGTGGGTATTTTCGAAACGAAGATGTATCCGCTATTTTGGGCAGACAGTGTTGTACCTCGCCTCGGTAGCTCAATTGGCATTACACTTGGATAGAATATAAATGTTGCAGGTTCAAGTAATGGCTTGAAGCCAAATTTGTAAAAATGAAAATATTTGTTTGTGTCCTATCACAAGTCTATCGCAGCAAACTGAAACTTAATTTTTACCAAACCTAAAGTTAAAGTACCCTTAGTTGTACCTTCTTCATTAAAATACATCCAAAGTTTACAAAGTCCTACAAAAAAAGCTTAATTAATATCCTAAAAGAAAGCTACTTTGTCTTTTAGGGCTCATTACCTCAAAAAGAATAATGTAACCCTTATAGGATCACTTTGTTGCCGTCTGCCTATCAGTTTGTCAAGACCCTTTTGCTAAGAAATGCGTAAAGGTATAAGGTTGAAATTTTTATCAAAAATGCTAAGGTCTGCAGACCCTTGAATCTGTAAAAATATCAAGCTACTAAGTAAAAGCAGTAAAACATACGGCTGCAATATGGCTATTTTGGCATTCACAAATAAATCAAAACCTATATGTGGTACTTTCCATTGTCCTAGAATCATGAAATTTGACACGAAGGAAGGTCATATCACAAATATAGGTAAAAATAGGAAATTCGTTTATTTGTAGTTATAACACATTAAAAAAAAATATCTGTCTGTCCGTAAAGAACGAGGTGCACGAGCCAGACTCGCAGTTGGCCGGTTTTTTTGTCTAAAGCTAATCTTTAATTCTTATTATCCGTTATGTTCCTTTTTCACGGGAATCGTCATTTACAGTGTCAAATCAAACAGCAGTATTTACCTTACACTTATGTCACATATAAGAGGTGTTATATAAGTTATAACTTGTTTAATTAACAAGTTTCCATATTTCCACTTCCGAAGTATTTATATTAGAGCTTTGCCAAAGGAATGTTTTACTTGGGCCTTAACATGTTTATTTATTTTTCGTCGTACATTTCGTTTTTATACTATCTTATTCCTGCGTGTACTTTTAAAACAAAACAAATATTTTAATTGTTTATGTTCATTTCGATATTTTCGTAGGTAAAACCATAAACATACATACAATAGTTCGTCCCCTATTTTGCTCTCTAAGGGATGATTTTTCAAAGGCAGTGAAATACGTCATTCCTTAATTCTAACCTTAAGGCCAAATAACAATTTTATGTCAATAGCATACAAAATTACGGATCTAACCCCCTTACATTTGCAAACATAATAAAATCTAGACATAAAATATCAGAATTCTCACACAAATTTTCGTTCCTTATTTTTTGCCCTCCACAGGGTAATTTTCCAAAATATGTCAATTTAAATTTTAAACGAATAGATCAAATATTTTTTTTAAGTTTTAGTTTTAAAATGCTACTTTAGTGCTTGCCTACTTAATAACAGAAACAAACCCTTTAAGCAAAATTCAAAGTCTCTATCTAGACACACACACATATATAATGCCAGTCAGTTTACTCTTTACACCCTCGCAGCCTAGTTGGTAGTGTTGCCGACTGCTGCGCAGAGGGTGTGGGTTCGATTCCCGCATTAGACAAACATTTATGTGATAATTAACATTTGTGTTTGTATGAGTCTGGGTGTATTTATGTATTTACAAAAAATAAGTAATATATATGTAGCTGTATCCGTTGTCTGACACCCATAACACAAGCTCTGCTTACTTTGGGGCCAAACGGCGCTGTGTGTAATGTTAAAAAAAAAAAAAAAACAAAAAAAAAATTGTAAGTATCGTTGTATTTTTTAATAGAAAATGATTTTTTCATATCTCTGTCATATCCCTGATTCTCCTGTATGAGAGTTTTAGTAATACAGTTTATAAAAACTAAAATTATACCTACCTACTGGCAATGGACGAAGTAAAAAACAATCTCTGGAGTAGGTATTGGGTTTTTGATGAATACGTACCATCGCATATGCTACTCCTTAAATGAAGGTTTTATTAAAATATCCTTAAATAACCGACTTTAGAAAACCCTTTAATACTGGCATTACTTCTAAAAGAAACCTATTATTTTTATAAATATGGGTGATCTGCTACTGATATCCATTGTGTCCATGTATTTCCAAGTACCAACCAAAAAAAACATTATTGCTATTGCCACTCAAAAAAGGGCACTTTATTCATCGATAACAGTGAATAAAACGCTCTTTTATTCACCGAGTGAATAAAATGATTTTGAATTTGGAACAAGCAAGAATTATGTGAAAAGGTGAATAAAACGCGCTGAAAGTAACTAACTATACTGCCTGGCTAAGTTAAAAAAAAAACTCCCACCAATTTTAGTTCTTTTCTATCTCTTACCGTGGTTATTTTATGTGGATGACATATTACATTAAATAAAACAAATTTCTTCCAGTGATGAGAATGAGATACTAACTACGGAAAGCCGCCAAAATCTTGAGATACTACCTAAAAAATATCTAATCCTTTGCTCTCTTATTACTTATTATAATATTAGTGATAGCTATTAATACTATACTACGATATATTTAATAAAAAAAATCTCGATCCTTGTATCCCTCGCTCCGCTCAGGATTCTACTCTAGCATCCTTCGCTCTCTGGGGATCCAACTTAGTCCCTCGGATTAAATTCCCTCTTTTTTCACTTGTATAATCTACTATTACGCAACTTTGACTTAAGTATATTCTTTTCCTTTAAGTCAAAAGCCAAAAAAATATTGTATTATTGCCTCGTATCTTTGTTGCAAATATTTGGAATTTGACTTCAAACACTTAGGGCGTTGTAATTTTTTAATTAAATTTTTATTACCTGAAAATACATATAAGCTTGCCAGATTAAACACACGAAGATCTTTTGTTATTATAACATCTGTTTTAAATTCCTAACCATCGTCGGTAGCTCACGTCTGCTACGCAGATTTTATCTCCCCAGCGGAAACTGGATACATGGGGCCATGAAAAAAGCTTTAACAGTGCAGGTATAAAAATCTTCCCGTAAGCAACATTGTTAAAAAAACCGGCCAAGTGCGAGTCGGACTCACGCACGAAGGGTTCCGTACCATTATCTATAAAAACGGCAGAAAAATCACGTTTGTTGTATGGGAGCTATCTTAAATATTTATTTTATTCTATTTTTTAGTATTTGTGAAAATTTCAACTGTCTTACTATAACTATTTATGAGATACAGCCTTATTACGGAACCTTAAAAAAACCTTTATTGTATTGTAAAGCGCAGTGGATAAACCGTTATTAGATTAATATCATGAAGATATAAATAAACTGTAAAAATGAACAGGCTAGGATCAAATACAAACATAAGACTGCAACATACGCTAATGAACTTCCCCGAATAATAATCTATCAATTTAAACAACATAAACCGACTTTGAATCCACTAAAAAGTAAAAAATAACTCTTCTATAGATGTTAAAATTTTCCAAATCAGTTAAATGCCGGAGTTCTGAGATAACAAACATTAAAAAAAAAAACCGAATTGAAAACCTTATCTTTTTGAAGTTGATTAAAGCGATAATATCTTGAATAAAACTGGTTCAGGTTGAACCATGCTCATCATATAATGTATTATTTTATTAACATAAAGTTAACTAAAACCATAAAATCAAACTTGTCAACAACAATTAAGAAAATTAAAAAAAAACTATAACTACATAGAAATATTTAATATAATTTATTTAATATTTATTGTATTATTTATAGCTAGCGCGTCATATTTGAAACTGGTTTTTTTATCATTGAATTTATTTAAAAGAAAATCAGTCGTATATTTTAATGTTTGTTTGTCCTGTTTTTTATGTCTTTGTTAAAAATCAAAGTAACTCGGTAATTGTCGACTGTGTCAAGAGTCCCGAAAAGACAATCCTGGATTAAAATCTGCTCGAATATGAATGTTAATCTGTAGTTACCGTAATTGTCTCTGTTCATCAAGTGCAGGGTTTCCTACATATCTATAGGCCACAGTAATATATGTATGTGTATAAGTTTATTAATATATCTATGTATACTAAAATTATAAATGTGAAAGTTTGTATGTCTGGATGGATGTTTGTTTCTCGATCACGCTTCAACCACTGGATCGGGATAAAATTTAGCATATAAATAGGTTAAGTCCTGGAATAGCATATAGGCTACCTTTTATCCCTAAAAATTAAAAAAATCCTGCGGGAATAACTATAACAGAGTTAAACGAACTATTGCTGCACCTATAGCACGCTATAGTAATTCATTGGTATAACAAATTGATTAATTAATTGGAGTTAAAAAAGGAGTTAGGGCGATAACCGAATTTAGGGCGGGCGGAGCCGCTGGCAAAGTCTAGTATAACTATATTGTATTTACAAACAGGTTAAATTAATGTTTAGGTTTCAATAAGGAGCTTGTGGCTTAGTTTCATTCGTCCATTGAAAATGATATGCAAAGTTAATCAATGTAAAATAAAGCAACGTTGAGCGTAGTCAGTAGTAAGTTATCGGATGGAGCCCAACTCTAGTGGTTTATTATTTATTTTTCTGACCACCTCTGTGCTTTGGAGGGTATACGTTCACACAGCTGGCTGTTGTAACATGGCAGCAGCCGCTAAGCCAGGTTAGAGCCCTGATGGAAAACTTGAAGTATCTTACAATCGAGTAAAAACTAGATCGACTACGTATTCTAATTCATATACTGGGCCCGGTGGCAGACCTTAACCTAAGCCTCTTTCTCTAAGGAGATAAATATCCTCAGGGAACAATGTTTTAAATTATGATTTATTTAATAATAAAATTACTTTATTGATTTATCATATTTTGTTTCATTTTAATAAACGCACTTTTAGTGGCCACACTCCATCTCATAGTCTAGAGCTTACGGCATTTGCCGGTCTGATAACGATTATTATTTTAATTTACACTGGAAATAAGTAGGAGACTGGGCTTTGTTTGGAAATGAAAATATTATAAAATAAATCAGATGCGGTTAAATACGAATTAGGTAGGAACAAATAAAGACCATGCTTTTTGAAGCTATTTTAAAACACTGGTATTTCAGGCATGGTTGTAGGGATTTGTACTCAAAAGGTGCAAACGGAGCCCTATCTAAGCCTACCTGCCTGTCTACCTGTTTGTCTGCCTGTTTGTCTGTTTGAAAAGGGCTATCCTGAAATTAACACAGAAAACCTATTAGTATGGCAGATTTCCCAAAAGTGTAACAATTTATCTTCAATATCCATACAAGAAAAATGTTTTTGTCGTTCTTGCTCTATCGTTAAAACGGTAATACCTATACAAGCTTCAAACTTCAAACGATTATAGTTGATTATTATGGTCAAGTGGAAGTCGGGTTAGTTTCTCTAGTAAGTTTTATACATGTTTATGGATGGACAGACACATATGCTTATATATTTTCACAATTTTTAATCGAAAAACCTATAATTTTGAAACACATGAAATTGACGGTAGATTTTTATAATCCAGGCCACAAACTGTTTATAGAGGTTATTAAAAACAAAAGAAGTGAGCAAATGACAAGATGGCCGCCGTTAACGTTAAACCAGGATAACCTTACTTTACATAGACAACATCTCTAACGTTACTATTGTAAATAAAGGTCGTTTGAAGCTGGAGGCTTGTTTTACAACGATAATAATTATAGCTGTGTTGGGGTTTTGTAGGGTAAAATTGCACTTTGACTTATGTTTATTTTTGCTTGAAACATTTTGAAATGATACAAGGGCCGCCTCTCAATGCATATAAATGAAAACAAAAGATCAAGCCGTAAAACTCTCCTGTTTTGGCAACTACAGCTTAAAGCTATAATAATAAATTTACAAAGATAAATTGAAAAAATTAAAAAATACCGCCTAGCTTGCCTTATTAGAATATACTGTTTTTTTATTTTATTAAAAGGCGTGGATACAAGTCCTTAACTACAAAGTTATATAACTCAAGATTTAATTCACTATAAAATTTAAGTCAAATAGCCAATTTAAAAAACAAATGATAAAAACAATAATTAAGAGCATCACAGCGCTTACAAAAAAATACATTCAATTTTTCAATCATACTTACAAAAAATACCAAGTAACCGCGCGCCGCGGCACACTTTGCTCGACTCGCCTGGAATCCAAGCGGAGCACATGAAAACTAGCACGCGAAGCTGAGCGGTGCGTACCGCGATTGCGGCCGGCGAGCGCCAGGACCAACTCATACCTATTTATTAGCGCGACCAACTTGGAGACATGAAAAGAATCGCTCGCATACAAGCGGAGCAAATGAAAACTAGCGTACGAGCCAAGCGAAGTGCCAAAATCGAATCATATTTGTAAAACTTGACAGTGTACGGTACGGTATTTGAATTGAGGCGCACTGCCAACAAATATTTATTGGGATATTTTAACTAATAAAATAAGTTTAGACACTATTGATTAAAAAATATGCTTTATCATAGTCAAAGCGCAATAAAGCGTACATATTTGCTATAAATAAGGTCTGATGATTGGTTTTTTTGGTTAGTATATATTAAAGGTATTATAGAAAAACCTTTGCCTTTGTTGTAAAGAAAAAATCAAACCAACAAATAACCTTTTGTTTTTGTTTTAGCTATTGGTATTTAGTTTTATTGTAAAATGCTTTTATAATTACTTGACTAAGTATATGGAATTTTTAATGACACAATAATTGAAAACAATAAAATTAGTACGTCCTCTTCTTGTCTAACAAAAGTAACAATCAATGTACATTGTTTTCTCATTGTGTTGACGAATCAGTAATTAGTTGATATTGATTTTCTTGTAAAGATTTGTTAGTAAATTTGGTGACTTTTTTTTTATAAAAACTATGATCGACCGCTAAATTCCTGTTTACTATTATACACATTGGGATGCCTTAGCGTCATTTAAAATTTACTTCAAGCAAAAAATATGTAACATAGTCAAAGTGCAATTTTACCGTTTTCATTACTTGTACAGTGAGACCTCGCTTCTAGCCAAAGTTCGTGATACCCTATCAATAGGTCGTCATAAATGAGTTTGCAAGATACCTTGCAAAATAACTGACCGTATCAGACATACAAGCTTTAGTTTTTTTATACTTCTAAAGGACCGCTAGACTATATATATATATATATATATTATTATTAATATTTAACTGTAACGCCCCCCCTTTGAAATGAATATTTTAATAAAATAATGAATTGTTCTAATAAACTTCTGAGGCATCTACACTTACTCGGAGAGAAATCAAAAGAATCTAATAATTAATATTGATGTAGATAACTAATCTTATTTGGCCAAGCGTGATCGTCAAAAGTGGTAGGACCCAAAACCGTTGAGTTAAATAAGTAGTAAACCCAGTTGTTTTAGAGGTAAGTCAGAGTAATATAGCAAACAAAAGTATACAAATAAGCGTAAAAGAAAATAATCAAGAAATAAATATAGTTAAATCTACGATCATAAGTAATGCATACTTTGAGTTATCACCATTTCTAAAGTTAGTACAAAAACACCTAAACAAAGCAAATACGCGAATATTAGAACTGAAGGACATAGATACTAAATTTCGCTACTTCCACATTTGAGAGTAAAATACATACGAATGCTAACTCCATTTTGTAGAGTGGGAACCAGGTAGCTCAGCGTTCAGGACTTGTGACCTGAAAGTAGGTTTAAGGGGCGCCCCCTTACAATGTACATCAGCACTCACCTTCACTAGCTAACAAGCCAAAATAGTAAAACCCTACTAACGCCGCCAAGGATGGACATGGATTACACATAATAATTACTGTATCTCTTGGCAGTCCTAGTTCTTTAGTGGGCTATATAATTATTATGGCTGGTATAATCTTAGTTCCCACTTTTATAAAAGATTTGTCTTTACCTAGCTAAAATGTCGTAGAAACAAGGTCCATTAATATATTCCTTTTTTCTGAAGTGATTGAGATTCTTTCTACCATAAATTTCTAACCGGCAAAAGCGGGCCCGTCATTTGGATGTTTAAACATTAATTAAGATATTTTTAGAACACAACCCAAAGGATTTCACAACGAACATACAATATTTTCACTGTGAAAAGTATTTACTAACCAGTAATGGTGGTAAAATCTGGCTGTAGTTTAACCCAACGTGGTAGCTTCTAGTAAAACAAGCGTAGACTATGATTTACTCCTTCTCGGGCAGCGTTTCGATAGTTTAAACGACGGCAATTAAATGTTCTGTATGTATGGGACCACGCACTTTTATCACCACTAACCCCTCTCTAACAACCTTCTCACCCCACATCTCAAACCCCTCCATCCTATTTTTTTTCCGGACGGATGTTCGGCTTTAATTAATTTTAACAAAGAAAAAGGAATATCTTTTAAGTATAATTCTAGTTATGTTGGTTGGGGTACTATTATAGAGTCCTAGATTAATATGAACGGTCTAGATACAACGGCCTAATTATCCTAAACTAATAGAATATTAATATAAGGTTCTAAATGTTCGTAAATTTTTAACAAACCCCGGGTATGGTCAAATAAACTAACACGTCATACCATTATACGGAATACGTGAAAACCAAGACAACTACCCTTTATCATTGTTATAATATCTATTGTACGAGGCTTCCCTAATGGTTGTTAAACGACTCACAATGGTAAGTTTCGCGGGTGTTTTCAATATTATAAAACTTCTCAGTAACTTAAACTTACGCGGCTATACTCAACATTATAAAATTCCCAATAACAGTAGCATTACTTTTTAACTAAGACAATAAAATTAATAAGAAAAGAAACCCGCGGATAACAAAACAACTCCTATCTAGAGGGTCTCCGATTTATTCTACATTTAATTTCCTGAATAAAATTTTATTCGAGTTAAAGTTATGAAACTACCTTAAAGAGCATATGAAACGTGCTTCCATTTCTATATCACTTAACCACCAATCAGCGATTGTCTTCAAACGGCCTCCAATGAACTTGCCTTCCAAACAAACATTCAATCACAGTAAGTTTTAAAGCATCCATACTCGCGCCACTGGTTCAAAACTTACGCAACCTCATTTTGTCCAAGGTCCGAATCCATAAATCGGGAGTTAGATTACTACCTACACTTAACAATTAATTTTGTGTTGATGCTTAGGATTCGTAATTTTATAATGTAATATTTTACATTTGAGTCATCAGTATTCAACTTTTTGTTAGCTTCAAACCTTTCATAAAATAAATCATAATTTCTCAGCTAATGTATAAAATAACTGAACTTGTATATTTAAAGGCGCCATTCTCATTTAAAGATGCATTTTGCTTTAGGTCGTCACAATACCTATCAGTTACTTGCTTGATACATGGTTGTACTACATATCTAGAGGTTTCACCTATCTATCCTGTTTATCAAATTGATAATCTGAGAGGTAAACAGTTCTGACAACTTCGTTTGAAGAGCTAAGTACCCTTCTATTAAAAGAGTTGTGTATGCTTTACAGGACTGTGAAAAACTCGTGCAATTTGTTGTCAGCCAACATACCCAAGCACTACACCGCCCCGGGGAGCCGATATAGCACGGGATAAGCACCCGAAACGCGTTATTATATTTAAAATTAGGGAGCCCTAACTAATTTATTTAGTCAACAGTAATATTTTTGTTACCCATTGAGGTTGGTAAAAAACAATTATATGCTTACGATACACAAGACAAGTAGTAAAAAAACTGGACCGACAAATAGACAGACAGTCTGTTGACATCCTTTTGGGTACAGAAACCTAAAAACGATAAATTATTCTACGATGATAGAAACACAGTACTCAAATTAATATTTTGGCAGTAATTTCCTCGTTTATTATATTATTCTTAGCTCAAGATAGCAGCTTACAATACCTTGAAAACATAGTGAAGGTTTATTTTGCTGATGCTACATTAAGCTCCGGTGACGTTCAAAGCTCTGGAAGCTAGCTGAGAGCTTTCACATGACATCCTGTCTACAGTGTAATGAGCTTAACATATATAGGTAACCGAATTTGTTTGTACCTATAGGGAAGATACTTCACAAGCGAAAATCTTGTATGTACTAAGTTCTGTTGTAAATTATAGGTATAGATAAAACATGGATTGAATATTATTAACCAACTTGAAAATAAATGTAAAGGAAGGGTTGGTCTAAAAAAACGATTTAGACGAAAGTTATTTAGACGAGCTTCTACCGGTATCTACGTCTAGACTGGCTATATAAGTTTCTGCGTGGCGGAGGCACCACTGTGAATGAGATTAACAAAACAATATACGATAGAATTATCGCAACGCATTTTAAAACGTGCAAATTCAATGTTGCGTATTCTCGCTGTCATTCATTACACGAGCCGCAAGCCGCAAAACGCACTCTGCGTCGCAGAAATCGGTGAACAAATCCATTATCAGTTCATCACCCACACACTACACGAGCGCGCAGTGTTGTACTCCAGTCACTTGTGTACTTTGGCGAGCCCTGCTATCTATACCATGCCACCGGTGCTGTGAAGCGCACTAAAATTACTGTTGCATTACTAGGTGCAATACTAATAACAAAAAAAAAATTACTTCGGTAGCAAGTACCGCACTAGCAACTTCTCTAGAAAATATTTTGCTAACCTACAGACATACACACACACCAGTCATCTCTCTTAAAATGACAGCAAATGATTCTTCAGATCACAAAACGTAAAGAAACGCAAATTAAGCGATTTCGATATTCGGAACTGTTACAATAACTTTCCTCAAGAGAAGTTAAAAAGAAGGAGCGCGTGCAGACCAAAGAATGGCTGAAAAAACGAGCACATAATACACATTTAAATCTATTGCAGTTCATTCGGTCTAACGAAATGTCTGATTTTGGTAATTATACAAGAATGAACTATCAAACCTTTAAACAAAGGAGTGGAATTATTGCATCTAGTGACACCTTATATAAAGAAAGAAAACACTTCAATGAGTGACGCCGTAAATGCTGAAGAGCAAGGGGTGGCAACATTTAGGTTTTTAGCAACAGGAAGAGAAATTTGAATTTCGATCTTCTTCTATAGATGAAATAGCTTGACGCTGCTGATCCTGATCCAGCAGGAAATCCATTAGGTCAAAGTACCCTCCGGTTAATCTTCCGTCTCGAACTCACTTCTTCTTGCATCGTCTATTTTCTTTTTGTGCCACCGGAAAGTTGCTTTTTATGATTTAATCTTTTTTAAAACCAAATCTTTATTCGCTTGAGGGAATATTTCTTTGCATTTTTGTAGAAGACACTCATACGCTGCTTGTTTAATTTGTTTATTATCATCTTTTCACTTTTCACTTCCCACAGACAATTATTTTTCTTCAAAAACCAAATTAATTCTTGCCAAACCCCTTTGTAATCGTCATATGACATAGTGCCCAAAATATACGTAACCACTGAGAATAATTGCCCCCAAACAGTAAGTCAATTTCGTGATACTGACAAATTCAGCGACAAGTCCCGCGCCTACATACATACACGGACTTGTTCGGCGCGGCAGAGACTCGGCGAGCGCCGACTTGTCCGTGAGCTGTATGCCGTGACGCATTTACACGTGGATTTGTCCGCCGGATTTATCACCAACGAAAAATCCGTCGTGTGAATAGCGAGCTCTAAAATTCGATGACCATTTTGACATTGCAGGAAAAAACTGATACTATAGCTGCGTCATATCTGTGCGTCCATCTATATATTGCAAATATAAGGGTTCCGTAGTCACATGACAAAAAAAGATTTTGTCACGTCCATCCGTTCTTTACATTTAGGTTAATTTAAGGGTAATTAAAATAAACTATTAAATTAATACAAAAAAAACCGACTGCAAGAACTAAACAGAAGTAAACAAGTGCCTCTATAACATACTATGTATTTAACTATAAGCAGTCGGGACTCATATTAAGGTAACGACTATCTATTTGTTCTTGCATTTAAATGAGTCCCGCATGCTTACAGTTAAATATTTGGTAGGTTTTAGGGGGACTTCTTTTTTGTTCTTGCAGTTGGGTTTTTTTTATTTATTTAATAATTTATTTATTTTCAGTGTTATATTTTTTTCACTCGCGCTTGACTATTTTACTGTGTCATATATTTTTGTACTGGCTTTGTAAAGCCCTTTATTTTGATACCCAACTCGAGGGTCTTGAATTTTTTTTTAACCTGCATAAAATCCCTTTTTTTGATTTTTATATACCTTATGTCACTCGATTTCTGTTGTTCTGTCAAAAAGTCTGTTGTTCTACTTTTCAGTAGCGTTTTTGCTAAACGTGGCCGTTTTTAGCAGAAACGCTATCTAGAACTCATAGGTATATTCCAGTTGCAATACATTACATTCTAGAAATAGCTTACTTATAGCTGGTTCTAAATAATTGGTTTGTAACATTTTTGAAATGTGTTTTATAAAAAAGAATATGAATATTATCCATTGGCGGCGTTGGTTAGGTAGTTTCTGCGCCTTAAAAGAGCACGCTTGAACTTAATATAGATTAGTTAATACCTTGGTTGATTGGTTGACCAAGGTAATTAGAGGATATCACAGTCTTAAATACTTACATACTTAAGTTGTATATTATTATCTGAATGAGGTGAACTCAGGTGTGTCTGACTTGTCTTTAACTACTGTGCCTTTAACTATACTGGGAAAAACTAAAATTGTAATAATTATTAAAATATTTTTTTATGATTCTACTATGATTCATTGTTTTTATTAAGCTTTGGTTTCCCTTATAGACCAAACATAACCGATACTTATCTTACACAAAAAGGAAGCTAGTAGTTATATATATTCAAAAGGTATATAGTTTTTTTTTTTATACCACTTAGATGGCAAACAAGCACACGGTCCGCCTGATGGTAAGCTGAAAAGGAAGTTATTAAAATTGTTTACTTTAGTCTGTGGCAATCTGAATGTTATTGTGGTATCTCATCTTGGGGTTCTGCAAAAGTTTAATGCTGTCAGTAGAGAAAGCACTTTACAGTTTGTCAAATAATAGTCGCTAGAACAAAATTCGCACAAAAATTCCTTTCCTACCATTGAAGGGCCATTGTACTAGATATAGAATACTAGACTTTGCCAGCAGCTCCACCTGCCCTAAATTCGGTTATCGGCGTAGAACTCCTTAATTATACTTATGGAGTTTGCTGTAGCTATAGTTTGTTTAAGCTCGGTTATAGTTGCGGGAACTTTTAAACTTTTCGGGACAAAAAGTAGCCTATGTCATATTCCAGGACCTAACCAATATGTTTGCCAAGCTTCATTTTGATCCGGCCAGTGGTTGGGGAGTCCAAAAACATCCAAACCTTCACATTTTTAATATAAGTACAATGATCAATAAAATACATTCTATTAATTTTAGAAATGGAAAAAAATAGTTACAATCTAGCTTTTAAACTTTAGTTATGATGGAAAAAAGCGATTTTTTCTTGTTACTAAAATTAAATTATTATATATCCATACTATCCATATCTATTATTGTGTCTGTTTCCTCTTCACACTTAAACCGCTAGATAGTCTACTATGTCCCGAGAAAGGCTACTTGAAAACGTATAAATTGTGAGTCGGTTTGTCTCTATAATTGAAGAGTTCCCGTTGAATTTACGATATCTTATCGTAAATAAGAAAGGTACGTCTATGTTGACATAAACTTGGCTATATTTTTAAAGTAGATAATTTTTAGCCATAACACCTAAAATAGGTTAAAATATCAAGCTATTATAGGGCCACGAGGGACAGCCAGGAGACCCATAATTACATGTTTTACCTAGTTTGGCTAGCTTCTGTCTTTCATTGTAATATAACACACTTAAATAATAGATTGTATACAGCTCAATAAATTCACTTATATTTGTTGACCTTATGGATGTATATGCGCATCAATGTCCCTATTAATAAATACAAGTATGTTAAGTGTACCCAGTACCTCACGCACGTATACAACATAATATTATTGACGCCTAAAGATCAGAGATATTACGTAGAGTAATAAAACCATTTTATGGCCCTATATATTTTTTTATTTTCTTTTAAAAACGGAATAAAGTAAGTCATAAACTGACTTCTTTGCGTGCTCTTATTCTATTGTACAATATTTCTAATGTTTTGTGTTCATTTTATGTCCGTCCCCCCAGGATTTACACGAGTACAATTAGGTTTGTTAAGTTGATGTCTTTAAAACCCTCATAGTCTGGTTGTGATGAGTGAAATTAAGCAAAGTCGGATGCAGTCAGTACCTGTATGGGTGACCATCTAGCAGCAAAACCTCTTTACCTCTTTTGTTCTTCAGAACGTGAAGCCGTCGGTTTCACTTGTCTTCATAGACGATAACTGACAAGCCACGTCGAAGACATCATGATCAGCTTAAAAAGTTGCTAGTAGTTCGACGACGACTGCCAATCCACCCTGGCCTAGCATCGTGGATCTATGGTCTAAGTCTGTTTTTCTTTAAATAATGGCCTATACCCTGCAATGGGGACGTACAAAAGCTAAGGCGACAACAAGGGTCTGTCTAGTATGAATTTATTCTCATGCTATGTTTATTATTAATGGCCTTTTTAAGATTAAAAAAAAATACAGCGGCCAATATACTAAAAGGGTCCACGTTACCAGCTTCTCTCTACTAATTAATTATTATACAGAGGGTGGCCAAATTATTATACTCAAACACAATTTTTCGTTTTCATGTAATATATTTACATAATGCAATGCATCATGCAAGTGAAGTGTGTTATAAACTGTTTGGTAAAAGACACCAACTTCAAATTGTAATTCAGATCAGATTTTTGGAAATTAGTAATTATTTTCATCTTTTTGAAGCCGGTTGTCAGAGACAAGTCACCGCTATCAATTAGCAAAGAAAATTTTAAAATCTGACCATGGGTTGGATGGAAATTCATAAAATCCTTGTAATCCAACCTTTAAAGGGCTCCATCTTTTAGATCAAAGATTTTTTTACAAAGTATGGGAGATTTCGTAATAATTAATATAAAATAAAATGTAAGAATTTAAGGCAAAACCGTGTCGTTACTTACGGAAAATTTTGGTAGAGTCCATTATGTCGCCACTAAGGATAGGTAATTAAAAAGGTGCTATAAATAAACGCCATCTCACTTGTAGACAAGTTTTTGAAGTTAACTGTCATAAAAATCACACCGAAACATACGGGTTCAGATATTTTTTTTATACCACTAAGGTGGCAAACAAGCTAACGGTCCGCCTGATGGTAAGCGGTCACCGTAGCCTATGGACGCTTGCAACACCAGGGGTATCACTTGCGCGTTGCCGACCCTTCAGAAATCTAATAACTTCTTTCTTGAAGAAATTCATATTGTAGTCCTTGCATAAAACCTTGGCAGGGAAGTTGGCTCCACAACTTAAGCGTTCGCGGGAGGAAGTTTCTCTGAAACCGCACTGTACGCGACCATTTAGGTTCTAAAGTGTGAGAATGAATTCCCTGCCGATGGCGAGCGGTGCGATGGTAGAAAGTAGCCGTGGGCATCATTTCGAACAATTCCTCAGAACACAACCCATTGTACAAGCGGTAGAATACACACAGTGAGGCAAAGTCTCTCCTCAGACTTAAGGGCTCGATACCGCAAGTGAGTTTGGAATCGACGACAATTCGCACAGCCCGTCGTTGAACCGAGTTAAACCGCAACAAAAAGGTATATTGACTTGCCTTAATAATTCCCAAATAAGTCTTAGAGAAGTAAATATAGCGTCACTAGCCATGTAGACAGCACTTATCTGACTTATAATAGCCAAGTAGAGAAAATAATGCCACCGCCAGAAGGCACTAGATATCTAGATAATTTATGAATTGAAAACTTTTGGCTAAAGTTAAAACTGGTGATTGCTCGCGTGTAGTGTGCGGGTATAGTTCATATTTTGCAGCTGTTCAACTTTTATACATACTTGTTAGAATCGGCGCGTCATTGCCGATCATGGGTTTTATGAACATGTGCTTTGCCTGCACGTAATGACACTGTTTACGAGTAAGAATAATGAAAATAAATATAATGCACCATTATGTATGTATGTATATATATATATCGCGTCGTGGAGCCATAAAGACTTGGTTGATGGAGTGTCATTAAATTTGTCTTGATTGTGGAATGGCTATAAAACTACATGACGTCAGCATATAATAAACATGGCGGCCATATACTCTTAAAATGCATCAAGTCTTGTATCAAATGAAAGGTGTTCATAAGCAAAAACCAAATAAATAAAATTTATATTTGCTGACTGTATAATTCAGTTCGTGCATGCTAGTGAAACCTTTTACAGCGTCAAAAACTTATGTTCTTACTCTGTGATTCATGTGTCAGATGTTTTCAACGTCAAAGAGAATTCCGTCTGACATTTTCTGACGTTCTGACTTTATGTTAACATGTAATGCCTGACCCGAGTTTAGGCACTGCGTCTATACAATGAAAATCAAGATGTTGTTCAGTTGCATCTTGCAGAGTATATGGCTATGATCTGGCCGTTACAATATCACAGCACGACAGACATACAAAACCACTCTCACTCACAGAAACTAATAATTATCTCTTTTATTTTTACATCGGGGGTTAATACACAGATGCATTGTGTTCATATCAATTATTATGAATAATTATGAAAAACATGATTAAATCCACGAAGATGTGTGTGTATCGTCAGATCAGGAATATTTATTTTCTTAATTTTATAATTATGTTGTAAAGCTTATTTGCAAGAAAATTAACATAGTGAACGGTACTGCACGTATACACATTTTAACACAAAACATTTCGTTACTGTAACTAGAATATAAGTGTATGATTTTATTGCATTTTATTTCGTTTGGTACAGTGTGAAAAAAACCCTAAAGTCTCAAAACAAACAAATGCTACGACCTAAAAATAAACTTAACAAAAATGGATACTTTTTATTCAATATAGGTAGAGGGCGAGAGGTATACTTAAGAAATAATTATAGATTATAATGGGCTGAAATACCAGGCAAGAAATATGAACAGCAAATACTATATTGTGGTGCGGCCACACTTAAGCCAAAGTAGTTAGAGAGCGCCCTGCCCGCCTGTTTAGGCCAATGCACATCGATGCAAAACACCGTTAATAACACACTAAAAACAGCATAAGTACATATTATTTACAGGTGCAGCAATGAATTAGCTCGCAATTATTTATGACGGAGTTTGTAATGTCGTTTGGCGCTAGGCGAAAGCTCGGATGGCGGTGTTCTTGGCATATCAAAAAAATTTAATGCGCTGAAAATTAAAACATGTACTGGCGAACTGTAATGAAACAAAGTGACGTAAATAGGATTTTAACAAAATTGCTTAGATAGAGAAGAGTTTTGGGCGGTAAAGGCAAAGAATATTAAAGGTAAGCGTTGATGCAAATAAAAGGAGCCCTTAAGGTTTAAGGGTGTAAGGGTAACCATGGGTTGCGAGTTCCAGGCAATGCTCCGAATTCCCTGTTCTGTAAGACGATGTTATATTGTATTCAAACATTTGAATCAAGTCAAGGTCAAGCGGACTCACAAGACCAATCGACTGACGGCTAAAGGTTTCCTGGCCGCAGTGAGAGGATGCTGGAAGGCATATAAAGTCAGCTCATCCAGCGGGTGCTGGGTACATCTAGCTAGGGCAGCTCCTCCAGCGGTTGCTGGGTACTTCAGGCAGCTCATCCAGCGGGAGCTGGGAACATCTAGCCAGGGCAGCTCTTCCAGCGGGTGCTGGGTACTTTAGGGAGGAGGAGTGAAACTCGACTGTTTCTTGATTCCTATTGATTTTATTTATCAAAATTTCTACTTTATATTCATTTATTTATGTTGACTTAACAACTTTAATATATATCAGTGTGCTGTTGTTGTGCACAGTGATGTAACAAAGTCTATTGCTTAGATAATACTCATCAATTTTGCAGTTCCACGAGTAACCTACAATCACATTTCAACATTTACACAACATAAAGTTTGTCATGCGACTTGGCTTGTAAGTTATTTCCGAATATAACATCCGAATTGAGAACCTCATCCTGTTTTGAAGTCGGTTAAAAAAGGATATGAAGGCATATTATACAAGAATATGCCAAAAAGTGAAAACAATTCTTATTCTAAGAATAACTCCACTTTAGACTGAACAATAACTTTTATAAAATGTGTGGACTAATAAAAACCATACAAAAGAAAAAAAATCTACTTAATGATAACTAATAATAAAAATCAGTAAAATTTTGTAAGAAATCGCAGCTCTAATAAAAATTGGCCAAGTGCGAGTCGGACTCGCGCACGAAGGGTTCCGTAACATTATCTCTAAAAACGGCAAAAATATCACGTTTGTTGTATGGGAGCTTCCCTTAAAAATTTGTTTTATTTTAAATTTATTATTAATTTTTAATCTGACTATATAACTTATTATTCTGTGAATATTTTAAGCGTTACTTGTTGCCGTTAATAATATCGAGCAAAATCGAGCAAAACAATCAGGTTTGTTGTATTTTTTAGTATTTGTTGTTATAGCGGCAACATAAATACATCTCCTTTGAAACATTTCAACTGTCTAACTATCACGGTTCATGGGATACAGCCTGGTGACAGAAGTACGGACGGACGGACGGACAGCGAAGTCTTAGTAATAGGGTTCCGCTTATTACCCTTTGGGTACGGAACCCTAAAAAGATCACAATACGCATTTTGAGCATACTATGATTGTATAGAAGTACTCAAACTGCCGAGGAAAATTTTACAAAATATTACTGAATTCAAAATTCGATTTATAATTAATTTAATGTGACAGAAAAACTATTTGCTTTTATGTTTTTTGTTGCCATCAGTGCAAAGTGCAATAGTAAAAGTAACATAATTTAACATATAACATAGTTTGTTGTAAGTAATTGGATAATATCTACATAAACGTAATATTATGTTTGAGTATAATTATTTGGCCACCCACTTACTAAGGTAGCATTGTCCATAAATTTAATTCTAGTGGACCTACTTCGTATAATAAATGTGAAAGTTTGTATGTTTGTTTGTTACTCAATCATCAACGCAACAAAGCACCCCATCGAGCACAAATTTAGCATAACGAAGATGGACATAGGCTGCCTAGGTTTTAAGGAAGAACTCAAAAGTTGCTACGGGAATAACCATGTATAATTTTCACTTGAACGAACTATAGCTAATCTTTTGTATAAACAAGAAAATTCCATATAAATCTCACGCTGATAATCAAATTTACTGCGGTCGAAACTGCTGGTAAAATTTACTATTTAATAAATTTAACCCACATCAAGCTGTTTACCCTAAATTTGACAAGATATACCGTCCTGGCAGACACAGCAGTTGAAGTTCATTACATCAGAGTTCACGTCACTCCTATAATTACAACTTAAGTAGTTACTTAAGACTGCGATATCCTCCAATTACCTTCCTCGAGATTAACCAAGCTGAAATCAGTTCAATCGGACACTTATAAGGTTGAATTTTGCTTATAACGTTTTGTTACGCTTTTTTTTTAATATTTTTATTTTATTTAACACTGACCGTTGTATCAAAATTATTAAATGTTCATAACATAATAATATATCTATAAGGATCTGCGACATCATATTGAAATTAAATTAATTGTATTGCAGCTACCAATAACTTTTTCTTTTACTGTAAATTTTTATGTCAAATGTTGTCAACCCCAGAGAAAATCTTGAAACGTTTAGTTCTCTATAAATAATTACGACATGACTTTACGTCTTCATACATTTAATGCCCAACACAAGTTTAGGTACCACATCTACACAATAAGAATGTGGTTTCATTATATTGTAGTCAGTAAAAATTTACGAACATGTTACGACATTCTTTTCATACGTTATTAAAATCCCTCTTACCCAGAAGTACCCACAGTAACTTTAACCTTATATAATATATGTTCATGCTCACGCTAATAGACGGGTGAAAATTTTAAATTTGATACAAAAAAATATTAAAAAACCCATTTCACTCAATGTTGATTTTTGAATTAACACAGTGATGACTGAAATTATTGATAAGTGACCAACTATAAAATCCTAAGTACTCCTTCGAGTATAGGCAGTGTGTGTTTAACAAAAAAATCCACGACTGATTTCAAAGAAAAGGGCTGCGAAATCTACACGGGTCGTTTGTGACTGAACACCCGCGCCCACATCTACAGAGACAAGTCAACGCTATAAATTAGCAAAGAAAATTTTAAAATCTGACCATGGGTTAGATGGAAATTCATAAAATCTTTTTTATCCAACCTTTAAAGGGCTCTATGTTTTAGATCAAAGATTTTTTTACAAAGTATGGGAGATTTCGTAATAATATAATATAATATTACGAAATCGAATAAATTATGTGAAAATTTAAGGCAAAACCATGTCGTGCCGTCTTAAGGTAAATTCTGGAAGAGTCTATTATGTCGCCACTAAGAATAGGTAATTAAAAAGGTGCTATAAATAAACACCGTCTCACTTGCAGACAAGCTTTTAAAGTGAAAAGTCATGAAAATCACACCAAAACATACGGGTACTAGAACAGAAATATAAACCGCAACCAAAAGTATATATTGACTTGCCTTGATAATTCTCAAATAAGTCTTAGAGAAGTAAATACGGCGTCATTGTTTAACTTATATAGTCAGCACTAATCTGACTAATAAATCAAGTAGAGAAAATGACGCCGCCGCCAGATGGCACTAGATATTTAGATAATTAATGAATTGAAAAGTTTTGGCTAAAGTTAAAACTTGTAATTGCTCGCGTGTAGTGTGCGGTTATAGTTCATATTTTGCAGCTGTTCAACTTTTATACATACTTGTTAGAATAGGCGCGTCATTGCCGATCATGGGTTTTATGAACATGCCTGGCCTGCACGTAATGACACTGTTTACGAGTAAGTGTAATGAAAATAAATATAATGCACCATTATGTATATATATCGCGTCGTGAAGCCAAAAAGACTTGGTTGATGGATTGTCATTAAATTTGTGTTGACTGTGGAAGGGCTATAAAACTACATGACGTCAGCATATAATAAACATGGCGGCCATAAACTCATAAAATGCATCAAGTCTGGTATCAAATGAAAGGTGGTCATAAGCAAAAACCAAATAAATAAAATTTATATTTGCTGACTGTATAATTCAGTTCGTGCATGCTAGTGAAACCTTTTACAGCGTCAAAAACTTATGTTCTTACTCTGTGATTCATGTGTCAGATGTTTCCAACGTCAAAGAGAATTCCGACTGACATTTTAGTGCCCAATTAAGATTTACAACCCGACTTTATGTTTAGGTACATGTAATGCCTGACCCGAGTTCAGGCACTGCGTCTATACAATGAAAATGTACAGTATACAGTGTATGTCTTTGATCTGGCCGTTACGATACCACAGATGGACAGACATACAAAAACACACACACTTTAAGATACTAAAAAACACCCCTTTTATTTTTACGTCGGGGCTTAAAACACGAGAATAATACACAGATGCATTGTGCTTATGTGCAAGAAAATTAACATAGTGAACGGTACTGCACGTCTTCACATTTAAACACAAAACATATCGTTAGTGTAACTAGAATATTTGTGTACAATTTTATTGTATTCTATTGCGTTTGGTACAGTGTGAAAAAAACCCTAAAGTCTCAAATCAGACAAATACTACGATCTGAAAATTAATTAACCAGAAATGAATACATTATATTTAATAGAGGTGGGAGGCTAGAGGTATACTTAAGAAATAATTATACATTATATCGTACTGAAATGCCAGGCAAGAAATGTGGATGCTAGTCTAAAGACAATTAATGAATTTAAACATTTGAATATATTAAAATACATTACCTAATTTTTTATGCCGTGTGATTTTTAATCCAGCAAACACAAAAAAGAAATACCTGTAAAAAAAAAATTAATATAAATCACCACTAAATTTAAAACACTAGAAGCTACTCCAACAAATAAGCTATTTAATAGAAATTTACCGCTCTTAATTCACACAGAAAACACTCAAACTGCCGTTAACCTGTATTACATATACTTATTAATTAAAACAACACATTTATATAGGTTGTATTAATTTAGAAACCTTCCCGCTACTCTTTGTGAAAACGCTATATTCAATAACCGCCGCTTGTGAAATGGCTATATTCAATAACCGCCGCTTGTGAAATGGCTATATTTAACTTTTACTGCCAAGTGCACAGCAACTCCTCAAATGCATGGTTTTATTGCAATTGGAATACGCATGAACAAAAATAAACATACAATTATATTTTTTTTAAATATCGCCTTTTTTTAATATCGCCTTTTTTTTGAAAAATCGCTCTTTTTTGCTGTCGTTAAACAGTGCAGTATGTCATTAAATATATAAAAAAATGTGTATCTTGCTTAGAAATCATTATTGGTTAGTAAAAAATATATGGTTAATTTTTAGATTCAAAAGTCTATAAGCCTACTTGAATACAAAAAATGGGTTTAAATAAATATCCCTCCAAACTAAATGAAGTCTAAAAGAGAAGCTATTTGCGAATCAGCTTTCTAGGTTCAATATAAACAGTCTATTTTGTTTACTGGCTTTGTTTGCCATCGGTACCTGGACGTGTGTTGACGCACAACAAACACAATTAAGGAGTCCACAGTCACGCAAAATAGAGCCGTGACGTGTTTCTAAAGTTGCAAAAGTACGGATAGCAAAAAAAATAAAAAAATTAACGTAACTAATTTAAGATAATAGAATATTTTATTGCGGTTTTCACTTAACTCATAAGATATGCTAACTAACACTATCATTACATGTCCTTGTTTAGCAATTTTCCGCTCTTAATTCACACAGAAAACACTCAAACTGCCGTTGACCTGTATAACATATACTTATTAATTAGGACAAAACATATATATATAGGTGGTACTAATTAAAGAAACCTTAATAAAAGGTACATTTATTCTTTATCTGGTATTTTACCTCTCATTAAACTGGTGATTTGCTACTTATCCTACTAATATTATGTGTAGTGCTTCAACCACTGGACGGATCGGGATGAAACTTGACATACTTATAGGTTAGGTCCTGGCATAGCATATAGGCTACTTTTTATCCAGAAATTCCCGCGGGAAGAACTATAACCGAGCTTAAACGAACTATAGCTATAGCAACAGCTTGATATAGCAAACTTCATAAGTGTAATTAAATCACAGTCGCCGATAACCGAATTTAGGACGGGCTAATTAAGGAGTAAATCACAGTATTAATACTGAGATTAAATAAAGGAGTCCCACGCCGATAACTGAATTAAGGGCGGGCGGAGCCGCTGACAAAATCTAGTTTTACATATATAAAGTCACCTTATTAGAATTTAGTCACTTTATTAAAACCAGTACTGCGGGGATGGGCTCACCACATGGCACGCTGGACTGAACTGATTGGTAAAGAAACTGTCCGCCAAATCATAAAGCTCATTACCTCCTTTGAGGCTGAAAGCCATGAAGATATTAATCAATCACCCTACAGCAGTCGACTGTTGGTCGGTTCTGCGACACCTGTTACCTACCCACTGCCTCTTCAGCTCGCTAATTCTGCAAGCTATGTCCGTGACTTAGCTCTTCGTCGAGTTTCCTTATTTCTGACCATTTTTCTTCGTAGTTGGCTGAGTGACTTTTTGTTTTGAGTTGGATTTTGTGATGCAGGCCTTATTCAAAGTTTTAATTTGCGCGCCGTAGAATGCAATGATTAAAATCCTTCGTCTACAAACATTAAGGTAAGGGTGACGGGAAGAACTGATGTAATTTCCCTAATGTCGCCTAGCCCAACTGAATTCTTCCGTCTCCTACCTTATCAACGTATGTACAGATAAACTACAATAAGCTTAATTTTCGTACAGCGCACTGGGTTACAATTTCGATTTCGAGAAGATACTATCGAGGAGTTTAGTAGGCAACATACTTTGTGGTGCTACTTTACAAATATACATGCTATGCTAATCTATTTCTGTTACAGACACATATAACAATGCGAGCCACATACATTTTGTCATGAGAAATTTTCATTCAGTGTGTAAAGTCTAGTATAATATTTACAGCGCGCGCGAGGATTTTCCTATTGGAAATTTATCGTAATATGCGACCTGCCTAAAGCTCGCTATATTCGCTTTTGATAACCCTTTGGTAAATCAGACATTTCCAGAGGTGCCCTTGGTAGTAAATTAAACTTAATAGCCAAGTATCACTACAGTTGATAAGATAGGGATTATTTATCATAGATACGCTATTGACGTACAGTTTATCAAGAATTGTCTGATATTTGATTAGGAATAATGGCTGCAAGTATTTGGACACATTTGAGGACAGAACATTTAGATAGGTACCTAGTTACGTCCGTCGTGTCCACGTTAATATTGCAGATCCGCGTGGAGATTTTTAAGACGATGTTAATGGTAATGGACTTAAAAACCATTGCCATTAGAATAAGGCAATTGCTGAATGGCTCAGGTGGTACTCTATAATGTATATGTATAGTATCCCTATTGTATAATGTAATGTATATATATCGGCACGTCCCGAATTTGATAATCACCCTGCGATTCATCATCATCACCTCAGCCGCAAGAAGTCCACTGCTGAACATAGGCCTCCCCCATAGATTTCCAAAGAAAACGGTTGGAAGCGGCCTGCATCCAGCGTCCTGCATCAGATCAGATTTTTAGGAAAAAAGTATTTATTTTTATCTTTTAGAAGCCAGCCGGTTTTTGTTTGTTATAAAGTTTTTATTTTTCACTTTTAAGTGACGAATTGCTTTTTATTCACGTTCTTTAAAAGCATTGATAATCGTCACAAAATGTTATACAATCATCAAAATAAAAGGCGTTTCACCAGTTCCAAATTAACTTTAATTTATTTTTTGACCAAAATTTAAGTTTTGAATTCACTACATTAAAATGGTACCACCTCTAATACCCTTTTAAATAAAAATTTAGGAATTTTACAAATACGTCCTTATATGAAGGAGTTATGCCCGAACATAGGTACATAAAAAAATATAAACATCCGAATTGAGAACCTCGTCCCTTTTTGAAATCGGTTAAAAATCAACTCAATTGGTTTCTCCTTTGCGACGACACAAAGCAATAATTAACAAACAAACAGACAGAGTTTCATAAAAATATAATTACGATTAAGATTCCGTTATCTATGAGCTGGACGAATCCATATATAAATATTATAAATAAATGCGAAAGTAACTCTGTCTGTCTGTCTGTTACCTCTTCGCGCTTAAACTACTGTATCGATTTGTATCTCATTTTTGCAAAAATTAATTATTTAACAACTAAAAATACTAAACAAAGACAAGAAGTTATAAAATTAATATTAAATTAACAACTAATAATTAACTAAAATAAAAACTACAAATAAAAAACCTGTTCCAAGTTGACCTGATGGGGCAGTGTACCTAAAAGGCTGGCAGTATTTCCTTGTTGAATTGCAATTGAAATTCTTTGAGCGAAATAACTGCCAGCCCTTCTGTCGTGAGACACATCGACGAAACGCTAAGATATCTTTTTAAACAAAAGATGAGTCCCCGGCGACCATGGCCCCAAGGTTTCAACCGCAAACGGCTCAAAAATATAACTATTACTTATAGTAGTGTATTTTCTACGTTTGCGGCAGAAGTAGCAGCAGCTCCCGCCACAGAAGCTGTACCAGGAAGATAAGTCGGGGCAAGGGTATCGACGCACGTGGCATCCCAAACTTATAGTCGACCCATCTTCCAAGGCACAAGACTCATGCCATCAGGCTTCTTACCATCATCTCTAAATATACCAACAGGCTCTAAAATGGCAGGAGTGTTGATGCTCACTAGAGCTTGACGTATAATGTCATTGAGGCTGCTGTGGCGAAACATTCTGCCTGCGCTTCGAACACATGATAAGCCATAGTGACCGAGGGGATTGATCATGTCGCCGCATTGACAACGATGAGGTATATAAGTGACCGCTCCTATACGTAAGCAGGATGCAAGTCGAAATGTGGAATTATCCATTAGGGTGCCTGTGTTTGCAGATGGAAGCGCCTGTAACCAAAGCCCTGACTCCCATGTTGAAACTGCAAGAAGACGAGCACGATCTGCAGAATTGACAGCCGTTTCCAAAAGTATTTTCCGGTTCAATTCGCAAAGCGGCCCGCCAACAATCTTTGTGATGTTGAAACAATAGGAAAGTCAGTATTTGGACAGGCAAGACTCCATGTGTTTTGTGCTTCATTTAAAAATGAGATCTCGAAATTACTAAGAGGAAAAAGAATTTTGTTTATAAGGGGTTGAATACTGTGAACTGAAGATAAAAAAACTGGTAGGGCTACTGCGGAAGTTAAACGAATACCCAAGCTACCAAATCTTACAGGTAAGGTTGCCTGTAGCCACGTACGTTTATTGAAATTTATATTTAGAATCTTTGAAATAGTATTTTTAATAACGTTGTCAAAACTGCACAATAGTTCTGAAAATTTCCAAAAATAACATGAACGTAAATAAAATGTAAATTTTGGTACAAATATACAATGGTGAATAATAAAAAATGCTGCATGAGAATTTATAGCTAAAAGTTTGTCTAGAATAGACTGAAAATGATGAATTTTTTCTTGAACAAAAGATCTGTATCGATTAAGATGAAATTTAGCAACGAGATAGTTTGAGTGCTGGGGAAGAACATAGGCTGCATAAAAACGCTAAGTGTAAGTTTTTTTCCTATAATAGAGAAGTTGCCGTTGAAATCCTACACCGACAACCAAAATGGGCGGGTGGAATCGTGGGCAAAAGCTATATACCATACCATAAGTTTTAATATTTTCCGGGAACATTTACCTTGCAGTCGAAAAAAAAACACGCTAAATATAAATTATCTGCCAATATCTGGCATCTGAATTATTTCTTTGCTTCATTTCCTTTTAATGGAAAAACAGCATTCTTTCTCTGAGGCGAAAATAGAGAAACTTTGGTGGAAGTTTGAGATTTTTTTGTTCTACTTCGAGGGTTGGATAAAAGATCCGAAGATTCTTTGATAGATATTTAACAAAAAGATTTTTTTTTTTGTATTATTCATTACCGTCTTAATACTGTAATTACCTATTTAAATGAAAAAACCTGTGTTCAACTTTGATTTGATTTGATAATATATTTCGCTCTACTCAAAATTTTATTTTTAAAAGTATAAAAAACTTATTTCTTTTTGTTATTGCAGGTATGGATAGCTTTATATTAGTCGGTGCCTCACTTTATATTATAGGTGTGTATTCGGCCAGTGGATACTTCCTTCTGGGGATTAAAACGGTGACTTAATTTATTAAGCGAGAGTTCCTTTAAAAAGCTTGAAACAATAAAGTGACCAATAAATAAATATTGCTGCATAAAAAGACTTACCTTTAGGGAGTCATAAACGAAAAAAGATTATTTCTATGTATGTACTTTTATCACTAGTGACTTTTATATTGTATTTCTTAATCCTGTGTAGATTTTGTGTGTTTTTGTAAGATTGATGTACTAGGACTTTATAAATCACTAAGAGTTGCTTAAAAATAAGAAATTATATAAAGGAATAGCTAAGATTAAGTAAAGCTGTATTGAAAGATTGGGGTACGTACGACCCGTGCACGCACCAACTCAACCTACTAATGGTGCCACGGGGAATCTCACGTTACACTGTTCCCGTGTACCTACCTACTGCATTCATTTAGTGCGTACAATACTTTGGTCACAACCTAAACAACCGTTTCATTGTCGGATAGCTAGTCGGGTGCTTTTGAGCAGTGTGCCATGACCCTAGACGTTGTCGGATTTATTAAAGGCAATGACATGACATGACAAGACATACAAGTCATAAATTAAATGAATGTCTAGACTGTGCTTGTAAAGATATTTTATTAAACATTTATTTTATTTTTATATCACCAAGGTTGCAAACAAGCTTGCGGTCCTCCTGATGGTAAGCGGTTACCGTAGCTTATGGACGCTTGCAACACCTGGGGCATCACACATCTAATAACTTATTTCTTGAAGAATCCCATACTGTAACAGTACACACTACAGTACTTCTCAGGCAAAACCTTAGCAGGACCCCAACCCAAGATTTTGCGGGAGGAAATTTCACTTAAACCGCACTGTACCTGACCATTTCGGTTTTAAGGTGTCAGGATGAATTCCCTACCGATGGCGATTTGTGCGATGGAAGAAGGTAGCCGTGGGCATCATTTCGTATAATTCCTCAAAACACATCTTATTTATATTTTCAAGGAATACAGCGAGGGTAATTGGGCCATAGTCCACACGCGGGCCCAGTGCGGATTGTGGACTTCACATACGTCATTTTTTTTTCTTGACGTATGCAGGTTTCCTCACGATGTTTTCCTTCACCGAAAAGTGAAATAATCAGTGTACTTGAGAAATTAAGAAAGGACTCATTGGTACACGCCGACCCCGGGGTTCGAACCTCCGCCACTTGGGACGTGAAGTGAAATTTAAACCCCTCGGTCACCACCGACTCTCGGCCACCACCGGCTACTTACTTACATACATCTTTTAAATTGGGATGAAGCCAGTTTGAAAAGTTGATTTTTGCAAAAATACGAGATATTTGAAGGTGGTGGCGGTGGTGGTATACTCGCTATTCTTAGTGATTCACCCACTACCCTCCGTAGGGCGAGTAAAGTTATACATTTTCTGTTCCTGAGATAAGCGAGTTCAAACATACAAACTCAGCAACTTTATATATTAGTGAGGTAAGTATATACATTTATTTATTTATTTATTTATTATTAATTGCAGTATAACAGTTTGTAAACCATATCACTACAATACATTTAAAACACATACATTTCAAAAACAAAAAACATATACTTCTAAATCTCACATTCGTCTTTCTGTCATACTCTTGCACTCAGTCAACAAATTTGCTGTGTCAGACACGAACAGGTCACACTGTGGTGCTGCTGCGAGCATGGAGCGGAGCGTGGGACCGGTGACCGTGCGTACAGGCGCGTGCGGGATACAGCTTCCTTAAACAAAGGACGTGAGCGAGATCTCAGATAGAAATCAGGTGCAAATAACTTATATAACTTACCTAATAGATCAACACTATCAATTTTATTCCTTATAATATGTAGGACGAATTTAAACAAAGACAGTGACCTCCTTATTTCTAGAGAATCAAAGCCTAGGTGTCCCTGTAGAAAACGAGTTGGAAATAAAAATGAATAATAATAAAATTTCTTTTTATATAAAGCTCTAAGGAACTTTTTTTGAACACGTTCCATCATGAGAATATATTTACTTTTATAAGGACTCCAGACCACTGAATTCGTCTCTAAAATACATCGTACTAGAGCTGAGTATAGCGCGAAGGTGGCTTCAACAGAAAGAGGCGAAGAATTGCTTATCACAAAGCCAAGCCGCTGAGACGCTGCTGAAGTTACTTTCTGTACGTGCGTTCGGAAAGTGAGGTGTGAGTCAAAGTAAACACCTAGGTATCTAACCTCTTCTACTTCGATAATTGCCTGGCTTCCAATTTTATACTGAAACTCTATTGGACTTTTTGATCGCCCGTACGTCATCTTATCGCATTTGCTGATATTAAACTCTAACCTGTTTTCTAAGCTCCACTTATACACCGCATCCAGATCGTTTTGCAGCAACTTGCAATCACTATAGGATTTTATTACTTTAGCCAGTTTTACGTCGTCGGCAAACAACAATACTTGTGAATATTTGGCAACTTCCGGGAGATCGTTGATCAGGACAATAAACAAGAAGGGTCCTAAATTAGAACCTTGACTTATTCCTGACAGCGTGGAATATTGATAAGATTCGTAAGGCCCGTACTTCACAAATTGTTGCCTTTCGCTGAGGTAGCTTGACAAAAGTTTAAGAAGTCTAGGTACAAAACCTATCTTACCTAGTTTTAATAATAGCAGGTCATTGTCTACTCTATTAAAGCCTTTTTGAAGTCCAAATAAATAACATATTTATAGCACCCGACTAGCCTGATGGCTAGTCAACTTTACTCTTAGCTATTTTTTCTTTATAAACAGCAATGTTATTTGTCACTTTATTGTTTCAGGCTTTTAACTTAACACTCGCTAATAAATTCAGTTAGTTAAACTTTCTTATCAACTACTACTTAGAGGACTCAACTAATTATAACTAATCTAAACAATTTAAACTTTCTAACAACATAATGTCATTGTAATTTGAAATATAATTTCCTAAAATCGTTCATCAAATCTAAGTAATTTTCTTAACAAGTCACTACAAATTACGGCCCTTCTTTTCCTACCTCTACAAATTGTTACAATACTACTAATGCGAGTATCGTAATACATATTTATAATAGACTGTTCGGAATTGAACGTCAGTTTTGGTATTACAACACTATCTTTTCGAAAGTTACTCCGGGTTGCAATACTAAGCCATTCGGAAACTCTAATGTTTCGTAGCAGTTAAGTAAGTAAATATACTTAGATAATAATCATATCACTTTCCACTCAAGTAGGTACTCGGGTAACAATAGCCATGCAACATCAACGGGTTGTACCATGGTTACATAAATAATTTATGTTACCTGACTGACATATTGATTACAGGGTAAGTAACACAGTTACGCGAGCACTCTATTGTACGTAACGAAGTCAAGTCAGATGCGCGGGGGTAATGGACCACTTTAAATAATTTTGTGTTTACAAGGTAGGTGAATAGGTGGTTTTGTAAGCAACAAAGCTTACGTGATTGCGCACTAGACCGTAAATTGTACCTAACTCTTTAAATATTAAGACGCATCAAACATTTAGTACCTTACAAGTTAGTTAAATTTGTCACTACACATTAGGCAGGACTACTGCCGAGAATAATATACCATCACGGCACTTATCTTGGAAGGGCTAGTGGTGATGGAAATTTATGTTTCACCTATGGTATGCCATCCCTAAAACATGATAGGTGGTAAAGACACACTATAGACATCTTTACAATTCACAAATTGTAACAATATTGGTTGCTTCTACCGGGATTGAACTCGCGTGCTCCAACATGACAGTTTATACGAAGTCAAATTTATGCAATACATAAATGCATTTATATGTTTTGTAACGATAAATATATGAGTGTAGGAACTCTTTGGTACGGACCCTACATGAAAAAAAGTAAGTTAGCTTTTAATTGTAATTGTTTTTTTGTTGTTCTGTATCAGTTTACCGTCTTAAATAAAATTACATTCTTAGAAAATCTTCTATCATAGAAATCTCTTATATATTTACGTACATATTCACCTAGATAAATTATAATATAGTATCCATCTACACTCAATTTATTAACGCGGAATTGACAAAATTATTGTAAGTGTTTCGTATATGTTGTCGTACCTAATATATGTATATATCCCTTATTTCAATTCAATGGAGATCATATACCTAACTCAAGGGATGACGAAGGTGCAGTATTAACTTTCGAGTGACTGAATGTTGTCACTATCTAAGAAATCAAGGTAGTTTTTTTGATAGAAGAAGGTTTTTTAGTCTCTATAGAACATGAATAAATTAAAACCTAAAAAAAACGTCTAAGGTCGAGTCAGATGCGTACCGACGGTTTCGATCCGAATGCAGGAGCCCGACTCGCACTTGACCGATTATTTTTTGTTGTTTCTAAACTATAGGGCCAGCTACACTATTTTTAACTACACTGTTATTAAAGAAGCTATAGTTTGTATCACCGTTTATACAATAGATCAAAACCAACTATAACATATTTCTTTGTATGGAGACCTCCATAAATTTATACTTTTTATCCGTAAAATCACCTATTGTGAGAAAATTTCAGGCTTCTATAGTTCGCGGCACGCCAGTTGAACCAAAAAGGCGGTCATCTGCGCAGGTACAGGACGGACAAATGTACTGACGAACCGAAATGGTGTTACTGCGCAGGTTCATCTTACGTGCCGCGATTTATACCTTCTTCGGTCTGAAAGATAGAACCCTTAAACAGTAAGACAGACAGACACTGGTGGCATAGTAGCCTACTAGTGTAGGCTTTGTTGGCACCCTTTGCGTACGAACCCTCAAAAACGTATCTATTTTGACAAGTCTTTCAATGTTTTAAGCCTAGGTATATTACTCCAGATATATAGTCATTGGACTCCCTCGCAGCCTAGTTGGTAGTGTGGCCAGCTAATGTGCAGTCTGCAGCTGGGTTCGACTCTTGCACTGGACAAACATTTATGTCATAATATAAACATTTGTGTTTGTCTTGAGTCTGGGTGTATTTTTGTATGAATTTACAAAAATAAGTAATATTTATGAATTCGTATTCGTTGTCTGGTACCCAAAACACAAGCTTTGCTTACTTTGGGGCTCGACGGCGCTGTGTTTAATTTCTTGTAATGTCTTTAGTTTGTTTTTCTCTCTCTCTTTGTCTGCCTCTCTCTGTGTGTTATTGTAAATTAATGTTTGTGTCTGTTTTAAATACCTTCACATATTGGTAGACCTGTGTCGATTCTAACCTGCGACCGACTTTTTCACCGAATTCGGTAAGTTTTCTGTTGTTGAATATCAGTTTTTTCGTTGTGTTTTTTGTCCGTTGAATACCAAAAAGGTATTCAGGAAAATTGTTAATTTTTACTATCACAGTAAACGTTGATGGTACCTACCTATATATTTAGTTAATACCCGATTTAGCTAAAAAACAGAAATGAACTTTACTAGTGCTATAAGAAGTGCGAATGGTTATATTGAATGGGGTCCATTGGTACGAGCGAAGTCACCCAAAGTATCTGTTGTGATCAGCGACCCGCTAAAGGATTGAATCATTTTGAGTCAATCACGTTATCCGAAGGTCGCGATCGACCCAGGTCTAATATTAGGTACATTATTACAATTTCTAACTACAAAAGAAAATTGTACTTATATAAAAAAAAACCAAATGCGAGAAACTTGTCGAGTGCTCTTTTGCCAGTCTTTTTTTATTAGGGTTTCGTACCTGAAAGGTAATTAGGAACCCTATTACTAAGGCTCGTCTGTCACCAGGCTGTCTCATGAACCGTTATAGTTGGACAGTTGAAATTTTCGCAGATGATGTATTTCTGTTGCTGCTATAACAACAAATACTAAAAAACAGAAAATAAATAAATAAGGGGGCTCCCATACAACAAACGTGATTTTTTTGCTCGATACTGATTACGGCAACAGGTAGAGGTTTAAAATATTCACAGAATATTTAGTTATATAGTCACTTTAAAACTAAATAATTAAAATAAAACAAATATTTATCCCATACAACAAACGTGTTTTTTTTTGCCTTTTTTGGTATGGTACGGAACCCTCATGCGCGAGTCCGACTCGCACTTGGCCGTTTTTTTTTACATCAATCATAATATTTGTTAATATTCAAAAGAAATGAAACTGAGGTCTCAGAATACTGTAATAATTGTAATAAATTAAAAATATCATTTTATAAAGATCAAAATATTATAATTGCTATTAAAATAAAATTCTCTAAAACAAAACCTATTCTAAATAAGAGATTATAAAAGAAAATCTTGGTTAGAATTTTATTTTTATAGGAATTAGTCATTAATGAAGCTTATCGGAGCTTTAGGGACACTTAGTCCTCTAACTTAAGGACTTTGACTCTGCGTTATATTGAAGACTTTTTATCGATCGATTTTTTCGGTAGACATCCATTAATTGTGATTCAGATGGGGCAGTCCTAAACACCTTCAAAGATTTTGTTAATTTTAGCTTCCGCAATTTTTCAGCAAGGGAATCAATGAACTCCCTATAAAATGGCAAAAGTGCATAGATCACAAGGTATCTACTTTGATTGATTATATAAAAAAAAATTTTTTGCTTTTTCTATATAAAACATCAATTTCATGTAAGGACCTGATATTTAGACAAAATTTCACCCAAATCGTACAAGCCATTTAGGAGAAGTTAGTTTACAAACACACGTACAGAAGTATTATACGTAGAAAAAAAACTGACTCACACTTGACGTTTTTAAGTAGCCTATGTCCTTTTCCGCGACTCAGACTATCTTCATGCCAAATTTAATCTTAATCCGTACAGTGGTGTAAGCGTGAAGAGGTAACATACAGACAAACATACAGCAGAGTAATTTCTCATTTATATTATCAGTATGGAGTACCAAAAACATATTTCCCTGTCCAATCTTCACGTACTTATCATAGTTCTGTCAAAAAGGTACAATAGTCCGTCCCTGGTCTCCCATTTTACCACTTATTACAGTAAACCTGATAGTTTTCGACCAATGGAACATATGGGACCTTAGTTCAGATACCTACACCGTACCAGAAGTAGTCTTGCAGTGATGGGCTCACCACCTGTCCTGTAGGACTACAGTGGTTGGTGAAAAGAGGTTGTCTGCCACATGACAATGTGGGTGTGTATTAAACCAGCCAGCCAGTATATTGCAGTGCTTTACATAACAAAGCAAAATACGAAACAAGAAAATTTTAAAAACAAATTGCCTGGAGTGCAAACTAAGCGTTAAAAATTCCCTTTAATCAGCTTTCAGAGTCAAATTACATTTGCGAAATGAAATTCATGCAAAGTCTTTCTTTGATAAATACGAGTAAACCTTCAGTAGGTTTTGAGACTAAAAAGAAGAACTTTGTGAAACTTTCAAGTAGCTAAAACTTAATTGCTTTTAGTTTAAAGCAGATTGTCTTACAATTAAGGTTTTAATTTTCGAAAACATGGTTTAGTTATATTTTAAGTGTTCACAAGTGAAGTGACGTAAAAATACTACAGACCGTCTATTTATCTGGCCTCTCCCATACCTTCTTCTATCGTTCACGAAGCTGTGTTTAAGTCGTAATTAACGTAGGTTTGGAAAGACATTTTCATTGTGCGTTATGAACTATCGGGCTGCGTGACGGTAGACGTAACATGATAGCTGGACCGGCGGTATTTGAACACACGTCAAAGGTATTATTTAGACACAAATTTTGCATACCCTCCTACAACTACGTCGTTCAATGTTGTGTAAACTAATGTTTCAGAAGGCCTGACGTGTGTACTAACGAAATGGTGTTAGAATTTTTAGAATATATAATGAATTCAATTTTTGGGATCCAAATGATTATTAAATTCCAGTAGAAGAAGTTTGTATGAGAGTTCCAAACACCGCTACTACAACTGAAAAAGTTAAAGTTTTTTTGAGATAAAATTTTCCAATTTATGTTTCAGACTAAACCGAAAAAGCGAATTCTTATTGGCAAATTTAAGTGGTATAAAGGAACCCTTCGTTTGTCTGCTTTTCCAGACCCTCAGGAAAACCTCAGGAACGCGTGAAGTTATCAAGTTGAAATTAAAGTCTACGGTCCAAGCTTCTACATCAACGCAATAAAAAATACGGCCGAAATAAGGCAATTTTTGTCGCATATTTTGACATTCCGCTTAGCTCATTGACTGATGGTACTAGAAAGCTGTAATTTAGTATGGGTATACAATATACGTATTAATCACGATGACAAAGTGATAATATAATAAACTTTGAAAAAAAAAAATTAAAACTTTATTTGGAATCGGGGTGGGGGTGGATTGGTTATTCAATCAAAATCATCCATTGGTCAGGAATCCGTTTGAGAAATACTAATATTTAAAGTGCTTATTTTTGTTAAAGTCAAGCTGTTGATCACAACAGTAGTATATATTAAAAAATTATAAGTAAAACTATTACAACTAGGTATAGGCTTTGCAACCTATCGACCAACTTATAAAATGTACTTCCTCAATAATAATAATGCCCAAAATAAAAACACATATTTACTTGACAGTGCCGGGGAAGGGGGGGGGGGGCGTAGACAAAGTTTTCAAATATCTGCAACAATCCCAATCAACGGAACCCTACACGTATATTGCTGGTTAATATTGATCGGTAAGTCCTACTACCTTGTTTTGTATTTGTAGTACTTACAATATAAATTTAATTCAAATACAAATTTCAAATTTCAAATTTAATTCAACTAACACACACAATCAAATTACTTTAAAAGATACTTGAAACATCATGCGGTAGGAAACTCGATTAAGGTCTGCGGTTGGTTGTGATGTGATTATGAGTCAACGACGGACTTGAGTTAAGGCTTCCGTTTGCGGACTTCAATTTCCTGAGCAAATAGATTTTTTTTATTGTCAAAACAATGGCATTATTTTGTTTTTAAAAAAACTAGCTAGTTTCTCGCGGTGTAACCGTGCTCTCGATTTAAATTTTCCGTTGAAAGAAGCGATGAAACTCTCAGACATAGTTTTTTCCCCTGTTTAAAAATACTGAAATACGCTCATTTGCTACTTCTAATCTAAAGCCAATCTTAATTGCTCAATTCACGAAAATTACCGGATCCCCATACAAAATTTAGGAGGGTATTTGCTAAAACCGGTAGCTAAATTATTATTTTTAAAAAAGCGCTTGTCGTTAATTGAATTTCACTTGAAAAATGACAAGACAAGTACATATAATTTCAACCCCTATTTAATATCTTTGTGGTGATAAAATTCGCAAAATGATTCCTGAGGAAATACAATTAATTTAAGACCAATCGAAAAATGATCCAAATTGTATCATTCTAACTTTAGTACCTTCGGCTTGAAAATGATGAGTTGAAGAGACATTAAGTTATCTATACATTTCACGCTAAAAACCGCTAAAAGGAAAACTACAATTTTAATTCAAAATATTTAAAATAGAATCCCTATATTATTCAGTTATGATAGTATTAAAAATAAACAAATTTGATTTGCTTGCTGTAATCATTATAATATAACAAATTTAAAATACTATTAAAATCTTCAAAAACACGCAGCTTTAGTACTTTTCGATAAGCTATATACCGCAGACATAGCTTGTATTTAAATAATGCTTCTGGCATAAAACCCACCCTCTGTACATTTCTATTTTAGTGTGTAATAAATATTAATAAAAAAAATGAAAACGAGTAGTTAAATCTTTCGCGAACAGGACTTTAAGAATTGGCATAAAGTCAGCAATTTTATTATTTACATTTTCTTTGGCCGATAATGTTAGAGAAGTCTATGGAGTCGTAAGCGTCAGAACGAAGATCTATTCATTTAATTAAAAAAAAAAATTGTGGCATATTATTATTGTTATATTGTCATTATTAAATTAAAATAGTAATAAGCAATTTTAGACTGATCAAAAATACTACGTCATCTGATCCAAAACTTTTACTTTGGAAACCAGACAACTTCTACAAATCCATATATACTTATTTTATAAATACATATTGGAATATAGAAAAACGCACCCAGACTTCAGACAAACACAAATGTTCATCACATAAATGTGTGTCCATGCGGGGATCGTACCAACGTCCCTCGGTTCAGCAGGCAGGAACACTACCAACTGAGCCACGAAAGAAGTAAAATATTACTAAGTACTTGTTTTAGGCCTCCGACTACAACTATAAGTATAAAACTTTTGTCGTTGAATTAGTCTCGACCTTACTTAAATGTATTCTTAAATATGGGTTTTTTAAACTTTTATTTTATTAGATATAAGGGACTCATAAAATCAACCAACCCAGTCATAAATTTCGCCTCGCACTTGACAGGTTTTTTAACTTACATCCCTAGTCTTTCCCACTCTCAATATATCTTTAACAAAAGCTGTGTATCCTTCGCATTATCAAAAAAGAACTACTTAAAAAGGTTTTCTTTGTGATACTCATATTATATGGAATTTTATTTATAGAAAAGTATATTTTACTGTGACGCAGATTTTCTTTTCTTAAAAGTGTTTATACAAAGCTTGTATTTTGTTGAAATTTATTATAATAATATTAATAATACATGTGTCAGGGCTTCAAAAGTTTATCTCTTAAAAATATAAAATATATTTATTTTAATCAAAGTATCTACCCATATAAATTTAAAAATAAAACGGGATTAAATGCGTCGTTATTTGGCAAAATACCTTTTTCTTCAAAGTTGACTGCAGCTGCGGCAGGCGAGACCAAACGCAAAATTGCGGACAGGCTCAAAAGCATATTGGTGCTGTAAAGAATCGCCAGACAACAAAATCAGCTTTTTCAGAACATCTGACTAACCCTAATTCCAACCACTTAATTGAGCTCCACTAGCCTAAGGTTTTGTCCACCGATCGCCAATATTAACCATAGATTAGTAGATTCGCGATTGAAATAAAAAAGCATTAGAACTTTAATCGCGAGGATGGATACAAACTGTCGTCTGCATGGAATCCAGTAATAGGAAAATACAGCTTTCGAGTTTCACCAACAAACACACCCAAGGACACCGTTAGTGTTGTGTGTAGTGATTATAACAAGTACAAAGACGAAGCGAGGGTAGTTCAACAAGATGCCTTCACTCGATGCCGAAGACGCCGCGCATCGCCAGTCTACCCTTGACTAAGGCTGGTGTAACCCAGCCGAAACGTCAAGAAAAAGGTATTTTGCCAAATAACGACGCGTTTAATCCCGTTTTATTTTTAAACTACCCTCTTTGTTTATAATTTTGTTATCATCTGTGAAAGCATTTTGTACTGTTTTTAGAATTAAAATTTACTAAATTGCGGGAAAAGTTATAGTCGGATGATGCAAGGTCAGGAGAGTATGGAGGATGACAAATGGTTTCTAACTGCTGTTCTTGTAGTGTTAAAACTGTTTCACGAGGTCTGGCAGTATCATGAACAAGTTTTTTTTTTTAATTTTACTGATTTGCTGCAAATGAGTCAATATTGTGACTATTCTAACGTCAAATTATGCCGCTAACTCTTTGGTAGTTTAAGACGGATTGGCTTCTTTCATCATCACCTTCAAGTTTTCGTTATTTATCTTAATGGCTGGTCTTCCTCGTGGTTCATTCTGCGAGTCAAGATTTAATTAAACGCTGAAACGCACCGTGTGTTCGTTAGCCGTTTCCTCCCCAAACACTACATTGACATTACGAGCAGTTCCTGCTGCGTCAGTCCCACGTCGGAACTCGTATTCAAATATTACTCTGATGTTCGCTGTATCCATCATCACGTGAAAAGCTGAATGTAGAAATAATTCAAACATCAAATGGTTTCTTGTTTACTCTGAAACCTGACACGATGCAGGTTTAATTTTTTCGTCACATTTACTCGTAAACAGTGTCATTACGTGCAGGCAAAACGGGTGCTAAGACCTTAATTACTCCCACATGCTTTTTATTTGAAAATTTTACTTTATTCGAGGTAAGCCAATGGATTACATACCTATATATGCACCGCTCGCGCTCTACGTACTGTATATTCTATAAACTTTGTATAAAAGCGCCATCAGTGGTTTAAGATATGAGCAGTGAGCAATTATAAGTTTTAACTACAGCAAAAACTGTATAATTCATTAATTATCTAGATATTTAGTGCCATCTAGCGGTGGCTAAAAGTCCAAACTTCTGTACCCGCCATTTCAGTTGTGTTTTGGTGTATAACACAATTGAATTTTTATATCTTTACCCCAAATGTGATGAAAAACATTTTGTGTAACACGGGCGATACAGAAATTACGAACTCGAATCATTTAAGCCTTCGGCCTTCTATTTTACGTTTCTGAATAGCCTTCTGATGGTAATTTTCTCCTTACCACCCTTAATATAAAATATACTATTATTCAAAGTGGCAATTTTCTCCTTACCACCCTTAATATAAAATATACTATTATTCAAAGTGGCAACTGCGTTAAAACGGCTATTACATATTCGAACACTTATTATTAATTACTAAGAAACATGAGAAGCGGTATCAAATAATTTTAAATCCAAAACAATGTTAACCCTTTGGCCATTTTCAGGATTTTGCGCTATATTACTCAACGAAGAACTCAAACCAACCACAAAGCCCTTTTTGGTAAGTGACAACCCTAAGCCTTTTGAAGTATCATTGCTACAACGTGAAAGGTCCTTAAGGCGTAGGCAGTGGCGCACAGTAAGTATATAGTAATTGATAAAACCACATTCAGGACACTTCATATAAAACTCGCCTTATTCGTGACCCAATATTACATAAAAAAATGACGTGTGTATATGTACAATTGCGTATGCGTATTGTGTACCTACAAGCGGTAACAGAGGGGAAATGAGGTCAACACTAGAGAGCGACAGAGAGTGGCCATATACTTCATGAAGTGCTTTTATGTATAACTATAATAATAATATAACTATGCATAATAAATAATATAAAAGTTTTTTTTTATACCTCTAAGATTGCAAATAAGGCCACGGTCCGCCTGATGGTAAGCGGTAACAGTAGCCTATGGGCGCTTGCAACACCAGGAGCATCACTCGCGCGATGCTGACTCTTCAAAAATCTAATAACTTCTTTCTTGAAGAACCCTATACTGTAGTTCTTAGAGAAAACCTTAGCAAGCGTTCGCGGGAGGAAGTTTCTCTGAAACCGCACTGTACGCGACCATTTCGGTTCTTAAGTATAAGACTGAATTCCCTGCCGATGGCGAGTGGTGTGATGGTAAAAAGTAGCAGTGGGCATCAATTCGATCAATTCCTCAGAACACATCCCATTGTACAAGCGGTAGAACACACATTAGGAAACAAATTCTCTCTTTAAACTTAAGGGTACGATACGGCAAGTGAGTTTGGAATCTTCGACAATTCTCACAGCTAGTCGTTAAACCGAGTCAAAAGGGCAAAGCTGGTATCCGGGTGCACGGACCCAGAGATAGCAGCAGTATCGGGCCGAACTTGCGATTTGTAAAGCAGCAACCTTTGCTCCGTTAGTAAGTACTTCGTCGCTTTTTTTAAGTACACCAAGTGTATTGGACGCCAGTCTCGGAACCACACATCGCTGGAGATGTCAACACCAAGCATCTCTGGATTCTGGAATTGTGGGACCACAGTGAATAGTGTTGAATCGTTCCAATTTTTCCCGTCCTCAGTCAGAGACCTTGGACATAATGGTCTTGATTTTCTCTGCGATTTTCCTACGCAACGGAATGAGGAATGTTTGCTCGACCCGTGTAATAACCGTCTCCAGTACTCTCAACTTGCATAGTTGCTGATGTCTAGCATGTTATTGATATGCAGTAAAAACAGCGTAGCACAGAACCTTGCGGGACACCAGCATCAATGTCCATGCTATCAGAGCAACTACCGTCAACTACGGCTCGTATGCGTCTGCCGGACAAAAAGCTAGCCACCCATTTGCACTAACCCTCGGGCACTCCGTAAGATGGCAACTTCAATAAAAGACCAGGGACCTAATTCTCACTTCATCCGAGATAATCTCGTATTAGAGATTATCTGGAAGGCACTATTTCGACTGTAAAATTTCGATCGTCGACATCATTTCCGCGTTTGCTGTATTCTCACTGTCAATCGAAACAACCTTCGAACAAAATGTCGTTCGAAGCGGTGGAATGTTGCCATTGTAAACCAGTTAGGCTATGAGGTAAGTTCCGTTGCACAGTTGTAGAGCGTTTTTAAAAACGCCTATTCGAATATGCTTCTTTTGATATATTAAAAAGGGTTCGGTGACTACAAAATGTTTGAAGCAACATTTTACTTGTGTTTCATCATTATTAATGAGGAAATAATAAGTATATCTAAGTTTGTAAACTTAATCCCTATTTCGAGAAATTGCTTTCATCTTTAAACGGAACGTATTTGGACATAAATAAAAAAAATCTCTGTTTGTTTTTGTTGTGTGTTTTATTTGTTTATTTGGTTGAGAATTTTTGGTTATTCTTTTTTTTCAACGGTGTAATTATGTTTATTAAATGTTTTTCACATGAAATTACCACCTAGTATTATCAAAATACTACACAGCACTAAAGATGGCGGTGCCGGACCTCAAACATTTTTGTGTATGTGATGTAATCTAGTGTTTGTTATGATGGAAATCAATAGAAATAGAATATTGTTATGTGCGACTTTGATAATTGCGAAAATCGGCCAATCAATCAATTGAGAAAAGACTAGTAATGTATTATGAAAGTAATAAAGGTAAAAAAATATCATATTTGGTAATGTAAGTCATTTTTTCCGCCCTTTTCATTACTCTGACCTACATTTTAGACATTTACTTTAGATTTTAGAACATATAGTTCACGCTAAGAGTAGAATAAATGTTTAGAACCCAATCATTTTGAACTTAATTTGTCATGATTCGAATGCAAGATGTAATCCTCAACGGTCCCGACCACTCGAAGCAGTTCGAGCGGCTTGCGTTCGAGAAATGTCGGATTCGACATTACCAGAATTGCTAAACTAGATTTTCGTTCGAGAAAAGTTTAAATTCGTACTTAATTCGTGATCAATTCGATCGCGTGAGAATTGGCTCCCAGGTGCCAGACCCGATCAAACACCTTCGCTATGTCCAGGCGACATGCCAATGCCGCCCCCTGACTCTCAATGGCTATTGCCCAACGGTGTGTTAGATACACTAGAAGGTCACCAATCGAGCGACCGTGGCGAAAGCCATATTAGCGGTCGCTGACACGGTCATGTTTTTGGACACTTACAATGGATCTCTGGGAGAATTTATGTCCTAACTCGTAGGAACAATATGATTAAATTACAACGGGCTATGGAAAAACGCCGCTACGTGCTACGAACTACGCCATAGTATATCCCAAATCACAAATACTAAAAGATAAAAACATTTTTTTTTTTAAATAACAATCTTTTATTACTTGTTAACAAAAAGAACTAAAAAGTTTAAAAAAAAATCCGTTGGAAAAAATCCGTATCCATGGGATAAATTGTACCGTTTTATAGGTACAATTTATCCCATGCTTTTAAATAAAAGCGCGTTACACCTCATTTATCTATCTCGCCGTCAAAATGTAGCTTGCTTAAATAAAAATAACACTAAATATAATAATAATAAAAAAAAGGTGTAACGCGCTTTAATTAAAAAAATGGGATATACTGTACCTATCAAATGGTATATTTCCTATCGGAACGAAATTATTTTTAACTATTTATCTTATTTTTATATTTTATTACTCGTTAATAACAAGTAATTAAAGATTGTTTTTAATTTATTTATTTTTTACAACTGACATTACTACAAAGCTGGTGATTTACAACTTATGGAACATACATAATAACTACACGGAAAACCTAAGAGCGCGACGTCTTCTCTTGCTAAGTCATTCTTTTGATTATTATTTTTTTTTAAATAAAAAGTATAAAATAATTAAATAACCCTCTTGTAATAAATCTAATTGAAGTAAGATGTTAACAAGTTAACTTTAAGTCTTTATCTATTCAAACTCTTTGCAAGACGTAGACGAGCTACGTTCTACGGCGTAGCGCTAAATATTTAAAACCTAATAAGTCGAGCTTTGTCAAAGGAAACACCACAGGACAAAGAAGCTTTCAAGTTAGTGTTAAGGTAGCGCTGAAGCTAGCCGTAAGTTTTCGAATACTTTTCATTTCACCTATGTTCATTATAAATTTAATCGAAAGAAAAACAAGGTGATATCGGGAAAGAGTAAATAGACTGAAAAGGATATAAAACTTTATTTCCACGGGATTTTTTTCCACTATAGCAAACTTTCTTACTATAACTGAATTTAAAACAAGCGATATCGCGAGCAAATCCTAGTTGTTATATTAACCATAAACCTTTATACCGGCTTCGGTTTCGTGGCTCAGTGGGTAATGACCCGATTGCTGAATCGAGGGGCGTGGATTCGATTCCCGCACAAGACTAACACTTATTACTTGTGTTTGTCTTGAGACCTCTCAATCAGGTGTTTTCTATTTATGATATGCATATATTTACAAAACAAAAGTATATATATACATATATAATTATAAATATATTTGTATAATCGATATGAATAAAATTGTAATCATTGTTTGGTATCCATATGTTCAAAAAAACCTATTTAAGCTATGACGGTAAATTTGGTTTATTTTTTTTCGCAAAAATACTATAGATATATTTTTGACTAATACAATTGATTAATTCTAAACCATTGTATTTATCGTCTGGAAAATCTAAAAGAGCGAAAATTTAAACATAAATTTATTGTTACTAATAATTCAATATATCAGAGTAATAAATCTTAAATGAATTTAATTTACGACACTCGGCGTTGGGCGGGATGAAACAGCGCGACCACTGTCATGTAGGATTAGGTGGGCGTGAAATATGGTGGAATATTGTTTGACAAATGGTGTCCAATGTTTGAACCAATATTGGTTTTCTACATCATTTGCGAATATTATCATTTCTGTTAATATATAAATTATAGATATGTATGTTTGTTGCCTCTTCACGTCACAACAACTAAACCGATTTATGATTGGAATTTAAAAAAAAGATAGCTAATACTATTAATTAACACGTATATTACATTTTTTTCAAATATAAAATACAAAACTTTCACAGGAAAACGAGGAGCTGTCGAAGGCACTCCAAGCCGATAATCGAATTTAGCGGAGCAGGAACCGCGGGCAAAAGCCAGTAGTAGAAAGGAGTTTGAGAAGTAGCCGTCGTTAAAAAAAACGAGTTGCACTCCGGGAGTGCCGGCAGAAGTGAAAACCTTTACACACGATTAGCGCTTAACATTCAAATATGTCACAAGACAACTCATACGTCATATTTAATTGTACAGAACCAATGTCCTTAACACACAATTCGCGCTTAACACTCAAATATGTCACAAGACATGTCTTTGACATTGTCAATAAATAATAATGTTTGTTTATTTACTTTTTTGACTTAATATATTTGACATTTCAATCTGTCATAGAATTAAAATCCCATATCCAACCTCCTTGTACAACTCATAATCGCCAAATAAAAAAATTAAAATTATAATAGGCGTGGTATTATGGTTTCCGTCTTGCGAATTTTTATTGCATGGCATTATGGTTTCCGTCTGACGATCAGTATGACGCGAGTTTATCATTTTTTTACCCATCACAAAAACTAACCTAATGTAAATAAATCTGACGCGAGTTCCGTCTTTTGAATTTTATATGAATTTTCGATCAGGACACGTGACCTGACACGAGTTTAACATTTTTTACCCATACCAAAAAAAGTCCACAACGCCGCTAAAGAAGTTTTCACTTCAAAAAACCTATACATCACATAATTTGTAGTAAAAAGAACTTGTTGATTAGTTACTTAAGTAGAATTAGTTGTTGACTTAAGGGTGTTATAGGTAAAAAAACAGAAAATTGAGGTTTTTTAAGTAAAATTACACGTAAACGTATTGGTATGGTACAGAAAATAAAAAATTTATTCATACCACTTCTCAAAAAAAAAATTAGATACTTAAATTTAACCAGATCATCCACTATCAAATCATAGTATTAAAACTTTAACAACTTAAAAAATATACACTATTTAACACAAAACAGTTATAAAAAGTTAATTTTTTACATTATTTTTAAGTTTGATCAATTTTTTAAATGTGTGAGCAGCATAGCGGGCGGACTGCAACACTCTTAAGGTGATGGCATACCCTAACGAGTTAAGTTTGCAAAAATTATGTTACAGTCCTGAGTATACTTTTTGACGTTAAAAAAATATGTTATAGTTGAAACCATAAATAAGTGAATATGCCAATATTATAATAATTTGCCTATTTAAACAGTTACAAAAAAAAATTATTCTGACACTCTATTTTTGGGCTTTAATTGAAAATGTTTGGAAAACTAAGAGTAATATTTTCTTCATTCTTATTTATATGTATATATTTTATTATGACCAAGCTAATTTGCTAGTTTCATAGATTTTAATAAATATTTAAATTTTTGACCGATAGAAAACAATGCAAATCGAGATTTTTTACTAGCGGCCTATATAATTTAATATGTCTTTGTACACTGATCAAAAAGGCACGCTTTATGATAAAGCTTTAAGTAGAATAAAATTGTAAGTTAATGACTTAAGTAGACTAAGGTTGTTAGTAAATGACTTAAGTAGGCTAAGGTTGTTAGTAAGTGACTTAAGTATATAAAAATTGTTAGTGACTTGAGTGAACTTTTCATGCATCAAGTATCTAACATATACATCTAATTTAGAAACGATATTTAATCTTCTGATAAACGGACAGACGGACAGCCTTGCCAAACAATATGGCTTTATTCAGATCTAAAAATATTATATATATTCTAATTCAAAAAATATTGCTGGATACTTTATCAATGCCAAAGTTCGTTGAACGCTGTAGACATACTACGCTCATGTATTTAGAGCTACGACGGCGTAGCGCTGCAAGAAAGACAGGCTTCATTTTATCTTAACTTTATAATACAAGACAAAATTGTATATGAATCAAGTTTTTTAATACGTTCATTGGACTTAAAAGCTCTTTCAAAATTGATTTCGTTCTAATACAGTTTCATTTTTGCTTTTTGGATTATTGTTTATTGTGCCTTAGAAAAAATTCTAAGGTAATGGTTTTCGAAGGCACAATAATTCTAGATCGTGAATAAAAGTATTTTTAACTAGGTGGTATCCGCGGTTCTTCCCGCTTAATCTAACTCTTTCCGTCGTATCACCCATACCCAGCGAACGTTGTTTCTTCTTTGTTGCTTTGTTCAAACGACTGGCACGCCTCCTATTAAAGGTTGAACTAAATAAAAAACCTTGCCCGGCTTATGCACAAAACTGACAAAAAAATATCACGATCGGATTAAAGGTTAAACCTTAGTGCACAAGTCCGACTCGCACCTGACCAGTACTTTCTTTCTTTCATACAAACCTTGTCCTAACAATTACGAACACAACAAAAAATAATACAGACAAATCTGTGAACATGATATATACATGTATCGAAGTACCTAGATTGGTAATCAAATCTAAATTGATCTAGACCTATACCCTCTTAGTCGGTTAGCTACCAAACCCTTAAAATACTTTTCATTCAAGAAATGAAATATCCCCTATGGAATACTAACTAACCAATGACTAGCTTATTTTTAGCTAAGTCGGTCTAAAAGTCCAGGAAATACCACACTTCCCTTAGGGACTCGAAATAGAAAACAGCAATTTCCTTATTCACAGTCTTTTCCTTAATTAATCTGTGATTATTAACAGAAAAATCCACACATTTTCATTTTTATTATTTAGTTATAAAAAAAAAACTTACCTACATTTATATTTATTTCTAGTAGTAGCAAGGTTTCACGTTTATAGGATACTGAAAGGATTCAATTATTTCGTGCGTCATTTCAACAGCAGTAAGGTAATATAGTTACTGTAATATTAAACTTACGGATAGAAAAACAGAAAACGAATAATATTAAGAACTATTGGAAAGAAAATTGTTTTTTTAAAGGATAAATAAAAAAAATCGACCACTTGCTCCAAAATATATAAAACATAAGGTGGAGTGTAATCATTCTGCGTATAACAAAAAATCGGCCAAGTGCAAGTCGGACTCGCGCTCAAAGGGTTCCGTACTATTATCTATAAAAACGGCGAAAAAAAGGTTCATTGTATGGGAGCCCCCCTTAAATATTTATTTTATTCTACTTTTTAGTATTTTTTGTTATAGCGCAACAGCAATAGGTACATCTTATGTGAAAATTTCAACGATCGATCACGGTTCATGAGATACAGCCTGTTGACAGACGGACGGACAGCGGAGTCTTAGTAATAGGGTCCCGTTTTTTACCGTTTGGGTACGGGACCCTATAAAAGGCCAATAGTTTGTCGTAGTTAGAGTTCCGTAGAGTAAGAAATATTACGGATAAACTGGTAAATAGAGTTTGTACTGAATATTTGTAGTAAAAGTATTTATAAAGCTCTATAATTGTAATTTGCTAAGTGTGGAACGTTTGTGAAGACCAAAATCCGCATTGGGCTCGCGTGTGGACTATGGCCCAAATCACCGCCGCTTATGAGAATAGGCCGTGTCCCAACAATGAGAACGTATGATGCTGGCAAGCAAGTGTGAGACGGGCCTGACAACGGACATCTACAAGAGCTCTATAGCGGTTACCATAAAACTCCTGCTGAGGAATAATTTCACAAGAATCGATTGTAAGGTGGCGAAATTATAATACGGTCATACCAAAGTTTCGTATTTACAATCTGACTACGGAAACCTCAAGAGGTTTCGTCAAACGTTCCTCGTTAAATAAGTAACATACCTTTCATTCAAATACATTATAACAATATTATGAAACGCAATATTTTCCGTTCTATTTGTTAGAAAAGAAAAAAAACTGGCCTTAAATAGTTTAGATTTCTAATTAACTTACTAGTAGTAACTGATTTTTTTTGCAACAATTTTCTGTTTAAGGTATGCAATACGCAAAGTCCCTTAAGCGTAAACAGCCTAAAAATCGAAAAAGGTATACCGTTACAACACTTTCCTGTGAGGCACACCTGTCCTCTCTTTATATCTTCCTTTCTTCCCTTTAATACGTATAAGTACATAAGTACACTCCAGTTCGTACAACGACTCAATAAATTTCCTGTACAAGGTTTTCCCAAAGGTATAAGGAGGATACTATTATATGAACTCATGGAAAAAAACGAGCAACGAATTTATACCAATATTGTAAAACATCTGTTACCTCGCGGTGTTACCAGCATAATAACTTTTTCCGTTTCAAACGTACCTTTGAATTTATTTATGTTTATGAATAGATTAATTAAAAAATAACCGGACATTAAGGGCATTGCCAACGCCATCTGGTCCCAAACTAAGCAAAGTTTGTATTAGGGTACCATACAACTGATTTCTATTACTATGTATGTTTATAATGTATTTCTTAATTCTATGAAGACTTTTGTATTTATAAGATTGACTAGCTGACCCGGCGAACGTTGTTTCTCCGCACCAACCTATTGTGAAAGGGTTGTACTGATTCAGAAACCTTCCCCGGCATGTGCATAACAACTTAGCAAAATTTCATTTAAATCGGTTTACCCTTAGTGCGCGAGTCCGACTCGCACTTGACCGTTTTTTTCTTTTATAAGAACCTTGCCCTAACACTAACAAACACAACAAAAACAAATTACCCGAATTGGTCCACACGTCTTCCAGTTTTCCTAAGTGCGCGAGTCCGACTCGCACTTGACAGGTTTTTTTTCATAAGAACCTGCTCCTGATAAAAATAAACACAAAAGAAAAAGAATTAGAGAAATCGGTCTACCCGTTCAGGCGTGATTGCGTGACCAAGGGAAATAGGCATTCATTTTTATATATATATATATATATATATATATATAAATATAATATATAATAATAATAAATATAATATAATATAATAAAATGTAGCGAGTGAAACAAAATTTATGTCCGGTATCTGTCGCTAGTGTTGCCAAAGTTCACAGTATTTTTAACATCGCAACTGTAGATTTGACCACAAAAATTTTGTTGCATAATAGGACATCATAAGTCACTAGCAGTTGTTTGTGAAGTTCGTAACGAACGCATTTCCATGGCAAAGTTGTAGTTGTGATTTTCATTGACAAGAGTTGTGCCTCGATAGCTCAATTAGTAGAGCACTTACAAGGACTTGTTGCAGGTTCAAGTCAATAATTAGTTTCTTACACGCAATATTTTCCGTTCTTTTTGTTACAGTTTCTTACAGTTTCATACATTACAAAAGGTGCGTGCGCACGTCACGTAACGCCACGCATCTGGTCTGCACTGGCCTGAAGACCTACAATATTAAATACATCATTTGCTTACGTTTAATGTGTTTTGTATAATATACAGTTTTTATTATTAATCAAGGAATTTGCAATAATAAAACATTATTCTTGACCATTTCAATCTGATACAAGTAGCTAAAAGTTTAAAAGATATAGCCCGTTAAGGCGCAGTGACTACCTAACTAGCGTCGCCAAAAAATAAAGTATTTTCTCTTCGTACAAAACACACTTCAAACATATTACAAACCAATTATTTTTTTACAAGTTATTTTTTGTATCTGGGATAAACCTGTGAGTTGCATAGTTGTATACTCAAAGGTATATTTTATATACGACGTGTAACGTTCTAAAAATAGCTTGTAACTAGTTTTAAATAATTAGTTTGTAATATTTATGAAATGTGTTTTGTACGAAGATAAAATGAAGAATACCTTTTAGCATCGCTGGTCAGGTAGTTACTGCCCCTTAAGGTCGAACAGTCGACAGACAGAAAAATAGATGATGTAGGGTTTTTAATAGGGCTTCATTGGCACCCTTCAGGTACGAAACCCTAAATATTACTTCCTTACTTAAAATGATATATTTTAATGTCATTGAACTTTAAATCAGAACGAAATTCGGCTCATTTTTAGATTAATAACCAGAAAGCTTAGGCTATTTTCTATCTCGGTCACGAAAAATAAAAATGTAATATCCGCCTTTTTTAATTTAGTGAATATCTGGGTCCCGAACTAAATTAAAAGCTATTTTTAGTAATCTCTCCGAAAAAAAGTATAACTAATCGCTTATATGACCAATTCGTATTTAACTGCCATGACGGAGATCTCAGGTTCGATTCCTGGTAGATGCGACCAAATGGTAAGTTCGTTACCAGCCTTCTTGCGTCCTTAGTGTTGACACCGACCTACCCTCATTTTGAGCAAGGATAATTTGGAACTAAGTCCTTTACGCGAGGCAACTGCAAATTACGTCTTTTCGACGTAAGCAATGCAGATTTCCTTCGTATTTCCGTCATTCAAAGATCATGGCAGTTGTGTTAACGAAAAAATGAACCTACTTGCAAAAATAAGAAAAGACTTACTAGTACACGCCGGGGCTCGAACTTGAGCCTTGGAACGCAAGACAAACGATGAGACTACTAAGCAATACCCAGAACGATGATAGGCTCAGCACCTATTACGTTTGTAGGAAGCATTGTTCGTAATATCACTAACCACCCTTCGGAGTTTGTGTTCTGATGGTATATTATTATCATGAATTACTAATAGAATTATTACATAACAGTTTGTCCGTACATCCGTCACTTGCGGTAATTTCTGTAAGTGGAATTTTGGCACAAAAATGGAAACTTTTAGCCAAATTACTGACAGTTTTTTTTATTTTGATAGTGTTTTTAAGAGGACAAAAAATGTAGCTTATTTTAAACTAGCTATTATCAGCGACTTCGTCTGCTTGAGTTTCGTTTTAGAAGAGTACTTCGACTGACTGTTTGTCCGCATACAACAACCACTATAAGTTAAACTTATTGTGTAACAAAACAGAGAACAGAAAATTAAATATATTTTTTTTTATTAAAATTTATTTAATTGAAACTCTTTTTATTTTATTTTGTTAAATATTACTCATGAGATTTAATGAACAAAAGTAAATTGCGTACCCAAATAAGAGAGTTGTTAGGTATTTTCTGTACTGAACGTAAAAAATAACCTTACAACATTAGCACGGCCTAAACAATGTTTCATTCACTCGGCCGACTGTCGTCTAGACATGTCAATCGTAGGTAAGACGGAAGGCGAGTGCACCCGTGTACCATAATGACGTCACATATGGCTATTCGAGTGCTGTCCAGCCAGTCATACATTTTATCGAGGCGCCATTACTGTCTTGGCGTTGTCGGATTTATTAAAACATTCATAATTGTATGAATGAAATTAGTATTTCGCCTGTGACATAGGTGTGCAGTTGTCCATATATTTTAAAATGAAACAAGAAATTCAAAGAAAGTTTCAATAAAAAATGCGTTTCTCGACTAAAAATTATCAAAATCAAACCACCTTAACATATAACATAAGGTGCTTAGTAATACAGTTATATTTTTTTCCGAATTACCTACACAGTTATCAATACGTCGTAGAGGATCTACGCCGTAGATGGGCTACGAGCCGTAACACGCACATACATATTTAACGACTCTTAAGTGCCATAGAATGTGATAATAATTTTGCCTTAGTTCGTCCCCAAGGAGTACTTTACGTCCCACAATATTATCACTCTCTTACGCATTTGCAATATCCATTTTGCCGAAGGCATGATATGTTATGTATTAATATAATGTTCAACCATGACATACTTCTTATAGTCACAGCGGCTCGATTTCGTAACAAAGCCGCCGTAAAAAAAATCTCGTTTGATATCCATAGAAATTAGATATACATTGCGTAATTGAAATTACGTTGAATATCATCGATTGTCGGGAAACCGCAATGTATATCTTATTTCTATCGAAAATTGTTAGCAATGTTTTTACGGAATCAAGCAGCTGGTCTGACATTTAAGCAGTTATAAAGCACGAGGAAGGTGAGTTACGACTTGCAGGTGATATATAAAGTTACATTAGTCTCAATACACTGTATTGGAAGCTGTTGTGTCGATAAAGGCTCAACGTCTGTCACGTAGGATTTAAGTGGCTGGTGAAAAGAGCTTGTCTGCCACATTACAATATGGTTGTGTATCACCACCACCAAAGACTGTGACGTTATACACAAATGATTATTATTGTAACATTAGGATTCAAAATTAATTCCGCACACACAAAAAAAACTACTTAATTGGTTTCGATGCAGTTTTCATTGTATCGAAAGTGCTAAAAAAAGTTTGGGCTAATTCCGTCCGATCTTAAAAATAAAATTGTGCAATGTGTAAAAAAATCGTCCTTAAAAGAATCATACCTTTGACATTGTAGTACAATTGTATTAAATCTGGTTTTAAGAATTCAATTGAATAGGATCGTAAGATGTAAAGCCCATTTAAAAGTAATCTAATTTTTAAAAAAAAGGTCGGCGAAAATAATATTTCTCCTAATTCAATATACACGCGTTTAAATTCGTCGTTAGAAGTTTTTGTTAAGGGACTGTTTAAACACATAGAAAATATGATTACATGTGTAAAGTGTAGACAGAATTTGAATTTGAAATGAAAGTTTGCACAATAATTTTGTTCGCATACGTAAATATATCGATTTGTCAACTATTAAATAAACTATTTTAATACACCTCTGTTTTTTATTGTAACACTAACTAGGTCACTGCGGTGTTATTCGCGGGATTTAATTTATCTTGTCTAATACATGAATCCCTTTGTATCAAGTGGTGAAGCTCCCATGCCAACTTTCTACCATTTATTTACCCACTAAGGGAATAATTTTCCAGAAATACTAAAACATGTTAATTTTAATTTGCATCTGAATATCTATATACCAATTTTCATGGTTTAATTTATAAAGAAAAACACTATTCCCGTACTAACTGTGTTAAAGAATCGATTTTAATAGCCAAAAACCAATTGTCATCAATTAAACTTTTAAAATATCAGATTTTTATTTTTATTTACAATTTCTATTTTACCATTTTAGGGCTCTAGTACACGACACCGGGCGTACCGGACGAAAAGTGAACGGACCGCGCCCAATGTTGTATACACGTAGGTCACAATGCGAGCGTGTATACGTGAGTGACAGATGACTAATATTTTTATTGATTTGTCCGGCGTCCGGTTTCGTCTGGACCCTTAGGCAATGAATTTCACAAAATATATTTTTAGTAAAGCCTATAACGTCATAAAGGTAATCTATATTCAATATTTTAAGTTTCTAACCCAAGCGGATAAATCAGTCAGACAACCAGGACGTATAATTTTATTTGTATGTGAAACTACAAAGTTTCGATTATTACCACATATCTGCGGAACCCTAAAATCAAATAATTGAAATAACATGACGTAACTTATTTTTCCCGTATGGCCGTGCCGTATTAGGTATATATGTACAGGAACAGACGGTCAGATATGACGAAACTGTGTAATGGTTTCACTCTTCACCCTAAAATTGGGAAATAGAAAAACGGATGGGCATGATGGAATCCGTTTTAGCCGTCTAACTACTGCACCCTAATATTTTTCAAAAAGATATGACGAAGCTATATATTAACTATGTAAGATTTGGCTTTGGCTATCCGTAGGGTTCTAACCCTAAAAGTTATAGCATCAAATTCATCTTCTTCTTTCGCTTTGAACTGTCAAATGCATAAAATGTCAAAACAGGCATTGGATTTGTTAAGCCTACCGTGCATTTCGGTAAAATTCCGTGCCATTTTTTTTTTATTTTTAAGGTGTGTAAAACAATGATTTTGCACTCTATAGACTTAAAGAGTGCTCAAGATGCGGTAGAGAAAAGTTGTCACTACGCGTTTTATAGAGCCTCCAACTCGTAAACTTTTACTAAAATTTAAGTCCAATAATTTCTAAAAAAAAAAATTAACGATTCTATCCTATATTGTGTTGTTAATCTCATTCACAGCCTTTACGACTTACAAACTTACGTTACCGGTCTAATGGTAGACTCCTATAGAAGGTCAATCTAATTATACAAAGTTTGAAATTATACAGCTGAAGTCAGTTTCTTACCTAACTCTGGTTATCTTGAATGAATCCCTACTAAATTTAAAAGAGACTAACCCGACACAATTGTTAAAACAACACTTAAAAACACATACCTACAATCGAATTTAGAACTTTTTGAAGTCGTTTAAAAATCATGACAATTGAATGCTCCGTTTAGAAATTAAACTTCAAACAAACAAACTTTGACATTTATATATTAATAAGGATTATGTTGCCAGCTGTATTATTACATTATTAGCCTTAAAGCAAGTTACACCGCTTATTGTTTATTGTGTAATGCATATTGTTATTCTTTTATTTTATTTTTTGCGTGCCATAAATATTTTATTGTATTATTTCTTAAAAATTTCAAACAATTTTCGAATCTACATCTACTTTCATAGTATGGCATATTATGGTAAAATTCTGTTTTACATTTTTTGTTTACAATTCTTAAGAATCAAAAAATGCCAGTTCGAGTAATAATATTATTAACTGCTAAACAGTGTTTTATGCCATTGCGTTGGCAAACAAGCTTACAGCCCGCCAAATATTAAGCTGACACAGTAGTTTATGGACGCTTGTACCACGCGAGTCATGCCCTTGACCGAACTTAAAGAATCCTATACTGTAGGCCTCAGCAGAAAGATCATTCTCTGAAACCAAACTGTGCTTGGCCACATTTAAAAATGCTTAATTATTGTTTATGCAAAGTTAAGTAAAGCTTCCGTGACTTTGAGCAAAACCGGCAGACGACAGACAGGTGTAATGAGAAAAAATCTGTTTTTAATTCCTAGATAGTAAATATATATAACACCAAAATCAACTATTGTTTTAACAAAGTGCTTAACAAATTGGAATTCCGTACTATAAGCATATTTTATACATCGATTTGAGGAAAAAAATATTTATTTTAAACGAAAATAAAATGGCAAGTAGTGTCAACTTTGGTATTTTTACAAATGGTGGCAATCGTGATTTGAGTTTTAGGTGTACATAAATAGTATAGGTACTCAATTCAAGTAATATTTTCAGCAACTTAAAAACCTCTGTTCAAACTAGTTCAAAAATTTTATTTAGTTTTGTGCGAAACGAAAGAAAATGTTTGTACATCTTTTGTGTGTGACTTAAAATTTGCTTTTTTAAAGCCGGCAAACACTATTAAGATGTATTTAAGTTTTTCGGAGACTTTAAACACTTCACCCGGTGTAGTAGAATATAATTTTGAAACCTGTTAAAAATATCTTTAAGTTGGTTATACACCTCTTTTGGAAGTCACGAGGTTGAACTGTATAATTTATTAAAAAAAACCATAAATGATTACTAAGATTTTATGAATAACAGCATTTCCCGCGACTTCATTCAGGTAGACTTTATAAATACAGAAAGCTTTTAACTGTGCATGGTCTTACTTATATAAATATTGGACTTCTTATACAAATTTTAAACCTCTATTTTGCTCCCACAGGTGTGATTTTCCAAAAACACTGGAACACGGTAAATAATCTTAGTTTACAACCTCAAGACCAAATGCATTTAGTTTCAAAATTGACTGTTATCAATACAAACTTTTAACCCACATTTGACCCCCTAAGAGATGAATTTTTAAAATCCTTTCTTAATAGAGCCCAATTTCTCATAAGGGTCCCATTGCCAAATTTTAAATTATATGTACAGAAAAATAATACTGTGTGGTTTGACATTTAAAATTACAAACTAAAAAAAATTAAGTACCTAAGTAAGTATAAGTATATATTTTTGTTTTATAGTTGTGATTTTGTATTAATTGAACATATAACTATCTATGGTATAGATTTACTAAAAAATTGCAGATACGAGTAACACAATTTAAAATAGTAACGTAGTATTTTTTAAATATTTTAATCCTCAGTTACGTAAACCAATATAATAAAATTTAAACAAAACATGCCAATCCTCATAAATAATATTTAACAAAACATAAAGATTATAAGACATTTCGTTAATAGAGCACAATATACTATACCCTCGGCCTCAGGGAGAAAAGAAAAAAAAACCTTCCCAAAAGCCTCTCTAACTCTCCAAAGATGGATAACCTTGCAGAAATATATAGAAACTTACCTTTCACATGCTGGCTGCAAATACAATAACATACCACCGAAAAAACAAAACTCAGCACCATAGACTATATTTATTTATTTTTTTACATTAACAAATTTGGCGCGAAACTTTATTTTTAATTTTGATTTTTTTACCGGTACGACCGCTCTGAAAGGAGCGTTCTCGAAAACTGAAGCGAAGGCTGTGTTGTAGGGATGAGACATATGTTCGTGGATGGACTATTAGATATTGTACCTATACATTTTAAGTCTTGCGCATAACGTGGTAAGTGGAAAGTAAAAATAAACTTAAAAAATATTACTTAAATATTCAACATTAGATCATGTACTAAAAACTATAAAATAAATAAAACCGAGGGAAACATAAAAGTACCTAAGTATTAAAATTATTTTAATGCGCCCTACATTTTTATTATATTTGAACTGCGATCCCATCGCAAGATAGCGTTTGTTATGTGGTGCCTGTCACCACCTCCTGGCTACATCATACATTGAGTGACATCTAAAACCAAAGTAGGTCATCTAAACTAATTGTACGAGCCCAAACTTGCAAAAACTACGCTGGCCAGAAGCCAGAACGAACATCTAGCTATACGTTATCTTTAATTGGCGTCTATTTATGTAACTAACAATAACTGGTTAAGTGAATGTGGTACATGCATTAACTTACGGTTCTGTGTAAAATGTAATTTTGTTTAAAACAACTTTTGTTCAAAGTATTTGTTAAGCTCTGTTAGCGTGGTTTTTACCGCCATTTTAAAAACACTTGGTTTTAAGTTAGAGAGGGCGGGAGGGTACTCTGAATGAATTGAAACCAAACATAGCAAAGAATCATCTTGTTAAACCTCCCCAACCAAACGAAAAGAAAACGCGTTGAAATCAGTTCATCTGTCTCGCCGCTACAATGCTATAGACAAACAAATAGACTGACTGACACACAAACAAAGGGATCAGGCCTTTAACATCCCTTTTATTTCTGCGGTGGCGGTTAAAAAGGTCTTCCGCACAGATATTTCGTTTCGTTATATAATGAAATGGAATGACGTATTCTAACGGTTTGCGCTTATGACAGATTTGGCGTTAGGCGATTTGTTTATCGAATTAGGCGTAACAATGAGCTCCACCGCCGACGTATGATTTTACGTGTTATCAATAATTAATAATGGTTAGGTTTAAAATATCTAACGCTAGCTTTTGCCAGCGGCAATTTAGGACAATTTGTTTATCAGCGTAGGATTCTTATGACTTATAAAATCATCATCATATCAGCTTATACTGGTCCACTGCTGCACGTAAGCCTCCACTATGGCGCGCGATTTCTCCCGGCCCTCTGCCTTTCGCATCCTGCCACCACCAGCTACTTTTTTAAGGTCGTCGATTCACCAGGCTGAAGGGCGTCCCACGCTTCGCCTTTCCATACGCGGTTTCCATTCTCGGTCCTCCGACATACGTAGCCAGCCCACTGCCACTTCAGCTTGCTAATTCTGCGAGCTATGTCGGCAACATTAGTTCTCTTCCGGATGTCCTCATTTTGGATTCGATGCCTCAGAAACACTCCGAGCATAGCTGTGTGGACCATCCCTGCTATAAGTGTCCACATTTTGGCGGCGTAAGTCATGACGCACTGGTCAAAGACTTCCAACTTCAGGCGTCATAAAACGCCATACACTGCGGCTGGTTATACTTTTGATTTTTTTGTATAATATGCCGTACAGTATGAATGTGATCTACGGTACTAAGCCTTTCCGAAACGCAGCCTGTTCTCGCAGTTGCAACTCGTTAAGTCTCCTAGCGAGACGATCCGTAATAATAAAATACAGTACTAGAAAAGTTTGTTATAGCAAGCTATAGTTGCAGCTATGTTACGCCTAATTCGATTAACAAATCGCCTAACGCTAAAATCATGCATGAACGCCGACCCTTAAGGAATTCTTTTCCAAAAATGACATCTGTGGCATTGTAGCAGCGGCGAGACAGATGAACTGATTTCTTTTGTTTGGTTTAATCGAGATATTTTTTTAAATTGTAAATTAATTTTTCGCTTTTTAAAATAATTAGCTCATTTCTTAGTGTGTCGATAGACCTAAGCCATACATTAGATATAATATCACCTCCAATCATAGACATAGGATTTTTTCACTCCTCCAGTCGTCTGATCGACTGGAAATACACAACGTAAATACGATGAAACTAAATTTATTTCTAGTTTCGATTTTACCTTGCGTCCTAAGTGGCGCAGGTTCGAACCAAGCCTGTACCAATAAATTCAATGAGTATTTTTCTTAATTTCTCAATAACATGGATTATTTACACCACTGGCTTTTTGGTAAAGGAAAAGAAACATCGTGAGGGAACCTGCATACGTCAAAAAAGACGTATTTGAAGTCTAATCTCTTTGCCAGCGGGCGCCCTAAATTTGGCTATCGGCGTGGGATTCTAACAACTGCTCCTTGATTATACTAAAGAAGTTTGTTATAGCAAGCTATAGCTGCAACTTGAATTCGTACAAGTGGAATTTGGTTATAGTTATTTCCGCGGTAGCTTTTGAATTTTCCGGTATAAAAAGCCTTTGTCCTTCTTAGTGTCTTCAATTATCTCTATGCAAAATGTCAGCTCAATTGGCTGCTCTGTTGCGACGGGATTGAGGAAAACGTTATAGTTAGTCTATGTACTATTATTGAGTTATAAACATCCAAGCTTTCGCATTTATAAAATTAGTATACGTACATGCAATTGGAATGTTGCAATGGAATGGGCCGCGTCACCGAATGCAATCAACCGGCTTTTCCGATCGGGTACCCGAATTGGAATATTTGATCAGGTACCTGATGTGTGCGGCCAGTCTAAGTATAATTATTTTAAGGCAGTTAAATAGTTAAAGAAAGTCTAACCTTTCTAAGAGGAGGTGTAACAATAATACATTGTATATAAGGTATACGGGTGATAACGAGAAAATTACTAATGAGAGACAGTTTAGAATGTTTTAATGACAAAAGTTTGTAGTTTCCGTACCGCCCTTGTTACACATAATGTTGTTCATCACATTTTCGAGTAAATAAATAATAATATAAGGTGAACAAATAAAAAACTCACCCAAAACATAATCGAAATGGCGGGAATAGTAATAATATATATCTAGAGAATTGACAAATTAAAAAGTTTTGGCTTAAATTGAAACTGTAAGGTTAAAAACGACAGCCATTATCCAGATGTGTGTATGTTCGTCTGTCCATAAGATACTTTTAATTCTTTTAAGCGGTAGGTTACTTACGTAGCCAAACGGTAAAAAGATTATGAGCGCTTATAATTTCGTCATGTATTTTCAACACATGGTTGAGCGAAGCGATGGCGGATTCATTTGTCATACTCGTGAACGGGTGCCGCCTGTGGAGGCTGGTCTGCTCTTGCAATCTTCTTTGTATCCTTGTATTTAGTCTAACTTTTTGTTCTGTTTATTAATACTGTAAGACATTGATTATTAGTGATGAATCCATAAACTGTCTTTTTTTAATATTTTGTAATTAGATACTTTTATGTTGTGCTTGTGCACTTTATATTTTTTATGTTTGTAATGGAAAGTGTCCTTCTATGATGTGGAGGGCATTTTTCAACATTTTAAGTGGACCCTGTAGGAGGGGAAAAGAAATGCCCTTGCTGAGTTTCTTGCCGGTTCTTCTCAGTACAAGGTCTCCCGCCTTATAGACTTGCGAACCGATGGAGTAGTGACATTCATAAGTGCTCAATTATTGTAGCCTAAATTGAATAAATGTAATTGAATTTGAATTTGAAATTTGAATAAATTATATTAATGGTTCCATAGACAGGTGGTCAAAACCGACGCTTGTAGTTTTCTTTTTTAAGAAAGTTCTAAGTGTTTTCAATTATGGACTTTGACTACCTACCGAAAATTGTTCTAACTAAAAATATTTAAAAAAAAAAAAAAACAATCTGATTTCAAATCCACTAAAAAGAAATAAGCTTCCTAAGCATACTTATTGACAGAACATTAAGCCATATGTTTTATTTGCCTTAAAGTCGATGTTTTTGTTAAAAAATCTACCAATGGACGTTATTATACCTTGACAATATATATGTATTTAAGACATAAGTTGCTAAGATCACCCAAAAGTTCTAATATTATATAATTTATTATAAAACGATGGCTTAATAAAAGTTCCCACTCAATTTTGTAAAGTTTTCTTAAGTCCGATTTGTGCAGGTATAAGGTTTAAAAAGGTGATAAGGCTGTCACGTTTCTGTATATGTTTTATTGCATTTGGCGCTTATAATATTTCTGATTAAATATTAAATGTGTTGATGATTAATTACTATATTATTATCAGGCCTAAGCCTCCTCCTTTTCCAAGGAGAGGTTTGTGGCCCTGCAGTGGGGCGTATAATGGCTGAAGCAAGCAAGCCAACCGAATTATTATCATAAGTTTACTCTTATGTTGCCAGTGTTATACCTTTTCGAGAACCCTTATAAATAACCACAGTATATTACCGTAACAGTATAGAAACCCGTATTTAATACTTAGTTCACCACCAGTAGCAATACACACGGTAGCTCGTGCGTAGTTAATGAACGCATAGGGTTGTCTCTCGCTGAACGATCACAGGGTTCAGATCAAAAGGATATGCTCAGTGAGCAACTGAACATCATATGTGCGCTAGATTACGTACCAATTCAAGCGACATTATGAGCTTAAATAGATTTTACCGTGTGTTGAAACTAAGCTGCTTAAGTTCTTTGTTTTGATTATAGATACCTACAAGTAGCAACCCTATATAGTGTTTTCAAATGAAACGTATTAAGTGGAAAATTTTGTAGCATTAATTAGTCTAAATAATTAATCGTTTCACATAGTAATTATGTTAATTATAGTTTCATATCATTACATACAAGTGTTAAGGTATAATAACTGGATGACTTCATACATTATTAACCATATTATAATTAAGCTTAAATCTAGATTACAAAACTATCCTACGGGTGATGTTGTTATTAAACTTAAGTAAAAGCTACGACATCTAAAAAAACAGCAATTAATATGAAAATCACAAACTTAATTTAAGAACATAGTTATCTACATTGTTTAGGCTGTAGTGATAACAAAATAATGGTATTAATGTATATTTGTTTATTTGACACAATTTGAACACGTATGCTTGTTGTGCACCGCACAAATTACTTTTTCCCAAACATGCTCAGATATGCGACCATATCTTGCACAAGTTTCTTCGGGATAAATCGTACTTGCAGTACAGTATCATAGAGCGACCCGCAATGTTTTAGCCGTCCGCAGTGGAACACGGGTACAACATGAACTTTAACTTTTCTGACTATAGTGATTATACTGTCATAATTTTAACGATAGTTTAATAATCTAGGGTTTAATGAATAAACCGTAAAAGAAGTAACTAACTTCCCTACTTCACTCTGTTATTTTGGATAAAAACCATACACATAGACAAGTTAGTTCTCCTAACTGGACTCTTAATTAGACTTCACGCTTATGGTGCACCAAACTTTTCTGGCCTTTTGTTTGACCTTTGGTTTTTTTGTCTCTAGTTTTCGATATGGCGACTGTAGTTTTGATACCAGGTCAGAAAATTTGGTTACATTATACTCAGTCTTTTGTGAATATTGTGTTTTGTTTATTATTACTCGGATACGCCAAAATTCATAGTCGAAGTCAAAGTCATTTTTTTTTTATTCAAATTAGGATTTTAAAAACACTTTTGAATGTGTCAAAGTTATGAAATACTATTTTTCGAATATAAATATTAATAATAATCCCAATAAGTATCAGAAACCTATATCAGAGTTTCCAAAAAATAAATCAGTATATTATTATATCCTTAACTTACGAGATATAAAACCACCTTAGTCCATAAATGCGTGTTGCGGCGATGGGCTCACAACTTATCACGCAGGACTAAAGTGGTTGGTAAAAAGAGAGTATCTAGCCACTGGTGGGAGTAACCTTCTGGGTATAAAAACTGTAAAGTAATTACATTATCATATCGACCTACAGTCCGACATAGGCCTCCTTCATTTTTATGGTCCTTTGCCTTCCGCATCCAGCTAATACCAGCCACCCTCTTAAGGTAATCGGTCCATCGAAGTTAAACATACACTGACAAGCAAAAGTAACTAACAACTTACATATACGACGATATTTCATAAACTAGTAAAAATAGCTTTATAATACAAGTGCAGCCATATTGAAGTCTAGAGCATTTAATCGCAATAATAATTTATAATTTTCATTTTTGTACTCCTCATGTTTGGTGTTGTGGAGACACTCATATTTGCAAACTATTTCTATGAGTTTATTAAATAAAAACACTCGTAAAATGTATTACTTTTGTAAATAAATATGTTGCCGTTCCGCTACACACGCGCACGAACTATTTAGCTTACTTGTTACGCCAAATACGCATACAGCGTACGGCGACGTCCGCCAAACAGATACGAATATCGGACAGTCAGCGGGGTCTTGTACAAAATGTATGGCAGACGCGCCTCGAGAAAAAATTCTCACGTCCGGTTGAGTTGCGATCGGGCGCGCATCGGAACGAAATGGCCGACGCTAGAAATTTCTTACAGTTTGCGGGGTCTAATCAAAAATGAAATCAAAACGCCGTTCTGTGTACTAGAATTATTGTATAGGAAATTTCTCTTTCTGCGTCCGGCCTAAAACTTGAAACAAATTCATGGATCTCAATATTATTATTAATTATTAAAAAACGGAGCCCTAATAATCTCGTCATGTCATGTTTTTCCGTTTCGTACAATTCCGTATTTTATTAATGCAAATATTATTTTAAGCACGGTATATGGCCTAAGCGTAAGTAGTGAGTGACAGAACTATAAGCGGTCACTAAGGTGATCGGTATAATTTTTAGTAATTACAAACATACATCATACAAAATAATATACGAATCTTATATTATCTTTATACTTAGAACCAAATTTTCTGATCTTAAATTCCATAATTCAGTTATATAACACCGCTTCGGAGGTGCAAGCTCTCATAAATATACGTACCTATATTATTCTAAAGTAAGTTCAATATAAGACGTTTTATTATTTTTCATCACACTTACTCGTATAAAGTGTCATTACTCCCACTTTTTCTTTGAAAATTTTACTTTTCTGAAAGCAAAACACGCGTGCATAGAACTCGCGGGTGGTAATGACGAGCATATTCTATCAAATATGTACAAAAGCTGTCTGTTCAAAATCTGAACTACACGCACACTAATAGCGAACAATCACAAGTTTTAACTTCACCCAAAACTTTTTAATTCATATCTAGATGATGGCGTTGTTTTCTCCACTTCCAATCCCGCCATTTGAATTGTGTTTTAGTGAGTTTATTTATTTGTTCACCATTTATTTTTATTTATTTACTCGCAAATGTGACGAAAAATATTGTGTGTAATACGGGCGGTACGGAAATTACAAGCTCAAGTCAGTAGAGCCTTCGGCTTTGTAATTTTCTCCTTACCAACCTTAAGACACAATGTACTATTATTGTAAGCAAAGTGGTGACACCCCCGTTTCATAAGCAGCAGACATATCACTTCCGCGTAGCCATTTTGTACGTTGTTTATTTTCCTTAGGCGGAAATTTCTTTACGTGCAAGGCATACAAAAGATTGTTGTACGAGAATCAACCGCTTTTAAACGTTACAGAAATAATACAGCTCTGTTGAAGACGGTTTGTTACTTTACATTTAACTTATGTTTAAATTTTAAATGCATCTTAGACACTTTAATTTATCTGACAATTTAACATTCAGTTTAATTACATCATTACGTGTGTATGTATCTTATTTGCCTTTAGAGGAAATATCCCAACCAGGCGAATACAGAAATAGGTATTTGAAACACATTTTCTGCCAAGCTAGGACCCGGGTTGGGCCGAGAGTGGCCGGGACCGTGGTTTGATAGGGACAACTGTACCTCGGGTTGATTTTACCTAAGTGTAATCATCAAAATCTAGGTATCGTAATTCCTACTTTTCTCTTTTTTGAACTTAATGTAATAAAAACTAAATTGTTATAAATTATTCTGGTTCCGTATATTTTGTTGTCCTAAAACATAGTTAACATATTTGTATAGCACACGTCTAAAGATGTCATAAAAGAGACGGAATTTTTCGGACTTCTGCAGGGCTCCATTCTTTCATTAGTGTTGAATATAAAAAAAGCATCGAAACAGACCGACATTGTGATTTTATAAATCTTTTATATATTTATAACAATAGTAGCTCTTATGCCAAAATCCAGGAAGGAAACAGGGCACAACGTTTTTATGTGGAAAAAAAAACAGGTGTTCTAGTTCGTCAGAAAGTGGCAATCGCAATATTATTCTGTTCCTGGTCTTTTATTTTACCACTTTAGGGTTGGTAAATTAACGACGTGTAGGACAAATACAAATATAAGCAGTGTTGCCGCGATAGGCTTACCATCTGTAAGATAAAAGTGCTTGATGAAAAAAGCCAGTGCACCTCATTATGATGTGGGTGTACATCCAGCCGCTGGTAACCTTCTGAGGATATAAACCGTAAAAATATACATACATTAATTAAAAAAAAAAAAAAAATCCAATTTTTTCTAGAATGTTCTAAAAAGTCAACTAGCGTTTAGTTTCTGTTAGATTTTGCACAAACAACCTATTTTTGTACATATACAAGCCTTATTGCTGGGCTAAGGGGCTAGCCGCAGACCCTTGTAAATTGCCGTTGTGTAATATTTTCCTTACTTTTTATAAATATCGATCTTAATAGAATGAGCGTTCCTGAGGTTCCCAATAAATTAAGCATAGAAGGCAGAACCCTAGCAATTCGCCGGGTTTGGTTTTGAAACCGTAAACACACAACTACTAGGGACTTATGAAGTCCTAGTAGTTAATCTTTTGACTGTATTTTTCCTAGGAAAATATTTATTCACATTGATTGTACAAAACCATAGAGAATTTCAAGGACTGAAAAAAATACAAGTTAAAAAGACGTACTTTCATCTGGTGCATTGACTTATTGTAACATTTTAATTTATTGTTTTGTGCTAAAAAAACAGAAAGTGATATAGTTTTCACACTAGTGCAAATTTTTGACGTGTATATTATATTTTGCGGTTATGAAAGTTAACCATAAGAATTAATTGTTATTGCTAGAGTATACATATCATATACAAATACACCCAGACTCAAGACAAACACAATTTTTTTTCATATAAATTTTTTCTCCAGTGCGGCAATCGAACCCACACCCTCTGCACAGCAACCGGCTACACTACCAACTAGGCTGCAAGGGAGTCGCATTTTCCTTATCCACGAAAACCGTGTACCAAAAAATCAGGTTGAATTGGATGCTCCATTGTGATCTTAAGTAATAACAAACTTTTCCATTAATATACGGAGATTTGTTAAGATCAGAATTAGGACAATGCTAAAATGGCAATTTGGCTAAAACCACTGAATAAAAGACATCACGTGGTGTAGTCTCCCACCAAGTGGACGGCGATCTAATAAAGAGTAACAGAAAGCCACTGGATAAAGGCAGCTTGAAGCCAGCTATTGTGAAACATATGAAGGAGGCTTAGTATGTCTTCAAGCTGAGAAGATGTTGATAAAACAAACTAACCAGAAAACGCTGATGTGCTAAATATGAATTGTTAACTTATACAAATAAAACTTTAGCCAAAATATACTATAAATATATATAAAACATTTTCCTCACAAAACTACAACAATCCATAAAACATTTCCTAATTTAAAGGTTTTGTTTATATTGTATCACCCAAACTCTTTGCCTAAATTAACAATTGTTTTAATTGTAAGGAGTGAAGACCTAAACAAATAAAAACACAACTTCAAATCACTGAAGACCCTTGTCACATTCCAACAGATGGCAACAGTAACACCAAAAGTTAAGCGTAAGTGTTACCATAGATGAGACACTACGCAACGAGATCTATATTTACTATTAAATCACTAACATTAACCAGCATTTTTATTTTCATAGGAAAGGACGCAGTCAAAAGAGTAACTTCCAGCCAAGAGATTGAACCTTCAACCCTTACAGTCCGTGTTAGTGATTTACTAACTGATTTACATGCAATGTTGGCTGGTTAAATACCCGATTATATTTTATTCATTTATATACCTACAACACTTCTGCGCCTATTTTTATAATGTCGCATTCTATTCTTTATTTCACTATTTTTTCGTTATAAGAATTGATGAAAAGTGTGCAAAATTAGATAGGTTACCTTTCATTTGCCTACGAAACTCCAAAAAATATATCTATTGAAGCTTCCTTGCCATCAAGGTGAGATAAAAATATCAGTAAGCCGAAGTCAAAATAATATTTGCCTAAAGAGGTCAAACAAACAAATTACATGCAAATAAAAATAGATATTTATTAGTATTAATTAAAAAAACTCCTTGTGACTTATAAAGTCCTAGTACATTCAAAAAAATCAAAATCAAAATCATTTATTCAATTTAGGCTACAATAATTGAGCACTTATGAATGTCACTACGCCATCGGTTCGTAAGTATATATAGGGCGGGAGACCTTGTACTGGTAGAACCGGCAAGAAACTCAGCAAGGGCATTTCTTTTCTCCCTTTCTCTTACAGCGTCCACTTAAAATATTGGGAAATCCCCTTCCTATCATAGAAGGACACTTTCCATTACAAACATAAAAAACATAAAATGCACAAGCACAACATAAAAAAGTATCTAATTGCAAAATATTAAAAAAATATAGTTTATGTACCGATTCATCACTTATCAATGTCTTACAGTATTGATAAACAAAACAAAAAGTAAGACTAAATACAAGGATACAAAGAAGTTTGCAAGAGCAGACCAGACTCCACAGGCGGCACCCGTTCACGAGTATGACACATGAATCAGCCCTCGCTGCGCTCAACCATGTTTTAGGGAACGTAACGACCTGACACACACGCCACCTTTGAAATACACAAAATCTTCATAGAATTAAGAAAATTATTATAATTTATACATATAAAGAAATAATCTTTCTTTATTTATGACTCCATGATAGTCCTTGAAGAAAATATATCATACATGCCACATCTGTGGTTCCATCATTAATGTAAAACAAATATTTTAATACCTACATAAATAACAGTTAAAAGTGGTCTGGCTCAAACACTGTGACCTTAAAACGTGTTTGACTTAAAAACGTCTTTCCTTAGTTTACTTACCAAAGTCAAGACGACAATTTCCAATAAACTTTATTAGAATTCCGTCTCAAGGGTTTAAAACTAAAGTGTAATATTATTAACTTATTACGCAACTTAGAAAAGGAGAATTTATGTAATTACTATAGAGTTTATATGGCGGCTTTGGTGAACTGTTTAACTAGATTATTCAAAGCTTAATAAAGACCCTATTTGAAATGGCTTCGGTGCAATTATTTGAAATAATTTTGTAAGTTTAGTGTACCGTGAACGTATTAGTTAAGTTACAAAAATAGGTTCCTACATATATAAGGCTTTTACAGTCTTTTATTTAGTTTCACCTGTCCCGGGTTTGTAATCAAATCTTGCAAGTTAAATTTGACTTCCTGGTGTTGAGCTGAAATTTTACATACAAACGTAAATCTGATGAAAATTCAATATAATGATCTCATAGATCTGATCTGATAATGAAGTCAGAAGAAGCCATATGACCTCTGCAACGAAACGACGATACCCCATCGAGTTTGTCTTGACAAGTTTTCTGGTCTCAGATGTTAGCCAGGATCTAATGATGAATCCTTTAATATCGGTCAAACTTTTTTGCTATCTTTTTGAAGTGAAAACTTCTTAAGCGGCGTTGTGCACTTTTTTTGTGATGGGTAAAAAAGTTAAATCGCGTCAGGACACCTGACCTGATCGAAAATTCGTAAGATGAAACTCGCGTCAGAACAAGTGACCTTTATTTACATTAGGTTAGTTTTTATTTTTAGTATATGTGCGATTATGAGTAGTACAGGGAGGTTGGATATGGGAGTTTAATTCTATGACAAATTTAGATGTCAAATATACTACTAATAATCACTGTGTGACACGATTTTTCTAACATAAATGAGATTACGTGTTTTGAATTCCTTATTCCATTGTTGAAAACATTGTCAATTGATATGGTTGTCTAACACGTCACGTTTCTAAGTTATAGTGTCAATACTATTTACGTGTACCCTCGTAAAAAACAAAAGATCAAACGTTGTTAATTGCAGATTTCTTTTAATACTGAAGTCTGTACGACTATAAATTAAAAGTTTTAGTGGTCTTAAGATAATTCTAACAGTTTATTTGGGTAATCATAACATTTTTTTCGAAAGTCATGAAGAAAAGTAACCACCGCAAGTGTTTAAATCATCCGGAAAAGTTAAGGAAAAATTAAGGCAAAGTTAATATTTCATCATTTTCTTTTGGAATATTTGGCTCATTTTTTATATTGACCACTTAAACCTCAGCTATTTTGATTCGTTGTCACTTGTCAATATATATAACATTTTTTTTGTGTAAAATTAATAATTTAAATAAAAAATATGATATACAATTTTGATACTGTCTTTATTTATTTATAGTACATCAATTTATCATAACTTTAAAATGATACGTGTTACAAAAAATCTATTTAAGTTTTTCTGTTCAGCAGGTTTATTTTGATAAAAAATAGCCGTTTCATTAAATGTTAGAGCACAAAAAAAAAAATTTGTCACACAGTGTAATATATCTAGATTATAAAGCATACCTACTAGTGCATTATATTTTAAAATCAACTAAAGTCACATCCTCTATAAGATATAGCTAAATACCTAATAGTACGAGAGATTACTACCAAAATCGTGTATCATCCTTTAATGGCCAAAACTTATGAAATTATTAGATTAGGTCATACTGAACCTAAATAGGTGTGCGGTAACTTTCACAAATGTCAAAATGACAATTTTTAGCTCAAAAAAAATTAACCGGATTGCTATAATACAGGTCGATTAAATCTGGTCTGAGCGTGTTTACAAAAATGTCAATAAAAAAGATCATTTCTTTGAGTTAAGGAAGGAGACAGGCTCATTTCAACGTGGAACAAAAAGATTATATTAAAGGCCACGCCTTTTAAAGTAAATTGCAAATAAAAAAAGTCTAACCAGAGATTAAAAAAAATATAAATACTACAAATCTCTGTGGATGATTTTAGGTTTTACATATCTATGTTATATCAATTTTACGTATCTATTACGTCAGTGGTGGCTGAGGGGTTTCAATTTCACGTTGAGTCTTGAGTGGCGGAGGGTCGAGACCCGGTGTGTACAAATGAGTCTTTTACTTAATTCCTCAAGTAAATTGATCATTCACAGCACTGGCTTTTCGGCGAAGGAAAACATCGTGAAGAAACGTGCATACGTGAAAAAAAGACGTGTGTGAAGACCACAATCTGCACTGGGCCCGCGTGTAGACTAAGGCCCAAATTGCTCTCGGTGAGGGTAGGCCGTGGCCCAAAAGTGGGGTTCTTTCCAGAGAAGTTAGACGTTTTTATACGAAATGCCTACTTTCTGCACACACGTGAAACATAATAAAAGACTTCACATATTTAAATATGATTCCGGTTAGAATTTAATGTAATTTTTTGCAAGTTTAGCTAATAAATTATTACTTGTTTTTGTAAAGAAATTCAATCTGCTTTTTTGTAGATATTTTTAAGATACACAATTTTGAAGTAGATTTTGATGAATCTCGTAAAATTTAATTAGCATTAGAAAAAAAACGCCTAAAATAAAATTAAACTTTTTATGATTTCTGTAAATTTCTGTGAATCTAAATCCATCCAGGGCGCCACCCAAACGCATACAAAAAAATCGTTCAAATCGGTCCAGCCGTTTAGGAGGAGTACAGTGACATACACGTACAGTAGAATTATATATATAAAGATAAAAGTTATTGATGTTGTATTTATTACATCACAATCTAAAATTAAAATGTCAAACTATTTAAAATTTTGAATGCATGAATATGTATATATAGCTATATATACATATCAATAATGTAAAATGAATTTTCCAATAGCAGGTTTTTTACTTAGCGACAGAATTCTTCGTCGTCTGGTTCCTGCTTCAGCTTAGCGTGAAGTCGCTCATAACGCATAGGGCCAACTACCCTTGCTTTTTTTGTGGCTAGCGTTGTGCGCCGCGGTACAGCTTTCATGCGCGCTGCACTGCGTGTTCCGCGACCACCATGGCAATTAAACTGTGTTTTGTTTCATCTAGTATACACCATTACATCGTACATTGATATAGGCTACGTAGAGTTAATATTCTATTTTTCTTAAACAAATCTCTGCAGGAGTGCTTTATATTATCACCGGATAGACTTTGGAGTGCACGTTTTTGAATAACAAATTTGAGTCGCGTGATAAATCGTAACCGAAAAAAAAAACTGTTTTTTTGAAAATCGCTAATATCTCAGAAAATATTTAACTTACAGAGTTCGGGCAAACTGGAAAAGTTGCAGCACTCAAAAGTGTACATTCAGTTCAAATTTTTTATAAATTGAACAGTTTTTTGGGGCAAAAAACGAAAAAAATCGAAAAATCGGTTTTTGCCAATATCTCGTAAAATTTGAGGTTAGGTCGAAAAGTACCCTGAACCAAAATTGTAGATTTTTTGATTATCTACAACTTTTCTGTAAACCACTTTGTGATCTGAGCAGATGCTCCACCTAAAATGGCAAAAAAACGATTTTCAACCCCTAAAACCCACCCCCACCACCCCTCGCCAATCAAAATCACTTGGATTTATTTTTCCCTTTTTTCGAACCCCTTTTGCCGTCCATTCCGTCTACTCTTATCCTGTAAGTATTTTTTTTTTGCCCCTGAGCTATTATCCCCGGGCTACTAGGGATTCGTATTCGCTCATAAAATCCACGTATTTTGTGCACAATTCCGTATCACGACGCATTCAGCGCTCCATGAATCCTGGAAAATAACCTTTTTCGGCTATTTTAGTCACTCAGATGCGGACGAGGGGCATATGATAAGCAGTCGAGTGAAAAATCGACCAGAATTTAGACGACCCGTATCTGCGAGAAAAAAAGACTCGCACTCGTTATCGACTGGTCGAGTCCGTGACGCCGTGGGGGCTCTTCGATTTCCCAAAAACGCTGAAGGGAGTCAGCGAGCGAGAGTCCCACCTGCTCCGACGAATCCGTAGACGCCTGAGCGGCGAGAGAACTTGCTGGGCACATAATTACAGATCCGAGATCAGTCGGAACAGCGACCAACCCACCTGGCTGGAGTAACATGGCCTAGTCCAATCCGAAAAACCAAAGGACATCAAGCAGAAGCTCCACAGGACCAAGTAGGTGGAACCTTTTATCAGTCAACTGCAACACGGACAAGAGATCCAGGACGTCCGTCGGCAGGGGCACCTGAGGGTGATGGATGACCAAAAATAGCCCTCAGGTCAACATCACCAAGTTGATACCGCATACCAGGATGGATTAAGGAGGAAAATAAAACGAGACCGCACCCACGACGTTATCGACCCGTAGCCCCATCGGCGGCACGCGATAGCCACTGGATCATGCCCTCAACTCGTGAGCAACGCGAGGACCCTCCGCGATAAGGAGGGGCAGAGGCTCATAGACTGTGTAACGTAACCGCTCCGCAATACCTTTCTGAACGGAAGGGGCTGGAGAGGGTGGTGACTGACGACCGTCTCGTAGGCTGGCCTGCTATGAGCGAGGTGGGGAAGGCCGATGTCGCACTTGGGACGGAGCCGATTGGGTTCCGTTCGGGGGCGACGAACTCCCGCCCGTGCGAGCCATAGACACACATTCATATGCCAACCGAGGACCATCCTCTCGGATGGGCATACATCAATCGGGATGGTGACCCCACCACACTTCGTACAAGGTCGCGGCTGTCTGCAGTCCTTGGCTAAGTGCTCCCCCAAACAATAATAACATAGCCCTAGTCCACGGGTCAAAACCCGTTTTCGGGCTACCCCAGATTTTTTGAACTGGTGACAATCCCGAAGGGTTCATTCCGTTCGACCGTCATAAATCTGGGGGGCCAAAACGACCCGGTTCCTCGGGCTGTCCCGGAACTAGGTTGCCGACGGGGCCGTAAATCGTGACGGTCCCGATTGTGGCTCGGCGGGTAAATTCTCCAGCCAAAGTAGGTATATGTGACGCCGAGTCACCTCCGTGCAACTGTTTAAATTTTTGTGAGTCCAATAAGTCAGTCCGTCGGTGTACAATACTATCAAAAAGTGTGATGAAGTTTGTCCACTCATTCAAATATCCGCTGAAATGAGGAATATTTTTAGTTAAGGTTTAGTTCCGAAACCGCCTTCCTCCTTGCTGGCTGCGAGATAGCCTCAGACTACGACACAGCCTCGGTAATATCGTCCACTACTGACATACAGTAATCATAATCGGAATTGGGCGGAATTGACAAGAGACTCTAAGTGGAACCCAACTCGCTAACTCTTGTCGGAAACTGTTCAGCCCTTTGCTTCAAGGCGTAAACCCTATCCTCCCTTTTAATCAACGCAGCCGCACAAGAGAACCATCTTACCAGGACCGTTAAGATAGCCTTGAGCTCCTTGATCGATGGAGTAATTTTTTTATAATTATAATTTACACAAAAAAAACCAAAAACCGAAACAGAAAAACAAACAAACGATACTGTTTGTTAAATATATGAACAGCAATAATTTCGGTTACGTAGATAGCGTAGATAAGAACCGACTATACAATAACACAGTAAATACGTTATCTTAATCCGTAAAACTAACAACAAATTATTTATTCCGATATATCCGACGGGAATAACAATGTCTACCAATTTTATTTTACAGAACAAATTTACAGAGCAAAAAAAATGAAAGTAAGTAATTAAATAAACTTTCGAATGTGTCCAACAAACAATTGAAATAAGATAAGAGCGGTTTACCTATATATCAACCCGACGAGATCCGAAGTCACGAATTGTAAATGTAATTTAATGTAAACCCGACGCTGCCGCGCCTGTTAACCAAAATTGTGCCTTAAGCCGTTCCAGCTGAATTTGAAACAATCATCATTCACGTATACAGTTTGTGGTATATGAAGCTGCGAAAACCGTGCCTCGCAAGCAGTTCTAAGAGACTGAAGGTGCGAAACAACTTTTCCGAATAAAAGATTAAAATGTAGGTAAATTACTAGCGTTCGAATGTGATAACAAAACACTATACATTTTCTGAACACTATACGTATGCCAAGTTTTATCCCGATCCATCCAGTGGTTGAAGCTTGATTGAGTAACAATCATTCCCGATTCGACTTTCGTGTTGTGCGGTCGTGTTCTAGAGCGTCAAGTGCTCTCAGTCTGCTCCGTGCAGTGGTGACTCAGCTGGTGCGCATTCCTGTGTGGTGTTTTGCCTCAGCGCTGACGACCTCGAATTGTTGTTTGGATTATTGCCCGCAATTGCTGGAAAATCGGCCTTAGTGTTGAACGCTGCTCGGCAGTGTGGATTGGCTGGGAAATTGCTTCTCGGCCCGCTCTGAGTGGGTTTGCGCGCTTTTTAACGCGCCCATAACGCGGAGTTTATCGAAGCGATACTGTGTGTTTTTGTGCGTGAGTGTGTGTTCTCGTAGTCGCGGAACTACTACGCATAGCGGTGACCCTCGCTTGCCTCTTTGACTGTTACCGGTTCGCCCGGTCTGAGTCCGGATTTGTGTTAAATCGCTAGTGTAGTATTTCCGCTTCAGCGGTTCGCCGCTCCGTGCATTCTCGCGTTTTAAGTATCGATTGCGTTTAGTTTGTAGAAATCCAGTTCCGAGTGCTCAAGGGCTGGTGGGTGAGATCGTTAAGCTCTTTTCAGAGTTGCGGTCTCCTAACGTTTCTTCTTCGTAAACGTCTCGTTGCTGGGGGGAAACCTAACGGTGACAACGTAACCCCGGCCGTAGGAGTAGGAGTTAGGTACACACCAGGCAATCTGTAGCACTGCGGGGCGCCTGGCCACACATAGGTATTCTTGCTCCTCGCCAGCAATGGTGGGGAGTCACTAGATACTCAAAATCTACACCTCGGCCACTCCCGCGATGGCCGAAGTACTCACTGGCATGTCCCGGGACCAGATAGGGGAGATCATCAAGGCTGTCCTTCGTGATCACTCAGATCTGGTCCAAGTCTACGCTTCCCAGGCTGTGGCTGCCCATCTTGCGTATGACAAGTCGGTACCCTCTCTCTATTCGCCGCCGGTGTGTTTGCCGCCGCGTTCCCCGTCTCGCTCGCGTACCCGTTCGTGCTCTCGCTCGCGCACTCGTTCGCGCTCTCTCTCCCGCCCCTGTTCCAAATCGTCCCCTCACTCCGGTAGCCGATGAGACCCTTTCTCGGTCTCTCGCTACCCCGCCCCCCGCAACCTCCGAAACCGCACCCCAGTCTCCGGTAGCCGTAATGTCCGCTGAGTCGGCGTTGTCCGAGGACGACGAAGGCTTTAAAGTGGTTGGCCTGGGGACTAAAAAGGGGAAAAAGCGGAAGAAGTCCGCCAAGTCTAAAAAGGCTTCGGCGGCATCCGCTCAGGAGTCTTCTACTCCTCCTCCCTCCGACTCCGAGGCTAAACGCCTCAAAGCGCCTAGCGTTTCCCCCTCTCCGACCACCTCGGCGGCCAGCCCTGAGCCAGCTGCCATGGACACAAGCCCCGCCGCCACCTCTTCGCAGGCCGACCGTCCCACTTCGGGACGGAAGGAAAAATCTCCGCCCCCTATTGTCATCAAAGACAAAGGGGCCCGGCCAAATATAGCTAACGCTATGAAGGCCAAGCGTATAAATTATACGCACGCCCGCAATGATGCCGAGCGCGGCATCAAAGTGCAGGTCCCGACACCGTCAGATTTCGGAAATCCTTTCTTACGGCCCAAATATACGAGTACCATACGTACTCGCTGGCCGAGGAATGCGTTCTCAGGGCAGTCATAAGGGGAGTTCCTAAGAAATTCTCCTCTTAGACCGTCCAGGACGACTTAATCGTCCAAGGCCTCCCTGTAAGGGAAGTACATCGAATGTACAATGGCCGTAACAAATCAGAGTGCTACGACATGGTGCTCGTAGTGCTCGATCTGACCACAGAAGGCAAAGCCATCTTTAATATTAAAGATGTGTGCAGCCTCAAGGGCGTCCGGGTCGAGACTCCGCACAAGCGGTCGAACCCAGGTCAATGCCACCGATGCCAGTTATATGGCCACGCACAGCGTAACTGCGGTCGCAGACCGCGCTGCGTGAAATGTCTGCGCGATCACGCCACTCCGGACTGTGATCGCAATCGCGATAACGCATCCGACCCGGTCGCTTGCGTACTCAGTGGGAGCGAAGGCCACCCAGCGAATTACCGCGGGTGCCCCAAAGCTCCCAAACTGAGCTCGCGTAAACCCAAACAGGGTAAATCGCGCCGCCCCGCCCCCCGCCAACAGGCTCCGCTCGTGCCTGCTCCCCTCCCTGCCGTCAACGCCTGGAGCCGTCCTCCAGCGCTAGTTGACGCATCTAAATCGAAAGAGACAGACAAACTTTTCCAGCGCCTCTCGCGCAAACGCGTCTTGCCCCCCCGCGCCCCTCTCTCGCGCTGCCCCGCAACGCCGCTCAGACGGCCGAGCAGCAGCATTTCGGTATTCTCACCGAGATTTCTTGGGCCTGCGACCCATCCTATTTCGAGATCGTGTACGCCGAGTACGTACAACTCACCGGTCTCAATCAAATGCTCAGCTTCATGGCTAAGCATCGCGACTTCTTCGCCGCCCTCCGCAGGGTGGCCCCAAAACCTTAAAACCAAAATGGATTGCAAAACCGGTTCGGTCCGGTCCGTTGGCTATTTTAATGCCAACGGTCTTCGTAACCAAAGAGAGGAATTATCGCAATTCCTCTCGTCCCAAAAACCGGACGTCTTCCTCATCCAGGAAACGTTCCTAAAGCCCGCTGTCCGCACCCCTTCGATCGCAAACTATCGCACCGTCCGTAATGATAGAACTGCCTCCAATCTCGGAGGCACTCTCATCTATTACAGACGCTCCCTGCATTGCTCCCCTATCGATCCTCCACCACTAACGAATATAGAAGCATCCGTCTGCCGCTTAGCGATGACCGGCCATCAGCCGATCATCATTGCATCGGTAAATCTCTCTCCCCTAAAAGACTTGCTCGAGAGCGACCTTCAGTCGCTCTTAAATTTAGGCGACGCCGTCATTCTTGCCGGCGACCTAAATTGCAAGCATCGCCGCTGGAACTCTTCTGTAACTTCACGGAGAGGCAGACTCCTTGACGATTTAGTTGACAGACTAAACTTTGACATCATCGCTCCCATGACGCCCACTTTCTTTCCCCACAATACTAGGAACAACCCTGACGTACTGGACATAGCACTTCTAAAGAATGTAAGGCTAAGCTTTCGCTCTATAGAGGTGATTAATGAACTTGACTCGGACCACCGCCCTGTCGTCCTCCGATTAGGTTCCCCTTCGGACTCTCCTCCCGACACTAGAACCGTGACGGACTGGGATAAATTTGGGCAATTGCTCGAAAATCCCAGCTCGCTACATTTAGACCGCGTTCCCAACGTAATCTCTTCCGCGACCGACCTAAACGTAGCTATCGACTCACTCACTAGCCACCTGACCGCCACCGTTGGCGAGTGCTCACGACAGGTGCCGGTTGGTGATTATCACCACCTAATCCTGCCTCAGCACATCAGGTCGCTGATGACTGAGCGTAACGCGGCCCGCCGCGCACGCGATCGCGCTCGACTTACACCGCCGTGTAAGAACCGCTGTAGCTGAGCTTCGCGCCCAACGTTTCGGTGATCTTATGGAGAACATCTCTCCTTCTCACCAAGCTTATTGGCACTTAGCCAGAGCTCTAAAATCCGAAACCGCCAACTCTCTCCCTCCGTTAACTCGTCCCAACAACGTTCCCGCGTTCAATGACGACGAAAAAGCGGATTGCCTAGCGTCTAGCCTCCAAGCCCAATGTGCCTTAAGCACACAGCCTTTCGATCCCGACCACGTGCGCGAGGTAGACGGCGAAGTGGAGCGCAGAACTTCTCTGCCTCCACGAGACCCCCTGCCCCCTGTCACTGTCGACGAAATCGTACAGGTCATCAAAGACCTACGCCCCCGTAAAGCCCCCGGTGCTGACGGTATCTCTTACGATATCCTAAAGCGCCTCACTCTTCCTCTTATTTGCCTCCTAGTAGCGATCTTTAACGCTGCTATGGAACATTGCATCTTTCACTTCTCAATGGAAATATGCAATTGTTATAGGCATTCATAAGCCAGGCAAAGCTCGTACCGAGCCGTTCTCCTATCGCCCCATAAGTTTACTAAAGGCCCTTGGTAAACTCTATGAACGCCTCCTTCTCGCTCGCCTACGGAACGCTATAGTCTCCAGAGGCATTTTAATAGACGAGCAGTTCGGCTTCCGCGCCAAACACTCATGCATCCATCAAGTCTTCCGCATAACGGAACATATTCTTACTGGCTTCCAACTAGCGTTAGGTAAGACCCGTCACACGGGCGCTGTCTTCTTCGAAGTAGCGAAAGCTTTCGACAAAGTCTGGCACAACGGTTTAATTTTTAAACTGTACAACTTTCAGTTGCCAGATCGTCTCGTGCTCATCAATCGAGACTATTTGTCGAATCGTAGCTTTCGCTACAAAGTTGAAGGCACTCTCTCTTCCCCCCGTCCCATAGAAGCAGGAGTCCCGCAAGGGTCCGTGCTCGCCCCCATCTTGTACCTTCTGTACACTAACGATATCCCAAAAACGATAGGTACCAATCTAGCGCTCTTTGCGGACGATACCGCTCTCTATACCACCGATAGGCAAGTGAGTCGAATCACTGAGAGACGGCAATCCGCTATCACCGCCCTAGGCGAATGGTTTCGGAAATGGTGAATCGAGGTGAATCCCGACAAAAGCTCTGCCGTCCTCTTTATCTTAGGCCGCCCTCCGCGGCCAACTCCCCTTTCTCTCTTCGGTCGTGCCATTCCCTGGCAAAATAAGACCAAATATCTCGGTGTGACCATGGATAGTCGTTTGAACTTCCAAGCTCACACCAAAATAGTCAATAGTACTAACGTCCCCAGATGACGATCTCGCTGTCCGGATAGCGAGATTAGTCTCTACGACCTCACCGAATAGGGCCTCCCTCCATACACGACGCCGACGTCCCCGGGTTCGTCGGCGCCCACAAGGATACACTAGGTATCAGAGAGTGCCGGGGCGCTTCTCGCCCCCACTCAATCGCAACCGTACCCGCGTAACGGGGAACTCGCCTCCTGGCGGTGACTCACCTTCGGGTTCGAGACTCACGCCGGTCGAAGGGACGCCCCCGAGAGCGACAACCCAAGCCGAGGCTTCCCCCGCGGGAGAAGACTCGAGAATTTGGCTTCGAGAATTCCCGTGCCTCGAGAACGAAAATAGTTCGAGAAATCAGAAACCCTAGTGGCTATATAACTAAATATTCTGTACATATTTTAAGCGTCTACCTGTTGCAGTTATCAAAATCGAGCAAAAAAATCACGTTTGTTGTATTTTATTATTTGCTGTTATATGATATATTGGAAATACATCTTCTGTGAAAATTTCAACGATCTAGCTATCACGGTTCATGAGATACAGCCTGGTGACAGACGGACAGACAGCGGAGCCTTAGTAATAGGGTTCCGCTAATTACCCTTCGGGTACGGAACCCTAAAAACATATAAATCAATTGCAGAGTTGTAGCGACGCGATGCTGAAATAATAAGAAAAATGTAAAATGTAATGGATCTATTACGGTAAAGGTGATTTTTATTATTTAGAAATATTTAATTAATGTCACTAATAAGCTTGATAATTATTTTAATTCATATTGTTTTTCTTCGTAACCGACTTCAGAAAAAGAGGAGGTTCAATTCAGGCTTTATTTTTTGGGCGATTGAAAACTTTTTTATTTTCGATTGATAGATGGTATCTTAGAGATAGAGATTTATAATTTTGTTATATGTCGGAACTTTCTAAAATTACAATGTGTTATAGGAGGAAAATAATACTATAAATAATTGTTACAGATCAAAGTGATTATAACACAAGTATCTCATAAAGTTGACTGTAAAACTAACGTAGCTAACATTGCATGGCTGGAAAAATTAGAGATGTGTAAAGAAAACGTTGCAAATCCGATCTGTCAATTTCGGAACTATACCAAGATGCTGTAAGCTCCTACATAAAGACACTAGTTATAATCTCACCCAACCAGCACCAGAATTTGATGCCATCAAATCAGGACTTTTTCACACAATCAGGAAAAAAGAAATAAGAGCTTAGGAATACCGAAAATGATTTATAATAATGTCAATATTATCGTTCCTAATAAGTTTGATGATTTCCTATTAGCCGACTAAAATTGTGATGGTGTCAGAATAATCTTATTCTGTTCAAAAGAAAGTAGATTGAAGTTGAGACAGCTAAAGTACTTTTGCGGAGATGGTACTTTTAAAGTATGCCCCAGACTATTCTATTAGATTTATTCAATACACAGGGATTGTGGCAGTAACATTCAGAATACCAGTATAAGACCTCTTATTTATGCATTGATATCTTATAAAGATTTCATCATTGTTTTCCAATCGTATCGTGAAGAGCTGTTATCACTTTCGTAAAAACTTAATATGAAAAGGTAAAGCCTTGAATATAGATAAATCTAAAAAAAAACTCCGATGTATTTACTTGTGCTCTTACTTAGCATTACTACCAGAAAACGTTTATTGAAGGATGGAACTATATTGTACAACAATACACAAATCGTAAGGAAGTACAATCCTGTCTCAATTTTTACTGTCCTACTGGATGAAATCCAACTTTGTTAAGAAGTGGTGTGACTTTGGTGAAAGACACCGAACAAATAATTGTATTGAAATAATGTTCAAGTACTAAATGCTTTCAAAAGAGATGAAAATATGATATGTAATTCTATAAAACGCAGGCAGACTACTCTGATTAATGCCCCCATTAGTCTAAAAGCACCCAGGTGAACAAAGGTACTATTTGTTCGATTTAATTCACCTAGGTGCATAAGGTATACTATTGGCACAGATTATATAATATTGGGTTGACTAACCTAGGTGAATTAAGCCGGTGAATTTAGTCTACGAAAGATTTTTTTTCTGAATCAAAAATACAAATGTTTATCAGAATGATAAGAATGAATGCGTGTCCTGTGCGGGGATTGTATTAACGTCCCTTGGTTCAGCTGGCAAGACAATACCCACAAAACCACGCAGTCTGCATTTTTATTTGTTTCTTATTTTTCCAAACGAAATATATTACAAACTTTTCAGATCATATTCGTTTACTTTCACTTCGTGTGATTTTTCTTCGCGGCTATACCTGCACGATTTAATTTTTCCATATTGAGTGGTGAATCTCTCATAGGTATATTTCCCTGTTTTACCCGCTTAGTGGATAATTTTCCAAAAATGCCGAAACACATTTGCACCTGAAAGTCGATATAGAATTTCTTATGGGTTTATTAACAAAACAATTTGTTAGGTATAACTTAAGATTTGTTGAAGTTTGTAGAAATTTATAAGAAAAAAATCGGGTTGCACTTCGGGAGTGCCGGCAGAATTGAAAACATACTAGCTATTTACTTCCCGTCACTTCGTATACATATTTATTTATTATAAATAATAATGTTTGTTTATTTACTTTTTTTGACGTAGTATATTTGACATCTCAATTTGTCACAGAATTAAAATCCCATATCCAACCTCTCTGTACTACTCATAATCGCCACATACTAAAAAAACAAAACAGCAGGCGTAGGCATACATTTTAGCCACATGGTAGAAAGAGAGGGGGATACGTCTTACGAATTTTCGATCAGGTCACGTTTCCTGATGCAGGTTTAACATTTTTTACCCATCTTACGAATTTTCGATCAGGTCACATGTCCTAACTGAATTTTTTTACCCATCACAAAAAAAGTGCATAACGCCGATAGAGAAGTTTTCACTTTAAAAACTAGCCACGTCAAATGTAAACTTTTAGTGGTAATTTATGATTTCATATCAAAAATCTATGACAGCAGTCGTTACGCTAAATCAGAAGCGTTATGAGCCGCTTTAAAATTCTGACAGTAGACACGCAGTGGGCCATCGCTTTGGCCTATGGCCTAAGCTTCCTTTGTTTAAGCAGAAACCTGTAGCCCTATAGTAGGGACTAACAAGGGTTGGGGAAAAACTTTACACTGACTTGCCCCAAACCCTTTCTATGTAGGTAGGTAAGTGTTAGTATTACCCAATTTCCGTAATCTGTTTTTTATAAAATACTTTTTATCACCTATCCAACTGAAATCGGTCAAAGGATCGAGCTAACGAGCCGTATAATAATCCAAAGCTAGTCGTGAAATGTGAAAAGGAATTTGTTAGCACAAGGCTCGGAGTCTTAGGAAATAAATGAAGATTTATTTTTCAAGTGCTTACGTATTTATATGTAACACTAGATACAAAAACTTTTAACTTAATAAAATTTTCATGTTATAATTTAAAAAACATAAAAAACAAAGAATTTGGCAAGGTTACAAAATGGCCAAGCGTGAGTTCAACTCGCGCACCGAAGGCACCGTATCCGGGCATACGAAGGGTCCCGTACAATCTATATCTATACTAATATATAAACCTGAAGAGTTTGTTTGAACGCGCTAATCTCAGGGACTACAGTTCGGATTAAAAAAATTCTTTCAGTGTTGGATAGCCCATTTATATGCTATATATCATTACGCTAACACAAATAGGAGCGGAGCAATAATGAAAAATGTTTCAAAATCGGGGTTTTTTTCTATACTAATATATAAGGCTGAAGAGTTTGTTTGTTTAAACGCGCTAATCTCAGGAACTACTGGTCGGATTTAAGAAATCTTTCAGTTTTGGATAGCCCATTTATCGAGGAAGGTTATAGGCTATATATCATCACGCTAACACAAATAGGAGCGGAGCACTAATGAAAAATGTTTCAAAATCGGGGTTCTTATCCTTTGGAGAGCTTCCGCTGCGTGCGCTGCGTAAACGGTTAGAGTTTCGCAAAATTATGGATAACAGAATTGTTCCTCTATAAAAGTTCTAAAAAAAAGTTCGCGACAGCTTATGTCTATATTTTAAGGTTGGCTCACTTTAACCTTTTTTATGCTAACCATATTTGTTCTAAAATAATGCATTATTTGTGAAGGTGTTTTTATAAACATGATATTAATCTTTATCCAAATAAATACGTTATTCATCACAAGCATTTAATTAAAAACAAAATTGCGCTGTTCATCACTCGATTTCAATGAATATCTTAGGAGATATCGCAGTTTTAAAATAACGTGGCAGCAAAATAATTATCAAGTATTGCGCGCGCATTTATGATGTGCGAGGCCGACGGGCAGTCATGAGGGGGAAGGGCGGTACTTATTATTTAAAAATATTTTACCTTCTGTGTTTTTTTTATTATTGAGGAGTTGCCGTAAGAATCCTATGCCGATAACCAAATTTAGGGCGGGCGAAGCCGCTGGCAAAAGCTAGTTATCTATAAAAACGGCAAATAAATCACGTTTCTGGGATTAATGTTTGTTTTATTTAAATTTAATTATTTATTTTTAAAGTGAATATTTAACTAAATATTCTGTGAATATTTCAAGCGTCTACCTATCGTCGTTATCAATATCGAGCAAAAACGAGCAAAAAAATTACTTTGTTGTATGGGAGCCCCCTTAAACATTTATTTTATGCTGTTTTTTAGTATTTTTTGTTTTAGCAGCATCATAAATACATCATCTGTGAAAATTTTAACTGTCTAACTATCACGGTTCATGAGATACAGCCTGGTGACAGGCGGACAGCGAAGTCTTAGTAATATGCTCCCGTTTAGTACCCTTTGGTAACATATCCTTAAAAAAGATTTATTTAGTGGCTTTACGTTGCTCATCGCACGACACTTATATTGTTACTCAATGTCACCTTTACGGCTTTGCTTACCTATATATACACGTTATATTGTGGTATGGTAGTCAGGAACTTTTGAATAATTTCATATATATTTCATTTCCTCATCTTTGAAAAGATTGAAAAATTTGGTTTTACAAGCTTTTAATGTTGATAATTACGTATGTGCAAGAAAAATACAAACATGGTGACTTTAAATATAAAATTTACATAGATCCAAGCCACCTGAACTCCTCTTTAGCGATTAAAAAACAACTGAACCGAAACACTAGTCAAAGAGCTCTTGGCAAAGAGCTATGTCTATGGTAGACTGAAGGTATAAGCCGATTAGTCTGTGGCCGCTTCTGACCAATCATTAGACGCGCTCGCTGCGTTCTTTATTTAAAATTATGATGTAAGAACGGTCAGTTGAACTTTGAACCTCGTTGAGCTAACACGTCTTTGATCACTGGACAGAGTTTTATTTGAATTTTTCGCTCTAATAAAAATATGTAAAAGGATTTTATGCTAAAAACGTAAATACCGTTGTATTGCAGGTAATGAGGGAAAATAACTGTTTGGTAACATAGAAGCGCATCATTTCACTTTTTTGCGTTTGTTAACCCAAAGAATGACTTCAACTTGTTTGAATTATTTGAAAGAGTAAGCTGTGAATAATTTTGTTATTGCATGGCTATTGATGTCTCTCTCCATAGCTCTCTCAGCGGCTCTGAACTTATATAAGAGATCAATATGATGTATTCGATGAGAAAAATTCGTTAATTAATTTCGTTAACAATAGCATCCTGAACGTATAGGTAAAATTGCATTGTCTATGAAATTTTAACTAATCTATTACATATATATTTTCTCAAACATGCTACGATATGCAACCATATCTTGTACAAGCCTCTTTGGGATAAATCTTACTTGCAGTACAGTGTCAGAGAGCCGTCCGCAATATTTTAGTCGGCCGCTCGAGTGCTCGAGCGATCGAATATGTAATTTAAAAAAGGGACGAACTTGCTTAAACCCGAGCATTGATAACTAAAAAGATAACTTATTAAGTTTTATTTCAATTTCGGATTGGCACAACACAAAAAATGCGCCATTAAATTAATTTAAAAAAAGAAATCTACATTTGAACGCGGCGAATTAGCTATTTTTATTATTGTCAATACAGTTGTCAATATGATTAGTTTTTTTTAAAATAAACATTCATGTTATTGTTTTAATTTACACGCATATTTGAGAAAAGCACTATACAAGCCTTGGCCACAACTGAACATAACTGCACTCTGTGATGCGTGCCTCGCCCGGTTATGCTGCATTTGCGGGCTGCATCAGTAATATTCTATAACACTAGCTGAACCACCGCTTCCCAACCTACATTTATATAATAACTAGCTCGTTTGCCGCGGTATTGCCACAATTTAACTTTTACTGTTACACATGAAGGTTCCCGTCGTAAAGGCCAAGTGTGAGACGGGCTCAAGCCATTACCATCTTTAAAAAATTATAAGCGCCATCTAGCAAAAACTAGTCTAGATTATTAAGAGAAAAGTACATATCTTTATTAATTGCACCCGATAGATTATTAAGAGAAACAGTACATATCTTTATTGGACCCGATATCCGAAATAAGCAACGTCGGAATTGGTTAGTCGTTGGATGGGTACCACTTTTTTAGTGTTTGTTTTTCTTTTCTTATTTTCTTATTTACAAAATAAGCTGGGATAAGATGGGTATTAGATATTTGATACAAACTTAACTTTTTTTTGTAAATATGACATATACGTAGAAAAGATTGACTTAAAATAAACACAAATGCTTATCCTGCGCGTAGATCGAACCCGCGCCCCTCGGTTCAGCAGGCAGTTAGATAGCTACCTAGTATTTCATAACTAGTCTGAGAAACAACGCTACAAACAATAAATCTATCTCTATTTTTTCCTCTAGCCTATGTTTAGCATTAACACAGTACCCGTCTTTTGTACACAATTGAGTAAATATCAAAATACAACCTACACTTTGGCCTTGTAAGGAATTACCTTCGTGGAAGAGGTTAGGTCTCTTGTATTGTATAGTCATCAAATTAAGATAGAGCTGCCTCACCCCTCTTGACCTCATAAGTGTAACTATAAAGGGGACGGAGGTGTAGTCTTCCAGAGGTCAGCGTTCGCTGGTTATGTACTAATGAAACGTTAATTTAATGGTTCGTAGGTCAAGTGAGATACGGACTCGCGTTGATAAGAGGTTCGACGACAAAAGGGACTAACTAAGAAAATTAATTAAACAAGTTTTTGGTTCTGTGTAAATTTTGTCTAAAAAAAGTTACCTACATATAAATGTCGTTTATGATGGCTAAAAAACTATTATGACTAAGTAAAACCAGTTGGCGTTTATTTCTTTAAACTAAACTTAATAATAGTGTTTATGAAATGTTTATTATGGGGGCCTTTAGAAAATTGAAAAACCGGATATGTGCGTGTCCCTACTCCAATGCGTTTAGGAATAATTATAACAAAAGATGATTTATTTCTCCATAATTTCACATCCACTATAAACTTATATTTAATACCTGTTTTATACAATTTAATACCTGTTTTATACAATTTACTACTTATTTTTCGAAGTACATTTTATAATTTGGTCGACTATTACTCGTTAACTTGTAAAGCCTACTTAGCTATGATAGTTTTCCTTTTGATTTTGTTATATTTACTACCGCCGTGAATTTTGTCACGTATCCTCTTTAGCTGCCAGGGGTTGGGGACATTTGACTTAAAGTTAGCACCTTAATGCTTACACACGAATTTTCACACGAATCCCTGAATTGAAAAATGGTTTTTACACAAAAACAATATTTTTAAACAAACTATCCAATGACACCCCACACTTTAGGTGTAGGCAAGGTGTCCCAAAAAAGTTTATTATCTTTAAGATTTAATTTTTTCGGCATCTGATATAAGCCACGGGCAGACAGACAAACGAACATGGCGAAACTATAAGGTTTCCCTGATAACTCAAAAACTATTAAAAAATACTAGAAAATAAAGTTGATTTTTAAATTGAATATTAATAATCCTTATGAAGCGATTTGATTCATTCACATTTTACACAGGTGTTATCATAACCTACAGTCTTAACCAGGTGTTAGTTAGCCTAGTGAGTGGACAAAAATATATCTACGCATTTCACCAGATATTAGTCCACCTAGTAGGTGAAAAAGCCTTAACCAGGTGTTAGTCCACCTAGTAGATGGCCAACCTCAACTCAAGTCTATTCTAGATTTAAAACAAAATATCAATTTCTAACTTATACCCCTTTTCGATCGCAACCCGTTCATAAGACAATTATAACAACGGCCACAGTGTCCCGCGCTTGAATACATACATTATTGTTTCTTATTATTAAATAGTGAAAGTGAATAAAACAATTAGAAATTAAATCGTTGAGAAACTAATTATTTATTTTACAAGTTTAGATAAAGTGATATTTAAATTAAAACTAAAATATAAATTAGAAAAAGTGATAATGACATTGTAAATTATTGGTGTGTTTTTGTTTTAAGAAGAAGGTTGCAAAATCTGTGCATGTGGGAATTAATTAAATTAATTTCTATTTTTACTTCGAGCAACTTAGGTAATAGTAGAAATTATAGGTCTGTGAAAAAAGGACTGATACAAAAAAAAACTGTTAGCGTTTCTCAGAAACATGAATTGAGTCAGTGTCATTTAAGATTTTTACATAAAAAAAATTATATTAGTCAACTCCTAGTGACCTATAAAGTCCTATAGTAAATAAATCTTACAAACACACAAAATTTTCATAGAATTAAGAAATACAACATAATACACATACATAGTAATAATCTATCTTCGTTTATGACTACTTTAGGGTTAGAGTCTTAGAAGAAAATAAACTTTACATGCCACTTTATATCTTTTGACTGCATCTTTGCTATGAAAGGTTTTTTTTATATTGGTAATATAGCCAGAGATATGGCATGTATAATATATTTTCTTTTAAGAATCTAACCTTCAGGGAGTCATAAACGAAGAAAGATTAAGTATATTTATTTATATTGTATTTCTTATGTGAAGATTTTGTGTGTTTATAAGATTGATGTACTAGGACTTTATGTCACTAGGAGTTTTATGTATGATTATATATATATTGCTGATTTTACCTAGTCACAATTACCACAATCTCTACGATTTAAAGATACAGTGTTTGTGTATATATATATACACACCGGCACAATTAGCGGAACACAAAAAAAGGATTTGAACGAATGGCAGCAGGTTCTCTTTACTGATGAGTGCAGAGTTCTTTTAAAACAGATCGATGGGAGACAGCGAATATGGAGACGCAAAGGAGAACGCCACATACAGTCTTATTTTGAACACACAGTGGCTTATGGTGCTCGCACGGAGTTAGTGATAGTCACAGGAGGGACCATGACAGCAGATCGATACATCAGAGACATTTTAGAAGAATATGTTGTACCATTTGCCCCATTTATTGGTGACGACTTTATTCTAATGCAAGATAATGCTCGTGCTCATAGTGCACAATCGGTACAGGCATATCTGAGCCACGTAGGTATACCGGTGATGCAGTGGCCAGCAAATTCCCCCGATATGAATCCGATAGAGCATGTCTGGGACTTGCTAAAAAGAAGGGTTAAATCCAGAATGCCACCCCTTTTTCAATAAAAAATAACGAAGACTTTTCAAAGTCGTTGTTAAAAGATGTTAATCAATTTGTTATTTTGTGTCTAATTACATTTTCGTCAAATATATGCGTTATTATCTCATAGTCTCACTTTTTTTTCTGTTCCGCTAATTGTGCCGGTGTGTATATATATATATATATATATATATATATGAGGTGCAATGGTCCTTGTCGCATATATGTATGTTAGACCGGGTCCTATCGCGAAAGAAAATGTTTTTCAAATAGCTACCTTTTTCTGTATTCGCCTGGTTAGGATATTTCTTCTTAAATCAAACATTAAAAGTATAAAAAAAAGTTTTATGTGAGTAGTTGTAAAAAAAAAAAAACAATACATCAATAAAGACCAGTACCAATTATTTCTAAATACCAACAGTGAAAAAGAAAAAGAATGGAGACCGTCAGACTCGTTGTATTCATTGGTAAGTGTTTTTATACATATAAATACTAAACTTGCATCTTCCAACACACGCGAACACATGCACTCATACACACACACACTAACATAAATACACACTCACATGTTCTACATGTTTCTTTGTCACGTACTCCTAGTATTCTCTAATACCGTTTATTTTTTTCCTTAGGTCTACTGACTATGACAACAGCGTCATCAATTGGTCTTCAACTACTATTTAACGAGTACCACAGACAATATAACTATGTGGTCAAGTTTAAAGTATCATGCGGAACTGTCTCCCCCAGTCATAGTGAATCCTATTGGACTCTGGACGGAAGACTGCTTGTCCAGGTCCACGACAATTTCACCAAAGTCAGATATCGATTGGATGAGTTGAAGGTTAGTTCTTGAAGAAATCACAGTCACAGTGCCTTTTCGCCCCAAAGTAACCAAACTTACAATCAAGTAATTAAGCTATGATTACACAGACTACTGATTTCACATAGAAAACACCGAATTAAGACAAACACAGATAAATGTTTGTCCTGTGCGCGGATGAAACATTTGTTCTCAGTTTAGCAGGCGGAGTCACTCCCAAGTATGAATAAACGTTGACTGCCTAGTAATTACCTAAAAGCCCAGCCTTCCAATTCAATTGCTGTATTTAGTAACAAAATGATATATATAATTTTATAACATTGCTTGTTCGTTTGGTTATATAGCATGAACATTTTGTAAAGTAGCAATGAAGATCATAATAACCGATAAACCAACCAAATGATATTCCATTACTTGAATAATATATATCTCTGTCTCTGCTCTTTATTAAAAAATTATAGAAATAGTTGTATATTAATAAGTAGCTTGTTTTACATGAAAACAGCAAAAAAAAAAAAAAACCGGCCTAGTACGTATTACTAAGACTCCGCTGTCCGTCCGTTTGTCAGTCTGTCACCGGGCGGCTAAAATTTTCACAGATGATGTATTTATGATGCTGCTATCACAGCAAATACTAAAAAACAGCATAAAATAAATATTTAAGGGGGCTCCCATACAACAAACGTGATTTTTATGCCGTTTTTATAGATAATAGTACGGAACCCTTCGTGCGCGAGTCCGACTCGCACTTGGCCGGGTTTTTCTTTTACTGCTTATTACTTTAGAGCTGGCAATTAATGACGTTCGAGACATATATAAAACTATCTTAGTCGGAAAACACTGCATCAAAAGTTGTCTCTCTCAGTCAGTCAGACTTCTGTTCCGTAGGACTTTAGTGGTTGGTGAAAACGAGGCTGTCTCCCACATTATGGTTTGGATGACATTAAAAAGGTTAAATTTAAAAAAAAAGAAACAAATTAGTAAATCTTAAGGAGTGGTGTTTTTTTGTATAATTTTTCTAAATTCATTTAGTGAGCTTCGATGTATATATTGTAGCAATATTTTACGAAAGCGTGTCAAAAATTGTGCAGCGAAAGCTCATGAATAGTGAATTATGAAGAAATAAGCAGGACATGAAGCGCAATGTCTGAGGATCCACACCAAATCTCCCGCCCAATTTTGGGACATGAAAACGAGGACGCGCGATAACGCCCGCGCCACGATACAATATAATTGACATTGACTGTGGCAAATGCATATATGATCTGCAATGACAGTGCGAGTCCATTATAATATTAAAAAAAAATGTTGTTTCCCGCTATTTTTAATTTGATTTTCTTTTTGTTAAAATGAGTGAATCTTATGAAAAAATTCGATACATTTAAAATTACAAAAAAGGAAAGAATGCAACGCAAGCCGCGAAAAAAACTTGTGACGTTTATGGACCGAATTCAGTGTCAGTAAGATTAGCACAAAGTTTATTTAGGCGTTTTCAATCCGGGAATTTGATGGCAAAGATGCACCTCGCTGTTAAGCTCTCTTAAGTTTTCTTAAGAGAGCTTTCTCTTAAGTTTTCATATAAAATGCGAAGAAACTTTTTCCCCGACCTAATACATTGCTTTCATACTATTTCAGACATCTGCGTCCAGCCAGAATCATGGACAATTCTCGTACGAGTCATCAGACGCTGCTAAATATTTAACAGAACCTTGGGAAGTTGACTATCAGGTACGTAGTTTTTAGCTTAGAGTTTTCCTATATTATGAATTCGAGGTATTGCTATAGATCTACGTTTGAAGATTGAAATAATAGCGGCCTAAAGTAACCTTAAGTACAGTCGTGAAACCTTGCATTTATGCAACCATGCAATTTATGTAAATCCTTAAACATCTTTTTTTAATCGTAGTAAACTCACATTGTTTTTCGCTCACACAAGCTCACAAAGAAGAGACATTCGATGATGCTTTAAGTTCACACCTGTTAAGACTCAGAAAAGCGCTATTTCCAGCAGTGAATTGATAAATCAGTTTTTATTAAAAAATTAACCCGATCATATGAATACGAATTTTGCAATTATTTAATAGTATATATTTATTAGCCCTAATAAACAATTAAATATTATTTATTTCAGGATAATGGTTTCATAAAAAACCTTTATGTTGGTACTGAACCAGTGTGGACTACGAACATAAAGCGTGCTATCTCTATCAACTTCCAACTAAGAAAAGAGACGGGAACATACACCAATGAAGAGGTTTATAATAACACTTTTATACAAACAAAATACTTACTATTATTCGTAAAATTTCTCTTTTTCTAATAAAATTTTTTAAAAAAATATTATTTTCTTCAAATAAGCAATCAAATAATATTTATATAATGTTTTATAAAGTATTTATGTAACTTACTTGCAATTTCGTATATACTTAAGGTTCAAAACTTATAATTAAGCACTTGCTGGATACCGATTGAGGTGAAATTTCACGTATTTACTTATACTTAACCTCCGTGACAATGCCTGGAACTGGTCTGATGATGAAGACTAAAAGACCTTCTCAATTACATTACATAAACACGTCGTTTTCGGCTCGTTGGATATGTCTTGATAAGCACTTTAGTCGTAGATGATGTCCAGGGCCTGATATAATAGAGCCAAAAGGCAGCAATAGGAACTGTTCAACTCAACGATATAGTCACGTTGTATTTGGGCTCATTGTATTTGGCTTATCAAAGTCTATAGACCTAGATTACATCATCAGACATACCAGTCCTGTCTGATAATGGAGCCGGAAGGTGACCATATTAACTTCTTAAATATAAAAGCCTGTAATCAAAAATATTTATTACGTTTATTATTGTTATTTCATAATATTACCGTGTACTAGTAAGGATGTTGCAATCTTTATAGAATTAAATTACACTGCAGTATAATCTCATGTTCAGTATTGTTCAATAGGGCGAAATGATTTTTTTTTTTTGCATTAAGTATTGTAAGAGCCCCCGCCATGGCATCAAATATCTAAAAAATATACAAATTTAGCGGATACTTTGACTGCGTACAAAATGGTACAAAGTCTATTTCACTATAAAATGTACACAAATATACCTACTTGATTAGGTATGAGCGATAACTAAATTTAAAATTAAATAGGTTTTTCTAGAATGCTTTGTGAAATCATTTTAAAGTTTCATTTCTGCAAGCTAACACAAACCTATTACAATTATTCATATCATAATTAATTTTGTTGCCCAAAACGCGTACCACTAAGAATCTAAAAATTCAAAAATTTTAAGCTCGAAGCGGGCGAGGGTCTTGCTGTCGTATTAAGATTCTCAAAAAAACCGGCCAAGTGCGAGTTGGACTCGCGCACCGATGATTCCGTGCCTACCATCCTTTACGTAATTTACAAACACAAAGAAAAAAAGGGTGCCGCTAAGCGGTTACACATCCAAGAACTGACCAAGCCCGACGTTGCTTAACTTTGAATATGATATATGAATGATAAGCTTGATGGCATTTACACTATTTTTCACGACAAGTTTGAAGTTTATATGTCTCTCTGTTTTTACAATACAGCAAAAACAACGAAAATATATTTCGTGAATGAGGATCCATTTGTTAGATAAACCCCCAGCATAACACATATTCTGTGAAAAATTCAGGCTTCTACCTATTTCGGTCTAAAAGATAGAGCCTTTTAATGGTTGGACAGACGTTTTTTTTTTTTTTTATGAAAGGCAACTTTTTATTGCTATTCCAATAAGAAATTGGAAAAAATAATTTTAATACAAAAATGTTCCACCCTTATGCTAATTATATTCCAGCCCTGTCTTTACGATGGCTGCGTGATGACGTACATAACAAAGGGAAGAAGAATTAAGAAGTTCAACAGCCTCCGTCTCTCTTACGCGACAGAACGAAGCTGGAGCTCTGTGCCAGATATATGGATCCCAGAGTATATTGTAAGTTTACAACAAAAGCTAAATAATTGCAATAGAAAATAAAATTAAACCGTATGAAAAAATGGTCCATTTTTTTTAATTTTTACATTAAGGTATGTTTAAAGTTAAGAAGAACCTGGTGGTTAGGCACTGTGAGGTTTTAGAGGATCTTTCTCCCGCGAACACATAGGTCCTTACCGAACTTTTCTATTGGAGTCCTTCAGAAAGGGGCTGATTCGATTTTGACAGGTGAACAACTCACGAACCATAAGCTTTTTGCCAGCTTCATGGTACAACGTATAAAAGTTAAATATTGTTACAGACAGATATCATCACGACAGCTGAAAGGGTGTATGAACTGGACGATAGAAAAGGACTCCTCACTTTGGACCTAAAGGGGAATTTCCAGTACAAAACACATAACCACATTTTATACGTGTCATCTGAGTAAGTTCCTTATTAATTTCTATGTCTAGATTTTCGGTAGTTCAGATCTATTTTAGATCTGATTAAAAAAAAATGTTGAGTCAAGCGGTCGGAAATTCAATGTTTTACTGCACAGGTATAAAACTGCATACTTATCAATACTGCGTACTTGTCAAGTTTGCTAAAATTCGATTATCTGCACACCCGTTAATAAACTAAATCTAAATTTAATGTTTTACTGCATATTCGTCAAGCACCTGTTTCTGCATCCTCCTCAATACTACGTACTCGTCAAGTTCGTTAAAATTCCACTTTGTACACTCGTCAAAAATGTCTCTCTCTGGTCAAGGTCTTAATGATGGTATTGGAAATCAATATAGTTTTCTTGATTTGTAAACTTTTAGTCTCATAATGTTCTGTACTTTTGTTTGTACTGCGGAAACAATTGGCTCGTAAATTAAACTTAAAAGGCAAATGCGTAGAAAACTGTGCAAAATATAAAATACCACATATGTATGTTACTATATGCATAACCAGTGGCACAGTCACTTTTCACAAACCACTTTAGTCTTGCCAGACATTTGGTAAGACCATCAATCGTTGCAACACTGCTTTTTATACTGTCTAGCTGTGGCTCTTGTCATAATATTATAATATCAGTCGTTAAGTCAAGTCAGAGACCTTATGGGTGACTTAAAAATCTGACACTCGAGTTTTCATTAATTCGACAAACATCCACTAGGTTAACGCGCTGGACTATGGGTTAAGCTTCCTTCTTCAAGCAAAGGTCTGTGCCCCTGCATGGGGCGTATAATAGCTAAAAGAATAATAATAGAATTAATAAAAAAGAACCAAGTAAGGGTTAGATAGGAGTTAATATAAGGTTCAAATATGAGCCAGAATCTCAAACTAAGGGTTCCGTAAAACCATACAATAATAAAACTAAGTTTAACTTCTATTTAGGTAAACTTCTTAAAAAAAATTTCAGATTATCCCTAAACTACGATGTCGACGTACCAATTGAAGACACATATAAGTTAAACGTATCCAAAACTACTGTTCAGTATGTGGCCCATGACTTCAGTGACCCTTCGAACAGCATTCGGAATCGGACCCAAGACGAACTGAAGAATCGGACTTATGAGGTGAGTAGAAGCTATGTAGTACATCCAGCGTATGAAACTAGTTAAGGTTCATACTTTTTTCTAACAAAGTGGTTGTCGTGATAGCTTATTGCCATAAAACTTCTTCTGGTACAGCGTATCTGCACTAAGGTGTCTTTGTATTTGTCCCTTTATTAGTAAATTACTAGTTTTAGAGTAAGTGGTTGTAAAATAAATACCAAAAAACAAAAAAATATAACCCCTTTTCCAGTTCTTAACGCTATATAAGAAGTAAATAAGACAGAAAAGAAAAAGAAGATCTCAAACCACACAAAAGTTTCTTTGTTTCGATTAATATTTGATAAACAACTCTTGATTTCAGATATTATTGAAGATATCAAGTAAGGGCATCGATGCCAACAATATCGCCAGAAACGCCTCTCTGATTCACAGTTTGGACTTCATAGATCTGTTGAAGTAAGCCGTTTATACTGTTTTACTGTTTATTACACCTGCAACTGGTTTATACATTACTAGCTATAACTCGCATGGAATTTGATTATTATTATAGGATTCTTAAATCAAACCTTTTATAATTTGCAACAAGAAAGAAAAGTCCGCCTGCGGCTTCACCCGCGAAAAAAATTACTTCCATGAGAATGGAATTTTCCATTGGGATACCTAGAAAGAATCCTATGTCATTCTCCATCTTAATTCTTTCTTCCTTAACAACCTCATACGTCCTCACTGTTTGGGCTCGGCCTACCCTCACCGATGGCAATTTGACGCGGGCCCAGTGCAGATCATGGACTCCACAGACATCTTTTTTTTGACGTACGCAGGTTTCCTCACTATGTTCTTTTTCACCGAAAAGCCTGTAGTGGTGTAAAAAGTCAATGTACTTGATAAATAAAATAAAATCAAGGGTACTTAAGACGCAAGGTGAAATCGAAACCCCTGTATTGGCCATTAACTCTATCCTATACTACCCTAACTATCTCTATGCTGGGCCAAAAATCATTTTCCTCCGTTGTTTCCTTGTGACTTGATGTCATATACCCTACGGTATCGTATGCGGAAAGTTTGATGTCAATAAACTTTCCTGTGTTCTTCTCTGTTCCGTCAACTATCTTTGGGGCAAACATCAGACTTGCGGATTAATATTACGTGTAACGTAAGTGTGAAATAATAATGCAGGAACTAATTATGGTTCTTATACTGAACAACTTTCCCCAAAGAAACATGAAACAGGTCGTCATGTCGAAAAAAATGTTGAAGTCTCATACAAAGTGTTAGGTTAGACATTTATTTTGAGATTTCGAACCCATGTTCCTTGAGAAAAGTTGTTCAGTATAAGGAGCAGAATTAGCTCCTTATGATTTCACACTTATGTTACACGTGGTATATATAGTTAGGATGAGGAAATCCGTGTCCCACCCATCAGCACGCTATGGCCATGAAATCTTAAGTTAGGTTATGAAGGGTGCCGTGTTTATCAATTTCGATGATATAATATCGTTCATTCAAAGTTCAGTACTTATAATCGTATTGACAATAAACATTTTTATTTCTTACGTGAAAAAGAAGCATATTATGCGTCGTTACTTTCCTATTACCGACTTCAAAAAAGGCGATGTTCTCAATTCGACTGAATTTTTTTTTATGTTTGTTACCGCAGAATATTCGACTGGGTGAATCGATTTTGATGATTCTTTTTATTTGAAAGCTGGTGCTTCCCGTGTGGTCCCATTTTAATTTAGTCCAGTTCTGACTGTGGCATCCACAAGAAAACCATATAAGTCTTGAATTTTCTATGTTGATGATATTATAAATTTTTTCTCAATTCTACATTTATGAATAATTCTAATAAGTATTAAAGCACTGCTAATTGAAACTCATCAAATCAAAATTTCCGGGCCTGCGAGTCTGGCTTGCGCACCGAGGGTTCCGTACAAACTTATAATAGGTCAATGGGAAGTACCCCATAGGTTTCGATATATTTGTGTCACAATATGCGATGAAAATGACCGTATTTTGTTCATTTTCAACTTGATACCTTCATTCATTCTTGAGTAAAAGGGGCTTGACAGACAGAAAAACAAACTTTTTTTAAAATGTGTTATAAGTTTAGTTCTTAAATCGCTTCTAGATAGATATTCCGCTTAAAACCTTTTGACAAGGAATTATCCGCTAGCAATAATCTTTTTGCTTTATTATTTTATCTGCTTTAAACCCCTATTAATAGACTGAGATGTTTTGTTACTTCCAGCACCATGTCCCAATTGAATTACGCTTCGCTTGGAAAATTATTTGAAGATATGGTATTGGGGACCAGCTATGATGTGGAGACCTCGAGGAACATTTTCTTGGAAGTTCTGCCCCATGTTAAGACAAAGGCTTGTGCACTCTTCGTAAAGTACCTTGTTATGGAGGAAAAGGTATAACAAATCTTTATTTTGCTTCGGTAAAACTAGGTTCCTTTCTTGTTATGGCAAAAAAATAAAGTAATAAATCTACAATACGCCTACTTCTTCTACTTTACTACTACCTTATTATGGAGAAAAGGGTGTTCTATCGCTTGTATAATAGGATGAGTTCTGAGGAATTGTTCAAAATGATGCCCATGCCTACTTTTTACCATCGCTTTTTATTTTAGCATTTTTACACAAAATTGCAACACAATCTTGGTCTAAATTGACTTCAAACATTTTGCGCAGAAGAATAAACAACGAGATCTGCTCTTACGGTAGTTTCCCACACTAATGTATTTCACCCATAAATTTAAATCAGAATCAGTATTTTCTTCTGGCTCTTGAAAACATTTATTAAATCTCTTTAGGAAAAATTAGAAGACGCAACAATATTGTCCCTTATAAGGAAGCTACCATTTAACATTGCGAGTCACAGCCAGCAGCTTCTAGAAGAGTTGGAGGTATTTACTAAGTTGGAGCTGGACTTTCGTCAGGAGATCAGACACGCTGCTATATTGAGCTACGCTACCCTGGTATATAAAGCTATGGAGGCAAGAAGGGTAAAACAGGACTATTTTGACAATATAGTAGTGAAATACTTCAGGATGTATAGTGGTAAGTAAAATTAGAGGTACTCGTGACCCAGTAACAATGTTCGATCGGATACGATTTTCAAAGTTAAGCAACGATGCGCATGGTCAGTTAGAGAATGGGTGACCGAATAACGCAACATGTTTCTAGGCTTTAAAGGGCACGTTGAAATGTCATGCCATATGGCTTTTGCCATATGAAATCCACTGTAAATGGAGTCAGAGGCCTAACTCCTCCTCTGGTCTTAGAAGGTGCACAATTATGGACTAGCGATACACAAACAGACAGACAGACTACAAAGTATATGGCGGTTTATTGTACAATATAGGGCCTAATAGTACTTAAAAGTATGTTATTATGATTTTTGCCATGCTTATCTTTTCACGAAGCACTAATTTAAATTCTTTGCATATATGCCTCTAATCTAAACTATGTGCATTTACTTTTCAGATTGCCCTCAATATCTAGACCGCCTTGTCTGGCTCCAAGGTCTTTGCAATATGGGCTTTCAAGCCGGTTCTTACACTCGCACCATATACGCCGATAGCAACCGAGACAGACACGAGAGACTCTGGTCTATTCTCGCTGGGGGCCAGAATATTGCCAGGCAGCATAGTGTAAGATAATACTACATAAATACAGACAATACGATGACAAGCTTAGCATGCATATGGTCCCTCATAGAAGGCTTCCAGATAGAGCAAGCATGCGGTGCGGTGCGCGGCGAGACGGGGACTAGGCGCATCCGAATGACCGACCGACTGAGCGACCAAATGAAAAATATGACACTCAATCGTTTGAAAGATATCTGGCTTAGCATAACCATAGCGTAATGCATTACTGTGGATGCGAACGGCATCGACCCCTTTGTTTCGGATATCTAAGGAGCAGGCTCGTCTCCAACAGTGGACGTCTTAGCTTATACAATCATAATGTTTTATATGTTGACAGAAACGGAAAAGGTTGTTGACACAGCTTCGTAACACTTTACAATTAAACATAAATATTAAATTCAGTATTGGACATTGAAAGAAAATTCACATCTTATTAAAGATTGTTTATAATTGTGATGTAGTATAAGCTGATTAAGTTGTAGTATCAGCCGATTTTCATGTAGTATTAGCAGAGCTTACCTATTATGATGTGGTATGAGCTATTTTGATGTAGTATGAGTTGATATTGTTTTTAGTTTCAGCTGATTATTAACTGATTATGACATACTCGTAGTATTTGCTGATTATAATGTAGTATGACCTGATTATGTTGTAGTATTGGCTGAATATAATAACATTTAAATGATAATAGGATCAACGAAATAATTCAAAATTTATTTTCAGGTGTTAGAAATGACTTTACCAGTTCTTATGGATGAATCCGAGCACATCCAGCTACGTATCGCTGCGTTACACACCTTTTTGACATCCGACGTACATGCAAGCGACTTTATATATGTTCACAACTATATAATGAACTCTAATAATAATCAACTGAAGAAATTCTGGTACACGACCATAAAGTGCTTAGAAAGTAGCAAACTTTTTGAAGGTTATAGAGCTGCGTAAGTTTCACTATCTAGGGTTGCTTTATGCCCCGTAACACAACCCTGTCCTTAATAAAATTATACTTATTTAAAAAAAATGTTGCTGCAATATTGATGACATATGTCAGCAGTGGTATAGATTTGCTTAGATTGTAACTATTAATTCATACTTTAGGACAATAGGTTCATAGGACCAAGAGGCGCTGTAAAAGAACGTGTCAGGTTGCAAATCGTGGGTTCAATTCCCGGTAGCAGTAACCAATATTGCTACAATTTGTGAATTGTAAAGTTTTCTCAATTCTGATTTGTCCCCGGCACATCGGTAGGCTCACCACCTATCCCGTTTGTGGGACGGAATACCATCAGTAAAACGTGAATTATGTTTGTAATATCCCTGACGTGGTGTCATCTGGGATAAATATCGTGTCCTTTCTTAACCTCAATAATGTGCAATCAATTTGTTACAGCTCTTACTACGTACCATTCATCCTCAACCAGATTTCATCCCCTGACTCCACTTACTGGGGCACTAATAACTACATAATAACCACTCAAGATGACACTGGGGCTGCAGCTCTACAGCTAATGAGTGTTGGAGATGCCCTCAGTGGTCTCCCAACTTTAGCAGGGTTCAAGATTTCCACTGGTGGCCGAAAACCACACCAAGTCACTGTGAGCGCAACATGTGTAGTTTTTATGTTTTAATGTTAACTTCTCAAATCGGGAGTAATGTTAAAGCCTGCTTTTCTTAAAATTTAATGTTAAAGCCTACTTTTCTTAAAATTTAATCTTGAAACCTGTTTTCCTTTAAATTTAATGTTAAAGCCTGCTTTTCTTAAAATTTAATTTTGAACCTGTTTTTCTTCAAATTTAATGTTAAAGCCTGGTTTTTTTTAAATTTAATGCTGAAACCTGTTTTTCTTCAAATTTAATGTTAAAGCCTACTTTTCTTCAAATTTAATGTTAAAGCCTACTTTTCTTCGAATTTAATGTTAATGTCTGCTTTTCTTAAAATTTTATCTTGAAACCTGTTTTTCTTCAAATTTAATGTTTAAGCCTGCTTTTCTTAAAATTTAATGTTGATACCTGTTTTTCTTCAAATTTAATGTTAAAGCCTACTTTTCTTCAAATGTAATATTAAAGCCTACTTTTCTTCGAATTTAATGTTAATGTCTGCTTTTCTTTAAATTTAATGTTTTACTGTCTATATATTACTTAATTTATAACTGCTATAGACTCAGGTAAAGTTTTTTTAAAACAATTTGAATTATTTTAAAACAATTCAAATGTTAGTTTTTTTTCCATTGTATTTTATTTAGGAGCACTTTGAACTAAGTACTGAAATGTATTTTTACAGGTATATATAATAATGGAAGGAGTTATAACGAGTTTAAGCACTAAGAAATTTCCCGATTTCAATCCCGAAGTATTAAAAGTTGACAGACTGATAGAGCTCCTAAGGAAAATGAAAGTTCAAGTCATTGCCCCAGAAAAGGTACAGCCAGTTGAAGAAATAAAAAAACGCAGTTATATAAACATAGATATAAATTAATTCTTACAAAGTAAACATTTTTCAAATAAATCAAATAAACTACACTATGCTTTAAACATCATATTTACCGTATGGCCGTTACACGCTGCACCTTTTAATCCCTTTCTTTAAACGACCGCGCTTTATATTATAGTACCTGTAGGGCCGAGCTTTGCTCGTTTCTTTTAACAACGCCATCTATTGCCAAGTTCCTTTAGTGTTGCTCAAAAACGCCATCTATTGTCAAGTAGCTTCAGTGATGCTGTGTCTGTAAAAATAATAATACTACCACCAATAGATGTCACGAAGAGTCATACATTTCAGTTTATCATTGCCTAAAAAGCTAGCTAGATCGATTTATCGCCCCCGAAACCCCCTAGCATACTAAAATCCATAGAAATCGTTGGAGCCGTTTCCGAGATTCAGATTATATATACAAGAATTGGTCGTTTAAAGGTAGGTAGGTAAATAGTCAATTAACTTAAATACAATAATTGTTGATGACATAAAAAATTATCCATTTGTTATGTTTGTTTTATGTATACACATATACATATAACGTCATGGTTAGGTAGACAAAAAGAGCGTTACCAGCGGCTGGGCACTAACCCATATCATGGTGTAGCCGCTTTTCACCAACCGCTCTAGTCCTACGTATCAGGTGGTGAGCCTTTTTTTTGCTCACCGCTTCTAACACAGTTTATCTGGACTGTCGTAAATCACCAGTGTTAGCTTAATAATAAAATAATAAGAGTTTTCTCTAAGGACTATAATATAAAGTTCATCAAATAGAAGTTATTAAATTTTTAAACGGTCGGCAATGCGTCCGTAACTGACGCTGAACTGAACTGACTTCCTGGTGTTCCGTAAATATGCTAACCAGTAAAATGGCTTATTTACCATTTTATTGGTATAAAAAAAAATTGCGCATCAGCTTAGACTCTCGACTGGACTTACCTGTTTAAATACGATTGTCTTAAACCCTAAATATTATCCAAGCTCAAAGTGCTTGTCGCGCGAAATCAAACGAGTCCAAATTCCATGGGCTTGCGTGTTTTATTACAAAGTTCCTGTATCTACCCCCAGGCTTAAATATCAGACGCTGAATATCATCTAACATCCAAGTACTACCATACAACCAAATCAGACGAGTCAAACAAGCCCTAACTCGATGGTGTTGCATCGTTTCGTTACATAGTTTATATGGCCACCTTCCAGCTTCACTATATTATTCCATTATCACTGAAGTTACATGAGTATACCAAATTCTAGCTCAATTAGACACCAAGAAGTAGATCAAATCTTGCTTCTGTAACACCAAAGTTGTCCAAAGGCAAAGTGTTACGAGCAACAACGAATTTCACTCTTCATAAAATTCTCGTACCGGGCTATAAATGGAAGACGATCCTAAAGCTTAAATTCCAAAAACCACTTAGGTAAAGTATAATAAAGCTATCCCCTGTGCCAGCTTTTAGTGTACTAGCAAAATGGCAAAATGATTCTTTTTACAATTTGAATGTGTTAAATTTAATACTCCAACAGCAGTCCATATAAGGGCAACTCATAAATAAATTTGAAACTGTGATTGTAGGTGCATCTGGACCTTGTAATACAAATGTACGGAAAGACAGTATACGCAACTCACGTGAACCAATCTCGGTTTGACACCTGGAATGGAGAAGAATGTAAGTAGAAAACGAAAAAGATTAAAATCAACTACCCGTTTCTTCTTTTCCATCTGTGTATGAGATTCGATGGATACATAAAGTACGAATACAAAATTAGTCCTCAAATTTATAATAATGTTACTTTTACCATACTATAAAAAAGGATAGTAAATGATCTTCGTAGTAACTGTAACACAAACACGCACCTCGCATTCTCCCACACAGAAGGTCGCAGTAGAGTGTAGAGTAGAGTAGAGATACAAAACGCAGTGGTGCGTGATTTCGACAGAAATGGCAGATTTAGTGCTGGTCCCGCTCTATTCAATCTTGAAGAGGCTCGTTGATCGAGGGTTTTCTTTCTTCTCCTAGCTACACGCCAGCGGTGACTAGCGAAGGCCCCAAGCGCGCATTGAGGCCAGTTCCTAGAATTATCGAAAGTTTGTTTATTTTAACAAGTAGCTAGGTGAATGTGTACTTACTTTCTGTACTCTGCAAAATGCGTCCAGTGGTATGATAATCCGGACGAATTATACCGCTATTGCTAATTACTATGAACGTAAATTTATTACAACAAATTTGTCCCTTGTTTAAGGGTTCAGTAGCCAAGTGATGAAAACGAAACCCTTATAGTTTCTATGTCTATCTGTCCGGAAGGGTTCCTATATTATTATTACGCTGTTCTCCGTTTTCAGTTGCCAAGTCAGTGGAAGATTTCATCCGGTTTGGAAGTCACATCAACCAGCAGATTGTTTACTATCCGCTCCAGACGGATGTCAACATACCCACTGAATTAGGTAACAAAAATAAAGTTTCATAACAAACACTGGCTTGACATCCAGGCAGGACTTGAAGCTGCAACCATTAGATTCCGTTTATGTGTTCTGTCAATTAAACAGTCGGTGTCTCCACCGCTTCGTCAGTCTTAAACGACCGGGCACCGCTCGGCTCACTGCTGAAGGGCGAATTCTTGCCTAAGGCTGACGAAACGGCAAAGACCCTGACCATACATACTGGCTAAGGAAAATCCTATCTGTATCTTTGGTCTGAGAATATAATAAACTATCAGTAATAACACCGGATGCAGTACAACCACACTCCACCGCTCCGTAGAGTTCATCCACTCCGCCCCTCTGTGACAAGCCTGAGACGGGTGGCAAAGTAAACGCACACATTTTGACTTTCGACATTTCGACTCCCTCGCAGCCTAGTTGGTAGTGAGGCCAACTGCTGTGCATAGGGTGTGGATTCGATTCCCGCACTGGACAAACATTTATGTCATAATATTAACATTTGTGTTTGTCTTGAGTCTGGGTGTATTTATGTTAGTATATGTATGTATTTACAAAAAAAAAGTAATATTTGTATCCGTTGTCTGACGGCGCTGTGTGTAATGTCCAAATATATTTATTATTTATTTATTTATTTATTTACATTTGCGCTTAAAAACAAATAATTTGTTAATAGTGTCTTTATAAAATTAAAAAGTAAAACCAGACTACGGAAACCTACCACAAATATGGCCGCGGTCTATCTTTACCTTTCCCTGAAATTGATTTACTTAACAGTACATTTTAGAGGTTGATTTAGGTAATAATTGGAATAATATTTAACAAACGCGTACCTAGGCAGGTTGTGTGGAGCCTCGCAGGTAGTCGTTCGTATCCCAAGGCAAGGTTGCATGCGATCACGGCCATTATCTAGTTGGTAGATCAGATTTTCGGACTGAAACAGTTTCTTGTTTCGTATTATTTAAGAGCGTGATTTTTCCCTTAGTCGGGTATTAGATTTTGTTTATTTTTTTAATTTTATTTGGGATTCTACTTCCACGATTAAGTATGTTTCATGGCACTGTTTATACGTTGTATTTAAATATGCTTATTAATCCCATTCATTTGTTATCCCATACGGCACATTTTTTTTAAAAAAATATAGGATTTTTTGTCCTCCGAAGGGCGCTTTATTAAATTTAGTGTGACGTTACATAGCAAGCGAAGAATCAATGTCGGGACAGATAAACAAACACACCAGTTAAAACATATACCCTCCTCCCCTGGCTAGTAGTCGGGCACTAAATTAATGACAATTTGAAGTGTATAAATACACGGTATTTTTCAAATATTTTTCCAAAAACATCTGCAAATCTTGAGGTTAAGAGAATTGCGTCTGGAATCAATAAAATATTTTTCTTGGCACAGGAACCCCAATCCGATTACAGTCCACAGTGATGTCTTTCACCTCAATTAGAGGAAATCTTACTGCTCCCTCCTCCCATGACTTGACATGGAGGAATGACCTACATATAAGGTAAGAAGTTTTCTTTTATTAATAACTACTAAGTACATGTAATTTCAGTCAGTTTTAGTGAATTGCTCAAGAACATCGTATTATGAACACTGTCAGAGTGTTTAAGCCTACAACTTAGCTTAACCACTTTGGCCAATAAAATTATTAGGTTATCATTTTATAAGTATGTAACTATGTACGTATGTATGTATACAATACAATATATACAATGAATACGTGAAATGATGAATTTACAATTGACAGTATCAATAAAGTAACCACAAAAATAAATTAGTTGACTTTACAATTCTTATTGTACTATATTATTATATGATAACTACTTCAAAAGGTCATTTCAAAAACAATATAAGTCATAAAAATGGCAACTTCACTTGGTTTTTGTAATACTGCATCATTTTGCGTGTACAAAACATGGTTCCAACCATCTTGTACTTCTTGATAAAGGTATTAAATTCTTAATAATAACAAAAAAACTTTATTTTTAACAATACCAATTTAATTTTTCTATCCCAAATAAATAATAATATAAAATATTTATATTGTAAGGTTTTTTCCGTGATGGTGAAGGTCTTGTGGAAAAATATAAAAGGTACTTCAAAGATTTACGTAAAATCAAACACAGGCTGGTAACAACATGTTAATAGCTTTGCAGAAGTTTCCAACTTGGCGCAGACAACTGTCGTGGTCGTAAGTTTGCCAGCACCTGCCTACTCTCTGGTAGCACTTAGTTACTTGCCAAGAAAACTTTAACAATATCTATATACATGTCTTAGCAAGAATGTACAGAGCAATGACCTGCCAAATTTTTACAGTTAGTTTCAAATCGATATCGATAAAGTACCACAAAAATATTTTTTTACAAAGTTTATTACATTAAATATTTTAAAATATACCTATGTGGCGATTTTTTACTTGTTTATTAAATTTATTTTTGCTAAAATTTAGTTCATTTAGATTTAGAGAGAGTTCAAAGTTTTTTTTTCACTATCCGATTACTTCGCTATTAAATGCTAAGCAAGTAAAAAGTCTAGTCATTTAAATGTAACACTGAATATAATTTGGTTAATTACAATACCTTATCTTCAAAACTTTTTGAAAATAATAAAAATTACGTAAACAATAATTTTGCATTTCTATTAATGACCTTGTGTACACCAACATATATAGAATCGTCATTCCTACCTAATTTTGTACCAGTTTTACTCTTTCATAGATATCAGGGTACATCGGTCACATCGCTGTCCACAGACGGTCCGTTACTTCAGTCAGAACACTCTGCCCTTATCCAACAATCAATAGTTGCGCATCTACCCATGAAGTTCGATATCACCTACTCGGATAAGTTCTTTGAGTAAGTTTTTCGTTATTTTTCATATATTTTTAACTGTTTTAATTTTAAATAAAATAATTTAACACTCTTTGTACTTTTTACTTCACATATAATAATAGTTAAAACACATCAAACTGTAAATAAATTTTCATGCTCAGACATGGACCTGTGATTCTATAATTATATCTATTATATTTTAGTCTTTCAGATTTGATAAAGACAATAAAAAATTGATATACCTACGAAAACATAGTTTTGTGTTATTGCATTTAGTCATGTTTAAAAAAAAAAAAACAAAATCCTCGTACAATTTCTTTGCACATCCACATTTGCTAGCATAGCACACCACCTTTCATACCTCTCTACCGTTGGGGCACCGGCCTACCCTCACTTGGGGCGAGCACAATTTCAGCCATAGTCCATTACACGGGCCCGGATTGTGGAAGCAGACGCCAAACGTCGACCAGCCTTCATAAGCTTAAGCGTGTAAACGGGTTGTTTGTCATGGCTTGCGTGGGCTTAGACGAGCTGGTCGCCGCTCGGGTAGAGTGTCAGTTTTTGAACACAGATTTACACGTTGGCCCGAGATTAGTATTACTTGCGAGTTTGCGACGGATGTTTGCTTGCTAGCTATGTGTATTTTTTATTCGCAAAATGAGAGCCTGGGTCCAATGAAGAAACGATCTCTTTGTTACCAGAGTGAGTGATGCTTATGGGATCCAAAAAATTAATTTATTAGTTTTCTTGTATTATCCTTTAATTTCAAATAAAAGTAAGTTAAGCCACATGCAACTGAAACCTGAAATAATGCCTTCGATCGACGTCCGCCATGCTTGGATAACCGAAATACGATAAGGCGCTTGCAAATATATATATATATAAATAAATTACTACCAAATATAAGCCAACGCTTGTATCGGCTGGGGCAGCCCAAGGTTTACCAAGCCTCCGCAAGCATGTTAATGCCATTTACATATGCAGATTTCCTTATAATGTTTTTTTTTCTTCACCAAATCATGCCAGTGATGTGATGAGAACGAAACAATTTACTAAAGAAAAATTAAAAAAAAACTCATCGTCATATTTATTTATTTATTTATTACATACATACATACAAACTAACAGGTTACACCCAAAACGTTTGTAAACAGTTAAAAAAAAAATATATACATAAGTTAAAACTAACCTACATAAAACTATAATACATATAGTCTTATATAAGTAGTTATAATACTTAGGAATTTTAAAAAATTATAATATTAATAATAATTATCATTAGTACCTACGCAAGATTGTGCGACAAAAATGTTGTGCCGCTGATACTACCTGGCACAGCTTGTCATGGAACAGATCAGTATCTTGAACAGACGATACGAGGGAGTTAAGTAGAGTAAGAGTGCGTGGGACAGGCGCGTTACGCCTGGCGCGGGTGCGGGCGCCGGGCAGCCCCTACCTTATGTGATTGCCCCTCAGAACGATAGGCAGTCATACGTTTCGGCGCCAGGTTCCCGAAGCGACTACGACTCAGGACACTCAATGGCGTCATCATTGTCTACCCGTTCGTTAAATTAAAATTGAAGGGGCGAATGACTCAATCGGGTGAAGGCACACTTGCTATATACATCTTCTATGCTATACATAAACGTACGGTTCGGTCATTCAATTTTCATTCCTATCGCCTAAAGCTTGGCGCTGTGCGGACGTCTGTGCATGTCAATCATATGCGTCATTTATCTTCTAGTTATTGCTGTCAAGAAGGGTAGAGGGTAAACCCAATAGCGTCGCCTATTATTCTTCTTTTCTTGCAACAGTATAAAAGAAGTTTGGCAGTAGAAAATGCTAATAATTTACGACCTTCCTCAATATAACGTTTTGTATTCTTACGGGACCCAATCGTGGTGAGCACTGCCACCCGAAAGGAAAGCGTAGAAATCTAATTCAATCAACCGTGCGTGTGCTGACTTCCGATTAGGTAACTACAAAAAATATCTGACCAGGTCCCTAAAGTGTGTGCCTGTCCTTAGTGTAGTGAGCATGTGTATAATAAAAATAATTTAGGTTTCATCATATAATTGAATAGGTATCTGAATTTTACCTTACAGATTAAAATGGCCAAACCCCGGTGCCCAAAACGGAGGCGTAGCTATGCACTCTCGTGCTCAAATAGCAATTGACTCGATTAAAGGAAGAGATGCATACACTATAAAAACTGCAAATGAAAAATCTGAGGTAATTTAGTTTTTTTTTTTTTATACCACTAAGGTGGCAAACAAGCACACGGTCCACCTGATGGTAAGCGGTCACCGTGGCCTATGGACGCTTGCAACACCAGGAGCCTCACTCACGCGTTGCCGACCCTTCAAAAATCCAATAACTTCTTTCTTGAAGAACCCCATACTGTAATCCTTAGAGAAAACCTTGGCAGAGAGCTCATTCCACAACCCAAGCATCCGCGGGAGGAAGTTTCTCTGAAACCGCACTGTACGCGACCATTTCAGTTCTCAAGTGTGAGAATGAATTCCTTGCCGATGGCGAGCGGTGCGATGGTAGAAAGTAGCCGTGAGCATCATTTCAAACAATTCCTCAGAACACATCCCATTGTACAAGCGGTAGAACACACACAGGGAGGCAAAATCTCTCCTCAGACTTAAGGGTTCGATACGGCAAGTGAGTTTGGGTTCGTCGACAATTCTCACAGCCCGTCGTTGAACCGAGTCAAAAGGTCCAAGCTGGTATCCGGGTGCACCCGCCCAGAGATGGTAGCAGTTCTCCATATGGGGCCGAACCTGCGACTTGTAAAGCAGCAACCTCTGCCCCGACGTGAAGTACTGCCTCGCTCTGTTGAGTACACCTAGTTTTTTAGACGCCAGCTTCACCTTATTTTGTAAATGATCTCAGAACTGAACATCGCTGGAGATGTCGACACCAAGGATCTGGAAGGAGTGTTCTGGAATTGTGGGACTACAATGAATGGCGTTTTATTAGCAGTGAACGCGCAGACTTGTGTCTTTGAAGGGTTGAATCGGACCAAGTTTACTCGTCCCCAGTCAGAGACCTTGGACAGTGTGGTCTCGATTTGTGACACAAGTTCTTCGCGGTTTTCCTCCACAACGGAACGAGGGATGTTTGCACGACCCGTGTAATAGCTGTTGATGTAGCAAATGTTGTTGATGTCCAACATGTCATTGATATGCAGTAGAAACAGCGTAGGAGACAGCACAGAGCCTTGCGGGACACCAGCATTAATGTCCATGCTATCAGAGCAACTACCGTCAACTACGGTTCGTATGCGTCTGCCAGACAAAAAGCTAGCCACCCATTTGCACAAACCCTCGGGCACTCCGTAAGATGGCATCTTCGATAGAAGACCCCGGTGCCAGACCCGATCGAACGCCTTCGCTATGCCCAGGCTACATGCCAATGCCTCCCCCTGACTCTCAATGGCTAGTGCCCATCGGTGTGTGAGTTACACTAGAAGGTCACCAGTCGAGCGACCGTGGCGAAAACCATATTGACGATCACTGACCAGGTCGTGTTCTTCTAGGTATCTTAGAAGCTGTGTGTTGATCACACGCTCCATCACCTTTGAGAGGAGAGAGGTAATAGCGATAGGCCTGTAATTCGATGGATCTGATCTATCGCCCTTTTTGCGCACCGGGTGCACATTCGCAGTCTTCCATGAAGACGGAAATTGCCTAGTATGGTAGGAAAGCGCGAAGAGGCGCGTAAGTACAGGACATAACAGGACCACTGCTGGTATACAGTCTGGCCCACTCGACTTATGAACGTCTAGAGAAAGCAACGCCCGCCGGACCTCCGGCTGTGTTATGAAGATATCTGGCACTGTCTTACCGCACCACGGTATAGTAGGTGGTACAGCACCTTCATCGTTCATATTCGAGTTTCTCCTTAGCACTATGGGCCAAGTCACCATCGGTTTTTCGCAGTGGTGGTAACGACGACTGGCAAAAGTTCCCTTCGGCAGCTTTGGCAAGCGACCAGAAAGGACGACTCCCAGAAGGATAGCTCGCAAGTCGCCCACCTATTTTGCCGATGAATTGGAATTTTGCTCTGGCAGTTGCTTTCTTACTGAACCTCGAGGCAGCATTTAATTTGCGTTTTAACTCAGAAATATTCGGATCCTTTTTATAACGAGCCGTGGTCCAAGCCTCATGCAGTTTGCTTAAGAATTTTAGCTTCTCTGCAAGGCCTATTAAACCACGGTCGTTTTTTGACGCCGGCAGCTACTCGCAGGTTAGGAATGAAACATTCCATACCAGCGAGGATTGTCTCAGTGACTGCGGCTGCGCAGACGTCAGGATCTTCTGAGCTAAAGCAGATCTGCCTCCACGGGTACGATGCATAAAACTCTCGCAATCCATCCCAGTCTGCCGACTTATAGTGCCACACACGACGCCAATAAGTTGGCACAGATGGATCGGGTTGTGTGCATGACACTTGAGTCCGAACGAGTCTCGGACCCCGGCCGAGGATCAAAAGGCGCATCCACTGAGACGGAATATCCTTCTGGACGTGTAGTCAGCAGAAGGTCCAGTAAGGAGCTTGTATGGTCCTCTATATCTGGTATTCTCGTTGGAGAAAGTACCAGCTGAGAGAATCCATAGGTCAGAGTAAATTCATGAGCAGATATCCCTGCATAGTTATTGGTTCGAGAACTGAGCCACTCACGATGGTGGGCGTTAAAGTCTCCCAAAATAACTAGTTCTGCTGTGGGATATTGCTCTAGAACTTTGTCAGTCGTCAAACTCAGGTGCGTGAAGAGTCGAGTTACGTCTTTGTCACCGCTATGAGACCTGTATAGGCATGCATAGATACGAGTGTGGCCGCCGTAATCTACGCGCACCCACAATATCGACAGGTCCCTGTCTTCAAAGCTATGAAGGCGGCGACAGCAGATATCCTCCCGGACGAACATACATACACCGGCACGACTCACAAAATTGGCTCAAGTTTGTATCCGGGATAATGAAGGTATGATGTAACGGCCGGGCAGGATATCTGCGTCTCCGTTAGAAAAAGAAGTCGGCTGCGCAGTCTCGAGATGGTAGTGGACTGCGTTAAGATTTGCATGAATACCCCTAATGTTGCAAAAGTCCACATGAAATGTTTTCATACATACATACAATGTTTTTTTTTTTGAAAGTTACTTAGACTAAATATGAGGATTCACTGCACAACTGCTTAGAGGACAAAAGGTGCGGTACTAGAATTGCCAAAGGTCGGCACAGATAATACGCCTGCTAGCACGGCGAGCGGAAGGGCCCCTGATCTGTTGTAGTAGCCGGGTCCACTACGGTCTCCTTCTCCGGCACGACTACCACTTCAGAGACTTTACACTGGCTGGCGGATCAGCGTCCCAGGGCGGAGATTAAGTGATCCCTGGGTTCGGGAACCCGTTTAACCTGCGGGCTGCCAGCGGTCAGCAGTTTCATCAGGTCTCTCTGACCGCCGGACCAGCACGCCGCGTCTACGCCGAGCAATCACAGCAACAGCACAGCCGGTTCTCCGCTGTCCGCGCAGCGAATCCTTCAAAGAGCTCAGGCAACCTTACTCACCGCCAAGAACACAACACTACTCAAAGTTAGTGTCATTATGGCCGCGGTTTTCTGTAAGGTGGAGGTACTTCCCCAGTTCGGGCCGCTCATTCGAGCAAGTACTCGCTATGCCCCGCTTTATTTGTTTGGGCGACTTATTCGAGCGAGTACTTGCAGTGCCCTACCTCTCTTTAATTTAGTCTGTAATGAAAAGGCCAATAATATCGCTATGATACTTTAAAATGGCGTAAATGGATAAAGTATAGATAAAGGAGCTTAGTAGAAATCTACTTGCAAACAGTTTTGTCTCGAATTCCAGAATCTTATTCGAGACTTCTCGAGACTTCTGAATAAACTCCCTGGGCTGTGAGTTAGTAGTCGTACGAGTCAAGATCGGTAAACCAAAAAAACACAAGTATGTATAAAGTCCCAGACTCTTATGACCCAAATGAGTGAAGGATACACTTAAGAAAATCCTTACAATGTCAATATTCGTCACATAAATAATACAAAAGAAATGTAAAGTCAACAAAAAAATGGTTCCTATGACATACGAGTTGATCAAGAGCTGGAATAGATCCATAGTTTTATTTGATAATCTTCGCTTCGATTTTTACAGACTTAGCTCAATTTCCTAAGTAAGTATTTTTTTTTTCTGGATCTCTAGCATATGGAATTCTAATTGGGGTCTGAAAAGTGTAAAGTTGTATAAAAAAAACAGGCAATTCAAAAGGATATGTTTTATTTATTTATTTTTTTAGGAAGACGAGACCAGCATTTTTTTCGATTGCGAGAAACCAATGTCTGGTGCCGAGGTGTTTGATAAACTGCTCACCACTAAGTCAAATAGTTATGAGTAAGTATACGAAACAGTAACCAGCTGAGCTATTTAAATCTGATCATATGTTTAATCTTACTGCAATTCAGTGTAGGAACATTCATAGAATTCACTTGAGTTTTGTATAGCTATATATATATTTGTATCTATGTGTATGTATAACATCACGGTTTCAATCTATAATGTGGAGGACAGCGTCTCTTCACCTACCGCTTATTCCTGCGTAAAAGGTGATATATATGTATATGTGGTATATATATGTTATTTTGACGCCTAGTCAGATCATTAAGTAAGCAAAAGAAATTGTCATATAACTGACAGGTTTTTTATGAAACTTGACTAGAACAAGAGAAACTGAACCAAACCCAACATATATGACTTATACAGTGCGATTTCTGTTTCATTCTTTTTCATACTTGATCTGCCTAGGCGCCCAATTAACTGGCTAATTTAACCAGATAGCTGCGACATATATACCTTTGCAAAAACGAAATCGCGTGCTTTCAGCCACAATTTCTAAGTTGATATTTTTTTCTGCTGCCTTGATCTGGGCACTCTGGGTCAATATTGGTTCTTGGCTTTGGTGGTTATTAATTATAAAAAATAAGTCTTGTTACCGAAAAGTTTAATGTATGCCTCTTGCAACTTTTAGACAAACTAAGAAGTCAGGATTGGGCAATATTTATTCAATCATAATTATTATATGACCATATACTGAATCAAAGATCAACACACCTGGTTTTGAATACTTTTTTTTTAATTTACTGAGTACTAAATATTTATTTTCAGTTTCTGGACATCTCTGAAACCCTCACTTGTCATCTTAAACACAATCCTTCTCCTCACATCTCCTAGTACAGGACCCTGCGGCGTGATTCTGCCTCCAAGACGACTAATGTACCCTGGAAACGATATCTTGGAAGCTAAAATGCAACTAGGTCTCAAGTCGATTTCTAAAGATGGAACTTCTTTGAAAACCACTCATTCTTTGATCTATAGGTATCTTTTAAATACATAATGTAATAAATTTTTATTCAACGAAGCATGCACAAAAGGAGCCATAGATATAATATTCATAAATATACATTATATAGTGTTACCCTTATTATAGGTTGCCACAACATCTATACTAATATAAATGCTAAAGTTTGGATGGATGGATGTTTAATACGCAATCACACCAGAACTGGTAAACGGATCTGGATGAAATTTGGCACAGATACAGACTATTATAACATAAGCTATTTTTAATCCTGGAAAGTTACCGCATGTATATTTATAAAACTAAACGAACGCAGCTAAGCATCCAATTTTGAGCTGAAGTTTAGGCTGATGATGGATTTTGATGATGATGGCTACTTCTTACTCCGGAAATTTAAAAGAGTTCTCACGGGAGTTACCAAATTTACAGCGGACGGAGCTACTGCTAGCAAAAGCTATTATAATAAATTATACAATATATACAATAAAATTAAACTGGAAGGAAAGCAATGTAGTGCTTTTAGTAGTCATAAAGTGTTAAAACATTACATTACAGATTCAAGACTGTTTTTTTTTTAATTTGTGAAGTTTTGAATACGCAAAAGACGGAGAGAGAGAAAACGTCAAGTGTGTGTGGGTTTTTTTCTATATTTAAGGAGTTGCCGTAAAAATCCTACGCCGATTACCAAATTTGGGGCGGGCGAAGCCGCTGGCAAAAGCTATTTTAAAAATAAAACGGGAAAAAGGTATTTTACCAAATAACTAGGTACTAAGCGTTTGATCCCATTATATTTTTAAATTAATACTTAATCATTTTTGTGTGTTACTTCTACAGAGAAGATCGACCTAATGGTGAGGTCTATATGAATGTAAGCGGTTACATACAACTTGAAGCTTTGGGTCCCAACGTCACTTTAGATGTGGTATTAACTGGTGACCAGCCTGCTACTACGAATCCGGAGAGAAGATGGAAGGTAAATATGTATTTACATGTATAAAATGTGTTGTACAGGAGACATTTCAATCAAAAAGTGAAGTCAACTTTATTCAAGTTTTGGTATATCATTACCGGTATGGTGCAGATTACACTGATACCGTTTGTAGGACCATTTAGATTCTAAGGTGTCAGGATGAATTGCTTGATGATGGTGAGCGATTCGATGGTAGAAAGAAGCTGTTTTTTTTTAGAAATAATTCCTTAAAACACAATCTATTAAGCAAGCCGTGGAACAAATGCAGAAAGTCTTTTTTCTGATTCTCGGCTTCAATACCGCTCGGTGTTTAGGATTGTCAACTTTACCGTCACCGCTTGTTTCTGAACCAAGTCAAAGGTTCGAAACTGGTATCCTAGTACAACCGCCCAGAGACAGCAAAAGTACTCCAAGTGATACTTGGAGTGATACTAACCGTTCGCCCCTTAGTTTAAAGCATTCTCGTAGTTCAATTAATTACCTATATACATCCCAAAAAGGTATTTAACTGCCTTAAAAAGACTCATTTCAGTGACTTTTTACGACAGAGTTTGGTTTTTCAAAATTAATTAATTTTTAGAATAAATCAAAAATTTTATAATTAATACATTTTGAACATGATATGCTTACCATTAGACCAGTTGTATGGTGCCCAATAATTATCACTGAAGTAACGGTAGTTCATTTGATACCTCACCCGGGCATATTTGCTTACCTTATAGTTTTCATCCCTCTTGCATCCCATATCTCCGTATTCCCTTTACCGATTCTGTTTATGTCCAGACTCAAAAGCTATTCACTTAGTGTACCAAAAATAATATAGATATAAGTAACGGTACTCAAGTTATCATTTAATAAACTTACAAAGATACAAACGCTTCAGCAATTCGCCATTTAGACTACACTCGCTTTGTCCGATTGGTCAATAAACTAGCACATTTTGACCTGAAGTGAGTCCTATTCTAACTTATCCGATGAAGATTTCGATCTCAATTTGCGAAATACTTTTATAAGACTAAAAGTCTGCTCAGAAAGTTTTCACACTATTTTGCGTGTGCGTTCCTTAAAGTACTCGCAAATTATCGCAAGATTGTAAAGCTTAGTTAAAAATTGCAGCGTTCGCAAAATCACTACCATGGAAAAATTTACCTACTATATAATAAATACGATTTTGTGAAGGCAATTTAAGTAGGCAACAAACATATCAAGGCAGCTAGGGACCAAAGACTTCCATGCTACGATTCTGGCACAATTCTCTTACTTAATTCACACGCATCAATCCTTTTATACACGTTCAACGGTTTAGTACTCTTTAACTAGAGTGTGTGACTCTAAATTAATTTTTACAGATCTGTTTTCACAACCACGATCAAAGCCATCCAACACCTGACCAGGACATTACTAACCATCCTTCCTGGTACGAAGGTCATATAGACTTGACCTTCTCGCATGGCGACGCCAACTGGACCTGTCCTGCAGCAGGAAGCCAATTGTTGGTTGATTACAAGGGGCTACCAAGTGAGGTGCATGGGAGTTTGGAGAGGCGGTTGGAAGTTAATATGGTTGGGAGAGAGGTGGGTAGCATAAATATCAGTCGCTTTGTATGTACGCACTAGGAAATTGTTGATTACGTCCAAAGTTATTTAGGCAGGCAGCCTCGATGCAGTAGATACATCATGGTATTTTCCATAACTAAAGGGTGCCAACGGAGCCCTATTACTAAGCCTAACGCTGTCTGTTTGTCCGTACTACCGTCCAACCTTTAAAGGGCTCTATCTTTTAGACTGAAGTAGGTAGAAGTTGCAGTAATTTTCACTGAATATGTGTTATAAATGCGGATTACCTAACAAATAATAAAAAGTTTAAAAGGTAAAAATTTAAGGTGAATCCTCATTTAAGAAGTACGTCTTAGTTGTTTTTACTCTATTGTAAAAATTGTAAAACATACAAGCTTCAAACTTGCAGTTATTATAGTGTCAGCTCTTAAGTTGTTATAATTAAGAGCTGACGAACAAATGATAATAAAACCGGCCAAGTGTGAGACGGGGTCTTGGCATTTCCCTTTGAAATTATCATATAAGCGTGAACCAGCGAAAATAGTCTTTATTATTAAGAGAAACAGTTACTCATTTGTTTATTGAAATATTTGAGCTGGTTATTAAAAATGCATTACATGCAGAATATGCGAGATTTTTTGCGTAAATTGCGTATTTTGCGAGTCAGTAGCTGGCAAATTTTTTTTGTTATTCTTTTGGTCGAGACGAGATCGCGACAACTGTTGTTAAAGTTACAAATTATAGTGTTTTTGTTACAGTTGCCTAGACTGAGTGTTTTGGAGATGGAAGTGGGAAGTCAAACTCCCATCGGCCAGCTTCTGAGCAACTTCGACAAAAATACTCTCAACATATCAACAGTGATTAAGGTAAGTTGGAAAATAACTTTTTTTTATGCCATTAAGGTGGCTTACAAGCTTATGATCCGCCTGATAGTAAGCGGTCACCGTAGCCAATGGACGCTTGCAACACCAGGGATATCACCCGCGCGTTGCCGACCCTTCGGAAATCTAATAACTTACCCCATACTGTAGTCCTTAGAGAAAACCTTGGCAGGGAGCTCATTCCACAACCCAAGGGTTCGCGGGAGCAAGTTTCTCTGAAACCGCACTGTACGCGACCATTTCTTTTCTGAAGTGTGAGAATGAATTCCTTGCCGACGGCGAGCGGTGCGATGGTAGAAAGTAGCCGTGAGCATCATATCGAACAATTCCTCAGAACACATCCCATTGTAAAAGCGGTAGAACACACACAAGGAGGCAAAGTCTCTCCTCAGACTTCAGAGCTCGATACGGCAAGTGAGTTTGGAATCGTCGACAATGCCCACAGCCCGTCGTTGAACCGAGTCAAAACACTAAAATCTATTAAAAAGTAGAGAAAGTAGCCACAAAGCAGACAACAAAGGATAGATTACTGGAAGCACTTGCTAGTTGCTAACTCATTTAATTTACGTATTTTATTTTTAGCGGATTTTTAATCTTTTGGTCACACTTTTTTTCTAAAAGAGATAACTAAGTTTTTTAACAGATGCTGAATGCTTTTTTTAAATGGTTTAATTTATATACAAAAAAAATAGTTTTATAAAATAAAATAAAAAGACTTCAATATAAACAAATATTTTATTTTAATCGGAAAATACACAATCAAAACATTTGACCTCAAACTAAGACTCAAACATAATTTATAAATAACATAATTCAAAAAATCAAAGGATACCTTAGTTTAAATTTAAAAGGCTTGAATATAAAGAAAAAAAATCTATTTGCATAGCAGACAGTCAAACAAACAAACCTTATATAAGCTGGGTCTTGAGCCTACGATCTTTAGAATCCGTCTAAGTGCTCGCCCGATTGAGATAAACAATTACTGACTGTGTTACTGACTTTCGCAATACAAAGTATATTTTTCTACAATAAAATTCCAGAACATGTGGTTAATTTACCATCAAATAAATTTAAAATATATGTCAAAGATAGTTTAATGAAAAAAAGCTATTACAGAGTTGATGAATACATAAATGATAAATTTGCTTGGAAAAATTAGAACTTAATTGATTTGTATTGGGGCATTTGAAATATTTTTTTAAATTAAAACATTGAATATTATGTTATTACCTAGTGTAAGGCTATATTGTATTTTTATATGATGTATAAAAGATTAACTGCTGAGTTTATTGCCGGTTCTTCTCGGTAGTAAAGCATTACGAACCTTCCAATCTTCTCCTCTTATATTTTGTTCCTTTACTACACGTGGCGTGTGTGTCGGGTCGTTACGTTCCCTAAAACATGGTTGAGCGAAGCGATGGCTGATTCATGTGTCATACTCGTGAACGGGTGCCGCCTGTGGAGGCTGGTCTGCTCTTGCAAAATTCTTTGTATTCTTAGTATTTAGTCTTACTTTTTTGTTTTGTTTATTAATACTGTAAGACATTACATAAGATTAGTTCTTAGTGATGAATACATAAACTGTCTTTTTTTTATATTAGATACTTTTTTATGTTGTGCTTGTGCTTTATATTTCATGTTTTTTATGTTTGTAATGGAAAGTGTCCTTTTATGATAGGGAGGGCATTTTCCAATATTTGAATTGGACGCTGTAAGAGAAAGGGAGAAAAGAAATGCCCTTGCTGAGTTTCTTGCCGGTTCTTCTCAGTACAAGGTCTCCCGCCCTATAGACTTACGAACCGATGGCGTAGTGACATTCATAAGTGCTCAATTATTGTAGCCTAAACTGAATAAATTATATTGAATTTGAATTTGAATTTGTAATATATTCCTTTTTGACATGTTTTAGGAAAAAAATGGTGTGGCGTCTATGAAAATAAACCAAGGAACAGAGATGCACTTCAGTTCTGAAAACCTGGCGTGGATGCTAGATAGCTGGACCACTATGCAGCTACTGAAGAAATATGCCTTTTACCGTAAGTTCTTTACGTTTTAATTTTACTTATGCCCACCAAAATTCCTACCTGTCACGCAGGACTAAAAGATTCTGTCCTCCTGTGAAGATATATATACAAACACAACTTTTAGTTTCCCCATTGGTAAAAAATGTTATGCGAGCAACGCAATTCTCAAAGATTTTTGCACAGCCAAACCTTTAGAAAGGCCATAAATTCCCTCATATACTGGAAATCCAACTTGGGAGTTTTAATTGAGCAGTCTAAACTTCGATCAAATAACACAATCAAAGTTTCCTCTTTGAACTCACTGCAAGCCTTATTTTCTCAGGGGAATGCCGTATACAGAAGAATGAAGTCCATACCCTTTTGGGCACAACTGAAAAACTCCCTCCAGTCCAGTGCTCAATGAATTTAGCTTTAGCTGACTGCACTGATTCTCCAAGGCGAGTATTACTTAGATTACATTTGTAGGTACTTCTTATATTACATTGATTGCCTTAGCTTTGATACGCCCCATTGCAAGAGCAAAAGCCACTCCTTGAATAGAGGAGGCTTAGGCCATAGTCTACCATGCTGGGTCAGGGTGAGTTGGCGGACATTTTTCGAGCTAGTGGCCACTCGACTGTCAGTGTTCTTAAGCCGCCCAATAGGCCTCTGACTTGGCTTAACTATTGCTATCATAATATGATAACAGTCAGGACAGTCCAACAGTTTAACGTTTCGTTTAGGTTCCTCCAAGGCACGGAGGAGCTCTGAATCATGATCAACTGGCGGTCACCCATCCGGGTACTGACTGCATCCGAAGTTGCTCAATTACGCTTGTAGTTTTCGATAAACAAATGCGACTAGGCTACAAGCTCCTATGACATGAGTACTTTTTAAATGACATAAGTACTTTTTAGGTTACATTCAATCAAACACTTTAGATTACAATATTTGCGGTTAACAAAATTGAACCTTGATGTTAAAACAGATATTTGTTAATAAATGTGTACATATCTTTGTCGTACGTTTTATGTATTCAGTTGAACTGCCTGGATTTATCGATTATGATTTTAGAAGCGAAAACTTCTTTAGCGGCGTTGTGCACTTTTTACTTGCTTTTATTTAACTCACAATGCTTCCTTTTCCATTTTTATTTTTCCTTCCATCTTGTGGTGGAATCTTGCAAGCTTAATTAACATACTTTCTGTTATCACCCTTCGATGAAGTTTTTCATACTTACTAAGCTCGGATGACAATACAATATTCCACAGTTACTTTGACCAACAACCCCCTCCCAGAGTTGTACCAGGGGTACAACCTAGAGGTGGAGGTGAAAAATTTAAAAATCTACAAAATAGGTATCCGGGGGTTGTGAGGGTCGCAGATCACGAATTTGATGTTCATTTTGATGTAATTACCTCTTGGCATATGCAGGAAGTGCACCTGAAGGTGGACATTAGGGTGGAACGTGAAAAATTAAGTGAAAATTTAATTACTAATTAATTTTGAAGATAATATCGTTCTCCAAGTTCTCATCACCCAACTAATAAAACTTTGGAAATAAACTATAAAATTCAATTAAATTATCACTAAAAAGAATAAAATAAATAAAAGGAAAAAAAGGTTTTTTAAAATCTCGCTTTTCTTAAAATATTAGAATCATATAAAAATTCAATCTAACCAAAAATTGTACTAAAAAGTAAAAAATAATTTTTCAAAATGAATATATTTTTTTTTTATATCGACGTACGACTGCAAGAAAAGCAAGGCGTGCGTACTTACATACAATCGCTTGATAAACTCTCAATTAATATCCACTAAAACTCTAGCCCGTCAAATATTCGTATAAAGAAATGCAAGTTTTTAAAAAAATCTTTTTTTCCTTTTTTTTTGTGATGGGTACAAATGTTAAACTCGCGTCGGGTCACGTGTCCTAATCAAAAAATCGTAAGACGGAACTCGTGTCAGGTTTATTTACAATGTCAAATCTACTACGTCAAAAAAGTAAATAAACAAACATTATTATTTGTGATGGGCAAAAATTCATACACTCGCGTCAGGCTGATCGAAACTTCGTCGGACGGAAACAATAATGGCACGCCCATTATAATTATGAAGTGAAAACGTCTTTAGCGGCGTTGTGCACTTTTTTTGTCATGGGTAGAAAATGTACTCTATAGGACGAATAAATAGTAAGAGGAAATTGGCTTGATGAAAAGTGCGGATTACACATGTTAAAATTTTATATTCAGGTTGTATGTTTTCACTTTTGCCGGCACTCCCGTAGTGCAACCAGTTTTTTTTAAATATATTTTCTTTTTAATCTTCAACAGATTTGCTATAGTACGTTTCAAAAGTGGTGGAATCCGGATATATACGGGAAGTTTCTTCATATCGGTGATGTGGAAAGGTGGGGAACCATGTATCACCAGAATGCACGAGAAACATGAGAATGGGGATTGTGGTATTACTACGAGCTTTGAATATCGGTAATTATTTTACTATCTACTCATATGTTTTGCTCTAAGGTGTTGAATTTTGGAGGAAAAAGGATTGATACATAGCCATAGATCTTCAAAATCCTAGAATTAACCTGCAGGACCGTGTCCGGAAATTCAACGTGAGTTAACACATGCTACCATGGACACCAGGCACAAAACTAAACCGGTCAGGGCGAGTTCTTCAATACAGCCCAGTGTAAAGGCATATTGCATGGTACTATTAGTCATTGCATATCTCAAGTATTGGAAGAATTAGTAACAGGGAAGATGGGTTTCGTTTTTGCACTTTCTAATGGACACGTTTTAAGGTTTTTCTTTCGGTCGCCTACATGATTCGTCATCGTATTGATAGATGTATGTATGAATATCTTTACGTTACTATAGCGGCTAGACCCACACCCACACCATAATGTAAGGGTTAGCCTCGTATCACCAAACACTTTACTCCTGTATGACAGGATGTAAGCCCATCACCACCAGAACACTGCTCCTAATGCAGTGTACCTGGACTAAGGTGGCTTCATATGACACGTACTTCATAAGTTACTAGCCACAAAGTAATAAGCGGTTAAATAAAAGACCAGGCACAGAATTATTTTCTCTGCTTGCTAATTCCTGATGAACTATAAGAAAAAAGACAGGAGTGGACAGGAGATAAGATGGACAAATTATGAATGAAAATTTATTCTATAACATAATATAGACGTTTGCAATTAGAAGAGTAATTTAGTACGTTTCTGATGTTATCTTTTTTTTTTTGTGCTTGTGAATTTATTTTGATTTATTGAAATAAAATATTTTTTACCAGATTTGTTTATTTTCTTTGTGTGTTTACCTCATTTGTTTGTTCATTGCGTAATTTTTTTTTTGTCATAATGGCTTTAATTCATAAAGAGTTTTTTTTGACTGGCAAGTTCCACGAAACTTAATGTTCCATACTAAGTTTAGGGAACAAAAAACATATCATTTGGTTAGGCCGTGCTTTTCCTAATATGATTATTGAGTGCAAGAGGCGTGATGAATGTTTTAAACATTTTTATACGATAATTATACGCGGATGACAGGCAGTTGCAAACTAAATAAATATGGAAAATTCGATTTAGTTTGCAGCAGCACGGGTCATGCGGAGTTTGCGGCCGCATATGACGAGAAATTTCCGACAGAAAAATCCACAGGCGTACCGAACGGGCATAACGTATATATAATTTGTACTAGGCCCGCACACTAAAAAAAATTCTCCTGGGAAGAATGTATGCACGAAATGCCGATCTGGTGATTTCGACAGGAAAATTTCTCCTAATATGCTTCCGCACTTGCATCAAGTGATGTTTTTTTAATCAGCTTACTTACTTTATAATGCCACCCCTCGCCACTGATTCTTTAATGTCCTAGAGACAACACTGCACTTGCCACTGCTGGCTTAAACAGCTGCGATTTATAGGCCACACGTCGCTTAGTCACTTTCCGTTTGTAGTGACTTATTCGTATGATAAAAAAATCGTAAATCTATGACGTGGCGTTTGTTTAATGCGTCTCTTGTTGTATAAAAATAATAACTTAAGGACCTTCGTAATTTAAGGTCTTTTCCTGTTACGATAATTCGGTTATTTCACTTTTCCAGAGTCTCGATAGTGAAAGATGCAGTGAAGATAGATTTTCGTCTTACAGATATAGAAGTGTATCACTACAGAAATGAGGAAACTGTTATTTTAGTGCCACATTACTACATGAGCACTAGTTGCGGCTCGTGTCTTGGACAGCATTATTATAATATGTGCTAAGAAATCAGTAATAGGTTTAGCAATATAGTGTACTAAAAGCTTATTAAGTGCACGATAAACGTATGTATTATAAAAAAAATTAATGCTTAATACTTCTGTATAAAAAATTTAATACTCAGTATTTATATAGTTAAACATAAATACATTTATTCTCGTATACGCAACATTAATCCAACACAAATTTGCACCAAATTTAACAAGTGACTTAAATAAATGTTACTATATACTTATAGCATTCAGTGATAATTTTATGTCATGGTTTTTGCGCCAAAGTTTTAAACTTCAATTAAAATTTTATCCAGGACCTGAAGATGATTGCACTTTGAAAATTCTGAAGTAAGAGAGTAGTCACAATTTGGTGCTGTGACCAGGATTGACAATAAGTAATGTTGCATTGAAACAAAATGCTAACGATAATTCTTTATAAATTAGCATATTTTGTAATTATTGTATGCAATAGCTTGTGTTAATAAATAAATGATAATAAAGGTTTATCGTTAATATGTTATAAATTAAAACAAAATTTAATATGTTAAGTAAAAAAGAAAAATCTACACTGATTGGTATTTGGTGTTAATAAGAGTAATTATTATAAATGTTTATCATAGTGTTTATTATTTTTCATCTAAGTGGCTAACTTAATGACAAAATATATGCAAATTGATATTTTATTTGTAATTGTTCACATTGATAATACAACTAATTACGTTGATAATTTACCTATTAAGAGGTTGCTAATAAAGAAGTGTAAGTGATAAGGCTTATCATAATATTAAATTTATCCGTACTTGGTCTAACTATCACATGTTCATCATTAATAATGTTTAATATTAAAAAAACATTGTTTTATTTTATTGATAATGTTATAAGACTCAAATAGTAATAAAAATATTTAATTTAACAAATATTAGTATTCAAATGGTGCATTTTAAAACAATTTTAGTGTAAATATATTTCTATAACTTATTCCATAGTTTTATTTCAAGTTATAACTTAAAAAAATCTCATGAAGGACAGTAATCCATGTCGTGCGACAGTTAAATTTGGGAACGATAAATATAAATTTCAAAGTTATCGACAAATACAAATTAGTGATAGATTTAGTGAAGTTACTGAACATTTAAACGGCAAGTGTACAAAGAACATTCTGGCTGGTGTCTCGTCGTGTTGGGAACGTGAGATAGCGTCACGATGCCCGGGTGACACTACAATTTTTTCCTTTTTTCCTCGTGGTACCTTCCAAAAATATAATGCTGCAAAATTAAAATGGTATCTAGTCACAAGAATATAAAGAAAATTACGAACATATATTTTGTAACCTAGACAAGTGTTGTGTTTGGGTTTACTTACTTGAAACCGAAAAAAAGAAAAAAAGAATTGAAATTTAATTTTAGTATGTAAAATTAAAAAAAAAAACACCGTCCACAAGATCCATTTATACATGTTTACTAGGAAAGAATGTCTATTTTCAAAACTATTAACTGGATATTCCTTTCAAAATTGGTTTTAGTAACTAAAATCTCCCGTGGCATTTTATTATGCAAAATTATCGTTCGATATCGTTAAAATAACAAATGTGTCAAAAAACAAACGAATGTCGATAAAACAAAAAAAGCGTCGATATAATAAATTTCATCAAGATCTTAATTTCAGATGACAGCTGTCAAACAATAATAGGCTATATCTCCGTAACTATAGATCGTAGACTAGTAGTTTCATTACAAAAGTGATAGATCTCATCAGGCTCTTCATTTTAGATGACAGCTTTCAAAATACAATAAGCTATATCTCCGTAACTATAGATCGTAGACTAGTAGTTTCATTACAAGAGTGATAGGTCTCATCAAGATCTTTATTTCTGATGACAGCTGTCAAACTTAACAAAAAATTTAAAGTTGTATGGTATTTCATTCAAAATATCTGCCTGTGAAATTTTATTAAAATCGATCGAAATATAACAAAATTGCAAGGCTGTGAGCAACAGACGCATGGACGTCCAGCGGACATATCAATGCTAAAAGGGTTCCGTTCCATTCGTGTCGTAAGAAGCACATCGAGTACGCGTTTAAAATCCAATCTTAATAATAATAATAATAAGTTTATTAGGTCTTTCAAAAAAAATAGTTACAAAATGTGTTAACTTTTGAACTACTTATTAGCTAAAACCTATGTTAAAATATGATAAAAGACTTTACATAAAACGTCTAAGTAAAAACGTTATTTCTATTGTTACATAAAGGTTAGGTAACTAATAAGTTTTAGGGTTTACAAAATAAATAGATGACCTCCAAACAAGGCGGAGACTGTGTTTTGGACACCAGTTTCTTTCAGAGACATTAGGTATGTAATCTTTGGTCAGTAGGTAACAACAAGAATGCAATATACAGTTTTCTTACGTTACTGTGCATAATACGTGGATAGGATTCTGGTACCAATGTGGATGTACACTTTGTACTAATGTGTAATTAATATAACTCATGCCCACCATAGTACTGTGTCACTTCACAATACGCGAGCGCCTTATCGTGTGTTGTAAACTAGTTATTAGATGTATTGTGGCTACTAAAAGTAAGGACATAAGGAGGTGTTATGATTTTTAATTACTTTAATTTAATTTTTTTAGAGATTTTGTTGCAGTATATTATTATATTCTAAAATATTTTTTATATTTATACGAAATGGATATTATTATTATGTATGTGTTTATTCATCATGTTTATTGAGGTGTTAATACAAGATATAGTTATGTGTGTGTGTGTTTTAGTTTCATCGTAGTTTTTCGTTTTGAGCCATGCTGTCAGGATCTTTTTGCATTTTAAGTAGGTAAGGGGATAAATGTTAATAGTTTTGTTTAGCTTGTTGTAAAGTACAGGACCTAGGTAGGTTTGGAATTTGCGAATGAAATTCGTCTTGAAATATTTTGTTGGACAGACTTTATACTTTTCGACGAGAAGTGGTTAGTTTATGACAGAAGGAAAGTTTAGAATGTTGAGTGGTAACCGTGTTTCTGATAAAAAGTTGCCTAATTGTTAAAGCATCACAATTTTTGTATAATTCAGCGGTGGAATAGCGAAATGGCTTGAATGTCATAACTTTGAGTACGGCTCTTTGCGCTCGCTCCAACTTTATTAAATCCGACTTCCGTGCTCCACCCCATGAGGTGATGCAATATGTGAAGACAGATTGCGCTAGTGCATAATAAATGCTTTTCAGTAGTTTAAAATTTGCAATATGGCGTAGTGTCTTAAAAACATATATGAGTCTTCTTGTTCTCTGTGATGGTAAATCTATTTGAGGTTTCCACCACAAAGTTTCGTCCAGTAAAACTCCAAAATATTTAATTATTGTTGATTTATTTAGGGTACTGCAATTACAATTATTTTATTTTATTTTATTTTTTAATTTTAAGGAGAACTTACAGCTATTGTTGACAATAGTAACATAAATAGAGGAAATAAGCCAATTAAAAGTTTCCTCCAATAGTTACAACAAAGAATATAAAAATCTAATCATAAAAACAGTATATACCTAAATAACAAAATATTCTATGCACAAAATCTGAAGTTCGTGGCTCATGATACCAAATATAATACATTCTTACAGTATATCTAATTTATTGAAGCTTATGGACTAAAGTGTAGTGAATATTTTAGAATCAAACAAATATAATGATTAGGCAGAAAAAAAAAGAAGAACTAAACATACGGTTTAATGCTTCAGGGTTGTTTGAGAATATGTCGAAACCGACATTTAAATTATTAAATTTATTACAAGCTCTTACTAAATAGGAGTTAAGCCGGTAATTTGTCGAAGCATTGGGCAAATGCAAGATAGGCCACTTCCTTCTAAGTCTATTCGGTACACACAAGGATACTTTGTTGAGAATATCAGGATTGTTTATAGAACCATTTAATATTTAAGACAAATACACTATATCGCTAGTATTGCGACGATACTCTAGAGGTAGCAAATGAAATCGTCTACAGCGATCTTCGTATGTATGGTCTATAGTTGACGTCTTGAAAAACAAATAACGGAGAAATAGTTTTTGGATGGCTTCAAGGCGATCAATATATACCGTGTACTGCGGATTCCAAATTTGAGAAGCATATTCTAAGTGACTTCTAACATAGTCGCAGTATAAAATCTTTATTATCTTGACAGAATGGAATTCCTTTGAACACCTAATAATAAAACCAAGCGCTTTAGAAGCCTTTGTCACAACTTGATCAATATGCTTATCAAATAGCAGTTTGTAGTCGTAGAGCACTCCAAGATCTAAAAATATACGTTCTAGGGATGGATTGGTGGTTTAAGTAATATACTGATTCAGTTCTGTGCTTTTTACGAGAGAAAGTAATAATGGCGCATTTAGATACATTAAGATCTAATTTGTTAACTGTATAATAATCAGTCAGTCTGTCAAGATCTTGTTGGAGTGCTAAGACAACGGTGTTCGATTTGATGACCTTAAGGATTTTCATATCATCGGAAAACAGAAGATATCTAGATGATTTGAAGTAGTTGCCAATGTCATTTATAAAAATAGCGAAGAGCAAGGGGCCAAGAAGTGAACCCTGCGGTACACCAGAAGGAATTGTTCTCCAGTCAGATCGAAAACCACTGACAACTACCGCTTGGGTCCTTTTTTCGATATAAGATGCAAACCACAGGAATAAATTACCATGAATACCAGCATCGTAAAGTTTTTGAAGGAGGATAACATGATCCAGCCGGTCGAAAGCCTTATTAAGTCAGTGTATATTATATCGACAGAGGCTCCATAGTCCATACTTTCGGTAATACAATCATTAGCAAGGATAAGGTTAGAAACAGTTGATTGATTTTTTCAAAAACCATGCTGACTTGTTCTAAATGTTGGTTTAAAGGTAAAATACAACTGATTGTAGACTACTTTTTCTAACGTTTTAGCAAACATACATAGTTTGTAAATTAGCCTATATTGATCGACAATATTTTTTTGTCCTTTTTTATGAATTGGGCTAACAAAGGCTGATTTCCATATGGACGGCACGCATCCTTCGCTAAGAGAGCGTCTAATAGCCCTAGGTGTACGCCCAAAAAAACTGCAAATCGATGTAGAGTTTAGCCGTTTGGCACACATGTTCTTTAGGGCAAAACAATAATTTTGAGCCCTTAGGGGGGGGGGGGGGTGGAGTTAAGGTGTTACCATATTTTTGTATGGGATTTAAATATTTTTTGTCGTACCCTACTTTTTTGATGTACCCCATCGTGTGGGGTGTCAAATGAAAGGGCTTGATGAGCCGGTTCTAAAAATATACCACACCTTACCTTTGGGTTACTTTTTTTCTTAAGATCCAAAACATACCAAGTTTGGGCCCCTCCAGGTAGAAGACGGCTCAGTATTTTTCTCTAATATATTCCTTAAATGATAGTTTATATCCTCATTTTTAACTCCCTAGAAGAAATTTGGAAAATATTAAAATTTCATATTTTTTTTTAATTTTTAAGTACACTTAAATAATACCAGTAAACAGAAGCAGCAAGGTACAGTACAGTTCAGTTTTTAAGGAACCGTCTTACATTGCAATATTCAAAAATTCAAAAAAAATACTTAATTTTAATATTTTTCCAATTACTTTCAGGGGGTAAAAAATATTGTGCAGTTGTCAGTCAGTTCATTAATATATAGCAAGAACAGACTTGGACCAAGAACACTAACTTGAGATACCCCATAAGAGACTGTAGCATCTGCACTGTAGTATTCGCCTATCTTCACTCTTTGTGCGCGATTACTGAGATAGTCTTTAAATAGTGCATGCCCCTAATGCCAACTTTTTCCAATTTATCAAGAAGAAGGTGGACAGGGACCGTGTCAAATGCCTTAGCTAGGTCGAGAAATACTCACGCACATTTTTCTTTTGCGTCGTTTGCGTAGCAACGTATTCAGTTAGAGTTGAGACTGCTTCGCTGGTCGATCTTTTAGCTCTAAAACCAAACTGGTTTGATGATAGAATGTTTTCTTTTTCTAGATAAGACACGAGCCTCCTATTAATAATCTTTCCTAGAATTTTGGAGATTGCTGTTAAAATGGAAATAGGACGATAGTTGTTGACACAATCTCTGTCCCCAGCCTTGTCAATGGCATAGATAATTGCTATTTTAAACACTTGGGGAAAAACACCAGCATTTATACACAAGTTAACGTAATAACGATAACATGTTTGGCCATTTTCAAAACCTTAGATAATGTGGTATTTATTAACTTTAAAGATTTTTTTCTAATATAGTTTAGAAATAAAAACACAGTTTACGAATAACATCACCATTTTTATTTGTAAAAAGTTTACATTCAATATAATCATGTATCTTTCTAAAACAAGTCATCAAATTAACTTTTTACCAAAACAAAGATACAATCTTACAGTATCTTACAATATCAAGTGCAAAAAGCGGTAGAGACACTTGGCCCGTGGGGTCAAATAGGCAAACATTTTATAAAATTAATAACACCACGCAAAAGCTGCTTCTAGTAACAAGAAGGCTAACTCATTTCTCGCTCAGATTCAGATTTCGATACAGAGAGGTAATTTAGCCAACGTTCGCGAAACACGTGGGCACACACTTTTAAGGGTTTCGTACCTGAAAGGTAATTAGGAACCCTATTACTAAGGCTTCGCTGTCCGTCTTTCCGTCCGTCTGTCACCAGGCTGTATCTCATGAGCCGTTATAGTTAGACAGTTGTAATTTTCACAGAAGATGTATTTCTGTTGCCGCTATCACAACTAATACTAAAAAACAGAAAAAAAAATATTTAAGGGGGCTCCCATACAACATACGTGATTTATTTGCTCGTTTTTGTAGATAATGGTACGGAACCCCTCGTGCGCGAGTCCGACTCGCACTTGGCCGATTTTTGATAATTAACTGTTTTTAGTGTGATGTTTAATTCAGGATACATTTGATTACTGAATGGTATATTTTGATTGCAAAAATAAAAAAGAAAATAAAGGTTATTCAAATAAAAAAAAAATGGCTCTGTATTCATATTACGAAAAATTCGAATGCTCAATATAGTTTTCACGACGGATAGACATAACGTGAAACTGATCTAAATAAATTTAAGCTATATTCATTCCTTTTTATTCCTTTAGTCCATTTTGAGGAACAGAATACAGAATACGCCAACAAAGGAAAAATAAACTAACCGAACAACAACATACACTTCACAAACATAATACTCAATTTATACATCCCAAATGTCAAATTCGTTCATTATTTCGATAAAATTCAATGAATTTCGATAAAATTTATTGCAAATTACCTAGTTATTAAACATATTTTGTTATTTGAAACCATTATAAGTTCTTTCTTACTTTGTTTCTGGATTAAACGTTACAATATTTTTGCCATTAAATCAGAGGAATACCGTAATTTCGAAAAGTACTTACTTTAATTAATATTTCGGCAAATTAAAATATGTCTAATCTAGAATTATTGGACAGAATGTTATATGAAATGAAGAATTATTTTGTGAAAAAATCATTTTCCAATGGCATTTGAATTATGTAAAAAAAAAACCAATTGTGTTATATTAATTAATTAAATAGCGAACACTAATTCGTATACGACAGTTACGTCTACACAAGGCAATGTTTAAGTTGTACCAAAAAATACAACCATCTTTTTTCTAGTTTGTTACTTGCTTAAATGCCAACATAATGCTCGTATATAACTTAAAATAAAACTTGTAAATACCAAATAAAAAAACGCGATACAAGAACAAACTACAAATGATGAAAAAATACGTATGAATTGAAAACAAAAACAAAAATATAAATTGTTTTTAAAAATTAAAATTATCTACTTATGTGATACATTTTCATATCTATGTAAGTATACAAATTTGTATAACAAGTTTTATTTACAAATTGTATACATATTCAGTTTAAAATACAAATTTTGTATTTATTTCAAAGTACAAAATATTAAATTTTATTTTCTACGAACACAGATTTGTTTTTGTACCCTAAAATTACAGTTAACATAGTAATATTTTCTAAAGTCATCTTGAATTTCCTTCACTATGCATTTGTGAACTACATAGACAAGAAAAGTAACCTATAACAGACATAAATAAATAAAGATATCTCCTATAATATTTTTTTTTTAAATTGTTAAAAATCTGAAATTGAAATAACACGACTTAATTCAAGTAATAATAATAAAAACGTTCTTTGCCGGCCAGATTGTCCATATAAAGTAATGTATCTCCGATATTTTTCCATAAGAATCTGGAACTAAAACTATTTTTAAATTAAAAATAACGCGACTTAATTAGAGCTAACTAGTTCCCGGAATATAACAGATCAAGTTATGTTTATTTTAAGATTGAAACAACACAGTAACGGCTATGAAACCAAAGCATTACCCAATATGCACTTGACCGGTTTTTTTTATAAATGCAAATGATCTCATAAATCGCTAAATTTTTAGTAAAATACAAATTCTAAATATCTATGTACAATGTTTTAATAAACAGTAAAAATACTGTTTATTTTAATTTTATCTTTATGTAATACCTAGAGTTATACAAATATCTATAATTTGCATGACTAAGGAATACATTTTTACTCCTAACTTATGCAAATTATAGGATTTTTATTATTTTATTAAAAACATTTATAATAATTATAACTGTTTTAATTTTACCTTAATTTAAAACATACAAATAATTTATATATATATATATATATATCTAGAATATATATATAAATTATTTGTATGTTTTAAATTAAGGTAAAATTAAAAGATACAAAATTAAAATAGTTATAATATATTTGTTCAAAACAAATATCTATAATTTGCATGAGTAAGAAATAAATTGTTGCCCCTTAGTTATGCAAATAATAGATTTGTTTTATTGTATTGAAACAGTTATAATCATTATAATTGTTATAATTTTGTATTTTTATTATTTCTACTTTTTCCTCAAAAAGTACAGTCAGCAAGAAAACTTTAATGTACATATAAATGGAAAATATAAAGAATTTTGCCGAAATATGTATGTAAGTTATATGTTTTTGTTTCACGTAAATAATACGTACGTACATAAATACATACATATAATATTTATTTATATGTCTAAGCTACAATCTGTACATGTTTTTTCGTTTGTTCTCTAGGCTCTTTCAATACATATGACGTAGTTCTTCTTAAAGAACCGACTGAATCTGAAAATTAAAAACAAAAATTATTACCACACAAAAACCATAATTTTACCACCGTATTCTAGAATATAGATACAGAATCAAAGCTTCAATAAGCCACAATACCTGTAGCGTTTACATGTGTGCTACCTCTTACGTACGCACATCAGGTCGCAAGTGGATTGAGTTTGACGCCGGTTAAACCAGTAGACAATGTGTAACCATACAAGTTATGATTTTCCTAATTAAAAAAAAAATATATTTGTGGAACACCGGACTTTAAGGTCTTTTGTCAACATTCGCAGACATAATTTTGTTGGTTTTACTCAAATAGTTATTTTTTTAGTTCATACAAATTCCCTAAAGGAAATTTACTGGCAAATGAAATGACGTTTTGTCATAATTGAAAGTTGCATAAACGGGAACAGTCGCGGTGAAATGCAATAACACTCACAGTACAACGTGTCACACACGATTGTACTATATTTAGTCCGTGACGAAAATAGCAAATCAGTACTTGGCTGCGCTCTTTTCGGGACGCTTAGTTTTTTGCCCAAACCTGTCATAAAACTAAAGTTGTAATCGTAATAAGTGATTATCGACGAAAATGTTAAGAACCCAAAACTTTTTATTTAACCTGGCTGGAGTCGAAGCCGAATCGAGGGTGAGGCCCATCAAACCTGATGAATACAATAAAAATAATTTCGCCCAAAGGTCCAAGCGAATATTTAAGTTATGTGAAGTTCCATGGCAGGATGAAGCAGATCTATAGCGAGTAATTGCCGAGAGAGACGACAAGCTGTTAAGGTTGGCGCTTCCACACCCTTACCTCTAAGAGCATAACGTGCAATATCCAGTGAGGAAATAGTAGATTATACGAGTAAAAAAAGGGATTTTAATTCGAGGGACTAAGCTAAATTCCGAGTACAGCAAAGGATGCTTGAGTAGAATCCTGAGTGGAGCAAGGGTTACAAAGGACTGAGATGAATTTTTTTTTTCATTGATTGGCAAAAAACTAAATGAATTATTATCACATTTTCGTATATATTCGGTAATTATTATACCGGGTGATAAGAGAACAATGACATAAAACAAACACAATAACAATTAAAACAATTTAACTATTGTTCCAAATTCATACATTATTACACGGTTTTATTCACACAGTAAGTAAAAGTGGGTTTTATTCACTGTAATGTTTTATTCACTCAATGAGTAAGAGTGAGTTTTATTCACTGTTATCGATGAATAAAATGCCCTTTTTCGAGTGGCAATGGTAAAAATATTTTTTTTCTGCGCCAGCGTTGTATCATGCCCTGATGTAGATGTGGGTTTTTAAATTTTACATGGGCGATCATAATATGTCCAATTTTGTATTTTAGTTTGGTATACGGTTAAATTTTGTCTAAGATAAGTATTAGTTTAAAATTGAAGTTTAATGAAAGTTTCCAATCTGTCTTTATTGTAATTAATTAATTAATTCATCATCCCTCAAACATCAAATCATGCAGCACATATTGTGTTCACTATGTTGATTGACGACTCAATAATTGCGTACATATCATTTTGTTCCCAGCTTCTGACCTGAGACGTATGGTCTCTCATGGAAATACATGGACAGAGACGTTGAGTTATAATATTATAATGTTATAATTGTTCACATTGAATTTTATACTCTCGTTTCGAAATATTTTCCTGATCCTCAAGATTTTTTGACGTGTTATTATGTGTAAAGGCTAAAAAAGATACTTATGAACATCTTATACTGTTGAATTTCTGAATGTGAATGAATTGCTGGTTAGGTCGTTTCCTTTGTTAGAGCGTAAAATACCGACAATTTAGATCAACCGATGCTCACCTTCCTCTCCTGAGTGAGAGTTCCTTTTTTTTGTATTTTTTATACAAGTTTAGTACAGACAACTTAAAAAAGCAATTTCTTTCACATAACCCTTCACGGCAAAATTTTTACATAACAACTCACTATAGTGCTGGCACCTGCCAAAGGTGTGGTGCGTGCAGCGGGCAGGGGAGGCGGGGGCCGAGGCAGGGCCCCCTCTCCCGCGCTACGAGCCGCGGAGCTCCTTTAGTTCCACCACATTGTTTGACAGGTCTTGAAGCTGTAAAGGGGTAAGTTAATAAGTATAGTCTCTAAAGATCTATTTTTTAATACTTCAAGTATTAAGAAGGCGATAAAACGGAGTAAAAGCTGACAAGACACAAGACCTGCTAGAGTCGACAAAGTGCAAATTTTGAATTTTCAAAATTAAAAATAATAATTTTGAGCAGTTTTTCTATAAATAGTATAATCAAAATCGGTTATACTTGTTTCAGACAGACATCGGTACCGCATTTTGATCAAAACCAGAGATTTTGCGGTAAGTTATATGTTTGTTTAAAAAGCCCTTAGAGCCAACCTAACCAGACCTGTCACTATATCAAGTAAATACCGGACGTCAACGTCCGAGAGATTAGTAATTATGGCTCTCAAATAGCACGAAAACCAGCATTCATCATACTTTACTGCAGGGAAGCTAGTGCCCAAATTAAGACGCAGATGTAAGATTATAACCGAAAATTGAGTTTTCTAATAAAAATGCAGTCGTGTATTATTTTTTGCTGTAGGAAACCACCTATATAGTGATGAAGATGTACGATTGTTGCTGAAAATTGAGTTTCAACTAAATCATCAAAGCCAGAGCTATGGCGTAGCACTTAAAATGAATCATTATAGGATTTAAAGATACACGATAGTTACCTCATATCTGGAAGGTGCCGGAGGCACGTGAGTAGCTGGTGAACACCTGGAGCATCCACCAGGTGGCAGTACCGTCCTGGTGGAAGAACCGCCTCGCATTGCAGTTCTTAACTCCTGTAATTTTAATCAAATATGGCTAAATATTCTACATTGCTAAAGCGCTGTATAATTCAAGTTTATTTTATTAATTATTAAAAGTTAAAGAAGGAAATTATTAAAGTTACGTGACGAAACTTATAAGAATGAACTTTATTTATGTTTTGGAACGTTTATGTTTATTATTTATGTTATATATTTATGTTACGTTTTCCAGTCAAAACGTGTTGGTCAAATGACTAGTTTTTAAGCATGTAAATTAAATCACCATATCAACAATAAACAACACCAGTGGTAATTATAAATTCGGCCGAATAAAGGGCGCGCCCATGGCTTAACCCCCTTACCCTTCGCCTAATATCACGAGAGATTTTTTAAACTGGGTATTTTTAGTATAAATACCTACGTTTATCTTTGCCTAACTGCGTTGAAATTATTTTAAACATAATGTGCTACTTTACGATATTTGCATAGATGTGATAAAGATTATTGTGTAGGGTTTAGTCACTTCATAAAAAAACCTTTTTTTCTTATCTTAAAAAAATTAAAAAAGAAAAAAAATGTGATATTTGCCGACACCCCTCCCCACGCGAGAATAAGTGTGATTCAGCTTGACCCCATGCCCCGCATAAACGCCTTATGTAATTAATGGACGCACCAAAGACGTCTTTTCTAAGTTACTAGGTATTCAACTAGCGGTTATGGCAAAGTATCCAGAGTGTGTATAAAGTAGATCAACTCGGGCGAAACGGTTAGCATCGTTGCGGTGAGGCGATGCTGTGGGGGAGCGGGTGTCGTCCACTGCACAGCGCGTCACCTGATGGAGTCCTAATCATGGTTGGGGACGCACGCACACGCCTCGCGGCATGCGGCATCCGTGCGAATAGGTCGTGTGCATTTTATTTGTGAAATGTCAATAGCACGATGTATAATGTGTATAATAATATATGTTCAAACAAAAAATAAATGCCTAACAGTAAAATAAAATTTTACTTTGTTCCTATGGATCTTAACTGGAACTATAATAATTTATTTATTTTACTTCAGTTGAATAGTTATCGCCATAAATCATAATAAATAAATAATAGGTATTAGTTACGTACTACGTAGGTATTTCCTGATCCATCTGATTTCATACCGTTTTTAGGGTTCAATACCTCAAAAGGAAAAAACGGAACCCTTATAGAATCAGTTTGTTGTCCGTCCGTCCGTATGTCTGTCCGTCTTTCAAGACCCTTTTTCTCAGGAACGCGTGGAAATATCAAGCTAAAATTGATATGAAATACTCATGTCTACTAACTTCTAAGTCAACGCAATCAAAAGATACAGCCGTTTATGCAAGTCCGCAAGGGAATCAAAACCTACAGGGTACTTCCCGTGAACTCAGAATCTTGAAATTTGGTACGAAGCAACGTCTTATAGCACAGATAAACGAAAAATTGCGAAAACCGTAAATATTTAGTAACATCATATAAAAAAATAAATAATATACAACATATACAACATAAGTTTGCACGGAACCCTTGGTGCGCGAGCAAGACTCGCACTTGGCCAGTTTTTCCTATTAATATTAGTAGGTATTACATAATACGTACATTTATTAAAGTAGATCCAGGTATATTCTTAAAATACCTATTTTGCAGAGGGTACAGACCTCTTTGTAACTACCTGCCTATAGTATTATTATCCTTAAAATCTTGATAATAAATAATATAGTTTCATTGATAACCCTGCCCGATTTTTGCGATAAAATTATGTAATCTGAGGCTTGTATTGAAGTTGACCTACTTATTGACGCGGCGCTCTATGTACTTTGGTTACGGTCATTTTTGTCGCACATTGTCACACAGATAAATCAAAACCTATGGGGTATTTTCCGTTGACCTAGAATCATTACATTTCGCAAAAAGCAAGAGTTACATCACAAATATAGAAAAAAATCCAAAAACTAATAATTAAGGCTTACACCTGTGAGACTTGATCTCATAATACGGAAGAACCTTATTCATATATTAGCTTTGTACGGAACTCTCGGTGCGCGAACCAAACTCGCACTTGGCCGGTTTTCTCTTATACTATGTCAGAACTTATGTGAGCTTACACACCTGTCCCATCTCACTACATAGCGATTGTCTGCCGTGTGTGGCATTTTTTCTGGTGTTCCAACAAAATTCCAAGATGGCGACTACAATGGCTAGCGCCAAACCACACAGCAGCGTCACAAACACACCACCTGAAACCAAAAAGTCTTTTAAAACCTATCTACTGACTAAAAAGTGGGATATATCTACCCACTACAAGAGCACAGGCCTTGTCTTGGAGAAACAAGGCTTAAGCCATAGTTCACCACGCTCGCCTACTGCGATAAGGCAAACGTTGCAGTATCCTCTCGTTTGGTGCTGCTGGTCAGAAGTTTCAACCCTTTCAGGTTTTAAAATAGGCCTGTGACTTAATGACTTGTGTCCTCCGAAATAATGAGTTCAGCAAAATTTGACGCAAGACGGTCACTCATCCAGAGACTAGCCACCCTACGTTGCTCAACTTTGTATACCGTTTGCGATGGACGAATGTTACGAGGCCTCATGCTGCTCTGCCAAACCAATCATAGATACCTACGCCAAAAAAGAGGCAAGGAGAGCAAAAATAGATATCCAAGAAACTTGGTGAACTCAACAGAGCGTTCACATTGAGCACTGCTGTTATCTTTAAGTAGTTGTCTTCTTTAAGTAAGCTCAGAGACAAACTGTGTGAATATATAGTTAATGATTCCGATCCCTTAAATCTGAGAAGAGATTTTCCCTCCTCTTATTACGTGTTGAAATGATCCTTTCGCCTACTTTCTACCATCGTACCACTCGTCATCGACGGGGAATTTATCCTCACACTCTGGAACCTGAATGGTCACGCAGTGTGCGACCTATTAAGTGCTTCCTCCCGCTAACGCTTAGATTATGGAATAAACATCCTGTCAAGTTTTTATTATGATAAAACAGTACCCACTTACCTATATTCTGTACTCCTAAAGGATTTGCTTTACTATCTTTTCCTTCCCTGTTACATACATCCCCAGTGTTCTTCCACCATTTATCATACAATATTTGTATGACACCCTTCTCTTGCAGCTCCAAGATTGCGAGAGAGATCTTATCGCGCCACGGACTGCCTTTCCACGTCGCTATACCATAACCCTGGAACAGTATGGGTAAAATTATCAGAAGCTCCAAAATTTTCATGTCTTCATATTAAAAATTCAATCTTAATTTTTCTAGAAATCTTAGTTATTCTTAAAACTTCATAAACAATTTAGTGTTAAATAACGTGCTGAGTGCCTTTCAGATTTTTCTACCAGCCATCTATGCAGATAAACGGACGGAATATCAGATCAGAATTATCAGAGAAGATTTTATGGTGTCTACATTACATAAAAAATATATATAGATCTACTTCATACAAAAACATTTTTTTAAATATATCATACGAAAACTAGTTAGTGAACGGTAAAAAACCAAACTTTCTCTTATTTATTTTCCAAACTCACCATTTCTCAACTTCTTAATATTAATAGAAGAAGAAAAATTTACTGTATCGCCTGGATTCGAACCAGTATTATGTATGTGTTTATGCAGCCCATAAATTCTACTATTTATAGACATCATCTTTATGGTAGAGTGTCAGCTACTTGCATAATCAAATCTTAGCAGATCCGAATCCAGTTCGTACCAAAAAAAAATCCGTTTACTTCAAGAAATATTAAATTTAAAGAACTACTTAGACGTGTTAAGTTAAGTTTCATACCTTAGAATCTAACAGTCCTCCAATTTGAGTCAAATTGCAGTCTCTCTGTACTCTATGGTCCAGCATTGTTGACTCCATTAAGAACGCATAATTTCCCCCCAATACCCTCTTAACTCCTTCTTCGTAAGAAGAGACCAGAGCAGGGGGAGAAGCTGTAGACATATACTGCCACATCTTCTGGTAAATGTCTATGTTTGAATCCTAGAAGTAAGAAAGATAACACAAATATCTATAACTTTAATTAATCTTAAGGATTCATCCAATCCTAACATTCTCCCTGTCCAATCCTGACATTTTTCTTCTTTTCTTTCATTTTACCACTTATTACTTTACTGGTACTTTACAAGACTGGTAATTTACAAAATAGGATATATATATACATAAATAAAACCTTAGTCCATATACACTGTATCACAAACGGTACTTTAGACTATAAGGCTTACCATATGTCACCCAGGTCTATAGTCTAAGTGGTTATTAGAAAAAAAGAGCGTTACCCACATTATGCTGAGAGTCTGTATCCAGCAACTACACTCCATTTCACATAGCATGGTGCGCGTGATACGAGGGTTTTCACTAAATTACAGCTCCTGGTGACCACAATGAAGTTAATAAGTATGAAGACTTGGAGATATAAATTATATCTTCATTATTAATAATTTATTTAATAAGAATATGCAATAATATTATATATTTAGGAACAAAATTACAAAACGCTACGCACTATGCTATGTGAAATGGAATATAGTTGCTCCTTCTTGGGATTAAGGTGATGTTATACGCATTCATATATACATAAACGTTTATGGTCTCACATTACACCTCAAGGATCATTAGCTTAATATCATAAAGAGGTAACGCGTCTGTATCTGCAATGTGGTTAATAGGCTTTTTTACAATTATAATAATAATAATATAATATAGCCTTTTATTTTCCTTATCTCTCTTAGTGTAAGGTACAATTATAGGTTAGTTAAGTGTTAGTATACATAGGTTATTTTAATGTAGTTGTTAGTACGTTATGAGATATGGATCCCTTTTTGGGTAAAGGCCTCCTCCATCTTTTTCCACGAATCTCTGTCTGCTCCTACTGTAATCCAGTCTTTCCCAGCAATTTGGATAATATCATCAGACCACCGGCTATGCGGTCTGCCAACACTCCTTTTGCCTGTTGGTCCTTTCCATCGAGTGGTTTGAATGGTCCGTCTGTTGTCAATGCTACGTGAAATGTGATCCGCCCATTTCCATTTTAATTTGAGAGCTTTAATTTTACAATTAATAATTATTAAATATTATTTATTTATTGTATATGTCAATATCACACATCATCCAAATATGCTTAAACTGATCTGATACCATATTGTATAACCTATCGCTGATTTCCATGATCAGATTTTCCACACAATGTCAAAAAAGTACCTCCCTAAAACTTAACTAAAGTTTTTTGTTTTTAAATTTGGTTAAAAGTGTCACCTCTGATGTCTTTGATGATTGGGCTTACCCTAAAGAACGTCATAGTAGATCCTCCATTCAACGTTCCATACTGTATGCTAGTCTGCGCTGCCAAATCTGCAGCACTCTGTATTGGCAGCACTGTTCGTTCTACCGTGAGGAAAGCTGCAAGGTTAGCCGTGTAGGAAGATAAGATGATGAGAGTGAAGAACCACCATATACCGCCGACTATACGCGTTGATGTTGCCTGAGAAAGATTGTCATAGTAGAGCATATCTTGTGTGTCTCAAGGAACAATGTCGTAATTGGTTTTTGAAATAAAATTTAATTCAAATATTTTCAGAAAATCTTAGTTACGATATTGTTCTTTGAAGGTGTCGATCACAAAATAGTCATATTTTTAATAAAGGCCTCAAGGCTTGTAAAGATTATTATACAAAACTGGCTGACCAAGCGAACGTTGTTTCTTTTTACTCAGTAACCTTCCCCGGCGTGTGCATAATAACTTAACAAATTTTAATTACAATCAGTTTCCCCTTATTGCGCGAGTCCGATTCGCACTTGACCCTGTCCGACTCGCAATTGATTTTTTTCATCCTCAGAAACCTTTCCCGGCGTGTGCATAAAAACTTACCAAAATTTCATTACAATCGGTTTAACCTTATTGCGCGAGTCTGACTCGCACTTGACCCTTTCGGAAAATCCTATCTTATCGGATGCCTACGTCATACAAAGAACACACTCTCCAAGTTTCAGGTCTCTACGATCAGTGGAATAGGCTGTGCGTTGGGGCGTCAGTCATGCAGGACAAAGCACTTTATATGTATAAAAAGATATATATAGAAGATGGAATTTATCTAGTCACCTAAGTTCCTTGAAGTTTACTTTGTAGTTTTTGACGCTAAAAAACAAAGAGCCTGACAATTTGGATTTGATGAGATTATCATTTTCACTACCAAATCTAAAGCGATTAAGTTTTGGTAACGAAAAGGACTCTTACAATTACTTACCTTTGGATTTAAACCTGATCCTTGTCTGAGGAAGGTTCCAGTTATGAACCAGAAAGAATTACATACGCTGAACTGATTGGAGAGCAGCTTCGTTTCATGACCACAGACGTGGGTTGTGGTAGACCTGGAAAGAATTAAAAGCTCATGTTATGATTTCTGCCTTTTTGTTTTACTACTAGGACCTACGTGCTACGTTTGAAGGGCCAAGTAATTGAGAAGAACTGCACATGGCGTTGGATTAAACCAAAAGCAAAGAATATATACACTAACGTGCAAAAGCGACACATGTGTACAAGAAAATTCAATCAGGGCTATGTGTGTGGGTTAGGAAGAACGTGGGGGTGGTGGAGAGCGCGCGGTGTGTGAAAATGCTGCATCATGAAAGGGCGCAGCTAGGGCCAGAATCAGCCACATGCAACTCTTGCTCGCTAAAGTTCGAGCTTACACGTACAAGGATTGTCATCAATTCATCTGGCTGGTGGGGAGCGACTATAGTTCTTTATCGGATCTCCTAAGCGTAGCTGTAATCAATGACCACGTTTCCATTCTGCAGGTCATGAAAGGCAAAACGCCTTTATTTTCAAATATTGAGGCACGGGCAACGTGAAGACCTGACGTAACTTTCCAAATACCGCCCAGCCCAACTCAACCTTTCTATCTGCTTCTTGATTCAAGTTGTTTCTATCTGGAGTAAATGGTTTAACGTAGCTTAGGTAAACATACTCCAGTTCAGCTTCGATTGTGACATTTCCAACATTAAACTTTTAATATTTATGTAGTTTTGTAATAATTTGTCATTACTCACCATTCGTAAGGAGAAAACCTTGCCATGACGAAGAGAGTAAATGATACCATGACGTATGCAGCGAGCACGTACAACCAGATCTCAATTGCCAACGGGTTCAAGAAACTAAACAGTCTTGTAGGTTGCGAAGTTGGGACCTGAGGATTTTTTTTTCAAATAATTTATTATCATAATTTACAGTTAAAGTCAACATAAAACTAAAATCCAACTTTGCAAAAGCTGTAACCAATCCGAAAATATAATTTATCAGACTTAGAAATGGTTTTGAATACCAAGTAAGATGGTTTAGAATTAAATTTACCGCTAAAGTGATGCATGCTAAATAAAGCAAAATATTTTATTAGCGGAAGTTTAAAATTATGTATTATATTAGTGCCAAAACTTCTTCCAAGGTTGAGTACTAGGTATACACCTATATTTATAATGATTTTACTTGTTACTGACTTAGACAAGCATACCTAACATATTTTACTATTCCTAACGAATGCCGCCTATTTCTCAAATTATAAGAAAACAGACGAAGACATACAAACCTGTAACGCATAACCAAATTACAGAAAATTAAATACATAAACTAACTCACTTTAAACAGAATTCCGATACCAAGATTCATGAAAGGCTTTGTAAAGTCTATGACAGCTTCCCGCGCGTAACTAATGGTCATCGATGCAACGGCAAGGTCTGCTTTCTGAAACGGGTTAATAGTAGGATCAGCTTGTGAAGGCTAGAACCATAGTAAGTTAGATAAGTAAGGTGTCTTTATAGAAAGTATGTAACGCAATACACGCACACGCTCACTATGCCTGCAGAGTAGATTTGACCAAAAAAATTGAGAAGTAAGTTTTCTTAATACAAAGTACGTAACGCGGCATACACTCACACACTTGCTGTGCTCGCGGAGTAGTCTCGACCATAGTACAAATAGAGAAGTGAGGTTTCTTAATACAAAGTACGTAACGTGGCATACACTCACACACTTGCTGTGCTCGCGGAGTAGTCTCGACCATAGTACAAATAGAGAAGTGAGGTTTCTTAATACAAAGTACGTGACGTGGCATACACTCACACACTTGCTGTGCTCGCGGAGTAGTCTCGACCATAGTACAAATAGAGAAGTGAGGTTTCTTAATACAAAGTACGTAACGCGGCATACACTCACACACTTGCTGTGCTCGCGGAGTAGTCTCGACCATAGTACAAATAGAGAAGTTAGGTTTCTTAATACAAAGTACGTAACGCGGCATACACTCACACACTTGCAAGTAGGTTATCTTCCTATAAAGGTACGTGTAACACTGCACATTTACGACGTACATGGCTCTTAGAAACGCATGTACATATTTTAAAACGATAAAAAACACTGACGAACTGCTTAAAAATGTATGAGTTGTATGTAAAAAATAAAAATTGATAAGAAATAACGACAAAATGTTTTATTTTATTTTTATTTATTTCCAACTCTAAAGCTTAGAATACTAGCCCCAGCTTTGTCTTTATCAGAGAGTCTCACCACGAAGAGAAGTTAATAAATCGGAGAACTTTGGTCATTTTTTTCAATTTCCGAAGAAAGAAAAGGTCCTCCCCAGAAATATAGAAAATAGATGCTCGTCCAGACCTGACTCACCCTGTCCATCAACTCCCGGACAATACCATTCCACTGTCCAGTTTCCGGATCTCTCGCTCCGTACATATTGTCCGGCACCAGCCGTAATTTGTAGTGGAACCCTGCTCGTGCTGCTACCCTGGCCAGCAGGTCTATACAGAACCCTTCGAACCTCGCATTCCCTTGAAGGTTCCAGCCTTCTTTTACCATCACATAGGGTTTTTCCTGAAAAAAATTGATTTTATTTTGACTAAGTTAATAAGTTTCTACTTAGTTGTGTTAAAATATTAAATATCTAATATAAAATTATTTGTGTCCACGTGTTTGTCAAAAGAAGGTCATTTGATGGTGGTGATTTTATTTGAAAGTTTTTGATGCAAAAAGTAAAGGTTTGGTTTAATATTGAAAGAAAGTTAAAAGCTCTGTTGACATTGTTATGAAACGTTTTATTTCTCAGAAATAGGACATTGTATTATTTTTCTGTAGTCAAAAAACTACAAGCGTTCTCTACTACTCTAGGAGTCGCTTTTTTCAATTTTAATCTTTATTACAATTATAGAATGTTTCAACAACCTACATTTTAACAATAAAAATTTGATCCCATATGAATTATTAAAGCTAAGTAACTTTTAACTGTATAATTAGATTTCACAACCAATTTATAAACGTTTTTAAATTAAATTTACATACTTCTGCAGGGTCATTGTCATTAAGCCATACCCATCAATAGTCCAAGAGGTTATAAGATAACGATGAATACAATCTAAAAAGCCGGTCAATGGCAAGTCGGACTCGCACACCGAGGTTTCCGTACCACAACAAAATGAACTAGCCCGACTTACATTTGACCGAATTTTATTATTTGTTATTTTTATAGAGTTTACATTATAATTTGCGTTAAGTTTAAAACTTGTGTGCATTAGATATCGTTCACATGGGCGTTTGAAAAAGCGTTGTGTTAGAAGCGCCAGGAGTTTTCTTTACAGCTTTACTTTACAAACTGACTAAAAACTCCAGACGTATAAATATCGCCCTCGTGCGATGCAAACACACGCAAGAAAAATCATAAGGTCTATATTTAAAACGTTACAAGTAACATTTGTAGAAAATAATGCAAAAAACAGAAATAATTAGTTTTTTATATTTTTTAATATTTAAAAAAAAATCTTTCACATTCTGTGAAAATCTCATGAAACTACCTACTTTGGTCTAAAAAATAGAACCCGTTAAATGTTAGACGGACGGACAGACAGAAATACAGCGTAGGCTTAGTAATAGGGCTTGGCACAATAAAAATAAGTAACAAAGCCATAGACGATCTCAAACTTACCTCTACCGTCACCACAGTAAGAGTAACATTAGGGGGTGGATCTCTTTTATAAGCAGCCGGGTCCGTTATCACTAGACCTTCGCTTGGAGTCCAATGACCAGCCAAAACTGCTCCTCCATTTTCTCCACCTGAAAGCCTCATCAGCTGAAGGTTGAAGTTAGTTCTAACACCGTTTTTGAATTCTAATGGTCCTGTTAAGCCGTAAGCTTTGACCTGGAAGTATATTAAAATTTAAATTTAAAAACATTTTTATTCAGCCAGTAAAAAATATAATGAAAACTTTGTTATAATTAACAAAAGTGTTACTTTTAAAATTTTTAAACACGGTTAATTAACCAATCAATGAGCCTACAGCAGGCCGTTATTGGACCTATGTTCCACGCTGCCACACCTGTTCCTCCACCTTTCTCATCAAGCTACTGGCTACCTTTTCAGGTCATCAGTTCACCTAGGCTAGATCGTGACTCACGCGAAGCTTACTGATCCGTGGTCACCACTCTGATTTGTGTACCGCAACAGCCAGCAGTTGAATATGACCTATTCTCGTTTTAGTTAAGTCCATATACTGGTGTCTATTTCGGTGTACCTACTAAATTAAAACCCCTTTAAATTCAAAATTTATTAAATTAAAAAAATTATAGCAGCGTGTCCTCTGGGATAAATGAAAAAAAAACTAAAACATTATATAAAAGAAAGTGTTAATAAATAAACTTATAAGAGCACTAATATATTAAAAAGGATATATTCTGGCGTTTCCTTCCTTCTTCCCTTACCTCGTTTATATTTTCAAAGAGTCTCTTTCCGTGCGTCCACAAAGATCCTGCCTCGCAAGAAACATTGGTGACGTTCAGGTGCTTAGTGGCTGCTACCGCCATCACAACTACTAGGACTGCATCGTATTGGAGTGCCGGTTCGGTCTGCAACATTTTTAACCAGTTGCCAATCTTTACCTACACAGAGACGTGTGACTTGTGACATCCCAAATTGGGTCTTGAAATCTGGCACGGAGGTGCCTTAAGTAATGTGAGGTTCTACTAACAAAGAAAGGATTTTGAGGAATTCATAAAGGACTAAAATAAGGGGTGGTTGAAGTTTTATGTGGTCATTTTTTAACTTTAACCCATGAAAATAAGAATTTGACCTTTTGCTTGAAAATAAAAAATGATGTGTTTCACCAATTTTCGTAAATTATTTGCAAAGGGGTAAAAGGGGGCTATGGCAATCTGATTACCCACTTTTCTGAATCAAACCATAACAATAGGTAGGTCAAAAGACTTTCAGTTACAAAAAAGGAATGATGTGTTAATAATCATCCCTTAAAAGTATAACACCGTGGGGAAGCAGCTCGTAGAATGATAAATACCATTTTATTGGTACTGAGTAATACCCGTAACCAAAATCTTACCTCAATATGTCCCCCTCGCAAAATAGATGCTCCAATGGAATGAAACTTTTCCATAACTTGAAGGGCGTCTTTAACTTTGTCTGAGTCCCGGTCGACGAGCCGCCACCCGGACATATTGACCCGGTTGTAGTAGAAATCTTCCAGGTCAAATAATTCCATATCCTGGAAAATATAAAAAGAAATATAAACTAGAAATGGACTGGAAACTAAAATTAATTATTTTTAATTTAAATCTGTTTTCAAAATGGTTTCTTTACATAAAGAGAATACTTATACACTAGGTCTATCCTGCAGTTTCCTTCGCGAAGTGAGCATTTACCCATAGGAACTCTAAGAATATTAGAATAGTAAATTATTAACTAAGGGATAAAAGGCACCCACTTCTGACAAGATATTTTGTCGCTCGAATGACGTGAGATTGCCAATAGTTCGAGTGTGACATGATACTTTCACCCGAATTAAACTCTACTTTTCATTTGGATATGAGAAAAGTAAACACAAGCCAAATATATAAAAAAAAGGTTTTGGTAGCTGCCATAGATACATATGATATCATAGCAAAATGAAGCAGGTTTTTGGGTATATTTGATACAACGAAGAATGAAGAATCATGTCAGTACCTACGCTACTGGCTAGACCGAGTAGAAGAAGAAGAGGAAAGAAGAAAAATATTTATTTTAGAGCATTACAGTAAACAGTAAACGTAGTAAGTACGAAATTAATCTTTAACAGATATTTCATACTGAGGTCATTTTGCATCGGGACCCAGAAAGTTTGATTTTCGAAACTATAGTTTTAAGTATGCAATGCAACATTTTATTGAACGTAGTAAAAAAAATATATTTCAATTCAAAACATTATTCGAATTAAAACAAAATATAGTTTTAGGTAATAAAAACAAAAAAAAACTAAACTCACTAATAATACTCAGTACCAATAAATTGCTTTCTATTACTTAAAAACACCTAAAATCATCAAAAAACACAAATATATGTAAAAGTTACAGCCAATTTTTTGTCAAAAATAACACAATAAACTACTTAATTCATCATACTTACAAATGAAGTAAAAATATAGTGATAGTTTTCATTATTCATCTGCAACTGAAGAATCTGAAAAAGGACAATAAATGTAACTAAAAAACCAGTATAAGGAATACTATTTTAATTTAGCGTTATCAATCATTAAGATACCTCAGCAATGTGTTCTACTAACGAAATAAACTGATAAATATTTAAAGCCCTAATCTAAAGACCCTACTTTTATATTGACTTTTTGTTTTGTTTATTATTTGTTAAGGAATCCGCTATAATGAGACATATTCTTTGAAAATTATTGCCTTATAACTATTACAGTTACAAAAAATAATTGCCCATTGTAGGCGGACAGATAGACAGTTATTAGATTAAATTGACCTTTGAGGAACGGAAACCTATAACGAGGAATATTTTGCGGGTAATTTAAAAATATTATCTGTGAAAGTGTAACTAATCCTTCTAGTACCCACAGCTCTGGCCAGCTGCCCCAACTGCTGAGGGTCAGTGTCGACAATGATGTGGGAGACCTGCTGTGCCTTCAGCTGTCCTAAACCCGTCCTGTACTCCCTGGAATCTGCACACCGGACGGCGTACATGTCTCGGCCGTCTCTTGCTATGTTTAGGACGTTGAGTTCTCCTGAAAAAAATATATGTAATATAAATCTGCACGACCAAGTGGAACAAGTAGTAAAACGTTAGCTTGTCATATCAAAGGTCGCAGGTTCGATTTCCGGCAAAAACAAAAGTCTTAATATAGTACGTAGTAGTCAAGTTTATTTTAATACTTAGAAATTCATTATTCTACAACATACCATAGCCATAATCCTCGTATATAACGCCCATTCTGCTCCAATTGAGGTAGGCAGTGAGGTCCACAAACGCTCTGTTGATCATCTCTCGGGAAGGAAACATGTTAATTGTGAACGTGTCTGTATCATTGTTTACTGAAAAAAAAATATTTATTAAAAAAATTTAACTAACTTCAAAAACGACTAAAAAGTAAAAAATATGGCGCTAAAGCTGACATTTTTTTTTTTACACCACTAAGGTGGCAAACAAGCCTACGATCCGCCTGATGGTAAGCGGTCACCGTAGCCTATGGACGCTTGCAACACCAGGGGCATCACTCGCGCCGACCCTTCAGAAATCTAATAACTTCTTTTTTGAAGAACCCCATACTGTAGTCCTTAGAGAAAACCTTGGCAGGGAGCTCATTCCACAACCCAAGGGTTCGCGGGAGGAAGTTTCTCTGAAACCGCACTGTTCGCGACCATTTTGGTTCCAAAGTGTGAGAATGAATTCCCTGTCGATGGCCAGCGGTGCGATGGTAGAAAGTAGCCGTGGGCATCATTTCGAACAATTCCTCAGAACACAATCCATTGTACAAGCGGTAGAACACACACAGGGAGGCAAATTCTCTCCTCAGACTTAAGGGCTCGATACCGCAAGTGAGTTTGGGATCGTCGACAATTCTCACAGCCCGTCGTTGAACCGAGTCAAAAGGGCCAAGCTGGTATCCGGGTGCACCCGCCCAGAGATGGCAGCAGTACTCCATATGGGGCCGGACTTGCGACTTGTAAAGTAGCAACCTTTGCCCCGACGTGAAGTACTGCTTCGCTCTGTTGAGTACACCAAGTTTTTTGGACGCCAGCTTTACCTTGTCTAGCAAATGATCTCGGAACTGAACATCGCTGGAGATGTCAACGCCAAGGATCCCAATGCTCTTAGAGATGGAGAGGGGAGTGTTCTGGAATTGTGGGACTACAGTGAATGGGGTTTTCTTGGTGAACGCGCAGACTTGTGTCTTTGAAGGGTTGAATCGGACCAAGTTTTCCCGCCCCCAGTCAGAGATCTTGGACAGACCGATCTCGATTTGAGACACAAGTTCTTCACGCTTTTCCTCCACAACGGAACGTGGGATGCTTGCACGGCCCGTGTAATAAGCGTCTCCAGTACTGTCATCTGCATAGCAATGTATGTTGTTGATGTCCAACATATCATTGATGTGCAGTAGAAACAGCGTAGGAGACAGCACAGAGCCTTGCGGGACACCAGCATTAATGTCCATGCTATCAGAGCAACTACCGTCAACTACGGCTCGTATGCTTCTGCCGGACAAAAAGCTAGCCACCCATTTGCACAAACCCTCGGGCACTCCGTAAGAAGGCAACTTCGATAGAAGACCCCGGTGCCAGACCCGATCGAACGCCTTCGCTATGTCTAGGCTACATGCCAATGCCTCCCCCTGACTCTCAATGGCTAGTGCCCATCGGTGTGTGAGATACACTAGAAGGTCACCAGTTGAGCGACCGTGGCGAAAGCCATATTGACGGTCACTGATCAGGTCGTGTTTTTCTAGGTATCTCAAAAGACTATGACAGATGATTTAAAAACGTGTTTTTTAGCCTCAGATGCCAAAAGACCATTTTTACTGCAAATATTTTGCATTCGACTTCAAATCGACAAAAACACGTCGTTTAATGATCTGTAATAATGTCAATTTTATAGGATTTTTTAAGTCCTTAGTTTTTAGTCGCTTTTTGAAGTTGTTTTAATTTATTCTTGTTAAAACTCCATTTTATATTAATATTTTCAAAGAATAAGTATATTACGATTCTGCTCTGGTCTTTAGTGTTGCCATTTATGAGTATTATTCTAAAACTGCAGACTTACTACTTATTTGACATATATAAACCCACCTAAATTTATATGCACTTTATCAGAAACAGTGTCCCGGCGATGTGCTCACCTCCTGTCACATATGACTGAAATGGTTAGTTAAAAGAAACTGTTCCCGACATTTTTATTAGTATTACTAGTTAGCCCTTTTAAACCGACTTTAAAAAAAAAAGAGGAGGTTCTCAATTCGTCGGAATCTTTTTTTTTTTATGTATGTCACCCGATTTCTCGAAGACACCTGGACCGATTCGAGATATTCTTTTTTTATTTAAACGGTTATACTTTTCAGGTGGTCCCATATTATTATAGTGAATTTAAAACTAAAACTTTTGGAGAAAAAAAAATAATGAATGTTAATTTCGAACTGGTGAAATGCCTTTTATGTTGATGATTGTATAAAACTTTGGTTACGAGTATGAATGTTTGACGTGTACACAAGAAAAAAAAGCAATTCGTCACTGAAAAGAAAAAAAGTTTAAACTTTTTAACAAAACAAACAACCGGCTTCAAAAAGATGCACCATTTTCCAACTGCAATTCAGATCAGATTTTGGAAATTAGTAATTATTTTTACCTTTTTGAAGCTTGTTTTTTTTTTGAAAAAAATTATTTATTGATTAAAATCATGGACATACACAATGTGCATAGATGGATAAAGTGTTTATGTTAAAATTGGTTTACGGACTTAATAACAAGACATCCTCTATCCCTATCGATAGTCTGCTTAAATGCTAATTCAAGAATAAACAATACATTAATTAATAAAGTGGGATATAGTGATATACAAATAATTAAAATTCAATTTTTTCAACTTACCATGCTCTGACCAGTAGGGTACTTGAGTGATATGGGGTACATGTAGTGAGTGACACATAGCTGCAAGCGTTGAACCAAGCAACGGACCAGTTCCACTGAACAACGCTACTGCCCCTGACTTCACCTGCGTGCACGCTGTAATTAAAAATGCATCAAAATTTTAGCCCAAGAGTAATAATTGTCAAATTTTATTATACGAGAAGAGTTCAAAGTATGTCGGTATGGATATGAAAGAAAAGGCAGAAAATCTGAAATAATTTTTAAAGTTTTAAAAGTAGGTTTCAATTCAAAACGTTAAAAAATATTTTCATCCTTCTCTGAAAAATTATCGTTTATTGGGCCTTGGGCTCTTCATCGACGGAAAATCGCTTTCCACGAATCTTTATTTTAAACAAAAAATTGTCACTAGCACTGGGCCAGCAGCGTGGCCTCCTTTCTCCAGGCCACATACATTAGAAACTCACAACGGCTGTTGGCACGTCCATATCGAATTTGCTTACAGTTATTCCTGCAGAAACATTCAAATTTTACGAGGAAAAAGTAGTAAGTGTCTTACTCCATCCCTTTGTCTTTCTCTGTGCCAAATTTCAGCTCAATTGAATACTCTGTTGCGACGTGAATAAAGGACAAACAAACTAAGAAACTCACTTTTGCATTTATAATATTAGTATGGATTAACTATTACTATTATTTTTAGTAGGAAGCTATCTTCTTCAAAATCAAATATAAATCATTATTATCTATATTCACAACGATCTTAAATATTCATTTTCATTCATGTATAATAAGAAACAAACGTTCGCACAATTTGAATATCCAAAGCCACAAAACCCCCTTTATTCAAACCAACGAATGAGAGCTCAAAGGGGAATATGAAATATGATGAATTATTCAGTTGGAATCGAATGAAAACGCTTGGGAATGTTCTATAAATGTTTCCAGGAGTTGTGTTTATATTTTATAGGAAAACGGAAGGATTTGTAAAAATAAAAAATTGGAAATGGGTCAAATTTATAAAATGAATTACTGTAATATTGTAAAACAAAGCTATGTTGCCCTAGGCGTTGTATGTTACATAATTTGTTGTAATAACTTGAAACGTGTAATAATAAAGGTTGTAAAAATTTAAATTTTTTTAATATATTACATATTGACTCCCTCGCAGCCTTGCGAGCCTCGCACTTGGTAGTGTGACGGACTGCCGTGCAGAGGGTGTGGGTTTTATTCCCGCACTGGAAAAACATTTATGTGATAAAAATTTGTGTTGGCCTTGAGTCTGGGTGTACTTAGGTATGATATGTATGGATAAACAAAAAAAAAGTCACATATATGTATTTGTATCCGTTGTCTGGTACCCATAACACAAGCTTTGCTTACATTGAGGCTAGACGGCGCTGTGTGTAATGTCCGAAAATATTTATTTATTATTTATTTATATTGTAACTATAATCAGAATATAGTCCAATTAACAATCTTTATTATATTATATGGCAACTCTTCAACATTTACGATATTTTTTCCCTGTTCTTACGTAATGATGTAACAAACCAACATACGAGCAGACAAATAATGTTACTAACCTCCCTTTTTGTTCCTTTTTCTTAAATTATATAAGACTTGTTGTTTAAGTTTATCTTAAATATTGTCTATGTACAGACGGCAGCGTAGGCAAGTATATATTATAGCAAATAAGGACTGTAAAAGACAGACGCAATGACCAACATGAAAATAATAAATACTTATGTTAAACCACAGAATCCAAAAATATAACGTAGTATTTTTTTTATAAAATCCTTTAACGACATATATTTTATACATAAGGGAAATAAAATAACCGTGTTATATCGGAAACGGTTGGACGTAAATAGCCGGAAACGCAAGATGGCTACCGGAAGTGCTGTATTCAAGGACCCTTAGCTAGGTCCTACTAAGTGCACAACCGCCATTATTCTTGCTTACACGGTTAGGGTCGGTGCAATTGACTTAATCTAAGTATGTGACCTGTTTAGTATTAAGAGTTACTACATAGTATGTGTCAACATTTTGCTATTGTATTGTTTGGAATACAAGGACTAGGTTACATAATTATACATGCATTGTTTATATTTTTGTAGTGAATATATATAAATAGCATCATTCGAATGTAAAATTCTTATTGAAATATTTTACGTTTGATTTGTGGCTTTATCAGTCAACATCAGAAATCTGTATATATAAAGGAAGAAACTGACGGACTGACTGATTCAATGAGATATCAACAGACAGCTGGCTCTAGAAACTTGAAAGTTGGCATGTGAGTGTCTTACTTAACGTAAGGCTTCACTAAGAAAGGAAAATACTTTCATCCTCTAAAAGGGTAAAATTGGGGTCGGAAGTTTGTATGAAAATCCGTCAATTTTGAAGCTAAATGCATAAAAATTAGTATTTGGTCTTTTAAGAATAAAGATTGACGTGTTTCACCATTTTTGAAAATTATTTCCCCAGGAGGCAAAACTTGTATGTTTGATTCTAATATTTTTGGAGGTAAGACCATAAATAGTTAAAAGCTTTGTTTTTACAAAATTTCATGCGGACAGAGTTGCGGAAAAATGCTATAGCACGGACGCGAAGCAGAAAGAATTTAGTTCAATGACCGGTCACTATATGTCTCTGGTGGGCGCGCATATTTATTTGCCGTCGCGCTCGCACAGATGCAATGACCGCTGTCATCAGAAATTACTACTATTTTGACCACTAAGCAGGCTAAAAAGTTAATGTACAAAATTCTTCGTGCTTTGCGTCCGTGATATAGTAAGATAGATAAGTAAATAAACTGATAATAGACCAATATGTATGTATATGTATGTATATGACAATTTCACAAACATATCAACGAATCTACACTAAAATTATATGTAGGTTATATTTCTAAGTTTGGATGAAGCAGGTAATCTCCAAAACTACTCATCCTATTTTAAATATTTTCATATCAATATTAAGCCATTATTTAGACTTCCAAGATGGACATAGGATGAATATTGGAAATCCCATGGCGATAACCAAATTCTGCGCGGGCGAATACGCAGCACACAGATTATAATATAATACTATACTTGTAGTACAGATCAAGGAATTAAATATCATCCATACAAATACGTTGTCGAAAAACAAATTATGAAGAAGTTTCAAATATAAAAGATACACACACACATCTACGTCCGACTTTATTTGCCGATATCCGATATGCTACTTATAAAAAGACTACTTTTTTTCACAAACAAAAGAAGCTCTCTAACATAATATTATGTTTCAGATACTTACTTGAAAAACAAAAATAATTATTTCTTGCGGTATTACTTTTTGATTGAAGTTTTGATATTTATAGTTCATAAACAAGAAGGTGTAGGCGTTATTTAATACGAAACTAGTTTTTACCAGCGACTGCTTTTACTGTTGTGAATAGTTCATGATCAAGAAAGTGTAGGCATTATTTTATACGAAACTAGTTTTTACCTGCGACTTCTTTTACGTGGGTTTTACTCGTACACATACTGACAAGAGAACAAATTTACCGATAAAAATATGTGCCAAACCTCACATTGTAATATTTAAGCGTACGGTGAGTTATATAAAACACCTTACAGTAGAATCGATGCAAAGATAGCAGAATTATAAGGCTGTAGCATACGGAAGGACAAGACAGACATAACGAAAATATAAGCGTTTCGTTTTTACCTTATTTTATCTCTCTACGATGACAGGTGCTGATAATAAAAAGGCCGCATCTTTTTTCAAAGTGTTCATACATGTATAAAAGCATTGATGCAAATAGCAAAAAAAATGTGCCAGAAGCATAGCTAGTGGAAGTATTTGGGCTCTGCTTACCCCTTTAGGAAACAGGCGAAAATATATGTGTGTAGTCGATGAAGTCGCAGGCAAATCTAGTTTCTAATATTTTTGTTTATTAATATATGCCACTTCTAACATATAAATATTAAAATATATATTAGGAACAGAAAAAAAACAAGTAAACAAAGTTATGAACAAAACTATGTTTTATATGAGAAGTATCACTACAAATTCAATCGGATATCTATGAATGACACTTTTTATTTAATAAATCCGTTTCATTTTCTTATATAATATATATACAACGTCTGGAAACACCTATAGAACATTCCTAAGCGTTTTTATTCGATTCCAACTGAATAATTCATCATATTTCATATTCCCCTTTCAATTCTCAATCCTCAATTTGAATAAAAAAGGTTTTTTATGGCGCTGTATATTCAAATGTGCGAACTTTTGTTCGTTATTATAAATGAATAATTATAAACGTAAATGATTATTGTAAACATAATTATTGTTGCTATTTACTGTTATAGATAGAACTTTAACGCTTACTTCCAAAATCTAATTCATCTTATTGTGATTTTTATTTATTAGTTTATGCTGACCTACCCAAAAACCCTCGGAGCTGCAGGTGTACATTTCCTATACCAGCTGTCAAACAAAATACCTCAAAACGCCAAACCTGGTGCATGGAAAAGGGTGTTTAGGTACCGTTCTATAAAAACAAAGACGACATAAGATACTATGGTAACTACCGGGCAAAAAAGCTGATATACACAGTTTCAAAATATTGGAACGTGTGCTATATGAAAGAATACCACTGTTAACAATCATCACAGAAAATCAGTGTGGATTTGTACCGGAAAAACAATAGACGCAAACCATGCCATCCGTATCCTTATGGAGTCGTTAAGAGCCAGAAAGCAAGATCTCCACATGGTGTTTATAGATCTAAATAAAATCTTGTAAAAAAGCATTCCATTGCATTTCAATGCCGTTAATCTGGCATGCGCTGAGGTCCCAAGAAATCCCTGAATACTACATCCAATTGATAGCACATTTATAAAAAGGCGCCATCTTTAAAGTACGATGCCCTTGCAGCATTTAGTGAGGAGTTTAAGGTTAGAGTTGAGGTTCAGGATCGACACTCAGCCCTTTGCTTTTTAATCTGGCGATAAACTATCTGACAGCTGAGATACAGCAACCGGCGCCCTAGAACATTCTTTACGCAGACGACGTGGTACTAATTGACGAGAACTTAATTTACAAGCCAAGCTAGAAGAGTGGAAGTCAGCTTTAGAAGGAGCGAGACTTAGGATCAGAAAATAAAAGATGGAACACATGCACTTCAACTTCTCAGCTCGTAACAAACGATAAATGTTTATTGTGTAAACATTGAAAACCATACATTAAAAACTATGGATTGCTTCGAATATCTTGTTGATAAATATGCAGCGACGGCTCCATACACGCGGACATCATGCACCTGACATGAAAATGAAGAGACCTGACGGGTGTGCTTTGCGCCCATAAAATGCCAATACGTGTCAGGGGCAAAGTTTATTAAATCGCAGTAAGGCCCGCTATGACCTACAGAGCAGAATGTTGGCCTATTAAAAAGCAGTAGTGTGCTCTGATGGGCAGCAGGGATTTCAGTGTTGGATAAAGTCCCGAACATCAATACCCGAGGAAGCTTTAAATTAATATCAATAGCGGAAAAGTTGACTGAAATGCAATTGCGATGGTTTGGCCACGTAATACGTAGACCTGAAGAACATGATCAAAAAGTGCTAGAATTAAATACGGATGTCCGATTGACATGAATGTCTGTCATCAAAAAATATTTAGAGAAAGATAACATAGATCCGTTGACAACACAGAGACGACAACTGTGGAGAAGGTTGGTTAGGAGAACCGATCATAAGAAGAAGAGTATATGCTCGCCTACAATACATGTAGGTTACTAATACATTTTATTCAAAGTTCAAGGTTTATATCACTGTTACATATTTTGAAGGGGTTTTTACGATGATTAGTTGAAGGTTTGAACACCCGATGTTTCGATGCTGTTACAATAACCATGATCACGGTATTACCGGCGTATTTACTAGTTTAAACCATGAATGTGAATATATTATATGTATCATGTATCTACTGGCTTTCTGTTTTAGTTCAGTTATGTCACTACGGAACTATTAGGACAACCATGCCTGACTCATTGAAAAATAGAAACAAGAGAGATCCAATTAACTGGAATAAAAAAATTACTACCAAAAAAACTGAATAATTTTATCACAAAACTGTATAAAATCTTATAAAAAAAGATTTCCATCTATAGTAATAAAATTTTGATGGCAGAATTATACAGATGTGGCATGCATGGGGATCGACATGATGATACTATATAGATTACGTTTTTGACCCTTAAAAATTGGTTTGAAGGCCGAAAAAAAATAACTACAAATTAGACGCTCAATAATCCCCTGGTTCAATTGAACGAGAAAAGGTAAAACTAGTTTGAACTAAATTGGGTTCATAATAATATAATAATCCTGGATCTAAATATTGCGATAAACATTCAGAGTGAAGCAATTGCCTTAGCGTTGCTACCTAGGATTAAAGTCGACAGTTGTAATATAGCATGTGACTGTAACTAAACTTATTTTTGCTCAATGGAAGTCTTCTTCACGGAAATGTATTATTATACATGTTCGAGAAGAAGTTATGTATAACACAATGCATCTCTTTAACACGTTGAACAGCCTACCGACGACAAGACGTCATGTAAGGTCTGATATAAAGTCTCGTTAACTATTTTCTTAGCAAAAGCCACATTGATTGTCCTAGTGCGGTTCCGACTACGGATGGGAAATTTCGAGTATATGAAAACGCCACGTACGGCCACACTGCTGCACCTGGCGTTTTCATATATTCGACACTTGACTCACCCTCTTTGTTGCGAACGCGCTAGGTCTTGTACTGTGACTTATACACTAGTTATTTACAAGTGGGACACACAAACGCCCTCTCTACGCCCTACTGGCAAGTTATAGCACCCTATGAATCAAAGCGTTCGTGTACCCCGCTGCGTTTCTATTTCCGCCTCTCCCTACAGCTAAATAGCGTTGACTTCCGCTCTACACAGACTGTAATACGTTGTCAAAATTCCCGAGCTGGCTTGCTGTTAATACAAACAAGTTCAAACACAATCATCAGAATACCGGTTTTGGTCCCAGGTCTCATTCCGAGCTTCTAAGAGAAATTTCGCCTTTCTAGCCGGGTACTCGACACAAGCAACGCCATGCCATCAGATTTTCTTACTTGGAAGCGACTCCCAAAATTAAGAAAAACCTTACCTAATTTTTGTACTTAAATATAGTATAATTTCTAGTTTTTAAAACCAATTTGTTGTACTTAATAATAATGTTTCATATGATGAACATGAAGAAATAAGAAGATAATCTGATCATAGAATAATGAAAAAATTAAAATATGAATTATATAAATATAATTAGTTATAAAAACTTTTGGCAACATGCAATAAAATAAAATAAAATAAAATAAAAGCGGTATCAAGAATTAACAACGGTTTCAAACTTAAGTATGAACATAATCTGCTGAATTCGTTTATAATGGCGAGTTGAGTAGTCAAAAAAAATTTTAAACGATATTTATATAGGTTGCAATGGTTGTCAAAATGATTAAATAGTAGATTGTATTACAAAGAAGCAAATTCGTATTTTTTTTTTATTAAGGGCGCAATTTTGAATTCAGAAAATAGTAAAGGATTCTAAAATAGAAACCCGAGCATAGCGCGAGATTCTATATTAGCATCCTGAGTGAAGTGAGTGTTTCCATATACGTCGCCCGAGCAAAAGATATTTTGTGTGAGTGATACTTTTCATCCCCCTCTGAAATGAAAAAAAGGCACTTTTAGACACAACTAAAAAATTATAATTAACGTTTAAATTAAAAGAGCTTATTAAAAATATATTCTTTCATTTGAAACATTTCGACAATTTAAAATATTTTATTTAATATACTGTGTTAGAAAGAGTAGAGAACAAGGACGCAGTTCGCATTCTTTTTTTATTAGACATTTATAACTTCGGGAGCGGGAGCAAACAAGCACTTTGCTCCCGCCTAATAGGGAACCAATCAACGTTTTTCGAATAAATACGATTAAAATACATTTGATTTCTTTATCGAGAAGGTAATTTAAAATTATTTTGAGATAGTTTTTTTTTTAAGTTTTTAAAATAAAAAAAAAATTATAAAGTTAAATAGTATCCGAGATATATTTAGAACCAACATTAATCATGGCCCGACACGCTCTTGACCGGTTTTATTTACATTTGCAGTTTGTCGCAGTACAGCACGCTCTTACATTTTGCTTTAGACTGAATAACTTCTTACTTATATTTCATGTTCCCCTTTGAATTATTGGTTTCAATAAAATGCTGTTTGTTGTTTCAGTCACGTATCATTTACGTTTTGTATCGAATTTATGTGAACATTAAGGTTATATTGTTATTGTTAGCAATGGACAATTTATATTTTTAATTCACTGTTGATTGTATTAAAAACATACTATTTTACTTTTCAGATTTATTTCTTAAAAAAACTCCTGTTTTCTTAAATTTATCTATCCTTATATCAATATGTTTTAATTGTAAGGATTTATAGATATATAATTAAAAAACAACACATCAATATATACTACGTAAAAGAAATAAAAACTGTTCGTTTGTCTGTTTTTAGCGTATTATGTAAAAAGTACTTCATAGTATTTTTTTATTGTTCAATAACTTAAAATGCACAATAGGTAGCTGTAAAGTTTTATCACGATTGATATGATCGCTAAAAAAATTTTTTAAAGAAAACTCCGGGACCAACCTGTTTCCTTTCATCTTTATGTCTGTCGGATTCAATGTGAAATGCCCTTAAATGTAATGCCACTTTTATGCACGAGATAAACAAGATATTTTCCTAGCATAAACAAGATTGAGGTGTGAAGAAGGAATTTTACCTAGTACTTGCTTTCTCATATATTTAGATAGATTTTGCATTTGTAATCAATGTTTTTGTCTCAGATTCATCCTACAACCTTCTTTGATGCAGTTTAGGTGTCTATTATTGTATTTTAGGTGTGTTTTGTTCACTGCTTCAAAGCGTTTAATGTCATAATCCTGCCAAGTGAAAAAGACATAAATTCTGTAGAAAACAGTACAATTCCTGGTTATTTATCTTTGGTAGGATTACCGCATTATGTACATTATGTCAGTCAACAAAACGCCACTTTTGTTGTTGCCAATGAATTAACGGACTTCAACTTTGATGAAAACATGAGAACGTTTTACAAGGGTTAGGGAACTTTAGCCTCAAACTTACTTGCTATTCGTGTCATGATCCTGACCCTCCACACAAAACTAAAGTCGTGACAATTGTCAAAGTTGTATCACAGTATCGATTTAGTAAAACTCAAAAACTATTTCATTAAGGTGGTTCTTAATGATATCAAGTATTTAAGTTTTAAAAGTAGCCTAACACTTTAGGTGGAGGTCAAAATCACCCAATAAGCGTACAACGAAAAAGAAAATGCTTATTTGTAATCAAAGAAAACCCAGAATATTTCATTTTCTCAGAAAAAAACATCGATTTATTAGAAAAACTGCAAGATGTTTTTTTATACATACAACACGGAAATAATCGATATAAAAAAAAGAAATAGAATACTATAATAATATAATGAATGAATGATTTTTTTTTTTTTCATTTAAACTTTCTGCACAAACTAATGCTGAATGAAAGCGTCGTCGTCTGCCGTCAGCTGACGGTGGGTGTTACTTCTAACTCTGGGTTAACGTCATTTAGTCAGGGAATGTCAATACATACACTAAAATAGCTTTTGCCCAGGGCTTCACCATGACACTTGACGTCTTAATCAGTACATCAGTTTAAGCATGAAGAGGTAACAGATGGACAGAGCTGCTTTCGCATTTATAATATTTATATATGGATAAAAATTAAAATATTTATTTTAACACTTCTTTTCGAAGATAAGGTGGATAACAATCTCTTGGTTGTAATGTTGCTGATAAAAAAAGAAGGAAAATGCGAGTTTTTACCTATTTGTAAATAGAGAATATGATGGCTGCTTAATACTTGTGAAATTATGGTTTTGTTATATCAGAAAAACTTTAACTTCTTATACCCAAAAAATCTTGTTTCTGAAAATAAATAATACGTGTAATATATACTAAACTAATTTATAAATTTATTTAATGTTTTTTGCAAAAGAAAAGAAGACAGATGAGGCCGAGTGGTTATAGTGTCTGCTTCACATGCTGAAGGTTCTAGTTTGGCGTTTGCCGATGAAACTTTGTATTTTGTGCTTAGAAAAAAGGTCAAGACAAAAATAAGGTGTTTGTTTTGTAATAGTGCGGTTAAAAATTTTTTTCGGAACAGCGTATGAATTCTTCTATAGACCATTCCGACGCATGAAAACCAATTGATCCCAACTGAATAATTCATCATATTTCATGTTCCCCTTTCATTCATATCAACAATCCGGGTTTGAATAAAGCAATTTCTGTAGCTACATGCATATTCGCCTTGACGTGAATCCGGATAAGCTCTGTACAAGTATGTCATAGCTATTAGACGCCCAACTACAGGATCACAGATTTAGGCCATATGGTCCACCACGCTGGCCTAGCCACGTGGCTTTTGATATTTAAGTTGGTAGGTATATAAGAATCTATACATTATTTTGTGTGACACGGCAAATATAAAATAAGTTGAATCTATCTGAAAAATTGATATTTTCAGCTTCCATACATTTAGTATGGCGATATAGCACTCATCACATGATACCTAATACTTTTAGGTTTAGAAATAGTCGAGTGAAGTCACTTAGCGTTTCCATCCTGTATATGTTTGTATATAATAATAGCAACAAATACCAGACAAAACGGTATTTAAGTTTAAGGAGGCGAAAAAACATTTCTAAATATTTTTAATTTCTTACAATTACGTTTTGCTTTGGAGACAAGGAATCCAAAAGAATGTCCTGTGAAGTTTAATAAAAATGCGAATAAAGGCTCCACGGCCAGTTCAAAGTAAAGTATGGACTGTAAACCTTAGGCATTATGAAAAACTTATTGCTTTTAAAAACTTTTAGTCTCAAATCAAAAATGTAGCCGAGAGTTCAGTAAACTAAATCCATATCCATATATTATATATATATACATATACATACATACATATATTACAAAAGGGGAAAGTAAGTCTGTCTGTCTGTACCTACCTACACCTCTTCACGCTGAAATCACTGTACCGATTAAGATGAAATTTGGCATAAAGATAGTTTGAGTCCCGGGAAAGGGCTACTTGAAAACGTCAAGTGTGAGTCGATTTTTTTCCTATAATTGAGGAGTCGTGTTGAAACCCCACACCGATAACCAAATTTAGGGCGGATGAAACCGCAGGCAAAAGCTAGTAACATATATATTATGCTAATAAAAATAATACGTTGAGGTTCAAATGTAATTTTTTTTAGTCTTCATGAAATCATAAATTATTCCATGTATTATTATTTTCCATGTTAATTTTTTTTTAAAAGAACTGTTATTAATTCGATACTTAATTTTTTGACCAGTTTTCTCGGTAGTAAAAAAATATTTTGTATTTTTTTATAAACTGCTCAAAATAACTCGTACAAAATATATGTCAAGGTGAGTTTGGTTAAAAAACGTACCAACAATAAATCAGACAAAAAGGTATTCAGAAGGAAAAATATTTTTTTACGGGAGAGACATAATGAATATAAAACCGGATATTACGATAAATTCTGACCGGTAGATTTTCGGATATTGCGCCAATTTCTTTGAAGGCTTTGAATAATTTACATTCTAAAAGTATTCTTTTAAGAATAATTTATATAATAGAACTTTCAGTCAATTTCTGAAACGGCACGTCTGTCTGTTGGATGGAACTAATTTTTTTGATTCGTGTTCTGCTCTATGGCTCTTTCGGCTCTATTGGTAGTAGAGACATGCACAGAACAAGATTAGGTGTTTCTATGTATGATACATATGTATGTATGTTTAATAAAAAAACAAACTTTGCTTTGTTTTAAGATTGCAGTTAGCACTGTGTGTAAAACCTAGGAATATTTAAGTTATAAAAACGTGGAAAAGAGTATGTGAAAGTAGTTTGAGCATGTTGAGAGGATAAATAAAGCATTAAGCAAAAGATGTTTGCTAGGATCCTATCAGGTGGAAATCTTGATCTCTGTCTTCTTCTACGGGAAACAAACGTAAATTTAGGAATGTATTATTTACTGGTCTACGTCAGCAAGAAGCTAGCTATTGCAATTATTATTTAGATTTACAAGGTAGCTTACTTATATACGTAAATCGATATGTATATATAAAAGAGTTAGAAATACACATATGTTAATAGATAGGACCTATTTGTTTTAAGTAAAAAACGAACAGTCCATAAATTAAATAGCTTTAAAAACTTTAAATAGAATACCAAGAAGTCGAACCGACACAAACCTTTTATTTTTATTTTTTGTATTTTTGATTAAGGATTATATATTAATTCAAGGATCATGCACAGTTTGCGCTTGTTATGCGGTAAAACTTAAAACAATTAAAAAAGGCAAAAAAACATTTTCATTTTTAAAAAAATGGTTTCCCCTTTGTACAGTACATGTACAGTCTGGAACAAATATATTTCGTCATAATGTATATTGTTTAATGATCTTTAGGATACTTCATAATACAAAATTTAGCTTTTGGTCCCTACTCGATGTATCAACAGTGAGATTCCCTAATTGTAGTAAACTTATCCGGATATTAAAAATATTCTCAGAAGAGAATTACCGCGCTTTGTTTTCGCTGAAGTATCCTCAATTTTAATAATGGTCGCCGTGTTGAAATACTTTCTAGTCTGACGTTAAGCTAGATTAATTCATTTTAGAAAAAGAATTTGCTTTTACAAATTTGAATTTCAATAAAAGATGTTACTAAGGAACGTGAAGATTTTGTGAATAAGGATTATTTTCATTAACGCAAGATCAAATTCTGAGTTACCTTATCCAATTTTCGCCTAACATTTTCAATCACATTTCTGCAAAAACAAAATATGCATTTGTTTAAATATTATGTAGTGTAAATTTGCAGCTTCTTAGAGTTTAAAAAATGTTGTCCCAGTCGTTGTTTTTCTCCACTACAGAGGTAGGTGCAGGCCTCTGCTCAGGGAAAAGAGGCTAAGGTCATAGTTCACGGCGACATGTTTTTGAAAAATCATCCCCTGGTGAAATGATGTAAATTTGAATTTACGACCTAAGGCCTTATACCCATTTTTATTCAACTATCTTCAAAAATAACTGATTTCTCTACAAACTTCCAACCCCCATTTTACCCCCCATAAGTGAATGTGAATTTTGTTAAATCGCTTCTTAGTGCTCACCTACGTTAAAACAGAAACCTCAACCAATTTCGAGACTCTAGACTCAGATGTACCCAAAGATACCATGAATATATTTTGTTGTTTTAGTACAGGGATCAAATTGGAAACAGTCTCAAGCTATTCGAACTCAGGAATTCGAGACCACTGTGTATGGAAGTCTGACTTACCTCTCGAAACCCGTGAATGTACTTGCACACATTTTTCTCTCGAATTTCAGAGTCCAGAATAGCTTGAGACTTCCCAATAAGGTAACAGGACCTTAATTGAATGCTGTTGTACCTACTATAAGTGCGTTGATAAAATTGCATTTTTGGAAATTTCTTTCTCTAAGAGCTTATCTTATGCATAATAATAATAAACTTAAAAACTTCCTCAAAAAAAGATGTCTCATAGAAGATATTTTATATTTATGATGTTAACCTTAGATTGCTAAACACTTATAAAAAGCCATACGACATCGAAATAATTCAACAATTAATATAAAAATCACAAACTTTAATTGATTTAGAACTACTTACATTGCTTTAGCTTTAGTTATAATAAAATAATGATATTAATATGTCTTTGTTTATTTAACACAATTTGAATACGTATGTTGTTGTGCACCGTACAAATGACTTTTTTGCATTTCATGTAAAAGTTTGTTTTAATTTTTTTTGACTTACGAGTATAAAGACACAAGGCACATTATTTTCGGAAATTTGGTTTTTAGATAGGTGCTGCTTTAGGAACAGGTATCAGCCGTAATCAGAAACAAACATATTATACATACACTAACCTTAGCTCAAAAGTTACGCAAACACTAAATTTTCGTATATATTACGACATCCTTGCTATATAACTATACAGAATCTGGACACATTAGGAAAGTATGTCGCAGAGAAGTGATGAAATTAGGGATTTGATCAAATCTCTAAGAGAATTAATCAAATCTCGGAAAATTATAAAATGGTCAAGCCTTTTTATTATTTCCCTAAAGAATTTCAGTTATTTGATCAAATCACTAGCACGGTATAGTGAAATGTTGAAATAGGTAACCGTCTTTATCATTTCTCTAAAGCAACTCAGTGTTTTGATCAAATACCTAGCAAGGTTTACTAAAATGACAGAATTGACGCCGCGCTGCGCCGCCGCTGCCGCACGTAGGCTGCGACTTGCTATTTGCTTGTGCGGTGCTAGTGTTACCGGCGTTTATTCCTCACCGTCCAACTGAACGGCTCAACTAGTTGAGCCGTCGGGAATGGAGAGCGTTTTTATTTTTTCATGGTACAATTACTAATAATATGAGAAAATATTAATTTAAAGAATAACAATTAACTGTAAATGGAATCGTCGATGGCCCAGATGTATCCAGCCAGTGATTTCAATCAACGTGGCCAAGTCGATTTTCAGTCGACCTCTAATAGAGGGTTCAAATGGCTATTACATTACGAGGACCACGTAACCAAATTTACTTTACTTTAAACATGTGGATTGTCCTAACATACCTACTACAAAGTGAAAACGGTCAAGAGTTAACTGCTGCCATAATACAGGAGTTAAAAAATCTGTGGCCATCGTGCAAGATTGTGAATTTTCAAAAAAACCCAGCTTTACTAAACATTGTACAAACATACTATAAACAAGTTGCTACCTGCGTCCGGCAGCGGCGCGGCATCATTTTTTATCATTTCACTTAACCGCGGGGATTTGATGAAATAACTGAACTTTTTCAGGTAAATGATAACACCGCTTGACCATATTATCATTCCCCGAGATTTGATCAATTTTCTTAGAGATTTGATAAAATCCCTAATTTCATCATTTCCCTGCGATAAGTATATTATGAAGCAGGAGACGCGGGCACAACGTGGACTTTGATTTTTCTAGGAATAGTGATTTGCCGTCTAATATTTACGATAGTTTAATAATCTAATCTAAATCTTATCTAGGGTTAGTAAAATCGGTGTATTTAAATGCTAAATAAAAATCTGCAAATTGTGATTTCAAAGTTAAACTAAATTCAAGGAAACTTCGGCAACGAAAAATCTTTTCAAAGAGCTTAATTTTGCATTACCTAAAAACATAAACACAACGTATGGATTCTTCTATAGAAATATCCTGAGCGCTTTCATTTGATTCCAGCTGAATAATTTATCATATTTCATGTTCTGTTTTTCATTTCTCAATACTGTGTTTGAATAAAAGTATTCTTGTAGCAGAAATATAACAACATAATATGTGTACCTATATTTTAACGTGTATTATTAAATTGTAGCAATTTTTTTTAATATTTTTCATGGAAGGAGCTGTTTGCTGTTTGTCAAATGAAGCCAATTCAGAGACCTGATAGGTGGCTTGGAAACTCTGACAGTAGAGTGGCCACTAGTTTGACAACCTCTGCCAACCGAGTTCGACTTAAACTTGGCCAGTTCTTTTTATATTTTATTAAACTTTGATTGGCCATATACTAACTTACTAATTACAAATATTTGTAAATGTATATATAAATATATTTTTGAAGTGAAAACTTCTTTAGCGGCGTTGTGCACTTTTTTTGGTATGGGTAAAAAATGATGAACTCGCGTCAGGTCACGTGTCCTGATCGTGAAAATTCGTAAGACGGATGGAGCGTAGACAGTTGGCGCGGCGTAGGAGAGGGAGTATCCCCCTCTTTTTCTACGGCGCGGTGAAAATGTATGCCTGCGCCTGCTGTTTCGTTTAGGCGGCGCAGGGCGCTTGCGCGAATGGTCGCGGCAGTTTATGTTACAGCGTGCTACGAGCATCCATGGATGGTGACAGCTGATGGCTCAACCGTCTGTGTAGTGGCCATACTGCAATCAAATTCGTGTATATAAAGTGTTTAAAATATGGAAATTGAACAAAGTGCATCTTTGTCTTTGTAAAATACGGAAACCGTAATGCCACGCCTATTATAATTTTTATTTTTAGTATTCGCGATTATGAGTAGTACAGGGAGGTTGGATATGGAATTTTAATTCTATGACAGATTGCGATGTCAAATATACTACGTCAAAAAAGTAAATAAACAAACATTATTATTTTTTGACAATGTCAAAGACATGTCTTGTGACATTTTTGAGTGTTAAGCGCGAATCGTGTGTAAAGGTTTTCACTTCTGCCGGCACTCCCGGAGTGCAACCTTTTTTTTTTTTTTGGAAATTACACACAGCGCCGTTTTGCCCCAAAGTAAGCAAAGCTTGTGTCATGGGTACCGGAAAACGGATACAAATACTTAAAAATTACTTTTTTTTGTTAATATATACATATCATACATAAATACACCCAGACTCAAGACAAACACAAATGTTTGTCCAGTGCGGGAATCGAACCCACACCCTCTGCACAGCAGCTGGCCACACTATCAACTAGGCTGTGAGGGAGTCAAATATATGTATATATCTGTTACCAAACCGATACTGTTACACAAATATAAGACAATTCAGTAGGTATTCCAGTTTACGGTACAGGTTCTGTACACGGCAGGAATATCAAGTAGGGTTGGGTCAAAGTTTGCTAACCTCTATACACCTGTACATTGTCTGTATTGTTTTTTTTTTCACTTAATTGTATAAATACGAAAAGAGAAGGTATGGTAAAAATTCAAAACATGTGACTCAGCGTACATTTGTCCAAAATGACTTAGTAAATAATGGGTAATAAAAAAACATTTAATGATTACGTTTGTGACTTGTAAACATTTACACAAAGACATTGCGTAAATATTATATTAGGAGGTATAAATAAATCACTTTTATTCAGACATGCGCGGAAATATGTTATAAGTTTTGGAAAAAGAACTCGCGAAGTTCCTACCGTATTTCTACGCACACAGCGAGACCAAACTCATTGCTGGAGCGTTGTTAAAATTCGGAATAAAAAAACGCGCGAGCAATGTTGTATGGAAATTCATTGCAAATTTTCTTGGATTTTTTTGGATTACCACTGTGATTATATACCTCAGCCATTTCGCCTCCCTCGTATCATTAAAGTCGTCGTCGTCGGCTTGGCTTTCCAACTTGTTACTGCCAATGCCGAACATGTTCACGGTAGGACCGCAAACGTCGAAAAAGGTAAATATACCGTCGAATATACTAGTAGTAAACTGACGCAATTACGACCCGTAATCTACAATCTTTAAAATAAATAAACATGTAAAAAAGCGTAGGCACACAAAGAGTACTTGGCTTGGGAGGGAACTATCTGATGTAGACAGTGTTGCCAACTTGTTTCTTTTCAACTCAAATTTGGGAAGTTAGAAATAATTAGGCTGTCGAAAACCGCAAATATATATATATATATATAATCATTCACACAAATTACGGGCGGGAGGAATTTCTATCAAACATTATACTAATAGGAGTTCCTACCTAGGTGTCTTCTCGTTTAATTTTTCAAGATTTTAATTACATGCCTTTTTAGTGAGTAGTTACAAATGTCTATAAATGTGGTAAATTTTAGCCTCACAGTATTATCACTCACTGCAAACACAAAAACTCTTTTCATCAAAAATTCACAAAAGAACATGAAATATGATAAATTTTTCAACCGGAATCAAAATTAGGACACATTTTTCCCAGAGAAAAAACTATAAATTTCCTAAAAACGTTTTTGTTAATAATATTTGTGTTAATAGGTAGTGTTTCCACACTGAATCCAAAAATAAATTTATAAATATGTTGAAAGATTTTTTTGGTTCAGATGTTATTGGTTCTTATACAAGCATATCTTCAGAAAAAGGAGGCTTTGGCCACAGACCACGACGCTGGACTTTATTTTACAGTTCGCCTTAGTTCTCATTCACCGTATAAGAGGCAAGAGATTGCCTCATCACCTGTCACGCAGGACTAAAATGTTTGTTAAAAAGAGGCTTCATTACCTATTAATTAAGATGTAAATGTGTATCTCCAGGCAGTACCTTCGTCTGGAGATTAAAAACGTGGAGATATAATTTAATAAAAATTTGTATCTTTTAAAACACTTTTACACAATATTGGCATCCCCAGAAAAAAAATAAAAATCTAAAAAACTTTAACCGGACAGACTTTCTTCTTTGTATCAGAAACCTTTTGAACCAACCAACATTGACATGGAAAAAATGAGTTTTATCGGCTTACCTTTCTTATAAGTTCTGAAACTATCTGAAGCCGATGTGTACTGTATGTCGTACACTAAAGTACTTTCTGGTAGTAGAATTCTTTCTTTATTTATTCTGTACACTGCATATTTGAACGCCTTCTCAGCGTTGCCCCCTCTCGATTCCTCCGTGAAAATAGCTCCTGTGGACAAATAACATTTTATTTACATATAAAAAGGTCTTACTTTTATCTTGAAAATGTAAAGAAATTTTGTATTGGAATTTAGGAATGTATTTTTCGAAATTTTATGTTAGGAAGGTATTTGATATAAATAATTCATTTCTATTTTGTAACCATTGACTTCAGTGCGTTGGTAAGATTTTGTATAGTTTATTATATGGTGTATTTTTTTAGGTTCTAAATTATGAGGTTGAATGCCCTGTCGATGGCATAAATTATACACTGCGAGCGGTGCGATGGTAGTAGCTATGGGCATAATTTCGTACAATTCGATTCAAAACACATCCCATTATACGGAGAAGTAGAACATACAAAGGGAGCCAAACTCTCTCCTCAAACTTAAGGGTTCGATACGGCTTGTGAGTTCGGGATCGTCAACGATTCTTTTTTACAATTTTAAACAAACCTGTATAGATGCTTACATAAGACATCTTGTACATATTTTTTTTAGAATTGATGCCAAGCGGGCGTTAATTGATTAAGTGAGGTGATTTTGGCTATTTTTGTCGACCCCTATACATAACCTTGACCGCAGTTAGATAAACAGTTTAGAGACGAACAAAAAAATAAAAATAATCAAAAATATGTAGAAAAAATGTGTTATTTTTTTTATTTTATTTTAGTTTCGACAAATCTATAACATAATAAATAAAATAAATAAAAAGTTAAAACCAGTTTTGTGACGTCTATGCTACAATGCCAATTGAAAAGAGCTTATCCATATATGTATAAGCTTCTTGCACAAGGTCGTGACTTCAAGTTATATAATCTGTCCAAACGCCTAACAAAATTTACTATCCTTTAAAAAGAGACGAAGCAAACCTGTGAACTTTTTTTTCTTTCTATCAACATTCACCATTTTCTTTCTTCATGTTTAAAACAATTAAGAAAAAAAACATGAGTCAAAAACTTCTTTTATGTCACACTTTTGCAACCATTTTTTCGCATTCTCGCACTTCTCTATGTCTATTGTGTGCCCTCAAGCCAGCGCCATTCACCCCACATGTTGCTGTAGGGGAAGGCACTTACCTATATATTAATGACGAGTGACATTGACATCCAACTAACAAAATTTGGCCGTATAATGATTGAGACAGAGTTTTAGTTGCAACCTAAGGTTGGACCGTTTTGTTTCTATAACAATCATGTTAACGCGAAATAGATGGAAATTATAAAACTTTTATTCGTATAATGATCAAATACACGTCATGTAACTTCATCTGTCACGTCAAATTGTAAAATATCATTGACGTAACATTTATACGGATGCTTTGATGTTAAAAGCGGAGTTTAAGGTAGGACCTAAATTTTTAATAAACTGGACTGAAATTTGGACTTAAATTGAAATTCAAAAATTGTCATCATTATATAAGACTAATCATGTTTTTGTCTGCCATGTTTGTAAGTGAATTTTATTTACAAGTTAAATTCGGTGTTAGTAACTCTTAGTATTTACTTTTCTATTGTGAAATTAATTTCTTGACGATTGTATATTAATTCTTCACAATTTTGAATGCCCCCTTCTAATTATCGTACAATGATATTATTATATTATTACTTTTTATGAATTTAATTTAATTTTACATTATTGCTATGTAATGTAGTGATGATAACCATTATACGATATTTTATATCTGTATGCCATATTATACAACTTTAATATGTTTTTTATCCGCCATTTTCAGAGTACCGTTAAAGAAGCAAAAATCCGTAGCCCAAAAAATATCGGTACAACCATTAAATAATCAAATCAAAATGTTTATAACAACAACTTATAAGACCTTTGCAAAATATATAAGTTATTTTATTATTATTAATCTGAATATTCGTCTTTTAAATATTGTATAAAAGTCGTGTAAGCATCGTCAAAAGTTCTTATACGAAACGTGTATATGACAAAACGTTATGCAGGAGAAAAAAATATTACCGTCATATGATTAACATGTCGTAATCTATCTATAGTTTTATATAAGAAATAATTACGACCTGTATCCGTTCATCTTGTAAGAGTCGTTTAACTGACAAAAGTCTTAACATGGTCGTAATGATGACCATGAACACGATTTTCATATATTTTTCGTTTAAACGGCAAACAGTTATAAAAAGGTTCCATATAGGTCACCGCTGCGACTTTTATGAGATGATTATATAATGTGATTGTGTAAATGTTTTCTGGACTGAATTAAATGACTAAATTATTATACAACTACACGTTTGTATAAAATGCTATAACACAATTCCTTGAAATTTGAAATACTACTAGCTAACCTCTATACAACCAAAAATTATTTAGTCTCTATATTGTATATTATATAGTTGGGCAGCGTTCAGTGTGACCACAAGCCACTCCATTCGCGCCACATGTTGGCACTACAAGTAGCGTGATACTAATATATGTTAATAACGGATACAGTGTGGCGTCAGCTCTCATTGTGGCCACAAGGCAGTGCCACTAGCGTCAGATCTTGCTGTACAAATGGTATAGTACTTACCTTTGTCAATGACGGGTGACAGGGCGGCGGCAGCATTCAGTGTGACCGCAAGCCAGTGCCATTCGCGGCACATGTTGCTGTACAAGTGGAGTGGCACTTACCTATTTTGACGACGGATAGCAGAGCGACGTCAGAATTCAATGTGACCACAAGCCCGTTGCACTTGTGCCACATGTTGCTGAATAATATGTATATATTCAGATTGGAATGTAACCTGTGAAAACTGTGGCATGCGCGGACGCCCGCCAGCTGTAGCGTCGCGTCGGCAAACTTGTGACATATTTTGACTAATTGTTATGAGTGATTTTACAAATAAATGACTACTAAAAATTTTAATTTTTTTGATAACTCCACATTACACTCTAGAACTGTTCATTTCGAAAAAGTTCTGTTCGTCTTTACATTCGCGTTTTAAATACTGTGGTATGATATGACACACTAACCTATTTTAATGACGGGCGACAGAGCGGCGACAGCATTTAGTGTGACTACAAGCCAGCGCCACTCGCGCCACATGATGCCGCCACATCACCAGCTCAGACACTTACGTGCCCCGTCAGGATCCTGAAAAAAGACATATACAATTAGTATCTACTAAATTTATAAGCAATTAGCAAACATTTTTGCTAATCTATTCATACATCTATTAAACGTAGAATTTTGAAATATAAATGATAGATAATAAGAAATTTTTAGATTATGAATTTTGAAGACTGATGCTGTGTGTAACCTTATGGTATTGATTAATTGTAGGTGACAGAGTTTTAAGGGGCTTTATAGCTTGTTCAGTAAACTAACGATTATAATAATTGATGCTATGAACAGGAATTTAAAAGAAACCTAGCAAAATAGCAGAGAGTCAGAGAAGAAGTAGTAATGATTTAAAAACTATACTACAGAAAAGAAGTGGAGATTAATAGAACGTTGAAGAAAATTATTTTTTCTCAAACATGCTACGATATGCGACCATATCTTGCACTAGCTTCTTTGGGATAAATCGTACTGGCAGTACAGTGTCAGACAGCGACCCGCAATGTTTTAGCTTGAGCGGTGAAATATAAAATTTGAAAATGGAACAAACTTTTCTAAACCCGTACATTGATAACTAAACAGATAACTCATAAAGTTTTATTTAAATTTCGGACTGGCACGACAAAATCATGCTCCATTAAATAAATTAAAATTAGTAAAAATATTTATCGACATTTGAACGCAGCGAATTGGCGGCAAAATTACCTTAACTATTTTTATTATTGTCAATACAGTTGTCAATATAATTAGTTTTTTTTACACGCATGTTTAAGAAAAGCACTTTAGAAGCCTTGGCCCCAACTGAGCATAATCGAAATTTGTGATGCGTGCCTCGGCGACGCTTCGGCCCGCATACTCACGATCGGCCGGTTAGGCTGCGTTTGCGGGCCGCGGCAGTAATGTACTATAAGCGCAATTAGGATAAAAAATTATTAATAATAACTGGGCTTATTGAAATACACTACACTCTTTAATTAGACCCAGACTTAAATAAAACATACAACATGAAATGTAGAATATATAAGATAACAATTTTCAAACGTACGTAATATACGCAACTAAGACCTTGGCCACGAATGGCGATTACAACGCGTACAGTGAGTCCAGCGTGAGTCCAGCTTGACTTTCAATGCTGCGCACCGCCCTAATATCTCGACTACGCGCGAACGAACAAGCGAATCCTGCGCGACTTTCAAGGCCGTGTGTCGTTAGTATCAACACGCGCGTCAAGCGCTTCTCGTAGACTTAACCTTCGTTATACGCGCGAACTGAATCTCGGCATAATTGCCATTCGTGATAACTGATAACGGTCTAAAAAGACATTTTTTTATTGCACCTATGTTATACTTTCCATTATTTTTATCCTAAAGTCTCTTTTGTTAATGGCAACCCTAATGAATTCCAAGCCTGTAGCATGAGTATAATTGACCAGACAACTTTTATTTTAAGTTGTTTTTTAAATAAGATAAACTTAGATTTATTAGTTTTATAGCAGCCCTAATTAAATAAACTAAAAATCATAGCAAAAATTGTTAGAGAATGTTTTAATTTCTAACAAGGTAACTTTTTAATATGTTATTCTTTCATTTAATTTTATCTTGAAAACTTAAAAATATAGAATAAAAAAAAAATTTTTGGTATTTATGGTAACCTTAAATTAGATAAATGTTAAACTGGTAAGAGCATGTCAGGCCAGCCTTAGTGGAGGGTTCCATGCCTGTTATAGTACTTCTGCTACATAGCCTCTGGTGCCCCAGTAGCCGTAACATCAGCGAGCAGCGACATCCGGTGTCCTTTAACCGTAAAATATGACTAAGAAATTGCACTTGCACTGAAATAAGCTCGGTAAAATAATAAACCACATCGAAATAAGCTTAAGCATTGTCAAGAAGCGCACCCAGTACAGCGCCCTCTGGTGGTCTACAACCGTAAAACATTACAAACAATCTGGTTTAAGTTGATACCTATGTAACACAAATAGTTTCCTATTAAACGACACCCCATTTAAAGGGGTAAAAAAATAATTGAATTTATTTGATACATTACACAAATATAAGAATAACTAAAATTAAACTAAGTAACTATATACACAAATAGGTTACATACCTAAGTTAAAGATATAAAAATCCTAACAGGACTGCTAACTTTAAACGTTAGGGTCTCTGAATAAAATCCGAGATACGGACGGACAGACATGGGAAAATTATAAGGGTTTTCCATTTTTAATATGGAACCCAAAAACTAATCAATATATAAACAGCCCCAAGCGCAAAGACAGTTGGAGCATGTTCAAAACTACATAAGTAGAAAACTTTTGTATTTGTTTTTTCCCATTTGTTTTTCTTCTTGCCGAGTGTTATGTTGAACTCTGAGTAATTTTTTCTTTCGAGATTATTATTAACTACATTATTATTGTTATACTTTGTAAACTTCCTAGTTGAGTCGATTCTAGTAAGATATATAGTGTTCTAGGGACAGTGTTGCAATGATAATACCCCCTTAGGGCATTAGGGGTGATTTTCCAAATACACCGTAACACGTGCATAGTTTTGTCTATTAAAAATATTGTATATCCCACACAAATTATCCCTTATTGCACTCTCTGAGGAATGAAATTGGGGCAGCAAAGGTGAGACATGTCATTCTTATTCTTGAAATATACTGTATGTAGACTATCCTCACCAGGATTTATCATAGTGTGTTTAAAGATATCATTCCTATATCTTCACCTCAATGAAACTTTTTTATAGCTAATATCAGTATAAAATGTAAGGTATATTGATATGTAAATATTTATAAAGTTACATAATCTTCGTCACATCCGACAATTCCATTAAACGTAAAACATTAATGTGGGAAGGCACATTACATGGCAGCTTTTCTGAGCGACACGATGAATGTTTGTAATGCGCCCCTTTTCTCTAATGTGGGGTACATTACATAACTAAAGCGCCTTTTCCACCAACAATACATATATATAGTAATGTAAAATTAGAATTTGAAGTTGCAATTAATGAACGTAATTTAGATCTCAAGAAAGTTTTGGTATCCGGAAACTGATTGCAGTCAATTAATAAAGTTTATGTACGGTTCAAAAGTTCTTACTATGTAAAACAAAAGTTGTAATGGGGAATATTCTCAAATCACTGCCCTTTCCTTTTCTATGAATTTCTATGAATTCTTATCGAATCTCAATTCGATGTTCGTTGAAATATACAACCATTATCCTAAAAAAGTTTCTAGAGATTTTTGCATTTTGCATTATTGATAACAGACATAATTTGATCGAGATACGTTTGACGTGGTCCTTCTGTTGCCTTTTTCTTTAACGTGTCTCATACACCCACGTATAACACTATAGCTTAACTGAACATTAAAGTCATACGACACCATAGACATATAACATATATTTATATATAGTATATATCAATGCACGACACATACCTGCCTATGAAAGTGTCCTTTGGAACCAGGTGCAAATAAAAAAAAAAAATTCATCGACAACAAACCACACTAAAAAGGAAAAGATAACCTTTCCAGCAAATAGAACACAGCTAAGTCAGAAACACTGAGTAAGACAGAAGCAGTGAGGTAGCGATGAGCTCACCACCACGCAGGACTGAGGTGGCTAGTAAAAAGAGGCTAGCGTTATAATGTGGGTATATGTCTAGCCACTGGTTACTTACTTCTGGGAAGAAGATGAAGGATTCCATACAATTTTAGCAAAGATAGGAGGCAAATTTTTACTGGCAGCTAAGAGAAGTAACCACTACGCTCAAATTTTCAGCTGCTTAACTTTTTTTTTTTACCTTTTAGTTTTTTTCCTAATGTTTAGTTGATACTCAGATATATTTCAGTAGGTAATGAATGAACTTTATTTAAATTTGGTTACTGTCAAGTTAGAACCACATTGCGTAATCTTATCCGCTCCACGTGATCTATCAACACTCGGGACCAAACCATGATATCAATTTGGTCAAATCGAATGCAGTTTTAATTATCCAAACCAGTGTAGTCCTAACCGAGAAATAATTGGAAATACCTAAATAAGAAATATACATGTTGAACAACAACTTTCTCCTCTTTTTAAATCGGGTTACCTACAAAACACAATCAAATCAAAAAGTTATACTCGAAAATATTTTTATTAAGCGCACAATTCAGGGTTTTTAAAAAAGTCGACCGAAATATATGATACGTCTAGTGCATGAGGACCCAGGTATCTAATAGCTAACCTTATTCTCAATACTCTCTTTTCCACAATATTATTTCTTCCTCCATGTTCATTATTCTATGCCCAACTTTCAACTGCATACATCAGTGTTGAAACCAAAACACTCTCGTGAACGGCCAAATCGAGCCAACGAGCGTTTTCAAACAACTTCTGACTACCTATAAAGGTGTGTAACGCCCTTATTACTTGATTCCTATATTCAGACTTAATATTGAAAGAGGTCTAAATATAGAAATTCACAGTACAGTTTGTACAAAATGCAAAGCGACAGTTAATTTCTGTGTAACGTTGGTGCATTGAATTTAAACACAATCGCGTTTTACTTAAAAAAAATCCCTAAATAAATTGCTACTTTCAGATGACTAACCAAAAAAATTGTAAATAGATATATCACTTATATCTGAATAAATCAATACCCCGTGATTATTTGGAGATGGCTAAGAGCCACATTCAAAATATTGTGTAAAACCATTCTTAGAAGTTTTTTTTTGAAAATGGATATTTTTGTGCGATTGGGTTAATGTTAATGAGTAACAATAGAAAGATAATAAAGAGAACCGTCTATTCTCTTACAGTGCTTTTTATTAATTTATTCTTATTGCACACTATATAAAATATAATTCGCAAACTGAGGACCTAATACCTAAAGACATTCTCTACTAGAGGGTGTCATAATACGAGTGCACTATTTAAATATTGTGATTTGTTTTTACCATCATAGGTGACAGCACCTATCACCCTCGGCGCAGCAAATGGCAGCAAGTGGTCTCGCCACGCAATTGTAAAATACAATAATGGTAATAAAGTCCAAAATATTTTTTAGATGTTTCATAAACAAAATGTTTTCACACACGTGTTATATGAATAGTCAATGTGACGGAGCATGTTTTTGACATGGTTTCCAATCCTAGATATATAAGAAGAATGTGCCCGCTACCCCTTTTGGATGTTGTACTTAGAATATCAATGATCTTATCAAAAGAAGAACGCGCTATCATTGTGAAAACCCATTACAAAAAGGGGAAAGTTATGCTGAGACCACTCGTAAACTTTTAGAAATTTCGGTGAGAAGAGAAGAAGAATTCGATAAGGGGTCAAAACATGTGATACCTTCAATGGTATCAGATTAGTCAACGTCTTGAAACCATTACTGCTGTAAAATTCACAAAGCACTACGCTGCGAAACTTTCACCCGTACAAGATTCAACTTTAACTAGCAGTCCATACCAAGCGCCGCCACCCTATCAGCAGAGCTGCGGAGTTCACTCCGATATTTTAATCCATACTTAATCGGAACATGTCTTCTTTACAATGCAATAAAAATATCACAACTGACTCAAAAAATACTTGATTTTATCTTAAAATGAAATAGTGAACTCTTATTGATTGAGCAACCTTCAAATAACCATTGGTAAAGAAACGGTTAGTAAGTGATGCCAAGTGTTATACGGATAACTTAAAATAAATAAATTGTCTCTTACAAGCACAGCCAGTGCACGTACAAACTATTCGTTTCAAACGCGACCAAACTTGTCAACATCTGTTTAAAACAGAAGGATTTTAGCATTAAATTGTAGATTTCAGTGTGACATTTTAGCTTCAGAAACATAGAAGGTCAGGGGAGAACTGTGCTCGGAGGACGAGACGTTCCTTGTATATCGGGTAATTTTATGAAACATAAATCTTTAACAAATGCACATTATGCGGCGTCTTCTTCCCGAAGTAACACAGAAAATATATTTGTAATGTGCCCCTTATAGCTGTTATGTACCCCTTACGTTACTAAAGTCCCCAATCTAAAGTGCCCCCATAACAACATAAATTGCTCACTTTTTTTTGAAATACGCATAAAACAGCCGTTACTGTTTTTAACTCGATCGTAACTTCTTTAAATATATATTTATCTTGTATTGATAGTGAAATAAGTAATGCAAATTCTGGCCCCGAAGTAGGTGAAGAGGAATTAGGAGGAAATATAATACTTAAGATCTTTAACCAATGTGTCCTATCTGTCATGAACTACGCAGTGTTGCTAGACCAACGGAAATATCCGGAGATCGATGGATTTTAGGCCTTGCCTAAGAACATACGAAAATGAATGACAAATCCACGGAATTTTGGACTTTATCTAGATTTTTACCAAAATGTATAAAACATAAGGCGGAGTGTAATCATTCTGCGTATAGCAAAAAAACACAACTTTATTTTAAACTTATTGTAACTGTGATCATTAAGTAAAGTCAGTATCCAAACCTTGGTATACTTGGACAGCGTTTCATCGCGCATGGTTTTGCTTTATAATTTTATTACTTTATGTCCTATCAAACTGACTAAACTAGCAGAGATGCTGCAAGGGCACAGGCGCCTTCTTAGAGAAAGGAAGCTTAGGCCATATTCCACCACACTCGCCCACTTGACTGTCAGAATTTTCAAGCTACTCATAACGCCTCTAACTTGTCTTATCGACTGCTCTTACACAACAGCCTAGACCGACAGTTTAACGTGCCCTCCGAAGTACGGGGCTCAGAAAAATGTGCTACTAGAGATGACCTCCAACTCATTACTGGACCCTTTCGACGTTGCTTAACTTCCTTCGCATATCGTTTCCGACAGGCGAATATTAGAATTAATGAACGGATGAATGGATATAAGAGACGAGTCTCAAACCTTAATTAGATCACGTACTGACTTACGTAAAAGACTTGCTGCAATATTAATTTGTTCTGACAGTGTAATATTACAAAGATATAACATGGACCAGCATGGAAGTAATAGGTAATGAAATCAAAACTACGTGACAGAAATGAGTTCGTTTTATTGCGTAGGTATTCGACGTGCCCTGCAGTTCCATTCGCAGATAAAACTTTTTCCGTGGGAAAACTTGATCGAACTGAAACTAAACAACTGATATTCAAACAATGTGTGTGTTGCAGAAAAGAAGCTATTTGCGGAATTAAAAACTGGTCTTACAGACAGGCTTTAAAGATAAATTTAAGAAAAGAATAATTATAAAAATATATCTACTTATCTGCATCAACATAATAATTTTACAAAAAAACATATGGACACATAAGAAAAAACAAAAGGCGGTCTTATCGCTTTAAAGCAATCTCTTCCGCACGACCGCTATATTTAAGAATATGATTGTTTTAAACAATTAGCGATATTCATAGATCGTGATACACAAATTGACACAAACTTACTCTTACCCACACAAGGCTTACGAAAATAGCTAAAGCTTTATATTTATATAAATATGTATTTTTGGACATTACACACAGCTCCGTCTGGTCCCAAACCATGTATTATAAGCAAAACTTGTGCTATGGATACCAGGCAACGTATACAAATACATATGAATACTTTATTTTAATACATACCTACATACTCGTTCTATACATAGAAAACACCCAGTCTCAAGACAAAACAAATAAAAAACTGGTTGCCTGTAAAGTCGGTATACGGGCGAAAGTTTTACGTGACAATGATTTTATGTCTGTCTCTCTCGCTCTTAGGCGGGCGCGTGCCTCTCACTCGCTCTCATTGTGAGCGCATAACGTGAGCGGAGCGTAACGCAGTTTCTTGAAGTGTCACCCGGCAAACCAATTTAAAAGACGTTGTCACGTCAAAAATATTTTGGTAGCAAGCCGCAAGAAGAAAATGTGTTTTTTTACAATAGAATCCCTGCTGAAAGTGTATAATTTTAAATTAAAATAAGTTTAAAACAATTTTAACGCAGATACTTGTCAAAAAAGCTTATCATACAATTAATAACTTTCTTGATGATAAAAGATATATTATAAGATAATTGTAATAAGAGTTGTAGAGTTTCTTATCGCCATAACGCCATTTTAGTTTCGAAACGGTATAGTAACTAGTAACTTTTAGTTTATTGACTTTAAAAAAGTTACCTATATGATATCCTATTTTGTGAGATAGCATTCATTCGTTCAAAAAAGTTATCTTTGACCTTTTCTGTATCTTCTGCTCTCACTGTATGTACTAAGAATTAAGTCTATTGTATGCTCCGTTACAACGTTTCTATATATAAACAATTAAACAGCTTTTACAGCTAACACAAATAAATTTAATAAATTTTAACTTAAAGGAAAACTCTCCTTATGCCCAGTGAATCTTTGAATTCTAGAAACGGTTGGATAATTTGATTGTTTCTACAAAGCTGTTGAGATTAAAAGTTTTATTGCTATAAAAGCTCCAATCACTTTCAAAATTTTATTACAATTTTACAAGCTTTTATTTATTTTTACCTGCCCCGTGTTTTTAATCAAACTTTTAAGTTAAATTTGACCCACTTCCCGGTGTTCGATTCAGTTGAAATTTGCATTCACACGTAAATTTAAGTAGTACATACATCACACTATGTTAATTTTATATAATATAATACTAGATTTGTCCAGTGGCTTCGCCCACCCTAAATTCGGTTATCGGCGTGGAACTCCTTAATGATACTAATGAAGTTTGCCATAGCAAGATATGACTGTAGCTATAGTTCTTTTAGGCTCAGTTATAGTTATTTCCGCGGGCACTTTTAAATTTTTTAGGATAAAATAACCTATGTCCTATTCCAGGACTTAACCTATGCCAAGTTTCATCCCGATTTGTCCAGACAAACTTCACATTTATAATATTAGTATGTTATATTGTACTATTAGAGTTAAATAAATATGTAAATCGAATGACAAATATAATGATGACAGGACCTTTGTAACGAAACGACGCTACCGCATCCAGTTAAGGCTTGTTTGATTTGTCTTGACAAGTACTCTGGTCTTAAATGACAACCAGGGTTTTACTTGTTTGTTGATAGTTATTATCTAAAGATTGAACCCACAAGCGAAACGAGTGGTTCAAAAATTAAATCCTGAGCAAAGCGAAAAATTCTTAAAGGGAAAAAACCCAAAAAAAAATCCAGCCGTGCGAAACACACCATTTTTTATCTCAATATAGCGATATATAACGATATTTTCCACGCAGATTTAATCAGATTTTAAACGACAAAGTAAGCCTTTCCGAGCCAATGAGATGAAAAAAATCAAATTATTTTTGAGTCTTAAAAAAAAGGTTTCAGATTTGATTTTTTCTCTATTTTTTTGTGTTTTTTTTTATTTATTTTTTAGTTTTCATATATTTGTTGCAAACACTCATAAAATATAATGAGAAAACAGTAAAAGTTTACAATAAAGAAAAATAGTGCCAAAAATTACAATAAGTTGATAACAATAAGCTAGCAATGAATTAAATACTAATACCAAATATAAAACAAATAAATTAATATTTATAACCTAATTAAACAGCATCCTTCAAAGATAATATAATCTCCCAAAAAGCATCCCAAAGACTCCTTGTTTTTTCTCGATAACAACATTAAATCTACTTCTTTACGTAAAACGTGGTAAAAACTACTTCAAACATGTCTCTTACAAAGATCCGAACATGTTCACAGTGTTGAACAGCAAAAAAGGCTTTCCTTTTTTTACACATTATCCGTAATTACAGTCCTTCACTTAGCTACTTTTGCAGAAGCTTTTTCTTTAGACTTTTCCACTATTTTGTGAAAAAAAAAAGAATTACGGTTGAAGGCAATGTAAGTGGAAGATAATGGAAAGGAGAAGAGGGTTCGTTATTTGACGTGTATTTTTTATGTATCAAACTACTGTTGGTTACTTCGAGACCCGATTTTTTTTACTAGTGATCTAATGGCGTCTATAGATACTTAACAGACTTCAAAAAAGGAGTACTTATAAAGGTAAATGGCAAAAATGGAGCCCTGCAGTTTCGTCATGTTCGTCCCATCGCCCATATGTGTGTACGTACAGCCTTATATTTCTTATAATTTTACAATAAGGTGTGTTGTGTAAACTGCTATATAGTTCTAAAATAAAACTCATCAATAAAAACTTAAGAGTAGCTCTCCATAAATTGACCTGGGAGTCAAATTCTTAATATGATTATATTTAATAAACTTTAAATTTCCGCTAAAATAGTTGTCAAGCCGTGAGCAAATGGGACTCTTAACAATAAAATTCCATACTCCCATCACGCACTTCCTCGTCACTGTGAGTCCATTAAGTCAAGGCCTGTCTGACTTACATTCCGACATTTTGCCATGTCATGACAATTAATAAAGCTAGGCTCTTTTGGAAACTTCTGGAATGCTTCTGAAATTTAGCATACCAATGTGGCAAAGGCACATTTGTCTGGATTTAGTGAATAAATGAAGCCTAAATAGCTTTTACAAGAATTTAGAAACGATAATCGTATTTTACGTACCTATGTCTGAAAAAACACGCTCTAAATTTGGGTTTACGTAGAAAGAAAATGATTGCGGATATTTGAACTACTATTTAAAGCAATTTTGTTCAAACCCCGTAGCGCCAAGCGTCGCCATGGGCGATTTAAACCATCCATTTAGCGTAAACAATGTTAAAAAGTTAGGAATTATGATTATTAAGGATCTATAGATAAGATTTTATTTTACATGGATTATAAGCTCATATTCTACATAACTAACAACTTAATCTAAGTTATTTTCAATGGTATTTGTACGAATACTTCTCCAAAGACCTACATTCCATAGTTAGCTGTGATAGTTTTTCTTTTATTTTCGTTATAGATACCACTTTGGTGATTTTTTCGCATATCTAAATACAATTATTTAGCTGGCAGCAAGGATACTTGATTCTAACAAAAATTTGCACGTTAAAGCTAAATATTTTACAAACGGTTTCTTGAATCGAAAAAGAGTTTTCACAGACCCACAATATTTGAATAACATTTCAAACACCAAAGGATAGACGAGTAAAAATTATCACCACTTTACATGTAGGGAAGGTACTGTAGAGGTTACGACCTCTTGTTGAATGTGAAGGAAGTAAATAGGCTAGCGAACGTTTTTACGCAGCAAATACTTCGTAGTGGTTTTGAGGAAACATAATAGATGGTGTCAGTGCGTTTTTAAATAAAAACAATCGGAATTTCGAGCTTGTCATTATTTTGTTATTAATTGACATTCAAGCCAAAAATATAGATCGGACAAGTCTATATAAATTTGGAGGGTCGATTCCTGTCTCTATCAGGGAGCCCTAGAATTGGTAGGATGGCTTTACATTGCCGGTGGACGTAAAGTAAGATACTCCAGTATCCAAAATATTCCAAGCATCGCCACCATCGCGATTTAACGTCCTAATCTATATTTTATCCAATGTATCGACACGACGATCCGAGGCCTATTGAAGGATGGCCTAATAGAAGAAGATGTACGGCAGATAAGTTTAATATCCCGATACCTAAATAGAAATAGGTAGAAGCAGCATATTTACGCCCCGCACGCTGCAGTACCTACCTTGAAAAAATATGATTTTGTTTTAGCATGATATAAAGTCAAAGTCAAAATGGTTTATTCAAATAAGGATTTTACAATCACTTTTGAATCGTCAAAGTTATAAAATATTATTTTTTGAACCCTCCCACCTTCCCGCCGGTTCACAATGTTGTTGATTTCTACCGAGAAGAATCCGGCAAGAAATCCGATAGTTACTCTTTTAAAAACACTATCAATAATACAAATAAACTAAAATACAATTAATGTTTTAAATAAAAAAAAATTTGTCGTACAATTTTATGTTATTTCCATTTTAATTTGGTTTACCTATGCATCCTGTAATTGAGTATCATCAGTTCCAAGGATTTTTATCATTTACATTTACTTATTGATAGGTTTTGAATTTTATTGGGAACTTTGTTGTAAAAGTGTATACATTGCCCCATAAAAGAGTTACTTATTTTGTGTAGACGTGTATCATGCACCAATAGCTTATTTTTACTTCTAGTATTTACTTTGTGAACGTCACTTTTCTTGCTGAAACTATTGATATTTTTATGTACATATAAAAGATTTTCATATATGTACTGCGACACTAAAGTTAAAATATTTACTTCCCTAAACCTATCCCTCAGAGATATCCTAGATCCTAATTTATAAATAGCACGAATTGCCCTTTTTTGTAACAAAAATATTGTATTTACATCAGCAGCACTACCCCACAATAGGATACCATATGTCATTAAACTATGGAAATAGCTAAAATATACTATTTTTGCAGTGTCGACATCGGTCAATTGTCTTATTTTCTTGATCGCATACACAGCAGAGCTAAGTTTTTTGGCTAGGTTATGAATATGAGGACCCCATTGAAGTTTGGAGTCCAGCGTTATGCCAAGAAAGACTGTTGAATTAACAAGTTCTAATTGCTCGCCATTAATATTAATACATGTCTGTCTCTGACTAACATTTGGTAATGTAAATTTTACACATTTGGTTTTTTTTCCATTAAGTAACAAATTATTAGCGTTAAACCAATTTAAAATTTTAGAAAGGGCATTATTTAATTCATTATAACATGTCTGTCGTCTCTTAACTTTAAAAAGCAAAGAGGTGTCATCAGCAAATAAGACAATGTCATGGTTTTTTACATTATATGGGAGATCATTAATGTAAATAAGAAATAGAAAAGGACCTAAAATTGAGCCCTGAGGGACTCCTATAGTGACTGCTGATCCCGGAGATCTTTCACCGTTGACATCTATTTTATGTACTCTCCTACTCATATAGGATGTCAAGAGGTCGAGAGCTTTGCCTCTAATACCATAGTGATGTAGCTTCCTGATGAGATTTTCATGTTGAACACAGTCAAATGCCTTAGATAAATCACAAAACACTCCAAGGGCGTCATGCGAATCCTCCCAGGCGTTATATATATTTTTTAATAGTGCCACTCCTGCATCGGTTGTGGAACGGCCTTTCATAAAGCCAAACTGTTTACTACTAAGTAGCTCATTAATACAGAAATGGCTTAACATTTGACAAAGTATGATTTTTTCAAAAACTTTACTGAGTATAGGTAGTATTGAAATAGGCCGAAAATTATTAGGATCTGTTGAACTACCTGATTTTAAAAAAAGGTATAACTTTGCTAAGTTTAATCTCATCAGGAAACACACCACTATCAACACAACTATTAAAAATTATGGCTAAGTGTTTTGCTATAACATGAATTATTGAATTTATAGTTTTGTACAGAAAGTCCCCAAAGGTCTGTAGTGTTTTTAATTTCTAATGTTTTAAATGTATTAATGATATCCGTAGGACTAATGTTTTTAAATACAAAGGGAACGTTTCATTCAGGAACACTAGTTTTTAATAATTTTTCTGCTAAGATTGGACTTGAGTTTAGATGTTCAGTTGTTTTGAATGGGATATTCCTAAAAAAACTGTTCAAAGGCAACTGCTACCTCAGAATTTGTTTTAAAACTAGCATCATCTACAATCAACTCAAAGTCCTGACAAGAATTCCTAGCTTTACCAGTTTCATTATTTATTATGTTCCATGTAGTTTTTATTTTATTTGTTGAATTTTTTACTTTATGTCTGAGGTGAATTGCTTTTGCAACAAGACAGACCTTTTTAAAGGTTTTTGAGTATTTTTTTAAATATTCCCTAAATATTTGGCTATCATTATATGTTTTTTCTTTATATAATTCATACAGTTTACGCCTACTTTTATGAATACCTGGGGTAGCCCATTCACTAAAACTAAAGCGACTGGAAATAAGTTTCTTTTTTGCAGTAAATATTTTATTATACTCTGTAGTAATAGTGTCAAGATATAGGCGTGCAAACTGATTTAATACTCAAGAAATAATTTTCGTTGAAAGTATTAATTAGTTTATATTATTTGCTTATTTTTATAATTGATACATTTTTATGATATTTTGATACAAATTTTCACCAAATAAGTATTTAAATTCGGTTATTTAGACTACAAAATTTGTTACAAAACCTCGTTTATTCCGTATACGGAAGTGTAAGGGTTTTATTTCGTCATTAAGTAAATCGAAAATTCTAAAAACCTAACGCTTTAGAGGTCGCAAAAATATTTTTTTCTTTAGCGTAATGGGAAAATGATTTAGTAATCTTCAAGATTGCAAATAGCAAGTGCAAAGTAACATATCTTATTTCGATTACTTTATTACTGGCTGTTTGCAGTGACTTCGTCTGCATGGACTTCAAAACAAACGAGAACCTTTTCACTTTTAATCTAGGGATTCTCATACAAATTTTAAACCTCTTTTTTTTTCCTGTCTAGGAAAAGATTTTCCAAAAACCAAAATCTTTATATTTAAGCTTAAGGCCAAATACTAATTTTTGTGTATTTTGTTTCAAAAATGTCACATTTCCATAGAAATTTTACCTCCATCTTACACCGTTATAAAATTCTTTCTTAGTGCTCCCGCTGTTTAAAAGTTAAAGTGACACAACCTCGCAAAATTTACATTTTAGAGACAATTATTTTGAGAACGATATTTATTCCCGATTTTGCCATTTGGCAACGATCCCTAAAGCGGAATCGATTTGACCTACAGTGAGCAGGTTAAGTTTCGTCGAAGAAGCCACACTAGTGATGTATTGTGTTACCGATATATGGCAAGAAACGGTATTTATGTAAAGGGGGGGATTACACGAGTCGATAGCATACAGTGCGTTAGGGCGTGTATGGTTGGATAGTTCTAATCGATTGAAAGTATAAGCGTAATACTTGCCGAAGATAAAATGACATTTTACCCAATATCCTACTCCTTAATATTACGCGAAAGTTTTTAAGTATGGATGTTTGTTACTCAATAACGCTTCAGCCACTGGACGGATCGGGATGAAACTTAGCAGACCTATAGATTAGGTCCTGGAATAGCTCAAACGCTACGGTTTATACCGAAAAATTCAAAAGTTCCCGCGGGAATAACTATAACCGAGCTTAAACGAACTATAGCTATAGCTACAGCTTGGTATAGCAAACTTCATTAGTTTAATTAAGGAGTAAATTACAGTATAAATACTGTGATTAAATAAACGCCCCACGCCGATAACCGAACTTAGGGCGTGCGGAGCCACTGGCAAAGTCTAGTATGTTATAGTTTAATGTGACCAGAAAAGTAAATATAAACATAAAGTAAAATTTTGATTTTTGATATGTATATCCTGACTTACTTCTTATACATATTCGTGAGGTACGGTACCTCAAGCCGGTTTCTACTGGCCTATGTCTGGCAAATGCAGGACTATACGCTCCCCAGTACGTCAATTAATAGAAACTTACAACTTAAACTTTATTTATGCTGATTTATTTTTCTTACTTAAGTTCAACTTAAACACTTCATCTCTAACTTACTTGTGGATTATTAACACTTTCCTTTTCTATTGTAATTAGTCTTATTTATTTCACAAATTTTTTCTTTAGGTGACTACGGAACCCATACACATAAGACAATGTAACCAAACACTCGCTTGACCAATCGATAATATATGGATAGATTTTTATATAACTTCTCGATCGCTTTGAAAGTTACGGGTAGCACGAACTGATGTTATTAGAAAGCCATACAAACTTCCAACCCCCATTTTACTCCCGTGGGAAATGAATTCCGCAAAATCCTTCCTTAGTGGCCGCCTGCTTTATAATAGGAACCTCTGTTCCGGTCTTTATACATAAAAAAACTGAATTATCATATACACTTTTATACCCTAATTTGCCCTCTAGGGTGTGATTTCCAGAAACGGTAATACAAGCCAATTGAAATTTTTAACCACCAATTTTTATGCATTAATTTTCAGAAATTACAGATTCCCATCCAAACTTCCAAAACTTTATTGAAATGAATAAAATTGAATTTTGCAAAATAACTTATTAGTGTTCTTACGTTATAACAAGAACCCAGAACTCTATAGACAGTAGTTTGGGCTGTGCCTTTGGCTGTCCGTTGATATAGCATACAGTCAGTCAGACAGATTATATACATCGAATTCTAAACTTATTAAAAACACGGGCATGTGTGAGTCGGAGCTCCGTACTTAAGTACAAAATAATTGAAATATCTACATCTAGAAATTATAGGTTCTGTTAGATACGATATAGGTATCTTCCGTGTATATAAAAAAAAGAAACTGACTGACTAACTGATTCATTGACATTATCCAGAAACAGCTAGGTCTATGTCAAGTAGGTTCCTTATGTGACGTTAGGCTCCACTAAAAAAGGATTTTGAAAAATTCATCCCTTAAAGGTGTAATGTGGGGATTGGAATTTTGTACCGAAACCCGTCGTTTCTTTAAGCTGAATGGATAAAAATTAGTATTTGGTCTTTTGTAAAACCATAGGGATGAAAATAATCATTCAGATCATGAACAGCTCATATTTTTAAAACCATGACGACGAAGTCGCGGGATAATGCTAGTTTAAACAATATGTTACTTGCTTTGACAAACACATGAATCATTATATAAGGTTTTTTATCTCAATAAGCTGCGTAATGTATATCTAAAAATGTATAGGTTATTGAAATAGCCTGCAAAATAAACACGTTTAAATTCACAAGAGCAAAACCTCTTTTCATTAACTTAAGTGTACCCTAAACCTCTCTGTCCCCTGTTGGGTCAACAGTGTGATCAAACACACAACCAATCACCTTTATAAACACCGGTTTTTGTTTGATTTGTCCCGATCGCAGTAACCCTTACCGACAGCTTAAAATTTGAACACAAAATAAAATTATTAAACTTTTATTCATGGACCACATTTTGTATAATATTTATAACAATGTGTATATGTATAATTATGCAAGAATAATATCAATATTAAATCAATACGGTATATAGTGCTTGTGGCTTAGTACATGCGTGAATTGGAAACGATATTCCAAGTCAATCTGACGTTGGACGTGGTCAGTCGTTAGATGGGTGACCGCCTAGTGGCACATTTTGCCTTGCTGGGTACGTCATACCGTCAGTTCTGGCTATTTTAAAATGACAGCAGTCGTTAACACTGGGGTATACGCCAACGAACTTGCTCGTTTCAGCGAAGCAAGTAAAAATTAAAAAAAAATCGAATGCACAAGAACGGGTCATATAAGTAGGATATATAGGTATATTTTCTATTTCCAAGGTAATGCAAAGTTATCGGAAAGAAAATATTTAAGAAGTTTTCATAAATATATCTAAGTCGTGATGAATGCAAAACCCATACTGATTCCCGGAACCGGAGAACCGAAACCGGAACTGTACCCAAGAATTTGCAGCGAAGCATTATTTCATCTAGAAAAACTGCAGTAATGTCAATAAGTAGGTGTCGGTTTATTGAAAAATGTTTTCTATCTAAAAATCCAAAATGGTGCAAATATATTGGCTTGTAATAAATCATCAACTTATTTGAGGTTTTTTTTGTAACAAACATTAATTTATTATATACATATTGCAGAAGCTTTCAATATTTTCTAAAAGAGCTACAGCTTTTATTTATGCAATATATAGATTTAAGTAAATAAGTTTTTTCTTTTTAGCAGCAAATTGCACAAAACTTTATGATTCCCGAAAGTACCGAACCGTGGAATGTGAATACCGATTCTGAAGTTGCTGAAACATAACGGGATTTCCCGGTATTTTCAACTTCGGTATTTCCCATGAACAAACACTAGTTACGACCTCGACAGGTGTCTAAACTATACGCTAACTATATTATACGTGTTAAACCTAGTAAATGAACTTTAAGGAGATTATGGACGCCTCCAAAGTTCTCTTTAATTAACTTAAGTGTTCTCAAAACCTCTCTGTACCTTTATTGGGTCCACAATGTGTATCAAACATATGACCCATTAATTCACATATCTACAAAATAAAGGATTTTGAGAGGTGCGTTCCATTGAAACAGTCCCGGATGATTAAATTAGACGGTTCCCCGAGCGATAAAACTTTTCCCTTCCTTTACAAACATTAGCCAGATATTTTTTAGAGTTTCGTAGTCAAACAAGGAACCCTTACAGATTTGCTTTGTCCGTCCGCCCGTCCATCCGTTTGTTATAGTTTTGTATTCAGAAACTACTAGGACTACAGTGCCTAAGTTTAGAGACGATTACAATATAATACCTGCTATTAAAATAATATAAAATATTAAGTATTAGTAATTAATAAAAATTTATACATAATATATAAAGTGTGTAGAATTGGCATTAAAATTATATCTTATCAAATGAGGTAATAACTAAATAGAAAATATCTAGACAACTTTGAAATATATGCCCCGTTTTCGAATTATTCGGCTCCAAAGTGGCCATTAAAGGATAATGTCGGCTAAGATATCACCCTAAACGCACAGTTGGATTATTCTGTAAACATATAACATCCTAACAAATAACATGAAAGCACTTTTATAAATAACTAGGAGCGTTACCCCATAGTTAGTAGCGCCGCCAATTAAAAACGGCCACATTTAGCAGATTTGCATACTCGCAGATTTATTATTGAAACAGTACAAAATTATTCAAAACTATCGAAAAAAATAAATTACCATTGACATCGCTATTGCCCGTCAAAAACCCTCTTAAGTTAAATATTTGCGAGATATAACCGACCAAGTTAAGTTAATTTTTTTAGTTATAACATAGTTATACCTCACCTGACATGCTCTTGACCGGTTTTTACAAAATAAAGACGTGGTGGTGTCTTTAATTATAAATAAATCAAAAGCTAAGGAACTAGTAAGATTTTCTTATTAATAATTTGAAACATCTATTCCAATCTTATTTGTTTATTTAGTCTTACATTATCCAACTTTATATGGAACGCACCGCACACGTATGTATGTCAAGACAATTGAACTTCCCTGCTCTACAGGGACACGATCTCTAATTGCCTCTTCTGTCCTGCAAACCAACAAGAGCTCTGGGAGAGGGCTGTGACATTTTCAAGAAACAATGTTTATCATATCGTACTTATATAAGGTCCTACCTGTTAATAACAACATATGTTGTATATCTTTTTATTTTTTATCCTTTTTATTAGACTGTACTATTTATTACACTGAACTCATTGAGCGGTGAACATCAAATTCCTAAAATAACTTTTTCATCCTATCGATTTCACAAACTTTGGTTGGTTCACCATAAGGCGAGCAGCAAAGTAGGTGTTTGCTCCCGCTCCCGTCGCGCGTAGTATGGAATTTTGTCAATTTCTGAAAAAAACTGTGACCTTATTTTCCACTCTTTACAGCAATAGTTTATTAAATGTAATATATCAAAACTGTCAAAATATTTCAAATGTAAATATAAATTTTCAATAAATTCTTTTACTTTAAACTATTATTATACTTTTTTTACATGCGAAAGTGAGATTGTCCTTCTTTTCAATGAAGCATATTATTATTTATATAAAAAACTCCAATCATGAAGAAGAAGGAAAATGCTAGCGAGAAGACACTAACGCTGAACAACCTGCGATACTCAACATTCGTAAAATTGGCAGCAACGACCAAAGTCTACTTTCTAACTTTCTTGCACGTTTTTTAAATGAAAATATGCAAATATTATTCAATATAATGTTTACATCATTTACCCAATTATCCGATATTTTATTATTTATAAAAAACTATAAGGCCTAGTAGCACGCCTTTTGATATTAAATTAAAGCTTATTCAATTTCCTACGCTTAGCTGGTACGTGTCATGGCTAGGATTGCCAGATGATAATTTGAAAAAGGAGGACTGATGAGTCTTAAAGGGAGATTTTCAAAAAAAGGATAACTTTTCCAAATTAATAATTTTTGAAGTGAAAACTTCTTTAGCGGCGTTGTGCACTTTTTTTGGTATGGGTAAAAAATGATAAACTCGCGTCAGGTCACGTGTCCTAATCGTGGAAATTCGTAAGACGGAAACCGTAATGCCACGCCTATTATAATTTTTTTTTTTTTCTCGTGCCTTACCGCTTACATATTTCGATGGCTTAACGTCAAACCCCCCCCCCTTTTTTTTTTTTCTATGATTCTTTCGTGGTTGAGTAAGTTTGTAAGTGATTTACTTTTCTTTATGTATATGTGTATTTAATGGTCTGTCCGTCCGTTCGTCCGTAAAGAAAATTGAAAACAAACATGTGTGTACATTTAATACTCGTATTTATCTATTTACACGTTTAGCTCCTGCCAGGGGCTTTGTCCGCGTAAACTTTTCTACAAATAAAAAACGTTATAATACGTAGATAGCTCTTCCATAATGAGATCGAGTCTCCTATGTGAAAGATTTTGATTTATTTGTGTCACAATATGCGATGAAAATGACCGTATTTTGTGTATATTTTTAGTATTCGCGATTATGAGTAGTACAGGTTGGATATGGAATTTTAATTCTATGACAGATTGCGATGTCAAAGATACTAGGTCAAAAAAGTAAATAAACAAACAATATTATTTCTTGACAATGTCAAAGACATGTCTTGTGACATATTTGAGTGTTAAGCGCGAATCGTGTGTTAAGGTTTTCACTTCTGCCGGCACTCCCGGAGTGCAACTCGTTTTTTTTTTATTTTACTTTATTTTAGTAATATTTAGCTAAACTGCCAATTTATAAAACAAGTTCTAGAGTTTTTAACAAACACCCACGAATGAAAATCTTTACATGGTATGTTTTCAAAGTTACATTGAGTGAGAATCAATGGTTTTACAGTGTCACCACTCAGTCTGATTCTTTCTTTGGTCCATTGCGCATTAATTAGCGAAAAACTCTTGCAAAGTTTGCGTTATGTGCGCTTATTCAAAAGTAAAAATCATAGATCTTAAGTAGTTTCGAATTTTTTTTTGTGTTTTTGACATATTATAAAATTCGTCATGAAGATCGCCATCTGATAAAATGCCGCACGGCAATATTAGCATGCATAAAGACATATAGCAATAGGACATAGAGTAGGTAATGGAGGACAGGAGGACAAATCTTGAAAAATTTTGGATATAATTTGGCAACTGGCAATAAGTTTTATCCCATTCAGTGAGCTACTACTTTATTTCAACAAATCGTAATCAAGCCGTATCTATATGTACTTAAGTCTGCAGACTCACCCTAATGACTACCAAATTAACGGTAGTCCGCAATAATTAATAACGCTGTTCTGCAATCAAGGGGCGTAATCGGAAACGTATCTGGAAGCTATATGTCTTAACGATAGACACATACATATTAGCTTAGGTAGTTATATAATAAAAGTCGGGAGTCCAGTGAAAAAGGATATAAGTAAAAAAAATGTGATATTGAGTTATATAGACAAAATTATCAGAATAAAATGATGCACGTTTTTTTACACCACTAACTTTTTAATAATAGAAAAAACGAATATTCTTTAACACCAATGTATTTCGTTTTTTTTCTTATGTAAACTGTCTCAATAACACAAAATAAAAAAAAGACTGACCCTCTTCTTTATTAAGAGTCCCGAATTATAAACAGTCGGTGTTTCAGTGCTTGCCTTGCGTTCTAAAAGGTAAAGGGTCGAGCCCGGCGTGTACCTGGTTGGTGGTCTTTTACTTAATTTGTCAAGCACATTGTTCGTTTTCACCAGTGGTTTTTATGTGACAGAAAATATTATGAGGAAACCTGTATACGTCAAAAAGTTGCATTTAGGGTCGGCTCATGACCCTTTAAGTCAACAATCCGCACTAGGCCGCGCCCGGGTAGGCCTTTACTAATATTGGAGACGACGTATGAAGGCCGGTAAGTAAAGTAAATATATGTTTAAATTGAGTACGTATTTAAATGAAATACCTAGCTATAATTTAAGCTCGTGACCCAGTTAGAATCGTCTGTCGGAAACGATATGTAAAGTTAACCAATGTCAGTGACGGGCAGTCGTTGGATGGGTGACCTCCTAGTTCAGAATGCACAGTCCTAAGTGTTGCCATATTTTCATTCCAGTAAGTCCGAATACATACAACTATCAAGCAACACGGCATTCAGACGTGACCCGAAAGAGGGTCGCTAGGCCAATATAACTAATGACGACTCAAAAGCTCTTTTAAAAAATACCTAATTTTTCAGCAAGAGTTGAGCAGAAAAATTGAAAATAATCTCATAAAGGGTAAAGACTACTAAATTGTTCACTTATTGTTTTTGTGTTTATGCTTTTCATTAAAAAGGACAGAGGCAGAAGTGTCACCTTCACACAATTACTTTTATATTTCGCTCCTATATTCCGTCTTATGTTTAAGGCAAAGGGTGCAATTACGGAAAATATGGCACAAATGGGATTTACCGACCCTCTTCTATTGATAAGCGAATTACAGTATTGGCCTCGATAACCTAAATCGAGGATTACCAATATCGTATGTATGTATAAAGACAGTATTCATGTATGTATATCATCATAGAACTACCCACGTACTATAAGGGGGGGGGGAGGGGGGGGGATTCGCGCACTGGATGTGTTGATTGTTAAGTTAGTTGTAAAATACTTTACAAATATAATACTTACGGGTACATAGGGTTCTAAGTAAGTTATTTTAAAGTGCATAATTATCGAGTTAAAAATTGTTCCCAACAGTTTGCGCCCTCCCTAACTAACCTAACCTCCCTAACGAACCTAACCTCCTAACCGAACCTAACCTTTTAACCGTTAAGTTCTAAACATCTGAAAAAACCTTAATTATTCAAAAAAATCAAGGAAAATTGATTTGAATAAAATCGGTTAACAAGTATTTCAGATATATCCGAATCAATTCTCATTTTACGGAACCCTTACTTAAGCATATACGACACGAACTTGGCCGGTTCATTTCTGGTTTCATTTGTGTAAGACCCAAAAAAAGTTTTATCATTTACCTAATGAGCTTTGTAAGAAATATTCGGAATCCCATTATTAATATTATAAAGGCAAAAGTTTCTGGGTATGTGAGTGTGTATGTTTGTTACTTCTTCACGCTTTAACCACTGGACGGATTGGGATGAAACTTGGCATACATATAGGTTAGGTCCTGGAATAGTGTATAGGCTACTTTTATCCCGAAATTCTAACTATAACCGTGCTTAAACGAACCATAGCTGCAGCTATAGCTTGCTATAACAAACTTCTTTAGTATTATCAAGGAGTTGCCGTAAGAAAGTTGTCATTAACCAAATTTAGGGCGGGCGGAGCCGCGGGAAAAGTCTAGTAGATCATAAATCGCAAATTAGATTTACTTACCTGCGCAATCAGCCTAACTTTTAATGATTACAAAATTAAGGTTAGACCACAAAGTAAAGACCGCCATTAATAACGCTGCCTTACAATTTGAGGGTCGTAATATAAATGTTAACGAACCTAATGTTTTAACGCTGTAAATCAATTTTAATGATAGAAATTATGATGAAATATGTTTTTATAATGACTCCAGTAATATATTAGGTGAACCTTTTACAGTATCTGGAAAAGCTCAATTTTTTTAACCGACGGGTTTTTTTTTTTTTTTATACCACTAAGGTGGCAAACAAGCCTACGGTCCGCCTGATGGTAAGCGGTCACCGTAGCCTATGGACGCTTGCAACACTAGGGGCATCACTCGCGCGTTGCCGACCTTTCAGAAATCTAATAACTTCTTTTTTGAAGAACCCCATACTGTAGTCCTTAGAGAAAACCTTGGCAGGGAGCTCATTCCACAACCCAAGGGTTCGCGGGAGGAAGTTTCTCTGAAACCGCACTGTACGCGACCATTTTGGTTCCAAAGTGTGAGAATGAATTCCCTGTCGATGGCGAGCGGTGCGATGGTAGAAAGTAGCCGTGGGCATCATTTCGAACAATTCCTCAGAACACAATCCATTGTACAAGCGATAGAACACACACAGGGAGGCAAAGTCTCTCCTCAGACTTAAGGGCTCGATACCGCAAGTGAGTTTGGGATCGTCGACAATTCTCACAGCCCGTCGTTGAACCGAGTCAAAAGGGTCAAGCTGGTATCCGGGTGCACCCGCCCAGAGATGGCAGCAGTACTCCATATGGGGCCGGACTTGCGACTTGTAAAGTAGCAACCTTTGCCCCGACGTGAAGTACTGCTTCGCTCTGTTGAGTACACCAAGTTTTTTGGACGCCAGCTTTACCTTGTCTAGCAAATGATCTCGGAACTGAACATCGCTGGAGATGTCAACGCCAAGGATCCCAATGCTCTTGGAGATGGAGAGGGGAGTGTTCTGGAATTGTGGGACCACAGTGAATGGGGTTTTCTTAGCGGTGAACGCGCAGACTTGTGACTTTGAAGGGTTGAATCGGACCAAGTTTTCCCGCCCCCAGTCAGAGACCTTGGACAGACCGATCTCGATTTGAGACACAAGTTCTTCACGCTTTTCCTCCACAACGGAACGTGGGATGCTTGCACGGCCCGTGTAATAAGCGTCTCCAGTACTGTCATCTGCATAGCAATGTATGTTGTTGATGTCCAACATATCATTGATGTGCAGTAGAAACAGCGTAGGAGACAGCACAGAGCCTTGCCAGCACTAATGCACCAGCATTAATGTCCATGCTATCAGAGCAACTACCGTCAACTACGGCTCGTATGCTTCTGCCGGACAAAAAGCTAGCCACCCATTTGCACAAACCCTCGGGCACTCCGTAAGAAGGCAACTTCGATAGAAGACCCCGGTGCCAGACCCGATCGAACGCCTTCGCTATGTCTAGGCTACATGCCAATGCCTCCCCCTGACTCTCAATGGCTAGTGCCCATCGGTGTGTGAGATACACTAGAAGGTCACCAGTTGAGCGACCGTGGCGAAAGCCATATTGACGGTCACTGATCAGGTCGTGTTTTTCTAGGTATCTCAAAAGCTGTGTGTTGATCACACGCTCCATCACCTTGGAGAGGAGAGAGGTTATAGCGATAGGCCTGTAATTCGATGGATCTGATCTATCGCCCTTTTTGGGCACCGGGTGCACATTCGCAGTCTTCCATGAAGACGGAAATTGCCTAGTGTGGTAGGAAAGCGAGAAGAGGCGCGTGAGTACAGGACATAACTCAGGAGCACACTGCTTAAGCACCACTGCTGGTATGCCGTCTGGCCCACTCGACTTATGAACGTCTAGGGAAAGCAACGCCCGCCGGACCTCGCGCTGTGTTATAGAGATTTCCGGCATGGTCTTACCGCACCACGGTAAAGTAGGTGGTACAGCGCCTTCGTCGTTCACATTCGAGTTAGAGGCAAAGAGACTGCCCAATAGATCGGCTTTCTCTTTTGCACTGTGGGCCAAGTCACCATCGGTCTTTCGCAGTGGTGGTAATGATGACTGGCAGAAGTTCCCCTCGGCAGCTTTAGCAAGCGACCAGAAAGCACGACTCCCAGAAGGATAGCTCGCAAGTCGCCCACCTATTTTGCCGATGAATTGGAATTTTGCTCTGGCAGTTGCTTTCTTACTGAACCTCGAGGCAGCATTTAATTTGCGTTTTAACTCAGAAATATTCGGATCCTTATTATTACGAGCCGTGGTCCAAGCCTCATACGCAGTTTGCCTAAGAGTTTTAGCTTCTCTGCAAGACCTATTAAACCACGGTCGCTTTTTGACGCCGGCAGCTACTCGCAGGTTAGGAATGAAACATTCCATACCAGCGAGGATTGTCTCAGTGACTGCGGCTGCGCAGATGTCAGGATCTTCTGAGCTATAGCAGATCTGCCTCCACGGGTACGATGCAAAGAATTCTCGCAATCCATCCCAGTCTGCCGACTTATAATGCCACACACGACGCCAATTAGTTGGCCCAGAAGGATCAGGTTGTGTGCATGACATTTGAGTCCGGACGAGTTTGAACTACCGCTTCAATATCTAGTGCCGGTGCTAGTGGACAGCAGAAACAGAGCCAAGGCGACAATCGAACAGGGAGCTTATTGGGAACATTCTCTACTATGCCAGACTCTGGAATTTGAGAGAAAAAGGTAAGCAAGTTACTTTTAGAGGTACTACCACAAATTTTACTCTCGAATACCAGAGTCTGGCGTATTCGAGAATGTTCCCAATAAGCTCCAAGTACAGACGCCCACAGAGACATGTGTCACATGGAAAAAGCGACATTGCTGGTTAATAAAACTTTGCATGCGAGATCGTACGTAGGTCGTGACAAGTGTCGCCATGCAAATCTCGCATTTACCTGTCGCCGGCTATAAATATGGATGATACGCAAAGAAAACGAAAAATTGATATATGATTACGCTGGACGCTAGAGGTTTCAAAGAAAATTCCTCCTGCGATCGCTTGAGTTGTGAAGATACTTCGTGTATATCAAAATTCTGTGTGCACCTTATGAGACAGAAAGAAAATGATGTTGATTTGCCTATGTATCAATATTTAGGCATTCAGCTGAACCATGTTCAACGAACGACGCAAAAAATGTTTAGAGCTGTGAGAAAAATAACATTTAAGGGAGCTTATTGGGAATAGTTTCGAAAAGCCCAGACTCATGAATTAGGGTGTAAAATGTATATTAATACATTTTTTTATGCCATTTAAGTGGCAAACAAGCTTGCGGTCCGCCTGTACTCAATATGGAGCCGGCAAGTCCTGAATTGTACAGCAGCGAACTTTGCCCCGAGGTAAAGTACTGCTTCGCTCTGTTGACTACTCTAAGCCAGCTTCACCTTGTCTTGCAAATGCTCTCTAACTGATCATCACTGGAATGTCAAAACCATGGTTCCCAATGCTCTTGGAGATGGTGAGGGTAATGTTTTGGAATTGTGGGACCTTAGTAAATGGGGTTTTCTTATCAGTGAAAGCGCAGACTTGTGTTTTAGTAGGGTTGAAGTCACTAGGGCTAGTGCCCATCGGTGTATGAGATTCACAAATAGAAGGTAACCAGTCAAGCGACCGTGACCAGAGCCATATTGACGGTCGCTGACCATGTCGTATTTTTCTAGGTATCTTACAAGCTGTGTGTTGATCACACGCTCCATCACTTTTGGAGATGAAAGAAGTAATAGCGATAGGCCTGTAATTCTATGGATCTGCGCTTATTAGGCACCGGGTACACATTCGCAGTCTGCCATGTGTGGTAGAAGCGCGAAGAGGTGCGTGAGTGCGGGACACAACTCAGGAGCACACTGTTTAAGCACCACTACTGGTATACCATCTGGCCTACTCGACTTATGTACGTCTAGAGCAAGCAACACCCGGCAAACCTTGCGCTGTGTTACGGACATTTCCGGCATGGTTTTACCGCACCACGGTATAGTAGGGGGTACAGCGCCTTTGTCGTTCATATTCGACTTAGGTATTGCGAGAAAGACTAAACTACTCGAGGCTCGTGTTACCAGGGACAAATGTATAGAAGTACATCTTACCTCTCGACACTTAATAGAAAAGGTATCGAGAAGTAAGATGTACGTTTTGCCCTCGCGAACACAAGACTCGAGTACGCCAGACTATGGAATTCGAGAGAAAAATGTATACAAGTGATCTTACCTCTCGAACCCGTAAAAGTACTTGCATACATTTTCCTCTCAAATAACATAGTATATCCTAGAAATTTAATTATAAAATTTAAAAGTATGTCTGGATGGATGGATGTATGGATGTTTGTTACTTAATCACGCTTTAACCACTGGACAGATCGGGTTGAAACTTAGCACAAATAGACTAGGTTAGATCCTGGAATGGATGTTATCTTCAAAAATTTATAACTGACCTTAAACGAACTATACCTTGCTATAGCAAATTTCATTGGTATTAAGGAGTTTATTAAGGAGTTCCACGACGATAACCGAATTTAGGGCGGGCGGAGCCGCTGACAAAATCTAGTTAAATTATATTTACTCTAGTTAAATGATAAATTGACTTTACAATTACTTTGTTGATTACATGTTTAATTTTTATATGTGACGAATAGTGACAATTGATCACATTCTACGTATTTTGTTTCTAAGCGACACTGAATTGTAATTTTTTGAATTCCTAACAAGCATGAAAACCTGCTTTCAGGAAAGGAACCATTAATATCAGTCGACCACACCACCCTCTACCCAAATCAACTTTTAACTAAGGGCGTACCGTCCTCCGCCTACGATGTTTGGTGTACCGGACGAAAACATGAAAAATTTAAATTGAAAATTCTTCGCTTGGTTTATATGTCATTTTACTTTATCTTTCGTTAATGTTTTATGTATTTATGTAAATAATTTTACTAAGATAGTACATACTTTATTGTTGAAAGCACTATTTTGAATTATTAGTTACACATTTTCAGCCTGTTTACATTTATAATTTTGATAAAGTTTCAAATTTGATGTCAAATTTTATTCATTTTGTACTGTATGTATGTATCTGTAACGTCACGGTTTTTTTCCAAGAATAGGGTAACCAGTGGCTGATGGCTGATGGCCTAACTGCTCCTAACGCAATGTATGTGGTCTAAGCTTTGGCTTTATATATGTCCAATACGTCTTTAATTAACAGTTTTAAGGACATAAGTATTAAAATAAAAGACCAGGGAGAGAATAATATCTATACGACAAAAGTCAACAGATTTGGTGCAGTAAATGGTAAAATGTAGGGCCAGCCAAAGACAGAATTATAGGTATCCAGTTCTTGACAAACCTTAAAATGTATGATTAAACCTATTTTTAACCGACTTCAAAAAAGGAGGAGGTTCTATGTTCGACGAGTATATTTTTTTTTTACATATGTCCACTTTTCTTCTTTTTATATTCGAAAGAGTACGTTCCTAAGATAGGCCCATATTAATGAATTGGATTTAAAACTTAAACTTTTGGATAAAAAAAAAAATTGATGTTAATTTTGAACTGATAAAATGCGCCTTTTATGTTGATGATTGTATAAAATTTTGTTACAAGTATGGATGTTTTTAGTATACGCGAAAAAAAAATGTCACAAAAGAAAAAATTAAAAACTTTTTAACAAAAAGAAACCACAGGCTTCAAAAAGGTGAAAGAAAATTCTCTCTAGCAAGAACTTTTTGAGATATTAATTTTTTAAATTAGCATTTTATTAAGAAAAGATTTTTTTGTCATTTAGAAATGCAAACAATAATAAAGAATCGTCCACCAAAGCCCAAAAGATCCATAAACGTATCTAATTAAATTAAAACATCTAAATCTTATACAAATCCCTATTGAAACGTTAATACAATAAAGACGTTTCAACGGCCCAGGCTTTTATTCGGAGCGAGACATCTTATACATAGATCCTGTGGGAGAGACAAAGATATCTATTTTGCCCTTTTTATTTTTTGTTACACAAACACGTCTTTATAATATACTAATCTTTACACGTGGATTTGCTCGCCCGAAAATCCTCTATTAATTGAGGTATTACTTTCTATCTCTCTAGCAACCAAGTACCAAAATTCAAAACATGTAGTGCCCCTCGGTATCACCCCAAGGGTTTCCCATGGTAACTCGTAATCAAGACAAAAAGTATCCTTTATCTATATATGTCCATCTTGGTATTTCTATGCCTAATATCTAAGCAATTAGGTGCTTTATACCCACCATCCTTTCGTATTTATAATTGATGTTTAAGTCACAATAAATAAATATGAAGGTATTAGGTATTAACATATACATTGTTTACTTGCACTAGTTTACTATGTCAATGCTTATCTCAACACTTCCCAAAGTTATTGGCTTGTGTGATGAATAATATACCGACAACAGAAATCGAAGCAATTACTTACTTTTCCCATTTATAAGTTTTAGGGTTAAGTATAGGCTATTTTCTGTTAGGAAATAATTAATGCACATACACATGTTCCCGTGCACTAATATTTAGATTTAACACAGACTATAATCAAATTATTAAGCAAATATTTTGTTTTCCGTGCGTCCCTAAAAACAGGCTAAGGTCTCGGACCATTCTGCCTAAATACGTACGTAATAAAAGTTCAATCTGTGCACTTTAATTTCATCAATTTTCTTATCTTAGGAAGAGGGAAAAATAAAGTATTTTTAGCTGTTTTTCGTTTTGTTTGGTTTGTAAATATGTTTGTAATAGAATATTTATTTGTACACTTTTTTATTTTTTATTTAGGTAACATATTTCTAACTGTCAAACGACTCCATCGCCTACGGAATGTTCTCACTGGCAATCAGTGCTGTGACTACAGGTTCAAGTTTCTTTTTTTACCAGTTTTTGATTATTTATAAATTGTAAATAAATGTTTATTTTTTCTTTCTTCTTCTGTCTTTACGGCGAAATATGCGCTAATTCCGGGACCTAATATCGTTCGTACTGGTAGAACGTTAGGCTAATATTTAGAAGGTCCCTGGTTCGATTTCCGGTAGGAGCAACCAATTTTGCTGCAATTCGTAAATTTTAAAGTTGTCCCAAATATCATTTGTGTCCATTGTCTCTATAGGCTCACCTTACTGCCTATCATGTTTGTGGAACGGAATACGTCTGGGAAATTTATAAATGAGAAAATGGTAATGGGTTAATGTTATAGCATGAGCATATGTTCCTAATATCTCTCTAGAGGTAAGTGTCGTGATGGTATATTAGTAACATGCGAAAACAATGTTCTCGTAGTAGCCCATAATAATATAATTTCGGGCAACAAACACACTTTCTTGTTTATCGTATTAGTATGGATCCTGTAAAATCTATTCCTTTTACCATGAGTGAAAGAGTTGTTACGAGGGTTTTACGGAGGCAGAAGCTTCTTATTATTGCGCTAGTGTTTCAGCGCTCGACCTATTTAGGATAACTTTCTTGTCCGTTTGTTTGTCTGTCTGTCAGTCCGACAGATTTCTTTCTTAATGATTTTTTTTCAAAATGTTCTGTGATAACTGTCAAAAGGATCGAATTACAGTTGGTATCCAGTAGGTTTACGCAGGTCTCCCCAGTAGCATTCATTTACCGGAGACAATATTTGGGCATAGTCAGTCAGTCAGTCATTAGATGGTTGACCGCTTGAAATATATGTTTAGAACCTACATATAATAATAATATAAAAACAGATTATATAAATATAACACATATATAAATATATGTACAAGAACCTAGTTCACGTAAATAGGAACTTAAAATTGACTTTAAGTAAAATAGGCAAGCTATTAAGCTAACTAAGCCTTAAGCAAAATATTCTCTTCTTCTTAAAGTCGAATAAATATCAACAGCTCAATTACGTTACTTTGTTAAAAACTGTTTCAAACAATGTTTTTTATCCAATAGTATAACCATATTCTTAGTTAGGTTTTTAAAAGGTTTGTTTAGGTTTATTATTTAAGTTTTTAAAAGTTACTTGTAGGAATCGTAAATACATTAATATGTACAAACTTTAAATTCTTAATGATTTAAGTGTAAACTCTAGAAAATTGGTCGGTTTTCCATTCTTTGGATGCGTTTATAATAGAAAACCTTCATTTAATTTTATGGTACGACCTACATCAAAGTATTCTCTTTTTGTATCTTCAATTATATCTAAGGTAGAAAGAAGATTAAAGGCCAATCAAGAAGCGCATAATTTTTAACATTTAATTTGAAGATCGTTCGTTTTTTGTCCAGGTCAATGAAGATCATGGGTGGAGGAAAGCTTGTCCTTAACAAGTTGATTAGAGTTGTGGACGATGTGTCTCAATAGAATGTAAGATTCATTATAATACACGTCTTAAAAATTTAGTTCCTTTTTTTTAATATTAAAATTTTTTAAATTTTTTTTTTGGTTAATTAAATAGCTCTTTATGAACCTTTGCTTTTTTAAAATCAATCTATACTTAACTAGCTGACCGAGCAGACGTTGTCCTGCATGCTAACGACTGCAGCGCCATTTGCCTTGCTGATTTGTGAATCTAAACCATCCAGGCCGCCACCCAAACGCATACAAAAAAATCATTTAAATCGGTCCAGCCGTTTAGGAGGAGTACAGTGACATACAAACGTACAGTAGATTTATATATATATAAAAATAGAGAGAGCAAGCGGTTTTTGTAATTTTGTTTATATGTGGAAGGTAATCTCTGAAACCACTGTCACGGTCGCCATGGCATATGTGTGTTTTGGGGATAAGTTAAAAAGACACATCGAGTACTTATATCGTGTATTGTAATTGTAATTGATTTGATTTCTACTTATGGTTACTGAATCTAGTTATACAAAATATGTTAGCTTATATACTTGTTAAGTTTAATCGTTCGTTCGTTTTAGCCTCATGACGTCCACTGCTGAACGTAGGCCTCCCCCATATGTCTCCACAACGGCCGGTCCTGAGCCGCGGATGTCCATCGGCTTCCTGCGACTCTAACCAGGTCGTCTGTCCACCTGGTTGGCGGCCTTCCCACGCTTCCGATCCGTGCTCACCACTCGAAAAAAATTCTTACCCATTGGTTATCGGTTCAATCAGCGATGTGGCCTACCCATTGCCACTTCAGCTTTCTAACTGATTGAGCTATGTCGGTAAGTTTGGTTCTTTGGCGAATTTCCTTATTTCGGATATAATCGTGCAAAGAAACACCAAGCAAGCTCTTTCCGTAGCTCGCTGAGCGACTCTAAGCTTATTTAAGAGGCCAACAGTAAGAGACCACGTTTCTGTACATAAGTTATAAATGGCAACATACATTGATTAAAATCTTTCATCTCTAGGCACTGAGGTATTTTGAACGAAAATATGTTGCGTAGTTTCCCGAACGCTGCCCAACTGAGCTGGATTCTTCGGTAAACCTTTTTCTCAAAGTTTAAACTTATTACTATATAAGCTCCAATAACTATCTTAAGCTGAATGCGCTTAAATAAGGATGACAATAATCACGTTTTACTATATATTCCCGATTTAGAGATGAATCATTTAAGGCATAATCTGTCACTATATTTATAGTTTGAAAGATATATTATGCTAGACAGACATAGGCTATATGATATTATTAACGTTACACCGCTGATTTAAAAAAAAAACCTATATATGTGGATAATTATTTTTTATCGAATTTACAAAAAATATTGTTTCGATTAGTTAAGATAGTTTATTTAAAGAAAAACTTAAACATAGTTCGTGACAAAAATAAAAAAGGTGCCATCAGGTATAAAGCTCTTTAGTGTGCGTCAGGTTTTTTAAAACTCTGTTAAAAAAATGCCGTTGAGCTAGTTTTTTGCATGGGTGGTGGTATGTTGGCTAACTTCGCTCGAAATAAGCTGACCATAGACTTTTTTTTAAAATCAAGCTCCGCATCAAATTTTTTACATTACGTTTGAGCAACGGACAAAAAATGGCAAATTCTCAGCCACTTTGCAGGTCCTTCGAGTGAAGTTAACTAAACGGCAAATTTTTGAATATAACGGATAAATTGCATTTGACTAAAAATGGTATGCAAACTTTAAAGACCTCAAACAATATAATCTAAAACATAAATGTAAATTGAGGCTTATGTCGTTGTCGTACCTACAGCGCGATGCGTAGCTACAATGACCTTTTTGGTCATTGCGTAACTAGAAAGAAACTATTGAGATCTTATCAACTGTGACCAGGGATATGCGGATGCAGAATTTTTCACATCCGCGACCACGAATGCTGGTGAGGATTTTTTATAGGTCACATAACTATTCCTTACTCATATATGTAAAACCGTTTGACATGTTTTTTTGCACAGAAATAACAGAAAGGACGGAGAAGGACAGAGGACACTTTTTATTCCGATAGAGTTGCCACGGGAATTAGTTTTTTATATGAGTACCTACCTAACATTGCGATGCAATATTATGTCACAAAGAAGCAACGAAGCACAAAGAGAGCTTAGAAAGAGGACATAGAATACTTATTATCCCAGTTTACTTAAATCCCTTGGATTTACCTAAAAATCCTACAGAACTCTGCGCGAATGAAGCCGTAGGCCAAAAGCTAGTACTTGCATTGAAATTTTACTTTAAATTTATTCATAATAGCCTTTATAGGGTTCCGCACCCGAAGGGTAATTAGGAACCCTATTACTAAGGCTCCGCTGTCCGTGCGTCCGTCCGACCGTCTGTCACCAGGCTGTATCTCATGAACCGTGATAGTTAGACAGTTGAAATTTTCACAGAAGATGTATTTCTGTTGCCGCTATAACAACAAATAATAAAGAATAGAATAAAATAAATATTTAAGGGCCCCCATACAACAATTTATAATAATTAATTTTAATAATTATTATAATATGTTTTTTGCTCGATTTTGCTCGATTGATATCGGCAGCAAGTACACGCTTCGCGCGTCCGGTTATTTAGTTAATAAGGTGCTTCATACGCCTAAACCCCGTAATGGGACATTGCGCGATCGAGGGGTTAAAATATGCACAGAATATTTAGTTTTATAGTCACTTTAAAAATCAATAATTAAATTAAAATAAAACAAATATTTAAGGGGGGCTCCCATAAAACAAACGTGATTTTTTAGCCATTTTTATAGATAATGGTACGGAACCCTACGTGCGCGAGTCCGACTCGCACTTGGCCGATTTTTTTATTTCTCTTAAAATCACCAATTCAATAGCATCTTCTCGCTAGTGTGAGCGAGCCTTTACCTAAATAACCGTTTCCTTCGCATATAAATACTCCCAGTGGTACTCAAACAGGATTAAGAAGGGGCCGCGAGAACTCAAACACAAAGTTATAACAGCTTATTGCTGAAGCGCTTTACAGTTTACCGGCTTAATTTACACGCTTTATTTAAAACGCTTAATTGTGCCAGATTGGCTTATGACTTATTCAAACAATTCAAATTGTTTCCTTATTCTTACTTGGGCATTTTATCTTCTATATATACATGTAAAATGCTTTGTCTTGAATGACTTACTGACGGATTAACGCACAGCCTAAGCCGACGATTTGAAATAGTAGTTTGTATGGCAAGTACAACAGACGTTATAAATTCTCCTTATAGTAGTTAGTTAGTTAGTTAGAAGTAGTGCGTTAGTATCAATCTGGAAAATCTTACGTATTGCGTATTGTTTCACCGAACATACGTCAGTAATATATCCAAATGACAACTTAAAAAGTATTAAATACTTTTACTTTAACTTAAAAACCGGCTAAGTGGGAGTCAGACTCGCGCACGTACGGTTCCGTACCATTATTTATAACAACGGCAAAAAAATCGCGTCTGTTATATGGGAGCCCACCTTAAGTATTTGTTTTTTTTTAAAGGAAATACACAACTTAATATTCGTCTACCTGTTGCCGTTATCAATATCGAGCAAAAACGAGCAAAAGAACACATTTGTTGTATGGGAGCCCCCTTAAATATTTATTTTATTCTGCTTTTTAGTATTTATTGTTATAGCAGCAACAGAAATACATCATCTGTGAAAATTTAAATTGTCTATTACGGTTCATGAAATACAGTCTGGTGACAAAAGTACGGACGAACGAACGGACGGACGGACAGTGGAGTCTTAGCAATAGGGTCCCGTTTTTTACGTTTTGGGTACGGAACCCTAAAAAGTATAAAAAAAAATTAAGATTAAACTTAAAACTATTTAATTTAAAAACAAATAATATTCGTTCAATTGCTAGTCGGACTCTTGCACCATGGGTGCTGTAATAAGATGTTAATAGCTATTTGTTGTTGTAATTTAGAACTTACACTATAATCACTGCGAATTTGAAGTTTGTATATATAAGGTACTGTTTTTACCACAAAGCAAAACTACGAAAACGTGTTTTTTTAAGGGGACCCCTTAATTTTATTATTTTTGAACTTTTTATTTCATAGATAATCCGCCAGTTTACGCCAGGTACTTCGTCTAATAGATAGAGCCCTTTGATGGTCTGACCGACCGACAGACATCATAGGCGTAGTAATAGTTTTGCATTGACAGCCTTTATCTACGGAATGAGTACGAAACCCTAAAAAATTTCAGAGCAATAAAAATAGCGGCTTAAGAAAATTTTGGAAAGCTAAAAAAGTTTATCGCTCTCCGACTTCGGGCTAACAATTTTCATTTTAATTTCACTCTGTACATTTTATTTAGAACACTGGCAGTACGAGGCAATCAAAAGTTAGACACTTTTAAAATTTAATCTTAAATAAAGTGAATAAGATCCTTACAGAAATGATTTACCATTAAATAATTGTATATTACCACGGTAAAGGTTGGAAGCCATTTAAATAAAAAATAATATTTGCGGATTCTCGCAGCGTGCTTTATACAAACGAATTTATCATTTGTTTTTTTTATACAGGATCTCAAGCCGAATAATAGGTCGTGTGGTTTTCCCATAGACATAGAGAAATGGACAGCGCACTTTTTAGTCAGAGGTGAAAAAAAAAGTGGCAAAGGAGTGACAGAGAGAAAGCGAAACTGAGATGTCTCTAGTATCTTTCTAACTTATTATTTCTAGCAAATACAGACAATACGAATTCTAAGTTTTAATTCGAATTTTAATAAACATCAAGAAACAAAGACGGTGATACAAAGGGAAAAGAGACCACAGTTTCACTTTGTCTCTTTCTAAAGTATGGCCAGTTTTGTGAGGTTATTGCGTAGTCAATTAAATAAATAATTTTATTATACTTATGTAATCTGTAGCTCGCGATAGGTGGATCAATAAGTGTTCCGTATAATATGGGAACCGTAGATCTAGAGAATTTATTGTGTAAAAAAAGTGTAAAATTAAACCGGGAAAGTCTGATGAATTTGTAGGGCCGATTCCTGTATTTTACCAGGAAGTCCTAAGGTATTATAGAATGGCTTTGTGTAGCCAGTAGAGTCAACGTCAGACACTCCTGTGTCAAATATCTGATAGCTCTCATAGCACAAAAAAAAATAACAAAATTTCTGTAATTGGAATTTAAGCGGATTCCAAATATACAGCAATAGGCTATCTGAAAATTATTAAAAAAAAACCAATTTAAAAACACGTGAATGTTATTTTTTACCTGTTTTACTTTTATCTTATTTTTGATGTAGACATACTTTGGTGGTAGCTTGATCCTGAAATAAAACATAGACTAAATTTTTTCCGCAGTCACAAGTTTTCGTGGAAATGGATTTACTTATTCGAAAATACTATCAACAGAAACTCCTTGAATTAACTATGTTATTTGTATGCAAACTTGTTCTCGCTCTACCTTTTAGTAATTACCAAATTAACGGTCGACCGCAGCTGTTAGCGCTGCTTTGTAATCAAGGACCGTAACTTTACCGTAACTAATCTTGTATGTAAGCCATGTGTTTTAATCATGTATGAAATTTTGATGTCACTATACTGATAGAGATCGCTTTTAGTAGTAAAGTTTCCTACCTGTCACATACAATGGTTTTTAGGAAACACTTTTTAGGGTTCCGTACCTAATGGGTACCAATGGAGCCCATAAAGCCTACGCGGTCCGTACGACGTTTAAAGAGCCAGTATTTTATACGAATGTAGGTATAAGCGTGATTTTTTTACGAAATATGTGTTGTTATGGTGAATTTCTTACCAAATAATAAAAATCACTTATTCAAATACTGCATTTGTACTATACTGATAGAGGTCGCGTTTAGCAGTAAAGTTTCCTACCTGTCAAATGCAATAGCTTTCTAGGAAACACTTTTTAGGGTTCCGTACTAATGGGCTAATTTTTAGGGCTCTATATTTTTCACTGATGTAGGTATATATAAACTTAATTTAACAAAATATTTGTTATGGCGGATTTCTCAACATATAATAAAAATCACAAAACTACAAAAGTTAGGGGGGGGGAATGATTCGTTGCTTTTGGTTTATCGTAAAAATGGCAATACATAGAAGCTTTAACTTAAAACGATATAGTCAATAAATGTTTCGCTCTGTATCTACTTATATTCTTCCGTTCTAAAAAAAAGATTTGAGCAATATACTTATTATTTTTTATACTTATTACTTATTATTTTTACACTTATTTTCCATTTCTATATAGGTCCGCTTTCAAAAAATAAATAGAAAAACTAAGATAAGTTCTTAATTAACATAAGGCCTATAAATTTAGAGACACTAAACAATCAGTTCTGACTCTAATAAAAACGTATTTGTTTGTTGACAAAAATTTGATTAATAAACAATTCCTAAGAACTTTTAATCTTAAACCACCTTTCTATATTCCCAAAAATACCTGCAAACAAAACAGGGCTAACAGTCTCTTCAAGTGGACGTAGCTTTTGTTCTGGCGATGATAAAAATTAACACCGCGAGGCATGGCCAACGTGATTTGATTTAGCTTAAGCTAAGTTCCTTGATCTTCAAGTAGTTTTCAAAAGTAATAACAGATGGCACTATTCTTTTTAATAAGTTGTTAACTTTTACTTGGACGTATGAGACGTATCTTTACTTTTTATTTTATATATATCAATGCCTGCGTATGTGTAGTCGAAAGGTCATTAAGGGAACATTGTACATCAAGGACTGAACAACCATCTTATTGTTTGTCCGACAATGTGAAGAAGTACACAGTGGGTGGTTAAACATACACAGGCCCGTAGCAAAAAGTTGATTTGGGTCGTGGGCGGTATTCTCGGCGTAATTGATAGCACATCGAATGTACACTGTCGGAATAATTAAGTATATCTTTAAAACAAAGTTCTGAACTTTATAATCTTAAATTTCGTGTCACTTTTTTTTCTCAGAACGTGAGAGCAATTTTTTTTTCTAGCCTTTTAAACAGTTTTATAAAATAAACGATAACATCATACTTATATTATGCAGGGGGCACAACGCTCTGCTCTCCAACACACCAAATACACACGAACTGCCGCTAATCTAAATGAAATATACCCATTTTTAGATCTTTTTTTCTTTTCGTTATAATACAAAAAAAGTTTTAAACTAATAGTAATGTACTAAATCTAAAATCTTTCCAGTCATGTAGACTATATAAAAAAGAAAAGAAAAGACAATAGAAAAAGATAATAGCAGAAACTATATGTACATATACTTGTAATGTTAATATGTCTCAACAAATTTCACACCATTTTCGTACTGAATCCAATAAACACAATATCAATTTTAAAAGTTTTTAGTTTCTGTACTCTAAGCTTCAATGATAATAATGAAATCGTAAAATCAGTGTTTCGGGCCGACAAACAATCCAATTTTAAACTCCTGTAGGACGGAAATTGTTAAGTCGCGGTCACATGGCGGAATGTTTGAATATTAAAAGAGGCAGTTTTTTGGGTTAACTTTTGCCATAGAATTAGGACTTCAACTTTTACAAAAATAAGTCTTATTTTATATAAGCTAAACTTGCATAAAATAACACATAGGTACCTACTTCTAAACGTCATCATTATCAAAATATATTATGAATGAATTTCCCGTGTACGTGTGGCCTTCGCTGGAAACGAATACATGTCAAATCTATAACATCGGTAGTTATATCTAATTTATATTTCACTTTTTCTAAAGAAGTCATAACTGGACTCGCTAGTTTGTATCGCACTGAAATTTATATTTATCTTGAATGGAGGCGAAACTTTCTTCCATACCCTAAGAAATTGTTATCTTTTTTATTAATATTGTAGTTGTTTCGTCCTAATGACGGGTAAAGCGAAACCCAACTATGATTAAAATCTTTAGAGGAATGACTATTGCTTACCCCAAATTGGTAGGTTGTTGTACCTACACGGACCACGTCTGTTTGTCCTTATGTCCTCTAAGGGCACCTAAAGAAGGCCTAAATTACGCTTATAGGTATGAAAGGAACATAAAAATAGGGACAGGATTTAAAACCTTGAATTAAAATATATCAAAACGGTATAACCTAAGTATTTTCCCTTTTTTCGTGGTCCAACAGTTAAAAACAACGGCGCTTCACAATTTGCAAAAATCGCGAAAATTGCTTTTAAGTCGAATAAACCACAAAGTCAATTATTTTTAGTTTATTCGTCGGATCTATATCGATAACGACTTGACAACTAGTATTGACAGGAAAAACGGTACGTTCGTGTAGCGCGTTCCAGATAACAACAGCCGGGCTGTAGATAATATTTTTTTATTCATCTTTAACTGTAAAATTGCTTAATATTATTAAATACTATATAATCAACGTTGTTGTGCCCGAACGATGACTTGCCTGCATAAAAAAATCCTAAAACCTTTTTGCAGCGCCACCGGGTCGAATTGTGAATCTAAACCATCCAGGAACCCACTTAAACATATTCAAACTTTTATCAAAATCGGTCTAGCCGTCTCAAATAATATAATCTGAAGAATTAAAAAGTGATTTTTCAATGAACCTAAATATTAAATTGATACAGATAATCCGCCTGAGGAACGAACCTTGAGTATTTTTAGGTTGATAATAATAATTTCAAGACAAAATTCCATATTTCTCGTTTGATTTTTTTTAAATCAAGTTAATATATAATAGCATGTAATAATGAAATAAGAGAATTAACAAAATAAGTCTCTTTTACTATTTCTCTACCCAAATACGAATAAAGATACTTTTTTTTATAACAGAGACTTATTATACTATTACTTTTATATATTAAATATTTTATTTTGTTATGCGTTTCATTCTTCAATAAGAAATATTCGTTAATTAAATCATATAATCTATGAAGGTTGTGATCAGAAAACAGCCTGTTAAACAATTGTCGGACATGATCGAGCCTTTACGTAAATAACCGTTTTCTTACACTGCTGCGGTACTCATGCAAGATTAAGAATGGGGCCGTGAATACACAAACACAAACAGATTATTGCTGAAGCACTTTACAGACGCATTATTGAAACCATCTAATTTTGTTATAGTAGCATAAACTATAAAATAGCACAACTATAATTAAGTGTATATCCAAAAAAATAATATAGTACATATATATAAATAAAAATAAAAAATATAATGAAATCTGATTTAGCAAGGATTTTTCTTAAACTGTTGAACGTAGTTTCCTGAGAAACACGCAATGAAATAAAGTATGTATATGCTCAGTGAGCGGAAAAATAGGTCACAACACGTTGTGGTCACGGTAAAACATCCATATGGCGAAATTCGTGTTATGGCTCTAATGAAAACGCACACGACGCGTTATGGCAATCACAGAAAGACCAAATAGCGAAATTCGTATCGTGGCTGATACGCTATTCAATCTCAACGCGTTGTGGCAATGAAGAAAAGCCATGACGCGTTCTGAGCATTCATTGTTTTAACCATATCACGACGGACAGGTTGTAACTTAACGTATAGTAACGTAACTACCGGTATCAATATCTAGTACGAAGATATCCAGTACCATAATATCCAGTAAAAATATCCATTTTTAAAAATATGTAATGTTACACGAACGATTATAAACTTATATTTTAGTTTATGTGAACAATGCCAATTAAAAAAAAGATACCAAAACGCGATTTAGTAGTGAAACCTATTCTATCCGACTGCATTAATTCTAGATATATGCAGTCTGAACCAGATAAAGATTATAAATTTATTATGAATTATTATCAAGATCACTTGACTAAATTTACTATTCTCAGACCAAACAAAACGAAGACTGCTGAAGAAGTAGCATATCAACTTTTAGATATATTTTGTTTGTTCGGCGCTCCATGTATACTGCAAAGCGGCAACGGCCGTGAATTTTCAAATGAATCAACAACATACATTTTTGCTATGCAGATGACAGTACTGGAAACGCTTTTTACACGGGTCGTGCAAACATCCCTCGTTCCGTTGTGGAGGAAAACCGCGGAGAACTTGTGTCTCAAATCGAGACCACACTGTCCCAGGTCTCAGACTGGGGACGGGTAACCTTGGTCCGATTTAACCCTACAAAGACACAAGTGTGCGCGTTTACCGCTAAGAAAACTCCATTCACTGTAGTCCCACAATTCCAGAACACTCCCCTCTCCATCTCCAAGAGCATTGGGATCCTTGGTGTCGACATTTCCAGCGATGTTCAGTTCCGAGATCATTTACAAGATAAGGTGAAGCTGGCGTCCAAATAACTTGGTGTACTCAACAGAGCGAAGCAGTACTTCACGTCGGGGCAAAGGTTGTTACTTTACAAGTCGCAAGTTCGGCCCCATATGGAGTACTGCTGCCATCTCTGGGCAGGTGCACCCGGATACCACAGCTTGGCCCTTTTGACTCGGTTCAACGACGGGCTGTGAGAATTGTCGACGATTCCAAACTCACTTGCGGTATCGAGCCCTTAAGTCTGAGGAGAGACTTTGCGTCACTGTGTGTGTTCTACCGCTTGTACAATGGGTTGTGTTCTGAGGAATTGTTCGAAATGATGCCCACGGCTACTTTCTACCATCGCACCGCTCGCCATCGGCAGGGAATTCATTCTCACACTTTAGAACCTAAATGGTCGCGTACAGTGCGGTTTCAGAGAAACTTTCTCCCGCGAACGCTTAAGTTGTGGAATGAGCTCCCTGCCAAGGTTTTCTGCAAGGACTACAGTATGGAGTTCTTCAAGAAAGAAGTTATTAGATTTATGAAGGGTCGACAACGCGCAAGTGATATCCCTGGTGTTGCAAGCGTCCAAAGGCTACGGTGACCGCTTACCATCAGGCGGACCGTAAGCTTGTTTGCCACCTTAGTGGTATTAAAAAAAAAAAAAAAAAAAGTCCTTAAAAATTTAGCTGAAATTTGGCCAGGGGTAAAACTTGTTCATGGAAAACCTCGACATTCTCAAAGTCAAGGTTCGGTAGAGAGGTCAAATCAAGACGATAATGACATGTTAATAGCTTGGAAAGCTGATAATAATTCACAAAATAGGTTTGAAGGATGCGGTTTATTCAGAGTAAAAAAAAACGTGCTCTTCATCATGCGCTTTAGAGAAGTCCTTACGAAGCTATGTTTGGATCAGCACAAAAAGTCTTGCTGATTCATCTATTCCTGGTGATGTGCTGGTGCTTCCATAGAAACTGAAGAGGATTTACAAGAATTGGTTCTATCTTCCATTAAAAATGTTCAGAACAACGAGAAGAATATTGAAAATGACGATCAGTTAAAAAAATTACAGAATTTAAACGTAAAAGTTATTACTGACGTTTTACATATTGATTTAGGAAAAGCTGAAAGTTTGAAGTTATGTGCTGTTTGTAAAAATGAGACGTCAGGAGCTCACAAGTGCTTAGACTGTCATGATTATGTACACGTTATCTGCGGAGAAAGGAATGAGAATGCCGGATTTGGAGCAAATGTAACTTGTAAGTTCTGTTTCAGAAAGAACAGCATAAATGTTGAAAGATAATGTGCTAAATCAGGTCTACAGGAACAGGCAAAAAAATGGTTTCACTGTCTGATTCAAAATTTCCCTGTGTTGAAATTGGTTCTAACGTTTTAGTTAGAGTTCCTGAAGGACGTGCAGCACCCAGAAATGTTATGTGTGTTGTTATGAGCATTAATCCATCAGGTCTCTACCAGTTAGGAAACAATGAAGGTACATTCGATAGACTTAATGCACGTAATGAGTTTACACTTTCTTAAAACAACCTTATAACCATTTGTGATGTGCCCTAAACTTCGTCGCTAACACTTCGCTCAGCATCTATGTTATAATCTGGAAGTAAGCAAGGGCTTATAATGTGTCACTGCAAAAGATACTGTATTGATAAAAAGTGCAAGTGTCGCTCCAAGAATATAAAATGCACCTCAAAATGCCACAGTAATGGTTCCTGTAAAAATAAATAGCAACATTGTTGTTGTTTATTGTTGATCAATAAACATTTTTGTTTGTGTTAAATATTTTTATTAGTTGAAAGAATTTTTAATTTTCAGAAAAAAATAAAATCCCTAATTATTTTAAGTGAATTATAAGTAATTTACAAATTATTAATATTTTGTGTTCAGTAATTTATTACTTAATACGTTGATTTTTTTAAATACAAAGTAATCTCAATAAATAACAAATATCGTTTTATTTAATTTATATAATTATATAACATATTTAATAATAACAAACACGTTATGCAGTGATTTTATAAAATAAAAAATATTTCCTAAGGACATCTAACAAAACGTTTCCAGCCTAGGCCTAGTAGGATCCATATCGGAAATTAGTGTGCGTCGTAATCAATAATATTATATATAATATATTATTATTATTATTATTATTATTATTATTATTATACTTTATTGCATCAACATGGAAAATTTACAAACAAAACATATTTACAAATAGAGAAAAACAAAAGGCGGTCTTATCGCTTTAAAGCGATCTCTTCCAGACAACCTTATAATCTTTGAGCGTAACATATATATTGGAGGTCGTGACAAAGCCTAAAGCAATATATTTATAGACTAGGCATTAACTTTAATCGATAGAATTTATGTTTAAAAAGCGCTATACAAAGTTAAGATTTTAGTAGGTTTTACTCAAAACCTATCAAAGTATAAATAATCATCAAATTATTCAAAAACAACATGGTTCGAGACAGAGAAATATTATTGAAAATTTTTATTATTAATTTTTAAACAATTATTTTTCGATATTCACATTACCTTTGGAATAGGAACTTTAGTTCTTCCTTACATGTATAGTCGTATGTACTGTATTTATTCATCTCGCTTCCTCGGTCATGCATTAGCACACTCTTAAAAAATCATTACTAAGACATTAGTGTAGCTCCGAAAGGATCGGTTACACCTTTCACAGATGAAATTCGTTCCAAACGTGCTAGGACGGCATAACACAATTTTTAACAATACAGAATTTGAAACTTTATGTTGCTCTTTCAGGAGTAGTACTGTATCCAACGAACTAGCAGCGTGCTACTCGAGCGTTCTCATTAGACATAGAATAATAGTGTATAGATTTTAACATAACATGTAATTTGCCTAAGATAATTCAGCTTGCTAAATATGAATCAAACTCAAAATTGTTTATTCAAATAGACTTTTGAACAGGACTTTGGAATCGTCAGTTTGAAATTTAAAAAATGACGAAAATGTTACCACCGGTACGGAATGATTTAATTCCGAGAAGAACTGGCAAGAAACTCAGCAGTTAATATTATATATTGTTTTAACTTCATATTAAAATACTAGGTAAAAATTTGTTTTTGACATTTACTGATCAATCACTGTGAAATTTCTTAGTCATAAACCCTAGCCGAATTCCTAGGTCTGTGGTTTTTCCAAAATCTTTTAAAACGTTTTATTAATTAGAAATCTTTTTTCAAACCATTAGTATGAAAAACCAGAATCCTGTACAACTTTTGAACTATAAAATTTTATAAGAAAACTGGCATTCTGCAGACCTAGATATTTATTACTAGAACATGTCTTCAAAATTTCATGGTGCTTGATCTGCAAGTGTCAAAAATAAGTGAACAATTCGTTTGTATGGAGCCCGCTGCGAGGCCCCGCGAAGTGTATCCTCTTAATACAAATACAGATCAATTAAGTTCTAATTTTTGCAAGATTTTTTACCATTCATATAATTATATCTTTGTAATAGCTTTTTTGCATTAAACTATCTTTTAGTTTGACTAGAGTAACACCACCAATTAATTAATGCTGCTATTTTATGACATGACGAAACGAAAAATATAATAAAATAAAACTGTGTTACCTAGTCAAATAACTCAATGCGAATAATAGCTTAGCTCAAAATAAAACTAAATACATCACACTAAATTAAATACACTTACAAACACAATAGTGTTAACTACTCCAAACCTGAATAGGTACGAAAAATAGCTTTCAAATATAGCATTTAATATAGCTTACTAAAATAATAATAATAAAACCCGTTCTTTTTAGAGTTCCGTACCTCAAAAGGAAAACAGGAACTCTTATAAGGTCACTTTGTTGTCTGTCCATCTGTCTGTCTGTCAAGACCCTTTTTTCTCAGTAACGCGTCAAGGTATCAAATTGAAATAAATACCAAATACTAAGGTTTATGGTCCCTTGAAGCTGTAAAAAAATCAAGCTGCTAGGTGAATACAATAAAAAAATATGCCCAAAATACGGTAATTCTTGTAGCATAGTATGACATTAATAAATGAGAAATAAAACCTATGGGGTACTTCCCGTTGACCTAGAATCATGAAATTTGGCAAAAGGCAAGATGTTACATCACAAATATAGAAAAAAATACTGATAAGAAAACTGATAAAAAAAACTGATAATTAAGGCATAAAACTGTGAGACTTGAGCTCATGATGGAAGTACTATCTACATAATATAATAAGTTTGTACGGAGCCAGACTCGCACTTGGCCGGTTACACCCAGTCTCATGACAAACACAAATAGTAAACGTTTGTCTTGTGCGGAAATGGAACTCATGCCCTCAATTCACCAAATAAGTAGTATAACAGCCTCTATCACTATTCGTAAATAGCAATCGTACTCATTGCATCACTCGACATTATAAAATAAAAAAAAAATCTGACTCAACAGTAAATAATATTCGCAACGCATCCGACATTTCCATTAAAGCATAAATATTAATGTGAACCTATTACTTCCTCTCGCGGGGTACGTGGAGATATGTCTGCACGTTCAACATTGATAACTGAGTAACATTTACAATACACTCGGTTACATTTACATTACACTCGGTTACATTTACATTTACACTCGGTTACATAACTAAGTTATGATTCAAACACGAACTTTGCTCCTAATGTTAAATGAAGCGAGATAATTTATTATGTAGTATGTGTAGCGGGTGTTACCTATTACTTATTTAACTTAGAGTAAACTAAGCTGTAAAGGGTTGTTGTAATTAAACCACCTAAAAAGCCGGCGAGGGACAATAGCTATATTTAGTATATATACTTTCATCTCGTGTGTGTTCTAAATAAAATTAGTTGGTTATTAGTGTGTTAGTATTGGTTGTTGGCATTAATACCTATACCTATTTTTAAAACCGGCAAATACATGGGAAAAGTGACATCGTAGGACATTATGTCAAATGACATATTTCTTAGTCCTAAGTTTTCGATTAGGTATGACGATTTAATCGTGCATTATGGCAAAATGGTTCTTTAACTCCTTAAAGTCTGTTGAATTTGCTTCGATTTATATAATCTATGGTTATCTATGATATGAAGTGAAACAATGTTTTTATCAAATAAAACTTTTCAATTGTTAGTAATAAATTTGCTTATAAATTCTTTTCGTAAAACTGTCTTCTCAGTATTTAAAACGATAAATATTTAAATTGTTTAAAATAACTATGAAGTAGAAATTTTTAATAAAAAAACAAATACCTTCTTAAAAACGTTAACTCTTGCATTAATATATCCGTTTCCAATACTATAAAACTATTTTCACAAAAAAGGAACACTAAAAAAAAAGACAAATTCACAAAATTAATAAACTTTCATAAGCTAAAAAAGGTACTCGCTTTGGCTTTTCGAGCAAACCATTTTTCATTTGAATTTCATCTCCAATATTTTTATGTAGAACGCTGAATGAACATTCGAATTAAAAAGTTGGCTACACTTTTAAATATCTGAAATAAGGTTTTCATGACACAGGACCGACCAACTAGCTACAAGGAATTCATCATCACCACACCTAAGAACCTGAATTTTTTAGCTTGTGCAATGATCTCTTCCTGTTTCGTTTGGTTTTGTTTTTCATAGTAAAAGCATGGGGTTCTTAAAGAAGTAATAAGATTTATAAAGAGTGGCCCTAACAACACCTGAGCTTTACCCCTGACCCCTGCCATTTGTTTTTTGGTTATAGTGGGTCTTGTCTTACAAGCAAAGCGAGAGGCTTTGAGGGGCTTTCTCTACACTTCCCGCAATGCCAGAAAAATATTGTTTGATACTCAGAAACCAGTAAATATCCAAATTAAATTTTGCTTGGAATCTATATGGTTAGTGGTTTCAAGTTTGGTTAGAATATTTGCCCTCAAAATCAATGAATAGGAATAAAATTAAGGGTAAGGAGATAGGGGCACTTCCATCTTCCCACATCCTTTTCTTCCTACCACACTATACTCAATCCTTCATTTCACCTCATCCTCCATCAGATCTAAAAGCTATGTAACCTGACCATTGTCTAGCTATTTCATCCTTGAATGCTCAATGCGCAAGCTATATTCGAGCCAAATTGCATCAACTTTTTTTCAAATTTTATTGCTCATTTTATCCAAATATAAACAGTATAAATGACCTATAAAGGCGGTGTATGAACAAAACCAATAAAGTTACATAAACCCGAAAAAGTTTCCTTTATTCGAAACGAGAAACATTTTTAATTTAAATTTCATCCTCCATATTTTATTTCAGATCCGGAGCAATTTAATAAAAAGTTTGTCAATTTGAATAGTGAAGAGAGACCATCTGGAATTGAATCATCATACATTGGAATAAAATAATAATAAAAAAATGAATTCATACGTAAGTATAAAGGTAAAAGGAAATGTTGAAACAAATATTTTTGTACAAAATTGTTTAAGAAGTAATGTTATTTAATACTACGTGTACCTTTTTATTTTTAAGAGTGGCACTTTTTAAATTGCATTGAGGGATGAATTAAATTTTCGCGCATCAAATTGTATAATCGTTTCATAATCTATTCTTTGAAAATACGTTCAAGATTTTTAAATTTTTTTTTTTTAATTTAAATACTTTGGGAGTTGTCTTTAATCCGTGTACAACACGCGCCTGGTCGGTATTTTGTAAATGCATAATATTATCCATTCAAATACATATACATATAAAATATCATTCTAGTTGTAAGTTTTATTTTAATGTACTGTATGGCTACGCATGTATATTAATAAAAAGATACCAATAAGTATTAATATGATATAAATTCCACTTCAGACACATTATTACTTTTACCATTTAAAAAATATATTCCGAATTCGTTTTTTGAACTAGGGGTCACGACCTTTAAGGGGGTTGAAACCAGAGCTTAGGAGGTTATGCTCGATTAAGAGAGCACACGCTGGCAATAGTCGGCACGGGCATAAAGCCCGTTACAGACGTACCTATAATATATATGTCAACAAAATATATACATACCTACTATTATAGCTACATGTGTGGTCATTTAGAGTGTAGAAACTATATCGTAATATGCCGTGCTATGATTTATATTAATAGGTATATATTATAGCTCCATGTGTGATCGGCTTTAGTTCTGTATGGATATGTTTGGCATATTAACATATTATAGCTCCGGGTGTGACGAGTTTAATAAATCAATGAAAAAATAGAAGCAAGAAAAATAAAAAAAGGTCATCAAAATTTAATAGGTACTCTAAGTTTCCTTGAAACGAAGTGTTGAAGTTTATAGGTACTCTCTGTAAGTTTCGCTAAAACGGAGTTTTAAAGTAGTGTAGGATTTGAACTGTAATCCCTCTGAGACTTTCTAAGAATTAAAATTGTTAAGGAACACTGAAGATGAAAGTTTACAAAACCTTTTTAAAAACACGACTTCCGTATCATACCCTAAACAGTTAAAAGTTTTTTTTCCATAAGTCCACGCGGAGGAAGTAATTAAAAGTAATTAAATGAATTACTTATTACTAATTTAATTTACTAATTTTAAATTAAAATATCTAATGGTGGCGCTAATTAATTTTAATAATTTTATTCTGTGACTAAAGCAATGAATAATACTTAAATAAAATTGTTTAAAGCACATTGGTCCACGAGTACATATAATTCACAACATAATTTTCCTTAATTCCACACTGTATTACTCAGTTACCATTTTGCTCAACTCATTGTTTAGCGTCTGATGTTTCCAGTCTGTTGCGGAACTGAGTAAAACAAAAGCATTTCAAAATGGCGTCGCTTTATCAACTTAATGCGTCGCGTAAAACTTAGCTTAAAATTATAATCTTAAAACTTAATGTGCCTGTTGTACTTCTTTAAACAAAAGCATATACCATCACGACACATTTTCCGGAAAGGATTGGTCAGATACATTCTTAACACGTATGCTTGTAAAATCCTAGGTATGTAAAGGTAATTTCAATATGTTGAGAGAATGAACGAAATAACAGACACGAAACAAATATAATAATAAATAAGACAAAATTTATAAAACGCAAAAAAAACTTTCATATACCCTCAGATTAAGAAACGATATTGTAGGATATATATACAAAATGATAAAAGAGATTATCCTTCTAAAGATGTATGTAATTCAAAATCTTTATAAATATATTAATGTAACTTATCTGGAAATAAATAATTCTTTCTAATATTATTATACATATAAAACGGAACTCACTCGAGTTAGACACCGGTGCTTTTAGGGTTCTTTACCCAAAGGGTGCACACGGATCCGGATATTTAAAAAAATTTAGATTTTTTTGATATAAAATTACATCTAGGAAGCCAAATTAATTTTTCCTAAGAGGATCAGATTCACGGCAACTCGCAGCGTGCTTCATAGAAACGAATTTCCCAATTCTTTCGACAATTACTAATCAAACACCATGAAAATTTTAAAAACATGTTATAGGACTAACAATCTGGGTCTGCAGTGTACCAGTTTTTTATTAAGTTATATACTTTAACAGTTATATGGGATTCTTTCTTTTTAAAACAAATGGTCTCAAATAGGATTAAAAGTTAAAAATATGTTTCTGGATCATGGGAAACCACTGACATAGATATTCGGCTTGAGATCACAGATACAAAAATGTTTGATCAGTAAATGCCATAAACAAATGAGAAATTCGTTTGTATAAAGCACACTGCTAGACGTCGCGAATTGTATTATCTAAGGGTCAGCTCATACTGAGACGCGCGACGCATCTTAAAGCCGCTTCACGTCGCGTCTCGGTGTGAGCTGCCCCTTAAGGTCATATATTATTCCATCCCTGGGTATTTTTTTCACTTATTATTCTACAGCTGATGATTTATTACTCATTGGACATATATAAAGCCATCTTAGTTCAGTTACACTGCATTATAAATAGTGTCACGGGAGGGGTCCCCACCTGTCACTTACGACTAAACCGCTTGGTGTAATGAGGTTGTCCCCTGACCCCTACATGTAAGTGTGTATTTAGCCACTGGTTTACCCCTTCCAGGGATTAAAACCGTACACTCATACACGTAAACATTAAAAATGTAAAAATCGAATTCTAACAACCTTACTTAACCCTATTCAAAAAGCGAAAGTAATTTCCTGAAGTTATAAAAAAATAACAGCGTTAAGAGATGATAAAATGAATAAATATTTTTCGATGTTACACACAGGGCTGTATGGCTCTAAAGTTACATATAATACATAAATAAAACCAGACTCAAGACAAAAATAAATGTTTATAACATTAATGTTTGTCCAGTGCAGGAATCAAACCCACATCCTCTGCACAGCATCCAGCTGCACTTCCAACTAGGCTGCGAGGGACAAATGTTTAGGAAGTTAAAAATAAAACAAAAGAACTTATTCTAAGTTGTTTTTATTTAACATGTACCCTAAAGTAAGTTTCCCGAGTTCCTCGGAGACCCATTAGGTTAGATAAGCGACGACGCTTTGTGACGCTTTTGTTTAACACAATTTCCAAGACGACTATAGATGTACATAAAACCGTTTTTGTAACGTGTTGTAAAACATCTGTCGTGTTTTAACTTTTGAGCGACTACTTAGGGAGTTACATTTTGTGACTAGCTCTTACCAGTGGCTTCGGCTGCGCAAAATTTTAATTCAGTACCTCAGAAGCAAAAATGAAACCCTTTATATATATATAGATATATGTTCTTTGTTGTCCTTCGTAACGACGAATATTTGTTTGACAAGTAAGAGTCAAGCTTGTCGCCTTAGAAGAAGAAACCTAATCTGAAAAACAAAAATCTTATTCCAGCTTTCTCTTTTCGGGTTTTAGAACCTAACTTTTACCAATTTTAATTCAAAATTAACTAAAATAGTATCGTTTGAGTGTTTGCTTATCTTTAAGCTTCATAATACAAAAGATAGACAGAATCTATTATTCTTCTACAAAATTTGTGTAGTTTAAACTTTTAGAAAACGAGTTCCCAACAAGGGGTAAATTGTATAAGTTTCCTCTCTTTGCAAGAAGTCGTAGTGTCTTGAAACTGGGAACTCACGAGTGTGATGCTCTTTGTTTGGAATAAAAATACACTTACCACCTATATTTACATACATACATACGGTATATTTGTATATACTGTTCATCATAATTGATGGGAAATAAGAAAGAAACATTTATATTTATTTATATTTAAATAAAATTTTGTTTATTGTCTGCTTTACATTTTTTAAGTAAAATTTCTTTGTTTTTGAGTGAAAACTTTTCGTGTAAAGTTTCAAAATACAACACTTGTGACGGTAAATTATGGTAATATATATATATATATTTATATACATATATATATATATATTAAACCTAAGTAAATTCATTTGATCTATACAGATCACCGCACAGTTTTTACCCGAAATAAGTAATAAACAATACAATATAGCATACTATCATTGTAGTTTACAAGAAGTGTGTGACGCCCAAAATTGAACACTCTGCGCTGATTTTAAGTTTCAAATTAGCATGTTTGGATTTTTGTAGAGGCATTTCTGTAGATATCCGAGTACCTATGTAAAATGTTAACTTGACACTTAATTTTTATAACCTAAATGTTATAAATTTTTTTTGAAAAAATTTGAACTATATTCCTAATAATAATTTTAAAGGAGTCCCAAATTTCCCCAGAAATCCCGAAAAAGATTGAAAAAGCTTACAGAACAGAATACTGACATACTTACATGTTTGACCATTTGCAATGTTGTATATTTCTTTTTAAAAGAATATATTTATTGACTATAACATATATTTTAAATTGAATGAAAAAAATACGTATATGGTGCTACTTATGTATCTATGTCTGAGTGGAAGAGGCAGACTTCTTTCTCTATCTTCAAAGAACTGCTGTTTAACACGTCATTATCATTACAAATGACAGCCAATATATCTTAAAAATAAAACTCAATCATTCCTGTTCGTAATTCGAAATATCGCATTTTCTATTCAAATGCCATAGCAACCCTCTTAAAAAAGATTCAGTCTGAATTGTGAATTAATCTGAAAGAACATCTGGAATTGGATTATCATAAAATTGAAATGAAACGATTGCATAACGGAAGGGGAATTTTAATTTAGATAAATAACTTATATTTCATAAATAATTTAAAACTCAGTGCATATCCACAAAAAAGTTTATAATTATAACTGTGATGAATAAAGACAATATAAGATATTCAATGTATTTATTTAATATTTTTTACATTTTTTCTAAAACTCTAACCTTCAGGGAGTCATAAACGAAGAAAGATTATTTTTATGTTTGTATTATTAATATTGTATTTCTTAATTCTATGAATATTTTCTGTGTTTATAAGATTGATGTACTAGGACTTTATAGCTCAATAGGAGTTGTTTATGTATTTGTTTAGATGAAGGTGAATATTGCCTAAGTTTAATTATTTCTTTTAGGTCTGTATTCCTACCGTCTCTAGTGAGAATATCGCCGTTCGAATCACTGAACTGATAAAAAAAATTAACTGTGTAACGGGCTCGCATTTGTTCAGTGAGCAGAATGTAATGAATGGACATTCATTATAACTTAAGTAACTCAAACTTTTGTGAAAATCAAAATAACTTAAGTTCTGATAGCAAATAAAATGTATTATTATAATTACTAATATTATAAAGAGATGAAATTTGTTTGTGATTTCTGCAGCTACTGAATCGATACGATTAATTCTTTCACTAATAAACAGGACTATCTCCGAATAACAATGATTAGAATAAGTTTTTAGTTTGAAATATCAATGTTTATAATCAAGTCGTGAAAAAGGTACAATGTTTTATTTTTATATTTTCTCAATCTTCAACGTCGCTTAATAACGATAAAAAAACGCTAAAGAAAACATTGACATTTGGTATAAAAATAAACAGTAAAAAAGTTATGTAGGCGGTTGAAACGCGCCGCCATTGTGCCGCGCTTTTTGTGACGACAAAGTCTTATTCCTTATTCCTTCTCCTCCTTGAAATTCATCGAGTTCACGAAAAAACCTAGCAGTAGCTGTGCGCTTCTACCTCCCTCGATTTTCACGTCGGTTGGACCAATGACGATATACTCTATACGACGTCTTAATTTAAATAATAAACCTTACTCTGGATATTTCGATGTATTAATATATCGGTCAAGTGCGAGTCGGACTCGCGCTCAGTGGGTACCGAACTACTATTTACGTAACACAAACAAAAACAAAAAGTGGGTCACTAAACGGTAATCCATCCAATGACTGCCCAATTACGACGTTGCTCTGAGTATCGTTTCCTACAAACTGTTCCTCTTAATAATCGCTAGATGGCGCCGATGCACTAATTTAAGATGGATGTCAGATCATTGTGGACAGTTAGTGGTTTTAGAAAGAAAGAATAGTATTACTAAAAAGGAAATTAAATTTATACCAATAACAACTAAACGGGTTGAATCATTTAAATCTAACTTAATGCATAAACTTCCAGATTTGCTTTATAATGGCAACCCAAATGATATGTACAATACTGTTCTTGACACTATTACTACAGAGTATAATAAAATATTTACTGCAAAAAAGAAACTTATTTCCAGTCGCTTTAGTTTTAGTGAATGGGCTACCCCAGGTATTCATAAAAGTAGGCGTAAACTGTATGAATTATATAAAGAAAAAACATATAATAATAGCCAAATATTTAGGGAATATTTAAAAAAATACTCAAAAACCTTTAAAAAGGTCTGTCTTGTTGCAAAAGCAATTCACCTCAGACATAAAGTAAAAAATTCAACAAATAAAATAAAAACTACATGGAACATAATAAATAATGAAACTGGTAAAGCTAGGAATTCTTGTCAGGACTTTGAGTTGATTGTAGATGATGCTAGTTTTAAAACAAATTCTGAGGTAGCAATTGCCTTTGAACAGTTTTTTGGGAATATCCCATTCAAAACAACTGAACATCTAAACTCAAGTCCAATCTTAGCAGAAAAATTATTAAAAGCTAGTGTTCCTGAATGTAACGTTCCCTTTGTATTTAAAAACATTAGTCCTACAGATATCATTAATACATTTAAAACATTAGAAATTAAAAACACCACAGACCTTTGGGGACTTTCTGTAACAACTATAAATTCAATTATTCATGTTATAGCACAACCCTTAGCCATTATATTTAATAGTTGTGTTGATAGTGGTGTGTTTCCTGATGAGATGAAACTTAGCAAAGTTATACCTCTTTTTAAATCAGGTAGTTCAACAGATCCTAATATTTTTCGGCCTATTTCAATACTACCTATACTCAGTAAAGTTTTTGAAAAAATCATACTTTGTCAAATGTTAAGCCATTTCTGTATTAATGAGCTACTTAGTAGTAAACAGTTTGGCTTTATGAAAGGCCGTTCCACAACCGATGCAGGAGTGGCACTATTAAAAAATATATATAACGCCTGGGAGGATTCGCATGACGCCCTTGGAGTGTTTTGTGATTTATCTAAGGCATTTGACTGTGTTCAACATGAAAATCTCATCGGGAAGCTACATCACTATGGTATTAGAGGCAAAGCTCTCGACCTTTTGACATCCTATATGAGTAGGAGAGTACAGAAAATAGATGTCAACGGTGAAAGATCTCCGGGATCAGCAGTCAGTATAGGAGTCCCTCAGGGCTCAATTTTAGGTCCTTTTCTATTTCTTATTTACATTAACGATCTCCCATATAATGTAAAAAACCATGACATTGTCTTATTTGCTGATGACACCTCTTTGCTTTTTAAAGTTAAGAGACGACAGACATGTTATAATGAATTAAATGATGCCCTTTCTAAAATTGTAAATTGGTTTAACGCTAATAATTTGTTACTTAATGAAAAAAAAACTAAATGTGTTAAATTTACATTACCAAATGTTAGTCAGAGACAGACATGTATTAATATTAATGGCGAGCAATTAGAACTTGTTAATTCAACAGTCTTTCTTGGCATAACGCTGGACTCCAAACTTCAATGGGGTCCTCATATTCATAACCTAGCCAAAAAACTTAGCTCTGCTGTGTATGCGATCAAGAAAATAAGACAATTGACCGATGTCGACACTGCAAAAATAGTATATTTTAGCTATTTCCATAGTTTAATGTCATATGGTATACTATTATGGGGTAGCGCTGCTGATGTAAATACAATATTTTTGTTACAAAAAAGGGCAATTCGTGCTATTTATAAATTAGGATCTAGGATATCTCTGAGGGATAGGTTTAGGGAAGTAAAAATTTTACCTTTAGTGTCGCAGTACATATATGAAAATCTTTTATATGTACATAAAAATATCAATAGTTTCAGCAAGAAAAGTGACGTTCACAAAATAAATACTGGAAGTAAAAATAAGCTGTTGGTGCATGATACACGTCTACACAAAATAAGTAACTCTTTTATGGGGCAATGTATACACTTTTACAACAAAGTTCCCAATAAAATTCAAAATCTATCAATAAGTAAATTTAAATCTTTTATCAAGCAGGTACTTTGTAAAAAGGCATATTACAATATTTCAGACTATGTAAATGATAAAAATCCTTGGGACTGATGATGCTCAATTACAGGATGCATAGGTAAACCAAATTAAAATGGAAATAACATAAAATTGTACGACTAAAAATCTTTTATTTAAAACATTAATTGTATTTTAGTTTATTTAAGTATTTTTAAAAGAGTAACTATCGAGTTTCTTGCCGGATTCTTCTCGGTAGAAATCAACAACATTGTGAACCGGCGGGAAGGTGGGAGGGTTCAAAAAATAATATTTTATAACTTTGACGATTCAAAAGTGATTGTAAAATCCTTATTTGAATAAACCATTTTGACTTTGACTTTGACTTTGACCTTTTGGGTACGGAACCCTAAAAAATTATTGGGTTTCCTCACTTAATATCGAAATCTTCAACAAGAACATTTTGATGTATTTATTTAAGACTAGACTTTGCCAGCGGCCTCCCGTCCTAAATTTGGTTATCGGCGTGGAAAAATTAACTCCAATCAATTAATAAATTAGTTATAACAATGAATTGCTAAAGCATGCTATAGGTGCAGCAATAGTTCGTTTAACTCTGTTATAGTTATTCCCGCAAGAACTTTTGAATTTTTAGGGATAAAAAGCTGCCTATATGCCAAGTTTTATCCCGATCCTTTCAGTGGTTGAAGCGTGATTGAGTTACAAACATCCATCCAGACATACAAACTTTCACATATATAATATTAGTAGGATTTATTTTCTCTGCAACTAAACATTAAATCTTTTCTAAACTTTTCTGAACCAACCCTGAAAAGTATTTCATCAATGAGGAATTAGGATACAACTACACTCTTTAAAAACATAGGTTTTCTTTTCATTTAAATCAGTTTTAAATACCCATATTTGTAAAACAATTCGAAAGAAATTGCACATATTTCTTCATGCTGCAACGAATTATCTCCGACCGACTTTTATCCCGGCCTAGAGTTACCACGGGAATATTTTATTCTGCGGGACACTATTAATCACGTCGTAACTTTGCATACAATGGACTTGATATTCGGCACATAGCTACGACAGAAAAGGCCAAATAATACTTTTATTTGAAAACGACAGATTCCTCTGGAATATGTTTTCCTTCGGGTCAAACCGCAAAGGACATCTAGTGCGGGTAAAAGAAATTTCAATCATTAATTTACAACATTAAATTATTTTTGTGCATACTGGAAGTATGTATCTTAGTCCTTATCCGCCTATCACGCCACAAATAGCGTAAATCTTTGAGCTAAATAAGTGACGCGCGGTTTTTCGCGAACCAATTGCTTGTAACTTGACTTGTTGTCTTTTAGTCAATGACCTTCTATTAATTTCATTGCTTCAACTTGGATATTAAAGTTGAAAGAAAGTATTATGTATTTGATGTATTTTTATTTTCAACAAGGAATACTTTTTGAATTTCGCTGCTACGCCAAGACAATTAAACTATTTTTTAATTGGTTTTAGTTTATATTAATTAAAACTTTTAACTACTTTTCCAAAATATTTTACGCATGATTTTCATACAAAAATGTCGTTCAACGTCTCTTAATTCAAAGTTAAAAGTTTTGTTTGAATTTGATTGCATGTCTAAGTGTTACTGAAGGTCTACGCCGTAGGTCTAACCGCGTAGAACATGCTACGAGAAAACTTTTATTCTTAGATTCGAAATAAACAGACTCTTTTTTGGTTTAGTTAAAATTTGTTAGTCTTTTTAAGGACTAAAGGAGTTCTCAAGTCTTAAGGTCATTATTTATAATGCTGACAGATGTCGTCTTGTAAAATAGGATTTAATTATTTTATTTACTTTTGGTATTTTCCCAATTTAGTTATTTAAGTTCAATCGTTGCTATTGAACTTATTTAAATTTAGCAAAATACTTAATGTAAAATAAAACGAAACCAATATTTAACTGTTTTTATTATAAAAATATTTAAGAACGACTTATTTATTTATTGAATAAATTATTAACTCTATTTTATTGTAATTAGTTTTATTTGTTGCAGAACCGATGGCCGTTGGGGCAGACGAGTCTTAGAGTGGAGGGTGACCAAGGATTGGTAAGTGCAGCGTGGGTCGCCCTCCCGCCAGGTGGACTAATGATATATTTAGCTGAAAGTGGCTGGATGAGAAAAGTGGAGGACCGGATTTTGTGGTGTTTTACTAGGAAAGGCTTTTGCGAACCTAGTGGATTGATATAAACTGATTGAAATTCATCAAAAAAAATATTATCGCATGAATAAGGATGCAATGTTAAAACACAAACAGAAACCCTTATAAAGTCTTGCCTTTTTAGAGCTCAGTATAACGTAAATAAATCCATTCTTCCGTATTAATATTATAAATGCGAACTTACTCTGTCTGTCTGTCAAGTGTGAGTCGGTTTTTTTTTATAATTGAGGAGTTACCGTTGAAATCCTACACGTATAACCGAATTTAGGGAGAGGATAGGAATTAATAGTTTTAGACTTGAAACACAGCACTATCTGGTCACAAAAAAAGCAAAACTTGTATTATTGACCAGACAAAGAATACTTAAACATATATATACTTTTTTGTAAATACATACATATTATACATAGAAAACATCCTGATTCAATTTTGATCGCATCTGGCCTGTGTGGGAATCAAACCCACGCCCCTCGGTTTAGCAGGCAGGTTATAACCCAGTGAACCACGAAGCATCCAAAGCATTCCTAGTACCAGTACCATTTGTTTTATTTTAGGAGCAGATGGCGCTGTTGTCGCAAGAATAATAATAAATATCTTAAAATAAAATACGTCATTAAACTCCCAGTAAACCCCTAAAAATCCATTAAAATAATAAAAGAAAAGAAAAGAAAGTTAATTTAATTGTAAATTCATGATTAGATTGAAGTTGTAACAACAGAAAGTACCGCGTGACGACTTCTATTTGGTTCATTAATTAAACATGATTGTAATTATAATATACTAAGTTTTGCCTGAGGCTTCGGATCTCGCTGCGAGACTTGTACGGTAACGGTATACAATTCATGCATCGTAAACTCTCTGTGATGTTTGTTGGCAACTGGTTAATTTAGCAGAATCTTCTTGGAAAAAGAACGCTTAATAATAATCTATAATAAAAGGAGAAGAAAGAAGGCGCACTAACTCAGTGCGAATTGGCGGACTTTTGTCAAACTAGTGGCCGCTCGACTGTTAGAGTTTTAAAGCCATCTGAGTTGGCTTAACGACTGCAATCATAATATGACAATAGCCAGGAGCGACTGTTTAACATGCCCTGCGAAGCACAGAGGAACTCAAAAGTGTAACACTAGGCGGTCATTAATCCGGGAACTGACCACGCCCGAAGGTGCTCAACTTCGCTTATAGTGTCTTATACATAGTACCAATGAATTTACGCAAAATAAAAAAAAACAAGATTGGTCTTAGAGATTTAGTGTTATAGTAAAAAATATCACACGAACGTGCTAATGTTGTGGGCCGAACTAAACATTTTAAGCCAGAATATTATATATATGTTTGGGCCTACTATAAAAAAATCCATTTTTCATAAAATAAACATATAGAAAAAAAAAATTCTTTCATTTGTTAAATTTTGCAATTTCGCAAGATTTTTAATTTCTGTTTCCGTAAAAACTTGGTACGGCCTAACCATTTCAAGTTTTTTTTTAAATTGCCATACTCAATAACATCGTTTATTCATTTACTAATTGTATTTTTCAGAAGAGTAACAATCGAGTTTCTTACTAGATTCTTCTCGGCAGAAATCTATATTGGTGTGTGTAGTTGTAGTTCTGCTTTTGAAAAAAGAGTAATATAAAAATTTTAAAGTGTTTGTAAAAAAACTAATTTGCATAAAAACTTTGACTTAGATTATAATAAAATAGAAGTACTTACTAACCAGATAAAAAAAACAGGAAAAACATGGTTAAATGTCATGTAAGCCCAAGCACTGTCGTCCCTTAGGTCCTGACCTACAGAACTCCGACGAGGAATAAAGAAGTCACCCCTTTTCATGGCTCCATGTCTCGTGTCGGCTTTTCATTTAAATATTAAAAGAAAAGCAATTTTTGTTGCCTCTAGCAACCTTAGCTGCATTCAAGATGGCCGCCAAGCTTTATGGTTGTAATAATACCAAAGTGTTAAGAGGGAAAATGTGTTTAGTTAAGAGTTTTGAATTATTACAATACGTATGAGCTATATTGGTTCTTATTACACACGAGACTACGTGTGGGTGGTACCAAACCTAGTGTTAATAGTCACTCGTTGCATACGACATTTATCAACACACTTGCTTGGAAATCTGTATATACACTGACAAGCAAAAATATGGTCACTTTGATCGAAGATTCACTTACAGAAACGACGATATTTCATAAACTAGTAAGGATGGATTCATGAAATAAAAAGTATTTTAAACATAGATTTATTTTACACATAAATACTTAAAGAAGTGATGGTTAGATTGTACCAGTCATCCTTTCTTAGTGGAGCTAATGTAACTTTACATGTTAAGTAAGGAATCCACATGCCGAATTGAAATTTTCCAGCGGTTTGGGCTGTGCGTTGATATGTCATCGAATTAGTCAGTCAGTCAGTTTCTTCTGTTATACACTGACAAGGAAAAAATAACTAGTCACTTACATGGACGACAATATATCCCATAAAAACTCATGAGAGCTCAATGGAGTGTAAGGAAAATGCAAGCGTATTTAATCACTTCCCTGGTGTAACGTCGTCCAAAAATTTAAAACAAAACACTTTTAAATATAAAAACAAAACACTTTTCTCACAAAATAGGTTATTGGAAGTATCCCCTAGAGGGCAAAACAGTTGGTAATTTTTTTTGAGAACTCCAATATTTTTGTAGGTCCACGCGAAAGAAGTCGCGGGAAAATGCTAATAATAAATACAGCAATACAACACATTATTTTCTTTTTTGCGGGCCGCGCTTGTGGAAGATAACGCATTGCCAAGCGAAGCTACTAATTCAAACAGTCTATATTTTGTTGAGATATAATAAAAAAATGTAACATACTAGCACAGACTAAACAATCATTTTATTAAGTGAGCCATCTTAGACGTCTAGACAGAGCAATAGTGATGTTAGGAAGTCCGACTAGACTAATATTTCTTTAGTTATACATTTTATTTATATATGTATAAGTGACTATAAAAAAAATACCTAAATGTCTAGACTATGATCCAAGGAGGTCAGTTCACAGATTAACGAAAACAACTTAATTCTTACTTACAATAGTTCATACAAAACAGAAAAAAAAAAAAAAAACTAAAGTCGTATATTTTGGGAAATGTAGTCGGCTATATCTCTTAAGTTAAGGTTCATTTGCCACAAGTTGTAATAACGACTACGAACCCCTACACAAAGCATAGCTCGACATGTGACTTTACCGGTTTATTTCTCATATTTTCATTCTATTCACCCTGACAGTTCTTCAAAATAATCCAATTGAAGTATAAACTGACAAAACTATACTTTTAAGTGACAAAAAGTGGCAACAAAGTCTAATACAACAACGATAAGCGAGCATAGTAGACAGTGGCGCCATTTTAATTTAAACAACTAGGTTTGTTACAGGAAATAAATTAGGTCACGAACAGTTTAGGACTTACCGCGTTCCGGATTAAATTTTACGGCTGTGGACGGACAATAACATTGATCTATTTGAAAAGTTTTACCACTGGCAACAATCTGATTTGTATTTAATTTTGTTTTCGTACATATTATGTTTAATTTATTTTCAAGTATTTTGGCTTGTGAGGGCAACTAAATTTTGTAATAAGTACTTGTTTATGTGGTTTATCAATCACACAATAATCGTACATGAATTGACATATTTTTAAGAAGAAATATCCCAACCTTATTAGCTTCTCTATTGAGAAATAGGTGTTTGAAAAACCATTTGTTGTCGTGCTAGGAACCGGATGGATCCAAGTATCTATGATACTGAGGTGAGATTGGGACAACTACACCTCGTGCTGATTTTACCTAGACCCAATCATCCTAATCGAGGTATCGTATTCCCCACTTTCCTCTACCAAAAATAAAAATTACTTCACGTATTGAATGACAGAATGAATTACAGCACACGCCTAAAGATGTCATAAAGAAGAGGCATTTTTTAAACATTTAAAGTATTACCACATCAAAAAAAGAAAAAAAGTTATTGTTTAAATCCATTATACATGAAAAAATTATAGCTCTAATGTCAAAATCGCAGGGGAGGAAATAACAGCGGGATATTTCCTCTTAAGGATTTCGAAGCCAAATAGCAAAACTGGTACCCTCATAGTCTGAATGTCACTCACTTATAATTCCGCCTTCCTGTCTTTGGATCGATTCTGATAAAAAAAAAAAACACAAAAAATGTGTCTTGTGCGAACAACTAAAGTTAATATAGAAGAACTGTAGTTCTGTTATAAAATTAAGAGAAAAATATTTAAAGTATGGCTTTCGATACATTGAACTGGAGGATTTTATATTTTTTGTGCACTCCACTTTAAAGGATATCGTTGCAACGGTCTTTAAAAATTTATTCAAAGTGTATATGTAACCTTTTTCTAAAATGTATACTTCGTACGTTATATTAGCTTCCAAAGCATGAAAATTGGTGTCACTGAACTGAACTTTTTAACCGCGTTCTAAAATCTCAAAAGAAATTACAATAGTAGAGGTTTATAAACATTTCAACGAACATTATAAAAAACATAGCACCAGAATAATGATTTATGATTGGGGAGGCAATTCACAACCTTATTCGTTATCTGATAATCGTCAACAGATCGATATCATTTAACTGTCGGGTCCTGCAAACATATATAAAATGATGTAGAATTCTTCATTATCGAGATAGTTATAACGAGTTGAATAAAGAGGCTAGTCACCAGTTTTTCATCTGCAGGACAAGGTGAAGCTGGCGTCCAAAAAACTTGGTGTACTCAACAGAACGAAGCTGTACTTGACATCGGGGCGAAGGTTCACAAGTCCGGCCCCATATGGAGTACTACTCCCATCTCTGGGTGGGTGCACCCGGATACCAGCTTGGCCCTTTAGACTCGGTTCAACGACGGGCTGTGAGAATTGTCAACGATTCCAAGCTCACTTGCGGTATCGAGCCCTAAAGTCTGAGGAGAGACTTTGCCTCCCTGTGTGTGTTCTACCGCTAGTACAATAGGTTGTGTTCTGAGGAATTGTTCGAAATGATGCCCACTCAATTTGCCCACGGAATTCATTCTCACACTTTAGAACCGAAATGGTCGCGTACAGTGCGGTTTCAGAGAAACTTCCTCCCGCGAACGCTTGGGTTGTGGAATGAGCTCTCTGCCAAGGTTTTCTCCAAGGACTACAGTATGGGGTTCTTCAAGAAAGAAGTCATTAGATTTCTGAAGGGTCGGCAACGCGCGAGTGATACCCCGGTGTTGCAAGCGTCCATAGGCTACGGTGGCCGCTTACCATCAGGCGGACCGTTAGCTTGTTTGCCACCTAAGTACCTAAGTAGTATAAATAATGGTCTAGCTCTTGACACGCATTCAGCCGATATTCCTTTTGAGTTGTTTAATAGGATTTGTGAGAGATCATATAACACACAAAGTGTTAAATATGCAACTTAGATATCTATGCGAATGTCACCTTAACTGCCAAAATCTGACTAATCAGACAGTTATGAGGGAACAGGAACAGATAAATATACCCACCTTAACAGCCTAAATATGTATTTACTCTCTGTCGGGTAAGAAAATAGGGGACGCAAGATAATGCGCGACTGAGCAATATGGTGATGGATAACAACCCTAACCAAGCTTGAGGCAACGAAAATTGCTTTCCTTTTTTAACTTTTCAATGGAAAGCTTTAGTGACTCAAGACGTAGAGCACAAAAAGGGATGACGTCTTTATTCCCTCAAGAAACACATAAGGTCAAGAACTTAGTAACCTTATTGCTTCCACTTGTATGACTTTTAAACTTCTTTTTGCCGTTTGCGTTTAAGGCTATTTGTATGACTTTTATAAAGCTTTTTTGTCGTTACTTTGTGTTTTGATTTACAAAAACAGAGGTCGATAAAATTATTTTTTACGAATATCTTGACATTCCTGTATCTATGTGTTTCTATAATTTTATTAATTATGCGATAAAGGACTTTCACGTACAAGAACATAAGTACAAATCTAAGTATTTATGCTACTGAACCCTTGTAATGACTTTGTTACGTGTTCTTTGACGAGTATTCTAGCAGAAAATTGCCTTTAAAAGGACTCTCGATTTCATTTTGAGAAAATTAAAAGGAAATGATGAAAATGAAAGATATACTTAATATAGACGCACAGAAGATGCTTCCATTACCGCATAAATATTAATTTACGTAGTACATTAGGAACGCTTTTCGAGAGAATGGGCCGCCATGTGTGCTTCTTTATGATGTGGGTTCAGTTCAGCGAACTGATAGAAATTAACAAGTGAATTTTATGAATGACTCACTTTGAACGATTTAATGTGTCGTTTTAGGGTTCCATCGATTATGATGTAATTTATTCGGATGTTTGTAAACAGCTATAGTTTCAGTGTTATAATAAATTTCAAATTAAAAAATAAGGCCATTTTTTTCATCATCTAAAAGAAATAGATGATAATTTTTTTCGCACTTCCCATTGTGTGAATGACTCCCTTTTTTTTACTAACCTGAACCTTTGCTGTTTATTTTGCGAGATACAAGAATCCAAAGCTCTTAATTTTTTGTTACCCTCCCCTCTAACTTTGTAAATATGTGTTATTAAATCTAAAAAAAAAATTATAAGGCTTTATGAACAGGCAAAATTTAAAAAAAAATTGTTCAGCAAATTTTTTAATAATTTGTAGATACTATATGTATATATTAAGAACAAATCAAAAATTCTTCCGTCGTAGTCTGAGTCACCACTAAAATAGTTATTTAATTTAATAAATCCGACAACGTCAAGACAGTCATGAAAAAATGTATGACTGGCTGTGTCCATGTGTGATGATATAGGCTAGTCGGGTGCGCTGGGCCCCATATCACCGCGCACCTTATCTCCTGATTACTCTGTCTAGACACCTTTGATGGCCGACTGAATGAAATTATTGTTTGGGCTGTGGTACAGTCGCCTGATAGTTAGCATACTGATATATAATTTTGAAACTATTTAAAGAAACTCCCAATTCCGTTAAAAATATTAAATATTAAAGTAAAAAAAAATATATAATTCTTCCTAAAAATGTTGCCAACTTCTAGCACATAATTTACATATACAAATATATACTTGCGACTTTCTCTTTGGCTGGTAGCCAACACAACACTCACTTCTACTCGTTTGCATTTTTAGTAGTAGTAGTAGTTAGTAGTTTAGTAGTTACAAAGCTTGCAGTAGATTTATTAACAAAATGTCAGTTTCACATAAGTTCTGTCCGCCATCTTGAACGCAGTCGAGTTAGGTATAGAAAAAAGTTGTAATATGGAAAAAACTGATTTGTTTTATTATGATTTTGAAAATGGCATTTGGTGTAAAGCTGTCTGTGAAATATCTTTTTCGTGTGCTATTTTCTAACTTAAGACTGCGATATAAGCTAGATCGCGTAAATACGCCGTTTTTGTGCAAATTTTATGGCTACACTGTAACATCTAAAGGATGAAAAAAAAATATGTTTTAAAACTTACTTTTTTCTAGTGCATTACCTAACTGAATAATTTTCATTTATTGTACTTAATGCAATAAAAAAATGCAAGTGACCGTTGTTTTAAAACTTGTGCAAATTTTTACAGCGTGTATTGCATTTGAATGTAATGACAGTTGACTAAATAATTAGAATAGCTTGTTATCTAGTGTATTAAGTTGTAGAAAAGTTAAACAATGTAAATAAAAAACGGTAAAAACGTAAAATTTCATACAAAAAAGTTTCAAGGCGTTATCATGGCATAAATTACTTAAGAAATATAACGAATATATCTCATAGTAAAACTTTTTACGCTTTTCACGTAGACGGCGGTGACAGAAGCAAAAGGCTTAGATACATTTTTCCGTGGCAAATACACACAATAATGTGTTCCTATATGGGTGGGTTTAAGTAAGTGCCTTAAATGAAGTCAGCTGTTTTTGCACAATTACAAAAAACTGTCGATATCTCCGACGAGTATCTCGAACTATTTTCCGAGAACACCTTGCTTCAGATATTATTACGACACTTGCCGAACATGACCGAAACTCGACGAAGTTTTACGATTGTAGGTACCGAGATGACAATGGCTGTAATTATTCGACTTATTTAAAAATCGTAACATTTTCTTTTGTTTCTTTTCGTGTATCATACCTATATACTAACTTAAGTTGATTAAAAACGTCACCATTGTTTTTAGGGTTTCGTAGGCAACAAGGAACCCTTATAGTTTCGCCATTTCTGTCCGTCCGTCCGTCTGTCTGTCCGCGGCTTAGTTCAAAAACTACTATTATGAGGAAGCTGCAATTTGGCAGGGATATACACATTGATCAAGCCGACAAAGTGGTAGAATAAAATCTTTGAAAAAAAAATTTGTTAGGGTACACGTGAAGTGGGGACATAATTTTTTTTTCTCGTCTATCTCATCGTGTTGGGTATCGTTGGATAGGAATTCCAAAAACATTGGCAGTGTGCTAAGATCATTTTTTGATTTAGGGCTCAATTGCGGAACATTTAGCTTTAAAGTACTAATTTTTGTTTAAAGGTATTTTTGAAATTCGCTTTGCACAAAGAAGAAAAAAAAAATATCAATTCGTGGCGCTAGTGGACGTCAGGCACCCCCTTAAGTTCCTACTTTGTTCTTAAAATAATAAGTAAGTAAACATGAACTTTGAAAGAAGTTTTGGCAGTGTGGGTGTAGTTTACAATATACATTGACAAAAAATGTAAAAAACTGTGTAGGTACTAGGTAGTTATAGTAAACGGCCGTTGTATTTCAAATGCTGACTGATCTGATCAGAAATTTTGGGACGCAAGGGAAAAATAAAGGTATGTACCCAAAAAAACAATTTAAAACAATAGATAACTATTTCACTGGTTGATTTCGTGTAAACATACAAACAATAATAAAATGAATGGAACGATGTTTTCGAGTTTGGGATGGCATACCATAATTAACATAAACAATATACACGACAACACGCGGCAATTTTTTGGTGAGTCGTTTTTTTTTTCGAGTTTTTGCCTACACTAACTAAAACCTTTGTGCACCACTGCAATTACTATGCCTGTATGTTTTGCTTTTTTCGATAGGCCTAATAGGGGCTACAAACAACTGAGATCCTACAAAAGTCAAAAAACTACCTACTTTTTTATGATAGCTTTACGTGCACTTTATTAAAAACGTAGTGATTATATTCTATTTGCGCTGTGCGAATATGTAAATTAAAAAATTTTGCAACAAAAACATGAATCCTACTTCAAATCAACTAAAAAGTAAAAAAACCAGTCAAGTGCGAGTCGGACTCTTAACTTTATCATTGGACATCTGTTGTCCCAATACATCGACATAGGTCGCAGTTAGTTTACCGACTGCAAATAAGTTTGTAATTTGCAAAAAAAATTGAGGCTCCTTCAGAGACTCGCCCAAATAAAGTTCGGTGAAGCAGGAATGGCTGCAACAGCCAATTGCAATGTCAGTTCAGAAAAAAAAAAAAAAAATTGCTTCTTGCCTAATTTTATGATTCTAGGTCAATGGAAAGTGCCCCCATGTATATAGTACTGAACTTGCATATCTATGAGTGCCCCATAGGTTTTGATTTATTTGTGTCTCAAGATGCGACAAAATTAACCGTATTTTGGGCATATTTTTTATTGCATTGACTTAGAAGTTTTATTTTTTTACAACTTTAAGTGACCGTAGACTTTAGTTTTTGATATTAATTTCAACTTGATACCTCCACGCATTCTTGAATAAAAGGGTCCTGTCGGACATAAAGACAATTTCTTTTAAATGTGTTTTAACTACAAATTAAGGAATTTTGGAGTTTTGCTTATATTTGTGCGACCTTACTTCGTGTGAAATTTGTAATTCTAGGACAACGGAAAGTAACCTATAGGTTTTGATTTATTTGTGAATGCCACGTAGAAGGCTGATTTTTTTTACACCTTCAAGGGACCGTAACCCTAGTATTTGATATTAATTAAAATTTGTACTCTTTACGCGTTCCTGAGAAAAAGGGTCTTGACAGACAGACAGACAGATAGATGGACAACTCGCACTTGACCGGTTTTTTTATCCTATATTTGACAAATGGAAGAATTTCATGTCCATCCAGGACAGGACAGAATCGGTTTTCGCCTATCGACTACGGAACCCTAATATTTGGCAAACAGATGAACGTTAGATATGACAAACCTATAGTTTATTTCCATAAAGTTTAGTTTTGTCTACGGAAATTTAAAAAAGTAAGCGTCAAAATCAGCTTTATCTTCCGTTTTAGACTGTAAAATGTACAATGTTCCACGTAATAGGCGCTTGCACGTGACCGCACGTTGAAAATCTCGATTTCCTCGGTTTTTTGTCGGTATAAAATTCAAATATTTATTTGTAAATATGAAAATTTTATTCTATATTTTATGAAATAAGAATCAGAAGATTATCACTTTTGGTTTTTCAAACAATTTAATTAATGTCCAAAAATAGCGTGTCTGATATTTTTTTTTAAAATGTTTTGATAGCCAAACTATTAATAATACTAGCTTCTGCCAGCGCCTTCGGCCGCCCTTAATTTCGTATTTCGGGGTGAAAACTTAATTTTTTAAATATGGCTTCTTTTATGATGTTGACAATCATCCACTCATCATTCTTTTTTACGAAACTCCACGCGGAAGAAGTCGCGGGATAATGCTCATAATAAATAAAGCAATACAGCACATTATTTTCTTTTTCGCGGGCCGCGCTTGTGTAAGATAACGCATTGCTAAGAGAAGCCACTAAGCTGAACAGTCTAAATTTTGTTGAGATTTAAAAAAATTATTTTACATACTAGCACAGACTAAACAATCATTTCATTAAGTGATCCATCGGAGACGTCTAGACAGAGCAATCGTGAGGTTAGAAAGCCCGACTAACCTATGTCGTCACATATTTCGGGATTTCGCCATTTGGGAACTCTCCAGCCAGTTATACATTTTATTTATATATGTATAAATGTCTACACTATGTTATTCTGGATTTTTATTTCGGGGGAAGGTCCAAGGAGGTCAGTTCACAGGTTAAGGAAAATAACTTATACCTACATACAATAGTTCATACAAACCAAAAAAAAAGATAACTAATACTAACTATAGACTTATTTGTAATAACGACTACGAACCCCTACACTAAGCATAGCTCGACATGTGACTTTAGCGGTTTATGTCTCATATTTTCATTACATTTACTCTGACAGTTCTTCAAAATAATCCAATTGAAGATTTAACTGACAAAACTATATTTTTAGGCGACAAAAAGAGGAAACAAAGTTTTATACAACAACGATAAACAAGTATAGTAGACAGTGAAGCCATTTTAATTTAAACAACTAGGTTTGTTACAGGAAATAAATTAGGTCACGAACAGTTTAGGACTTACCGCGTTCCCGATTAAATTTCACGGCTGTGGACGGATACTAAAATTTATTTATTTAAAAAGTTTTACCACTGGCAACAATCTCATTTGTATTTAATTTTATTTTCGCACATATTATGCTTAGTTTATTTTGGAGTATTTTGGCTTGTGAGGCTATTAGATTTTGTAATAAGTACTTGTTTATGTGCATGTTAATACTTATTCTAAAAACAATCACACAATAATCGTACATAAATTGACGTATTTTTAACAAGGAATATCCCAACCTTATTAGGTTCTCTATTAAGAAATAGGTGTTTATTTTTTGTTGTCGTGCTAGGACCCGGATGGATCCAAGTATCTATGATACTGAGGTGAGATTGGGACAACTGCACCTCGTACTGATTTTACCTAGTCCCAATCATCAAGATCGGGGTATCGTATTTCCCACTTTCCTCTATAAAATCTCAACCAAAAATAAAAATTACTTAACCTAATAGGTACCTATTGAATGTCTTCGTGTCTGTGTGTATTGTTTCCTTTAAATTAGTTAATATATTTGCACCGCACACGCCTAAAGATGTCATAAAAAAGAGGCAATTTTTTAAACATTTAAAGTATTTGCACATCAAAAAAAGCAAAATATTCAGACATAGTTATTGTTTAAATCCACAATACATGAAAAAATTATGACTCATATGTCAAAATCGCAGGGGAGGAAACAGGGGAATACGTTCCAAACCCAAATAGCAAAACTGGTACCCTCATGGTTTTGGCATTTCCATCCGTCCGCCTGAATGTTACTTCCTTATAATTCCGGCTTCCTGTCTTTGGATCAATTCTGATAAAAAAAAAAAACAAAAAATGTGTCTTGTGCTGTTTGCACTATACAGTTCTGTAATAAATTTATGAAAAAAATATTTAAGGGTGGATTTCGATACATTGAACTGGAGGATTTTATATTTTTGCGCACTGCACTGTAAAGGATATCGTTGCAACAGTCTTTAAAAATTAATTCAAAGTTTATATGTAACCTTTTTCTAAAGTGTATACTTTGTAAGTTATATTAGCTTCCAAAACATGAAAATTTGTGCTCCTGAACTGAACTTTTTAACCGCGTTCTAAAATCTCAAAAGAAATTACAATAGTAGAGCTTTATAAACATTTCAACGGAAATTATAAAAAACATATCACCAGAATAATGATTTATGATTGGGGAGGCAATTCACAACCTTATTCGTTATCTGATAATCGTTAACAGATCGATATCACTTTACTGTCGGGTCCTGCAAACATATATAAAATGATGTAGAATTCTTTATTATCGATATAGTTATACGAGTTGAATAAGTAGGCCGGTCACTAGTTTTTAGGTGTCTTAAATAATGGTCTAGGTCTTGACACGTATTCAGCCGGGTTTTCGTTTCGAGTTGTTTAATAGGATTAGTGAGAGATCATATAACACGCATAATTTACGTAGTATAGTCACGAGCTTTAATTTGGGACCCTTTTCCATTAAATGTTGTTAGAAAATTCATAATCCAATAAGGTTGAAACTTCAGTTCAATAGTGTTGAAATGTCAAGTTAAGACATTGAAATATTTTATTGAATCTGAAATGATAACCTCTTTGCAAAAAGCTATCACCACGGTTTTCTAATTACGTACATGTGTCAGTGTCAGACAAGAAAATTATTTTGATCGGTTTAACATTTTCACAGAGTTTTGGCGCGAATCTTTAGAAGGAGTGGTGTTTTTTTTCTGTTTAATTTTTCTAAATTCATTTAGTGACTTTCGATGTATATATTTTAGCAATGTTTTACGAAAGCGTGTTAAGAATTGTGCAGCGAAGGCTCATGAATAGTGAATTATGAAGAAATAAGCAGAACATGACGCGCAATGTCTGAGGATCCACACCAAATCTCCCGCCCAATCTTGGGACTTGAAAACGAGGACGCGCGGTAACGCCCGCGCCACGATACGATATAATATAATTGACTTTGACTCTGGCAAATGCATAAATGGTCTGCTAAGACCGTGCGAGCCCATTTTAATTTAAAAAAAAAAAAAAACATTTTAACGAACTATAATTTTGTAAATAATAAACATGCTTGCGGGTAATCGTTGGCAATTGAGGCTTCAAATTATTGATTTACACGAACAAGGAGTAGGCATTCACGAGATATCACGACAAACAAATGTGATAAGAAAACCAAGTTCGCCGTTTGGTTCGACGTTACGAGAACGAGGGAAATCTTGTTGACTTACGGCGAAACAACCATCGCCCGCATGTTATAACTCAAGAGCAGAGCCGCCTGATGCAAAAGGCATTACTTGATGGACGCATTTACGTCGAGTCATTTTTGCGGAAACGTTTGAAGTGCACCCTTCGACAGTTAGAAGGCATCTACACGCTATAGGACTACATCACAGGCGGCCTGCAAAAAAAATTGCTTTGACGGCCAACCATAATGCTGCTGGACTTATTTTTGCACATCAATATCTAAATTTTGATTGGGCGACTACGGCTTTCATCGATGAAAATTCTTTTCTATCTTCCCAAACGGGCAGACTCCATATGTGGCGGATTAACAACACGCGATACGCGGAAGACCACGTCATAGCTAACAATGCGTCTGGTCACATTACAGCTAACATGTCTGGCTGGATTAGTTCAGGAGGCAGTGGAGAACTTGTAAATTTACCACCTAGAGCCACTGCTCAGGATTATGTTAATTTATTGGACGAGAGTGTGCTCCCGACATTGCGATTATATTATCCACAAGAAGTTGCTAGAAAAAATTTTGTTCAAGATAACGCAACCATTCATACAGCAAGCATCATTAGAAATTGGTTCAACAATAACAGAGCGAATGTAAATGTTATTCCGTGGCCTGCAAAGTGTGTCGATTTAAACCCAATCGAGAATTTATAGGGCTGAATGGTCCAAAAATGGTCAAATCGAAACGAAAGAACTAGAGAGGCACTAGGCCATTATTGACAACCAAGGTGGATATACGCGGTATTGAATATTTCTGCACCGCCAATAATGTTTTCTATATAGTTCAATAAAAAAAATGAAAAATAAAAAAGATTATTTTGCTCAGCATTTTATTAATAAATATTGTGGCTGGTATCTCCTAATTATAAGGTTAGGTAAGCTTTAATATATTTTAATAACGGTAATAATAAATATATAAAAAAAAGTTTTAATTTATTTTATTTCCGTATCACGACCAATAAAATATATAATGCCAGAGAGAAGACTGGCAAAAACCACATTACATAAGACACAATTACTCGGAAAAAATCGGAAATCATCGTTTGGCCTTTGCTCCGCCCGGTTGACGTAATTAAGTGGTTGCCCCTAGAAACGTAAACGTTAGTTGTCGATGGTAAACATTATGACGTATGACACTGCGTGAATATTAGCACTAAGTAACTTCAGTTTGCTACACGATATTCAACCTTAGGTGGGTCCCAAATTAAAACTCGTACATTAGGAACGCTTTTTGAGTGAATGGGAAATGTAGCGCCGCCATGTGTGCTTGTGGGTTCAGTTTAGCGAACTGAACTCACTTTGAACGATTGAATGTGTCGTTTTAGGGTTCAGGCGTTTGAAAACCGCTATAGGTAAGCTAAAATTTAAAAATAAGGCCATTTTCTTCATAATTTAAGCAAAAAGATGATAATTTGTTTCGCAGTTTCCATTTTGTAGGGAGTCATTAGATTTTCAACTAATCTGTGCCATTGATGTATATTTTGCGAGTTATGAGAATCCAAAGCCCTAAATATTTTGTTACCCTTAATTCCCTCTTCAAAAAATATGTTGATCAAAATTTTTACTAATTTGTAGATGCTGTATGTATATAATAAGAACAAATTAAAAATGCTTCCGTCTGAGTACAGTTACTACTGAAACAGTCATTTGAATTTATTTAATTTAATAAATCCGACAACGTCGAGACAGACATGGGAAAATGTATGAATGGCTGTGTCCATGTGTAATGATATAGGCTAGTCGAGTGCGTCCATCTCACCGTGCACCTTATCTCACGATTGCTTTTTTGATGGCCGATTGAATAAAATTATTGTTTAGGCTGTGGTACAGTCGCCTAATAGTAGTAGTTTTGGCCTGTTGAAAATATTTAAATAAGTGAATTCATTGTAAAAAAAAAATATTCAAAAATATATAAACCTTCCTAAAAATGTTACCAACTTCATGCACACAATTAACATATACAAATATATACTTTCGCCTTTCTCTTTGGCTGATAGCCAACACAACACTCACTTCTACTCGTTTGCATTTCATACAAATTTTGCAGACATGCCGTTACAAAGCTTGCAGTAGATTTATTAACAAAATGTCAGTTTTACTTATGTATGTATGTATTCTGTCCGCCAACTTGAACGCAGTCGAATTAGGTATAGGAAAAACTTGAAATATAGTATAAAATTCAAATATTTATTTGTAAATATGAAAATTTAATTCTATATTTTATGAAATAACAATCAAAAGATTATCACTTTTAGTTTTTCAAACAATTTAATTAACTCCGAAAAAAAGAGTGTCAGATCTTTTTTTTTGCTAAATGTTTTAAAAGCCAAATTATTAATAATATTAGCAAATTCATTTAATTGAGGTTTGAACTATAACATATATTTTTTTCACGTCAAAAAATGTACTCATGAGTGTACCAAAATTAATAAGATTCTTGCAAACTTAACTCGTTTTGGTATCCCATCACCTTAATCTCATTCACAGTGGTGCCTCCGCCAAGCAGAAACTTACAAGGCCAGTCTAGAGGAAGAGTCCGGTAAAAGGTCGTCTAACTAATCGAAGTCTAAAAAACTAACTCTTGTTATCTTCGACCAATCCTTACTAAATTTAAATGGGAACAATCTGTGAGTTAACCGTTACATATATGAAAAAAAAACCCTAATCAATTGCTTTATTAATGACGGAGTTCTGAAACATTAACCGAACTGAGAACCTCCTCCTTTTTTGAAGTCGGTTATTAAAAAACCATTACATTTCAAGTGAAGTAAGTCAAAGTGGGAAATATTTCGGTGTTTTGTCCGTCATTTTGTCTTTTCATGCATTTTCTAGCGTAGTCATAGAAAACTAAAACTTAGCATAGTTATAGCAATATTGGTAGGTATAGTTGTAGCAATAAGGACTAACTCAGGTAGGAATACCTTATAGTTTATCGAGAACTGGGAAAGGGGCTACATATTATTATGTCTCTAGTCTAAGTAAGTCAAAGTGGGAAATATCTCGGTGTTTTGTCCGTCATTTTGTCTTTTTATGAACTTTCTAACGTGGACATAGAAAACTAAAACTTAGCATAGTTATAGCAATATTGGTATAGTTGTAGCAATAAGGACTAACTCAGGTAGGAATACCTTATAGTTTATCGAGAACTGGCAAAGGGGCTATATATTACTATGTCTCTAGTCTAAGTAAGTCAAAGTGGGAAATATCTCGGTGTTTCGTCCGTCATTTTGTCTTTTCATGCATTTTCTAGCGTAGACGTAGAAAACTTAAACTTTGCATAGTTATAGCAATATTGGTATAGTTGTAGCAATAAGGACTAACTCAGGTAGGAATACCTTATAGTTTATCGAGAACTGACAAAGGGGCTATATATTATTATGTATCTAGTCTAAGTAAGTCAAAGTGGGAAATATCTCGGTGTTTTGTCCGTCATTTTGTCTTTTCATACATTTTCTAGCGTAGACATAGACAACTAAAACTTAGCATAGTTATAGCAATATTGGTATAGTTGTAGCAACAAGGACTAACTCAGGAAGGAATACCTTACAGTTTATCGAGAACTGGCAAAGGGGCTATATATTATTATATCTCTAATCTTTTATTATACCAATTATTACTTTATAGCTTTTGATTTACCTTTGACATATGAGGCAAAATTATATAAAGCCACCTTAGTCCAAAAACCCCGTATCAAAACACAGGAACAAAGTGACTGGTGAAAAGGGGTTGTCAGTCGCATTATGATATCTATCCTGACAACGGTTATCTCTTTCCAGAGAATTAAAACGACGACGTCTATACACGTTTACCTAGTATAGGTACACACAAAAAATATTAACTGTAAAAATAATAAATACAATGCAATTTATAAATAGGTATAATTAGTTTCCTCGCAGAGTTCAACGAAGTTTTCCCATAATCCTTTATGCTGTGCTCTGTACTCGTATCAGTGAATTCCGATATTCCGTATTCTGACCGCATTTCGACAAAAATACCGAGCTCCGTCGCATAATAAAGATGTGTTGGTAAAGTACGTACTTACCTAACGCAAAATTAAATTTGCAGGCATTCGGGAGCTACTGTCTAAGCACGTACGGGATGTAGATTAGATAGGTGATATTTAATTACACATAAAACTTTTAGATGCAAGGAACATATTATATTAAATTACTACTACCACCGATTATATTTAACTTACTTACTACTACTGTTTGTAGTGACTCATCAATACACAGGCATGTGAATCCATGGATATAGATCTATATGTAAATCTGCATAAGCTACAGTGCAACAAACTTTTGTGACCTATCTAAACATCAAATCTACAATCGCCATTTTGAAATTTTGTTAACTCACGTGAAAATAGTTACAGACATAATGGGTCGGAAAAGTTTGTTGCACTGCACTGGGGTTGAAACTTAAATTTTTAAATATGTCTTCTTTTATGATGTTGACAATTTTCCACTAATGAAGGTCTCGCAGCCTAGTTGGTAGGTTTGGCCTGTTGGGCAGAGGCTGTGGGTTCGATTCCCGCGCTGGAAAAACACTTTTGTGTAATAAACATTTGTGTGTGTGTATTTATGTATGATATGCATGTATTTACAAATTGTATCCGTTGTATAGTATCCATAACACAAGCTTTGCTTAATTTGGGGCCAGACAGCGCTGTTTGTAAAGTCCAAAAATATTTATTTATTATTGTTATTATTATTATTTTGTAAAATTCATCTTCTAAGGGGATATAATAGGGGTTGGAAGTTTGTTTGAAAATCTGACATTTAAAAACATGTAAAATCTTTAAAAACTGGTTCATTTATTTAAGGCTAATAGGGTGTTCTTTCCTTTACAGCTTATTTTTTCGTCTGTTTTTTTTTTTCAAAATCTTTCTGATTTATTTATTCTTTTTAATAAATATGATTATTATTATGATGTTTTGTCTAAAGTGAAGGTCTTTTTGGACTTATGATTAACAATTAAAAGTTACGTGTTTCAGGTTATCTAAAATATAATTCCCTAGCCTCCTCCAATCCCTTCCACTGTTTTCTTGCTTTGGCTATGCGTGTAATAATGATTAACATCGGTTGTAAATCATTTGACTGTAGGTTTTTATTGAAAAAAATAATTTAATTGCTTATAAATTCTAGAATGGCTCCTTCTACAATAAGATATCTTGGATATCTCTATAACACAGCGCGAGGTCCGGCGGGCGTTGCTTTCCCTAGACGTTCATAAGTCGAGTGGGCCAGACGGCATACCAGCAGTGGTGCTTAAGCAGTGTGCTCCTGAGTTATGTGCTGTACTCACGCGCCTCTTCACGCTTTCCTACCACACTAGGCAATTTCCGTCTTCATGGAAGACTGCGAATGTGCACCCGGTGCCCAAAAAGGGCGATAGATCAGATCCATCGAATTACAGGCCTATCGCTATAACCTCTCTCCTCTCCAAGGTGATGGAGCGTGTGATCAACACACAGCTTTTGAGATACCTAGAAAAACACGACCTGATCAGTGACCGTCAATATGGCTTTCGCCACGGTCGCTCAACTGGTGACCTTCTAGTGTATCTCACACACCGATGGGCACTAGCCATTGAGAGTCAGGGGGAGGCATTGGCATGTAGCCTAGACATAGCGAAGGCGTTCGATCGGGTCTGGCACCGGGGTCTTCTATCGAAGTTGAAGGGTTTGTGCAAATGGGTGGCTAGCTTTTTGTCCGGCAGACGCATACGAGCCGTAGTTGACGGTAGTTGTTTTGATAGCATGGACATTAATGCTGGTGTCCCGCAAGGCTCTGTGCTGTCTCCTACGCTGTTTCTACTGCACACAGATGACAGTACTGGAGACGCTTATTACACGGGCCGTGCAAGCATCCCACGTTCCGTTGTGGAGGAAAAGCGTGAAGAACTTGTGTCTCAAATCGAGATCGGTCTGTCCAAAGTCTCTGACTGGGGGCGGGAAAACTTGGTCCGATTCAACCCTTCAAAGACACAAGTCTGCGCGTTCACCGCTAAGAAAACCCCATTCACTGTAGTCCCACAATTCCAGAACACTCCCCTCTCCTTCTCCAAGAGCATTGGGATCCTTGGCGTTGCCATCTCCAGCGATGTTCAGTTCCGAGATCATTTGCTGGACAAGGTAAAGCTGGCGTCCAAAAAACTTGGTGTACTCAACAGAGCGAAGCAGTACTTCACGACGGGGCAAAGGTTGCTACTTTACAAGTCGCAAGTCCGGCCCCATATGGAGTACTGCTACCATCTCTGGGTGGGTGCACCCGGATACCAGCTTAGCCCTTTTGACTCGGTTCAACAACGGGCTGTGAGAATTGTCGACGATCCCAAACTCACTTGCGGTATCGAGCCCTTAAGTCTGAGGAGAGACTTTGCCTCCCTGTGTGTGTTCTACCGCTTGTGCAATCGATTGTGTTCTGAGGAATTGTTCGAAATGATGCCCACGGCTACTTTCTACCATCGCACCACTCGCCATCGACAGGGAATTCATTCTCACACTTTGGAACCGAAATGGTCGCGTACAGTGCGGTTTCAGAGAAACTTCCTCCCGCGAACGCTTGGGTTGTGGAATGAGCTCCCTGCCAAGGTTTTCTCTAAGGACTACAATATGGGGTTCTTCAAAAAAGAAGTTATTAGATTTCTGAAGGGTCGGCAACGCGCGAGTGATGCCCCTGGTGTTGCAAGCGTCCATAGGCTACGGTGACCGCTTACCATCAGGCGGACCGTAGGCTTGTTTGCCACCTTAGTGGTATATAAAAAAAAAAAAAAAAAAAATATGTAACTGCTATCATAAATAGGTAAGTTATTTCACTTATCTTTTTACAAGACACAAAGAAAACACTCCAAAATAACTCACAATATAGTGGTTACAAAAACTCTATTCAATTATAAACAAGGAAACTGCCCGGGAGTTTCCTGTCATCCATCATAGTCTCTGCTCTCTGATAATGGCTTCGCGATTCGATGCCGGAGTTATTTTTCTTTTCCTTTAAAAACATAGTTTGCGAGATAAAGTTGGGGTCAGACTTGTTAAATTAAAAAGTAGTTAACTTTTGGCTGCAACAGTTTTATTAAAAAATCAAGTTATGACATTTTTAAGTGTTTCGTAGGCAAATAGCGAAAACGGAATTCATATAAATCCGTCGTGTATTTCAACAAACTGAACGTTATAAAGTCGACAAATAATTTCTTGTTCCCTGCATCCGATTGTGTTGTATTTCGTTACTTAGGTGTTGGATTAATAAAAACAAATGAGTTAAATGTTTATGATTAGCGAGTTATAAGCCTCCGAAGTAGTTAGTTTTTGTGTCGGCCAAGGGCGTAGCAAAGATTTATTCTTAGGGGGGGCCAAATTTTCCAGCTGCCCCTCATACATAGTGTAAGGGATAGCTTTCTTGTATTTTCTAGGGTGGGCAAGGAGGATTCTAGGGTGAAGGTGTGATATAACAGTCAAAGGGGCGATTTTTTTGTAATTTAAAATTAAATATAAATAAAAATTAAAAACATTGAAAATACCTTTATTTTCATTAAAACATTTTATCTAACCGTAGTTTATCTTATCATAATGGCATAAATAAATAATAAAACATTTAAATAAACATTATGTATAAATTAATCTCTAGGCTGCTGCTGAGGACAAAGATTAATCCTATTTTCATAGAATTGAAAAGAAATTTAAAAGCCAACTACATCAAACCTCCTAAACAAAATGATGGACTGCGATCTTTATATAATATTTCATTATTAATCACAAAAGCGGAAAAACCACACACAATTTTTAATGAATTGATTATGCCGACAGTCGAAGAGGTAATCGAAACATTTCTTCATCATAAGACGCCATCAGATATCTTCGAAGAAATTCCTTTAAGTAAAAAAACACTGCAAAAAAGAATAGATAAAATGGCTAAAGACTATTAACTGTCATTATGTGATTACTTTGTAATGGAAAGTGTCCTTTTATGATAGGGAGGGCATTTTCCAATATTTTAATTGGACGCTGTAAGAGAAAGGGAGAAAAGAAATGCCCTTGCTGAGTTTCTTGCCGGTTCTTCTCAGTACAAGGTCTCCCGCCCTGTAGACTTACGAACCGATGGCGTAGTGACATTCATAAGTGCTCAATTATTGTAGCCTAAACTGAATAAATTATATTGAATTTGAATTTGAATTTAAAGACTTCCAAATTTTCCATCTCGATGAATCAACTTCACTAAATAACGAAACATTACTCTTTGCTTTGGTCCAATTCATAAAAAATAAAAAAAAAAACGATAAGTTGCAATACAAAGGGAATATCCATATTTAATACCATGCACGTTTTTTCAAGAGAAAGAAATTCCTATTCGAAATATTTTGTCAGTTACTACAGATTATGGTCCAGCAATGACGAGGCGTCATAAGGGTTTCATAGCGCTTTTTTAAAAAGCAGTACCAAACGTACTCGCTGTACATTGAATTATTTATCGTCTGTACAAAAAAATTAAATTCTCTTCATTACGTTATTAAAGCATTCAACAAGATAAGAAGCAATAAATTAAATTATTAATTATTTGATAAACTTTGTTGCGAAAATGATGAAGACTTTAATCGTTTCCTGCTGCACACAGAAGTACGATGGCTCTCGAAGGGTGTTTGTTAGAATCGCTTTTTCAATCTATTTGACTCAGTACGGGACTTGCTTAAAAAAAGAGAATGTGAACTGCGCGGAAACTTGATTGCGTCCAAAAAATGACATCGCTGATTTGATAAACCTTTTTAAAATATTTAATAAAGTTAATTTACAATGACAAGGTGATGAGTTAATTAAAAATTAATTAAATAAATAAATAAATTAATTAATTAAATAAAAACAAAAAACGTCATAGCTGCTTTTGTGGGAAAACTTCTTATATTCAAACGAAATCTAGGAAGAGGTAAATGCAGCCACTTTTCGACATTATTAGCATTATCAGTAAAACAGGAAGATTTTCTTACTTACTGCCAACACCTGAACGCTCTTCATGCTGATTTTACAGAGCGATTCCAGGACATTTTAAATATGAATATACCAAGCTGGATTTTAGACCCTTTTGCAAATGTAGATAATGCAGAATCATCAAATATAGAAGAAGAACTCATAAAACTCACAACTGATGAAGAAAAAAAGTAAAATGCAAAAAAAGATACTAAGAGTTCTGGCTGCAAAAATCAATGTCAGCTCTCCACTCTGGATTATGGGAAATAGTACGGAAATTTTTAATTGCATTTCCTTCATCATAATTGGCTAAGCGTTTAAGTAGCTTATTTACTGTCTAAAAAAAGGAAAAGACTGTAAAAGGAATAAATTTATTTATTTCAACAAACGAATTTCTTCCACATCAAACAATATATGTAACCAATTTTATAACAAAAATTAACTTCACACAAAATATACTCATGGATTTGAAATAACTTGTATAAAGATAGACTTTAGGCACGTGACTAAGCAAATGGAGACGAGAGGTGTCAGTGGTCACTCACCTCTCGACACTAGAAATAGTTACACTGTAATTTGAGGATTTAGCTCAGCTGAACTTAGGGTACAATTTAGAGAAAAAGAATAAGGGGTAGGAATCTCGATGGGGTAGGTTCGTATTATTATTATTATATTATGAAACGACCAGATTTTTTTATGTCTTTTTTATTTTTTTATTTTATTTAACTATTCCATTACATCTTAAATTTAGTATAAGTAAGTAATTTAATTTGTATCTTTACAGTTTTTATGCCCAGAAGGGAGTAACCAGAGGCTGGATTCACACATACGTCTTAATGTACACTTTTGTCCTGCGTGGCAGGTGATAAGCCCATCGCTGTAACACTGATGCACTGTGCAATCTGCTACATGTTACCTGGACTAATGTGGCTTTATATTATGTCCCATAATTCGTACAGTAATAAGCATTGAAATAACAAAAAAAAAGGGTTGCACTCCGGGAGTGCCGGCAGAAGTGAAACCATACAACCTGGATATAACATTTTAACATGTGTAATCCGCACTTTCATTTTTTCATCAACCCAATTTACTCTTACTTTTAATTCGTCCTATAGAATTTAATATTTTTACCCATCACAAAAAAGTGCACAAAGGGCGTTTTCACTTCATAATTATAACAGGCGCGGCATCATGGTTTCCTTCTCACGAATTTTTATGGAGTGGCATTATGGTTTCCGTCTTACGAGTTTTCGATCAGCCTGCGCAAGTTTATCATTTTTTACCCGTACCAAAAAAGGCACAACGCCGCTAAAGAAGTTTTCACTTCAAAAACCTGTATCAGAATAATACACCCCATTGCCAGTTGCGATCAAGTAAGCTAGGATTGGCATATTATCCCCCGATAATATAATGTAACTTACAAAACCATTTAATATACATACACTAAGGCGGAATAACACATGTTTTAATTGTGAAGAAATGTCTCGTTTTTAAAATTATAAACCAATTTTCGAGCATCCCTGGGCGTAATAGTAATTTCCGTCTATGGTAACCCAAAGCGGATGCGGAACAGATTACACGTTTTAACACGTGATAATTATTCAATTACTGTCTTAATATAACAGGTTAATAGTCGCCAACTAGGTCTAGCATAGATGGGTAGGGGGTGAGCCTAGTGGATTCGGTGTTTGACGGTCGAATTTTTAGATGTCGCTTTATATGTTTTCTTCTGTTCCTCTTGGCCTTACTTTAGTACTTTTTCTGGCTTACGGTCTGCAATCTCAAACTTTCTTTCCCTCCAGTGCACCGTTTATACTAGTTTCCACCTAAGTTCGCTTATAACTTAAGCTATGACAGCCACTTTACCTTTTTCACCCATTGCCTGCCACAAGTTTTCAGAATCGGTTTTTTTGTTAACCAGCTGGACGACAGAGCTTTGTTTGAGATAAACTTGGGAAGTAAAACATTATCTAAGTACAAAAGAACAATGGTTATTTTTCACATGATTAGCCTAGGTTTAAAACAAAACTATTAAAAAAAGTGCTACAGGGTACGCAAGACTAAGGGTTATATGTTAGTATTGTTACTAATAATGTTAATGTGAATGTTTGTAAGTTTGTTTGTTTGTTACATAATTACGCCGCAACAGAGGCATCTTTACTAAATGTACCTTGTGGAGACTCCCCATAGGGTTTTGGTCGCGTATAGTTAAGACTAGACTTTGAAGAAAACTGACTACTAAACATACCCGATTTGGGGTGTCATAATCGGGTATATTTAGGAGTAAACGTTTTGTTATTACTTACTACTAAATATATCTAGGTAGAGAGTCGACTTACTGATCCATCGCGCTAAACTACTAAAGCTGGAAAATTACAATATTAACAGTAGTGTACTTTATAATGCTAGGAACTAATAATAAAAAAAAAACGGGTGGCACTCCGGGAGTACCAGCAGAAGTAGTAGTAGTAGAAAATATACAACCTGGATATAACATTTTAACATGTGTAATCCGCACTTTCATCTTTCATCAACCCAATTGCCTTACTTTTTATACATTCTATAGAGTTAAACATTGTTTAACTCGCAATAAAGAGCACAACGCCGCTAAATAAGTTTTCACTTCAAAATCAATGTTTTTTTATTTTGCCAATCATCCTATTATGGCGTGGCATTATGGTTTCCGCCTTACAATTTTTTCCAGTGGCTCTGCCCGTCCTATATTCGGTTATCGGCGTGGAATTATACCTCCTTAATGTAACTATAGTTCGTTTAAGTTCGTTAAAATTAAATTAATAATACATTTTTCGGAAAAAAGTATCCTATGTTTCATCCAGATCCGTCCAGTGGTTAAAGCGTGATTGAGTAACATATATGCAATTTTTTCACATTTATAATATTGTTAGGATTAAACATACGAGATGTTCAGCAAATTACTCCGTTTATATTAGAATTTATAAATAAATGTCCTTATTTATATAGGTTTTAGCGCTGGGTAGGTAATTGGGATTTAAATTATGGAGGCGCTAACACGCCTCGTTAGGGAATCTCGTTAAAATCGATCAAGTAAATGAGATGTGAATATCGACAGCTGGCGTAAAATTCGACTGCTATCACAGATGTCAAAATAATAATCTATTAATTTCGCGGCACAGTTCCTCGAGAATAACAGTGAGTTTTATAGCTTTTTGATTTGCCAAAAAGTAGAAATCATTTCACTTGTTCCAAAACTCAACGTGTAAGTCAAGAAAACTAATTTTATAAAAAAAAAAACTTCATGTTCATCATGATTGATCAACATAATTATGATAAAATTTTATAAAAACCAAATGTTTGCATCGACAGAAGGAATAAAAAGAAATAGTAACAATAACATGGAAATACTAACGGTATGTATAAATTTGAAAAGGAATATGGAACTAAATTGCGAAAATTGTAAAGATGGAAAAAGTGCGAAATTTTATATACTTACTCGTCAGGTCTTCGTTTATAAGAGTGAGAGTGACATTGAAAGGAGAATGAATGGAAAAACCCAGGTGAATGGACGCTGCATACATATTATGAACATTTAGAAGATGTCTGAAAAGGTCTTGGGCTATTCATGAGTCTAGCTGAATATCTGAATTAAAGAATAAGAAATATAGCGATAAAAAAGCGTAGAAAGGTATAAAAGAAAGATGTTTAGATAGATAGATTAGAAGTGTTGAGAAATAAGACCTCGTATCTTGCCTGATCAAATTTCGTGTTCGTTAACAGAGAAGCACCAGAGAAAGCATCTCGCCTATTCTAAACCAACGAACGTGCAAAAAATTATTGATGCGTGGTTAAAGTGACAAAGTAAAGAAATCAAGGGTGGCAGGATCGTAGTCAGTGAAAGACTGTGAGGTAATAGTCAAAATCGCTCGTACCATCCACGTTTCACCGATGGTATTCTATCCCACAAACGTGACAAGAGGTGGCCAATCTCCCTAATCCTAAATGAGTGCGACTGGTGGTAATTACAATTTTATTTTATTATATTATAGTACGGTACTACACTACCTTTTATAGATAAAGGCCCTACGTAGCTATTTGCAATATGAATATATCATTAAGGCGGTTAGCTTCACGAAGGGGCTTCAGTCATAGAATGACCGCACGTTGCCACGCTGCTGGTTTCTACTTCCATAGACAATGGACATTAATTATTGACTTGTTTCTAATTTGCAATATTTTTTCACGTCGCGTCGCCAGTTTTTAAAGATAGACGACCATTTGTTTAGTTTTGTTTGTTTTTTTAAATTACTTTTTTCCAAAGATGCATGTTTTTGTTTTGCCTACACTGACCTCTAATTATTAGCGATGTTCTATTTATGTATTTATTAGATATTTTATGGTATATTATATATGGTTACCTACTATATAAAATCCAATTATTTTTTTATTTTCTATACCTAAATTGCAATATGTCGATGTTGTGTGGAAAATAACAATAAATAATTTAAATTTATGTATATTAAAAGACTACTAACCTAACAATAAATAATAACAATAGGGCGCAGAAACCTTTTAACAAAAATTAATAACGGTACCTTACCATCAATAACTTTTCGTAGTCATCTCTTAGCAAGGATTCATTAAAGTCGTCTTCGGTCATATACTCAATACCTGCTTTGTACTTTCAAGATTAACTACAAAAACCATTATAAATCACATAATTCACAACCTTTACACTAACTCTAAAACTTATTTAAACATTATACTAGACTAAAGTCAATATTTACAATAATTTTTCACTAAATAACAATGTAAATTTCAGGGAAAGTATCACTTTTCACTAAAAACACGCGCGTTTCTATCTAAGACAGGCTTTCCACTGATTTTTTTATGCAAGTACAGGGGAAATTCTATAGAGTGACTTGGTTATTATTAAGGAATTGAATTTGAACTTTATTGCTCTATGAATTAAGGTTAAATTACAATTTTAGTGAAATATGGGTGGTGACATCAAACCCCATCCCCTATCGCAATTTAAGGGATGTAACACAACATGGTTTCGCTCAAAACTGAGTAACTGTTGCGTTAATAGTAAACGATGTTATAATAAGTTATTTTACTATAAACTAATTCTTACCTATATATTTATCAATTAGATATAACACGTTAACTTGAAATATATTTCTTGAAATACATTGTTCTATACATGTTATAAAAATATTACTGCTTTGTGTTAAATAAACGTTTTATTTAGTATATAGCTTTTGCCCGCAGTTCCACCTGCCCTAAATTCGGTTATCGTGTAGGATTTTAAAGGCAACTTCTGAAGTATAGATCGGTCCCTTGACTTCTTACAGTAAACGATGCAGCAACACACACACACGGGCAAAAAGACAGTACTTTTGTTTAAATATTAGTGCAAATATATTTTTTGGCTCATCACAAGTTTTGGATACATTTTAACGAAAAATAAACACACCATCGTGTCAACTAGAAATTATTAATAACTAGTTGTTAAACGTTACAATAGTAACGTTATTTTCTTTACGCGTCAATCCCTAGGCTCGTTTTTCCAGTGTTACCAACAAACGAAAATCATATCATCAATGAGGTGTTTGGTCTATTTGTATCTCTACTTAGATTTTGTGTTTAATTAAAGGATAACTTTGAAGAGTTAAAACTTGCCGAGGGGTCTTATTGACCCCATTTTAATTAATACGACAGGAACTGTCTTATTTTTCTTCAAAGCTTTTGGAAAAGATCACAATTGTAAAGGCATGTACTAATCTACTACCTCGTAACAAGTACATAAATAACATTTTAACAGTTTTTTTTATAGAGATATATAGATTCTTATACTCATGTGTCTCACAGTGTGTATATGTCTGTCACAGGTACCACGGTATTTATCTAGGAAAAAGTTTAATTATTAAAGCAATAACTCCAAAAGGAATAACTCTCAAAAATAATAAATCAATAATAACTATCCCGATTCTAATAATTATAACAGATCCTACCTCAGCTGTCGTTTATTCCCGCTATTTAGGTACAGGCCTCTACTTAAAGAAAAGAGGCTTAGGTCATAGTACACTGCGTTGGCCTATTCCTAATTGGAAAACGGTGTCGATCTAGAGTCTACTTGACTGTAAGAGTTCTCAAGACATCAACGACTGTTGTCCTATGTACATATATAACAAGAGCCAGGATTGGCGCTCTGAAGCATGGAGCGGCTCAGTGCCAATAGCTTAGGCGGACACCCATCCAATGACGGACACCACTGCACCGAGAGTCATGAAATATAGGCAAATTATTAATATTGTTTTGCGATTTCTTAAAAACAGATAAATTTCTTAAAATTTTAGACAATATAATTTTTTTGGATTAGCACACAGAATACGGTCTGTCTGATACGGATATTGGTTTAATCGCGGTAAACCCGCGGGACACATCTAGTGGGTAGATAATATAGTGTTTAATTGTACTAAAGTACTGTGAAGGGTTAAAATTTGACGAGCGGTCTATTGACCGAGCTTTAATTAGTTTTACTTAAAATGTCTTGTTTTTCTTGTTATGATTAAGTAAAATCTTTTTCAGTGAATCGTTAAGGTACTTCCTTAATTGAGCTGGATATTTTAATCCCCCTGTTAATTTTTATTGTGTTTTTAATGTGAAGTTGAGGAAATGAGTTATTTCAACACTCATTGCTAACGTGTTAAGTATTTCCTTTGTGGATATTATTATTTATGCTTGTTACGATGATGTGCCTTCGAAAAGACAAACGGAATCTGTCCGTCCTGTCAGAGAAACCATTATACCTATAATTTAAAATTTAGCATAGTTATATATTTTGTTACACATATTATGAACATTTGAGATAATAGAAGGGAATATCCACACTATCTGGGTTCCGTACTTCAAAAGGAAAAAAACGAGATCCTAATAGGATTAATTCGTTGTCTCACTCAAATCCTTTTTCTTAGAAAAGCGCTAAGGTGTCAAGTTCAAATTAATATCAAATACCTACCTACGGTATACTGAACCTGTAAAAAATTAAGCTAAAGTCAAACCAATAAAGAAGTCACAGTTTAGTTTAGTTATAGCTATTTACTTTATGCTGCATAAAGCTTAGATCGCTCGCTACTTCTTATTCACAGTCAAAGTCAAAGTCATAATGGTTTATTCAAATAAGGATTTTACAATCACTTTTGAATCGTCAAAGTTATAAAATATTATTATTTTTTGAACCCTCCCACCTTCCTGCCGGTTCACAATGTTGTTGATTTCTACCGAGAAGAATCCGGCAAGAAACTCGATAGTTACTCTTTTAAAAACACTATCAATAATACAAATAAACTAAAAAAACAATTAATGTTTTAAATGAAAAATTATTAGCCGTACAATTTTATGTTATTTCCATTTCAATTTGGTTTACCCATGCATCCTGTAATTGAGCATCATCAGTCCCAAGGATTTTTATCATTTACATAGTCTGAAATATTGTAGTATGCCTTTATACAAAGTACCTGCTTGATAAAAGATTTAAATTTACTTATTGATAGATTTTGAATTTTATTGGGAACTTTGTTGTTAAAGTGTATACATTGCCCCAAAAAAGATACTTATTTTGTGTAGACTTGTATCATGCACCAACAGCTTATTTTTACTTCTAGTATTTACTTTGTGAACGTCACTTTTCTTGCTGAAACTATTGATATTTTTATGTACATATAAAAGCTTTTCATATATGTACTGCGACACTAAAGCTAAAATTTTTACTTCCCTAAACCTATCCCTCAGAGATATCCTAGATCCTAATTTATAAATAGCACGAATTGCCCTTTTTTGTAACAAAAATATTGAATTTTCATCAGCAGCGCTACCCCACAATAGGATACCATATGTCATTAAACTATGGAATCAATTGTCTTATTTTCTTGATCGCATACACAGCAGAGCTAAGTTTTTTGGCTAGGTTATAAATATGAGGACCCCGTTGAAGTTTGGAGTCCAGCGTTATACCAAGAAAGACTGTTCAATTAACAAGTTCTAATTGCTCGCCATTAATATTAATACATGTCTGTCTCTGACTAACATTTGGTGTGTGCGCGTTCACCGCTAAGAAAACTCCATTCACTGTAGTCTCACAATTCCAGAACACTCCCCTCTCCATCTCCAAGAGCATTGGGATCCTTGGTGTCGACATCTCCAGCGATGTTCAGTTCCGAGATCATTTACAAGATAAGGTGAAGCTGGCGTCCAAAAAACTTGGTGTACTCAACAGAGCGAAGCAGTGCTTCACGTCGGGGCAAAGGTTGTTACTTTACAAGTCGCAGGTTCGGCCCCATATGGAGTACTGCTGCCATCTCTGGGCAGGTGCACCCGGATACCAGCTTGGCCCTTTTGACTCGGTTCAACGACGGGCTGTGAGAATTGTCGACGATTCCAAACTCACTTGCGGTATCGAGCCCTTAAGTCTGAGGAGAGACTTTGCCTCACTGTGTGTGTTCTACCGCTTGTACAATGGGTTGTGTTCTGAGGAATTGTTCGAAATGATGCCCACGGCTACTTTCTACCATCGCACCGCTCGCCATCGGCAGGGAATTCATTCTCTCACTTTAGAACCTAAATGGTCGCGTACAGTGCGGTTTCAGAGAAACTTCCTCCCGCGAACGCTTAAGTTGTGGAATGAGCTCCCTGCCAAGGTTCTCTGCAAGGACTACAGTATGGAGTTCTTCAAGAAAGAAGTTATTAGATTTCTGAAGGGTCGGCAACGCGCAAGTGATACCCCTGGTGTTGCAAGCGTCCATAGGCTACGGTGACCGCTTACCATCAGGCGGGCCGTAAGCTTGTTTGCCACCTTAGTGGTATAAAAAAATAAAAAAAAAAAAAATGTAAATTTAACACATTTGGTTTTTTTTTCATTAAGTAACAAATTTATTAGCGTTAAACCAATTTTCAATTTTAAAAAGGGCATTATTTAATTCATTATAATATGTCTGTCGTCTCCTAACTTTAAAAAGCAAAGAGGTGTCATCAGCAAATAAGACAATGTCATTTTTTACATGATATGGGAGATCATTAATGTAAATAAGAAATAGAAAAGGACCAAAAATTGAGCCCTGAGGGACTCCCATAGTGATTGCTGATCCCGGAGATCTTTCACCGTTGACATCTATTTACTGTACTCTTCTACTCATATAGGATGTCAAAAGGTCGAGAGCTTTGCCTCTAATACCATAGTGATGTAGCTTCCTGATGAGATTTTCATGTTGAACACAGTAAAATGCCTTAGATAAATCACAAAACACTTCAAGGGCGTCATGCGAATCCTCCCAGGCGTTATATATATTTTTAATAGTGCCACTCCTGCATCGGTTGTGGAACGGCCTTTCATAAAGCCAAACTGTTTACTACTAAGTAGCTCATTAATACAGAAATGGCTTGACATTTGACAAAGTATGATTTTTTCAAAAACTTTACTGAGTATAGGTAGTATTGAAATAGGCCGAAAATTATAAGGATCTGTTGAACTACCTGATTTAAAAAGAGGTATAACTTTGCTAAGTTTCATCTCATTAGGAAACACACCACTATCAACAAAACTATTAAAAATTATGGGTAAGGGTTGTGCTATAACATGAATTATTGAATTTATAGTTTTGTACAGAAAGTCCCCAAAGATCTGTGGTGTTTTTAATTTCTAATGTTTTAAATGTATTAATGATATCCGTAGGACTAATGTTTTTAAATACAAAGGGAACGTTACATTCAGGAACACTAGTTTTTAATAATTTTTCTGCTAAGATTGGACTTGAGTTTAGATGTTGTTTTGAATGGAATATTCCTAAAAAACTGTTCAAAGGCAACTGCTACCTCAGAATTTGTTTTAAAACTAGCATCATCTTCAATCAACTCAAAGTCCTGACAAGAATTCCTAGCTTTACCAGTTTCATTATTTATTATGTTCCATGTAGTTTTTTTTTTATTTGTTGAATTTTTTACTTTATGTCTGAGATGAATTGCTTTTGCAACAAGACAGACCTTTTTAAAGGGTTTTGAATATTTTTTTAAATATTCCCTAAATATTTGGCTATTATTATATGTTTTTTCATTATATAGCCCATTCACTAAAACTAAAGCGACTGGAAATAAGTTTCTTTTTTGCAGTAAATATTTTATTATACTCTTTAGTAATAGCGTCAAAAACAGTATTGTACATATCATTTGGGTCGCCATTATAAAGCAAATCTGGAAGTTTATGCATTAAGTTAGATTTAAATGATTCAACCCGTTCAGTTGTTATTGGTATAAATTTAATTTCCTTTTTAGTAATACTATTCTTTCTTTCTAAAACCACTAACTGTTCACAATGATCTGACTCTAGATTGCTTATAATTGATTTTTGAATTGATTTTATGTCAGTAAATATATTGTCGATGCAAGTGGCACTGGATACAGCAATTCTAGTTGGTTCACAAAACAAATTATTTAAATTAAAAGACTGAAATAAGGCAAGCAATCTGGTGCTTAATGAGCTATTTTCCAAAATGTTAATATTAAAGTCTCCACAAACAATGATTTGTTTATTGGAATTGCTGATTTTATTCAGCACTTCTTCCATAACTAATTCAAAATTATCATAAATTGCACAAGGCGGCTTGTATACACTCACAACAATGAGATGCTCAACTTCTATACAGGACAGCTCGGCAGTTCGCTCAACTGAGAGGCTCACAATGTCTTTACGTTCCTTAAACTTTAGCTGTTCATTAACTCAAATTAAAGAGCCACCATGGATAGCATTTACTGTTTGCATAAAACTTGAGTAGACATAGATTGTTTAATATAATCATTATTAATGTTGGAATTATATAATATGCCAAAGTGGTCCTTTGTTGTCTGAAAATTTAATTTAAATTATTACATGTCAAATTATTATACTGCTCAATAGAAGCAGGTTGTTTAGCTAAATGATTAGCTGAAATGTCAATTACACTATTATAATTGCACTGCTCAATAGAAGCAGGTTGTTTAGCCAAATACTTGGCTGAAATGTCAATTACACTACTATAATTACACTGCTCAATAAAAGCAGCTTGTTTAGCCAAATTATTGGCTGTGGTATTAATATAAAATGATAGCGACAAGGCTAACACTCTGGTACAATGGTGTGTGAGATAATATTTATGTCTTGTCCTTATATAATTATGTCTAAAAATACTGTTAGTATCTATCACATGAAAGTTATTGTTATTGCTAGACATAGTATGCAAAGCTAAATTTAACTCACATCTAAGGTTGTTTGCCTCCTGTGGCAAACCCTTACATTAGGGAAATATAAACATTACAATTTTTTTTACTTTAAGTGCGCTTATACTATTATAATATTGGCTTAATTCACTTTTATTTAGATTACACACATTTAATCGATTATTGCATGCACTCAATATACCTACTAGCCCTTGCTCGCAGGCGGGTCTCGTTTGATTTCCAATATAGTGTATATGTTTATAGGCTGGAAAGCCTAATAAGTCTGGTTGACTAACTTTGTTGATTTTTATATGGAACATTTAACTATCAACACGGCCGTAGCTAAGGGGGGCATTGTGGGGCAATGCCCTGCCTTGAAATACTAATGCCCTACCTTAAAAAATACCATAAACTAAACTAATATATGTAATTTTTTTTCCATAGTATAAATTAATAAAAAAATAATTATTGATTTACTACCAGCGACATTTATTAAATTAATTCTGAACTAGCCAAATCATAGTTATAATTCTATATTCTGTCTATAGATGGCATTATCGTGGCATTTAAAGTGTGAATGTAACCATTTTGCTCTTATTTTCCCCCGCTCACAAGCAGGTACACTAATTAAAGATATAAAGATTTTAAGGAAAAATTGCTTTCGCTCTACCTAAAACCACCGCTACCCTACCTTAGGTTCAACTCTAGCTACGGCCCTGACTACCAATAACTCAGTAACGCAACATTTTACTGTAGATGTTTTTTTGTTTATTTTAATGTCATCTAACGATTGGTGTAATTTTTATTTAAAATAAAGGTCCTACCCACTTTTCGACCAAAATCTTCAAATCCCTTTAGTAGTTTTCTGGTGGGTTACACCCATGGGCGTCGCCAGGTACGGGCAGGGGGGGCGGCTCGTCCCCCCCCTCCCTAGCCGGGCATGGGCTGGCATATTTTCGGGATAATTTAGTCATTTAAAAACGTACCTATTCGGATCTCCCCATTTTTTACTGCTACTACACTGCACCGTCTTACAACAGTCGTTCGTTTTTCAAATCAAACAATATTTATCCAAATATATTTCTGAGAACACTTTACCAAAAAGAGCTGGCAAGAAATTATCATTAAAGTAATAATACAATACTTTGATAATAATCAGCTAACAAGTATACAATATGTATTAAAACATTTAGTCAAATCTCATCGTCAAATATCGTCAGTCGTGTGAATGAATTCACATATTTAAGAGTATTCCGATATACTTACATATACCTAAAACTAATAAAATATTATAAATGCGAAAGTAACTCTGCCTGTTACCTCTTCACGCTCAATCCGCTCCGACCAAGATGAAACTTGGTATGGAGATAGTTTGAGTCCCGGGAAAGGACATAAACTTCTTGAAAACGTCAAGTAATAGCTAGCATATTATAAATGCCCCTGCATCACGGCACAAACGAGCATCCAATTGGGCTAAAAACTTCGCACAGGGATAATTAAAGAGACGGAGAAGGACGTAGGCTAGACTTTTATTCCGTAAAAACGTAATACCTTTAAACGAGCAAATTGCTTCAGTAGCGATTTTGTACGGTCGCCAGTACAGAATCGTCTAAAGGTGCGTACAGATTATTTGCAACACAACATGCAATGCAAAATTTCCTATACATTTTGATGATTTCGCGAACGCACTAAAATCAACTGCGCGCACACTACGTGCATTCGCAGGGCGCGCGTTGGTTCCCGTCTATTGTCGGCTTTTTGACGAACACTTTCAGAGCGCGCAGTGTAATCTGGACGGCTAATTAGCGGCGGATCTGCCTACTGTCAAAATAGATGGAGATGACGACTGGAACTTTTTTCATACACTGCTGTAATAAAATAATTGAAACACCAATATAGTTGTATACACTTCAAAATCAAACAGCTCCATGGCGTGCTTGCTGAACGTTGCCAGAAATGGCCGTTGTTGAGGCGCGCAGCGTGCGTGCGGACCGTCCATACATATTCGTGTTGTATTGCATCTTGTGTTACAAATAATATGTACCCATCTTAACAGTCAACTGTTCATCCAACCTTTTACAAGTAGAGAAGTAGTTCCTTAGTATTTGATGATGTAAGGCCATGTTGACACGCGATCGCTTTATTTATTATCTACGAGTACTCGCTCGAATGAGCGGCCCGAACTGGGGAAGTACCTCCACCTTACAGAAAACAGCGGCCATAATAACACTAACTTAGAGTAGTGTTGTGTTCCTGGCGGTAAGTAAGGTTGCCAGAGCTCTTTGAGGATTCGCTGCGCGGACAGCGGAGGAGCGGCAATGCTTGTTGCTGTCATTGCTCGGCGTAGACGCGACGTGCTGGTCCGGCGGTCAGGGAGACCTGATGAAACGGCGACCGCTGGCCGCCCGCAGGTTGAACGGGTTCCCGAACCCAGGGATCACTTAATCTCCGCCCTGGGAGGCTGATCCTCCAGCCTGTGTAAAGTCTCTGAAGTGGTAGTCATGCCGGAGAAGGAGGCCGGAGTGGACCCAACTGCAACAGAGGGAAAATCAGGGGACCCTTCCGCTCGCCGTGCCAGCAACCGTATTATCTGTGCCGACCTTTCGCAATTCTAGTACCGCATCTTTTGTCCTCTAAGATGTGTCACAGAAGGGGACATATATATGAACACACGACTTTAAAAAGCAACAAATATTTAATAATTAAATTAATTTAAATTCTATACAAAATAATTATATTGTGCACAATAATAAAAAAAAAAGGTTTGCCACAAAGTAAAATTAAAAAAGAGATAATCAAAAAAAAAAGGAAGCAATCAGTGATTTTGGTCAATTCTACCCTTTCTGGTAAAGAGTAAAGTTTTCCTTAACTTGATTCCAGATCCGGGGCGTAGCGGTGCGTGTGTTCTCCAACTTCCCTCTGGACTCTCGTTCTTGGAGGTGTAACCGTTGTCGGTACCAGAAAGGGGATGATCCAGGTGTAGATGATGTGGTCCACGTAGCGCGAATGCGTGGCGTGGGTAACAGATGCGAAGGCATAGACTTTTAAATATTCAAAAGTCTACGCCTTCGCAATAATGGAGACGAGGCACAAAGAACTTTGATGAAGGATCCAGAACGTAGAACGGAAAACGTAGTATAAGAACTTGGAATTTGAACGTGATATAAGAACCCTGGAAAAAAGGTCGGTATTAGAATCCCGTAGGAAACTAATGTCGACCTTTGCCACGATCTGCTTTCCTTCCTGCCTAAAACACTGGCCTCCAGGAAAAGCAGAAAGTAAGCAAAGGTTGAGACAAGGGAAGCTAAAAAATAAATTTGCACACAAAAAAAAATATGAAAATAGGGATAAGAAGCAAAAGGCGGAGTATGTGTGTATGTAGAACTTACCCCGATTTGGGGTTCACGAATTTATAAAAATTAAAATATTTTGGAGCGACGTGCTCGCTTCCAACTAATTTTTCGAGTACCTCGAATCAGGGGGCGCAACTGGTTTTGTTGAACCGGTGACGCCTTGTAGCAAAAAAATATGTCTTACTGGTGTGAGTGCCGAAGAAAGTCGAGGTTAGACGATTTGCGGCGCTCGCTACCATATAAGGTAATGAGGAAGCTAAAAAAGGAATAAAATTATGCTTATGTGAGTGGATGACATAATATGATGTGTAAAACTAAAATGTGGCAATAGCTAAATGCTATGCTTAAAATAAGGGAATTTTGGATACTAGGTAAGTCTGAGTTTGTGGAGTTTGAAAGTGTGAAAATATTAATTAAATAAATACTTTATAACAACGATTAATAAATAAATAATAAATAAATACTAATATATAAGCACGGATATGAGAATTATTCTCATATACGTGACAGATGTCTGTGCAGTAAATCCTCAAATTTAGTCTAAGTAACTTTCTTAAAAAAAAATGGCTACAAAAAGAGAGTTTTTTTAGCGGCCGCTTCATCCACATTTTATGTGGACCTTTGCAACATTACGGGTATTCACGCAAATCTTAACGCAGTCCACCTCCATCTGGTCACTGCGCAGCCGACCATTCTTTTTCTAACGAAGACGCAGATATCCTGCCCGGCCGATACATCATACCTTCATTATCCCGGCTACAAACTTGAGCACAATTTTGTGAGTCGTGCCGGTGTATGTATGTTTGTTCGGGGGGATATCTGCTGTCACCGCCTTCATAGCCTTGAAGATAGGGACCTGTCGATATTGTGGGTGCGCGGCGGCCACACTCGTATCTATGCGTGTCTATACAGGTCTCATAGCGGTGACACGGACGTAATTCGACTCTTCACGCACGTGAGTTTAACGACTGACAAAGTTCTAGAGCAATATCCCACAGCAGAACTTAACTTATTTTGCGAGAATTTACCGGCCACCATCGTGAGTGGCTCAGTTCTCGAACCAATAACTATGCAGGGATATCTGCTCATGAATGTGCTCCGACCTATGGATTCTCTCAGCTGGTACTTTCTCCAACGAGAATACCAGATATAGAGGACCATACAAGCTCCTTACTGGACCTTCTGTTGACTACACGTCCGGACGGCTTTTGCGTCTCAGTGGATGCGCCTTTAGGCTCCTCGGACAACTGTCTCGTTCGGACTCAAGTGTCATGCACACAACCCGATCCATCTGGGCCAACTAATTGTCGTCGTGTGTGGCACTATAAGTCGGCAGACTGAGATGGATTTCGAGAATTTTATGCATTGTACCCGTGGAGGCAGATCTGCTTTAGCTCAGAAGATCCTGACGTCTGCGCAGCCGCAGTCACTGAGACAATCATCGCTCCAGAGAAGCTAAAATTCCAATTCATCGGCAAAATAGGTGGTCGACTTGCGAGCTATCCTTCTGGGAGTCGTGCTTTCTGGTCGCTTGCCAAAGCTGCCGAAGGAAACTTTTGCCAGTCGTCGTTACCACCACTGCGAAAGGCCGATGATGACTTGGCCCATACTGCTAAAGAGAAAGCCGATCTACTGGGCAGTCTCTTTGCCTCAAACTCGAATATGAACGATAAAGGCACTGTACCACCTACTATACCGTGGTGCGTTAAGACCATGCCGGAAATCTCCATAAGACAGCGGGAGGTCCGGCGGGCGTTGCTTTCTCTAGACGTTCATAAGTCGAGTGGGCGAGACGGTATACCAGCAGTGGTGCTTAAGCAGTGTGCTCCTGAGATATGTCCTGTACTCACTTGCCTCTTCGCGCTTTCCTATCATACTAGGCAATTTCCGTCTTCATGGAAGACTGCGAATGTGCACCCGGTGCCCAAAAAGGGCGATAGATCAGATCCATCGAATTACAGGCCTATCGCTATTACCTCTCTCCTCTCCACGGTGATGGAGCGTGTGATCAACACACAGCTTCTAAGATACCTAGAAGAACACGACCTGGTCAGTGATCGTCAATATGGCTTTCGCCACGGTCGCTCGACTGGTGACCTTCTAGTGTATCTCACATACCGATGGGCACTAGCCATTGAGAGTCAGGAGGAGGCATTGGCATGTAGCCTGGTCATAGCGAAGGCGTTCGATCGGGTCTGGCACCGGGGTCTTCTATCGAAGATGCCATCTTACGGAGTGCCCGAGGGTTTGTGCAAATGGGTGGCTAGCTTTTTGTCTGGCAGACGCATACGAACCGTAGTTGACGGTAGTTGCTCTGATAGCATGGATATTAATGTTGGTGTCCCGCAAGGCTCTGTGCTGTCTTCTACGCTGTTTCTACTGCTTATCAATGACATGTTATCCATCAACAACATACACTGCTATGCAGATGAAAGTACTGGAGACACTTAACACACGGGTCGTGCAAACATCCCTCGTTCCATTGTGGAGGAAAACCGCAGAGAACTTGTGTCTCAAATCGAGACCACACTGTTCCAGGTCTCTGACTGGGGACGGGTAAACTTGGTCCGATTCAACCCTACAAAGACACAAGTGTGCGCGTTCACCGCTAAGAAAACTCCATTCACTGTAGTCCCACAATTCAGAACACTCCCCTCTCCATCTCCAAGAGCATTGGGATCCTTGGTGTCGACATTTCCAGCGATGTTCAGTTCCGAGATCATTTGCAAGATAAGGTGAAGCTGGCGTCCAAAAAACTAGGTGTACTCAACAGAGCGAGGCAGTACCTCACGTCGGGGCAGAGGTTGCTGCTTTACAAGTCGCAAGTTCGGCCCCATATGGAGTACTGCTGCCATCTCTGGGCGGGTGCACCCGGATAACAGCTTGGACCTTTTGATTCGGTACAACGACGGGCTGTGAGAATTGTCGACGATTCCTAACTCCCTTGCCGTATCGTACCCTTAAGTCTGAGGAGAGACTTTGCCTCCCTGTGTGTGTTCTACCGCTTGTACAATGGGTTGTGTTCTGAGGAATTGTTCGAAATGATGCTCACGGCTACTTTCTACCATCGCACCGCTCGCCATAGGCAGGGAATTCATTCTCATACTTTAGAACCGAAATGGTCGCGTACAGTGCGGTTTCAGAGAAACTTTCTCCCGCGAACGCTTAAGTTGTGGAATGAACTCCCTGCCAAGGTTTTCTGCAAGGACTACAGTATAGAGTTCTTCAAGAAAGAAGTTATGATATTTCTGAAGGGTCGGCAACGTAATAATAAGTGTTACATTTGCTCAAACAATATTCCATGTCCAATAAAAAAAATTTAAGATGGTAAAAAAAAAAAAAAAACTTTTTGTAACCTGATAGGTCATGTTTGACTGTTTTGTAGAGCTGATTTCGTTGTCGAATCACACAGACATCTCAAACACCTCGACCCATTGCCAGTCAATTTTCTCATAGTCCACAGAGTCGCGACGCATGGGCTGATGTCCGATAATGACCCTCGATATAAACGTGGCCAGATCTGGCAATAATTTTTCAGCTGGATGTTATCTCCCGTATTGAAAAATACGATCAAAATGTCAATCATAATCAAAATCAAGAGCAGAAGTAGCTCCACGCCTATGGAGTGTTACCATATGAATAATAATGGAGTAATGTGCCTACAATGCCATTTTTGCCGTATGAAAACAACATTTTGTACCAATTCTACCCCTCCCTAGCCCAAAAGCTGGCTACGCCCTTGGTTACACCACAATTTGTAGAATCGTTAATATAAAGTTAGCAACACTGGGGCCTTAGACAAGTTACCATCGAATAATCGTGCAGTATCGCTTTGGATATTACGAAAACTAAAAAGCTGGAAACCAACTGAAATACATCTAAGGATTCTGCAATATTGTAAAATTTTAAAGGAACGTGTTAAACGTGATAAGTATTTTACAGTAAAAGCCTTATTTATCAAAAAAAACATGAAATATTCAAATGAGTAAACTTAGGCCAAACCTGTGACTGAAATGTCACGCACGCCCTGCTCTTCATACACTTCTACAACCACGGGCTATGCAGCACTTTCCTTATTTTAAGTACCTAGCAGTACCGCTATTACCGGTATTGAAAAATCAACCTGTTCTGAAACGGTAGTTTGACAGTTAATTATTACACTAACAGGGGTAAATTTCAACCTTTTCTATGGCAGTGTAAAGACTTCAACTTGACAGTTGGAAACCCCGGGCGTCCCAAAACCACTTTTTTACCTTCCTCATTGCATTTTGGAACATATCTTTTAATGCACTCCTAGCTATTAATGTTAGTTTTGGCGCGAATCTTAATAAGAAGTGGAGTTTTTCGTGTTTAATTTTTCTAGATTCATTCAGTGTGTTTCGATGTGTATATTTTAGCAATGTTTTACGAAAGCGTGTTAAGAATTGTGCACCGAAGGCTCATGAATAGTCTCTACTTATGAAAAAATAAGCAGGACATGATGCGCAATTTCTGAAGGATCCACACTAAAACTCCTGCCCTATCTTGGGACATGTAAACCAGGACGCGCGATAAAACTTGAATATGGCGGTTCGCCAAACTTAGATATAAGCGCAGGAGTATATTTAGACATGACTCAGGAAAAATGATATGCAATAATGCGAAATCCTGTCTCCAAATCGAAGAAAGAAGAAGAAGCTATTAATGATCTGTGGCCTGCATTTGACATCTTTTGACATAACCTATAAAAGTTATCCTTTAAACATATCTTGTTCAAATTAATAATAATTAATAAATAAAGTACTATCAAAGACAAATAATCTTACTAATTTTACTTACAGATTCTTCAGTAATAAAATGAATATAGCCCGCAATATCTACAGTGTAAGACATCAAAACATCCCCAAGAGATTTCACCGGAATTTTCGTCTTTCTTGTAAAAGTTATGAGGCATCTCAGTCATCACAGCCTCAGGTCAAAGAAGAAAAATTCGCCTTCGAAGATCTAAAAGTCGTTGAACGAATTGAGCGTCGCAAAGCTAAAATAGAGCCATTCATGAAGAATATCTTCGTTGCCTCATTTAATCGTGATTTACTCGCTTACTGTGAGATATTAAATAAAGAAGAGTCAGAAGCTTTAGATGAAAGAGTCGCTGCATTAGAAACAATATTTCTTGACCCACAAAAAACGAAAGAGGACCGCAAGGATGCGCTTCGACAGTGTAGTATGTATGCAGCACCTGTAAATTTAACTAATGGTGGCTTAGCAGCAAATCAAACTGAGAGTCTAAGATACTTAGAGACTATATCAACAGATCTACAGCTTGGCCAAGAATTAAGTGATCATTGGGTGTCATTACAAGCCTTGAAACAGGGTTTAACTTCAGAACAATTCCTGCAAATAGTTGATGATCTGAGTTCAGGTGAAAAGACAATTGCTCTGTGTATCAAAGAGAAGATTTCAGACAGAATTATGCAGCCAGATTTCAGGACTGTTGCTGAATTGGATGGACAAGGTTAGTGCAATTTACCCCGTTTGTCATTAGGTGTGTTTTGTTTGCTGTGCTATTTATGGTGTTTATTTTCATCAAAGACTTAGGGAGTCATATATGAAGAAAGAATATTTCTATGAAGGTATGTTTATATTGCATTTCTTGATTCTATGAAGATTTGTGTATTTGTAAAATGTACTAGGACTTTAAAAGTTACTATGAGTTGTATGGAACATATAATTCTGTTTGTCATAGGTAACACATCCAGCTGAGCATCAAAATTATAAAACACAAATTAACCCTACTATATTCTATTAGCTACATCACTGCAACAAATTCTTAAGGTAGATGGTTCTGCTCAGCTGAAAGTTAAACAATTGTCATTTTACTCTATAGTTAGGTTATTGACATTAACAATAGATCACAATGATGTGTCCTTCTGGAAGCTGTTCCGACAGCATTACTTGTAATCAAATATGTGTTGTATTAAAATAAAGAAGACTGCATGGGTGTCCTATGAGTATGATGTTGTTTGAATAGGATTCTAACTGGTCCTTCCAAAAGTAGGATGAGAATGACCTTGAATTTAAACGCATACTTGCCAGAAGTTGACAACATTTGATCAGTGCTTATAAACATTAAACCTCAGTGATTAACATCAAAAAACTTGATAATTTTAAATACAATAAAAATAAGATAGGAAACATAGCAACTATTTTCTCCCAAAAATTAAATAGACAGAAATGCTGTAAAAAATTCTATGTTAATTTAAACTGTCCTGTATATAATAGGAAAGCTGTGATCAAAGTTAAGTACTAACCTGCAAAGTACTCCTGGAAGAACTCTCGGTGATTTATCATTAAGTGTGACACATACATATTTACTTTTTAGTTTTGAATTTAAGTTATGGGGAGTCACCCATTTGTTTACTTAATTTAAAGTATGAAATTTCTGTACCATTATATAAATTTCATAGTTTTATTTTAGTGCAAAAAAAATAAAAATAAATCGTGCCTTGGAATTATTTTAACAGAAGACTATTTGTGTCACATTTTAGAAACTTCCATAATATGATTGAGTACAAACCAACCCCAGAAAATTACCTTTTAAAATAAATTATGATAATATTCACTATATGTTTTAGATTCCTGTAGTTGCCTAATAGTTTCAGTGTTTGCCCCCTGTTTTAGAGGGTAGTTGTTGGAATGAGTCTACGACCTATACAATGTACTATCGGCCAGAAATTTGAGTATCCACCTTAAAGACGACTCTGGCTTGCAGTTACCTTCTTATTGTTTTGGGCATCCCATTCTTTTTTTAAAATTATTAATATTAATTTAATTATGGGACAGGAAAAATGAAAATTGTCTCCATTTGCTGAACAATTTTACTGGCGGCATCAACGCAATTGCATTACTTGCAAACAAAAATGTCTTAAATTGGATACCCAAGTTTCTGGCTGATAATACATTTGTGTTTGACTGAAGTTTACTATGATCTTTAATATGTTTTTTTTTCTCTGCAACCAGTCCTAGAACTATGAGCAGATGAGTTCTTCATTGGTTATCATGCATAGTATGCCTCCAGTGAGGACATCTACTTGGGTATTACGCAACTTCATTTCCATAATGTTGTGCGGCTTTAATCGTAGCAGTTCCGTTGTGTGAGTTGTCGTGCTAGCTCATTTGTTTGATTGGCTAGTCGCTCTTTATATTTTCCCTGTAGTGGTTGCGGTTGTGTCAGGGATATTCATTTCTGAATGCACGGGTACACAACCCCGGCTTCCCGAGCTACTACTAATTCTCCCCATTACCTTCCAACAGTAGTATCCCCCCCCCCCCCTTCGACGTATCCCACTCATTTTATAATTTCCATTAAGAAATCATCACATCCCAACCCTACTCCTTCTTTACTTCTACTATCCGATAGGGAATGTGGGGCAGTAGCGACCCCCTATAACACCAACCCGCTTGCCAGGCGTGGCGATTATGGCAAACCCACCAACAAAAAATGAACAAGTGTGTTGCCAGTGCTGAGCGGGCGATGGAAAGAGCTATGGTCGGAGTTTCCCTCCGTAATCGAATCAGGAATGAGGAAATCCGTAGCAGAACTAAAGTCGCATAGCTCACCGAATCGCAAAGCTGAAGTGGCAATGGGCAGGGCACATAGAACCGATGGCCGATGGGGGAAGAAGGTTCTCGAGTGGCGACTACGAACCGGAAAGCGCAGCGTGGGACGGCCCCCCGCTAGATGGACAGATGACCTCGTTTAGGTAGTGGGGAGCCGTTGGTTAAAGGCAGCACAGAGTCGTACACTGTGGAGAAAGTTAGGTGCGGCCTATGTCCAGCAGTGTACGTCAATGGGCTGATATGATGAGTGGTAGCGGTTGCGGTAGTGACTCCAGGTACTGCTGGTTGGTCTGCTGTGTAAAGTGTATTTACACAGTGTACTTGCTAAGCTTGGGACCAGATGACTCAGCCTGTAATATCCAGGAATATTTTTTATTTAAGATCATTACTTACTTTTCAGGTATATGGCGTGTATCTGGAGAAAAGGTGTGTAATCATGATTCTGGCTACTTCCTTGTTCTGGCTGCAATAGAGGCGAATAGATTAAAAGCATTTCTTATCCACCCTCGAGTAGAAGGCATCAGCTATGAAAACAATTTTGTCACCTTCAGGAAAAGCCCAGGTTTTTTTTAATCACTTTCTTATTCCAATAATCTTTCACTTTGATGGGACATTAAGGTGAAAGCGATTCAGATTTTTCGTATGCAAACTATGTTACACTAAATATCTTTAACTATGATGTCATCATTTTTTATCATACCCTCAAAAAGCATATACATTCATGTATTGCCAGTGTATTATTAAATTAATCAGAGTTTTTGTTGCCTTCATACATTTAAATAATTTAATGTCAACTCCAGTTATTTAATATTTTACTACTTAATACTACTAAAATTTACTATCAGCAATTTAAGTAAAATTCGTAAATTATAAATATATGCAGTTGTTATAGAGTTTTATTTATTTATTTATTTTAAAGATAGATTAAACAAATATAGTAGATATTTACTCTTCACCACTGAACTACAAATATTACCAAAGAATTAGTATCAGTTAGACAATAAAGCATTTATTTTTTTTCAGCGACACCGCTAGATAATATAACAGAGTCAGCACTGGCACAGACTTTGGGAATATCACGACTGTATGCGGCAACATTATCCCGCTGTCATTTGACCAATACCATGAAGGCGTGTGCTGAATATGTAAGGCCAAGATTTTCTGGTGGTAAGTTAATTTATCAGATAATTCACAACAATATTGTTCACTTAATATGTCACTAGTAAGGTCCACATGTTTTAAGTTGAGATATCACTTGCCTAGTCTATTTTGAAATTTTTTTCTATTTAATTTATTTTAAAATTAAAAAAAAAAAAATTTGTTTACATAAGAATATTGGATTTTTTTAAAAAGAAAACTAGTATTAATAATTGTAATACTTGAAATAGACACAAACTTGCTTTGTACCACGCAAGGATTAAGAAAATAGATAAATAATTTAAATGACAATATGTTCGATTTTACAATAAAATCCCTGCAAATGTATGCAATTTAAATTTAAAAAAAATAGTAAAACAGAAGAAACTTGTGAAAAAGGCTTATTATATAATTAAAGACTTCTTTGATAAAAAAGGATGGGATTAATTAAAAATTGTTGTGAATACAATTTACTTGATCATCGAAATTATTACAATTTAAAAGAGACTGCTGGAAAGGTTATTTCGCCATTTCCTTGCCAGAACGTCATTTTAATTCCGAAATAGTTCCAAAGTAACTAGTAACCTACAGTTTATTGACTTTAAAATAGTGATATGATATCCTACTTTTGACAATTACATTTTATTTCATCACTAGATAACCTGGCAGACGTTTTTCAGCCCTATTCAATGCTAACATCCCCCGTCGCATCGCTTGTCCACGCGATTACTTTGTTTTCGCTTACGGTTTTTTCTGACTTTTTTTCTTTTTGTTCGGCTCCTACGGGTAGTAGCGTGATGTTAAATAACCTTTAAACTTTCTCAAGAATTGGGCTATCAAATACAAAAAAAAACAAAATTATTAATAACTAGTATTGCCAGAGATTAGCGCGTTCAAACAAAAAATCAAACAAACACTTTAGCATTATTATATTATTAACTTCTCTTGAGGGAAGTTATGATAATAGTTCCGAAAATCGAAATCGCTAAATTTGCGTTTTCTTTACGTTTTGAGACCTGGAAAATCATTTGCTATCATTTTAGAGTGATGTCTGTGTGTGTGTGTCTTATGACCCTCGATATCTCAAAAACCAATGGACCACAATATCTCGTGACCATATCAATCAATACGCCACGTCATGACTTAGATCTGAAAAGAGAATGAGCAAAATCGGTCCAGCGTTTTGTTTTTTATCGCTAACAAACTTATTTTATTGAAACGCAATAATAATCTTCATGTATAAATTCTCAAATATAAAAAAACATATTTTCAAGAGAAGTTACTCGTGCGGTACTTGCTACCGAACTATTTTTTATAGATTTGTTTTGTTATAGGTAAACCATTATCTGAAATATCGACTATTCGCGCTACAATAGGAGAGGCAATGCTCGACATATATGCAAGCGAAAGTGCAGAGTATTTCACCGCAGGTTTAATAGATGGTTATTTGGAACCAGATGCTGAGTTAGAAATGGCAATGTGCAGGTATTTATATGTTTACTAGCTTTTGCCCGCCTTGGCATTTGGTCCGCAACGTAGCTGTAATTATTAGATGCATTGACGATTTAAAATTGCTTTCTAAAAGTCTCCTTGAATAAGTATACTTTGAGTTAGGTTGTAAGTTGAACCCCAAGCTATTAAACTGTTAAAACTGCATCAAAATCTGTGGAATAGTTTTTGTGCGATGACATAACATACAGGCAGACCGACAAATTGCTAATAGCTCAAGAAAAAAATGTTGAGGATTCAAAGGCTGCGTACTAGTCCATTGCATAAGTTCATATCAATATAAATAAAATAAATAAAAACCGGCCAAGTGCGAGTCGGACGTTGCTTAACTTGAATATCGTTTCCAGCCAACAAATGTGTTTCTGTTTCGTTTAAAAATAGCTAGATGGCGCTGTAACAGTGATTTCAGATGGTAGATGGCTTGGGCCTGTCTTACACTTGGCTGGTTTTTATTATTTGTCGTTATAATTTAGAGCTCAAACACACTATGATCACTCCAAGATTGAAGCTGACACTGGGCTCAAACAAAAACTTTGCACTTTAAAGCTTAATATTTCGCAAACGTATCGCTGAATCGAAAAATAGTTTGTGAACACCCTCAGACTTTTTAAACTAGTTATTTAACGACACCCCACCCTATGGAGGAAACGAAAAAAAAATCCATCCCTAAAAAATTTTTTTTATCTAATTTTATTTTTCCACTTTGTCGGCCTATTAATATGTATATCCATGCCAAATTTCAGCTATCTAGTACTAATGATCTCTGAGCTAAGCCGCGGACAGACATGGCTAAACTATAGGGTTGTCTTGTTGACTACGGTACCCTAATTTTAACAAATAATGTTAACAGATGTTAACAAGAAAATTTATAACTTCACTTCTGTTTTTTATTATACTATCAAAAATATAATTTTAGGAATTTTATGGCTAATCATGGACTTACGACCATGTTAAAACTCCTTGCGATTCCGGCAGTAGAAAAACCGGAGGAATGTAATCAATTACTGAACACTATGAGAAATCTAACGTTACATGGAGAAACCATAGATGGTGTTAATAATTTCATAGGTAAGTTTTATGAACTGGTATGGATGTATAAAGTCACGGCTTCTATTACACGAAGAGGTTGACCAGTGGCTAGGTACACAACCTACGTCATACTGCGGGGAACAGCCGTTTTTAACCAACCGTTTTTTGCCGGCGCGTGACAGGTAGTGAGCCCATCCTACCACGCACTGATTGAAAACAAAAACAAAAAGAACCCACCCAATGACTGACCGAGCCCGACGTTGCTTTGCTTTGAATATCGTTTCTAACAAACGAATGTGTCATTTCTCTTAATAATCGTTAGATGGCGCTGTAGCGGTAGATGGTAGTTAGATAATCCGCCGTTTTAACACAAATTATGTGAAAATTACAGGCTTCCTATTTCGGTCTAAAAAATGGAGCCCTTTAATGGACAGACAGACAGACAATGTAGGCTTACTAATAGGGTTCCGTTGGCACCCCTTGGGTACGGAACCCTAAAATTGGACCACGTTTTTTTAGATTTCATAATAATTAAGAGTTACCTATCAATAATAAGAGTCACACTAAACAAAGCCAATTTTTTTTAGCACTAAATGGCATACACCATGCTGGTAAAATGATGTCTGAAGAAGTGAAGAAAATTAGAAATCCTTTAATGCATCCTGCTTTTATATTTAAAAAGGTTATAGCTGACAGACATCAGGTAATTATAATATACAAGCATTTGTTCACGGCTTCGTTCGAGGGGAATTCAATCATCACCGTGGGATTCCTACAGAATCCCTTGATTTACCGGGATAAGAAGAATTCCGTGTTATTGTCTGTGCCTTCAGCTAAAATCGAGTTATTCCTTTGGATGGTCCGTTATGGCGTGAAGAAATAGTGCTCGGCTCCAAAAAAATAATTGCTGTGGGAAATATACCAAAGCTTGCAATAAATTTGTTTAACGTGTGTTACTAGGCAGTAAACTTGTGTTAAGACAATGACGTCGGGATATTTAACCAAGCGTGCGCCAGTAGAACAGCTATATCTCAACTCACTGATGTTTTCATTGAAATAAATGTATTGTTTATACTTCAGTGCTATAAAAAATATTTTTATAAGGGTTTAATTATACATTGTGGATTAAGGGTAGTAAGTAGAAAATTACTAACGAGAGGCTATTTAGAAGCCTAAGGCCAAAGGTCGAGGTTTTTAATAGCTCAAGTTTGTAATTTCCGTACCGCCCGTGTTACACACAATGTTTTGCATCACATTTGAGAGTAAATAAATAAAAATATAAGTTGACTTAATAAATAAAGTCACCAAAACACAATTTCATTTTAATTAAGGATTTATGGATTTAGTAAGGATTATGCAGGAATAAAAGTAGACAAAAAAACGCCACCGCTAGTCTAGAGAATTTATGAATTAAAAATTTTGTTTTAAGTTAAAACAATTTTCTCGCTTAAGTTATAAAGTAATAAAACGTAGAACTTTAAAGATTTCTTTTCCAAAAAAGTTTAAGAAGTAATAAAAACACAGAAGTGCTTTTTTCATTCATGCTTTTACGTTAGTCAAAGTTTGAGCTATAACTCTTAAAACACGATCTTTAAATTTCCTTCCTTTTAATCGGATGTCCTAAGCAGATCCAAAATTCGAGACAAATCCTTTCCAAAAAAATTTTTAGATGTTACTGGCTCTTAATCTATAATGAAACTATTGAAATTTAGGTGCATGATTTAAAAAAAAAATTTACGGTCAAACAAAACATGAAAAAAAGTATACGCTATCTTTTTTTTGTAGGAAAAAGACAATCCAAAATTAACTCTTTTCTTGGCTGAACACCTGCATCCCACGTTGAGACCGCCAGCGGAACAGTTAGAGTATTGCGTGTTAAGGATGAGGTACGCGTGTGAGACTATCATGAGCAGGCATGGGATGGAACTAGCGACAGCTCATACGTAAGTTATGACCATTTAATTACAATTTTTTTAGGGATGGGCTAAGTGTTAAGTTTACCCGACAAATTTCTGTAATTATTTTTTTTTACACACGTCAATTTCGGGCGTGGCTGGCAATATCTAGAGTAGGAGGGTAGAGGCTTGCATACCTATAGTCTGCCGAAAGTTTTTTATTATTTTGTGTATTTTGAACTACTATCTGCCACACTCAAACCCGTAGAGACTTTAACACCCCTTCTCTTACTAACCTTACAGCTATTTACACTCATACTGGCAATGTTTAGGTTGAAAAATAAAATGGAATTCTGTTTTACTCCTATATCTTCATCTAAGTTAGAATTACCTTAATTATTTTTATTCTGTTTAATTTAATTTATTTAGAAACTGGGAATGGAATTATTATGTCTCTTGTTTTTATTTTACCATTAATTACTTTAAAGCTGGTAAGTTACGTCGGACATATATGAAGCCAACTTATTCAAGATAACGGCGATAGGTTTACCCCCTGTCACACACGAGTAAAGTGGTTACTGCAAATCATGGGTAATTGGCTTTTTTTTTTATATTATTATATAAACCACACGAACTGTATTTGTAATTGTTTTAAGAATTTTAGAAATAATATTAAAACAAAAGTGAGTCCAAATTATAGTGAAAATTTACTTTACTATTTCTAGAAAAAATAGAGAATATATTTGTTCAAGTCATTAGTTACAGTAGACAGATATTAATTAGAAGCATTGTTACAGTGAACTAAACAGGTTGGCGGAAGCAGCTACTGAAATACTAGTTATGACATCAGTTCTCGCCAGAGCTTCCAGGTAAGTATCACACCGTTAATTAAATAAAAAACCGGCCAAGTGCGAGTCGGCTCGCGCACGAAGGGTTCCATACCATTATCTATAAAAATCGGCCAAGTGCGAGTCGGACTCGCACAGGAGGGGTTCCGTACCAATATCTATAAAAACGGCAAAAAATTACGTTCGTTGTATAGGATTTTTTTTATACTTTAGAGTTAATAAATGTTAAATCATGGCGATTAGATAACAAATATTAACGTTTTAAATTTAAGAATTTCCAACTCATTATAAATAAATATATACAACAAAAAACTTTGTTTAAATGATAGTAAATATATTCAAGATTATGTATGTAAATTTTCATTACGTTATCTCATTAAACTCAAAAGTTATAGAATTGTGAGACGCAAATCACCTTTTCGTCCCATAGTGCGTTTTGGTCCTGCCTGTTGTCCTATTATGATTGCAGTAGTTAGGCCAAAGAGGCCAGAGGCCTTATGAGCGGGTTAACTCTGACAGTCAGCCAATAGCTCGACAAACGTCTGCCAATTCGCAACGGGGCAGCGCGTTGTACTATGGCCTAAACTTCCTCCTCCTAGATTAGCCCTGTGCACCCGTAGTAGGGCGAATGATGACTGAGACAAGCAATCTCTCTCAATTGCGCCATCAAGATACAATACTGGCTGGGGTAACGTACTGGGAGATCATAAGGTGTCTAGAAGTTTTTATTATTTATAAGATCTATTTATTTCAGATCTTACTGCATAGGCGTAAGAAATGCAGAATTAGAGATGAAGTTAGCAGCTTGCTTCGTAGAGAAGACCAGGGATAGAGTCAGAAAACTAATATTAGAAATAGAAGATGGTCCATTCCTTAATACGGACAAGTATAAAATTTCATTTGGCAAAAGGATTCTTGAACCAAATATCACAGAACCACGTGTAGTGGAAAAACCAACTGCTAGAGTGTTTTGGTAATATTTTAACTTAAGATACGTTCCATATCCTCTTAGCAAATAGACAAAATCACCTTAAGGTGAATCCGAATCACTTATACTTATATAACTGCTAGTATTTAACTGTAAACTAAAAAAAATACAGATTGCACAACAAAATATTTTAGCAATAATTTGAGTTCAATCAGTATCACTAATGGTAAAGTGAGCTTTATTATGAAATATAACATAGATCCCAGCATCAGATCGCATCGACAATAATTTTCATCATCAACGCAATCCTGTCGTTTTAATGAAGTTCTTTTATACAACAGTTGACACCGTATAGAAGATAGTGTTTTTCAACATAAGTGTTGCCAACACCATAATCGAAATTTCTATGCGAGAATTCTTAATGCAAACTGTACCAATGTTTTTTAGAAAATCTACCGATTTCTGAGGTATCGCTAAAGGTAGTCACTTACTCAGCGGCAAAGTGATAGAAAGCGTGCGATATTAGTTTTCGGTGTATTTGATCAACCTTGCAATACTTTGCAAAAGAGAATTCAATTTGCTGAGCGAGTTCTCTACTACTCTGAAATTTTAAGACATACTTTGTATACGTAAAATATATGATGAGCTAGTTTTGAAATGCTTTATAGTAAACGTGTTGCAAACATGTTTATTTTGTTTAATGTTTGGTGAGTACGTTAAGTTTGTACGCTCTGAATAATTTGATTTGAAATCAGTATAATTTGATACGAAAATAATATTTTCGTACATTGGGCAACTTTCTTGTTGTGCATTAGAGGAAAAAATATAATATAATATTGATGCATAGTTTTTTGATGTGCATTTAAAAATAAGTCTTATTTTACTCCAAATATGGGATGGAAATTTAATTCATATTACATGGAATGTAAGGTAATTTGAAAACTGAACCACACCACTTCAATATGGGGACCGGGTCAAAAAAGTTTGCAGTATAATATGTTCTGTCTGATTACTTTTTGTGTTGTTGATCTGTATTTTATTTCTAAAATAAAATAAATCGGTATTAAACCGCTTAAGTTAAACAATCAATCTGTTTTATTTAAAAAAAATCGCACTGGTGATTTTGACTTTGCCGAGAGGTTTTGGTATGTTAGTTAAGTTAACCATGTTTTTCGTTTTTAATTTAGTTCACCCAAAAAAAAAACACATTGTAAATAGCATTAAATAATTCTTGTTCCCAAATATATTATGTACCTACGTTTTGTAAATAAATAAATAGATAGTTACAAATAACAAAGACGGTTTGTTTTAATTACCTTGTCCTGAATTTTCGTATTGCGTATTAAAATAAAGCAGTCAAGTGAGAGTTGGACTCGCGCCCCGGGGGTCCCGTATTCAATAGTTTTTTATTTTACCCAACAATTGATGATTTTGTGACCGTAGACCGGTGACCTACGCCCAATATTAGAGATTTACCATGATATTTCAACATTTTTTTGTAGTTTTGGATTAAATTGGTTGTGACAGACAGATGGGCACACGAGTGATCCTATAAGGGTTCCGCCGTTTTTTAATTCGGACGCACTGAAGCCTAAAAAGTATTTTAGGTAATAATAGGCTTAACCAATCCTTGCAAATTCCTTTACTCCGACTCCTCCGACTGCAAGACTTCTATCAATATCGGTTTTGCCGGCACACTAACCCAGACAAATAGCCTAAAACGGATAAGTACAAAAGGACTATGCTAAAAGCCTCCCCCGCACACATACGTCGCGTACATGCGAACTTAAGGAGTTTTAAAGGAATTTACAAGGTCACTCCCACATCTCTATAACACGCTGTATACTGTACGCTAATATAAATTGCGTGCTCTACTACTTTGTTTTTTCTTTTGTTTCAATGCGTAGCAGCAAATACTTTAAGTGCGGTGACTTATAAATTGGCTGATTAGTTGCACGATTTATCTAGAAACTGGTTTAGTATAGAAAGGCGCTTTTGCATCATAACACAACACGCTCATTCTCAGTTACATCAATCCTAAACTAAGTCGTTGAAAAAGCTGTTCAACTGATTTAGAACTGATCAACAACTTCCTCTCGGGAACGCTTAGATTCCCTGCCAAGGTTTTCTCTGAGGGTTAAGGAACCCCAGTATGGCAACGCGCTAGTGATGCCCCAGGTGGACCGTAGGCTAGGCGCACCGTACCTTAGGGGTATAAAAAAAACGACAATTGAACAAAATTCGTCCTGAGAGCTTATCTAGAATTCCAGTCCATTCATTCTTAAATCTGGACCTACCTAACTGGACTAATTGCCCTAGGTATATGTATTTGTCAACAACATCAAAGGTTTTACTTCCATCAACAACCGGTATGGGCGTGACATGCACATTAAACGTTACCTTCACCTTAGCCATGCTTTAAAAGCTCGCCTGTTGAAAAACTTTGCTGGGCCAATATCTGCCACAGATTTTGCCATGACTTGCTCCAGAAGCTCATAAACACGTCTTACAACGCTTTGTTAAACAGTTTCGGAATAGTAACGTCTAACACCTTTCTGCAGTAGAATTGGTTTCATACTCAGGTCTTGTAGTCAAACAGATATGGTGGTTTTATTTAACAAGCATTTCAACACTTTGATGGACTCATAATCAATGAGGCTCCACTGGAGGAATCAACACTGTAGCAAAAAGGCATATCTTATGTCAACCTGACGGAGCGTATATGTGGTGCATGACACTAACTTCCTTTGCAGCCTAGTTGGTAGTGTCGCCGACTGCTGTGCAGAGGGTGTGGGTTCGATTCCCGCACTGGACAAACATTTGTGTTTGTCTTGAGTCTGTGTGTATTAATATGATATGTATGTATTTACAAAAAAAAAGTAATATATATGTAATATCATGGTCAAGCGTTACGTACCTAGTACCTACATAACTTTCTGTAAACAACAATTATAGTAGTATAGGTACCTAACTGTTTTGTTTTGTTCAGTTGCTCGGATTTTTTTTCTATATAAAAAAAATACCGAGTAATAAATCATCATATTATGATTTAGGTATATGATTTGCAGAAAATCAAGTATCGCTTGGCGAAAAGAGTCTATCAAAAGTGCTGTTGCGTTACAAAGAGTAGTAGGGGCCAAACCAGCCTCAGTCATACAATTATTGGTCTATTTTACATTGTACTTTAATTTATTATTTTTTACAAGTATACAAAAAAAGTGATTGTTTCATTCAAAACTTTAAATAAACCTTTCTACTGCATTCAAAAGTATTCTGCGCTATAATATTATAATATTATTTATATGCTTGTTGAAAATATTTACGTTCATAAAAGTTGTTTAACACATTATTCATTAATACATATTTTTCGTTAACTGAAATCTCAATTAATATAAAATAGTCATAACAGTCGAAATAATAGATGCCCTATATTCATTTTCTCTATTCTTTCTTTTAGACTCCTAAGCAAATTCAATCATTAAAAAATAATTCTTGATGCCAGATATAAATTAAAAGATGCCCATAAAAGTATTATTTTTTCTTGTTTACTGTTTTAGAAGCTTGGCATTAGTCGCCAACCTAATAATTTTAAAACCCAGTTCCATTTTTTTAAGCTGCCAGATGACCTAGTACATTAAATTTGTTTCAGTTTAAATACAACCCTACATAGAGTTTAATATATAGATTAATTTTTTATTGCGGGTACGTTTACTTATTGCATTTATTTATATTATATATTTTGCTTGTATGTGTGAGTGCTGTGGAGAAGTGCGCAGTCTACCTAGGTACATTATGAGTGGACCTTCCGTAATATTTATTTGAGTAAATATAAAAAAGAGATACGACATATTATATTTAATTTTACATATAGATACTTCATTTTTATGCATTTGTAAAGTTAGTTTCAGTTTCCTAAAGCCTAAATTCTCTTTTAGGATACACATTGATATACGTAATACCACTTGTATCCATTGCTGGCTTAAAAGATTCGCCAATAGTAACACCTTTGGCAATGTTGCCGGCATTTTTCTTCCTTTTTCGAAGTCTGGCAACACCGCCTGTCGTTTTCTTGTCTAAATTAGTCTTGGATTGGTAAGTTTTTGCTTTTTCAATTGTAGCATCTAGGGCTTGCACTTTATTCTTTTCCTTTCTTTTGTAATAAAACACTTCCCAGGCTAAAGTAATCATTGACAACCCTAAACCAAATAAAGTTGCTATAAAGACTCCTCCTGCAAAAACAATGTCAATTAAATATCAAGAAGAGTCGCCAAGAAACTTTGTATTTACTTAACTAAGCTTTTAGAAAAATAGTTTTATTCCAGATAAATTTATGTAAATCTATGTATTTTTTGCAAATTATCATTGTTGTATGTATAGTCGGGATGTCTGTTGCGTAACTAGCCTAAGGTGAGTATATTTGCACCTATACCTGGTCAAGCGTTGAAGTTTCCGAGTGTACATAAAACTAACCTAAACTCTCCAAAGTAATTCCTTCCGATTCATCGGCGTCTGGGCATGCTTGCCGCGCTGATTCATTCCAGTACCTACATGATAGAAAACCAAGGTTTTAAAAAAGCATAGTAGGTACCTATAATACAAGAAATATAAGAAGACCGAGTGTCGCAGGTCCCAGGTTCAATACCCTGTAAATCTTATAGTTACAATACGTACATTTTAATAGTTGTCTCGACGCTAGTTAATGCCCGGCAAGGCAATCACGACTCACCACCTATCACGTTTAGGAGACGGGTAAAGAGAATATCCTGGATATAGGGAATAAGCTTATAGCTGTTTAATTAGATATTACTATAGTCTCAAAGCAGCGTCTTAGAATAAACTGCATCCGATCCTATGAAAAAACAAACTAGTAATACATCGCGCGCAATTTTTGTGACTACTCAGAAACCTAATTTTGCCTGTTTTTACGAAATTCGGTAACTAATGTTGCTTGATTATTAGTAGTAGTGTTGCCTTACAGCTGTGAGTGTTTTTTATGAGAATGCTGTTACTTTATTATTTGGCAAAAATTGCTGAAATAGTTGCTGGTCGTAGTAGTCGTGTTACAAAAAAGAATCAAGAACAATGGTAATGAAAAAAAATTACTATGCTTTCAGAAATACACAGACCCATCATCTGAAGAATAGATTCTGTGCAGCCAGTCACACAAATCAGATCATGAAGGTACGGAGAATATAGCAGCTATTTTTATGAAAAGTGTGATGTTCATATAAAGTCAAATCGACTTGTTTCATACCATTTTATTAACTCAAATTTCGTATAGGTGTAGTAGGTAGGGTCGAGCAAAGCCGATCATTTTTCTTACTCTAATCTTTAGTGCCCAAAATTAAAATGTGACAGTTTTTTATTTTTTCTTGTTTTATTTAAAATTTTATTACATTTGCAATACTATTAAAATAAACAAGAAACCCGTTCTCGATTTTATCTATATCTTTTCATTAATCAAACCTTAACATGTCCGCTTTGCCCTGGCTTCCCCTACCATCGGTGAAACGTGGATGTTCCGACCATACGTTCGTTATATCTCTGATAATCTCTTTGGGGATAAATGTCGTGATGGTATACCTATTATTATTATAATTCTAGCCGGAAATCTATAATTAGCTTAACTAAGTGAAACTGCCCGGCTTAGCTTGTTGTGTATTAAAACAAATAATAAAGCAAAGCATTAATTTTAAAAATAGCATAGTAATTACTAATTTTATTACTTTGATGTAAGATGTTCGAAGAACCTTTCCTTCTGAAGATCGAGGAGAGCCATTGTGAGCTCTTCTTGCAACCTAGAACCTTGTTGCACAGCGATGGCATAGGGTCGCTCCGCAAAAACCTCACCTACTTCGGTCAAGTTGCAGTTACGTGTCACCTCGTACCTGATTTTTAGAAGATTTTTTAATTTCACAAAATTACTTTATAAATTTCATTATATCAAAATGTCTACCCACTTTTACATTAAAAAATTTTAGGTAGCCCATAAATCTTTACATACATTTTTTATAAAATCAAAGAAGACATACCTAATAATGGTACCTATGGTATGTACCTATAATATATTTTCTTCTAAACCTCTAACCTTCAGGGACTCATAAACGAAGAAAGATTATTTCTATGTAATGTATATTCATATTGTATTTCTGAATTCTATGAAGATTTTGTGTGTTTATAAAATTTATGTAGTAGGTCTTTATACAGACATAGAGATTCTTTCACTGTTCATTTGCAGGCGGGGAGTCTGATTTTATGCAGAACTGTTGTATGTTAATTAGATTTGTGTAATAGGAGCGCATAAGTTAGATAGCTATTAATATAATGTATCGCAACGAACCAAACATGATATTTAGGATTTTCTCCATCCAGTAATTGTAACCTAAATAGCTTAAATTGGTAGAGCACTTGAATGGATTGCAAGGTGGGTTGCAGGTTCAAGGCCTGGCTTGCGGCTAAATCTTTTGCTGACAATAAAAATATTGGTTTATATTTACATTTTACATTCAATATAATATCTAGGAAACTTATGTGCTCCTAGTGAAGAATTCTTACTAACATCTGATCAAATCAATAACGATATAATTAAATAAACACGTATAGAAAATAATTCAGATCAGGCTCTTTGAAAGCAATGCATCTTCGTAGAAAACCATATTATATGAAAGAAAGAAAGAAAAACGTTTATTCATTGTAACAAAGACAACATACATAAATAGTTTACAGTTTAAACACAAATTAAAATAACAGATCACTAAACATAAAAAATAAACAAAAATGGAGGCTGTCTCCGTAACAATGAAATGGCCTTTGACTCAGCATTTATGTGAGCCTTAAACTCACAAACTGATTTTCAGTCAGGGCCACATTCTAAGTGTATATGTACACAAATCCCACGAGCATGACACAGGAGTATCATATAAAATATATTTTATAAAAATATAAAAGAACAAAAAAGTGGAAAAAAGATGAAAAGCGTAGGTACAACATACATTCTTATTCACAAATTATAATTAATAATAAAAATAAATTATATAAGAATAAAAGTATAAAGATTTTTAATAATACACTATTAAATAACAAAATTAAGAAATAAAACTATCATATTTCTACCATCCCTATACAGATACAAATACAAAGTTCTGGATATCTATCATGTATTTTGCAAAGACAGCAAATAAGCGCTAAACTTGCGCTTAAAAATAGCTTTACTAGCTGCATTACGAATCGGAGGAGGGAGGTCATTGCAGCACTTCGACGCAGCAAACCTGAAACTTCCCCTAAATAAAGCGGTACGGTGCGCTGGCAAGATAGCCCTCACTTTGGACAGGTACATTCTTGAGGACCAATTAAGTTTAAAGTATAAATAATCTGTTGTCTCTTGCCGGACTACACCGAACAACAAAGTGGCGAAGTGAAGTTGCCTGCATGCCTGCATATTTAAAAGGTTCGCTGCTTTCAAATACGGGCTGATGCGGGAACGGGGTGGAATTCGGAAACAAAAACGGATGCATGCGTTTTGAACCCGCTGTATCAATCTCTGAGTGCGACCGAAAATACAGCCACTGTAAACAACGTCGCAGTAATTAAACTTTAAAAATATCAGTGACTCACAAAGGTGGATACGTAAATCCACACTAAGGTAATCACGGATATTATAAAGCGTTTTAAGACGGTAAAAGCAATTTGTGACTACCCCAAGAAGGTGTTTTTCAAAACGAAGCTTACCATCCATCAACACACCTAAATTCCTTACCTCTTCTACTCTCTATATTGAGTTACCCGCAATGGCTATATCATGGTCTATCAGAGTTTCCAATGTATTTTGGATTTGAAGTCTGGTTCCGAGTACAAGATATTTAGACTTATTTGGGTTTAACAGAAGACAATTCCGACCAGACTAATCCGCGACCCTGTCAAGTTCTTTATTTATGCCGGTTATACATTCAACCATATTAGACGGTACAGAAGATGCATATAATTGAACATCATCAGCATAAAGGTGATAGTTATTCGATTGTTTCGATACATTTTACAATGTCTGCACTGTACAATATAAAAAGAAGTGGGCCTAAAATGGATCCCTGCGGTACACCCCTTATTAACCGCCTCTGAGAAGAAAGCACAGTTCCATGTGCTCCAGATAGCCCAACAGCCTGTGTTCGGTCATAAAGATAGCTGTCAAACCACCGAACCGTTGCATTGTCAAATCCATAATACGACATCTTTGATAATAGCAAAGGTAGGTTTATACAGTCGAAAGCTCTTGTAAAATCCAGCATCACCAATATAGTGCTTTTTCCACAATCCTGCGCATGCAGAATATTATCAACAACATCGAGCAGTGCTGTACCAGTTGAACGGCCCTTGCGAAAACCCGCTTGTTGATCTGGCAAAATACTGTTCTTTTCAAGATATTCCGACATCTGATCATACACAACCCTCTCTATTATCTTCGATGGACACGGAAGGATACTTACAGCTCGAAGATCGGATATTTGGGTAGGATTTGGTTTTTTGGGTAAAGGAGTAACTTTAGCCGTTTTCCAGTCAGTAGGGAAGTTATGAGAGTCGATGCTTCTGGTAACAATAAGTGTTATTATGTCCAAAGTTGTCGGCATGGTATATATATAGTGTGTGTATATATAAATGGTGTATATATATAGGTCGTAACTTCGGTTATAAACGATTTCATCATCAATGTACTGCCTAAACTACGTACCGTTTTTCGTAGCACGATACCTACTATCGCATTAAGTTGACTTTATTGTTGAAAATATATTTGCAAGTAATCAGTAGGATAATGCGAACATTTGAAACTAACCTATACACTAGATCGCTGTGTGACTGAAATTGTATTAAAATTATTTTTAGGTAATATATTTCTTTTTAGAGCTTAGACATAGTCAAAATATTTGACCTGGAGTCAAGACCTTAACCAAGAATACCGTTCCAGTGCTTACCCTCTTCGGCTACCGATATTTGCGAAATGGCTGATGAAAAGCCTAACCATGTCTGTGTTCCGATAATACGTTTGCTGCTACACTTTTGTTGCCTCATAACTCATAACGACAATCAACTTATCTTTAGACTTATAGCCGATTCACGCAAATCTTTTACTCAAACTTACTTAATTTCTGCTGCATCGTGTATGAAAGCAAAGTCAGCATCCACATGTTCATTTGCTTGACGAAAACCGGTTTCTGCATCTGGTACTGGACCTGTTTATACATGAATATAACGTCTTACTACCGTTCTCATTAATAAACTAATTTTAGGAGGAGGATTAAGAGCAGTGTAAAGCTGCAAATTATATATACATATACTAGCTGACATATTTATATATATATACTAGCTGACCCGGCGAACGTTGTTTCGCCGCACCAACCTATTGTGAAAGGGTTTTACTAATTCATAAACCTTCCCCGGCATGTGCATAACAACTTACCAAAATTTCATTAAAATCGGTTTTCCCCTGAAATTGCGAGTCCGACTCGCACTTGACCGCTTTTTCTTTCATAAAAACCTTGTCCTTACACTAACAAAAACCACCAAAAAAAGTTACCCGAATTGGTCCAGACGTGTTTTAGTTTTCCTTAGTGCGCGAGTCCGACTCGCACTTGACCGTTTTTTTCTTTCATAAGAACCTTCTTCTGACAATAACAAACAAAACAGAAAAAGAATTGGCGAAATATATATATATTTATAAATTAATATATAATAAATTATAAAAAAATATCTTCATATGCGAACTATAAATTCACCAGAGCCATTCCCTATTTGGATCATTCTCATTTTTGTATATTTTTTTGTGCATTTGTGTTTAAAAATGAAGCACTGGTATTAATTCTAGAATCTCTATATATAATTCATGGAAGTACTTTATATTAATAAGATTTATATTAAAACTTACACAATATAAATATTTATAAGAAACATAGGTAAGAAAGTAACAATAATGTCACTTCCATGTCGTGTGCAAAATCAATTTACGATAAATAAACGGAAAGTAAATAAATCTATGAATAGTAAATAAATTAATTCATATTATTTTACGATAAAACATAGAATATTCTTTCTAAAAACCACCAAATATTTAAAACACAAAAAAGTAATGGATTCTAAATATTTCATAAGTTTTGTGCATGGTAGAATTGTCACCTCCATTGATAAACTAATTGAACGCAGCCATAATACTTTAAACCAGTGAACCACAGTTTCTGAACGAATACAAATAACAAACATAGCACCGTCATGAATTTTTGTGACAGTTTGCCGTTTCTCGGATAATCATTATGGAGTAAAGACCTTTATGGTAAGTTTTTTTTTTAAATTAGCATGCTATTTGTGTCACTTTTGTGGATTACGTATTTAAAACTATTTATTTAATCAGAGGTCTATCAGATTTCGTAAAATGATGGATCATTAAAGCAGTTTTCTTGTTATTTCCCGTCGTTTTTATTAATCAGTATTAATAGGTTATGAAAAAACGGTATCTTAGCTAAAAATGTCACCTCCATGGGTGTCACCCACGTGGATTCCAGTTATCCACGGAGGAGACTTAATGGCCATGGAGGTGACAATATTATGATCGCTTTTAGTAATTTAAAAATATTAATCTGATTAATTACTGATTTGTAAATGTTCTTGACCCAAGGTAATTATGGCACTCACCAAAAAAAAATTCTGGAAGAGACGTCTGGAAAAAATAAAGTCTAATCCACAATTATACAAGCAGACTAAATATAAGAAAAAAGAATGCGAGAGGTGACGTCTGGAAAAAATAAAGTCTAATCCACAATTATACAAGCAGACTAAATATAAAGTACATTTCGGAGCTTCACGCCAGCAGCTGACATTACATACCGTAGTTGCATATGAGATTTGACAAGTGATCAAGTTGTTAATCGTTCTTTTTGTGCGTTATCAGAAAATCTTCGTCTCGATGCTTGTGCTGTGTACGCTCACATTTTACCCGTTCTATATGAAAGGCACAAAAGATCACCAATACAAAGTCTGCATTTCCTCAGCGACGCTAAGTCCACTCAATATCGCAACAAGTGTATGATTTACATTTTTAGCTACCTTTTACCAAAAGTTTTCGATTTGCGAAAAGCTGAATGGTCCTATTCGGCCCTTGGTCATGGTAAAGGAGCACCGAACGGTGTAGGCGGCTATACTGAAAGAACTGCCGACAGACTTGTACCCCAAGTTAAAGATATAACAGATATACAGACTTTATTCCAAATGCTTTGTTCCCAGGAATCGAACATAACATACATGTTGTTACAGTATAGTGATATTGTACAAATTGACTGTATCGTTCCCAAAAAATTTAAACCAATTTGAGGCACAATGATCAAGTCTATCACTATCAAGTCTCCTGGAGGAAGACAACTCCATATTTTTGTCGACTTAGCTGTGCAAAATGTGATAAAGACTGTTCTCATTATGGAATAGGAAAGTATATTTATGCATGGAGTGTCATCGACAAAGAATATCTTCCTGGCTCTAGTCATGACATCCTACATGGTGTGCCAAAAAATCCTGTGATAGTAACTGAAGAACCCAACACATCTGAGAGACCTCAAATAACATCTGTAACTTCTAACCGAGAATTGATCGAAGGTAATTGGGCTGTCGTTTTTGTCTGCAAAAACACAAAAATATTTTACATCGGTCAAATTGTCACCGTACTAGATTCTCTGGTATTTGATCAAGTTTCTAAGAAAAAATGAGATAATGAGTACACGGAGTTTGTTTGGCCACAATGTGAAGATATTGCGGAGGTTAATGGTGAAGATATTATAGTTTCTTTACCACAACCACATTACGATCGAAGAAATGTAAAACACTTCAAATTTAAATTTGTTAAGAAGGATTAAGTTTAAATAATTAAAGTATTATTTGCTCTTGCTAATTTTTTCAATCATCATTAGTGCTTCATAATGTAAGATAATATACCTTTCATTTAACACCACTTTAAATCATATAAAATAAAACATATTTTTTTTATAGAATTTAAGTCCGTTTTTGAGACTGGCCCATATCATAATTACCTGAAGCATTGATAGCTAAGAGGATATGTCCATATTGCTCCCTGATGGGGTAGTCCCATACCCTATACTGAGCTTGATCAGATGTTGCATTCAAGGTGATCTCTTTCCATACCCTGCAAAAATTTAAACTTCTGTAACTAGGAAACCCGAGATACACGCCACGTATAAGGAATATTTTTCTAGAAATTCAAAAGCTTTCTGTTTGAGCCTCTCTTAACCAGAGGCGGCTCGTGACAATTTTAAATGGGTGTTCACTTAAAAACAAGAACAAAAGAGGAATTGCTTAAATGCTAACCTTTTATTATGCTATTACAAACGCGCGTCGAGCGTGTATGCCTTCGTGTCACATTTTGTGACCCTTTGTCTTTATTTCAAACTAAATTACTAAAATAATTTAGTACTTTTTAATCACATAACAATAATCACTTTTATTTTGCTATAGTTACTTTTGTACTTGCGCACGAACTAAAACATTTGTTATGATAGGTAAAAGCGACAACAGCGCGCCCGCGCCCCGGTCGGACTGAGGGGGCCCCCCGCCGCGGGGGTCAAGCTGGCAACGGGCTAGGTGCGGGGCTCCACATTTTGCAAATTTTTCATACAAAGTCTTCTGTTTCACGTGTGAGACTGTTTCGAACTTTCTCTTTCATACTTGTGGAGTTTAGCTTTAAGTCTCTGTACTGTTCGTTTCATAGGAGCAAAATTGCTAGCGCTCCACTAAGTGACACAGTCTCCTCAGTGCAATTCCATACTAAGTCTTTAGTTAACTGAGTGTGTATAGAATGTTTTAGTGAAATGATTTTTTATCATTAAGAGTAATAGAAGCATAATAATTAATTATTTTTAAGTAAAATATAAAACATATTGTTGCTTAAGTATAGATAATTATTTGGGAGTGCGCTGCTGATATGTATGTATCTAATACATGTACCCATGTCAGTAATAAACCGGCTGTCAAGCAGTGTGCGCGTTTCATTTCAAAACATATCAGCTGCACCAGCGCTCCTTAGGACGTGCCGCCTCTACTCTTAACTTGCTTTTGATAATGATTATATGTAAAACAATGACCTGTAGAGAGTGTCTTCAGCAAACTTCATATTGATGAAGTACTGATGAGTCGACGAACCCTCGACTACGGTGTAGTTGATTCGAGACTGTTTCGCTAACTGCTCTAGAGATGACACTGGCGTCTGTAGAAAACAGAAAACGGTTAAGCGTGAGTTAACCACATTCTCAACAATAATTATTAGAAGATCCCATTTTCTTTGAATTTCCAGTAAGGATTTCTATATAGCCTTAGCTTTAGACTTGTGTGTCACTAGGACATGAGACACAAGGATACGTGACACACTAGGACACATGAGGACAGTTTGTGCACCCTAAAATGACACCAAATGACCATAATCCTCAGTCACGACCATGATTATCTGACAACAGAGAGAAAGGCTACCTGCATCCTCTCCACAGTGAGGAAAGCAGCCAAGTTTGCCGTGAAGGTAGCCAACATCAGTACCACAAACAACCAGTAAGCAGCCACCAACGTTCTGCCGGAAAGCGCCTTGGGTGCTTCACCCCCACCTTGAGGCGTGAAAGAGGTCAAGGCAAACCAGAAGCTCTCCTTTAGGGTAAATTCTCTGGAAAACATAAGTATAGGATCTCAATATTTTAAATGTTGAAATAAATGAAAATTAATTGACAGCTAATAGGCTAAAATGAATGAAGGAGTTACGGTGAAAGTCCTTATTATAATTGAAAGGCCCACTAACATTAGTCTATCGGAAACGATACCTATGCTATAGGCGCACTGCATTAGAAATGGTGTTGCGGCAGTAGGCTCACCACTTGTCATGCAGGCCTAAAATAGTGGTTGATGACTAACAAAAAAAAACAACTGTTGTTTTTTTTTTGTTAAAAAGTTTTTATTTTGACGAATTGCTTGTTTTTGTTCGACTAAGAACTTCCATACTTGTAACAAAATTTTATACAATCATCAACATAAAAGGCATGTTTCACCAGCTCAAAATTAACATCCATTATTTATTTTCTGCAAAAGTTTCATTTTTAAATACACTTCATTTATATGGGACCACCTCAGGAGCATACTCTTTTGAATAAAAAAAGATTTTTTGAAATCGGTTTACAATTGACGAAGAAATCGGTGGAAATACATAAAAAAATGTACCCGTCGAACAGAACCTCCTCCTTTATTGAAGTTGGTTAAAAAGTGACCGCCCCTCACTTTATGTTATAGATATATTCATTTACCACGATACTCAATCATAGTCATAAATAACTAAAACCATGACTACTGTTGCCACAACTAACAATAACTTTGATGAACTGTTGTTATGAATAACTAATAAATAATAACCATGACTATAAATAACTTACCGGCATGGATAAGGATAGGCCTCAGGGTTATTTCTTGCGGAATATGGGGAGTATTTGTCCAGTAACCAGATCATGAACCCTGTTAGGACAAGAGCCGCCACGATACTTAGCCACACCTCAGTGCGGAGGACTGTCATAAACTTGAAGAGTGACGTTTTGCGAATTGGTTTTCGGATAGCTGTAAAAAGGGACTTAAATAAATAAATAAAATAACTTTATTGCACAACTGCACGCCACGTTAGTATTTTGCTTATTCTATGTTAGTATACACCTTATGTTTAATTTAACTATCTGAATATTTGTAATCAGTGCTTTGCCCTAATAATTAAACACTGGGAGTCGTTTTTTTTCGTGGTTAGTTGGATAGTTAATGCGATACTTTTTGATTTAAAGTAAGTCATAGAAGTAAAGAAAACGTTTATCTTGACTTAAAATTTTGTGTTTATTAAGAGAGGCAGGGCACTGCAAGTACTCGCTCGAATAAGCCACCCGAACAACTAAGCAGGGCATAGCGAGTACTTGCTCGAATGAGCGGCCCGAACTGGGGAAGTACCTCCACCTTACAGAAAACCGCAGCCATAATAACACTAACATTGAGTAGTGTTGTGTTCCTGGCGGTGAGTAAGGTTGCCAGAGCTCTTTGAGGATTCGCTGCGCGGACAGCGGAGGACCGGCGGTGCTTGTTGCTGTCATACTCGGCGTAGACGCGGCGTGCTGGTTCGGCGGTCAGGGAGACCTGATGAAACGGCTGACCGCTGGCCGTCCGCAGGTTGAACGGGATCCCGAACCCAGGGATCACTTAATCTCCGCCCTGGGAGGCTGATTCGCCAGCCTGTGTAAAGTATCTGAAGTGGTAGTCGTGCCGGAGAAGGAGACCGGAGTGGACCCGGCTACTACAACAGAGGGGGATCAGGGGCCCTTCCGCCCGCCGTGCCAGCAACCGTATCATCTGTGGCGAGCTTCGGCAGTCTTAGAACCGCACCCTTTGTCCTCTATGCTGTCTGTGCAGTGAATCCTCATCCTTAGTCTTAGTAACTTTTTTTTATATATATTATGGCCAGAAGACAGAAAAAGAAAAGAGTTTGCACAGCGGCTACTCCATCCACATATAATGTGGATTTTTGCAACATCAGGGGTATTCACGCAAATCTTAACGCAGTCCACCACCATCTCGAAACTGCGCAGCCGACCATTCTTTTTCTAACGGAGACGCAGATATCCTGCCCGGCCGACACATCATACCTTCATTATCCCGGCTACAAACTCGAACACAATTTTATGAGTCGTGCCGGTGTATGTATGTTAGTCCGGGAGGATATCTGCTGTCGCCGCCTTCATAGCCTTGAAGACAGGGACCTGTCGATATTGTGGGTGCGCGTAGATCATGGCGGCCACACTCGTATCTATGCGTGCCTATACAGGTCTCATAGCGGTGACACGGACGTAACTCGACTCTTCACGCACCTGAGTTTGACGACTGACAAAGTTCTAGAGCAATATCCCACAGCAGAACTAGTTATTTTGGGAGACTTTAACGCCCACCATCGCGAGTGGCTCAGTTCTCGAACCAATAACTATGCTGGGATATCTGCTCATGAATTTGCTCTGACCTATGGATTCTCTCAGCTGGTACTTTCTCCAACGAGAATACCAGATATAGAGGAACATACGAGCTCCTTACTGGACCTTCTGCTGACTACTCGTCCGGACGGGTATTCCGTCTCAGTGGATGCGCCTCTTGGCTCCTCGGACCACTGTCTCGTTCGGACTCAAGTGTCATGCACACAACCTGATCCTTCTGGGCCAACTAACTGGCGTCGTGTGTGGCACTATAAGTCGGCAGACTGGGATGGATTGCGAAATTTTACGCATCGTACCCGTGGAGGCAGATCTGCTTTAACTCAGAAGATCCTGACGTCTGCGCAGCCGCAGTCACTGAGACAATCCGTGCTGGTATGGAATGCTATATTCCTAACCCGCGAGTAGCTGCCGGCGTCAAAAAACGACCGTGGTTTAATAGGTCTTGCAGAAAAGCTAAAATTCTTAAGCAAAATGCATATGAGGCTTGGACCACGGCTCGTTTTAATAAGGATCCGAATATTTCTGAGATAAAACGCAAATTAAATGCTGCCTCGAGGTTCAGTAAGAAAGCAACTGCCAGAGCAAAATTCCAATTCATCGGCAAAATAGGTGGGCGACTTGCGAGCTATCCTTCTGGGAGTCGTGCTTTCTGGTCGCTTGCCAAAGCTGCCGAAGGGAACTTCTGCCAGTCGTCGTTACCACCACTGCGAAAGACCGATGGTGACTTGGCCCATAGTGCTAAAGAGAAAGCCGATCTACTGGGCAGTCTCTTTGCCTCGAACTCGAATATGAACGATGAAGGCGCTGTACCACCTACTATACCGTGGTGCGGTAAGTCCATGCCGGAAATCTCCATAACGCAGCGGGAGGTCAGGCGGGCGTTGCTTTCTCTAGACGTTCATAAGTCGAGTGGGCCAGACGGTATACCAGCAGTGGTGCTTAAGCAGTGTGCTCCTGAGTTATGTCCTGTACTCACGCGCCTCTTCGCGCTTTCCTACCACACTAGGCAATTTCCGTCTACATGGAAGACTGCGAATGTGCACCCGGTGCCCAAAAAGGGCGATAGATCAGATCCATCGAATTACAGGCCTATCGCTATTACCTCTCTCCTCTCTAAGGTGATGGAGCGTGTGATCAACACACAGCTTCTAAGATACCTAGAAGTACACGATCTGGTCAGTGACCGTCAATATGGCTTTCGCCACGGTCGCTCGACTGGTGACCTTCTAGTGTATCTCACACACCGATGGGCACTAGCCATTGAGAGTCAGGGGGAGGCATTGGCATGTAGCCTGGACATAGCGAAGGCGTTCGATCGGGTCTGGCACCGCGGTCTTCTATCGAAGTTGCCATCTTACGGAGTGCCCGAGGGTTTGTGCAAATGGGTGGCTAGCTTTTTGTCCGGCAGACGCATACAAACCGTAGTTGACGGTAGTTGCTCTGATAGCATGGACATTAATGCTGGTGTCCCGCAAGGCTCTGTGCTGTCTCCTACGCTTTTTCTACTGCATATCAATGACATGTTGGACATCAACAACATACATTGCTATGCAGATGACAGTACTGGAGACGCTTTTTACACGGGTCGTGCAAACATCCCTCGTTCCGTTGTGGAGGAAAACCGCGGAGAACTTGTGTCTCAAATCGAGACCACACTGTCCCAGGTCTCTGACTGGGGACGGGTAAACTTGGTCCGATTCAACCCTACAAAGACACAAGTGTGCGCGTTCACCGCTAAGAAAACTCCATTCACTGTGGTCCCACAATTCCAGAACACTCCCCTCTCCATCTCCAAGAGCATTGGGATCCTTGGTGTCGACATCTCCAGCGATGTTCAGTTCCGAGATCATTTACAAGATAAGGTAAAGTTGGCGTCCCAAAAACTTGGTGTACTCAACAGAGCGAAGCAGTACTTCACGTCGGGGCAAAGGTTGTTACTTTACAAGTCGCAAGTTCGGCCCCATATGGATTACTGCTGCCATCTCTGGGCAGGTGCACCCGGATACCAGCTTGGCCCTTTTGACTCGGTTCAACGACGGGCTGTGAGAATTGTCGACGATTCCAAACTCACTTGCGGTATCGAGCCCTTAAGTCTGAGGAGAGACTTTGCCTCACTGTGCGTGTTCTACCGCTTGTACAATGGGTTGTGTTCTGAGGAATTGTTCGAAATGATGCCCACGGCTACTTTCTACCATCGCACCGCTCGCCATCGGCAGGGAATTCATTCTCACACTTTAGAACCTAAATGGTCGCGTACAGTGCGGTTTCAGAGAAACTTCCTCCCGCGAACGCTTAAGTTGTGGAATGAGCTCCCTGCCAAGGTTTTCTGCAAGGACTACAGTATGGAGTTCTTCAAGAAAGAAGTTATTAGATTTCTGAAGGGTCGGCAACGCGCAAGTGATACCCCTGGTGTTGCAAGCGTCCATAGGCTACGGTGACCGCTTACCATCAGGCGGGCCGTAAGCTTGTTTGCCACCTTAGTGGTATAAAAAAGAAAAAAAAAAAAAAAAATATAGCCGTTAATAAAAAAACGTTATGGTAAAAAACCGGTCAAGTGCAAGTCGGACTCGCGCACCAAGGGTTCCGTACCTACTTACGTACTACATATTTACGTAATTTACAAACACAAACAAAAACAAAAAGGGTGAAGCTTAGCGGTAACCCATCCAATTACTGAACTAGCCCGACTTTGTTTAACTTTAAGTATTGTTTACTACAAACAAATGTGTTACTGTTTGTCTTAATAATAACTAGATGGCGCTGTAACGGTTATTTAAGATAGTAATGGCTCGGACCCGTCTCCTACTTGGCAGGTTTTTATTATTTGTTGTTATACTCTAGAGTTCAAACTATTTTATACTACAAAATTGAAGTTTGTATGTATTACTGTTTTTACGATAGAGCAAAAAAAACGAAAATTTGTTTCTTGTATATTACAGTATAAATTTCAGGCTACTACCTATTTTGGTCTAAAAGATCTAAAAGCGTTTTAATGGTTACACGGACAGACAGACAGACACCGTAGGCTTAGTAGGCTTTAGCTTACGGGACCCTGAAAAGAAAGTTAAAATGACTTGGCTTATCTTTTCACGCAAACCTTTATTAAAAATCTTCTTATTTTATAATATAGTATAGGGAAAAACAACAGCATGATCGGATTGCATGCGGGATCAATTATTAATTCCTAATCCTATGCAGTAGATGCAGAAAAAAAACATGGTCTTGCTTCAGCGACAGATTGAATTCAGTGTATCCGAGATCGATATTAGCGGGTCCGGAGAATTCCGGCTGCTTGAAGTCTCAGCTTTATCCAGTGTTCCAGTGTTTTTCAGAATTCCGTACTCAAAGAGAACCATCGGGAGCCTATTACTAAGCCTTCGCTGTCTGTCTGTACGTCCGACCGTCCATAGATGGCTGAAAAAAATAAAAACTCAAAAAGTAAAATTAAAGGGGGTCTCCATATAAGAAACACGTTTTTGTTGTTTTTGATTTATCGTAAAAACAATAATACATACAAACTTCAAACTTGCAGTGATCGTAGTGTCAGCTCTAGAGTATAACAACAAATAGAAAACTGGCCAAGTGTGAAAAAGGCTCGTGCCGTTACAATTATAAATAACCATATTAACGCCATCTATTGAAAATATTCCAGACTATTAAGAAGTTCTTCCTTTCGTCAAACGACCTAGCAACATTAGTTATTAGAAACGATATGCGAATAAGCAACATCGGGCTCGGTCAGTCATTGGATAGGCGACCGACCATCGGTAAATTACATAACGGTGCGCGAATCTGACTCGCACTTAACTGATTTTTATTACGGTGCTGACGATAGAGGAAGAGGAGGAGGGAAATTGGGGAAAGGGGGCTATATACTTATTAAATATGAATTAAAAGAGAGTTACCTATTAAAATTCCAGTTTGCTCAAAATATGGTGCGACAAAGTCGATGACTTCTTCTCTCTCAGCTGTCATGGTAAGTGCAGCTACAGCTATATCAGTCTCCTAAAATGATTGACTTATTAACTTCAGTAAACGTTCAATTATCCTGTACCATATTTTTTTTCTCGTATGGCTGATTGCCGGACGGTTAATTGTTTATTTAATAATTCTATAATGCAAAAAAAATATAGAGCAGTACAAAAAATTCTGAAAAAAATAGACTTATCACAACTAAGCGATTTCTTTTAAACAACCAGACGCTAATTATACAAAAACTTAAAACGTCTTCGAAATAATAATTATACTTAATAATAGCTTTCTAGCTTTCATTTCTTTTCATAAGTAGTGAAAGTGGAAGACGCTGTTATTTCGAAAAACTTGCACGGAAAAAAAAATACTGTTTAAATCAAAAACCTGTTTCTAAAAGGCGGTAATATCTAATTTTATTGATTTCTAAATTTTTTTCTGGAAATTACAAAACAATACAATTTTAAGGACATTTTAGTAATTTTGTAATATAATAGAAACAAAAAAACATTTTAATTACTTTCCGAAAATATTATCCCACCAAAAAAATTTTCATGTAAAATGTTGCCAAGACGAGACCATATGCTCGCACTGTGAAAAAGTTATCAGAACTCATGTAGAGCCAAGCTTCTAACTCTACACGCGGTGACCGCTTATCATAAGCCTTACAAAATAATTTCTCAATTTTTTTACTGACCGAACGAGCGCGACACGCTAGCTAAGAGTCCGTTACAGCTTTTGTATGTCTGTCAGGATGTTCTTCTCTGCAGGTCACATTTCTCAACAAATTCTCGTTAAATTTTGAAAGCATATTCGATAATCAGGTATATAGAATGATTTTGACGATTCGTTTTAGGATTTCTTTCAAAATGTCACAAAACTTTTTTGTTAGCGACGCAACATTTTGGTTCGAACAACCTTTTTTTTCATCCGATAACTTCAAGGGGCAGGGGGTGTGAGGGGTGCAAAATAATTAAAAAAATACACAAATTTTCTGTGTCACATCAACAATATATAATCTTCTGGGGCACATCAAAACACAAGGGAAAGTCATCAGCTGTCAATGTTTTTGATGACCCATGCCCCATAGCTTTTGTTTGTTACTTTACTTGCATTAGATCAGCTTTTTGTTTTAAGGTGCGTGGTAAACATTTATTCAGTTTTAAGCCATGCAGACGGACTCACGAGGTCTACAACTCACAGAGCCGCTAGTTTATTTATTTACGAATACATAGACATACATCCAAAACGTTTATAAGTTAATTTGATAATATTGGCAAATATAGGACCACACCTACTCCTAATTTCTTGCAGTCACAAAAGATATTCAAATCTGGTACATTAGAAATTTAGAATGTAGGGAGTTCATCAGCATCACGGCACGCGATGTAGCGCGGCCCGGTTACAAATAGACAGGGAGTTTCAAGTGCCTCCGGATTATTAATTTGAATGCCTAGTTTTTTTACACAACTTTATAGCGTTTCACATAAGACATCTTGTTAAATTTCATCAAGATCGATGCAAGGACGGCAAAATTATAAGTCTGTAATATACGAACGGACGGATATGACAAAATTATAAGTGTTTCATTATTACGGCTACTCAACCATAAAAATAGAATATATATTTTATATACAGATTTTACGGAATTGAGTCTATTTATTTTTATTTTAAAGTTGAGTTCAATACCCCTTTCATAAGATCGCCAACCACGCCGTCCCACGTACCATTTGGTAGTTTCTTACCAAAAGTACCGGCTTTAGGCGTGATTATCTCGTAATCGAATTCCATCACCTTAAAACAAATAAAGTATATTGAAAAATGTGAGTGATATTAAAAGAGTCGATGCGGGAAATGATGTCCCATTCACATTGCATACCTACCTTTATACGTGTCAGAAAGGCAAGTTTAGCTGTTCGTTGGGATGCGTTGATTCCAATACTGATGTATAGAGGTTAATATTGGGTATGACAGACGGAGCATGAAAGTAAAATAATTGCTGCGGAAATGAGAGTACGGTACGTACCTATAATGAATGAAAGAATATGCACAAAATAAATATATGAGGCAAAAGTAAATGGAAGAGTCGGTAGAGATTATCACCTCTTGAACCGTATTTGATCAAATTAAGTCTGTACTCGGAAAAGTCTAGCACATAAAGGTCATAATACCCTAAACCACCGAACGTGTATGAAAGCATTTATTTAAGTTGGTGACACGAAAACGACCGCCAGGATCTAATAGTTTAAGAGGTGACAGGAATTTTCGGAACGATAATGCATACGACAAGATTAATTATATTGAATTGTAGAGCGTTCTCCTGATGTAAATTATATCGGCCTGCCTGCTCTCAGTGGTTGCTTCTTCGAGATACAGCGCAAAAAAGAGGGTTCATTGTTTTTTGATATGAATTAATGAGTTTTGGGATATATTCAAAGTATGGCATCACGATAGGTGAAACAATTTGATTCTTATTTATCGCCATCAATCAAACCAATATTAAATGGAGAATATAAAAACCATATACAATCACCACATCGATGTTTTGTGGCGTATCTGTTGTATCTGCTTTTTTTCCAATATTTTCATTAGTGTAGCTTTATATCTTGCCTTGTTGCCAGCATTAACATAATATGACTATAAACAGTACTGATAACCCTAATTAGCTTAGCAATATCTAAGTACGTCCCAAGTGAATATGAAACCTAGCATTGTACGGGAACTAAAAAAAAAGGGTAACTAAAAACGGGTCAAATCATTCTTTTTGATGCTCATGATCACTCAAAATTAAGATTTTGAAGCATAAAAAGTTAAAAATATGTCTTAGAAATATTTTTAACTTTTTATGCTTCACGGTTTTACCTGCGTACATTTATCAAAAATTAGCGATTCCTATATCCCAGTATCGTTGCCAGGATAAAAAGTAGCCTATGTCCATATCCAGTGTATAAGCTATCTTTATCTATTAATTTCACGTTTAATTTATGGGCAAAGAAGACTAAAATTGTCAATTTCCCTTTTTGTTAATTCTTTAAACAATGAAGTCTCATGTGGTTTTTCTCATTTTCTCAAAGATGTAACTACTGAGAACCGGCAGACCGGCTCATTTCACTTGTGGATATGTCATACTTTGAGTACGTATTAAAACTGACCATTTCCGTTATCGTTTTTTTTTTCGAACAATGAACCCTGTTTTTTGCGCTGTATCTCGGAGAAGCAACCACTGAGATCAATATGCTTATCGAAAATTAAAAGAAAAACATCTCTTGGTTTACATGAGCACACCCTGGCGACTTCATATAAAAACGTGTTATTCGTGACCAACTAACCTAAAAAATAAATGTGTATACGCGCTTATGTGTTAGTGTGCTACACGAGCGGTATCCGAAACGTAATAGAGGGGCAAATTGCCCATACTGCATGACGTGCCATTACTTAAACTGTGATTAAGCTAACTATTGCTTACTTGTGCAAGTTTCTCAATAAGGTCTACACAGTAGCCTTCGTATAGAGGCTCCCCATCTTCGTTGAGGAGGGGCTCTCCTGAATAAGGATCCAAAAGTGGTAAAGTCCAAGGTATGGCCTGAACACAAAATTTTAAGTTTATTAATTAGGTAGGTACTTACCTACTTGTTGAGCGCCAGTGTTACCTGGCAGTAACCTTGAGTACTAAAGACAAGGACGACGCAATGTGTAATCGTGCGTGAGTAGTGCAGATGAAGCTACATTACATCTCAACTCACTAATATTTTTATTGGAATTCAAGAAAGAAATTGAAAGTTTATCATACTTCAGTACTATCAAAAAATTCAGTCTAATCTATGAAGCAGATCCTAAGAATTACTTGACACAAAAATTAAATATAGGCACCGTCTTTTAAATAAAAATAAATGAATTGAGATTCTAATTTGAAACTCAAAAAATATACAATAACCATCAGCAATAGCATGCAGCAACTGGGTACAAGAGCATAGCCAGCTTTTGGGCTAGGGGTGGGCAGACTTGGTACAAAATGTAGTTTTCATTCGGCAAAAATGGCATTGTAGGCACTTTACTCTATTATTATTCATATGGTAACACTCCATAGGCGTGGAGCTACTTCTGCTCTCGATTTTTATACACGACATTTTCAAGACGGGATGATAACATTTATTTCGAGGTCATTATCACGAATATGTTGGAAATCATCTTGCCTTTCTTGAACGATTTTCAACCACTTCAATAGGGGGGTTACGGCACCATAGCACATTCAAACTGTGAGGCAGACTATACAGAAGACGTCCTAGGACATCAGCCCATGTGTCAAGCCTCTGTGGACTATGAGAGAGTTGACTGGCAATACGTCGAGGTGTTTGAGATGTCTGTGTGATTCGACAACGAAATCAGTCAAACATGACCTATCCAGCTACAAAAAAGAGTGAAACGGGGGATGTCATGTCCTCGAAACTGTTTACAATCGCAATGATGTCTTTAAGTTTTAAAAGACAAGGCAAAAGTAAATGTAAACAGCGAGTAAATCTCACACCCACAATTTTCTGACGATATAGAAGAAGATATTATAGTGCAGTTAGGTAAAAATTTAGGTTGGGCAGGATTTAGGAAGCTTCGTAACGTCTATACGTCGTCCATACAGCAGTGCTCTTACCTGCTCTTTCTGGGACAATTAGTCCATACTAATATCATAAATGCGAAAATAATTCCGTCTGTCTGTGTATGTCTGACATAGGCTACTTGAAAACGTCAATTGTGAGTTGTTTTTTTTATTCTGTAATTAAGGAATTGCGGTTGAAATCCTTTAACCGATAATCAAATTTAGGGCGGGTTGAACCGCAGGATAAATTTGGCATGGAGATAGTTTGAGTCCGTGGAAAGGACATAGGGTACTTAAAAAAGTAAAGCGTGAGTCGAATTTTTTCTATAATTGAGATGCCGTTGAAATCCTACAAAAGCTAGAAGATAATAAATAAATGAATCGCGTGTGAACACGACCTTACATCACCAAATTCTCAAATACTGCTCGTCTACTCGTAAAAGGTTAGACTAACAGTTGACTGTTAAGGTGGGTATAGATTATTTGCAACACAAGATACAATGCAACAGGAATGTATGTGGACAGTGTGGACAGACAGACAGGCGCGCAGCCTTAACCAGGGCCATTTTTGGCAGTGTTCATCGCGCACGCCACCGAGCCGTTTGATTTTGAAGTGAATATGACTAAGTTGGTGTTTCAATTATTTTATTATACCAGTGTATAAAAAAAGTCCCAGTCGTCACCTCCATCCTTTTATACAAACTACAATTTAAATATCGCTGGAAGTGGGCAGGTCCGCCGCGAATTAGTCGAAATACCGACAATAGGTGGGAACCAACGCGCGCCTTGCTTATGCACGTAACCTTTAGACGATCCTGCAGTGGCGAGCGTACAAAATCGCTGCTGAATATATGTAGCGGAATGTTAAACCTTTCTCGAGAATTGGGCTATTAAATGCAAAAAGAATTTATGAAATCGGACTGATAGTTCATTGATCAAACTAAAAACAAACTTACTTCTTGCATTTGTTATATTAGTACAGATAAAATTAGTATATACATGTATCACTTACCGGAGATGTTCCAATCCTAAAGAACTGTCTCAATGGTTCTAAATTATACCCTGGCAGGAGACTATAATCTTCATAAGCAGACCAAGTAGCGACTGTCTGGATTCCGGTGTCTGGCTTAAAGGTGGAGAAGATAAAATGGGAGCGAAGGAACAAGCCAGCCCTGATTGAAAAATCAAATTTATTTTTTAGTTTCGTCATGTATGTCACAGCTTTATAACATCATTCTGTTTGCATTAATTAATGAAATTTTACACAAAGGTGTTTAACGAAAACGGCCATACATTTTTGTAACTGATTTAACTTAATTTTAGCCGAAAAAGCTAAATCTTTTTAAATAGAAATAGCTATTTAGATTTCTTAAACGTTTAGTTATCATGTTTATAAGAGTCAAGTTTTTAGCGAATGCAACTTACCTTCGTTATCCCGGCTACAAACTCGAGCACAATTTTTTGAGTCGTGCCGGTGTATGTATGTTCGTCCGGGAGGATATCTGCTGTCGCCGACTTCATAGCCTTGAAGACAGGGACCTGTCGATATTGTGGGTGCGCGTAGATCATGGCGGCCACACTCGTATCTATGCGTGCCTATACAGGTCTCATAGCGGTGACACGGACGTAACTCGACTCTTCACGCACCTGAGTTTGACGACTGACAAAGTTCTAGAGCAATATCCTACAGCAGATTTAGTTATTTTGGGAGACTTTAACGCCCATCATCGTGAGTGGCTCAGTTCTCGAACCAATAACTATGCAGGGATATCTGCTCATGAATTTGCTCTGACCTATGGATTCTCTCAGCTGGTACTTTCTCCAACGAGAATACCAGATATAGAGGACCATACGAGCTCCTTACCGGACCTTCTGCTAACTACACGTCCGGATGGATACTCCGTCTCAGTGGATGCGCCTCTTGGCTCCTCGGACCACTGTCTCGTCCGGACTCAAATGTCATGCACACAACCTGATCCTTCTGGGCCTACTAATTGGCGTCGTGTGTGGCATTATAAGTCGGCAGACTGGGATGGATTGCGAGAATTTTATGCATCGTACCCGTGGAGGCAGATCTGCTATAGCTCAGAAGATCCTGACGTCTGCACAGCCGCAGTCACTGAGACAATCCTCGCTGGTATGGAATGTTTCATTCCTAACCTGCGAGTAGCTGCCGGCGTCAAAAAACGACCGTGGTTTAATAGGTCTTGCAGAGAAGCTTAAATTCTTAAGCAAACTGCATATGAGGCTATCACGGCTCGTAATAATGAGGATCCGAATATTTCTGAGTTAAAACGCAAATTTAATGCTGCCTCGAGGTTCAGTAAGAAAGCAACTGCCAGAGCAAAATTCCAATTCATCGGCAAAATAGGTGGGCGACTTGCGAGCTATCCTTCTGGGAGTCGTGCTTTCTGGTCGCTTGCTAAAGCTGCCGAGGGGAACTTCTGCCAGTCGTCGTTACCACCACTGCGAAAGACCGATGGTGACTTGGCCCACAGTGCAAAAGAGAAAGCCGATCTATTGGGCAGTCTCTTTGCCTCTAACTCGAATGTGAACGACGAAGGCGCTGTACCACCTACTTTACCGTGGTGCGGTAAGACCATGCCGGAAATCTCTATAACACAGCGCGAGGTCCGGCGGGCGTTGCTTTCCCTAGACGTTCATAAGTCGAGTGGGCCAGACGGCATACCAGCAGTGGTGCTTAAGCAGTGTGCTCCTGAGTTATGTCCTGTACTCACGCGCCTCTTCACGCTTTCCTACCACACTAGGCAATTTCCGTCTTCATGGAAGACTGCGAATGTGCACCCGGTGCCCAAACAGGGCGATAGATCAGATCCATCGAATTACAGGCCTATCGCTATAACCTCTCTCCTCTCCAAGGTGATGGAGCGTTTGATCAACACACAGCTTTTGAGATACCTAGAAAAACACGACCTGATCAGTGACCTTCAATATGGCTTTCGCCACGGTCGCTCAACTGGTGACCTTCTAGTGTATCTCACACACCGATGGGCACTAGCCATTGAGAGTCAGGGGGAGGCATTGGCATGTAGCCTAGACATAGCGAAGGCGTTCGATCGGGTCTGGCACCGGGGTCTTCTATCGAAGTTGCCATCTTACGGAGTGCCCGAGGGTTTGTGTAAATGGGTGGCTAGCTTTTTGTCCGGCAGAAGCATACGAGCCGTAGTTGACGGTAGTTGCTCTGATAGCATGGACATTAATGCTGGTATCCCGCAAGGCTCTGTGCTGTCTCCTACGCTGTTTCTACTGCACATCAATGATATGTTGGACATCAACAACATACATTGCTATGCAGATGACAGTACTGGAGACGCTTATTACACGGGCCGTGCAAGCATCTCACGTTCCGTTGTGGAGGAAAAGCGTGAAGAACTTGTGTCTCAAATCGAGATCGGTCTGTCCAAGGTCTCTGACTGGGGGCGGGAAAACTTGGTCCGATTCAACCCTTCAAAGACACAAGTCTGCGCGTTTACCGCTAAGAAAACCCCATTCACTGTGGTCCCACAATTCCAGAACACTCCCCTCTCCATCTCCAAGAGCATTGGGATCCTTGGCGTTGACATCTCCAGCGATGTTCAGTTCCCAGATCATTTGCTAGACAAGGTAAAGCTGGCGTCCAAAAAACTTGGTGTACTCAACAGAGCGAAGCAGTACTTCACGTCGGGGCAAAGGTTGCTACTTTACAAGTCGCAAGTCCGGCCCCATATGGAGTACTGCTGCCATCTCTGGGCGGGTGCACCCGGATACCAGCTTGGCCCTTTTGACTCGGTTCAACGACGGGCTGTGAGAATTGTCGACGATCCCAAACTCACTAGCGGTATCGAGCCCTTAAGTCTGAGGAGAGACTTTGCCTCCCTGTGTGTGTTCTACCGCTTGTACAATGGATTGTGTTCTGAGTAATTGTTCGAAATGATGCCCACGGCTACTTTCTACCATCGCACCGCTCGCCATCGACAGGGAATTCATTCTCACACTTTGGAACCGAAATGGTCGCGTACAGTGCGGTTTCAGAGAAACTTCCTCCCGCGAAAGCTTGGGTTGTGGAATGAGCTCCCTGCCAAGGTTTTCTCTAAGGACTACAGTATGGGGTTCTTCAAATAAGAAGTTATTAGATTTTTGAAGGGTCGGCAACGCGCGAGTGATGCCCCTGGTGTTGCAAGCGTCTATAGGCTACGGTGACCGCTTACCATCAGGCGGACCGTAGGCTTGTTTGCCACCTTAGTGGTATAAAAAAAAAAAAAAAAAAATTAGCTTAAACTAAAAAGAATCTATCATTTATAGCCGCTGCAGCTTCACACATTAGCTTTTCCAGCTTTTTTTCTAGTGTTTTCATTGCTGAAAAGGCTAACGAAAGCCGAACACAACCATAAAAAGCCGAACTTGTCCAGCTTAATCCGGACACGTCGCACCCTGAAAAACGTCTTACCTTTCACCATCCCAGTAAAATAGCGTTTCATTACTTAGCTCTGCATCTTCCGCGAACAGCTGGTACAAACGATCTCTTGTACCATTCATCTCTCCACCCTGAATTCTGTCGCAGTCTATCCTCGTCGTGACAAGAGGGAGATCAGGCTCCAACTTGGAATAAGTCTCAATTATGTATTGGAGCAATGCATTGAGGATATGTTGTTTTCTCTGGCAGAAAAAGAATTAAGAGATATAGAACAATCACAAAAAAATGTTGGCTCCTTTTGCATGTATCCATGTATGCTCTTAAAAAACTGTTTAATTGAAATTTTAGTTTGAAATTTGATATTGCACCACGCCTAACCACAGGCCACAGGCCCCTCTGCCTTTTACAAACTAGCGACAAGATCCCTCACGGCATACAGGCCTATTCCGTGGGACTCTAGCGTACTAACAACGGCTTACAAGACTGGCATATATCATTTTGGATCACTGAATTTCTCTCCTACATTGGAAAAATCTAACTTATAAATTATAAAATTCCGAACTATACCTGTATAGCATCTGGACAGCTGCACTCTTTACGTAACCCAATCAGTTTGCAGCATTCGACAGGGTCCACGTACAGGATCGTAGTAGGAAGTATGAGCTGTGACGTATCCAAGCTGCTTCCTGAGTAGTCAGTTAGAACGAGGTTCCAGCGATAATCCCTACGTACCAGCTTTTCTTTTACAGCCTTTGGGTAAAAAAGATGCTTATTTTAGTATCTTTTGATTTGGTTACCAGCACAATTTTATTTTTATTAGTCTGTACAAACTCAAACACTTATGTATTCAATTCAAAAAAATCTGCTTTAAGGCGCATATAGCAGCTATGATCTAAAAAATAGTCGGAATCCTCATTTGCACCTGGAATTTTTTTTTTTTTTTAATTTCGACAAATTTTTGTACGGCTTTCTTCTAGATCATTAAAAACAAATGACGAAAATTCTAGTGCCGTACAAAAGTAGTGGTCCATTTTGAAATGATCTTATATCGTATGGGTCTAGGAAAAGGGTTGTGACCCTTTGTTTCTCACCCCTATACTGGAAATATGTACGGCGTTAATGGGTGAAGTATTAGATTGTGTATAGAAAGAAGTTAAACAAATGCCATACAGTAATAAATAATAAATAATTTTGTACGGCACTAGGTTTTTCGTCATTTTTTTAATGATCTATCTACTAGAAAAAAACCGTTCTAGAATAATTTGTCGTAATTCCTCTTTGCATCTGGAAAATTTTATTTTCCCATGTAACTACTAAACTGTACCGCTCAAAGGTGACAACATAGGACAGGAAGTTATTGTTTGATATAGACTGGAGTTATTTTCTTAACGTAATGAACGGTGCGGCATTTCACAGTGTAATTTTGTTCATAGGACTGTAGTCTATAAGTGTTTGCCTTCCTTCGGATACTATATCTATACATACATCCCCAGATAAAGGTAGGGTAAGGTAATATATTAACACATCATCACAGTGTGTAATGCCCGACTGCTGACACTTGGTGTTTTCTGTGTTATATATATGTGTTTACAAAGAAACAGTATTTATATGTAAATGAAACCTTTTTCTGGTATCCATAGCAAACTGTGTTGTTAAATCAAGTCAGAGGCCATATGGGAAGCTTGAAAAAGTCTGTCAGTCGAGTGACCAAAACCTAACTCGACAACATTGGCTGGCCAGTTGTGCAGTGGACTAAACCATTCTTATTTACTTACTTACTTACCCTTCTATACGTGTCCATGACGAAAGTAATTTCTCCAATTATAATGTGAAAGTTGGGCTCTGGCCTCATTTTCTTCAACATCTTCGCCGAGTCCCTGGTGAGTCCAGAGTGCATCCACACGCGAATGTTTGATCGACCCAAAAGCTCATACAGGGCTCTATCTAAATCTGAAATGATAAATAATAAGATGTTCGCCTGCTTGATCCAATTAGTCTTCAAAAGTAAAAAATTGACAATACTAGCATGGGGAACCCAATCACATTTTTGTTGTTTTTTTTAATCATAAAAACAGTAATTCTTACAAGCTTCTGAATTGCAATGATTATAGTGTGAGTTTTAAGGTATAACAACAAATATAATAAAAAAAACTTTTAATTTATAATGAAAGGGTAATGTTTGGGGAAAAACTTTTAATCGATCAAAGAGCATCTCATGAACAGATGAACAAACGACTAGTTTTTTAGAAAACAGGTAATTACAGTCTTTACAGAAATGCTATTACATTACATTAGACTAAGGCAGACATACTCTGATGTTTAGGACTATTTATTTTGTGGTATAGGTATATGCGTACGCGCGATTCTCGCGCAAGGGCCACGTGCGCCGCGCCATTGTCACCTCCAACCCTAGCGACACACGGACTAGCTTGACGTCATTGAACCAAAGGGTATGCTACTTTTCTGAAGAGATTTACGCGTGTTTTTTTATACTACTAAGATGGCAAACAAGCCTACGGTCCGCCTGATGGTAAGCGGTCACCGTAGCCTCTGGACGCTATGCGTTATACACGAAAGTGAGACTTCTGTACGTTAGTGCAATAATTAATTATTATTTTGTGATTCAGGCATTTTTTCCAAACGGAGCCAGAGCATCATAGGGCACCAGACTAAGGGTGTGTTTACTAGTTTAATATGTAGGTGCCGGTAAATTAATAAAGAAGTTAAAATTATTTTAAAAAACAGCGGATTTCTGAATTGCATATGAGGGTTTTTTTGAACGATTAAAAAAATATTCACATAGAAATTTTATGTAGATTAGTAAAAAATTACAAATTGCCCTACTTTAATGTGTAAATAATTTACCCAGCGCCAGCCCTGGGGTAGAGCGAGAGGAGCGGTCGCTCTAGTCGCCAGGTGGCAAGGGGCGCCAAAAAGCCAAATGCGAAAAAATAAAAGGAAATAATAGAAACAATAATATCGCTATCATTACTATATGTACGCGCTGTTGCTGATGTCTACAACAAAAATTGATGATTGAATATTAAAAAATATTTATTTAACATTAAACAGAAGTACAATTAACGTGACGTGGAAACGTCGACCAAAGGGCGCTAAAACAATCTCGCTCTACCTTGTTCAAGGACTATGGCCGGCGCTGAATTTACCACTTTCACTCTCCAGCAGCCATGCAGCATCAGTTGCATTCCTGGTCTCAAGATGATCATCCATTGCCTTCACAAGCTGCTGTGAGCCCAAAAATGTTCGCACCAGGGGTATTCCAGAACTGGCAGCCACGTCGTCTGCCATTTCCCATGGCGTCCAGGATAAGTCTATTATCATTGATATGCCTTTGGATAGCGATGAACACACTGGTAAAAGAAAAAATAATATCGTCATCGAAGATCTATGTCTGTTTATTTTTATACTAGCCCATGCCTACGACTTCATTCTCTTGAAATATTAAATCAAAGATCCGGGATGAAAATTGCAGCTTACACCAATGAATATACAGGATGGAAAGAAAGTGCGGTCATTGTTAAGAAAGAACTTTAACTATTGATGATGGCAAATTTAACTATGGAAAAAACTTTTCATAAATTAATAAATCAGCTTTCAAAGATTTGCCTCTCGGGAATAGTACCCGTAAAATTATTGACCAAAAAAGTCTTTTAAAGGATTTTTTTTTAACATTAAACATGAAATATAATATAATAACATAACATTAAGAATATTAAACACAAATTTGTAGGCCATCTAATGGTCCTGTTCGTAACTTGATAAACCTCTATCTTTGATAAAAACAAATCAAGTTTTTCAGTGAATAATACTTTTATAGGCAAGAGAGCCTTATTGTACAAAAATAATTAAAATTTTACCTTTCCTACATTTATTCTTAACTAAGATATATGTAACTTAGAAGAAATTGATCAAACTCAAACTTTTTCATTTAAATAAACTTTTTAATCTTCAGTTTATTTATTAATATTTAAAAAAATTACCACCGGTTCGGAATGATTTACTACTGAGACGAACTGGCAAGAAACTCAGCAGATAATCTTTTATATTTTTTTAATCAAAGCAATCTTCTTGATCCTTTCAACGACTGACCATTTCGATCAAAATCATAAAATACAGGTGGTTTTCATATTTCACGGGTTCAAATAACTTTTATTAAAGTTACCAATTAAATTGAATTCAGTTTTACTTATTTTAAGAATAAAGTACCTATCTAATGTTTTCTCTTTTCTGTCAGTAAAATTTGCTATCATCAATATTAAATGTACTTTCCCTCCAATGACCGGCTTTTATTCCATAAAGAGCTTCAGATTTTTTGCAACAAGGTCCGAGTAGTTCAGCTCCGGGTAGGAATCAAACATTTTGGTACGCACGTTTTCTATAACTTTCTTGTTCAGTTTCTCGGTCCAGTTGTATAAAGTAGTCGCGAACTCTTATATCTGGTCTTAACTCCTCTGCAGTCTTCAGACTTTTACCAATTTGCTGCATCAATTCTACATCTTGCGCTTCTGTGATGAACACTGCAGGATAAACATTCGTAAGAGGCTATCTGAATAAAAATTTTATCTCGTTTAATATACCACTGCAGTTCTAGGCCTCCCTAGATCAAAGAGAATAAATAGTACATACTTAGCTGACAGTTATTTACATGGGCGTAGCCAGCTTTTTGAGGCTGACCTGGTACAAAATGTTGTTTTCACATGGCATCAACGGCATTACAGGCACTTTGTTTAATCCATTATTTATTATAGTAAAACTCACAAGCATTGTGATAACATTTTTTAAAAAGGGTGATAACAACTTACTGAAAAGTTATCTGAGAATCATAGTCTAGCCAAAGTTGAAGTTGTAACCAAAAAGCCTTTACCAAACAAGTTATAATAAAAACCATTGTATCTTATCTTATTAGGTACTTATATAAAAAGCAATAAATATTAGAGTATAATATAGTATATAAGTGTATGTGTTGTTAAAATTGTCTTTTTGACGTGAGTTAACTACAATTTTAAAATGAAAATAAAACTAAATTTTTTAAATATTTGTCCAATAGTCAAAGTGAATAGTGTTGAGTAATATGAATGTTCGACAAGTAGGAAACCAGCTTTTTCAGGCACTAAAGGAGCTGAAAACATCTAAGACAGAATGTAAGCAATTTTTACAGGACACAGATTACAGTGAGAGTGAAAAGTTGAATGTACTAGGTAACAATAAAAAAAATAAAAGTGAGTTGGCAGAAATGTATTCTTTTTTAGTTAAAGTACAAAGTAAAAGAGACCAACTTCAGCAAATGCTGCAGGAATTCCACCAAAGCAGCAGTGCGTTTAAGGATGCCCTCATTCGCATTTCTGATTTGGAGCGAGAACTATGTGACGCTTTTAAACAAATAAAAAAGCTGGAATCAAAAAACAATGATCTCAAGGTGTCCCACACTCAGTCATTGTTTGACGAGCTGAGCTGTGACTCACCCTCTAAACTTTCTACTACCTCACCGCCTAGTACACTAATCCCGATTGTATCTATTGATATAACAGGTAACGATTCAGTAAACAATGATTCTTGTTCAGTACAAACATTTTCATGTTGTAAGAATAAATAAAAAAAGATGTTAAAATCAATACATACATTAAATCAACTCAAAAAATAATTAAAAGAAATTCTAATTTCTGCAAGCTACGTGTATAAGCTGTTTTGAAGGGTCAACCATGACGAATAAATTAGCAATCTTCTTGCCTTTCTTAATCGAATTCCAAGCACCTTAACAGGCTGGGTTTTTGGAGGGTTGCGTCAAACAGTAGGCGTCTTCCGGCTGAATTGAAGGAACTAACACCGTCATAGACTACTTTAAATGCTTAAAATTGCTGAGCGGGCTGATGTTTAACATACTCTTATAAACCACAAGCAAAGCCTTAAGATAAAGCTAGTATTTTAAATTGATTACTTACCAAATTGCAAACTCAGTTCCGCAATCACACAATTTATATTAATCAAGAAAATTAATGAAAAAAGGAAATACAAATCCATCACCATTACATATTATTACAAGATTTGCAAGTGTTACAATTTCTGACTTTATTTATTAATATTGTTGAAATGTATTCCTGTAAGAAGTAAGGTATAAATAGCGTAACGAAAACATAAAATAGGATCCTCAATTTTTCTAACATGATATTTCACAGGCCGCAAAACATGCCTTCGCCCGCTGCATAAAAAAAATAGATTTCGCGGGAATACTGCGAACTAAAATAAAACAGCGTCGGTTGCTCGAGAATCTAACCAAAGTAACGTGTTAACATGAAAATTGTGTAGAAGTAGGATTCGTTAATAATTAAATAAAAGAGGGGTAAAGCTTAAACAAAGGCATTTCATTTAATATTTCTTGGACAGTCGCATAGAAAATATCTTAAAGAATTTTGTAGAACGCAAACCAAAACAAAAGCACCTAACAACCTTTTAAATACACCTACTTATGTAGGTAATATCTACACCTAACTAATAATTCAACCGGCCAAACATTATCGTATAATTAGAAATTAGGGACACAAAATTGATTACTACAGAAAATAAAAATTAAAACTCTCAAAATATAAGTAGTGGTATGTATGATCAATAAATACATGATTCAACTATAAAAACAACAGCGCAGTTCTGATTCGAACCTGGTTTTCCATGCTACAGATGCCTACAAATCGAAATTTTGCCAGCTTTATTAATTTACCATTTTGGTAAAGTATCATCTATTGAGAAAAGTCATTATATAACTAGATATCTATATTAATTTATACCAACCACTTTTTGCTACAACTGTACATATGATTAAGAATTCACGACGCTTCACTTTATGATACTAGCCACTTACAGTGATTTTGTAATTCAATGTGGGAAACTACGCAGCTTGTGTTTCAGACATGCAATGCAAGCAGCACGTTCGGTAATTCAGCCAGAGCTGATACAAGACTGAAGAAGCGAGATAAGTTAATACAGTCATAAGCACAAAAGAAAGAGACAAGTACCTTTGCCTAATATATATTTGCAATATGTGAATTTAGAAAAACAGCGGTTAAAAAATTAAAAGCCATATTCTTCACTAACGACGACGTCTAAACTCTATAATCTGTTTGGATTCCGTACCCAAAGGGTAAAAAACGGGACCCTATTAAGACTTGCGAGGCAAATGATCCATATTTTTTTTTTCATAAAATTTTCCTGCAATCTGTCTTGTTGACATTGGGCTGGATTTTATGTATTTGAGTGTAGGGGCGAGCATGGTACAATATCCAGTAATATGTCCATATGGTGGATTTTCCCTTGTATTAAAGAAGGTCTTGAGGAGCTCGTTTTTTTTAGTCTTGTGAATGCTTGATTTGGTTGGTTTCTCATTAAGTTTCTTGCCAGCTGGTAAGGATGAATTAGTATTCTTTTTTTATATGCCATTTAAGAGTCTTTTGTTTCTTCTTTGGTAGTTTCAATTTCTATGTCGTGATGAAGATGTTTATTGGTTATATACCATGGTGCTCCAGCTATCATTCGCAAGCATTTTGACTTAAACTGTTGTAGTATTTAGATGCAGTTCCCCACAGTTACAAGCCATAATTCCAGACTGGTTTGAGGATACACTAGTACAAGAGGAGTTTGTTTTCCAATGCAAGTTGTGAATTTCGTCCTATGAGCCAGTTTAGCTTTCTTAGCTGCTGATCAAGCGCCTTTCTTTTTGAGGTTATGTGTTTTTTCCAGGTAGTCGCCTGTCAAGATGGACTCCCAAGTATCGGACATCATCTGCTTGGGGTATTTTTATCGGGTTTAGTTCTACCTCAGGACATGTATCACGTCTTAGTGTAAAAGTCACTTGAACTGATTTAGTTTTATTTGCTTTTATTCTCCAGTCTTTCAACCATTTCGATACATCATCCAGATTTCTTTGCAGTTTTGCAGATGCTCCACCAGCAGCTTTGTCGACTGCAAGTACCGCGATATCGTCGGCGAACGTTCCCATGAGGACGACTCCTGTGTAAGGCAGATCTGAGGTGTATAAAAGATAAAGTATTATGCCCAAAACACTGCCCTGTGAGACGCCAGCTTTTATTTTGTGGAGGTTTGTGGTATTATCTCCATATTTGACGTAAAAATGTCTGACACCAAGCTATGAATTAATAAAAAGATAGTAGTTAATAGTTAAATTTTTACGAATTTTATATGATAGTCCATCATGCCAGACATGGTCGAAAGCCTGGGATATATCCAAGAATACTGCACAACAGTATAGTTTTTGTTCAAGGGTATAAGATAAATTTTCTTTATCAGCCTATGAACTTATTCTGTAGTGCCATGTGCTTGCCTGAAACCAAATCCATAAAATATGATTTATTAATTATTATTGTTATGGTACACTTAGTACGTAATGAGCATATATGTTTATTTTTGGATTTTTATTTTCCATTCAAAACCTTAGTAGTTAAGTATATAATTTCGAAGAACTTATAACCTACAAAGAAACGAGAACTACTACGTACAATTACTGCATATAATAATACGAATGAATCACGACATTCGGCACAATAGTTGCGGAGAAAATGGCAAACACAAAAAAATACATACGCAGGGAAACCAGCTCTCCAAACCTTCCTTTTTTGTAGTCTAAATAATAAATAGTATTAATGGTATAATTATATTGGCACGCCCGCTCGGTCAAAAATGCATCAGCCTGTATTTCTTTGCAATTACTGATGCAGTCTGTTATTCGGCGCTTTCACACTGAATGCAGCGCGACGGCAACGGCCTCAGCCATCAACAGGCACAATTGAAATGTTATAGCTAGCATCATTGTGATAATAGATTGGTACATATGATATTGCACGACGTCGTTATTTCCTTATTCTTCCCAATTTACTGTTCATGAGTTCACTGTATAATCCTAAACAGGTTTTCATAAAACACTGCGAAAATCAGTCATCGAACCTCACTAATAAAAAAGTTAAAAAATTAACAAGGAAAAACACTGCTCTATCTTCTAATTTCCGGCAAAATATAGATAGCTAACGCCAGTCTTGAATTCAAAGATTTCAGATTTGTTGTAAACATAATTGGTGTTCATTCGGAACTGGTGAAACGCCTTTTATGTTGATGATTGTATAAAAATTTGTTACGAGTATGGATGTTTTTAGTGTACGCAAAAACAATCAAAAAATGTACTAAAAATGTAATAATAATGACTTATTTCCAAAAATCTGATCTGAATTACCTACTGTTTGAAATTGGTGTGTGGTTCCACAATCTTACAACATACCTGGTACCTACTATCGCCAAAAACATTTTGATCCTTGTTGTTGTTATCTTCAGCGACATCCGATTCTGAGATTACTTAGTCTTAGGTCAAACAGGACAGGGGTTCAAGCAACGTGATGTAGGCACTCAGCATAACGAAGTAGTATTTTAACTTAGGGAAAAAATTGCTATATACTTTATAATTTGCAGGTCCGGCTCCACATAAGGTATTGCTGCCACTTCTTGGCGGATGCAACTAAGCGGTGTGCATAGGTGGTGATCTTTAACTCATCAATCAATCAACTTTATATGGAGTCTTCAGGTGCTGATATGTTCGCAATTACAGAGACGGGCTGCAACAAGTCTATCCACGACTCAGAAATTATTTTGCCCGGATACCACATTGTGAGATGTGACCGTTCCGACGGAAGAAAACATGGCGGCGTGTTTTTTGTGGCAACACCACGGTTCGACTTGCGGAGAGTGAAGGTACCAAACGACGTAAACATAGATGCGCGAGCATTTCAAATAGTTGGCGTGTCAGTATGTTTAAATAATAGACTTCTAATGTTATGTTGTGTTCTTGATATACCGCCGAACAGTACGGAAAATGAATACATGATTTTATTTATGATTTTAGGATATTGGTGAATTGAATACAAGAGGATATTTGTTATAGGAGATTTGAATTTGTATTCAAGTAATAATAATGTACTAAATTATTATGAATATTTGCTGACTTATTGTGACTTAGTACAATTGAATAAGGTACCAAATTGTAACATGAGGCAACTCGATTTACTGTTATGTTCAAGCAGCTAGTCAGATCAGGTACAGGTGTCGGCGGCGGACGAGTAGCTGGTGCCGGTTGACGTCCATCACCCGCCGCTTGCTGCCCGCGTGCAGAGCGCGCGCCCCGCCCGCTGTCGCGACCGTGCCAACCCTCGCGCGCCCACCGACGCTCAGTAATATGTCGCGACCGTACAATTTCGCTAAGGCAGACTTTAGTTTATTATATGCGTCGATATTGAGGGCGGATTGGAATCCGATATATGATATGCATGAGCCTGAAAAAGTTTAGTTAGTTATTAAATTAGTTATTTCTATGATACCTTGCAAAATATTTTTCGTGTTTGTGTGCCATTGAAGCGATTAAAGAACGTCAACTCTGAAATACTATACTCCGAAAGTTATCCGAGCTATACGCCTAAAAGCTAAATCTCACAAAAAGTACAAATGAAGTAATAAAGCGGAAGATTACTATGTTTTTTCCGAGTGTAGATCAAAAGTGAAAGCAATTATAGCGCATGCGCATGAAAAACATTTGGAAAAATTGAAAATAATTTAGCCAAAGATCCCAAGACGCTCTGGGATTACATAAGATCGAAGCAGGGTATTGCCAGCCGCAAAAAAATTACCAAGAATGGCCAAATATTATCTGAGGCGGAATATGCGAATGAGTTTGCTAGGTTTTTTCACTCGGTATACGGTAGCGACACGCCGCGGCTGGATGCTGAAGCCGTTTACGTAATAGGAGGCCATACCCACACTATTCAACGCTATGATCTCAAGTCTATGCTAAACAGTGTCGCCCCATTCTTCTTCAAGGGATATTAGTTCGACAAGTATTGTGGTTTGCCCATTGTCACTACCAATTGCTAATATTCAAGTCAAGTCGGTGTCTTTGGTTCTAAGGCGAATTTCCCCATAACGACTTTTATTGAGCAAAGATGGTATATCACTTTAACACTCACTGACTTTAGACCTTCGTCTTTAGGTATAAGTTTTTTTTTGATAAGATGTTACGCGATTCTTAAACATGGGTAGTCGAGTTGGATTCTTCGATTTATCTATTCAAGTAATTATATTACATTCAAACATTTTTATCTTGATTTTACAGAACCAATTTCCTGTTCAAACTAGAATAGAATAAATTAAAAGCAAAAAAAACCTTTTTTAAAAAGCTTTTATTTAAATACTCTAAAAAGAAAATAAAATTTTCCTTTAAAATTTAAACTATCAACTTTTAACCTCATTATACACAATTATATGATCATAAAAGCTTGTCGCGCGATTTACTTGTGTAAATAAACTAGTACCTATTTAATTGAGTAACTTAATCTGCTAAGTTTAATTTTTTTTAAATTTCATTTTAATATTTATAGGTACTTACGCAAACCTCGCGAAAAGCTTTTATGCCCGTATAAATTGTGTATATTGAGGTTATACCTAAGTTGAAAGTTAAAATTTTAAAGGAAAATTTTATTTTCTTCTGTTAAGAGCATTTAAATAAAAGCTTTTTTAAAAAAGGTTTCTTTGTTTTTAAATTTGATACCCATATTACAGAAGTGCATAAAAACAACTATTCCGCCATCTTGGATGTACCGCCATATTGGATTTAGAATGACGTCACACGTCGTGTATTGTCATCCAAACTAAACGTGTATACAAAATTTCAGCTCAATCGGTTAAAGATATCTGGTTCAAAATTGAGTAGCAAGATTCCACCCGAACAAACATAAAAGCTTTTAAAAAAACTCATCAATACCGATTACCCGGTTTGTACCCGGTGTGGAAATTTATTAACCGAAAAAACCGGGTTTGTTAGAGTACCCGGTTTTTTCAAGCTCTAGCTGTGATGTACGGACGGACGGACATGTTGAAACTATACATTCCACTTGTTGGCATTTGGCTACGGAACCCTAACAAGACGGCGTCAGGAATTATACAGAATTAAAATAAAACTACTGATGATTTAATATATAATAACTATTTATGTAAGTATATAAACATTACATCGATTAGAAAAAAATAATTCATTTACCTAACTCAAAAAAAATGAAGGAAAAAATAATAATATACCTTAAAAACAACGTACAACCTCACGCTACACGTATTTTTTAAAGAATTTAAATTAAAAATCAATTACATAAATTTAAAAAAAGTTGCAGTTTTTTTTTGCATTGTCCATTCTATTTTTTTTCTTTTTGTTTAAACTAACTTCACTTATTTGCTATATATATTCAACGCTGCATTTAAAATGTACAATTTTTGGGTCCGTTCAGTGTATATTTTGCCAAAAAAACCTATTTCTTTATAATTTTGACACAAAAATCTACTATCAAAATCAGAGTATACAAACACGTACACGTTAAAACCGATATCATTTATTTACAATTTTTATTTTCGTCACCAAAAATAGTGACGTGCCATGTTTATCAGTCGAGATTCAAAATGGGTATCAATATTTTTGAGGTATCATTACTTTTTTTTGTCTCACTAAAAGAACCCAAACTTGCGTAGAACTATGGACAGAGCATATGCTCCATAACTTAAAACTACATCTCCAAATCTCTCTAAGAAATAATCTAATTTATACAGATTTCCATACACCCCGAGAAAATTAAATTCCTATACTACATCAAATGATGTCAGAGTTTAAAAAAAATCTAATACAACACATTGCTATCTCATGGTATAAAATCTTACAGATACTTCCATCCAAATCGAACATTAGAACTTTAAAAACATACACATGAAGTACAAAAAAATATTGGTGCCATTTTTCTTTTTATACAACATATATTTGTTTTCAACCGACGTACCACAAATAACATCAAACAATGTTAGCGTTTGAAAATAGCCGTAGAGTCCACAATTTCTTTAACATAAATAAATGCTCATTCCGATTTCAGAGTGATCGGAATTTCAAAACCTGAAAAGCAGTACTATAGTCAATAAATTTTTATTTTTTTTGTTTTTACATAGATAAAATAACATGTTAATTATCACAAAATAAAATTATTTTATTGAATTTTATGACATGATTATAAATAGTTGATATTTTTTTACCGTCGAAAAAAATACCGCAAAATATTGTGATGAAATAATTAAATAAAAAACAACTACTTTTAAAAAAAACTACAAAAAATAATACTTTTAAGTCCATTTTATATGAATATAGTACTGCAGTGGACGCACCGAAATCTTGCGAGACGTCAAAAATGGGCTTAAAAATAAAAAGAAATACAAAACTAGGAACATCAGAACTTAAAAACAAAATGTAAGCTAATTATTTTTTTATACGTGGAAGATATTTTTTACTAAGGTAAAAATAACAAACTGCTCTGTCATTTTTCTAAAATAATAATTCAAAATGTTACCGGATGTAGAGGAAATAGATATTTTAGTCAGGCAGTATTGTTTCAAAATTATGAAACCCTTATGGAAGATCCACAGTAATGTTATAGTCAATGTAAATTGTAGTCAATCTTTGTGTTGACCACTTAAAGGTCGATTTTTACTTTATGTAAAATATATGTTTTATATTTGAGTTTTTCATGATTTTTTTAACCGAATACAAATCGAATTTTGATGTTTGTAATTTAATTAAAATTTCAATCATTATTTTTATGATTTACGTTGCAAGTACAGTATGACTTTTAATCAATTATTTGATGAAGAAACGCACAAATTCTTCAGTATTTGAATTAAGTATTTTATTTTTAGTTTAACGAAAACATAGTAGTACTAAATATATACATGCATATAGTTTATATAGTAATAAATACTTATACTTTATAACTGTATTTGTACCAATACTAGACGTTCGTCAAATTCGTTTCTGTGTATTAGAATCCAAGGATTGACTAAATTTTGGTCTTTGACTGCAACATAAGTATTACCCTAATATCACTACGTAACGAAGAAATATTTTAGTAGTGGTAATTTTAGTTTATATAAAACATCCCTTTACCCGGCAAACACATTTTCCAGATATATTAACGCTAATCGAAAAAGTTCGGTGCGTTTCAACTTACAACAATAATAATAATAAAAAAAAATATTTTAATTTTAACTGTAGCCTGGAGGTTATTATAAAACATTTGTGATATTATCACTATTTAATAAACATTATTTATATATTTTTATATGGAACCATCTCGATTTCAAAGTTTGTCTAAAAAGACACATGTAAGAAAACAATCAGCGAAATCTAAGCTTCCAGAGCAACCGGAATATCTTAAGCATGCGTATAAATAATTAATCTAAGCCTTATACATTATACAATATAAATTATACAGCAATCTTTGACGACCTGGAAGAGGTTAGAGAATTGGCGTACCCTATATCCCAAAACTAAACAATTGGTATTTTTTTAGCGTGTTTAACTTCCCTAAAATATTAAACTTTGCTCCTTCTCAACTTATCGTCTAAAAAGCTGGGTACGCCCATATTAAGGTTATCCGTTAATATCCACGCTACAGCTAAAATGTTTAACAAAAATCTAATATCAACCTTAAGAACTTGGAACAGTTCAAAATAACTGCATTTTTTTAAATAAACAATACCTATGTATTAGTCAATTATACATACATTATTTTTTTTATTCGAAATAAAAATCTACATAACTAAATATGTATAGATAATACATAATATATCACTTAAACATTCTTTAACTATTTCTCGACGCTACTTAGTGCTTTTCGGGCGTTTTTTTTTCGACAAATTTGCATCCTACTCACTCAAATTAAACTAAAAATACTAGCCCGTACACCTTAAAATGATTGCAACTTATCAACCGTGAAAATATATTAAACTTTTAAAATATAAAAAAAAGAATAACCGTCAAAACGCCGAAGAAACCTCTCAGAAAGAAAAATTCGTGATTTGGCATTTGATTGGACATTTAAAAAATAAATAATGCGCAAAGGAAAGATACAGGAAAGAAATCTATTTTAAATATATATAATTCTCTTTTTTATTAGATCAGATCGTTGGAACGCATAACGAAACCCGGCGCCAACCCACCAAAATATTATAAAAAATTTTTGAGATCATATTTTTTTATAATTTAGAAAAAAATACCGAAACCGAATTTGATACCGAAAAACCCATCACTATTTTTTTTTAATTCTATCTTTTGGCAAGTTGGCGGCTTGTCGGCAAACAATTCACTGCATAAAATAGTCCGGATGATCTGGGTCCTTTTCAAATCGCTTCGCTTCCTCTTGCATGCTCTCTTTGATTTTCAAGATGGCGGCCGACTCTGTCTGATCGTTTTGGTCGCCGCCTGGGCCTCCGAAACCTGCGAATTTTTTTGGTCGTCAAAGATTGGCAAAAGGGCACACGGCCCGCCTGTTTGGCGAGACGGTTACCGTTGCCCTTTGGGCATCTGCTATCCCTGCAGATGTTTTACCTTGTAGATAGCGCAGTGGAGCCGTAGAATCTTAAGAGACCCAGACTACTCCCACGGGACTGGAATGTTTTTAATCTCAATTTTTGTTAACATTCGTGATTAAAAAAATACAAATGAAGCGGTGTCTGAGAGATAGAGCCGTAACAGAGTACAAATATAGAAGTAGGTTAAATTTATATAAGGTACGTAATGCGGCTAGCACGCACACATTTTCAATATCTCATGCTGTTGGCAGCTTGAACAATCTTTATAATAATTTTGCGCAAGCATCCCGCTTTAAGTAATGTGTGTGTTTAACAGATTGGTGTAAGAAAATATTTACTTTTTAACAACCAATCTTCGTACCAAATTGCTCTTTATAAAAAAAACTAGAACGAATGCAGCCAAACAAAAGCGTTGTCATCCTTCACTGTGAAGCTTGCTTATATGTACAGATCGCGTGAAACTTAAATGGGCCTCGAGTAAAGTGGGGTGCATAATGTCCTGTAGGTATTGTCAAAAACATTACATTCAACAAACAAAGGTTCAAAGTCTGGATAAATAACTAAACACTTGAAAAGGACTACCTACGACCATTCGCGACTCCAGACGCGCATTTATGTTTTGCGAGTACTGTAAGCTGTGCAAGCTTGACACAGTTAGGTATGTAGCCACCTTTAGTTCCCAAACAGACACAAAGCGGGCGCAGGCGCGCGTGCGTGGACGGGGACGGGCGCTGGCGCGCGCGTCTTGGCGCTGTTTCGGCTACACCGTCAGGGCTCAAGATACTCGCGGGTCAGACGTAATAAAAGATTGGACAGTTTATATATCTAATGAATAAGGAAGACATTTCATTAACGGAAAATTCATACCTTCAATATAAAAATGAGTTATGTGAAATCTAAAATACATAATATGAATAATTCAATACGATTTATGCTGATTTAAGGTTGCATCCTGACAATTTTTTAAATATAAAAGAATTTCTATAACTACGTTAGATATTATTTTAAATAAAATAGGCAAAAGATTATGATATAAATTCCTACGTATTTATTTCCATTTTTGAGGCCTCTAGATAAAGAATGGTTTATCTCACCCGCCAGTATCGAGCGACTTAACAGTCTACACGCACCGTCCGGTGTGGCCGATACAGGCGGATTGTACGAGAGTACGGGGCTCGCGCCCGCGCCCGCTTAGGGCGCGTTTGTTCTGGGATTCAGAGTTCCCACAAATGATACTTTTCACACTTTTGATAACGCCAGTTTTGCCACCGACACCTACCGTTCGTTTAGCTTTGAAACGTTACTAACAAAATTTTTGGTTACGAAACATTCAAAACGAACGTAACGTTGACGTACACACACTACCATAAACAATGAATATGTATAGGCAGTTTGACAGATTAACACAAAAACCCCACCTCCAGACATGGGTATAAAGTTTCGTTATTCAGTGGCAAAAGTGACAAAAATAACAAAAATATCATAAACGAACGCATGACAGTTTGTCACAGATGATACGAAAATTTTGATATTTTTGATACCAATGCTAAACGAACGGATGACAGGTGGCAAAAGTAAAGAAAATAATGATTCTGCATCCCAGAACGAACGCACTGTTAGTGTCTGTTTTTACTTAGATATTGTGATTGTGAGTGTGTGTGACAGGGCGCGCACACAAATCCACGTTCTTCGTTATAACCAGGGACTATAACCAGGGAGTTGCCTTAAGAATCCCACGCCGATGAACAAATTAAGCGCAGGCAAAGGTAAGTTTAAAATAAGCTTTTAACTGTACAAATGTAAAGTGTTTTAATTCTTCAGTTTATTTATTTGTTACACCGATAATTACTAATATTAATTAAAATAAATTAAATAAAATAAATAATTAATATACTTATATTATAAAGAGGAAAGATTTTATTGTTTATTTTTTTCTATAATTAAGGAGTTGACGTAAGAATCCTAAGCCGATAACCAAATTTGGGGCGGGCGAAGCCGGTGGCAGAAGCTAGTTAGTTATAAAGCAGTCTTGTAAATTACTGGCTTTTTTTTTAATCTAAATTTTTTGTAGGCTTTTTGACTGAAAAAAATATTACAATTGTTATCGTCTTAAGAAATTATATATTTAATTAATCGTTTTTTTTTTCAAATTAGTATAATAGGAAAATAAATATATATTTGGATTAAAATCACAGTTCTAGATTAATTTTCATTTTAATTTCATTGACGTAGTCTTAAAAAAGTTTTTCAATTTTAAAGTACATATATTTTTTGATTTACAGAATTGTTCTTCGTGAGACTCAGAAGTCAGAACTAGGTTTAGAAACACTGTGACCTCAGTAGCTGTTTGACCCTTAAGCTGAGTTTCCATGCAAGCAGCGCGGCGCAGCAGGCGGCAGCTAGTCACATTGTACATCGACACTAGTCGAAGCGTTGTAATTGACTTCCGCCCAAACCGAAAATGAAAACCCAGCTTTGTACAGACAAATGGAATTACAAAACAAAGCGATCTATTACAGCGGGACATTAGATATTATTGTTTTCCTCTTAACGTATAAAACTCATTTCAAAAATGTACTACATAGGAGTTATAATAATAGCAATAAGCTACTTTTATAATGTATTGTATATTTCTGGGACACATCTGTGAACTTTAGTTAACTTTTCTGCTAAAAGTAATACAAAACGTTTATAAATAGTTTCTAATTAGTATTATAATTTCTATATAACTAAAATAAATTAAATAACTAAAAAAAAATTCTGAAATATCCTTTGTACGAAGAGTAAATAAACAATATCTGATGGTGACACAGGTTAGCTGCTGTATGGGCCTTAATGAGTTTTTCTGTGGTTTTTACTCAAAATACGATAAACTTGCCTTAATTTGTCTTAATTTGCACATGAGTATTTTGTAGTAATCCTATTTTTAAAATGTAATGTAAATAAAAATTTGTAAAATTAAAATCATTATACGTATAGTTATAGTTTCTGGTTTTTAAGGGCAAAGATTTGGTCCTTTATCTGTCAGACACCGCATCAAATATTGATTTCATTTTAAACTTACCTAAGTTATAATCACCCATGCCGGATCCAGAATCTTCCCTTGGTGTACCGGGCCCTCCTCCCCCCACTCCCCCCGGTGACGATTTCATACCATCTACTCCTCCTAGACCTGAGACAACAACATGGATATCAAATAAAGGAAAAAACCTGAAACGGAAATGATGCTACAAATTTAGTGCTTTAAAAAATAATAATTAAAAAAATATACATTCCGATTTATTATAATAATGATATTAGTAAATAATCAGTTTAAATTAAATTTTTATATCGGATGCTCTCGACTAGTTTTGGACCCATTTGGGGCCCTTCGTCACTGTGTTATTCACAAATATTACAAATTTTACTTAAGACACTTATTATTAAAATTATAATTAGGAATGTATATTTTCCTATTTCCATGTAATAATTTTGAAGTGTCAATCTACGTTTGATAGTTATATATCGAAGGCACCAGTGCATAACGTTCTTACTACAATACTGAAGAGCTAAGGAGGCAATCAGAATGCCATCTACACGAAAGTTCTACAAAAACAAAATTAAGTTAAGTTTCCTAGGAGTTCCATACGAACAGGAGTTAAAATCAACCGTATGGCAGAGTCAATAATTCAACTTAATAGTTAAACAAAATTAAGGTAAACGTTTTATAACCACTTTTTAACTTCCTCGTTGATTTTTGGACCTTTCAGATTTAGGGTGATTTTAAGTTTCCACCGAGAAGTTTTGCGATGCAGCCATAGTGTTTGTTAGACATGACAAAACTTGCATTTATCCATGACAAAAATGCAAATGTGTTAGTAGGCTATTACTAGATATGTTAATGGCAGTTATTGCGAGGATAAATGTTTCATTGACCTATATTTAAGTTAAATTAAGTTTTAAAATCATTTTTTATAACATTCTGCCGTTACAAAGCACTATTTAAAAAGTTAAAAAAGTGGTTTTAGAACGCATCTACCTAATTTAAAAATAAAGCGGGATTAAACGAGGAAAAATGACTTTTTCTCGACTTTTCGGCTGGGTTTGTAAGTCAAATTAATTATACCACTCACGACTTAGCGAAACACATAACTAAAGTGTTGCAGCCACTTATAGGTAATTCACCGTCTTACGTAAAAGATTCTCGACATTTTGTTGGCATCATTAATGACATCGTTGGAACATGCTGAGGTAATGGTAAGTTTTGTCGTTGAATCGTTGTTTACTAATGTTCCACTTATAGAATGCCTTGACGTAATCAGAAATAAAGTTTTAAGTGGTATCCCTGATAGGTATATAGTTTGGCTTGAGCATTTTTAAGAAGGAAACTATTTGCTTTACCAAAGTCAGCACTTCCTTCTGATAGATGGAGCAGCTATGGGTAGTCTGGTAGCACAAACGTTAGCCAACATCTGGATGGAACATTTCGAGGAGAAAGCTTTGAGCTCAGGGCCTTTTAGTGTTCGATTTTGGAATAGATATGTTGATGACGTTCCGCTTAGTTACAGAAACCAGGCAAAAGAAGAACAGCACCTAGATCACCTTAACACCATTTATAACAAAATACGTTTTACGAGCTCATGACCTTTGTGACCCTGAACATTTAGATACTGAGCTGGCACACGTTCAGGAAGCACTTAAGAGAGACGGGTATAAAAGGAGAAGTTCACACGTACGAAAAATCCAGAGGTTAGCAGACAGCCAGCATTCATGCCCTATATATAAAAAATAAAAGTAACGGATAAAATTGGATGGCTTTTGAATAAATTTTCCATTAAGACTATAAAGGTTCCGTTCTCCAAAATATGAACAGCAGGTGTGCACGCCAAAAGACGTAATCTCATACCAAACACCAGATGTCTACAAAATTGACTGCAGCTGCGGCAGTACTTACATTGGCCAGACCAAACGCACAATTGCGGACAGGGTCAAAGAACATATTGCTGCTATAAAAAATTGCCAGACGATAAAATCAGCTATAGCAGAACATCTGATTAATTCAAATTCCAACCACTGGATTGAGCTTCACCAGTCTAAAGTTTTGTCCACCGATCGCAAATATTACCGTTGATAGGTACGCGAAGCGATTGAAATAAAAAAGCATAAGAACTTCAAACGTGAGGATGGATACAAAGCCTGCATGGAATCCAGTCATAGGAAAGCTCTCGAGTTTCATCAACAAACGCACCACACCGTTAGTGTTGTGTGTAGTGATTATGACCAGTATAAAGACGAAGTTTGAGGGTAGTTCAACAGGACGCCTCCACTCGAAGTCGAAGACGCCGCGCGCCATTCTACCCCTGATTAAGACTGTGTAACCCAGCCAAAACGTCGGGAAAAAGGTATTTTGCCAAATAACGACGCGTATAGGTAAACCCGTTTTATTTATTAAAATAGTTGATTTTTACTTGTATTAGAACAAAATCTATCTATCTTACACCTATTCAACTGCTGGTTACCTCCTTCTATATCATATTCTATATATCATTAATTAAAGAAGAGTAAAAAGGTGTTGAAATAGAGCCTTAGTAATTATTTCTGTTTTTATAAAAAGATAACAAATGTCGTATTTTTATTTTAAAATAATATTTAGCACTGGTGCCCCCGACAATAAAATTCTATCAATGTATCCGAAATATGACACTAAAATTCTAAGTTACTAAATAAGTTCAGCTTGCTTCATGCTTCTTGCCCTCATGGGTTTTCTAATTACTAAAATTTCTTTTAAAACGTTATAAATAAACTAAAAATAGTAAAGTTCTTGCGATAATTCTTGTTTTTATTAAATCAAAGTATTTCTTTTACACATTTTGATAAATTCAATAATTTTTAACACAAAAATAACAAGTGTAAAGCTTTCTACATTTTAATAAAAAGTAAGCAAAAAATCCATACTAAAATCCTGACCAGCAGAAGAAGTGTCTGTTTGTCAATCCTGTACGGAGTATCCAATTGACCTAACTTTTGGCACAGGGGTATCTGTAGAGACGAACATTTGTGTCTATCTTGAGACTGTTTTCTATGTTTATTATGAATGTGTTTACAAAAAAAATTTACATATCTATGTATGTGTATCCGTTGTCTGGTATCCAAAGTACAAGCTTTGCTTAGTTTGGAACCATATGACGCTGTGTGTAAAGTCCAATTGACCTTACTTTTGGCACAGGGATATCTGTGAGGACGAACATAGGAAAAATAACAAGACATTAATGTGATGAACATTTGTGTCTATTTTGAGACTGCTTTCTATGTATATTATGTATGTATTTAAAAAATATATATATATCGATGTATGTGTATCCGTTGCCTGGTATCGATAGTACAAACTTTGCTTAGCTTGGAACCATATAATCTAATTTAACATCTAATTTAAGAAATTTTCGTAGGAATCCCTCAGCAATAACTGAATTCCGCGCGGGCCAAAGCTAATATAATTATGAATGCTAATTATAAGTGTTTCAGTTTCTTCGTTCGTTTAGCAAGTCTCAACGGAGCAACGGGTTAAATTGATTTATGACAATAGAAAAACATAGAAAACTTTTTATCACAATCGATAGTTCCCACGGAAATAGATTATTCCACTGGTGAAACTACGCGGCACCTAATACAATTTAAAGTGCGTTTTTTTCACTGCTTCAATGTCAGCCAGGTTAAAAAGACATAAATTCTATATGACACGAGTTATAAATGAACAAATATTAGTACATTCTCTATAGTTGTATTATTGACGCTAAGCGCATAATGTACATTATGTCTGTCAACAAAACGTCACTTTAATAATGTCAAAAACCAGAAACCCAATAACTGCCTAAAAACTTTAACCTATATTTTTTTAGAGCAACAGTCGGGCACTTCACAAATTATATCGAAACACAAGAAATATCGCAAAACTTTATTCATATTGAAAAAAAGAATGATTTGTACGAAATACGGCTGTTAGTTTTCTATCCGTAATACAAATTTCCAAAAAAAACTATAACTGTATTCAAAACCAATGTTTCAAAAACAACCGATTTCTCAATATTTGTAAATTTGATAGGTCGACACTCCCGGAAAATCAAAATCAGATTATTTTTTCACGGCACGGATTACAATTATTTGAATACTAAATTAATATATAATAAAAAAATTATTATTCAAAAACAATCAAAATTATTATTTTACCAACGAAATTGATTTTCGGAATACATGTAATAAAGACTCATAGAGTTGAGTTTGTAGAATTTCGGAATGATGGTAAAAATGTTTTTTTTTTACATTTAAAAAGCACTCAGAGTTTAACTTTATAGATTTTCGGAATGATGTTGCCAAAAATGTGTTGCGTTTTGCAAAATATTAAAACAGGAAATACATTTTAAAGATTTTTTTTTGAATGAATTGAATCAACAATGATTTATTAAAATCGCATTTCAATATAAATGCTTTAAATTTGATAAAGATGGCAAACTTCAATGAATACAGTTAAGGTATGTATGTATTTCTGGTGTATGTGGTACTTAAAGTTGAGCTTTGTTGAATTTGGAAGTCGAAATTTATTGTTTTTTACATATAAAAACTAAAAAAAACCTGTTGCCATAAGTAATTTTCTTTACATTATACAAGACACAATTGAGCTTTGTAAAAACTCTGAGTAAGTCGCCTTAAATGTTTTTTTACATTAAGGACTCATAGGATTGAGATTCGTAGAATTTAATTTAGAGATTGTGTCAATTATGTTTTTTACAATTAAATAGGACTCACACTGTAGATCTCAGCTTTGTAGAATATCGGAATAATTTAGTTGAAAATGTTTTTCTACATTTTATACGAACTACTTATTTGTAGAAAAAGTGTGGAGTTTTTTATGAACACAGTTAAGACAGGTATTTTATATTAAAAAAAGAAAAATATATTAACTAAAAAGCTCATAATCCTCATGTTTTACGTATTTAATAGATAACCAAAATTAGTAAAACTTGCTCATATTTCTTATAATTCTTTTAAGGTTTTTACGTTGTGATTTTAAGTCTCAGAATGAGTTCAAGAAATTTTAGAATGGGTTAAGAATATTTAAAACGGGTCACCTTAGTATAATTCGGATTTTAGAATGTGTTTAAGATATTTCAGAATTGTTCAAGATATTCCGGAATTGGTTCATTGGGTTCAACTTTTTAAGGTTAATTTCAGAGTTAGTAAATTTACAACAAACCTGCTGATACAAAAATATAACGTATTAGATTATTGTCAACCTAGAATCTTGAATTTTGGGACGAAATATATGTTATATATAAGCTTATCTTCAAGTAAAAAAAAAATCAAAAAACCAAAATGGCCATTTTCTATACACCTCTGGACTAGCTTTATCTGCCCTCAAAGTATTTTTTATCTGGTCTTACGTGGCACATATCAGGCTTTGTATATTTAAAAAAAAAGTTGGGAAAAATAGTGTACAGGAAATAGAAAATTTGAGTTTGTGTCTTGTTCATATTTTTATAGACACTGTACAAAAATTTCCAAAATCAATTCAATAGTTTTACTTTCTCTTAAAATCACATATATAACAATAATGTGATAATTCTCGGAAATCATATTCATACTCCCTCGAAGTCTAGTTGGTAGTGTGGCCGACTGCTATGCAGAAGGTGTGGGTCCGATTCCCGCACTGGACAAAAAAATATTTGGTTTGTCTCTGGTATCCATTACAAAAGCTTTGCTTACTTTGGGGCCAGACGGCACTGTGTGTAATGTCTAAAAATATTTATATTTATAATAAATTTAAGTTTACAGTGTCATTTTACTATTGCATTAAATTAAACATAATCTTTTACAAGGAAGATAACAGAATCTATTACATAACTATAATTTATTAGACATGTTCACTGTAAAAACTTCCAACATTTGATGATCCTTTGTTTATATACCAGAATGGCCAATATTCTTTCTAATTCTATAAGCATTACATAATAAATTATATGTTATTACAAGGCAATCATTATATTTTTAACGTATATACATAATAACGTAGCAGTAACCCCGACACGAGTAGTCACAGTCATATATTTTCACTAGGCGAGTAACGTCAGTAAAGAGTAGAATTTATATGAGGCACAAAATTAGTAGCGTCACTAATACGGTTATTGGTACTTTTTGCTAATAGTAAAATACATAGCTTAACTGCATTCATCAATATTTGACTAGCTTGTCTTATACCCTACTTCCTAACTATATACCGATTTCTAAACTTAAAATTGACTGCGAATCAATATAACCGCCGTAAGCCCAATTCTTCCGGGAAAGTCGATTTTTGTTTTTTTTTTGGCTATTGTTCTAATGCACCTTCATTGGCGGGTGGCTGTGGCAGGTGTTGCGACGAGGGCCCATGTTCCCCTCCCAAGGGGAACTCCGCCCCCATCGCTCCGGCCCCAACTGGCTTCATCAGCGTGTACATGCTGTCACCCCCTGCCGCGCATTATAGCACGCGTCACTTTTTATATTTCAACTATACCGAGATTTCGGTATCAGTTTTGGTATAACTTTAGTACATCACTATTTCGTTTGAATACGTCGGCCAAAGAACTTCTATCCAGCCAAGAATAATAATTGAAAGGTAAGTACGAATAATAAAGGTGGTATCTTTTTTAAAAAAAATATTTCAAATAATAAAAAATAATGCTACCTGTAAAATGATTGGATGGTTTATTTGTTTTTCTGTTAAATAATTCGATAATTTTGGAAACATAAAAAATATCAAAAACATTTTAGGAAATACCGTGTAGTAATAATAACATTTACTTACTAATTATGCCTTTTACAGGCAGCATGTCCTAAATAAAAACTCCCTTTGTGTCGTGCCGAGCACATTAATTGCTATAAAAATTATTTCATTATACATTAAAGAAACATTTCCAAATTTATAAAGTTAATTGGAGTAGATACATAACAGATTCATTGAATGCCATATTTAAATTTTAAATACATAAATAAAACAGAGAAGAAATGACACGAAATATAAAGCGTAATAAAGAAGTGACCCAAAGCGTGTACGAACCAAGGTTAAGCAAGAATGAAGCAAGCGGAACGAAAAGTAAGAAAAATAAAACCTTATTTCTAGATTTTTTAAAACAATACGTACACAAAGATTACCTTGTTAATATGCAGTCTCATGTAGCGGAAAATTAGTAATTTTTTAAAGACTACATGTAAACAAGTTAACACTTTTTAAATATAATTAAATAAGTGCCACAATCAAATACCTGGGATTTTGGAATAAGTGTAGGTAGTTATAATTAATAACCTGTAAATTTCTGAATCGAGTTTTTAAAACAACAATAAAATTTGCATGACATCATACTGGTTTTGCAAATACTATATATATGGGTATCTATAGTAGTTACAGGTACATGAAATTCTAGACAATTCCCGTATTAAGCCATAGCGACATTTAGAGGTTTAAGTTTTATACAAGGGTATTTGACAAGGTTTATACACTCATTTAACTTTAATACAATATGTAGTTAAGCTATGTATTTTAAATTGAAAATGTTTTGGGATTTTGTAGAAAATTACATAAGTTGAAGATTTGAATTCATCATTTTTCTATGTTTATTTAATTTGGTACATATATCTTTATGTAATGAATTTTATGGTAGTCAACGCATTATTAATAACCGATATAAATGACCGATTTGGCAGTTTTTTTTTTTGTATTCGTAATAGTCAGGACAAAATTCGTATGAAAAATATTTTTTAGAAAATCGACCGAAAAAAAACCCGGGCGAAGCCGGTTACGAATAGATAGTAAGGCATAAATTTACACTGTGTATTGTGACGCCACAATCGGGCGACATTCATGGAATATTGAAACGTATATGACACGGTTTAAAAAGAGTAATAAACGCAGCATTAATTTATTAATATATCAAGTAATTATAAACGTAAATTTTACTTTCAGACACATTTTTGATTTTTATGAAGATCTTTATTATTACAAATAAAGTCAAATACCCTATTGAACATATGAAGTTATGACATCAAACCACCAGGGTCGCTAGTGTCACGTGTTGCCATACTCATAATAGTAGGTATTTATCTATAGTATTTAGTATTAGTCAATTGATGTTAAAACGAGGCGAGTTGCGATCACAAACGTCGATTGTTTGACGTTTCTCAAAAACTCAAGCAGGTATGAAGGTCTGGTGAAATTAATGAAAAACATAATGACAATATCAAACAATTTCCGCTTTCACATAAACAAACCTTGAAGCTTGTTCAGATACCGACTTTAAGATATACCCTCATATTATATTTTTTACTTGAAATCAATAATAAATAAAAATTAAATACCAGAATTGAATCCATTCCTGATACCAAAAAAACGGTATCCAACCACAACCGGAGCCTCACTAAACCGCCACCTGTGAATTTCCTTCTGTACTCACCTGAATTTGAGGAATCTTGAGGGCTTGGCATTATTGGAGTAGGGGGCCCCGGGGGCCCATTGGACCCAGGCGGGGCCCCGTAGGCCCCCGGTGAGCCCCCACTGTAATTAAGCGGGGCCGAAGCCCCGCCACCGCCGCCCCCACTCGCTCCAGCCCACGCACTTCTGGGACCCATACCCAAAGGGGGCATACCTATATTTTATAAACCGTTTATTTTCGGGGTTTTAGATTATTTAAAAGGATCTCAATTTTTGGACTTCATAATTATTCCTTGGGGCTCTACTTCACACTCCCTGTGACTTCAAACTGTTTACTTTGACATTTTAATATTATTTTTTTAAATTTAAGTTTTGAATGGGGGCAACCAGAAAAATATTATATGTGCAAATGTTCTAAGTAAGAGTGTTTAGAACTGTTTTGGACTGCAGCTTTCTCGTCCCTACTCAATTACGTCTTCTGGAGAAGAAGACTTCTACCGAATTAGTGTGAAGCTTGGTATTATATTTCAAAGTAAATTTAACCAGTGTCTACTTTTGTATTTAGGTGAAGCCTATTGTAAAAAATAAATATTGAGCCCTGCATTTTTTTAAATTGATTTTTAAAAATGTAAGATTGTCTATAATCAATTTGATCAGCACAGGCCATAACATTCTTTAGAAAAAAATAGTGATATTTGAGCCGTCAATGTTTTTATATGGTATTGGGCACCGACCATTATTAGTCCATCAGCCAAAAGATATACGCTCCGTTTCGTAATTCTACGTTCAGTTCTACGTTAAAGATTGTTAAGGATTTTCTGTGAATTGCAGGTCCAAAAAAAATTGTTTTTATTTCAGAATTTCTGAATTTCACGAGCTCTTTAGAAAAACTCTACTCATAACCTGGTTACGTACTCATAAGTACCAAAATAGAAAAACTCTTTTATGGATTTTGCAAACTGAGCCATGCTATATTCCTTCTAAACTAACAAATCACATTTAAATATGTTTAGAACTTACACTTACCTAGCTTATGAGAACTTAAAAGAATTCTTTGGATCTCATTTTTGAACTAGTAAACTTTTTTAGCACCATTTATTTCATTAAACCTTTTTGGTACCGAACATTAGATGGCTTACATTTCGTGCTAGTTTTGGACAGCTATGTAGAATGAGGCATATACAAGGTGGAAAGAAAAGGCGATCTGAATAAAGGAGTCAAGACAACATTTTAACTAACAAATTGTAACAATATGGTTGCCCCTTACCGGGAATCGAACCCGGGACTTTTAACATGGCAGCCACACTCTCTAGCACTGAGCCATTCAGCCCTCACTAAATAACATAGTATTCTAAATTAAAAAAGGATCATAAAAGATAAAACACGGTAACCTACATCATTTAACTAATGACTTGTTTAAAATGAGAACCAGGACCACATGGTTAAATGTTTTACTGTGTTAGATCCGGAGATATCGTAGGCCATCTAATAGTCCCGTCCCGTTCGTAACCATCCATCATTGATCAAATAAATTATCTTGTAACTACTATCAAATAAATTAACTATTACTTTTATGGGCAACAGTACACCGTCTTATGATACAATAATACATTAATTTCTGTACTTCTTGCACCTAGTCTAATTTTACAAATGACTCTTTCGGTCAAAAACTTAAAAAACAGCTGTTCATTTTTCAAATATTTTATTAAATTCCTTGTTTAAACACTCGATTTATCTAAAAAATCTCCTATTGCAGTTTTACTAATTTAAGAAATTGAAGAAATATTTCCTTTCCGTGAAATTTGCTATCAATATTTAAGGTATTCTCGCTTCGATTACCGCCTTTTCTTTCCGATATGCGTGCGTTGACATATATATACTTGATATATGTTTACGCACGCATATTCGATAACTCCAATATGACCATACATATTAACATTCCAAGCAAATTAAAAAGACAAAATAGTAAAATTATATAGTAATATTATAAAAGCGAAAGTGAGTGTGAAGAGACGGAGAACGACACAAGCTACTTTTTATTCCGAAAATTTCAAAGTTAGGCATAGGTCGTTTTTGGCTAATTTTCATACAATAAACAACGAGTTGCCATAGAATTCCCACGTTGATAGCCAAATTTAGCGCGAGCGAAGCTACGGGTAAAAACTAGTACGAAATAAAAGTATTTACATGACACCAACTAATTCAACTTGTCAAAAATTAGCACTTCGAAAAATTATTTATTGAGTATTATGTATGGGTGTTAGTTAGTAATTATTTTACGCATGGAACACCTGGCGACTGGTAAAATTTAATATCAGAATCAGAATTCTACAATAAACTTGCAGTATCAAATTCTGTTATTTCATCCTAGGGACTAAACTATATAAACTTGTATTCTTTAAATGATTCATCTTTTATACAAATTTGGGAAATGGTAATATAACAATAATTATAATAAGTTAAATTTTAGTCTCTTTCCAGCTCTTAACGGTATAAGCATTGTAAAGCTGTGACAAGGCTAATAGTAGCTGTTTTTATAGTAATTTTTATTATTATAGTCTACAGAATTCCCTTTTCTGCGTTTTTTCTTATTACGGAGTAGAAGGGCAGTATATGGTCTCTTGATGATCAAGACCAATTAACTAAAACCCTGGTAACACATACCTGGTGCTTGCGGTGGAGGGCCGCGCATGCCGGTCGCGTAGGCCCCAGGGCTCATAGGCCCCATGCCCGGCCGTGGTGGGGTCATGCGCGGCCCACCCAATAACCCTCCCGCTCCTGCCCCACCGCCGCGCTCCATAGAGTTGCCCATAATTCCTTGGCCTGTCCAACAAATAATTTATATTACCTCTTTAATATGATTAATCACCACTCACCACTCACCACTCTCAATTCTTTTCTTTTTATAACACTCCGATGGCAAACAAGCATTCGGCCCGACTAACCTTACGCTAGGGGTATTACAAGTAACTCGAGATTTTTACCATATCCAAATCTAAACACAGGGAGTGTTTAATAACCCCATAATGCCCCTAGGGAACTATCTTAACAGGGTGTTTATCAATAGAGTTCCTAAAAAACAAACTTATTGCAAATATCTGTAACTGACTTTGTTCACTAAATTATTTTTGTTGAAACCATTTCAATATACTTTGTTATCATGTTTTTTTAATATATTTTAAGCATGTGGTTTTAAAGTTAGAGGAGGGACACAAATCCTTTAAATTTCGCAGCCAATAACTCACGAAATATATATAAATAAAAAAGAAACATATCATAGAAAAATTACTTAAAAACTCCAAATGTATTTTCAAAAACCTATGCTAAAAGATCACAGTTCACCTTCCGGGCTTAGGTCAAAGTCTTTTGATTATATCTATATGTTTTAAGAGTTTAGTTAATATGTTAATATCTTTATCCAATTCCCAATTACTTCTTCGGGTCAGACATCATGCATGCGGAATTCTCCGGATCCGCTATAAAAGGCTCCGTGCATAAGACGGTATCCTATCCGTCGCTCAAGCAAACATTTCAATTTTACCTGCATCAGCAACATAGAAGCCGGATTAATTAGATATTGAATTTTACCCAGAAGCAACCGTATCACGCGCGTATCGTATCGTACGACCGGTCCGCTGTTTATCGGCAAGAGTGGGTGGAGCCTTAATGTAGTTGTATGCAACTGACAACGTGACTCCGTATTCCAGGGGCTTCCGGAAAAAAAACCGCCAGTGTGGATGGCATAGTCACAGCTAGTGAAATCCGCACATGTATTTAAAAATAAAAAATAGAAAGTAATGGTTAGTTTGACAGTCTATTTTTATCATTTTGTTTTTTATAAGCGGCCACATGTAGCTTAACACAAAGTCTTGACTAAAAATAATGTTTCAATTTAAATAAAAAGTATCACGGCTACTATTTGACGCAAGTGCTGGCGGCCGAATTTGTTGAAGTCTTTTGGGATCCAAACTGGCTGCATGTAGTCAGTATCAGGCCAAAATCGTTATTTTTACGGAGGATTCCCGATGCAAGAAGTGCCAACCTTATTGTTTATCTAGAACTGGCAACAGAGGTATATATTCTGTATCTAGGCTTTTATGTTAATACCTTACCTTATGTTAATTCCTCTAGTGGTGATTGAAGACTTATGGGATATATAGGAACCCACCATAGTTTAGGTACCCTGTATTAGCAATGTTGCAACAATGGGCTCACCACCTGCCACACATGACTAAAGTAGTTGATAAAAAGTGGCTATCCCTCACATTATGATATGGGTGTGTATATCCGGGAGCTAGTTACCCAATACTGATCCCCAGCAATGTACTATACATACATCTAATTAGCAATATATACCTGGTGGTCCATTAAAGTCATTGCCCATTCCCATTCTTACAGCTGATCGTGGTCCTCCTGAGTACCATGGTCCAATAAAGGGTTGTCCTGTTGCCATCAGCTGTGGTTGTGGTCCGTGGGGCGAGGGTTGTGATCCTGGATGTGGCGCAGGGGGAGACGGCCGAAGTGGGGAGTTGGGGAAGAAACCTGGCGGCATTCCACCGCCGCCCATACCTGAAATTATTGCAATACACAATATAATTTCCATTACAAATCTGTGGTTGTATACAAAAAAAAAATATTAGTGAAACAAGATTTTACAACCTCAAATCTTGAAAAGATTCTAAAGTGTGGTGCTATTTCCTTTTATAATTTTTATAAATAATAAAGTGTATTTTGAACAGTAAAACAATCATATTTTGTTTTTCATACCTAATGAAAGTGTGTACTATAGAAAAACAAAACATAACATTTATTATGAAAAGCAACATTACATTTACAATGAAAGTAAAAAAGTACACTTTGTCATTTTATTTTTCACAAAAGTGACCCATCTATATTTGGTCTGTTTTTGTTGTTTGTGCAAGAAACAAGAATAAGAATGTTAGATATTATAGTGTACTTTCTTGTCCAATCTAACATTATCTGTAACAAGTTTCATAGCGACTAACAATGATTAGGCAGAGGAGTTCTTGGTTTTAAGAAGGACTTCTTTCTTGAAGAAGTAGAAGTAGTGGTGATGCCTTAAAATTAACAAAAACTTCACTTATTTCAAAATTCACTGGCATTTCATAAATGAATATGCATTTTGCCACAATGATAGCAAAATATGATAAAACAAATTTCAACACTTTGAGTACAGTACACACATTACAATATGTATGTATAGAAACTTATAAAAACAATATAAAAACCACAAGAAATATAAATTATTGACTAATCAAAAACCTTCAAATTCAATCAAAAAATTTCAATATTTAAAAACCAAAAAACATTAATAAGATACAGTTGATAATAAAAAAAAAAAGATTTTTGGTCTACTCTTTTAATGGAGCCTTTTAAACTGTGACAGATAAAAGAATTTAGTTCTTCCTCGTCAATATGTTATTAAGCTATGAAAATAACTGACAAAAACTATTTGTGCAGTATCAACGTCAGTCAACAGTCTTGAGTTTCTTGACTGCATACACATACACAACACAGCTAAGTCTTTTGGGTAAATTATGAGATATGAAGACTGAATTTTGGAGTGTTGTACCAAATAGGGACCATCCATTTAATATTACACATGCTCAGGAGGGAGGAAGGGGGTCATGCAAAGTGTGACAAAGGGAAATTTGTTACACTAAAATTGGGAAAGGGATGACAAGGGGGGAGCAGGGGTCTAAAACTACAGAAGTTTGCGTGACATATTAAATGGATAGCCCATTAGACCGTAGTGTCAATAAGTTCTAATTGCGCCCCATAGTTATTAAAATTAATCTCGATTTGAGTAACACCAGGCAAAGTAAATTATACCAATTGAGTTATTTTGTGATCTTTTAAACAAAATTACAATTTGAGATAATGGGTTATTCCGTTTGTCATGTTATAATTTATTTGTTACCAAAATAAAAAAAAATGTTTCTGGAAAGAACAAACCTCACATATTTTAACTTCAAAAATTAAAAAAAAAACTTTGTACATTCTTACAACAATGAAATTAACGTAAACAAAATCAGGTAAAAAGTTTTTCAGATAGCAACACAGTCTCTGTGCAAGTCTGAAGTGTATTCAAGAATATTGTAAAAGCACCTGACCATTATGCCCCTTGGTAGTAAATGAAAATAACCCTTGGCTGCAACATTACAATTACAAATATGGTTTTGAAACCCTCCAGGTAATTCTAAATGATATATTCTGTGACATAGTTATGGGTAATTTTTACTTTTATCATTGTAAAATTAACTGTCAACTTGTTAACAGGAAATGGAAGTGATTAGGAACATAGCCTAGAATACTATTTCATAGCTATCTATATATTAATAGTTTGAAGTGTTTTGTTTTTGTAACTTTTATCACAGACATAAGTGAGGGTGTTTGTCATTAAGCTACATTCTTGTGAAGTTATATATGAGAATTCAATGTTTTTCTACATACCATCATTCCATCTAAGTCATGTTTACCAAAAAATAATGTGCTCTATGTGCAATGCAATAAGGTGGCACTGAAGTATGCATTTAATAGATTGGCTGCACATGCTCGGGTGGATGAGCAGTAGACGCACTGGCAATATAGTGAATGGCCTTGTTTACATTTGGTGAATAGAATAATTTCATCAAATAGTGGCAAAAATTTGTTAGTTTCCATTTAGGGATAATCTCTACTTCTACTAAACAGATTTTTAACATTATTTACTAAAGCTTCACTATTCCTAAATAACATAAGCTACACTTTGTTTTGATTAAAGTTTAAAGTTTTTAGTTATATCAATATTTCTAAATGAAGTCTAAAGAAAAAGGTACAATATACTTTCAAGTTGCAATAAAGCAACATGGTTAACTGATTTTCAAAACCATTTGGAACCCAAAGAGTGTTCTGTGTTGTGTTATTTCTAAAAATTAATAAAAAGAAGTTGAAAAAGTAGTTTTGAAACACCTACATACAAGTAATTATAAAATTGTTAAGTTATATTATTTACGCTGTCATAGATACAGTTGATTAACCCTTTGTTAGTTAAACTAACTGTTGTAAAAATTAACCTTGTTACAAACATTTACAAATACTACTTCAAAGCTACCTATATACCTATATATTATTTATTTGTATAGAATTGGTCATGTTAAAAAAATAAGCCATCCTTTTTCAATTTTACTTTTCCAATGTGCTGACATACATTTTAGCAGGATGTGAAGTAACATAAACATACTATACTAACCTATATCAAAAATTAATGTAGAAAAAGCAATAGACTGTCATATATGTAAACATATATTCTATACCACAGGTTTATGTACAACTATAACCGCAACTTTATCTCCTCAGAGAACATTATTTACACTGTAAGATAAGAGCTACACTACTGCATACAACAGACTTTTGAGGGCACCATTTCAATGTATATAATACATATAGTATAAGAAATGTCGGCCGTACCATCATTTGGAGGCGCCGGACCGGCATTGTGTCCAATTCCATTGACTCCATAGCCTGAATTAACAAATCCGTAGTCGTGGAAAGCTTTAGCTTCAGATGAATGTTCACAAGTGTCTCGCCTCTCTGGTGCCGCGCAATACAGGTCCCAAAAAACACACCACCAAGAATGCAGGAACCCAGGCGGTTCCCCAAGCGTTATGTTCTTCTCCCATCGTATTTCTGATAAAAACGTTTGTGCTGCTTTTTGAGCACCAACGTGTAAAAGGTATTCGTACACATATAGGGCCAACTTTTCACGAGCTTGAGCGTCCGAAGGCACCGTAGAGCCTTTGCCCTTGGCATACATATCGACTAAAAGCCGATGTTTATGTTGAAATTGCTTATTATTTACATTAACGCTCTATATCAATAAATTCTACTTCACAAAATGTCATTGATCGATGGCGACATTTGGCGTCTGTGGCAGAGACAACATTTATTATTTTTAAAAAAGTTAACTGTCAAAGAGATTGGTTTATGACTGAACATAGACAAAAGACGTGTTCCTTCTGAAGTCTGTTGCTCTCTAATATTAATAATATAATAATACCATTAAAGCTGTATTGATACCGTCATCGGCATTGATAGTATTTAAATAAAAAACTTAAGGCTGCGGTATATGCTAGAGCGCGAAAATATGCCGTTTTTGTGAAAATTTTGTGGCTAAACTATTGCATCTAAAGAATTGAAAAAAGATATGTTATAAAACTGGATTTTGTCTAGTGAATTACCTTACTGAATGATTTTCATTTATTGTATTTAATGCAATAAAAAATCTGGAAGTGACCATTGTTTCAACACTTGTGCAAATTTTTAAAGCGTGTTTTGCATTTGTTTGTTATGAAAGTTGTTTAAATAATTAGAATAGCTTATTATCTAGTGCCTGCACTCTAAGTTGTAGCAAAAAGTCAATAAATGTGACTATTATTTATTTTATTTTTTATTTTCTTTATTGGGGACAACAAACAGTATTCACAATTATTCTTAATAACTAGTATCAAAAATATAACAGATTAATCATTATGAAACCCACAACGTTATCCACAGATTTGTTTCAATGTGTTACTCGATACAATTATCAATAATACTAATTTAAAATTAAGTACGTACAAGAAGGAAATACATATTTTTATATTGTATATATATCGCAAATCAAGAATGATAGGTATTTATAACATCAGCAACTAGTCTTTTGAACTTGTTAACTGAAGCAGTAAAGATGTCTAAGTCAGGAAAGACTTCATTAAATGTGTTTGCGAGGCGTCGAAGGGGCGCGTATTACTTACGTTTATAGATGCACTCACCAAGTTTCAAAGGTTGCGGTGGTTGCGATTCAAAATATGGAATTGTTGAATAAATAAAGCGAACGAAAAAAAAGTATGTACTTCACCATCACTCCTGCTTGTTAAAAACTAGCACTACAAAAACCCATTTATTGAAATGGGCAAAGAGATGTTAGTTTTGTATGTTTAAACAGAAGTTTTAACTCCAAAAAGCTTCTTAAACGGTTAATCGCAAACTGATAAAAATACTGTTACAAAGTATTAAGACCGACCTAACGAATGTAACGAACTTGCACTACTTGCTTTTTTAAATGAGGGGTGTAAAAGCAAAGACGCCTTGCCTTGATTCACGATCAACTTTTTTTAAACTGAGACCCGGATTAATAATTAATCGTTGCTAAGTAATTCCTATGAAAGTCTTACTTGGTAAATTCTATACAATACTTACTATTGCTATTCGTCATATTTAACGGATTTTCAAAATTAAAAAGCCATTATGATAGCCATTGAAGAAATTTAATTTTGATGGTTATCAAAAATAACTTTTGGGTTTTTTTTACCCTAAAATTCTATACTGTTTTTCTTGTAAATCCATTGTAAACAGTGGTTTCGTTTATCGACGACGCTTTTTGTTCTTTATGGCATTTGATGCACGCAGGTAAAGGTTACAAGCCATATTGTAATCTTTACCTGCGTGCATCAAATGCCATTAAGAACAAATCCGGTCGAGTACGAGTTTTAACTTGCTAATTTTTGAATAGAATTATTTTCCATCCCCTCGCAGCTCTCCCAGTTGCCTATGGTACTTTTTCAAAAGTTTGTTAGCCGTAAGCAGCTAGGAAAAATTAATTCATGGATATTTGAGCATTTGAATCCATGTTCTATTATTATTGCTTAGTCTATCCTACGTAAAGGAAATTCGCTACTCAGGCTCAGCTAAGACTAAGAACTTGCTTAGCAATGTGTGTGTGTCTAAGAAGAGTTTATACTTTGTCTAAGCAACTACTAATATAACGGGCCTCAGTTATGTTCGTTGTTGCACTTAATTACATTACGCTTACTAAGTCTCAGTCTTAGAATGTTACTTTGTCTAAGCCAAAGATGAATCCGTGCTTGAGTTTATATTTCTTCGTATCTAAGGGATCTTATCCAAAATCCGAAATGGACTCCAGGAGGGGAACTAATCACCGATGACGTCGACGTATCTTAGAGAAGTAGCCACGTCAGAAAGCGAAGCCCTCCAACTTGATGGACCAATATCATTAGGAGCTCGGCCGGTAGTTACTAGATACGGATGTCGGAGAAGGAGGCTAATGTTCAGCAATGGACAAAAATAAGCTGAAATAATGATAAAGTCAAAGTCAAAGTCAAAATGGTTTATTCAAATAAGGATTTTACAATCAATTTTGAATCGTCAAAGTTACAAAATATTATTTTTTGAACCCTCCCACCTTCCCGCCGGTTCACAATGTTGTTGATTTCTACCGAGAAGAATCCGGCAAGAAACTCGATAGTTACTCTTTTAAGAACACTATCAATAATACAAATAAACTAAAATACAATTAATGTTTTAAATAAAAAAATTTTAGTCGTACAATTTTATGTTATTTCCATTTTAATTTGGTTTACCTATGCATCCTGTAATTGAGCATCATCAGTCCCAAGGATTTTTATCACTTACATAGTCTGAAATATTGTAGTATGCCTATGATGATTTGTAAATGAATTAGTAAACGTTGTGTTTTGTGTAGTAATAGAATTTGTGTTTATCTGATAAATTGTATTCGTGTGGATGGTAGTACTATGTATAATGAAAAGTTAAGGGTACGAAAGTAAAAAATATTAATCATGGCGGTATCTTTTTATGTTACGAATTAATAATATTTATTTATTTTTATTAATATTCTTTATTGAACACCGAAAGTGTACAAAAGGTGGACTTCATGCTAACAGCACTCAACCTACAAATGTTCAAGAAAAAGTGTCGGTAGGTGCAGAGAAAAGAGATATCTACATATATTCCTATGTATTATTTACATTATATACTTAACTACATAAAATCATACATACATACAAACAAACATACACATACATAAACATACCTATACATATTATACATATATCTATACGAATACATACATAAATTTTAGTGTAACAGGATAATAATAAATATTGTACGAAATGTCAGGCGAATCAGGGAAACGATTTGGAAAGAACAAGTGTAATATAACAAGTTTTGTAAATTGAATAGATAATTAAGAAATTTACCCGGAATTAAATATTTGCAAACATTTTGTAAAAAATTAACGGTGTCCCTCATGCAAAGTGGAAACGAATGCTATTATTTTTAAATTTTAAACACTCACAATAATTAAATGCTTAACTTCTATAAAGGACAGCTCGGCAGTAACACTTAACTGAGGGGTTTACTATATCGTTTGTTTCTGAAACTTTAACAATCAAATCAAAGAGCCAACATGTATTGCATTGCAATCACTCGACTAAACCTAGTGACTAGTGACACTGAAAATAACTTGATGGCTACGTAGACCCGGTGCCTGTCGCTACTGTCTCGTAAGTTCACAGTATTTTAATTTTTTGCATTTGTCACTTAGTTCATTTACTATATAATTAGCGACTTTGATATTTCACCACTGATTCCAAATACTTTGTTGCACTATACACATATTTTATTTTAGTAAAGGTCGATTGTTTATTATATATTTACCTAAACTAAGATTATTTCATTTAATATTTCTATCTATTTTGATCAACAACATAAAAAGAGGGCAATGTTGGAGTGGTTGTAGGTAACTGCAACCTTTGCATAGTAGCTCGCTTGCCCAAATTAGATGCTAAAAAGTCAAGTCGTAAAGGAGACGTATGTTAATACTTAATCATGATTCCTAATACCATTTTGATTTCAAAAATGCTTTTACTAATGATTTATACATAAAGTAGTTAGCGCTCAAGGTATATAAGGAAAAATTGCAATTTTTATACTTTACATGATCGAAATTTTTTTAAGTGTACAAGTGTCCAAAAATTGTAAAAAAAGTTAAAATTCTTGGAAGCGATGTTCGTACAAATAAATATTTTTAATTTACATCCGTTACTGTTTTTATATCTATATACATATAAAGAAAGTCGTGTTAGTTACACTATTTATAACTCAAGAACGGCTGAACCGATTTGGCTGAAAATTGGTGGTGAGGTAGCTTAGAACCAGGAAACGGACATAGGATACTTTTTATCCCATTCGGTCAAGTGCGAGCAAGAGTTAACTGATTGTAATGAAATTTTGGTAAGTTGTTATGCACACGCCGGGGAATGTTTCTGAGAAAGAAAAAATGGGTCAAGTGCAAGTCGGACTCGTGCAATAAGGGTACACCGATTTTAATGAAATTTTTCTTTTTTGGAAGGTTTCTGAGAAAGAAAAAAGGGTCAAGTGCGAGTCAGACAGGGTCAAGTGCGAGTCTGTCAGGATTAAGTACGAGTCGGACTTGCGCAATAAGGGTAAACTAATTGTAATGATATTTTGGTAAGTTGTTATGCACACGCCGGGAAACGTTTCTGAGGTAGAAAAAAGGGTCAAGTGCGAGTCGGACAGGGTCAAGTGCGAGTCTGACAGGATCAAGTGCGAGTCGGACTCGTGCAATAAGGGGAAGTGAATTCTGAATTAGTACAACCCTTTCAAAATGGGTTGGTGCGGCAAAAAAAAAGAAACTACGTTCGCCGAGTCAGCTAGTTTATTATTTAAAATAAATTTCCTAAGTTGGTCTATTATTCTATTTAACACAAGTTTCACAATCATTGAAATCATAAGTATACCTTTGTGTCCTCCTCTTGCATAATCTACCACTAATTAGTTCTAATTACATTAGAATAACTGATAAAAATATTTTTTGGCGTCTAGTTATGTAGTTCGTACATTTATTTGAACTGGGAATCCAGTATGATAGGCTTAATGAGTTTTTTAATAAGCTCTGCGGCCGGCTGATGTTCCGATCTTTATCTATTTGGCCCAACAATGACTTTAATAGCACATACGTAAGAGTTTCGTTTATGACGCGGCGTAAAAAAATTGCAAATGTGCACTTACCTTTAAATCCATAGACAGATAATTACTACTTAACTCTACAAATGTCGAAGCTTGTCTATTCCTTTTTCCTTTTTGTGCGGCCGTGTCACCGCGTGGTGTTCCGTCGCATTTTTCAGACAAATTACCAAAATGGCTATCAGACCTGTGTACAGGCCCACAATCGTTAAAAAGAGGACGAAAAGGTTTATTCGTCATCAATCGGATCGCTATGACAAACTCAAGCGTAACTGGCGTAAACCAAGAGGTATTTATGCATCGTGATATTTTGATCTAACCTTAATAGTTATTGTATAAATATTCGGAAGTAAAATGTACCTATTTATTGGACGTAACACATATTGGACAGTTGCACTATTATTATAATTTGATATGTTATAACTTTCAACACATGTTTGTATTGCATTCTCATTTTATTATAGGTTATAATATAAGTCTGGGACTCCGTTACAATTTATGCAAGGGCACTCTGTGTTATTCAATTTCAATATAATAATTACAATTTGTTACCTTGCAATATCATAATTCTATCAAAACCTATTCTAAGTAGCTGTATAATAGCTATTTGGTCATAGTGATAGTAACAATGAAATAAGATTTCTTTAGCCTTTTCGTTGTTCCACATATTGCAAATAAGTTTGCCAGTTAGGTGGGACTTGGCTAGATTTTCCAGCTATTTCATATGTTGTCCTGTGTCCTAGTTTTAGACAAAATGTCCAGTGATGCCAATTTAGTGACTGTGTTGCTAGATTAAGTGACTTTTTGACATAAAAAGTGTCATTTTTTATTGACTAAGCGACTTAAATAATTCCTAATTTGTCATATAGAAGTGTCGTAATTGCCAACTACTAAGAATTGAATTCTACTTGAATCAAATGCACATAAAAATGATTGGAAAGATACATTTTATTGGTAGTATTAATAATTTGACATATTTAACTACACTATACTCTTGTAACTTACTTGTTGAAACAGTCTAGTCATTAATATTAGTGTGATAACAAAGTAGCTGGTGTTGTCTTATAATAGAAAGAAGAATCCTTATAGTCACAGCAGCAGTGTTAGAAGTTGGTGTGAGGATGACAAGTCTGAAATGCTAAGTGATTTTGTAACTCGGCTGGGAATTAAAAACGGCTTCAAGTGTTACTAGGCGTTTCAGTAAATATTTACTTCTCTGCAACACGACATTTTAACCAAAATCTTATTCGATAGAGTAGCACTCCCTGATATAGAAATGATATATGAAAGTCGGTGCCAAATAATAGTTTTCGATAAAAAAAATATTTACTACCTATTTATATATTTTTTTTTTCCGGCCAAATGGTCGAAATAACATTTAAAATTCACTTGCTCGGCATTATAGCAGTTCAGATTTCTTGTAGCTGTCCAAATCATCCTTTACACACTGATAAAATAAAAAAGTGGCTGAAAAAAACACAATTTACACTTAAAACCATGTAATTACACTTTTTGAAATATTGTAAACAGATCAAGACAAAGGAAACACAAACACTTTTTTTTTAATTGCAATGTTACCAGCCTCAAAAACAAACTCCCAAATAACCGATAAGACAATTAGATTACATAAAATAGAAAATAACATAAATACAACTTACGTTTTATTATACAGAGTCTTGTTTACTGCCAGCCTGATATAGAGCTTATGGTAAAAAATGGTGAGCAAAGCCAAGTGAAGCGTGCCATGGCTGGTGAGCACCAGAAAGAACTTGTACTTAGTTAATGTAGTCAGGGCGTCGGACTTGTAAACTAAAAACAGGTGCGTAAAACGAAGCGGAGCACATGAAAGTTAGCGCGCGAAGCCAAGCGGAGCGTACCGCGGGAGTGGCCGGCGAGCGCCAGAAAGAACTTGTACTTATTTAATGTAGTCAGGGTGTCCCATTTGTAAACTTGAAAACGCGCATAAAACAAAGCGGAGCACATTAAAATTAGTGTTTTTTATGACTTTATTTACGAACGGTTATTAACTTTGACAGGTTTTGGATGTAAATATGCCTTATTTTTTTATGTACATCTATAAAAATGCTGAAGTTGTAAATCCAAATTTTAAATTAGTATTTTATATTAACTATTTATTACTTCAGGAAGGTAAAAATATTAATGCTCTCTCCTTCTCATTTCACATCCCTAAAATTGTGCGGTCGCGCATTGAAATAGGTAACCACAAAAATATTAGGAACTCAATCTAGTGTCAGTTTTTGGGAGTACTTTTTTAGGCTGGCAATATTTTCATAAAAAAAAATTTGTTTCCTGTTATTCATTTGTCTGAATTGGTCTAAATATTTTGTTTACGTTCTGTAGTTGTGTATTTGTATGGTGTAAAATATTACGTTAAATAATTTTTTAAGGTATAATTAGCGTTTTGCACCAATTTCTGAATAGCATCTGTGTATAAAGGGATGTTTCCCTGTCCATTACAATTTTTTTCATGTAAGATTGTTGTGTTGCAGAGAAGTAAAAAATTACCGGCGTTTCCATTGCTGTGAGCATGTAGGTATTGGTTGCTACACAATACATAATCTGGTGGAGATGAAAATGCACTGGTGTTGGACTGTTTGGTCACAGTATAAAAAGAGCTTTGTCAGTTTAGCTGATAATTAATAACGAGGCTATATTATAAAAAAAATAGGCTAGTAATAATATTAAGAGGTTTTTTTTTTGCAAAATACATCTAAATTTAACTTTAATAACTTTTTCAGGTATTGACAACAGGGTGCGCAGGCGTTTTAAGGGACAATACTTGATGCCTGGTATTGGATATGGATCGAACAAAAAAACCCGTCATATGCTGCCCAATGGTTTCCGTAAGGTATTTGATATGATATCTTAATTTTATTATTATTCTTCCCATATGATTATGGTCTGTTTCTCAGTTGTTTTGCTACAACTGGTTATTTTTTTCAAAGAATAAAGATGGGTTATTATTATGTCTGTATTCTTGCTATTTAATTTATAGATTTTCACTTTTTTGATTTTGGCAAGAGGGTTTTAGGAAGGGAAAGGAACTATTAAGAAGGTATTAAGAACAATTGAATTTTGTAACTGTATGTATATGAATTTGGAGAGACTGATTTATTTGTTCTGTGGAATTATGAAGTGTTTAAGGTATAGCAGCTGTTGATGATATGATGATAGGTACTATGTTTACTTGACTTTGGTTGCACATATCTCGTCTGCAAATGATATATATTTTGGGACTTTTCATTGTGCTTTTTCTGTAGGTGGGCTGTGTTTGGTATAGCAATATCAAATTTTTGTAATTTGTTTTAATGTCAGGTCTGGTCTATTACAAGGGATTTTTTGTCTGTTAAAATATCTCGGTTCCAGGGGAGCTTACAGTCATTATTTTCTCAAAGATTTTTGGTTGTATATTTGTAGTATGGTGTGTAAGTTTCAATGAGTCTGTGTTTATGTGCGTGTGCTTAGTGAATCTGCTTGGCTAGGTATCGTAAAACCTTCTGTTTCATCCTTTTTACTATTTGGTCTTAGATACTTATCATAAAACTTTTACATTGTCATTTTTCTTCTTAATATTATTCTTCTTATTTTAATGTTCAATACTTTTTTGTTTTTTTGTTCATTAACCTAATAAAGGGGCATTTTTGCAGCAGAATGCTAGTAATACACAAACTAAATTTGTGTATGTAATTGAGAGAACTAAACCCATCATAACTTCCACTGTTTGAGAGCTACTTTAGTATGTTAATTCATAGGATTATGTAAAATATGGTAAACAAAGTTGTGGCATTACCCATAATTATTAAGCAAATGCACCATTAATATATGTGTTTCGGTCAGTCATAATTTCTTAACACAAGTTAATATAATATAATATTAACTTGTGTTAGCATTCTTACGTACTTGATTCAGGTTATTATTAACCTGAATTTAATCCCAATTATTGCAAGGGCACTCTGTGTTATTTATTTCAATATAATAATCACAATTTGTTACCTTGCTATATCATAATTCTATCAAAACCTATTCTAAGTAGCTCATTAATAGCTATCTTGGTCATAGTGATAGTAACAATCAAGCAAATAAGTAAAAATCATAGTAATCTATACATTAGACCTTGGACCGACAAAATGATACGAACTTTTTTGTTATTTGAAGCATTCCATATATTTGTTAACAGCACAAAACTGTGAATTTTTTAATTAGAATTTATGTAATTGAGAGAACTATTATATCAATCGTAATTCTTTTATGGTCTAGAACTACTACAATACTTGACAGGGTTCTGTAAGAAATGGGGGATAAAGTTGTTGTTAGAAAGAAAAATAGGTTAAATAGTAGCACCATGGCAAATTGATAGCATATTACAATTCCAACTACTAAGTTGTGAGGTGCTGTCGCGTATCCAGTTTTGGGTTGAGTGACTGGTATCAGCACAATTGGTCCTGAACAAAATTGTACAGACACCACACATCCCATCATTTTTGTGTCTGATTTGCTGCATTATTGCCCAGAGTCCCCTTGGATTCTCATATCTACCCTTCTTTAGTGCAGTTTTTCCAATAGTACTGACACATACTTACCCTGTTTTAATAAACATGTACCTTTCCCTGTTTCAGGTCCTTGTCCACAACATCCGTGAGCTGGAAATCCTCATGATGCAGAACAGGAAATACTGTGCAGAAATAGCTCATGGAGTATCTTCAAAGAAACGGAAGAGCATAGTCGAAAGGGCACAGCAACTTAGCATCAGGGTAACAAATGCTGCTGCCCGTCTACGCAGCCAAGAAAATGAATAAACTTATTAAGTATATTTTAAAAAGTTTTTTATTTTAATTTCTTTATACCAAACCTTAAATTATTATTTACTAGACTTTGCCAGCGGCTCCGCCCGCCCTAAATTTGGTTATCGGCAAGGGATTCTTCCGGTCTTCTTCTACTCCTTGAAAAGTGATATATGTACTTAAAAAGTTTGTTGTAGCAAGCTATAGTTGCAGCAATGGTTAGTTCGTGAAATTCGGCTATACTTACTACCGCGGGAACTTGAATTTTCGAGGATAAAAAGAAGCCTTTGTCCTCCATATCTTCAACTATCTCTGTGCAAAAATTTAACTCAATTGGATGAGAATATAACAAACTTTATAGTTATTCCCGCGGCAATGAAAAATAGACTATGTCTTTCCTTGAGACTCAAATTATCTCCATACCAATCTTCATCTAAATTGGTTCAGCGGTTCCTGATCCATTCTGTGGGTGGAGAATGATTGAGTAACAAACAACCAAATTTTCACATTAGAATATTAATTGAATAGCTGGTAATAAATGCATTTTGCTAATTTCTCTGCACACCCTGAATTCGGTTATCGCATGAAACTTCTTAATTTTACTAATAAAGTTCGCTATATCAAGCTATGGTTACACTTATTGTTCTTTCAACTCTGTTATATTATTCCCGTGGGAAGTTTTGAATTTTTCGAGATAAAAAGTAGCCTATATGCAATTCCAGGACCTAACCGAAATGTATGCCAAGTCTTACGCGAAAGTAACTCTGTCTGTTACCTTTTCATACTTAAACCGCTGTAACGTTAAAGATAAAATTTGGCATGGAGATTGAAAACGTCAAGTGTAAGTCGGGTTTTTTTTTATTATTAAAGAGTTGCCGTTGAAATCATATTCGAAAAGATGTAAAACTGAAGGTGATATAGCATTTGGAATGTGACTGAATCAAATTACGACATTTGTCTTAATTTCGCTTATAGTCTGGTCAACATGTACCTTTTTTGGGTGAAATTTTTGTATAGTCTCCGAAAATTACGATCAAGGTGTCATTCGATTCGGAATATTATGTAGAAAGTTTAAGAAAAAGTTCCAAAAGGGGCCGATGAAAATTGCAAAAGTTATAAACAATTTAAAAAAAATTAAAATAGGGGTTTGGTTTTTTTTGAATATCTCGAAAAATATCAAAGATATTTGAAATCTGAAAAGAGGAGGAAATTTCCTAAAAAAAAGTCCTATCTCCCGGAACTGTATCTTTGATATTTATAATTTTTACGGAGCCCTGAAAATAGCGCTAAAAGCGGGTAGTCTGGCTTCCGCTCGCGATATGTCACTCGGACACGGTAACAATAACAATCATTTTAACATATTAAATATGAATATTAAGGAATAAAAAATTTTTAGTACTATTGGGATATATAAATGAACAATAATCCGTAGGCGAAAAATTTTTATCCCCATTTTTCCATTAGTTATGCATTAGTTAATTAACTACTTTTTCTGAATAGAATGTTAACAGAAAAAACCTGATTATTATTAAACTACAACCCTAGGATTTTTTTCACTTCGTGGAGTTATTCTTAAAAGGCATTAAAATAGATCCCCGTTGGAAAAATTTAAAAATGTTAATTTTCCACTTTTTATTAACAATCGAAAACATTAAAAAATTAAAAACTGCATAAAAGTTATTAAAAAAAATTTGTTTTTCAAATATTTCAAATTTAATGATTTCTAACGGTTAAAAGTTACATGAAAATATTTTTTTTTAATTTTTTACCGCGATTGTTTAAATAATTGTTATAAACAAATGCATTGTTTATAAGATAATCAACAAATTTTTTTCCTAATCTACTTGACGGTATAAATTATGATTTTTAAGAAAAATATTATTCCTTAAAAAAATTTATTTATTGCTATAAAATGCATTTCTTAATTAACAATCGTTTTTACCACTAAATATAAACATTAAGGAACCATTTTTTCTCTAAAAATCATAAATTCTATTGTTCTTAAATATTCTGGAAAAAATTTTTTTTTTTTTTTAATTTTTTATTTGTTTATTTAATAAACAATTTGTTATAAACAAATGGATTTTCTTACTTTATTTTTTTTTAATTCGTAATTTAATTATAAAAACAGCTATGTATTATTTTTTATGAAAAAAATTTTTATCTATTTTTTATATAACTTAATATTTTTATGTCCTAAAATTTGCCTTTTTATCTCGCTCTTTTTCTTTTATAATTGGTATAACTTTTATACTATTATATATACGACAATTATACTTCGTTTTTATTCACTATAAATTAATGAAGAAAAAATTTTGTCAAAAAGGAACTATAAAAATACTGTAATAATTATATTGAATAAATTTTGAAATAATATAAACTATGTTTTTTATTCCTGCCATATGATACGACCAAATTGATTTAATTTCTAACAAAAAGTTCATTTTAATTGCCAAAAAAGAAAATAATAAAAAGATCTTACAAAATTTTAGGATATTTATGAACATTTAACCACGTTTTGGAATAGAAAAACATGAAAAAAAATTTTTTCGGTTTATTTTTTATAAACAATTGTCAATAATTAACATAAATAATAGAGCTAGAGCTGAAGTTAAAAGCTTAAATTGTTCATTAATTTATAGTGAATAAATACGACTTGAAGTATAATTGTCGTATATATAATAGTTTAAAAGTTATACCAATTATAAAAGAAAAAGAGCGAGATAAAAAGGCAAATTTTAGGACATAAAAATATTAAAAGTTATATAAAAAATAGATAAAAAAAAATTTCATAAAAAACATAGCTGTTTTTATAATTAAATTACGAATTAAAAAAAAAATAAAGTTAGAAAATCCATTTGTTTATAACAAATTGTTTATTAAATAAACAAATAAAAAATTAAAAAAAAAAATTTTTTTCCAGAATATTTAAGAACAATAGAATTTATGATTTTTAGAGAAAAAATGGTTCCTTAATGTTTATATTTAGTGGTAAAAACGATTGTTAATTAAGAAATGCATTTTATAGCAATAAATAAATTTTTTTAAGGAATAATATTTTTCTTAAAAATAATAATTTATATCGTCAAGTAGATTAGGAAAAAAATTTTTGATTATCTTATAAACAATGCATTTGTTTATAACAATTATTTAAACAATCGCGGTAAAAAATTAAAAAAAAATATTTTCATGTAACTTTTAACCGTTAGAAATCATAAAATTTGAAATATTTGAAAAACAAAATTTTTTTAATAACTTTTATGCAGTTTTTAATTTTTTAATGTTTTCGATTGTTAATAAAAAAGTGGAAAATTAACATTTTCAAATTTTTCCAACGGGGATCTATTTTAATGCCTTTTAAGAATAACTCCACGAAGTGAAAAAAATCCTAGGGTTGTAGTTTAATAATAATCAGGTTTTTTCTGTTAACATTCTATTCAGAAAAAGTAGTTAATTAACTAATGCATAACTAATGGAAAAATGGGGATAAAAAATTTTCGCCTACGGATTATTGTTCATTTATATAGCCCAATAGTACTAAAAATTTTTTATTCCTTAATATTCATATTTAATATGTTAAAATGATTGTTATTGTTACCGTGTCCGAGTGACAAATCGCGAGCGGAAGCCAGACTACCCGCTTTTAGCGCTATTTTCAGGGCTCCGTAAAAATTATAAATATTAAAGATACAGTTCCGGGATATAGGACTTTTTTTTAGGAAATTTCCTCCTCTTTTCAGATTTCAAATATCTTTGATAGTTTTCGAGATATTCAAAAAAAACCAAACCCCTATTTTTTTTTTTTTTAAATTGTTTATAACTTTTGCAATTTTCATCGGCCCCTTTTGGAACTTTTTCTTAAACTTTCTACATAATATTCCGAATCGAATGACACCTTGATCGTAATTTTCGGAGACTATACAAAAATTTCACCCAAAAAGGTACATGTTGACCAGACTATTAGTTTTTGTTTGTGATTTGCTTTATTTAGTTTTTGCGTGCTGGTACGATATCTATACCTCTTTTAATATATACACTATCATTGCCAATTATGTAATTTAAGGTGGGTGAAACCGCGGGCCAATTTGGTATGGAGATAGTTGAATCTCAGGCTACTTGAAAACGTCAAGTGTGAGTCGGTTTTTTTTTCTGTAATTGAGAAGTTGTTGAAATCCTACACCGATAACCGAATTCGGGGCGGGTGAAAATTAATTTCGGAATTATAGCCATTTCTAATTTGACATCTGTCATCCGAAACAAAGATCTAGATGAGCTCTATCCATTCTGTAAGGTTAGTACTAGTATAAGAGCTATAGTTACGGAGATATATCCCTTTCTAATTTGACAGCTGTCATTCGCAATAATATTTGAATAAAACATTAAAAAAATTTAAACGTGGGACTAAAAACAGGTTTTTAGATTTTTAAAACACGTGGTTTAGAGTTAGAGGAGAGGAGGGTGGGGGGATCTACTGGGCAGTCTTCAAACTCGAAAATGAACGACGAAGGCCCTATACCACCTTCTATACCTTAGTGCGGTAAGACCATGCCGGATATCTCCATAACACAGCGGGAGATCCGGCGGGCGTTGCTTTCTCTAGACGTTCATAAGTCGAGTGGGCCAGACGGGATACCAGCAGTGGTGCTTAAGCAGTGTGCTTCTTAATTATGTTCTGTACTCATGCGCTTTCTAGGCAATTTCTGTCTTCATGGAAGACTGCAAATGTGCACCCGGTGCCCAAAAAGGGCGATAGATCAGATTTACGAATTACAAGCTAATCGCTATCACCTCTGTCCAAGATAATGGAGGGTGTGATCAACACACAGCTTCTAAGATACTTAGAAAAACACGACCTAGTCAGCGACCGTCAATATAGCTTTCGCCACGGTCGCTCGACTGGTGACCTCCTAGTGTGTTTCACAAACCGATGGGCACTAGCCTGTAGCCTAGGCATAGCGAAGGCGTTCGATCGGGTCTGGCACCGGGGTCTTCTATCGAAGTTGCCATCTTATGGAGTGCCCGACGGTTTGTGCAAATGGGTGGGTAGCTTTTTGTCCGGCAGTAGTTGCTCAGATATCATGGACATGAGCGTGGAGAACTTGTGTCTCAAATCGAGACCACTCTGTCCATGGTCTCTGACTGGGGACGGGGAAACTTGGTCCGATTTAACCCTACAAAAATGCAAGTCTGCGCGTTCACCGTTAAGATTTTGTGATCACAATTCCAGAACACAGAGGCGTCTCCATCTCCAAGAGCATTGGGATCATTGGTGTTAAAATCTCCAGCGTTGTTCAGTTCCGAAATCATTTGCAAGACAAGGTTAAGCTGGCGTCCAAAAAACTTGGTGTACTCAACCAAACGAAGCGGTACTTCACGTCGGGGTAAAGGTTGCTGCTTTACAAGTCGCAAGTTCGGCCCCATATGAAGTACTGCTGCCATCTCTGGGCGGGTGCACCCGGTTACCAGAATGACCCTTCTGACTCGATCCATAACTCACTTGCCGTATTGAGCGCTTAAGTCTGAGTATAGACTTTACCTCCCTGTGCGTGTTCTACCGCTTGTAGGTGCAATGGGATGCGTTCTGAGGAATAATTCGAAATGATCCCCGCGGCTACTTTCTACCATCGCACCGCTCGCCAATGGCAGCAGAGGCGGATTAAAACTCAAAAGAGCTCTAGGCAAGCAACTCATCGGCGCCCCTCTAGTGGCCATAGTATAAAAATTATAACTAGTATACTAGTAGTAAGTAGTATACAATAATGATGATGACTGTAGTTGGCGTACTACACGATTGTGTAATATATCTCGTAAAGTTTATCCAGCGTTAGCAAAGAAAGCGCCCCAAAACCTATGTTTTTAAGAAACATTAATCTTGTGTTTTCTGTGAATATAAAATGCATAAATTATACCTATAAACCACCCGGAAGAGATTATCTGAGTTTAGAAAATCTAAGCGTACATAGGGACCGGAAGCGGGAACCGACTTTGTTTTATACTATGGTACGCATATTTCACAAATAAAATATTGTAATTTCGCATTAAAAAAACTGAAAATTTATTTTGCATTACTTTGCATAAATCAAAATAATAGATACTATAGACAACTTACTTAACAGCTAACATTGTAGTAGTCTCCACATTTTTTTCCTTTAACCTTTGTCTTTGATGATTTATAACGATATAGATACTAAAATACCACTCCATATCCACACCGTTGACAGGGCAATTGAGGATTTGAATAGTTTCCTCCGCAAAGCTAAGATAGCAACATTTTGTACCTGAATTACCTGCAATAGGAGTGTCTTGGTTTACCACTCTGGGTATAGTTGTCTATAGAAATGAGTACACCAATCAATGAGTACACCAATCAATGTGTACACCAATCAATGAGTACACCAATCAATCAGTTCTGCCTGCGTTCGAAACTTTTTAATTTCAAACTTGTATCCAAAGATGACGTAGGCACGGCTGCTGCTACAATGGACAAAATAATCTGCCATTGTGCTCGTAGCATTAATTTTTTGGGTTAGATCTCGTGTACAGACACTCTTCTCTGATCTGTTGCCTTCAACATACTACTTCTGATCTGCTGTCATACGGCTTAGCAAAATGAACTGTACCAGGAAGATAAGTCGGGGCAAGGGTATCGACGTACGTGGCATCCCAAACTTATGGTCGACCCATCTTCCAATGCACAAGACTCATGCCATCAGGCTTCTTACCATCACCTCTAAATATACCAACAGGCTCTAAAATGGCAGGAGTGTTGATGCTCACTAGAGCTCGACGTATAATGTCATTGAGGCTGCTGTGGCAAAACATTCTGCCTGCGCTTCGAACACATGATAAGCCATGGTGACCGAGGGGATCGATCATGTCGCCAAATTGACAACGATGGGGTATATTAGTAACCGCTCCTACACGTAAGCAAGATGCAAGTCGAAATGTGGAATTATCCATTAGGGTGCCTGTGTTTGCAGATGGAAGTACCTGTAACTAAAGCCTTGACTCCCATATTGAAGCTGCAAGAAGACGAGAACGATCTGCAGAATTGACAGATGTTTCCAAAAGTATTTTCCGGTTCAATTCGCAAAGCGGCCCGTCCCACAATCTTTATGATGTTGAAACAATAGGGAATTCAGTATTTGGACAGGCAAGACTCCATGTGTTTTTAGCTTCATTTAAAAATGAGATCTCGAAATTACTACGAGGAAAAAGAATTTTGTTTATAAGGGGTTGAGTACTGTAAATTGAAGATAAAAAAGCTAGTAGGGCTACTGCGGAAGTTAAACGAATACCCAAGTCACCAAATCTTACAGGTAAGGTTGCCTGTAGCCACGTACGTTCATTGAAATTAATATTTAGAATCTTTGAAATAGTATCTTTAATAACGTTGTCAAAACTGCACAAAATGTCTGAAAATTTCCAAAAATAACATGAACGTAAATAAAATGTAAATTTTGGTACAAATATGCAATGGTGAATAATAAAAAATGCTACATGAGAATTTTTAGCTAAAAGTTTGTCTAGAATAGACTGAAACAAATGATTTTTTTCTTGAACAAAAGATGAAAAGATTCATCAAATATAGGAGAACCTAAAATGCTAAGTGTGGACTTCTCAACAATTTTTGAGCTACTGATAGACGTGCGCCACGGGGTATTCTCTTTATTACTGGTACGGAATTTTTAAGTCGACTTATTTGTTTCCAAAAAGGTTCATTGGTTACTATAGAATTAGATGAAAAAGAAAAAATAAAGGAATAGAATATTAATTTTACAATATTAATGTCTGTTTTATTTCATTTGAGGACCGGTTTGGAATAGCAGCGTTACAGCGCCTGGTTTCCGTGTAGAGTTCTCAGGTTCGAATCCATCTTGAGCTACCTATATTTTGTAATATATCCTAAGAAGAAAAATAATTAAAAAAATCTGTGGGTATTTGTTTTGAAATAATTTATAAAGCAAAAGCAGTTTGGATGCGTGCCCTGGGCGGAGTTTCATTCCAGACCCATGGCACCACTGGAGGACACCACTGGGGGTGCCACGGCAACTTGAATTTGGACCCGTGGCACCCCCAGGTCCTGAAATCCATACAACGGTGTACCAGTGGTATCACGGATTCTATTTACTAATTCCCATGAATCCCCCAACCAAATAGTGATGGGACAGATCAATAGTAACAAAATAAGTTTAATAGTCTAATTTTAATATTTATTCAACACAATTTCTCAAATTATGAAAGTGTCATTATCGATGTCTGCTTGTTTTCGTTTTTAGGTACCTACTGTATTCAATTTGTGAATATTGTGCAATATGTTTTGTAAACGCATCACGGAAACCTAATTTTTTTGATTAATTTGTTTAATTCGAAGTATACCTTCTAAAATATTATTCGTCCTATAACGCTATCCAAACATGCTAAAAATCTCAGCTGAATGTACGCTGAGCCAAAATCATTATATGTAATTGATGACTTTTTCCATTTCCACAGTAATATCATACATACATCGGATACAATATATCAAAATTCAAATGCCTCTGGAATGGTATGGTATCAGATGGAAGAAGTGGTAAAACTGCTGTCAGGCCCACAATTCTTCTTTCAGCCTTTATTTAAGTGTACCTACTCTAAAGACTGCTTTTCGCCATATATTTATTTCGCGTCCAATGATAGTAGCATTCTGGGTGTGTTCTTGGTACACGCACACATACTAAGTGTAACCTTACCTTATCTATGGTTAAAGACCAAGGACATTATGATTTCTTATAGGTTGTACAACGCTACGCAGACGAACTTTCCTCGTAATCTTTTCTTATAATGTCTGTGTTTTTTGTGAAGCGGAATTGTTCCTCCGTTTATCTTGATAAAATTTAGATCCTCGGTTTCCGTTACTATATTCATTGCTACACATTATACTGATATATTATTTTTTAATATTAGAATGCTACGACTCACTTCAATTTGATTGCTGATTACATATTTTAAAATACAATAGAGATACGTGTAGGTACGTCGACTGTTGCTTTTGATTAGAATCTTCAGCTTTAACATATACCCTACATTCAAAAGCACAGCACTAAATGTCCTGGGGGTGCCACAAGTCCAAATTCAAGTTCCAGTGGCACCCCCAGGGGTGTCTTGGGTCCAGAATGCGCAGTTTTATGGCGCTGCGCCCTGGCTGCTAGCTTGATAAAGTTGAAATTCAGTAGGTGCACGTTTACATTTATATTTGTGAATCAAATATGAACGTGTAATGTATGAAAGTGCTTGTCAAGGTCTCACTCAAATATTCTTTTTTTTTTATTTAAAAATAGATAAATTGATCTTCCCCCTCTAATCTCCAAAATGTAAAGTGTGTAACAAGTCTATGACAAAAACATGGAAAGTAAGTAAAATTGTATTTATTTTGTTGCACGACATTTAGTGTTTTTGTGGTGGTACGGAACCCTTACTGCTTGATTCCGACTCGCTCCTGACCGTTGTTTTTGTTATAACATATTCTTCGATCAGTTGAAATATCATACAGAGTGCGTGTTTTAAAATCAGTCTGTTATAGCGTGACTGACGGTAATAACTTAATGCCGTATTGTAGTACCTACTGCCTGATTGTCGAACTGTCGACTCGACCCGAACTAGCCCGAACCGAATGAGGATAGCTAAATGTCATAAAGAGCAAGGATACTTTCTGAAAAGTCCCTTGAAGTTTGTGTTAAATAAAGTAAATATTAAATAAGTCCGTTTTGACCAATCTACATAATGATAACTGCCTACTTTGGTCCACTGCTAGATCTGGTCTGTTCATTGGGCTGAAATGCACGCTGCGCCTTTCGGTTACACGGTCACCACTCTTGTTTCGGTGGACATCCAGAAGAGAACTAATCACTGACTGAAAGCTTGCAGAGCCAGCAAGCTAAAGTGGCAGTGAGCTTGTGGTAAGTCTGTCAAAGGACTTAAAAATTTTGGAACTGAAATTCACTAGAACGCCATTTTGCCGCTGCTTGGTCAAAAAGTTTGTTGCACTATAGATCTGTGTGCTTTTAAAACCGTTGTAAGTATATTTTTTAGTAACTGTAACTACTCGTTAATTCATTCCTTACAGAGTTTTGTTACCTAATCGGCCGCAATACGGTTATTACAATACGCTTCAGGCAGGAGTAGGTACCTACCGATAGAGATCGAGTTAAAACTTGCCGCGGAACTAATTTGAAACTCGGTCAGGACTCAATATTTTTATCGTCGTTCACTGTTTATAACCCATCTATTTTAAAACAGCCCGATTTCAATAGAATCGAATGCCTGCCTCTAGTCAACACGTGTGATACAACACGGCTTATTTATACCACCTACTCCTATCTTTCTTCAGGATATTATTATGATTATGCTAAATGCGTGAATAGGCTATACCTAGTAGTGTAGCTACATCATTATTTACATTGAATATAATAAATTAAAATATAATGCTATAAGTATAAGTTTAGTATTATTATGTTTTGTACGTAATGGTATCTTATTGCATATTGCCATTCAAAATGGCTGATCACAAGCGAAACGATGGGTTATGATATTTTTTACGATACACGCGCCCCAAAGCCCGTACCAAGTACGGCTTGTTAGCGATAACATACAGGTTGTTCTGCTACAATAACTTGTAATAATATTATTTACAACTTTTTTCGGATGAATAACGAGTATTTTTTAAGGAGGTTTTTTCTTTGACATGTGACTTCGAGTATTGGCCTGATACGTGGTCAAAATCACCAAAGGCACCTCTGTTATGCTAATCTAGAAATCTATATACTATCTGACCCGTAAACCCGGAATGTTGTAACAAAATTCTACCACGGCAGGTAAGGCAAGTACTTCAAGTAAATTATGGTAATAGAAATCTACCTAAACCAGTCAAGGTACATTATTTTCCAACCCAAAACTGTTATACGTATGCCGCCTTCAAATACAACTAAAAGATTTTGTTGTTAAGTTCTAAGTTATTTTTTTGAATTTCTTACTTTTATCTAGTCCTAAGCCCGTTGCATGTGTTTATTGTTAATTTTAAACCACGCCGTATATTCAACGACATCGCCATGTTTATTTACCGAGAATGATTCGTAAGCGAAATTATCGCAGAACAGGAGAGCTCCTCGTCAGTTCTGCAAGCCTGGTAAGATATTTTGAATTAATTGCCTAAGTATTTATATAAGGCAGAGATGGTAGTGTAGGAAAGCTGCAACCATCCCCTCAAAACAACGAGGAACTTATTGTGTGGTTAAAACACATTTTTAGCTAATTTGCTTTAAAATATGAACAACGCGGACCCTACAAGCGAGCAATTACAAGTTTAACTTTAGCCAAAACTTTTCAATTCATAAATTCACTTGATTTTTTTTTCTTATACCACTAAGGTGGCAAAAAAGCCTACGGTCCGCTTGATGGTAAGCGGTTACCGTAGCCTATGTACGCTTGCAACTACAGGGGCATCACTCGCGCGTTGCCGACCCTACAGAAATCTAATAACTTCTTTCTTGAAGAACCCTGTACTGCAGTCCCTGGAGAAAACCTTGGCAGGGAGCTCATTCCAAAACATAAGCGTTAGCGGGAGGAAGTTTCTCTGAAACCGCACTGTACGCGACCATTTCAGTTCTAAAGTGTGAGAATGAATTCCCTGCCGATGGCGAGCGGTGCGATGGTAGAAAGTAGCCGTGGGCAACATTTCGAATAATTCCTCAGAACACAACCCGTTGTACAACCGGTAGTGTGTGTTCACAGGGAGGCAAAGTCTCTGCACAGACTTAAGGGCTCGATACCGCTAGTGAGTTTGGGATCGTCGTTGAACCGAGTCAAAAGGGCCAAGCTGGTATCCGGGTGCACCCGCCCAGAGATGGCAGCAGCACTCCATATGGGGCTGGACTTGCGACTTGTAAAATAGCAAACTTTGCCCCGACGTGAAGTACTGCTTCGCTCTGTTAAGTACACCAAGTTTTTTGGACGCCAGCTTCCCCTTGTCTAGCGAATGATCTCGGAAATGAGCATCGCTGGAGATGTCAACACCAAGGATCCCAATGCTCTTGGAGATAGAGAGGGGAGTGTTCTGGAATTGTGGAACCACAGTGAATGAGGTTATCTTATCTAGCGTCATCTAGTGGAGGCGTTGTTTTCCCGACTATTCTCGCCATTACAATAGTGTTTTGGTGAATTTATTTATTTATTCACCTTATATTTTTATTATTTTCTCAGATGTGATGAAAACATTGTTGTACTTGTACCAAGGGCGGTATGGAAATAATGAACCCGAGTCAATAAAAGCTTCGGCCTTAGGCGTTAGTAATTTTCTCCTTACCATTCTTCACAATGGACTATTCCTACAGGAGCCCGTAAATCGATTTTCAGCATTACCAACGCGGCAACGGATGGGTTATTATTATACGGGTGCATGTAAGAACGTATGAAGTATGAAACCCACCTAAACGCCTTGTCATTTTCTTTTTATAGCAAAAAAGAAATATTTGCACAGCTTTAGTACTTCAATCTCCTCTTTTCAATGTTAAGTAATTCAGATTTGAGGCCATGGCGCTGAAGATGCTCCATCCAGGAAGTCAGAAGCTGCCTCGGGTACCTCACTACTCTGTAAGATTTTCCAGCGATGAACTACCCAAACACAAGTCAGTGGTAAGTTATTTCTAATTCTCCAGCTAATATGGATTTCCTAATGCAGTATGGTACCGTCACTATTCGCCGCCATATTTTGGACACTTCAGAGAAAATACGAGAATTCGTGACTACTAACTAGAACTAGACTAATCTTAGAATAGAAAGTACCGGGAAATCCTAGAACTTTTGAACCAGAATTTAAAATTAATTCTTGGTTCTTTCAGGAATCAAAATTAACAATAAAAAATAACGTTTTTGTTGCTCATTAAGGTTACTTTCATAAATCTGATAGTCGAAAGTTAAAGATGATGGTTGTGTCTATTAAATATTAAATAATACTAATTGTATTTCCTCGTTACGGAATTTGTCACGTAAAAATAGCCCTCCCTCTTCATAGCCCAATGAGTGATTTTGGAGTAATCCATGAGTACGGACTAAGTCTCAGAAATATAACAAATATCGAGGGGGGTGGGGGGTCGATGTCCACAGACGACAAACATATGTTTTTTGTGTTTGTCTTGAGAATGGGTGTTTTTTATGTATAATATGTATGTATATGAATTTGTATCCGTTGTCTGGTAGCCTTAGCACAAGCTTTGCTTAGTTTGGGAACAGACGACGCAGTGTGTAATGTGCAAAAAAATTTTTTTTTCTAAAGCATTTGAACAGTTTCAAAGACATCATATTATATCTTTGTATCTCTTTTTTGCTATTGAATAAGCTTAGTATAATATTCCTTTGGGCAGATATTGTTTCCGTAGTGTATAAAAACTTCATTACTTTTATCTACCGCTACTCGATATGGCATCGCTTTAGGGGCTGAATAATAGTCCTCAAACGCTTGACAAGGGTCGATTCTGTAGGTACTCCTCTGTTATTTGTATATTGCAAAATTCAATCTTTATTGTAATTAGGACGGGATTGTCAGGATTACAACTAGCAATTAAATGTGCCACAAAACAGTCACTGCTTCGAAAATTACATTACTAACAACATCAACATTCCATCTACCCTTAAAGTTTTAATAGAAAGACGAAAAATGTAATGAGTATAAAGAATCGTTGAAGCGAAAGGCAAGGCAAGTTGGATATGTGGTGAGCTTGCAAACGTTATTTGTAAAAACGTTTAAGATCTGCTCAAAGTTAGGCCGATTTCGGTACCATTTTAAAAATCGATATGGCCCTCTTTGGAACTGAGATAGATCGTGGGCCTGAATTGTCTTAGGTATTTGATACACTACAGACAGTAGGTGTGAGTAGCGCCAAACTGAAAAAAGTATTTCCTTTCCCTTTGCCATCCAGTGAAAAATTAACTAAATGTCAAGGTTGAGTGTTTGATTTAAGTCAGTTGTAATTTGACGTTTTGTTGCCTAATTTAACGGCGATTTAATATGTGTTAGTCAACACATAAATAATTTTTGACAATAATTTTTAAAAACATTGTGACATAGCCTTTTGTTCTACAGATTTAACAAAAAACCAAATCAAAAGAAGGTATTTTTGAAAAGTACCGAAAAAACCGGGAATTCCTGGTTCGGTTGATTGTCAAAATCAGTACCGGTTCCGGTTAGTACTTAAATGTACACGGATATTTTTGTGTGTTCTTTGCGAGTGGTTACAGTATAGTCATAGAGGGGAGGTGGGGTTGACTCTTGAGAGAGCGGTGGAGAAAGGCATAACGTTTACTTTACTGTATAGTTTTTAATATTTTACCTATTTCTGTTACCATTGTAGCAGGTATCAGAGTTCCGTTATAAAACAGTAAAACGGAAGCGAATACTTTCATCATGTCCGGCCATCCATCCGCACATGATAGCCTATGTATATGTTTATAATTCTGTCATGTTTTAATTATATTCGATAAAATTTTACAAAGAGGTGTCCTATGTAAACCGCCATATAATTTTGTAATTTAATTAAGAGATTTTCTTTTTAAGTGGATATGTCTGAGGGGTGAATTTTGTTCCACGCACTTATTTGTGGTTGTATGTCCTATCGGTCGGATTGGTCTAAAATGAGTTTAAAGCCGGACGGAAATACATATTATAATTTTATAGGGGTATATATATTAATGTCAAAATACTATATACCTACCTTAAACGCATTTTAAAAGACTAAAAAATGCAAAAGCATGACATCCCTCAGTTCTATGTACTTAAAAAATATGTTTTAATATTTTATTAAAAAGTGTATGAGAGTTTATATATAAGTCACCTGCTTGAGATTCATTAGGGGTGACCTAGGTAAATAATTTTCAGGATTCTTCGGAATCAAGCCTCATTACCTTCAACGGTCCCCAATCTTTCCCTGGACATGATTCCGGAGCTCCAAGCCCTGATTCCTGCCATTATCAACCCGCTTTGCAAAGACTCAGATTGAACGAGCAGCGTAAGTATTTTTTAGCTATGTTTGGGATAATGAGCTCTTTTCCTACAGTGGCTCAATAAATCTCAGCCACACAATTTAATATCACTTCTTCGTCAGGTTGACTGTAAATTTGACTGATGCCACAATTAAGATAGTCTGTAGATGATTACCTAACTCTAAGGCAGCTTATAACAGACTAGCTGTTGCCCGCGGTTTCACCCACCCGAAATTCGGTTATCGGTCTAGGATTTCAACGGCAATTTTCCAATTATAGGGAAAAAACGACTCGCACTTGATGTTTTAAAGTAGCTTATGCCCTTTGCTCCTCCGCCAATTAGGAACTGACCTAGCCAGTCGTTGCTTAGCTTTGAAAGTAGTTTCCAACTAACAAATATGTTATTTTCCTATATGTAATATATGTTCCTCTTAATAATAGTTAATGTACAGACAGCGTAGGCTTAGCAATAGCGCTTCGTTGGCACCCTTTGTGTACGGAACCCTAAAAATAAATAAACTGGAGGTTTCGCCTTGGTCATATTTACTCACTACGGTTCGTGGCGAAGAACATACATATATCAAATCACGAAGGTAATATTGTATTAGAACTGACTAATTAATGTAGGCTCATAAACATGCATTAATTTGAACATACAAACATTTTAATCTGTTGGAACGTACTTGCATTTTTTTTGTGACAACCCTGACAAAATTTCAGTGTCTAGTTCGTTTGTCAGCATTTTGCGCCGATATTAAGAAGTCAAAATATTAAACTATTTTTTTATTTTTTTGGGCTGGTCCTAAGTTAACTACTGTAATGTGCAAACTTGGTGCATATATTAAATTTAGTAGGTACTTGTAACAAGATAACACGTGCTATAATCACGTTAGACAGTAAAAAATAAAAATGTTGGCCTTCGCAATGCAAGAATCTTTTTTTAATAATAAAAAACGACAATATTTAAGAAAAAAAAAATTTAATCGTCTTTTACAATTATATAGCCCGTAGTGGTACAAAAAAATATTATAAAAATATACTGCGTCAGTAAAATCTTTCTACCATAAACAAAAGAAGAAAATTTTGCCCGCGTGATTTCCAAAACTTTGGTCAATTGACCCAAGTATCCATGTAATCCCAAGTATCGTTTGACGGTAGAACAAATGAATCGCTTCATGTTAAAGGGCCATTTCTCCATATTTTGGCAATTGGGCATTTGGGAACACAGTATCCTTGTACTGACAATATTACATATCAAACGGACGGTTGTCCAGGTAGTTAAGTGTCATCCAATATTGACTTTATTTGAGTTCCATGTTAAAGAGATGTTTGTCCAGGACTAGCGTCTCTTTAACATCAAACGACGAAAATGCAATGCAATCATCCCCCCGATCGACCTCGGCATGGTCGAAAAACTATTTTAGGCGACCTCGGCACGTACTAACGGCCCACAGACGATGATCTCGCTATCCGGACAGCGAGACTAGTCTCAACAACCTCCCCTAATAGGGCCTCCCCCCTAACACGACGCCGACGTCCCTGGGTTCGTCGGCGAACGCACGGACCTACCTCATACCGAAGGTATCAAAGAGTGCCAGGGCGCTTCTCGCCCACACTCAGTTGCAATCGCAACCGCGTAACGGGGGACTCCCCTCCGGGTTCGAGGCTCACGCTGGTCGAAGGGACGACCCCAAGAGCGACAACCCAAGCCGAGGCTTTCCCCGCAGGGAGCCCTTGAGCGTTGGGCGCTATATGGGCTAAGACTCCTTCAGTCTCGCTCCAAAAGCCCAGTGAAGCTGTAATGGCTGCATCAGCCAACTGCATAGTCAGTCAAAAAGTCAGAGGTGTATTTTTCTGTTTAATTTTTCAAAATTCATTTAGTGTGTTTCGATGAGTATATTTTAGCAGTATTTTACGAAAACGTGTTAAGAATTGTGCAGCGAAGGCTCATGAATAGCGAATTATGAAGAAATAAGCAGGACATGACGCGCAATTTCTGAAGGATGCACACCAATATTAATATTAGTATGAACTTTCAATATAAGTATCATTCAAATTTTATCAAAGGAATGATAAAATCTGCCGAATTCATATATGGGTTCGTATGCGATTTGTTCAATTTAGGTTGTTATAACAACCGACCCGCCAGTTTACCTACAGCTCAAGCTTACCCTGAAGGATACGTTCCTTTGAAGACGGCCAAAGCAGATGATTCAAAACAATAATACAGTACATTCCAGTAGAATACGTAGAGGTCTATCAAAACATCATTAATTTCCAGAATGTGGCCATGATGACATCATAGATGATGAATAGGTTCTTGTTTTAGTTTAACTATCTATTGACTGAATTTCGATTGTAAAATTTTCTTATTAAGAATAAAACTTTGTTTTAATTTTCTTTAGAATAATTTAAAACCCAATACCTACGGTATTATATAAAATATTCGTTCCATGTTCAAAAAGGCCTTAAGTCCACCACTTTTGGCCTGAGATATTTATGATAAAATACGATTTAACTATTTACTTAATAAATTGAAAAGATGCATAAAAATATAACCTAAATCCGCAAAGAATTAATAAATTACTTCCCATAGACATTTTTTAAGAGGTAAACATTTTTTTGATTATCCTAAAATTCCATCCTATGGACTACGGGCACTTTAACATGGAGCGATTCAAGTGTCAATTTTTTGCATTTATAATATGGTCTTGCAAAATCTCTTCAAATTTCATCTTAAATTGCACTGGAAATCTCACGTCAACTTTTAAACACAAATTAAATGGATTATGTCCTAGGACTAATACGTATACGACGGAAGAATATGTATTTTAATTCAATTTGTTAACAGAAATTAACCAACTTTTTGAAGTGAAAACTTCTTTAGCGGCGCTGTGCACTTTTTTTGTGATGGGTAAAAACTGTTAAACTCGCGTCAGGTCACGTGTCCTGATCGAAAATTCGTAAGATGTCACTCGCGTTAGGACACGTGATCTTTATTTACATTAGGATAGTTTTTATTTTTAGTATATGGCGATTATGAGTAGTACAGGGAGGTTGGATATGGGATTTTAATTCTATGACAGATTGAGCTGTCAAATATACAACGTCAAAAAAGTAAATAAACAAAAGTTATTATTTTTAATAAATAAATATGGATAAGAAGTGATGGGAAGTAAATAGCGAGTAAGTTTTCACTTCTGCCGGCACTCCCGGAGTGCAACCCGTTTTTTTTATATTTTGGGCTTTGCCATGTCCGTAGGTAAATAAAGTTAAAAATGTATGAAATGTTAGCTTAAAATTTATTGGGTGTATCTCACATGAAGGATAGGGGGGCTACTACATCATACCAAATCTCAAAAACGGTAAGGGTCCAAATAATCAAAAAAAACTTCATGTTAAGATATGAACTGGTAAATGGGTACCAAATACTAGAAACAACGCTTGCAACGGTAATTACTCGCGCTTTACCGACCCTTTAAAACTTTCCCTTCTTGAAAAACCATAATTTGTTCAGAATAATTAATAGGTATTAAATGGGTAGGAAAAAGGATTTCTATTAGCTGGTTTTCCATTACGCGACACGACGACGACAACGACACCAGCGGAAGCAAAAGTGTATTAAAATATATGCCACGCTTTTTTAAATGAACGACAACGACACCGACACGCCGATGGCTCATTTTCATACACTTTGCTTTTATATATTGTCGTATGGTATTGTCGTCGTGGTCGTTGTCGTGTCGTCTAATGGAAAACCAGCTAACATCGTACACTTGTCTAGAGCTTGAGGTCGTCAGCCATTTTGCAGGGTTGCCAATGCCAATTTAGGGGTCTTTTACTATATTAAGGGGAAAATTTTGACATAATACAAAATATGATAGACATTTTTTGGGGCAATGTTAAGATTATTTGATTGGTAATCTTTATTATGTTATTAAATGTGCATTATGCACGTTATCCTTGGTAAATTAAATACCGTCAATAAATACTGCCTTAAGTGAAGCGACCCTGACTGATAACGGTAGAACGAGTGTATGTAAATTATTCAAAACAATAATAATTTAAAACTTCATAGGAATCAAGTTCTTGACTTCGATCAATCAAATAGTCCAGCAACGCGCCGACCTAGAGGCTAATCGAGCGACGCTCTCGAATCTTCTAGAAGAACTAAAGCGAAAACTCAAGAGGCGGGTTGAAGAATGTCATTACGAGAAGAAGGATAAAATGAAGGTTATTTGCTTACGTGTTACATGTATCTTCATCTCATAAATTAGTTTCGTGCATTCCCTTTTTCCAATCCCCTTTCAATTCTTATATCCTTTCGCCCCGCATAGCTTACAACGTTTATCAGAAAATTAAAATAGTAAAAAAATTATGAGCTTACTCAGCATATTAATGTATGAGATTCGAATAGGGATGTCAACTTGGCCATATGACAAAGTAATGATGAAGTGTGGTCTCGAAGGAGTGCAGCGTTTCCTTCTTTTTGGTATAGTAAACCCTATATAATTTACTTGAAACAGGCTAAAAACTAATTCATCTTCACAGGCGTTAAAACAAGCCAATCTCAGACTGGAAAAGGAAAAGTTCGGTTTGGTATCAGATATAGAGCATCTTCAGCGTCATCTGCAGAAAGAGGAAGCCCACCATGTTCAACATGCCAGGACTGCTGTGGCACAGGTATGGCGGTTATTTATTTATTTGTCTATCCGAACGGGACAGACTACGGACAGAATCCATTGATACAGGGAAAGGAACGGTATGTTTACCAGAAATGCGCTGTTACCTTTAGGCCGAAGATGGAATGCCTTTTATACAGTCGCTACCTATAATTCAGTCTGCAACGCTCTGTTACTCTGAATTAATGAATACAGGAAGAGGTTCAGAGGGCCACAGACTAAAATATACCATTATATTATTTTATATTATATTATCTCGTTATACACTATTAACATCCATTAGTGAAATTACCCTGTTTAGATAATTTTATCGGATTGATATTATATAAAGCCATGGATATATGCAGTTTTTTTTAAATATAGAGCTTTGTAGATCGGGCTTAATGTCTTCTTCAGTAGCTGGGTTAATAACCTAACAACAAACTTTACAGTACCCACAAATGCGCTGTCAACATGAGTCATAAAATATATTCCTATATCATTCTACTTGACAGGCTACCATTTACAGTTACCACAAATGCGCTGTCACCATGAGTCATTAAATATATTCCTATATCATTCTACTTGACTGGATACCGTTTACAGTAACCACAAATACGCTGTCACCATGAGTCATAAATTATATTCCTATATCTTTCTACTTGACTATTTTTATATTTAAAAATCACGTCAATTGGATACTTCGTTGCAACTCTATGCAATAACTAGCAGCCTTTTGCGTTTATATATTAGTAAAGATGTATGAATAAAGTAAAGTATGCTAGTATGAATCATCATCACTATCATACCAGCTTATATTGGTTCACTGCTGGACAAAAGCCTCCTCTATAATGCGCCATTTCATCCGGTCATCTGCCTTCCGCATCTAGCTACCACCAGGCATCCTTTTTATCCTGTCGGTCCACCAGGCTAGTGAGCGTCCCACGCTTGCCTTCCCCTCAACTCCCAGCTCCACTCTAAAAAGGAATTGAAAATTTATACAATTTGTGAATAGGCTATACAAGGTGTGGCAAAAATGACGCCTTCAGAGAGTCTCTTCACTCCGTGTTCCGTGTCAGATCTTCCCAACATTGTGAGTCGAAATGTGGCCAGAAACGCACCTTCACGGGCTGTAAGTGTATAATTTACATACAATTCATTATTTAAGTCGAGCTGCCAATGCAAACATTCACGAATGGTGTATGGCATAGATTCTGCACTGTCCTCTCTTAACTACACTACTTGTTCCTATGTAATCAACCTACAAAAACCCCATAAAAATTAACCACTGATTGATAGTTGAAAAAAGTATATACATATAATCATGTAGAAAATACAATTTAAAAAAGGCAGCTTTTTGTTTTTCCGAAATTCTAACAGTGACTTTCATGTTTTTTGTAAAATAAGGTAGTTTACAAAAATTATGAAAGTATAAAAATCATTTACGCTTATAAAAAAGACAGATGAGCTTGAATCGAAAATGTTACAATAGAAACGTTCTAACAAAAAAAACATTATATTATTTAACATATTTTTTTGCGGTTTTTTAATTTTTTTCTACTGATCTAGTAACTAACCTATAACGTCTTATACATAAATCAAAAGATAATAATTCTAATACCAACAACTTTATATCATTTTTCCGATTCGAGCTCGTCTTTTTTTTTTGGTTTTCTCACTATTTTTTGGTAAGGACCATATTTTTGTTTTAACTATCAATGAGTGGAAGTTTTTATGTACTTTTTATGTATTGATTGGACTATTCTGCGAGCGATGGAGTTCGCTGGGTGAGCATCGTATATCGCCTTACAACCAGAAGTAGTAAGGCCTTGAATGTGTTGAAGTGAACTTTTAAATATACTTAAGTTTGTTTAAGGTTTTATTACAAGTTTGTAGTTTTTAGAACCGCACATAGTAAATTAGGGAAGATTTCGTTAAATATTTTTGTTTGGTGATGCAGGCGGATAACAAGCTAGCGGCTGCACGACTGATGCGCGACATTGCAGAACTGCGGCAGCGTGTCGCGCAAGTTGAAGCGAGACTCGCCAACGAACTTAAGGTTAATTTACTTATAAAAATATGCTTATATCTTGAATTAGTTTTGCTTTCTATAAAGATTATGGGACAAAAACGTATCTAAGTAATTTTATAATAACAATCCTAACTACCCAAAAATAAAAAAAGTCCGAATCACAATGTACTTTTCCGTGAACCATTGAATAAATTGTTTTAATACACTTAACTGTCAAAATATTATTAAAATGATAAACATCATGTTCTGCCTTTAGTCCTTGACTCAAAAACGAAGAGGCATTTATGTGTTTTTATGTCTGTAAAATTATAGTAGCCAGATGTACAAACCGATTACAATTGGCTTACAAAAAACCATTCAGCGAAAATACAATGGATATTAAGGTTTATAACTTTCACTTGTCCGATCGACTGGAAATTTGATACATAACGTAAATAAGATAGATGATATTGAACTAACATAGTCATATGACAACCTTGATCTGATGCAGCAACCAGGATAGCCTGCAAATTGTATAACTCCTAATCACCTTACAGATGATATTTAGTGTTAGGGCTCATTATGTTGGTCGCGTTGTTCGTATATGAATATCTACTATGGACTGTGAAGATAGTTCAATTAAATTCTACTATTTAGAATTGTTGTAATATGGTTTTGCTTTTTCAAAGTTTTGAATTGCTTTTTCTGAAAAATAACATACATTTTTGAGCTCAACAAACTTTTCTGACCCATTCCGTTGGTCAAAAATCAAAACTACAGTCGCCATATTGAAATCACGTGAACTTACAACGACACCATCACTAAACACCCAAGGCCAAAGAGTCAGAAAAGTTTGTTACACTATACTAAATACCAATATTTATTGAAGGTTTTTTCTAAAATTCGACAGTAAAAACCATTCTGGCATTGCAAGTGACTTATTATCTATTAGGATTGTTGCTCATACGGTCTAAAAAAATAAAATCACAGTGTATTTCCAGCGTAAAAGGCAGGCTGAAATCGACATTATGCGACTGAGAAAGGAGCTCTCCATGACCAAAAGCTCCGTAGCATCGCTTCGCCTACCACCACCATCTATGAGAAAACAGTGCGCTAAGTTAGTTTAAACGAAGTTTAGGTTAACAGAAAATTTCCTCCATTGTTAATAAGTAACTTAAATCAATATAAAAAGTGTTAATAAAGATGAATATTGAAAAAGATTTTTTTATTTTTTTCACCAATTCCACTCTTATTACCGATTATAAATTATTATACAGTACCTAGTAGAAAAAAGGTTTCTCAGTTCGTGAGGTTTTGCTGTCGCAGAGCATATCAACCTCTAGTCACCGACAATGTGATCGGAAGGAGAAATCAATCTGAGAACACTACAAACATATATAACTATTTGATTATGGACCGCAGGAATGTACACTCAAAATAAAGCCACCGCTCAGTATAACTCGCACTAGCATTAAAATTCGTTGTTGGATCAAAAGATGGACTTCAACGCAATAAAAGGAATTTGACAGATTTAAGTCTAAACTTTATTTTTAACCGACTTCAAAAAAGGAAGTAGTTCTCAATTCAGATATATATTTTTTTTTTATGTATGTTCAGGCATAACTCTGTCATATATAGACGGATTTGCAAAATTCTTCTTTCATTTAAAAGGTTATACTTCCGAGTCGGTACCATATTAATGTAGTGTATTTAAAACTTAAACTTATGGTAAAAAAAAAAGTGGTGTAAATTTGGAACTGGCGCCTTTTATATTGATGATTGTATAAAATTTTGTTACGAGTCTAGATGTTTTTAGTGTACGAAAAAAGCAATTCGTCACCCAAAAGTAAAAAATAAAAAAAATCCTATTTCCTAATAGGTTTTCTCCATCTTATAAGGTTATCTCGCAGAATCTGGCCGTCTGGCGATAAATCTGGCGCCTTTTGTGTATTTAACATTGATTTTTAGGGTTCCGGACCCAAAGGGTAATTGGCGGAACCCTATTACTAAGACTAATACAACAAACTTGCTCGATATTGATAACGGTAACAGGTAGACGCTTAAAGTATTCACAGAATATTTAGTTATATAGTCACTTTAAAAAGAAATAATTAAATTAAAATAAAACAAATATTTAAGGGGGGCTCCCATACAGCAAACGTGATTTTTTTTGCCGTTTTTATAGATAATGGTACGGAACCCTTCGTGCGCGAGTTCGACTCGCACTTGGCCGATTTTTATTTTTATGTTTGTTTATTCTGTGCAATAAAACGTATTTGTCTTGTACTTTCATGTTATAAATATACGTAAAGAACATTGTGCCTTAAAAAGTGATGACAGGTTTAATATCGTAGTTATTAAGTAGGGAAATTAGGGAAGGGAAATTATCCGAAATGCTGGTAACCCTTAACCCACTCAGAAAGCTCAAAAAGGTCAAAATTGTTTTATTTGTTCGTAGTGCACTCTCCAGTGACTTCTATATATAACCTTCTTGCTTGCACCCTATTAAAGAAGAGAAAAAAAAGGAATTGCCAGCTGCGTTCAGTGTGCTTACTCTAGATACGGCCCAATTAATGACGTAATGCGTGACTTCAGACCGAGTGTTAGTACGCTTTTAGCACTATGAGCGTCATTCGGACAACAGCCTTCGTTTCCGCGACATGACGCTAGCAAAATATACTTTAAAAGTAGTATGTATGACTCACTGACCTCTACTAGTGGGTAGTAATAGAGGTCAGTGGTATGAAAGCGTTTGAAAATAAAAAAAAGTGGGCAACAGGAAGAGCGTTTCATCTGTCGATTTTTTAACACTAAGTAGTAGAATTTTTAGTGGTTAGCGTTTCATTAGCTTTTGGTAGCAAAATCATAGCAAAATCTCATGTTGACTTTTAGCGTTTTCATTGTGTGGTTTTGCTACGAAATGTTGCTACCAAAAACCCATGTCGGGAGGTGGGTATTTTGCGCCACTGTCACAAATGAATCCTTTGAGAAAAATACTAATAACGTTATTTTTTTAGAGAGAAATTTATTTTTGCATTATGAACTAAATATCTTTGTTATTATCTACAAAAAAATCAAAATAAAATACTTTAACATATACACACACGGAACTGTCAAAAATGACGCGAAACGCGTTTCGTTTGGACAATAATAGCGCCGCTGAAATAATCAGATGCGCTCAGGCGGAACGGGTAGTTGGTGCTAAAATGAGTTTTTACTATTAAAAACGCGGCTCAGAAGTAACGCCCTAAGGGTCTAAGATCTTAGCCTGTCCTTGCGGACTGCTGGGGAAAAAAAAAAAAGAAACATTATATGTTTACTTCGTTTACTTGCAGCGTATTATTTTTTCTTTGTGTTTTTCAATTGAAAACAATAAAATATCCTGCCATTTGCAACTCTATTAAATACACGATTTGAAGAAAGATAAATCTTGCAATGGGAGGTAAAGCTGAAAAAGGTACACCGAAATACATAGCCAACAAAATAAAAGCCAAAGGACTTCAGAAACTTCGGTGGTACTGTCAGATGTGCCAGAAGCAATGTAGGGACGAAAATGGGTTCAAATGCCATACCATGTCAGAATCCCATCAAAGACAGCTACTATTATTTGCCGATAACGCGAACAAGTACATAGATCAATTTTCCAAAGAATTTGCTGATGGCTATTTGGAGCTACTTCGAAGGCAGTTTGGAACGAAAAGAGTCCATGCTAATAAGGTTTACCAGGATTATATTTCTCATAAGTAAGTTTATTCTGTTTCTGTAGTCAATAGCTTCTAAAATACTAACACAAACTGTGTTTGTAGCTTCTAGCTTTCAGTGGACCGGTTTTTGGGGCGTACAGGCTCAGCTTTAGAAAGAGGCCTCCTCCTAAGCTTGTTCAAACTTTTATGGTAGATAAATATAATCTCTTTGACCTCAAATCTGAAATTTCCGTTCACGGAAATGAATACTTTTTGAGTTATGAATTTTTGAAAATCGTGAAAAATGCATTGAAAGTCGTAATATTTGTTTAATCTATGGCCAGAGATTTGTTTTTAGGGACAGGAAAAAGGTATTGATAGTTTGGGGTATCGATAGATTGGGTAATCAAGTACTATTATTTCGATTTTGATACTCTTCTACAGCAGTATTTGAAATGCAAGTTTTTTTTCAAAACTATAAAACTGGAAATTTCATTATGTGTGCGGTAACCTATCGATGTTTCAAATTATTTTTATCCGAATTTCATGTGTCTTCAAACGGTTCACAGAATTTTTGTCATCCAGATCTTTTGTTTTACATAAAATTTACAATGCCACATATTCCTTTAACCACAATATCATTTGCCAGAAATTTTATAACCAGAGTTACAATATCTAATTTTAACATTTGATAACTTCATCATTTACCATCTTATCATAAACTCAATGTTATGACAAGTCTAAGTTATGTTTTCCATAATTTTTGTTTTCCATTCTACCTCCAAAGGTTAACCTTTATGTATGTATCTTGTTAAATTAGGAATTTGGAAAACATTCGAGAATGCACCGATGACAGTAGAAACAAGATTAGTAAGGGTAAGTATGGACTTACCTAACCATTGCTGCTTACAAAATGAGTAGATGCCGGGTAGGTTAGAAGGTTAAGGCAGGAGTGAAGCGAAGCAAGTCAGGAGTAGTTTTGTTGTTATTTTTTATTTCTACCCAGTAGTAAAAGAAAAATATCTGTTAGTAATATTGTACAATCTTATTATTATATCAATTTTGACAACTCTTAGAAATTTAATGTGGTTTAAATTGTTTTACTTTCGAAATCATTTTTTTTTCTAGTTGATGAAGTTAGTTGTTGTAAGTATTAAATGTTTAAATGATAGTGGGTAGATCAATCAATGGTAAACGATAAATGCTATTTTGATTATATGTGTGACTTACCTACACTCTTCTTTGTTTGTTGATGTTTGTATTATAAATATTGATGTTCAGGATACTGATATTACGGATTTATGTTTTTGTTGTAAAATATATAATTATGATGGCGCTAATGCCTAAATTCCTTCACTCGATTTACGATATATGACGCTTCACATGGTGCGCCCCCTATGCTACATAAAAACAAAAAAAAAGCGAAGCAATTGGTGTTACAAGCGTCCATAGGCTACGGTGACCGCTTACCATCTGGCGGACGGTATACTTGTTTGCCACCTTAGTGGTATTAAAAAAAAAAAAAACCCCCCTTTTTTACATGTTAAAAAACCACTTAGGGAATACATATAAAAATGGAGTAGTTAGGTAGGAACCTTTAAAGGACTGGTAGGGGGGAATACCAGTCCCCCCTCACGGATAATAATAGGTGTTTAGGATGCTTCTCTATTGATCTAAATTTTTTTTGTGCAAAAATTATTGATTGCAGAGTAGTATATATATTTACCACTGTCCCCATTATTGCATAGTTTTTCAATTGCATTACATTGATAGTAGGATGGTAAATAGAATTTCCTACAGGAGAAGCAACACCATGATATGCTGTTGAATTGCAGTTGCTAAAAATCATATCCTGAGACAGAAGTTTAATTTATGGCAAAGCATAAGATCATGAATTGACTAATGTATTAATAATACCCTATTATGAGATAATGTACTGATCTACTTTAAAATATTTTTAGAGACCACCTCCATATGAACGCTACCCAATGGGAGACACTAACGGAGTTTGTGAAGTGGCTGGGCAAAGAAAGTAAATGTGTTGTAGATGAGACAGAGAAGGGATGGTTTGTGGCGTACATTGACCGAGATCCAGCCGCTATTGCTGCTCAGGAAGCTAAGGAGAAGAAGGAGAAGTTAGATAAAGATGATCAGGTAATTACTATTATTAAATAAATATATGAGGAGCATCAGAACAAAACTGGATAAATCAATTTTTGCATATTTTATATGAGAATGTACAATGTATATAACCTACCATATTTATAGGCACATATTATCAACTTTATTGACTTATTAAATATAACAATTTCTGAAAAAACATTGTTGCAAATGTTAGGAATTAGAGAATTTGTTTAAAATCTGACTTGATCTAAAAATAATTTAGAACCATTACTAAACTTGGAATTAAAGGCTATTTTATTTTATTTATTAAACTGCTGAATAAACTGTAACATTAGAATGCTCAGGTCATGAAATTTCCAAGAACCTAGACACCTCACTAGCCACTTACATGAAGTATGGTGTTCAGTGTTATACAATCCGGCAATAGTCTCGAAAATTATTTAGATTGATTGATTGAGATACAATCAAACATAAGAGATAAAGTTATACCCATTAAGTTAGGGTTTTCGGTAGACTTACGTTAAATATCTGAAAAAATTGTAAATCGATTTTGTTAAAAACAATTTTCATTAAAAGTATTAATTAAGATCTATTGTGATTTCTGTCAGACTTTTAGTACACGAAAAGTTAAAAGTCTTGTCTGCTATTAATTATTACAAAATTGTATGTAGTTTTACATAAGACATCAATTCCTTGTCATCAAATTTTATGGATATCAGCACAAAGATAGAGAAATTATGATCACCATTAAAACTTGTAACATTTTATATTTTTTGCTCTTTCAACTAAAATTAGGTAGATTGAGCTGATGAAATGCAAATAATTTGCAGGAAAGGATGCTAGAGTTCATAGAAAAACAAGTCGAGAGAGGCAAACAACAGGGTACCAAGGCTTCAGAACCCACATACACTGAATTTAAAAGGGAGAGTAGTCAAGAAAGACTCACCCTTAACCTGAATTTAAAGAGAAAGACAGAGAGTAAGTAATTTTTGATCTATTTTATTTATACCAACAAGTTAACAGCCCACCTGTTGTTGAGCAGTCTCCATAGCCTATAGACGCTTGTAATACTAGGGAAATTACTAACATGCAACACCTTTGAAAATCTAATTATTTCCATCTTGAAGAAAACCCAATGAGGAAGTAGCAGCTGCCATGTTACATAAAATCATTTAAATATGTAATAGTTTTGATTTTTTTCTGAGCTTTTGATCTTCCTGTGAGTCTTAACCTGCATGTGAACAAGTTGGTTGTAGAGCTCAGCAACACTTAAGTGAGTTGCATTATTGATGGTAAAAATATTAATAACATTCATCTAAATACTTTGCCTTGACAAATGTCAAGTTTTTGTAATTTAGTAAATTATTCACAGCAAAAAAGCCGGAATCTCTGTCTACGTCAGCTTTGAAACCTGGAAAGAGTAAAGAAGAAGCTTTAAATAAAAAACAAAAGACTGAGGAGATTAAAAATAAGACATCTGCTTTGGATGAAATAATGAAGATTGAAGAGCGGAACAAGGAGAAAGCTAATAGGTTAGTCGAGACACTAACGTGTGTATGTCTTACTCAGCCGTTGTACTTTTGTTGTAGTACTTGTTTGGCCGCTTGACTGTCAAAGATTTTAAACCTTTTAATATAAGCCCCTGACTTGGCTTAGCTACGTATGATAACAGCCATGAGCGACGGTTTAACGTGCCCCCTTAAGCATGGAGGACCTCAGAAAATTGTGGCACTATGCGGTCACCCACCCAGATACTGAACTCGCCCGACGTTGCTTTACTTCGTTTCTCGTTTTTGAGAGACAAATGCGGGTAGGGCACGAGCTGGTCTTGTTTAGTACTTAACATTACTAAATAAGGTTAACTAGATAAATCACTCCCAATAATAAAATCTTTTATACTTAGTGTGAGAATGTGTCACGTGGCTGTTAAATTAAGCTGGCTTTCTACTATGCCGCGTAATCCCTGTAATACTTAGAAGTTCGTTTTAACTATTCTACCTCTAAAGGTTTTGGTAGTGCAATGGCAAAAGAGTAACCCTTTGAATATTCATCATGTCGTCAGTCGTTTTGTCTGTATGTCACGGCCTTTAATTCTTCCATCTTTGCATTGTTTCTGATAAATGAAAAAAAAACCAAACTTAAATATCCAACACATATATGTTTGTCCTGTGCGGGGATCGAACCCATTGAATCGGCAGGCAGTTCTACTACCAACAGAGCCACATGAACATTAAAAACACTAAAATGGATACAAGTCATTAAGACTGTCATTTAGTATGTGTCAGCAAACAGCAAACTATGTTAATATTACACATACATATAAATTAATTCGTTTATTAAGAACAGTCTCATGAAGTACAGTTGCGAGGTGCCAATATTTTGTAGACTGTCTATACTTAAAGACTTGTACAGATACGTGTGCCTGATTTGAGTGTTTGCGAGTTTGTAACTTTACTATCGCATTCGCGTAATCACTAAATGTCCTATGAAAATAAAAGTCTTTACCAGCGTTCGCTAGAGGCGCCCCCTCATTTTCATATATTTATTTCGTTGACGCAAAGGCGATAGTGAGTTAAAAACTCGCACTAGATATACAGTTCATCTTGAGTTGGATTTTGCCCAATCATCAAAGGTGTTAAAGGTATGGATCGAGAATGTTAAGGATAAAGGTGTCCGCAACTAGGATACAGAGCTTGTTACGAGACGACGATTATACGGCGATACGGATACGCTTAATGGATTGGGTAATTGATACATTCTAAACAAGGCTTTTTTTAAAGATTAAAAATATGGTTTTGTTAGTTTTTTAAAAAAAAAAAATTAATGTTAAATAATTTACAGGAAGGACTATTGGTTAACTGAGGGAATTATAGTTAAAATTGTAACCAAATCACTTGGCGATAAGTTCTACAAGAGAAAAGCCATAATTGAGAGGGTTGTCGACAAATACGGTGCCCACGTGAAGCTTGTAGACGAAAATGTCAAATTGAAGTTAGACCAGGTATGCCACTGCATTTTATTTTTTGTCGAAATTATATTAACACATTTTAAATCATGTAGACGTACAATTACAAATGGACACACTTGTGTTACCTTGTAGAACACGAAATATAATAGAAAAATGCCTTGGCCTTAGTATATACAGTTGACAACATGGACGAATTTTGAATTTGTGGAAAACTGGAAAGACCAAATGGCGCTGTTTGGTTTTTTTCCTTCTTTAACACATATAATTTACTTTGTTCTGATTACATTTGGTGTTTTTTATGCGTTATTAAATACACTTTAATGGTGCGTTTTACTTCAAGAAGCTATCTATTTTCTTTATTTTCTAAATGTTAGTGGATCGTTATGTTGCTCGAGGAATTTGCTATGAAAAGGCAATCAATCATATTCAACCAACAAATGAAAAGACTTTATTGTTATCTATTTATCTCCTGCGTCAAATCAAAGGTTTGAATTTACAAATGGACCCGGTAGGTGGCGCTGCAGTCGGGGTGTCACTGATCTTGTCCTAAACGGCAGGGAAGATGTTAATGATATTTTTTGTGTACGTTAGAGTGGGTCCCTGCAAGGTTTGAAAGCACAATTGGACCCGGTAGGTGGCGCTGCAGTCGGTGTGTCACTGATCTTCTCCTAAACGGCAATTTCAATCATTGTGAAATTTGTGGCTTGAAAACGACACGGTATCACTTATGTACAGTTCGGGAATGATCGGGTGACATCATAAATATTCGGAGGACTGCGCGTGCGTTTCGTAGCTAAATTTACGTTAATTGTTCTGCTTGTTGATTCGTTAACAGGTAGCTTAATTTAACTTGTTTGTTAGATTGCAGAAGATAATTTATGACAATTGATTAGCTTGCAATATAAGTTTTTAAATTTATGCGTTCCATTACTAATTTAAAATAATTACTTATTTAAAATAATAATGCCGTTTTATTATTTTAAATTAGTAATTGATTAGCTGTTTAAAAAAGCTGTTCGTTTATTCAATGAACATCTCATGTTCAAACTAAAACTGTTGACTATAGTAAAATTCGCCAAATACGACCTGTTTCAATTGAAATATGCAAAATTGGCAATTTCTTATTCTGTGTTATTTGTTATTCACAAATAACAAACCAATGTTTTATTTTTCTGTCTTTCAAATGTGAACTCCCAATATTATTGTTCATCGAGCAACTTTCACATTAGCGGCTTCATTATTTAATCGTATCGCATAATCATAATAATACTCTTTATAAATAATAATCTGAATGTAACATATTCTTCAGTCGCGGAGTTCGACGCCAGTTTTAAGCCACCTTTTGTATCTGTACTTTTAATTTGTAAATATTTAAATTGAAATATTTTCTTTTATTAATTTTAGAATCACCTAGAAACTGTTATACCAGCACCAGGACGTGCGGTCAGATTTGTGAACGGGGCTTATCGAGGACAAACTGGCGTTCTAAAGGACGTAGACACTGGCAACTTCTGCTGTGATGTTGAGGTATGTATGACTAAGTCAGCAATCTTTACCTAGCATTAGGTCATATATATGATCAGATTGTGTTAGGATATACCTATGATCAGTATTATTTTAGCCCATTACTTAGAAATTCGGGTTTATTTGATTTTTTGGATTCGAAATATAACAAAACAATAAAAGACGTTTTTTTTTTTTATTTCTATAAAGTGCTGGTACTTTATCAGCAACATAAACTAATTGCACACAAAAACAAAATAAATTGTAAATAGTTATCAAAAATAAATTAACATAATGCTGACAGCCTCTGTGGTTCAGTGGGTAATGAATGACCTGCCTGATGAACCGGAGGCGTGGGTTCGATTCCCGCACAGAACAAAATTTATATTTGTGGTGAGTCTAATACTAAAATTTTAATAGTTTGTACATAAAAGGTATGTTAGATCATATACATATTATCTTAGGACATGTGACCAGATTGTCTGAGCCTTAGCTTCAGGACAGGTTATCGTTAAACTATAGCCAGACAAGTTACAAAAACTGATTTGCTAAAAAGTAAAATTTTTTGCAATAGTGTTAGGGGGTTTTTTTTTTCTCATTATTTTGGTTGTCGTTTCAGATATCAGAGGGCTTGTTAACTGGTCGACTAGTAAAAGGAGTTCAGTATGAAGATATCAGCAAGCTAACATCTTGATAGAGAATTAATCAATCTTTTGTAAATAATTAAATATTATTTATTTTACTTTCGTTTTAATTTTTATATCTTTGAGATTAAAACATTGAGCTATTATGTACTTCTTTTGTACTCTCGGTAACAAGTTAAAATATACAGTGTCAACTCCTTCATCTAAAGATTTGTAATGAAAAAACCACCTAAGCAAGATTTAAACAATGGTTGTTTAATTATGGATAGCGAGATAATAATGAAACTTCAAGCGGTTTAAAATCTCAATGGTGTACATTGGAGACTGCACTTTTGGCGGCTGTATCGAAAATTCTTAGTCACTGGATAGAACAGACCTTCCTGCGTATTGCTTGATGTAGCAATCAAGTATTTTATCTGTTACGTGACGTTTGTTTATAATGCTCCAGTTTAAGTTAGATTTATTGAGTTGAATAAAAAAACTATTCTTATTGATAATAATCGGGTCTTAACGCGACGGTATGTAAACGAAAACGTACCTTTTTGAGAGACGACGTTTTAAAATTAACAATCAAAAATAATTTGTTTAGATTGCTGTTTTTGATCCCGAACACGATCCATTTCTTTAATTTTTAATTAAAATTATTTCAAGTTTAATTTTCTTAAAATACGCCTTATTTATGTTAGACCCTGTGACACGTGGCGTCTTGGCGTTATTTGCGAAAATACGCTGAGCAACTTAAGAGTTACCTTTTTTTTTCCTGACTGAATAGCCATTATATAGAAAAGCAGCCATTACTGCTCCACCGGGCTTTTTGGGGCGAGACTCTGAAGGAACCTCAGCCCATATAGCGCACAACGCTCAATTAGCTTGGGTTGTCGCTCTCGGGGGCGTCCCTTCGAACGGCGTGAGTCTCGAACCCGAAGGTGAGTCACCGCCAGGAGGGGAGTTCCCTGTTGCGCGGGTGCGTTTGCGATTGAGTGGGGGCGAGAAGCGCCCCGGCACTCTATGATACCTCGTGTATCCTTGCGGGCGCCGACGAACCCGGGGATGTCGGCGTCGTTTGAGGGAGGAGGCCCTATTTGGGGAGGTCGTTGACACTAATCTCGCTATCCGGTTAGCGAGAACGTCATCTGGGGCCGTTTAAACGTGCCGGGGCCGCCTAACGATGATTTTACGACCGTGCCCAGGTCGGTTGGGGGGTTGATACGTTGTGGATTGCACAATTAGTCGACTCGGGTGATTTTGTGTACGCTTGAAAAAGCGGACTGCCAGGTCTTTGAAATATTGGGGAATCGTGGGGAGCTCGAAGTGCCTGTGTAGGTCCGCATTGCGGACGTACTAGGAGGCTCCGGTGGCCGCTCTGAGAAAATGGTTTAGGAGGGTCTGGAGTTTATGGAGATTGTGTTCAGACAACGCATAAACGACGCTGGCATATGCTAGAATGGGGCGGCTACAAGTTGTGTAAAGATCAGCTTATTTCTAAGCGGCATCTTACTGTACTTGCCTATCATGGGATAAAGACGACCGAGGACAAAGGCGGCTCGGTCTCTATTTTGGTGCGATCGCGGAAGTTCAAACGCCTATCCAGGGTCACACCAAGATATTTGGTCTTGTTTTGACAGGGACTGGCACAACCGAAGAGTGAGAGAGGAGGTGGCCGCGGAGGGCGGCCTGAGGTAAAGAGAACGGCACAGCTTTTGTCGGGATTCACTTAGATTCACCGTTTCCGAAACCATTCGCCTAGGGCGGTGTTAGCGGGTTGGAGTCTCTTAGTGATTCGACTCACTTGCCTATCGGTTGTATAAATAGCGGTATCGTCCGCAAAGAGGGCCTATTGGGTACCTATCGTTTTAGGGATGTCGTTGGTGTACAGAAGGTACAAGATAGGGGTGAGCACGGACCCTTGCGGGAAGAGAGAGTGCCTTCAACTTTATAGCGAAAGCTACGATTTGACAAGGTAGTCTCGTATGATGAGCACGAGACGGTCTGGCAACTGAAAGTTGTACAGTTTATAAATTAAACCGTTGTGCCAGACTTTGTCGAAGGCTTTCGCTACATCAAAGAAGACAGCGCCCGTATGGGCTTACCTAATACTGGTTGGAAGCCAGTGAGAATATGTTCCGTGATGCGGAGGACTTGGTGAACGCAAAAGTGTTTGGCGCGGAAGCCGAACTGCTTATCTATTAAGATGCCTCTGGAGACTATAGCATTCCGTACGCGGACATGGATGAGGCGTTCGTAAAGTTTACCAAGGGCCTTTAGTAAACTTATAGGACGGTAGGAGGATGGCTCGGTGCGAGATTTGCCGGGTTTATGGATGCCTATAACAATTGCAAGCAGCATTTTGAAAGCAGCGTTGAAGATCGCTACTAGAAGGCAGAGAAGGGGAAGAGTGAGGTGCTTTAGGATATCTTAAGAGATACCGTCAGGCAGGCAGGAAAGCTCTGCGCTCCGCTTCGCCGTCTACCTAACGCACGTGGTCGGGATCGAACGGCTGTGTGCTTAAGGCACATTGGGCACATTTGGATAGACGCTAGGTAATCCGCTCTTTCGTCGTCATCGAACGCGAGAACGTTGTTGGGACGAGTTAACGGAGGGAGAGAGTGGGCGGTGTCTGATTTCAAAGCTCTGGCTAGGTGCCAATAAGCTTGATGTGAAGGAGAAATGTTCTCCATAGTGAGGATCTCTTCGAAAGTGGGAGCGCGATCGCGTCTGCGCCGGGCCGCGTTACACTCAGTCATTAGCGACTTGCTGTACTGAGGCAGGATTAGGTGGTGTTGATCACCAACCAGCACTTGTCTTGAGCACTCGCCAACGGTGGCGGTCAGGTGGCTAGTAAGGGAGTCGATAGCTAAGTTTAAGTCGGTCGCGCAAGAGATGATATCGGGAACGCGATCTAGATGTGGCGAGCTGGGGTTTTCGAGCAATTGCCCGAATTTATCTCAAGCCGTCACGGTTCTAGTGTCGGGAGGAGTGTCCGAAGAGCAAGCTAATCGGAAGAGGACTAGGCGGTGGTCCGAGTCAAGTTCGTCAAGCTCCTCTATAAAAGGAAACTTAGCCTTACATTCTTTAGAAGTGCTATGTCGAGAACGTCAGGGTTGTTGCGAGTATTGTGGGGACAGTAAGTGGGCGTCATGGGAACGATGATGTCAAAGTTTAGTCTGTCAACTAAATCGTCGAGGAGTCTGCCTCTCCGTGAAGTTACTGAAGAGTTCCAGCGACGGTGCTTGCAATTTAGGTCGCCGGCAAGAATGACTAGCAAGATAGTTACATATAAGGTAACAGATGAATATAAGTAACCCTCATACAAGGGTTTTCTTCCGGGTAACAGAGACGGAGAATTCCCGGGAATATGATTTTTTCCTGAGTCTGAAACGATTCTAGATATAATGTGTAGTTCTAACGTTTATACAGACAAGACGAGCGAAAGTCAACAGGAAACAAACGCGTTTTTACTACTGCGGGTTTCGTTAGCAAAGCAAGGAAAGTCCGTCAAAAAAGGCCCATAACTTCAATCGTCCTTTTGAAAGCTTGCTTGACTATCAATACTTATTTTATTATTATTATTTATAATAATCTAGTAATTGTTTTTAATAACTTACAAAAAACACTATACATGTCACTCAACGGCAAATTAATTCACTAAATTGTTTCTATTTAGTTTCATTATGGCACATCATTCCTAAATTTTTAAATATATTGAGCAAAAAATTATGCTACCTAACAAAGATAAATTAGACATTTAAAACAGATGAAAGAGGTTATTTTTTTGTCAAATTTTCTTGCATGTATGTATGTAGTTTTAGGTTACCATAAATCCCGGGTACCCGTACATTTACAGAAACGAAACATTAAAATTCCCGATTGTCGGGATTGCAAAAGCCTTGTACACAGTATAGTTGACGCTAAAATACCTAAACCCCGTACAAAGCTGTATTAAGGAATTTAATTTAATAAATAAAATATAAAACTTCTAATATTATTTAGAATTTCGAGTGGGGTGTTCAAACCCCCAAGTTGCCACTGCCTATGGCCATACCGGGAGGCCATAGTCAGGAAAAAAAGGAAAAGAAATAAAACACTTTATTGAAAAGCACAATAAATCCATTCATATTCATTTAACACAAATTAACTTTCAATATTTCTAAAAAAAATCAAACAATAGGTAAGTCAACATTCAAACGAAATAAAGCATTTTCGCCATTTTGACATTTGATATTTAACGATTATTATAACTGATTGCACTATAATTTGTATAATTATAATAACACAAAATGTTACAAAAAAAACGATTATTTACGCAAATAATGCCATATTTTGATATTAATTTAAACAATCGATACTAAAGTTCGTCTAAAATTTAATTATAATTTGTGTGCTTACTACGTAAGGTATAAATTTTTATGTTATTACATTTAAATATACAATATTGTTAAAAAATTGTATTGCATTATTTGTAAAACTTGATTTTTAAATTCTATTACGTCAAAAATTATACCTATAGCACGGATGCGAAGCAGGAAGAATTACGTTCAATGACCGGTTACTATTTGTCTCTGTTGCGCGCGCATAATTATTTGCCGTCGCCATCGCACAGATGCGATGACCGCTGTCATCAGAAATTACTATTATAGTTAATTATTACTAACACTGAACACAGGCTAAAAGGTCAATGTACGAAATTCTTCGTGCTTCGCGTCCGTGCTATAGTATAGTAATTGAAATGAATTTACGTAATCGCTGTTTTAAATGATATATGTAGTTAATATACAAATATATGTGATTCATAAAAAATTACGTCGTAATTTGTAAACACTTAAATTACAAGATTAAACTATTATACGTTGTTTCCTCTTGACACCCATATTACAGATAGATAGGGTTGCCAGATCAGATAAGATATCCTGGACGTTTCTTAATTGGGCTCGTGATATCCTGAACGTCCTTATCAAGGCCCGTAAAAAAAATCAAGTAGGTAGTAACTTATCTAGTTATTTGAATAAAAATTTTTAATTTTTTTTTACTGTATTTTCAATACCAAAAATTTTTAAATATATATTACATTTTGAGCAAAAAATTATGCTATCTAACAAAGATAAGATAGATATTTAAAAATTAAAAATTACTTTTGGGTTCCTCATTAAACTTTGCTAGTTAACATCCATAAAATTTTCTGCTTTTTCTACGCTTAGATAAAGCCATCACAATGGACTATGTTTAATTACTGAAAACGGGACAGGACGCAACGTTTCAAGACTTTTACGGATTTCCCAGCCATGTGGCAACCCTACAGACAGAACCCTACTCGAGTTAACTCGTGTAGCACTGACAGCAGGATTACGAATGCATTTTTGTACAGTACGGAAAGAGACAGCACAAACTCTACTCCAGATTTCCAACTTATCATGCGCTGATATTTTCAACAGCTGGTACGTGATTGGCTGGCGTTACGACCAGTGATTGGATCAATTGAAATGCACCTTTCATCACTGTGTTGACCTCTATTGGAAAAAACAAGTGTTATATCGTAATATCCATTAATTACAATGTAATTGATATGAATCCCTTATATATATATTTACAAAAAATCAATTTTGTATAATTTTGATTTTGCAATTATTATTTAAATTTTTCATTTAAAATTATAAAAAAAAATATAGTTATAACGGCAGTGATTTGTTTATTGTTTTGTTATTGTATATAGTTAATTATCAAAAAATATGACATGTCGCTTATGACTTTTATACATATAATATGTAAACATGTATTGTTTATATGTGTATATATTTTGTACATTTTAATAGCACCTACTTTATATTCTATATGGATGTAAGGCACATCTTAAAAGTTTTCGGAAAATCTTAGTATTTATACATAAGTAGTTAAATCTTGTACAAAAACCTGCACATTTTCAATATAAAATAAAATTATTTTAACAATAAAAAAGGTTGCACAAAAAGTACATTAAAAAAGGCGGGGAAAATGTTGCCATGCTCAAAATAGAAATAAGTACAGAGTTTAAAAAATACATTACAATTAAAATCTAAAAACTTGCAACAAATGCCTTCACATAAATAACTTATCTAAATCGCTAATAATTTGTTAAATTACTAAATTCCTTATATATATACGATTAAATGTAAAAATATTGATTGATTTCTATTGGTTAACTTGGTTAGGTATGAATTTAAAAAAACCTACAATGTGATTGCTTGATTCGACCATACATTTATGTATTGTTGAATAACAACTTAAAATCTACCTACTTTATAATCGCTTATATTTAATGTTCATGCTTTAACAAAATACATTGATTTAACTATTTGTTTTTTAAATTACTTATTGAAACCTGAATTTCAAAAACGTGCAAAAAAATATAATATTTTTTTAAGCCACATATATAAGGCACTAAATGTTAAATATTTTTTGCATAAAAAACAGATTTTTCTGATATTGAAGCGTTAACAAACTTGTCAAAATAGTAGGTTTTTTGGCAGTGTTGCCATATTTTTTTTACTTTTTCAGTAGTTTTTCTTCTTCAGGATTGATAGAGTCGTCTTTATCGCCAGACCTAAATGATGAATGAGTGAACGGACTGGCTGATGCTGGAATTGGCTGTGGGTCAAAGGATAACACATTAGTCAGTTAAAATAAAGTTAACTCATGGTCTAAGAACACAAGGTCTTCTCTATCGAAGTGTGACAAGTGCCTACGTCACTAACCAGCCATATCGACATCTTTGTCGAATGCGTTTCAGTTGCATGTTCTGCTCCCGCTCCGAGTCGGATAATGACGTAGTGTCGTGTCGGTCACATGACCTTTTTTCTCTCGAAAGAGACTTAGGCGCAGTATTCTATTTATACCATGAGTTAACCCACATGTCAACTAGAAATAGATAGTGTTTCGGTTTGCGCGTTTGAGTTTTTATTATTAACTATGTACTTAATATGCTAAGACTACATGTTTTTTTTTTATTTGTAAGTTGATACTAAGTACAAAAAAATGCTCACTTAAAAATTTAGATGTAGGTGCAGATAAGATATTTTCTATGCAATATTTTTTGCTTAAAATGGCCAATTTTTGTAGATGCTCAATAGATCCGATTGAAATTTTATGATTCTACGAAATATAGCTTTAACCATGGCAAATGTGAAAACATGATTAAAAACATTCGACTTTTATCCCTTTTTACTCTTAAAATCTTATTATCTAAACTTTTCCAAAAACATTTTTTTAATAACGCTAAAGTACCTATAGTACGTTAGTAAAAAATTAAAAAAATAATCTAATAGTTTATTTATTTAAATGAAAAAATTAATGAGTTATGGTGTAGATCTTGTACTCACGCACTAACTAACTAACACCGCCTAATTAAGTCAACAACTAAATGATTTCTTGCATATGTTCCAAAATTGCTTATCTGTCTGTACTTTCAAATATTTCATTTTTTTTTTAATTCGAAACTTGAAGCATGTTAATGGTGGTTCTGATTAGCATATCTTAGTTCCTTAAGAAACTCAGATATAACTTATTTCTAATGAACATTTTTATTAATATACATAAAGTTATATCCAACATGAAATCATATATTTAGATAAATACAAACCTAAGTATACTATTAATATCTAGTTTTTGGTACATCCAAATTCTGGCAGCATGAAAACAGAAAAATCTATGTAAAATTCTTTAACTAGAGGTATATTTCTTAATATTTATTGTAAAAAATCTACTTATCTACCCAATCCTGACTTAGGTACTTCTGTTTGTCAAGAACTGGATCAGAGGGTGTATTTTTGTCCCTGGTCTTTTATTTTACAATTTAATACTCCACAGCTGGTGATTTAAAAATTATATTACAGACATCACAGATACACTGTAAAGGAAGCAGTGTTTAGTGTATAGGACCGTAAGCTTGTTCGCCACCTTAGTGTTAGCGTGTAACAAAGTTTTGCCGCTATGAGCTCACCACCTGTCACGTGGGACTAAAGTGGTTGGTGAAAAGGATCCTCCTCTGCATTAAGATTTGGTTGTATATGTGTGTATCCAGCCACTGGTTACTCCTTTTTTGGCATTAAAGTGGTGAAGATATACATACATACTTATGCTCTAGGATTATAGACTATACTATAGTTATATAGTAGCTGTAGTTCTGACAAAATATAAATAAACAAAACGTAATAAATAATATTTCCATAGTTTCTCTGGCAACTTTTTCTGAGACGAACAGAGGGCGCAGGTTTAGTAATAGGATCCCGTAGGCATCCTTTGGATACAGAACCCTAAAAAGGGTATTTAGATGGATTTTTCTATAGACCGTTTGATCCTGTAATCCTTTATTTTTATAAATAACATGTAAATAGATTTGTTAATGAAATATAAAAATACCTTAGTATTAGTTCTCTCTGGCTCTGCGGCTTCAACAACTTCTCCTTCGCGTAATAACTGAAAAAAAATGCATTTCTTTTATCCAGAGCTTAAGTTTTCATATTTAAAATAAGTACATTTCTTTATTTCTGACCTAAAGTATAAGTATTAAAAATATATTTATTTAAATTGGTCATACTAAGAACACATTTCATATCAAAAATAAATTTCTTTATTTCTAACGTTACGTAGATTGTCATAAATTAGAAATGGTTTTTTATATTTTTAAGCTAAAGTTAAAAATCATATTTTAAAAATACATTTTATTTTTTGTTTTTTTAAATTACATTTTACTTGTTTCTGGGCTGAAGTTGTCATTCTGATAGTAGATTGTATCACAAGGGATCAAAATAATATTTTTACGGCGATGGCGCCATTTTGTATCCAGAGTCGAGCGAAGGATTCTAAGGTAGAATCCGGAGCGCAGCCAGGGATACAAAGGGCGGCGCAGGAGGTTAAATAATTTTGCGACCGCGTGATACACTACTTTTTATAACCCTCTATGAGAAAAGAGATAAGTGTTACTTATAAATAGGAATAGTACGTTTATTTATTTTATTATCACTACTTGAGCAAAACGCATTATTTTTTAATAAAAGTATCATCATAACTACGAATATGAGTTAACAATTACAAAGGCGGAATACATTTCACGCGGTTTTTACTGTTTTACAAACTTTTTTTTTATTTGTTCCGCTCGCGTCCAGCCAGTTTTATTATACAGCTAGTTACTTGTTTCTACAATGTTCTTGATCGATCTCTATAATCCACATTCAAAATTAAAATCACTTTGCGTCCCTAGGGGTTCAAAGTGCAACTTAAATCCCTGTTTACGAGGAACCGACCATCTCTTTTTGAATAGATGTGATGGAAAATACATTTTTTTATTTCTGACGTAAGGTTATTATACATTAGAAATACTTTTTCTGTATTTAAACTCAAGTTGTCATAAAAAAAGTATAGGTATTTCTTTATTTCCGAGCTAAAGTTGTCAAATTGAAGAGGCCTGTCCGGAAAAAGAAATAACCAGACGACCTAATAAATTGTGAAAATGTTAAATAGAGGCCTATGTCGAGCAGTGGACTTTTTCAAGCTAACATAACGAACACAATAATCGTAGTTCTATTGAAAACTAGTCGATTGTCGGAGCTTTGCCCGCATAGAACACGTTATTTGACTAAAGTGAAAAATATAATAATGGTTTAAATCAATATAGGCAAAAATATAATTTTTCAATACAAACGATGTGCATGTATGTAAATGTACTAAAATGCTTATAAATTATTTAAGGATATCATAAAAACCATTAACCATTAAATCATTAAAAGGTCACTTAACAATAAAACGGGAATTATTATTTGTTTGTTAAAAATTATAGTTAGCCAAATTTTAGTCGAGCATTTATTTATTTCTTTTATCATAAATAGATAAGTAGCAAACTAGCAATATTTTATGTACATTGATATGTATATGTATGTTTGTGTATATGTATGTATGTATGTGTATATATATATGGATATATATTTGTTATATATGTTTTGTATTTATATGTATGTAAAGGTCATGTTAATATATGTTTGTGTATGTATTCAAGGTTAGGCATTTATATTAAACAAGTGTATAACTGTCCTGGTTTATGTAAATTGTTCGGCAATAACATACATGTTTTGGTATGTGTCTAAATTAAAGACTTTAGATCTAAGATATTGTTACACTCATTGTTACATACTGTTTGTTGTGTGTTGAATAAATAAATAAATAAAACGGTCAGCTAATTAAAGAGATTTTGTTCCGCTACAAAATGCATTCAATGCAGTCAGCAAAGTGAATTGAGCTGCTGCTAGTGGTCAGCAAAAATAACTAATTTGATCAGCAAGTAATGTGATATTGGGCAGCCTTAATAGATGTCGTAGGAAATTAAAAATATCTGCAGCAATATTAGTAACAGAGCCACAAATCTTGATTTGGATTTTATCAAATTTTGGCGAGCTGTAAAATTTATTTTTAATTGCTAGGAATACAAAAAGTACCAAGCTACATAGGTGCGATTTGATTCCGGCTATTGCGGCACGCTTCGCTCGGCTCGTTCGCCGTTTGCTAACTGCTTAAAGCTACGATTCTCGCTACCTACCTTTGTTTCATGCTCGCGCTAACCGATTGTATGATCCTACTGACCAAACTATGTTTTTTTATTAGAACTATTTTGCAAGCTGATGACCAAATATCAAGGTATTTTCTAATAAACCTTGTTTTAGTTACTAAATAAAGTAAAGGAACACATTTCGCTGTCAAAATAACTTTTTAGTTGATTTTTCTTGCTGACCAAATATTTTAAAACAATACCATTTATTTGCTTACCATTAATTAATACCTTTCATTAAATTAATTAAATGTATCAATTCAACAATAACATTAGTTATTTCATAATATACTGGCGTTTTTTGGAATCTATGTTCTTTTGCGCTTAAAGTAGATAGCGAATCACACGTTTTTAAGTGTAACCCAAATTTATGTCGAATATAATTTAATAGGCCCAAAATGGCCATAGACCTTTTTGACCTAGAAACAGCAGTGCCCTTACCTTATCGACTTCGGGTTCAATTTGCTCGTTAGTTCCACCCTTGGTGATCGCGCCTTTCTCCATCAGAGTGGCACGCTTAGCTGCCAAGTACATGGATCTAAAATAGAAGGTAAAATTTACAATCATATAAATTTGGGTAAACACAAATTACATACACAAATTTTATTCTATTATAAAATATAAGACACTGCTCAGGATAGTACATTGTAGAATTTATTGCAAGAGGCCTATATCTGCCACTTGCCTTCAATAAGCTAAAAATATTATACAGTCGCACAAACATTACATACCTACACCTGATTTGTTTCACTTTTAACTTGAGAATTTCAAGTACCAACTAAAATATTGCTTGGTAATACAAGTATAAAATACAAAAATCATCACGACACTAATCCCCGAAGAGGTGGTCAGAGATGTTACGAACGTATGGCTGTAACGTCCACGCTTCACCGATTGTATTTTTCCGTGCCACAAACGCCGTAGCGGGTATAAACCAGAGTCGAGACAGCTTTACATTTAACAAATTGTTACAATATCGTTGGCCCTTACCAGGAATCGACACGAGACCTTTGACATAACAGGCGCACGCCCTACCACTGCGCCACTCGGTCTTATAATTTAATTAAGTTTTAAGAACTTGCAACGTCGAATCAATAAACTACGCACAGTATCATTTTTATTTCTTTTATTATTATATATAAAAATAGAAACTGTCCTAGGCAACTTTTACAATTTTTCTTTTCCTAAAATCTTTTTTTAGAATATTACTAAGAATAAAAAAAAAGCCAAAGCCGGTCCAGCCATTCTCAGAAAATGCGCCAATTTTAATAAATACTTTACAATTTAAAATATCACCATGTTGCACTACAATTTGCATACACCACCTCTACTCTTTTGTCACTTACCTCTTAATTGTAAGATAGTAGAGTTCCGTGATGGCACGCACTGAATAATCTGGCACGAAGGTGTGACGTAGCATGGAGTCCATGTTTAGATTCTGAAGGGAACCAAGGGTCGAAGGTGCAGGGGATTCCGCTAAAAGAAAACAATATATATTACGTCACAACAGGTCTATGAGCAAGTTGCAAAGAATAAATAAATAATAAATATGGACATTACACACAGCGCCATCTGGTCCCAAACTAAACAAATCTACCAACTTTAGATACCAGACAACGAATACATAAATATATACATATTATACATATAAAACACCCAGACCTAATATAAACACATATATTCATCACTTAAATGTTTGTCTTGTACGTGAATCGAACCCACGCCCCTTGAATTAGCATCTATATCCAATGAGCCACGCAGCCGTCAACCAACAGTACAAATATGTACATTTTACTTACCGACACCAATATTCTGTGTTAGTGCTTGAACACCGAAGTAGGTGAAAGGTCCCGCTTCGAACACCAAATTTTCTCGTCCTACAGTCACTTCAACGCGACCTTCCAAAATCAACACGAAGTAATCCACCTGCACGATAAAAAAAAATTTGTACCTTAATGTTGAAAACTGGATCAAAATTCCTCAATGAGTAACCCATGTTTTAAACTTAATTATTTATACGATTTTAGATAAATTAACGGGACAGTCTGTATCGCAGTAATAACGTCATGCGTCGTTTTAAGGGTTCCGTACCCAAAGGGTTACTAAGACACCGCTGTCCGTCCGTCTGTTACCAGGCTGTATCTCATAAACCGTGATAGTTAGAACATTTGAATACATTTGAATACATTTGAAATTTTCACAGAAGATGTATTTCTGTTGCCGCTATACTAACAATCACTAAAAAACAGACTAAAATAAATATTTAAGGGGGCTCCCATACAACAAACGTGATTTTTTTGGTAGTTTTTGCTCGATATTGATAGCGGCAACAGGTAAACGCTTGAAATATTCACAGAATATTTAGTTATATACTTATTCACTTTAAAAATAAATAATTAAATTAAAATAAAACAAATATTTAAGAGGGCTCCCATTCAACAAACGTGATTTTTTTATAGATATGGTACAGAACCCTTCGTGCGCGAGTCCGTCTCGCACTTGGCCGATTATTCAAGTTGATGGGACTATTTTAAAGCATAATAAGACATGATACTCAGATTCTTTTGCTGTAACAACTATTCGGCTGCGGAAAGCCTCATGAGTAACTAGTTTTAAAAATCATTTGCATAATTGTACCTTTTGGATTAAATGTAATTTTTACAGTAATATCATAAACGTGCATTATATAACATACTTATATTATCTACTTTAAATTGAATATGACTTATGATCAATGATGATATCCTACATAAAGTTTACTTTGTACACTCTTTTAAGTAAAAAGCGGTAAACTAAGAGAACAGGGACGGAAAAGTGTTCCAGTAATATACTGGAAGAGAATGCCTTAGGGTATTAAGTTCGCCTGCTGAATTTTTGACTTGTGCAATAAAGATTTTTCTACCTATGTTTTAAATAATAATTTTTGTTTATTGTATTTTTTTTTATTCCTCTATTCGATTATGAAACTATGCTTTAGTTTTAATATTATATTACTTTTATATTTAGTTAATAAAAATAAAAGTAATATAGTGTATAAGAACAAAAGTATTATTTGCTATAAAATTAAACATTAAAAAAAATCAAACTGGTTTAGGTGATTTAAACGCCATTTTTGTGACGTCAAAGACTTTGGAAACATTACACCCCGGTTTAAAATTTCATATTTATCAATTTATAATTTTAATAAAATTAACGAAAGCAACCAAAAACAATTGTATAAGTTGTATATTGTACAGTTACAACCACGAAACTAGAGGTTTCAAGGTAAAGAAGCTAGTGTTTTAAATGTTAGGTAATTTATATCTATAATTATTATTTATCATTACAATATTTTACACATTTTTTACTCGAGTGTTAGATATTCGACAATTAGCCAATTCCGGTCCCCACGTCAAATGAAAACCAATCGGTGAACACGAGCTGCGATCAGGGACCAATAGGTGAAAACGAGACTGCGATCTGCGCAGATGACCTTGAAACCCCAAGTAGAGAGAACGTAAGAATACAAAAATAAGTGTACGTTCTTTTTTTTAATTTTGAAGTCACAACCGACCTGACGCATTAAAACATACTGTTGTAGACTTGACTACTTAGCAGTAAAGAGTGTAAAAGAATATCTAGTCTTTATTTGAAATACATGCATGTACTCTATTTTCAGTTTTATTATTATCCAATACTTACCGGTTTTCCTTCTTGGAACACGTAAATCTTAGGATCGCTCTTTTCTTCATCCCCTCGGATCCTGATATGCTGGATGACGTCTTGCTTCAACAAACGACGCAGTACTGTTTCCGAAACCATGTCCACTCTAAATGGATCTACGCCTGTTTACAAAAAAAAATCAGCAGCTTTACTTTCACTACTTTTTAATAACAAACGGGATGCGGGAATACGAATTAATTAAGGTTAAAATTTGTGCGACCTTTTTGGGTACTAAGGTGTGTAGAATGAGGATGAATTCCCTGCCAATGGCAAGTGGTGCTGTAGTAGAAAGTAGCCGAGGACATAATTTTAAAAGATACCTCGAAGGACAACGTATTATACAAGCGGTAGAACACGTACAAATCCTATCGCTCGAGGGTTTGGGATCGTCAGCTATACTCTCACAGCTCGTCTTCAAACAGAGTCCAAAGGGTCAATTTGGGATCCAGGTGTATCTGCCTAAGATGGCTGCAATACTCCACATAAGGCTAGTCGTCTCTTTTTAAGTTATAAAGCACTCAATCTATCAAGCCCTACTTGAATAATGATTGAATCGATTATATTATTTGATCCGCCTGCCTATTTGTAAACAAGGTAATACTTACTTGTGCTTAGGAACTGGAAGGTGGCCATAATGAGCTGTGGAGAGACGTGGACCCTTTGGTGTTCGTGGTGACTTGCGAAGGCTGCCAGGTCCTGGCGCATGGGACGCATTAGTCGCTTCTTGGTACGATTATCGGCTAGAAGAGATAAATAAAAATTAGTTTTCTATGTCTATATTTATAGATTTCATACAGTTTTGTATTTAAAAAGTATTCACAAGAGTTAAAGTACAAAGACAGCTGTCGCCTTATGCCAAGCAGATATGCAACATACATGTCACTAAAGCTCTGAGTATACGTAGATAGAGAGTAACACCGAGTTGGGGATACTTAGCTGATGGGGCAGAATCACGTTGCCACGTGAACGGGCTTTTTCACACTAGTTTAGGCGAGCCATTAGATATTGGACTATAAAAAGTGGTCCTTCGAGCCTGATATTTTAATGTTAATTTTATTTTGAATTGGTAATTTCAAATCGAAAATACATTAAATACGTATAGTATTTGATTTCATGACCTAATCCAAAAACACTGTGTATCGTGGACCGTAGTCATAGTCAATACTTACTGATAACGTCAGTTTCATCCACAATTTCAGCTTGGATCATCTCCTCGATGACGTCTTCCAACGTGACCAAACCAACGGTTTCATACACTGGATCCCCGTCCCTTTCGCGGTCAATGCGCTGTACGAAAGCCATGTGACCTTTGTGACCTGTAAACAAAAGTATTTAGGTACTACTAACATATTAAACATTAGAGACTGCAAGGAATTTCAAAGGAAGTCATAAACTTTGAAATTGTCTGGGTAATTAAAATATGGCGTCAGGTTTTTGCGAGATTTTTTTAAACCATTATGGTGGCGAAAAAACTGCACTTTTACCATAGCCTATGGACGCTTGTAACACTTACTCGCCTGTTTTCGGATCTTAGAAAAACCTAATCACTTCCTCTTTGAAGAACACCATAGTGTAGGAGAAAACCATAACAGGGAATTCATTCCAAAACTTTAGTGTTTGCGGGAGAGTCTCTTGACATTGTGCTTGATCATTTAGGTTTTAAGATGTACGAATACACTCTCTCGCTGCTGGTTGCAAGCGGTACGGTGATAAAAAATTACTCAAAACACAACCGGTAACGATAGAACTTACACGGGGAGCGAAAGCCTCCGCCAGACCTAAGGGTTTAATAACAATTCTGAAGTGCTTGTGGATTAGATTAATGAATTATGACTATCTGTGGAAATGGACTATCAATTGCCACTTAACCCGGAGTACAAAGAGTAAGAAAATGTGGAACAGTCTCTCAAGACTAATAGGGCGTGACAGCATTTATTTTGCACTTGCGCACCGCTGCATTTTGTATCACTACCGCGAGCCACTGTACAGGGGCCAAGCACGCTAGTGCAGAAATACCTTTTTGTCGCAGTTTGCGTACGGAAGGGGCGCGTGCATGTGTGTGTCGACTTGTATGCAATTCACTTACTATTCTTATTTATACTATGTTTCAGCTTACTATGTATATTGCATACCTCTATAGTAACGTTATTCCATCGTATCTATTGCTGCCAACAAAACCTTCTAATTTTAATGCAAAGAAAAATGAAAAGTTTTCTAAACACATAGAAGATAGGTAATTGGCATGTTTATAAATAGCTGACGTAATGTAAGCCAACTCGCACTAGACTGTGGAGTATGTAAGAGAGACGGTTTTTACAAGGTTGGCGAGACGTTTAGTCATATAGAGCTGGATAGACACATAATGTGTAGGTAGGTATAATGATCTCTTGCTGGGAATTCGAAGATAGAGCAGTTTTTCCTTGTTAATCTTTTACTATTTTTTAAGTTAGGTTCGACGACTAATTTTAGCAGTGTTTTACGAAAACCTGTTAAGGATTATAAAGCGAAGACTCATGAACAGTAAATTGGGAAGAATAAGGAAGTAACGACGCGGAATATCTGAAGAATTCACAGCAAAGTATACCTTACAAAATGGCGATTTGCTATAATTTATGTATTATCACAACGATGCTAGGCTAATGAGTCTTTCCCAATGCCTTATCGAGATTCACCGGAAACCGATTAAATTAACTAACTAACTAGGTAGGTATTTATTTAAAAATTCAAATTTATTGCCTTTTCATTTCGTTAAATTTCACTGTTCAAATCTAATATGTTTATGTTTAAATATGTATTCTAATTTAACACAGAGTTTAAAGACACTAAAAACTTGCGACTAACTTTATACGTGCATTTCAGATTAGACAAATCTAGAGAGAGAGAAGAGTTAAAAAAATTATAAGTTAATTAAATTCCTTTTTATACATACACTACAGGATTGTCTAAAGCTGCGTACAGATTATTTGCAACACTGCAACAATGCAACATACATTTTAATGTGTTCGCGAACGCACTGAAATCAACTGCGCGCACGCTACGTGCATTCGCGGAGCGCGCGTTGGTTCCCGCCTATTGTAGGTTTTTCGATCGATCTGGACAGCTGATTCGCAGCGGACCTGCCTACTGCCCCCGATATTTGAATTATCGATTGCAAAAATGGATGGAGATGACGACTGGGACTTGATTTATACACTGGTGTAATAAAATAGTTTAAACACGAATATAGTCATGTACACTTCAAAATCAAACGGCTCCATGGCATGCGCGCTGAACACTGCTATAGGAATGGCCGTTGTTGAGGCGCGCACAACATACGTGGGACACTCAGAAAGTTTATGTTATAAAATATTTTAATTAAATCTTTTCAAAGTTACAAAGTTTCATGCTTCTGAACCAATTTTCGAAACATTTTTTCCAGTCCACTGCAGACACCTCTTCCACGGCCTTTTCTAACGCTGCTAGCGCGTCTTCCGGCGGCGAAAACTGTATCCCTTTCAGCTGATTTTTTATTTAGGTTAAAAGAAGTCACACGGTGACAGAACAGGACTGTAAGGAGGGTGAACCAAGACTGACCAATTTGGTGTCCAGGAAGTGCCCCGTTTAGAGCGCTAAGTGCGCGGGTGCGTTAGCAGTACCCCGCGGAGCCCGGTATTCGGTCGCTTGTTGCTCATTGCAGACAAAACTTCTGGCAGGCATTTTGTAGAATAACATTCGGCATTTTTTCTTCTTTTTTGGTCCCGTTATGGAATTTAAACCAGATACCCCGTCTAAGTGAAGAAACTAGCGATCAAAATTTTCCCTGCGCTTCTCGATCGGTTCACTTTCGTATGCCTTGGTTCGTATTGAAACAGCCAAACGGTCGACTGACGCTTTGTTTCTGGATCGTATTGATAAATCCAGGATTCGTCACCTGTCACAATGTCGTAAACGCACCGAGACGAGCCTGCTTCAAATTTTTTAATCATATCACGGCACCACTTCACACGGGCCTGCTTCTGAGCTTCGGTGAGGTTTTGCGGCACCCAGCGCGAAACTATCCTCCTCACGGGAAGGTCCTTCATCCATAAAAGCCATTTGAAGTCGATCAAATGACTCATCAGGTTTAAGGTCACATTTAAAATCGTAGAAACTCATCGCACGAAAATGTTCTCGATGCAGATCCATTTTTGAATGAGACACGATAATTTAATTTGGCTTTAAAAAAATGTGGAGGGAAATTCGAAATTCGAACAAAGGTATTTTTACTTTTAAATAGCCAAATTTTCAAAATAATCACAAGTAGCCAGTGTAGCTAATACATAAAAACTTTTTTTCGCAAAACTTTCTGCGTGGCCTGTTTCATTCTTGTTGCATTGCATCTTGTGTTGCAAATAATCTATACCCACCTTAACAGTAAACTGTTCGCCCAACCTTTTACGAGTAGAGAAGGAGTTCCTCAGTATTTGATGATGTAAGATCGTGTTGACATGGGATCGCTTTATTTATTATCAGTAGATAATGCCTTTGCCCGTAATTCCGCCCGCCCAAAATTCGGTTATTGGTGTAGGATTTCAACGGCATCTTATCAATTATAGAAATAATCCGACTCACGCTTGACGTTTTCAAGTAGCCTATGTCAGACAAATAGACAGACAGACACAGTTACTTTTGCATTTATGATATTAGTATAGTACGGATAGTACGGACTGAAACTATCTCCATGCAAATTAGTACCTAATCGAAATGTGTTTGTTAATCCTGGTTTCTGCCATGAGCTTAAAAAAATTTTAATCAAATGTCACTTTTATTGCGTTATATTTTTCTTATGTGATTGCCTTTAGATTCGATCTAAAAAAACAACGCACAGTTTATTCCGCAGGCTAAAGTAATTAAAAGTAAGGCGCTGAGTTCCGCTCAGTGATTGATCGACACACGTGGTAAATTATAGTTTATAAAATTTTAATTTACGGCCGTGAACGCCTCTACATTTGGCCACAGCTGTTTAGTAGATTTTTGGAAATGAGCCAAGCTTAATGAGAAACTGTTTTATTTTTGAGGATTCTGTGTTTAAAACTTTAATTTTTATTAAATTTTTTTTCTTTTGCAGTATGACATAAAGCTTAAGAGTTATTACTTTATCTTATCTATTGTTTATCTTATTCTCAAACGCGAACAAACCCGCGTCCGTTAATTAATACAAGGTAGGGCAAGGTTTATGGGCCAGAAAGTTAAATTCTTAAATATTATATTACTGACACCTAAATATACATTTCACAATACGCCGAGGAACAGAGTGGGTAATAAACTGCCTGCTAAACCGAGGGGTGTGGGTTCGATCCCCGCACAACACACATATTTATGTGATGATTATTTGTGTTTGACTTAAGTCTGAGTGCTTTCTATGATTGTATAATATTTATGTATTTACAAACAAAATAAGTATTGGTATCCGTTGTCTGGTATATTACAAGCCTTAGTCCGGCACCAGATTAGGCGCTGTGTGATTACTCAAAAAATATTATTATTTATTCGTAATTAGATGCGCCCCGTAGTTTTACATACAAAACAATGTATCGCGTAAAAACTTCCAATCCGGATAAAAAAGGTAGGTATTCTTTGTCCATTGGTATTCTTGGTTCATTATTCGCCGCCAAAGTTGACGTTCCTACTATTTCTGACCGCCCCAGGTATTTTGGGTTACTGGTACGGTATGGTATTTTTAAGTCCTCCGTGGCGGTGGTGTACATGCAAACCACACGTATATTATGATTAGATTTTTAAAGGGTCGACCACACGCAAATAATACTTCTGGTATTACAAACGGTTTGCGGTGGCCACTTAACATCAGGCGGATCGTGTGCTTGTTTGCCCACTTAGTAGTGTAAATAAAAAAATACGTACAGAGTACTCGGGATAAAGAAAAAAAAAAGTGTACATTTTTGTCCGACTTATCTGCTAATTAATTAAATAATGTGGTAGAACTGTTAGCATCAGCAAAGAATATTTATTAATACCGCATACAGGACGTCTATTTAAACCCCCTCCCTTTATGATTGTATAGTCTGTGGTACGAGATGTTTTCGCGGCATTTCGCGCGGGCCCTGCCAGCTATTCTGTCCTATCAATCATCGTCTTGCTAATGTAGTCGTAATATTTTTTATATTCAGTGACCGGGATGTGGTGTTGTGTTAAAACCACTTACCCTCTTTAAATTGTTTCAGCATGACATCCAAAGTGATATCTTCAAAGACGAAATTGCAAGGATTTTGATAGTATTGGCACAGAGTACGTAACGGCGTGTTGTCGTCAGGGTCAACAAATGCCAAATCTTTGATGAAGAGTACTGTCAAGATATTGCCGCGCTTGCCTTCGTATACTGGTACACGGGAGTAACCTGGAACAGAAATTAGTTTGATTAGATGAGTATGAATTGCTAGGTAATGCTCAAGATCCCAAACCACGGATCTTCTCCCGAACTGTACCACTATTCTTACGTAAACATTTTGGTATTTTTTTTTACAATACGTTAAAGGATAAAAGTAAATTTCATTATATTATTCCATAAAATTAAACAAAAATAGTATAAAATCATAATATTGATAACAGTTAGAACGTTATAAATACATTCTTAAGGTAGACTTTCATAAAATGCAAATGTCCAAAAGACATAAAACATTTATAAGCACCTAATGGAAGTCATGGCTTATTCGTACTCACCAGACTTGACGATTTCGCTCATGGTTTCGAAGTCCAAAATACTAGTTATGGGCAACATGAAACAATCATCCAGTTTGGTCATTACATCTTTAACGCATTTCTTCCGAAGGTCTAAAGCTCCCGATATGATGTTCACTTCTTCTTTGTCCAAATCGTTGACGTGGTTTGTTACCTGAAAATGGTAATAGGTAAACAAATAAATAAAATTAAGTGCCTGTAATCTAATCTGTATGTAAAATAATCGTCTTCGTGGCTCAGTGGGTAGTGACCCGACTGCTGTATCCAGGGGTGTGGGTTTGATTCCCGTATAAGGCAAACATTTATTATTGGTTGCTTGTTTTAAGACTAGGTGTTCTCAATGTATTAACAAATATATATATATATATATATATATATATATGTATTTGTATCCACTGTCTGGTTTAAAGAAAAAAGGGAGATTGAAAGCACTTTTTCCCCTTCCCCCAAATCAAAACTATTTAGCCGTCAACTAATATCATTTATTCTGACTCCTTTTCATACCACTTTCTGTGCGAAATCCCATCTCTATTGCTACCGACCACTCGACATATGCCTAAACAAAGGTTCTAAGAATACGAAAAACTATTTGCAAACGATAACCGCCATTTTTTTCGACATATCTAGTTCAAACTAGTCTATTTTTCGACTAAATCAATTACTGCGATTAACAAGCCATGAGTAAAGCAATTAAACATATCTCGAATTTGATATTATCTCTATCAGCACGAAAATCAGGCCCAGACGGTGCTGTTTGTAATGTCCAAAAATATTTATTTGTTTTTTTTTATATAGAAATTTAGGGACCTTAAACTTTTTGTTGCTACGATCCTCGCTCATTATTTAGTTTTATCTATACACGTTTGACAGTTCGGAGTACGTACACTTTACCTCGCATTTTCGAAAACCATACGAAATTGTTCGAGATACATGAAACGAGGTCTGCCACTATCGACAAACGTGTACAGACAATTTTGAAAGACAGAAAATCTATTACCAGCTTTACTATTCGTTTTTTAAACAGCACACTAATATATAATATTTATGATTTCGTATTTAATTTTCAAAAAAAACAAGCAAGTTCATTGTGTAGCTTTTCTTTTCCATTACATTTTTTTTTTAATTATTATATATTGTTTCACTTTATTTTTTGCTGTCTATTGTATTGTATAAATTGTGTGAATATGTGTGTCCGCAACTTCTTATATACCTATTATTTTCTTATATATAGACTACTTATTATATTATTTTTGCCCGACTACGGCGAAGCAAAACGAGGGTTATAATTTTGACCGGTATGTTTGTATGTATGTTCATTTATAATTTGACAAATGAGGTATCGTTGAAAGCGTCTTGATTTTCCGCTGGTTAAATTGAATATAGATCTCTCTAGAGGACATAAAGTCATGAAAAAAAAAGTTTTTAATGATGACGTGTTGGGTATCAAATGAAATTAATAATGTTTTCACGTTTGTCAGGGTTTGAACCATATCTCAACGTACACAGTCATTAATTTTTAGTCAGACCTACTGAGCGGATCCGGAGAAATCCCTGTCAATAAAGATGAAATTTGGGTAGAATAGCTTCCTAATATTTGGACAAAAATGATGATATTTATACTAAAAAAGCATTTTGAAATATAAAAAATAATGTCGTTTACCTTGACAAGTTCCTTTAGCCTCTCTCTGTTGTAATGTGTACCAATTTCTTCTCCCAAGAAATAGTCCAACAGTTTACTGGTAGGCCAGGCCAGAGGAGCACAAATGCCCATAACAATCTAAAAAAATACATTAAAAGTAATAAAAATTAAAACGCGCCCAAAGTTCCACTATAATATTTTTTTTGGGAAAAACAATTCAGATCTGTTATTCTTATTAAAAATCTATGAACGCTTCTGTGAAAAAAATAATTTATAAAAATGGCAAATTATAAATACCTGAAGGATTCGAAACAGTGACCTAGGTATATATTGAAAACAGAGGTCAGTTAGAAAAAATATATATATATTTTAAATAACCAAATGACGTAACTAGTTCTATATACGTTGGACTGCCATGTCAAAAATCCGGATTAAATTATCCAGTAGGGGCAACTAATATTGTTACAATTTTTAAACTGTAAAGTAGTCTCGATTGTTTGTACCTGGTACAGCGATAGGCCCACCGCCTATCAAGTTTATGGGACGAAATGCCATCGGTAAAATGTGGATGTTATAACGTTTTTTTAAATATATAGATTACCCCTTCAGGAAAAAGTGTTCGGATTGTTTGCTTATTAAAAAAAATTACTTAATACAAACCTTCATAATCCAAATACTCTTCGCTCCAATCAACAACCCGTGCCTTGCACAAATAGCTTGAGGGGTAATTTCAGCAATGAACACAATAGCCAATGTAGATCCAATAACGGCAACCAGACCAGACGTTAAATCGTCCAAAATAACTGTAAAAGTACTGTTAACGGCAACATTACTCAGCAAAATAGTACATAGAAGGTAGTTTCCGTGAGCTCTGACGGGCATAATTGCTCTTGCATATCTCCTTTCCGTCTCTGTTCCAGTATTCGCTATGATTTTCAATTCCGTCCTATCCAAAGCCATCAAACCCAAGTTTAGGCCAGAAAAGAGAGAAGCAAGCATCAGTAGGATCACAATTAAGACTAAGGAAGCCCAGAGAGGTAACAGTTTGTTGTGTGTTGCTAAAATTTTCCACTCTTCTCGACCTTGGTGGTAGAAGTCACCGTTTGGAGAATTTCTAGCGCATATGTAAAATTTGTAGTCTTCCAACGGGGCTGGCGCTTTCAGTTCAAGCAGTGCTGAATCTGAGAATGCCTCTTTCACCTGTAATTTGGTTTTTATTTATAAAAAAAACATTTTATATATTATTTACGGTGGCCTCATCACTCAGACTGTAGGCTTGTTTACAACGCTAATGGCGTAAAAACAATTGAAGCATAAAAAGTAGAAAAAAAAATGACCTCAGGCCAGGAGTTGAACCTGCAACCCTCGGATACCATCCAAGTTCTCTACCAACTGAGCTAACCAAATTTAGTGATTGACTGATAAAAAAACGAACTCTCACAATACGTCCTAAGTAATCGTCTCAAATTAACAAGCAAAAATAGATATTTTTTAGAAAAAAGTTTTTAGATTAAACTTTTAGATAAAAGTTAGTTTTAATATGTCAAAAGTAGAATACCATTCTTACCTTAAAACGTTGCCCTTCTAAAAGGTAGTGACATACTTTATTATATTCATCTGGCATATGTGTAAATGCAATTTCCGTTTCTGAAGTGAATCCTTCACCAAACAGTCGCAAAATAAAATTAGTATCTCTTAATACACTAGGAATCTTTTCTTCTATAAGTTTTGGTTCCTTATCAGACTCTTCGACTCTAAGACCTACGACTTTCAAGCTCCCATTGTATAATACTTCTGTACTCATTACAGTTGCAGGATCAGAACTTGAATTTGTTACATTTGTTGTACTACTATCATTTACTAAGGGTGTATCTTTTTCATCTGCTTGACGCTTAGCTCTTGATTTCTCCTCTACTTTTGGTAAATCAGATATCAATTTGTCTATTTTACTATAAGAAATATAGGGAAACGTTTCAATAATGACGTCACTAATCTCTGTGACGTCAGCATTGACAGCGAGATCATTGTAAAGATATTTTGTGTCGTCATTGTATTTTCCTGTGTTGTCTTGTTCGATGCTATTTTCAGATGAATCAAACTTCTCAATAAACTCACCGCGGAATGGTTTAACGTTGTTTTTTTCATTTTTAAGAGATCTGTAACAAAGAATAAAATTTAGCATAGGAATTAAGAATTTACGTTATTTTTTCCTATTTGGTGCTATATAGCTATTTATGCAATCGTTGTGGAAGTTTCAAGTACAATTTCATGCAATTGCATACATAAATTATAATAATATATACACACCGGCACAATTAGCGGAACACAAAAAAAGGATTTGAACGAATGGCAGCAGGTTCTCTTTACTGATGAATGCAGAGTTCTTTTAAAACAGATTGATGGGAGACAGCGAATATGGAGACGCAAAGGAGAACGCCACATACAGTCTAATTTTGAACACACAGTGGCTTATGGTGGCGGCTCGATTATGGTTTGGGGAGGGATATGTTTGGGACCTCGCACGGAGTTAGTGATAGTCACAGGAGGGACCATAACAGCAGATCGATACATCAGAGACATTTTAGAAGAACATGTTGTACCATTTGCCCCATTTATTGGTGACGACTTTATTCTAATGCAAAATAATGCTCGTGCTCATAGTGCACAATCGGTACAGGCATATCTGAGCCACGTAGGTATACCGGTGATGCAGTGGCCAGCAAATTCCCCCGATATGAATCCGATAGAGCATGTCTGGGACTTGCTAAAAAGAAGGGTTAAATCCAGAATGCCACCCCCCAACAATCTGAATGATTTCGTCAAATATATGCGTTATTATCTCATAGTCTCTTTTTTTTCTGTTCCGCTAATTGTGCCGGTGTGTATATAATAATTATCTATACATATAAAACTCTAGACTGATGGATCAACGCACAGCCTAAACCGCTGATCGTAGAGACCTGAAACTTGGAGGGTGCGTTCTTTGTATGACGTAGGCATCCGATAAGAAAGGATTTTACGGAATTCTACCCCTAAGGGGGTGAAAAAGGTTGGCAAAGTTTGTATGGGACAACGTGATTCCTTGTTCAATCTACTTTTTTGCACAAACCTTTTTTAACATAATTGATCGAAGACGTGTTTCGTATTTTATTGAAATTCATCCCCTCACGGGGTTACAAAGGGTTAGAAAGTTATTTGGCGGTTATTTGCTTCGAAGTTGATATCCAATACTCCTTAGTGCTTTTGATTTAAATTACATTTTATTTTGACACATGTTTGAAAACTCATTCCGATTTTATTCAAAAAGCTTGAACTTACTTAAAAACATAAACAACTTCAATACTCTTAAAAATTGGAATGCCTCGAATGTCACCTTAGTACCTCATTTAAGGGGTTTCGAAGCTCAAAGAGGTTATGCGTTTTTTAGGAGTTTGATTTTTTGTGTACAATTATACTTAAAGTTTTCTTTTTCTACCTAACTTATATACGTATAAAATGATTTGTCCTGAATGAGTGACGGATCAACGCACAGCCTAAACCGCTGATCGTAGAGACCTGAAACTTGGAGGGTCTGTTCTTTGTATGACGTAGGCATCTTATAAGATAAGTTTTTACTGAAACGGTGAAGTGCGAGTCGGATTCACGCAATAAGGGTAAACCGATTGTAGTGAAATTTGTTATACACACGCCGGGGAACGTTTCTGAGTACGAAAAAAAGCGTCAAGTGCGAGTGAGACAGGGTCAAGTGCAAGTGAGACAGGGTCAAGTGCGAGTCGGACTCGCGTAATAAGGGTAAACCGATTGTAATGAAATTTTGGTAAGTTGTTATGCACACGCCGGGGAAAGTTTCTGAATTAGTACCTACAACCCTTTTAGGTTGTTTTAAAAAAGAAACAACGTTCGCGGGTTCAGCTATATTTATATAAAAGAAGTAAATTGACTGGCTGACTGTCTAATCGATCAATGAATTCAATGAAGGGATTTTTGGAAATTAATCCCCTAAGGGGGTAAAATATGGGTTGGCAATATGCATGGAAATGGCTTAAACTTGGCTTAAACGTTAATAATAAAGATTCACGTGATTTACTGTTTTTGAAAAATCATTCTCTAGACGGCAAAATAGAGGATGAAAATGTCTATGGGAATTCCGATGTAATTGTATGTAAAACAGTAAACAGTCAAAAGCTGTTGTTTTTTAAAAAAGTTCACGCAGACAAAGTTGCGGGAATAAGCTTGTATATAATAACATAGTGTAACTATGTATAATAATTTAAGCCTATAATATTAAATACTTATATGTAAGCATTTTTATTGGTATGAATCTCAACTCAATTTATTTATCAATCAGCGCCATCTTTTAGCGGAAGCGTGTCGCACCACCTTACTTTTAAGTACGGTTTAGCCGTTGCTCGTCTTTTGATGTTGCAAGTACATAGGTACTGTATGAAACAAGTTGCTGAAGAGAAGACTAATTCTGTTCCTCTAGTGAAAAGGAGTTAAGTCGAAAAACACTACTTTATTCGTCGTAACCACCACTGCGAAAGACCGATGGTGATTTGGCCCATAGTACTAAAGAGAAAGCCGATCTACTGGGCAGAGACTCGCCCCAATAAAGTCCGGTGAAGCAGTAATGGCTGCAACAGCCAACTGCAATGTCAGTTCAGAAAAAAAAAATCAACACCAGGCGGACCGTAAGCTTGTTAACAAAGAAACAACTTATATAGATCAGCAAATAATAAATAAGCAGTGTAATAACTTATTAATGACCTACATAGATACCTAGATTACTTTACTCACTCCATTTATCTTTTAAGTACCAACACTGATTTCTTATAACGTTTTACGTTCAATCTTATATCAATATCTTTAGATATGGCCGATAGATATATAAATAAAAGTTGAGAGGTATCAAAAAATCTAAGATCGTATCAAAAACAATTGATGATGACGGACGGACGAAAACAGTTGCGTAATAAGTTAAGATCGAAGGAGCATCACAGCTTTAATAACTAGAGGCTAGAGGCTTGTCATACGTCCCGTATATACGGGACTGTCACCCTATTTGGGAACCTTGTCCCGTATTGCTATTTTGTCCCGTTTTACGATAAAATACGCGTATGCAGCAATAAGACTGTCGCAAATCGTCAATTTAATGAAAAATTGCATTAAATCGCACGAAAATATAGTTATTTGAGACTCATTGCTATAGCACGGACGCTAAGCAAGAAGAATTTCGTTCAATGACTGGTCACTATTTGTCTCTGTTGCACGCGCATAATTGTTGCCGTTGCGCTCCTCTAAGACAGCGGTCATTGTATCTGTGCGAGTTCTTAGCGTCCGTGCTATAATCTCGAGAGATATGACCTTAAACGTCCCGTATCAATTCCCAATATTTATGGCAACCCTAGGCCAGGCGTATACAGGAGGAGTGTTTTGGGGAAAAAATCATTTTATGGAATTTTCGTAAAGCACCCGGACTGCACCCCCCAAGAAAATAAATCCTGGATATGACTTGAGGTGACAATACAGAGACATTAAATTTTTAAGCTTGCTTTCTTTGATTCATAGGAAGTTTGGAAATACAAACTCTACGGCTTGAGATGACTTCTCTATAGGACCAAACGAAAGAAAAAATATTAAAAACATTAAAAACTATAAAAGAAAGACTAAGTAGCTGTCCCGGCGAACGTTGTTTCACGATAGCTTACATTTGAAAAATTGCTATAAATGCATGCAACCTTTGCAGCCTATCTTCTCTCTACTGCCTCTCTTAACCTTACTACCTCTCCCCTCTATCTCCCATCCCGACTTTCCGCGCTAAATTCACAGCTCAACTATAAGAAAAACTCTAATTGGGGAAAAGGCTGATTGCCAGTGCCACTAATTGTCATACTTCAGTAACGTGAGTTAATACGAGACGACACGCTCTTGGCCGGTTTGTATTACATAAGCTGCTATTGGTTATATAGACAGAAACACTTAGGTATTTGTATTTGCATTTAGCAGTACCTATTCACATCTTATTGTATGGCAAAATGTGTTAAACGAGGGAATAAATCAATCTGAGTAGCAACAAAACATTGTCATTTTGCTTTTAAAAAATACAACTGCCTTAGTTCACACTTGGTTTACCTTCTTACCAGATGAAAGGATTCTTCCTAACATGGCCGGAGTTTTGGTTTTCTTTCAGATTAACAGGAAAAGGGTGAAATTGTCAGGATTTCAATTGGAAGAATATCTTTATACAGAAAAAAAAAATTTTGTATCTTTCGTATAGGATTCCTAAAATCAATGGTTTATGGCCTAATTGCGAAGACATTCCGAATTAGCATAAGTAGTGCGCAAATCGTTTTAACAAATAAATTTACAATAATTATTTCCTACACCATTTAGGTGATGTCCGCACCCATGCCTCCTCTACCACAGAATGGAATTCTTCAATGGACTAATTAAATGTTTAAAGACTCGGCAACAAGCGATTTATACCTCTGGTGTTGCAAGCGTCCATAGTGGAAGTACCTAATCTTAATAAAATTAACCACTGCATCTGCGACATGGAGGATTATCTTTCAACTATCCGATCAATCATCTAAATATTCTTATCAATTTTAATTAATTTAGTACATAATAGCCCAATTTTTCAATTTAAATAATTTATAACCATAGATTAGATATCTCAGATGATAAAATTGAAAGTACATCGCAAAATCGTCAGTTATAATATAATACGATATAAACCCATAATTTTCGGCTTACATTTCATTACCCATTAGCTTTTTATCGTTTGGAGGAGTTGAAAGTCGAGACGCAGCAATAAAGTGTTGCCAAGGTTCGTATAATAAATCTAATATGACTGGTATATTTATGTGGATTTATATTTCGTGCCACTATAATCAATAATGCACATAAAACTGATATCTAGGCTACGTTCTATTTTACTTTTAATTAGGGACCGACAGAAGTTTCGGTTTCGGTAAAAAGTATTTTATACCCTTTGAAATCGACCCTGCTATCCCTGCGCCAAAATCAGATAGCTGCTTAGTTGCAATGTACAGGAATTGTGTCTTTTCTCTCACGACTTTTTTTACAAACATTGATATTTCGAACTAAAAACTTATTCTAAACTAAACAGGGGTAGTGTTGCTTTTAATTAGTGATATATTGTTTACAATCGGTTCAGTTACTTTAGAGATAACGTATGTACGAACAAGTTAAACCTCTTTATAATATAGGTATAGATAAATTATTTTAGTACAGACCTACATTATTCTAAAAAGAGAGTTATTTTACTTAGTCAAAGTGCGATGGAGCGAGCTATACTGAGTATCTCTGAGAGATCGCATCCGAAATGAAAACATCCGGAAGAGAACTCAGGTCACAGCGTGCAAAATCAGCAAGCTATAGTGGCTGTGGGAAAGAAAGGAAGAGGACTGAAATGGCACGCCATAGAGGAGGCTCATGTCCAGCAGTGGTCCAATATGGGCTGATATGATAATTTAGTAGTTTCAGCCGTTATACACCCCACTGCAAGGGCACCAACCTCGCCTTACAAGAGGAGGCTTAGGCCGTAATTCACTACGCTGGCCTAGTGCGGGTTGGCGGATGTTATCGAACAACTGGCCACTTAACTTTCAGAATTTCAAACCACCCATAAGGCCTCTGGCTTTTTCCTAACGACTCCTGTCATATGACAAATAGCCAGATTCGATTTAACTTACTAAATAACGGTATTTAGTTAAACTTAATCAAATAATTAGATACAAAGATAAAGAAAACGTCTTGGTTTTAGGGCCATAATTTAAATTTTACTTTATGTTTATGTCACTGCTTAACTTTCGGTTGCTGCCGAATCTAGCAGGTAAACCGAAAAATTCAGTTAGGGTTTCGTTTAAGCTCAAAATCGTGTTTCGGTCGGAAAGTATCTACTTTTAATCTCTGTCGAGTACAGAATAAACGTTTAGTATAGTTAACTTAACTTTTCAACCGTTTTGACAATTATATAAAGTAATTTTTTTTAAACTAGTATTTTGTTGATTATTTAACATTATAATTAAATGAAACGGAACCTAAAACCTAACGGGTCGTTCGTTTTATTTTGTTTTCAATATTTCGGCACAGTTTCATGCACCGTGGTCCACGGTACCCGTTTCATTTAATTATAAAGTCAATTTTTACTTTTTTTTACATTGACAGGAGTATATTACAACTGTTCCTATGGCAGGATAAATATATCAATTTGACAGTTGAACTCAGAGATAGGCGTTCTAAAACCATTTTTCTAACTTCGTCATTACACCCCCACCCTATTAATAATGGGAAGAAAGCAAGTGACGGGGCCAAATAATATGATTGAAAACAAAATGATATTGTTAATATTGTTTTTTATTTGATGGTTTTGAACTTTTGCATTTGCATTGATTGAGTAACAAACAGCCATCTACACAAAATTTCACATTTACAAATACTAATAGTTAAAGATATCTACCTATCTATCGTAACAAGGGCTCTTTTATTCCTAATATATTCATGGTAAATTAAAGACCTACCGTTTCAACTCAATTATTTCTTCCAGAGTCCATGTTTTTCAACAGGAAAAATCATCCAGTACAAATAATTTTAATTTTAAGTAGATGCCATTTTTAAATCCAAACAGTGAAGCCTTCACAGATTGCACGTCCTTACTTGCTTATTCTTCTCTATTTACTCCTCATCAAATACTTCTCTATATACCTGATACCAAACAGGGAGCTTATTGGGAACAGGCTCGAGAACGGCAGAATCAGGAATTCAAGAGAAAAGTGTAAGCAAGTACTTTCGCGAGAGGTAAGACCTATTTGCATATATTTTTCTTTCGATTTCCAGACTTTGGCGTACTTAGACTGTTCCGAATACGCTGTCAGGTTTCCATAAAACACTGCAAAAATTAGTCATCGAAACTCACAAAATCAATTTGAAAAATACAAATAAAAACGCTGCTCAACATTTTAGAATACCCGCCAAAATTTGGGGTATTTTTGCAGCCGGTAAGTAGCTTCTGAACGCCTTTCTGAGGTAGAGTAGCGATCGTTAAAGGCAGAAGTAAACTAATAAAATCGAAGTGGAGATATAAATCAACCATTTTGGTTTAAGCAGAAAAAGGCGAAACATTTTGAACGTTTATCGAAGATAGGTACAACGACGATTAACAAACACTAATACACAAGAAAGGGGCCACCCATTTAATACGTCACCTAAATTTCTGTAATTTCAGACCCCCTCTACCCATGTCACGCTATTTTCCCAATTTTAGTATGAAAAATTTGCCTTTGTCACACTTTGCATGATCCCCTCCCCTTCCCCCCTAGGCGCGTAACATTTCATGTGGACGGCCCCAAAGTTTATCGTAAGAAGATATATTTTTATATAAGTACCTAAATTAAAGCCATAATATGACATATGTATTTGTAAATTAAAGTATGTCTTGATATTTCAAAATTAATAATATCCAGAGAAATGTATTATGAAAATTATCCAGCCATACCATACCGCTCAAAGGCGGCCATTTTGTGCTTCCCTATAGAATTATTCACTTGAGTTTACGTTTTCTGACACACTTATAGATATTATTTTATTTTATTTACATTAATTAAAATGAGCCAATATTTTAATTTTTTAAAACTAATGAAGCGTTAAACGCTTTCCTTGAATAACCTTTACCTATTGAAATAAGTCTGAGCGAAGAACGGCCTTGTTGATGCGTTTCTGAACAACCTCAGAATTTGTGTAAACAAAACACACAGTTGATTGCTCTTACCTACTACGTTACGAAACGTATTTTAACTATAAATACAAGTGTAGGTACTTATTCGAGTTATATTAACGTGTTATCCACATCGTAAACAAAACACAAATTAAACAGACCAAATTAACATAGAGTTAACCCATTTACGCTACTTCGAGCCAGTTACATTCAGAATACAAATCTGAAAATAAATTACTATTACGTCACCAACGTCTACCGTTCACGAATAGGCTGTACGCCAAATGATCTTTACCCGCGCCGGTGTTTATGACTCAAATTGCAAAATGGCGCTAAATAAAAAGAAAAGTGGCGTGTGATGAGACAGAGTTTAATGACGGGGAAATGCCAGTCATGGATATCTATCTTAGCATCAGCTAAGAATTTTATTTTCGATTTGGCATAGTTGTGTCGTCTTTTTGCCAAATTTTATTCTGTCATAAAAATTAGATTTACAAGTGTGCCAATACTGTCAATGCATGACTGAAGTAGCGAGATGAGTAAATACGGTAATCAGTGCACATGAAAAGGACAAGTATAAATCCTTTTTCCAAGATAATGTGAAATATCGATTTTAATTAATAGCAAATCCCTATTATTAATATAGATGCGAAAGTAACTGTCCATCTGTCTATTACCTCTTCACGCTTAAACCGCTGCACCGATAACGATGAAATTTGGCATATATTTAGTTTAATTGATCCCCGAGAAATAACATAGGCTACTTGAAAACGTCAAGTGTGAGTCGGTTTTTTTTATAATTGAGGAGTTGCCGTTACTATCCTATACCGATAACCGAATTTAAGGTAGGTGGAATCGCGGGCAAAAGCTAGGACTATATAATACTATACTACTAAGCCAACAGTTTTTATTTTGTTTCTATTCAATAAGTTTTATCTGTTGAATAAAAAAAATGCATTTTAACATCATTTGTCATCAAAACAATCATCATCACTGTTTTTACCTATTGCTAATAGTCAACATTTTATTTTAGATTATTTAATATTTATAGTTTATAACAGTAAAAAAAGTCCCTGTGCCTTAAAAAATCCACGTTTCTAAAACCTTCAAGAAACAACTCTTATTCCTGGCAAACCGCCTGAAAATTCCTGCATACTCTCAACACTATCTCCGTGAAACTAACAGATTTATACGTTCCGGTGGCAAAAAACGGAACTAAGACATTCTGTTGACAAGTTTGATTATCTGCCTAGACGTCTTGTAGCGCATTGGCGCTTCGTGATAGACGCTTGTAACAAATACTAGTATGTGCCAAAATTTTTGAAATGAGACTTTTTTATAGCTTTACTCTTCTAAGAAAATAGCATACATACATTTCGTTCAAATACAAGAAAGCGTTATGATGCCAGCTGTAGTTTTTCTAAACGGCTCCCGCGCGAAGCCCCTTGTTCAGTGCCCACTCCCGGAGGCGGAGGGAGGGTGAGGGTCAGAACGAGCTTTACAACAGTAAACATACTAACTTACTAAATAAAAAACTTTCAAAATTATATGTCTTGCTGGAATGCCCACCACGATGAGGAAGACGTTCATCGAATTCACGTCAAAACGCATGAAAGAAACTTCATTGACATACGTGTAAGTTAGTATAATATGGTGTATTATAGATACGATAGTGGTTGGTACTTCCAGTAGGTTTCAGATAAAAGTAAACAAAACCATTATAAAACAATACTTAGATTATGCTTATGCGCAACTGCTTAAGTACCACTTAAGTGTCGCATTAAGAATGGAAAGAATTTTAGTTAGGCTATGATTTCAGACAGGAATATTTTTTGTTTTATAGTTTGTTTTTTGCTAAGGCGGGTTTAAGATTAATTGACTTAAACCCGCATAGAAATTAAATTATATTTTTAATCAACTTTAAAAAAGAGGTTATTAATTAGGCCCGCATGTATGAAAGTTATTAGAATTGCGCAATATTTATACATATGTTAGTCGATGCGGGCTTCTAAACGGATGTGCCAAATTTCATAAGTGTATGTATATGTATGTTTGTCTACGTTTTTCTCAAGAACTAAAGATCTGTCTTACTTTATTAAATTAGGTGCCATTCAACTTAGGGGACACTGCAATTTTCATCAATATCGGTTCAATAGTTTACAAGACGTGTACCATCCAAACACTAGAAAAACACGTTTTATGGCGCAATTCTATCGCGGAACTTATTGTGTGAATGTAACCTTACAATACAAAAAAGTAACATTGTGAGCCGATTTTATACCAAAGAGGTATAAAGGTCAATTGAATTGAACAATCAATTGAACGTGTAATTATTCAAATAATTACATAATTATTAAGTAATATCAAATCCGCGCATGTCCGAAAACATCTTTTAAGCCCAAAGCATAAAATAAATTAAAAAAAAGCACTTAATGCTTCCACTTCTATGTACTTGTAAAACACTGATAGTAAAATCACGTGTCAAATTCGAATTATGAATTCAGGGGCGATGCGATAGGCGCGTCCAGTTTCGCAAAATCATGTCGTAAATTATTTGCCCAAATCACGCGACAACTCCCGCTGTGTCTGCGCTACCGTGGTTACAGTGTAGTCTACAGCTTAGTAGATAAGTATAGTGTAACAAACTTTGCTGATTCGGTGGTCATATATCAAAACTACAGTTGCCATTTGAAAATTCTGTAAATTAACGTAAAACTAGCGACAGACATAGGGACAGAAATGTTCGTTGCACTGTAGCATAATCTGCATACAAAAAGAGACCTCATTCCCTACGTATCCTTTCTTTCCTAATTTAGATTCAGAATGACAATAACACTTTATATGTGTGTGTCATGTACGTGTCATATTTCTGGTTACACACATGTCAACTTTATTTTTAAATTACCTATTGCACTATAGGCCAAAGCTATAGGCTATGAGCGACATCTAATATATATAATAATACCCTTAAACGAGCAATTCTTGTATATATATAAATTTATAATCTGAATCTCAGAATCGGCTCCAACGATTTTCATGAAATTTTGTATGCAGTGGGTTTCGGGGGCGATAAATCGATCTAGCTAGGTTTCATTTTCAGAAAACGTCGTTTTATCCGTGTTTTTAGGCAATGATAAACTGAAAAATATAACTCTTTCTGTCATTTATTAGTGAATAGTAATGCTATTATTTTCAATGACACAGCAACGATAAAGCTACTTGACAATAGATGGCGTTGTTAAGCTACTTGACAATAGATGACGTTGTTAAAAAAAAAACGAGCGTGACTCGGTCCTCCAGGTACTTATATTACAAGGCGGGCAGTCCAAGATTGTTTATTGTTTGAGTGTGAGTTTCCACATGAATAATTTTAAGCCCGTTACACACGTAGCTATATGTATATATTAATGTGTCAAAATATTCCTATATACAAAACTAAAATATATTTATAGCTGCGTTTGTAATTTACATTTTACTATTAAAAGTGTATCCATATCCATGATCAGAGGCGGATCAAATGTCGAGAGCGCCCTAGGCAAGCACCTCATCGGCGCGGGCGCCCCTCTAGCAGCCATGAATTAAGAATTTAACTAGTACTGGGTACTGTAGTTGTCGTGTCGTAAAGACAATGGTGCTTGCTTATGAGCTAACCAATTGGAAAAGTTTTGATAATAAAATAATAAATTTTGAAAAACCAAATAAATATACAAAAAACTCTCCCCTGATTAGCATTCCTGATTTTTAAAACGACAAAAAATCCACTATGGAGCCTTTTGCTATGTCTAGATTCAAGTTTCGAAATAGTGTTATAAAAATATGAGCATAAGTTTTTAGCGCTTTTTATAATGTGTAAGTAGTAGCAAGGGTGGGTGCTTATGAACACAATTATTTTTGTGTTATTTTTCTAGAATGGCGCGCCCCATGGTAATCTCGCGCCCTAGGCACGTGCCTAGTTTGCCTTAGGGATGATCCGCCTCTCTCCATGATGGATACCTGTTGAGTTCATGGATGGCGAAATTAGGAAGAATAAGCAAGTAAAATTAAAGACGCGTCATTCCTGATTGCATAACTCCATGACATCACATAATATGAGACTGGAGGAAATGATCTGTAATAAAGCTTAACTTTATAGTCCGCATATTGAAGAACGAAGGAAGATTTCACTATTTTAGCGCTGATAGGATTGATAATGGTATGGAAAACGTCAACAGAACTATTGTATCAATCTATACATATAATAAAATGGTAGGAAAGTCAAAACTGTACAATGATTATTTTTTTTAAAGAATACTTGGGGTGTGATCTACAATCGATACCGAAGCCAAAAATATAGTTTTTAGAATTTTTGTCTGTTTGTCTGTAAGTATGTTCGGGATAAACTCAAAAAGTACTGCATGGATTTACTTCAAATTTGGCACGAATATTATTAAGAAGTCGGGTCAACATATAGGCTACATATTGTCACGCTATCACCTACGAGGAACGAGCAGTGAACCTTTATTTCTGTAACGCATTCTGTAACAACGTGTTATCTAACGACGCATATTTGACTTGCTTCTTAATTATTAATTATTCTACTCACACATAGTCATAACTTAGATGTGTTAGAATTTCTCACGATATAAAAATTGTTTCCTATTTGCTAACTAGATGGCGTTGGCGTCGAATTAGATCGCGCTATGGTTTCGTTCACAAAAAGTGATGTTACAGTATAGCGTTCACGCAGACGACGTCGCGGGCAGCAGCTTGGTATATAAATACATAGAGAAAAATCAGGACACAATGATCCCCTGTCCCGAACCAGAGTTCTTGTAGAAATCTCACGACGATAACCCGTTCATCCCCCCGACAGACCTCGGCATGGTCGTAAAACTATAGTTAGGCGGCCTCGGCACGTACTAACGGCCCCAGATTACGATCTCGCTATCCGGATAGTGAGATTAATCTCACCGACCTCCCCTAAAGCCTTCCTCCAAACACGACGCCGACGTCCCCGGGTTTGCCGGCGCCCGCAAGGATACACGAGGTATCAAAGAGTGCCGGGGCGCTCCTCGCCCCCACTCAATCGCAACCGTACCCGCGTAACGGGGAACTCCCCTCCTGGCGGTGACTCATCTTCGGGTTCGAGACTCACGCCGGTCGAAGAGACGCCCCCGAGAGCGACAACCCAAGCCGGTTGGGCGCTATACGGGCTGAGGCTCCATCAGAGTCTCGCGCAAAAAAGCCCGGTGAAGCATTAATGGCTGCAGCAGTCAACTGCATAGTCAGTCAGAAAAAAAAATGACGATAACCGATCCGATTCCGCAAATTTCACTTTTATAATTTTTTAATACGCTCTGTACACAACAAACAAAACATTGTTTTTTTGAATTTTTGTTTGTCTGTCTTTATGTTTGAATGCGTATTTCACAAAAACTACTGCACAAAATTGGAAGTCGTTTTCACAGTTGTATTGCTGAAGGTCTTACTTAAAATCTAAACTTCCTAGCAAGAATCATGGGGTTGCCATGCTGCTGTCGGCAGGAATCTCAGGCCGATAACCGGGTTTAGTGCGGGGGGAGTCGCAGTCAATAGCTAGTTAGTAATAAGTAGAATATTTTGATAATTTTATATTCGAGTTGAGAAGTAGCCAATTCAGCATTCTATGCATTCAATGTTTGGGAAATTCCTGTGATATGAATATGATATGTACGCTGCTTGCTATATGCGGGTGTTTACGTTAAATTCATTCGCACAATGAGTAAGGCTGCAACGAAAGATTACATTGAGTTTTGACTTGGCTTAAACTGTCGATAGATATAACATTGGGTTAACCCAAAACATTTTGTCATAGCTGTTTACGACCTATAAAACCTATCTGGATCTACCAGTCGGATTTGAAAAATCCTTTTTTATTTGACTGCCCAATTCTTGAGGAAGGCTATATTATAAGCTATTTATCATCACGTCGTAGGACCCTTTGAAACCGGGGAAAAACAAAAAAACTCAGAATGAACCCTAGGCAAAAACGAAGTAGAAACTTAATGTTTTTCGTTTGAACGCGCTAATCTTTGGAACCACCAGTCAGATTGAAAAAAACTTTTTGCATTTGATAGCCAATTCTCAAAGTGTATTTAATAAAAAAGCTGAAGGTGGCACTACAGAGTCAACGCAACAAAAAGGGCAGAGGCAGAACAATGTATGCTAGGTCAGCTGGTCCATACTAATATTATAATTGCGGAAGTAACTCTGTCTGTCTGTCAGTCTGTCTGTTACCTCTTCACGCTTAAACCGCTGAACCGATTTAGATAGTTTTTATCCCGAAAAATTCAAAAGTTCCAACGGGAGTAACTATAACCAAATTCTACGAACGAACCATAGCTGCAGCTATTGCTTGCTATAACAAACTTTAGTGTAATCAAGGAGATGCCGTAAGAATCCCACGCCGATAACCAAATTTAAGGCGGGCGGAGCCTCTGGCAAAAGCTAGTAATTTATATAACTCCTGCAACAACTTGCAAGTTAATTAAATAAATAAAAATAGTGTATTCGACGTTCTTACCCTGTAAAACTTATCGAATTAAAATTCACAAGACAAAGACAAAACCGACAAAGTTAAAGTAAAGAACAATAAATATTACTCAATGAAGTGGGTTTTTGTTTAAAAGGGAATTTAAATAAGTAATTGTACTTAGTGACGGCGCGCGGCTACATGAGGAAGTACAGCTTTTATATTATTATGGTTTTACTACGATGGCGTCGATATAAGTATCGCTATTAAAATCAGCTTATTGTATCTGAGTTAAAATACTTGTTATTGTATCTAGTCTGTGGCGTTGCCCTATATTTTTGATAAATAACTGGCAGCCACGTCGGACCTTGCGCGGTCGATGTGCGGTGACGTCACTCGATAGAATAAACTCGACCGCAGAGCGCTCTCAACTGAATTGTTGGCAGATTAAATTGAACGACGGCACTCCCATTACTTTGTTGTAGGTAGTCTACTGTCCATACCTTGGCTACTGTATTAATATTATTTAGGTAAGCATTGTTCGGTAAGAACTTTTAAAATGTCTCTCCTTTTTTTTTTTCAATACCAATTCTTCCTCTTCCAAGAGGCGAAGATAATTTTTTGCAAAGTTCAGTTTCGGATTGAGTAGCCAGGGGGGTTTTGGGGGTTCAAATCCACCTTGAAATTCCATATTAGGTTACCATTTTTAGGGTTCCGTACTCAAAGGGTAATTAGCGGAACCCTATTACAAAGTCCGACCGTTTGTCACCAGGCTGTATCTCATGAACCGTGATAGTTAGACGGTGAAAGTTTTTACAGATGTATTTCTGTTGCCGCAATAACAATAAATTCTAAAATATAGAATAAAATAAAAATTTAAGGTGGCTCAAGTTTATTGAACAATTCGTATGCTTTAAGATATTTTTTACGTGACTTCTCTGGTAAAAAGCTTAGTTCAGCATTAGACACTGGTTGTCTTAGCTCGTCTTCGTAACTCGAGGCACACATTTAAAAAAAATACAATATATAAAGTACGTATATAAACAATCTTAGGTTAAAATAACTTATTAGTTTCGCGCCATTTCGCTTGCTTTTTTTTTCAGACGTGCGTTTAAAAATTTACTCTATGACACCTGTATCAAAAAAAAATTTTTTTTTTTTTAAATAAAAGCTATTATTATTAATCATAAATATTTAGTACGTCAACAATGAAATAATGCAATTTAGTTATGCTTTCATTAAAATAAATTTGTTTGTAAACTAATCATCGCATTGTTTTTTTCATTTATCGCAAAATTCCAAAAGGTATTCGAAGGTTCATTATTTTGCCTCACGCTCGCAGCAAAAATCAATTTTGCCCACTGTTTTTGAACAGCAAAACCACCCTTTTGGTGCTGCAGAGGTGAAAACATATAATCAGTATTAAATCTTAAAAGAAAAGTGTGACGTCAGGTGACGCCCGAGAGATGCGATCATTGGATGCGAAGCAGGAAATATACTTATTATATTTTTTATTAAATAAAATAAATAAATAAGAAAGGCTGTTACGCATTTTACGATGGATTTTTTATTTAAAAAGTTATGTTAAGAATGTATAAAATACTAGCTTTTGCCTGCGATTTCGGTTATCAGCATGGGGTTCCTACAACGACTTCTTGATTATTATAATAAGTAAGTTTTTTTATGGCAAGCTATAGCTATAGCAATTCTGTTATAGTTGTGCTCTGTGTGTTTGAGCCATAGAGCAATCATATTCAGTATATGAGCTATCTCCATTTCTATTTTAAGCCAAATTATTTCATTCAGCTGCTTTATTAAACAGCCTTCGAAAAAATCGACTCAGCGGTTTTACCGAATTTTTATTATTCCTTTATGCGCTAATCCGACTCGCACTTGACCATTTTTTATTCTACATTGTAACGATCGATACATGTCATTCACGAGCACTTTGATGTAAGTTACTGGGTAAAACTGCCAATATTGATTCAATGTCAATATTTACTTACTTAATGACAAGCTGTAAGTTTCGAGGGAAATATCGTGTTGACTACCTTATTATATGTGTTATACGTTATTGTGTCTGTTTCAGTTGATTTTGTGATTCATAGCTGACTTTGAAAAAGGGGTAGGTACTTAATACCATTACATTTTTCCTGTATCAGACATTCAACATGTATGGGATAGAATGCCATTCAATGTTCAGTTATATATATAATAGCTTTGTTTGTGCTTTTCAGTGTATTTTTGTGTTACATCGTTCGTTGTAGTAAAATCTGAAAAAATGTCACCGGGGAGTCGGGGTCTGAACCACCATACAATATACCTACAAGTTCTAATTATATGGTGAAGAATATACATTTCTTTAACAAAAAATTTACAACTATCAAGAGTTTCATTTTTGGCAAAGAAGCCTAAAAACCTCGGAATAATCTGAAATTACCGTGGGAGATGTTACAATGTTGTTTGCTGGTTAATAAAATCATCCATCTTGAAACAAGTCGTAAAGCGTAAATGATTCATCTCTTTATTGGTCTATATTTTTTATATCTTCTTCTAGCTGAAGTTGTAATAAAATATTATTATCTACATCAGGAATAATCATCAACTTCAGTTTATATAATCACGTTATTAAGATAAGTATATCTAAAGTAAGATAAGGAATTGTAATAAACTTAAAAAACCTAGCGATATACAAAAATCGCGAGTCGTACTTAGTTACTGAGCCTAGTAGCCTATTTCAGCTGTGCCGCGGGTATCTATCGTTCAGTTTTGTTTCATCGTCAAAAACTGATATAAGGTGTCGATCAACTTTTTTTGTGCATTTTGGGGAGTTCAGTAAAAGAGGTTTCAAGAAAACACAAGGAAATTTAAATTTTGGTTGTGCAGAACCGCCGACAACGAGCTACACAGATATTAAAGTACAATGGTAATTCTGCACTAGGAGTAAAGATGACCAAGTCCTTAAACTACATTAGTACCATATCTATATATATATAGATATATGTCGCAAGCAAATCGTATAATTCGCCGTTTTAGAATATGCCTAGGCAAATCGTAAAGTATGGAATAGAAATTATCATATAACTGAAAAGATTATTATAATGAAGCTTGGCTGAAACGCTCCGCTCGCTTCGCTCGCTCCGCATCTACGTTTACAAAAGTGAAATTGAATCTAACCTAACATACATGACTTAAACAGTGCGATTTCTGTTCCTTTCGTTTCCATACTTTACGATTTGCCTAGGCATTTCGTAAAACGGCGAATTATACGATTTGCCTGCGACATATATATATATGTCGTATCGTATAGGCGAACTCAAGACAGGATTTTGGAAAATTCATGCACTAAGGGAGTAAAATGGGGGTTGGAAAGTATAGATTTTATGTTAGCAAAATGCATAACAATTGGAATTTGGCTTAAAATTGAAAATTGAAATTGATGTGATTAAGCTACAGCTATGGCTTAATTTTGCAAACTTTCTTAATATAATCAAGAAGTTGCCGTAGGAATCCTACGCCGATAACGGAATTTAGTGTGGGCGAAGCCACGGGCAAAAGCTAGTATTGTATATAAATAAATATTATGCTACATGTAAATATTCCTATTTGCTTGTGACTAACTTCCTCGTCAGACAGCACATGCACAGAAATTAGTAATTTGAACGCGTATTCGTTTTATTTTGGGAGCAGACAGGTGGGGTCAGACGGACGAATGTTCGCGTCATTCGCGTCCCGTTCATCGATGTCGTGCCAAATGGACCAATTTCATGACGTTAATACAACGTCAGAACGTCATTTAGCTATTTAAATATTTACTCGTGTTGTTATTTGGGAAACGACCCTTTAGTTTGTTTAGTTTATAACAGGTATGTAGGTATTAAAGAAGACACCGCACTCGCGGTCTCTGCGCTGCTGCCTCAAACAATTGCAGTCACAGATATTGCAGTTTATAGGCCACACGTCACTTAGTCTCTAGCTGTCAATGACTTACCTATTCTAATTTAAAAAAAAAGTTATCTGCAATATCTGCGTTTACTTTTAGCGTCTCCTCTTATGTAAATGTAACAGGCTTAATGGTTTAATGTATGTTTCGATGTGGGTCATCGAATATGTATCACGGAGAAAAAAAATTTTGTTCCAAATAAAAACCTGTTTTTAAATATGCGTTAATACTAAATTTTATTAATTTCAACCTTTTTTTTTTCTGGAAATTACAAAACAACATAATTTTAATTACATTTTATTAATTTCATAAACTAATAACAACAAAATAGTTTTACTACTTTCCGAAAATAATAATTTGTACTTCGGATTACAGAATTTTACAAATCCTATAATACTTTCCTCGAATATGAGTGGAGTAATTAATTTCAACATATAAAGCTTACTAAAGATTACAAAAAGTTTTATTAATGTGGGAAGATAAAACACTACTTGTCATTACAGTGTAATTAACGCTTACGTTATTTCATTCCAGTAAATTTTACTTGTTTTTAGTAAACAACACTGTTATTCCAACAAGACTAGTTTTATTCCTGTTAGTAAATACAATAAGTAAAACTCATTGAAACCGTCAGTGTAATTTACCTGTCCTCGGAATCACTAATATTTTAGTGATTATTAGTATTATTTACTAGTGCCTACTAAAGTTTTTTCTCCGTGATAGGCTGACACGATCCGAAATAGAAAATACCACTTTGAAGTCTATTTTTATTTGAAGCAAAAAATATAAATTATATATAAATATAAATAGAGCTAAATTTGAGGAATATGATTATAAAAAGTATATACTAGTATGGACACACACCCACTTGTTACAATTATTTTTACCCGACTGCGGCAAAGGAGGGTTATGTGTTTGAACTGTATGTATGTCCGTTTCTATGTTCCCTCTTCTATGATTTTAATAAATTATACGTAGTTAGATTGATCTTTACCACTAGAGTGTCATAGGCTATAATAAAATTATTGGAAATAAAAATGACGGATTTTTGGCGTGGCATTAAAAATCTTTTCTTTTCAAAACCTTCGGTAGGTTCCAGGTGGGGTATCAAAATAAATAATTTTAAAAGGTGATTTCAAGCAAAAATTGGAAAAAAAAATAACACTAAAAAGCTGTAAATAAATAATAAAAAAACCTGACTACATTATGAAGTATCATACTTACTAAATATATTTATTTTAAGGTAACTACTGTAATGTAAGCAATGAGTTGGTAGGTACACTATTTGAACTCGCATTTAAATGAGTACCTTTACCTTCACCTAAGTGTTATAGATACCCCCCCTCTCACTGAACACCCTATGAGGTAGGTTATAAAAAAATTAAAGTTACCAAATGGATATCTATGTATGTACCTATACCAAATTTCAGCTCTGTAGAATTTAATGTTCAATAAAAACAGTTTATGATTAATAGGCTTTATCAACCCGGTCGTAGCTTCTGGCCACACCTATAACAAAGAACACAATGTGTGCGTGTGTACCTAGTTAATGTGTGTTTGTATAAAGCATTTAACTAGGTACTACTGCGTGCGTGTGTTTCAATTTTGTAGCTATGTAACTTACTGAGGTTCTCCAAATAACTTATGTCAAATAAACATTTTATTATACCCTTTGTCGAATTATGAACGAACTTTATTTCAAAAGAACTGTTACATTATTTAGCTATGAGAGCTTTAACAGACTAATTATAACTTTAACAGATGAATCATAGGATCTACGAGGATAGCTGTTTAGTTGAAAAACATAGATTTATATCTACCTCCTTCACCAGCGGACCCCACAGACGTTGCCTGAATTGTGGACTTCACATACGTCTTTTTTTTACGTATGCAGGTTTCCTCACGATGTTTTCCTTCATCGAAAAGCCAGTGGTGTGAATAATCAATGTACTTGAGAAATAAAGGAAAAGACTCATGGGTACACGCCGAGCTCGAACCACCGCCACTCAGGACACAAGGTAAAATCGAAAACCTTCGACCCCCACCAAATAGGTATTAATCCCTGTGTTGTGTCACGATGCCCTCTAGAGCACCCTCGTTTCAATATCAAGTAGGTGCGTAGAAGAAAAGAACCTAAATAATTTGGAGAGTTGGCAATACAATAATCGGTACCTTACCTATAATAAATTACTGTAGTACATAGAATAGTAGCATTATCTCAATGGTAACACAGAAAAGACATGTACCAACTGCGAACAGAAGTAGCACTCCTTTGATCTCAGATAGTCTTAGCGCTTACAAAAATACAAATGTCGCCGGCCAATACATGTTGTTTTTGGTTTATTACTACGCTATATTATTCTGGCACACGAAACAAATAAAATATAAATATAACAAATAATCCTCTAGTGGTGTAAATTTTCAATGGATTTTGAACAGTCTGAATTAATTTGTACACTGATAAGAACACAATGATATGTATGGTAATGTAGGTACGAAATTCAACTTGTCAGTCTGTAGGGGTGTTCCATTACCACCTAATCTACATTTAATCTAGAATTAGAATAGAATTATGTTGTTTTCGTCAATTAGAATGACGGTGGTCGCTGTGTTCCACGTTAACATTCATTTTTAGTTTATGAGGGTATTAATTAAGAAACTATTTGGCGTAGTGGCTTTAGTGTTAATAAACAAAAATCTAGATTTTTCTAGATCTCAATCCAGGGCATTTTAGAGTTCCGTACCCAAAGGGTAATTAGCGGAAACCTATTACTAAGAATTCGCTGTCCGCCCGTCCGTCCGTCTGTCACCAGGCTGTATCTCATGAACCGTGATAGTTAGACAGTTGAAATTTTCACAGATGTATTTCTGTTTCCGCTATAACAACAAATACCTACTATAGAATAAAATAAATATTTAAGTTGGCTCCCATACAACAAACGTGACTTTTTTGCTCGATTTTGCTCGGTATTAATAACAACGATAGGTAGACGATTAAATTTACAGAACAACTAATATTGACAGAATATTTAGTTGTATAGTCACTTAAAAATTAAACAATTAAATTAAAATATAACAAATATTTAAGGGAGCCCATATAACAAACGTAATTTTTTTGCCGTTCTTATAGATAATGGTACGGATACCTTCGTTCGCGAGTCCGACTCGCACCTGGTCGATTTTTTTAAATAATTTAATTGTAATTATCTAAGTTTCTGGTGTTTTAAAAGTTGCTGAACAAAATTTTAGATTTCAGGCCATGTTTGCTCCTTTTTTCTGTGTTTTCAATGTTGTCAAAAATCTTAGTATATCTTTGTCGGTATTACCGGTAATAGCAATTCCCTAATGTAAAGAAAATCAAATAAAAAAATTGAAACCTACTTCAAATATTAACTTAAAAAGTATAAAATAACTCCCTATAAAAACCAGACAGAACATTTTAATCTATGCGTTTTCCCTAAATATCACCGATAAAATCCGGTTAATGTTTACAAACCAGTTTTATTGTTAAATAAATCGTTCATCGATCCGTCACTGCTTTTTGTCAGAAGTTACTTTATGCCAAACGGGAAAAAAAACTATCTTTAGCTTGACTTGCATAGGCGTGTCCAATTTTTTCAGGGGAGGGGGGAAAGAGTATTCCAGGAGTTTGAAAACACATAAAGGTAGCCCCTAAAGAACTATTACCTATGTCTTCTCGATTAAAAAAAAACATCAGTAAATAATATTTTATACCAAACTGGTAGAATACACATAGACATATAAATGTCAGTGAACCTGTATGCAGATAAAACTTGTTTAGGAGCAACGAATAAAAAGGTTGATGACCTTAACAAAAATAAAGTCGATTTAATGATAAAAAAAATGTTTTTACGAGAATGCGAGATGCCATATTATGTTTTTTGCGTTAAGGCTGCGCCCTACTTGAATGTGCAGTTTTCTGCTCGTTTTTAAATTACTGTATTTATTTTAGGATATCTGTTAAAACATCGTTTAAAAAACTCCTTATCAACTAGTAGCGGGAACATAATTTATTTTATGAAATGTTAAGTAACTATAATTACTGTAATAGAATTTTTATATCTTATGTGATATAACTGTAATTAATTATTTTCCACTTTTTACGCTAAGCGTACGCCTATCTATAACATATTTTTGTCACTGAAAAATGAGCTCTATTTAAGATTAACATTGTCGATTTCAGCTTAACAACGCCCATAAAGCAAATGTAATTTAAAAAACCGGTCACGTGCGTGCTGGACTTCGCTTATTTAGGGTTCCCTACAAAATGTAGAATATAAATGCCATCCGAATGGCAAAACAATCATAAGCAATAGGTGAGTAAATCCCTTCTGTGCTACGCATTTGACCGCAGAATCTAGTTGTAAAAGTAAAAATGAGGGAATTTCAAGGAAAAATATGATTTATCAATATATTGGTATTTTTTGGTAAAATATACGTAATAATAAACATTATCTCTAAATTTCAAGTTCATATGTCAATGGGAAGATAAAAATTCTTCGTAACAAAATTTTGTAAAAATGCTGACTTTGGTGGCTTGTTATTCATTTTTTTTCCAATATTAAAAAAAAAACAGTATTTATCTACTCAACGAGCTCTAAACAACGATACCCCACTCGATGGGGTAGGTCAAAGAGTAGGTTTTCGCGCCCCCCTTGAGCTGTGTGGGAGCCACCCCTAAAAAGATTTAAAAATATATTTTGAAATTTTGTATGATAATTAGGTCAACAAGATGCTAATACTGTGAAAATTTTAAGAATGTAGCTCCAACAGTTTAGCTGTAAAACCTGTGTGACAGACGACGGACAGACGGACAAGTGAGTGACGTCAATAGGGCTCCGTTTGGATCCTTCAGGTACAGAACCCTAAAAATGGTCTCAAGCTGTCACACACACACACATACACGTAACTAGCTATATTGTATATTAATATTAATTATAGCAACACATACTATGACATATACTAATACAGTACTATATTACCTGTGGACATATTTTTGAAAAAATCTGGATACAGGACAACGAATACAAACAAATACATATATATAATATTACTTTTTTCTTGTAAATATATACTTAAATGACCACGCAGCTATCGAAAATATTACAAGGTATATTACAGACTGTTACATTCCCCCTTTTGAACGTGTTTGAAATATATGCTATGAGGGACATGATACATATTTTATATGTGGTGCCTAGCTATATTTTGTTTCGGACATATCACACAGTGCCGTCTATAAGGCTTGTATTATGATGGATACCAGATAACGGATACAAATACAAACATAGTTTTTGTTCTTGTTAATACATACGTAAGATATATACTATAACACCTATACACAAGGCAAACACAAATGTTTATCACATAAATATTCGTCCTGTGCGGGAATCGTACCTTCGCCCCTTGGTTCAGAAGGAAGGTTATTACATACTGAAACACGGCGGCTTATTACAGCGCAATATATTTTAATATATTACTATTCATAAATTAAAGCTACATGTGTGATTGCCCTAATGTTCTTTAGTCACACGTTGCGTTTCGTTAGGTTGAAGATGTAAACTTGTTAAGTTGTTTATTTTATTTGCCATTGTTTTTACCAGTGTACTCATAATCAACTTGTTTGAGAGTAAGAACCGTGTGCTTTCATCATACATTGCTAATTCTATTGATGCAAGATCCGTTGCATCATCTGTATAACAATGGACTTCGAAATAAATTCGATGCGGCAATCTTTGCTGATTAGGGTTGTCGATCTCTATTTTCACATATATTTTTTTGTACGGAAGGCATATGTATCAGTTTTTACTGGACACATCGGCAATGCAATATTGTTACTCTTACAAGGCACTAAGACCCTATAAAGATAAATGGAAATAGTAACTATATAAGCCATTCTTCAATAACTTATTTATTTATGTTTTAGAAATTACATACTCGTATTTTATTTTAATTGGACCATCAATGTAGCTAGGTGTTAGAGCACATACTGGAGACAAAAACAAAACATACAAGTGATTTGCATGAGATGACGCAGGAAAAATAAGATTTCTGTTCAATGTTACTCCACATGTTTTTATACTAATACACAAAATCCTTCTGCAATTGATAAATACGGATTTTTTATACAACATAAAAGTGTCAAGGTGCTAAAACTACCTGACTTTTAACTGAACTGAAAAGATGCATACGCATATTGATTTTTTAATAGCATTTCCATCGTAAGTCATGCAGATCGGTTCAATAATTGAGTTATGATTATTTATTTGTAATGTGGCAACCCTATCTTTTTATTTATTGTCAGATTATGTCTAGACTAAAAAATTCTGCAATAAAATGTGTTGATTCATGAAGAATTATAAATATCAACGGAATATTTAAACAAAATTTTAAAATAATCTTTAAATCATTTGTTTAAGAGAAAGTTTAATAGTTTTATTTGTTTTGGTTATCTGTGGTTTTTTTCTTAATATTTTAAGGTGTGTGTACACAGAATTGTTATCTGTACGATACAGTATCTTATACTCAACCTATATTCAAGGTTGCATGTAGATTATAGAACTTAGTAGCTATTGTACTTTGTGATACTTGTGCAGTAATGTGCAAATAGTTTCGTTTACATTCCCGAATAAACACTTAGGCTTAGTTTGCAAAGAAGTTAAAATTTGTTGACTTGAAATATCGACAAAAAATTAAAAAAAAAAAAAGATTTTAAATCAATAAGAATGCTATTGTTTACGGAAGGTTTAACTTAAGAGCGAGCTAATCATTCAATATTTTGAATAAAAAACAATGTTTATCATATTATTTTTCGATTTAAGTATAAAAAACCGGCCAAGTGCGAGTCTGGCTCGCGCACCGAGGGTTCGGTGCAAACTTATTATTTGTTGTTGTATATTATTAAAAATATTTTCATTACATGATGTAACTAAAAATTTACGGTTTTCGCAATTTTTCCTTTATTTGTGCTATACGAAGTTGCTTCGTACCAAATTTCAAGATTCTGAGTTCACGGGACTCTGAGTACCTTGTAGGTTTTGATTCCCTTGCGAGTTTCGAAAATATGCGAAAATTTGCGGCATAAACGGCTGTACCTTTTGATTGCGTTGGCTTAGAAGTTTGATTTTTTCACAGCTCTAAGGGGCAGTAGACCCTTTTTTTCCCTGTTTTTTCCTTTCGAGGTACGGAACCCTAAAAAATAAAACCCACTTATCCAACTGCAACATAATCTTATACATTTAAACGAGCAATTCTTATACATATACATAAGAGAAAAGATTTGTATTTTTGTATGTTTGTAACGTCTAAACTCAAAAACTACTAGAACGATTTCAAAAATTCTTTCACCATTAGAATGCTATCATCCCGAAAAACATGTGCTATATATATTGCAAGGGATCCCTACTAAAACTTCAATAATGTAACCCAAGGTGTAAAAAAAAATAGCCATAAAATGTCTTTAATCGCATGCCCTGCGGAAACTATTGATAATAGAACAAAAAATGTGTTAAAATATTAAAGAAGATGTCTATCGAAAACTTTACGATATCATATGTCCAACTATTGTAGTTGTCACTATAACTACTTTTTTACATTTAAAAAGTTGATAGAAATGCCAACCAAAATCAGACCATGTTATCTATACCTTTGTACTAATCCTTATTCAAATAAATCATTTTATATTCAAGACAGTTTCAAAACCTGTAGATTACTTTTAGAATAATTCAAATCGGAGATTCCATTCAAAAATATTACGAATATAAAAATTGTCAATCTAAACAAAATACTAATTGAAAACCGCGCCGTTTTGCCTTTTTTCGAGAAAAAAAAACTTTGAGTATAAAAATAAGTTTATGGATAAAAATATTTATTGTTATTAAAAAAAAAACTACTTATGTCATGCATAAAGATACATTTATTCTACGTTTATACCAAATTAAAAAAAAAAGTCGCTACGGGCCGCTACTAGTATATGTATATTTGCGTAGCTCGGAAACGGCTCTAACGATTTGGATAAAATTTTACATTTAGAAAGGGTTTTGCTTTTTAAGTTTACCTATATAGTTATATTTTTTGTAAAAACCTTATTTAACGCAAAAAAAAATATGTTTTTAGAAAAAAGTCGACTAACTAAGGTTTAGTCCCCCAGGTACTAAATAATAATATATAATGGATACAGCCAATCTCAATATAAAATAAACATTTTCAATTTTTCGCCCCGAATTTTGCATCTAGCCCACCTTACCATGGACAAGGACAGTGAAGCTTCATCGTTTCAAGAATTCAATTTTAAACAACTTATTTTGGTATTGTGCTTTGAATGTTCTTTGGGTTTACGTGACACTGTCATTTTGAAAACATTTCCATTCTGTCCGTTTGCCTATCTTCGAAGTCAATGTTAAGAACGTGCTGCCATCTTGCACAAACGAATTTCTCATTTGTTTGACTTTTCTGATCAAACATTTCTGAAATTTTTTAGAGACGATCTCAAGCTAAATATCCATGTCGGTAGTTATACAAAAACCTGATTGTTTTTGTATAATTTGAAATCTTATTTGATACCATTTGTATTATACCACTTACTAATTTTTAACCTATAATCCTAAGTAAAATTATAAATGCGAAAGTAACTCTTTTCCGCCTGTCTGTCTCTTAACGCTTAAGCCGCTGTGCCGATTAAGATGAAATTTGGCATGGAGATAGTTTGAGTCCCGAAAAAGGACATATAGGCTACTTGAAAACGTCAAGTGTTATAGTCGGTTTTTTTCATAATTGAGGAGTTGCCGTTGAAATCCTGCAAAGATTACCGAATTTAGAGCTGGTGGCACCGCAGGCAGAAAGTAATATAAATGCGAAAATAACTCTGTCTGTCTGTCTGTTACCTCTTCCCGCTTAAACCGCTGTACCGATTTAGATATAATTTGCGTCCCGAAGAAAGACATAGACTATGTTCTTGAAAACGTCAAGTGAGTCAGTTTTTTTCTATAATTGAGGAGTTGCCTTTAAAATCCTACACCGATAACCGAATTTAGGGCGGGTGAAGGCGCGGGCAAAGCTTGTTTAATGTTAAAACTGGCACACTGCACATCTAGATATTTATTCTTAGAACATGCCTAAAAATTTCGTGTTGTTGATTAGTAAGTGTCAAAATCAAAAATAAGTGAGGAATTCGTTTCTATGAAACACCCTGCGAGGCTCGTCGAATCGTATTCTCTTAAGTAAAATGCTATATAAATTTATTTTTGGCACGGGGCAGTTGAAAAGACAGCTACTCAAAAATGATTACTTCTTAAATTTTTCCATCTCAACTCTCAGATGAGTCGTTATTAATTAACATCGCTCCACTTAAGTGGCACCTAGCAAGATAAAGATTATCAAAAAGCGTTATCTTTGGCAAACACGGCGCTTAGCACTAAAAAAATTGTAACCGAGTTTTTTGTAGCCTGAAGTTTCGTTAAAAAATAAACAAAGAACATTTCATTGGTTGTATTTGTATACAAAGAATAATAAAATCTGTGGTCAAAAGGTGTCGATCTTAAGGGGTGTCATAATACGCTGCAATCGTTGAGCTAAGTCACCTTGCCACTGAACTGGACTGTCAGAATTTTCAATCCACCTGCCGAAAATCCACTGGGGTACAACTATAGTCCTACCACTGTACCGCGTTCTAGATACCTAAATCTAGCGCGAAGTTACAACGGGAGCGGTAGGACTAGAGCTCGGCAATGTCTGCCAATTTGCCGTGGACCAGCGTGGTGCACTATGGCCTAAGGGGAAGCTTATGTCCCTGCAGGAGGGACGTACAGTGGCTGAGGCAACATTAACCATTCGGGCCAAAAATCTTTCATTTGGAAAACTTAACTAATCTTTACAAACTTTTTACCGATATATCTAATTATTATTTTTACCCTAATTAGCAGTTTTAATAATTATTATTTCTAAGTTCAGCGAATATAAATCATCAAATCCATTAATAAAAAATAATTAATTAACAATCAATTTATTTATTATACATACACAGTAATATAAGATACAATGTATTAATGACTTAATTAACTAGGTAATTCTAAAAATAAATTACAAAGAACATAGTCAGTGATGGCCGCGTGGTTACGGTGTCTGCCTGTCGTCCTTAGAGGCGGAGATTCGATACCGGCATGTGCCAATGAGACTTTTGAATTAAAAAATTAGTCAAGAAAAACAACGCCCTCGCTTAAGGTGAGGGTATGACGTATAAAAGCTGGTAAGGAAATTCCTATGGAAGCGAAGACGTAAGCAACAGCTACCTGACAATAAAACTGAGACAAAATCGCATGCTTATGCTAGCAACCAACAGCATGATCTTCATTCATAATAATGATTCATTGTTCTTTGAATAGGACATTGAAACAACTACAATACCTACTGAGAAATGAAACTAAACGCAATTTCGCGACGCCCGGCACCGCCGTTTTAAATAACAAAGTGGATGGATATAAGTTGTCTTTTTTGAGGATGGTTGAGTTTGACAGATGAATGGCCTTGGTTTAACAAAACTAAGCAAAACAGTTCTTATGCCACTTGAGACAAGTTTGTGTCTACTGGCCTACGAGCAGTACGACCGCGACTTCGTTTGCTGGACCTTGGAAAAATTAATAAATCACGAGCCCAAGACGATAACCATTGTGACTTAGGTACTGAACAGAAACGTGGTCCCTAACTGTTGGTCTTAAATAAGCTTTAACAGCTTTATATGCTTCCTTTTTTAAAATTCGCGTAAAAGTTTTAAATAAGTTAATTCCCGGAATCAAAGATACCTATATATAATTCAAATAGTTACCAAACTGAATTGACAATGGTCGTATAACGGTAAGATATAATATGCAAACCTTTTTTGTCTAGCTGTGGGTAGGGCACACCCCGCGTTAAATTGATAATAGTGGGATGGCCTCGTTACACATAGGCAGACAATTTGGTTAGTCACAGGAAGCTGGAGGGGGCGAGTGGCTCAAGACTGCGGGTGTGGGACATATGGGGAGACCTACGTTTAGCAATGGACGTCTTTCGAATTGTCGTCTATAAGAATTGTTAAAAATAACGATTGTGAACTTAGTTGAGCAAAGCAACTTGGTCGTTACTCTTTCATACATCTTGCCTTTTGATATCATTTATTGGCCATGATTTATCTATCGTGAACTTATCTAAAGGCACTTCCAGTTCCCATAAAAGCACAACTACCGTACCTACCACTCGTACCAGCCAGTTTGTATATTCCCCACAATTTTTTCTTGTGTTTTTTTTAAGAGGACGATAGACCCTAGTGACCTGGCTCATGTATAAAGCAAGCTAAATCCATTTTTAAGCATGCGTACATAAGGTTGAACTTTGCATATTAAGTTTTATGTTACTAACGCGCAGCGCAACACGTACCTATTTGGCTGGTTTTTTTTTCATGTTTTTTAATTTATTAAAAGAAGACTACATAAAAATTGAAATAGAAATTCTAGGAGAATTTTCTTCTATGATTCTAGCCAATTTCCTTGTAATACCTTATTAATGTATTTAATAAAAAGGGTATCCTGACTAACCATCAAGATCTACGACACTCATTTTTAAGCATTTTTATGTGATTATTTACTAAACATTTTTTTTTACACACACTAAAAATTAGTAGTGACTGTGATATTTTTCTACCAAGAAAATTTTGTTGCATTATGTTTTTGCTAATATCAATTTTTGCGTTTTTAATGTAATGTAGACTTTATCTACTCACTTGAAATTCGATTCTGCTGAAGGCTTTTAACAACGGATATAGAGACAAATGTTTCATATAATCTAATCATTCTAATTTTAGGTAAACAGTTGCCTAAATGATATTGGTATGCATATTTCTAAAATCTCTGTATTAAACAATAATTGTAACGAACATAGCTCGCTGCCCCAATTATGTTTGTTTTTTACATATTTTTGGAAACGTGAAAATAGCTTATTTAAGTCTGTCACTATTATGTGCCTGAAAAACCGACTATTTTATTAACTTGTTGACAATATAACAATTCCTTCTTATCAGCTTCATACATCCCACCTGAGCCTACATGGCCTACTCTCACCGAGGGCGCAACTCAGGACGCAAGATGAAATCGAAACCCCTGGGCCAACACCGACAATCATTATATATTAACGTACCTACTTAAGTAAAAGTACTACAACAATGATTGGATTAATAGTTTTAGAGTGAAAAGGTGCCTACACTATTAATAGAACAACTATTCCACTCAAGTACTGTTTCCAATCCTTTTTTGGAATTGGATAAGAGTGGAATTAAAAGGAGAACAGCATTAATAGATTTAACCATTGGATTGGAGTGTAATAGTTGTAACTACCAACCATTTAAACTTTAAATAAACTAAGTGTCAAGCTTGTGAGGGTAAAATGATTGCATGCAGTAAATTATAATTATCAAACAAGTCATTTAAATCTAGACACGGGCAAGGGCTGGAAACTGCATCATTTTCACACATTATGCTTTTATTAGCTTTAAAAGTCGGTAATTTTAAAAATTTTCGACAGTGTATTTTTTAAATCTGATAAGAATTACATTAATACAGCTTAATACCAACTTTTAAGGACAGCTTATCCTACAACTCGTGTTTAACTTAAGGTGTTTTTAGCCGAAGCCAGAATTACTTTTTCGGTTTTTGCCATAGACGAATGTTCCATGATACCTTCTTAAAAATCCTAAAATATTGACTAAATACGAAACCCTAAAAGAAACCAACCTTCGTACGTCCCTACTCAAACTTAAACTATTTATTTGTATAGACTTTTAAACAGCACATTTGCATCGTCCATTAATTATTAATTTAAAAAAAATACCAAAAAATTACCACCGGTTCGGAATAATTTACTACTGAGAAGAACCGGCAAGAAATTTAGCAGTTAATCTTTTATATTTACTTCATATTTAAATACAATATAGTCTTACACTAGGTAATAAAATTACAAAAATATACTTTGTAATGCGAAAGAGCTATGTACCCTCTGAAGACGACATTTTGGAACTACCAATTTATACTTATTCCTTGTATTAACACTGTGTAGGTCACTATTTTTAGCAAATAAGTGTCTCTTTTTGCGTACATACATTATACAAGCGAAGCTATATATATTGGTAAGGAACAGTTAAAATATCAATTTCCCTAAATAGTTCCCTAAGAGAAATTCGGGGTCCTAATTAACACCGACCGTACTGCTATGTTTTGCAAAATAAGACATGATGGAATGGAAATAGCTACAGTAAACCAAGCGAGTAGTGTCAACATCTGTAACTTTTCTAACTGCATAGACAGCTGAACTAAGTTTCCCTGCAAGAACTGAAATGTGAAGGTTCCACTGCAGCCCATTGTCTAAGGTAATACCTAGAAACACTGTTGAGTCCAATAGTTCTATTTCTTTTCCGCTTAAGGATAATTTTGTACTTATGTTACTGACATTTGGCATCATAAATTTTAAACACTTAGTCATTTTCGCATTAAGAAGTAAGTTATTTACCGTAAACCACTGAAGAACCTAAGAAAGTGCACTACTTACGTCGTCTAAATGAGTTTTATTTCTGTCAACTTTAAATAAAAGAAAAGTGTCATCTGCAAATAGTACAATCTTGCAAAGCTCCTCCACAAAGAAAGGCAAGTCATTTATGTAAACTTAAAATAGAAAAGGACCTAAAATAGAACCTTGAGGAACTCCTAATTTTACTTCTGAGTCATTGGATTTTATTTCAATCTTCTGCATTCTACTACTTAAATATGAGCGGGTAAGCTCAAGAGCCAGAACTGCAATACCATAATGACTCAGTTTCGGTATAGGAGTTTCCGTGTCTGTGGCACTAAACCTACACTCAACAACGGGGAACGGTGCATGGTTTTGGCCATAGCTTATTTTTTACGGTATGGCCATAGTCCATCACACGCGCAAGCCCAGTATACGTATGGGTTCAAATACAATGATTATCTCAATGTTTAAATACGTCTCTTTGTAATATGTAAGTTCCTATCCTACGCTGTTTTTCTTCAGCCTAAAGTCGGTGAATTTAAAAAAATCAAATTATGCAAACGCAAAATCATGGTAGAGGCAGACGTCGAACCCACTAGACGTGACAACAATGACATTAGTAACATATGATAAATAAAAACAAAAGTGTGAACCCTTATTGCACATAAAACTTAATGATCAAACGTGTCAAACGAAAGAAAAGTCGGTCAGCAAAGCATGCACTGTCCTCGTGTTGTTGTAAGTAGAAGAAATAAGTGTGCACGAAGGTCAGTCTTTATACAGCTCATTGCAAAAAAGAATATTTTTCTTTAAGATGACTTATAAGTCACCTTTGATTTTTAGGGTTCTGTACCCGAAGGGTACAAACGGGCCCCGATTAATAAGGCTTCGCTGTCCGTCTGTCACCAGGCTGTATCTCATAAACCGTGATAGCTAGACAGTTGAAATTTTCACAGATGATGTATTTCTGTTGTCGCTATAGTAACAAATACTAAAATACAGAATAAAATAAATATTTAAGGGGGCTCCCATACAACAAACGTGATTTTTTTTGCTTGTAAACGCTTGAAATGTTCACAGTATATTTAGTTATAAATTCACTATACATAATTATAAAATTACATTAAAAAAAAACAAATACAACATGTGATACTTTTGTCGTTTTTAAAAGACTTGCATTCACCAAATAATTTGTCACACCCTTAATGTGCGAATCTGCTTAATGCGCACTTGGCCGGTTTTTCTGTCTTTAGTTAACATGTCCAAGTGCGAGTCAGATTCGCTTTTAAAGAGTTCCTTAGCCAAACGACTGAAACGGTACCATTATGGTTTGTCATGTCCGATGTCCGACCGTTTGCTTAGGCTTATGTATAATTTCGCTAATTTCGCCGTCGTTATTGCGATGTTAATTCTGTTTCGGATGAAATTTCACAGGAAGGTGATGATATCCTCATTATTATATGTATTACATTACATATAATGTAAGCCGTCATACAATTTTGCACTTAAATTGTGAAAAAATATTTACGGATAATTTATTTCACGAACTCCATCGTGTGGGGTTATCTTTCGAAAGGTTGTTAAAAAACTGTTGTTGGCTTGGAATTCCCCGCCCATAACTTCTGAACCGTTATAGGGCGTAAATAAAAACTTCGAACAAAAGTATTTTACAGCAAAACGGTTCGCGAATTTTTTTAGATATCTGCAATAATTCTCATTCTACGGAACCCATTCTTAATCGGTTCTTCGTTATATTGAAATGGGAACGATCTCTTGTGGTGAATACAAAATACTGAGTAGAAGACAATATCTACAACTACATAATATACCTACATATGTAAGTACTCATTAAAAGTTTAACCGTACTGTACAGTTGTTGAACAGAATAAATTTGCAGAAACCTTATAGGCCAAGCAGCGGCCGCAAAAAGCTTTCAATTTCTGAAAGGATAAAATTTTCAGAATAGGTATTCAGCTAGGGTTCATCATGACAATAATGACCCGCTAGGGTTGCCTAATCAGAACCCGAACAAAGGGTGCGCGACGGAAGGGTAATCACCTATTGGGGGTGATAAATACAAGGCAAAAACTCTTGAATCTGAACTTAATTTTATTTTTACTGTGGGTATTTTACAAATTTCGGAGATAACGGTTTTAGTAGCTTTTCTGGCAATAACTCTAAATTTTGTAAAATTGAAAAAAAAAAATTCGATTGTGCAACACCAACAAATTCATACGCCATACTTTTTTTGATATTCACTATGAACTGAAAATTTCATCTTCAGAAATAGTCACAGCTTTTATTACGGCTGCCGCTATGTCTATTAAATGTGGCACTGTAGTGGTCACCCACCCAATGACTGACCACGCCCGAAGTTGCTTAACATCGCATATCGTTTCCAAAAAATTCCATTTCCATTCCATGTTACTGGACCACGACAAGCTTCTCCAATACAAAATATTTAACACATAGGTACATCCGAAGTTTAGTCGTTTAGTTTACACTCATATAATAATATGTGTTCATTTGTTGAAACCAGTTGGCAGATAACCAAAAGCAGACGAGTCGAGTTGCATACCTACCTACAAATGTGAATGAGGTTATTAATACATTGACTGTATTATCGGACATAACACAAATTTTATATTCATTCCATTACATATACCTAGATATTTATTTTCGTACCTACCAAACACGAGTTTACTGGTTAAATTAATCTTTGGACACAAATGTATGCGACATTTTTTAAAATTTAAACAAAAAACAACAAATGAGTCAAACTTAACGAAACAAGAATTCCGAGAAATTTTGCGATCTAACATCCCGAGCCTGCTGGATTAACGCACACTTTCCGGCTACCTACCTTCCTTTAAACCGAATAATTAGATTAGAATTATTTGTTTATAATTTATCTTAAAGTTGTATTAACTGGCTAATGTGTTGTCTAAATAAATATTAAAGCAAATACATTTTAAATTTAAACAACAGCTGGCGCTACCGGTATCCTTGACCATTTACCTAGTTTTAAAACAAAAAGAACAAAACAGAAAGAAATAATTACTCACCTCTCAGCAGACACAGTACGCCCGGTGACGTCACTCGTAGGATCCAAAAATAATTCCTGCCCTTGGTTCAACCAAACACCATCGGAATTCTTCACACAGAAATACAACCTCCTTTCCGAATTAGGAACGCTAAATTCCAAATTAGATTGTGATTTTTTCACGGGTACAAGCTCGGGTTCACACTCACTGCCTCGCTCCGCCGATTCGTAGGTTAGTGACCACTCTTCAATTTTCCATCCATTCACATTTAACTCATAATCACATTTGTAATTCGAGCGCGCTATATTATTAATTTTAAACGAAAATATCCTTTGTGGCGACACGGCGCACGTGTTAATTAATAAAAATAATAATAAAAATAAACCACTAGTCCGTGTTTCTGAACGCACTGGCGCCATGTCTAAATGCCACTGGCCGAATGAGAGGAGTATGGAACGAACACGCGTCGCGCGTGAAATTTAGTTGAAACGTCGCGTCAATTCGAATAGTGATGTACCAGCATTAAACTTTTATACCTATCGACTAGTTTTATTCTGATAAGCGGCTGAGCGCCGATAAGACTTTATCACTTGCTATCTATACATATATATACTAAATATAAATTTATATTTATGCCGACATATTAGTTTTGTATTCAAATACAAATATTGCAAATATAAAATTTGTAAATCATCGTAATATTTATCGATCGATATGTCGACAATATAGATATGGAAATTATATAATTATAAGTATTTCTATAAGCGGATAATATCTAGGTTAGACAGTACTCATAAAGAAGTCATTTATATATTATGTTATGATGCATTTAGCAAATATACGACCACGCACGATACTTATCCGCGAAGGAGTGGCTAGAGGTATTACGACGACCAAACAGGCAGCATTTATTATTATTATTAATATCCACATTTCCCCAATGATATTCCATCCCACAAACATGATATATAATAAATGAGGCTTACCGGCCACAAACTGGTCGAGACAACTTATAATTAACAAATTGGACCTAGGACCTTTCAACATGACTGCCCAGCGTCTCATACTAGGTTTATAAACTTGGGTATAACTTGGTATACATGCATACGAATTTATATTTAGTTTATATAATAATTATAATAATTCAAATTATACATACCTACATACTTATATCATTAATGCCAAAGTTAGTTGGTTTGTTCTTCCTTCGTGTCGCAACGGATCGCATCCAATTAGCCTGAAACTTGGCACAGGGATTGTAGAAGAGATGGTGAAGGACATACGCTTTTTATCCTGAAAAATTTAAAAGTTGCCGGACGATAACTTGAACGAATTTTCGCGAACGAATTATAGCTATAATTATAGCTTGCTTTATGTAACAAACTTCCTTACTATAATTAAGGAGTTCCCGTAGGAATCCCACGCCGATAATTGAATTTAACGCAGACGAAGTCGCTTGCAAAAGCTAATTTCCAAATATTTAGAATAAGCCTACACAAAAAACGTAGCATGCTCACTGTGTTTTCAATGGCACACTTGGGACTTGCAGAAAATAACTTTAAAACACAAATATGTTTGATATTAAGGTAATAAATGTCAGGATAGGTTTTACACATTAACGAGTGCTAAATATAAAAATAGATAATACAAAAGACGTAATTATCCTAGATTAATTGATAATCTGATAACGTTTGTGCAGATCGTATCTCAAACATTTGGTACTTTGATAAAAAACACATATCAATTAGTGACGTAAGTGCTTCGGAATACACTTTGTCGGTTTACTAATACTTTACATGCATATAGCCACGTGCTATATGTTGATAAAACAAAAAAAAATCACAGAGACGGATTGTCAAACAACACCTTGGCCACTTTACACAAAATTTGCGTTATCCAAGGCTTCTAATACTCTAAAAAGAATAAAATACGCGCAAATAAACAATAATAATAATAATTCATGGAAATCTTATACGTATGTATTTTCATGATACCAGCCAATGAATACAATAATACTTACCTATATATTTTTTCTTGTACAATGGAGTTTAATACAAATAATTCTGAACCACTCGAATTGAGGCGGCGGCGCTGACCTGGTTGCCTTAGGCGTTGTTTAACTCTTGCGTTCACGCTTATATTCCAAAAAAAAAATTCTTTTTTAACAGCTTTTGATTCTTTTTTATTGAAAAATTATTGAAGTAAATAATTTTTTTTCTTGAATATGATATCGAAAAAATATAGACACCAAAATTTAGTCACAAAAAATACTCAAAACATATTTTTAACTAAAAACTTACCACCAAAACTAAAAGAGTTAAATAAATATAAGGTTCTTTCTTGGCCTACGGAACCCTAAATTATGCCTTTATCTTACTTTTTTATTATTAAAGTTTACTTTTAGGATTAAGTACTAAGGAGATTCACACACTGTGGCTAACAGAACAGGCTCCAATAGGTTTTGAGAACGATTCCGTGGGATCCATCTCGGACATACCTACTACCGGTATGTTTTTGTTAGGCACGTTCTCCTACCAAAAGTACGGTAGTAGACTTTTAAAGTGTTGGGGTAGTAGTTATGAAGTAACAAAGATGGTGGCCAGCCTATGTCGTTGAGCGGGTGTTGCTCGATAACTACTGAATTGATTTACTTAAATAAGGTGTCAAATTAAAGTGCTTATAATGTATAATAATTAACTTTATGCATTGATACACGTACAACTTAAGTAAAATTAAAAATTAGAAAAAAACTGTTTTTGAAAAACATTACTTTTTACTTTACTGAATAATTCGCTAATTAACAGGATTTTGTAATTTTAATTTGAAATGAAGTGTGTTGTGTAAAATTACCCTATCCGAGTTAAAAACAAGGAAGATAGAGCCATTTTAGTGCGTAGCCGTGCAAAGAGTCTCGAAATCGACGACGGCCGCGCCCATGTTATCGAGCGGTGATATTTGATAACTACTGAACTGATTCACTTGGTTAGGGTGTCAAATAAAAGTGTACAACTTTAAAAAAGTAAGTTATTACAAAAAAACTGGTTGCCTGTAAAGTCGGTATACGGGCGAAAGTTTTACGTGACAATGATTTTATGTCTGTCTCTCTCGCTCTTAGGCGGGCGCGTGCCTCTCACTCGCTCTCATTGTGAGCGCATAACGTGAGCGGAGCGTAACGCAGTTTCTTGAAGTGTCACCCGGCAAACCAATTTATAAGACGTTGTCACGTCAAAAATAACTTTTAGAAAATTTTCCTTTTTTCTTTACTGAATAACTCGCTAATTACCAGGATTTTGTCATAATTATCAAAAAATTAAGTCTGTTGTGACATTTATCAAGATAACAATAAATTTCAAAGCACTCCGATTGAGTGACAAACAAGGCAACTAGGGACATTTACATAAAAAATCGCGAGAAAAATGCGGTCTGGGCCTATGTTATTCCACTATTTCTAGTCTCCTACGTGGTCGGATGTTTGTAAAATTGGCCTATAGGGGATAAAATAGGATATAAAACTTTGTTTTGCTATCTGGTTATTTTTATTAATAAAACTGTTAATTAAAATATGAGGGTAAAATAAGAGAAGAAATGCTGCATCAAACGGAAAAAAATTAAATATCACGGTAAAATTTGAAGAGAACTAGCTAGTTTTTAATACTAGAAGAACCTTTTAACACATACCAACTCTATCATTGAAAAAAACAGGTGAAGTTATGTTGAATGGTTAACTAATAAAATAACAAGGTTGTTTTTACTACTTTTTACAATAATCTTTATAGAATATTATTTTCAGATATTATTAAGTCAGACAATACGTTCGTATTTCTCAAAATCTTTTGTTTTGGAACATCGAGACCTGTACGTTTACTTAAGTTTTCTATTGATTGCAGCTTTTTTGTTTGTGTACACAAGGATTATAAACTTTCAGCTTCTAAAAAATTCGGTAAAGATAAGGGATGACGCAATGCCCTTCACTTGGTACGATATTGACTGTGCGTCGATCGCGCCAGGTGTGCGCCACCGACCAGTAGCGCTATAAAGTGAGTGATAGAATTTAGAATACAGAATTTACAACAGATGGGTCCCTCGAAAATCGTTATTTGAGCACTTTTTTAATAATTGGATACTATAAATATTAAGCAGCGCGTGCAATAACTAAGTAATACTTCTTGAGCAACCTTTTTTTCTAATCTAGATTTGCGAGATGCAACGCTTTACTTCAATAAATATCATATCGTGTCGATAAAAGCAAAAAGTCATTTACTTTAAAAAATAACCTATATCATCGAGTTCCTCCCGGCACTATTTTTGCATAAATTATAGTGTATTTAAGTTACATTTAGACTCAAATATGCAGACGTATAAGTCATCTTTGGCATACATATTCGTAGAATTTACGATTCTTATAGGTTATATCCAATAGTTGTCATTGTTTTTGGGCACATTACTCATACGACGGCTAGCTAATTTGATTATCACATTTCGTTAAAATAAAGGCAATTACATACAGTAACATACTGCGTATGCGTAAATATGTAGGTACGATAAATGTTTCTAAGAATAATAAGTTTTACGAGTAGGTACTATCTATTATTTATAAGCATGTGTTTTTGAAGCAGTCTTAGAAATAAAAAAAATATAGGAACAAGAGCATGTCAAAATAATTTAAATTAGGTAATTCAAATTTAATTAGGGTGTTGTGCCTGCTTTCGTAACGCACATTTATCATAAAATATTTTGGTTTTGCAGGAGGAATTTAATAAAAAAAAAACCTGTCAGTGTGCCAGTATGAGGTGCGTTCTGCTCAATGCTTCAATGCGTTTAATGTTTTCCAAGTTAAAAAGACACAAATGTTGTGTGACACTCTGTACAAATCTTGGCTCATTCTCTTTGGTTGGATCATTGTCATTAAACGCATAATATGCATAATGTCGATCAACAAAATGCCACTATTATTTGCAGTTTAGATACTTTGTTATTAGGTTCCATGGCAACTTTTGCTCTCACTGGTAAAGAATAATGGCCACTTTTCATAAATTATTGGACTACAACTCTTTAAGTGGTGAGTAGTCAACCAATCGGGAATATACAAGGAAATTAGATTTTAATGATTGCAGATTTGCTACATACTACATATATGTATATTATTATTCTGCATTACAAATACATAACTTGGCTAAAAAAAAGTTCTCGATATCTTGCGTTTTGAATATTTTTATTTATTTATTAGACATATGATCAATTTAAGAACTTATTTTATTATGGCAGTACAAACGTAAACGCAATATTTAAGGATATAATTACAATAATTTTTAAGAGGTTGAAATAGGCCGGAAAGCTAATTTCTGTAATATTACCGATGTGTGATTAACATGCGTTAATAAAAATTAATACACAATGTTATTTTTTTTTTATTTACTATAAGATACCTATATTTGTTATAAATATATACCATTACTAGCTTCTGCCAGCGTCTTCGCTCGCCCTATTTGGTTATCGGCGTAGGAATCTTACGGCAACTCCTCAATTATAAAAAAAACAAACTCACACTTGACCTTTTCTCGTTCTCTCTCTCTTTTAAAAATAATAAATAATTAACTAATCTATCAATCCATACAAATTTCAAACTTGTATTAAAAAATAGTGTGAACTCTAAAGTATAACAACAAATAATAAAAATCGGCCAAGTGCAAGTTGGACCGAGGGTTCCGTACTTACCACCATTTATGTAATCTACAAACACAAACAAAAATCTTTTTATATTATGAAAGGTAAATTGCGGTTTATTAAAAAAAACTACTTACTAGATCTCGTTCAAACCAATTTTCGGTGGAAGTTTGCATGGTAATATCACATATTTTTTTAGTTTTATCATTCTCTTATTTTAGAAGTTACAGGAGGGGGACAAAAATTTTACCACTTTGGAAGTCTTTCTCGCGCAAACTATTCAGTTTAGAAAAAATAGAAACCTCAATATCATATTCTATTTTTGTATGATATAATCTTGATGCGGTTCACAGAATAAATATACTTACCAAGTTTCAACAGTATAGTTCTTATAGTTTCGGAAAAAAGTGGCCGTGACGGACGGACGGACAGACAGACATGACGAATCTATAAGGGTTCCTATAAGGGTATATTTGCCATTTAGCTACGGAACCCTAAAAACCGTCATATTTTACATCCGGAACAGCGCTATCTAACTTATTATTGAGGGAAACAGTAACACATTTGTTTGTTGGGAACGATTAAGTTAAGCAACGTCGGGCTTGGTCAGTACTTGGATGGGTGACCGCTTAGCGGCACACTTTTTGTTTTTTTTTTTCGTAATTTACTACGTAAATTTGATATTATATTGATATTAAGTTAGTATATTGATATTAAAGTCGGTCAAGTGCAAGTCGGACTAGCGCACCGTGGGTTCCGTAGTAATTTACGAACACAAATAACAACAAAAAGTCTGCCACTAAGCGGTCACCCATCCAATCACTGACCAAGCCCGACGTTGCTAAAGTTAAACTTTGAATATCGTTTCCAACTATAAAAATCCGCATCCGCATGGATGAAGACTGGAGACCCTGCCTATGCGAGCTCAGTTGCACAAGTTATGATGAGAGCGACTAAACCCTATTTTTTCTTACTTGTCTTATTTTGTATACAAATCTTAACCTCAAAATCAAGAAAACTTGGGCCCTAATAGAAATAACTACTAGGTAAACAATAGTTAATATCTGCCTTTTTTATTTTAATGCATATTTCACCCATATCATATTATGAGCCTAAGTCATAGTTTTCTTGATGTTGAGGTTAGAATTTTGTTTATGAAACAAGACAATTAAGAAAAAATTGCGTTAACACGTGACGTGCCAGATTACGGTCCTGTGAATATTTATACGCGACACAACGTCTACTACGTCTGTGACGTCAACAAGCCTTATAGATTCGTAATATCCGTCCTCATGTCACATCCTTTTATAATCATCTTCCATTAAAAAATATTAAAGACAACTTAGGGTACCACTGCCATAGTTTACGGTATTGTAAAAAGAATTTACTTTAAGATAAAAGCCAAACACATTTTGCATACAACGCGGTATATTTACGTAGTATGGAAGAAAAACATTAAATATTAACTCGAATATTACCTATTCTATTACTTCTATTTAAAATTTGCTAGTACGAGTTACTGCCTTAATTTCTGTATTAAGTGATATTCTATAAATACTTCAGCTAAATAATATGTACAGTTATAATAATAAATCAAAAATTGAAAAAAACTAGAGGTGACTTTGTGATTTTTTCATCGAGAAAATTTTGTTGCACTGAGGTACAAGACCAAAATGGACTGCAAACCGCAAACTGCAAGCAACATTACCTTGTGGTTTCTATGAATTTCTATAAAAATGGTGCTGTGCAGTCGCTGCGCGCTGTGGGCCGAGGCCGCACGCTACAGTGTCGCCTAGCTCGCAATTATTTTCATAGAAATTCATAAAAACCTGCAGTAGTGTTGGTTGCAGTTTCAGTCCGTCTTGGACTTGTATCTTTGTGTTCTTGCTTATATCAGATAATGCAGTATTTCCATTTTTTTTTACTATTTATTTTGACATATTTACTCACTGCAAATTCAATTCTACTACTGGCCTCCTCCCTAAACTTTAAACCAGGCACACACAGTATTGGCACTTCAAGCAGTGTGACCACTGGTCGCCGCTTTCTAGTGTCGACCTCACCTACCTACCAACTATTATTGATCCTGTTACCGCTCGTATAGCACACTGACACATTAACGCGTATACACACGTCATATCTTTTTGAAGTGTACTAACAATACAATAAAGGTTATAGTCCAGGGGCCCGTGACAAAGGCGGCTTGAGCGTCTCTACGTCAGTAACCTCAAATTAAATGTTGGCAGTGTCATAATAAGTCAAAATCCAAGGCCTTAAAATAGTAAAATATTGGGCACGTAGAGCCTCTACTCGGGCGAGCTCTACGTCAGTACCTTCAATGGTAAGGTTTTCTGGAAAAATTTTAGCCAAAAACCGAGATACGAGCCGCTCACAGGCCGGGATCCGGTGTCAAAGGTGCGCGTGAGTGTAACTATCCAGCACGTGCATTAATAACTATCATTTCCTAGATTATGATCAAATCAGGAGTTAGATAACTCACAGATTTATCAATCGATCAGTTCGACGTTTATTGACGCAAGAGATACAGAGATAACAATAAAATCGTTTCATTTGTTGGTTGAATATGATTTAAATTAAATATGATAAAAATTAAATACTTGTACACTGCCGAGCAATATAACGATCCACTAACTTATCATTAAACATTAAGAAAATCCCGCAAGATAGCTTCTTGAACTAAAACGCAACATTCAAGTGTATTTAATAACGCATAAAAAACACCAAATAGAAACATAACAAAGTTAATTAAATGTTTTAAAGGAGGAAAAAGACCAAATAGCGCCCTTTGGACTAAAAACAATTATCGTGCCGTATGCACTTTTAGTTTAAAAATCAATGCCTAAAGGTAAAATTGCAATAATTAATTGAAAAAAACCGGCCAAGTGCGAGTCGGACTCGGACCATTATCTATAAAAACGGCAATAAAATCACGTTTGTTGTATGGCAGCCCTCCTTAAATATTTGTTTTATTTTGATTTAAATATTTATTTCTAAAGTGAATATATAACTAAATATTCTGTGAACATTTCAACCAGCAACAGGTAGACTGTTGCCGTTATCAATATCGAGCAAAAACGAGCAAAAAATCCAGTTTGTTGTTTAGGAGCCGCCATAAATATTTACTTTATTCTGTTTTTTAGTATTTGTTGTTATAGCGGCAACTGAAATACATCATCTGTGAAAATTTCAACTGTCAACTATCACGGTTCATGAGATACAGCCTGGTGACGGACGGACAGCGAAGTCTTAGTAATAAGGTGCCGTTTTTTACCCTTTGCCGTACCCAAACCCTAAACAGTGTTCAAATGTAATCCAAAATTATGAAACGTGATTTTTTTACTTTTTCCTATCCATGTCGTAAATTCTCGTCAGTGTACATGCGAGCAATACCGTAACAGCTCGTGGCCCAGTAGCATTATCAGAAACGCCTCCCTCACAGCCTAGTTGGTGGTGTGACCAGCTGCTGTGCAGAGGGTGTGGGTTCGATTCCCGCACTGGACAAACATCTCTGTTATTAACATTTGTGTTTTTCTTGAGTCTCGGTGTATTTATGTATGATATGTAGGTATTTACAAAAAAAAAAGTAATATATATGTATTTGTGTCCGTTGTCTGGTATCCATAACACAAGCTTTGCTTACTTTGGGGCCAGACGACGATGCGTGTTATGTTTTAAATATTTATTTAGTTATTGTTTTATTTATTCTAAGTTAAGCAACGTCGGGCGTGGTCAGCCATTGGATTGTTGACCGCCTAGTAAAACATTTTTCTGAGCTTCTTCGTGCTTTGGAGGGCACGTTAACAGTCGGTTCTGACTATTATTTATAACAGCACTCGTTAGGCCAAAGTTTATGTGCGGCTTGAGAATTCTGACCGTCGCGTCGCGTCAAGTAGCTACTAGCTAGACAATGCCTTACAATTCACACCGGATCATCCTTTTTTTAAGGAGGCCTATGTTTCTTTGGTAAGGACAAACAACGGGTAAATTTGCGAGCTAAAGTATTTTTTTTGATAATTTTCACTTTGGGCTTTGAAAAGAGGAATAATATATAATAATTATTCCTGCACACGCAGCAACTGGTCGGTCCCAACCCAAACTAAGTAAAACTTCTACTATGGTTACCAGACAACAATACTTATACTTACATATTATATACATCATTTTAAGTAAATTAGTAATAGTAAAAAAGCAAAGATAACCTCGAGCCAAGACTTGAACCTGCAGCTCTAAGATTCAGTCTTAGTAGGTACTCTACCATTGACCTATCGACATACAATCTGGCTGGTTAAACCCTGAGTACATATTTGCTCCCAATGTAGTCGGGAATTCTTTGCTATGAAAATACTTATTTGTATTGGTGATATAGCCATAGATATGGCCTTTACAATATGTTTTTGTCGAAGAACTTTAAGGAGTCTCAAACGAAAAAAGATTATTTCTATGTACGTTTATTTAATGAAGATGTGTATTTGTAAGATTGATAAACTAGGACTTCATAGATTTCAGAAGTTGTGTGTTTATACATATTATACAAAGAAAACACTCAGACTAAAGGAAACACAGAACACAAAGGTATGAAAAGGTATGAACCCATGCCCCTCATTTCGGCCTGCAGTCACTACTCCCAACAGAGCGACGGATACTTACGGCTACGGACGGGAACGATCCCATCTCAGGAGCTACCAGTCCGCTTTTCTGACCCTCTGACCTTAGGTGTTTGGTCGCTAGTGTCGTTGAAATTCACACCGTTTCATTACAGCGGCTTTTTTATTTTTGACCACCGAGTCAGAAAAGTTTTATAGATTGACTCATTGATTAAGATTATAGAAGGTTAAAGATAAGAAGGAAGTAAATTTGTTCTCTGCCGAGATTTTCTGTAGGCACCACAGTATAGGGTTTTTGTTGGAAGATTGACTTTGTCGGTGGCAATATCGGTGTTTGTCTGTTGAAGCATAAGGTGCGGCTGGCAATACTTATCGTCGCTAATCTACAATTGAGTGATCACAGAGCGTTTGTCTTATTCTTAATATGTACCTAATAATTATTGTAGATGATCATATGGAGTATTAAAGAAGCTTATAGTTGTGTTGATTAACTGTTGTGTTATTGTAAATGTTAAGTGGCCCCATTTAAGTATATTATAAAATCCAATATTTTATGGTAACAGCACGCTTTAAACTGCGCAGCTGATAAAAAAAAAATTATTCAAGAAAATAATCACGGGCTTATTAGGTATAGAATTTCAGAGGAATTTAGAGGCCGACAATTCAATTTGAGGGTAGGTAAGTCAATTATTTTTGTAGAAAAATAAGTCACCAAAAAGAGTATGCATGTTTCCAGGAGATTAGAGGTATTGAAATTTGAGACGTTGAGTTTAGTTATACGTGTACATTGTCACGGTATACTTTATAGTCTTTTTTTAATACGTATACTCGGAATTTAAAACAAAAACGATAAAGTTTGCACGTGTTATAACTTAGAGTATAAAACAAAGACGAAAAGTATGGAATGTAAAAATAAACGGTTAGATGAATATATTCTGTATGATATATATTTATGTTTGATGAAACTGATTTATAATGTAAAATATAAATATTAAATTTATTTGATTATAAATTCCGGGGCTGCTTTCACAAAATATTTGCTGTGATTGGTAGCTAGGGATGTCGAAGGACTCGGATTAGTGTCCCGAACGTGTGCATGGCCAACCTATTTTAACAGATTTTATAGCTGTGCTTAAAATCGAACGTTGAAAAAAGGGGTGCTCGTGCGTGGTGGCACTGTTTGAGGACGAGATGTCTTGTTTCGGGTCACGATGAATTGTTGTACGTTTGTCGCGATATGAAACAAAATTTTATAGTAAATGAAAACCTGGTATTAGAGAATTTTAGAGAAGTGTCTGTAAGAAGGCTTAGAGAGTTATTACCTACTATATGTTTAATAACGTAATAAAATATTTTGTTTCACAAACCCATGGCAGAAAGGGATGGTCAAGATGACCCAAAGGAGCTGGTAAAGGGATTAGTTGATTATCAAAGCGAAGACGAGGTCTTTTCAAGATGCAACTCCCCATATTAAGAGATAGAAGAGGAAGATGATTTAACAGAGAATAAATTAGAGAAAATAAATGAGGATCTTAAGAGAAAAAAGGGTAAGTTCCTGTTCTGCCACAAAATATACCTAATGGTATTTTTTGTTAGAATAAAATGTATATACACACACTCACAGTATACCGTGGTTTAATAAGAGGATAGAGACTAGAAGTTAGATGTATTCAGAGCTAGAGTTTTAGAGTAAAGGCCTTATAATATTAAGTTACAGGAAACCCAGGTTAATTTAATAAGTTTTTACTTTACAGCCTTTAAATCGGTAATCCAACCACTACTGAAGATTGTAGTTACGGAAGATATAATATTAAAAAGCCATGATAAAAACAGTTATTTAAGTACAACTAAAGCCGATACGGTCATGCATCGTTCCCTTGAAATTAACCAAGAGACTGCTATTCTAAATGAAAAGACAGCAAAATATTTAGCTATAGCCTCTGGTAACATCAAGGAGGTTATGGAAGGAGCGAAAATAATGAGGAAGATAATGTGGAGGCTAAGAGGATACGATTAAGTTTTTTTGAGGGGAAAAATCAAAACACGAATACATTCCAAGCTAAGAGTTTAAAGAGGAAAATAAACAATTCTGATAAAGATGTATCTAATATTGAAACTAAAAGAGTAAAAGCTACTGGAGAGATAAATGTAAAGTCCAGTAGCAAAAATCATTCTGAAAATAGTAATAACTTAAATAAACAAGAAGAATCAATAAAGAAAGTTGTTGAACAAGAATTTTTAGGTGCAAAATTTAATATCAAAAGAGAGTACAAATTAAAGAAAGATTCTGATTTTGATATTTGGTTAGATTATCTAAAATCAGAATTACTTAATAATGATTTACTAGACGTGATTGAACCTGATCAGGGAAACAATCAAAATTTGTCAGAAGCGATGGTTGCTAAAAAGATAAATTGGGTTAGAGATATAATAATTAATCGATTAGATGAAAAATACCATAAGAAAATAGTACATATTAGAGAACCTGTAGAAATTTTAAAAAGACTAAGAAGCTCAAGAAAAAGTGAAGTCAATGTCACCCATTGTATGCTATAAGAATGCAAAAAGGTGAAACTGTAAATGATTTTAGTGATCGATTTGAGAGTATAGTTCGAGAGTATGAAGCATGCGAAGAAGTGATAGAGTTAACAGATCAAGAGATGCGATCAGCCTTCTACCAAGCTGTATTTGTCAGGCCATCAAGGACCACAAAGGTGATGACTGTACAATGCTTGGCTGCTGTCAGAGAAAACCAGGTTTGTTGATAGAAAATTTTCAGGTAAAATTTTTAAAGAAACAACAGGGATAAGTATCATTCCAATGTAAACTATAAAAATAAATGGGTCAATAAATATAATAACAGAAATGATCAGTAAAACTCAAATAAAAATCATAAATTTAAGGGAAAAGAGAATAAAAGAAACTCTACTAAAGAGGTAAGACCCAGAGTTCGCCGTACGAAGAAAAAAGAGGAGAGAGAAGACCAGAGTAATTCGGGTAAGAATGATTTAAATAATTTTATTAGTTTTATTGCTGATTCGGGAGCGACAGATCATATTATTGATAACAATATGATTTTAAGCAATTTAAAAAAAATGTGAGAATAAAACAATTAAAAAGAGAGAAAAGAGAATAAAACGCTTATAAAAACAAAATAGCTGATTTAGTTATAGATGGAAAAGGTGACTTGCTTGTGTACACTGATTTAGCTAAAAAGTATGTAGTTAAGTTGTTAAATGAATATACCGCAAAAGATGTGTCGGAAAATTTGTTATCATTACGAAAGTTAGCCGACTCCGGCTTCAGTATTTATTTAGATCATGAAATTTTGAGAGTGTATGATAAAAAATCGAACAAAACTATTTTGGAGGGGACCTATGAAAAACCAAATTGGACGATAAATTTTAGAGTTAGAAAACAAGAACATAATCAGCTTGACGACGAAATAGAGTACGAGGTTTATTGTTGTAGGGCAGTAATGCATAAAAACTATGAGATTCGAACACAATCGCAGAATTATAATCAAGAGAAAAAGTTGTTAGAGTGGGAGGGAGAAACTCAGAAGAAGAAATTTACAGATTATGTGATTGGGAGGGAGGAAAAGAGGAGGAGGAAAATTCTAAAGACATCGGATGAAGTTCTGGAAAATAAAGAATTAGAACTTTCTAATATCTACTCGCAACTTATTGGGGAAAAATGAAAAAGTTTGTTACATCAGAGCAGACCAAGGAACCGAGTTTACTGGTGGGAAGTTTGTAGAAAGATTAAAGAGGGAAAATATAGAGACACAATTCACACCACCTTACACACCAGAACATAACGGTGTAGCCGAAAGATTTAATGCAACAGTGCAGAGAAAAGTAAGAGCATACATGTTTGATTCTGGGTTACCTAAAAGTATGTGGGAATTTGCTGTTGATGCAGCAGTACATGCCTACAACAGGACACCACACAAATCAATTGACTATGAAACACCTTTGAAGAAATTTGCACCAAACGCAAGTTGCCATTTCGATCAAATTAAGAGATTCGAATGTATAGGTTACATCAAAGTTCCAAAACCCAGTTTTAAATTTGGAGAACTTTAAAAGCTGTTCTAGTAGGGTATAGTTTAACTGGATATTTGTTGTGGCATCCTGGTTCAGCTAAATTCTTTGAGTCAAGGCATGTACGATTTAATGAGAAACATGTCTATAAAAATGTGTATAAGAATAATTAATTAGAGCTTGAAAAGAAAAGCAAAGTTTGTCTAGCTAAAAAGACAGTAGAAGACATTAGCTTCATAAAATACACATGTATTACAGATGATAGATTAAGAGGAAATATTAGGAATAGAATGAATGATGAAGATGAAGAATTAAGACGATGTCTCATAGCCTCAATACACAAAGAACCCATCAGTTTTGACAAAGCTATGAAAACCAAAGAAGCCTCTTTTTTGGAAGAGAGCAGTTAAAGAGGAGATTGATTCTATGAATGAAAATAGGGTATGGAAATTAGTAGACAGAGAGAAAATACAACTTAGAAATCAAAAGGCAAATATCATAGATTCTAAATGGGTATTTAAGAGGAACCTAGAAGCTAATGGTTCGATTAGGTATAAGGCTCGTCTGGTTATTAGATGTTTTAAAGACAGGAATAATTATGATCTGAAAGAAACGTATGCAACAGTTTCTAGACTCCCAGTTATTAGAGCTATACTTGCTATTATAAACAAATATGATTTGCATGCATGCCAATTAGACGTAAAGACGGCATTTCTCAATGGTATGTTATCTGAAGAAATCTTTATGGAGATACCAGATGGCTTTTACGTAGATGTACACACTAGAGAATCAAAAGTATGTAAATTGGAGAGAGCACTGTATGGTTTGAAAATAAGTCCGAAAAGGTGGAATAAAAGATTTACAGAGGAAATAAGAAAACTCGGATTAGAGAATGATTTACATGAACCATGCCTATATACTTGGAGAAAAACGGGAAAAATGGCTTTACTTGTTACTTACGTAGATGACATATTAGCAGCCAGCAATGATAAAGATAAGTTAGATAAAATTAAGAGTCACTTAAATAAAGCATTTCAAATGAAAGATCTTGGAGAACCTGAGAGTTTTCTTTTTCTAGGAATGAATATACAAAGAAACAAAAAGGAAAAGTATATCACAATAAATCAGTCAGCCTACACAGAAAGTATTTTAGAGAGATTTAACATGAAATAATGTAATTCACAAAATAATCCTATGGTAACTAGACAAGTAGGTAACAGAAATAAGAGGAAAAATGTAGAGGAAATACAATTGAAGGAATCAAACAGTACACAACAACCTTATAGAGAGGCAATAGGTAGTTTAATGTATCTGGCAAATGCAACACGACTAGATATTGCATTTGCAGTTACTTATCTATCAAGAAGACAATTAGAGCCAACTGAAGATGATTGGGGAAGTGTAAAAAGAATATTAAGATACTTGAGGGGGACTACTAATTTAGGTTTGAATTATACATCTAAAACGGATAGCTTAGAGGCGTATACCGATGCAAGTTTTAGAGATCACGGGGATTCAACTTCAACTGGACGATATGTGATAAAATTATTTGGAGATGTAATTGCATGGAGATTCCATAAACAATCTTATGCCACACTATCTACTTGCGGAGCAGAATACTTAGCTATGAGTGATACATGTCAAGAGCTTATTTCCCTCGATAAAGCTGTGAGATTTGTAATAGGAAGAACTTTATTTCCAGCTATAGTTTGGTGTAATAAAACAATAGTTTTTTAAGGGAGTGATTTTCTTACAGGGTCGGCAACGTGGTAACGGGGGCCGCTTAACATTACGCGACCCGTAAGCGGTAAGCCTGTTTGTCACCTTAGTGGACTGAAACAAAGACTAGTTGTTTTAAGCAGCTTCACATGTGTTAAGAGACTTCTAAAAAACTAGTGGCATGAAAGTGAGACCAGTTGTTTTTAGTAGTTTCACCTGCGTTATAATACTTCTAAAAAATAGTGGTATGAAACCAGACTAGTTGTTTTCAGCAGTTCCACCTTTGTTAAGATGTTCCTAAAAATAGTAGAATAAAACTAAGACTAGTTTTTTTTAGCAGTTTCACTTGTGTTTAGTTACTCTTAAAAAAAACGAAAACTAATTCAATTACATTTTATTAACTCCTGGTTTTGCACTAATTTCTTCAAAATCTTTATTAGGTTCACCATTTTTGTTACTTTCATCATCATATCGATTATGAGTCTTAAAGTGCGAAAGTAAGGTGCATTTTTGAAGAAACTTTTTCCCGCATACGTCACAGCAAAATCTTCTATCGTTTGTATGTGTCCGCATATGAACTATAAGCGCTTTTTTGCGAGGATACCTAAAAAAACAGTAATTTTGATTATATATTATTCAATAAAATCATATTTCATATTAAATAACATTAATTAATTATAAATATAATAATAAACACAATAATAAATATAAACTGTCTACTTAGCCAATTTTGCGTAGTTAAAAAGCTGGCAATACTATTCCACTAAAAACGTACGAAGTATGTTAATACAAAATCAGCCACACAAGTATATTAACAGCCATGCATGAATTAAGTAAACATAAGCTCATGCTTAAAAAAAATTAAACAGACTACATAAATAAAATATGCAAAAGCGAGATGTCAGAATGGCAAGCGTAAACATGCCCCCCGTCGGAAATTTAATTAGAGCTTCTTATATAGGGGTAAAAATCATTGTAGTGTATAGTTTTTACATATCTTCGTAAAAGTAAAGTGATATTTACGTGGTCGTTACAATAATAATGTTATGACACGGGTCTTACCACGATAAGTTTATATTACAATAACAAATATCGAAAATGGAAAAAAACGTATCGTATTCTACGTATTCTACAATTTAAACCCATCTTCCCTATTGAAGTTTATATATATTTAATTTTAAATTGTGTTTCAATTTAGTTTCAATTGTGAATTTGGGTTTAAATTTATTTCAATTGCCTCTTTAACTAGTCTAGGCACATAGTGGCGTTTTGTCGACAGTATTTGTGGATTGTGAAATTCGATCCAATGGTTAGGGCCCGACTCCAATAAATGTTCAGCAATGGCCGAATTTTGTTTGTCATTGTTCTGAACAGCCTTAATATGTTCGTTCATGCGGCACGCGATGGTTATTTATGTTTGTCCAATGTATGCACTGCCGCAACTGCAGTCTATTTTGTATACACCCGGATTTTCCAGCGGTAAGCTGTCCTTAGGGGAACGCAGGCTTTGTGCGATTTTCTTTAAGGGAGTAAATACGGTCTTTATTGAATATTTTTCTAATATCTTTTTTCTCGGTTTCTCCTTTAATATACGGCAAAAATGTGGGCTAACGTTCTATCCTATTAGCTAAGGACTCGCTTTTCTTGGATCTGCGGTGCACACCTTTTACGTGGTGTCCGTTTTTTTCTTAACACTTCCTGTACCTTTGCTAATTCCTTCGGAAGGTGCTCATCATCACACAAGTCGGATGCTCGATTGGTAAGGCAGCTAACTACTGCATTAAGATGACGGGGGTATCGATGTAAAGTCGCATGAAGGTACCGATCAGTGTGAGTTGGCTTTCTGTAAACTGTATGGCTACAGTTAACAGAAAAACAGAAAGGTAACAGCGCCGAAATATCGGGAGCTCATTTCCTCGGCTAATAAGTATAAAATATAACATTATGCGTAATAGTGATATTAACCGTGAATCTTTAAAACAATGTTATATTAGCTTTAGCACACGATAGATGGCGTTAAATAATAATTCAAAATTCAATTTTTTACGTACCTTTTTGGACACATGGAACAGCGGAACTCGTTTAATCCGGTGTGTGACACCATGTGACCTTTTAAGTCTTCTTTTTGGAAGAATCCAATTCCACAATAGGAACAGAAATGTCTTTTTACTTGTAAGTGTGTGGCTCTCATGTGTGAACTTAGGTTACCTGTAATTAAATAGACTTTAATAGTGGAGGTTTTAGGGAGAGGAGGGTTTGGCGCTAAAAACCATCCCCAAAATCAGTAGTCATTCATAAAATCACATGTAGTAAGGCTAATCAATGTTGATAAACAAAATTTTCAGAAACTATCTCAAAAAGTCCTGGATCCGTTGTTGTACTTTACATTAAAATAAAAAAGGGGTGTCAAAAAATATCAAAATAGGTCGTTATCGACATTTTAGGAGGTGTTTTTGGTTTTCGATATTTCGATATTAATTATCATTAAGGGTCAGCTCAGACCGAGACACGACGCGACGCGGCATTTTTGAGACAGCAACTCATTATGGACCTTGTTTACTATACAAAAAGATACGCATCCCAACGTCGCACGACGCATCTTGGTGTACTTCGACACGTAACTTCTCACTTTTGTGCTCTCACTAAATTTGTTTATTTTGTCTAATAAACATGGTCCATAATGTGTTACTATCTTCATAATGCGCGTCTCGGTTTGAGCTGACCCTAAGGGTAAACGCCGCAGATTACTTTCATACAAAATGAATTTTGCCATAATCTCCGAAGTTCCTTAAATTTTACTTTACATTTTGATATCGAAAAAAGGATCAAAAATTTAGGAGCTCGCCGTTTTTGGTTTTATGAGCACTGATAAGCCATTATTTTTTGAAGACAAAGGTGCTGGAATTTCTTGTAACCCTCAAGCTAATAAGAGAATTTAGCGCGGGAACAGCTGAAGCACAGTAAAAATTATGAAGTTAACTATATTTTGGTTGTAGTTACGATATATTGAAAACTTAAACAAAAAGAAAACCTATTATTTTATACAATAATTTAGTGGATTTTTTGGTGACTTTTTATTGTGAAAATGATTCTTGTCAGAAATTGCAAGACATTTTATCCATACAATTTATGTTTTTTTTTTAATTCTCTTCGAAAACGTACAATAAATTAAATGCTGTTAGTTGAAAAGAGCATCACTTAAAAACGATTGGACAGATTAGGTTATTTTTTCTTTTTTTAATGTTTCCTTTTATTAGGTTTTTTTGTTTATGAACATTTGGTGTACTCATATAACATGTTGGTTATATGAGTACACTAAAAAGTGCCAAAAAGGAAAATCGCGGAGCATGAATGAATAAAAACAATACCGCTATGTTTCCGCGCTTTTCTACGGGCTTGATAATTGCCCAACTTGCAAACGATCTCTTGTCCTGGCTTACTTCGACAGGAACAAATCAAACTTATCGCGCCCCCTACCGGAAAGGGCAGAACAACGTGTATCGGATCGACTAGTGGTAAAATAAATATACTAACCTGCTAATAAGAACCGTTTCTTGCACACAGAGCATTCATACTTTCCATCAGGTTCTGCATGCGCTGTGGATAGGTGAACAGCGCGGCGTCCGAAATTAGTAAATCTTTCCGGACAATGAGGACATTTGTATAATTCAACAGAGCTGTGCTTACGTTGTCTGTGGAATAATAAATACCTTTAAATAGGATGGAGACGTAAATGTAATAGCTATTTATGCAACTGCCACAAAACGGAACTTTTAATTTGCCGTGCACAGAAAAAAACACTTTTTTCGAGATTTCATGCGCATGGTATTTGGTATATTGGAGCTTTCCGCGCCTAATAATGCATTAGTTTTTTAAATCTATATAAATATCTTTGAGATCTGTTATCTATCGGCGTAATAGCCTTACCTTTTTTTAATAGCACTGTGGTGTGGTGGCAAACAAGCTAACCGTCAATGGCAGTAAACGATCACCGCAGCCTATAGACGCATGCAACACCAGGAGCTTCACTCGCATGTTGCTGACCTTTAAAAATCTTCTTTCTTGAATAACCCCATATTGTAGTCCTTAGAGAAAACGTTGGCAGGGAGCTCATTTCACAACCTTAGCCTTCTCGGTAAAAAGTTCCTTTAAAACCGCACTTCTAAGCAGCATGGAAGCGTTTTCAACATCAATATTAGTTTTTCGTTAATTCGTTTACAACTATACTTGTCACACTTCTCAAGTATATATAACCAAATTTAACATATTTTCTGTAAATATTCTTTAAATGTAATTTAGTTGTACTACTTGGAAATAAATTTCTAAATATTATTATCAGCCTCAATAATGATTACTGTGCTCTCATATCTAATTGCTTGTGCTAATTATATAAATTTAAATATAATTTTTAATTCTAACCTTTAAATCAAACACATACCGTATCAATTATAATTGTTGGTATTAATTTAACTAATAATTCTGGTGGCGCGTGAATATTTTAACGGAAAACATACACAGTTTCACGATAAATTGGAATTTGCACTTTGAATTCACCAATTACAATTATCTGTCCCAAGTCCAAAGTTTTTATCCTACACTTTATGAATTCAGTTCTATTATATAATTATTATGGCAACTTCTACATATGATATTTTATTGCCATTAAAATATTTTTATTCTTTTATGATTCTCTTCAAAAACACTTGGAACACTTATCTTTACAAAGTACTTATAGGATAATCTTTGTAGTGCAATGGTTTCCTTGTACATCGAATAACATCCCTAGTACAGGAGATAAACAGCTTCATTGCTTCAACAGCTGTTATACAGCCCCACCAACGCAAAAAGCTATAATATATAATTATAATATTTTTTACACACAGCCTTTATAAAACTTATATATATACAGCTTCTGGAATAAAAACGAACTCAAATACAGCTTATTATGTTACATGGGGCTGTACGGCAACACTTTTGTGTTGCAACTCCTGTCGCTTTTCTGTAAAATGTATTTAGGGTGGTGAGGAGAAAATTACTAACAGGCCATAGGCTTTAATGACTTGAGTTTGTAATTTCCGTACCATCCGTGTTACAAATGTTTGTCCGTGTATGTGTTTTTCATCACATTTTCGAGTTAATAAATAAAAATATAAGGTGAATAAATAAATAAACTCACCAAATCACAATCGAAATGGCGGGAATAAAAGTAGAGAAAATAACGCCACCACAACATAAATAGATATCTAGAGAATTTATGAATTAAAATGTTTTGTTTGAAGTTAACAATTTGTAGGTAAAAACTAAAATTTACAAAGAAAAAGCCTTAATAAAGGTCTTAGCACTCGTTTTACCTTCACATATTGTCACTGTTGCCGAGTAAGTGTAATGAAAGTAAATAAACTTTAACAAACACAATTGTAATGGCGGGAATAGGAATAGAAAAAACAACGCCCCCGCCAGATGGCGCTAGATATCCAGAGAATTTATAAATAAAAAAGTTTTGCCTGAAGTTATAACTTCTAATTGCTCGCTAGCAGTGGTGCGCGTAGTTCATTTTTTGAACAGGCACCTTTTATACATACTTGATGGAATAGGCGCGTCATTACCGCCCATAAGTTCTATGAACGCGTGCTTTGTCTCGAGAAAAGTAAAATTGACAAGGAAAAAGCCAGTGGGAGTAACTAAGTTCTTACCAACCGCTTTTCCTGCACGTAATAACACTGTTTACGAGTAAGTGTGATGAAATAGTACATAAGTGCCGCGGCCCGCAAACGCAGTATAACTGGGCGATCGTGAATATGCAAGCCGAGGCACAGCCGAGGCACGCATCACAGACTCCGGATATGCTCAGTTGTGGCCAAGGCTTGTATAGTGCTTTTCTTAAACATGCGTGTAAAAAAACTAATTATATTGGAAACTGTATTGACAATAATAATAATAGTTTAGGTAATTTTGCCGCCGATTCGCCGCGTCCAAATGTCGATTTCTTTTTTTACTTTTTTAAATTAATTTAATGGCAAATTCTGTTTGTGTTGTGTTGTGCCAGTCCAAAATTTAAATAAAACTTGATGAGTTATCAATATTCAGATTTAAAAAAGTTTGTTCCATTTTCAAATTTCAAAAACATTGCGGGTCGCTCTCTGATACTGTACTGCAAGTACGATTTATCACAAAGAAGCTTGTGCAATATATGGTCGCATATCGTAACATGTTTGAGAAATAGTACATTACTGACGAGGCCGCGAAAGTAAGTCTTTTCTGGATAAGTAGAGTTTGACGTCAATAATACGCATCTAGCAATGGCGTCACGGCCGAGACATTTATATACTACTTATATAGCTTTACTGAAAAACACAGGGAAAAGAAAACAGACATATAATAAAATAGTTGTTTAACAAAAGTAAAAATGTTAAAAATTAAGAATCCAGCATCTAAGTCCTTACCGTCTCCTTTTTTCGAATGTAATTTAAAATTTTCACAGCGTTTTTGAGTATATATAAACTGCGTTACACTAAATTTTCTTAACTATAAACATATTACTAGGCAGCTAGTTAATTATATAATGGCATACCTGTGTGAACAAAGTGTGTTATAGTTTCTGAACTCAGCTTCACAAATGTCGCATTTAAAAGGTCCACTTTTGTGTGAAGGTATATGGCGCTTCAGTCTTTTCTCTGTTAAGAAACCTGAAAATTTGAAAAGTTTATTTGTTACTCATACACATAAGGTTCAGTTTGTTAAATGGATTACCCTATTTATATATGTTTTATTTTTATGCATTAACTAGCTTTTTTCAGTTCGGTCAATTCGGTTATCTATGCGCGGCGTGGGATTTCCACAATCCTTGAATAGTAAGAAAGCTTTCTAAGGCAAGCTTTTATAGTTCGTTTACATGGAATTGGGTTATAGTTATTTCTGGAGGAACTCTTAAATCTTCCGGAATAAAAAGACAATTTCAGCTTAACTGAATGCTCCGTTGCGACATAAAAGATGGACAAACAAAAAACTCACTTTCGCATTATCGGTATAAAAATAAACATTAAAAATATCAAACTGTTTTAGGCGAAGGAAACGCCGCCATTGTAGCCCTCTTTTGTGACGTCCAATTGTATGTAAACAATACAACCAAACCTAAAATTTTAAAGATTATGTTAAAGTTATAATCAAATAAACGATGGTAACTGCTCTATGTTTGCATGCATATACACCCTATTGTTGCATTATTTTATTATCCATTTTAACTTTGAGGGTCTTTCAAAATAAACAAGAAATTAGGTTACACACCGTATTTGTATCTACCTACATTATTTATAACTAACATATTACACAACATTCATTGCCATCACACGTTGTTCCTACAACTCACCTGTTTACACTAGGCACATAGTCTACGCACGCATATATGTATATCAATATACTGACTTGTATATTTATTTAATTTTCACTTAAAAAAAGCCTGTCTCTTGTTCGTTAGCGAGTTTCTGTAAAAGGAGTTTTAGCTGAAAACCAGAATGCCACACTAAACTATGGTAGTGTGGCATTTATGCTGAGCTAAGACCCATTCGGCGATGCACCGCAACACTGATGTGCAGCCAATAAGCTAAATTAGAATACTCAAATATAGAATTAGAAACATCAAATAAAATTTTTTTTGGGTACAGTACCTTGTACTATAACAATTTGGAGTGAAATCAAAAATCATACGCGCAGACATAAAAAAAAACTCATAAGCATTACAAAACACAATTAAAATTATCAATCTTATTGTAACTTGAAAAGGTGTAAGATTGATTGAAAGATTCCGAAGTTGTCATGTAAGCTGATTTCAGCTAAAAACACATGCAAAAGAAAAGAGTATACGGCCCGCCTGGTTTTGAGCCTAACCGTAGCCTATGAAATTTTGTAACATCAGGGATATTACTCGCGTGTAGATACCCTAGAGAAAACCTTGGCAGAGAGCGCATTCCACTACCTAAGCGTTCACGGAAGAAACTTTGAAACCGCACCTACTTTATACTTGTAAAAGCCACAGCTGTAAACCAATGGCTAATTTCGGGCACAGTACGATGCTAGGAGGACGGCCCGATGGTATAATCTCAGTCTATAATATTGATCCAGGTTCAGTCTGGCGGTTTAGCTTTTGGTTTAAAAGTATGAGCCCAACTTTATGGCATAGGACTGGAAAAATAGTATAGTCTCAGTCCAATGGTACATATACTCGTAGGCGCGGCTACGGCCTGATGGTGTAGGCCCGCCCTAAGTGGTACGCATTAAGATGAATCCGACACATTTTTTGCGTCACATTAAATATTTATACCTATATAACAAAAAACATTTTTGTTGAATTAATTACATAAATATATGAACTTAACAATAACTCTAGTTATTAATAATATGACAATAGTAAATAGCAATACATGACAGCAACTCATTTAAAATGGCGAAATATTTATAGTTATAAATATTTGGTGTCACGCAATTTGTATTGATGTAATGATTTGTAGGAAAAATATAAATCGTTTGCACCTTAACAAAGCTTTGCCATTATTTGTTGAAGGTTGTGATATTTCCTGGCCTATATCTAAATATCTGAACTTACCTTTACCACAAGTTTCACATATATGGTTTGGGAAATGCTGATTCATGTGTCTATGGTAAACATACATGTTCTGGAGTACTGCCGAACAAATAGTGCAACTAAAGTCTTCTGTCACTTTATACTGCGGCTCTTTTTTAACCCGTCGCTCTTTTTTCCTCTTCTTCCTTACATTTGTATGTTTTTCTTCTTCTAATATGATATTTAAGAGTGTTTCATGTTCTATAGTATCTAGTTTTCGAATGTCTAGTGTTTCTAGTTTTAAAATATTTTCAGTCTTTGGGACTTCTGTATCTGCAAAGAATAAGATGATTTTTGATAAAAAGTTTTAAGATCAACTCAACTGCTGAATCGAGGGACGCGGGTTCGATTTCCCCACAAGACAAACATTTATGTAATGAACATTTGTGTTTGTCTTGAGACTGGGTGCTTCCTATATATAATATGTATGTTTTTTACCGTTGCTATCGGGGCCGCGCCTAGGTTCCGAACGCAACCTGTTTTGTTTCTGGCAACACTTTATGGTTAGTTAGTCAGCACGAATTAAAAATAACCGATTTTTCTCAGAAAAGTGTTTTGTTAATTATATAAAAAGATGTTGAGTAAAAGTGATGTGCCATTGTTTAGTAAGGATTCCACGCCACAAACATTAGGTTGTATTTTCTATTTGTATTATTATACTTTAAGTTAGATCTTGTCCCTACCTTTTATGTCCTCTTTCAGTTAAAGCTATAATTTAGGGCTCCTAAGGTCCTCTTAGAAAACATAGGGCAGACAGACGAGGTCCATTTGGGTACAGAACAACACCTATGGAGGTAAGTCAAGTGACCTCATATTTCATTAGGGTTAGATTGTACCTGTCATCATTGGCGAAACAATGTATGTATTTACAAAAAAATATGTAAATACATACATTGTCTGGTAACCATAGTATATAGGGAACTGAGTAGCGCCCGACAAGGAAGTCCGGTGTCAAACCAAGGAACAGCTACGTACGTACGACGGTGAGCTGCTCCGAATAGACTCTGTTCTCTGAGTTTATCAGTGAATGCCGAGGTGGGTGAGCTCGATGGCCGCTTTACCGGCATGCACCTCGTTGGCAGGCGGTAGCGATGGCCTTTGCTTGACTTTTAGGGCCGCGAAGAAACAACATATATAAAAATGTTACGGTGGAGAGATACAGTGGAGAGGATGTCTTAAACCAATTAAGAGGGGTGGTGGTAATGGGACATTGCTAATCAGTCATTGTATGGGCGACCGCTACAGTGCCACATTTTTCTGAGCATCTCCGTGCTTTGGAGGGTGGCTCGTTTCTCATAGAAAATTCCTTATTTTTGTTCTTATAATAAACACTATATAGAATATTTTTTTTCCGAAGTTGACTCTTTTATCATAATTTACCAGATAACCGGTATCTCAGTATGTTACATCTACATAAGTTATATATTATAAAGAGGAAAGATTTGATTGTTTGTTTGTATAGAATAGGCTCCAAAACTACCGGACCGATTTCAAAAATTCTTTAACTATTAGAAGCCGACATTATCCCTGATGAATATAGGTTACTTTTTACCGCGGGAAAATGCTTCATTCCTACGGGATAATGGGTAATAGGACAACGGGTAGTAAGAATTATCCTTCCATACTTATCTTTTTCACATAACTTCTAAACGGCTAAACCGATTGGGTTGAAATTTATATGGGTATTTCGATGGTTTCCTGGATGATTTAATAATACAATTGGACCCGGTAGTTGGCACTGCTGTCGGTATGTCAACTACTTAACGGCTTGACCGATTGGGTTGAAATTTTGTATGTGTATTTCCATGGTTGCACAGACACGAATGTATTATGCCATTAAAGAGGAAAGATTTGTTTGTTTGTTTTTTTTCTATAATTGAGGAGTTGCCGTAAGAACCTACGCCAATAACGAAATTTAGGGCGGGCGAAGCCGCTGGCAGAAGCTAGTGTTTTTATAATTTACTACCTGGCTCGGTAGTAGTTGTTCTGCTCTTTCTGTGGTTTAATAGAAGTTAATGCGCTGCAACGCAATCTAGCAGCAAATAACATCAAAGTTAACAGCTTCCAAACTTAGGTGTACCAATTTTCATGGTGATCGGTCAAACAATGTTATATTTATATTTATATCGAAACTCATTTTTGTATATCGTCGCCGTGCAGTGAAAATCGTAAAGTACAAGCACGACAAGGTGCAGTGACTGCTTAACTAGCGCCGCCAAAAGTTATTCTTTATTTCCTATTTGTACAAAACACATTTCAAAAATGTTACGAACAAATTATTTAGAATAGTTCTAAGCTATTTTTAGAACGTAATGTATTGTATCTGGAATATACTTGAGAGTTGTAGATGCTAAAAACGGCCCATCTTTGCAGAAACGCTTTCTACAACTCACAGGTATATTCTATCAGCGACGTTTAACGTTCTAAAAATAGCTTCTCACTAATTCTAAATAATTGGTTTGTAAAATTATTGAAATGTGTTTTGTACAAAGAGGAAATAAAGAATATCTTTTGGCGGCGCTAGTTAGGTAGTCACTGCACCTTAATGCAAGCACGATGTTTTTACTGCACGGCCACGATATGTAGGTATCATATCATTTTTATTATATAGAAGAAGGTCATTTACAAAAATATAAATACAATCATTAGGTATATATACCTTCAATATTCTTTACCCCCATTTGACGCTCATTAAAGTGTCGAACTCTGTATTTCTCCTCTAAAACATTATTGTCACAACTCAGTTTCTCGATCACACATTGTTTTTCATCTGTTTTATGAATGTTGATTACTGAAAATAATTAGATAAAAATCTAAATTTTAAAGGCTAACAAAACAATCTTATAGCTGTAATTATGCATGGGTACAAGGGCGTAGCCAGCTTTTGGGCTTGAGGGGGGCAGACCTAGTACAAAATGTTGTTTGCATATGGCATTTCATCGGCACTTTACTCCATTATTCATGATGGTAGAACTCCAGAGGCGCGTGGAGCTACTTCTGATCTCTATTGTGATTCTATTTTTCAGAAAAGGAGATAACAACCAACTTAAACTATTTTTGCCAGATTACGCCACTGGGTTTGGAGGTTACGGCACCATACATTCAAATAGTGATGCAGATTATACATAAGTCTGAGGACGTATAAGCAGCCCATATACATACGTCGAGAACTCGAGGTGTTTGAGATATCTGAACAATTCAGCAAGGATGTCAGTTCAAGTATAAAACCGTCAAACAAGAACCATTAGAGTAAGCTAAGCGTCCTCCTACGTCATGTCCCTGAAACTACTCAAAATCGCAATTAAAGATGTCTTTAAGTTATATAGTAATAGTCAGGGCAGTAGTAGTAGTAAGGGGGAGGCATTGGCATGTAGCGTAGACACAGTGAAGGCGTTCGATCGGGTCTTGCACCAGGGTCGTCTATGTAAGTACGAGCTAAACTAATAGCGCTTCAAGAAAGGTAGGCACAGCGAGTACTCGCTCGAATAAGCCGCCTGAACAATTAAAGCGGGGCATAGCGAGTACTTGCTCAAGTGAGCAGACTGAACTGGGGAAGTACCTCCACCTTGCAGAAAACCGCGGCCATAATAACACTAACATTGAGTAGTGTTGTGTTCCTGGCGGTGAGTAAGGTTGCCAGAGCTCTTTGAGGATTCACTGCGCGGACAGCAGGAGATCGGCGGAGCTCGTTGCTGTCATTGCTGGGCGTAGACACAGCGTGCTGGTACGGCGGTCAGGGAGACCTGATAAAACGGCTGACTGTTGGCCGCCCACAGGTATGACGAGTTCCCGAAATCAGGGATTACTTAATATCCGCCCTGGGAGGCTGAACCGCCAACCTGTGTAAAGTCACTAGGCAATTTCCGTCTTCACAGAAGACTGCGAATGTGCACCCGGCGCCCAAGAAGGTGGATAGAACAGATCCATTGAATTACAAGCATATCGCTATTACCTCCCTCCTCTCCAAGGTGATGAAGCGTGTGATCAACACACAGCTTCTTAGATACCTAGAAAAACACGACCTGGTCAGCGACCGTTAATATGGCTTTCGCCACGGTTGCTCGACTGGTGACTTCTAGTGTATCTCACACACTGATGGGCACTAGCCATTGCGAGTCAGGGGGAGGCATTGGCATGTAGCCGCCAAAAAACTTAATGTATTCAACAGAGCAAGCATTACTTCACGTCGGGCAAATGTTGCTGATTTACAAGTCGCAAGTCCGGCCCCATATGGAGTACTGCTGCCATCGCACCTGGATACCAGCTGGGCCCTTTTGATTCGGTTCAACGACGAGCTGTGAGAATTGTCGACGATTCCAAATTGAACCGTTAAGTCTGAGGAGAGACTTTGCCTCCATTTGCGTGTTCTACCGCTTGTACAATGGGTTGTGTTCTGAGGAATTGTTCGAAATGCTGCCCACGGCTACTTTCTACCGCCGCACCGCTCGCCATGGTCAGGGAATTCATTCTCACACTTTAGAACCGAAATGGTCGGCGGTTTCAGAGAAACTATCTCCTGCTTGGGTTGTGGAATGAGCCAAGGTTTTCTCTAAGGACTACATTATTTCTGCAAGATAGAAGTTATTAGATTTTTGAAGGGTCGGCAACGCGCGAGTGATACCTCTGGTGTTGCAAGCGTCCATAGGCTACGGTGACCGCTTACCATCAAGCGCACCGTAAGCTTGTGAAATAAAAAGAAAAGTCTTCAATGTATGTATTCTTCCATGCCTAACATATAGTTAGGAAGTCAGAGTGGAGTGAAAAATACTGTAACCAGCTTTTCTCTAGAGGCACCCATCTTTTAGGGACATCCTCTGAAGGTTAGAAGAGGCTTTGCGCCAACTGACATGCTGCAGCCTTTTTATCTTTAAAAAGCTACAAATAAGAATAAGTTTTTCCATGTTTAGGTTAAGTTCTATTTAATTTTTTTTATTTTAACATAATATGTATAGAGTTATGGTTCTTAAATTTCAGAACATAAACTATATGTGTGCCAAGTTCCATCCCAATTGATCCATCCACTAGGTGAAGCGTGATTGGTTAACAAACATCTAAATGTCCAAGCATACAAACTTCCTCATCTATAATATTAGGTAGGTTTGATTTGGAGCTAAATTAACCACATGTTCTGAATTGTAAAAATATATACTTTGTATTGCAAAAGAGGCATGTACCTTTTAAAGACGAGATTTTGGCACAACCTAGTCATCCTTCTTCCTTGTATCATATTATTGGTCACTTTTTTTAGCAAAGCTTAATATACTTACATCCATTCACTTGCAATATATTCAATGTTTCTAACACTTGAATTTTAAAGTTGTAGGCATCGCCCAATTTTATTTTACACAGCTCACAAATGTAGCTATCATCTTCAGATTCTTCTTGAGATGACTGAAAGTCATAAAAATGTCAATAATATAATTTGTTATGATAATGTTATTTTACATATGGTTGGTTTACTTGTTTTCAGGCAATGATAAACTAAAAAATATGACTCTTCCTGACATCTATTGGTAAGCAACACTAAAGCTACTTGACAGTAGATGGCGTTGTTAAAGTCCTTCCACAGTATACTATATTTAGTATGGTAATTTTAACATGGGCAAAGTTAACTGTTAGCAGCATAGTTAATAAAATATTAATTTAAACCTCAAGGGTGAGGCAGCTACCCAAAGTGCCTATGCTTGCTGCAGCCAGTGGCCTCTTGACTATCAGATTTTTTAAGCTGCCTTCTCGCCCTCAAGGCCTCTGACTTGACTTAACAACTGCTATCTTAATGTGAGATCAGCCGGAACCAATGGTTTAAGTCCCTCCAAAGCATCCAGTTACTGACCCGGCTGACATTGCTTAACTTAACTCATCGCTTCTGATACACTAAAGCAGCTGGGCCATTTGCTCCTTAAAGTTTCTGTAAAATTTGGTCTGTTTAGTAGTGTATAGCCTTGCCCCACACTATCCCAAAAGCTGGACATAAGACCACGATAGTCAGAGTAACTAAAAGGGGGCACAAGGGGATGGTTAATACTCAGTACCCGTTTTTGTAGACCCCAACCCTTTCGTTTTGTTATATACAGTCAACTTACTTTTATCGAGAATATATCTTCTAAAATACTTGCGTAATTTTTATCCACATTACAGCTGAACAAGCTAGTCAAATCATTCGTTGAAAGGCAGCAGAAGCAAAAGTAGGTATCAACAGACATAACGTAACTTTTATAATCGTTACCTCGTTTTCTTTTATTACCTACTTCAATTGTATTGTAAGTCTGCAAAAGCAATCTAGGACATAATCTATATATTTATTTGTGAGCTTAATATAACATTTTATAAGTTTTATGTAGGTACATACGGTTTGTTTACAAACAAAACTTTTTTTTTTTTGGTTGTAGTTATTCAGTGTTGCCATGTCTAAAATCTGCTTGACGGTCTTAAAAACTACGGTAAATAACTGATCCTACGGTGTTGTAAATTTTTTACGGCAAAGTTAGCTTTTGTAATGAAATTCGTAATTCCAATCAACGAAACACCTAAGTGGCACAACCGTTATTCGGTGGACTGCCAAGTTAAAGGTTCTGGGTTCGATTCTCGGTAGAGACAATATGACGTTTACAATTTGTGTAGACTTTGGGCATGATTTTTTAGCTTTTGCAATTGCATTTGCTTTTGTGCTGTCTCTTATCTCTTTTGTGAAAAAAATCTATTTGCTATCCTGCTGTCAGTGTAACACGATTCCCTTACTTAATTTGCGAGCAATTGCAAGCTAGAAAACAGGCACTTTAACGTTTGGGATGGAATACCCACAGACTTAGGATTATTACAATAAGAATAGTAAGTACCATCGGTGAAAGGTGAATATCACAGATCACATATAGGGCGCGTTCGTTCTGGGATTAAGAGTTCCCACGAATGATACTTTTCACACTTTTGATAACGACAGTTTTGCCACCGACACCTACCGTTCGTTTAGCTTTGAAACGTTACTAACAAAATTTTTGGTTACAAAATCTGCAAAACGAATGCTTGACGTACACACACTACGATAAAACACACACACACTACCATAAACAATGAATATGTATAAGTTTGACAGATTAACACAAAAACCCCACCTCCAGACATGGGTCTAAAGATTCATTTTTCGGTGGCAAAAGTGACAAAAATAACAAAAATATCGTAAACGAACGCATGACAGTTTGCCACAGATGATAATAAAATTTTGATACTTTTGATACCAATGCTAAACCATAGATATGCAAGTTCAGTACTATATACATATAGTACAGATAGGCAACGGCCCATACATTTACTGGAACACTAAGATTAGTTCTGTAATACGAGTGCGTGGCGCTAGTGCGCAAAACGGAAAGGATTTTTTTTTCTTAAATTCAATTATTACTAGCCAGCTTATAAATTACTTTTCTAATGTGGCTTTATAGATACCAAGTTCCATCCCAGACTAATATTTATATTGTTGTTCATCTACGAAGAATAGACCAAAGGACGTAAAATCAAACAACGTTCTCAAAGTTGACATTGTTTATTCATAAATATTCATGAAATGTACATTTATTTTCGATTTTCTTAAATTCTTAAGCTAATTACTTAGGCTGCAATTAATAATTATTAGACCATTTACGAAAGTTTTTGTTTAGTTTTAAACTAAAACTTCAATGTAATATATAGTATAGTTTGAACTTTCATTAATGTTTTAAAACAATATTCGTGTAAGATTATTGAAATGATAAAGAATGTTAGACAATACCTTCTAATACAAAATATCTGTAGATATTATTTTTTTGAGTATCATCATACCTAGGCACAGGCTTATATTTTTTGTTTCCTCTTCGTGCAAAAGAGATTTCTAAAATGTTAATAAACAATTATTTATTAATAGCTACTAATAGACTAGCTATTTTTAAAATGTTGTGTATTTTCTGTATAATATACCTAAATTGATAATATGATAATTCATATTAGCAAATTCACCTAAATAAGGTTTGTACTATTACTTATGTTTTTTTCACGTCAAAAAGTGTACTCAGGACTGTAACAAAATTAATCAAATTCTTACAAACTTATCTCTCCTAATAATCTTAAAAAGTTCTCTATCGTAAATTACCATACAAGATTCAACCTTGCAATGATTATAGCGACACCTGCAAGGCAAAACTTCGTAAATCATTTGTCGTAAGTTTACAGAAGAGCGCGTCGAAGTTTCAAAAAATTCTTAGTGACGTCTGTTACGTCCTAATGCCATTCAAACTAAAAAAAATGTTCAAAAAGGAATGTTTTATATTTCTGTATGATTAATGTGCTATAAGTACTTTCATTTTATTACCTTTTCTGAGTTACAATGAGTTTGCACGGCATAAACTTTATAAAGTGACATTGTAACTCAGGACATACAATTAAATTTTGTGTATCAATATTTGCTTATATTGACTTAAATATGGTGCCTGTGGATGTGAACCATCTTGTGGAGATAGAAAATACACAGTTGCAAGTGCCAACACCAATATATAAGCTAATACTTTTTACTACTAGTTCTTTATTCTGTGATATGGACTCTTCCATGTTGACTAGGCAACCAATTCAAAGTCACCTTCGACGTGTAGTTTTTTGGACAAGATGTTATCTCTAAATCATATGTAAACCTACTCTAACCGACGATAGCCACTCTGAAACAATAAATTTAAATACGTTTAAAGATATGACATAATCATTCTAAATTTTTTACATTCCTACACGATGAGCTAATTTTATTTACTACGTACAGGGTATTTTTGTACAGATACGATTTTTTACAGTGGGTATAATATTTTTACGACTATCTATATATATACTTCGCCTATATACTTCGCCTGTAAATCAACTAACATTTCAGTTATACTATGATCCTCAGCAGATTCCAAAATCTGTGCCCTCGAGATATATCTCCAAGCCTCTGAAGAGCTGCCGCCCGGCCACAAAAAACTATGGCAACCAATGTGGACAAGGATCTTCATTTTCGCCGAATTACAAAGTTACTTATTAGACTAGATTAGTTACTTAATATCAGGCTGAACAAAATTGACACAGGGCAAAATTGCAAAACCAAAAAGCTGTAAGAAAACCCGTCTGCAAATATAGGTGGAAAAATATTATGAGTAAGTCAGTAAAAATATTTTGACCCAAAACCACTTGCATTCTACCTTGTGCAAAACGTAGCCTTAATTTAATAGTGGAGTAGAGGACCGAATGGCGCATTGCAGTGGTAGAACAGGCGACTGTCGAAGTTCGGGTTCGATTTCCGGTAAGGGCCCGCTAATTATGTTATTATAAAGTTGTCTCGACTCTGGTTGCGACCAGTACTGTATGGTATACGGATATTTGGGGCAGTCATTATTGGCTATATATTGGTTATATACTATTTTATACTATTATTATTTCTGGAGGCTGTACGGACTGTGAACAACTGTTTTAAGTTTATAATTATGACGTAAAAATCTCAAAATATTTTAGTTATAAATCTACAGAATTTTACTGATAAACACATATCATTTGGAACACAGAAAGCAATTTTTTCATGACTGTTTTAAGGCAAAATATTCTATGGACACAGAACAATGACATTTCAACACTGTGGTCATTAATAATTGTCTCTAAATAAAATTAGTTTTTCCATACAAACGGACGAAGTGACATACAGACATTGGGAAACCATAAGAATAAGGGTCTGCTTATTATTCGTCCTTATAGCTTAATAGATAACTTATACCGATATCTCCATTACATAATATATTGCTATTTTTGAAGATTTCTTTTTAAAATTATTACTTTTGGATAAATTTTCTACTACTACTACGGCAAAACTTTATCCAAAAGTTATAATTTTATAAGGATATCTTCAAAAACAGCAATATATTATGTAATAGAGATATCGGTCATCAAGCACATTAAACACGTAGCTATAATATATATTAATATGCCAAAATATATCCATACTTCCATATATATACTGATATTATAAATGCTAAAGTAACTCTGTATGTCTGTCTCGGGAATAATTATAACCGAGCCTAAACGAACTTTAGCTTGGTATAGCAAACTTCATTCGTAGGTATAATTAAGAAGTTGGCGTAAGAATCTAAGGCCGATAACCAAATTTAGGGCGGGTGGAGCACATTATTATTATATATGGGAAAGTTAAGATGTTTGGTTGTTTGTTACTCAATCACACTTCAACCGAGCCGATTTAGATGAAATTTGGTATAGAGATAACCTAAGAGCCGGGGAAGGACGTAGACTATTTTTCATCTTGGAAAATTAAAAAGTGTCCTCGAGAATGACTAAAACATTAGTTACTCAATCCTGCCGCAATGGAGCAGACGTACTTGAAGATATGGAGAAGAAAAAAGGCTACTTTTAGGGCTACTTAAATTAAAAAAAAAATCCGCGGAGTAACTATAACCGAATTTCACGAACAAACCATAGCTGCATCTATAGCTTGCTATAACAAACTTCTTTAGTTGCCGTAAGAAATAGTAACCTATTGGATTATATTAGGTAACTTACTTTCTGGTTGATTTTTTGGATATCCTTCCGTCTTGCGTAAACATAATTAAGTTTTCCATTTTCGTAGAATTTTTCTTCAAAATGTTTGCTACATACTTTTTTGGTATGTAGTTGTTTTGCATTATATGAATATAAATTATTATCACCTATGTTTTTTAACCAAAGAATTCGTTTATATCCCACCGAAGGAAAAGCATGAAGATAAATATTTTTAGTTTGACCATTGGAGTCACAGTTTTTTATACAACACTTAATTCTACTCATAGTTATCAATTATATGTTCCAAATCTATAACAAACAATAACAAAAAACAAATTATTCATGCTTTATCACTTTGTCAACGTTAATAATATCAAATTTATAGTTAATATTAAAAAACTTACGCAGATCTAATTTACAAAACCGCGCCAACGTTTTTTTTTATAATGGCGCCTTTTTTTTTTTTAATCTTGGGAACTTCCGCCTATACTAGCGCCACAGTCTCGTATTACATAACTAAACTATTATACCTTAATCGTAAAGCGACCTTATTTCTATACAAATAAAGTCTAAAATCAAATAAGGTTTTTTAGTGTTCCAAGCTGTTGTTCCTGCGAGAACACACGGTGTGCTAAACGAACGGATGACAGGTGGCAAAAGTAATGAAAATAATGATTCTGCATCCCAGAACGAACGCGCTCATACCCATAAAGGGTGAGTACTACGAGCAATACTGCCGCAATAATTCGTAAGTAATATAAGGACTAAATATCCTCATGGATATTACTTACTATTAAAAATTGGTATGATTTTGAATTAAATACATTCTTATTTTATGCGAGTTCTTAGGTCATTTTACGTTTTTTTGTTTTATTACATTCTTACTAGGTTTTGCCAGCGCATCCACCCGCCCTAAATTCGGTTATCGGTGTAGGATTTCAACAGCAACTCCTCAATATATATAAAAAAAAAAAAAACGACTAACACGTCACACTTGACGTTTACAAGACCCAGGACAACTATCTTCATGTCAAATTTCATCTTATTCGGTACAGCAGTTTTAGCGTAAAGAGGTGACAGTCTGAGTTACTATCGCATTTATAATATTAGTATGGATGAAATTGATTTGGCTAAAAAATGTTCGCCTACAGCACTGGGAGTATGATAAAGATTATATTTTTAAACGGAACAATGGTAGTAGCTTAAGAAAAAACAATACTTATTAATATAATCCTAGAAAAAATATTATATCTACGAGTGCATAATGTAAATCATTGAAACACATATGCTAATTATAACAAGATTTTGAAAAGGTCGAACACCTTATGTTCCTAAAGTTGGACTAACTCTATCGTAGACGCCAAATCTGCGGCAAAAAATTGAGAATAATTTTATATTCAGATTTTTAACACGAGTTGTATATAATGCAATATTAGTAGTAACTTAAGGAATGTATCTATCCAGGTAATTACTAACTCCGTAAACATTGAGTCCACGGTCGCTCTCAATGTCCGATTAAAGTCCATGAATAAAAACTAAATTTATTAGTTTAGGTACTCCAAACTATCTTGATAATTAATGACAAACTACATGCTTCCTGAGGAGGTGAATCGTGGATATTTCTAATCAACTTGTTTTAATTTCCATGTTGCATTCTAGAATTACCAGCCAACTATGATTTCCACTCTCTGCTATTTTGTACAAATAATACACATAAATACAAATAAACAACTCTTTAATCATCATAATGACAAACATTAAGGTATATTCGCCAGATAGTCTTTAACATGTGCAGGTTCCAGTCTACGGAAACCGCTTGCATCACAGATTCCAACCTCTATGTTATCTGCCGTCATCTGACCCTCGAAGCCTTCCTTTAGGGTCAATATGGCTGTGTGGACAGCATCATCTAATTCTAATTCTTCTGTATACCTGTATAAAATTGCAATAGCTATGATTAACAATAATATCTCAGTTATTAGTTGACTAGCTTTTGCCCGCGGTTCCACCCGCCTTAAATTCGGTTATCGGTGGAGGATTGCAACAGCCACTACTCAACTAAAGAAAAAGAATCCAACTCACACTTGACGTTTTTAGTAGCCTATTTCCTTTCCTGGAACTCCGACTATGCCTATGCCAACTTTCATCTTAATTGGTACAGCAGTTTAAGCGTGAAGAGGTTACAGAGTTACTTTCGTATTTATAACAATTATTATATGGATTATAGGTTCTCTATTTCCTTGATTACACCGCCTGCACCATTGAAACCCCACTAAAAAGTAAAAAAAATAAAGCTTACGCAAATGAGACACTGAGCAAAGATTGTGGGGTTTTGAAGACATTGTAAATTTCAATTAAATTCTTTTTTAAAATTTATTTTTAAATTCGAAGACTTTTGCAAATATACAGAGTTAACTTGCAACCTTCACTAGTTGGAAGAGGCATCACGAAAAGAAGAAGCAAAAACTCCATCTGGTTTACTAACCAGTCTTCAATCAACAGGAAAGAGTGTAAAAGCAGTAGGATTACCCCATGCGTTCTAGGTTGTTTGTATTAAAAATCTTTCGCTTACTAAGTCTAGGCTCATACCACTTAAAATGTTAATAGCTGTACATACCTTTTTTCTAAAAAGGTCTTTCCATTATTAAAGTTCTTGCCCATAGCAGTGGCCTTCCATGCAAAGTATGCTCCAGATGGGTCACACTGGAAAAGGTATGGTCTGTCATTATCCCAACCACAGATAAGCAGAGAAACACCAAACGGACGAACACCACTGTAAAACATAAATTGAGTTATTATTCAAGTGCATTTGCTCACATTCTTTAGTTTGGTCTTAGGTGAGAACTCAAAAGCTAAAAAAAATAATTTTAATTGTACTAAAATTCTAATATTATAAATATTCTCTTGTGCTTGGTCAATTCAATTTTATTTTAACCGATTAGCCGACGTAAATGTAACTTAGTGCCAATATTACACTCAAATAAATACTTTATACATTATTATGATACACAATAAAATTGCCAGTTTAGTAGAAATTAGAAATTCATAATACCTATGTATAAGAATTTACCCATTTACCCAGACTGCGTGTACTCCTGCATGACGGTAGCTAACCGCTGTACAAGTTGTGCAGTAGGAATTGGTTCATGATACATGAGGTAATACTGCTGAGCCATCTTACGAGCCTGAGTTACTAGCAGCCGATAGTCTGGTCCCATGCCCGAATAAACCATACCTGAAAAAGTGATATTTTTTTTTATTTAACCTCAATTTTCAAAACCATGATGGTATTCAATCACCAAAATAGATATTATTTACTACTAATGACATTTTAATATGTTAAATTGAAAAAAAAAAACGTTTTATAAAATTACACATACAAGCAAAAAATCAACAATAATATAGGTTTTTTTTGTAAACATGAACATCTTGGTATGAAATTTCACAGGCTTATTTTGTTTATACCTACATAATAAAGGCACACAAGCAAAAAAAACTACCAGTTGTTCATCCAAAGTCAAATGTTCAGAGGTTTTGTAATATTTGAAGCAGTTGCCAATGATTTTCGCCAACAAAATCTCTTATAACTGGATGTATGAGAACAACTCCCATGGCAGCCTTAGAAATCCTCTTAGAGCTCTCACCATTCTACCTATATATTCAACAGGAGGATGATTAAGGCAGGCAGGCCTATGGAGAGGTAACATGAGAACCAAGCACACCAGCATCCTAGACAAGGTAACAGCTGCCTTTCCCCTATTGCACGCTCCCTGTGACAGGATACCGAGAAGGTTTATGTTTGTTTGAGGGGCCAAAGTTAAGGTAATGCTAAATTGTGAAGAGGTGAAAGACCACAGGGAAAACCACATAGACACTTCAGGAGGCCTGCAGCAATGTTGGTCACTTGTTCAGATTCTGGAGGAAACTAGGCTGGCTATAATAGCCACCCATCCGCTACTCACAAAGCTACCATTAACGAGTGGCAAGTGCGAAAATCCGCCCGCCAAAAGAAGCAGATAGCTGCTAGTTTATCATTTTGTTGACAGTGAAGAGCGATGTATAATTAATTGAGATTATATTTATACACAAGTACTAACCTAAGTAAATAATGTTCATATGCCTTAAAAAAGTTTCACAAACCCTTGCTTGGGGTCATGTATAACGTTAACAACTTCAAGCACTCACTGTGCAGGCAACAATACCGTGTCAGTGCCAGTAGACTGTAACTCATTGATTAGTTTATTAATGAAGCTTAGCTAGATGCTCAAGGTCAAAGAAATTAGACTTGCAGTCATGGGTCAAAACAAAACACTGAACTACATATGAACCCATGCATGTGCTCCAGTGTTAAATATCTATACAGAGGCGTGCACTCCATATATGCAGAAAGGCACCGTCTACCCTGTAGAATTGATCAAATTTAATCTTATTTGAAAATTATAGTTTCTTAATAGTTATTATTAAGATGATGATATTTTCATATCGATTTTGCTATGAACATAGCAACGCCATCTAGTGTATACAATTAATACTACATGAGTGAGAAGTTGACGTTCATGGCGCATGCGCGAAGCACGAGCAGCACTGTTAATAATTTTTGTGATGTAGACAAGAAATCATAATGTCTTCTTTTGTATTGGCACATTCATACACAAATGTATGCATGTGTGCTATTCTGTATGTACATGATGATAAACATCGAGCACACAAGCGTTCAAACTAAGCAGTGCCTCCATGCCTGCTGGACAGTTGCGGTTAATAGCCAATTGTTACCGAAGTTTCCTATGGTAGGTTTTTATTTCCATTCGGGGTTGTTTACGTGTAACATGATTAAAATAATTTTACAAACTAAAGCTTTTGTTAAGTATTGGTTACATAATTTGAAAGTGCATTGTTTTAAAACGATTTGTGACAGTTATGTTGGCTTTGTGTTTCGAAAAATTAAGGAATGGTGCATTTCATGAACTGCCTATTGATGACAAAAAACCGCATTAACCTGAACAAAGCAGCAAATAACTAAATTAATTGTCTAACTAAATGTCCATGGCATCATAACTTTTAGGGTTCCCTATACCAAAATAGTAAAATGGAACATTTTGGTGAAACTTAGAAGTATGTAACAATCACAGTACCTAATTTAAAAATGTTATTATGCATGGTAGAGTCTGACTGGCACATGTTCTGCCTACCGTAACTAAAACTCCTGTGCACACAACTGTTTGTAAAGTATGGCACAACATGTATGCTCAGCATGCAAAATGCAAATGGTATGCTATATGGCTTGGAAATAAATGGCCACTCAAATCCTAATCTGTTTTAGACATTACCATACAAACAGCAGAGGCCTGTGTGAATACTTTTATAATTCAATATGAATGTGTAAATACACAAACCCCTAAATAACCAAATGATAACTGGTTTAGGTGTATCATTTAAAACCAGCTAATGACACAGACATATTTTGTGGCATTAAATGGTAAGAACTTGTTTTGAAGTTAGTGTTGTTGGTTAACATTGGTGACGCAACCATAGACTTTACGAAGGTTTAACATTGCCAACCTGTTGAATTTGAATGACACTCTGCTTTTAATCAATTTTAGGCATAGGTCATTAGAATGATGTAATTAGAAATTGAATGCTATTTCCAAATTGGCCTTCAGGAAATTGGTAGAATTTGCAAGAAATGACTACAAGTTCAAATTATGGGTACTTTCTAAACTCCCGCAACCCAGGAGGTAGTAAAAATTACCATAACCCGTGAAAACAATGAGGTACAAATTTTAGGTCATTATGCAAAAGTAAAGTTGAATTAATTAATTATACTGTTCTAAACACCCTCTGACAATCCTGTCAACTTCAACAACAGATTTACTATAATTAATGCATAACCCTTTGATTATCAAATTTACCTAGCAATTATCACAATGCAGAAAATAAAATTTATTTAAACACAGCCAAGATAAATATTAACATGTTTGAAAGCTTAACAGTATGTCAGAAGACTGATTTGACTTTGATTTCACTCCAAGACCCTTACAATAGCACACCTTAACACAACATGTTTCACTACATAAATGACTGTGACTTACCAATATGCCCTGTTATCATTTCCACTTTGTTCACACTATGTTCATCATACAAAATGCTTTTGTGCTTGTTCTCCGTAGCTATCACAACACCATTGGAAGCTTTAACACAAAATAATTACAGTATATTATTCTTTAGGTATCTGACATACGTTTTTGACATCTTTCCCTCAACATATTACATAAAACATACTTATTAAATTTTAGAAAGATATTAGTATTTCAAGTCTAAGGCTATATTCCAAATCACGCCAAGTAATTATCACCCCATAAAGTTGAAAAATCAACCCATTCTGGAACAGGTGTTTGACAGTTAATTTTCACACTGACAGGAGTGATTTTCAAACTTTTCTATGGCAGTGTAAAGAATTCAACTTGACAGTTGGAAAACTCTACCCTGGGTGTCCCAAAACCACTGTTTTAACTTCCTCATTGCAATTTGGAACGCACCCTAAAAGTCACGTCAACAAATATCAATATGAAGCCTAGCCATAGGCAGAACCATCTAGGCTACATTAAGTGCCTTATTTTACCTATTAAGTATTACCAATCAGTGTAAACTAAATATAACATTTTCATCCAAGTCTGGCCAAACCTAGAACAAAAGCTAGGTACACCGATACTTACTACCGAACTTAAATCAGAATCAATAAAGTAGTTTGAAAATTTTATTATAAAATACATTTGTCCACGGTTTAGGAGCTTAATATAACCTAAAGACAAAAAAAATTCTTACCTTTTATGCCGACGGATGTCCCGCCAGCTGCTACGGCTGCTAGAGCATATTCGATTTGCACTAACTTTCCAGAAGGGCTGCAAGAACAAAATAAAATCACGGATTCAGTGGAGGTAGATACTTTAAGAATGACTTGCCGGTAGGAACAATGAGACTTTGCGATAGTTTTTAAATATAAAGAATAATAATAGACTTTAGACCAAAGTAAGGTACTACATATTATCTAAAATTAAAAGAATTTAATGTTATTATTACCTAAAAGTAGTAAGAGAAAAGCTATATCGTTCCGACGCCATGATTACAAAGCAATTTGTCAAACAAATTTATTTGGTTATTTTTTTTAGAATGGCAATATTTTGGATTTGTCATTAGCTATTTTTGCCAATAATTTGGATTAGACTTCTCAAAGAACAACGGCGAAATTTAATTTAAGATATTTTGAGCGTCTTAAAATATAATTTATACAATATGTATTTAAATAATTATGTATATTTTGTCAACTAAACACCTATACTGGTAAAAGCCAGAATAAAAAATATACTTTTAATTAGATACATTATGGATTCAAAGGCGTAGCTCAACTACGCGAGTCGCGTCAAAATATTGTTTTGAGCATTTTGTATAACAGCTTACCGCATTTAAGCAGCGTGGCGCTTCGCTGCCTGCATGTCGCGTCAAAGTTGCCTCCAAAAGAATATTATAAAATGCGGCGACGCAAAACGCGCTGTGGCGCAAGGCCAGGCGGTATAGCAAGCGGCGCGGCGGTGGTGCGTCGCGTCAGTCTGCAGTTCTGGACATATACTATTATCTGTGCTGCAGTCTGCGCGCTGCGTTTGTCGCAATAACACGTGCTGCTCTATGCGGTTCAGAAATGGAGGTGAATAATAAGATGTTATTTTAAAATTTGATCTCGGTTTATTTTTTCCAGAATTCGTTATTTTTCCGCACATAACTAGGGCGTTCCATTTAGCGATTTTTTAACACTACGTAGCAGAATTTTTAGCGCTACGCGTTTCATTAGCTTTTGATAGCAAAATCTAATGTTGACATTTAGCATTTCTTTTGAGCGGTTTTGCTACCAAAAACCCATGTCGGCAGGTGGGTATTTTGCGCTACTTTTTGACAGCTGTCAAATGTGAAAGTGAATGCTTTGAGAAAAATATTTATAACGTTGTTTTTTTTAGAGAGAAGTTAATTTTTGCATAATGAACTATATATCTACAAAAAAATTAAAATAAAATACTTAAACATATATCGACCCGGAACTGTCAAAAAAATACTCGAAACGCGTTTCATTTGGAAAATAATAGCGCCGCTGAAATTATCAGATGCGCTCAAACGGAACGGGTAGTTGGTGCTAAAATTAGGTTTTACTATTAAATTTTAACGCGGCTCAAAAGGAACGCCCTATACAAAGATGTGATGATTAGATAGTTATCACCATCTCTCTGTGCGGCTCGCAGCAGACGAATGTGTGAAACATAAATAGGTAATTAAATAAATAAATAAAAACCAGAGTGCAAAAATATATATATTGCGATAGGTATCGTCAAGCGACGTGCAGGTGCTGCTCTAGTGCGAACAGACATTAATTGTTACATCATTTATTTTTTATTTTTAGACATTTAGATGGTTTCGTTTTATCTATCTATACTATCTCTAATAGTTACAAAATCTACCGTTAGTTTTTTATCGAAACTATGAATAGAAGTATAGGAAGTATAGAAGTTCAAGTAAACCTTTACATTAAATTATTATGTTCTATATCTCTATCTCTATTTCTATGCCATCGATCGTTCTGTTGACCAAAAATTAATGCGCTATTATACATAATATATTGACAGTTCTGGTGGGAATAGTACTGTAGTAGGTGTATCATCTTGTTTTTCATCGAACATAATTTTTTTTTTTTTAACTGAACTGACTATGCAGTTGGCTGTTGCAGCCATTACTGCTTCACCGGTCTTTTTGGGGCGAGACTCTGAAGGAGCCTCAGCCCATATAGCACCCAACGCTCAAGGGCTCCCCGCGGGGGAAGCCTCGGCTTGGGTTGTCGCTCTCGGGGGCGTCCCTTCGACAGGCGTGAGTCTCAAACCCGAAGGTGAGTCACCGCCAGAAGGGGAGTGCCCCGTTACTCGGGTACTGTTGCGATTGAGTGAGAAGCGCCCCGGCACTCTTTGATACCTCGTGTATCCTTGTGGGTGCCGACGAACCCGGGGACGTCGGCGTCGTGTTTGGAGGGAGGCCCTATTCGGGGAGGTCGTAGAGACTAATCTCGCTATCCGGACAGCGAGATCGTCATCTGGGGCCGTTAGTACGTGCCGAGGCCACCTAACTATAGTTTTACGACCGTGCCGAGGTCGATCGGGGGCATGATAAGTTGTAGATTGCACAATTAATCGATTCGGGTGATTTTGCGTACGCTCGAAAAAGCGGACTGCCAAGTCTTTGAAATATTGGGGATTCGTGGGGAGTTCCAAGTCTCTGTGTAGGTCGTACCAAGAGGCTCCAGAGGCCACTCTGAGAAAGCGGTTTTGGAGGGTCTGAAGTTTGTGGAGATTGCGCTTGGATAACGCAAAGACTACGCAGTAAAATGTCGCTTAGAAATAAGCTGAATCTTTACACAGCTCGCTCCGCCCCATACTAGCTTATGCTAGCTAGTATGGGGCGGATGCAAGTTGTGTAAAGATTCAGCTTATTTCTAAGCGACATCTTACTGTATTTGCCTATCATGGGATAAAGACGACGCAGGACAAAGGCGGCTCGGTCTCTGACTATTTTGGTGTGAGCGTGGAAGTTCAAACGACTATCCACCCCGAGATTTTGGTCTTATTTTGCCAGGGAATGGCACGACCGAAGAGAGAGCCGCGGAGGGCAGCCTACGGTAAAGAGGACGGCAGAGCCTTTGTCGGGATTCACCTCGATTCTCCATTTCCGAAACCATTCGCCTAGGGCGGTGATAGCGGGTTAGAGTCTCTTAGTGATTCGACTCACTTGCCAATCGGTGGTATAGGCAGCGGTATCGTCCGCAAAGAGGGCTAGTTGGGATTTAGGGATGTCGTTGGTGTACATAAGGTAAAAGATGGGGGCGAGCACGGACCCTTGCGGGACTCCTGCTTCTATGAGACGAGGGGAAGAGAGAGTGCCTTCAACTTTGTAGCGAAAGCTACGATTCGACAAATAGTCTCGTATAATGAGCACGAGACGATCTGGCAACTGAAAGTTGTACAGTTCAAAAATTAAACCGTTGTGCCAGACTTTGTCGAAGGCTTTCGCTACATCAAAGAAGACAGCGCCCGTATGCCGGGGCTTACCTAATACTGGTTGGAAGCCAGTGAGAATATGTTCCGTTATGCGGAGGACTTGATGGACGCATGAGTGTTTGGCACGGAAGCCGAACTGCTCGTCTATTAAAATGCCTCTGGAGATTATAGCGTTCCGTAGGCGAGCGAGGAGGAGGCGTTCATAGAGTTTACCAAGGGCCTTTAGTAAACTTATAGGGCGATAGGAGGACGGTTCGGTACGAGCTTTGCTTGGCTTATGGATGCCTATAACAATTGCATCTTTTCATTGAGAAGGAAAGATGCAATGTTCGATAGCAGCGTTAAAGATCGCTACTAGGAGGCAGAGAAGGGGAAGAGTGAGGCCCTTTAGGATATCGTTAGAGATACCGTCTGCACCGGGGGCTATACGGGGGCGTAGGTCTTTGATTATCTGTATGACTTCGTCGACAGTGACAGGGGGCAGGGGGTCTTGTGGAGCATAGAAGTTCTGCGCTCCACTTCGCCGTCTACCTCGCGCACGTGGTCGGGATCGAACGGCTGTGTGCTCAAGGCACATTGGGCTTGGAGGCTAGACGCTAGGCAATCCGCTTTTTCGTCGTTATCGAACGCGGGAACGTTGTTGGGACGAGTTAACGGAGGGAGAGAGTTGGCTGTGTCTGATTTTAGAGCTCTGGCTCAGTGCCAATAAGCTTGGTGAGAAGGAGAAATGCTCTCCATCAGATCACCGAAACGTTGGGCGCGGAGCTCAGCTACAGCGGTTCTTACACGGCGGTGTAAGTCGTTGAAGCGAGCTTTATTATCGATAGTGGGAGCGAGGTCGCGTGCGCGGCGGGCCGCGTTACGCTCAGTCATTAGCGACCTGATTTGATGCAGCAGGATTAGGTGGTGATAATCACCAACCGGCACTTGTTCTGAGCACTCGCCAACGGTGGCGGCCAGATGGCTAGTGAGTGAGTCGATAGCTACGTTTAGGTCGGTCGCGGAAGAGATTACGTTGGGAACGCGGTCTAGATGTGGCGAGCTGGGATTTTCGAGCAATTGCCCAAATTTATCCCAGTTAGTCGGTCGTCTAGTGTCGGGAGGAGAGTCCGAAGGGGAACCTAATCGGAGGAGGACAGGGCGGTGGTCCGAGTCAAGTTCGTCAAGCACCTCTATAGAGCGAAAGCTTAGCCTTACATTTTTTAGAAGTGCTATGTCGAGTACGTCAGGGTTATTTCGAGTATTGTGGGCGTGATGGGAGCGATGATGTCAAAATTTAGTCTGTCAACTAAATCGTCGAGGAGTCTGCCTCTCCGTGAAGTTACTGAAGACTTCCAGCGGCGATGCTTGCAATTTAGGTCGCCGGCAAGAATGACGGCGTCGCCTAAATTTAAGAGCGACTGAAGGTCGCTCTCGAGCAAGTCTTTTAAGGGAGAGAGAGGGCGGCGAAGAAGTCGCAATGCTTAGCCATGAAGCTGAGCATTTGATTGAGATCGTGGATCTGTACGTATTCGGCGTACACGACCTTAAAGTAGGCTGGGTCACAGGCCCAAGAAATCTCGGCGAGAACGCCAAAATGCTGCTGCTCGGCCGTCTAAGCGGCGTTGCGGGGCAGCGCGAGAGAGGGGCGCGTTTGCGTGAGAGGTGCGGGAGCACTTCGCATAGGCGCTGGACGCGGGATGTCCCGGGACATGAGAGGGGCGGGGTATGGAATACCCGTGACTGAGACGGGCCCAGGGAGAGCAGACAGAAGTTTGTCTGTCTCTTTAGCTTTTGTTGCGTAAATTAGCGCTGGAGGACGGCTCCAGGCGTTGACAGCAGGGAGGGGAGCAGGCACGAGCGGAGCCTGTTGGCGGGGGGCGGTGGGGCGCGATTTACCCTGTTTGGGTTTACGCGAGTTCTGTTTGGGAGCTTTGGGGCACCCGCGGTAATTTGCAGGGTGGCCTTCGCTCCCACAGAGTACGCAAGCGACCGGGTCGGATGCGTTAACGCGATCGCGATCACAGTCCCGAGTGGCGTGATCGCGCAGACATTTCACGCAGCGTCTGCAGTTGCGCTGTGCGTAGCCATACAACTGGCATCGGTGGCATTGTCGTGGGGTCGACCGCTTGTGCGGATTCTCGACCCGAACGCCTTTGAGGCTGCACACATCTTTAATATTAAAGATGGCTTTGCCCTCTTTGGTGAGGTCTAGCACTACGAGCACCATGTCGTAGCACTCAGATCGGTTGCGGCCGTTGTATATACGATGTACTTCCCTAACTGGGAGGCCTTGGACGCTTAAGTCGTCCTGGACAGTTTTTACGGAGAATTCCTTAGGGACTCCCCTTATAACTGCCCTGAGCACGCGTTCTTCGGCCAACGAGTACGTATGGTACTCGTATTTCTGAGCCGTAAGAAAGATTTCGGAAATCTGTCGGTGTCGGGACCTGCACTTTGATGCCGCGCTCGGCATCATTGCGGGCGTGCGTATAGTTAATACGCTTGGCCTTCATAGCGTCTGCAATGTTTGGCCAGGCCCCTTTGTCTTTGATGACAACAGGGGGCGGAGTTTTTTTTTTCCCGAAGTGGGACAGTCTGCCTGCGAAGAGGTGGCGGCGGGGGTTGTGTCCATGGCGGCTGACTCAGGGCTGTTTCCATCTTGCTTGTTTACATTTGAATAATGAAACCATTTTCAAAAGCTATTTTTTGTTGACACGCATTGAATACATCCTAATCTGTATGCGCGCTTTCGATCGTTCTATTAAGAGAAATACACTATTTGTAGATTAAGATGGCACTTCCTTTGCGTATTCAATGCTTGGCTACACATTGGCTACAAACAAAATAAAAATACAAAGATAATAATAAAAGTTCTTCAGCAGTGAATATTTTTTGTTAGATTCAACAGCAACAAAAAAAGCAAAGAAATTAAGCTATATAGCTGAATCTGTGTGCTACAAATAACGGCATTCCGATTTTTATATGTTCCTTAGAATTTCAAGTTATGTATTGTGATCGCGCCATGTTTGTTGTTTAGATTTTCCTTGTTTACAACAAAGAGATATAATATTGGTTAACAAAAGAGAATATAGGTAGCATCAGCGTTCCATTTAATCACAGCAAACATTTGTTAGCTGCCAAAAAGTAGAGCAGAACACTTATTTCCCGACATGGGTATTTGCTAGTAATATTTCGTAGCACAACCGCTTAAAGGGAACGCTAAAAGACAAATTTAGACTTGGCTATGGTTTTTATTTTCATTCAACTTATGAGTAAGGTAGGTCTTAAAATTAAGAAAATAGGTATTTTTTGAATTGAATTAATTTAATTACGTAAAAACATTGTAGCTTTCTTGTAATGAAAATCTGGCTCTACATTTACTATGAATCTGTTCAATTAGAAATAAGAGAAATAGGTACTTAGAACACAGATTTTAAATCACACCATCAAATTTAATTATAAAATGTAACTTAGGATGTTGTGAAAATATAATAATAATTAAAGATTTAATATACCTAATAAGCATCTTTATTTCTTCATATCAGAGAAAAATAGATACCTATAATACAAATATTGAATAAATACATCACATTTAAATACCTAATTAACAAAATACTTAAAATCTAATAAATATCCACAATAGATTTCAAGTCGCTAGTCTAGGCGAAAGCAAGTTCAACGAATAACAAAAAGGAAGCGTGTTTGTAGAGTTGCAATATGGCTACCTAATGTAAGACGAATGTATGTGACGACTTTCGTTTCGGCGCTCCACAGTGGCTTGGCGATGGTACCGATTGCATAGAAAAATCGGCTAAGTGCGAGTCGAACTCGCGCACGAAGGTTTCCGTACCATTATCTATAAAAACGGCAAAAACATCACGTTTGTTGTATGGGAGCCCCCTTAAATAATTTAATTATTTATTTTTAAAGTGGATATATAAACAAATATTCTGTGAGTATTTCAATCGTCTTCCTGCTGCCGTTATCAATATCAAGCAAAAACAAGCAAAAAAAATCGCGTTTGTTGCATGAGAGTCCCCTTAAATATTTATTTCATTCTGTTTTTTAGTATTTGTTGTTATAGCGGCAACAGAAATACATCTTCTGTGAAAATTGAAACTGTCTTACTATCACAGTTTATGAAATACAGCCTGTTGACAGACGGACAGACAGACAGACAGACAGCGGATTCTTAGTAATAGGGTCCCGTTTTTATCCTTTAGGTACGAAACCCTAAAAAGCAACAAGTCTATGTTTTTTTTTTCATACATTTTGTTCGAGTCCATTCTTTTTTACGTGACGGTAAATTTTAAAAGTCTAAGCCCCCAGCTTATTGGACGATAGGGTAGTCCGCTTCTTCGAGCGTACACGATATCACCCAAATCTACTAATTGTGCAATCAACAACGTATCATCCCCCGACCAACCTCGGCATGGTCCTAAAACTATTGTTAGGCGGCCTCGGCACGTACTAACAGCCCCAGATGACGATCTCGCTATCCGGATAGTCCGGGTTCTCGCTATCCGGGCCTCCCATATATACGACGCCAACGTCCCCTTGTTTGTCGGCGCCCGCAAGGATACACGAGGTATCAAAGCGTGCCGGGACGCTTCCCACCCCCACTCAATCGCAACCGCACAAGCGTAACGGGGCACTCTGGCGTTGACTCACCTTCGGGTTCGAGACTCAGCCGGTCGAAGGGATGCCCCTGAAAGCGACAACCCAAGCCGAGGCTCCCCCCGCGGGGAGCGCTTGAGCGTTGGGCGCTATATGGGCTGAGACTCGTTCAGAATATCGCCCCAAAAAGCCCGGTGACGCAGTATTGGCTGCAACAGCCAACTGCATTGACAGCTCAGAAAAAAAACAAAAAAATTGGACGATACGGGCCGTATTTTTTTAGCTTGCAATTCTCGCAAATTTGACAATATGGTCACACTGACAGCAGGATAGCAAATAGATCTTTTAACAAAACAGTAAGAGACAGCACGAAAGCAATTGCAATCGTAATAGCTAAAAAAACCATGCCCATGGTGCGTTCGCCGTGTGAGTCACTCCGAGTTATTGAATAGCAAGTTTATCGTCGGGTGATCACACGGCGTTGAAACTGAACGTAGGCCTGAGATTGGAATGTATTTTATTCAGGCCTACGTTCACTTTGGGTGTGATTATCGCCGGTTGTCTTTCGCCCGGCGAACTTTGGTCTTGGTCTTGGACTTTGGTCCAATTTACGTGACTTTTGAAATTGAACGGCTTTGACAACAGCAGGTGTTTGAAAATTACCGCTAACTTGCAAAACAGTCAAAATAAATTGAGGTCATAAAAAGATTATATTTATTAAGTATTGTATTTTTGTCTTCCCTTATCATTCTTCCTCATTAGTCAGTCAACAAAAAGTACTCTTTATCAATTAAAGTCGTTTTATTAATATTTAATCTAAAAATAAATTCTCGTTAGCTGTCGAAGTGCAAAGTCGCACTACACCGATACGGTGCGTTCGCCGTGTGAGTCACTCTGAGTTATTGAACGGCAAGTTAATTGTCGGGTGATAACACGGCGTTGAAACTGAACGTAGCCCAGGGCTATAAGCTGGTAAATATCGTCGGACGATCGCACTAATCACACCGTGAAATAGGAGGGTGAAAGTCGCAGTTTGACAGCTAACGAGAATCAATTTTTATATTCAATGTTACTAAAGCGACTATAGGTGATAAAAAGTACTTTTTGTGGACTGACTAATGAGATAAGATGATAGAAGGAGAAAATAACACAATAATTGAGAAATAGAATCTTTTTAGAACCTTTATTTACATTGACTGTTTTGCAATTCTCGCAAATTTGGCAATCGTGTCACACTGACAGCAGGATAGCAAATAGATCTTTTAACAAAACAGTAAGAGACAGCACGAAAGCAATTGCATTCGTAATAGCTAAAAAAACCATGCCCATGGTGCGTTCGCCGTGTGAGTCACTCCGAGTTATCACTCACACGGTGTGATTAGTGCGATCGCCCGACGACTTATTGAACGATACGGTGCGTTCGCCGTGTGAGTCACTCCGAGTTATTGAACGGCAAGTTTATCTTCGAGTGATCACACGGCTTTGAAACTGAACGTAGCCTTGAGCTTTTAATTGGCCTGTCAAGCAGCCAATCGGAACGTAGACGCTTCGCTCAATAATTTGATTGTCAAACAAAATCCTGTAAATTGTAGCTTGTGGCTATTTTAATAGTTTCCTGGTTTACAAACCAACTAAAACAAAAATATTAAACATTCTAGGTTATGGTTAGACATTTACATGGTACATCGCTAGTACCCGATCGCTATGTCTGAAGATACACTTGATCGTAACCACGCTGAAAAAGCCCTCATCACAAAAGCTCCTAGACGTCATGTTTTCGTAAATAAATCTAATGCTAGTTCATTGAAGAATTATTCTGACAAGAATGGTAATGATGTGACTAAAGCGGTCCAGAAAGGACGGAAAACCTTCGCATTCTGGACCCTAATGGGCCTGTTGTTCACATTAGCCTTAGGGAATTTAATCCTTACGTTCATTATTTTGAGTATACTAAGGCTAGGACGTGGTAAGTTTGGTTTTTTTAGTTTAGATTTTCGTTTTGGTTAGTAACATGCCTTTCTTGTGTCAAAAGATTGAATAAATCAATTAACATCCTGTTATTCTTAGATGGAATTTAGAAATCCATATAAACAACTACTTTTATAATAAATAAAAATATAAGTCTATACAAATACTATGTTGATTGTTAACTTTTTATTGTCTGAATGAATCAAGCTTGAACTGGAGGCAGTGACTAAAATCAGTAATATATTTAATAACACTGTGATTTATTTTTCAACTACCTGCCCATATTTTTATTAAAATACCTATTTAAGTGTTTAAATGTACTATTACGGGAGCCCAGCCCTGCCGGGAGCAGAGTTAGTGCTAGCCAAATTCTATAAGTCAGTGCTCTGCCATCATTACCAATTGAAGTTTGTTTGCAAGGGCATACCATGCAGGGCTCTAAAAATTATGTAGCATATTGCAGTTTGTGTTTCCTTGTTTATTTTAATCATCTTAAATAACCCTCATGTTAGTCAATTTTCTTTTAGTAATATTAAATGGTAAAATAAACAGAAAGAATGTGTACAAACCCAGAATATTTTAGAGCAAGAAAATGCACTGATATGACAAGGCCCTAACCCCCTAGCTAAAACCACCCAGGTCTCTTTATGGACTATTTTGACACAATTTTATAATTTTCTCTCATCCTTATATTAATATTTTAATGCCAAAGCAAAGTAAATCAAATAATCTTCCTTTTTTTTATACAAAAAAATTCAATCCTTATCAAAAATACTGATTGCACAGCAAAATAGTGACCTCGAAATATTATTATTTTAGCAACAATTTTAGTTCGTGATGCAAAGCAATTAATTTAAAAGCGGAGATTTTTTATGAACACATTTTTAGGGTGCGTTCCAAATCGCCCCGGGTAGAGTAATTTTCCAACTGTCAAGTTGAATTCTTTACACTGCCATAGAAAAGGGTGAAATTCACTCCTGTCAGTGTAAAAATTAACTGTCAAACACTCTTTCCAGAACGGGTTGATTTTTCAACTTTACCGTTCGATAATTACTCGGCGTGATTTGGAACATAGCCCTAATAATAACAAGTGCACAATGAAATTTTGTTAAAATATAGTTTCAATTTTTTAAACTGAAAAGGCAATTTATTTAAGTGCTAATTTTATCTTGTCATAATAATCAAATTATCCAAATTCTGAGGTATCCTTAGAAGTAGGCACTTACTCAGGGACAAAGTAATTATTAGTTTTAGTATATTAGATCAACTTCAAAAATAATTTTACAATTTGGTAAGCATGTTTTCTGAAATTTTAAGACATACCTATATGTTGAGCTAGTTTTGAGCATGTTGCACAAAAATTTAATTGGTATTAGTGTGAGTATTATGTTTGTATGCTTTGGTTAATTTGACATGCAATCAGTATATTTGATATAAAAATGATAATTTTGTACTTTGGACAACTTTTTTATACTAGTTTTATTGAAGATTTGGTTAGTTTGCGTTACAGTAATAAAATTTATTTAATCGATGTAAATAAATTGAGGGGTGATAAGTTTCTTGATTTGCATTTAAAAATAAGTATTTTTTAATTTTGAACACTTTATTGTTGCTGATATTCTAAGCTCAATTGAAAATTAAAATCTGTAGATTTACTCAATATATTTTCAGTTTTAAATTTTTATGCAAATTGGCTGAACTTTGGCCATAACAACATATTTAATCACACCATTATATACATTGAACTATTTTCTAGGCATGGAAAGTATGGAATTCCTTCCGGAGCACAATGCTATCAAGTTCTTTGGAAAGACTGACTTGGAACACATTTACAAAAGGGATGGTGTGATAGAGGGATTCAAGGATATGCCTATGAAGATAATGAGTGAAAATGGATCGGTGCTCATTAGCTTGCAAACAAGGTGTGCCCAATTATTTGTCAATGCCCAGGCATTATTTTCAGTCTGAAATTTATATTATCATTTTTTTTCTGGTATTGATTCACCTACCTATCCTATCTATTCAAGGATACAAGCCTTATCTTAGAGAAAGGAGACTTAGTCATAGTTCACCATGCACATAAGGCCTATAACTTGTCTCAACAACTGCTGCCATTTTTGTTTAACATGCACTCTGAGGCATGGGTACTCTCAAAGATGTGCCATTAGCAGTTGCCCATGCATTGATTGACTAATTTACTTCCCATAAATGTTACTGAGCCACAAGCTCCTTTACTTACATTTTCTTTAAGAGCATGCATATAATCCCTAGGTAAAATTCGCATTTATCTGTTTTTTTTCTCATCCAATATATTGCTCCAACAGACAATCACGGAGTGACACAAAACTAGAAGTAAATACGACTGGAGTGTTTATTCGAGGAGTTAACTCCCTGGACCTTGTAGACCCTGACTCTGGAGAGCTTCTATTTAGCACTGGTGCACCAGAAATGAACTTACCTGATGGAGTCAAGAATTTGCACGCTAAAGTATGTTTGAGTCTCTAAATTTTTATTAGTGAAGAAGTAATATAATTTAGATTTGAAGAACCATTGTAATAGAATTTTTTTTGTATGGCAACCTTAGTTTGGAAATTGTAGATAAGTGTATATGTAGATATCGACAGTTCAAACCATAACTCTTGGGGTTTCAAGGCCATCTGCACAGATTGCAGTCTCGTATTCACACATTGGTCCTGTACCAAGCATTCATTTGGTTGCATTTACCGATTGCTATTAATTTCAACCAGGAATGGCAATTAGCTTATTGGCGAATTTCTAAGTATATTTCAATAAAATAATGCATGAAAAATTATAAATATTTTTTTAAATAAAATTTGAAAAAAAAAACAAAAATTAATTAATAACTTAACTTGTTGTATACACTTAGATGGTCTTATCACTTATAAGCAATCTCTGCCAGACAACCTTTGGATAGGTAGAAAATAGTATGTATGGTATACCTAGATTTTAAGGGTTTTTGAAAAATACCTGAAATTATATAGTAGTTAGCAGAATTGATTAGCTTACTAGGAAGTATAGAGCAGTTAATAATCAGGTAATATACTAGGGATAGACAAGGAAACTTAATTGCTAGCATATTTTATAGGTTTTTAAAACCAAAGGTGCAAATTGGAGCCTAAATGACCTCAATACTAAACCCACGCTGCCGTCCGTATCTTAGTCACACACACAGCTTAAGAATAGTTCAAATACGCATCTATCATAGTTGATAACAAAAAATATCAAGTTGAAACCCATTGATACTGTTTACCAATTGTATGAAGAGCTCCAACCATCAAGATTTTACTTGTTAAAGTGCACAATTGTAAAGTTAAATTTTAAATTAATCAAATTGGATCCCCACATAAGAAACCACAGAAATGCATTATGTTAAAGTTTTTTAATACTTTCTTTATCCTTAAAACTTTTAGCCCTGGGATAATTGGAAGGTCGAAAAAGGGCATATGATACTTTTTGTGTCGATCAAGAGTTTCCTAGGAAATAGTAAATTCACGTTGCACGCAACGGTTCTTTAGGTAGCCTGATTTTTGCTGCAGATGTTGCTAGAGGGACAGAAATTAACACAGAGGATAAAGTACTTTTTATCCCAGTTAATCAATAAGTAGCAATCCCACAGCGATGTCGGAATTCGGCGCGGTGACGAAGTAACGAGTGAAGGCGCTTCCTTGCAATCATTATTTTACAGGCAATTTTATCAAATTGATGATTTTGTACTTTTAGGACTACCACATTTTTGAGTTAACGGGTCGAAATCGTGTTAATACCTTTTTATTACACGACTTGCATCGATCGTGGTTACGCAGTATTTTATTTTTACTGCTTTACTATTTCTATAAATGCCTTTACATTTGTCAACAGCAAATCACAACGAAACGCATAAGCTCACCAGTCGATAAAGACTTAACCATGCGTTCTGAAACTTCTGCCCAGCTTCGAGGTGCAGAAGGTACCAGAATGGAATCCAAAGAGTTGGTTTGGAATGCTGACCAAGACATATACCTCAAATCTATCAACGGATCCGTTATCTTAAGTGGAAAAGAAGGTGTTTTTATTGATGTAAGATATTTGCCAATAGCTGTAATGATGAATAAGACTGACAAGAGTAGTCAAGTTACAGGTCAGTTTAAGGTTTGTGTTTGCATGCCACAGGGGAAATTATTCCGTATAGCAGTCCCTACTGGTCAAAAGGTGACTTGTTCACATATAAATATGACTAATGATTTTAATCCTTGTGTTTAAATGTTTGTTTTAAGTGATTAGTAATTTTATTTTAGTGTAATCTTTAGTGGCAATAGAATTGTTTTTTAATGTTTAAGAAATGTTGTAGTAATAAAAGCCTGACGTCTTGTTAGTAACTTACTATTCTTATGCATTTTTCTATTCATTTAACGCTTAGAATCTGTTGGGAGTTTAAAAAAATATATATTTACATATCGAATTGTATAAAATAGGTACTGTAATGCCCTATTGAGATTAGGAAACTATACAAATAGAGGTAGCATCCACTGGACTACCAATTCCATATAATCAACGTAAAAAAAAAACAATAAGCATAAATATTTTTAATTTATTTAGCTATCCATAGATTTTTCTTAAATTTTCACAGAAAATTATATTATCAAGTATGTAAGGTGGCAAACAAGCTTACGGTCCGCCTGATGGTAATAAATCATCGTACCCTATGGACGCTTGCAACACCTAGGGCATCACTCGTGCTTTGCTCACCCTTTAAAAATTTAACGACTTCTTTCTTAAAGAACCCCATAATGTAGTTCTTAGAGAAAACCTTGGCTCCTGCCAAGCTCACTCCACAACTCAAGCGTTTGCCGGAGAAAATTTCTCTTAAACCGCACTGTACGCGACCATTTAGGTTCTAAAGCGTAAAAATGAATTCCCTGTCGATGGCGAGCGGTGCGATGATAGAATGTAGCCGTGGGCATCATTTCGAACAGTTCCTCAGAACACATCACATTGTACAAGCGGTAGAACACACACCGGGAGGCAAAGTACTCTCCTTAGACTTAAGGGCTCAAGACGGCTAGTGAGTTTGAGATCGTCAACAATGCCTTCAGCCCGTCGTTGAACCGTGTCAAAGAAGCCAAGCTGGTAAACGGGTGCACCCGCCCAAAGATGGCAGCGGTACTCCATATGGGGCCGAACTTGCGACTTGTAAAGTAACAACCTCTGCCCCGACGTGAAGTACTGCTTCGCTCTATTGATTACACCAAGTTTTTTGGACGCCAGCTTCACTTCAGTATTTTATAAAAACGCTCCGGGATATGTTTGTCGAATATAGTCTGAGAATCTTTGTGGGTTTCTGAAAAAACTTGTGAACATATTTTGTTCAAAACCTTCTAGTTGTTTGGGTTTCTACAGGAACATATCGTCACATTAAGATTGTAACTCCGTCGATTTCGTTTATTTTTAATTAAAACATATCCCATGTGTATGTAATAGTTATAATTATTTGTTACTTTAATTTACAACAAATTCTGTAATCTACAATTTTATTTATGTTTTTCTATTAATATTTCGTTACAATCTACACTTAATTTTAGGGTAATATTAGTGTTACTTCAATTATATTGTTAAAACAATGTTTAACCAAAGACTTCGCTTTTTTATGAAAATGTAATAAGATATTGTTATTTTACTGTTAATACAAAATCCGTAATTTTAGATACTTATTTATAAGTAGACCGTAGACCAAAACTATATAGCTTTAACATGTACTAGTCAATTTTAAATATACATAATGTGTATTAAACAAAATCGTACAATTCGGAAAGCATTTCTTATTTTTTTGCCCTCTAGGTTGTTGCAGCCATATTCCTCATTACCTCGCCGTCAACGCAACAGGCGCCTGTCATCAAGCGGCTCGATTCCTGACCACCCCTGAGTAATAAAGGCTATAATTTGTTTTGGTTCTAATAAGTTTTTAGTACCGAAAATTAATATTTACATTTACTATTCCTTCAAATTGCAACAAATCAACAACGGTTGGGGGTCTGTAAACAATATACAATAATTTGTATCCCAAACGATAAATCCCAAGGGAATAGTAATTTGCGGGGCGCTATCCTGAACGTCATAACTTGCTAAAAATTGACATTTTCTTTGACACTAAGATAGTTGTAGGGCCAAAGACAAATAATACTTTTATTCCAAGCGAGAGTTAATAAATAAATAACTGGAGTAGTAAAATTTCTGTGGGTGAAACCAGGGCATTTCTAGTAAAAAAATCAAAAAATCGATTTATCATATTTTATTTTAATTAACCATCTAAAAACTTTTCACAAAAACTTGTAAAAAAATCATGTCTTTATATAACATCATCCATATATACAAATATTTTTTAGGTTGTGATTCAGTCATAGCCTAGTTCAGGGTTAAACGGAACAATCGAAAAGCTATTTCGTTTAGTAATCGATATGAATTTCAATTATTTTACTAAAAATAAGATTCATTAATAGTTTTTTAACGTGCGGGTACTTGACAGAAAGCATAGTCTAACTCTATACTAAGCGTTAAAAAGAAAACTGTCGTTTAAACCCAAACATGCAGTAATAATGGTTGGCTACTAGCTTATATAGTTACCACACTGGTTATTCGTTTTGTCTTCTGTTTTCCGTATCTCAATATATTCTCTTATTTAGGACGTAACAGATAGCTTGCTACTTTGCAGAAATTATTATTTTCTACTTTAATAACAAATGTGGGTAACATAAATTTTTATGTATAAGTTTATTATTAGGTCATCTATTTATACTGCCTCTTTGAGGTTGTTGTTTAAATTTAAAGTTAAGTGTATTAACTGTAAACTGGTTAAAACGTATACTGAACGGTAGCGTCTATTTTGCGTTTTTCATTGTCGGTATATTCTTATGTAGCTCCTCGATACAAATTTCACTTTGTTGAGGCCTGTTTCTTTTAAGAGACATCTACAGCTGCTAAATGTATAAAGTAAATATTTAATCTATCTTTAAAATTATTATCTTTATAAAATCAAAGTTGTGCCTCAACCTTTTCCTACTCTGTTATATCATAATAATTAGAACTTGCGATTTGAATATGTGTGTCTGCTTTTAATAATACTTGAAGAGGAAATGTTTGTATATTTTGTTTTTTCGCCTTTTGATAACTCAAAAATGGCTAAACAGATTAATTTAAAGCTTTCACTTTCATGTAGCTTATACTTTCCGGATTGCTATACTAGAGGCGGGTAAAGCCGCGGGGCAGATTTAATGTTTAAATAATTTTCTTTCGTATTGACAGAATGATTTTCGTGAAAGAAAAGTGCTCTGCACGACTACGTTTTATAAAAGTTTCGTCAAATAAAATTGTTCTTTAGATTTTTCTGTCAAACTATTAAATTCAATTAATTAATGAATTTAAGAATATTATCTTATTCTAATATGTTGCAAAAAAACATAGGTTATTTCATATACTTCTGAATATTTGTTTCAATTGTTTAAAATAAAAAAAAAACTCCCACTCCCTTAGTACACACGCTACGCTTTAATAAGACACGATGTTTGTCTCGGCGTCTACTAATTTCACAATTTACATAGTTTGCTTGTAAGTATATTTGTTTTTACCTCAAAAAAGAAATCTTTAGTACACTCATAGTTGTAACTATATACAATTTAGCAACTTCATATAAATATTGACCTACTCACAAGAGATTGGAACGTATTTTATTCTGAGCTTTTGATTGGCCTGTCAGCATCCAATCGGAACTTAGATGCTTCGCTCAATAATTTGATTGTCAAACAAAATCCTGTAAATTGTAGCTTGTGGCTATTTTTATATTTTCCTTGTTTACAAACCAACTAAAACAAAAATATTAAACATTCTAGGTTATGGTTAGACATTTACATGGTACATCGCTATTACCCGATCGCTATGTCTGAAGATACACTTAATCGAAACCACGCTGAAAAAGCCCTCATCACAAAAACTCCTAGAGGTCATGTTTTCGTTAGTAAATCTAATGCTAGTTCATTAAAGAATTATTCTGACAAGAATGGTAATGATGTGACTAAAGCGGTCCAGAAAGGACGGAAAACCTTCGCATTCTGGACCCTAATGTGCCTGTTGTTCACATTAGCCTTAGGGAATTTAATCCTTACGTTCATTATTTTGAGTATACTAAGGCTAGGACGAGGTAAGTTTTGTTTTTTAAGTTTAGATTTTCGTTTTGGTTAGTAACATGCCTTTATTGAGTCAAAAGATTGAATGAATCAATTAGCATCCTCTTATTCTTAGATAGAATTTAGAAATCCATATAAACAACTACTTTTATAATAAATAAAAATATAAGTCTTTACAAATACTATGTTGATTGTTAAGTTTTTAAACTCTTTGTCTGGCCTATCCCTTTGTAATTTCCTTGAACTCGAATGTACGCCACGTAAAGGTTTAAAGTGCTTATTGTGAAGTGAGCATCTTGATATATTCTGTGAAATATTTGTAGGCTTATTGAGATAATCTCATCGTTCGGCGAACATCGCTCATCAGCGTTCTAATTCGGACGCTCCTCTACTTAATAAAGCAACTTGCCTTAAAAAACTTTGCTTCTACTTTGTAATTATACACATTAAAAAATGCTTTAGATTAATAATAAATAGCATTCTAATATTATATACAGTTGAGCAGTGCACAAAAATATTTACCAAAAATTTGTAATATGTATCATTTGCTCGATCTGATCAACGTATACGTATCATCGCATGTGGATGGTAATAAAGAAACAAGTTCGCGATCTCGATACGCCTATTTGATTATCTCAAGCCAGTTTTTGACTATTTAAAGAGATACGGTTACGATAGATCGAGAACTGTCGGCAATTTGATACGGGAATATAACAATGATATGGGTATCTGAGGTCTAGACTACAATACGGAGCTTGACAGATGACGATGATTATACGGCAATACGGATACATTGATCGAATCAGGTGAATGATATATGTATCATCTTTACAATGCAAAGCATACAAAATTCATACATATAACCAGCCGCAAAAACTTTTATGTAGATTTCCCATTTTGAACACTAAACCAAAAAATATATAATATATAAAAAACTCAACTACAAACAAATATTACAGTCAAAAGATTTAAAAAATAAAATTTTTAGTCAAAATTTAGTAGGATGTAATGCACACACACCTATGTATTATTGAATGTAACAAATCAGTCCCGTCACGGCCGCCATGTGACTTCATGTGCGACTTCCGGGACGTAGGGACGTTAATAATATACGATGGTCGACTTGTGACCGACTGGTTTATTACAATCAACAATATATAGGTGTTGTGCATCAAATCACATCACAAGGATTGAAATTAGGCTGTATTTAAATAATGTTTTGGCGAAATATGTTTAGTTTGCATAATAATCTTGATATAGAGCGCTATGAAATCGTATTATATACCAATCGGTCCCTTGTTAATAGTGTTAACAAGATGGTCGATTTTTTGGCTCAAAAAGCTTGTGATGGAACTGAACGATTTCATTGCGATCAACAAACAACTGTGTAGTATGAAATTAAGTTTTGATAACAGTACGGTCGACAGTAACGTATATTAAAGTGTAGTCTATTGCAAAATTTACGCGTTATTTTTGGCCTGTAACGCTATTTCCAATTATATAAAGCACATACAGACTAAACTCGACATTCACAAAATTAGAGTTTTGACAAACCGATAATTAAATCATGCTAAGAACTCAGTATAACTTTAAAAAAACAGGTATAAAAACTTAGTTGCCAGACGTTAAAAAAAAGATTTAGTGTGGCTACCCTTCAAAATTAAAATGTCCATTTATAGCTCAAATTTATGTAAAGTAATACATTTACTTTTTGGAAGCATCCATCAATATAATAAATAAACGTTTAAACACAACCATTTTAGTTCAATTCTAATATTTTTTTAAATACCCAAAGGTGTTAATTAAAATCTTATTTGATTATAACGGCAACATTGTAATAATACATTTAACTAAACTCCGCCTGCGTTGCTCTCACTGTTGACTATTTGATAAGTTATTAAATACTCCGGATATGCCTGAAAAAATAAACATTTTAAAATGATAAATACACACATAACATCGCGCACCTTTCCCGAATTAGACACAAAAACTCGTACAGGTAGGAATTGTAACACGTTTAATTAAAATGATATATTGGCCTTCGTCAAACAAACAATAATAGCTTTTGACGCTATAGCGATTACGGCGGTGTATTTACGACATAACGTTTTTGCTTGCGGTGTCGTGTTGTTCGGAAGTTTTTCGATAATTTTCGGATATTGTCGGCGTTTCACATTGCGTACCACAAAAGTTTGTGCGTGGAAGAGGCGCTAATGTGTGTTAGATAAACAAAATGATATATAGAATAATACATACATACATAACATCACGCCCAGAGGGGTAGGCAGAGACCAAAGTCTGCCACTTGCTACGATCCTGGCATACCTCTCTTGCCTCATCGATACGCATCAATGCTTTTATACATTTTCTACGGTTCCGAGTACTCCTGACCTGGCCTTTTCTGAGAACGTACTCAATTTGATCTACATACGTTTGCCGAGGTCTACCTCTACCGACCCTACCAATTGCTTCAGATTCATAAATATGTTTCGTGCATCTATTTTCGTTTATTCTTTCAACGTGTCCAAACCATATATATTTAATATAGAATAATAGCTCCTCTTTTTACCACGTGCAAACTTACATTGCCCATACTCGATGATCGTGGTAAATTACATATACTGTAGTTTGAATACTGGTAGTCTATAAATTGAAATAGTGTAACAACAAAACAGAGTGAGACAGTTTCTGTGGCTCAGTGAGTAATGACCTGCTTGCTGAACCGGAGGCGTGGGTACGACTCCCGCACAGGAAAAATATTTATATTAGTGTTTGTCTTTAGTTCTGGGTTTTTTCTATGTATTTACAAAAAAAAGTATATATATGAATCTATTTTTATCCATTTTCTGGGTATTCGTAAAACAGGCCTTGCTTAGTTTGGGACCAGATGGCGCTGTGTTTTAAGTAAAAAAAAAAAAAAAAATTACTATAGTTACCTGTTCCCCTCTATACACCACATATTCAGGGAAACAGAGACCACCTTGACTCGGCCGGCCCGCTACTGAATGGTGGCCAGGCGGTGCATGAGCCATCTTCATAGCGCTCATCAGTTGAAATGCTCTGCCTAATGTAACTCGACATAGTAGCATTTGTCTGAAAAAAATATTTAAGAAATATAATTGGGTTCGGTTTTTTTGATATGCAGGAGAAACAGCGTAGAAGGCAGCACAAAGCCTTGCGGGACACCAACATTAATGTCCATGCTATCAGAGCATCTACCGTCAACTACGGCTCGTATGCATCTTCCGGGCAAAAAGCTATCCACCCATTTGCACAAACCCTCGGGCACTTCGAGAGGAGACCCTGGTACCCTTCGGCAGCTTAAGCAAGCGACCAGAAAGCACGACTCCCAGAGGGATAGCTCGCAAGTCGCCCACCCATTTTGCCGATGAATTGGAGTTTGGCTCTGGCAGTTGCTTTCTTACTGAACCTCAAAATTTAATTTTATAATGCCACACACGACGCCAATTAGTTGGCCTAGATGGATTGGGTTGTGTGCATGACACCGAGTCCGAACGAGACAGTGGTCCGAAGAGCCAAGAGGCGCATCCACTGAGATCCGTCCGGACATGTAGTCAACAGAAGGTAGGAGCTCGTATGGTGTCTACCAGCCGCCATGATCTACACGCACCCACAATATCGACAGGTCTTCACGGCTATGAAGGCAGCGACAGCAGATATCCTCCCGGACGAACATACATACACCGGCACGACTCACAAAATTGTGCTCAAGTTTGTAGCCGGGATAATGTAGGTAAGATGTATCGGCCGGGCAGGATATCTGACTCTCCGTTAGAAAAAGAATGGTCGGCTGCGCAGTCGCCTGATTAAGATTGGCGTGAATACCCCTGATATTGCTATTTTATAATATGAGAATCAAGTAGCCGCTGTCAAAACTATTTTTCTTTTATTTTTTGCAGTTATTTTTACTTAGATTAAATATGAGGATTTTCTGCACAGACAGCTTAGACGTAAAAAGGTGCGGTACTAGAACTGCAGAAGCTCGGCACAGATAATACGGTTGCTGGCACGGCGGGCGGAAGGGCCCCCTAATCCCCAGTTGTACGACTGTTGTAGTAGTCGAGTCCGCCCGGTCTCCTCGCCGGCTCGACTACTAGTTGAGAGACTTTACACAGGTTGGCGGTGTAGCCTCCCAGGGCGGAGATTAAGAAATCCCTGGGTATGGAAACCCGTTCAACCTGTGGGCGGCCAGCGGTTAGCTGTTTCGTCAGGTCTCCCTGACTGCCGTACCAGCACGACGTGTCTACGCCGAGCAATGACAGCGATAAGCACCGCCGGTCCTCCGCTGTCCGCGCAGCGAATCCTCAAAGAGAGCTCTGGCAACCTTACGCACCGCCAGAAACACAACACTACTCAATGTTAGCGTTATTGTGGCCGCGGTTTTCGGTAAGGTGGAGGTACTTCCCCAGTTCGGGCTGCTCATTCGGGCGAGTACTCGCTATACCCTGCTTTTATTGTTCGGTTGGCTTATTTGAGCTAGTACTTGCTGTGCAGAGAGCAGACTGGCATCAATATAATATAATATTAGGTCCTTACATATGAAATTGATGTTTTATATGAAAAAAGCAAAACTAATTGTTTTTTACATTTTTTTTTATTTAATCAATCAAAGTAGTACCTAGTTTGTGATCTATGCACTTTTGTTATTTTATAGGGAGTGCATTGATTCCTTTGCTGAACAAATTGCGGGAGCGAGAATCAACAAAATCTTTGAAGGTGTTTTGGTCTGCCTCATCTGAATTGAATTTTTTTCCAATCAAGAAATTATCTAAATTCCGAAAAAAGTGGTAATCGGTTGGAGCAAGGTCCGGGGAGTATGGTGGGTAACGGAGATATTCCAATCCTAGCTCCTCTAGCTTCGCCACCTTCTCTTGTGCAGTGTGTGGTCTAACGTTGTCCTGAAGCAGCAGTGGGCTAGAGCCGTTGAACCATCTCGGATGTTTAACGGCAAGCTTTTCCATCATGGTTTCCAATTGTCGGCAATACAGATCTGCCGTAATCATCTGACCAGACCTTAGGAAGCTGAAGTGGATGACACCAACGCTGGTCCACCATTTTTTTAGTCTACTTTCGCTTGGGGCATGATTTAGCCAGTTCTCCTGGATTTAATCACTGTGATGAGCGTTTCCGATTATCGTATAGGATCCATTTTTCATCACAAGTAATGATACGATTCAAAATCCCCTCAGTATTGTGGCGGTTGAGTAACGTGACGCAGCAGGCGACGCGTGTCTGTTGGTTTACTTCACTTAGTTCATGTGGTACACATTTTTCAAGCTTTTTTACTTTTCCAATTTGATTTATATGATTCAAAATGGTTTTATCACTTACAACGAAACCTGCAGCTAACTCTAACGTGGTTTGAGATGGATCCAGCTTTTTAAGATCAAAGTGGATATTTCTATAAAATTTCATATGTAAGGACCTAATTATAACAGCCCCGTTATGTTCTAGGCAGGGAACCTTTAAAAGTCGTAATAATAAAAAGATTTTAATGTCGCTAATATTTATATTAATGTTTTAAAAGGAAAAGAATTTTAGAGTAATATATTAATAAATAAATAAATAATTGCTTTTTGTATTTTGGCCTTTTTTGTGATATTGAGAAACTGTACCTTTGACACAAGTAACAGCTCCTGTCTTTGTGCGTGGGACACCCGGATCCACCGCCGAAACCGTACACGTACTGATTGCTCTTTGAAGAATGTTCCGCGAAGTATATACCAGCACCGAACATTCCACCTGAAAAAAATTACATCATCATTTGTGTGTATTCATTTAAAACTTGCTGATCCGGTGTAATTTTGCCGGATTTTAATATGGCGATTGTAGTTCCCCTTTTGACCACAGAGTCTACTATACAACTGTTTGTGGGGGTTGTTTTTTTTATTAAATGATATAAAAGTGATTTTCAACTATAAAAATAGCCTCCTATGCAGATATCGGGTTAATTTGATTGTTATGTTATGTTACATATATGTTATGGTATGTATGTTATGTGTAATGTATTTGTTCTGAGTTGTAGTTTTATTTGAATAACAGATCTGCAAACCCGCCAACAACATCACCCTAGGGTTAATTCCAAATTGGAAAGATTTTTTAAACATAAAATATAAACTGAAAATAGTATACATAAAGTCCTAAAATCAATCTGAAATATTTAATCGTATAGGCTACGACCATAATTTTAATGCCATAAAAACGGAATTAACACTCACCGATGTAAGCGTGTCGCTCGTCGAACCCCTTCTGGACGATGGCGTTGATGAACGGTGAGCCGTGGAACAGCATTCGCTCGTTGCACGCGCTCGCCTCTTCCGTAACTTCCTTTTTTCTATGTTGGTATTTCTCCCATAGTCGACCGTTCACTATCTTTTGTATCTGTAAAAGATTAACTGTTGAGGCTCCCGTTTTAGTATGGTTCAACCCCGAGTTTTGGAGTTGGATATATTTAGAGTTATTTTAAATGTTCTTTTTCTATACGGAAATGTTCAGCTTCTAGCTGATATGTCAATATATAATTAACGTTTATCTTTTTAGCAGTCGAGTTTTTTTTTTATAATATAGACCTTCAGAATATAGTTGAAATTATAAAATTTGTAAGGTCAATAAAGCGTACCAACGTAAATAGACCTACGTACTCGAACAACGTTATAATGTGAATAGTGTCCTCCCGCCTGGTCCCTGTGCGCTCGTACTGACGCCTGCATCTCTCTCTCCACTATCGTATGTTCACTGTCTCCACATTCGCCGCTAGGGGGCGCCACTACATCGATCAGCGTCGTACCGCCGTACCATTCTACAAAAAAAAAGGAGATAAGTCAGATGACTAAGAAAAATTACGTTCTTAAATAGCGAGATTATTATATTTAACCTTCAGAGGACTTACTTTTAAAACAAAACCTCCTTTTAAATACAAATTTGGACAAAAGTGTGGTAAAGATAACAATACTCGTTTCACGAACACACTTGACGTAAGAGTAGTTCATCCTATCTGATTTTCTAATCTTTACAACTGTACCAAATGGAACCAAACTAACATGCATGAAAAAACTGGATATGGTAATTTAAATAAATAATCTTGAAAAAAGCTGGGTTTTTTGTAAGAATTATTTTACGAAGATAATTAAGAGAGCGTCCATAAATTACGTGAGGCAGTTTTGGCGGTTTTTCAAGACTCAAATAATTGCCATCTTCTACACTTTGAAGTAGTAATTTCTCGAACATTATCAAACCAACAGTAGTTTACTCACCTGACGCGGCCTGCAAGCTGTGCCTTGCAGCTTTAAGCAGCCTGTGCCGATGTCCATAAGCTGCAACGCCCACAGCTCTCAAATCTTCGTGAGACATCTCTGATAGGATATCTACTGTAATTTGTTCTCGCTCTAGAACCGAACATAGTTGATCTAAACCAATGCTGAAAGAAAACGTAATTGTTAGAGTTAATTTTTAAATATGCAAAAATTCTCCCAAGTCAGAAATTGAATCCCGTACCATCACGCTGTCTCTCACAACAAAGTAAGTAGTTTGTTTTTTAAAGTTATTTTAAACATTAAGTTATACATTCTAATAAAACTTCTGTTTGAGCATCAGGAGCACATTATGGACTCCAAAAAAACAATGATGAAAATCCTTTTATTACCTTGTGAGGAATGTCTGTAAGGATTCTGAAGTAGACAGCGCAGAGGCGGGCCTGCCGGCTGCGTCCTCTAAGCTTCCTCGAGATCCTTCCGCCCAATAGTTACTTGGTATTACCTGTATTATGCAAAATTCCAAAATAATAAAGACGTCGTCGCCACTAGATTTTAGCATCTGTGCATAGACGAGGTAAGAGGAGCTTCTATGACAGTTTAATTAGACATACTCACCGGTAACGCAAGAGACACGGTGTCCCCACTGGGCATCAGTACAGGTAACTGCGGGGGTGGCAAGGGGGCGGCGGGAGCAGGTGGAGGAGCTTCCCCCGCTGCTGAAGTCATGGCATCCTGTAGGAGAGAACGAACATCTTCTGCACCAGCTAAATCTAAAGCGGTTTGACCTTCTTGATTTTTGAGATATGGATCAGCACCGTGGGCCAACTGAAACATAATTAAAATTATTACTAATTATTAAGTTGGTAGTTCAGATTCGACCTGATGTAAAATGTAAACCACATATTTATCACATACCATTTAACGGGCAATATTTGTTTGTTTGTAATCGCTTTTTCGAAAACGGGCCTTATGATTTAAAAGAATTACAGTTTGAGAAGCGACAAAACGATTTAGCTGTCTCATTTCTGGAATAATACGTTAAATTACGCGTTAGCAAAAGAACAAAATTGTCCATGCTATATAATTGATAATTTAGCCACAGAAATCACCTTCTCAATAGCTCAGTTATTGCGTCCTGCATGTTAGGCAGGAATGCGGAAGTTCGAATCCTGCGAATATAGTCACATATTTTTAATTTTTATTATTTGTTCTAACGATTTGGATGATATTTTTATTTTGATAATGTTTTGCTTTTCAAGTAGGAATAGGTTCCAAATCTCAGCCGGTGTATTTTATTTGAACAATTTTTTATTCAAGTAGACTTTTATGCATTAGTCGTCAATTTATCTAGGTAATTATTGATTATGAAAACTTTAAACAGCGGCAGTTCAGAATAATTTTACCATCGAGAAGAGCGGGCAAGAAACTAAGTGGTTTTATCAACAGTATGAGCATAAACAGTTCCGACTAAATCACGTTATATTATTAATAAAAACACTGGTAACGGTCAGGATTTAAGTATTAAGAGTTTCAGAACCGCTACTTTATATCTATTTTAAATCAAAAAGACAAATTATTAATATACTCACTCATATGAAATATTCTTATATATTGAATATTCCAATTTAATTCTAAGAAATGCAAGAAAATTTGAAACAATGTAAAAGACTACCATCTAAAAAATAGAAACCATAGTTTTTGCTAAGTTGAGTTAAATCTATATAAAAAAAACTAGATTCTTATAATTTCATATTAGTTTTAAAAACGATAAAACTAAATGCAAGTTTTAAAATGTTTACTTACCAATAACGCACATAGCTGTGTCCTCGCTTTGTGCGCCGCCTCATGTAGGGGTGTGAATCCCCACCGATCTGCCGCATTCGGGGGAGTGCCCGCCCTTAACAGCAATGCCGCTAGTTCCAAATGACCGTAGGATGCTGCATTGTGGAGGGGAACTAAACCACCCTTATCTCTGGCTGAAACTGCGGCCCCTGCTTCTAACAAAGCCTCAGCCACTTCTAAATTGTTGTAGCCAGCTGTGTATTAAAAAAAAATTAGATCCTGATTAGAATACTGATGCCAGGATAATATTCTTTATTGTAAACAGCATTACAAACTGCACTACTGATACCTAAACCCTTGGGGAATAGTTTACTGTTCTAAATTCTCTCAAATGGCTACTTCCAAATTGTTTACAAAAATGTGCAACATTCTTTAAATTAGAAAAAAATGTGTATAATGTTAAAAGACTAGGGTCATCAAATGCATCCAATGCTCGTTATTAGGATATAAAAGTTCATTTTTTAAAAAACCTAATCTGGAATAAGAATGGGCGTCTTTGCTTACAATAACTAAATACATACTGTACAAATTAGGTAGAAACGTAAAGAAGTGATGTCATATGGTCTTACCAGCCAAATGTAGCGGTGTAGAATTCCTACCGTGAGAATCTCGACAATTCACATTTTGTGGCGTTATTAATTTTCTGCAATAAATAATTAAAATATTATAAACCTTGTATTTTGTAGCGACTATATCTAGAATAGTAAGATATTAGATATTAACTAGAAACGTAGAATAACTTAATAAATAATATTAAATTATCTACAGTAAGTATCATGCTGGTTGTAAACAATACATTGACAGATATATAGTTGCCCAACAATGCACCGACAGATGTAAAATAAAGTTGTCCAACAATGCGTCGACAGATATAAAATAAAGTTATCTTACAACGTGCAGTATAGTTACCTAGCGCGAGCGAGGTCGCCTCTTTTAGCGGCGTCGAGTAAGGCAGCATCTCCTCTTAGAGCATCAGCTGTATCACTGTCGCCTGCTCTTACTAGTTGTAAAGGTGTCAGCCCATCGCGGTTCCGTCGAGTTGGATCCGCTCCATGCTAGAAAAAGTTTATTCTAAACATTGAGATATTATGTACCAGGTACTAGACACTACGCTGGCCACCGTAGTATTAAAACTTGCAGTGTATGTGCTACAATACACTTAGTCACTGGCTGGAACATGCCTTCCCGCGTATGAAACGTGACTCATGACGCATTAACTAGTATTTCATCTGTCACATGACGATTGTTTACAGCTTCTCCTCTAATGTAAACACATAGCTTTATGTTTCAAGAGTCAATAGTTAATTAAATTACAGTATTTTTATGGCGACAGTTTCTTTGGATTTGCCCTGTAGATTCAAGTTAAATATTATTGATGATGTGAAGAGATTAACCTCAAACCCTGGCTTAGGTAGTAGCAAAATTAACGTAGAGATCATCTAATCAGAAGTTTATATTCTAACAAGGAACCACCAAATTTAATTCTTGAAAATAAATTTGGTGGTATAAAGGCTGATCGGAAATTCGTAAGACGGAAACCATGATGTCACGCCATAAAAATTAGCAAGACGGAAACCATAATGCCACGCCATAATAGGATGATTGGCAAAATAAAAAGATTGATTTTAAAGTGAAAACTTCTTTAGCGGCGTTGTGCACTTTTTTGTGATGGGTAAAAAATTTTAAACTCTATAGGACGAATAAAAAGTAAGAGGAAGTTGGGTTGATGAAAAGATGAAAGTGCAGATTACACATGTTAAAATGTTATATCCAGGTTGTATGTTTTCACTTCTGCCGGCACTCCCGGAATGCAACCCTTTTTTTTAAAAAAAATTCCATGCTACGTAGGTACTACGACAATTCATGATTTCTGAAGAAACCACTAAAACTATTTGTATTTGCAACGTTTAGGACATAATTATTTATGTAAATAATTCATCACCTCAAAACGTTAATTACTGCACTACATACATAACAACCGAGTATATAGGTCGCACCACGTCAATAGAGACTTGGCGAGCGATAGAAGTGGGGTGTTTGCGTAGCTGTACAGTCACTAAGAAGAATAGTTATGCGTTTATTAAGGTGAAGCAACTATGGCGCATGCGCTGTCGCCGTACCTCACCCTGCCGCTTCGCCCCTCTGCGCAAGGGACCTATAAACACGTGATGTGCGAAGTCTCTTCCTCCGTGGCGAGCGTTATACGTACTGCATGCACTTTCTACACTAATATGGTAGCATGATATCTAAAGAGTTTGAATATAATAGGACCACATTTTTTCAACAACCGCATTTTATTGAATTTTCAAAGCTTATTTCGTCAAGAAGTACTAGGAGATCATGATATCCAAAGATATTAACTATTAACTTACCTTCAACAATAGCCTGACGATATCAGCCTTGCCTTTCGCCGCGGCTTCATGTAGAGGAGTAAACCTCCACAGATCGGCCGCATTAACTCCGGCCCCGGCCGAAACAAGTAACTCTGTCACTTCGTAATGTCCGTACGAACACGCGTTGTGAAGTGGCACCAGTCCTCTGAAAGGAGCAATATTTTAAGTAAACAATAAATAATTTCAAACAATGTATCCGGACAAAAACTTTATACTAATATTATGAAGAGGTAAAATTTGTTTGTCTGTCATCTCTGCAACAACAGAACAGATTGCAAAAGATCTTTATATGAATGAATTTTACAGTATATCTCAATAACAATATTTTATTTTGATCAAAATATGTTTGGGGTTTGTAAATTAATTTGTAAATCTACCTAACCATACCTAGCGTTCCCCCTCTACTACACTACACGCACACCACTTGCGTGCAATACGTTTAAAGTGTTTTATTAATTTAAAAAAATAAACTATTAATTTTTACATTATTTACCCCGTTTATTGACGAAGGTTATAAGATAACTTCACGCTGGTAGCATGGAAGATAAAGGAGCAGAGAAATAACTTAACGCTATTATAAAGGGACGCCTTACAATTTGTTTCAATACATTTTAGTTTTACTCACCCTTTGTCTTTAGCATGTACATCGGCTCCCCTCTGTAAAAGTAACTGGGCAAGCGGTAGACGGTTGTAACTGTATCAAAGAGAAATACAAAGATTATTAAGAATTCTTATTTCAATAAAAATATAATAACTTTCATGCAACTTTTTACAGGTTATGGTGGTATGGTGGTAGGTAGGTACATTTGGGGACTCCGTCGATTCTTCAGTCTTAGATGATAATCCCGAATGTACATAAATGGGACAAAAATGAAGATATACTTACGAAAGTTTCACATGAAGGGATGATCAAAGAAATTACAAACGTGAATTGTTCGGTAAGCAGTAGAGGTGAAGTCTATCGCCGGTCAACAAACACAATCTAGATATACAACTCGATACTTGAAATTTCGACTGAATAGCTCGACATACTAAAATATTTTTCATTACAATTCACATTTTTTTTTGCTTTTTTATTAAAAAGTTTTACATTACTGGTTTATATATATAATATAATAGCAAATAAAAAAAGCTATTTAATATTTTGTAAAAACTTGACTAGAAATCTAAGAGCTGCTCAAAATTAACTGAAGCCGGTTCTACAAACCCAGCGGCGAAATGCAGCGGCGTTGAATGTCTCCCGTCAACGTCGCGACAGTTAACAAGTCTCGGTCGAGTGTCCAGTATACTTCGAGCTGTCTCCACGTCTCCTGTCCGCGCCGCTTCTAACAGTCTGAGAGCTGCCGCGTTCGAACATGCGTCTGAAACAGAGAAAGAATCCTTTATTTAAGAACTATCTGTTCCATGCAATTTTAGCCGCTTTGGTTCTATGACCTTTACAGAGTTTTTATGTTTAAACACGCTTAGGTCTTTTGTGTTACATAGCCCGTTTATTGAGAATGGGGACGAAGTTATTCGTAATACGGACCCAGGCACAGTAATACCGTAAAATATTCGGATGGCTCAGCGGCCTGGATACCTACATTGGATAGACTTGAGCACCCTCACCCTAAGAAGTCGGCGCCACTGCCGCCGTTCACGTAAGCAACATAATAGACGCCTGGCTCCATTTTGTGGTCACGAATCACGCCGATCTCCCCTGATCGGGTGTAACTGCAAGGCGTGTGGTCATTCAATCCCACGCGTCATTTAAACAGACCTTTATGCAAGAAGATTTTGTTTTCAAATCGGACAGATAGTTTCTGCGCATTCAAATATAAAAACTCACCAGCTTTAAATTTTAGTATAGATAATGCAAAAGAAAGGAGTTAGTTTAAAGTAGAATATTACCCAGCGGCTGTGTGTAGTGTTTCTCTGGTTCGTGTCTTGTGTGAGCGCCACAGGCGAGGAGGAGTCGACAAGCGGCAGCCGAGTCTCTTCGTGCGGCGAGAGAGAGAGCGCTCTCACCTCTACCGTCGCATGCATTCACTTTAGCACCTGCGGAGTAGAGTAAGAAAAAAAATTACTGCTGATAGTGAGTTTTAACTATTACTATCTGGTCGGAAGGTGTTATCGAAGGCTCCCATTAGAGGGCTGAAACGTAATAGTCGATAAAGACTGATACTCCACCGCGATTCATAAGCCTTACCACGGAAGTTACACAGGAGACAGCTCAACGTTGCTTAGCAGTAGATACATGGCATCTAAGTGTGACTGCGAGCGGATACTGAATGTCTTTGTTATTTTAGTTCAGTTTCACACATATATCACTGACTATACGCAGGAGACAACTCAGCGTGCCTTTACAGTAGAATCAAGGCGTCTAGTGTGAGTACTCCATAGCTAAAGCTTGCGGGGTCTGACTGACTTAGCTAATTTCGCTCATTTTCACATGTGTATCACTAAAGTTACTATATAATTAATTACGGAAGTAAGGCAGGAGACAACTTACCGTGCCTTAATAGTAGATCCATGGCATCTAAATGTGAGTGTTCAGTGGCTACGTGTAGCGGGGTCTGACCATCTTTGTTCTTCTCATTTACTCTCGCTCCCTTTCGTATTAACATCTCCATAACCTAAAGGAACAATATTCTTTTCAAGATTGCCTAAATTCTATTTACATTGATGATATAGCCATAGATATGGCATGTATGGTATATTTTCTTTAAAGCCTCTAACCTTCAGGAAGTCATAAACGAAGAAAGTTTATTTCTATGTATGTATTATTAATATTGTATTTTTAATTCTATGAAGATTTGTGTATTTTAAAGATTGTAGTACTAAAACTTCACTATGAGTTGTTTCTGAAGAAGAATGAAAGAATTATACATTTGTGCACCCGGACGGCTTTATGTTTTGATTGTTCTTGCCTAACGCCATTTTCAACAGGGAGCATATTTAGAGTAAGGAAGATTAGGCCATAGTGCACTACACTGCCCCAGTGCTTATTACAGACGTTGTCAGACCAATGGCCACTCAACTGTCATAGTTTTCAAGCCATAAGTCCTCTGACTTGGCTTAACGAGTGCTGTAATATGACAATGACAGGACTGACGGTTTAACATTCCCCTGAAACACGGGGGAGCTCGGAAAATCGTAGCACTAGAGCAGTCACCCATCAAATGACTGACCACAGCCGACGTTGCTTAACTTTGCATATCGTTTCCGTTAGACGCATGTTATACTATGCCAAGAACTCCTTATGATAAATAAGGGTTATCTATTGATTTTTCAATCTGGTACCTGTGCACGTTTAGGGTAGACACTGCTAGCGGCGCAATGTAGAGGCCTGTCCCCAGTAGTGAGGTGCTGGAAGTTGACCAATGCTTCGGTGCTGCATTCTCCAGAGGATAACGAGTGCGTGCTTTCACTGCTGGAAACTTGAGGACTCTGGAAAGGAATTAAATGTAATAGAGAAATATTGTACGAAAACATTTTAATATTTTACCATGGGTTTTCGGTGCATAAATGCTGTATTAAAAACCCATTTCGTTACTGTTCATAAATGTCAAAAACAAATGTTTGACCGTACCTGATTTTGACTGGGGACCATAGAGAGCTGTTTCTTGACCCTGGCCGGCTCTGACAGTCGACAAGCTTCTAGCAAACAGTGACCGCGGTATTCAACTGAAAAATAATAATATACCATCACAACACTTATTCCCGCAGGGATGGTCAGAGTCAGAGAACGAAACACATGATTTTACATCCCACACTGAGCCTATCGCCGTACCGGGCACAAACTTGAGTCAAAATAACTTTACAATTAATAATATTGTTTCCCTTTACCGGGAATCGAACCCGGAAACATTTGACATAGCAGCCCAACTTTCTATCATTGCGCTACTTGTTCCTGAAAACTAGTAAACAAACAAAAATTCTCGTGTCAAATAACATTTAAATTCGCACGCCCAGTATGCAGTAATGAAGCATATTTTGATAGTTTCACGAGAACGTTTCTCGTTTATAAATTGCAAATATAACTTTGTTAAAGAAATACTTACACTGCATACACACAGTTGAACCACACCTTGGCTACTTCAATCAAAAAATCGGATTACGCAGATGTGTGCGTGTTTTATAGATACAAACGGTAACACGATCATTATAGAGGGTAGGTGAGTTCGATATAAGATAGTCGGTGGTGGCCTAAGGATTACGTCAGAATAAAGACGTATGTGAAGTCCACTATCCAATAGGCCGTGCCCCAACAGTGAGGACATATGAGGCTGTTGGAGTTCGACATTAGAGAGCGGCAGACACTGTCCTTCTGTATCTTTAATGCAGTGTTACTTGATAAATAAAAAGAATACGAACACGCAAGCCTCTCCTGCAATTCTCTCGTGGGTGCCACATCCAAAGCAGATTTTCCGTGACAATTGAGGAGGGTAGGATCCGCGCCTTCACTTAGCAGCAGGGAACATACCTGAAACGATAAGGATGCATATACTATGAACATGTTCATACATAATACGTATGTTATAAATGGTAGCTCAATAGAACAGCTACTTACGTGTAAGGTGGGGGAATATTAAACAGTCGGATAGTCGCCTTTAGTGTTTAATAACCGTGAGTCAGTTCGTGAGGAAGCATCGCGGATTTTGCGTCCTTTCGCTTTAAGAAAACAATCGTTCTTACCTTGAAAGTAGGCGACTACTTTGCTCTAAGTACTGATTACGAATTTCCGACAAATACTTAAAGAACCTAATTAAAATTTTATTAACAAAGGCATTAAATGTTTTAAGGAAACAAGTTTAACATTTAAGCAACTCGCTCAGGGCCGTCCAGGAACATCAAGGAACTCCATTCCAGATTGATTTTGAGGAAAGGTGACATTTTCGGATTCGACTTTGTTTCGTGCGGATATCTTAAATATAAAGTGTACTTAAAACCAGCATTAACTATTTACAAGATCTTTTTGCGATTGAAGCAGTGCCAGCACCGAGATGGACATCATTCAGATGATGTTATTTAAAAACCAAGAAATTAAATTCTTCCAATTACTGATAAGTTCTTTTTTATTCATCCAGCACTAGACTAACACACTAATGCCAAGTGTGCTATGTAGAGCTTAACCAGGACTACCAAGTAAATTTAAAAAAAATTTTTTTTACTGTGTATAAAGGTTTTATGCTTGCCTTATTTAGAAACGAAGTTCAGAGTTCTCATCTTTCCTGAAAACGGAATCAATTTGATCGAGATACGTTCGACGAGGTCTCACCTCTACCGACCCTTTTGTGACTTTTGTCTCATAATTTTGTTTCATGCATTTACTTTCATTCATCCTCTTAATATTATGAATATATCTGTATAAATTTAGACCACTACCAAGAGAACAATTCAGGTACAAGTATATCACTAGTATTTAAACACTTATGTATGTAACTAAAAGGTATTTTTGAATCCTCAAAAGATGGGGCTTCCAGTACCTAGACAAAAAATTACATTACATGATAATGTGAGACAGACTCATTTCTAACCACCTCTTCAATCCTGCGTGCTAGGTGGTGAAGCATAACCGCAAAACAGCCATGATAAAGTATCTAAACTAAGGTTGCTTTATATATGTCTCATAAATGAAAATGACTGTCTATCGTTTTTACTTTTACTCTAAAGCTTATGTACGACATATGTGACATATATAAAAGCCACCTTAGCCCAGATACATTGTATTAGAAGCATTGTTACGGTGATAGGCTCGCCACCTGTCACATAGGACTAAAATGGTTGGTGAGAAGAGGCTGTCCTTTCCATCGTGATGTGGGTGTGTGTACAACCACTTACACTCGTAAGTCTTTTGAGGAAATGGTTCGCAAATTATATTTCCAATACCCTTCAAACAATATCTAAACAGTTTCAGGAATAGTAAAAAAATAGTAACAATCACATTTTGTTCTGGTGAACTTGAAATTGATTCACAGCTGTCAAAATCTTTTTGCCGATCCATCGTTCTATATTATGTATAATATAGTTTAAAACAACAATTAATACACAAAAATATCACCAATAATAATAATAAATTAAATAAATAAATTAATTCACTGATGAGAACAAAACTGTCTTTAAAGTCACTAATCTAAAAATAAATTCTCATATTACATTAAATAAATAACAACTTTTAACAAAATTTACATTAATAACGAAATGTGGGTGAATCATTGGGTGGTAACTATATTAATTAAAGTATACTTTAAATTTTATGAAACAATAAACTATTTATGTTTAACATCCATTGCTGCAGATAAACATATAAATTACAAAAAACGGGTAGTGTAACTGGCGTTGGAACTAAAAGTATTTCAAAACTTAATTGCAGTTTAGCAAAAAAATTGGCAAATTAAACTGAGCGTGAGGTACAATTGCATAATGTCTTGGACTAATGCTCATGTTTCGCAAACCTTTAATTGCCCCAGTTCTTAAGTAAGACCTTCGAATTCTAAACACGTTAATATAATTATTATAGCTTTTTCATACGGCTTTGTTTTTTGCTCTGGTATTTCTACTCGTTTAATCAGGATGGAAAGCATTTAATGTTATTCTCTGAAAACGGGAGCGTTGCGGTGTGTGGTAACCAAGATTGAGAAAGGTATGGTAAGGTGGTTAAGGTATGTTAAGAGGATGAATGAGAGTAGATGCACGTAACCAATTCTTGTGACAGATAGACGGAAGGCAAAGGTTTCCTTTAGGCACAAAACCCTCAAAGTTATAGGATATCCTAATAGTTCCTTGATTTAATCACGCTTACAGTCGGTAATGGCTGTCATCACTTGACAGCAGTTAGTAGTAAGGCCAAGTCAGAGGCCTTAACGGCTTATACGACTTAAAAATTCTGACAGCCGACAGGCCACTATCTAATCTAAGCCTAATTTCTCTAAGGAGAGGTCTGTGCCCTTGTAGTGGCGACAAACAATAGCAAGACAATAAAAACATGCTAGCAAGAACCATAAATACCTCTAGCCGGGCTTTACTGGCTGCTTCGTGCAGAGGTGTAAAGGCCCACAAATCGGTAGCGTTAACATCGGCGCCGGCTCTAATTAGCAGCTCTGTTACTTCGTAATGACCGTAGGAACAAGCATTATGTAAAGGGACCAAGCCACTGTAAAACAAAAAAAAAACAAATCACAGGCAACTTATACATGTAACAGCAGTGTGACCATTTAGCACATCTAGTTCTTTCACGTTCAAATATCTCTCTCGGTTGTTCTTTCTATTTATCTCTGGCCAAGTACCTATTTTCCAAAATTTTCGCGTCAGAAGCGTAACAGAAAGGTTGCATCAAACTCGACATTGATGTTTTGCTCTTACAGAGCTCCAAAGAAAAGACAGGATAATGAACTATGTGAACTCCTTGCATGTGGAGGCAAGCAGTTTTGATCTGTGACCACAAACAAGTTCCAGATATCGACACTGAATCCCTACAATCGTAGCCCCTATGAATTGAGAAAAGTAAGATTATTGTAGTTTTCTGTTTAAGAATAATAAATTTTATAGGCTGTCTGGAGACAGTTCAATCTTGTGGCAATTTGTTTGGATTGAACCAGTGACACTTTTTGACAACCAGTAAACCAGTTGATAGTGAATTTCCATGATTTTAGCCTTTATCAATTGAAAGAAGGTAGATTACTGTAATATAAGCTTTTGATCCTCAGTGATAGTTGTTACTTACCATTGTTACAATAGTTAAATAGGTCTTACTTTATATAGACACTTTTAACTAATTTGATAATGTTATAAAACCATTGAAATATTAGTTTAATATGGTTAAGTACAAACCGGAATTAGCAAAACATAAAACTATTTGAACCTACACGGCAAAATTTTTATGTTTTCGCGCGTCCATTGAGTTTTTGACAAATATTGTGGTATAACCCGTTTAACTATTGTAATAATGTAAGGCAATCACGACAGTATTACTTGAAACTTACCCTTTATCCTTAGCGTGTACATCTGCTCCTCTTTGCAGTAGTAACCTGACTGCTCTAGCTCTATTGTATCCTGCTGCTAGGTGTAACGGAGTAGACCGCCTCCCATCACTTGCATGCACATTCACGTTTAAAGGGGTGAGTAGTGAAGCTAAGCGGTCGTCAGCACCCGATCTAGCTGCTTCTAGAACGTCAGCTGCACAGTGTTCACCTGAGGGATAAGAGTAAGGGATCAATAACACAACCCAAAAAGAGACCTAAATTCAGGTAGGTTTTGATAATCATAGACAGTTAAAAGTCCATTATAACTGTCCCCAAAGGACTAAGATAAAACACGTTACTAACCTCCCCCTGCTTAATCCCTATTTTTATATCTATCCGATTGCAGCAATCTGTCTATATGATATGACACTAAGCAGTATGTAAGGCTTTGAGTAGATAACATGCTAGGAATGCCGCCAGTGCCGCATCCTCCTTCGTTTCAGCTCTCAGCTTTTGTTTATTTTCGTAATAAGTCCTGTGGAACAGTCCTTTTTAGTTTGCATGTTTTTTGTAGATCTTCCATTTAGGGATTTTGCTAAGTTTTTGTAGGTTCTTATGTGCTCGGTCATTTCTTGCTTCACTGGTAGTATATCAAGATTGTTGTGTAATTGCTTGTTTGTCACAAACCAAGGTGCATCAGCTTTCGTGTGTAGAACTTTGTTCTGGAATCACTGTATAATGTCAGTTTTAGATTTTGTCGCATAGTCGTAGTGTCCCATACCTGGATTCCATAAGTCCAAAATGGTTAAATGATGGCCTTGTATACAAGAATTTTATTTTCTAATGACAGCTGCGATCTGCGTGAGCGTGAGTGAATAATGCGCCAGTACATTTTGATCATTAGCGTGCCGAGTTGCTTCCTTTTAATGAAGATATGTTTCTGCCAGGTCAGGCACCTGTCAAGATGTATTCCAAGATACCTTACATGGTCCGCTTGGGATACTTCTACAGCTGATTTTGATTCGTTTGGGAAATGTCAATACGCAGCAGTATAGAACTGTTTGGCTTCTAAAGATTCGTTTATTTTTGCTGTTACATAGTCTTTGCACTTGGTCTACAGTCGAGTGCTTGAGACGAAAGCCAAATTGGTGGTCTGGAATCAATTTTTTACTCACTTATGCTAGATAGCATTAAATTTTGGATGCAATGGGCTGATTGGTCTGTATATTTTGGGGTCGTCAGGTTTTTTGTTGAGTATTTTATTATTATCTGCGCAACTTTCTATTGTGGTGGAATAAATTTGAGCCTGTTTATGGCGTTGAAGATGTGAGTGATAGCAGTTATTCCAGAGTCTGATAATTCTTGTAAGAGTTGTGAAGTTAGTGGATCTAAGCCTGGAGATTCCTTTGGATCCAATTTACGAATAGGTCTTAACACTTATTTTTTTGTGAATTTTTATTTGCTTGCTTAACCTCATAATCATGATTTAATTCTTATACTTCATCAGAAACTAGCAATAGGTGTATATTATTTGATTCATGTCTTTTATTTTACCACTTATTATTTTAACTGGTAATTAAATATATATGGAACATATGAACCACCTTAGTCCAGATACACTACACCAGGAGCAGTGTTGCGGCGATAGGCTCACCCACACACAGAACTAAAGTGGTTGGTGAAAAAAGGCTGTCCCCCACATTGGCGCAGAAATCAAGTTCCAGAAATCCAGGCAAGTCAACGTTCGGGTAGGACATTTAGTGTATAATAAAATTTAATAGTGAGTAAATTCGCCCGTTCGACAGCATTGATAAGGCGTGGTATGTAGTACTCTTTTCCCCCTTCTACCCGCGCGCCTAACACGTACCGAAACGTCTTCCTTCACCATTGATTATGCCAACTTTTCAAAATTTTAATTCAAGTAAAATCAATTACAGATTTATTAAATTATCTAAAATAATCTAATTTCCAAAAAGGGCTAAAATACATTTAGAATCAACATGAATTTACAAACGATCTTTACCTGTTAGAACTGGTCTAGTAGAAGAGTCAGCCAGGTCTAGAGGTGTCTTTCCTTCCGTGTTTCTTATGTTAGGATCCGCGCCATGTTGTAATAGAGCTTAAACAAAATATGATTAATTGTAATGAAGATTCTATCTAAGTTGCCATCCTAGGGAGTGCCCAAAGATTTGTGCAAATGGATGGCTAGCTTTTTGTCCGGCAAACGCATACGAGCCGTAGTTATCGGTAGTTGCTATGACAGCACTTTGAACTTTCTAACCAAAACTTTTCCAATACCTAAACTGTGTTACATGAAATATCTTTAACAACAAACATTACATGTCTCAAAACGCATTATTCTTATCATACATTGACTATAATTGTTAAATACAAATTCATTCACAAAATGCCAGTTAGTTATTAAATAAATACAGTTTTTATTGAATAAATTTAATTTTAGACTTAAGCGAAAATTTGATGATTTACCAAAGGTTTGATAAAGTTTTTTGCTGGGCTCTGAGTTTTTTTGTTAGGTATGTTAATGTGAGAGCAAAAACTATTGACATACACTTTGGTATGAGTATGTAATTATTTTCGATTCATAAAACCCTATTAGACAAACTTTGACACCGTTTATCATCAGATTATTTTTTGAAATTAATGGGAAGGGGGCCATTCAAGTATTACGTAAGCAGATTTATGACAATTATTTACTCCCCCATCTCCCTTGTCAGCAAAAGTAAGCAAAGCTCTTGCCCCCCTCCCATGCTAACACAAACATTAACTTGCTTTGCTTACAATGCGTCTAATCGTCAATCGTACGTAACGACACAATAGATTGACGGAAGAAATTAGGACAAGTGTATAGCGCGCGGTAATTTCCCCACTCGGTTCTAAGTGAGTTCCTAAACGTATGCGTTATTTGCGGGAATTCCCGGGAATGCGTTTTGTTTTCAAACATAATATGTAAAAAAGTTAAGGGGCGTATTGTTGACAAGCATTGCACGCATTGACGCTCAATGCTGTCTATGCGCACATTCGATCGTTCTGTTGACCAAAAATGAATGCGCTATGACGTCACTTTTGGACCGCATTCAACGCATTGGCTGCACATGCTACGGAGGTAGAGTAGTGGATGCGCAGTCAAATAGTGAATGACCATATTGTTTGTTTACATTTGTTGCCTATGCGATGTCATAGCTCTCAATGCCGTCAACAGAACGCACCTTAAATAACTACTGCTGAAGTAATCACCATCTAGACCCCCCCATCCCCATGTTATTCAAAATAAACAAAGCAAAGACCCTCCTATAGTGCTTACGTTATACTTGAACGGCACCAAGGGACTGAAAATATCAGAAAGCGATAAGTTAAGCATAGCCAAGCATGGTCAGTATTTGGATGGGAGAACCCTTTGGTTGAAATTTTTTTGAGTTCCTCTGTACTTTTTTGTGTGTAAACCATTGGTCCGAGCTGTTGATATGTGATACCAGTTGTTAAGTAAGTGCTTTATGGGATGGCAAAAAAACTCTGTCAGTCAAAAGGTCACTCAAGCATAATATCCGCAAATCAGCATGGTGGGCGATAAATAAAGGAATAATTATAAAAACAAAAAAGAAACTGTTTGATACCTGTGTTCAAACTGTACTCTCATATAGATGTCATATGTGGGCTCCAACAAAAGCTCAAGCACAAAAACTGGAGGTTTGCCAGACATCAAGTATGCTAAGCAGAGGCGGCTTTACCTATGGTGCAGGATATGCAGCGCACACGGGCGCAGGGTCTAAGGGGGCCCAGAGCGCCATTTGCGACGTTTCTAAAGAGCATGTGCCGACGCCGGACGCGGTAGCAAAGCAAGATGCGTCACGAGGGGCTTCTTTCATCATTTAGAATTGCACCAGTTGCACACTTTCCGGTTCCATTTTGACCGCGCGCCTACTGGAGAGCGCCAGGGCATGGATTGCATATGGGCGCTAAATGGACTAGAGCCGCCTCTGATGCTGAGTATAAGAAGAAAAGATTGAAGAAAACAAACCACTAATTTCTGCAATAAAGTTATAGGTAACGGAGTGTAATAGATTCTTCAACAGTGTCTCACCTATGCAAACATCAACCTTGCCCTTTGCAGCTGCTTCATGGAGTGGAGTGTACCCCCAGTTGTCCCGGGCGGCCGGGGCTGCGCCGGCGCCGAGCAGCACCCTTACAACATCTGCATGCCCAAAGGAGCAGGCATTGTGCAGTGGTTGAAGACCTCCATCATCACGAGCCTGAAGGGCTGCACCGGCAGCTATGAGTATCTCTACCACTTCTCTGCGTCCATAACCTGAAATAAATCCTATATTTTTAAGCAAGGTACCCTAACAAACTTGCTCCTCATGTCTTACATAATATCTACAAATGCTTACACCCTCTTCTAAATTCCTTTGTGCCTTACCATATGTAATAAGCCTTAAGGGAATTAACAAAAATGCTAACTGAAACAATTTACTAATTTTTGCAGTTTTATGTATTTGCATAAAATGACCAGATGCTTAACCCCTCGCGCGCGCAAGGTCCTATTACAGAGTTTAGGGGTATGAAGCACCTCATTAACTAATTAACCGGATGCTCATGGAGTAAAAGTAGCTTGTTTATTTCTTATTTTAATCATTTCATTTTTATTTACCAAGTCCAAATACTAATTTTCATGGATTTCATTTTAAAATGGACAGATTTCCAAGCTTATTTTCCTTATGGGATGAATAATAGAATCCCTTTCTTAGTGGCCCTAGCCCTACAGCACAAGACACTTATGTCACAACAATCAAGTTTCTAAGACTATTGGTACAGGCTGTGTATTATAAATCAGTCAGTCAGTCAGGACAAGCCTTTATACAGGTTACAATTTAAAATGGGTCAAAAAGGGGGCTACCTTAACCATTATAGAGAAACGGTCTTAAAAGACTGTTAAGATATTTTGATTGACATTCACAGATTTTGAAAAAATTGTTTAGTCAGTTAAATAAAAGGGAATTTTAAAATTTTTTTTTTGCCAATTTATTCTGATTTTTATAGCAATAACATGTAATACAAACATGAAACTTTTTACTGAAACATATTCACTCTTGCTGGATTTCTTTGGTAGAAAACAACAATGTTTTTAGGTTGTAAAGTAAATAGTGGTTAGTTATGACTATTCATCCTAAAAACAAAAAAATCATTTATAAAAAAGACAGTTGATGTGGGTAGCAGTACGTCATCACAACCACAAGAAACCATGGCTTAAGTTGGTTTTTACCACATTAAATCAAGTGGACTGGTAGTCAAAATTTGACAGTGACAGCTGATGTACAACTACAAAAACACACAATACCTTGCTATGTTGGTGTTTGTAGTGAGTTGTCTGTGGTCAAAAATAGTATTAATTGTACCAGGACCAAAATACATAACATCACATCAACTGTCATTAACCCGTCAAGCGTCCCCATACTAAGGAAATTATCCGCCCTTGCCGCATACAAACGGACATACACCTAACTTTATTATGTTTATTCCTCTTTATTTATTTTTAGGTATGTTCCCTAATATATACAGTATAAAAAAAAGTAATAAGAATAAGTTTATGATAAATATAATAAGTAATAATAAATTTATTTACTAAAAAAATACATAGTTTTTTATATATAGCACATTACCAGGGGTCAAAATGAACTCTAAGCTACTGTTAATAAAATCCAAAATCCAACTCAAAATGGCGCAATATTAATGGTGGCCGGATCAAATTACCAAAACAATTTCTGATAAGAAAATATTAAACGCACAAAATATTGTCCACCCAAAAATACTAGAACGTAGGACAGGCCCTTGGCTTCACTTCTGAATACTTACAATTAGCCTGTCTGATAAAAGTTGTCCTAAAAAAATTCCCCCGCGACACAAGTCGCTTAGGTACCACTGTGGGACCTTGGATGCTTGACGGGTTAATTGGAAATAAAGTGTACTAACAAATACAGTATAACAACTATATTTTATTTAATAAGTATTGACAACAACAAATAATAATGTTTTAAAGGGTCTTACCATGATAAGCTCATCTCCTTGGCTAATCACGGTAAGAACCTCGTAAAACATTATTATTTGTTGTTCTCAATACTTATTAAATAAAATATAGTTATTATAATGTATGATATATGATGATATTAACCATGAATCTTTAAAACAATACATAACAACAAATAAACATAGAAATATCTACTTATATAAGTATTGAAACAAAAATAAAATGCACATATATTTAATTAAGAAAAGGGGATAGGTTCTGCACTCCGCCTTACAGGGGTGTTATCATACCCTTTACCTTTATAATCTGGCGGCACTATTATAAAGAAACCCCAACACACTCATGAATGCACAAGTTCATTCTGTAACTTATTAGATTGTATTGGAAAAGTGAATTCCTTAACCAAATATTTACCTATTGTAAACAAACACTGCACAGCTAAATCCTTTCAAGATACAAAATGTTAACTAAGTGTAAATCCAGGATATATATAGGATATATTAATTTGTTGTTTACTGATATGTAAACACATATCTAATTAAGTGAAAATTATAAAAAATGTAGAACATTGAATTAAATATTGAATCCCAGTCCAAAAATTACAAGGCAATTATTATATTCTGAAAACGACATTTGCACTACAGCAATTATAAGATGGTGAAAAAGGCTAGCAAGAAACAAAAGGGAAATTTATAGTAATCAGTATGCATAACTAATTATGCAATGGCAAAAACTTAATACTTCCTACTATACTAAACAATAAGATGAATTCTAATCAAAATTGAAGCGGACTTCTGAAAGAAATGGGATATTTATTTATGTAAGTACCTGCAGCGAAGTGTAAAGGAGTTGATTTTCGACCAGCTGTGTCCCTAGCATTTACGGTTTGTGGTGTTATCAACTTTTTGACGTGAGAAGCGTCTCCAGTTTTACAAGCTTCAAATAATTCACGCAGTGGATCTGTAGGTGCAGGCAGTGGATCTAACGTCGAACCAAGTAATGAACGACGGCTAGACATCTTGAGTTCACCTGCAACATTTATTCCAATTGATATTTTCTGTTTTACATAGCCATTTCTATCAAATGTCGTATAAACAAGCAAGAAATTTCACAAGATTTTTGACAATGACAGCTGCGGGCGGTGCTACAAGCTTCAATAAAAACGTAGTGATTATATTCTCTTTGGCTTCAAAAATATAAATTCCCACTAGTAAAGGTCTATATGTTTAGCTTGCAATTCCTCGCAAATTTAGCAAGTTTGGCAATCGTGGCACGCTGACAGCAGGATGGCAAATCAATTTTTCAACTAAATAGTAAGAGACACCCGAAAGCAAATGCAACCGCAAAAGCTAAAAAATCATGCTTTTTGTCAAATGCTAAACCTAAATCGTTGACAATGTGCACTTTATCGATAAAACCTCCGTAATTAATAGGTTTATTTCTACGTATAAAGTTATAAATTGTCATGTTTAACAATTATTGTAATGTAATTTAGATGATAATATAAGGCTAATCTTCTTAAGTCATTTTGCAGGTGCTAACAGTTATATATGCTATTAATATTTAGGAAGTTTTTTTTGTATTATCTGCATATAGCATAAACGAAGAATGTTCGAAATATGTAATAATGTCATATAGGTAGGCATTACAGAGAAGGGGTCCTAAATGAAAATCCTGAGGTACACCCGAAGTAACTTCGGAGTCTCACCCCAAAAGTCCGGTGCAGCAATAAAGGCTCTCATCAGCATAGCCCGTTCAAAGAAAAATAAGGTAAAATTAGAACGATATCCACCCAAAACCGTAGCCTAGGATCGATTTCTTTAATGCGATTTACTCCATCGTAGAAGATCTCCATGAATCCCAAGTGTCTCTAACTTCGGTAGCAAGATAACGTGATCCACACGATTTTTCAAAATCTGTGTAACACGTATACTTTTTTAAATATTGGGACTATATGTGCTTCTTTCCACAATTTTGGAAAATATCCTTCGTTAAGAAATCTATTAAATATAATAGATAAAGGAAATGTTAGCATAAAAGACAGTGAAAATTGGTTGTATTTCATCAATACCAGGTAGTTGTTTAAATAATAATATTCTTTATTGCACAGTAAGTAAAGCATACATTTCAATCTATAAAATAATAAAGAAAAAGTACAATAAAGCAGTCTTATCGATAACTAAGACAACCTTTGGGTAGGGAGATTATGAAAACAAGAAATTGAGTAAGGTGTGCATATCTCAAGGACGAGACTTAATTTATCAGTACATACATAGTATGAATAAATATATAATACTTTAGAAATAATAAGTATATAAACATATATAGATACATACTCATACATTCCTATATAAAAATAAATTAAATATATACAAATACAGATATAAGCGAACAACTTAAGATTTTAAAAAATGAGAAAATGTAAGTTTTTTGAAAATACTCAATGATTGAGCTTGTCGTATTTGCAATGGATCTAACTTAAAGTGAGTTGGTTTAAGTTAGATCATTTTAGATTAAAGTGGTTGTGACGTCATTTGTAGTCAAAATTGTCGTTTGTTTATTTGTCGTAGACCTCTCTCTTTTGAACAGCCGCTAGAGAAAGAAACGTGACAATCCGAGTTGCTTGCGGTTAAAGTTTTTGGACACACCCCAGAGTGTGTTTATTCTTCAAAAATATCATTGACTTTGTAATGCCGCATTGGTTCCCAATTTTTTAGGGGCAAATTAACTGAAATTAAAATTAATCAACCAATCAAAAACCGTCATTTTAAAACAACCAATCAAAAACCGTAATTTTAAAAATTCACATACAGTACATGTGGAACTTTTTATAGTATTAATGTCATTATTTTGACTTAAACCAGTAATATTTCACTCGAATTTATGCGTGTCAGAAGAAAATACCTGTCTGATGGGGTAGCATGAGTGTTATTTCATACAAACTAACGTTAGTTGTGTGGGGAACAGGTTGCCGTTTAGTATTTAATCCCGGTTAGCGCTGACTTGCTCAGAAATTACTCCGCAAACTCTAATGGCACAACACCGGTGTTAATATCGTTGACACAAACATTGAGCAAGATTCATAATCCCTATTCTGACGTCAAACATGTCAAAGTGATGTTTTCATGTATGAAATTACAGTTCTAACCATTAAGTAACTACACTAACGTGGTAATATCTAAACAATAACCTGTGTTAGACCTGTCACTTCATACAAGCAAACTTTGACTTTTGTGATATCCGAAGAACATGAACCCCTAAGTCTCGTTAAGAAGATGTATACTAAATGCATCTGAACACCCTATATTGCAGGAATGATGAACATAATGGTCGACAGTACCTATGTACTTAATAAAGACCTTGAGAGCTCAATGCAAGTGTTCGTGACTAGTGAGACTTGCATTGAGCTCTCAAAGTCTTTATCGTCTATGGTTTTTGCCCGAAGCTCGGGCCAGAGAATGTGCCGTCTCTTTCTGTACTGTTGAATAATATATTTGCTGTCCTATCTAACATAGGGCGTTCCATCTGGCTACCTTTTAGCAAAAATTTTTAGCTGTTTGCGTTTCATGCTTAGGCAACAAAATCATAGCAAAATCTAATGTTGACTTTTGGTCGTTGGCGTTTGATCTTGCTACGAAATGTTCCTACCAAAAACCCAGGTCGGGGGGTGGGTACTTGCGCTACTTTTTGACCGCTGTCAAATGTGAAAGTGAATCCTATGAGAAAAATATTTATAACGTTATTTTTTTAGAGAAAAGTTTATTTTTGCAATATGAACTATATATCTTTGTTATTATCTACAACATACGGAACTGTCAAAAAATCGTTATTTTTTTGTAGATAATAACTAAGAAGATTATTCATATATATGCTTCTTGATAATACAAAGATATAGAGTTTATAATGTGACACAATTTTTTTTTTAAGAAAAACAACGTAAAAACTATTTTTCTCAAAGGATTCACTTTCACATTAGACAGCTGTTAAAAAGCAGTGCAAAGTTCTCCTGACATGTATTTTTGGTAGTGACTATTCGTAGCAAATTTGCTTAAACGAAACCACAGACCTAGGATTTCAGCACTACGCAACTGAACGCTAAAAGTCAAAATGATTTTGTCATCAAAAGCTTGAAATGCAAATCGCTACTAAAAATTTTAATACTACTAACAATTTTACTATATTACTAAATTTTTTAATTTCTGCTACAAAGTTGTTAGATGAAACACCCTGATAGAGATAGAACATATTTTTTTGTTTGCATTTTATTCTATCTTGTCATTGGACATTAGTTGACGAAATCAAAATGGCGACTTTCATGGAATAACGCATATCTGCCGCACACTGGAGACTGTTATCTGCTTTATGTTGTGACTATTTATTAGTGAAATATACTGTTTGTGAACATTCCATTTGTTTGTTAAGTGTTTATTAGTGTGTGATGGACTTAGAGGGGCTTAAAACCACTGTTTGATTCGACTATTTGCCAAGGTATGTCTCCTTTCACCTAATGAGTATTTTAGTTTCATAGTCAGTGAAAAATCTCTTATCTTTAACATTATTTCTATAACTTGGTAGCTGGTGCTTGTTGTTTATTGATATTTACAACAATTGCACCGGAAGCGATGTTCTTTAGAGCAGTAGGTGAATCAAGAAACTGGTTTTATGTTCTCCGAGAATCAAAGTCGTCCAAGGCGAGGCCGGGTTTTTATCTTCAGATTTCACGTATGTTCTTCGCACCTGACTCACAAATCGCACTCTTCTTATATTGCTCATCTTGTCTAGGCCATGTTTACCTGGTTTGTTTCAATATGTGTCGCTTGAGCGCCTTTTTAGTTGAATTATAAGTAGGAGGTTTTCAATTTTTTTCTCCTATAATAAAAACATGCAGTTGAAGTTTTCATTGAGAATTGCAGTGTTTGTCCCATTATATATCCCATAAGTCAACAAGGTTTAAGGTAAATAGTAACTTTATTTAATTGATGCCTTGCATGTTGATGTCATACCTAAATAAAGTATTGCGAAGTTTAGCTTTATTCAGCACATCACAATATTATCATATTTTATTTTCAGACACTTGCCTTGAATTTTGATATTTGAATACTTGTAGATCACAGTTGTCAATAATGCATTGAATATACTAAGGCTAAGTGTGAAAATACTTTCTCTTGAGTAATAACTGATGAAGTTTACTTTCTTCTTTTAGAATTAATGACATCGCGCAAAATGTTGACATTGCATACAACTCATATGGTGTATTAGGGTTAAGATATAAGCTAGATTGAGTATATGCAGTATTCAAACTATTGTATCAGAAGAATTGATAAAAATATTGCCAGGTTAAAAGCAACTGCAATTAGTTCACTCTTCATCTAATTCTCTATCTTGTGGTAAAAGCAACTAAATCAAAGGACTAACTATTGCCAAGTTATAGTGTATAAACCAACTATGGATTAGTTTGGCTTAGTTAACCCGTCAAGCGTCCCCGTACTAAAGAAATTATCCGCCCTTGCCGCGTACAAACGGACATACACCTAACTTTATTATGTTTATTCCTCTTTATTTATTTTTTGGTATGTTCCCTAATATATACAGTATAAAAAAAAGTAATAAGAATAAGTTTATGATAAATATAATAAGTAATAATAAATTTATTTACTAAAGAAAGGCAAAGTTTTTTATATATAGTACATTACCCAGGGTCAAAATGAACACTATGCTACTGTTAATAAAATCCAAAATCCAACTCAAAATGGCGCAACATAAATGGCGGCCGGATCAAATTACCAAAACAATTTCTGATAAAAAAATATTAAACGCACAAAATATTGTCCACCTAAAAATACTAGAACGTAGGATAGGCCATTGGCTTCACTTCTGAATACTTACATTTAGCCTGTCTGATAAAAGTTGTCCTGAAAAAATTCCCCCGCGACACTAGTTGCTTAGAGACCACTGTGGTCCCTAGGACGCGTAACGGGTTAAGACACAACTAAATACTAGTAAGATGTCTTTTTACCGGATTAAAACCAAATAATCTTAAATAATGTGTATGTGATATCTTGAAATTAACATGTAAGGGATAGTTGTTTTTAGGCCTATAAGGCCACATTTTAATATAATATAAATAAGTACATTTTCTTTGTGATAGTGTAAACAATTCAACTTAATAGTTGGTAAATTACCCTAAAAGTGTTTCAAAACCACTTTTTTAACCTTTACTTTATCACATTGTATTTTGGGTGTAGCCTTATATCTCAAATGTTTGATAAAGTTATTGTTAAAAAAGCATGTATTTGTTTTATTGTTCTGCAAGGTAAAAAAATACTTACGATTTATTTTTAGTTGTTTTTGATAATGTGTGTTTTTTAGCAAACATTCTAAAAGCAAAACCTTTTATATTATATGTACCTAGTCGGTATTTACTGCAGTGTTGGGGTATCTCCTAGTACCACTCAGGTCCAGAGAATGAGCGGTTTTACACGACCATCATTTAATTTTAGTTTTAAGCCTAGGTAGACTGTGGTACAATACAGGGAAATACTTACAATTGGGGTGCAGGATTTGAGGGCGGGTGAAGAATGAGGGGGCAAGGGGGGTGGAAGTGTCTGACACTTCACTGGACGCTGCCGCGGCATGCTTTGCTCGGCTTGTGTGCCATTCATTATATATACAACCTAAGCTAAGCCTGTCTCTACACACCTTGCTACCTTTATTATAATTTAGGTTTCTCTGTCTATAAAAGCTAAGGACTGGGCCAAAGTGCCGCATCTTCAATGATGCAGTATAGTACATATCAATTAATATAACAATCAAAAGCGTACACAAATTTTGTTAGAAAAATCCAAAAAAAAAAACATTCAAAACTCATAAAAATTTGCATTTTGTTTTAAGAAATATCATAAATGATTCAAATTATCATAACAAAACTATGTTTCTCTGCGGGTGGGGGTTGTTCTTTAGAAAGCTTACATATACAAAAGCAATAAATCTATATATGCTCACGAAACCCACCACAAAAACTAAAAGTTATCTAATTTTCAAAATTTATTTAAATAACACATATTGTCCTGGAAGTCTACAAGCTCCTGTAGGTAGTCAAGTCATCTGTCCATCTGGTAGGATACCAACCCACGGTACTTCTTCCGATCCATGATTAATTGATGCCATATGATTTTCACTCTGAAAGTATAACCACATCTTCCTATGCAGAGGTAACACTGCCCAGGCCTTAATAGAATGAATGCTTTTCACAGTCCACAAATGCTATGCAAAGATGTTAATTATGAGCTCCCTGCCATAGTTTTCTCTAAGGACTACAGTATGGGGTTCTTCAAGAAAGAAGTTATTGGATTTTTGAATGCGCGAGTGGTACTCAAGGTGTTACAAGCGTCCATAAGCTACCATGACCCCTTATCATCAGACGGACCGTATGCCTTTTTGCCAACTTAGTGGTATAAAAAAAAAAATACTTTGGAGTATAATTTGGCAGAGCATACATGTGTGGTTCTTGATACTAAGGCCCGGATTAATAGACGTTGCTAAGCAATGTCCTAAGTAATACTTCTGAAAGTCTTACTTGGAGAATTCTATACAATACATACTACTGCTATTAGTCATTTTACCAGATTTTCAAAAACACCGCTTACCTAAAAGACTATGTTTTTTTTCATGTCAATTTATTGTAAACAGTGGTTTTGTTTATAGACAACGCTGTATGGCTTGTAATCTTTACCTGCGCGCATCCAATGTTATAAAGAGCAAAAAACCGGTTGAGTCGTCGAGTGCGAGTTTTAACTTGCGCACCGAACGCGGCGACGATACCGTAGGTAATTATGTAGCAGAATTATTTCCCTACCCCCTCGCACCTCTCTCATTTGCCTAAAGTACCCTTCCAGAAGTCGACGTTAGAAGCTAGGAAAAAATAATTCATGGATATTTGAGCATCTGAATCAATGTTTTATTATTTTTAACACATTACGTGCTTAGACTGTCCTGAGTAAAGGAAATGAGTTACTCAGTTACTCAGGCTAAGAGCATGCTTAGCAACGTGTGTGTGTCTAAGCAGTGTTCATTATTAAATTATTTAAGCTAAGCCTATGTCTTAGCAATAAGTAATACTTTGTCTAAGCAACAACTTTTATAACGGGCTTCAGTTATGTTCATTGTTGCATTTAATTACATTACGCTTACTAAGCCTTTGTCTTAGAATGTTACTTTGGCTAAGCCACGACTATAAATCCGGGCCTAAAACCTATTTGAGAACTGTTACTTTGGGAAGCTTCCAAGCTGTTTCAAGGACATTTTTATCTCATACATCTCATGAGGTGACATCTTCGGCACAGTTTCAAATCGACAGGTAACGTTTGTTAAGATGTACATATATAGCTGTATATAAAAGTTCTCAATCTTTTTCAATCATTCAGATATGGTCTTCAGCCTGCTCAATTTCCTTCACTAATATACTGATCTCTGAAACACTTTCAAGCCTCTATTTAGATCTATAGCTTCTTAAACATGTTATTTTTTGTCTATTGCTAGCTAGTAACAAGTAGGCAAAAGCTAGTATTTACAAAGTTGGTAAAAATTAAATTAAAGCAAAATTTGGATAAATACTATATTTTTACATTCAATGCTGATGATAAATAGAGAGGCAAATCCAAGTATTTTTTCAGAATTTGCTAAACTGTTCCAAAATATGAGTCTACAATAAGCCTTACAAGCAAATTGCCTACATTAAACTTTAACTGTTTGTAAATATGAAATCCATTAAATGATTCAAAAATTTTCTTAGATATTTCTTTATAAATAATATAGAAGTAAAATCAACTTTTTCCTGCACTAATAAAGCTTATTTTATATTTAGTACCACAATTTTAAACAAATAATTAGAAAATATGCTGTACACAAATAAGTGTTATTTTTATTCACAAATGCGTTAACTCAGAATTTTGAATCACCTTTTTAGTGAAATAGTTAATTTTTGCATTTACCCTTAAGTGAATTTTATGAAGTATAAATATTGCTGTATAAAATCTGAAAGTGACTAGTGTTCCAGGGTGTGTGTATTAGATTTGTTTTTATATAGTGCATTGACATTTGAAAGCTGGCAAAGAATAGGAAGAAATGCAGAGTCATGAATGGCCCTTCTGTATTTAGTACTATTATATATTTTGTGACTACATTGAAATATTTACTCATTGACCAAACTGTTTTTGTATGATGAAGCAGAAACCCAAATTATTGTCTATAAATCATCATCACATCCAATTTATTAGATTGGTTTCATAGTTATAAGTGGCACTAGGTCCATTTTACATTTATCACAATTTGAATAAAACTGGTATAATCATATACAGCTGTCTCAGTGTAAGCTAAATTGGAAATGCTCCTGATTGATAAACCAAGGAGAGTGGGTTCAATCCCTGCACAGGCCAAACATTATGTATGGTAGTGTATTTTATTTAAAATTTTTTGTCCTATGTAGCTATTAATTTAAATTTAAACATAGTTAATATCTAAACTCATGTCATGACATGGGTAAATCAAATATATATGAACAAAATTTAGTCAGTTTCCATGAATTTCATGTGTGATTGATGAATCATTGTATGTTTAATAATCATCAGAACATTTATAGTGAGATGACTTCATATTTAATACTTAAACTGTTTCTTTAAAAAAGTTACCAATTGATTTTCTTAATTTTAAAATAAAAATCGGCCAAGTGCGAGTCGGACTCGACGGGTTACTTACCATTATTTATAAAAAACGGCAAAAAAATCACGTTTGTTGTGTGTAAATATTTTTTGTGTCTAACTATCACGGTTCATGAGAGACAGCCTGGTAACAGACATACAGCGGAGTCTTAGTAATAGGGTCCCTTTTTTTTCCCTGTGGGTGCAGAACCCACACACGGTATTGATTAAAGTTAGTTTAAAAGTTATTTGTTTTTAGCTTTTGTAGAGACTTCATCAATCTGGGTCTTAAATTGGATATAAAATAATATCCAGCTTGGTATTTCTGTTTGTTTGTTTTTACCAGTAACCGCTGCCTTCATGAATGCTTGCAAAACCAGCCAACCATTACTTGTGCGTTGCTAACTTTTGCAAATTTGAATTTGCTCCTTGGATCAACATTGAAACAGCATGGAAATATTAAAATAAATGGTGTCTAATCACAATTTCATAGAAACAAAAGCTCAGAGCTCTTAATTTTTTTGTCATATCAATCAAAATGATTAGCAAAACTCAGGTAACTTTGAAGATTGTGGCAAAGGGGTATTAGTCTGTGTCAGGTCTTTCAGTTTACTGCATAAATTATTATTAATGCTGGAGTCACTTTAGTTTTAGTCCAGATATACAGGATAAAAACAGTGTTACGGCAACGTTTTATATAGGTCCCTCGCAGCCTAGTTGCTAGTGTGGCCAGCTGCGGTGCAGAGGATGTAGGTTCGATTCCCGCACTGGACAAACATTTATGTAATAAACATTTGTGATATGATATGTCCAAAATTTTTATTATTATTATTGTAAGTAGTTCATTGTAGAGCCAGAGCATGTAATCTAGTAAAACATGATAAGGCGGTGATTACAGTAAGATAACGCTTTGTATCGATGTATGTCTTCACGAGAGTAAGAGATAGTGGTTCTAGTGAAAGTAGGACATTTACCACACAATTTGTACTTGTGTAGGAACATGATTAATTATTATCATATCAGCAAACTAGGCGACTACTGCTGGACTTCTATGTCCGGCTTGCCTTTCCCTTACCTAATTTTCTACACAGAGGTTCTGTGTAGCACCGCGCCTGTAACCAATGGCTTACAACCGCATCCTTCACATCTGGTTATGCCTCATTTCAGCTCTGCAATTGGGTAAGATAGTTTCGGCGAATTGTTCTCCCTTAAAACTTTGAATTACTCATGTCTTAGTCAATCACGTAGGAGATCTAGCATAAGTCTTTCCATCGTCCGCTGAGTGGGCATTAGTACCACAATTTAAAATGGTGCATGACACGAACATATCTCCCAAAAAAAGTGCTTGGAAGTACAACTAGTAGATTTGTATTATTCAGTCAAGAAGTAAAGGCTAAGAAATAGCACAGATCACGTAAATACACTCCCGGACACATATATCGGCCCACCTTTTGTTTTCAGTTTTGATCGCCTATAGCTAAAAACAAATACACTGGCTAGCAAAAAAGCCCAGACATGAACCCCATTGAACACTTATGGGACGTGTTAGGGCTGAAACACATAGCCGCCGAAATCGGCAGCGCCGCCCCGCCGCAACGCAGAATTTTGCGGTGTGCAGCGCGCCGCACATTCCAGCGTTATGACGTCACACACACAAAAATATATGTCAAAAAACTTGCGGCGAGAGTATTTACTTATTGAGTGATTTTTATTCCTTGTATTTTAATTCTAAAAAATCTAGAAGTCACCATTGGTTTAACACTTTAAGGTTTTCATCGTTTTAAAGCGTGATTTGCATTTTCTCTTAATAAATGACCGTTAAATAATTGGAATTGGTTGTTATCTAGTGCATTAACTATAAGTTGAAGCAAAATTTGACTATGAAACGGTAAAAATTATAAGTTTCTAGGCATCATTATGGTATAAATTACTAAATAAGTTTACAACTTTACAACAAAAAAAAAATCATTTTATAGTAATGTACATGACATTATCTAATGATTTTTAGGAAATTAACATGCAAATAGTTAGTATTAGCTTTTTGGTGTATATCGCCCTTTTGAGTCAAGTTAATTGACAAATAGAATTAAAATATTGAAGTGCTCCAATCATAGACAAACTCACCTTGTCAATTGTCTGTGTACTTGTATAATACATTTTCTGCACTGCTAGATGGATAAGTACATCCATTAAGGCAGTAGATACATGAACATGACCTAATACCGAACGAACCGACTTACTGAAGTCATCCACTTAAAACCTACAGACCACCTCTTTATTGTGTTGTTTTTGATTTGCACAAAAGTGTTGAAAAATGTCGTATGAGCTACGATCATTCACACACTCGCTTTCATTACTAACTTTGCTAACTTGTATCATGATAAAGTGTTTTATCATATAGGTTTATCATTGAATGTGAAATGTGATACCCTTAATTCAGTATATTTAGATTTTTAGGTTCCTTGTTAAAGAGTTGGGCTTCCAAAAGAAACCTTAACCCTTGTACTACGCATATATCTGCATAATTTGAAATAGTTTTACCCACCACTGGGACACCATATAAAATTTATTACGGGGGTATACAAAAGTGTCAAAACGAAAGTATATATCTTTAATTTCTCAATTATAGTTTCTACTTATCGCCTATTCGCAGAATTTGAAAGGTGATAACCGTAACTATATAGCGTTTACTAACGTCGCAAGCAATCTGCACGTATCAAAAGTGAGTGCTACGTCACATCTAGATATCTTAGGAATTTACTTTGGTAATGCCCTATCAAGGCGTTGCGTACTTATAAAGCTGGTCGCACATGGCGGGTTTTTGTAAGCTATAAGTAGGGTTGCTAGATAAAGATAATTATAAAGAACAGCTTACTCAAAAATTGAAGGAAAAAGGAGCAAGTGTATATAGCTTGAGACTGGGTGTTTTGTATGTCTAATATGTATGTATTTACAAAAAAAAAAATTATATGTATTTGTATCCGTTGTCTGGTATCCACAGCACAAGCTTTTTTGCATAGTTTAGGACCAGACGGCGCTGTGTGTAATGCCAAAAAATTAGAAAAAAACCAAGTTCGAGTCGGACTTGCGCACGAAGGGTTCATACCATTATCTATAAAAAACGTTTGTTTGTCATATGGGAGCCTCCCTTAAGTATTTGTTTTATTTTTATTTAATTATTAATTTTTTAAGTGAATAAATATTTTGTGAATTTTTCAATTGTCTACCTGTTGCCGTTATCAATATCGAGCAAAAAAATCACGTTTGTTGTATGGGAGACCCCTTAAATATTTACTTTATTCTATTTTTTAGTATTTGTTGTTATAGCGGCAACACAAATATATATCTTCTGTGAAAATTTCAACTGTCTTACTATCATGGTTCATGAGATACAGCCTGGTGACAGACAGACGGACGGAGTTTTAGTAATAGGGTCTGGTTTTTTACCTTTTACGGAACCCTTAAAAATATTGTCTTCCAAGGTTATAACGTTTGTTTCTTCTGCAACAAATACCTGGAACCTTAAGAGGGGTATAAAGGTAAATTGCCCATGGTACAATTTGATTTTGAGTGAGTAAATCAAGTATGTGGCAAACAATGTAACAATCTGTGAATTGTAAAACTGTGACCACTCTAGTTTGTGTCATGTATAGAGATCAGGCTCATCACCTATCATGTGAAACTTATCACGACCATTGCTTTTTGTTTATGTTCATAATATCTCTGACCGTCTTTTCTAGGATAAATGTTCGATGATAAATTGTTATATTAGTAACTATTTGTTATATTCAATTCTGAAGGTAATGCCTGTGGAATATATTTACTATTTACATAGTTAGAGAGCCATCGTCGTGCCGTCGTGTTGGTACTACTGGTCCTCGACGATAGCGATCAATTCACACATTTTTTTATAGAAGATTTCAATGATTGCGTTTAAAAGCAACTACAACATACAGCGGCTTAGTTGTTTTTTCCCCACACTTATTTCTATATGAATAATATAGATGCAAATGAGAGCTTCCTTTATGGGATTTACGTCTGTTTTATAATATTTAATCGATTTGAATGGTAATTTTAAACGTTAGATTAATTTCAAGACTTCATACAAGTACATTACACTGCTTTTAGTGATAATTTTTAGTTTGTTCTTTGTTTGTTTTATAAACATAGAACCTATTATTCAACTAAATTATTTTGAATAGAAATCTTTATTTCACGTAAATAAAGTATTTGCTGTTTACTATTTTCCCGTATCACGAGTGTCTAAGAGTTAATTTAATAAAGAATTTATACATTCGACAGTTTATCAGCGAGATATCGAGTTTAAAGCGACCACAGACTTGTAGTACCACTTCTAGTAATCATAATACATATTCATTGTAACTACCGCTTAATGTATATTCATTGCAGGAAACTAATAGCTTTGTTAAATAGAATTTCAATTAGTATTTAACCGGCTTAAAAAAATGAGGAGAAGGTTCTTAAAAAGACTGTGTTTTTGAAGTGGAACGTCGTGGAGTGCGTTGGGAATAAATTCCAAATCGAATTTGTGTGACGTTTTAATGAAACGTATCTAACGCGAAAGGGCCGGAAAATACGATTAATAAGACAGTATAAAACATTTCTGTCTCCATCTGTCTGTATTTTCTTATGATTTAGCAATCTTTTCATCGACTGTGATAAAATCTTACAAGCGAGGGGTGTCTAGTGTAAACCGCACATATGAAAATAAAGGGGTTCCAAATTTACGCGAGATAGGAATGAAACAGGTTTTTCTTCAAAATTGTAATTTTTTTTATTAAAACATAATATAACATAGCAAATCGTCTCCACGGCTTTGGGGCACATACGCACTCTTTCCGAAATTTTCCATGATGATTTTTCATTAGGCTGAATTTGGTCGATGAATTTATTCTTTTAATGCAGGTCGTTACAGACCTTTGACTTTAAATAACCCCATAGGAAAATAATCCAGTGGTGTTGAAGGCCGAGGAAGTCAATTCTGTTCATCGAAACGAGAAACGTACACTTGGGTATAATGTCTTGTTCAAAACACATGACGCGACGTGTACATCAAAATCATCCAATTTAGGCAGAAACAACTCGATTATAGTCCACCTGCTTTACAGTCCAATCATGCCTCCAGCTACAAACCCGTACCAAATAGTGCGCATATGGTTTTCTACGATCACATGGATGCCAAAACTTTTATCACCTAAATGGGGAGTTCAATTTGAATCTTGCGTGAATTTTGGTGCATCTCTATTAAACAAATCACATTTGACAAAATTGTCCACATGTTTTCAAATATCCGCTACAATGCTTATTCTACAGAACCCAAACTTAACGCGTGTACGACACGCACTTGACCTGTTTTTATTTAATTTATAGTGTGCGTTAGACACGTTTCTAAAAGCAAATGCACAAATAGCGTTAGGTTGAAACGAAAGCGTGTCACAGTCGCATGAGACGTGTTGGGTTTGTACAAAATACCTTAGACGTACAGTTGGCGAGACAAGCGGTTATTGGTAAAAAGCTGACTAAGTGCATATACGGCTTAGTTTTGGGTAAAAACTTTTGTTGATATATGATAAACTTTTGAACAGATTGTTTTGTTGTTGAACACATTGTTGATAAAAAAAAATATTAAGGTCTATTTTTTGTTGAGAGTTGTGTAGAGTTTAAAATAACATGGTTGAAAGATAAGGGATGAACTTAAGAAGCTTTTATTCAGAAAGTCAGTTAAGAACATTTAGTTTTTGTAGACATATTCAAATATACATCGTCGTATGTCGTTTAAAAGCAGATGTTTTAGGCTAAGCAAGCCACTACAAAAACCTCTGAAACGACATCGTAGACGAAGCCGCTGGCTAGTTACAGCTGTAATACCTAAATTTCATTTTTTTTGGCAAATGTTTCTCTAGAGTCGCTGAGCTGATCCGACTAAAATTTAATGTCTGTGTTCTTTGGGATATGGTTTAGACCCTGAAAAACGTGAAAACACGACTGAAGTGCGAGTGACGACTGAGTTTACACTGTTTTTTTTTAAATATTTTGGCGAAGAAATCGCTAAAGTCCGTGCCATGATAGTGCTATAGACCCGGAAAATTAATTATATAAAAATTTTTGGTAACAAAGATGTGTAATAAACTATTAATTTATTTTATGTTAATTATTTAATGAAAAAATCAGTGAATTGCGATGTAGCCACTACGTCCTTGTTTTTACTATCACGTAATACTGCCCCTTAAATATCTAATTTTTGACGCTTGTGTTAGCGACAGTATATGGGTTGGTCGCCAGTTAACATCTTTAGCGACACTGAGCATCAACTTGCGTATGCCGTAAGAAGTTAGGGGCAGTGCAAATAGATGAATTAGTATTGAATACCACGGTAGCAATTCAAAGAGGAGTTCGTGGCCTGGTAAACTTTGTCTATGGCAAACTATAAGCGAAGTTAAGAAACGTGGTCGGACATTCGATGGGTGACCGCCTAGTGGCGCACATTTTTCTGAGCTTCATGCTTCCGAGTGCACTTTAACCGTCGGTCCTGGCTATTGTTACATGTCAGCAGTTGTTATTCCAAGTCAGAGGCCTAACGAGCGATCTAAAATGCATGTCACAAGATTCATTTCAGTGATTTTAAAGATGAGGAAGAATTTTGTCATGTCTACCCGTCCCTATGTCATAGCCTTATAATTTTCCCATTTTTTCAATCCATTTTGATAAAAAAAATTAAGTATAACTGTCTTCCTTGAATCTTTTTTTAAAACTGAGCGATGTTTTCTGTTTTCGCGCTATTCATTATGTGGCGTGTCATTAGATAAGTCTTTAGAAATCCGCTTGAGTATTTTAAGTAACGTTCCGTTCCAATCATAGGGGCGTTCGTGAACAAGCATTTTACGCATTGAATGCGCTCTTTGCACATTGAATCTTTCTGTTGCCCATAAATGAATACGCAATGACGTCACTTACACTCTGCACTCAACGCATTGGCTGCACATGCTCGGGTAGTATAGAGTAGTGGATGCGCTGTGGAATAGTGAACGGCCATATAGTTTGTTTACATTTTGCGAAAAGTACGATTTCAATGGTCTTGGCTCTTAATGCCGTCAACAAAACGTAGCTCATCTATCAGCTAAGTGAGCTGCAGCGCTGCAGCTAAAACTGCGGCGTCAAGTACTGTGTTTTCTATAGTTCCATATTAGCAAAATGGTAAACATTATAATATAAATTGCTCGTATCGAGATACTCTCAGAGACAAATCATATATCAGTAAAAAACAGTGTTGTTTGTACAAAGATTATAGGTTGTCTCAAGAGTCAAACAATAACGTTAATGTACGTTATTCACAAAGGTTAGTTAAATAACAACAACAACAAAAAGGTTGTCAAACCACGGTATAAGCATTATGTATAATCGCCATTTTTAAATTTTTTCATTTGTATAATGCGAATTAAAACTATATATACAACTGGCAAATATATTTTTAAAACAATAAATAACTTTCTTAAAAAAGTCTACAACTAGCTTTAATTTTTTGATTATAGAATAGAATAGAATATACTTTTATTGTACACCAAATAATTTAAAACTAAACATTTATACAATTTTATATATTATAGTACAACCGCCTAGGTCTTATCGCTATAAAGCGATCTCTTACAGGCAACCTTAATTTACAAGAAATAGAAATAGAAGGAAGAAAAGTAGGTGTCACAGGAGAAGAAAAGTTACAAAGAGAAAATAATACTAAATACTTATTTAATTGTATAAAATAAATAAATACATAAACATACATATAGTTACATAAACATACTTAAATATACGTGTATATAATATATATATACATACTTTTTTATTTATTATTACAATTTTTTTAAAATATTTTTTTTACAAAAAGAAAACAAATTGTCAAATGCTGTGTTCATATGGACTGCTACCCTAGTCGGTCAAACCGCCATTATCTAAAGTGCACCGTGCCGCCTCACAGTGACAAATCCTATATGTTCCAGGCTGACTTAAGGCTGCGCCCAACTTGAATCTGCAGTTTTCTGCTTGTTTTTAAAATCAATTTCACTGTCCCATTGTAAGTTTTAGACTGGTAAAGAATAACATGACTTTCTACATTCTTTAACTAGTATATTTTTTTAAAGATATCTGTTTAAAAAATAACGGCCTTATCAACTAGTAGCGGGAAAATAATTTATTTCATGAAATGTTGAGTAACTACAAAGCTAGAAAATTACTGTAATAGAATTTTTATGTCATGTGATATAACTGTAATTAATTATTTCCCACTTTTTACGCTAAGATGTTCGTGTATCTATAATATATTTTTGCCACAGTAAATAAGCTATATTTCAGATTAACAATGTCGATTTCAGCACATAAAGCAATTGTATAAGCGCGTCGGGGCCCTCTTAACGTTTTCTTATTCCTCGTGTTTATAAGCCAGTGTTACTTTGCAGTGCGTGCGTGAGTAGTACCTACATCTCAACCCACTCATTTTCATTAAAATACCAGAAATAATTTAAAACTTCAGAAGTAACTGTTTTCTACCCAACAGGCTATACATATATTTTTCACCAAAGTTGTAAAATGATAGCACGTAAAACTTAAGATTTCTTTCATTGCAAAATGAGTGGATATATTTTTATTTTTATTGAATAAAAGTACATTTATCATATTTTCACGGTTTTTAGGGTTTTAGTTATATCATACTCGAAGAATTCGATCATTAATGGTATCTAGTAGGCAGATCCAAAGAAATCCCTGCCATAAAAATAATCGATTTTTTGCACTTGCAACAAATTCAATATGTATACATATATCATACTTCCAAACAACACAAAAACTCCGAAGAATTGGCCTCATAACAAATTGTATACAATCATTTCTTTAAACTTGTTTTTTAACGAGTGCCCTTTCCGAAATTACTGACACAATTGAAGTAGGTACTATTTAGGTTGTATTAAGTTCTTAGCTTGAAACGGGCCTAAGTTGGCGTTCGGTACTTCATTGCTAAAAAGCTCAACAAAAGCTGGACTTGCTTATTAGCCGGACACGCTTGTAAGAAGCCAAACACCTGGCAACCCTATATGCAACTCTACGAGGTCCGGCGAAGAAAACGGATCGAGGCATCCGGTAATTAAAACGTAGGTACGTCTAAAAAAGAAATAAGCGTATGTTAACAAGTGAGAGCGAAATAAGTAAACAGAATGATGAAAGCAAAGATTTTTCTTTAAGGTGAAAACGATTCATAATCTTTCCATACAAACTTATTCGCTACAAAAAACACTACATCGCTATTTACCATAGTCGCAATAAGCATTTAACCATATAATTACTGTCAATTATCCCTCGCAGCCTAGTTGGTAGTGTGGCCGGCTGCTGTGCAGAGGGTGTGGGTTCGATTCCCGCACTGAACAAACATTTATTTTGTGTTTGTCTTGATTCTGTCTATTTGTGTATGATATGTATTGTATTTTCAAAAAAAAACTATATAAGTATTTGTTTGACAACGGATGTCTGGTTTTCATAATACAAGCTTTGCTTAGTTTAGGTCTAGATCGCGCTGTGTGATATGTCCAAAATAAAAAAAAAAACAGTTTAAATTAATTAAATGTATGAATTAAACATAAGCTTAAATTATAATTCACAAAGATTTCAGGAATGTAGGTATATTCGACTATGGTTAATAGTGATATGTAATTTTAACGCATTTTGTGTTAAAACAATAGTCAGATATTTAATGCAATGAGGTAGGTATGTATGGAAAAAATCTGAATCTTCATGTCTTAGCAACTTTTTATCCTACCTTATAATACTAATGTGTCAATATGTACAACGTGTTTGTTGGTATAATATTATGTGTTTACTGTTTCGTGTCATTTTGTGCGATTGATAAAACCTACTAAGAGTGAGTTGGAGAGTTCTGCACTACATCACACTTGGCTTGTTTATTATTTGTTTTTTATTTAAGAGTTTACTCTATAATCTCTCATTTTGAAGCCTCTATGTTTTTCCGTTTTATGGTATAGTAGGGCAACATCACAACACTTAAGACGACAATATACCTTACTATCTTACTTGTTGTAAGGGAAACACATGATAAAAATAAAAATGCGAACGGAATTTAGAAAAAAAGAACCGGTATCAACTAACCACAAAAAATTCTTCAAATAAAGTTTACTTGATCTTGATATTTAGTCAAAATGAATAGGATTTTACATTTTTGGAAGCCAGTGGAAGTCTGTCATCGCCTTTTTATACCTTAACGGGAAACTTGCATGTTCTTTATTTATGTTTATGTTTTTTTTGTAAAATTAATATTCATGCGAGTTTTTAGGAGTCAAAGTTAACTATTTTCCACATAGGATCAATTACTCAAAATAAACAACTGATTCTAAGTGTAAAATTACTTGTACTATGTGGTTGTGTTACTTATATAACGCATGTACATTTCATATCTAATTTATTGATTAAGAAAACACAATGATTTCTGTAATTATAGCTTGATAGCCTGCCCCGATACTATTTGAACGTTCGGACGTCGTCGCCACGTCTCGTGATATTAAATAGCCAACCTTCTCAAGAAATGGGCTATCAAATGCAAAATTTTTCAATCCGACGAGTAGTTCTAAAGATAAGCGTGTGTTGAACAACACAAACAAAATGTATAGGTTTATTATACACCGTTAAATTTTAATCGTTTTAATGCCGTGGACAGGTGATCAGGTGCATGAAACACTATCGATTTGTAAAGATAAAAATAAAAAAACATTTTTTTAAAACTCGAATCAATTCTTGCTTGTGTGACAAAATGACGCGAACCATTAGTTGGTAGGTCAATATTCAAAGAGACCGACTCTATTATGACACATGACTCATTTCACCAATGACGCGTAGCGCAGTCCACGTGGACTTCGATAAATTAACCAATGCTAGACTAATTACCGCCCCTACATCTTATTTATTTGGCAATTCGCAAGGCGTGTGCCCCCCGCAGTCTACGGTCAAAACATATCAGAAAAATCAGTTTTCTCTAAGGGCGCGTTCGTTCTGGGATTAAGAGTTCCCACGAATGATACTTTTCACACTTTTGATAACGCCAGTTTTGCCACCGACACCTAGCGTTCGTTTAGCTTTGAAACGTTATTAACAAAATTTTTGGTGACAAAACTTGCAAAACGAACGCTTGACGTACACTACGATAAAACACACACACAGACTACCATAAACAATGAATATATATAGGCAGTTTGACAGATTAACACAAAAACCCCACCTCCAGACTTTGGTCTAAAGTTTCATTTTTCGGTGGCAAAAGTGATAAAAATAACAAAAATATCGTGACGCATGACAGTTTGTAACAGATGATACTAAAATTTTGATATTTTTGATACCAATGCTAAACGAACGGATGACAGGTGGCAAAAGTAATGAAAATAATGATTCTGCATTCTGCGGTGCTCGGTGCATCGCTGTTAACGATCCTTGTCGCGCGAAAGTATGGCGTCTCGAAATTACGCGTACTCTAACATGGAGTACCTTGATATGGTGCAATTAGGTCCCGGGATCTAGGTACAAAGCATTTATAAGCCCGTAAAAGTATGAAGGAAAATGTGTAATCATTGAATTTCTTCAAACGAACAAATTGACACCAGCTGAGCGAGTCAATCACCTGAACGAAGTAGGCATACGTAGGTAAGTAAGTAACTAACTCGTGGCGCTACTACTGTTTTCACGCACTTTGCGGATATTACAGTATCACTTTCTATCTTTTTTTCTTTTAAGAGATATAACCCAGATTAAGTTGTTGATGAATAGTACTTTGTAAAGTGAACCACCCATCCACGGCATTAAAATTTAACGGTGTATTAGTATAGATAACACCCGCTTGGTAACCAACTCCCACCATCTCCATTGCGAATCTCCATGGCGATTATGCGAATTTTACTACCGTAAAAGAAATTACCAATATCCCCATTGAACCTTGCCAAACTTGAAATGAAGAGGCCAAGTATTTAGTTAGTAGTTTTTATTTAGTAGAGCTCTTAGTACAAAAGGTAACATAAAACCTCGTATAAATATAAATGCATCTTTATGTTCTTTATTTATTTATATTTTTATAAAAGTATTTACAATTTCAAACAAAACATTTCAAAAGCGTGAAATGGTATTTCTTACTACAGTTTTCTAACTCGATTTGTTCGCTGCAAAAACATTTGTATCTTTGAAACATAAGGTTCAGTAATAGATATATATTTTTTTAGCCCCTCCTCGTCCCACCAATTGCTCTCACCAGTGTGAAGACAAGGAATTCAGTCATTATATTTAGAATTAGCTGTATGTAAAATGGGAATTCCTACCTAAAGGTTGCCTTCAATATCCTCTACAAAATATTTTCTTTAATTATCACCACTTCCTCTCAGCATTCGTATTTTTTATACTCTGAAAGCCTCATATTTTTATAGGCATTATGTTAAATCATTTGTCCTTTTACGCTTCTAATTAGCTTTAAATCCATTAAACGTTGCAAAATTAGTGGGCAAAATACAAAGTCGAAAATATAATTAAAGATAGTCAAGCAATTTTAAATAAATCGGTAAACTTTGAACTCTTGCATCACCGTTGAATGAATGACATGTAATATATAAGAAGAATATATTTAATAGAATACATCAACATTGGTTTTGTATTGGTGTTATATGGCCAATAGGGATTGTGGGATTTTTTTCCCATTATCATCATAAATGGAGATTCGCAATGGGGAGGGTGGGACCAACTCCATCCGCTACCGAAATATGTATAACACTTTAGATAACATAATAATTTAGAGTTTTTCCAATAACATATAAAGAAATCCCTGAATTAAGAATTTTAAATTACTTTAAAGTTTATATAAGTTTTTAAATTTACGCGTTCCATTTCTAATTTAAAATAGTAAAACGGTATTAAACGGTATTTTGCCAAATAACAACGCGTTTAATCCCATTTTACTATTTTAAATTACTTTAAATTTCTTAGACAGTGTTACAGAATGATGCCCTGTTTTTAAAATATTGGGCTCCAAATTGGCCATTTTCCGATATGTTTGTGTCGGTCAAAAAATTACCCCGACCTTGTTAAATATCAGAAAACAATCCAGAATACTAGTACTGGCATATACTGAATTATTGTTACAATATATATGTCCAACTAGAGTTGGGGTTTTTGCGACCTCAAATAACGATACTGATTACGGCAACGAAACCCTATAGTAAGCAAGGCCCACTCTTGGCGGTTTTTCTTATTATGGTAGCGGTCCGTTACTACGACTACAAGAAACCACGGTTTAAGTTGGTTTTTACCGTATTAAATTAAGTGGACCGGTAGTCAAAATTTTGACATTGACAACTGACGTACAACTACTAAAAAAACCAAATACCTTGCAATGAACTGTGGTTGTTTGAAGTGAGTTGTTTTAAGTTGGATTATTTTAGATTGAAGTTCATAAACTGTGGTTGCGACGTCATTGGGTCATCAACTGCGGTCGAATATGGTCGTTGTTTGTCGTATCTGGACCGCACTCTATCTACATTTTTTTTAACATAACTTATAGATCTTATATGAAATATTCGACTTCCATTGCACAAAAACTTTTACTTTCTCGAAAAAGTTACAACATGAGCAAGCTTAGCTAAAATTCTTTTTTTTTTTAAATGTCGTATTTCTACCTTTAAACTTTCGAGGTTATAAATAAATTATGTAAATGTTGTGTCATTTTCTTAAGTTGTTAGACTGGTTGTTGCGAACAATCCCTCATTGTAATATAAGTTTTTTGAATAAAACCTTTTTCCGCGGTTTTGTCCGCGCAGAATTCTATCGCTGTATGATTTTTAATGTACAGGTACATTTTAAATGTTAGTGAAAGAATTTTTGAAATCGGACAGTCGTATTGGTTATTACCTTCTACATCCAAACTTACAAACTTTTACCTTTTTATTATATTAGTGCAGACTAGTTCTCTGCCGCGGTTTTGTTTCCGGATTTTAGAGTAAAACATAGCATACATCCATCTTAAGATATTAAGTCACCAACATAGCTCATAGAATAAGAAAGCTGAAGTAGCAATGGGTAGATAGATGGCTGTTACAGAAGATGTTTTCGAGAGAGACCACAGATCGGAAAGCGCAGCGTAGGTCGACCTCCAGCCAGATGGGCTTATGAACCAGAAAACGGTGTGGCCGGAGGTGGCTGGTTAGAGGACAAAGTGTGCATTCTAGAATGTTCAACAGTAGACTGCTGATTGAACTAAAGAATAAGAATATCCATCATTATCATTGTATCAGTATACGCACGTTCACTGCTGGACATTGTCCACAGGGTGTGGCTCTATGCCCCCGGCAAACAGCGTTCCTTTTTTCGTACAATTCACCGTTGGACACGTGGCTCTCAAAGAACGCTATCACGCTAGCCAAAAGTGGCTGGATGAAAAAAACTTCTTCCTTTTTAGGTCATGGGTTCACCTTGCCGATTTTACCAAATTGTGAGGTCGACTCGTCTGCCCCAACGCCTATCGGTTCTGCGACAGATATGATCCACTACCACTCCAGCTAGCTCCTTCTATGAGCTCTGACGGTTAGTTTAGTTCTGTGTCGGATCTCCACATTTTTGATCATATGTTGTTAAAAATGCATTTATGTTATTGCTCTCACTTTGCGAGAAATAGGGTATGTTTGTTTTCCGCTAACTTATTAAACGTAACCACGAAAAAAATCACAACAATACAGTTGTTCGCGCCACTTTAAAGCGCTGTAGATAACAAAAAATAAGGAGGGTAGTAAATACCTATGTTATCTAACAAACAATAGGGAGGGTAGTTAAATCCCTATGTTATCTACAGCACTTTAATCTGGCTTTTAAAGTTTTATCCTAAGGGTCGGCTCATACCGAGACGCGACGCGACGCAACGTGAAGATGCGCCGCGCGACGTTGGGCGCGATCTTCAAGTCACTTCATGTCGCGCCGCGTATTGTCTTTTCTTGATGTCGCTGCGGAGAAACCAATTCAGCTGATTTTGGCACAGAGATTGTGGAAGGGACGGCTTCTTTATATCCCGGAATATTCCAAAGAAAGTTTCCAGTCCTAACAATAAATAAATTCCACGTTAACGAACTATAACTACAGCTATAGTGCACTTTCTCAATATAACCACAGCAGATACAATCAAGGACTTGCTGTAAAAATCCCACGCCGAAACCAGAACTTAGCGCAAGCGGAGCCACGGGCAGAAATATGCAATCGGTGCAGAAGTTATATATTTGAAATAATGATTTTCATTCCACGAAGCCCTAACTTAGTGCGTGTATGTCATACGCACGTGACCGCTTTTTGGCTTTTCTATTATTTTTTTAATTATTATTATATTGGCTATTAATATTATAGTATCTTTCCACTTCATGAAGAACCTTGTCCTTGTTTGAATGGAATAATACCTATTACGGTCAGCCAATACAAGGTTATTTTTAAGGAAAACCATAACCTTGTGGTTTTCGTCCTACACATTATAACATAGGTCGTGTTATTATCGAGAACTGGCTTATCGGACAGCTTTACCACAATTAGAGTTAGATATACACGGCACTGCGTACAAAAAATCGCGCGAATTTTTTTTGTCTGCTCAATATAGTTTTCTCGCAAATTTAAAATCGCCTGTGTGTACGCCCATATGGTTCCATGTGTTACAGAATCATGCGATCTCATTCGCAGTGTGATGAAGACCTTAGAAATTAGGTTACATAGCTTTGAGTATTCACCGTTCATATTCAAATAACCCGCATTTTTTTAGTGTTAATTCAGAATTGATAAATAATAGAATGGATCTAGGCAATTTTGTGTGGACAATTGCAGATTAGCCGGGTCGTCGCGCTTTCACACGGCATCTAGATTCTAGCGTTTGGTTCTTAAAAGGGTAAACACTCTATGGTCCCAGAAAAAAGGCCGTAACAAAAATATCGCTTTCGATTCGCCGCGTGTATCCTGCGATATAGAAATTTGAAAGAAGAAAATATGCCTAAATCGGCTCTGCTTATAGATTCTGAACATCCTTTCTTACAAAGGAGGGTTATTTAAAATGTAACGCAGTACTTATTACAATGGTATAAGAGCTTATCGATAAAATAGTAGTCTCTAATAAGATAAGATGTTTTTAAAATGTAATATTGACCGCAACAATACAAAAAAAGAAAAATATTGTGGCTGGGCGGAAGTTGTTAATTAAATGTATACATATATGATATGCATAATGTAATATTAGCGACTATGTTTAACAGCGATCATGTATGTCAATAACGCCTTTTGAGTAGGAAAATTTTTATAGCTATAGCCCGGACGCAAAGCAGGAAGAATTTCGTTCAATGACCGGTCACTATTGTCTCTGCTGCATGCGCATAATTATTTGCCGTCGCGCTCGCACAGATGCGATGACCGACCGCTGTCATCAGAAAGTACTACTATTTGACCACTGAACACAGGCTAAAAGGTAAAAGATCAATGTACGAAATTCTTTGGGCTTCGCGTCCGTTTTATAAAGATATTCAGTGTAGCGCAGTTTGTATGAGATAAAATAACAGCCGATTCGTCTAAATGCAATCGTCTACTGATGAAACTGCAAATGGATGTGATAATCGGAATTTTAAGGAGCGGTTCTAGTAGAGTTATTGCCACAGAAAAGAAAGAACTGGCCAAGTGCAGGTCGGAGTCGCGCACCGAGGATTCCGTACCATCACACAATGCCGTGAACTCGACTTGTATCTGCCCGGTGTTTATTGTTATTTTATTTTTAGAGTTTACATTATAAGAACATAAATAAAATAACCAAAAGATAACAAAGTTTGATTTAAGGACAAACTTAATTTTGCAGATGAGAATCCTTTCGATGCTGCAATTGCAAATATAGGACCCAAAGATGTAATTGCTTAAAATTGTGATATAACTAAAAATTAGCCGTAGCCAAATGACAAAAACGAAACACTCATAAATTCGCCATTTTCGTCAGTCCGTTCGTTAGTTAGGCTTCATAATGCCGCCGTCTTTCGGAAGATTCCATTGAAATTGTATAAAATATGTGTCTTTTGTGAATCGCAATACAGATATGTTATGAAAATTGAGAAAAAAATATTTTTAGGAGTAACTTGTATAGCCGTTTGTGAGAAAAAGGACAGTGGTTAACAGACGGACAGTGGTCCTTAGGTTCCGTCTTGTCCTTTTGAGGTATGGAACCCTAAAAAATAACAGAAGTAAACTAATTCAAAAACATGTAGCGTTCCATATCTGTACACAAACAATATTATCTATAAATGAATATATCTCGTTTATTACTGAAGTTTTGTAATCGCTTTCTATTGAAAGTGGGACCGCACCCTACGAGATAACCGGTGAAGTCAAGATGAGTAATTGAGTTGGCGACGTCATATTTTTAATTCGTGATGCCACATTCTTATTACAGATTATTTTTAAATTTATCTGGCATATTGCACGCAAACAACCACTTATCTATTGGTTTTAATTAATAAAATACAAAAATAATATTTACAAAGCGCGATTTAGTCTTAAAAGTATAATTCAATGGATTGTATTTTATTTAATTTAAAAAAAAATTACTAAATTATTGAAGTGGTATTAATAAATGTATGGTGAGCTCTGATCTCTGTTACTTATGAGTGGTCAGGCTTTGCCTTATGAAATGGCAGTTATTCTTTGTCCTGATTTAAAGCGTTTCAAAGCATGTCAAACAGTTATCCGTGCAAAAAATTGTGTTTATTTTTTCAAGAACTACTTTCAAAGTGTCTATCTTCATTAGTATAATAACTTTTTTAAGGTTATCACGGCTTTTGCATTCTACGCCACTAATAAGGTAAACACACGTACTTGTCTTGTTATCCTCGAGTCGATATCCGTAAAGTCCTTATTTGGTCGTGAATTTCTAAGTTTTTTTAGTCGATTTGGTATTTTGGCGCCGTGCGTCTTATATATGTGAAGCCTACTTTTCTGCAGATATAAAAAACAACTCAATCAAAACATATTCTGGGTTAATGGAATTGAAACCGACTTAACAGTATTTGATAATACACAAGGGGTATAAACTAAGAAATCATATTATATGACTAATCCGCAAACTACTGACCTACTAGCGATGCCATCAAATATTTTCAAATCGGCCTATATAAAAAAATCGGCCAAGTGCGAGTCGGACTCGCGCACGAAAGGTTCCGTACCATTATCTATAAAAACGGCAAAAAAAAACACGTTTGTTGTATAGGAACCCCACTCAAATATTATTGTTTTATTTTAATTTTCATTATTTATTTGTAAAGTGACTGTATAACTAAATATTCTGTGAATATTTTAAGCGTCTACCTGTTGCCGTTATCAATTTCGAGCAAAAAAATCACGTTTGTTGTATGGGAGCCCCCTTAAATACTTATTGTATTCTGTGTTTTAGTATTTGTTGTTATAGCGGCAACAGAAATACCTCTTCTGTGAAAATTTAACTGTCTAACTATCACGCTTCATGAGATACAGCCTGGTGACAGTTCGGTCGGACGGACGGACGGACAGCGGAGCCTAAGTAATAGGGTCCCGTTTTTTACCTATTGGGTACGGAACCCTAAAAAGTTAGTTGAAAGCAATTTTTGAACATCTGTGTTTTGTTTGTCATTTTTGCTAAAAGTTATTTTGGTTTACAATAATAAACATTCCAAATTACGGTAACGGAGAGTTGGAAATTGTAATCCGATGTTATATCCGATGTTATATCCCATTCAAAACAACTGAACATCTAAACTCAAGTCCAATCTTAGCAGAAAAATTATTAAAAGCTAGTGTTCCTGAATGTAACGTTCCCTTTGTATTTAAAAACATTAGTCCTACAGATATCATTAATACATTTAAAACATTAGAAATTAAAAACACCACAGACCTTTGGGGACTTTCTGTAAAAACTATAAATTCAATTATTCATGTTATAGCACAACCCTTAGCCATTATATTTAATAGTTGTGTTGATAGTGGTGTGTTTCCTGATGAGATGAAACTTAGCAAAGTTAAACCTCTTTTTAAATCAGGTAGTTCAACAGATCCTAATAATTTTCGGCCTATTTCAATACTACCTATACTCAGTAAAGTTTTTGAAAAATCATACTTTGTCAAATGTTAAGCCATTTCTGTATTAATGAGCTACTTAGTAGTAAACAGTTTGGCTTTATGAAAGGCCGTTCCACAACCGATGCAGGAGTGGCACTATTAAAAAATATATATAACGCCTGTGAGGATTTGCATGACGCCCTTGGAGTGTTTTGTGACTTATCTAAGGCATTTGACTGTGTTCAACATGAAAATCTCATCAGGAAGCTACATCACTATGGTATTAGAGGCAAAGCTCTTGACCTTTTGACATCCTATATGAGTAGGAGAGTACAGAAAATAGATGTCAACGGTGAAAGATCTCCGGGATCAGCAGTCACTATAGGAGTCCCTCAGGGCTCAATTTTAGGTCCTTTTCTATTTCTTATTTACATTAATGATCTCCCATATAATGTAAAAAACCATGACATTATCTTATTTGCTGATGACACCTCTTTGCTTTTTAAAGTTAAGAGACGACAGACATGTTATAATGAATTAAATGATGCCCTTTCTAAAATTGTAAATTGGTTTAACGCTAATAATTTGTTACTTAATGAAAAAAAAACCAAATGTGTTAAATTTACATTACCAAATGTTAGTCAGAGACAGACATGTATTAATATTAATGGCGAGCAATTAGAACTTGTTAATTCAACAGTCTTTCTTGGCATAACGCTGGACTCCAAACTTCAATGGGGTCCTCATATTCATAACCTAGCCAAAAAACTTAGCTCTGCTGTGTATGCGATCAAGAAAATAAGACAATTGACCGATGTCGACACTGCAAAAATAGTATATTTTAGCTATTTCCATAGTTTAATGACATATGGTATCCTATTGTGGGGTAGCGCTGCTGATGTAAATACAATATTTTTGTTACAAAAAAGGGCAATTCGTGCTATTTATAAATTAGGATCTAGGATATCTCTGAGGGATAGGTTTAGGGAAGTAAAAATTTTAACTTTAGTGTCGCAGTACATATATGAAAATCTTTTATATGTACATAAAAATATCAATAGTTTCAGCAAGAAATTGACGTTCACAAAGTTATTTACTAGAAGTAAAAATAAGCTGTTGGTGCATGATACACGTCTACACAAAATAAGTAACTCTTTTATGGGGCAATGTATACACTTTTACAACAAAGTTCCCAATAAAATTCAAAATCTATCAATAAGTAAATTTAAATCTTTTATCAAGCAGGTACTTTGTAAAAAGGCATACTACAATATTTCAGACTATGTAAATGATAAAAATCCTTGGGACTGATGATGGTCAATTACAGGATGCATAGGTAAACCAAATTAAAATGGAAACAACATAAAATTGTACGACTAAAAATTTTTTATTTTAAACATTAATTGTATTTTAGTTTATTTGTATTATTGATAGTGTTTTTAAAGAGTAACTATCGAGTTTCTTGCCGGATTCTTCTCGGTAGAAATCAACAACATTGTGAACCGGCGGGAAGGTGGGAGGGTTCAAAAAAATATATTTTAAAACTTTGACGATTCAAAAGTGATTGTAAAATCCTTATTTGAATAAACCATTTTGACTTTGACTTTGACTTTATACAAATAAGTTCATGTTGACAATAATTTTAAAGCTCTATTTATTGCACGGACGAACACGTCAAAATAATAAGGTTTCATTTTTTTCCCTTTTTTTTATATTCTGTTCGATTTTTCTTTTTTTTTTATGTCTTTCTCTAACTTTTTAGATTAGCAGTATGTGCCACTTTGATCCAAAACAAATAAGATATACCCATACTATCCAAATATTAGGGTATATCGCAGCTTTAATTGCTTCTTTACTTTACCGCAGCAACAGTCGCTGTAAGTGAAACCACACCTTGCGAGACAAGTGGTGATGTCACTATGAGTAACAGCGCGCAACGACGTCATTTTTTTAATATGTGATTCTTTGTAATCAAGATTTTACTTTTCTTTTTATACATATTAATAAGTCAGTACTGACTTAGAACGTATATATTTGGCAGACGAGTATCAATAGAATAACGTCATTTAAAATACGTGGACCGTGTTTTAACTAAACCTATAGCTGTGTTCCCTTTAAGCCATGCCGCTTCTTGCTTTAATTCTTAACATGATTGATGATTGTTTCATGTAAGGTAAATTCGTTGTAATTTTTTCATACAAACTTGCCTTACACTAAATATCTTTTACTATAAGCTTTATTTTTTTTGCTAATGACTACCTATTATTATCCTATCGGTATATCGCCGTTAATTAAAAGTGTATATATCCATTAAATACCATTAAATTATTGAATAATCAGAGTTTTTTTAAATTAATTAAATGCATAAATTCAATGAAATATATTTAAAGTGCTATGAAGTTTGTGGGGGGAAAATATGAATCGGGTTCACCGTAACACAACTCTATGATTACTTATACCTTCTCTGTTCTTTTCGTTGACCAATCTATTGTATCTATATGTGGAACTCTTGACTTTTACGTGCGGCTTCACAAAATGTTAACATCAAAAGCTAATGAAATACCACTTAGCAAAAACCGCTAAAGAAATATATAGGCTTAACGTGTAAAAGGAAAATCGCTGTAGTAATTTCGAGTTACGCGCTAAGACCTTGTATGCTTTCTCTTTTAACAAATATGTTGTCTCACTTTCTTCACAATTCCACGGACACCACACCACACCCGCAGTACCACTTTCGTTGACATTGACCTGTGCCGCCCCAAACTTTGACCTGTCTCGTCGTGAGTAGTACATTTTTTTAAGCCACATTCACACGGGAAGGCAAACAATGTGACAGGTTTTGACAGCAACGCAAAATGTATACAATTTTACGTTGCCTCATCGCTGACTTTTCTCATTCGGCTAGTCTTGCTTCAGCAGTTACGCGCCCCAATGCGGGGGCATAGGCCTCTCTTTGGAGAACGAGGCCTAACCACCCGGCTTAACAACCGTAACCATGTCAACCACGATGGCCTGCTACCTATTGGCGTATTTCGTCGACCTAGTGGCCACTCGACTGTTAAGAGTTTTTGAGCCGCACGTAAGGTCTCTGACTTGGCATATACGACAGCAGGACAATACGGTCAGGGAAATGGGCCATTAGGCGGTCACCCACCCAGGTACTAACCACCCCCGACGTTGTCTAACTTCGCATGTCGTTCCCAATAGATAGATCGATCCCTGGGTCACGAGCCCCTTAGCACTCCCATATTAATATAATAGCGACATTTGAAAGATTAAGAGAATTGAATCAAGATACTTTAAACTAGTCGAATCTCGCTTTGATAAAGTAAAAGCGTATATGTTGTAATAAAAGTGTGAACGCTCTACAAAGACGGTATAAAACCATACGGTACATGGTTAGGTAGGTAATTGAAATTTTCAACAAAAAAACAATTATAAAAGGCAATTACTCCATTCAAAGTCGGTTAATGTCTCCAGCCTCGATTAAACGACTTGTACAGCAAGGAATCGAACCTGCTATGAATTGCAAATTTAAAAGAAAAGTATACGTTCACCTTGAGACTGTAATTGTGTCACTGCGATGTCGCTGATGCGCAGGGTTGTCAACTCCATATATGTACCTAGTTAATTATAACGCCCTTGGAACAAAGTTTGAATACCCTCTAAAAGGCTTCATGATAGTAAAAAAAGGCCATAATGCCAAATAGCTAGAAGGCAATCATTAAAATTAAGACATAGGTCCTACGATTTATTAGTTTATTTTCTAGCTTTAAGCTTGAAAATTTATAAAATTATTTCGTTTTACTAATATACCTATTTTCAATTTTGAATGCCACCTTAGCAAAACTTAGGTAATTAATCAAATTTTACCTCTAACACATCATATTATCACTTCCAAAAAAGCTCCTATAAAGTTTTCCCCTATTAGTTCATGTTAAAACCACTAAGTTGGCAACCCTGCCGATTCGATGTGTTGAATGACTAACAAAATGTAACGAAAGTTTCTGTTAATTGTGAATTATGCAATAAATTAATTACGATACGAAATGATTTATTTGATCCAGTTAAATAACTTGATGGACTGGTTTAAATTTTATTTGTGGATTATTTTAGACATTCTAAGGTATAGTGATATGCCAAAAAACTTTGAAAAAGAAGCCGATAGGAGGGTCCAGCTAGAGTGGACAGCATTGGGCAAGCTTCATCAAGTCTTTAGCGTTTCTGTAACGAATCGAATCCGAAATGAGGCAGAAGAGCATCCATCACCGTTATCGCTCGCAGAATCGGTAAGCTGAAGTGGGCTGCCCCCGTCTGTCAAAGGATTGACAGCTGATGGTGCAGACTTGTCTTAAAATTGAGACCGCGACTTAGATGTAACAAGATTTGGTAGGCAGATGACCTTAAAACATATATCCAGATGACCGTAAAAAGAAAGTGGCGTGCCGTGGTAGAGGCTTATGTCAAGCAGTGGACAGTCCACTTCACAACTACATACAACTAAGTCCTGTTACTTATGAAGAGTTTAGAATATGTTTGATCCGCGACATTTATTTTTGTAGTCAAACACCCTTCTGCATGCAACGTTTTGGCGAAACGAATCCGATGCATAAATAAATCAAAAGACATGGAGTGTGCGCATGCAATTACATTTCTGCCAGGTGTATAGAGTTGAATGTGATTTTTTTTAATTATAGCCACATTAGTACTAGTACATATCCTACACTGTATCAGAAACGGTGATGTGTCGATGAAGGATCAGTTTCAGAATTAATGTCAGCGCTTGACATAGCTTCACACTGGCACAAGTATTTAAACATTTGATCAATTAAATGTACAAAGGCTCAAATACCCGTGCCACACTAAGTGTACAAATATATGTGAAAGATCTGGCGCCGGCTTAAAAACAAGCGCGACAGCCCATAGCAGCTAGCTATAACATCTCATTGCTTTATACAAACATAACCTAATTACCTGAAAAAATAAAGCCCCCATTCACGCACAGATAGTAAATCACCGAAAGTGCGACTTCTTTATGACTAAAAAAAAATATAATGTACCTTAAAATGTGCTCGCAACGCTATCTAGTCTCGCCGGAAACTTTACATGTTGGTGATAAAACTATTGCTAATAATATGACTTGGTAAATGAGTCATTTGATGTGTAGTCCAAGTTGAAAGAAATTGGGGACAAGCGAGATTAGCTTCATAAGTTCATAACTATTTAAAAAAAACTGATTTGCGTTTTGTTTCACTGTTAAATATATTCTGTTAATTATAAAGGTTTTTTTAGTTTTATTTTCATTAATTTTTTTTTTTTTATTAAGATTTAACTATGAATTTGTTGGTATACAAGTAAATATAAAATTATCTGTATTTTTTTGTCAAACTTCTACTGAATTAAAAAAAATCCTAAAAACTCTAAATATACTGCAAATCGCTTTTATAGTGGCCCGCTTTAGGTGTATACCGTGTCGCACTGTTATTATCCTCGGTAAGTGCGAATTAGTAAAACTGTCGTTTGTGGAATTGCCTTTATGGCTCGTATTCATGACCCAATTATTTGTGTCGTTAGTCTTATTTTTTATTATACTTTAATTGTGTAGTAAATTGGATGGTTTAAATTACTAAATTTACTCTTTTTTTTAAACCTAAAAAGGAGAAGGTATATTTAACTGTACAGTTTGGATGACTTAATATTGAGTGTCTTTTTTGAATCAATTCCGATTATCAAAAAGATGTTTGGTACACTTGTGATTCTGTTGACAATGCAATTTAGTTTTATATGTCTCACGCTATCAATTCTCGACGGCTCATAGTTCTGTTCCGTTCTGTTAGTCGCTGGGGGATAAACGGTCTCAACGGCTTACCTTTTTCTGCACAATAGCCTGACAGGATTAGTATATACAATATGAAAAGATCTGATAAAATCTAAATTAAGTACCTATTAAAAAAAGATTTTATTTTCGTCTATTTGGACACTAAACTTTGTTACAAATTTTGATAGATTGATTCTTAAGTCCATGTTCACATGAAACTCCAACAAAGTGACATAATTATCTTGGCAACGCAGTCTTCATACAAATGTGTGCACTGTTATTTAAGCAATAAGTTACACATTTTGCTTGAAACTGCACTATTATTAGATAGATATTTTTGGACAGTACACACAGCGCCATCTAGTCCTAAAGTAAGCAAAGCTTGTGTTATGGATACCAGACAACGGATAAAATTACATAATATACTCCTTTTTTTTGTAAATACATACACATACATAAATACACCCCAGGCTCAAGACAATCACAAATGTTTAACACCTTCATGTTGGTCCAATGCGGGAATAAAACCCACACCCTCTGCAAAGTAGCCCACCACACTACCAAGAAGGCTGCGAGGGAGTAGAGAGTAGAAGTCACGTTTCCTGTATATGCTCTCATGCAAATATAATCTTACTTGAACTCCGCCGCGACTTCGTTGATTTTGTGTGTTTTTTTTTCACATTCAAACTTTTATGTCTCTAAAGAACTTTTTAATAAAAAAAAAAAACAACCGGCTTCAAAAAGATGCACTAAAAAGGTAAAAATAATTACTTATTTCTAAAAAATGTTTCTGAACTGAATTACAGTTTGAAGTTGGTTTCTATTTACCTAACAGTTAATAACACGCTTCACTTGCATGTATCCAACTTCAAAGTGTAATTCAGATCAGATTTTTTAGAAATAAGTAATTATTCTTACCTTTAGAGTTCATCCTTTTGAAGCCGGTTGTTTTTTTTTTTAAATTTTTTTTACTTTTGAGTGACAAAGTGCTTTTTTCAAGGAAAAGTTATTTAGATGACATTTTTCAAAGTTATTTGGAATTGTCCAAAAACTAAACTACTGAATCGATTTGGATAAAATTCCTATGGGACCAACTCGCAAGTATATCCTGTCGAATAAAAAAATCACGTAAATCGGTTCATAAACAAAAAAGTTATGGCTAAACATCCATAAAAAAAAAAAAAATATATACAGTCGAATTGAGAACCTCCTCCTTTATTTGAAGTCGGTTAGAAAGAAAAAGAATTATCTGATTTTGGCATAAAAGAATTCTTCCATATCGCCTCTACGTTTCGAAAGGAAATCTGGAATACCATTAAGTATACAAAACTAAAAATAATTTTATTAATGAACTATCTTAAGAAATTAATGTGAAATAAATTCTTATAAATATTTACAAAAGTCTAATGTAGTAGTTATTAATTAAATAAATTACAGTTTTGAAGTCGGTTTAATTTTCTTTGTAATAGGCTTGTGTTGCCATCGACAACCAGTTTGCTTTGCCACCTCGCTTGAGAACAGGGTAAGTGGAAAACTCAAGTGTGCTATAAATAACTAACCATTCAAACATTGACATTTAGAGAGAAAAAGCCGTCAAATGTAGAAATTTTGTAAAACAAAAAAAAAGCTGCCGCTTACTCTCTTATCTTAGACCACAAGAAAAACCCATATATTTTGCGAGTCGTTACCTCCCAACACCATCTATACAGTTTCATCTCCAATGTAGTTCTTATTGGAAACATAATAAGAGTTATATTCGGTAATAATATTGCCAATTTGTCGTTATCTACAGGCGAAGGTCGTCAACCAAGGTTGTTTTAAAAATGATTATATTATTGCTTCTCTTAAATATCTGTGCGCGCAAACTTTACATTAGAAGACGTTATGATTATAAATATAGAAGCGGTCACGTAAATGAATATGCGATATTCTCTTCGAATGTGAGGAAGTTGAGATCTTTTTTTCAATGCAATGTACAGGTGGCCATTTTTTTAAAGGTCAAAGCAAAAGTCGACGTCTTTTTTGCGGAAATGTTAATTCATTGATGTTCTTGAAATGTGTGTGTGTGCATTAGCTGTACATGTGATTGGTGTATGCATACTATTTTTGCATAATATTTTATTATCTCAGTCTTGTTGTCTTGCAAACAATAGTCTAGATTTCATGAACATATTTTTAGTTCTACATAAAAATAAAGCACCTGGAAGACCGAGCTCTTCTCCCCTTTTTTTTAAAGTTCCAAACCCAAAGGGTAATTAGCGGAACCCTATAACTAAGACTTCGCTGTCCGTCTGTAATTCTGATGCCGCTATAATAACACATACTAAAAAACAGAATAAAATAAATATTTAAGGGGGCTTCCATACGACAAACGTGATTTTTTGCTCGTTTTTTTTTGCGACGCTCCTATAAAAGAAGATATTTGTAAGTAGTTCTAGCAGAAATAAGGATTATCATTTATATTTATTATATCAAAAAAAAATGAGTAAAATCTTAATTATTATTACTTACCATAAAATATTACAGTACAACGATTGTACTTACAACAATGAGAAGGATAAGTTTGATGTTATGAACTTATCTTCTCAAACCGGGGCTCAAGTTTTGAAACAGCTCTCATATCTTTTACTAAATTGATTTGTGGGTTTTGTGACTTGTATTTTGTACTTGATTACTGCAGAAATGCCAGTTTCACACAAGTACGATGTAGCAAATGGTAAAAGAATCTTCAAGGCTGTAATACTGAGAGCTGGATATTCTTAAGATTCTTGTATACATTATTTAATCTAGAATTAAAGTAGTTTGTCTTTGTCGAATGGTAGCTTTGGGCTCATGTCACAAAATAGTTCTAACAGTTCTTTCTCGGCTTTTGTAAGGGCAGATAGAATAGAAGAGGTGGGATCGATTGCTTTGAATCTATAATCAAGATTCTCTGGAAAATATTTATCAAAATGGGTGCTTAAATGTCGATAAGTGTTGGATAAATTGCACTACACTCATGACGATCCTTGTAGGCGACCAGTGCGTACCGTCTCCCGACGCCCCTATAGTTAGGGAACCCCTGCCCTATACTACTTACCGACAGAGGCTAAAGCCGGCGCCAGATCTTTGTGTAAATATTTGGGAACCTGTTTGAAAACATTGGGCATTTGCACAAATACGCACTTGTAAGCCCAGCCGATGTCTTAGATTGTTTTAATAAGAAAATACTTAATATTGCTCAAAAAAGTAGTTTTATGGGTTTTGTTAAAAAAATCTTAAGCATGTTTTATCTCCAAAATGAATTAATTTTCCAAATTAAAGTTCCCTTCCCTTATACTTATTTAATTTTACTTTGTTTAGAAATCATAATATACTTAGTATAATAGATGAGTAAACTTATAAATGTTTTTTAGATTATACAAACTATTTTTAATATTTTATGTAATATCCAATAATACAATCCAATAATTTACAATCGTACCTACTTATTTTGTGAAATCCATTTATTCATAGATTTCAATGTTTTTGTTTCAGTAATGTGTGAGAGGGAGATGTGATCAAAATGAACAAGGACGGTTGAGACGGCGGTGCGCCGGCGCCCAGCGGCTACCACGCAACATGTCTTTCTTCAACAACCTCAAAAAGGTAATGATGCACCGTGATCTAGGGGATCCCTAATAATCTGGAAAAATACCCACTTTAGGTAATCAGGGTTCGGGAAAATGATGGTCAATTTATTGATGTCGGCTCCGTGTCTAATGACCCGACTGCTGAATCGAGGGGCGTGGGTTCGATTCCCGCACAAGACTAACATTTTTGTGTTTGTCTTAAGTCTGGGTGTTTTCTATTTATGTATTTACAGAAAAAAAAGTATATGTATGTATTTGTATCCGTTGTCTGGTATCCATAGTACAAGATTTGCTTAGTTTGGGACCAGATGGCGCTGTGTGTTATGACCAAAAATATAAATATTATTATCATTACTAGCCCACTGCAGCCCAGTGCTGAACATAGTCATCTCCCAAGGTGTGCCACTTTACACGGTTCTGCGCCGTACTAATCCAAAATTAATAATAAATTCAATATTTACAAGAGTTCAACGTCATCTCATTACAGTATATACTAGCTTTGTATAGCTAGCTAGCTATAGTTGTAGCTATATTGCGTTCACGTGGAATTCGTTTGTAGTAATTCCTATTAAAACTTTTGAATTTTTGGGATAAAAATAGCCTATGTCCTTCTACGTCACTTAAACAATATTCATACCAAAAATCAGCTCAATTATTTGCGATATTAAGACTTTAAAGTTCATGACGTTTTGGAATTTATATTTCACAAACAAAGGTTTCGTGTTTAGCTACGGAACCTGGAAAATGGTTTCAAAATGTTTGAGATTTGAGGTAATCCCATGAACCCTTAACAAGTTACTGCTTAGTAGAAAATATGTATCTAGTTTACGTTTGATTTATAAATCACTTATTTTGAATAATTATATTCATCGATTGATTACTTAACAACTCTAGGAGGGAAAATGGTGATAGTAGGTGATGAATGTTGATTGATGAGAGGGAGTGAGATAAGTTTAGAATTATTTGCGTTATTTAGTCGATAATTGGTCAATCAATAAGTTGTTACCACCAGTTTCATTAAAGAAGGAGTGTGATTTTTATGTGATTCTATGATTCAATGAATTTAAAATTTAGAAGTTTTTAAAGTGTACCTACTAAAAAATTATGAATAAATAGTTTGTGTAAAATAAAATAGTTATTTACATCAATTTGAAATAAAAAAATTGTGCATTTTTGTTGTGATTCTATTATTTTACCAAGCAAAATTTTGTTTTGGTGATTAGAAAATATGAAATCTGGACGAATAAATTGTTTATGTGTAAATAAAATATTAGAGTAATGGTACACAAAACTCAGTATAGAAACAGTGTTAATAAGATGGGCTATTTCTTCGGTGTATTCACAAAGCAAGTGAGTTACTTTTAGTTTATATACAGTCAGTTGTTTATAAGGAAAAAGTGTGTACAATTTTTCGTGATACTATTTGTTTAAGGGTCTAAATAATAATATTTGTATCAATGATTAAAAAATTTAGACCTTATAAATTGTATTCGAACTTGATTAATAAATTGTTGATAAATACACAGTGTTCAGTATAGAAATAGTTTTAGAAACATCGCCAATTCATTGGGTAAACTCACAAAATAAGTAAGTTAATTATGCATATACAAAACTAGTTTGTAGTAGGGCATGTAATATCGGAAGGTTTTCAATTCCGATATTGATTTCCGATATTAGATTTTAATATCGGAATTCCGATACTAATATCGGAACTGAACATATTTTTTTATAAAGTTGTATTAGATACAAAATGTTTTAAATTAATTTATTTTTGTAATCAACATAAAAATAAAACAACTTCTGTGATGATAAAACTTAAAAAAAAACATAAAACTGAAATTAATTTTGGTAAATATATTTAATGTTTATTTATGAAGAAAATCTAAATTAAAAATACCTTCTGAAATAACTTAACTAAAATACTTAATTAAAAATTGAAAAAAAAAATAACAAGAGAATAAAACTACTAATCCTGTACTATTTATTAATGTTTTAGAAAACCACCTCTTTTCTTTATAATGTGTGCATAGAAACTCCTCCACTCCGCTACTCTTCTGCTACTAATTAAATAAAAAATTGGCGTCCACAGGCAAGGCCTTCCTATTTTTTCAGATTTTCTCAAATTCTTGTTCAAAAGTCATATTACACCTTGTAGTGGTTGGGTAGTTACTTTAATCGGAAAGTTATAAAACTACCTTAACATAGTCTTTGTATCTGTGACAGCTCCAGTGCATACAGGGTTTGCATTATATTTGAGGTTTAGGACATGCATACGCATTACATACTTTTTTACTCGTTGGTTTGAAAAATTGAAGCCTTTTGAAGTCAATAGAAACTTGAAGAATTATAAAGGTAGGAACGGTCCTACTGCTATTAAGATAATGTGTTTTGCTTCTCAAGTTTACTGAACACGAATTTCAATATTGTGTCTGCTACAAAATATATATAATGTAGTAGGTCGTATTCGCGACACCAGTCAAAAAATCTAGAGACTCGGGGACAATAACTGACAAAGTTCGGAAGTCGTTCAAGGTAAGGCGACGTTGTAAGAAGTGTAGATTTGCCTTTCAATACTCTTGTCCTCGCCCTTCGTTAGCAGTAGCGCCGACTCTATGGTGCCTGACGGTGCTCGCGCCTCCAAATGTTAAGTGTTTGCGGCGCTGAGCCCTATATTTTATAGTTATACTATGATTTCCGGGACTCTGGCCCCCCTAAGATTTTTTTAAGCAACGTGCCTGTTCATGGAAAGTGTACTGGGTGTTGTATGACAGTTTGTAGGACTTTGGTGGAAGAAAGTACGAAAGCTGTAATAGCATTCTGTAACTATTTAGCAGCTCAATAAGAAGGCAGCGAGACAACATCAAATCGCCCACACAACGGAGCGCCGGCTGGCACCGTTTACGTATTATTTTAATATTTACACCGAATATTTGACTAATTCCGATATTAAGATATTTGACTACTCAGTATCGGAATTGTAATATCGGACTTAATGTTCCGAGATTCCGGGATTACGATATTCCGAGATTCGGATATTCATGCCCTAGTTTGTAGTCAGTTTTTTACATTAGTTTGATAAAAAAAAGGATTTAAATTTAAAATGTAAAAAAATAACTTGAATAACTAATTAAGTATGTGTAAAATTAAATATTAGAGCATTATGCTCATGTAGGAATAGTGTAGAAATAAGTGCACATTTTTTTTGTGGGTACTTATTTATGCCTTAACAAATCCAATATTTTTTTAAGTTTTGTAATCAGTTGTTTACATTAATTTTATATAAACATGATAGTTACATCAATCTATATATATAAAGGAGTAAACTGACTGACTGATTGTTAACACACAGCTTTTTAAAATAAGTTTACGCAGACGAAGTCGCGAGAATAAACTAGTTTGTTATAAATGCAACAATTTTTTTTTTTTTTTAGGTGCTGCACCTAGGCAGCGGCCATGACGCGAAAAAGAAAAAAGTGTTCAACAACATCCGGGACAACAGTGACCCAAATGATAACTGGGACATGATAGGAGAGCTCGGAGATGGCGCATTTGGGAAGGTAAGTTTAAGAAAATGTTTCTAAGAATAATCAGGAAGAAATGATGTCATTGATATAATAGTAGATCGTATATAAAAATAGTAGATCTTGGATGACTCTTGCAAAAGTGATTCTTGGGAATATAATTGTGCATTAGTGTGTATAACAATAGTGGCAATTATGATATGAGGGAAAACTGACATAATAGTAGATTTCGTAGATTACTCTTATGAAAAAGTTAGTTTTGGGGATAATGTATTTGGATGCATATTGCATATTATAGTAGATCTCGATGGTTTTTTTATGGCGAAGTGAGTTTTGGGAATATGTGTGTGCAAGCATATATAATCATGAAAAGAGCATTATGACATCAAGATAAATGGAAAGGCGCGTATTGGTAATATGTGTATAAAACAATGAGAAGGCCAATACGACAAGAGAAATTTACCGTTATGGTTCTCGGTGATGGACTGTGATTTGACATAATCCTTTAGGTATTGGCAACTCCGAAGTAAGCCGACTTCATTTAAAGAGGATTTTGTTTATTAACAGGTTTATAAAGCGCAACACAAGACAACTGGTCAACTCGCCGCAGCGAAGATGTGCGTCCTCGACAATGAAGACGACCTCGCCGACTTCACTGTTGAAATCGACATATTGAGCGAGTGTCGACACGAAAATGTCGTTGAACTTCACGAGGCCTACTTCATAGATAATAAGTTATGGGTGAGTGAAGTCGAATTTGATATAGCTTTTATCTGGGCTGAAATATATAGCTTAGGTTAATGATAGGAAACTATTTGTTTTTCACGATATATTTTCACAGAATAATTGAGTTCTTCCTCATTTACTTTGAGTCTACTAAAACTAGAATGCATGTGGAACAAAGTGATCATTAAACTGATTCGTATTTGCATACTTGTTTGCGTAAATTGAATGATGTAAAAATAAAATGTGTGTCAATTCAATATTCGTCTCTACATTACGAAATCGTAATGACTCGCGTTCATTGAAAAAGTCGATCGAAAAACCTGATATGTAATTAAGTTATACAGATTTGCATAGTTTAGTGTTGAGGTAATTGAGTGGACTGACGGCTTGGGCACATTGCGGCCGTTGTAAATTTATTACTACTTCATTAGTAAGACGATGTATGCACACGCGAACATAATGTGGGCAACTACGGCAAATAATGTGGGGTGGTGGGGAGGGAGGGATTAGTGGCCGTTCTTTTTTTTTATACCACTAAGGTGGCAGACAAGATAAATTGGAATTTACCTCTGGCAGTTGCTTTCTTACTTAACCTCGAGGCAGTATTCTCAGAAACATTCAGATCCTCATAATTACGAGCCGTGGTCCAAGCTTCGTACGCAGTTTGCTTGAGAATTTAAGCTTCCTTGCAAGACCGATGAAACCACGGTCGTTTTTTGACACCGGTAGCTACTCGTGGGTTAGGAATAGAACATTCTATACCATCCAGGATTGTCTCAGTGTCTGCGTCAGACGTCAGGATCTTCTGAGCTAAAGCAGAGCTGCCTTCTCGGGTATTTTTTACGCAATCAATGTGGACTTCTCCAATATCGGGGGTATTCACGCCAACCTTAACGCAGTTTAACCATCACCTAGAAACTACGCGGTACACCATTATTCTTGTGACGCAGATATCCTGCCCGGCCGATACGTCATACCTTAGTCGTAACTTAAGTTAAGGATAGGATTAAGGCTAAGTCTGATTAAAGTAAAATAAATATACGAGAGAAGGTCCAAAAGTCCGCGGAAAACAAGGGCCGGGAAAACGCGCCAAACGCTCCTAAGTACTACAAAGATCCGTTCCTAACATTTTAGTAGTAAATATGTTTTTATTTTATCCATACAGATGTTATTAGAATACTGCGATGGCGGCGCCCTCGACTCGGTGATGTCGGAACTCGAGAAAGGTCTGAGCGAAAAACAAATAGCTTACGTCTGTCGCGAGATGTGCCGAGGACTGGAGTTCCTACATTCGCGGCGCGTTATCCACCGAGACTTGAAAGCTGGCAACGTACTAGCGACTATGTTAGGAGGGGTCAAGCTTGGTAAGTTGTTCCAATAAAGTGTAAACATGCTCCCCCAGTTGGGGTTTGCTTGAGTTTATGAGTTAAAATACAAAAATGGAAGTTCTATAGTATTATCATGTAGGTCTGTCCGTCTACAACTCACCTTGTATATCATCTTATCCACTGCCAGATGTCAGGACATAGGGTTGTTTCCACGGTACTCCTCTTAACCATTGGCAATGATGGGTAAATACAGATTTCTTCTATTACTCCCAGTGGCACGAAATGACCCGCGATTAATAATATTTCATGTTTGTAATTACAAAATTATAATAGAGGAACTTCTAGTTCTCTCCGAAAACAACAAACGGCTGGGTAAGCTTTTTCCAAGCCTTTGCCCCTTGTAATTCTTAACAGGAACTTATACCTTAAGTAACTTTAGGGCCTGCAAGCGCATGCCAATGTTGTGTGTACAGTACAGTCGACTAAATTCTAAAGACATTAGAAGAAAGGAGGCGGCCATGACTGCGGCTGGTCATCCGCATGAAGTAGTATTGTTCTATACAAAATCTTGTTTTAAGGCGCACGCACCATACAGCGCACAGATTTTGTTATAATTTTTTTATTATTTCCTTCTATGATTTTGATTGTTTTTCTTGACAGCGGACTTTGGTGTGTCAGCTAAGAACAAGTCAACACTGCAGAAGCATGACACCTTCATCGGTACACCATATTGGATGGCACCAGAAGTGGTGCTCTGTGAAACGTTCCGGGACCATCCTTATGATTTCAAGGTAAAATCTTCAAAAAAAGACTTCTTTCTTTCTTCTTTATTAAAACGAGTATTTAAAGTGGGCCCAAGTTGGATCATACCAAATTAGGGTTTATTATGGAGTTTTTTTATTTCTGTATGAGATTAGATATCCTGAAATCATTCTTATCCAGTATATATATATAAAGCTTGCCTTTAAAAAATATTGTAGGTTCAAATCCTGCCTACCCTTTTGTTCCATTACTTTGTACCTACCAAGGAATTTTTTTTTTTCAAATTTAATTTGTATTATAATTATTTACAGGTGGATATCTGGTCACTAGGCATCACACTTATAGAGTTTGCTCAAATGGAGCCCCCAAATCATGAGATGACCCCAATGAGAGTGCTGCTCAAGATACAGAAGAGCGAGCCCCCTACACTTGAGCAGCCATCCAGGTGGAGCAAGTCATTTAATGACTTTATAGCAAAGGCCCTTGTAAAGGTAAAGTACAGTAAGTGGGAACTGAGTCTATTCCCATTTTATTATTGTTGGGTTTTTTTTCGACAAGATTTTCTTGGCATAGACAGCCATCACATCGCAAAGGTATTGAAATATAATATTTACCAGTACTATTTTGACAGTGCATCCACTGCTCCACCTTCCAAGCATGTGCAATTGTGTATCCACACTAGTGGCTGGACAGAACAACATAATAATGAAGGAGACAGCCTCTTTTAGCTAACCACATTACACCTGCGTGTGACAGGTGATGAGCCCACTGCTGCAAAACTGCATCTTATACAGTGCATCAGGACTAAGGTGTGTGTTTTTGTCCCAAATTCAAACTTAAACTTTTTATGTTAAAGTAGAATTATAAACAGCATTTTCGAATCGTCAGTTTAATTATTAATTTTATTAACTTTAACCCCGGTTCAGAATGACTTATTACTGAGAAGACCAAAGTAAGATGTAAGATGTTTATTGTAAATATATATATATTTTGGACGTTACACACAGCGTCGTCTTGTCGCAAACTAAGTAAATCCATAGAAAAAGGGGACAATAACATAAAAGATATTTTGTTTATAACATAAACACAAATAATGAATTGTCTTGTGCGGGAATCAAACCCACTCTCTCGATTCAGCAGTCACTTAGTACCCACTGAGCCACGGAGCCGACAAATATCCCATTTGCCTGTTCTATACGAACAATAAGAGTTAAATCAGATTTGGTCTTTGGTGTTTCTACATTATTTTTTTTCCAATTTTTTTTTTATTAACCTTTAATTTACAGGACCCTGAAAAAAGGCCGACAGCTATTGAACTATTGAAGCATGATTTCGTCAGTAGTAACTTGGACTCTAAGCCTTTAAGGGATCTTCTACTGGAGTACCGGGCGGAAGTCGTAGAGGAAGAGTTGGTTGACGACGATTCAGAGGTAAGAGAGATGGTACTCTGTTTGATTGGAGTGTTGTAGTTTTAATAAATTGTGTGGGCAATGTGCTCTTTACAGCTTTAGTTTTTTAAGTGATAACACGTTAATGCCTCATTCTTGTGAAATTGTCATATCCTTATTCAGAATTGATTTATTAAGATTGCAGAGTAGCTTTTTACGTAGTAATTTTTTTCGTCAGCACTTGTAACTTTTTATATAGTATTTTATTATGAGTTCCGTTAACTTTATACTAATTTTTTTTTTTTATGAGTTCTTACTTTTTACTTAGTATTTTTTTGTGAGCACTTCTTAATTTTTAGTTGGATTTTTTTTTTTAAGTATACTAACTTTTTATATAGTAATTTTTTTTTGAGCCCATCATATTCTAAGTTTTAACTATTTTTTTTTGTTTATAATTTACAATAACGTTATAATTTTATTGTCTAATGTATAAACTGAGACCAGTGTTCTTTATTCCTATGATTATTTCGTAGCATTGTTTTGACTTTACAAAATCTGTAATTTTAAGTCCATTACTTACAACACATCCTGTACACACACTTCATACAAAATTTGTATGTTATTAGTGACTATTAAAAATACAAAAAGAAGTGATTTGTGTATATGTGCTAATGCGTGCGTGTTGTATACGAACAGTAACAGGGATGTTATAGAGGGGAGGTGAGGTCGACAACACTAGAGAGCGGTGGACAGTGGTCATACTGTATGGAACTATAACTTATTATACAGTGTTACAGTTAAGTTTTGATTTAATAATAGCACTGCACGTAGTATGGCCGCACTCTACTACTCTAGGGTTGTTCACACCGCCCCTCAGTGATAAACCACTCCCCAATTTAACACATAAATTTGCGTGCATACACACTGTGCTGCTTGTGTCAATTAGATGATCCGTTGCGTTGTAAGCAATAACAAACAGACTTTTACATTTATATATTAGTTACGTATGATGAGAATAAGAATTATATAAACTGAGCCAAATATTTATATTTATGATATTAACAACATATATTTGATACTAACAAGATGTTTGCTTTTTTGCACGCTTACTAACCCCTGGATAATATTATCTTACCTTTCTGCCACGAATTACTATTTAATTGATAAACTTAACTAACTTATTTGTAGTCAAAGTTAAGGAAAGGCAAGGTAAAGCCTAGCAAGGAGCAGTATCAAAGAATTGGTTAGTATATAAGCGTTGATATTATATTCATTATTTTATTTTTTTAGGAAAAACACTTCAATTTCCATTAAAAACTGGTTGTAATTCTATAAAAAAAATCATTTCCTTTTAATCCGTACCATTCCCATCAAACCTCAATTGATTAATCCTAATCTAGTATATATATATATATATTATAAACTTAAGATTAGTATGTAGTTAATACGTATTACAAATTTTATTGTATTTCATACTAACATTTTTTGTGCTATGCGTTAATGTTACTTTTTGTCTGCGATTTACATTGCTTGCGAATCGGACCGTCAGCCGCGAGAACATCGGCCTGCGTCGAAGGTATGCGTCCGCTCTTAGCGGGTCAAACTACGCGTATACATATGTATTTTGACATAGTTCTACTAAAGGTCGCGCTCATCGCAGTGCGGTCTTAAGTTGATAATATTTGTATTTTTCTAACACGTATTTATTTTTGAATACCCCAACTTAGAATATTATTTTAATCACTCAAAAATGCATATATTTTTGGGTGGGATAACGGGTGATAACATCTATTTCAAAAATATCTACTACTAGATTTTGTCCGCGGAAATGTCGTCGCGGAATTTGGCCGCAGCCGAGGGATCCCCTGTTATTTTCGTTTCTTGCAATATGCCTCGGCTAAAAATCAAGGGAATAAGATTCTCTGTTGTGAAGTTATGGAAAAAATAACAAAGACATTAACAATTTATATATAAATATAGAAAGACTAGTTTTGTGTTGCTCCTGCACAGGACCGGTCTTGGTCTTGCACACAAATACTCAGTCTTAATCTTTGCAAAACCGAGAAAGACTGTACACAGTCCTGGGATCTATTCCAAGCTCATGCGGCTGCATTGTTTCAATATTCAATCAGTTTAAGACTACAAGATTAAGACTTTTTTGGGCATTACAACTTAACATGGTCTTAAAAAAGTTTGTCTTAATATTGTTGTCTCTTTCAGGAGCATCGCAGCTCTCAGATGCATATGGAGATGGAAGATGACTCGACGTCGGTGAGGTCAGGCGAGACTCCCGACATCAAGAGTGAGTTTTTTTACTAAAATATTTTGGTTATTTTTCGTTATAGCGACAATTGCCTGTCGCTCATTTTTTAACCGACTTCAAACAAAAAGAGGTTATCAATTCGATCCGTATGTATGTAGGTAATATTGTCAGAATTGCACAGTATTTTTTATTTTTGTTAGTCTATGCCAGCTTCTAAACATGTGTGCCAAATTTCATAAATTTATGTAAGTATGTATGTTTGTCCGCACATATATCAAAAACTATAAATCGGATTGCAAAAAACTTTTTTGGTTGGACTGGATATATTCCAACTTAGGCAACAGTGCAAGTTTCATTAAAATCGGTTTAGTAATATTTGCGAAAGAGAGTTATGTGTGACTAGGAAAACATGCCTTTGGCTAACCAGCTTAATTCTAAAACATGTCATTTTTTGCTAAAGAGAGCAGTACGGTCAATTTATAAATTAGGACCTCGAATATCTCTTAGGGAACTATTTAGGGAAATTGATATTTTAACTGTTCCTTGCCAATATATCTTCGCTTGTATAATGTATGTACGCCAAAATTGTCACTTATTTGCTAAAAATAGTGACCTCCACAGTGGTAATACAAGGAATAAGGATAAATTGGTAGTTTCAAAATGTCGTCTTCAGAAGGTACATAGCTCTTTCGCAATACAAAGTATATTTTTCTACAATAAAATTCCAGAACATGTGGTTAATTTACCCTCAAATAAATTTAAAATATATGTCAAAGATAGTTTAATGAAAAAAAGCTATTACAAAGTTGATGAATACATAAATGATAAAAATGCTTGGAAAAATTAGAACTTAATTGATTTGTATTGGGGCATTGGAAATATTTTTTTAAATTAAAACATTGTTTATTATGTTATTACCTAAGTCAAAGTCAAAGTCAAAATGGTTTATTAAAATAAGGATTTTACAATCACTTTTGAATCGTCAAAGTGTAAGGCTATATTGTATTTTTATATGATGTATAAAAGATTAACTAGTGAGTTTATTTGCTCCTCGGTAGTAAAGCATTACGAACCTTCCAATCTTCTCCTCTTATATTTTGTTCCTTTACTACACACATTGTAACTAGTACAATCGAAGTTTTATTGAAGTTGCTTGAGTGTGTCATGCTCTCTCAAAGTGTCTCTGCGGTGGTGGCGTGTGTGTTGGGTCGTTACGTTCCCTAAAACATGGTTGAGCGAAGCGATGGCTGATTCATATGTCATACTCGTGAACGGGTATCGCCTGTGGAGGCTGGTCTGCTCTTGCAAACTTCTTTGTATTCTTAGTATTTAGTCTTACTTTTTTGTTTTGTTTATTAATACTGTAAGACATTGATTATTTCTTAGTGATGAATACATAAACTGTCTTTTGTTTATATTAGATACTTTTTTATGTTGTGCTTGTGCTTTATATTTCATGTTTTTTATGTTTGTAATGGAAAGTGGGAGGGTTCAAAAAATAATATTTTATAACTTTGACGATTCAAAAGTGATTGTAAAATCCTTATTTGAATAAACCATTTTGACTTTGACTTTGACTTTAGTGTCCTTTTATGATAGGGAGGGCATTTTCCAATATTTTAATTGGACGCTGTAAGAGAAAGGGAGAAAAGAAATGCCCTTGCTGAGTTTCTTGCCGGTTCTTCTCAGTACAAGGTCTCCCGCCCTGTAGACTTACGAACCGATGGCGTAGTGACATTCATAAGTGCTCAATTATTGTAGCCTAAACTGAATAAATTATATTGAATTTGAATTTGAATATGAATGTTGTTCAATGTTTGCATGCAGTTAGGCTTTAGCTAAACAATTTTTTTTTATTTAAAAAGGAGTCACGTAATCGTTAGATTTCATCACTTCATATATCATAGTAGATACTATAATTTCATCTAAAACTACATGTAAAAGACAAAAAATAATTGAGTAAAGGTACTCGAACAAAAAAAATATGTAATAGTTTATATTTCAACTGAAATTAAAAAAAAAATAAGAAATAAAAAGTAGGACAAAAAAAATAACTGACTTCAAAACTGTAATCTATTAAATTAATAAATATGATGGGAAAAATTAAAGTTATATTTTTTTAAAAATCTAAATTAATTATGCCTACTATTTTTTTTGAGGTCGGTGCCAGCGCTAATATTTGGAAAAAAGCTGTCACTTGGTAGTCGTAGTATGCGGTACTAGTACAAACACGGTACTCATATTGAGAAATAAATGCAGATTTTGTGCAATCGGTGTCAAACGTTGATAACTTTGTATAAGTTACTTGCCTAATGCAATTGTAAGCTTAAATATGTATATTTATTTAAACAGTGTCGGAGCCAGAGCCGGCGGCAGGGGTCACTCCGGTGCCAGCTTCGACCCCCCGTGCGCCTCCGTCACCTCCCGCGGGAGCAACTGCGCCCCCCTCTGCGACCCCCGCGGCCCCCAAGAGACCCCACGACGACGATCACCCGCCCGCTGACAGGAAAGCGCCTGTGAGTATTCCTTTTTTTGCTTTCGTTGTGAACTCTTTTAATATAGGTATTGGTTTTGCAGACGCCCTTATTACTTGTAATACATAGGTATTGTACATAGATAACACTGACTCGACAAGCACAAATGTTGATCATATTATTAGTGTTTATCCTACGCGACTCGTTTTAGCAGACAGTTTTGATGATAAGAATCGAAAAGAGTACATCGTCGGCAGCAACATTTGTATGGAGCACTTTTGTCTGTGACCCTTCTCCAGAACCCCAGGGGGGTTAAATTTTTTTTTTCGAAAGGGGTGTGTTTCAACAACACGCCATTTTGATGATGCTAATGGGTAGAGTGCATTGTCGCCATATATATATAAATATATATAGATACTCGTCAAAAAAATAGTCCGTGTTAGGGACACACCTCCCTTTGATTAAAAATTTGAACCCCCCCCCAGCAGTCCGAAGAGGGGTCACAGAAAAAAGTGCTTCATACAAACGTTGCTGGTGACAATGCGCTGTACCGATTTGCATCATTAAAATGCAGGACAAAAATTTATGGGAGTTTGGGAGTATTTATGTATTTACAAAAAATAGAAATCTATATGTGTTTGTATCCATTGTCTGGTATGCATAACACTGCTTACTTTGGGGCCAGACAGCGCTGTATAATGTCCAAAAATATTTATTTATAATATTACAGAACATTGGAATATTTACAAACGTATGTACATATTTGATTTCAAAAATGGGAATTTATTAATTAACATATTTGTGTACAGGCACCAAAGAAAGAGAAAGGGCCAGCGCCATTACCCCCGTCGCCGACACGTGCCCCCTCTCCCCCGCGACCGCCACCAACCCGCAAGCCTCAAGCACCACCACCCCCCACTAGCACCCCCTCCGCAGCCGCCGCCGGCAAACACATTGTGGATCAGGTTAGTGCTTCTCTATCATTATCAAATTAATACCATTTCAACTGGAGGCATTTCAGCCTAAAATTTAGTGTCAAAAACGATTATAAAATAAAAGAGTGTGCGTAACTTTGACGTCCATACAGTGAAATAAGGAGTTTTAAGGCAAATATCTTAGTAGTTATTTAAATAATTTCAAAAAAACATCTTTTAGCGTTTTTTCCCCTTTAACGTCACAAAACTTGGGACGCGCCGTGTATGTTGGGTGCGTTCGTTTTTATGACCAACTTAAGGAAATTAATTTGTCATGCCAAAATTTTAAGATCAAATCACTGATAGCTTTCCCATCCCACAAAAGCAGACTAAGCATGTTGCGAAATTAAGTGAATAGCGTTCGTCAACCTGATATCGATTTTAAAAATTTTACTTTGCAAAATTAGCGTTAATTAATGCGTGCAGTATATCTCCGTCTTTGATAACAGAAGCCATTATAGGTACCATTGGGTACTAGTTGAGATCGGGGCAATTTCTGTGGGTTGTCGTGATCCCAACACGTTATTAATTTATTTATCATCATTTAGAACGACCGCAATGGTTACGTCTCATAATTCTAATTCAATTAAGCATGATAATACCAATAACAATAAATCCAATTTAATTAAAATAAAATGTCATTCAAATAGCTGTACGAATAAGATTTTAACTAAATTCTTTACATGTTTTACTCCAATATCTGAGAAATGGAATCCTACAATTGCCGTTTTTTCTTTTTATGTAACCTTTTCAAAAAAAATTGTTTGACAGGTATGTCAAGAGGCAGAGAAAGTTGTAGAGGAAAAAGAGAAATCAATAGAAAGTATAACAGAAGAAAAAGAATTCAAACCAAAGCAAGAACGCAGACTTTCAACCCCTGAACCAAAACACGATCCTTCTAAAATTAATGCAGAAGTACTCAAAGAACCATCTAGAATAAATACAGAATCGCCTAAAGAACACTCTAGAAATAAAACAGATATAATAAAGGAACATACAGCAGTAAATGCTGAAATAATTAAAGAGCTTTCTAAAAATACAGAAATAATTACAGATTATTATAAAATAAGTACAGATACTACTAAAGAGCATCCTAAACTTAATTCAGAAATAAATAGAGTAGGAACTAAGCAAGAATTGTCTAGATCAAATTCGGAAGAGAAATCTAATGTAGAAATAGCAAAGCCAGTTGAATTTAATACAATAGATAAAAAAGAATATTCTAGAACTAATTCGATAGAAGAAAAGGACAGGAATGGTATAGAAATATCTAAAGTTAGTGCAGAAATCAATAGAATAGAGAAGAGGTATTCTCGATCGAGTTCCGTTGAGGAAAGAGAGAAAATTGAAAGAAATAAAAAAGAGAGAGAAGAAAAGCGATTGCACGATGAAGAGAAAAGGCCGCAGTTGAATTCAGTAGAAATTAGGCCAGTTACCGTAAGTGCATACCAGTTGTTGCTTTTTACGCCACAGGAACTGTTTGTCGGAATGGAGATAGCTTATAACCTGAATTCCATATTTTATCTCTGAAAGTTCCATAATTTTTAGTTTACATGATTTAAGGACTAATTACTTGATTTAAAAAAAAAAAAATCTATGTTATTATTAACTTTGTATATTTCAGCCCTCCCATCCAAAAGAACTAGATCCTAGTCCGAAAGATATCAGCAAGCCTCCAGCTCCGTTACCACCAGCGCAAGTGGTGGTGAACTCGGCACCGGTGGTTGTCTCCGTGACGGTGGAGCCAACTGTCGAACCCAACTCCTTGTCTGCTATCTCCGCTGGCCATGTGACCGTGACTACCACGCATCCCCCAGTGCTGAACCAAGCCGCACCGGTCAGTGAATACATCCACATTTTCCATAGTAACTTACCACATTAAATATCCATAACTATAAACATTTAACTCTCTACACATAATGCGTTATAATCATATTTCCCATAGTCTTAAAAAACCATATACATTCGGAAAATGCCAGTGAATTTATTTGATACCCAGAGTTTTTATTAATTAGTTGTATACTAGTTGATAAGTCGCTGGAAATTCATTTACACTTTTTGTGTCTATTGTAAATAGTGTTACATAATAATAATGTATTTTAGTATAGTAATGTTTATAGTTATAGATGTTTAGTGTAAATTAGTTTGTATGAAATAAACGTACAACAGATTCCTTAAAAGGGGTATAAAGGTTTTTCCTCTAGTAGAGTGAGTATATCAAGTTAAAAGAAAACACATAAGGTCTTTTATTAGCAAAAACACAATGCAGTAATTTTTTTTGCCAATTTTTGATTTATTTTTGTAACGTTACGTATAATTTCTTAATTTAAAACCTAGAGCTGTTAATAGCAAATTCTTAATACTAATAATAATATTAACATTCAATGCTTTTCGGCCATAATACGTTTATATTCTGCGTTGTATGCAGAGTTTGTAAGACTTTATGGCTTCTCTTAAGGCTATTTACTTACGGCTTAGGTCATCTACGTCTACGTTACCGTAAGATCTATATCATAATAATAAATTATGTATGTTATAGCTAAAATATTTATTATTTTCTTCAGCTCCCTCCGAATGCCGTGACTATATCCACGACTCCCCCTATCGCTGACGAAGTGGTGATTGTCGGTGCAGGGTCTTCTTCTGACGACGATTGCTTCGCGCCATCATCTCTGGACTCGCTCGACTGCAGTAACTCTTATAGTGGTGAGGTTATATTTACCAAGTACGAGTTACCAAGTTATCATTATATATTTATTATTAAAAATTACAAATCACTTTATACAATTAATATATGCTTAAGCATTTTAAAACCGCATCAAGGTTGTCGTCGGTGGGCAAGGTATCCAAAAAGCTGGTGACGCTACCTTGATTATTTTTTTTTCTGACCGACTATGCAGTTGGCTGTTGCAGCCATAACTGCTTCACCGGGCTCTTTGGGGCGAGACTCTGAAGGAGCCTCAGCCCATATAGCGCCCAACGCACAAGGGTTTCCCGCGGGGGGAACCTCTGCTTGGATTATCGCTCTCGGGGGCGTCCCTTCGCCGCTCTGAGAAAGCGGTTTTGGAGGGTCTGAAGTTTTGGAGATTGCGTTTGGATAACGCATAGAGCGCTAGCATAAGCTAGTATGGGGCGGATGCAAGTTGTGTAAAGATTCAGCTTATTTCTAAGCGACATTTTACTGTACTTGCCTATCATGGGATAAAGACGACCGAGGACAAAAGATGATCGCGGAAGCACAAACGTCTATCCAGGGTCACATCGAGATATTTGGTCTTGTTTTGCTAAGGAATGACTTGACCGAAGAGTGAGAGGAGAGATGGCCGCGGAGGGTGGCCTACGGTAAAGAGAATGGCAGAGCTTTTGTCGGGATTCACTTCGATTCTCCATTTCCGAAACCATTCGCGTAGGGCGGTGATAGCGGGTTGTAGTTTCTTAGTGATTCGACTCACTTGCATATCGGTGGTTGATGAATAGCTAGGCTAATATCGCCTGCACAGGTAAGCGCCAGCTTTCTGGTCCCCTGAAATCTCAATGTGGCGTTTGGAACTCTCCTTAAAAATGTTCTTTGCTTTACTTTTCCTTCCCAAACGGAATGAACATCCATCACCAAATTAAAGTGTTATATATATTTTTATATTTAAAATATTAACATAAAAAGTTGAAATTGGTTGGTGAAAAGGTGTCTCTCACGTAATGATGATATTACCTCATTTTATTTTTTAGAAAAAACAAGGTGTCGTCGATTAGACAGCAGTGAGGTGCTCATACTAAGTCCAGAGGCGACGGATTCGGGAGTTTTCGACAACAGCAATATGCTCAATTTGGTAAATACTCATTATAATTATACCCCCTGTCCAATCCTTATTTAGGCACATCACATAGGTACGCCAAGAACTGGCCATGGTGGTTATAATATTTTATTTCTGATGTTTTATTTAAGCATTTATTTATTACTTAAAAGCTTATATTCGCTACTTACAGGACATATATAAGCCCTCCTTAGTCTATATATCGGAAGCAGTTTTTAAATTGATGGGCTCACCACCTGTCACGCAGGATTAAAGTGCTTTGTGGAAAGTTACTTCCACCACAATGTGATCCGTGTATGCATCACACATCCGTGTATTACTGAGTTACCTTCGTCTGAATGTCAAAACCGTTTTAATTTCCTTTTACATCTGTTACCCCTTAAACACAAACTTCTATATATTTTCTTTATGTACAGGACACGTCTCATGTGTCTGTGGTGACGGTTGGTGCGGAAGAGATCAGGGTTCGAGACTCCGCCGCGACGCACATTGCTCTCGGATCTAATTCTTCTACACGACTCAGTCCGGATAGTTTTGACAGGTAATTAAAGATTTTTATGTCTTTTACAAGAAATCAGATTATTGTATGCACAAACACAAAAATACTCCGTTATAATATTTTTAGGCATAGCTAAATTAGTAATCGGTAACTATAAAAGGTAAAAGAGTGATTGTAGTGCTGTATGTTTATGTCTCGGTTAGACGTGTCTTTTGTCGTTACTGCTTGATAATAAATCTATCGAATAACAGCAACACAAAACTATTTAAACTTACAGTACGGTACTATTAAAAATCTACAAAAAGTTTTATACTTAAAAACTTCCATAGTTAGTACTACTAGTTTAGTAATACTAGTAGTAGTAGTTAGTAATACTATGCTACTCGTAGTTAGTACTCTTTTTTTTATTTTTAAATACCACTAAGGTGGCAAACAAGTCTGCGTTCCGTCTGATGGTAAGCGGTTATCGCAGCCTTTGGACGCTTACAACAATTGGGGCATCAATTGCGCTTTGCTGGCCCTACAAAAATCTAATAACTCTTTTCTTGAAGAACCCCATACTGTTGTCCTAAGAGAAAACCTTGGCAGGGAGCTCATTCCACCACCTAAGCGTTCGCGGTAGAAAGTTTCTCTAAAACCGCACTACGTGACCAGTAGCTGGACATTCAAAATTTCTATTTTATTTCGTCATGAAGGTAATGACTTACCAAATGTCTTGTTTCTTACCTTTATTCATCCATTAAGATCTTAAAAATATAAGATAATAAAATGGTTACGCTGTTCACAGATCAGCATGGGTAATCTAATGATTATAGATATAAAAGCCTTTCGTCAAGCTTCAAGAATTGAAACAAAAGAACATAGCATAATGGCAACACTATTGTTTATAGATCACAGTCAGACAGCGGGTCTGTCGCTTCGGGCGGGTCAACTCGTCGCGCCCCCGACGCCGACTCGCTCGCTACCACCGCCTCGCACGAGTCCGTGCATGGATCACATTTGACCAGTTCTGTTCAACTAAATGGCGGAACCAGGTACGTTGCGACAAGACTAATACATTTATAACATTTTTTTATGGGATATATTTGGCAAATGATTGACCTAGCATGGTTTGCAATTTTGTTTTAGACTTATATAGAGTTTACTATACTGTACATCAAATTGTGTTTAGGTAACATCAATTGTAATTTACCTTTTTTATTGAAGTTCAATTATTCAAATTGTATATCTATTACAAATTGTTGGATAAAACCAGTTAAATGTAGCTTGAATTTAAAAATAATACCACTTCATTACGTAGTAGAGTCTGAAATTTTATTTTAAACTTGCATATTTTTCGACTGAAGTAAGAAAAACACATTACGTAGACCACACCTCGGGCTAAATTATTAATATATCCATTATTTAATGTTTACGATTCGACTATGTATGCTCTAAAAATAAGATATATGTATGTTGTGTACTTATATATAATTTTGGTTATAGAATCAGCACAGACCCTGGATTGGAAAATGAGGAACACGTTGTATTGAGGCGGAAACCGCAGGACGGAACAAATAGAATACAGAGGTAATATTTTGATGTAAATTATTTTAATGTAGTGGTTTCCAACCCCTGAATGGACAGTAAATACATACATATTAAACACACAGACTCGAGACAAATACAAATATTGTTCCTGTGCGGAGATCGAACCCACGCTCCTCATTTTAGCAAGCTGACTTCCAACTGAGCCATCAATGCACCAAGCATATAAAGAAAAGAAAATCAAAATATTGGTTTCAATTTAATATGTTTCTCATCTTAGGTCCAAGGAGGACATCCACATGGCTAATCTAAAGAAGAAGACGCGGAAACGTACGAGAAAGTTCGAGATCGATGGTGTTATGGTCACTACCACCACTTCGAAGGTGAGTCGTCATGCTTACTACACTATATTCTATTATAATAAATATTAGCAACGGTTTGTTGAGCTTGATTGCACTTTGTACAGAATATGGCAGCACTTCCGGCACACATTTAACTGAGAACAGTGAATGCGCTGCCAAAATAAGATCGGTCAATTCTTTACATTTATTCAATATAATTAGTTCTGCCTCTGTGATATCTTAGCTCTTTATGCCAAGGATGCCATCAAATCACGGCCATTATTTTGTTATAAAAAGTAGTTTTATTTGCTTATAAACAACAATTTATAACAAATATTGATATATTAACAACTCATGTTAAGTGCGTTTAGTTGTTAGTATTTTTTATATTAGACTAGTCATGGTTTTATTTTTCAATACTATATTTTAATGTAACATCAAGTTTCTTGCTGGCTTTTCTTCTAAAACAAATTTACATCTCGTACTTTCGAATTGGTATTTATGTATAATATGGTGTAGGTGATATGGGGCGACGAAGAGAGCGGTCGAACGTGGGACGATCATGCTTTGCGCAAACAAGAGCTACGGGAGATCAAGATGCTTCAGAAACAGGAGCAGAAGCAGTTCCAAGACCTCAACGCCAAAGAACAGCAGCTCAGGGAGCAGCAAGATAAGAGGTGAGTACTTTTTCTATATCCGAAGTTAAGTTTAATCCTAGCTTTTGTCATATGACAACAGGCTTTATGGAGGGCTTCATAACTGACAGGTCAGTTCAACAAAGTCTCTGCCAATACGCACTGGGCCAACTGCTTAGCCTTTTTTGTCCAGACAAAGGCCTGGGAGTTTATTAAGAATAGTCTCGAGTTAGCTAGACTCTGTAATTTAAGAGAAAAATTGAAGTTCTTTCAGATCTCGAGAGATAAGACTTATTTCCATAAATTTTTTCTCGAATTTTAGAGTGGCGTACTCGAGACTGTTCCCAACAAGCTCCATATGCCCTTGTAGTTGGAACAAATAAGGCAACCATCCAGTTAGAAAATGGTAATTTATGTACATATAAAATTATTTTTAGGTGTCGGCCGCTGCATTCTCTTCTGTGATAAATAAATATTATGTGTATATAAATATAATATAATATAATATAATATAATGTATACATAAATAAATACATTACACATAGCGCCGTCTGGCCCCAATGTAAGCTTGTGTTATGGATACCAGGCAATAGATAGAAATACATATCATGCATAAATGTTAGTCCAGTGCGGGCCACTCTACTACTATCATCATTTTTTAGCTTTTTAAAAGCGTAGTTTATATTAAGGGACTAACATAAGTGAAAGTGGCGCCCTCACTACATTTTTTTAATTTCCATAAAATACAAACTCATTTTCAAAAAAGTGCTCAAATTAAAAGTTTTATGTACAAGTAAGCAATTTTTAGAAAGTTTTATTTGCTAGATATCATTGACGTGCAGGCTGGAAAGTTAATTTATGCTAAACCACTTTTAGCATAAGTGAACTTTCTAGCCTATCCATGTATATATAGCGACTAAAACTTTCTAAAAATAGCTTACTTGTACTTTAAACTTTTAATTTGAGCACTTTTTCAAAATTCCTTATGTTAGCCCCGTAAGACAATATTTAGTATTTCGATCCCTTGCAAATATAAAATTCAATTAATGCAATTATTTTCGCATCTAACTAGGTTTGAAGCGGAGCTAGCGTCTTTGAGTCGAGCGCACGAAACTGACTTGGAAACGCTAGCGAGAGCTCAGAGAGCGGCAGCGGAGAGAGCGGAGCAGCAGTTGGAAGCTGAGCTGCGGCACGCGACAAAGCGACTGCGAGCGGAGCAGGAGCGAGACTTGAGGCACTTCCGGGACACGCTCAAGCAAGAGCTCAGGTTGCTCAAACAGGTAAAAACAAGCTGCTCAAGTAACTTTAAGCTACAAATACATTTTAATAGGGTACCAGTGCCAAATGACACTTCTCAAAATGGGAAAAAAATCAACACTTGTAGTCAGTATTTTAGGTTGAATATTTAATCCTAATGAAAAAAAAAGGAAATATTTTTTATGGCTAATGGCTGCTACTATCATTAACTGGATCGGTTAAATTTGCTTTAATAGAATAAAAATAGATAAGGATTATACTTTCAATTATATATTCCTGGACATTTTCACTTTTCTGTTTTTTATGTGGGTTTTTCCTAATTGTTTTTCTTTCGTTCTTTGTTATGACAATAAGCCTCAAAGATTACACATATTTTCAAATGCAATTTCTTTTTATAGAATGTTTTGGACAATTACCTGTTTTATTACAGGAAGTAGAACTAGTTTCGAAGGATCGTCGCAAGGACGCGTACAGACAGCGCAGGATGCGGCTAGACGCAGAGCATGCGGAGCGGGAGAGAGCATTTGTCGCTTCGCTGGCTGAAGCGAGCGATGCCGTCCTAAGAAGGATACACGAGAACCACCGAGAGAGACAGGCGTTAGCTGATAGACAGTATCTTCAGCAAAGACAACAGGTAGGCTATATTTGTGTTTTTTAAAAACATGTAGGTAGACTTGTAAATGTGAGATAAAAGCTGGTTACACTTATAAATACGTACTTATATTTTGTAAATGTGTGGTTAACACGCAGGAAGACTTCCAAATACGCATATTTAGCTTTCTAAACACAAATATGTGGTATAAGTGTAAATTGACGGATGTTGTTGAGCCAGTAGCCACTCTACTGTCGAGAGTTTCACGCCACTATGAGGCCTCTGACTTCACTTAAAGACTGCTGTCATATGACAGCCAAGCACGGAAAAGGATAGAAAATTGTACATGGCTTGACCACGTCCATACATCGTTTCCGATACATTACAGTTTAACGAATATTGAATAATGTATTGTAAAACTTTTAGATAATGCGCACCCGGGAAGCTGCGTTCTGCGAGTTGGAAGAGAAGCAGATCCACGAGCGGCATCAGCTCGCTAAGAGACAGCTGAAGGAGGAGTTCCTGCTGCGGCGGCACCAGATGTTGGTGAGACACGACAAAGAGCTGGAGCAAATCAAGAGGTGAGTAAATCGCTTTCAATTTTACTCGAAAGCAATAGATGTGGGTCACTAATATAAACATTTATATCGGGAAACTTAGACTGCAAATTGCTGTAGGTACTCTGTATTTTTGTAAGTAAAATAAAGTAAATATTGCATACTTAATATTGATTCCAGAAAGAACACCCGTAAAGAGGAGGAGTTAGCCAAAGTCCAAGCATTGGAGAAGAGGTCGTTGCCGAAGAGAATACGCGCGGAACAGAAAGCGAGGGAGATGATGTTCCGGGAATCGCTACGGATCAGTGCCACACCTAACGCCGTTCATGAAGATGAAAGGGAGAGACTCAAGAAGGTATGATTCAAATATAACGTTAAATATTTAAGATTACAAGTATTTTAACATGTACGTGTATAGGCTGCTAACAGCTGACTGCAAAAGGTTATTCGGTCCCTTTAATTTTTGCGTTCTCGTCAAAGGTGGGGTGACAAAAATTAGAAAGAAATATTTACCCATGTATTGAGTTGAAAAATTAAAATAATATAAATGAAGGTGACTTCCGAACTATGCAATCTTTTCATTTAATGTTAAGTTTTACTTGCAAGGTCTTTTCCATAGAGTTAATATTATGACTGTTTTGTTACAGTTCCAAGAAAACGAGAAAAGAAGGTATAGAGCGGAACAACAGCGGCTAGCTACAAAACACGCAAAGGCGAGAGAAGAGCTGAAGGCGGCGGGAGAGGTAAGAGCATATACCATCGAAAATAAATATTAGTACCTGGAAGACCGAGCTTTTTTTTAACAACGCCATCTGTTTTCAAGTAGCTTTAGTAAAAATAATAGTATTACTACTCGCCAATAGATGTCAGGAAGTAGTATTTTACAGTTTATCGTTGCCTGAAAACGGATAAAACGACGTTTTCTAAAAATGAAACCTAGCTAGATAGATTTATCACCCCCGAAACCCCCAGCTTATTAAATTTCATGAAAATCGTTGGAGCCGTTTCCGAGATTCAGATTATATATAATTTAATATAATTACTCGTTTAAATAAGACTTTTAGTATTGTTTTAAATTGTAATGATTTATTTTTATTTATATCGGGTCTACGGTTTGTATGTACCTACCACTAAGAAATGTCTTAGAGTGTATCACATTTTCGGTATGTTTTAAGTCTCTCTTACCATGCTCACTTGACATATCCGTCGTCTGTTCAAACGCCACAGGCGAAATGGCCGAGGTTGGGTATATGGGTGTACTATAAAATAACTTAAAGGTATCTAGACCGGCAAGTCAAAACTAATAATAATAAAAGAACAACAGATCAAATACTGCACCTATGGATCGTCTTTTCGACTCATGCGACAACTAGCGGGTTCAATATTTTTTTAATTTTTTTCGCAGGCACTCCTCCGTGAACTGGAGCAGTATCAGAATGAGAAGCGTAAGGCGCTGATGAACCACGAAAGCAACAAACTGAAGACCGTCGAGGAACGGTACTCTCAGGAGCTTAAGGAGTGGAGAGCTACGCTCGGTGATAGAAAAATGGTGAGTTATTAATTTCGTTAAAATTGTGGGATTAGTGGGAGTTGGTGGGAGGAAGGTTAGATAGTGAATGATAAAGTTTGTAGGAAAGGTGGTGATTAGTGGGACTTGGTGGAAGAAAGTTGTAGTTGGAAAGTAAGACTAAAATTTAAAACAGATAGATGGCTTAGAAGGATATAGTCAGATTACAAAGGTGTGCTTAGTTTTCGGTGATTGCAATAAAAAATATTATGAATTTATGGAAACAAATGAATGTAGATTTTGTAGTATAATTCAAATAAAGTTCGGAGTACTAATTTTCTGAGTATAGGAGGTCTATAAAGGAGGTTTGTGTCCAGCAGTGGATGTCTAGCGGTTATAATTAATAGAAAGATTGTATTTATTTATTTACTTTTTTCCCAATATCTCCTGCTAAAGTTTATATGTAAAGTAGGTATGTAAAAGTGAATTAAAGCATGTGTATATTTTTTAATGATTTTAAAAGCATGGATGTTACTACAGTAACCACCGTAACCAAATGATACCATTAACAAGAAAACGTGCATGTGTATGCATGTTTAAAATCCCCTGCTTCATAATTAACTAATTGGTGAAGGGCCAAATTTAAATATGGGTTTCTTTCAGGAGTTAAATTTTGAAATTTTTATGTATTAAATAAATTTTAGTGTTTGTGTCGTCCCTCTAAACGAAAAAACACTAAAATAACAATTTGTTCTCCAATCACACAGAACCTCATTAAGGCCTTCAAGAAACATCTGGATGACCATGAGAAAAAGTTTGGGAAACCTATTCCAGATCGGAGTGTTTACCTTGATGCTCCATGGCCTAAGAATGTCCTTCAACATGTTTTAACAGCATACCATCAACGTAACTCATTCATGGGCTCTCTATCTCGTTCTCGCACCAGCTTAAATCTTATTGCCAACTCAACCTTGGACCGGCGTAGAAGTATCAGCCCATCGACCAACTTTGGAGTATCAAAATCTGCGACTTCAAGTAATACCAACACTGCTAAAAGAGGTAAATTATCCAAAGGACAAAAATATGGTTCGACTTCTAACCTTAAATTGGTATCGGAGAAAATATCCGGTTTTTCAGTCTTTAGTGGTTACGATGATGTGAGAAGGGAACCAATTATGGCATATGGAAAGGAAGTTAATGTTAAAAGAATTGATGAAGAGCCAAGAAAGAGTATTGAAAGATCTAGACCAGTTAATAAAGTAACAAGTGCTGATCGAAGTAAAAGTCCAGCCAGAACAGTGGATAAAAAATTAAATAGACAACATATGTCCGAAAGACCTTTCAATAATATGAATTTGATAAAAGCTGAGATGAAACGGAGCATGTCTCAGCAGAATTTAAAGCAAGATATAGCTATGGAAGCGGTTATGATAGATTTACCATCATTGGTTGATGTTGGAAAGTATGATACGATGAAAAGTAATAGTACTTTTGGTACCAGCACCGATGATCAGGATGATGATTTAGATCTTGATTCTACTATAGGTTATTTCAGCCGATGGGGGCTAGTCCGGGGATCTAACAGTTATTCAAATAGTCCTGATGTTCCAATTAGTCAGCTATCGACCTTAAATTTGAGGGCTTCACTTGTTTCGGATAAGAGTGATGCGACTCCTGATTCTGCTGTTTGATTTTTATTTATATTGGTGCTTCCCAGATAATCTGCCACAATAAATTTTCAATGAAATTTTATTTCAAACGAGGTTTAATTTAATTGGATTCAAGTTGCAACTGCATTAATGTTCTATAAAGTAATTATATATTTAGACGGCAAATAATGCATTGTTTTTTGACTTCCATTTAAGTTTCGAAAAGAAAAATATTTATAGTACGCCAAAAAAGGTAAAGATTTGTACAATAAAATAATTATTTTGCCCTTTCCTTTTGATTGTTTTTCCGAAGGATATTAAAAAAAAGGGCAGATTTTAAAAATACGTCTTTACTGCTAATTTGGCTATCTGCTACTGTTTATTCAACACCGTAGTTTGCTTATCATGCCACTACGAAATTTCTCAATATTTTGGTTGTGTGACACAAAGTTATTATAACACGTATAGAAATAGATTCTCAAATTTCGCCGGACGTACTATAGTTGTGTGTGTATTTGTGATTTTATGTAATTCGAGATTATCTGGGACGCACCAAATATGTTATACCTGCATGCTTTTGTCATGAATTGAATTACATAGCAATCATGTTTTTGAATGTAAATACATTTTTCTGCATGTAAAGCAATGTCTTGCCAATTATTTAATATTATAAATCTAATCAAAAAATAGTTCATGTCTCTTGTCATTTATATTATATACTAAATAGTTTAAGGATGTCTTTTGATTTATTAATTTTTGGTTTTCTTAAAAAGTTTCCACTTGAAGAAAGAATGAAAATTAATAAATAATCACTTATAATACTAGATTTGTTAACTTCACAGTACTTTTGACCTTCAGTGTGTAAAAATTAAAGCATAGAAGCGTAAAGATGCAGAATGATTTAAATATCGGTCAAAGTATCAATATATAATATGAATGTAAAATAAATATTGATATTTTTATTTCTCATAGCATCTTATTGCCCACACATACGCCTCTTATAATATGTCTAATAAATTATGTAGGGTACCTTATTTTTGTAAACGTATTTGTAATGCCTTTTAAATTATGGAAAGAATATTTTTTAAGGGGCTAACCAGTGCCGCTATTAGTTAATAATAACTTCCTCTTCGTAGCATATTTCAAAAATGTACTACATAGAATAAATAAACACTGGTCATTATGTGTTTTTAAAACTTTTTGTATTGTGGTTTTATTTTGTGGAGTACATATTTAAAATACAATTACTACAAAAAGGAAGTTAAAAATATCTAAAAGAGGTGCTGGGTAATAAGCTGCCCCTTAATACTGCGCAGAATACGTGCCATAATTTTTGGTTATTTATGTTATGAATAAAAAATGTTGGTGCATGACATCCATAAGATGTAAAACATTTAATATATTGTTTATTTAAGCTGGTGGTACCTTACCTTTAGTGTATTGTGACCCTTAGATAACTCAAGCGATTCCTACAATTATTTTTGACGTCGACCTAACAATATATCAGGTTTTATCTTTTAGTTGTTAATAATTAGTCCTATTAATAGTATTATCATTTTTGTAAACAAAAACACGCTGTGTGTCGCAGTCAAGTGTTTTCGACATTTAATTTTAGTGGTAAGAAGTGATGATTTAAGATAGTTTTTAACAACTAATAAATTATTTTAAATTTATTTTCTTTTGATTACATCACAGAACACTGCTAGTTTACCGTGTTTAAATAAAGTTAAATAGTGCAATGGCAACCTTTTAAGGTAAATGTGATGTAAACCTACATCTGAATATGGTTACCATTTCTCTGTAGTAAATGTTTTAAGAAGTCGATTACTCCTTGTGACAAAAATCTAAACACATATGGAACCCTTTTGACAAAAATAAAAAACGTTCAGTGTCTTTAAAAATTTCAGCGTTTTTGGTAAAACAGCTTCTAAAGCTTTCTGAATTAAGATGCTTTAATTGTTCCTTTTCTCGTTATTTTCATCAGAAGAAAACTAGTTTTTTTTCTGCTGAATTGCTACTAAAAGTGAACAATATTTAAACACGGTAAACTAAAAGGGTTCTGTGATGTAATAACAAAAAATATACATTTAAAATTATTTATTAATAATTGTTAAAAACTATCTGAAATCATAAATTTTTACCACTAAAATTCAATGTCGAAGACACAGCCTTAAGCGAATATAATTTATTACAAAATATATTTAAACTAATTTAAAAATAGTTTAATAACTGTTTAAATTAAAATATGCTATTAGAAAAAAATAATTTGTATTGTATTTTTTTTAGTATAAAATTAGGATAACAAATAGATAGGTAGAAAATAAAAAGTTAAATTAACGTACGTATCGGGCATTTTGAGCGTAGGTAGAGAATAAAAAGTATAATTAACATAGCAGTTAAGGGGGTAAGGTTTTAAAGGCGAAAAACGGCATATTTTCATGATTTGTTTTTGGAGATATGAATATTGTTCATTTATTGATTTCATGTACACGTTATAGTACCACATCTGATGTATCTTTGATAAAATTTTGAATTAAAAATATCAATAAGTATGTCCGTAACAGCGAATCTTCCGAGGCGCCTCTTAAAATAGTTGTTGTGCGATGAACTTTATAACTCGTTACCGGATCATCCGAAACAAAAAATCTCAATGTGTTTAAAGGGTAATTTGTTTCCTCAGAAAGAGGATTTTTTGACAATTTTTTGGATGTTTTGCAGCATTTTATAGTGAAAAATGCTAGAAAATTTAAGTGAATTTGTTATTATAAAATGGAAAAAAAATGTAAAAAAAAAAAATCTGACAACCTGTTGATTTATGTGTAGAAATAGTGTACAAAATTTCAAGAGGATCGGTCAAGTAGATTTTAAATTATGATGTTCACGGACTTCAAAAATGTTGTTTGTGTGAAAATCGATTTAAAGTTTTTTATATTCCTTAATCAAGGATGAGGATTGGTCACTTGAAACGCTGTATCTTCATTAGCACTCCAGGGGTTTGAAACGATACTTTCGGAATTGTACATTCAGAAAAAAAATTAAAAAAAATTGCAAATAAAACATTTTTAAAACCTTACCCCCCTTAATATGAGCTGCTAAATTACTCAACACCTGTTGACGCTATTTGTTGGTAAAAATCACAGATAATTCTATATTGCGTAATTTGACACAAAAAGAAACTATGGGTCTATCGTCTAACAGAGTCGGTTCCTGAGAAAGCTACAAGGCGCGGGAGGGGTGTGTGTGACGTAAACTGTCACTCCTCCATTATACCTATATTGAAATTTTAATTCAATTATCCATCTCTTAATTAGATGGATTTCTTAATATTCAAAAGTCAAAATACTTACACCGCGCCTTCTTAAATATTGTCAAATGCCATGTTGTTGAAACGAAACTAAATAACTGTTAAAAAAAACTTGTTAACCAGTGATATAATATATACGTCTACCATTAATAGGTTTACCCGGGTACGTATGCAGTATCGGGGAAACGTCCCGTTTTGTCGCTGGTTTTTCCTTAACATTATTTACATAATCTGTGTACTTTAATAAAGTGGTTTGCTAATCTATATCACTTGTGAAGCAAAAGGAATAATATGAAAATAATTTAAATCTCTTTTTTTATAAAATTTTTTGTTTAATTTATCACGTAATAACTAAATAACGCATTCAAAGTATTATTACAATGAAATTTAAACATTGTTGTTAATTTTTAATTTATTAATGTCTTAAATTAATTTATTAGTTATATAATAATATTAATAGTTAAAATAATTGTAAGAATGTAATATTCGATGTGCCTTCGTGTTGTTTCAAAGTTAGTTTAGTATTATGTTGAAAGTTGATATTTTAAATGTCTAAAATGTATGTAGTGTATGGATGTTAACAGATTAAAATAAAATAAGTGTTATTGATGTAAAAAAATAAATAAACATATTATTTTCAATTATTTATTTTAGCGATTAGTCTACCCTCTAATAATTAAGTACCACTTATTAGAATATAGACAAGTTTGTCAATTCATGAAAAATATATTTATGATTTAAGGAAACATTCATAGCAAGCGGTTTTTTAACGCGCGTTTTTTTTTTCTTTCGAGTTTGTAAGAATAGTGTAAGCGTATGCATGCAGTATGCTTTTAATATTGTTTTTTCAGAGAGTATCCCACATGGCATATTATTATGCGCAAAGGACTAAAGTTTCTGAAACTTCCTATTAAAATAAAAGATTTAAAAAACTCGAGGGCTCAGCATGAGTTAAGTAATTTTATATTTCGTATAGTTAACGTGGAGAGACGAAAAGCAAGGATTTAATATGAACATTATGTCTACATATGGAATGTTTATTGTTTTCATCACACTTACTCGTAAACATTGACATTGACATTACGTGCAAGAAAAGTGGGTACTGACACCTTAATTACACCCACGGGCTTCTTTTTTGTAAATTTTACTTTTCTCTAAGCAAAGCGCGCGTTAAAAAAATTGACGGGCAATAATGACGCGTTGTTATTTTTATTTGTTTATTCGCAAATGTGATGAAAAACATTGTGTGTAACACGGGCGGTACGGAAATTATAAACTCCAGTCATTAAAGGTTTTGGCCTTCGGCTTCTAAATAGCCTCTCGTTAGTAATTTTCTCCTTACCACCCTTACTTAATACACAATGTACTATTACAGCTTTATAACACTTTAGGTATCTTCAATTACAAAAGCAAGGTCGTGCTAAGCCCTCGGATTAATAGATACTGTATTCCTTAAAAAATTTTTTTCCTTATGTTTGTAACCCAAAACAAAAAAATATAGATTTTTATAAAAGTGTGGTGTGTTCTAAATGCCAACCAAGTCCAAATCCAAAACGAAATTTTTTTATTTAACACGAGAAGCCTGGATATTAACTGCGGAGTTTGCATGGTACGTGACATTATCATTTTTTGCACTAATTTCGGTGGATATGTAAATATTTGCTTTCAAAATTTTCTGCATGATCTTTTACTAATTCTAACATTTTATTTAACTACCATGTTATTTTCTTGATATCATACAATTTTGAACATTATATTAATATCAATATTCATTGATTACTTATGGATTGAATTTTCATTTTATCCCTAGGCGTTAGAGGATGAATTTGCAACGCAGTTAGAAGAGCAAGAAAGGCAAGCGGCAAACGCACGCTTACCACCCCCTCCATCTAGCGCTATGCCTCCGCACAGCTCTACGCTACACTCATCCAGGACTAGTTTAGCTTCAAGCCACTATGACTAACAAAAAAAATCTGAAAAGGATTAAATTAAACTGCAATAATTTGGGACAAAAAAGGGCTCTGGAGGTCAAAATATAGTAGGCTTACAAAAGCTGCGTGTCGTATGCGCACCCCAAACGCAGTAACTACTTTTTGCAGCTGCGAAGCAATAGTTACTTTACGCTTAGGTGTTAAGTACATTTTTGCACACAAGCGGTAGGTATGGAAGACTTTATTAGGAGTGATTTATCTGGTTACATAATCTCATCTGTGACGAAACTCTGAATCCATTATAAAATCAGTTTCTTCCTTTTTAACCTTTTTAAATTAAACTAGTATAAAAACTCGAGTTTAAGACCCTTGGTAAAATATGCCTAGACTATTGCCGGTTACTTTAGTTATAGTACTCCAATCATGGGTTTACATAACTATCTTACGCTCAGTTTACTGTTGCTTTTTCTATGGTAACCGCTGTAGTGTAGTATACGGGTAACCATGGAAATAATAAACTCTACTATTCGTAAGGCTGTAAACTCATGGTAGGGGCACAGGTCGTAGTATGCGACAGAATGCCATGATTGATGAGTTTCTGATAGATAAATATTGTGTGTTCATAAAATTAACTTTTATTATAATAGTCAAAGATTTATTAATGTGACACATCATAGTGTTTTATATTAATTAAGACTATTTTCATTTCTATTTTTTAGCAAAAAACATTGTTTAAGATCAATTACCGGCTTCTACCACGAGTTAACTTTACAGCCTTCCGTCGTTTAGGTTAGAGTTGGTTATTATGGCAACCTAAACTGCAATATGCCATAGAAATAGTAACAGTAAACTCTCTACGTACTATTAAAACGTAATAGTTAAGTAAACTCGTGGTAGTAGGGGTACTGTTTATCTTAGTTTTTGGATAAATACTTAGCAACTAACTCAGTTAGATGTTTTAAACCTGTAAATGTATACAATTTATTTTGTATTGATCACAATATAAACTAAACTGCGTGTCAAAATGTTTGTCAAATTTAACCAGTAAACGACTACTTATGCTGTAAACATTGCTACTTCTTAAAACAGATATAGGTGTAATTTTTTGGATCGTTTGGATTTTTTTATAAGCTAGATAGGTCCTAAATGTTTGAATCTCTTACGAATATGAAATCAGGAATTGAATACTTATGTACGATAATTAAGGTGCTTATGCAACGAGTGAAATTTTTAAATGAAATTGGTGTTTCTATAATATAATAGTTATTGTGGTTGTGCTGAGTGGTTTTGATTTCGGCGTCATTTTGTGGAGTTTTGTATTTAAGAATTTTTACCATTGTTTTTTACTGGTATTTAGTACTAGGATACGTCGGCATATCATATGATTCCCCTGAAGAGTTGTACTATGTTTTTTGTATTCTTAGACATAATGTTAGAGTTATTGACTGTTTAATTCTAAAGTAAAATATAGCTTATGTGTTTTTAAGTCCATTAATTTATTAAAACATACTTCTTAAGTCAATGAAGATAGATTTCAGATAATTTTTATACCACTTAGGTTGCAGACAAATACGGCCCGCGTAATGTCAAACGTGCACGTAAGCTATGTAAGTTTGTAACACTAGAGGCATAACACGCTTGTTGCCGACCCTTTAAAAATATAATCACTCCCTTGAAGTACTCTAGTAATTACAAGAGTTTGCCTTAAAAATATAAATTTCGACAATTTGCGCCCAAATTGGAACCATAGATAAGAGAAAGATTTATGCACGTATAGTGATTATTGAGACTGGTCAATTAAAGACACCAATGTTTGTAGTGTAGCTTGAAATGCGACTGTCATAGTATTTATAACAAAAAGAAATCGGCCTAACATGTTCCTGAAACGCTGATAAAATTTAATAAATATATATATTTGCTAAAAAAAAAATCCTTTTGGCAGTAACAAAAATTTACATACTAGAAGAATATTTTTTTTTAGAACAAATATATTCGTATTTAATTTTTTTAAGCTCTTTATGCTTAAAATGTGTATTCCATAGACGTTAAAAAGGCTTGACGAATTAAGCAAGATTTTTTTATACTTATTTTGTGCGCCTTTTATATTGTCGAGCACGGTTTTTGTCGAGTTTAGTAATAGATAAAATTAATTGTAGCGTACGAAAAGATATGTATATTTTGTACAGTTAAGGGTTTTATTCAACTAATGTGAATGTATAGTCAGCTGTATTAAAGTGGACTGACAGTGTAGATATAAGAAATCAATATTTTTTCACTGTACAGTATTTTGTGTATTTTTTATAGTCTAAGATATGTGCCTAATTAATTTATGAAGTTTTGGCTTCGGTTTTTGCGGCGTTTTTATTCCAGCTTTTTAAATACGGGAGTTTTTTTTTTGCGTATTGTTGCGTGACCGTTTTAATTTGAAATAGAAACACATTGAAATATCGAGGTATTTGATGATTTGCTAGAAAAAAAGTATTCATGCCTATATACTTTCACACCTTGATAGAATACATAGATTATTAAAAACCACAATGTGTTCAACATTGATATAGTAGATAAGTACGTCAAGAGTATAAATTACTTGCGTTAAAAAAACGCCAGCATTTAAAACGCTCGTGCTAAAACGCCCTTATGGCGTGGTTGTCAAAATGTCGATCAGTGCTCAAATCTATTCTGTCTATCTGCCATAAACTTTCAATTCTATACCGAAAACCAAAGATCGATGCAAGATGAGTCGGCAGTAATTACGTAATAGTATTTGAGATCGCTGTCTTCGCATAACTGTTGGTGTAAAATAGGTTCTCCAGAGTTACCAGTTAAAAAAAACCCTGTGCATCGTAACTACAAATGACTGCAGTGTAACTAATCAGCGACCAAAATGCCCTTAAAGTCCTGATAATAAGCCGTAGTAATTTAATTATTAAACATCACAAATGACGTCCAATACATAGTTACTGAGCATAGGCGCAATGTACCTACGTTAAAACAGATGTGCGATGGCAGCCGATCGCTTCTACTATTATATAATCAACGGGCCGATTTCCCCCGGTTTTATTTGGTTCAGTCTAGTGTAGGAATTTTAAATATGTTCAGTCAGCGTCTTCACACACGAATTTTGAAAGAACAATGGCCAATCTGGACTAGGAAAAACTTATGATATAAATAAAAAAAAATATCCGTTTTCTGGTTTTCATAATACAAGCTTTGCTTACTTTAGGACCAGATGGCGCTGAGTGTAATCCACTAAAATTATGTATTTATTTGCAATTTATTGGCTCTTTTATAAATACTTCTTTTAATAGGTAGTATAGTAGTTAGTACAAGCAATTATTAAGAAATGTTTATCCAATAAAATATTAACAATAACATTACCTCAAATCTTATGTTATCTTTTACTCACTACTTTTCCCAACGTTTTTTAAATAGTTATATTTTATTCTTATAGGCGAACAAAATGGATATGTGTCACTGTAAGACTTTAATGAAGTCCAATCATGTATGGAAATTGGCCATTGTTCTTTAGTTGGCTGTAGGTATTTCTTAAAATTACATTTCGATTGAACCCGCTTTTGTAAATCGCTAGTCTTTTATTGGATTAATTGGATTATACATACGTATTTGGTATAATATTAGATACGCTGTAAAAACTTGTTTTTACTTCTACTTTTCGTAGATTAGGCCGAGAGATAGTGACGAAAAAATCTCAATAATTTATATGCAAACCGCTATAACTGTAACAAATTACTTTAATTTTTTTGCCTTTATGTCCCGGTCTAAATGTTTTGATTTAACAATTTCAAGTACATTTTTTAGTTAAATTTTTCTATATAAGTGTGAACTAATGAGAAGTCTATTTAAAATTCCTTTTAGTTTTCAAAGACTGAAAACGCCAGATTTGGGCGACGATATTCTTTTATCGAGAAATTGTTTGTTAATACGATATAGTGAATTGAGATCAGAAGAAACAGCATTGTTATTTTAATTCTAAAAAATTTTAAACTTGTAAGTAAAGTGGGAACTCTAGACGAAATTTCTACTTAAAGGTGTATCCGAACATAATTTCTTCATACAAACTGTGTTATACCTAATACCTTTAAGTGTAGACATTTCACTACACAATTTTATTATCATAAAGCACTGTTTTCCACTGTGACAAAACGCATTGCCTGTGAACCAATTGGAGTAAAAATAGGTATATTTTCAATCCTGCAGAGGACCCTATTGTCAAACGTTAGAGTTTAACGGTCATAACACAGCCTAGAAATTTCATTTCACTCATACAGTAGGTAATCGACAGAGTCCAGACAGAGTAATTGTGAGGTTGGTTGTGTTAGTGTTTGTCACATATGGCTAGTCGGATCTTATTCAGCCAGTCGCTGTATTTTGTCACAGCGCCTTGACGAAAAAAATGAAAGGCGATGACTAACTGTATGTATGATTGGCTGCGGTGATACGCCTGCATCCATGTCTTGCTCAGAAGTGAAACGTGCGTTGTAACATTAGCGCTCTGCAGTTACCATAAGCCGTCGCGCAGCGCATCTTCAAGCCTCTTCACGTTGCGTCGCGTCTCGGTCTGAGCCGACCCTAATAAGGGCTAGAAGGCTCTTTGCTTGTTTTTGCTCGATATTGATACCAGCAACAGTTAGACGCTTAAAATATTCACAGAATAATTAGTTATATATTCACTTTGAAAATTAAATTAAAATTAAACAATTATTTAAGGGGGCTTCCATACAACAAACGTGTTTTTTTTTTTTTTGCGATTTTTATAGATAATGGTACGGAACCCTTCGTGCGCGAGTCCGACTCGCACTTGGCCGATTTTATTTTATTCTGTGGTTAAGATTAATACAAATGATATCTAGTTTTTTTTCGACCTGCAATCTTAGTCCAATATTTTTTCTCTATATCTATATCGTCGCCTTAAACTCAAAAAGATAAGAAAATCTGTGCTTGAAGCAAATGTCAATCATAAAATGTAAATAAAAAGGTAATTTAGTGCATTTCTACGTTATTTTTTTTTGAGATTACCACAGTATTGTAAAGCAAATGTTTTTAATTACCTATTTGTAATAAAATAAATAACTCGATAGCCATAGTTCATTTTTTATGTTTATTGATTATTATTATTTTGTCTATATGAAATAAAACGTAAATTATTGTTAATACTTTTTTTTTTCAAAATATAAAGAACTTTGTAAATTTTGTTTGTTATTTCAATACCTTTTATACATACAACTTATTTGAAAAGGAAATAAAAGTGACATTTCCAACGGGTATCCATGACGTTACAATCTGGTTTTACTTAGGAGGTAAGTTGTTATCTGAAAATCAAAAGGACAAATTTAAATGATATTTTTTATAGATTTCGTGAATAACAAAAGTTTTTTTTCATACATCATCGCCTTGGTGCTAGGGAGGAACTAGACTAGTAGAAAGCAAATATGAGTGTCCACAAAACCAAACATGAATAGTACAAAAATTATAAGTTATTATTGCGATAAAATGCTCTCAACTGCAAGTTACCTGCGTGACGTGTTCTGTACCGCTTTTGCCAGTGTGACAGGGCTAGCACGCGCGTGCGCACGACACGTCCACACACGCATCTGTTCTGCACCGGCCTTTACGGGCGCCACACACCGGATGCGTATGCGGCACGTAGAAGTGTGCGTACACTCTGACACACCGAGTTACGTCGACGAGAGTTGCACGTGCATACGCTACGCACGCAGCCATATTACATTTTAATTTCTCTAGCTTTAGCTATTCTCATAACATTCTTTGATAATTCACGATGTCTGATTAATATTGGGAAGTAAATGGACCTAGTAGTTCATCCGCTAAGGAAGAGGCATTGCTACTACTGTTAACATTTGTAAATAGATACAACGGAGCCGTGCGTAGTCCGGCGCAACAAGTAGCCGTGCGTGTTCAAAAAGGTTCTGTGTGTCATCTAAGCCGTAGTATACAATGTCATCACTGTACGCACTAATGCGACTTTGCCGTTCCGCTATCCGCGGGTATGCAGTCGGCTGGTCTCACGAGAGCTGCATTGCGTGACGTTAAGCATTACGCGTACGTGCACGTCACGCAAGCAGTGTGCCCTGTCTCGTACTACGTATCCGGTGTGGCTCAGCCCTTAAACTAGAAAGTAGTTAAGATTGCGTGCATGGTATTATATTGATCATAAATGAGTGTAATAGCCTATGTATGTAAAATACTACTACGCTTTTTTTTTGTAGTATCAGTATTGCGCGTTTTAGCTAGTTGCCACGTACAAAACGATGTGCAAAAATCGTTGTCAAGCGACTGAAATTGAGTGTGTGCGAGTGAAATACAGCGTTCGGACGAGCCTTTGAAAATCAATAATTCGCCGCGTCGGTCGGTTGACGATGCCAAAAGTATCGTGTATGTTTCCCATAGACTTTTAATTTTGTAATCTGTCCTATGGACTGAGCATAAGACTCTCAAAACCCATACTATTATTAATGCGAAAGTAACTGTGTTAACTCTTCACGCTTAAGCCACTGTACGGATTTAGATGAAATTTGGCATGGAGATCTTATATGGAGTCTGAGTCCCGGCTACTTAAAAACGTCAGTGTGTCTCAAGTGTAAGTCAGTTTTTTTTCTACGTATAATTTCTACTGTAACGTGTGTTTGTTACCTAACTCCTCCTAAACGGTTGGAAGCATTTGGGTGAAATTTTGTCTGAATATTTAAATGGGTTCCTAGATGGTTTGTAAACACAATTGAACACGGTAGGTGGCGCTGCAGACGGTGTGTCCCTGATCTTCTAAACTGCAGAGATGATTTTAATGATATTTTTTGTGTACGTTCGGGTGGGTCCCTGCAATGTTGAAAAACACAGTTGGACTCGGTAGATAGCGCTGTAGTCAGTGTGTCACTAATCTCCTAAACGGCAGTAAAGATTTTAAAAAATTTTGTTTGGTACGTTCGAGTTTCAAACCCTTCAAGGTTTGATAACACAATTGGATCCGGTAGGTGGCGCTGCAGTCGTTGCGTCACTGATCTAAACGGCAAAGACTGAATGTACGATAATGATTTCAACATTCGCTGCTTTGAATGCTACTTCATTACTAACACATCCCACAACTTCAATCATTGTGAAATTTGTGGCTGGGAAACGACACATTTCATAGTACGTAAAACCGCATCGAAAGGGCTGGCTCAAAATTAGAAGTATTTAAAGAAAGACTTCCCGCTAATACTTCCACCATAGAAGATTTGGAAGAAAATGAAGAATTACACAATTTAGACATAGAGGCCATAGTAAAAATATTTTTTGAATATGTCATTCGATATCCGCATCCTCAACCGCATATTCGCAAGTAATTATGGAATCGCAAAATTTAAAAAATGTAAATTTTGCATTTGTTTTCCGGGCAGGACATCGTCAGCCGGGTCCGCTATATTATAAATGCGAAAGTAACTCTGTCTCGCTGTTACCTCTTCACGCTTAACCCGCTGTACCGATAAAGATGAAATTTGGCATGGAGAAAGTTTGAGTGCCGGGAAAGACATAGCCTATTTGAAAACCTTAAGTGTGAGTCGTTTTTTTGATAATTGAGTAGTTGCCGTTAAAATCCTACACCGATAACCAAATTAAGGGCGGGTGAAACCGCAGGAAAAAGCTAGTTGACAATAATTTAGAAAGACACAAAGCAAACCTGTGCTCTATTTTTTCTTTCTATCAACGTCCGCCATTTTGTTTATTTATGTTTTAAAGAGACAAGGGACCACAGGTTCGCTTCGTCTTTGTCGTGTACCTCGAAAAGGAAAAAAGGAATCCTTATAGGATCACTTTGTTGTTCGTCTGTCTGCCAAAACCTTTTTCTCAGGAACGCGTGAACAGCAGTGGCGTTAGGGTAGGACGCGGTTGGGCGACCGCCCAGGGCGCCAGAAAGGAAGGGGCGCCGGAGACGCTTTATTTCTGCCCGCTCATCCAGTTGCGTATTGTAACTTATTGCATTCTCAGTAGCGGCTGAGTCACCTAAAAGAGTCTTGATACATAAGTCCATTCAAATTTTGTTGTAGACGATTTAAAAATTTAACATGTATTAATGAATGAGTACTCATTTTGTAGCAATTTTTACAAGAAGACCATTAAAATAAAAAAAAATTGAGGTTCAAAGGAGAATCCTAGATATAAATGTGCCTGCTGTAACTTCAATCTTTTAATATGAAATCCATTACTTTATGATTTTTTAAAAGTACTACTGTACTGCTCTTAACACTGCTTATTCTTACTTCTAGCGTGTTTCACTAAGTTTGTTTGGAGTATATACTGGTCAATAAAGCACAAGTCACCCTCGCACAATTTGAGGGTGCGCCGGTGCCCCAACAGTGGAGACATGACTGGTAAGTGTAGGTGTACCTTAGATGTTGTATGGTGTTCCCTATAGCCCGTCATTCACACGCGCGCCCATATCACCGGATTTATCGTTGGCGTCAAATTCGCGAGTGAATGCGCTACGGCATGTATGCGAGACTTGTCGTTGAATTTGTCAGTATCACTTAATATTTTTTTTCAGTTGTTTAGGTTACGTATATTTTGGACACTATGTTATTTGACGACCACGAAGAGTTTTGGTAAGAATTTAGTTTGCTTTTTAAAGAAAAAAAATGCTTGTGGGAATTTAAAAGTAAGGGATATAATAAGCAAATTGAATGAACAGCGTATGAGTGTCTTATACAAAAATGCAAAGAAATATTCCCTCAAGCAAATAAGGATTTCTTTTTTGAAAAAGACTAATTATTTGAGAGCATCTTTCCGGCAACAAAAAAAAGATAATAGACTATGCTAGAAGGAGTGGGGTCGGGGCGGTAGATTTACCAGAGGTTACTCTGTGGTACTATGACCTAATGGACTGCTGGATCAGGATGAGCAGCGTCAAGCTATTTCATTTATAGAAGAAGATCGAAATTCAAATTGTTTCTGTGATTATTATTGGCTTGTTCCACTGTTTCCTCTTGCCACACATATTTTTGGTCGTGTACATTAAACAAGCAGTGGGTATAAAACGCTTTGAAAGCTCATGTGGCATGGCATAGTTTACAGGTGCAGAGTTCACCAAAGTACACAAGCGACTGGAGTGCAACTGCGCGCTCGTGTAGTGTGTGGGTGATGACGGATTTGTTAACCAATTTCTGCGGCGCAGGATACAGCTCACGGCTCGTGTAGTGAATGGCGGACTTAAGTCGCAGTCATGGAAATAAGCAACCATCACGAAGTCTATGGATGCCTGACGTAGTATATTATATTTTCTTTGGATGCCTGTATTATATCATCATTCCTTCCGAAACTTCAGTAAAAAATTCAGTTAAATTTTTACGTAAAATTATTTATTACATACCTATCATAAAACAATGAAATAGTTGTCACAAAAACCCTCTTATTAACAATCCATTCGGAATTCAAGCATAAAACTATGTAAAAACGCTTGCCAGCGTATATATATGTACTGCGCGAGAGACCATATTCTTAAGCGCAGATGTTTTAACCGAAAAAATGGATTCAATTCAAGAAAAATATAAAAGGTGCACTCTATTAAATGTTATTGAACATATAGATATTTATGGTAAATTCCGAAGCAGTTACGTTGAGAAGACTAAAGTGAAATTCCCACTTAACTTTTCTCCGGTATCCATTTCTGCTGTCTCTTCGTGTTCTAGAAAGTTTTTGGAATGTAGAAGAGGATTGTGCGAGTCAGTTGCAGGAGATGTGTCTCCAATGACTACTGATTCTAGACTCAGCAGGTTTTCTATTACAACTAAGACTTCTAATTTGTACCCAGGCCATGATATTTTGTCTAGAAGGATCAGAAAAGATCTGCATTCTTCTAAATGTAATAATATAGTGTTCGGATCTGTGGTTACTAGATAAATTGATTTTAAGTCTGTGGTGGTGTTCGAATAAACGATCTGGTATTTTGTGGTTGTTTGTTTTCTTTCTCAGGGTTTTGTAGACTTGCGAGTTCATGTATGTCCTATGGAATAAATGCTTGAGCCTGAATTAACTACCCTTTAGAAAGAGACAAAGATAGTCTGTGTTCTGCAAAAAAACAAATGCAGAAAGAGACAACTACTCGCCGCACGTTCGCTTCGTTTTTGTTAAACTTATGAGACCGTTTTTACTTCATACCTGACTCGGAACTGTCTATGGGGTATTGTACCTTAAATATAAAAATTGAGAAACCTTGTAAAATTAATCTTGTTGGCATATATGTATGTTTGACAATAATCTTTTTCTTTGAAACTAATTAATGTATTTAGATGAAAGTTATACGAAGTACTTATCAAGATCTTGGCTTAACGGCTTAAGGTATATAATAAAAGTCGTTAAGCCAAGTTAAAGAGCCTCTAGCTTGAATTATGGCCTAAACCTCCGTTCTCCAAGGAGACTTACAATGCTGGGTCAACTTAACCAAGATCTATGTTTTTGAAATGCTATAATATTACACCTTTCTTGGAAAGAGCACTACCAGCCACTCTCAGCGCTTTTGACAAACAAACACGTTTTGTGCGGTAGTAAATACATTTCAATCCTGATTTAATTCTTAGCCAAAAGTTGCTCGCCCGGAGTTAGCGTCTTGTTTTGTAGCTTCCACAGGCAGCCGGCGCACGCCACACACAGGTCGATTTTTACCTTTAGGGTCCGTGACACGACCGGCTCGCACCACTGGTGGTGTCAAGGGGATTATTTAGTCCCCATGACACCACCATAGTGTTGTCACTTACTTGTTTTATTAGAAAATAAAATAAATATAAAAATGTGAATCAGCCGAGAAACATTTAAAATCCGACCTTGTGCACCGGGCCAACCGACCGGCTGTGTGTGAAGGCAATTAATGTCTGCCATCTTGATTGTGTTTTATTCTTATATTGTGGGTATGTTTATTTTATAATGATTTAAATCAAAGATACGAAATTTGGATTTATAATTTATTGAAAGTTACTTCATTATTTATTTTTTATAGTCAAAATGAGATTTAATCTTACAAACTAAGCAGCCACGGGGTCCTGCGCTTCTTCATCTGTAACAAAAAAATAAGATTCAGACTCAATATTCAATCGGCTGGATTTTCTCCTCTCTTATTTCGTAAATGGACTTTCTATCATTTAGGGTGGTCATATTACGGAGGCTAGTTTCTGCCCCGCACTTACCGCACAATTGCCCTGTCTAGACGCCTTTCGTCGAAACTGTATCTTATTCTTTCTCTGCGCAATAGTATACTATGGAGAGCTTAATGCTTAATAGATAAGTTATTGAGGATACATCAATACATGGTTAAATAAAATATTGAGAAGAAAATAAAGAAATTAAACCTTCACTAATACTTGTTCATTGTGGAAATAGATGAAGATAATATAATGTACATTTGTGAAAATCTGTTATTGCTTAGCGTCTATACGGAGCAACCAATTGAGCTGAATTTCATTACAGAGATTGTTTACGGGGTGTACAAGAACATGAGTTACTGTATCCCGGAAAAGTTCCCGCAGGAATAACTATAACTGAATTTTATGTGGATTAACTATAGCTACAGCTATAAATTGCTATAGCAAACTTTCTTACTTTTTAAAGACTTGCTGTTTAAGGCCATCCCCAGTTATCAAATAAGCTATTTTTAGAACGCTCTGTATTGTTTCTATAATATATCTCTGAGTTGTAGATAGCATAGCTGCTTAAAGAAACCACTTTTAGCAAACTAACAGAGTATCGCTGCTAAAAAAGTGACTTGTCACACCGGTGTGACGAACTGGTGTGACGACAAGTCGGGCACGCTATATCTGCCTGTATAATTTCTTCATAATCGATTGGAAGATGGCAGAATTATAAAGCTGTGACATACGGCGGGACCGACGGATATCACAAAAAGATAATAGTTCCGTTTTTGATATGGCTACGGCACCATAAAAACAAGAGTTTTTAGTACTAAGCCTACAGATATTGCGCGTAGCGTCTTTATTTTTTTATTTTATTACCATCCTTTTACACAATTAACCATTCTTTTTTGCTGCACCACGCTTCAACAGACCAATTCACTAGCTAAGTCAATTGTGGTCAATCGCAAATGTAATTTAATTACGAAAATGTACGGAAAACTAAAGAACAAATGCCACCAGTAAAACCACAATGTACATAAACCTAATTAACCTTTCTTAGAACGTATCTCACATTCACCATTTCTCTCACTCGCCCACAGCTGTATTTTGTGTCTACTCAGTATTACACATAGTTTACTTGTCTGTACAGTGGGTCGCGGTACACTAAACACAGCGGTGGACGAGTGAGAAATGGTGAATCGACAGTACTGACGCTACCTTATTGCCCTTAAGAGATATGGCTCTAACGTTGCTAAAGAATCCTTAAAGTATGTTAGGTTACTTTATAAGTACGGCCCCACACATAGTACTGCTGTCATCTCTAGGCGGTTGCACCTGAATACCAGCTTAGCCATATTGACTCGGTTCAACGACATGCCCCTTAAGATCTGATGACAGTTTTCCTTCCTTCCTACCGCTTTTATAATGGACTGTGTTAATTGTTCGAAATAATGCACACGAACACAGAAACTTCCTCCCGGGAACGCTTGGGTTGTGGAATGAGCTCTCTGCCAAGGTTTTCTATAAGGACTACAGTCAAGGTTGCACGGCAAGAATCCAGCTTCTATGTAATCACGCAAAATCTTTTGTCCAAAATACCTCTCTGCCTAGAGATAATAGTCTACAACCAGTGTGTGTGTAATGACTAGCGGTACAGAATCGTGGTATCTAACTGTTGGCATCTTAAATAAGCTAAAAGTCGTTCAGCCAGCTCTGGAAAGAGCTGTGCTTAGTGTTTCTTTGATCGTTTCTGTAACGAGGAAATTTACCGGTAAAGCGAAGTGACCGACATAGCTCGAACATTTAGCAAGTTGCTGAGTAGCAGTGACAATAGGCAGCCCACATCGCTCGCCGATCCGGTAACCGTTGAGTAAAGTGGGTGATAGACGTTCGAGTAAGGACGCGTACTAACGGTTTAACGACCTTTTTCGACAGTGTATGAGCCTAAGGATGCGAACTTAAAATCCGCCGAGCGTTTGTCAGAAAAATAGTTGAGCTACAGAGAACAAAATGTTCGGTAATACAAACAATGACCTACTGCTCAACTGCTCAACTACTTGTGCAGTGGGGAAGAAATGTATCCAACCGGTATCAAATTTTGCTCGTAGCCTGCCTCGGCTCGCCGTGTGTCACGCCTGTGAGCCGCCACTTTATTACGAAAGCAGAAATAGTTTTTTGCGACTCGTGCATTGTTTAGGTACAACCTAGATAATTTGGTTCAAAATAATGTACATGTTCATTCATATCTATTAAATTATTAAAATTACTTAATTGTTATTCAAAACATAAAATAAAATATGTCCTTCACAACACAATGCTTCCTCTGTTGACAACATAATGAGCTTGTATTAAAGTGTGTCACTACCGCCAACCGTGTAATACCATACTTTAAAACTGCTGTCTTTAAGGTCGTACGTCTGTCACCTACTGAAGGTTCTCGAGTGACAAGGCAGCGCAAGGTGGGGTGACCTCCTACCAGGTGGACAGAAGACCTGGTTAGAGCCGCAAAAAGTCGATGGGCGCGGGCGGCTCAGGACCGGCCGTTGTGTAAACATATGGGGAAGGCCTACGTTAGGCAGTGGACGTCTTCCGGCTGAGACAACACTAAATCGGCGCTTGGTACGAGGGAAGCTTACTGGAGGTAAAGAGTATAAATGTAACATACATTTATAATAGTTAAATTTATGTCATAACGAAATAAGGCATTATTTAAAAAATAGCACATCAAGACCTTCGACCATACATGCAAGCTTTTGAACAAAAGTAATACCACACAACCTTTTGGGCAATTCAAATAAAACCAAGCATTGGAAAAAGTGAAACAAAAAAGCCTTTATGCAAATAAAAGTTACATTATTTTTAGCCAAGCGTTCATGCACTATGATTAAAGACCTTTTTCATCAGTGTCCATGGGTTCTTGGGCCTCCTGGTATGCTGCAGCCAATGGAGAGACCACTACTCCATCCCAAACTGTTATCTCCGTGGAAATGTCTTTGCCACCTTCAAATGGCTGCAGACCTAGAACGTAACGGTGGCCACCTCTAGCAACTACACGGAGTAATCTGTAATTTAGTTAGATAAAGTGGTAAAAGGCAAGTTACATAGTGAAAATATTTGACAATCCTAAATGTAAGTCTGTGGAGCTTGCCTCCCTATGTGTGTTCTAGGGAATTCTTCGAAATGATGCCCACGGCTACTTTCTACCATCGCTCCACTCGCCAATAACAGGAAATTCATCCTCACACCTTCGAACCTAAATGGTCACTTACAGTGCGGTTTCAGAGAAACTTCCACTCACAAACGATTAGGTTGCGGAATGAGCTCCCTGCAAAACAAGGGAAACTGTACTGCGTTCATTCCACAACCAGTACAGTATAGGGTTTAAGGAAGTGAAATTTAAAAGGGTTAGCAACGCGGGGGGTTTACCTCTAGTGCAAAGTGTCCATAGGCTACGGTGACCGCTCAACTTCAGGCGGGTCGTGTGCTTGTTTGCCACTTGTGATATAAGACATAGGAACGGGGCGACACTCGGTAGGTAATAGCGTTACCTTGACACATTTTAGGAACCTTACATAGGTACTACTACTACTAGAGAGGCAAATTTAAACTAACTCACAGGAGCCGATTCAGTTGATTTAAAAGATGAAATTTATATATTTGTACTTATTCTTATTTATTTACGTTAACAATGCATACATTTTTGCTGAAATAAAACAAAAACTTAAACACCTGTTTATATAAAAACGAAAATCATTAAAACCTCATTGGTCAGTTACCTAGTACCACAAGAATTGTTTATTAAAGTCATTAATTATACAATGTTATTTTATTGAAAAAAAGTGAAATATTTAAAATGCATTACCAATTCACGGACCTATTTTAGGTCCGTGTACCAATTTAACAATTTTTTTTCAATACCTTTTATTTTAAATATTATCTAATTGTGTATGGGTAGGAGTTAATTCTTATTTACTATTTAATATCTTTTTTAAATAAGTATTTTACGATTTTAAATATTTTTTCAAAATTTTTAATTTCTTACAATTTAGATATATTTTATAATATAATTTTAGTAAAATAAAAGTAATATTTTTAATTTCTTAAAATATTTTTAAATTTTTCTCAATCAAAATCAAAGTGTTTATAAAAAATACTATTTTGGATGACAGCTGTCAAACTATAAAGGGCTATATCTCCGTAACTATTAATCGTAGGTTAGTAGTTTCTTTACGGAAATGATAGATCTCTTCAAGAGCTTTATTTCAGATCACAGGTGTCCAACTAGAAAAGGCTATATCTCCGTAAATATTGATCGTAGGCTTGTAGTTTCTGCACAGAAATGATAGATCTTTCCTAGAGCTCTATTTTAGATGACAGCTGTCAAACTAGAAAGGGCTATATCTCCGTAACTATTGATCGTATGCTAGTAGTTTCCTTACAGAAATCATAGATCTCACCAAGAGCTTTAATTCAGATGACAGCTGTCAAACTAAAAAGGGCTATATCGCCGTAACTATTGATCGTAGGCTAGAAGTTTCCTAACAAAAGCGTTAGATCTTATCACGATCTTTATAACACATTACACATCTTCATTACATTCCTATAACCAAATTTAGGGCGGGCGGAGCTGCGGGCAGAAGCTAGTCATTTTCATAATTTTTTTAACGCAATTTTTTCCAAAACGAGCTCTAATAATTGTTTACAAGTTGTATTGGAATACCTCTTATGTTGTCTATTTTTATTTGTCGTTAACTTCTTTTGTTTGTTAGTTGGCTTGAAGTTTCTACGGACACCTCTCGTCGCGTCGCCTCGCTTTTTAATGTTTTTAACAGACGTATGAGCGACACAGGTTTTATAAAATTCTTATAAATTTTGGAATGCCACTATTTTACAATATTGGTTCTGTGACGTTTGCCAAACACGCTCAATATTTTTACCAAATATATAAGTACCAATATTGAAATTTCATCTTTTAAATTAACTGAATCAGCTCCTGGGAGTTAGTTCAACTAGATTGTCCCAGTAGTTCAACTCTTAAATAAAATTATACATAGTTGAACAACTGCAACAAGAAATTCCCATTAGTTCAACGGTTGAACTAATTGAGTGTACTAGCGGGAATGACCCAAAACGCGAAGGAACGGGTTTGGTGGCATTAAGTGGGTAGCCTTAGTCCAACAGTGGATTTCTATTCTCGAGATAGAAAGAAATTACACAAGTCACTGTCCTTCAATAGACTTACGTTTGTGCGGTTGCGGCGGCCATGTCTTGTGCGGCGAGGTCCAACGCAGTGTGGGCGCGAGCGTGGGCCCCCTCGCACGGATCCGGAAGTCCTGCACATCCCGGGAGAAAGAGACCACCGGCCAGCAGAGACAAGGCGCGACTGCAAATTAATAAATACTACCAAAAACCGGACAAGTGAGAGTCTGACTCTATCACTAAAGGCTCTCTGTATGGAGATATTAAAATAGTTATTTCCATCTCACTCGCTCGGAAAGCTTTCCTTATCGTTCAAAATCTACGACGTGTAAAAAACTACTTTATTGCCTACCGCGTACCAGGATTTTTTTATAATTTTACAAAAAAAAATTAATGAAACGCTCCGTAATGCGGTTTATCCTTACTTCTTTACACATTAATGTTTCGTTAAATTAAATTAAAGATACTGTTTCACTTAATTGTATTTAATAGACAATTTATTGTAGTTCGATAAATTATAAAAATACAAGAGTAAATAAATTTAAAGTATAATTTTTGTTCTAATTATAAATTTTGTAATAAACGCACCCGAAATAAAGCTCTTTTGATAATTTTCCTATATCTACATCACCATGGTTCTTTTCTTTCGTAATAAATTAATTTACTAAAAATTTGAGTAATTCAAGCAGCGAAGATATCTATCACCCGTAGAGTTACCGAAAACGGTTTAAAATGGCGAACTACTGTTTTCGCGCGAAAAGTATCTACCTACCCTACCTTTCAAGTTGTTAATGCAGTTTGAAGTGCGTAAACTTTTTTAAAGACAATGATTTTATTATACTTATTAAACTATCCAAAACAAGTTCCTATCCATATAATTTCTTTTGAAGGTACACTTAAGGGCCAGCAATGTTTGAATGGCTTAAGAGTTGTACTAGAAGCTAAAATTATTAGATTATGGATTTCAAACAAGGTTCGTTGATGAGAATATCACTAAATAACGGCCAAAAAGCGCCTTCGTAACTTCATAACTTCGGCGTAAAGAATGAACACCTAATGAAATTTACTTAAGACCCGGTACCTCGACTAGAAATTTCAGGATTTACCCGCCCACTTCATATGACAGTTTGAAACACAGCTATCTAATATCACGTGCACTTGAGCGAGAAAAAAGACCGCAGCGCTTTTCAGTATAAGTAAACGTGAGCGTCAAATTTGAAGATTTTTAAGGTATTTATTTGAGAAAATAACTCGTTTTTTTAGATTTCAGTAGAAACAGCCATGGACTTTCTAGTTAGCTAGCCATTATTATGAATTTTAATGTTATATGTTAAAGAATAGCAGTTAAAAACAAAAAAAAAAAAATATAGATATCTTTTGATAAGTTTAGATTTTTTTTCTATCGAGGCAAATTAATGCTATCGTGTTTTTGGTAGAACAAGACCTAAGGTATATGTTCTTCTATATAGGGTAAAATTTTTAACCTTAAATATTTACTACAAGTGTTGTTTTTTTTTTCATTTTAAAAAGTGTCACTTGGCGTTGGTCAGCCTCTTAATTTTAGACATCAAAGAACAGACAACACACTGAAACCTTTTGTTTTACATATTTATACTTTTGTTGGCGCATGATACACGTCTACACAAAATAAGTAACTCTTTTATGGGGCAATGTATACACTTTTACAACAAAGTTCCCAATAAAATTCAAAATCTATCAATAAGTCAATTTAAATCTTTTATCAAGCAGGTACTTTGTAAAAAGGCATACTACAATATTTCAGACTATGTAAATGATAAAAATCCTTGGGACTGATGATGCTCAATTACAGGATGCATAGGTAAACCAAATTAAAATGGAAATAACATAAAATTGTATGGCTAAATTTTTTTTATTTAAAACATTAATTGTATCTTTAGTTTATTTGTATTATTGATAGTGTTTTTAAAAGAGTAACTATCGAGTTTCTTGCCGGATTCTTCTCGGTAGAAATCAACAACATTGTGAACCAGCGGGAAGGTGGGAGGGTTCAAAAAATAATATTTTATAACTTTGACGATTCAAAAGTGATTGTAAAATCCTTATTTGAATAAACCATTTTGACTTTGACTTTAACAATTTAGTGTTTTTATTTTTTGCGGTGTAAAGACATCAATTATTTTAATTTTCCGTGTACACCTGAGCTCAAGGAAATAGTCGGATATGTGCGTTAAATCGATTCGTGTGGAGTGATCGTTTTCATTGTTTCACTGTTTTGTGGCTATAGTGTTTTTTATCTATCAATTCGAACTATGTAAGTACTTACCGGAATGCAACGTTTATAGGTAGCGCCTGTCTTGCTGGGTTGTTCATGATGCAGTGATGAGCGAGCAGGTCTATCATCCAAGGTGTCAGCGGCTCCAAGCCGGAGTGACGTGCGCACATGTCGCGCAGTAGACGAATCAGAACCTAAAAACAAGGCTTTAATAATAAATACACATACTCCGGGATAGCAGATAACAAACTTACTATCTACAATGCTAGCACACTTCTTTCATTTACTAGCATCAATGCTTTCCTATCGTCGCGTCGATTTAAGAGAGTTCATTCATGTACACTAGCGACACCAGTGGTTATTTAAAATTTTCTCTTTGTATAGACCAAATTTCATAATTGTACTACAGATATATGAAACTAATTAAAAGCTATTTCGAAAACGTTTTGTATAGTTTCTAGAATATACCTGTGAGTTCTAGAACATATTGCTTTTTTGCTAAAAACGTTGCGCTTTAGGCATATTTTCAAATTGTAGCTGTCTTTTTATCTTAATGGTACACCCTACATTTTTATTAGTTTTTTCATTTGCAGTCCTGATTGTAAGGGTACTTCAGTAGTTTTAAAGGATAATGGGCAGTATTGTACGGACCTCGGTCCAAGAAATTTATTCTTAACAAATTTTTTTTTTTTTGTATTTCATTGTACGGTACCATAAAAATATTTTTCAATTCAAACCAATGATCTTCCAAATGCTCTATGTACCAATTTTTTGTTTTTTCAAGGCAGACTTAGTTATGTGTTTCATTCGCAATCCAGATTTGCAAGGGCACTTCAACTATAAATTTTTAGTTTATGTGTATGAAGGAATAAATGTACAAATATTAAAATAACCTTAATGGAGGAATGGTGAGCGTTTTCTTCGAACCATCTGCTGTGACGGATCGCTGCCAAATGACTGCTGATAACCTTGTACTCCAAGTGAACCTGTACACAGCCATACATATTACATAATCATTTCAGTTGTTGTCTCAGTCATTGTATGTCCCCACTGTAAATGACAACACAATCATGGGCCGTTTAAGTATTACGTAACCACCAAAGGGGGGTCTTTGCTATGCTTATTTTTTATGATACAAGGAACGGTGGGGTCCGAATTGTGATTACGCTAGCAATATTTACGTACTTTTTTTTGCTACATTTTGCTTAATTCTGATTTAAACGTATGGCAACTATACACACACATGTCTATCTCAAAAGTCAAAAGTATGTTTAAAGATACGCCGAAATAACTGTATTTATTATATTGTATAGCTGATTATTGCTTACTCGCTCTCACATTTACGCGGTGTTTTGTGGTAAAGTAAGATTTTGTAAAAATTAGAACAAAAGCTTACGTTATTAAAGGAGTGGGGCGGGGTAGGAGCTTTGTTTACTATCGATAATATAAGGAGGGCCTCCCCCCTAAAAATGACTAAAATTGTGTTTAAGTAATAATTGAACGGCCCCCAGGACAGTTAACATGCTCTCTGAACCACGATGGAGCTCTGAAAAATGTGACACTACGTAGTCGCCCATACTATGACTGACTATTTCCAACGTTGCCAACTATTGTTGACTAAAAATGAATGTGACTAGGAAACCAAGTTTCCCATAAAAACTTTGTGAGCTCTAAATACTTAAATAGAAAAGCTTTGTTTTGTAAATACATACATATTATTTAACACAGGAAACACAAATTTTCATTACATAAATTTTTGTTCTGTGCGGGGATCAAACAGCAAACAGGGTTCACTCCCAACTGAGTCAAATAATGTGAGACATCCCTTGAATTTAATATTCATCAATATACTTGCCTCAGGTTCAAGTTTCCTCAAATTCTGATGCAGTGTTGTGATCAACACACGGACGGAGGCCGTAGTGCCAGTTACTGTGAATCCTCTTTCGTGTACCGCACAAGATGCAACACTTGAACCTTCTGCTCGTATCAACTTGTTCAGTTCTTCATTTACCTGTTTATAATTAGAAAAGCTGTTAAGCTAAGTATGGTTAACCACTTGCCAAAGTATATTTGGATTTTGAACAATTTGAAGTGTTCTTATAATTTTTTTATATTTTCTGTTACATCCATTGGTTACCCTGATTATGAAGGTGCCTACCTCGCCCTAGAATTCCAGCGAGATCATCACTTAAGGACAGACGAACATGATAAAACTATTTGGCTATGAGACTCTTAAAAGGCATTTTTAAAAAATTTGTTGCACACTATTTAAAAAAAATAAGGTAAGCATAAAGACATTATATGGCGATTTACCATTGGCTAAAAAGAATGGCGAAGTTGGTGCAAAAAAGACATTTTTTCCGCTTGAAGTCCTACTGTACTTTTACTGTAGTGAATATTCTGATAAATAAATTTATCAGTATCTTAACAGTTGATAGAAGAAATATTTGACATGCTCACAATCATCAAAAATGTTTTTATTCAAACAGGCTTACAGGATCACATCCAAGACGAAACTCACAGATGCCCTTGATTTTGCTGTTAAACAGGATGCGCTGGACACATAACATATAAAAATAAATAAGTAGAATATTTTTTTTTTTTTTATTATTATTATTATGCGATCAGTCCTTCCGACTATGAGCAAATGTGTGGAATGGGATTATACATGAGGAGATGTTCCCCAATAGGAACATCTTCCATATTAAAATATTGGCTTAGTCAGCTCCTCCAAGATGCAAGGTTCTGCGCCGTTTCAAGCGATTCACACAGTCAGGCAATGTGAGTTGCACAGCCAACTGGTTAGGATGGTTAATGAGTCTTGTTCTGTATTTACTAGCGGATGCCTTAATTTCGTCTTTTACTTTTGGCATGTTCAAGTATTCATGTACTTCACTGTTTCTGATGAACCAGGGAGCATTGCTAATTTGCTTGAGGATGTAATTCTGTGCTCTTTCGATTTTGTTTATGTTGGAATCGCAACAGGCACCCCATAACTGAATCCCATAGGTCCAGACTGGTTTTATAACGGCCTTGTAGATTAAGAGCTTATTGTCCAGTGACAGTTTTGAGTTTCTTCCCAAGAGCCAGTAGAGGCCCTTGTATTTGAGATTGACCTCTTTACGTTTTGTCTCTATGTGTTTCCGCCATGTCAGCCTTCGGTCCAAGTGTAGCCCTAAGTACTTCACTGTGTCACTCTGAGGTAACGCCCTACCACTAAGGTTAACAGGAGGACAGGTATCTCTGCGCAGGGTAAAGGTGACTTGCACTGATTTGTCGGAACTCACTTTAATACGCCATTTATCACACCAGAGGCTTATTTCATTGAGGCTTATTTGAAGTTTAGCAGAGGCATCAGCTGGATCTTTACTTGAGGCTAGTATTGCCGTGTCATCTGCATAGGTAGCGATAGTTACTCCAGGTGTTAGTGGCAGGTCAGAAGTGTATATGGTGTACAAAACCGGACCGAGCACGGAACCTTGAGGCATACCAGCGAGTATTTCATGGAAGCCTGATGTGCAGTTATCTTCTCTGACTTGAAAGATCCTATTGCTGAGATAGGATTCGAGTATTTGATAGAAACTATGAGGTAGCAGTAGTTTAATTTTATAGAGCAATCCCTTATGCCAGACCCGGTCGAAGGCCATTTGGACGTCAAGGAATGCCGACGAGCAATATTCTTTTTTCTCTAAGCTATCACTGATATGTTTGCACACTCTATGTATTTGTTCAGTCGTGCCGTGCTCTGGTCTGAACCCAAATTGGTGGTCTGGAGTCACGGAGTTTTCGCACATAGCACGTGAAAGTCGGCGAAGTAGTATCTTTTCCAGAACCTTGGACATTATGGGAAGTAAGCTAATCGGCCTGTAGGATGATAGTTCGTGTTCGGGCTTTCCAGATTTATGGACCATGATTACTTGTGAGACTTTCCATAGTGCAGGGAAGTAAGATGTTCTAATGATACAATTAAAAAGCGTGGTCAGGTAAACTTTTGCTTTACGCGGAAGCTCCGAGAGGACCTTTTTGTCTATGAGGTCAAATCCTGGGGCTTTTTTATTGTCTAGTTGGCTAATGATTCTCGTTACTTCTCCTGGTGTGACTGCTTTTAGAGGGAGATCGAGTTGGAAGTCTTGTTGAAGGATGTCGTCTATGTCGGCTTCGCTAACAGTGGCATCATTGGGAACAAATACTTTGGCGAGGTGACCGGCAAATGCTATTGACTTTTCCTGTTTCGTTCTGGCCCATTGGTTTCCTTCTTTTCGTATAGGTGGCTTGGGGTTTATTGGTTGGTTTCTATTTTTGCATGCCTTCCAGAGGGAGTAGTCAGTATTTGCAGTAGCAGTTAGCGACAACAAGTTTAATTCAATGGCTTCATTTTTTTTTTCCTGTAAAGTTTGTTTTACAATTTTAGAATAGTTATTAAATGCCCTTTTATCATGGGGGTGCCGGCTAGAATGCCACACTCTTCGTAGTCTCCTTTTCTCCAGAATAAGTGCTTTAATTGTTTGTGGTACATAAGCCTGTCTTACATTCTTGGGTTTTACCTCTTCTGTGCTGTTCCAACAAGCTTTCTGGACTTCAAATGTAAATGCAAGAACTGCATCGTCAATCTCATCCTCATTCTTTAGGGAAACCCGTAAGTCCAAGGAGTCCTCGAGCAAGGATCGAAAGAGTTTCCAGTTTGTCTGATTATTATACAGTCTTGGTTTGTTCTGATTCTTTAACGCATTAGCACTGATTGTAAGTATGACAGGGATGTGGTTAGAGGATCCATCTAGGCAGGAGTCAATTTGGTAGAAGAGTCTAGAGAGTCCCTTCATTAGGAAGAAATCCAAGACATCTGGCAATTTATTTGGGTCAGTCGGCAAGTGGGTAGGCTCGGGTGTGGCAATTGTTGTAAGATGCTGCCTATCGATGCACTTTTTAAGTTCCCTGCCTCGTGTGGTTATTAGTCTTGACCCCCACTGCAGATGTTTCGAGTTCCAGTCTCCTCCGGCTATGAAACGAGAGCCTAGACTTTTGATGTATGCACTGAACTGTTCCTCTGTTATTCTGTGTTTTGGAGGACAATACACTGATGAGACATTGAAATCACCATTTCTATCTCGAATGTTTACCGTGGTAGCTTGGATGTGGTCTGTTCGAAACTGAGCGAGCTCGTAGTGTTCAATTGAGGCTCTAATTATTATGAGAGCTGTTCCGCCATGTGCAGTGTCGTCTGGATGGTTTGTCATGTATATATTATAGTTTCTTATCTTTATGAAGCTTTTGTGAGTGAAGTGAGTCTCAGATACCATTAGAATATCTATGTCATGGATTTTTAGTAGCATCTCAACCTCAGCTTTGTTGGGTGTTAAACCATTTGTGTTCCAAGTGGCTATTTTTAGTTTATTTAGTTCGGCGATAATTTATTGACTAGTGTTGTCAAGAGCCCCAGCATGTTGCTCATTTGTTGTAAGATAATGTCTAATTTTTGGGATTGTTTGATAAATATTTCTTCTAATCTTGAATATGACATTTGTTGATGGTTTTCTATCTCAATTTGAGGGTTAAAAGGTTGATCTGGCAGTTTATTTTTGAGAACTTCACTGTACCGTTTCCCAGTTTGGATATTGCTGTGGTTTGGAGCCAGTTCTTTAGTATTACCATGTACAAAGGTGGGAAATTGGGATGAGGTTTTTTCCACTCTTAGGAAGGTTCGCTTTTGTGTTTTTCTGGCCTGGATCTCTATGTAGACTTCACAGCCTTTATAATTTGATGGATGAGGACCATGACAGAGAGCACATGTAGCAGGAGTGGAGCGGTCAACCTTTGGACAGTTTTTGGTCAAGTGTGGTTCTGCACATTTAAGACAGCGTGCTGGCCTCATACAGTAGTTTTTGGTGTGCCCATACTGTTGACACCTTTGACATTGGACAATTGTATTTCTTTTTTTTGGATCTTCTATGGTAACAGCTTGGTGATATATGTGTGTTATTTGCTTGGCAGCTTTATTATTAGGACCAGACTCCAAATTTACAAAGAATGTCGTAGTAGGCTTTTTGTCCGGTCCGAATAGTATAAGTAGAATATGGAGATCTAAATTGACATGGGATCACATATAGCGCAGGACCAAATTGGCTTAGCTGTCCTAAAGATAGGGATAAATGGAAATATTTGGAGTATACTCTGTAACTCGTCACGAACGCGACACACTACACTGACGGTGTCACAAGGTGCACTCATTTCAGGCTGCAAACGTTTTTGCATAAGTATGCAACGGAACGCAATCGTCGTAAAAGAACGAGGGTAGTGAGAAATTACTGACCCTTACTACACCGCATTTACTTTCTAGTTTTTTATATTTTATTGAGATTTAAAACAGCTCTTCCAAATCGTCAAATGTAATTACTGTTTTACAGTTGGTTCACTATGTTATTTTCCACTAAGAGTAGGAAACAAAATCAGTAGGTAGTCAGCACACAGCATAGAATGTTTCATGGACATAGCCAGGTTTTGATTAAAGTTGGGGCAAAATATAAAAATCTAGAATAAACAAGTACCAAAAAATGCTTTATTTAAACAATAATGAAATACGAAATATAAAACAACTAAAATTTTTGATTACCTTATGTACATTTAATAAATTAACTACCTACTTAAAAATATTTTAAGTAGTGAAAATGGGTTGATAGAGGATTGGCTACAATAGACAATGCATAAGCCAGAATGGGTTGCGAGCGCCTCATTCTGCCCTGCCCTGCCTACACTATTGGAATATATTGCACCATCATTAATAAGTATCTTCATTTACCTTGTTAGACAATCCCTCCACAGCTTCTTTAGTCGGCAATGTCTTCATAATGACTACGATATCGGCAACATTCTTGCCGGCCATCATGGTTCCTTTTTTGTATGAACCAACTTGACGTACCTCTTCTAATTGCTATCAACAAAAAAACAACAATGATTTTGGTAAGAAATCTTGCCACACCCTGGTAACACTACAAAAATAAATGACGTAAAACGTGAATTTATACACTAACAATTTATTAGGTTACTTATTTTGGGCCCTGAAGTCCAGAATTTCAGTGCCATTTTAGGCATATGATTATGGCTGGTGCAATGAGCTGTATAGCTAGATGGTTGGTGTTCCAATCTTTATTTTGTATTCAATGATTTGTAACTAACTTAGTTGACAAATAACAATATGCAACAAATCAACATAAAAATATCAATATAATTATACTAACACAAGCAGCGAAATCTCCAGGTGATACAACCAAGTTGTCTAGAACTGTCTGTAGCTTGGTGATGAGGCTCAAGACAGCCGCTTGCTCTGCCGGGGTTGGACACAGCTCCTGATGTCTTTTAAGAAGCGCCTGTAAAGATATTAATACCAAAGTCAGTATGAAATTAAAATAATTTTTATTTCTTATTCAAATAACAAAGTGGACGCCAAAATTTGGCATATTAGTTCAAAAATTCATAGGACACAAATGATACCACAGTTCAATCAAATGAAGTGTACCTGTTGATATTCCATATGCATTTTTTACAACTTGGAAAATCTAGACATATTGGATAAAAGAAACATATAAATGTCATTACCCGGCCAAATAAAGTGGACATTTTTCATAAAAAGTTACCAGCAATTTCAATCCTGCCTATTTGGTTGAATAAAAACGTTTATAGAATGGCTACAATTGAAATGCACACTTATAGGGGCTGGATGTATGCGGTTTTGTAAGTTCTTTGCATTTTGCGACCTGGGGAGGACATTTGCGATTATTTTAATAGTGATGGCTGTGTATGTATGAATATAATTAAACTTTTATTTGGATATTTTTTGTTTCATCGGCATTTCATTGATTCTTTTAATTTAAATCTCTTATTTTTTTTTATAAATTAGGAGTCAAATCAATTATGGAGTCCATTAAAAAAATTGTTTTTTTAAACAAATCAAATGGAGTATTTCACCTAAAATGGCTGAGGATTCACATTTTTGTCAGTGTTTCATAATTCAAAATGGCGGATGTAATATTGCGCACATTCTTTGTCCACTTTATCAATGAGAAGTTTCTCATGCAGTAGTTGCTGCCGGCCCAATTATTATCACCATCTTCATATGTTTTTTATTGTTTTATTGTTGTTGTAATTTAAAGTAATATAATTTAATAATTTTATTTTAGAGCTAACCTAGCTACAGCAACCTGATGCAGGATGATACATGGATCCATACTAATATTATAAATGAGAAAGTAACTGTGTGTCTGTTACCTTTTCATGCTCAAACCACTGTAGCAATTAAGATGAAATTTCGCAAGTAGATAGTTTGAGTCCCAAGGAGCGACATAGGCTACTTGAAAATGTCAAGTGTGAGTTGTTTTAATTATAATTAAGGAGTTTCCATTGAAATCCTACACCAATAACCAAATTTATCACGGGTGAAACCAAAGGTAAAGGCAGATAACTATATTTCTCCATATTTAAAATTTACAGAGTTTAGACATCTATTTTACTAAAAGTTTTTTCTCATAGGACTTTTGATGAATACGCAAAAACTCACACTTAGCACACTGGACTATTTTTATCACTTTTTTTAGGTCACAGTGTCCCAAAGCGAAAAAAAAATTGGTGGCACAATCCCTAGTCTAACACTTTTCACAGATATTTACTTTGCAGCTGGATAGAGATTGCTATGTACATGTTGTGTAACCATTACATATAAGAAATTAATTAATTTTTTTTTTTATTTTTATGTGTAGCAGATTTGCAAGAACATATTTTTAACTTTTGATTTGATCAAAGAATCACTTCAAACCATTATTTTGTTGCAATGTGAACAATGCCCCACAGCATCAATATTGTACATCTTTTTAGATGGTAGGTACTTGTACTGTTACAGTACCATACACACATACCAGATAACTAACCTATAGTTTGTTATAAACTTCTGTTTATCCATAAAAATGTATTTTATATACTACAATGGTTATGTCACATTACCAAACCACCATAGCGCTTTTGCAGATAAATAAACAATTTTGCATAGGTTAATATAATAAACCAATCTTAAATTTTTTTTATTAAAAAACCTAAAATTTTAGGTCTATCTATTTAAGGCTGTTATTAAACAAAATCCAAATACATAGGTTTGCTGAGGTAAAATTAATAACTATGTCGTGTCTTATATATATAGTCTTGATGATGACCTTCATACAAAGCTTTTATAACTTTCAACTAGTGTCTGACAGCATAATGTGGCTGCATAACAAAATTCTAAACTATGTTGGTGTACAGACCATAACAATTTTTTTTTTCATTTTCCCTTGTGTGAAATATAATTTACGCTGTTACCCAACACATAAATAAAAGTCAAAATCAAAGATCCCAAAGGCAGGCACTGGTCTACAAGCTGTATTACTCAAAAGTTAATTGACTAAGGAACCACTGTAATTTTTTAAAGGTCAGGAAATTTTAATTAGTTAATTTTTTCCTTTATCTCTCAAACTATTTGGTTGAATTCTGGAGGCGAGTTTGAAGACTTTTACTGAATTTTTTGGGACGATAACGATACCAACCTGCGTTAGTGCAGTGTCATCCGGAGCAGGTTTACACCTTGGAAACGCCGGTTCTGCTAAAATTAAGTCAAAAGGCGGCCTTAGCATCAGTACTCGAGGTCTGTTGAAGTGCGGGCGTCCCATACCTCCTCGTCCTGGCATTCCACGGCCGCCACGACCAGCTCCGCGAACCATATTTATGAACTTTAAAATCAACGATTTTAAAGTGGTTATTTAAATAACTTTAGGATATACAAGATGCCAAAAGTTAATTTGAAATCACTCTTTTCTATATACACTTTACATCAATTTATTTACCGCTGACGGCCTGTTGTCTTTTTTGCAATGAGTAAATATAGAAATAATGTAATTTAATAAACAAAAATGGCTCAATCTCGAAGCACAGATTTAGTATGTAGCAATAAAGAAAATAACGAGACGCAAGCGGCAGACGCGCAATTTTTTTAAGGTTATTTATATTTTTTTATTTTATTTTATACTGTTGCCAATATTTTTCGCGGCGCGTTCAAAAAAAAAGAGAAATGGTAGATCTTTTTAGACGCCGCATCGCCCTGCAAGTACATACATACAATATTGATGGACGTTTTTATAATTTACCGTCGAGAAACACGACGCGGTTTTACCGTGGTTGACCGTGGCATCATCACAATAATAGCGTCTTATGTATAATTTATCGTCGCATTGAACGACACGATCTTATTGTGGATGTCCAAGTTTTTAGGCTTTTATAAATTCGCGTCTAAAATTGTAAAATCGGTTTGTGTTTTTGTTTAAACATAGTGCAAACATTATATGCTGTGCTGTTTCAGAGAAAGCTCCCGGTCAAGGTTTCCTCCAAGTATGGGGTTCTGCAAGAAAGAAGTTATTAGATTTCTGAAGGGTCGGCAACGCGCAAGTGATACCCCTGATGTTGCAAGCGTGCATATGCTACGGTGTATAAAAATAAATTAATAAACAATTGCCCACACGTTTTAATAGATCGAGGTCTAGTTGGTTTGACTATGTAATATTCAAAGATTGGTTCTACTACATACTTTTTCTATGTAATGTAATTGAAAATAAAAATGGGAATTCCACTCTAGAGGTCATCATAGGGGACAATCTTAGTTCCCATATTTTATTTAGTATTATCTAGAAAAGCGAGCAAAACAATATTAGATTTATTTTCCTACCTCCAAATTCTACTCACTTATGCCAACCTCTTGATGTTGCCATCTTCAAAGGGTTTAAAGATTCATAGTGAAATGTTTTAACCGAATGGAAACTGAAAAATCGTGGAACTGTTTCGAAAGACAGGTTTAGACAAAAAGATCTAAGCTAAATGTAAAACCTGGAGAAAGTGTGACTAAAGATTACTTTAACCAAGGTCTATCAACAAGTGCTGAAGAAATTGTATTGTGCAGTAGACATCGAGACAGTGACATTGACAATACTCATGATAACGATCCCATTACTAGTGTAGATTAACTATTGTGCATTTGCTGCAAGTGACAGTGACATGGATGATGATGACAACCCCCCGCGAGATTTGCTGTAAATGAATGTGTCGCAAATTTAAAGACAGATTTTCATGTGTTTCCATGTAAGTGATGATGACAACGAGAGTAATAATCCACTATTATTAGATGTTGTGGAAAACAGTGTAGATTTATTTAATGAAGACAATGGCACTAATAATCCTTTAAAGTTGAATATGGTGGAAAATATTAAAGAAGATTTACTTAAAATAAATCATGATGACGAGGAAAATTTGGCAGGAAACAAGTTATTGGTATATAGAGAAGATGACATCATATAAGTGAATCTTGATTATAACATTAATAAAAAAAAACTAAAATTCTTTATATCCAAAGTAAAACAGGTGACATCAACTAATTATACAATGCAAGTTTATGAGGAAAAGTACTAAAATTAAGCACACATGTGTTTTCCTAGAAGTAGAAGATAAAATGGTAATTGAATAAAAAACACGTTGTCCGAATAGTTGAAACTATTGCCGACTGAAATCAGAAGGGGTCGTCATTTATTTAAAGATATTCATAGGGTAACATTTTGAATTTGTTTAGAGTACAATTTTGTTTTGAGATTTTTTATCTATTTGGTCAAAGATGAGATATTGAGACAATTAACATTTTGTGGTGAGGTTCTACAATTTTGTACTGCGATTAATTCATCTAGTTTAATATGTCTCAATTTTGAATCTCGTCTGCATATTCTTTAGATATTGTTCCAAGTTGTCAGTTTTATATCATGTATTAGCGTTTCAAGTTCCATTTAAGAAAATTGTAGGGTTTTGTTAAATATAGGGATACAATGTTGATTTTGTACTTGTGTAATTTTTTACTATTTAGTTAAGCATTCCTTATAATAAAAGATGTCAAATATGATAAGCTTTTTTTTAAAAAAAAAATTTTTTTTGTAATTATGGTGTTTTTATTCGATAAAGTTAATTCTGATTTCAGTCAATATTTTTTTTAGGTGGACTAAGTTTTCACATAACAGTGGACAATCACAAAAAAAAAGATAAGCAATTATTTTGACCAGTCTAACTTATTAAACAGAGTGTGATTGTTTAATATAATAAAATACTATTAAAAAGTTGTTCATAATTTTGGCGATACGTTCCTATAAAGCCCCAAACTATTCCAAGAATCGAAGTTTGACGCTAATATCTCTTAAGTTACGAAGTCACTAATATAAAACTTTGTTATTTTGGTGGGATTATTTGTTCTTTAATAAAATGCGCTTTGTAAATAAAAAGCCTTAAAATAAAAATAACTACAGTGACTTATAGTTGCCTGCACATTGCCTATATGAATATTACGAGGCTGCATATATCCCATTTTATTCTATTTTCTAATATTATTTTTTTAAATCCTTTTATTTAAGTTTTCTTATCTCTTACATTGCTAATCCACTGTTGGCATAACGAGTGATATGAATATGATTTTACATCCAGTGTTATTTTAGTACGAAAAATTAAAAAGTTTCCGTATTCAAAATAACTATAACAGAGTTTAAAGAACAACAGATATAGCTATAGCTTGCTATAGCAAACTTCATTAGTATAATTAAGGAGTTCCACGCCGATAACCGAAATCATAGCGGGCGGAGCCGCTGGCAAAGTCTAGTCATGTAAAATTCTTTATTAGTATTCTAATTTGCTTGCTTACCCTACCCATTCAAGAGCCACTATTAAAAGATTACAAAAAATCATTACACAAATTGTTTAGCTAGTATAGGTTATTTAAATAAAGGAAAAAAAATATACAAAAAAATATTTTGTAATTGTAATCAAAAAATAAATTATAACAGAACATAATACATATATTTAAATGTAGCTTGCGTCTACTAATAAGTAATTACGTTTTATAAATCTACAGTTTTTTTAATTCATCTCCTGAATTATTTCTTTCTTAAAAACAAAATTTTGTTTTGGCAACACTGCCTTAAAGACTAATCAAAAATGACGTGGAGGCGGAGGTTATAAATTTATAAGAAAATATTTATCGTAATTATTATCTTATAATTACAAAGAAAAAACTTAAAACTTTGTAAACTATATGGTCACAAAATGATCGAAATAAATGACACCCAAAGTGAGTTATTCTTTTAAATTGTTACAACTTTTACAGTGTTTTAATTTTATTGCAATACTATATAAATTGTAATATCACTGATATATTCACATATATACTTATACATGGACTAATATCAATACAAAATGGCGCTTAATATGTAATCAATTCGTTGACAATCCCTTGCGCCCCCAGTTTTAGTTACCCAGCCTTAATAAACATAGTTTCGAATTGTAAATGTATCTTTTGTTATCCATGCCTCTTCCATTATCGTATGCATCACCGAACGTATAGCATGGGACCGTTTGGTTTTTAACAGCGGTGTTAGTGTTCCAACACTAACTCTGGTAAATATTTACTTATTGGACACGAGTTATTTTTCCATAAAAAATATCTTAATGAAGATCCCCTTTACACAAATGAAATGCAAAAATTAGATTTTGGCACTTGGCTTGTAAAATCTCACCTATTGTGCTTCAAACTTTTTGTCTGATTCTTAATTTATTCTATTTGTTTTACTAAAAACTATGACTAGCCGCCAAATTTCTATTTCATATTTTACATTTTAAAGATGTGGCTGTAAAGCTTATTTTTGCAACTCTCCCATCACATGTCACCATAAAATCACAAAAATACCCGGTTTCTTGCAGATAATCAAAATTGTACCTATTCTTGAAATAATTAAATAAAAACTGAAATATTATGGACACAGCTTTCGAGCATTAGCATGCCCGGAAAAAAGGCCTGATTATATGTGATGTGTTATATATCGTTAAAAATATATTAAAATTTGCATCGGACATAATATTTTGTAAAAATCTCACTTTACCTAACTGAGTTATTTGTACTGTATAAATTAATGTATTTTTTTATTTCCCAAGGCGTTAAATTCTTTTTATGCATTGCTTTTTGTAAAAAATTTGAATTTTTGCAATTATTTTAGGACAATCATGTTGTCATAGCAAAAATGCCCAACACAACTTCTGTACATGTGATGAATGTTTTGCTTTCAGAAATTGGTGTTGGCCTGGCTGGTTTTGGGATGACCTTCCTCTTTTTGGGTGTTCTCTTGCTTTTTGACAAAGGATTGTTAGCCATTGGCAATGTAAGTATGCCGTAAAATGAAATAAAATAGCATTTTAAATTAAGAAAATAGAGCATACAAAATGTTTACATATATTAGTTAAGCTATGTAACAGAATACTATATAATAGGGCAAGTAAAAAACTGGTTATATTTAAAAATATTCGGTCAGCAAGCAAATATAGCTAATAGGTTATTTAGACAGCATAACTTATTTTACACATATTTTAGAAAAATATTTTTGTTGTTCCTAAAATACCTAGTCAGCAACTAAATCAGAAAATAACTAGATATTTGGTCAGCAAAATTTTTATTTGGTCAGTAGATTTTCAGGTAGCGACAGTATAAACAAAGTTAGATAGCAAGGAGCTTACCAACAAGCTGTTAGGTTATATTGCAGGGCGAGGCATGCCACGGCAGTGGTCGGTAGGTGTCAAATCCTGTGTATTTAACTTGGTACTTCTTAGGGTTCCATACCCAGGGGGTGTCAATGGTACCCTATTACTAAGTCTACGCTGTCTGTCTGTTTGACCATTAAAAGGCTCTCTCTTTTAGACCGAAATAGGTAGAAGCCTGAATTTTTCACAGAATATGTGTTATAATAGGGAATTATCTAAAAAATAATAAAATGTTAAAAAAGTTACAATTTAAGGGGAGTCCCCATAAAAGAAACACATTTTCGTAATTTTTGCTCTATAGTTAAAACAGTAATACATACAAACTTTAAACTTGCAGTGAAAAATAGTGTGAACTCTAAAGTATAACAACAAATAATAAAAAGTGTCCAAGTGTTAGATGGGCCTAAGCCATTACTATTTTAAGTTAGCAGTACAAAGCCCTCTAGCAATAATATAAAGAGATACAGTAGCACATTTGTTTGGAGAGTCCTCATATAACAAACACATTTTCGTTGTTTGTGTTCTATTTTAAAAACAGTAATGATACAAACTTTAAACTTGCAGTGAAAAATAGTGTGAACTCTAAATTATAAAAACAAATAATAAAAATTGGCAAAGTTTGAAACGGGCCTAAGCCATTACTATTTAAAATTACCAGTACAGCGCTATCTAGCTTATTATTAAGAGAAACAGTCCCACATTTTTTTGTTGGAAACGATATTCAAAGTTAAGCAACGTCGGGATTGGTCAGTGATTGGATGGGTGACCGCTTAGAGTGTTCGTAAATTACGTAAATCGTGGTGCGGTAGCCCGACTTGCAGTTGACCGATGTTCCTACATGCATGTTAATTTACGTATTTACGAAAAAAGACAAAAACAAAAAATGTAGCTTAGCATTAGCAATATGTATTTGATAGTCCTGCTGGTTTAACTGGTACTACAGAGTATGCAATTACAAGAACCGTCTAAGTGCGAGTTAGACTCGCGCAAAAAGGGTTCTATACCTTCCACCATTCATAGAATTTACAACCACAAACAAAAACGAAGTGTGTCGCTAAGCAGTCACCCATCCAATCACTGACCAAGCCCTACGTTGCTTAACTTTGAATATCCTTCCCAACAAAAAAATTTGTAACTGTTTATAAATGCCTAATAACATATTTGCTTTATCGTTAAAACAGTAACACATACTAGCTTTAAAGCTCTAAAGTATAACAATAAATAATAAAAACCGGCTAAGTGTAGAACGGGCCCGAGTCAACTACCATTTTAAATTACCGGTACAGCGCCATCTAGCTTATTATTAAGAAAAATAGTAACACATTTGTTTGTTGGAAACAATATTCAAAGTTAAGCAATATCAGGCTTGGTCTGTTCTTGGATGGGTGACTGCTTAGTGACACATTTCTTGTTTGTTTGTGTTTGTAAACTCTATGAATGGTGGTAGGTACGGAACCCTCTTTGCGCGAGTCTTACTCGCACTTAGCCGGTTTTTGTAATTGCATACTCTATAGTACCAGTTCAGCCAGACAGGGCTATCAAATTCATATTTTTGCAATGTAGTAGTAAAAAAGTAATAGTAGTAATCGCAACGAAGCTTTATTCATAATTCCCTACAATATTTTAACTACAAATAATGGCTGCATATAAGTATTCCTATGTTTTATGACAGTTGATTAAACATTTATTTGTTTTCAGATTCTATTTATCAGTGGTCTAGCATGCGTTATAGGTCTACAGAGGACGTTTTTCTTCTTTTTTCAAAGGCATAAAGTGAAAGCGTCTGTTGCATTCTTCGGGGGCATCACTATAGTGTTGCTGGGATGGCCAATGATAGGAATGATAGCTGAGATGTATGGATTCTTATTACTGTTCAGGTGTGTATATATTCTCAATACTACATCATATTATACATAAATTAAACGGGTCCTTAGTTAGCTGGACTTATGTTTTCCACACTTAGTCTCATGATAGTACCGTTGTACGTAGGTAACCGATTCGTGTCATTTAAACGGATCTTACCACGATAGGTTTCATATAGTTTCCGATTTCCCGTAGGATTCGCACGGCGATGTATTCTAGGCGGAGCTGCAGGCGGCAGCTAGTATATAGTAGTATATACTTTACACATATTTTACTGAAACATATTTTTGTCAACCTTAAAAAACTACCGGCAATACAAATAAGATATACATTGCGTTTTTTTTTTATTTTATTCCACTAAGGTGGCAAACAAGCATACGGTCCGCCTGATGGCAAGCGATCACCGTAGCCTATGGACGCTTGCAACACCAGGGGTATCACTTGCGCGTTACGACCCTTCAGAAATCTAATAACTTCTTTCTTGAAGAACTCCATACTGTAGTCCTTGCAGAAAACCTTGGCTGGGAGCTCATTCCACAACTTAAGCGTTCGCGGGAGGAAGTTTCTCTGAAACCGCACCGTACGCAACCATTTAGGTTCTAAAGTGTGAGAATGAATTCCCAATGGCAAGTGGTGCGATGGTAGAAAGTAGCCGTGGGCATCATTTTAAACAATTCCTCAGAACACAACCCATTGTACAAGCGGTAGAACACACACAGGGAGGCAAAGTCTCTCCTCAGACTTAAGGGATCGATACCGCAAGTGAGTTTGGAATCGTCGACAATTCTCGCAGCCCGTCGTTGAACCGAGTCAAAAGGGCCAAGCTGGTATCCGGGTGCACCCGCCCAGAGATGGCAGCAGTACTTCATATGGGGCCGAACTTGCGTTTGTAAAGTAACAACCTTTGCCCCGACGTAAAGTACTGCTTCGCTCTGTTGAGTACACCAAGTGTTTTGGACGCCAGCTTCACCTTATCTTGTAAATGATCTCGGAACTGAACATCGCTGGAGATGTCGACACCAAGGATCCCAATGCTGTTGGAGATGGAGAGGGGAGTGTTCTGGAATTGTGGGACTACAGTGAATGGAGTTTTCTTAGCGGTGAACGCGCACACTTGTGTCTTTGTAGGTTTGAATCAGACCAAGTTTACCCGTCCCCAGTCGGAGACCTTGGACAGTGTGGTCTCGATTTGAGACACAAGTTCTCCGCGGTTTTCCTCCACAACGGAACGTGGGATGTTTGCACGACCCGTGTAATAAGCGTCTCCAGTACTGTCATCTGCATAGCAATGTATGTTGTTGATGTCCAACATGTCATTAATATGCAGTAGAAACAGCGTAGGAGACAGCACAGAGCCTTGCGGGACACCAACATTAATGTCCATGCTATCAGAGCAACTACCGTCAACTACGGTTCGTATGCGTCTGCCGGACAAAAAGCTAGCCACCCATTTGCACAAACCCTCGGGCACTCCGTAAGATAGCAACTTCGATAGAAGACCCCGGTGCCAGACCCGATCGAACGCCTTCGCTATGTCCAGGCTACATGCCAATGCCTCCCCCTGACTCTCAACGGCTAGTGCCCATCGGTGTGTGAGATACACTAGAAGGTCACCAGTCGAGTGACCGTGGTGAAAGCCATATTGACGGTCACTGACCAGTTCGTGTACTTCTAGGTATCTTAGAAGCTGTGTGTTCGCAACAATCGATGAATTTCATACGTAATTCCAAATGCGCAATGTATTTCTTATTTCTATGGATTTTAAACGAGAATTGTTAGCAATCTTTTTACGGAATCGAGCCACAGGTCCTATAGTTTAGTTGAGCTTGGGAAAATGCGTACGCACCACCACCAACCACGCACGCCAGTTTCCGACATATGAGTGTAACTAGACCAAAAGATTTTCTTGCAACTGGCCATAACAGCGTCCTGTCATATGCTTCTCTTGTAAGACACGATTAATATTCTGTATTTCAGAGGTTTCTTGCCTGCAGCGGTCAACTTCTTAAGAATGGTCCCAGTTCTTGGATCAGTACTTAACCTGCCTATTATAAGAGGGGTGAGTATTTTAAAACAGTTTTATTTAGCTTCACTCTGTAGATTTATTTGACTTAATAGTCAGTTATGAAAGAATTTTAAGGTGCATCCGATATTAACTTTCCCATAAAAACTTCATTAATTGCACAAATATCTTAACTATAATCAGTTATTCATACTGCGTTATAATCATATATCGCTATTACCTTAATCGCAAAAAGTATTTTTATTTAACATGTATGTGAATTTTTGAATTACCAGAGTTGTAGTAAGAGTATGAATTCAGTAACAACAAATTTATGCGCCTGTGGTTAATAAGCGATATAAGATTAATAACACATATTGTAGCAAAATGTTCATATATAGATACAAATATTTAATGTAATGAATGGCAAAAATCTGAATAATTTTAATCCAAATGAACTGGTCTTAGACGAGGACGGAAGGTGGGCACAGGATCTTTCAGCTGGGGATCGAAGTTCTATCAAGTTTTATTCTGCTAGATTACTCTGGCTACTAAGAGGTTCTAGATGATAAGTCACAAATTGAATTGATGATGGAGCCAAAAGGTGTTCAGAGGAACTACATAACGATTTATTCAATGTGTTATTTCCATCCCACTTTTTTCTAATACAGATAAATTTGCTGGTTTTAAAATTTTTAAATATTTTTTAAGTTATTGGCAGCAAATATGAAAAAAAAATGCGAAATCGCCAACACTAGGTATATTTAACAATTTTTTTTTTAAATAAAACAAATAAAAATATCACCTGAGTAGCACCAGACCTAAAAAAGTTAAGTAGATCAGAGAAAGAGTTTTTTGTGCCTAGTGTGCGTACCTTCTTAGTTGCTTTGTCTATATTGGTTCATTTACACTTTGTTAAATAAAAACTGCAGATAACAAGTGCAAAGTTTTTAGTAAAATTAAAACCATATGTGTCAATCAATTCTTTGCCTATATTTGTTTATTTAAATTTTGTTAAATAAAAACTGCAGATGACAAGTGCAAAGTGTTAAGTGATAAGTCAAATCATAAGTGTCAGTCAATCAACCTGCAGCAGTCAACTGTCTCCAGCCTCTTCATCCAGCCACTTCTGTCTACCTATCTGGCCTTTTAATAAGTGTGGTTTTTTGATAGTAGAATAAGTAAAACTAGATTAGTACGCAATTCAAACTAGACCGTTTTATTTTCAGGTTGTGGACAGGATATGCGGCGACACGGGTCGAAACATGGTATGATAGTGCCATAAAAAAGAGACTTTACTTTTAGTGCAATGTGGTTTATATTATAATTAAATGTATATTAAATGTCTGTGTGTGGGTGGGACAATATATTTATTGTTGAGCGCTTGTATGTAAATATGTATGGTTTGAGTTCTACGCTAATGTAAAATATTGTTTTTTAATACACTTTGCCAAATATTTTGGACAGACTAGTGTAATTTCATTGCACAAATTTCGAAGGGGCGTAGTGTCGAAGGACCCGGGTTCGATTTCAGGTAGCAATAACAAAGTTACATTTTTTTTTTGTTGTCAAAAGTTGTTCGCGATGATCGAGAGATGGCAGCACATACAAAAATATTGTCAATAATCGTTGAAACGCTGTATAATTCGACTCAAATAACCAAGGTGTTACGCTACAGGACGGTAAAATTTAAATAATACAGCGTTTTAGCTTAATTTTTTAAGGCTATGGCATATTCTGGTAAAATTGTGCCGTTTTGACCAGTGTACAAAGACATATTACACTACTTAAACACAAAAAGACAATTCCACGTACGATAGGCACTGGCACGCGACCACACGGTTTTTTGTCGATATCAATTTAAATATTTATTCAGAATTATGAAATTAGCGAATGCGGTTGGTTATAGCAATATATATTTTATGAAATAAGAATCAAGAAAATATCACTCTTAGTTTTTCAAACAATTTGAATTTAAGCCCAAAAATAGAGATTTTGTGAGATTTTTTTTTTCTAAATGTTTTAATAGCCAAACTGTGATAATATTAGCAAAGTCACTTAGGGTTTGAACCTTTGTTTTTCGCGTCAAAAAGTGTACTCGTCCTGAACAGTTACACAATCAATCAAATTCTTGCAAACTTAACTCGTTTTTGTATGCCATCACTTTAAGGGGTTTAATTCTGAGTATGGAATAAATAATTATTGCTTATACAGTAGATTTCACCTTGGTTGTAGATACCATTTAGCTGTAGCGACGTTAAATCTAAGTCCCTGGAATTTAAAGCATACTTTAGTACGTAATTGATGTGGCTATAGCGACTTTGGATGTAACGCTGAGTTCGGGTGTAGCGACTGTTTTTAATGAATCATTTGTAACAAATTCCAAGAAATCCCATGCAGATATTGCGAGGTCGGCCGCCAAATACAAACATTTCTTATCTTTTGTTTACATCTACACAAATGATCAGCAGCTGTAGATACCTTTACCTTTTGTTTATAGATATCAGCTAAGTAGGTAGGTAAGCGTGTATGTTTCGGATCTAAATTTATGGTTCAGTTACAAAATAATATTCTGAGTACAAACTGGGTTTAGTAAACTTTTGAATAAGTATAGCTGCTAAACGCACATTCACTGTAACGACTTCCGGATATAACGACGAAATTAGAGTGGTCCCTTTCTTTATACCCGAAATCCACTGTATTTGCAGTGATATCTATTGTTAAGTAGCTAATCTCATTTTTCCTCAATATCCTTTTAATAGTGTAAAATAGAGATGTAGGTTTTTTTTTATTAATATCAGAGTAATCAATAACTTATGTTATTTTGTGTTCTTATATTATTGTACATGGTTAGACCCATGATTCCTTGACAAAGCATTTTATAAATTAAAAAAATAAAACCAATTTCATAAGCTATTATCCCTTGAGTTCATTAACATAATTTGGCAAAGCCTATTTCTATTACATTATAACGTAGTACAGTCTTTATCTTTAATGTAGGGTTAAAAATGCATGAAGTTGAATATGAAAATTTTTCATTCCTTATGATTTTGTGTAATTGATTGTGAAATTTTTTTTTCTCAGATGTGTATAAAAATAATGATAGAAAAATATTATTAAATTTGGCATATTATGTAATATAAGAGTATTTTTGTTTTTTTTTCAAATTGGAGTAACATGCTCTTTGGTCATCTAGGGGTCATCCATTTAATTACATTACGCACCTAGAGAGGAGGGAAGGGGTAGCAAAAGTAAAATCATACAGAAATTAGGAAAATAAGCGTGATCTAACTAGGTCCCTATAGGTTATACTGTAACAGAAATAAATATGAATATTATATAATCGTTGTCGAGGAGGACAGTCTCTACACTATATTCTAGCCTTTGTAACAAAAAAGCAATAGTTTTATCAAAAAATATTTTATCATTTAAAACTGTTATATATCTAATATTCTTTTTACATTCTTTTAAAACAAACCCTTAATTTTATGTTTGAAAATGCTTGTTAAAAATAATATACCCGACTGCATAACAAACCGACTAAAGAGACAGAAAAGAAACTATATCATTAATTTATTATTATCAATTTTATAAATTTAGTTAACCTAACTTGAAGTATCCTTCCATATGATATTTGTATTGCAGGATTTTAAAAAAGTATTTTAAAGGGGCATCTCCCCCACCCTCCCCCTTACAATCAACATAGATGAAACATAGATACACCTAACCGCGCCCGCAAACATCCATTGAAATTGGTCATAATAACCAATAAACCTAATCTTATTTCTAATTATTTATGCTCTGCTCTGTTATCAGTTTTTTTGGTGACGGGTCAGAAATACTTCTATCCAAAATGGATAAAATTGGAATTCTCTCCACAGGATGGACTATCATAGCGAAGAAACGGAAGACCCACCGGACAATTGAAGCTTATTCTTCCTAAAGCTTGAAACACACTGCGAGCGTGACAGCGCGGCGTGCGAGAACCGTTCAGTTTAAAATGTACGATATTGAGATAAAGGCGTGCTATCTCTTTCTAAGTGTCAGCCTGCATAAACAATAATAATCAGAAATAAGGAAATAGACCAAAAACATATGAATGTGCTCATAAAATCAAACTCCGATAACCTTTGCCAATCCGCACATGACATGCGTGGTTGAGTTATGGCCTAAACGTCTTTGTTCGTAGAAAAGGCAACAACAATAAACAGCAAAGATTGGACTACTTAGCTTAGAAGAAGCCTTTGTCTAGCAGTCGGGACTTAGCAACTAATGCTACAAATGTATTTTATATTTAAAATACATAAATATTTGTTTGTAAATATTTTTTATGGCGAATCAAAGTTGTAGAACAAAACCCCCACCCACCCCCTCCTCCAAATCGGTAATTGACATGATATAGTTATTGACAAGATAACCCTATAGTTAGAAGTTCTTTTCCCAAAAGCTCTCGCTTAAAGATTCCTGGATCCGATACTGATTGACCTATACATATTTTGTTAACGCCTCGCTTTCATTCCGCTCGCGATGTATTTCAAGCTTTAATATAGAGTGCTTAACAAATATCTGTACAGCAATTAAGGACCAAAAAATATCAATAAAAAGGAAAGTAAATATAATTGTTTTACAACTGTTTTTTCAGCTTTTTGTCCGTTTGTCCTGTGACAAGGGATGTACTAGTACCAGTACTAGACTGAACCGATATTAATAGGACTTTTACTGATTAATAAGTCAATGATGCATCATATGATAAATTATATTTACACATGCCTTACAGACAAATAAAATGAGTCTAGTAAAAATAAGAAGTAAATAATCCGTATACAAATATAAAAGTGGAAACTAGAAACTGACTGATTGAATAACATACCAACGAACAGCCCAATCCGCTGGAATGAATTTTGCAAAATTCATCCTCTAATATAATTAAAAACCCCTCTTTATTTTAGTTTTTGGAAAATCATCTTCTAGGGGTCAATATAGGGGATGACAATTTGGATGAGAATTTTGATATTTTATAGGTAAAACAGTTAGCAGATTTCTTTTTTTCAAAAGTCCTCATGGTCGAAGTTGCGAGAAAATGGTAGTACATTATAATGCTATACATATAGTCAGGTAAGTTTTTCATGGTTTGTCATTACACATGAGGCTGCGTAATGGTGCCGAATCTGTAATAAATAATAATAATAATAAATATTTTTGGACATTACACACAGCGCCGTCTGGTCCCAAGAAAGCAAAGCTTGTGTTATGGATACCAGATTTTTTTTTTGTAAATACATACATATCATACATAAATACAGCCAGACTCACGACAAACACAAATGTTTGTCTAGTGCGGGAATCGAACCCACACCCTCTGCACAGCACCCAGCCACTAACTTGGCTGCGAGGGAAAATCCTCCCAAGTGATTGGGAGAATGACCAATGCTTACGCGTTTCATACATGTATTGAAACACGGTCGCCAAAAAATTAATACCCAAAACAACATAAGTAACACACAATGTTTATAACACAAATATTTGTTAAAAATGATCCGCAACACAAAATTGAGCTGAGTTCTTAATGCTCAATGTTCTGTCGCTGGAAAAGTACCCTACTTAAGTTTTTTACTTTCTATTGCATTTATTTTTTTATTTAATTTTAGTTGCTGATATTAAACATATTTCAGTAGATCATACATGTTCTTTCCCATGTAACTGATCTTCGTGATTAAGCCATCACTAAACTTAAATACTATACCTAATACCCTCGATTCGTTAAAAAACCGTGGCCAAGTGCGTGTCAGATTCGCGTACTGAGGATTTCGTAGCACCACAGAATCTACAAGCCCGACTCGCACTTCACCGGTTATTATTATTTGTTATTTTAATTATTTGTTAGTTTAAGGTTCAAAGCTTTAATGTATTACCGTTTTAACGATAGAATAAAAAACAACAAACACAGGTTTCTTATAAGGGGACATTCTTTAAATTTTTACCTTCTTTATGTGTTTTTAATATTTGTTAGGTAATCCGCCATAATAACACATATTTGTGAACATTACAGGGTTCTACCTACTTCGGATTAAATGATAGAGCCTATTATCTAAAGATTGAACGGACAGTCGGACAGCAGCGTCGTCTTAGTAAAAAGGGTGACAGCCAGTGGAGCCTATGCGCTGGCATCCTTTGGATACCGTACCCTAAAAACATCAAAATCGGTTTACAATCAGCGAAAATATGGTACGAAAACAAAAATCTACTTTTTTGAAGCCGGTTAAAAATAGTTAAGATCATTTCTCAGTCACATTATGGTGACATATATATGTTAAGGACCTTATGATTAATGAGGGCATTATTTAGTAATGACATGTCAAAAAGGGTCATGTAACTAACAATCATTAAAGTTTCATTATTTATCACAGCGTCTGGCCCGCTAAAATGAGAATATATAGTGTGAAGAACTGGTAAGGAGACGAATTCAGATCTAGATCCAATATTCGCAGGGGACTTGGCTTTATCAGACCCAAATTTGGACAACGGGAACAAAAGTTTTGGTTTTTAGAGGGCTTTAAGTAATTTGCAGAAACAACCTAATAATATGCTTGATGCATCCAACGCTGAATATTCTGTGGCTAAAAAAGGTAACACTGTAAGAGTTTGCGTTCCAGATGTTTATCGAGATCGCAGCAATGGAAAAAATTTACTTGCTACTGTTATAACAGGCTCAAACCTTTATAATGTGTGGTTTTCGAGAAACTTCGACCCGCGAACGCTTAGGTTGTGGAATGAGCTCCCTGCCGAGGTTTACTCTGAGGACTACAGTATGGGATTCTTAAAGGAAAAAAAGTATTAGATTTTTGAAGTGTTGGCAACGTGCGAGTGATGCCCCAGGTGTTGCAAGCGTCCATAGGCGGCGGTTACTGTTTACCATCAGGCGGACTGCAAGCTTATTTGCCACCTTAGTGGTATAAAATAATACACAAATCGCTCAAAATGTGTGTGTGGGTGTGAGAACCTCCTCCTTTCTTAAAATAAAACCATTTTATAATATACCTACTTTTTGTTCCATGAAGCTATCTTTACTAGTTTATGACATATTGTCGTTTATGTAAGTGACTAGTTATTTTTGCTCGCAAGTGTACTTTATACTGCCGACAAAAAAATAAACCGCACCAACAAAAATCGGTCGAGTTGAACTAATATGTCGCTTAATTTAAAATTGATCCATGCCGTGACGCACGGGGTATCCATTTGTTGTATACCAAAACCTTCTCCAAATAAATACTTTTCTGAAAACCGCATCAAAATCGGTTCAGCTAATCGCGAGATAATCGCGGACAAACATACATACAATTTTTTAATTCGGTTAATAAATAAAAAGACTTTCAGTTGCAAATAAGTATGACTTATTTCATATCTTTCGGAAAATTATCCTCTGAGGGTGTTAAAATAGGGGAAGAAAGTTTTTATGGGAGTTTTAACGCTTGGATCTACGGGATATAAAAAGGGTGTAACGGGAGAAGTTAAATCGCACGGGTAACACCTCGGGTAGCAAATTTTATTATCTGCTCCATAAAATTCTGACAAAAATTAATGTTTGCATTAGCTAAGATACTAATCATATAAATATGTTAAGATGAAAGGTTTGTTTGTTGGATATTGTGTAACATAAGAACAGGTAGACTATTTTTTGCCAACTTTAAGCTTTTAATTTTATGTATATTGATTATAAGCTAAAAGCTACAAGCATGGCTTTGTGGGGGCTCGCGAAGTTAATACCATCAGAGCCATCCAAGATAATATGTTAAAAATATATTAAGACCTCAGTTTTATTCACGTGATAGGGTTTATAAGCTATTTGTTATATTGTTACATTACAACCCTAATGCATTTATTACTTATATAAATATTTTTAACCCGCATAAAAAAAAATCATTTTCATTGGCAATAGGGATTGCAATCAACTGCGGTATGGATATGCGGGATATACTCAATCCCGCTCGCATCTTTGAAATACTACTAATATTATAAATGTGAAAGTTTGTTTGTCTGTATGGATGGATGTTTGTTACTCAATGACGCTTCAACCACTAGACGGATCGGGATGAAACTTGGCATACCTACATATAGGTTAGGTCCTGGAATAGTATAATAGTATATTCAAAATTTCCCGCGGGAATAACTATAACCGAGCATAAACGAACTATAGCTATAGCTACAGCTTGATGTAGTAAACTTCATTAGTGTAATTAAGGAGTAAATCACACACAGTATTAGTACTGTGATTAAATGAAGGAATCCCACGCCGATGACCGAATTAAGGGCAGGCGGAGCCGCTGGCGAAGTCTAGTTATGTTATAGAATCAAATTGAAACTACAGGTTTTTGTGTAAAAATCAACTTTTATTAATTATTTCTTACATCAAGCAACAGAAATTTATGTCTTTTTTATCAATTAAGTATAAGTAATTAGTAATCTGTTTTCTTAGATCCATCTTTAAATGTTTGGCATAGTTAATTAGTTTTGTTTATTTTTACCCTTACTCCTAACAAAAGTTTTATATTTTTAATTCAGTCTTATTCATATATTGACTAATAATTCAATCATAACTTTCTCTTAGATGCTATTACTATGACCTATGGTGATAACTTTTAAAAATACGCTCTTAAGAGAATACGATTCGGAGCGAATTTTTCACTTATTTGGAAAACCACAGACATTTGTATGTGGCTTGGGATTATGACTAAAAATTTCACAGTGATTGATCAGTAAATGTCAAAATCAAATGAAAAATTCGTTTGTTTGATCCGTGAATCGTATCCTCTTAAGAAGCAAATGGATTCTCTTGAAGACCTTTGTTCAGGTTCAGGAAGAGTTGGTCCTTAATGTTCCCTAATAGTTTCAAAAGATGGTAGTCATGACATTCTCGGCCACAGGATAAAGCTTGTATTTCTTAGGATTTGCTGTTTCTCTCACCACCACCGTATCGACTTTTCATTTTCATATGCGGTTACTAGTCTGAATTTTCCATACATATGACCAGAAACTGCTAATATTACTCCACGCTTCTCGCGGTCACTTTGTTGCTCCAAAACTAAAATGTTAGCCATAAATAATATTGTCTACCGGCAGAAAAACCAACTTTATTACCTTTATCAGCTTCACTCTACCGTCTACCAATATAATTGTCTTCACATTCTCTACAATTTTCTGGGAAGAGGCTTTGATAAGGTGGCCGGCTCGAGACACATCTTTGATGCTCTGCCTTCCTCCATTAAATTTCTCGACCACCTTTTAAAAGAAGATAACAAAAAGCCAGACTCTCCTTCTAGCTTTTACCAAGAATTTTAAAACATGCTATTGATGGGATTTGACATTTACAAAAAAAAAGTTTTTCCATTTTTCTATTACCTATGAGTGGATGTAGGTATATTGCTTATATACCTGTAATATGGGCAGTATGATAAGTGTAAAAAAGAAAAGATCTATACCACTGATAAAATTATACATAACGGTATAGGTACCTACTGAGAATTTACTGAACACCCAGCACAGCAAAAATAGTTAAGATTTTCTTGAATTTTTTTTTTTCAATACAAATAAGGTGGCAAACAAGCTTACGGTCCGCCTGATGGTAAGTGGTCAACGTAGCTTATGGACGTTGCAACGCCAAGGGTGTAACTCGCGCGTTGTTGACCCTTCAAAAATCTAATAACTTTTTTCTTGAAGAACCCCTTACTGTAGTCCTTAGAGAAAACCTTGGCAGGGAGTTCATTCTACAACCCAAGCGTACGCGGGAGGAAGTTTCTCTAAAATCGCAATGTACGCGACCATTTCGGTTCCAAAGTGTGAAATTGAATTACCGAATACCTTATTGAATTATTATAGTAGAAAGTAGGATCATTTCAAACAATTCCTCAGAACACATCCCATTGTACAAGCGGTAGAATACACACAGGGAGGCAAAGTCTCTCCTCAAACTTAAGGGCTCAATACGGCAAGTGAGTTTGGGATCGTCGATAATTCTCACAGCCCGTTATTAAACCGATTCAAAAGGGCCCAGCCGATATCCGGGTGCAACCGCCCAGAGATGGCAGCAGTACTCCATATGGTGCCTACTTGCGGCACGCATGCACTCATACGCATCGGTCAGTACACTCAGTACTGCACGTTCGCATGCTCGGCAGGTTGTATTTATTTACTAAAGTAATACAGTTAACGAGTGTTTTTTCAATAAACAATTATCTTATACCTTTAACGACAATTCTTGTATATATATATATAATCTGAATCTCGGGAACTGCTCCAACGATTTTCATGAAGATTAGTATCTGGGGTTTTCGGGGGCGATACATCGATTTAGCTAGGTTTCATTTTCAGAACAGAAAACGTCGTTTTATCGGTGTATTTAGGCAATGATAAACTGAAAAATATGACTCTTTCTGTACTGCACTTGACAATAAATGGCGGTTGATCAGCTACTTGAAAATAGATAGCGTTAAAACGAGCGAGGCTCGGTCCTCCAGTTATTGCGGTCAAATGCTCTTAACTTCAATATGGCTACACGCATGCAGAAGTTACCTGCTTGCACGCGCGTGCGCACGTCAAGTCACGTATCTGATCTGCTGCGGCCTTGAATATTATAAATGCGAAAGTACTCTGTCTGTTACCTATTTAAGATTAAACCGCTGTACCGATTAAGATGAAATTTGGCATGGAGATAGTTTAAGTCCCGAGAAAGAACATAGGTTACTTGAAAACGTCAAGTGTAGGTCAATTTTTTTACTATAATTGAGGACTTTCCGTTAAAATCCTATATCAATAACCGAATTTAGGGCGGATGGAACGGCGGGTAAAAGGTAGTTTCATATAAATCAAAGATTTTTATTGATATAATATTCATTCAGTCTGTGGACCGGTATATTATTACAAAAATTAAAATACAAATAAAATTCCAAACAATCTTAAAGTAAGAAAACAAATAACTATAAAAAAAACTACAAACGAGGAATACCTACTTAACGTTAAGATAATGAACGACTTGACTTGAAACTATCATAAAGGAAATCAGTCAAAGAGTTAAAAGCCTGTACCGGCTTTAGATCCACAGCTCGTAGTAGTTAGTAGCGCGTAGACCTACATTTAGTAACAGTTCGTAGCGCGTAGATTGTTGAATAGCTCTAGCAGACAATCGCATAGGCGTAGAACTGCGTAGCATCTAGACCCACAGCTCGTAGTAGTTTGTAGCACATAGCCGTAGTAGACCTGCGTAGCGTGTAGACCTACAGCAACTTGTAGCCGTTTGTTGCGCGTAGGCAGTCACATAAGCGTAGACCTACGTAGCGTGCAAACCCACGGCTTGTAGCAGTTTGTAGCGCAAGATTCTTAAATAGCGGTAGTAGACCAGCGTAGCGTGTAGACCTACAGCTCGAAGATCCCCTAAAATTTTTAGTTTTTTTAAGCTTCAGCTTTTTGGCACCTGATATAAATAATTGAATCGATCGTGTTAACCAAACAAAGTCCCACTGACAGAAAATTATGCTAAGCCAAACAGTTATTAACATGAAAATACACAGTATAAAGCATTTTATATGTTATCAATAAACAAAACTAATTTAATAATCTATTCCACATAAAATAAGTCGTTAAGCATTTTATAGTCTAACGTAAAATAACTTACAAAACAAAACGTATATCAAAACGAATATCAATCACTAAACAAATGCAAATGCATTGTGTAGCTGGCTGTTTAAAAACATCGATAGATTAAAGAGAGCAGCATAGCGCCGTACCTTTGACTTCCTTTTTTCTTTCATTCATTCATTCAGTTACCGCCCGTCTCCTGGGGCGAGCGAACGTGATTTAGGTTTTCGTATCGATTTTCAAAGAGCACGCCTCGAAAGCAAGCTGAAAATTCACGCGTGTTGAAGTTATTGACTGTACTGTTGTGTTATGAATAAAATGATAAATAAAACAAGTGTATCATTTATTAAATGCTAACGGAAGTGTTAGATAAATGCAAATAGTCCCGGACTAGCTTGACAAGGATCTGGTTAGAGCGAGAAGGGATAAAAGAAAAAGGATAGATTGAATAGTAGGACCATGTTGAGTTACAAAATAAAATAACAAAAATAATTTATTTTTAGTCCGTGTGATGTAAAAAAAAGTAATATTTTATTGATTACCGGCTAGACGACGTCAAATTGTGGGAATCTGTTATTGTAAAAATAAATAATCGAAAATGATTTTGCATTCATTTCCTTGGTGTTGCCAATTCCTATTGTAAGTACATTTTTATAAATAATATTTTTATATGAACTTCTAATGTTTTTTAATTTGCTTCGACATACTTTGCACTGCTTGCTAACTATTTTTATTTCATCTGTTAAAGGAACTTGGCTACAAGCCAATATATATCTGAGTGTATCATTCATATTGAAATTCTATTTAATTTTATTCATTTTCAAACAAACAAATTTACCTCTATAATATTTATTAGTGTAGATTTGTAGTATGTTGAGTACTCGAAACCCAACTTATGGTTTGTTTTTTTCTGCAGTTGGCATTAGCAAACTTTGCTTTCTATAAATATCTAGTCATATGAATTACTACCTATTCTTTTAATTTATTTAACTTGCTTATGTATAGCATTTTATTTTTTACTAGACATTGCCAGGGGCTCCGCCCGCCTTAAATTCGGTTATCGGCGTGGAACTCCTTAATTAACTTTAATTAATTATACTAATGAATTTCTATAGCATGCTTTAAGTGCAGCAATAGTTCGTTTAACTCTGTTATAGTTCCGCAAGAACTTTTGAATTTTTAGGGATTAAAAGTAGTCTATATGCTATTCCAGGACCTAACCTATATGTATGCCAAGTTTTATCCCGATCCGTCCAGTGGTTGAAGCGTGATTGAGTAACAAACAACCATCCAGACATACAAACTTTCACATCTATAATATTATTTTTAATATTAGAAGGATTTTATGGATAACAGTGTACTTTTAATTTGTTTCAATTTGAGTTTTTTTAATGTATCATTTATATTAATATCGTTCATTATATTTTTTTAATAGGGTTGCGTTGCCAATTGAACTATACATGAAAATGAGGGATGAAATATTTTTTTCGCGCTTGCAGCATTTCTTTGGATAGGGTTAAATATTTTAAAAAGAATAAAAAAAAAAATTAAAATAATCACGATAACAGGTCTTATTTCTCTCTTATTTTCAGTAAAAATTGGTTTGAACAAAAATAGTTTATAAGTTTTTCAGATATCTGCGATAATTCTCACTCTACGGAACCCAAACTTAATGCGTCTACGACAAAAAAAAAAATTAGATAGCCTAAATTTTGGTGTTGTTCTTGCTTTAGTTTTTAATGTTTACTAAACCGCCACAATTTTGGGGTGCCTTTTTAACCGGATTCAAAAAGGCAAGAAGTTCTAAAGTGGATTGTGTTTTTGTTCCTTACGGCTTAGGTGCAGTAGTGTATGGTATATAGCTATAGGCGAACTCAACAATTTGGGAAAATACTATGATATTGTATACGTAATATCGTTGGATTATACGTAAATTTCTTACAGAAATAGGTCTAGGGAGATCTAGGGAATTGTTTAGAGTAGTAGGGGTAAGGGGCAAGATTATAATAAGGGTATAAAATATAAATCAAGGGAAAAGCGGATTTCTTGCATATAAAAGAAATGTAGCAGGGATTTTCCTAAAATTATTTATTTAAAAAAAAACAATTGTAATGAAATTTTGAAATTTGACAATGCACATGCCGGAGAATGTTTCTGAAAACGGAAAAATGGTCAAATGCGAGTCGGACAGGGTCAAGTGCGAGTCGGACTTGCGCAATAAGGGTTTTAATGAAATTTTAGAGTATATATACTGAAAGTCGTGCGTGACAGAGCCCAAAACATGAATTCACTCGATAGATCCAGTTCATGTCAAGGCCATGACAAAGAAATATACATCTCGCTTCCTCAGCCATGCATTGAGTCAAGTAGATAAGTTTTCTGAAGTTCCTGAACTTATTGAATGTGTTCCTGAATTTGAAAAAAATATAAAACTCAAATACAAAGTGAAAGAATCAGGCAACTTCGATGAAAAAGAAAAAAAAAACATTTTGAAAGTAATGGAAATGATGGGTGTTTTGAAACTAAATGGTACAAAATCTGATTAGATCATTGTTTGCCAAACAAAGTTTTGGAGTCGCGTGTGAAAACACACACATATTGATTTATGTGACGTTTAATCATTGAGCTCTTATGTTAACACACTAGAGAAGACGCCATAAACAAACGCCACGTCACAGATGAAATACTAGTAACTACGTCACTTGCCATACGCAATGAAGGTCTGTTCCAGCTAGTGGCTGAGTAATGTGCAGCCCATACACTGCAATATTGGAAACATTAGAGGCGGTCTCTTCTACAGCGGTCCGTTAGTAAGTTAACTCAATGTGTTTTTGGCACATGCATCAAATGTGCGACCCTTAAACGGGAAAACATACTTATAAAAAAGATTTACAATTATTTATTTCAAAAAATGTTTATGAACAAACATGATAAAACTCTAAAATAATTTGTTTGTGTAATAGGTAGTTAAAATATAAATAAACTAAACTTTAAAAATAATATTAAAATTACCATAGTTACTTATTTGTATTGTTTAATTTGATTAACTTAAAACATAGCAAAATTTTAAATATAAAATATACATATAAAAATCATATTAAAATTTAGATACTTACCTGTATAATTTAATAATTTAAATATAAACTGTATACATATATTTATTTTTAGATACTTATGGGTATTATTTAATTTGATAAAGTTAAAAAAATCGGCCAAGTGCGAGTCGGACTCGCGCACGAAGGGTTCCGTACCATTATCTATAAAGGCGACAAAAAGGTCATGTTTGTTGTATGGGAGCCCTCCTTAAATATTTGTTTTATTTTAATTTAATTAATTATTTTTATAGTGAATATATATCTAAATATTCTGTGAATATTTTAGGCGTCTGCCTGTTGCCGTTATCAATGTCGAACAAAATCGAGCGGAGAAATCACGTTTGTTGTATGGGAGCTCCCTTAAATATTTATTTTATTCTTTTTTTTATTATTTGTTGTTATAGCGGCAACTGTCTTACTATGATGGTTCATGAGATACAGCCTGGTGACAGACGGACGGACGGACGGACAGCGGAGCGTTAGTAATAGGGTTCCGCTAATTACCCATCGGGTACGGAACCCAAAAAACAATAAATTTTAAACCAAATATTTAAGAACATTTTTTTTTTAATCTCTTCATCTAATCGCTAAAGATTAAATTACGCTAATTAAAAAAAAAAAAAAAATTGTACGAAGTTTTAATTAGTTTAGCATTTAAAGTAATTTATAGTCCCCTAAGAACTCCATATAGTCATGCAACTAAATGTTTCTTAGTAATATTAAATACTCAAAAACGGGTCTTAAATTACCTAACCTTTAAATAAACAATGGCAAACGAAGGTTGAGTTGTGTAATAAAATACGCAGTGAGAGCAAAAAACAGTTGATTTAATTTGCTTGGAACAGCCTTTTTTGTAAATATTTAATCTGGGTGGCTTTTACAGGCATACGAAATTCAGCGTCCGTTTCAACTTAATTTTGTATTGTATGGAAGTTGCATAAACACAAATAATAGGTATAAAGACATACATGTATAAAGAACATACTAATAACAGGCCAAAAGTGAAAGTTTTGCACATCTGGGGCCTGATTCTCGTGCTGATAGAGAAAATCTCGAATTCAAGATATATTAAATTGATTTTCTCATATGTTAATCGTGGTAGATCGACTAAATTGAACTAGATATGTCGAAAAAATATGGCGGATTTGCTAAATTGTTTTGATTTTAGTAAGGTGCCCACCTTTCAAGTCAAGTCGAAGGTCATTAATGACTTTTATAACTTCCCTAAAAAAACTTGTGACCCCTATTTTTTTCAAAAAAGGGATTCTTTGCGACTCCTCTTTTTTCAGGGAAGTCATAAGACATTAAAATGAGGAATCATATGGACCGCTATTTAAAAAAAAAGAGGGGTATTTCCCTATAACTTTCCATTTTGATGATCGACATAGTTTACCGTCACCAGCAAACATTTTATTTGTAATTGTATTTTTGCCGTCAACTTAATATCACTAATTTTGACTCCTTTTTATACCACTTTCCGTGCGACATCCCATCTCTACTGCTACCGACCACTCGTTGTACCACAAGATATAAGCCTATAAAGAGACTCTAAGGCTACGTTCACACGGCGACTATTCGATTCAATATTTTCTCGCATACTGTTTTACCGTATACGAGACGGCCGTTCACACGGTGCGAGGTCCATTCGGTTTTTTCACGTATGCGGTCTTCCCGTATACGTGGCCGCCGTTCACACAGCATCTATTCGATACGCTTTGCCAGCCGCCACACCGCCAGTCGTTGAGAGCACTCCATTTTTTTTTATAGTTTACTAATGATTTATCCCATATTATAGGTCAATCCTCGATAGGCGTGATAAATAACTCGATCGTAATCGGCAATCCACTTCGCCAAAGACATCACAAACACAACTGCCTCACTCTCTCGTATACGAGAAACCATTTTGTCCGTGTGAACGAATCAACGTAAACATAAGCGCCACTGAGCATCTTATTCGTTAAAATCGTTTCGAGAATCTCGCGTTCCCGGTGGCAAAACCATATGGTATACGGGAGAAATATGTCTCGAATACGAGATTCTCCGCATAGATGCCGTGTGAACGATTTTCAGAGTTGCCATACAAATTTTGTTGTCACTACGATATTCGATAAAATCTCGTATACGGTACACGAGAAAAATTGCGCCGTGTAAGCGTAGCCTTAGAATACGAAAAACTATTTGCAAACGATTAGCGCACTGTTTTTCTCCATATCTTGTTCGAACTAGTCGATATATCGACTAAAACAGTTACCGCGATTAACAAGCCAAGAATTAAGATATACATTGCGGTTTCGCGACAATTGATGAATTTCATACGTCATTTCAAATGCGCAATGTATATTTTATTTCTATGGATTTCAAACGAGAGTTGTTAGCTGTCATTTTACGGAATCGAGCCGTTGATCATTCTTAAAAATTTGAATTTCGAATATTTTGTTTATAAATTATGTACCGTCAAACACGGCAACTTTACCACGTTTTTTTTGATTAAATTAGATTATTTATTTAGCTTTGGTCATTAATTGCTTGCAAATAAAAAAGTAACATAATTTTTAATAATTGAGTAAAATTGACACATTTTTAGCATCTTAACCTAGCTAGTAATTTCTAACAAAACTAATAAGTAGTAGTATAAATATTGGTAAAGAAGACTTCACAGGTTATGAATTTAAATGGTTTTTAAAGAATTTAGTAAAAACGTCAGTTTGGAATGGAAACACTGCAGGATCACAGAACTGAGCACTTACACGGAATGTAAGGGTCGCCGGTTCAAGTCCTGGCTCGAGGTTAAATTTTTTGACTGCATCTTTGATATGAAAGTATTTATTTATATTGATGATATTATAGCCATGGATATGGCATGTATAATATATTTTCTTCCAAGACTCTAACCTTCAGGGAGTCATAAACGAAGAGAGATTATTTATATGTATGTATATTTATATTGTTTTTCTTACTTCAATGAAGTTTTGTGTGTTTATAAGATTGATGTACTAGGACTTTATAAGTCACTAGAAATTATATGTGACGCTCGTTACGAGCGTATTTCCAAATCAAAGATGTAGTTGGGATTTTCGTCAGACTTGTGCCTCGGTAGCTCACTGGTAGAGCACTTACACGGAATGTAAGGGTCGCAGGTTCAAGTCCTGGCTCGAGGTTAATCTTTTGACTGCATCTTTGATATGAAAGTATTTATTTATATTGACGATACATAAATAATCTAGCTATCCTAGCCTTACTGTCGTATAATTCTACGTTGTACAGCTATTTTAAAAAAAGGCATATTTTTTGGCAAGAATTGGAGTATGGTAAAGATGACATGATAAGGTAATGTTGCTGTGCTTGACGGTACTATGCATTTCAAATGAGTTGGCTCCCGGTCAGGCGTCGTCTTGGAGGCCGAAGTCTGTCACTAGTACTGAGCACCGACCACACCGTAGCAACTCACGTACAATATGTATTAAAAATTATGTTATGTACGTATGTAAAATATGTGAATGAAACTAAAGAGGCTGTGCTCTATATCATAACGTGGAGCACACTTGGGGTACAATCTCTTTTCATCAGCCTAATTAGTCCTGCGTGATAGGTGGTGAGGTAACAGGGAACTCTTCTTCTGGCACTGACTCACCTTCGGGTTTGAGACTCACGCTGGTCGAAGGAACGCCCCCGAGAGCGACAATCCAAGCCGAGGCTCCCCCCGCGGGGAGCCCTTGAGCGTTGGGCGCTATTTGGGTTGAGGCCTCTTCAGAGTCTCGCCCCAAAAAGCCCGGTGAAGCAGTAATGGCTGCAACAGCCAACTGCATAGTCAGCTCAGGAAAAAAAATATCTTTGCAACACTGCTACTGATACCCTGTGGACGTGGTGTCTTTACATGTCCCATAAGTCGTAAATTGCCAACTTTAGCGTATTAAGTAGTGAAATTGAAGACCAAGATCGAAATATTTTACCCCCTTTGCCACGAACTATAAGAAGTAAGTTAGTCAGAACTGGACAGGGGAAATGTATATATGAAATTTTATCTGTGGGATTTAAATACAATATTTCAATTTCATCTATGAAATTCAAATACAATATTTCTGGCAGGAAATAGCTTGTATTTTTTTATTTCATTGGAAATTTCTGTGATCTATCAAAGGCTTTCGACTGCGTCTAACATGAAACTCTTATACAAAAACTTATGGTATTGTATGTAGGTTTGGCTCTTAAGCTTATCCGCTCATATTTAAGTAGTAAAACGCAGAAGGTTCAAATCAATGAAGTCAGTTCTAAGGGCTCAGAAGTAAAATTTAAGAGTTCTTCAAGGTTCTATTTAAGGCCTTTATCAATGTTTTAATTTAAACAAAAGATTCACCTTTTTGTGGAGAAGCTATATATGCAAGATTGTAGGTATTATTTGGAGATGCCCCTCCCCTTTAGTTAATGTCAACATAAATATAAGTAATTTTGTCGACGTAAGTTTTGCACTTTCTCAGGATCTTTAGTTAGGTTACGGCAAATAACTTACTTTTTAGCGCGAAAAAGACTACACTGCTAAAAAGTATTAAATTATTCTTAAACGGCAATTATATTGGATTATTAGACGCAACAGTGTTTCTAGGTATTAGATTAGACAATAGATTGCAGTGGAACCCTCACATCTCAGTGCTTGCAGGGACAGTAAGTTCAGCTGCTTACGCAAAGTAAGGCAGCATACAGATGTTGCAACTGCTCACTTAGTCTATTTTAGCTATTGCCATTCCTTTATGTCTTATGGCATTCTGCTTTGGGGTAAGGCAGCTTTAATTTATACAGTCGTTATTTTGCAAAAGAGACCTACGGTCAATCTATAAATTAGGACCTCGAAATTCTCTCGAGTTCCTATTTAGGGAAAAGTATATTTTAACTGGTATTTACTTTTCAATATTCCTTGCATTTATATGCTAGAAACAGTGAACTGCACAGTGTAGTACAGATATAAGGAAAAGTTGGTAGTTGCAAAATGTCGTCTTCAGGGTCCATAGGACATAGGTCCTTTGCAATACAAAGTATATATTTATACAATAAAGTTCCTGACAATGTGGTTAATTCACCTCCAAAAAAAATGATGATTAATGATAAAAATGCGTGGAAGAATTAGAACTTAATTCATCGGGAGGCATATGTATGTAATATTTACAAATTAAAACATTGTATACTTTGTTATTTCCTAGTGTAAGACTATGTCGCATTTTATTTGAAGTTGAAAAAGAAAATAAAAAAAACTTTTAGTTTCTTGTCGGCTGTTCTCGGTAGTAAAATAATTCCAAACTGTTATTAAAGTCTATAAAATTAACAACTAAATTGATGACTCAAGTGCTGTTTAAAATTGGATTGCTAGTTTTTTAAGAAATATTGCGACATTCGGATTTAAACACAGCAAGCTTTTTGCTATACCTGAATATGTGTGTGTGTTGTGTGTTACTTAATTCTTAATTACATCCATCGACAATTCAATTGGCTTCTGGAAAAGCAACTGTTGATGTGATAAATACGTGCAAATTTTTAATAAAAAGTGATTTATAGAACTAAACGTCAATACGAAATCATTTTATGTATTTTATTGTTTCACTTAAGTACAAATATTATTTCGTATTATGTTTTCTCAGCAATAAAATTAAAATAATGGCGATTGAATGCCGGTATTGGTTGGTGTAGCTAGGGTTGCCAACTCCGAAATTTGGCAACTAGGACAAGAAGCGTGAAAAGCCCGGATTTTGAAGCTTAAAACCTGGATATGTCAACAGTCTTTTAAAGTTTATGATTAAACAAATTAAACTAAATTTAGTGTTTTTCAAAAAAAAATTGAAAAAAAAAACTGTGAGCAGTCTTACATTTGTTTTCTGTTATCAAAATAGTATGTTCTTAAAGATTTTAGGAAACTATAAATACCCCGCCCGGACGCTCCCCAGAGACTCTCTAAACTAGGACAAATCCAGGTAAACCCGGACGTGTGTCAACCCTTGTGTCGGTGCCAAAGAGAAACGTGTAACGTATACCTAATGGAATACTCCGTGTATAAATCAAGAACAAGAAGTGTTGTTTTTAATCTTTTTGCGCATCTTCTATTTTTATGGACGGTATGTTTCGACTTTTGAATGCACAATCATTTCTGCTAAATGAGCCAACTTATGTATAAAATGAAACTTTAAGGAAATTTTCATTTTCGGGTTATTGATTGATCTTTGGAAAGAATGACGTCATGTTGAATGCCTATGTGCTGTTCGAATATTAAATTCAATTTTGGTGTTGCGATAGTATATAATATATATGGGTCAATATTTGGTAATTGGCAAAATGTGAAAGAAAACAAAATTATAATTTTGTAGGGTTTTATATGATATTTTTATCTCAATTTATTACTGTTGTTTTAAAAATAAAATATGTTCCGTGCACTTTAAAAAGATTCTAAGGATTACAGTGGGATTTCGAAATTGGGCAAATAGGAAAATGACAGCAATGACAGGATAATGATTATAGGCATCAGGCTAACGCTTTGTTGACAAAAATTTAGTCATACTATAACTATTGCTCAATAATGTCAATTGGTTTCTTATATTTATAAAATATTCATTCACCTTTAAGGTCTATCGATGCCTGGGGTATTTTTTATACCGTATTCTCTATTTGTACATTATACATTTTGTCTTGGTCAATTTTAAAGAGCTTTCCATTATCTTTTTACACCCTTAAAAATGTGACTTAAATCTCCTCATCACTATCTATGACCCCAACATATACACCTGCATATCTGTAACAGGTATCCTTGGATTTTAATTGAAATATGATATAATCTCCATTGCGGTAACATTTTTTATTGACCATCCCGGATGGACCAAGTTCTAAAGGGTTGCTTTCAGTTATTTCTAAATAATTTTTTGATACATCTTTTGTCTCTAAATTATTTATTTATAAGTTTAAATCAATGTTTACTTTATTAAGATTCCTGTATTCACTTTCCATTTCTGATTTAAAACTTGTATATTTTCTTTGTGGTCTTAGTTCTTCTATTATGATAATGGTTAACATAACCAAAAGAGTCCAGTAAATAATGGTTACAACTAATTAATTTTTTTATAATTTTCAGTTAATTGTGTTTTCATTAACTCACCAAATAATAAAGACTTTTTAACTCTTGAAATATCACCTTTAATTATGCTGTTTACTTTAGTTCTAGGACTGTCTTTATTTGACTTATTTTTTACTTAATGTAGAATTTTTGAGTATTTTCTTACTTGTGCTTTTAACTCTTCAATTAACTTGTTTTTCTGATGAGGTAACCTATATTTAAAACTTCTTTTTTTCATTTCATCTCTTTTACGTCCTTCTTGTACTTGTCTATCGAATGAAGAATTAATTATTTGAATTTAGTCCACTATTACTGGTGGCGGAACTTCGTGATCGGATTCAGGTGGAGAGTTATTCCGCGAGAATGTTTTTTCTAAATCAGAAGTGTTTTTTCTCCTTTGCCTGTATTTGGCCATATTTTACTTCCATTTTTTTCTTTCCTAGGTGCCATCTCTGCAATATTTTTTATTTGCCTTTAGCTTTCTTGTTGAAGTAATATTTTTTTTTTGTTTGAGTACTTCTTATTTTTCCCTACCATGTTTTAGGCGTTAATATCTGAGTTTCTACAACTCCCTTTACCTTTTCAATATTACTTCATGTGTCTTTTTTGGTGTCATAGTGTTCTTAACGTCGATTTTGATTGAGCTTAGAAATAAATACAAACGTGATAGGTTTAAAAAAATATATAATTTATAAAAACCATTTATGTTAAAGTTCTAAATAAGAAAAGAAAGAAAATTTTAATAGTATCAACTGGTAAGGTTCCTATTGCCATTCTTTAGCAGTGAGATCAGCAGTCTGATTGATAATCCAAAGGTTCCAAAGTTTGACTCCCACTTATGGCAAAACATTTTTCTTTCTTTCTTTATTAAGTAGATTTTTAGAGTAAGTGGAGTAATACCCCTGGTGACCACTAAACATCAGTTGGGTCGCAAGGTTGTTCGCAAACTTAGTGGTATAAAAAATAATTGCACTAGTCAAACTCAAAAGTAAGTTTTATTAAATACGTATTTACTCCATCTAACCTATTTCTTGGCCTTAAGAAAGGGTGATAATGTCATACAGAATAGTAAGAACTAGCACACACTGATGTATGTATATACAAACCATTCGTTTTTTGCTGTATGACTGAAATAATTATAATATTTAGTAATCTTCCTGTTGGGCTGTCATTATCCTGCCAGAAGTACACCAGGAGAATGACTACAGGAAGATGACAAAATGACACCTTTTGTTTCAAATTGTTTAAATATTGTGTAAATAACTAAACTTTGATACATAACTGAGCTATGCCTTTATATGTCTGATCAAATATAATATATTTAAAATAATTTACTTACTCTTTTAAAAAAAACAGCTACACAGACAATATGACACTTATAATTTTCTTCCCAGGAAAGCAACACTTAATCCCGGCGGTTCCGACGATACTACCAAAAAGGCGACTTTTGTTACACTAATCATAACAAGCGTCGTCGTTTTTGTGACTCCTGATTTTTCGAAGTGACTTACTCGAAACAGCGGCATTTTTAAAATTAACTTTTGACAGACTAATGACTTTAAATATGGTCCCCTCAAGTATAGGCAAAAAATTATGTATTGATTTAAGTTTTAATATTATTTTATCATATTTGGAGTAAGGTTATTGTTTTTTTTATATATAAAAATTGCAATACATGAGCCAATTTATTTTAAAATTATCTGACAGGAGATATGACTTTTTGCACGTCACTCACAGTAAATATGTTTTTAAAAATGTCGTAAATGAATGAAAGTGAAATGATGGGCAGGAAATACTGTTTTACTTTCAAACTAATACTTATATAAAAGAGAATAAATAAAGTTTCAAAATAAAATGCGCGGAACTTCATACGCCGATTACCAAATATTGACCCATATAGTCTTTTGGAAACTCTTGTTGATGTGAAACAAGGGTTCTCAAAGTTTTTTTTTTTATCCCATCCCACTGCCAATAATGAAAATACCCATGCACCCTTAATAAAATTGGTAAACGGAAAGCTGCACAAGTAAAGAAAAAAATGAAAAATTGCTAATTTGTAGTTATATAAAATAAAACAATTTTGCCTATCTGTCAGTCAAACAAGACTTTTCTTTAGGACCGCGTGAAGTTATCAAGTTGATAGAAGATTGAAGTTAATATAGAATACTACGGTTTAGACTTATACAAGGTAATTTTGCTATATTGTCTTGCATATTTAGACACTCTTAAACAAATCAAAACGTATAGGGTATTTACCGTTGATCTAGAATTATGACCTTTCGTAAGAAGTACTACGGCCTGCCGATATGAGGGGTGCGGGTTCGATCCCCGCACAAGACAAATATTTATGTGTTTTTCTTAATAAGTATGTATTTCCAAAAAAAAAACCGGATTTTTTTGCCCGTTGTCTGGTATCCATTGTACAAGTTTTTTTGAGTTTGGTTGGTCAAGATAACGCTGTGTGTTATGTCCATGAATACTTACTATTGGTTTATTTAATTTCTTCTTAAATCTGATTTTGGGGGCACATTTAAACAACCACGAAAAACAAAATCTTCTTTTCGAAACTCGGTTCTCGTGATGATTACAGATAAACTTTGTTTGTCCGGTTTTTTTTTTTATTTTAATTTCAGTTATAATGGTGATGAGTCGTATGAAGTTTTTAAAAAAGATTGTAAATTAGTAAGTTGTGCGAGAATCTCTAAAAAATATGTATTTAAAACCATAAATAAGTAAATACTGTTAATTTTTCTAAAATACTGTTTAATATTCTTCATAGACGTAAATTTACTATATTTCTAGTAAAAAAGTTGGCAACCTATCTTCAGGGTAAAGCAACCAATACCAGAATTTGCAGTTTCTTTGCAGTTTTATTGCAATTTTTATTCTAAAATTTGCATTTGTTATATTTTTAAAAATATAGCAGTGGTCTGCTAACTTCACATGAAGCTAGTACGCCACATACACCTCCGAAAGAAACGGATCATGTGTGGAGGTTGTATATAATACAGGAATTTGCAGAAATATATTTTAATAGAGCATAACGTTAGCTTATACGTTGCTTTACTTTAACCACGAAATACCTATTATTTAGAAAACACATTATTTTAACACGCTTCATCTGTAATTAACTATGTATATTTGTTGAAATTTTTATTAAGTATTTATGTATCTATATCATATAGACTATATGCATGTATTTATCTAGATGTATTCTATGTATTTATATGTAATAAGTACCTGTGTGTTTGTTTTCATATAATGTATGATTCAACCTTTTGTGAATTAATTGTATATAATGAATTGTTAATAAATAAATAAAACAGGACAATAATTATAATAATAAACTTTTATTGGACATTACACGCAGCGGTATTTGGTCCCAAACTAACCAAAGCTTGTACTATAGACACCCAACGACGGATCCAAATACATAATACATATGCATATACTTTTTTTTTGTAAATAGGTACATACAAATTACACATAGAAAATATTCCATTCAAATAAAGGGTTATGTCTAATGTTATAGGTATTAACAAATAAAACTTAATAGAACTATGTTTCTAAGCAAATTTGACTGAAGGTGAGAAACTTCAGTGAGACAGAGTGTAAACTGAAAACCTACTGAACCTATTTTCTTACTTTCAAGTTCTAACTTTAGATAAGAAAACTTTGCAACCTTACTTAAAGTAGAAATAGCCATGCAGGCGTTATAAACAGTTTTAGTTAAAAGTCAGCCAGTTACTTAGGAGTAGTTAAGCAATGACCAATGTCCAGTGATACTTTTTTTAAATAAAAAAACAATACTTGTCTTCAGTGTTTTATTTAAAAATTAATCCTATATAGAAGAACATATACCTAATGGCTGAACCTACCAAAAATATCAGATTTGACCACATTTTTTTGTATTATTTGTTTTTATCCTCCTGTCGTTAACGTAAAACATTAAATTGTATATGAACGACTAGATAACTAGATAGTCCAAGGATGCTAATTTTGAATTCTAAATAAATCAAGTTAGTTTTTGAGTAAATACGACAGCAGAACACCTAAATTCACATTGAATTTTGAACTGAAATTATGAATTTGTTGCTAACAAATTGTAAATATCTAAAAAAAAACCTGAAAAAGGAAGAGGTTCTGTTATTGTATTTAGTAGAAAATAAAAGCAAATTTAATTTATGCAACTCTAAAAAACAATATTTTATAAAGCTATTTAACAATATATAACATCATCCAGTCATATTACTTTTTCTTAATTCTGGGGAAACTTGTAAAAAAACAGTCATAAATCTTCGAGAATCGATTCCTTTGTTGGACGAATGGTTACATAGAAGTCAGACTCGCACTTTTCAGGTTTTTTCATTAACCCTCCCACCTGTACATATTATATATTTATTTATATATAAATCTTAAGATTAATTTGATGCCTAAATTACCCATTTATATGTATATCTGTTATTTGTATCTTCTCCTTAGTATCAATAAGTGTTAATACGGTTAAAATAACAGTGTGCTTGGGAACTTGCACGTTATAAAAACCCTGAACTTGCCATTCATATTTTATGAAACATCAATCGATTTTATAAAAACGTTAAAACAATTATAGTTAGCTACTTGTTTATAACTCATATGTTACTCGTACAAGTCTGTAACGTTGCCTTGGCCGTTGTAAGCCCCACTAGGCAGGTTGGCACTTGTCAGACATTATCGAGCTTGTGGCCGACTGTCAAAGGTTCCAAGCCGCCCAGTAGGCCTCTGACTTGGTTCAACGGCTACAGTCATATGACAAGTTAGGATCGGCGACGGCTCAACGTGCCCACCGATGTTCAGAAAAATGTGCCACTAGTCGATCACCTGTCTTATGACTCTCTATTTCGTTAATGATTACTCCCTACTGTCTGAGTGATTATCATATTTCCCATTTGTCGGCTCTGTAGCTCAGTGGTTCATGACCCGACTGCTGAATCAAAGGCGTGAGAGCGTGAGTTAGATTTCCGCACAAGACAAATAGTTATGTATTGAACATTTGCGTTTGTCTTGAGACTAGGTGTTTTCTATTTATAATATGTATGTATTTACAAAAACAAAAGTATTTATATGTATTTGTATCCGTTGTCTGGTATCCATAGTACAAGATTTGCTCTGTGTGTACATACTTGAGTTTCTATGATATATATTATCCATAATATATTGTTGCTGTAATAAAAAATAATTTATTCTACATCTTCAAAGGTGTGTATAATAAGCTCAAAGTATATTAAACAAATTTTCTAACAAGTAAATGTCTGAAGCTTTGGCATCGTCTGATTTCAGCTGAATAGAGGTGGCTCTTTCGGTTATAATTTTCGAACTCAGACAACGGTTATGACGTACTTATTGTACAACGGTTACGGAACCCTACAGTTTCATACGATATGCATGTTATTTTTAAATTAAAGTTATAAAGATTGATTTGGTGATTTAACAAGATTTTTAAGACTAAAGACTTATTATACTATTTCAAAATTTTAGGCTCAGTGGACATATGGGAGAAATGGTCAATTTAAATCTATTTTCTTTAATAACTATTTGTAGAATTGAATGAAAATTGCTACATATAACTATTTTTTTTTAATACGACTGAGGCACAAAACAAGCACACAGTTAGTCGCCTGATGTTGAGCGGTTGTCGTAGCCTATTACGGCATGTAATATCATGGCGTTAATTGCATGTTGCCAATCTTTTAATATAAATCGAATAACCTCATATATTGTAGTCTTTAGGGAAAACATAGACAGGGAGTTTATTCCGCATTTTAAGCGTTACCGTAAGGAGGTTCAGAAACAGTTATCCCTTCTTTAACTTTAAAACAAAACTAAATTAATTTGACGCAATGTAAGACTTTTTTGAAGTAGCACACAACTCTTTCAAAGGTTGACGGCCCTATAAAAAATTGGACTTTTGGACTTGTATTATATTCAGAATCGGTGAGAGATCGGTTCCCACAAGCAGTAAAATATCCTTTTTTTCACTTAATATTTTTTTTTGATATTACATTTACAGGATATATGCGGCTTTTTTGAATTGGTATTTTTTTTTGTTTGCGATTGCGACTTTATGCCTATGACAATGAAAATAATTTAATTTTTATGTATTTAATGTTTCCTATAACTTGGTCAATCTGCTACTTCCAACACGAAATTACCTAGATCAGATGCTTTATCGACTTTGCACTACTTATATCGGCAAAGCCGGGTTATTGAAATGTAACGCGGTAGTCGCGGTACAGACGCGCGCACAATGTGTATAAATGAATCGCGGCTGAAAGTCAAAAAAGGTTAGATTCAGCCGAAAAAAATCAATCCAGCCAGCACTACGGTAAACGTCAGAAGAAATTATTTAAAACGATTTGCTAAATTAATATTATACAAAGCGTGTTCGAAAATAACAAAACCTTTGTAGAAACTATAACAAAATTGATGGGTTATAAAGTTATATTAGTTTTAGTGTGTAGTATATTTAGTATATTTGTTTACAAAACTAGCCATTTCAATGTTTTGTGTTATCCGTCTGTATTGTTGACATTATTTTCACGACAAAATGTATGTTTTATGATTTAATTTTAGATACTTTGTAGTGTCTCATAACGTAATAACGAGTTCAAGCGACTGACTTGTTTCTAGCCAAGTATGAGTATTTATCTAATTTTTTTTTTATTGAAATGGACTTTTTTCCTCGTCTTGTTACATAAAAACCATTATTTTTCAATTTAAAATTGTACGACATTTATTTTTGGGCTAAAAATCGGGACGTTTCGCCAAAAGTAGGGCAACGCCGGCAGAGATCCTCAATTCGAAGGCCTCTGTCCTGCAGTGGGAAAGTCGAATACACGACAAGTTAAAACAGTACCTATTACCTTTATAAAATTATTGTTTTTACTGACACATTAACACTTATGAAGCAATAAGAAATTGAGATTTGGCTGACTGCCATTTTAGTTTTTCGTGGAATTTGTGCAAAATTCTAATGTTAATTGAATTTTGTATCCCGCGCGGCCATTTGGAACATTGCGAGTTTGGCGCGAATACTTCTTGCCACTTCAACGTGTTCGCTGAATTTGTAATGGAATATAGAATGAATAATTTAAATTTGTAAAGTTGGCGGCCCTTGCGGAATTTCCACTTCAATGGAAAGATTGACGTAGTTTTCTTTGCATAAGCTGTACGATAAGCTGCTGTGCTAAAAACTTTGTATATAAATTTTATTCAATTGTTCCCAGAGGTATCTTAATCTTTATAAAAAGTTCCTACTGTTGGTAGTACTGGTGGTACTTGGTAGATAATGCAATTAAATACACTAATCAAATTTGACTTATATCCATTTAAATTGCTCTTGATATAAATTAATGTTTTTAGAGTTACCACATAGTTAAGGCTGCTTCAAATATTGTGTTTGAATTTTCCAGCCTTATTCATAGTTTATTATTACGAATATATACAGATGCAGTAAAATTACCATTTCATCAAAGGAAAAAAAGAAACTAAAATCTATAAAATTCTGAGTTATAATATTAAGTTTAAATGTTCGAAAGTGGCCCTATTTCATACTACTGCATACCTATGCAGATACTTTCGTAGTTGAATAAAACCGGCCGAGTTCGTGTCATGCACGCCATAAGTTAGGGTTCCTTAGAATTTTTGGCAATATTAAAAAAAAAAGTGATGATCGTATTTCTATATTCTATAATCCTGATTATTTTCAGATTTTTAGACAACGTGGTTAAAGTTAGAGGGGCGGACACAATATTTTTAACTCGCAAAATATACATCTCAAAAAAAAGCTATTGCAAATCCTCAAATTTTTTGAGGCCCTTGACAACAATATTTTACACGATGGGGTACGCGATAAAAATGACATCCTCAAATGTATACACACTCAAATGTTTAAATGTATACTCAATTTTAACACTTTCATAGAAAATTTCATTGAAATCAATGTAAAGACGGCTTTTGCCATTTAGCTACGGAACCCTAATGAAATGACGTAAGTAATATATTTAAATAATTTAAAGACTACAAAGAGTTGGTGGTCCAGTACCATGCGTCAAATAAGAATATTCGGAAACGATATACGAAGTCAGTCATTGGATGGGTGACCACTATGGCACATTTTTCTGTTTTACTGTGCTTCGGATTATCATATATGACAGCGGTCGTTAAGCCAAGTCAGAGGCCATAAAGATGGCTTGATAACTATAGCTACTAATAGCTCGACAACGTCCTCCAGCACGCTCTAGGTTAGCGTTGTGGACAATGGCCTAAACGTCCTTCTCCAAGAAAATGTCTGTGCTTCTGCAGAGGGGACGTATTGGCTGAGACAGCACTACCTACAAAAATCATTCCATATCGAACCTCCACGAAATAGGTGTAGAATCCCTCTCTTCCATTTATTTATAACTATAGAATGTTTGCGGGCAATGTACGCAGTTCGCCTAGCTAAACATTGTATGAAAATATTTTCGAGTGTGTGCAAAAATAAACTAGAGCTTACCAACTAATTTTAGTGAAGGCGCTACTGATCGTTAATTTATACTTCATTTAGATACAAAATTTGTTAGTTTCCTTTGTTCCTACTTTTTAGTTTCGTTGGTTGCTTGCCAAAGCCTGATTGACAGGTGATACGAAACAGGCATGCCGAATTTATCGCCAAGAAAGATATTATGTCTTTCGTATCGCATTTTGATAGGATGCAGGATCCAAATCCTATGGTAATAGGTGCGTTATGTTGACGGCATTAAGATCTATGACCAAGAAGCTTATATATATATGAATGTCACCCATATATAATAAGCTTCTTGGCTATGACATTGCATAGGCATTGAAATCGTTCCGTCACCAAATGTAAACAAAGAATATGGCTGTTCACTATTTAGACAGTGCATCTACGCTCTAGCTGTAGTTTTGATCTGTGTTAACCGGGTCAGAAAAGTTTGTTGCACTATATCTCCCGAGCTAGTGCAACCAATGCATCAAATGCGGTTCGGAAGTGACGAAATAGCGCAATCATTTTTAGTCAACAGAATCAAATAAAACTTTATTCAAATAGGTTTCTAAGAACACTTTTGAATCGTCAATACAATGTATACAATGTTAATTTCTGCCAAAAAGAGCTGGCAAGAAGTTCTATTTAAAGTAATAACACAATACTTTGATAATGACCTAAAGAGTATACAATATGTACCGAAACACTGATTAGGTAATAGAAATAAGTTGGTAAGCTACTAAAAACAAAATCAAACATGTCAATTATTATTTTTTGTTTTTATGTAGCGCAGGGGGGGGCACCATGTGAAGCGTCAAATATCGTCAATCGAGTGAAGGAATACAGATATTTAAGAATACTGGTGGCGTTAGCACCATCATAATTATATTTTTTCACAATCATATGTATAAACATAATTACATAATTACATATACTTATATAAGAATATAATATAATAATAAATATTATAAATGCGAAAGTAAATCCGCCTGTTACCTCTTCATGCTGAAACCACTGTACCGATCAAGATGAAATTTGGCATGCAGATAGCAGACATAAGCTACTTGAAAACGTCAAGTATTATCCGTTCGTTTTTTTTCCCATAATTGAGTTGTTGCCATTGAAATCCTACACCGATGACCGAATACTAAGGATACAAATAAGTTTGCAAGAGCAGACCAGTCTCCACAGCGGCACCCGTTCACAAGTATGACACATGAATCAGCCATCGCTTCGCTCAACCATGTTTTAGGGAACGTAACGACCCGACGCACATGCCACCACCGCAGAGACACTTTAAGAGAGCATGACACACTCAAGCAACTCCAATAAAACTACTATTGTACTAGTTACAATGTGTGTAGTAAAGGAAGAAAATATAAATCCGACACACGTACTGTCTTGTTGTCTGAACTTAAAACTGATTTATAGTTGCTTTTACAAATATTTAGATAAGAGAAGATTGGAAGGTCTCACTCACACATATAAATATACATAAAACACAAACAGTGTATCAAAAATTGATAATACTAGAAAAAAAAAACTATACATATATGTATGAACTTACATAGGTACAAGTATAATAATATAATAAATATAGTATTAATAACCCGCTGCAATGCAATCCACCATCGGCCGCCCAGCGCCAGAGAGGCCAAATGCGTGAGGGCGCATCATACAAACGTGCACACATTCCCATATGCATACACATACTCACAGACGTTGAATATCATGAAGTAGCCCAGCTCCCACACGACAGTCCAGCAACAAATGCACACCATTTAACGTACTGTCACTTCTGAAACAAGCCTAAGGGAAGAAGAAGTGACAAGAAACTTCCCGGGTGTAGACCTGTTACCATCAATCACGCAGGAACCAGGCCACCAAACACACAAATTCTATGCAAATATGTGTAAACACACATACATGTACACGTCTATGCGCCACAGCAACCCCCAAACACCAAGCAGCCAACGGTGGACAACTATGCATGGTGCATACCCTCATCGTAATGTGTCTATGTGTGTGAGCTAGTACAACCAATGCATCAAATGCGGTTCGGAAGTGACGTAATAGCGCAATCATTTTTGGTCAACAGAACGATCGAATGTGCGCATAGAGTGCATTGAGCGCATTTAATGCGTATAATGCTTGTCAACTAAACGCCCCTTTAGTTTGTATCCGCAAATATAATTGAGAATTCCAGCAAACACAGCACAAAATATTCAAAATAACGTTTCGCGTTTGCACTAGCACCATAATAATCTGTTTGCAGATCAGAAAAACATCTGCACTCATACTCTCCACTATCCCCGCTTCCCTCCCTTCTTCCTTTTCTATTGGCTGCAAAATTTTTAAGGAAGTTTGCTGTCTCTTCATAAATTTCATAAAAAAAACCGAGTTATTCTCGAGAGAAAACATAAATAAAGCTGAAAACGGAATGTACTATACTATATAGAAGTAGCATCATTTTTGTGGGACAATTCTTAAAAAAACATTAGTGGAAATTTCAAAAAGAAGACTTTAAACTTTTTATTATGAGAAATTTAAAAAATCCAAAAACATTTAAATACATTTATTATAGCCGGGTTTTGAGGTATAAACCTAATTGCACTGGACTATTTGGCACAGAGATAATAATAGTTATTTTTTATACCGGTGAATCTACTGCGCGGGCGAAGTCGCCGGCGAAACCTAGTTTTTTATGTTGACACATGTATAATTGTCCGTTTTTTTGTTTTTTACTACATACTACATTACATTACAGTAGTGATATAACCTTCGTGATCTCAAACGGAACTGGCAAAGCGCCACTGATTTTATCAAAATCTTTGCGGTTTTGCGACTTCTAAGTATATGGAAAATATAGGAACAAAACCAACCTATTTTCTTTACAAAGCTCTTACTAATTGGAAATTCTTTTATTTGTACATGTATTTAATTTTCATATCGCTGCCCAAAGACTAAAAATGGTTAAGTGCGAGTCGGACTCGTGCCCCACCTACCGTCCGTACCACCATTTACGTGATTTACGGACACAAACAAAAACCTGAGCCTTGTTACTTGTTTATCTTGGTTGGTTACTGTACCTGTCGATTGATGTTAAATGTGATTGTAAAAATTACAATCAAGTGATGAAAACACACACACACACATACACACAACACATCTGCAATCTGTTTTGTAAGTGTAATTCAGATCAGATTTTTGGAAATAAGTCATTACTTTTACCTTTTTAGTGCATCTTTTTTATGGCCAGTAGTTTTTGCACGCCTCATAAGCGGAGCGGTGGTTTTTTTTTTTAATATAACACTTACAGGATAATATGAGTGCACTAATATGAAGTTAAATAATCTGTCTAGCATATATGGTACATTTTATAAACAATAAATTTGTTTAATATAATAAATAACATTAAAACTAATCATTCTTGGACGTCCGTGAGTTTGTGTTGATGTGACCATGTGTTTGGCAGAGAAATTGGTCGAAAAAATCATCTTACCGGAATACTTTTGTTTTTAATATATAAAGTATTACACTGTGCTGATTCCTAGTTAATATTAGCGTTCTTAGTACCGTCGTTTAATTATAATTTATAAAAAACTAATATACCACTGTATACTGTATATCTATATATATATTTTTTATTTTTATTTTATAGTATATTTTTTCCTCACCTTATTTGTTATTTTATTTTAAAAAACTTGAGTTTTTGTTTTAGAATTTTTTTTTTAAGTTATAAATATTTTTCTTGAATTCAATTCTCAGAAATGCTGAGCTGCTTGGTTGTCACTATATACAGTAGTCTTTGATACTGGCTCTTAACTAGACCATGGATTTGGTGTCGTGACAATACAACGTAAGGCGGTCACGAAACCAACCGCAAGTAACTGCAAATGGTTCATTATATCAATGCATAACTATGTCATTATGGTAATAGTGTTTGTGATTTAAATCGAATCATGGTAAACAAATGGAATAGGTCTAGTTTTGTGGTAGGTTACGTACAAACGCAGTTCTTGTTAATTGTAGTGTAAAGAAATGTAATGTAGGACTTGCGCTGTGATATCTTTTTTCAATACAGTCTGATATAAAATCGTGGGTGTCTTCTTTATACGTACGCCAAGGGTGATTTTTAGGGTTCCGTATCCAAAGGTTGCCAACGGAGCCTACGATGTCTGTATTAAAGGGCTAACTTCGAGGCCGAAATAGGTAGAAGCTTAATATTTTACAGAATATTATGGTATATAATAGAATATAGTAGAATAATAATGGCGGATTCTCTAACAAATAATAAAAAAGTAAAAAGTATAATACAAGAAATATGTGTTGTTTTGCTCTATCGTAAAAACAGTTATATATTAAAACATAAATGCGCGAGTGTGACTATCACTCGACCGATTTATAGGGTACCATACCGATTCTTTGCTGTCCACAATTAAATTACTAAAATTATCTAAATAATACAACGGTATTGTAAAACGTTGAATAACCTCATGACTGTACAATAGTAAAGAACAATAACCTTCTTAATAGATCATTGGTAGCAAAACAGTATGAGGTAGTAGGTTCTTCAATAAGGCAGTGATTTTATATTATAAAAGGGTCGGCAACGCGTGAGTAGGTACTGCCCCTGGTGTTACAAGCGTCCATAGGCCACGGTGATAACTTACATTACAGGCTTGTTTGCTTGCCACCTTGGAGTCATAGCGAAAGAAAAAAACCTACCTTGGCCATATACATATATACCTAATATATTATAGTAAAATATGTCCAAAGCTGTTCCAAGTCGAGTCAAACTTGCAGTACGAGTATACTGGCTTTTTACCCTTTGTGATTCCCTAGCAGCCTAGTTAGTAGTGTGGTCGAGGGTGTGGGTTCGATTACCGTCTTGAGTTTGGGTGTATTTATGTACATATTTACAAAAAAAAATGTAATGCATGTGTACATATTTGAATCCGGTATCTGGTCGCCATAACACAAGCTCTACTTAATTTAGGGCCAGATGGGGTGTGTGTAATGTCCAAAAATATGTATTATTTATTTATTGAATAGGTAGGTATTTAAATAAAATCTCCTAGAAAAAATTGTCACTTTAAACTGTCCCAATAAAATATCTAGCCATCAATAAACTACTGAATAAATTCTTAAAATTGTTAGCGGTTAAACATGGCGTGTTGCCAGCTTCCAGTGTTAAAGTGTTTCTTATTAGATTTGTGTGAAAAAGTAGTGTTGCAGTCATTTATTAAGTTGGCGAAAAATTAAATAAATTACGTCCAAAATATAAGATATGTATATATTTGTTTATTGGCGGCAGCCGGCACAATGTTTTATATGTATATAGAATTTGTTTATTGGCATCAGCCGGTACTATATATAATATATAAAATATTTATATAAAATTTATTGTTATTGTTGATGAAGAAACTGAGGACATATGATCTCGGAGATATATGATAGATGACACCTACATTAATATTTACGGTAAAGTTAAAAATGTCACCTATACTCTGTTTTTTGTAACTAACTAACTTGTAATTTTTAAAAGGGGAAATTCCATTTAGAACTAAACTTCGTTTTTAACAAAATCATTAACCGACTCCAAATCCACTAAAAAGTAAAAAATAAACCCCTAAAAGCAGACTTATTGACAAAATATTCATCTACATGTTTTATTCCACTTGAAATCGATTGCTATAAATAAAGACAAGTAAAAATAGGTCAAAAACGTTCTGTTTGCATCCGACACTAAGGCAAAGAAACTGTAGCTAAATGTTCTGTCAGTATGTCTGCTTTATCCCTAAAGTGGCAATCGACTTTAAGGCGAATTAAACATGCAAAATGATACAACGTGAAAACATTTTCTCATCTAGCTCTCGTTTTCTTGGAACAATCCTTACTAAATTAAAATGGGACCAATATTGAAGTGAAAACTTTTTTAGCGGCACTGTGCACTTTTTTTGTGATGGGTAAAAACTGTTAAACTCGCGTCAGGTCACGTGTCCTGATCGAAAATTCGTAAGATGTCACTCGCGTTAGGACACGTGACCTTTATTGACATTAGGTTAGTTTTTATTTTTAGTATATGGCGATTATGAGTAGTACAGGGAGGTTGGATATTAGTCCAGGAGGAATCGGCGCATGAGTACCGAAAACTATTCGACCTCAATTTTTTTATGCGATCCTCTTTAAATTGCCCTTCTAATGATATAAATGCATGTTGCCACGGCGCAACCCGGTGCCATATTGTTTAAACCGAAATTGTTTAAACAATTGCAAAGAATTGTTATTTTTCAACCGGACAAATTTTATTCATATTCTATATTGAAATACCAATAAAAAAGGTCCTATGACTTTTAACGATAAAGTTAATATTTTTAAAGATATGAATTTTTAAAGGTTCGAAAAATCTCAAATTTGGGTACTTTCGACCCATGAAAAATATATTAAAAAAAAACATAATGTCTAAGTAATATTTTTTTTTAATTCTTTATACAATTGTTAATAATATTGTTAAAAGAGATTTAAAAAAAATTCATTGTTTATATCTTTTTTTTAATTGTTAATTCCGCGCGCTCGCAAGTATGCGTCGCTTACCTCTAAGTATCGCTTAACGATTAACGATCTTAAATCTTGAACGAAATAAAAAAGATTGAATAACTATGAGTAAAAAACAAAGGATGATCAGTTGAGAATCGAACTGCACTAACTTGTATTTTTATTTTATATGTTATATATAATCAATAATTTTGTCACAAGAACAAACACAGATCTCGAGGTTTTATACAAAGAGTAACCTTGAAAGAATAAAAAACAAAGAAAAGAATCTTTTTCTTATATAGACACAATCGTACACGCACTATGATACATGTACGTAAAATTAATTTTATTTAATTCATTTGAATGTTTTTTTCTAAACATTCAAGTGCGTACCCAATATATTTTTATTATTTATAAATAATTGTGATTTAAAAAAATAGTCAAATACCATTATATCTTATTATTGTTGATATAAATGCAAAAATTACTATGATAATAACAAAAAAGTAATATAAACTAATAAAAAAGTAATTTTAATTACATGTTTCGATTTATGCTTAAATAACTTTTGAAAAATTGATTTCAGAAAAAAATTTATTAAAAACAAATTGTAGACAATTTAATAATTAATAACATTGCTCTCTTTAAAAATCTTGACAAAGTTGATAGTTTTTAAGATAAATGATAAATAATAATTCGAGACACAGAGAGGCCGACGCAACGCGTGAGTCAGAGAGAGGCAGCGATACTTAGAGGTAAGCGACGCATACTTGCGGGTCGAAAGTACCCAAATTTGAGATTTTTCGAACCTTTAAAAATTCATATCTTTAAAAATATTAACTTTATCGTTAAAAGTCATGGACCTTTTTTATTGGTATTTCAATAAAGAATATGAAAAAAATTTGTCCGGTTGAAAAATAACAATTCTTTGCAATTGTTTAAACAATTTCGGTTTAAACAATATGGCACCGGGTTGCGCCATGGCAACATGCATTTATATCATTAGAAGGGCAATTTGAAGAGGATCGCATAAAAAAATTGAGGTCGAATAGTTTTCGGTACTCATGCGCCGATTCCTCCTGGACTATTTGGGATTTTAATTCTATGACAGATTGAGCTGTCAAATATACAACGTCAAAAAAGTAAATAAACAAAAGTTATTATTTTTAATAAATAAATATGGATAAGAAGTGATGGGAAGTAAATAGCGAGTATGTTTTCACTTCTGCCGGCACTCCCGGAGTGCAATACGTTTTTTTTTTTACTGCTTTTCAGTGGGCTTATCATTTCAGAATATTAGTAATGACATAAAAAATAAGGATTACGTTAAAGATATTGGAAAATTTATGTTTGAGTAATCTGGTTTTTTTACAATAAGAAATACATCTTTTTGACGTCTCTGCCTAAGCCAGATGTCACATCTTTTTATTTATATATTTAGAAGTAAGCTATCAGATGACAACGAAATTTTATAAACAATGGATTTGTAAACAAGTTTTCCTTATAAGTTTGATTTTTAATAAGCCTTCGGATAATTCGTCCACAGTACAATTACTTGTGTACCTAGAGTGAACATACCCACTCTGCCCTGGTTTATCCCGGGTTTTCAGAATACCTAGAGGCCTTAATATCCACAAAGGTCATAAATACAAAAATAATAAACAATCGCAACCAACAAATAATACTCGCTCTTGTGTAAGCTGCCTGTCATAGAATTAAAAAGTATTCTATTCTATGTACGTTCTGTCATGTGTCAATCAAATATGTAAAATTCTTAAAGCTAAATAAAACCAAGTTTCCTATTGGTTTTGTCTTATTTATGTAACAATTTATTTAGCTTTAAATTATGTCAGAAGAAAAGATTACGGTGCCAAAAATAAGTAATGTGTTATCTCAGTACCTACGGCCAGAACGATTTGATATCGACCCTACACTACCGGAAGCAAATTCAAGGTGGGTGCATTGGCGATTTACATTTTCTAACTTTCTATCTCAACAAGTTACGGATACGATTTCGGATTCAACAAAACACTATTTGTTAGTGAATCACCTAAGCTCTAAAGTGTTCACATACATTAAAGAATGCAACGATTATACTTCAGCCATCGCTCTGCTTGATAAAATATATAGTAAACCCAAAAACGTAATATATGCACGTCATGTTCTGTCTAATAGAAAACAAAAATCAGAGGAGTCAATTAATGATTATGTCCGTGCGCTAAAGCTACTAGCACCTGACTGCGAATTCCAAAGTGTCACAGCAGAGCAACATAAGAGCGAATTCATTCGAGACGCATTCATTGCTGGAATTTTATCACATAAGATTCGCCAAAGATTATTGGAAAATTTTGAATTAAATCTAGATGAAGCTATTAACCAGGCGAATACTTTTGAAATGGCTGAAAATAGTTCAAATGTTTATGCAAATAGTAGTCAATCGACTTATCTCAATGCGTCATCTGCTAACCAACTAATTGTTGAACAGTGCTCTCCATCAACTTCAAAAAAATTACCTTATTTATCAGCAGCAAATACACAGAAAAAAAGGTATTTTTTTTGTGGTGGCAATATACATCAAAGAGTTAAATGCCCTGCTTTAAATGTCACGTGTCAACTGTGCTCTAAACGAGGACATCTTGCTAATGTATGCCGGAGCGCAAAAGCTGGCAATGCCATAAATTTAGAATCTGTTGAACTATCCGCTATATCAGCTGCTTCACCATCTAGTTTACATAAGGCTACTGTACCTGTATTTATTAATAATATACGAGCCGATGCATTAATTGATACTGGTAGTTCTGTGAGCTTTATTAACAAAAGATTTGCTCACACTATGAATCTGGAAAAGAAGCCATGTAGACAGACTATTACTTTGGCATCGTTGAGCCATATTTCATTTGTTGAAGGAATCTGTTTTGTAACCTTAACCTTGGATAAACATACTTATAAGCAACGTCCGCTTTTGATTGTCAGCAATCTGTGTACAGACGTTATAATTGGACATGATATATTAAAGACACATAGTTCTCTAGAGTTTCAATTTGGAGGTGACAAATAACCGCTGCGTATATGCAATGTTATGAAGGCTTCTGTACCACCAGCATCTTTGTATACTAATTTATCACCGAACATTAAACCTATAGCTATGAAATCCAGACGCTATAGTAATGAAGACAAACAATTTATTGAAGAAGAAGTATCTAAGATGTTAGACGACGGAGTAATCGAACCTAGCACATCTCCATGGCGAGCACAAGTGCTGATAACAGGTGGTACAACACATCGTAAGCGGTTAGTTATTGACTACTCTTTAACAATCAATAAATTTACACAACTGGATGCTTTCCCTTTACCTAATATGGAGACTATTGTTTCACAAGTGGCTAAATACAACCTTTTTAGTCAAATTGACCTCAAAAGTGCTTATCACCAAGTGCCGATCCTAAGTAGTGAAAAAATATTTACTGCTTTTGAAGCTTGCGGTAATCTTTATCAATTTACTAGAATACCGTTTGGAGTTACAAATGGAGTTGCTGCTTTTCAACGAACACTAAATTTTATCATAAAAACGGAAAAATTAAAGGGAACGTTTTCATATTTAGATGACGTCACTATCTGCGGAAAAGATATTTTTGATCATGATCAGAATCTCAATTCATTTATGGATGCTGTTAAGAAGTATAACCTAACTTTGAACGAGAGTAAGTGCGTATTTAAAACGAACAAGATAAAGCTGTTAGGTTACACAATTCACAACAATGTGATTAAGCCAGATGAAGATCGATTGAAACCGTTAATAGATCTTCCAATTCCAAAAGATAAAGCATCACTCAAAAGAGCTTTAGGCTTATTTGCTCACTACTCAAAATGGATTCGTAATTTTTCAGAGAAAATAAGCCCATTAACAAATGTTACGAACTTTCCTATAGATGAAAATGCTTTTAACACATTAAAATTAGAGATTTCCAAATCAGCCCTAACAGCTATTGACGAATATGAAATATTCACCGTTGAAACTGATGCTTCAGATTTCGCTATTGCGGCTACACTTTCACAAAATGGACGCCCAGTAGCATTTTTTTCAAGAACTCTATCAAATTCCGAGCGTAGTCATTCATCGATTGAAAAAGAAGCAAGCGCAATTGTTGAGTCAATACGGAAATGGCGTCATTATCTTTTAGGGAGACATTTTGTACTATTAACTGATCAGCAATCAGTATCGTTTATGTTTAATCAAAGCCATTCTAGCAAAATAAAAAATGACAAGATAGAAAGATGGCGTTTGGAGCTCTCCTGCTATAAATATGATATTATTTATCGTAGTGGAAAAGAAAACATAGCAGCTGACGCCCTTTCACGTGTATGTGCCAATATAAATACTGATAAACTTTACACTTTACACAATTCTCTTTGTCATCCAGGTATAACGAGAATGTATCATTGGGTTCGGTCTAAGAATCTGCCTTATTCAATTAACGACATTAGATTAGTCACAGCTTCTTGCCCAGTGTGTGCAGAAATAAAGCCTCGCTTCTTCAAAACCACTGGTCAACTCATAAAGGCTATGGCGCCTTTCGAACGATTAAACATTGACTTCAAAGGGCCTGTCCCATCTCATACTCAGAACAAATATTTGTTAACTATTATTGACGAGTATTCAAGATTTCCTTATGCTTATCCCTGTAAAGATTTGTCAGCAAATACTGTTATAAAATGTTTGAGAGATCTTTTTTCAGTATTTGGGATTCCCTTGTACATCCATTCTGACAGAGGTTCTTCGTTCATGTCTGAGGAATTAAAGATTTTTTTAACATCCGTTGGAGTAGCATGTAGCAGAACTACACCTTACAATCCACAAGGAAATGGGCAAGTTGAGCGGTTAAATGGAACACTGTGGAAGACTATTCAGCTGTGTCTTCGTTCCAAAGATTTACAAGTAGGTCATTGGGAGCAAGTCCTACCTATGTCGCTGCATGCTATACGTTCACTATTATGTACAACAACTAATGAAACCCCTCACGAAAGAATGTTTAGACATACTAGACGTTCTGTGAATGGCGAATCTTTACCTTCTTGGCTTATGACGTCAGGACCGGTATTGATGAAAAAGAATGTTAGAATTTCTAAATATGACCCCGTAGTAGAAGAAGTGGAGCTCTTATAATCAAACCCCTCTTACTCCTATGTTAAAATGCAGGATGGGCGAGAAACTACCGTGTCAAACCACCGTTTAGCTCCATGCCCATCATTTCAAGTCGATACAGAGATTCAAAATGTCTCCGAAGATGATGCTGAAAATAATAGTACAGATAATGCTGAGTCGTCGCAAGCAACTGAAGAAGGTCTTCGCAGGACACCGAGAATAAGGAGATCCCCTGCTTATCTTCGAGACTATTTGGTGGAATAATTTAAGGGGGGAGATTGTCATAGAATTAAAAAGTATTCTATTCTATGTACGTTCTGTCATGTGTCAATCAAATATGTAAAATTCTTAAAGCTAAATAAAACCAAGTTTCCTATTGGTTTTGTCTTATTTATGTAACACTGCCCAGTTACTTTAAACACCAATGTCCCCTCATTTTTCGCTATTTATCGACTCTCAAAGCAGAAGTCCGAATTCTGAAACACATACCTAAAGCTGCAAGATACTTAGCATCCGGTAAACTCTGCAAACTTATTAATGAATGTGTTCGAACTAATGAATCTAAGGACTGGTATTCTCTTCTCACTTTTGCTTTCAAAGCGTTGAGAGTGTGCCTTACCGATCTGATCAACATTCTTTAACGGTCAAGGTGAAGGAAAATATTGATAATACTCGCATATGTTTCGAGAACGAACCTATACTGCGTTCATTTTCTGTTTATAAAGCAAAAGAATCAAAAGTTTATGATGGAGATTTAAGAGGTTTGTCCGGTGACTTACCTCAGACTATTTGATTGTCCTGAAAAATAACAATACTCTTTCTATTTTACAAGAAAAACATCCCCCACCTTCGAATACTTTATTTTTATCTCCTGCACCAGACCTCACAAACATTTCCTTAAAATTACCTGTACAGAAGTAGCTCACGCTATGAGTTTTTTTCATAGTGGTTCCGCTGATGGCCTCGACGGACTCCGTCCTGAGTATCTAAAGGAACTTATTTCCTCATCAGCTGGTGATAATGGACCTCGTATTTTCGAAACACGAACAAATCTAGGGACTTCCTACCTAAAGGAATGCTTAATCGAGAAGATTACCCCTATCCACATGGGGAAACTTTATGTGCTCTTTGAAAAAAAGATGGAGGCAATAGACCTATTGCAATTGGAAACACTTTTAGTTGCCAAACTTGGTTGTTACGTCGTTAAGGAGGACTACCTACTTTCAACCACGCCAACTGGGTTTTGCTACTCCACAAGATTGTGAAGCAGCCATACATTCTACAAGAACTTATCTAATGTTACATAAAAAATCTCTGGTCATTATATAATAAAACTAGACATGAAGAATGCTTTTAATAGAGATTCGATTCTCAAAATTAAAAGAAAAAAATTCATTACTCTTTTTATATCAGTGTTATTCTACTTTAAGTAACCTATTTTTTTAAAGACGACTTTATTCTTAATTGTGCTTGATGATACTCAACAGATTTTTGCACTTTTTAAAGAGATAGGTTTAGAAACAAATTTCAACAAATGCGAAATATTTCCATGTGGACCAGAGGCATCGAAATCAATTTCGCTTTTTAAATCTGTTACCCTCGATATAAAAATTTTAGACCAAGAATCTTTCTGTTAATCTGGTGCCCTCATTTTTGCAAATGGAATTCCTGCTACGCTTGAAGCAAAAGGGCAATCTCTTACATGACTCATGGAGCATCTTAAGCAGTTGTTTCCTCACGTTGCTTTAGTTTTACTACGGAGCTGTTTTGCATTACCTACGTTAACGTATACCATGAGAACCATTCCCACTTGGTTTTTTCCAAATAAGGTTAAAAAAAACATTGACAAACTTTATGTTGCGCTCTTGAAATAATTCTTAATATTGAACAATGACACACAGTGGCGGCAAGTGTCTTTACCAAATCATCATGGTGGTCTTGGAATTCGCTGTGTAAAAGATACGGGACTAGCTGCCTTTCTGGCCTCTTTCACATGAAGTTCCTAGTCTTGTCACTCGCATTTTACCGTACAATGGTGACAGACTAAGTTTGCCCTTTAAAGACGATATCCCTAAACAGCCTGGTCAGCACTAGGAGCAAACCATAGCCTACCTGATAAATTACATATTCTAAACAAACTTATAAAAGATTCTACTAACATCGATTTAGCACGACTACTCGCGGCTGCTAAACCTGAATTAGGAGCATGGCTTAACGCTGTTCCCTCTCCTAGCTTAGGTACACTTTTAGACCCTAATACTATAAGAATAGCCACGGCTCTCAGACTAGGTTGTGAGATCTGCATTCCACATCGTTGTACTTGCGTATCTTTAGTCGAAAGCAATGGTTATCACGGTCTTAGCTGCATACGGTCTGCTGGAAGATTACCAAGACACCACACCCTCAATGAAATAATTCGAAGAGCTTTAGTGTCTACTAATATTCCCTTCATAATAAAACCAACTGGTCTCTTCAGAACCGATGGTAAAAGACCTGACGGACTTACTTTAGTTCCTTGGGAAAAAGTTCGATGTCTTTTATGAGATGCTACTGGTATGAGTACTTTTGCTTCTTCAAATATTAAAGGCACCCAGAAGATTTCAGGTTATGCTGCAGAAATTGCAGCAAGGAACAAACATTAAAAGTATTAAAACCTTGAATCTTCTTATATTTTTGTCCCACTAGGACAACTTTGAAACTTCGAAACAAAAAAAATTGTTAAAAATTATGTCATCTTATAAGAGAGAGAGAGGACACGATCCTCGCACCGGACCATATCTAGTTCAAAGTATTTCGCTAGCCATCCAACGTGAGAATGCGGCTAGCGTCATAAATACTTTTGAGCCAGATATGTTTGGAGGTGGGCTTTTAGGTTAGGTTTTTTAGTTAAGATTTAAGGACATTACAATACCAAGATCTACAGTCAAGGGACTGTAGACCTTAGCTGTAAAAGAATTAAGCTTCTAAGTCAACGCAATAAAAAATAAGGACATATTTGTTGCATATTTTGGCATTCACAAATAAATCAAAACCATGAAATTTAATGTAAAAAACCATGTAATCATGAAATTTGACACGAAGCAAGGTCTTACATAAAAATATAGGAAAAAATCTAAAAACTGATCATAAACCTGTGAGACTTGATCTCATGATGGAAGAGCTATCTACATATAATAAGTTCGTACGGAAACCTCGACGTGCGAGCCAGACTCGCACTTGGCGGGTTTTCATTTTATTTTACTAAATAAGACAAGTAAAAAAAACAGCGCTGGTTGTTTTTGGCATGACCTAATGTTTACGGCGAAGTGTATTCATTCAAACGCGTTCTGTTTGGGAAACATTTAGCATAAATGTGTATAGAATAGAATAGAATATGTATTTATTGCTTAAATGTGTTTACAAGATGGCACATTATATTTACTAGGTATCAACAGTTCCCAATAAACATGCTATGCAATATTTCTAGATTAGTGTTCTACAACATTAGGTACATTGTGTTAGTAATTACAAATATACAGTTTATTTAGCCAATACAGTGGTGCCCATATTTTTCTATGAAGATCTAGCTACCAAACATTTATGATTGGGAGATAGACGCTTGTACCTATATTCAAAACTTTTTTATTGGTAAATAAAACTACTACACTAGGTTGAAATGTTTTAATTTGTGTTTAACAGTCATTTATAATAAAACAAAAATAAATCAACGTGATTTTGGTACACCAAACATTGGCGGTCTTCCGCTGTATTTTCAAATTTGGGAATATTTCAATTAAAGCTAAACGGCAGGCAAACGTATATTTTCTTTTCCTGAGCATTTTTCTGTAAAGTATTCCACATTTCCAATAATAATTGCCTGTGACTCTATGACAGTTGAGATATGTTTGTCTTTAAATATGTTTCTTAGATAATGATAATTAGACATTTTATACATTATTCGTAAACATCTTTTTTGTAGTTTCAACATCAACATAATTTCCCCAGAATATAATGCCATAGGTTGGTAAAGGGATACGCGTGTCTGAAGTATGCATTTCTTACGACAGTTTCGTTACTGGTTTCTGTTAATTTGGACAAAACGAAGCAATAGCTAGATATTTTCTTGTTTATTGTAATATCTTTACTTCGTTGCTCTCCTCGCTTCAAACATTATACGCAGGGGCAGAACTCTCCTTGAAGAACGAGGCTAAGACCATAGTCAATCACCCTGCCCTAGAACGTGTTGGCGGTCATTTTTGGCTATTATCCACTAGACTGGCAGAGCTTTCAAGCCACCATAAGGTCTCTGGCTGAACCATATGAAAAGACAACAGCCAGGACCGTGTCTGCTTCAAAACACGGAGGAGCTTAGAAAAATGTGCCACCGGGTGGCCACCCATCTATGCGCAACGACCGACGTTGCTTAACTTCGTTCATGGATTCCGATAGACGAATGTAAAGTTCTTCGTTGGTTTACCTGTACAATATTCTTTTTAGCTTTTATATGTTGATTGCGAGTATATTTGAAATTATAATCAAGTACTTTACCCGTCGGTGGGGTTGCAGAATTCCTAGGATCATATATCCTGCACATGGATAAAATTAACCTTAACACTTCAAGTGATGGTACTATTCGCCATAATTACAGTCTAATTGAAAAAGTAGAAGAACTAAAACTTGGTAAAATTTACTTCTGATAAATAAGAATATCGGCCGAGATAAAAGTATCCAACGTCCCTTACAAGGTATATTCTTCTGCAAAACCAGGCTCCTTCTTGATCCACTGCGATGTGAAAGAATTTTGCACCCCACGGTTTTGCTTTTGAAAAAAACTTTTACGAGTAGCTTATGGATAAGATAAAAGTATGTATGTTTTTTTTCCGTTAATTCAGTCCCAATGCTCCGTTGTTATTAAAAGGAATAGTGCCCCACTTAGCCCCACAGTTTGACCTTTGGATACCCTATACCTAGGGAAGAAAAGTATTGTTAGTCCTGCTCCGTCCAGTTATCTGTGTGCCAAAAATCACGTCAATTATATACTCCGTTACGACTCATGTATCCGTTTTACAGGGACACTTGCTACAAATCTTTTGTTGCCGTTTCATTTCACTAGTTTTTGTTAATGATTTGAAATTAATAATGAATTATGACTATTTCTTTTGACAGATTAAAAACAAATAATTTATACGCTGCATGCACCGTTTATTCTAACACAAAATACGCATTTAAAATATGATTGCAAATTCTAAAAACAAAAGAAGATGCACCTGTGTCCCCAGTTTCTCTAATGTTTCTTACTCTTATTTCTGTTAAAATGACGCTTTCTCTTGTTTCAGACACAGAAACCTGCCTTGGGGCCATCAATTTCTGCAATAAACTATCAAAACTAAGTATTTAATTGTAAACCAAAACTATTCATCTAGAAAAGCAATGGCACTGAATTTTAAAATTTGAAATGTCTTAGTGTTGCCAAAGTACAAAAAACTAGTGGCGAAAAATAGTTGTTACCATTATGTGCCAGTTACAGTAACAGAAATAAAAAAAAATGGCAACGCCTCCAGAGTCACCAGTGGAGGAGCACGCGTATGAACTAGAGCCAAGTCGGGCCCCAAAACCTATACCAGTGGCTTTAGAAGAACTGTGTAGACAAACAAAATTTTCAAAACAGGAAATCAGAGTTATGTACAGGGGATTTAAAACGGTAAGTAAAATTTAATTCATTATGTGTTTTTTTTTTGTTTCTTGGATTCCGTATCAAAAAGGTTAAAATTAACCTAAATCTTATGGAATTAAATTACCTATAACTTTTTGGTCTGTCAGTCCCTTTTAGTCATTTAGCTTGTAAAGTCCAAAATTATCGACTTTAAATTTGGCACATTCGAAAAATATTTTTTTTAAGACACTTGTTCACAAAGTGTCACTTATTGTATCGCTTTTAGGTTTATAATACAGCTTTTCATAATACCACTACCATAACTCTACTAGTGCGTGATAGCATTTTTAGGGTTCCGTACCCAAAGGATGCCAAGTAGTGCCGACGGAGCCCTATTATTTAAGTCTACGCTGTCTGACCTTGCTGTCCGACCACTAAAGGGTTTTATTTAATAAATAATAATAAGTAAAAAAAAAATTAATGGGCCCCATACAATAAACATATTTTTGTTATTTTTCATCATAAAAACAGTAATAATAGAACTTTAAGATTGTGATTATAGTGTGAGCTCTGAAGTATAACAAAAAAATAATAAAAACCGGCCAAGTGTGAGCCGTATGTGGGCCCATGCTATAACCATCTTCGTCGTGCTTGGCCAGCCATTCGATAGGTGACCGCTTAGCAGCACAATTTTTGTTTTTGTTTATGTTTGTAAATTACATAAATTGTGAAACGGAACGAACTCTCACTTCGCGGCTTTTTTTTAATATAAGTGAATTTTTTGCAAATGGCGGCAGTGCGGCCAGTTCGTTTAATTCAATCATAATATATATATATGTCGCAGAAAGATGGTTGCAGCCGTGATAGGGATATAACTATATACCGTAATATAGTTATATGTAATCGGTTCACAGGAATATAACTATGATACAAGCACGATCTAGTACTATCTTACTAGACTAATTTTTAACGGGGAACTTCCCTTAACTCAAATTTGGGTTCGAGGTTGACGTCGGTCGAATGGAGGATCCCAAGAGCGACAACCTAAGCCGAGGCTCTTGAGCTTTGGGCGCTAAATGGGCTAAGACTCCTTCAGAGTCTCGCCCCAAAAAGTCTGATGGAGCAGTAATATAAGTAATACAAGATACAAAGAACACATTTCAGCCTACCCAGATCGATCAAACTTTGCGAAACATCTTTTAGATTCAACACATTCACTACCTGACAACCACACCTTCGAAATTTTACACATATGTCAAAAAAGTTTAAAACTTTGCGTTTTGGAGCAGATGGAGATAGTTCGGCACAGGGATAGAGGTATAATAATTAACGAACAACTGAATGTCTCTAATTCACCGTTATTACGTATTTTTTCAAATAATTGCATCATCCCATCAGGTGACTAGGCCGGTTGGGGGGAGTAGTGGGGGTTGTGTATATAAGGGCAACAACAGCTGTTTTACGTCATTTGGTGAAGGTATAGCGCACGACTAACTTGCGTCTCCTGAAGACGCATCGTGTTGAGGCGAAACACGTGTCGAGTTTTTTTTTAACAATTTGGTGGTGTAACGTTGTGGTAAAGTTTGCATCGTCCACATAAGGAGGGAGGGAGGGAGGTGCACTCCTACACATGTGGATGGTGTACTTCTGCACGTGAGTGCTACTGAATTGTTTTTAGCGGATTTGCAAGGTAATAATATTTTATCATAACACTGTATTAGTCATACAGAAAAAAAAGACTAATTTAGTGAAATAATTATAAGTATTTTTTTTTGTTTTGCACATCTGGTTACTCATTTCAAATAAAACGGTCCAGTGAAATAACTTTTTTTATTACTCAATCGTCACAACCAAAACGAGCAATGAAATAAGTAATAATTCAAATAATTAACGTATTTAAAAAAAAGCGTAATCGGTTTTTATACTTAGGCATATAATAATCAACAAACTTAAGTACTTACTTTATAAAAAGCTTGTACATAATAAAGGAACTATATTATCCAGTATTATAATATTTCTATCCCCTTTAATGAATCAAGTAGGTATATATTAAAGTTATCTGTTTAAAATATGAACTACGCGCACACTGCAAGCGACGAATTACAAGTTTTTAAGAGCTCTAGATATCTACCGCCAACTGGCGGTGGCGTTATTTTCTCTATTTCTATTCCCGCCATTTCAATTGTGCTCTGGTGAGTTTATTTATTTATTCACCTTATATATTTATTTATGCATTCGCAAATTTGATGAAAATCATTGCGTGTCACACGGTCAGTACGAAAATTACAAACTCGATTCATTAAAGCCTTCGGCTTCTAAATAGCCTCTCGTCAGTATTTTTTTCCTACCACCTCCACAACAATGTATTATTAAAACAAGGCCACATTTCAACTAACTGCTTTATAACAGACCCCGTAAATTCGCGGTCGTTATCTCTGGGTAGTATTTCAGGGCACCCAACATCTAAAAATACCTTTAATAATTGTAATGCTACATCTGCCGCACGCTAGAAGGTCAAAAGACAAAAGAAGAGAGAATCTAAAAATGCTCCCTTTGTGGAATGTTACATACCCTTGATAAATAAATTTAGGCAAGGCAAAAGCCAAGTTAAAGCCGATCTACTGGGCAGTCTCTTTGCCTCGAACTCGAATATGAACGATGAAGGCGCTGTACCACCTACTATACCGTGGTGCGGTAAGTCCATGCCGGAAATCTCCATAACGCAGCGGGAGGTCAGGCGGGCGTTGCTTTCTCTAGACGTTCATAAGTCGAGTGGGCCAGACGGTATACCAGCAGTGGTGCTTAAGCAGTGTGCTCCTGAGTTATGTCCTGTACTCACGCGCCTCTTCGCGCTTTCCTACCACACTAGGCAATTTCCGTCTACATGGAAGACTGCGAATGTGCACCCGGTGCCCAAAAAGTGCGATAGATCAGATCCATCGAATTACAGGCCTATCGCTATTACCTCTCTCCTCTCTAAGGTGATGGAGCGTGTGATCAACACACAGCTTCTAAGATACCTAGAAGTACACGATCTGGTCAGTGACCGTCAATATGGCTTTCGCCACGGTCGCTCGACTGGTGACCTAGTGTATCTCACACACCGATGGGCACTAGCCATTGAGAGTCAGGGGGAGGCATTGGCATGTAGCCTGGACATAGCGAAGGCGTTCGATCGGGTCTGGCACCGCGGTCTTCTATCGAAGTTGCCATCTTACGGAGTGCCCGAGGGTTTGTGCAAATGGGTGGCTAGCTTTTTGTCCGGCAGACGCATACGAACTGTAGTTGACGGTAGTTGCTCTGATAGCATGGACATTAATGCTGGTGTCCCGCAAGGCTCTGTGCTGTCTCCTACGCTGTTTCTACTGCATATCAATGACATGTTGGACATCAACAACATACATTGCTATGCAGATGACAGTACTGGAGACACTTTTTACACGGGTCGTGCTAACATCCCTCGTTCCGTTGTGGAGGAAAACCGCGGAGAACTTGTGTCTCAAATCGAGACCACACTGTCCCAGGTCTCTGACTGGGGACGGGTAAACTTGGTCCGATTCAACCCTACAAAGACACAAGTGTGCGCGTTCACCGCTAAGAAAACTCCATTCACTGTGGTCCCACAATTCCAGAACACTCCCCTCTCCATCTCCAAGAGCATTGGGATCCTTGGTGTCGACATCTCCAGCGATGTTCAGTTCCGAGATCATTTACAAGATAAGGTAAAGCTGGCGTCCAAAAAACTTGGTGTACTCAACAGAGCGAAGCAGTACTTCACGTCGGGGCAAAGGTTGTTACTTTACAAGTCGCAAGTTCGGCCCCATATGGAGTACTGCTGCCATCTCTGGGCAGGTGCACCCGGATACCAGCTTGACCCTTTTGACTCGGTTCAACGACGGGCTGTGAGAATTGTCGACGATCCCAAACTCACTTGCGGTATCGAGCCCTTAAGTCTGAGGAGAGACTTTGCCTCACTGTGTGTGTTCTACCGCTTGTACAATGGGTTGTGTTCTGAGGAATTGTTCGAAATGATGCCCACGGCTACTTTCTACCATCGCACCGCTCGCCATCGGCAGGGAATTCATTCTCACACTTTAGAACCTAAATGGTCGCGTACAGTGCGGTTTCAGAGAAACTTCCTCCCGCGAACGCTTAAGTTGTGGAATGAGCTCCCTGCCAAGGTTTTCTGCAAGGACTACAGTATGGAGTTCTTCAAGAAAGAAGTTATTAGATTTCTGAAGGGTCGGCAACGCGCAAGTGATACCCCTGGTGTTGCAAGCGTCCATAGGCTACGGTGACCGCTTACCATCAGGCGGGCCGTAAGCTTGTTTGCCACCTTAGTGGTATAAAAAAAAAAAAAAAAAAAAAAAATGTGCCCATTTTATTATATTGTCGAAGTCCTCTTGAAGAGTTTTTTGAACAATTTGTAGATCTTGACTGCTGTACATTAAGCATGCGTCATCCGCGTACATATACATATTATAGTTTTTAACCACATTGCACATACTATTGTAACGTCCCCCCCTTCCATCTTTAAAAATAGAAACATAAATGTTCTATGCAATCTCGCAGCCCACTATCACTCAACGAGAGAGATCAAAAGAATCTAATAATTAATTCGATTAAGATAATTATCTTATTTGGCCAAGCGTGATCGTAAAAAGTGGTAGGACCCGAAAACCGGAAAACGTCAGAGTAGTATAGAAACAATAGTATACAAATAAGCGTAAAGGAAAATAATCAAGAAATAAATATAGCTAAAATCTACGATCATAAATAATGTCCACTTTGAATTTTTACCATTTCTAAAGTCTGTACAAAAACACCTAAACAAATCAAATACTTGAATATCAGAACTAAAAGAAACAGGTACTAAAGAGATTATGATTTTGCGTCATCCCTACACAAAGGAACCCTAATTGATGCTACTTCCACATTTGAAAGTAAAATCCATACGAATGCTACATCCATTCGTTTTGTAGAGTGAGAACCAGGTAGCTAAGCGTTCAGGACTTGCGACCTGAAAGTAGGTTTAAGGGGCGCCCCCTTACGATGCACATCAGCGCTCACCTACACTAGCTAACCAGCCAAAATAGTAAAACCCTACTAACGCCGCTAAGGATGGACATGGATTACACATAGTAATAACTGTATCTCTTGGCAGACCTAGTTCTTTAGTGGGCTATATAATTATTATGGTTGGTATAATTTTAGTTCCCACTTCAACTTTTATAGAAGACTTATCTTTACCTAGCTGAAATTGTCCTAGAAACAAGGTCCGTCGATATATTCCTTTCTACTAAGATTGAAATTTCTTTCTACCATAAATTTCTAACTGGCAAAAAAGGCGAACTCGTCATTACGATGCTTTAACATTAATTTAGATATTTTTAAAACTCAACCTAAAGAATTTCACAACGCACATACAATATAATAATTTGTAATATAAAAGTATTTACTAACCAGTAATGGAGGCACAATCTAGCCGTAGTTTAACCCCACGTGGTTCCTAGGTAGCTTCTATTAACTCACAAGCGTAGACTATGGTTTTCTCCTCGGGCAGCGTTTCGACAATTTAACCGACAGCAATTGAATGTTCTGTACGTATAGGACCACGCAGTTTTATCACCACTAACCCCTCTTTAACAACGTTCTTACCAGACATTTCAAACACCCCCATCCTGTTTTTTATTCCGGACGGATTTCCGGCCATAATTAACTTTAAGAAAAAGTAATATCTTTTAAGTATAAAACTAGTTATGTCGGTTGGGGTACTATTATAGAGTCCTGGATTAATATTAACGGTCTAGATAAAACGGCCTAATTATCCTAAATTAATAGAATCCCAATAGAATATTAATATTATGTTCTTAATGTTCATAAAGTTCCAACAAACCCCGGGTAATTTCAAATAAACTAACACGTCATACCATTATACGAAATACGTGAAAATCAAGACAACTACCTTTTATAATTGTTAGAATTTTTATTGTACGAGGCTACCCTAATGGTTGTGAAACGACTGACTTAGGTAAGTCTCGCGGGCGTTTTCAATATTATAAAAGTTCTAAGTAACTTAAACTTTCGCGGTTATATTCAACATTATAAAACTCCCAATCAACGCTCTCAAAACTACCACCAATCACAGTACGTTCGAACAAACCAATCAACGCTTGCTTTAAAACATTCTCTCTAATCACTTTAGTTCCAAACAAACACCCAATCATAGTTAGCTTTAAACCATTCATTCTCGCGCCACAGGTTCAAAATTTTACGCAACTTTATTTTGTCTAGAGTTCGAATTCATAAATCGGAAGTTAGATTACTACCTACATTTAACTATTAATTCCGTGTTGATGTCTACGATTCGTAAGTTCATAACCTAATATTTTACATTTTAGTCATTTGTACTTATATTTTGTTAGCTTTAAACCTTTCATAAAATAAATCATAACTTCTCATCTAATGTATAAAATTACTGAACTTGAATATTTGAACGTGCCATTGTAATTTAAAGATGCATTTTGCTATTGGAAGTACATCCATTGAGAATTGTTTTCTTATGAAAATCTTCGCGCTAAAACTTGAATAAACACATTGTTTTACAAAAATGTTAAGGCACATGCATAATGTATCCAATAGGCCCAAAATCAGAACCAGTTGGTACACCATATTTTATAATAATAATGCATATGCTAACTTTTAATGTCCTATTTTCTAAGTATGTACTGAACAATTTATTAATTGGTCCTCTTATTCCACATTCCGTCATAGCCTGCAGCAAGCCGGCATGATCAATGGTATCGAATGCTTTTTTAAAATCTATAAATATAGCTGCAACACTTTCTTTTTTATTGAGATAATTATTGACATCTGTAAAGTTTTCTAAAGCGGTTGCTGTACTTTTAAATGGTCTAAACCCATACTGTACATTTGCTAACACATTGTTTGTCTCTAGAAAATTAACTAATTGAGTTACTATAATTTTTTCAACTATTTTGTTAATGGTGTTTAATATGGCTATTGGTCTATAGTTAGTGTACTCTTCGTGATTACCATGTTTAAATATCGGTCTGATTACTGAAATTTTTAATTCAGCTGGGTATACGCCTCTTTTTATACAGGTATTAATAAAATATGCAAGAACTGGACTAATTTGATCTTTTATGAACTTGATGTCTTTTATTCTGATACCATCCGATCCTGGCGACTTGCTGCAGTCTAATTTTTCGACATTCAATAAGTCATTAGGGGTCACTGGTTTAAACTTAAAACTAACATTTTTTTCTGTCACATAGGATTCTCTGTTCAGGAAATTTTGATTCTTCTGTAAATGTATCGCAAAAATTATTGCACACAGACTGTATACAGTAACCTTTTTTTTGAAATGTTTTTCTATAACACTGTCGCCTGTTGCTTTATTTTTACCTAACCAGCAGTTTATATTAGACCATATCTTCCGCATGTCTCCATTTCAACTTTTAAGAACATTTTTTCGATGCGAATTTTTGGCGCATTTCGCAGTGTAATTATTATGGGCTGAGAGTTTTTTTTATCTGATCCTACCCTCGTGCCTTTTCAACATCCTCGGTTTTCAAATTTAGTTTATTTGCAACTTTCTGTACTAATTCCAATGCATTTTCTCCTTCCTTTTTGCTAACATTAACTAATTCTACATCGAAATCGAGTTCTTTCTGTTCCAGCATTACCACTCGTTCCTCCAGTGAATTACAATATTTTTCTAAGTTTATTGTTTTTGAAATAAAGTCTTTGTTTTTATTTTCCTGTTTTTTCAAGGTTTCGGAACACTCTTGTTTAAATTTATCTAACTCCTCATATTTTAAACTTAAATACCCTAACGACTTTTCTATCTCACTGTTTGTCCTTTTTATCTTTATTTCTTAGGTTACACACAGTAACTGTTGATGAGTAGATATTTTCGTGTTATTACGGAAGCTGACGCAGGGCTGTAGCTAGAGTTGAATCTAAGGTAGGGCAGCGGTGGTTTCATGCACGGGTACGGCGCAAGTAATTTTTCTATTTTTCATTATTTTACCTGCTTGTGAGCATGAGTAATTAAGGTAGAAGATAATTGGGTGGGATCGCGAGAAAACAAGAGCAAAATGGTATTAATTTATAGTACGGGAAAACAATTTATATATATTATACCTTAGTTTATGGTACTTTTAAGGTAGGGCATTAGTATTTCAAGGTAGGGCATTGCCCCACAAAAATGAGACTTCTGTTAGTAGTAATATTACTTATTTTATGCTACCATCATAGGAATAAAAAAGCTAACTATTGTTAATTTATCGTGCTGTAATCAAGGAGTTGCCGTAAGAATCCCACGCTGATAACCGATTTTAGGGTGTGCGGAGCCGTGGACAAAAGCTAGTTTTATTATACTTAGGATAGGTTGTAATTTCGAATTATTAATGACATATACTTTTTGTAGTAAATCCCCAGGGTACATTACATTAGCGGCAAAATTTGTGCCTTCATATTACGACGCAACATTGAATGTCGAGGTCGAATGGTACATTTTAGTGATTCCGTCGTTGTGAACAGGGAATGGCGGGCTATTAGTAGGGTTGCCAACTTCTTTTATTTATCAAAAAGAAAAAAAAACATCATATCTAGGTGGGGTCTTACCAAGAAAAGTATTCTTTTTTTACGATATTTCGGTACAGTAACACGCGAACTTGAAGCCACATGTATTTGCGATATAACCTTAACTCGATTTAACTCGAAACCTAAATTATGTTATGTTAATAATAATTTTGGTAGGACTCGTTTAACTTTTAAACAACTACGAAAATATTAGTTTAAAAATGTAAATTAGTTATTTTTCTAATGAAGGTACCCGAAATGTTTTTATTATGTATTTTTTGGTATTGGTATGGTTGTTACATTAGTGGTAACCTACTTATTTTTGGAAGAAAATAAAACAAATATGGGATGGTGATCACCCTATTACGCAAAATATTGCGAGTGCAAAATGGTTGCTGAACAGCGCGATAAACTTATAAAATGGATTCCCATTCTCAGAAACACTCTCTCTGCATAAGTAGTTTATTTATTTGCATAAGTTTGTTTACGATCTAGATACTAATGAATTTGGAAGACAAAGTCAAGCAATAAATGTCACGAAAATGGGTTTACAAGAATTTTTTTAGGGTATCTACTGTAACAAAAAAAAACGGAATTCTTATAAAATATAACTTTGTTGTCTTTTTAAAGCCGGCGGTAGCATAGCTTCAAATATTTGTACACATGTTTAAAGAGATAGGGATATGCGTACATTTGTACAAAGTCCAGTTGGGAGTGCCGCGTCTTGGTATGATCGTTTTTGTGTAGTTAGTTATTCAAGAACCAAGACCAGGGTAGGGTAAGGTAGGGTAGGCTAGGGTTATTGTTGCAAAGGCAGCTGTAGCGTTTTAAGATTTTAAAATATATTTTAACTAAGGCGTTCTAAATTTTTATAATTGAATTTTATCAATATCCATTTCCCCGCCACCAATTCCGATCCCTTATCAATACAAGACAACAAAAAAACTTGAAATTTAAATAAAGAGGTCAAACATCGAAAACGTGGAAAGACTGGCTGGAGAGAACTGACGTCGTACAGGAAGAAGCGCGTGAAGTTATATTTTACAATTTTGCTATGAACCTTATAATTATTTTAAAAGTTATCAATAATATAAATTTAATATATATAAATTTATAATAAGTTTTATAATATATTACCAATTAAAATAGTTATACATAATTACTAATTTAAATACTATAAATTTTAAAAACAAACAAATCCTACGAAAAATGCAGTACTTAGAAACTAGTAGCTAGGAGGTTAGCAGCCTTACCACGCTGAATGGCAATGCTGATTCGTTAACCCAGGTAATTGCCGGCTGTCCAATTGTGTGAAGTGGAGATCAAGAGCTTTGTTAGCTCTTTATATAAACTATGAGCCTCTAGCCCACAAGAACCGATGATCTCCACTCCAAAAGCTTTAAATATGTAGCAATTACCGAGCACTATGTATTTGCGTCACTTTTTAAGCTTCGTTATGTTAGCCCCAGACCCGGCTTTTTGACTCGTAGCCTGAAGATGTGACGGCGCCAAAGTATCAATGCATGTTGTATTTGAAATCAGTAGTCGTTCCATCTTCCAGGACACCAGAGTCAAACAATCAGGTCTCTTACCGTCATCCCGAGCCAACCATAAAGTATTATGTAATTAATGACTGCATGGCGGGGTATTCGTCCTGCACTTTTGCTGCATGACAGTGCATGGTGACCGAGACTATCAAACACGCTACCACACTGGCAGTTATGAGGAACTGTACACAAAGCTCAAATTCTGTAACAAACAGCTATGCGAAATGTGGCTTTATCTAAGAGTGTCCCTATTCTAGAGGACGGTAGTGCTCTTAGCCGAAGTCTCGCCTCCTACTTAGATACAGCTAAAAGACGAGCACGCTCCGCAGAACTGGATGACGTTTAAATAAGATTATTTCGTTTCAGTTCACAGAACGGCTCGTCCTACAACTTCTATTAAGCCGGGACGATTGGAAAAGTATTTCAGCAGGTCATTGTCCAAGTATTGTGTGACAATTCAAAGTCAGCCAAAGATTTAGAAAGAATTTTCCTTATAAGAGGAATAGTGGTATTATAGACCGAAACAAGAAATGCTGGCAAAGATTTGTCACTAATTTTTCTGATTCCTAGTCCGCCAAAACGAATCGGAAGTGAAGTATAAGGTCAACATCTGTCGTCCATATTAAAATATGAAATTGAAACTACAGTTTTTTTATTAATAATAGAATCTAATTTTTCCATGATATGTGGATATTTCCAAAATGGACAGGAGCAAAGGAAGTAAGTAAAATTTGGCACAAAAAGACAATGACGGATGATGAAATAAGCCATATGTGAATTTAATTTAAGTAAATTTTTAAAAGAATTGATTTTTTTTCCTTTAAGTACAGGAGACCCTAAAAGCAGGAGAGTTTCTTTATCAACTATTTAAATATTAGGAGCAATATTTCTAAATTTCTCTGTGTTCAATTTTTGTCGAGACTGTCATCCTAATAATTTCATCCAACTTCAGGTTCAACCAATTTTCTATTATTTAGCGCTATATGTTTCTCTTTCTGGAGGGGTTGTAATACCCCAGCTCGAGCTAAAAAAAGCCTTCTCAAAGGACCCTTTATTGCGTTTCCGCACTAACCTACTTCTACGGAGCCTGCTGTCTACAAGAGAATCTTATTGGGGAAGTACTAAAAGTCTATAAAAGTTAGGTTTTGTGTGTGATATTGACATAATTTATTATCTACCATTTTGGCTTAAATCACCTACATTACAATGCAAGTTTCCATCTATCCATTGTTTGATTTACCATCCCTGAGCTAAAAGTCTCATCTTGCACAGCTTAGAAGGTATATATGAAATCCAAAGAGTAGGGGTTATAATCTGTGATATTTTCCACGCGTCAGGGAAAGTAGACGTTCGTATGGACATATTTACAATAGTGGTAATCAAAGAGAATATAATGCTACGTGTGGTAATTATGTGTTATTATTGTGTGTGGAAGAGTAAGCACTAACATATCAATGGAGATACTTTCGCTACCCATAGTATTAGATTTCAATGATTGGATAATTTTAACATTGTGCTTTCGTGTCTGGGCATCAATTCAAAAGACGCATTACCAAACCTATGAAATTCGAAAAACGTTATGTTTGATATTGGTGTTATGTAGAGCATAAATGTGAGTTGATTTTATTTAGGTCTTTTATATAATCTGGGATTTCAGCATCATTGGATTTACGGAAGACATTAATAGTACGTTTCACGTTATTCTAAAGAGCTCGAGAGTTGTTCAGGTTGCAATTAACGTGTTGATTGAAATATGCTTGCTTTTCACATGGCGGAGTAACATATCTCAAGTTCTTTGTAATACTCCTCCTCCTAATCCTCCTCGTAAATTACACAGATATCCATCCTGTTTGCCGTCTATTCGATAACTGTAAGTTTGTTTTTTGTTGTAAGTACGTTTTCAAAGTATATTTGGCAGGTAGGTAGTTACATCCTCTGGCTCTAGCCTGAACACCATCACCGTTCGCTCATAATAATACGAAGTCAGCATTGCGGAAGCTGCACCTGCAAGTAAGCATGGCGACGATGGTGGACGGCGAGCGCCCGCGGGCGTCTTACTTGTAACGAAGAATAAGTTTGGCTCCTGCTTATTATACTCATTTATGATTTAATTTGTCTTTTTAAAAAGTCCTTTCCGCTCCGACGTGATTCGACTAGGTAGACCTTTTTTGTAATACAGATATGTAAACAAATAATTATATGCCGCAAAATCTTCAAACGAGTGCTTACATATTTGTACACATATTTGGCGCCGGCTTATGCAATAGTGTGCAAATGAAAAAAATGGTGAAATACCTGTCACACTATTTTTTTTTATGACCACTAAGGTGGTTAACAAGCTTACGGAACGCCTGATGGTAAGCGGTTTCCGCAGCCTAATGGACGTTGACAAACACCTGGGGTATCACTTGCGCGTTGCGGACCCTTCAATAATCTCAGAATTTCTTACTTAAAGAACCCCATACTGTAGTCCTTAGAGAACTTGGCAAGTAGCTCATGCCACAACCTAAGGGTTCGCGGGAGGAAGTTTTTCTCACACCGCACTGTACGAGACCATTTAGGTTCTAAGGTGTTGTTTGAATGTTTGAAGCCATGTTAAGGCACCGGCTTAGAGGTGATCTAAAGTCTTTAGAGCCATTGTAGACGTTCGTTTCAACACGTACCGATAGAAAAAAAATCATAAAAAAATTCGGCGTTCCGTATATAATTGAAGTATGTATGTAAAAAAATTAAAACCCATGGATTCCGGGTAAAACCCCGAGAGTTTGCAATCGTAATCCTAAAATATAGCAAATATTCTATTTCCTTGTTTCAGGAGTGTCCTGACGGAGTAGTCCACGAAGATTCCTTCAAAGATATCTATGCCAAGTTCTTTCCACACGGCAGTAAGTATTTTTAGGCTGCACCCCCCACCTGCCAGACTGCTGTGCACTATGATTATAGTTTAAATCCAAAGTGCATGCGGCCATTTAGTCAGCTAGCTGAAGCGTCTATGGGGACATTATTGGGAACAATCTCGACTTTTACAGACTCTGGAATTCGAAATAAAATTGTATGATAGCCTAACCTACCTCTCGAAACCCTTGAATGTACTTGCATACATTTTCTCTTGAATTCTATAGTCCGAATAGCTCGAATCAATAAGGTCCTGTTGGTTAATACGTGTGCGGTGTAATAGTTTTCGTTCGCAAGTGTTATTTAAATAAATAAATCGCTTGATTACGTTAAATCTGGGAATAACCTTAAATGCGATCCGATTTCGTAAGTAATGATCGATAATGTCAAGTTGGTGGTTACACAAACACATCGGCGGGCGCTTCATGGGCTTCCTTTTCAACAATGGGTGTCGCTAAAAATCAGCGCTGTGATAAATTGTTGCAGCACACGCTGAGTGATGTCCATTTTAGCATAACAGCACATTGCTTAAAAAAAAAAGTTTCGTTGCTTGTAAACAAATTGTTTGTCCATGGTTATATTTTTTTGTTCATTGTCTGTGTAGTAAATTAAAATGTGTATTGTTGTAAATGCCAAATAAATTTCTGTCTATGTCTATTTGTATGACTGTCTGTTGTGTAAACTTTTTCTCGACAATGACAAGATAGTAACAGTAGATTAAGGAATTGATACACTAATAGTGGCTTGTGTGCACATGGAGATTCCTTAGAACAGGCGTTATAAAACAAACCCGTCCACTTCGTGTATACGAGAACTGCAGGAAAAACTATACTAGGCCTTTGTCTATATAGTCAAGCATGAAACGCAGTGCAAGTAATCCTGAGGTTAATATTGTATCGACTCCGTCAAGTGTACCTAATTTTGACTTCAAAAAATCTTGCATTTGACCATGTGACCAAAAAGGAAAAAAACTTCCGCAGAAATATAAAACTTAATTTTTAAATATATAGACTAAAGTGACATTTGGTGGGTTGCCACCTTATGCTAACGTAAAAATAGTGTTGTACCTGAATGATTTAATCTTTTGTTTAGTTATTATAAATGAGGTTAAAATTAAAAGGTATTCATCTCCCGAGTGTTATGGGGTAGATAAAATAGTCAAGCGCGAGTCGAAAAAAATAAAAAGGTGTAAATAAAATGTATATAACGTCTGCTGTGTAAGTGAGTTACTTGAAATCCCGTCACAGAGTAATTGAAGACTTTTAACGTATCACATGGTGCCCCCCCTATGCAATCTGAAAAACAATAGGCAATTAGATTAGTACCAAAATTTTGATTCTTTTTTTTTTAAATCAAACTATTTACATTGTAAAACATGCATTTATTAGTTGATACACTATAGTATTATGTTTCATTTGTGTTTTACAAAAATCACCTATTGGACGCACGCAATAAAATAGTATTGTAAATAGTTTGTAAAGCGAGTTGTAGTTAATTTACGTAACGATTCGAAAGTGTTCTTAGTAACCCATTTGAATAAAAAGATATTGATTTGATCTTGATTTAAAAATAAATAATAAAAAAAAACAAAAAACAATAAGAACTAAAAAGACATAAACGAGGTTATTTAAAATAAACTAAATATTCAACTATAAGCAGGCGGTACTCAATCAATGCAAGTCCAAAGTGTAATGCTTAAACTATAGTAGTTAGCTTAAAATGAGTTCCGTCTGCTTAAAATTAAATATTTGTTATGTTTTAGATGCACCTGTTTATTTCTTTTTAGTTATTAATATTTTTGCAGTCGGGTTTTTTTATTTATTCATGCCCATACCCATGCAATAAGTAACATGCTAAAAGTTCTGTTATAAGTCAGTTACACTTATAATAAACCTCATCATCAATAAGGTGATCGAGTTGCATAATTTTGAGCTCTTCTTTTATAACATGATCGATACAACTCGACCACCGTTGCGGTGTCAACAACTGTAGCCCTTCACTAAGCAATTGTTTAATTTCTGCCATTTTAAAACTTTTGTTATTTCTTGCGACCTGCCCCTTTACCTGTGCCCATACTAGTTCTATTAGATTTAATTAACAGTGGCAAGGTGGCAGGCAGTCTTAGGATAGTGACACTGTACTCGGCAGCAAGGTCATCAACTACATTCTTTTGATAATTAGCCTTTTCTTTTTTAACGATTTTCAATATCTTGAATCATTGTGTCTTCGAAGTTTAAATTCCTTGAGTTCAGCCACTCTTTAATTTAGGCATCACGCCACGCCGTATTGGGAGTTTTTTCTACCTTACGGGAGTGGTAAGGAGCATTATCTAACATTAAAACGGAATCCTTTTTTTAGTTTCGGCATAATTCGATAAAATAGTAATTCTTTACACTGGCAATAGAACACACACATTTTAAGAAAAAGAAAAAAAAGTGAATTAAAAAGGAATCATACAATATTTTTGCCATATACAAGTATATCACGGTAAAAAATTACAGTCGTCAAATTACATTTTATAGTACTTATGGATGTCATTTTTAGGGTTCCGTACCTGAAAGGTAATTAGGAACAGTATTACTAAGGCTTCGCTGTCCGTTCGTCCGTCCGTCCGTCCGTCCATCTGTCACCAGGCTGTATCTCATGAACCGTTATAGTTAGACAGTTGAAATTTTCACAAAAGATGTATTTCTGTTGCCGCTATAACAAAGTATACTAAAAAAACAGAAAAAAAAAAATATTTAAGGGGGCTCCCATACAACATACGTGATTTTTTTTGCTTGTTTTTGTAGATAATTGTACGGAACTCTTCGTGCGCGAGTCCGACTCGCACTTGGCCGATTTTTTAGCTTTTGCAATTGCATTCGCTGTCTTGCTCTCTTACTGTTGAAAAATTAAATTTGAGAGCCATTGCTTATTATAAAACCGACCATACGTACACATATCATTTATTTAATTTTTAATTTCTTAATTATAACAAGAAAAGCTTATATGTTAAGATCGTCGCAGACGTAGCTTTAACCGTTATATTAAAACGTGGAGCAAAAACTTTGTACCACTTTTTACAAAAATTACGTGGACGTAGGAGTAGTTATACAAGGCAAAGTTAAAGTTTATACGGAGAAGAGTCCAAAAAGCTACTATTTTTGTATAATATGCATTTTAAATAAATTAAATTCATGAAAAAATACTACCATGCGTTTGACACACACTACCATGCGTTCGACACACACTACCATGCTTTCGACACACACAACCATGCTCTCGACACACACACAAACACATACCCTAGTTTAATATATGAAATATTTTTAATAAATTTCGCCGCTGTGCACACTTGCTTGGGGTGGTCAAAACGAGTGATTCTTTGAATCACTAATACAACACTATGCGCCACGCTTGCAACATTTTAAAAAAAAAAATCGATTGCAGCTGTTAGTTTAGTATATATAATTAAAAATCAAGGTATAGGTGAAAAATTTGGGAGATTTCCACTTTAGTTATTTTTACTAAAATGAAATCTACAGCTGAGGAACGTGATGATGACTGGGGCAGTGAAGTCGTAGTACTTCACGGCGGGGAAAAGGTTGCTGCCATCTCTGGGCGGGTGCACCCGGATACCAGCTTGGCGCTTTTGACTCGGTTCAACGACGGGCTGTGAGAATTTTCGACGATCCCAAACTCATTTGCCGTATCGAGCCCTTAAGTCTGAGGAGCGACTTTGCCTCCCTGAGTGTTTTCTACCGCTTGTACAATGGGATGTGTTCTGAAGAATTTTTGAACGGCTACTTTCTACCATCGTACAGCTCGCTATCGGCAGGGAATTCATCCTCACACCTTATAACCTAAATAATCACATACTGTGTGGAGAATATTACATATGGAGAATATATTTGCTGCACAGGACTTAACTTCCTTGAGAAAAATGCGAGGGGCTGCCAATCACCATCTTTAAATTGTTGCAATGCGGCCCCAATGGCTATGTCCGACGCATCTGTAACTAATGCCAGCCTAGAATCGAGGTCTGGGTGAGCTTAAAGAGTTAAACGACATAAGCTTTCCTTGCATTCGTCAAAAGCTGTTAAAACTTCGCCCGAAATATCCACAGGATGAGAACCTTTTACGAAACCGGTAAGCAGAGCATTTAGAGGAGCTTGTGTTTTTGCCACTCCTGTAAAAATTTAACATCCCCAAGAATCTTTGCAATTCTTTCACATTCTTTGGAACAGGGAAGTCTTTTATCGTGTCAAGGGGTTTTGCTCCAGCAGACGAAATTGTATAGCCCAAAAAAGTTACTTCAGGAGCTCCAAACACACACTTAGATGGATTTATGACCATGTCAAATTCTTGCAGTCTCGTGAAAAGTTGTCGGAGATGCTCTAGATGGGTCTGTTCATCTTTGGAAAAGATCAGGAAATCATCAAGGTACGTAAAACAGAAGTCAAGGCCACGAGTCAGTTCATCAACAAATCTCTGTAATGACTAGCCAGAATTTCGGAGTCCGTAACCCATGAAAGGAAATTCGAAGAGTCCGAAAGGCGTGGAAATGGCCGTTTTATGGATATCATTGCTACTCACGGGAATCTGATTGTATGCTTTCAGAAAACCAACCGTTTAAAAGATAGTACAACCAGAAATATTGTGAGCAAAGTCATGAATATGACGAATTGGGTACCTGTCCGGGATTGTGCGAGCATTCAGCATTCTATAGTCGCCATTCGTCGTCTCCTTTAGGTGCTGGGTGGAGAGGAGATGACCATGAGCTTTCTGAAGGCCTAGCTGTACCATTTTTCAGCATTTCTTCAAACTCCTGCTTCGCGATTTTTAATTTATCCGGAGCTAATCTTCGCGGTGTGCAAAAGACTGGCGGCCCTGGTGTTGTCCAAAAATGATGGTCAGTATTGTGACTAGGGACACGCTGAGAACCAGAGGCTCGTATGACTTCTGGAAAACTGCGGAGCAAATCATGATATTTTGTGTCACCAATCGTAGTCTTCACTGAAGATATTGCATCAGATGCCGGCGCAGCAGTCGCTTTGAGGGTCGTAGTATTGTCTATAAGGCGTTGATTCCGGCAGTCGACTACTAAATTAAAAAAAGATAAAAAGTCAACGCCAATAATTGCCTTGGTAACATCAGTTGCAAGTGAGCAAAGCCAAGCCAAGTTGCTATAGACGTACCGTTTGCCGCGAAGAGTTCATATGAAGTACGAGATCTGCGATGTTTGAGAGCTGATTGAGGGAAGACACAGAGGTTGCTTCCAGTATCGACCAGAAACTGCATCTTGGTTCTGCGGTCAGTAACTAACAGGCGACCAGATGAGCTTGGGCAACCGTCTGCCGCCATTAACGATTGCCCTGATTGTTTACCTGCTTATAATCGCAAGGCTTCTGACACGCGCTTGCCCTCTCCCCAAATCTGAAGTGATAGTAACACAGTGGAAACTTCCTATAATTGGATTCTGAGCGCTGAGCAGAACGTTCTCGTTGGTTACCTCTAGACTTCGAACGGGACCTCCGGTAACCTTTCGCGATGGATAATGCTTTAACTTGACGTGTGAGTTCAGCTATCTGGTTTGCCATTTCAGACAATAAAGAACCAGACGCTACAGCAGATACAACTGGAGTTGATGGAAAAATCTCGTGAACTTTATCTGCTAAGTCAGCAAGTGCCTGGACAGTGGAGTCTGACTGTGGTGTGATTGATTGAACGGTTTGGATATTGCTAGGCAATCGGCTGGTCCAAATTGTCCTTAAAAAATCTTCGGGTACATTGGGTCCGGCCAACTGCTGCAAATGACGCAGAAATTGAGACGGGCGGCGATCCCCCAACTTTTCTTGCATCAACAATCGCTGAACTTCCTTCTCTCGGAATGCTGATAATCTCTTTATGAGTTCTGTTTTCAGCTTCATATATTTACTTTTGTAAGGTGTGGCAACTATGATATCTTCAACCTCAGCTGCATAACGATGGTCAAGTTGTGAAATTACATAATAATACTTTGTCTCATCTTCTTTGATCCCCGATAATGCAAAGTTTCATTCTAATTGAACAAACCATATGCTTGGCTCCTCCGGCCAAAAAGGTGGTAGTCGGACGCCCACTCGAAAAATGTAGGAAGGTGTAAAAGCCCCTGCCGCGTCATTCGAACTGTCGCTGCCGCTAGCGCCCTGGTCTTGCTTCTCGGACATATTTTCTTATAATTATATGTTGTGCTTTACATACGATTTTATATCCTCGTGTTCAATCCAGGCAGCTATTCTCGGGGTCACCAATGTGGTGGTCCGTGGTGTTGGTATGAAGGAAAACAACAACTTACGTCCACCGGTTCAATGTTTATTCAATACAGCTACACAGTTCAGTTTATACACAAAGCAGTAAGCGATAGCACAGTATAGAAAGTAGCACAACACAGTAAGAATAGAAATAGGAAGCATGAAGAAAAAAGTCCTTATTTGCTACAATTGCAATAGCGTATCTACGCGACACTGCGGCAAGCGATATGTATGCGCAAGCGAGGTCTGTTGGCGAAGACAGGTGAAAGGCTTGCGTGAGACATTTAGTACCATACGATCTTACGACACGACATATCGACGTTGGTAAGTATACATTTAATATGCAATATATTTATTTCCATTCTAGGTATTATTTATGTTTTATATTTATTTATTATGTAATAATAATTTATATTTTTTATTATTAAAACACATTTTGTTTGAATTAATAACCTGTTTATTAAAATAAAGTTTACTAAAAACAAACATCATATCGTACCGCTACAAATAAAGGTTGACGTTACACGTCTTACATCGCGCTATCGAAGTTTTTTCGGTAGTTCGCATATATACCGACATACCGAAAGGCAATCAAAGTGGAACAAGCATTTTTCTAGGCATAACTCTTCACCTGGCGGGGGGCCGGGGGATTCTTCTTTACTTATCGCCGCTTCACACTTGGTGTGTAACCCTGAGCTGAACAAATTTGACGCACTATCCGTCCGCCGCAGCCCCCTTCCTTGTTTACCAAGTACAATGACCAGTTATTATCAACCGTACGATTCGCATCAACAGAGCTTCATCAGAACCTATCGGTGTAATTAAACGCGATTGTAAGTGTAAACATGCGTTATTTGCATTCCAATAAATTTTATTTGTTTTTAGTAAATAGCACTGTTATTCCAACAAGACTTGTTTTATTTCTTTTCATAAATACTTCTGGTAATGTTTTTGCCATGACTTGAGAAGCTTGATTTTTTATACAACTTTCACGCCTTTTTAAGTAAAAGGGTCAGACTTATAGACAGACGGATAACAAAGTGATACTATAGAGGTTCCTTTTTTTATTTTTTCTGAGATACAGAACCCTATAAAACCTGCAAATTAAGTAAATATGCGCCGCAACATGCTCGGGTTATGCTGCCATAATTATGCCGTTAGGGAGTAATAAAAGTTGCATAGAGTATAGTCACAAGAGTCATTTTCATGTTTATGATAAAATTAATGGTAAGCAAATTCTGAAATATATCTTTTAATAAATACTAATGCTTCTATTTGTGCTAAATTTTTATCACTTTCTGGCACACAGCAGTTTAATCTGACACAGCACAAATACTGCTTTAGAAATTTCGGCAGTGCTTAACTATTTGCTTTACTTCTTAAATATTTTTTTACCCGCATTACTGGCATACTCGTATATTTAATTTTTTGTGGAATAGGCATTGCTAATTTAATGCTGAAAAATCGTAAATTCTTTCCATTTAAAATCTAGAATATCACTATATAAAAGTATCAAGAAAAAGGGCCCTGCGGTAACTTAATCTAGCGCTGCCCCTAAGAGGCGATGAAGCAAGTCGTGTTTTTTTATGGTATATGACCACAGTTGTAATAGATTATTTATTAATTAGAATTAAATTAACGCAAATATTTAGAAAAAAATCTGGTGTGACGTTTTCCTTGATATACTTATTTGCTAAGTAAAGAAGAGTAACCATTAGAACCTCCCTTCTTCCATAGTAGACTTCAGCCAAGTCTTAATTCTTCCAATTGCTGAAAAGCTTCGCTCGCATCCGGATACCGGCTGATGTGACTAGAATGACTATTGCAGCTTGGATCAATTTATGGAAATTTGGACTAAAATCTGGTTTTACGTTATTGAGTTCTAAAAAAATCTCATTAATTTTAAGAATGTATAATTATGTACCTAAAAAAGCCTTTCCGCTTTCGAGATCTAAATTCATTTATAAACGCATAGATCGACCAGTGGCACGTTTATCAGACGAACAAATCAACCAATTTTCTTTACAGATTTAATTTAATGATTTCTATGACTTCAGAAGTAGGTAACTAAACCGGACTCAGAATCTGTATGCAATTCGTGTAAACAAAAATGACCTTGACAGGCGTCTTTCGCTTTGTTAGTCTATGCAACATATACATAAATACGTATAATAGTTCTCATTGTAAATTTGAAATTCTGTAGATTTTAGGTTTAATCAGTGTCGTGATTTGAAAACCAGTTAAAGAGTGTGACAATAAAGGTAATCATGTAAGTATTTTAATGAATTATGATTAAATTACCAGAAAAAGTTACCATTAAGTAAAGTTAGGTTATGTTTACAAGATTTGCACAGAGATTTTGAGTCAGGTTTAAACTCAATGAAATGTATTATGTAGGTAATAATGAGTTTGTAGATTTCTCGGTCTTATATGATTGAAATTGTTTTTGTGTAAAGCCGTTAAAGTATTTAGCCTAAAATTTCGAATCGCTAACCAAACATCCTGGGCTGGGCACGGCCCTTATATACGGCTATGGGACAAAGGTTGCTGCTCTACAAGTCGCAGGTCCGGCCCCATATGAAGTATTGCTGCCATCTCTGGGCGGGTGCACCCGGATACCAGCTTGGCCTTTTAGACTCGGTTCAACGTCGGGCTGTGAGAATCGTAGTCGACGATCTAAAACTCACAAGTGTGTTCTACCATTGGTATATAATATATAATGATATGTATTCTGATGAATTGTTCGAAATGATGACGACGGATACTTTCTACCATCGCACCGCTCGCTATCGGCAGGGAATTCATCCTCACACCTTATAACCTAAATAATCACATACTGTGTGGTTTCAGAGAAACTTCCTCCTGCGAACGCTTAGGTTGCGGACTCTGTAGAGGTTTTCTCTAAGGACTACAGCAGGGTTCTTCAAAAAGTAGGTATTAGATTTTTGATAGGTCGGAAACGCGCGAGTGGATGCCCCAGCGGTTTATTGTATTCTCGTAAGTTTTCTCGGTAGTAAAATCATTGTGAACCGAGTAGATATACATAAATACAAGAAATAAATTAGTTGTTTACTGTAGGTTCTTCACTGCTAGATAATATGCTTTATATAAGAATTAAAGGAACTATCACAAGTACGTTTTACTAAAGTTGTAGAATATTAGCTAGCACCTTAAACTTTTAAGATTTCTTAAGTTTTCTAAATTACATTTTCTTTTTCAGATTCTGCCCTGTACGCTCATTACGTTTTTAAAGCATTCGACGTGAACTGTAGCGGTGCCATCAGTTTTAGAGTAAGTTATTTATTATTAAGGAGGAAGTACCAATAGGAATCCCACCGCGCAGACAAAATCGGAGGGGAAAACTAGTCTTACAATAATATTAAAAATGTTAATTTTTATAAGTTTGTTACTACAATAGAGCCGAAATTTTAGAGATAGTTTAAGAGACGAAGAAGGACATACTTTTCATTACGGACAATTCAAAAGTTCCCACAGGAGTAACTACAAACGAATTCTACGTGGACGAAAAAAACATACTGGCCTTCCGCATTCTTTTATAGGACGTTGTCAGCCCTTTTCGCCACTTTTCGTACACACATTGAGTTAGGGTTCCGTAGAATGAAAATTATTGCAAATTTTTCGTCGTTTCGAAACTCACAACTCGCGAAACATACGTAGGTAGTCGTATTAAAGAAATAGTTTTTGAAAAAACCTTAATTACATTTTTAAAATCCTATTCAACGACACCCCACACAACGAGGTGTTCAAAGCTTATAAAATAAAAAAAAAATAACAAAACTATACAGCCGGTTTACATAAGTAACTTTCCTGTAAAATGTCATTAGAATCAATGCAAAGACGGCGGAGTTTTAAGGCTGTGACAGACGAGCAAACGGAAGTACGGACGGATATGACGAAACTATAAGGTTTCCATTTTTGCCATTTGGCTAAGGAACCCTAAAAAGTAACCATTGTAATTGAAAGAAACTCTTGAATCTTCAGGAATTGCTGGTAACTCTATCAACACTCCTCCGAGGGTCTATATACGAGAGGTTAAGATGGGCATTCCGACTGTATGACGTTGATGGAGACGGAGCCATCACACGGCAGGAGTTGGCGGAGGTCGTTGTAGCAGTCCACGAGCTTCTGGGTCGAAGGTCGCCCCCAGGGACAGCGGCGGGCAGGATAGATGACGCTAAAGCCAATGAGCAGGTAAGTTTCACATGAATAAATGGTAAAATGTAGTACAAATATACCTAACAAGCCTTCATACGATCCCACTGTTGTTGCACGGTCTACTCTCACCTCAGGCGAGAGCGGTTTGGGTCGTAGTCCATCAAGCGGGCTGAATGTGTGTAGCTTTATAGCGTATGCAGGTTTCCTCGCAATGGGGCACAACGTGAATGTGTGTACGGATAGCGCGAATGGATGCTGATTGTGTTAAAGAGAAATCAGAATGCTTGTATGAAGTTATTTTACTGGTTCTACTGTGCTTTTAAGATGTAAGCGATCACAGGGGGCTGGCAGGATAAATAAACAACAAGGATAGGTACGTCGATGGACAGTCTTGTTTTAATGGTTTAGTAAACCAGAAGTCACATTATTGGTTTTTTCTTTATGTTTTGAGAGCTAGGATATTACTTGACTAGTTTTAGAGTGATATCTTATTTACTCTCGCTGTGTGTGTATAATCAGGGCTTCCCTTTGTGATTGGGTCTCTTGAGAACTTGGGTGTAGATCGAAACAAGGATTAGTATGTTACTGAAGAGTCATATTTTAACGGTAAGCTCTCATTATAATAATTCGCGGTCTAATTATTTTATTTCGCGGTCTCATTATTTTAATTCGCGGTCTAATTATTTTATTTCGCGCTCTCATTATAATAATTCGCGGCCTAATTATATTTTAACTACGATAGATAATTCATTATTTAGTTTAGTTCTTTTAGTTTCTTTTATCTACGTCGTCGTCCTGAGGATTAATGTTTTGTAAGTCTCTGTGGCTAGCAACGATTCCGGTAATAATGGATTGTAATAACAATAGATAACATATTGTTTGGTTTCCTTTCTTTGAACTTAAGCTACAAAATTAAGACGTTGATTTATTTCTTAAATGTCGTGAGAGGTCCCTGCTAACAGGTTGATACATGTTTTACTACGAAGAGGCGTCATCTTTAGAAATATTTTCAATTAAAAATATTTATTTAAGCTCTGTGACAAGCAAATACAAGTACTTACATGTGATAACAATAGATAACTTATTGTTTGGTGTCCTTTATTTTGAACTTAAGCTTAAAAATTCAGACGTTGATTTTTTTCTTACCCTTCATGTGAGGTCTCTGCCACATCCTGGTTATTAAGACATGTATGCTGTATGCAGACATGTATCCTATGACTTGTATAAAAGAAGTTAGGTAAGACTTTTTTTCTGCTGGTCCATAATTTTATAATGTTTCTATATAAGCGCGATACGCGTATGTGTTGTTTGGTGGAGATACAAGTTTTTGATTAAGTTATATATCTAGCTGATTAAAAAGTGAATGCAGCCAATTATTTACTGGAGCGATATTTGTTGCTGCAGCTAATACAGTGGAATCTTGGTTCAATACCCTCGCCTTAATTTGAATCATAGTATGAGATAAGTCAATGTAGTCATCTCCTGTACCAGGAACTTGGAATTCAATAGGTCCCTCGTCACTTAAAGAAGAGATTGGTTTATAGTGAATCCATTGACCATTTTCAATGCTGGTTTGTGTTGATGGTAATGCAAATAGATCCAATTCTGACTTAGCACATTCACAAGACGAATGATGTCAAAATGACATGGTTATTAAGAAAAAATATCAAAATTATTTTGTCTACGCTGTTTGTGAGTAGTTCTTCCCTGTGATGCTTTCAAAGCAACGATTGAACGTCTTTTCTGTCTTTTCTTTTTATACCCAGACCCTGTCATGATAGTATCAATTTTATTATCTGCTTTTCGTTTTAAATTACTTGTAGCATCTTTAACGCGTGATTTAACAGACTCTTCCATAGGTTGCGAATTCATCATATCCGATAATAGACCTACCCCAACATTCAGCGCCTCTTTACCAACAGCTTTTGCTCCACTTAATAATAATGGTAATACAGATCTAAATAAACCCCCTAAAAAACTCCCAATATCATGACCACGTTGATATGGAGCTCCTTTGTAAATTATTCCAACACCTAAACCAGCTTGATTTGTATAATAATGGTCCTATGGACAAATGCTATGATTATGACTGTAAGTATTCATTTTACACGTTTAAAATGTAGCTTAACGCATGCAGTCCCAAACTGAAATGGAATTCTTGCGCCTATGCTTGATCTTATATCTATTTCTAAAGTATCAAATTCACGACGCATTACGGAAATATAATGAGCAGGCGAAAAGATATTCATTTTATAACCACCGTAAATATATTTTGTAGGATCCAAAGGGATGATTCGTAGCAATGATGTCATAACATCACCTACAATTTGTGGTCGAACTATTTCAGGGTAAACGAAAAGTTGCGATGGTAAACCCAAGAATAGATTTACTGGACGTTTTGCAATATTATTTCGTATCAAGTTTGCCCTTGGACCAAACCCTAGCTGAAGACTTAGTTTAGGAGTCAACATCAGGGAAGTCAAATCTTTTTTTGAATTTGTAATAGTAACTAGTTTTGACGTTTCATTGTGTCTGAATTTTACACTATTTTGCAATAAATTATTTCCATTGAAAGCATTCAAAAGCTGATACACATCATCATATGTAGCAGGTATATGAGATTTGTATTCTACATGGCCTCAGTTGAATCTATAATTGTTTTTTTCTTTACATATATAACGTTTTCACGTTCTTGAAAATTTAACAAGCTGAATGGATAGTGAAATTCAACTAATCCGACCAACCATTCTCCTTCTAATTTTACTGTTTTAGGTAATTTTTTTATAAAATTTGCAGTTGTATTTGTTGGAAAATAGCTCATTGAACTATTACTTAAAAGGGTTAAGTAAAAACTTTCTTGACTCATATTTTCTCTACGCTGGACGCTGATATCCAACTATTAAATTTTGATGGATAACCTCTCCACTTAACCAGTACTTCTTTTTTGCCTCTATTATATCTGGAACATATGATTTTATCAATTTTGAAGTTAAGAGTGGGGTTGTATAAAATTTTTTGAAGTTCCTTGGAATAAAAAGTTCCTGTTATTGGTTCTCCTTGTAAATCGGTTAATGTATAAACCTTACACGGTTTTCTATCAATAATAGATAAAATAATAAAAAATTTATCACTTCAATTAGTTTCATAAGCTTTTTGAAATATATGTTTATATTTAGTTATCCTAACATGATCACCAATAAGGAATTTGGGTATCTCGATTTCATTCTGTTTTTATCTGTCATACAAATTACGCCAAACTGTCATAATATTATTAAAATTAACAACGCAGGGACACATTTTTATACTTGAATGATAACTATGGTTGTAAGAATATAACAAATCTTGCAAAATGTCTATGCATCTAAATGTATTTTTATGAGTAATATAACGCCACATTTTCATTTTAAGAGTTCTCTGAAACCTTTCTACTATGCTTGCTTTAATATCTGGGTTATTAGTTGTGTAGTAATTTACATTTTTACTCTTAAAGTATCTTCTAATATCTTTTGCAATAAATTCACCACCCTTATCAGATTGAATGTGCCTAGGAGTTGCGTTAGCTTCCGTAAATATACTTTCAAAGCATTGTACTGTGGTCTCTGAATTCTTTTTTTTTATACACCTTGAGTAAGCATATTTACTAAAGACATCAATAACACAAAGAATATATTTAAAACCATAGTTATATCGACTATAGGTTCGCATATCACTTAAATCAACTTGCCAAAGTTCATTATAGTTAGATAAAACATATTTATTTCTAGAAAACTTTCTCTGAACAGGTTTATGTAAAGTATATGTTTCTTGAGCTTGCAACCATTGTTTTACTTCTTTTTTTTTCATCTTCCCATCCATAGCTTGAGTTAACTTATCAATATTACTATAACCAGCTGGATTAGAAACGTCATAATAAATTTTGTCTATGTTTATATATACGGTGTCCATCTTTCCCAGTCAATTTTTTTAGTTTTAATTTCTTTTGAAGAAGATTTTAGTGTCTTAATAGTAGGTGCTTGTAGTTTTTTTGTGTTTGAACTTTATAATATTTTCATCTTTATATGCATTTTCGAATTGACTATCATCTGATACCAAAGATAATTTTAGTGGTTTTCATTTATTTATTCAGTAAGTAGGCCTTAAGAAAGCGCTTTTACATGTCAATTTTTAAATAAAAGTACATGTATTTATGTACTTAAAAAGCAAACCAATACAAATAAAATTAAGAACAATAAAACATAAATAAGTAGGTAATACTACCACAAAAAAAACTTAAGTTTAAATACAAATAGTAAAATTATATATGTCAAAATGAAATAGCAGAATCTTAAGTCAAGTTACAAATATAAAATTATGTCAAAAAAAAACTATTATCTATTTCAATGTTGCACGAAACATGTCTAAAAAAAAAAGTTTGTTAAGTCCAATTATTCTTGTCATTTAAAAACTCGTCAACAGTGTAATACCCTCCCTGTATCAAATGACATTTAACTGTAGATTTAAATTGATGTAAAGGCAAGTTCAGGGTAGTCTGTGGAATCTTGTTATAAAAGCGTACACACTGCCCGACAAAAGAATTGTTAATTTTTTGAAGACGACTAGTAACATCTATTAATTTATGTTTATTTCGTGTATTAACACTGTGTACATCGCTTTTTTTATAGTACAAGTGCAAGTTTCTACGAACATACATTATATTTGCATAAATATATTGCGATATCATAGTTAAAATGCCGATGTTCTTAAAAACTTCTCTGAGGGAATCCCGAGGTTTCAAGTTTAGATAGACCTAATAGCTCTTTTTTGTAATATAAAAATTGACTATATCAGCTGCTCTGCCACACAACAGAATTCCATATGACATGATGCTGTGAAGATAACTAAAATAAACTAAGCGGGCAGTTTCAGAATTAGTTAATTGTCTGACTTTCTTAACAGAGAAGGCAGGTGAGCTAAGTTTTCCAGCAAATATAGAGATATGTGTATTCCATTGCAGTTTGGGATCTAATGTGACGCCCAGAAACATAGTTGAATGTATCAGATCTAAACTGTCTCCATTTAAGATTAATTTAGTGTTAAGGTCTCGAACATTCGGTAAAGCAAATTTGATGCATTTGGTTTTTTTGGAATTAAGCAAAAGATTGTTTACTTCAAACCAATTAAGTATTACCGATAAGGCGTCATTGACATCGTCATAGTTTTCTTTTTTCCTATCAACATTAAATATTAAGGACGTGTCATCAGCAAACAAAACGACTTGACAAAATTTTTCAGCAAAATAAGGCAAATCGTTAATATATACCAAGAACAAAAACGATCCCAATATCGATCCTTGTGGAACCCCCATTACCATTGCTGATCCTGAGGATTTTGTACCATTTATTTCAACTATTTGTGTTCTACAACTTAGGTAAGAAGATATAAGATCATGTGCAGATTCTTTAACACCGTAATATTCTAATTTGCGAGTAAGAGTTTCATGTTCGACGCAGTCGAAAGCCTTGGATAGGTCGCAAAAGACTCCAATTGCATTTTGATGATTCTGCCCAAGCTGAGAATATGTGCATCATTAATGATACACCTGCATCAGTAGTTGAGCGACGTTTTGTAAAACCATATTGTTCACTATGAAATAATTTATTTGTAGTGAAGTATTGCAATAGTTGATTTAATATAATTTTTTCAAAAATCTTACTGAGTGCAGGCAAAATAGAAATGGGTCTAAAATTATTAAGTTCTTTTAGGGTTGCCTTTCTTCACCAGTAAAATATAAATACCGTTGTAGGGTTTGCAAATATAACTTCCATTTCTCACGGTCTTCTAATTTTCTACTCAAAATAGCCTGCATTTCCTTATCTAGTCGCGACAATGAATCTTCAGGAATATTTCCTCTATATTTCAGCCTTCTAAGACGCTAGGTTCAACTAGCAACATCTTTTTTGTGTTCTCCATATTTTTAAATGATAGAATTAAGCAAAGAACTAAGAACTCACCCAATATTATCGGTAAGAATGCCCCACCTTTTTGTATAATAATTCGTTTTCTAAATTTGTTTCTACCTTTAGAAACTAATTTCCTGAGGTGGTTCTCAGGGTATAAATTCTTATTGAATGTAATATCTAGTTTTAAGATTTTAATTATTTAAATTAAATTTCAGTACTGTGTATCATTAAAAAATATTGTAGTTTAAGAACTTAAATGAACGAAAACGTTTTACAACAACAATTTAGAAAGTTTTTATATTATTTTCTAAACTTAACATTTTTTAAGCTATAATGACCCATGCCAGCGTATCGGTAAAATTCGGTTTTATATACCTTTTGCTATCATTGTAAGATAAAGAAACTTTATTACATTTTTGAGTAAAAATTATATGTTTAATAGATTTAAACCGAAGCATTTCACAAATTTCATTAGTATTATTGAATAAACATTTTTTGTAATTGTCAATTTTAAGGTTTTTAACAACGCTTTTGTTTACACCCTTCGCTTTAGCAACACATTTATCTTCTACGTCAATCGCGTACATTTTTGAGCGTAATCCTACAAACTCTCTAAATATTTTACCATTATTTTCATCTTTAAACAGTCCTAATTTTTTTTTAATTTTCAATGGTATACCATATTTATTGTTAATTTCTTAGTCTGAGCTGTCGAAATGCATAGCAATATCTGATTTAATATCGGAATAAAAATTTTCTGTAAATACTTGATAAACTAAACTATCTGTATCTGTGTAAAGTAGTTTTAATCTATTTTGAAACTTTACGTTCATATAGTCGTAATGGAACTCATACATTAGTGTTTTTGATATATCTAAAATACAAAAACCTAAATAAATTGGTTTGTTATATAACATTTTTACCTTTTTTAATTGTATAGCAACTAATGACTCTAAAAAAAAAAAAAAAACTATGAAATTCAGGTCTCGCTAGCAATGATTGAGCACCTTGAACATTTCCGCGATTCTCCCAATGAGTCACCAATTTTTTTCAATATTTTTCATGGTTTTACCAAAAACAGAGTTATTCATTAATTTTTTAAATTTTTTTTTAAAGTCGGAAACCGCCGATGCACGCAGGTTAGTATTTAAATCAATGTATTTTTTTAACCAACTGCTTTGTTTAAATTTTAAAATTCTATGCACTTTTAGTAATTTTAATCCAGTTTGTAAACATTGTTTTAAATTTCGATAATGTATTATGTAATTATTTTTATTATTCAAATTTAGAACTAATTTTGTTTCTTTTGTGTTACCAATACAAGAGCAAATCGAATGAGCTATTCCTCTATATAATCCTGTATATGTGTAATAATCTATAACAGACTCATTATTTAAATCTTTTTCACAAATGTAACAGGTTTTACTTTCTGATATATATTCTCTCATTCTCGACCGATAACGGCTGAGGGCTTTTATGGAAACTGTTTTTTTTAGCAATTTGTTTTAAATCATCTACTAGCGACTGTATAAAAACCTTAGCACAATCCTTCCCAGTATAGGTCCTATAAGTAGACAGATTATTATCGTACGAACATTTAATATAATAACCGAAACTATATACTTCATGTTTTTGAATATTATTACTAAACGATTTGTTTGGATTATTATCACAACTATGAATTGGTGTTAAAAGTGCTTCAAAATCAGCATAAATAACAAATGGAATTTTCTATCAAATTTATCAAATGACAATATATTATTAGAAATTGGTTCACCAAACCACATCTTTTGTTTGGTTGTGAATTAGGTAAATCGGTTTTAATGTGATTACAATCAAACCTTTGATGATAAGTTAATTCATTTTGATTTCTAAATGCTAGCAAGCTCCCGTCACAAATATGAACAGCTTCATTTTTGATGAAATTTCTTTATTAACTAATCTAGATAAATTTTTAATGTAACAATAATGATAATTAGAACCATTATTTATTAAAAGTAGATTAATGTGTTTTTGTTTTCGACACTTTGTAAAAGTGAAGCGGTCCTACTGTATCTTCTTTTTTATTTTCTGCATCGTATTCTAAACCAAAGACATTAATACTTACATCATTTTGATTTTCAAATTTACTTATATCCCTCAATTTAACGGGAAATGGAATATTATTAAAATTTAATTTATTTTGGTGACTAAAATATGAACAGACTCTATCAGCGGTATTATTTATTAGATATAAAGCTGAAAGCACAGCCCATTGAAAACATTGGTGGTCATGGTTTTTCACATTAATTACTGTGATTTTTTGTGTTTAATATCTAATGGTAAATCTATATACGATGAACCACGTAGGAGATTAAATTTATTGACATTAATATCTATATGTTTAATTGCACGTAGGCTCCAGCCGCTATCTGTTTTTTCTGAATTTTAAAGCTTAAGTTCAAAATAAAGGACACCAAACAATAAATTATCTTTTGTTATCAAATGTAAGTACCTGTATTTGCTTGTCACAGAGCTTAAATAAATATTTTTAATTGAAAATATTTCTAAAGATGACGCCTCTTCGTAGTAAAACATGTATCAACTTGTTAGCAGGGACCTCTCACGACATTTAAGAAATAAATCAACGTCTTAATTTTGAAGCTTAAGTTCAAAGAAAGGAAACCAAACAATTTGTTATCTATTGTTATTACAATCCATTGGAATCGTTGCTAGCCACAGAGACTTACAAAAAATTAATCCTCAGGACGACGTAGATAAAAGAAACTAAAAGAACTAAACTAAATAATATTATTTCTTAAGAAAAGTATTCATAATATCTCAATGTTTGAAATATGTAATGATCCTGACAGAGTCAATCAACATTTTTTAAAATTGCCTGGTATTGATACAGTTGACATTTCAACTCTCACATACTATGAATTTCAAAGATTTAGTTCAGAAACTTTCCATCTTTCTCCAGTAAATGAAGAAACAATTGTAACTATAATAAAAGGCTTAAGCACTAATGCGCAGGGAACTGACCAAATTTCCTTAGAAATGTTATTAATGACTATGCCTCAGACATTAAGTGTAATTACTAATATAGTGAATAAATCAATAACTACTTCAACATATCCTGATTTGTGGAAAATTGCAAAAGTGAAGCCCATTCCTAAAACAGCTCACCCAATCAATAGAAAAGACTTTCGTCCAATCAATATCTTGTCTACCATATCTAAAATCCTTGAAAAAATTGTTTCCCTACAAGTGCATGAATACCTTGAACAAAATAAAATACTTCCACACTTACAGTCCGGTTTTCGAAAAAATCACAGCACTTCGACAGCCTTAATAGATGTTGTTGATAATTTGTTATCTTCTCGGGACAAGGGTATGGGGTCTATATTGGCATTGTTAGATTTTTCCCGTGCTTTTGAAACTATAAATTTAGCTCTTCTTATGTCAAAATTGTCCTATTATGGATTTCACACGTCTGCATTGAGGTGGTTTGACAGTTATCTTGAGAACAGATATCAGTATGTTGAAATTGAAAAAGTAAATGGTAGCAAATTGTCTTCTTCCCAACAGCCAGTAAAACGAGGTGTACCCCAAGGCTCCATTCTTGGGCCACTTCTCTTCATAATTTACACTGCTGATATCACTTCTTGCATAGAGAATTGTTATTATCATCTTTATGCTGATGATGTTCAAATATATCTGCCATTTAATTCTGAGAACACTCTTACAGCTGTAAGAAAAATAAATGAGGATCTTAATAGAATTGCTCAGTGGTCACATAAGAACTGTCTTCTATTAAATCCTACAAAAACTAAATATATGTTGATAGGATCCAGCAAACAAGTTAAAAATATAGCAATGTATCAGCCTGTATTGTCAATTCATGATCAACCCATAGAGTGTGTATCAGAGGCAAAAAATCTAGGGCTTACAATTGATAATCAACTAAGGTTTGAATCACACATTTTAGAAGCAGTAAGAGGATGCTTCTATCGCCTTAAACTATTGTACAAAATACGAACTCATCTTAGTACAGAATTGAGAATAAGATTATGTGAATCATTAGTTCTCTCAAAATTAAATTATTGTGACACAGTTTACGGCTCCTGTTTACTATCACGGTCTGAGAGATTAATTCAACGTGTCCAAAATGCTTGTGCAAGATTTTGTTTCCAAATACCATCTCGTACACATGTAACACCATTTTTATTGAATGCTAAATTATTAAAAATGAAAGAGCGTAGAAAATTACATTTTGCAACATTGTTGTTTGGAGTCATAAAAACAGAGAAACCCTCTTACCTTTATGAGAAATTGTCATGGGCGCGTTACCAAAATAATTACGGAACTCGGGCAGCCGCATATCTCATAAATTGTCCTCGTCACCGAACTGCGGCATTTCGTGGCAGTTTCAAATTCGCTGCAAGCAAATGTTGGAATGATTTACCACCGCCATTTCGCTCCTTAAAAACCAAAACAACATTTATCAAGAAAATGAAACTTTATCTGCTAAATAATCAGTCTTTTTAGGTACTATTTTTCTTTTTCTTTGTTATCCTATGTCATTCAAAACAAATATTAGTACATAGAGTAGAGATAGAGTATTGTATTGTAGCTTTTAAATTATATGATATTAAGAAACTAATAAATCTAAAAGATTAGCAGTTCAATCCGACACTTACCTATATTTTCACTCAGTTTCTAATAATTATGCCCATTTGCATAGAATATATGTTACGATGATATATGTTATCACTTAAATTATTATCACCTGTTGGTAATCAGCATGTTAAGGATATATCACAAAATCAACAAGTTGAAGGATATAACCATTAACCACCATTTGTATCATAGATAATATATAATTGTTTTATTGTTTTTTTTTTTATTTTTTTTGTCTATTTTAATATAGGCTCCTTTAAAGAGGCAAAAGTCTAAGTGTGTACAACCTCTTTTGCCTTTATCGTTTTCTTCTCTTCTCTTTCTCTTTAAATTAGTGATTTTGTAAATATTTTATTTTTGTTATTTTTTTATTTAGGTAGGCAATTTAAATATATATAGGATAGTATAGTAATTAAATATTTATAGGTGCTATTGTTTTGTCATTCACTAATGTCCGTGAAGTGATGCAGTAAGGGCTCCCACTGAAAATCAGTATTGTACCTACACGGGTACATATCATGCTGAGGGGGAGGCCCATTTAGCTCATGCACTCTTTTTTGGTACATAATTTTTTTTCTTTTATTTTTTTGTTTTAATATTTGTATGTGTGTGTTTGCTAAATAAAAAATTTTGTTTGTTTGTTTTGTTTGTTAATTATCTATCGGAGTTAAAATATAATTAGGCCGCGAATTATTATAATGAGAGCGCGAAATAAAATAATTAGACCGCGAATTAAAATAATGAGACCGCGAAATAAAATAATTAGACCGCGAATTATTATAATGAGAGCGCGAAATAAAATAATGAGACCGCGAAATAAAATAATGAGACCGCGAATTAAAATAATGAGACCGCGAATGAAAATAATTAGACCGCGAATAAAGTTGATTCACATATGATCCGCAATAAATTTTTTACAACAACAACAATAAGAGCAACAATAAATTTAATCGATTTTACCTACTGTTTTAGAACAGCAAAGCCACCCTTTTGGTGCTGGAGACTTGAAAAGGATATTTTTAATTTTACTAGTCACTTTGGATTTTTTTTCTATCGAACAAAAGTTAATTTCACGGTTTTTAGGGCCATTGTTCTGAACCATATCCCGAAGAACACCGTTATTCAATTTTAGTCGGATCTGCTTAGCTAATACGGAGAAACATTTGCCAAAAAAAGGAAAATTAGGTGGTAGCAGTTATTATAATCTCATTCACACTGCCTCCGTCACGCAGAAACTTACATGGCCAGTGTAGACGTCAACACCGGTAGAAGCTCGTCTAAATAATCAAAATTATACAACTTGAAAAAAATTTCTCTCTTATGTCTGGTTTTCTTGGACCAATCCTTACCAAATTAAATGGAAATAATCTGTGGGTTTATCCTTCCCTATACGTAAAAATTTTCCAAATCGGTTTATAAATGACGGAGTTCTGAGGCAACAATATTTTTTTAAAAAATTGAGAACCTTCTCCTTTTTTTCAAGTCGGTTAAGAGTATTAGCATTAATCCAAATTTGTGTAAACCCGAAGGCGGTTTGCATTTCGCGCGGTTTTTACTTTTATACAAACTTATTTTTTATATGGTCCGCGCGCGGGTTATTTAACCATACAGCCAGTTACTTGTTCATTGGTACAAGTTTCGTGATGGAACACTTTTTTCCCTAGGGTTTACGAAGAACCAGCAGCTCTTTTTAATAGATGCGATAAAAATATTCTCTTATCACAATTACAGGTGGATAGAGTATTTAGGAAGTTGGACCTGAACCAAGATGGCGTTATCACCATAGAAGAGTTTTTAGAGTCCTGTCTCAAAGATGACGTAATCACGCGGTCACTGCAGATGTTTGACACAGTACTATGACGCCAGACTGACGCAGCATACACGCGCCCTATTACCAGGTAATTTTAGGTGCGTTTTGTTCACTGCTTTAAAGCGTTTAATGTCATAATCTTGTCAAGTTAAAAAGACATAAATTCTGTACGACACACTAAAATTTTTGGCTCATTTTCCTTGGTTGGATTATTGACATTAAGCGCATTATGTACATTATGTCGGTGAACAAAACGCCACTATTGACAAGTTTATGTGACAGGTAAATTCTTCAAAATTCAAATTCAAATTCAAATTCAATTTAATTTATTCAGTTTAGGCTACAATAATTGATCTACAGGGCGGGAGACCTTGTACTGAGAAGAACCGGCAAGAAACTCAGCAAGGGCATTTCTATTCTCCCTTTCTCTGTAAGAACAGCGTCCAATTAAAATATTGGAAAATATCCTCTATCATATAAGGATATCTCCCTATCATAAAAGGACACTTTCCATTACAAACATAAAAAAACATGAAATATAAAGCACAAGCACAACATAAAAAAGTATCTAATATAAACAAAAGACAGTTTATGTATTCATCACTAAGGAATAATCAATGTCTTACAGTATTAATAAACAAAACAAAAAAGTAAGACTAAATACTAAGAATACAAAGAAGTTTGCAAGAGCAGACCAGCCTCCACAGGCGGCACCCGTTCACGAGTATGACACATGAATCAGCCATCGCTTCGCTCAACCATGTTTTAGGGAACGTAACGACCCAACACACACGCCACCACCGCAGAGACACTTTGAGAGAGCATGACACACTCAAGCAACTCCAATAAAACTTCGATTGTACTAGTTACAATGTGTGTAGTAAAGGAACAAAATATAAGAGGAGAAGATTGGAAGGTTCGTAATGCTTTACTACCGAGAAGCAACGGCAATAAACTCACTAGTTAATCTTTTATACATCATATAAAAATACAATATAGCCTTACACTAGGTAATAACATAATATACAATGTTTTAATTTAAAAAAAAAAAATATTTCAAATGCCCCAATACAAATCAATTAAGTTCTAATTTTTCCAAGCATTTTTATCATTTATGTATTCATCTACTTTGTAAAGATAATTTTGATAGGTAATAATGGGTTCCTTTTTAAATGATTAGTCATTTTAATGGTCTACCAATTCGCAATGGGTCACCGAAGAACGGATGGCAGTGACCGGTACTCTGGAGCCAATTTTCCACCACTCTTCCACGCATATCGGCCAAAACGATTGCAAGTTCGCGTTCGATACTTTTACTAAGTTCCTCTAATGGTGTAAACCACAGAATTAATTAATCATGGGGTCACATGATAAGAAATCCAACGGTGTTAAATCTAACATGTATTTGCATGAGCAAACCATTCGACCGGACCATTAAATGGCTTTCTTAAAATTGCGACCATAATTTCGGAATTTCACTATATGTGTAAATATTTGCAGCCATGCCCAGCGCTGGCTTGAAGTTCTGGGACCCAGTAATTTTTGAAAAAACCAACTTTAAAGACTTAAATTAAAATAGGCAATATTTAAGGAAGTCTTTATTCCTAGTCTCTCTTTCCCTGTCCACACTTCCTTTTTATTTATTTTTAAGGCTCAAGAGCATGTATTTATGCTTTTTTGATTAAAAAGAATCAAATAAATCTGATGTAAACTACCTACGTTTATCGGTCGGTCATTCATCATCGAAAGGCTTTCACATTCTTGTGCTAAAATTCAATGCCAAAATAATTAAGTAATATTGGCTTTGCACATGCTAACTAGTCGTTAAAATTTACATTTCACCTACTTTTTTTATTATGTTTACCTTGTCGTCTACTTCTAATTAGGTCAAGGCTACAGTGCATATAGGAAGATTAGGTTTGTTGTTAGGGTTCAGACCTCTACTTGATTAGAGTCGGATATATAGGCGGACGTTGTCCAGCTACTCGCTCGACGGTCAGAGCCTTAAGCCCGCCCATAAGGTCACCGACTTGGCAATGACACCGGTCTAAACCAGTGGTTCCCAGACATTTTTTCATAGACCACTTTCAAAATTAAGCTGGTTCCGGTGACAGCTACATTTCTACCATATTCCCAAAACTCGACAAATATGAAGATTAGATCTTACTATGGAAATTTGCTGTATATCTAAATATGGAATATGCAAGTTTTTACAAGTAACAGTCGCTAAGCTTCTTAAAATATTATATGCCTACATTGATAGGTGAAGTCAAGCCAACATTTTAGTTCTTCACTGTCGAAAGGAGATAAATTTTTGTGGACCCCCGTTTACGAATTGTGAACCCTCATTTTTTTGTCACGCCAACGTATCCGCCTGTACCATTTTGGGAACTACTGGTTTAAAGTGTCCTACAAAGTATGAAGGAAGTAGGATCTGAGAAAAATACAGCGGTCACCCATCCAAATTATTTAATCTAAAATTTAGCACGTAAAATAACGCACAGTATTTACTTTAAAAAAATTTAGATTGGACAAAAAATATTGTGGTTAGTCTTGGAAAATTAAATAGATCATTTGGTAAAATCAAATAGATGAGTACTGTGTAAACTACCTACTAATATTGTATTTAGTAAAATCAAAGGGTTAGGTACTGTACAAACTACCTATTATTTGTATCATAGTTTTTTCTATACCACTAAGTTGGCAAACAAGCTAACAGTCCGCCTAATGGTAATTAGTCAGCGCGCAGCCTATGGACGCTTGTTACATCGAGGTCATCTCATGCGCGTTGCTGACTCTTTAGGTTATTAAGTAAAATCAAATAGGTAGGTACCATATAAACTACCTAATATCTATTTCTATTGTATTTAGTAGTTCATCAATCCATATATTTAGACTTTTATTTATTTAGAATTAAAAAGGCCGTGCCGTGATACACAGTGTTTTTATAAAATCACCCTTCAAGAGAAAAAATAGGCAATAAAAGTTCCTATTCAAAGGGAATCTAAATCAGGTGTAGATCTTTGTATCAATATTTGTGCAATTGATTTGAAGTCTTTAGAGGTGCACGGACATATAAAAATTTGTGCAATAAGCAAGTATTCAAATACCCGTGGCACTACATATCTTTAAAAATGTGTACAAATATTTGATGCTATGTCAAGGCCCGTCTGAAGAGGCTGACTGTTTTACCATTGCATAGCTGCAACAGCTTGATCTAGTTTGATTCTTTCTTGGTTATAACTTGTATGATATTAGATCTTCAAATTAATATTAGATTTTAAAATTAATATTAGATCTTCAAATATTATATGTCAGAATAATACTTGTTTGTTTTTCTGTTTAGGAGCATGGTAAAGCGCATTCAGCGGCCACTGCGCATTATCCACTATTGCAATTGCGCGGGGGACGCGCCAAAAACGGGCTTCCTTTACAAGATGGCCGCCGCATGTCGCCATTACCGGCGCTATCTGGCTGCGTTTGAAAACTTCTATAACGCTGTCTTGAAACCTAAAATAAAGAGCGTTTTGTTTTTCCATTTTTAGACTTTTATTGTTAGCGTTGTGAAATTTAATTGTAATTTTATGAATGAGTGGTAAATTAAAAAAATATATTTGGGGCTTGAAATTAGTAAGTTGTGAAAAGTTCAAATATTTGGGTATTAGCAAAGTTTGCACTACTAAAACTATTTCAGATTAAAAAAACATTCAATTACACATTAGTTACAAAATAACGTACAAATATCATACAGAAATGTATATAAAGGCGGGCGCACCGTTTTTATAATTTTTTTTCATAAATATTTTTGGACATTACACACAGCCAAAGTAAGCAAATACATATATATATATATATATACATACATAAATACACCCAGACTCAAGACAAACACAAATGTTTATTACATAAATGTTTGTCCAGTTCGGGAATCGAACCAAAATTCTCTGCAAAGCAGCCGGTCATACTACCAAATAGGCTGCGTGTTACGAATAAACTGTACCGACACGTCGCGAAAGAGACATTTTTACCCTCTCGCTCGACTGATCTTATGAGCTTTAGCGGTTTGTTACGAAAATTATCTAAAAATAACCTGATCGACAGTATATTCGGTAGCAAAGCACAAAATTATCCAGCGATCGTAATCAGCTGACGGAATTAGTAATAGTTTTTTAAATCTGAATGAGCAGAACCTCCCCTGTAATTATTTTTTATTAATGTATCTGATAAATCTTTTTACGAGCAGACGCAACGTTTTAAGTTGTAAGCGCTAGTCATGTTATTTTTTATGTAACCTTATTTTTTTCCTTAATGATTGATTGATTTTATTTGTCGTTTAACTTTGTGTTTATAATTAGATAATATTATTTGATGCACATTACACAATTGGCTACATCCCCAAAATTGGCCGATTTTTATGCATTTTACTACTCATTAGTCTTCGGTGTGCACCCGTCCTAACCGTAATTTTTTACCTAAAATATGCTTTGCTTTGTACCTTAAAAATATATGCCCCATTTTTACGACTTGCCTTTTATACGATAACGTTTTGAAATTTTCCTATTATAGTCAATCGATTTTATTAAAATTTTAAAATTGACCTTTTGTAATCGATAATTTTCAACTAATTAAAGACAGAAGTTTGTTTTATATACAGTATATGGCTAAAATAAGTAAGTAATTACTGAATTTAATAACTCACGAGAATTGTCGAAAAAGACTGAATTGTAATCAAAATTGGCAGGTCCACGGATAACATATTCTAGTTATAGTGTCACAATCTTTTCATTTTGAAATGGTGTGAACTTACAACGACATTAGCGACCAAACACCTAAGGTCAGAGGGTCAGAAAAGTTTGTTGCACTGTAACGGTGAATAAGTTGTCACATTGTAACGTCAACTATGTCTTGGTTATAGTTACGATATGTATTGTAGAATCATTATAGTTTGTTGACTAACACTTGAAGTTGACTTTACAATTTTATGTTGATTTAACAAATTTTATTGTACCAACCTAATTGACAACTGTTTACATTATAAGCATTTTTTTCGTGTTATAACATGTTTACAATTTGGAAATGTTGATTGGTCTGTTTTTAGATAAATGACTAACAGACAAAATACATACATCTTTTTCATCACTGTTGAATGTAATTGACAGAGATCGTCAACGAAGGCAAAAGTTGCAATCAATTTAGTCTAAGAATATGGTTAGAATTTCCACTAAGTACAGAAATATTAACTGTTTTGTTTTTACATAAATGACTAAGACACACACTTTACAGTTTTTCACCTTACAATTTACTATTTTTCACCTTTCAATGTTAAGAAATATAAATCGGAATTGCCAATGGCGAATAAGTTATCATTAACTTTAGAAATATCGAGAATAACCAACTATATCCATATGTCGGTTGTTCATATCCGACTCGAAGGACAAAAAAATTTGTATGAACTATGAAAAGACCTGGTTGATTTAGAATGTTTCACTTGTTACTTAATAGTGGTTTGGTTTTAACAATTATTAATATTGTTGCAATTCGATTGAAGTCGTTGGCTGTTTAATTGTAAGCAACGGATGTCATACATATCTTGCAATTGATTACAATAACCTAATAATAACCTAACAATGGGAATTGTTAATAATGATAAAGGTTGTATGTAATCAAAATTTGTAGGATCAAGAATTACAAATAGTGTGCCAACTGTTTTGTTACTACATATATAAAGCCCTGACTAAAAGCCCCTAATAACACTTCTTAACTTTTAGTTGTCATCGACGTTGATGACAATAATTATAACAGATAGGAATAATCATCAAAACTAAAGTTGCTATTAATTTTAGCAGGATTAAGAATTAAATAATAACTTAAATGAGGTTACAATTTGCCTCATTACAAAATTGCCGACTGTTTTGATTCTACATAAAGGACCGAGTCATACACTTTTCTGACTTTTAGTTTTCATTGACGTGGCAATGGTCATGATTGTTAATTACATTAATCACTAGACCAAAAATTGCAATTAAAATTACCTGGATCGAGAATTATTATAATGTGGTTAGGACTTACAACTTTATTCGACTGATAACAGAAGTGTTGACCATTTTATTTTTAATTTACATATTAATAAATTACATAGTAGTTCTAATTCAATTAGCTAAATATATGTAGCACCTAGTAATTGTTTCATTTCTTGCTAAACATATATCAAACGTTTTGAGTATTTTTAGTAATACCTGAAGGTGCGCGCAGTTTGGATGCGTTTTCGGCCGAATTATTCGTTAGTATAAGCACAAACGACCGCTGTTTTCAAATCCAGAGCTCTAAAAACTTTGCACACATTTCGTACATTTGTTTGTATGTAATGCAATATAAGTATTTCTTTTATAGATATAATGGTGGCTCCATTTAAGCAAACGAGTAAAACAAAAAGCACGACCTATTTGCTGAGTTATACTTTTAGTGACTATTGTACATATTACGATAAGTGACTAGCCTAGACCACATTCAGGTAGATAAAAACCCAGTGTTTGCTATCAACAGCCAGTAAAAATTAAAACATACGAGATGAATTCGTAACAAAACACATCCACTGTGCGTCGACCCTATTTTAGATAGTAAATTAGAAATAATGTAGAGAAAATATTTGAACAAAATAAAGTCTGCGCCAGATCTTTGTACACATATTTGTGCCTTGTTTTGAGACTTTGCCACACATGTTTGTACGTTGTGTATGTTGTTGTAAACAAGACTAAGTGTACCTGCCAGAAATACTTAAACATTTAAACTTACAGTTAATAAATAGACGACAAACAAGAAGGACTTCTGTGTAATTGTTGATTGCTAATCTAACCTCCCTTTGCAATAACTAAATAAATACAAAAACACTTTTATTGGCGTAGTCCATCTTGAACCACTACACAAAAACGACCCTTAAAAACGACCCTTTCGCTCAGAGACGAACAAACAACTAGGCTTTGTCTTAAAAACCTACAAATATTAGTACACATATTTGAACGATCTGATATGCACCTAAAACCCGACACAAAATGGTAAGGTGTACATATTTGTACAAAATTTTCACAATTGTCCCATGCCATAGTATCTTCAAATATGTGCACAAATATTTGCTCAAAGATCTGGCACCGGCTTTAGGGCCGAAACTCAAATCTACGGCCCCGATTAGATCTATTAAACAACTTGTTAAAATCCCAATAATATTTATTTAAGATTGCATTGAAAAAGTTGTTGACTTAGTCGAATAGAAAACTCTGTCACCTTACGTAGATGGTAATGATATTTTTGCTTAATATAGGAGCAGTCTTGATCTTGGTTTAAAAATGATCAAGAGTGCGATAACAAGACTGTAAATGCTCATCATCAATAATTGCATAATATATCGTTATTATAGAACTTAAATTGTTAGAAAATTGTAGGTAGGTAGTGACTTTTAACTAATTTATATCTAAACCGGGCCGTGTCCGAAAACTCAACACGGGTAACAAACAGCAGCATACCAGAAATATAATTTTCTGCAAGATAGAAAGAGACAGCACGAAACTGAAAACCGGTCAGGGCGAGTTTTCGAATGCAGCCCTACTATTTTAAATTATTGTAGGTGTTCATTTTGAACGGGGCTAGAAACCGGTAAAAAGAAGAAATCGGTTTAAAAACGTTTTAACATTGTGAAGCCAATAAAATTCTGGTTATGTTTCTATGATCTGTAAACCATTTACCTTTTTATCTGTCCTTAAAAAACTTATTGCCTTGGAGGTTCACACATTCTTTACCCGTAACTTTCCAAACGACTTCAAAGTAAATGCCCAGCAAACAAAAAAAAGTTTGAAACGGTATTTTCTTACCGGTTCCAAGCCCTAATATTACTAACCCACACTAAAAAAATAAACAAAATAGATGTTTATTTAAATTTTAACTTAAATCTTTTCATCACTGTTATTTCACAGTAATATTTAGCTATAAAATAGTGTAGGCACGTAAATTGAAACAACAAAACGTGAAGAATTCTTACGAATTTTATGAACCATCTTATATAGAATTTATCATTAATATTATGTCACTTACAATAATTCCCTGTTCTATAAATCAAAGGGACGACGAAAAGGTAGACCGATTTTGATAACATTTTCATTGTATGTAGATACTTTAGTTACTAAACACATGACTACTCTAATAATAAGTTCGATATCTGAAGTTTTGGGTTTTTTTAAAACCTATTTTATAGATAAGTAATAAAAGAGGTCAATAGATTTGTTTTTTTGTAGTTCTTTTTAATGAATGAAATGAAAAAGTCTAAACTTTTAAAAGACTTTCCCTATGGTAACAAATACGACAGCGTAAAATATCGCTGTTATGGGATATTTTTAATTTTTATTTGCACAAAGCGTACTATTTCAAAAATGTTCTACAGTAAATAACAAAAACTTAAAAGATATATTAAGTTTTGTACCGTTCCTAGAATATATCTGTTAGTTGTTAGCAACAATTGTTTCATTGCAAGATTAAACAAATGATATTTACTGTGTAAATCTACAGTTAAATATAGTAATCACAACCAGAATTTTGTTAACTTTACGATTATTGTTTTGTTTATTTTACAATTATTTTGTTAAAATAAATTGTTTTAATAACATGTCGCACATTCACTTTTTTTCATTTACAACTAGCAGGATGGCTTTTTTATATGAAGCGTGATTACTCGGTTTTTAAAAGATAAGTAAGCAAAATTTTTAAATATGTGTTATGTATAATAGAATACTTATCCAAAATGTTAGTATCAAGTTATTATTTTGGTTTCCATGTTTTTATTATGTAAAGTACCCACCTACGTTAAAAACCATATTAAAGTTAGATTTAGTAGGTACCATACCACCATTCCTATTTTTTATTTATGCAATAAGGTCCATTTATTTATTTTAAACTTGTCCGGATTAATAAAAAACACAAAACAGGGTAAGTTAATTTATGTTGAAAAATAGCCAAGCAATTTTACCGAAACGTAATTTTAAACAACCATTTAAAACAGATTTTTATAAAAATACATTTTGATATTTAAAAGATTACAAAAAGTTTTATTTTTATAAAATTCAGTATTGGATTTTGATCTGTGTTTTTTGAAATTCACAAAAATATCTTCGGGCGATTTTCACACTTTGGGTGACGTTGGAAAAGTTTTAAAATCTCAGCAATAGACAAACATCGTACGGGTTTTGTACAATGTTGACAAAGTGTGATCATCTCATATGAAGTATATATTCTTATATAGTAAACTTATATAATAGTCTGAACAGGAATTGTATACCTACCCATTGAAAATTGAGGTAACCTTTTTTGGAGAATCGTTGTAACTACATGTTTTTGACGTGACAACGTCTTATAAATTGGTTTGCCGGGTGACACTTCAAGAAACTGCGTTACGCTCCGCTCACGTTATGCGCTCACAATGAGAGCGAGTGAGAGGCACGCGCCCGCCTAAGAGCGAGAGAGACAGACATAAAATCATTGTCACGTAAAACTTTCGCCCGTATACCGACTTTACAGGCAACCAGTTTTTGCATTTAGTGCAAAGGTTCTTTGGTTTCATTGCATTAAGCCAGTGACAGGTATATTTGTACAAATATTTTGTGAACTTATTTGAGTAAATAGTGTGACTACCGTGCGAAGGAACAAATGCTCAAATACCTCCGCCACACTATTTCTTCAAATGGCATAATAAGCGCCGGCTTTTCACATCGGAATTTGGCACTAATAGCATTATTTAAATTCACTAATAACTTATTAGGCCAGTGCTATATTTGTATACATATTTAAAGACAAATACTACTCAGAAGGTCATTGGGCACGGGTTTTTTAGCATTGGTTCTTTTGCACAAATGATAATTATCAGATACCTGTGACATACTGTGTTCAAATTAGTGCACAAAAATTGGAACAGAGATGTGGCGCCGGCTTTATACATAAATGTATGAACATTGATTTTAAACATATATTGGAATTGATCTAAAGGAATTTAAATTTGTACCAGATGATTATATACCTATATTTAATAGAAAAAAAATATTTCCTACTATTGTTTCTAGATCAATCACAAAAGATCTCAAATTATATTGTAATAAATAGCCTAAAGGAACCTTTTATGTTATAATTTTTATTCTTTAATTTTACATTAAGAATGTAAACGTAGAAAAATCCAATGTTAGTTCAGGAACAGTTCTAAATTATTTTTACACTACGAAAATCAAAAAACCTAATGAGACACAAATTTTATATTTCAAATTATTTTTAAAATGGCTTTCATTACCTTAAATCAAAGTGTCTACATATTCAAAAAGCGCCACGTGCTGTCAGTTAAATTTTTTGAATCGTTTTTCAGAAACTGCGTTTAGTTTTATCTACCGTCTAACAAAGATATGTTTGTTTATGTAACTATCAATTGTTCAAATTGCAAACTTTATTGTTGTATCTACACATGTTTATATAACAAATAGTATCTACTATCTACAATAAAATGTACATAATATCGCAAACTTGTGTCAAAACGTCCAGATAAAAAATATGAAAATAAATGAATTCTTCGTGTGTTTTGTTTCTTTTGATTGTATACTTTTAGGCCAATGTTTTTTTTTTGCTTCAAACATTTGGTACAGATATTTGAAGACAAAGTGTGGCACGAGTATTTAGGAATTTGTTTCATTTGCATAAAAGCTTAAATACTTGTGCACACTATTTTATGTATGTTCAAATATTTGTACAAAGATCTGGAGCCGGCATTAGGTCCAGCCAGCAGCCTGCAGAGCACATCCGACAAATTATTAGATACTAGGTTTTGCCCGCGGTTCCACCCGCCCTAAATTCGGTTATCGGTTTTGGATTTCAACAGCAACCTCTCAATTATAGAAACAAAACCGACTTACACTTCACGTTTTCAAGTAGCCTATGTCCTTCCCCAGGCAGTCCTTCATCTTAATCGGTACAGGGGTTTTAACGTGAAGGGGAACAGAACAGACAGACATATACATATTTATATGGATTGGCAAAATATTGACATAATAGTACTAACATACAAAACAAAACGACCAGTCCTCGCCCTTCCCTTACTACGGATACCTCACTGCACGTTTCATTTCATATATAGTATTCTTTGCCGGCACTCATACGTACAATTGCACGCATTGTTTCAGTAGCTGTGTAAACTGTGGCATAAACTATATAATACTGTCCGTTGTACTGTACAAGACCAACGATCCAACCGCTTTCGCGCCATTTTAGCTGCTAGCTCGACAAATTCTCAGCTCAGCACTGGGCCTAAAAAAAGTAAAAGAACTCTCGAAAAACGAATCTCTGCAAGGCTAATAATAGGGTGTGCCAGCACTAGGTTCGCCGTTTCTCTCGCATTCAGGAACCACTGTAGGTATTTACAGTCACTGTACCTACAGGATTAGACAACACAGCAGACTTGTGAGTGCACTAAGATCTATGTGCTATGTGCTTGTGTGACGGCTTGCATGAAGATCACTTAATATCGTTCTTTATACGAGTATTATGGTATTGATAAAATAGAGAGGCAAGTGGCGGCAAACGAAGTAGGTAGCAATAAACGCATCTTTGCCGTTGCAATATCGCCCTTCGCGCACGCATAAATCAATAATAGTAATAATGTAAATATATAATAATAACGCATATAAACGCTTCGACTAAACGGTGTAATTGTAGGGTATGGACTAGTAATGCACTCTTTGCGTACACACCTCAACGCCTTCTCTAGATCTGAGAAACGATGCGATACGTAACTTTTGAGGCTGCCAAGCTCGGCAACCCCTTTAATTTTATCCCAACACTGACGTCTGTGTACCGCTTGAAGCAACCGCCCACGTAATTCGGGTCGTATGAATACCTATCACGTTGTTAAATTTCTTCTTAGGCACAACGCGTCTTACGCTTAGCTTTATTAACTAAGTCCTCATTTGTAAGGTCAATCTGAGGCCCTAGCAGAATCTTAAACATTAAAGTGCCGGAATAATAATAAGTATATATTCTATAGTGCAAACACACTCCGGCGCCCCCTGAGGTAATTGATAATCAAACCAATTAATAACGATCTGGAGAAGAGCCTCTAGAGAAGCTGAAAGAAGTTTACTAAATTAAATGCGCTATTGAAAATGGGACGGTATTGGGAAAAGGTTATGTGATTTTGGGTTTTAGGAACTGGAATTATATGAGCTCTTTTCCATGCTGGTGGGTAGGTCCACAAAACCAAAGAGTAATTTAAGTAATGATTAGCATTAGTTCACTTAGAACCAGTAACAAATTTAGGCATCTATTGAGATCATGGTAGCTGATCTAAAATAAAGAACATCAGAGATTAGTCAAGGTAGTTCATCCAGAACCTTGAGGGTAGTGTTTTTATTTTCTCTATTTATAGTAAAGGCCGCGGCACATAAGTCTAGCGGTGAGCGAAACGTGGAGGGGATGTTCGCGGATGTGTACTGTCGCGGAAGAAATAGTTTTTAATTTATGATAACAGATATTTTTGTTATAATCTTTTATGTATCAATTGTAAAAATATATCAAACATTAGAAAAACGCGATAGAAAAATTAGACCAGAGCGGGAATTAATTGACAATTTTTTTTTATTAATTACAGATTTTTCTTCTAGGTGACCTTACACCCTATTTGTATGTTAATCACCTCATACAACAGCTCAGCTCAGACAGAGAATATGTACGATAAAAAAACTTAAATTTGTCAATTTTTTATTATTTATAAAAAAAAATCAAACTCAAACTTTTTTATTCAAGTAGACTTTCGAACAGCACTTTTGAATCGTCAGTTAAATTATTTATTTTATAAACTTTACAACCCTCAGCAGTGATGTTTGTATGATTGAGTAGCATAGCTTGGTCAGTCTGACTTTTAATTTTTTTCAAGCAATCAACTACTTCACAAGTCTCTCTTTTTAAAAAGCAATGCACGACGTAAAAAACATCTTAAGAAAGGAAACAAATTAACTATCGCCAATAACAATACAATTCTTATGAATGCGACTGTGTCAGAATATTGTTATTTTTAAATGACAAGTAACCATACAACCTAAAAATCTATGTATTTACATGGAAGTAATATAATGTTTTTACTGAATATTCACAATTTCGCATGATGCGAGAAATACTAGACAAATACAAATACGTAAGTAACGTAAATTAAACAATTACCTAGTATATTTTACCATATATCTAGTAAAATTGTTAGTAGACGTAACCTTGACACAGTGCAGCTAATGAATTAAAAAATAATATTTAAGTATCATAAATACTATTTTTCAATTATTCAACATTACATTTAACGCTAAATGAATACAACTTTGGTTATGACACAATAGTACAGTATTTAATTTAATTTGTTATTTATTATTATTATATTATTTTTGTCATAAGTTTTTCCCCATTTTAAGGCTATAGTAGTATATGTAGTCTTAATATTTTATTTAGTATTGTGTGTTATATATATATATATATATATATATATATATATATATATATATATATAACATATATATAACACACAATACTAAATAAAATATTAAGACTACAATTCTCTGGCATGATTATTTTATGTGAAAGAATTTGTGTCCGCCACAGTACACATAATGATGAGGTCTATAACGCGTCATAACTAGAGGTCATAAAAATCGATTTAACGATTTTAATGCAATGAATCAGGATTTAGTTTCTTTGGAAATTTTGTCATGTGCACTAAAACTAGCCAAAGTTTCAGGGTAGTTAGATAAATACTGTAAAAACAAACAAAAAAAAATTACAGTTTTATATACATGTAGAAATTTTTTTGAATGTATTGTATAATATAATAATATAGGATTCTGACAAATCTGAAACATAATAAATAATTGAAAATAAAAGAAATAAAAAGAAAAAAGTGAGTAAACCCGGTTTACCCACTTTTTAAATTTCGGTGAAACCAGCTTTGTGACCCCTAGTGGTGATAATTTGAAAGGTAATGCACACCTCGTACCCCGCTTCCCTGTCAAACACATCTAGAAAATGAATTCTGCGCATTCAAGGTCATCGCTTAACTTAGTTGCCGGCATGTATAACTAGAGGAATGTTTAAGTGTTTATTGAGGCTATTGATATACCTCCTTCATCGTACCTACCATGGAATGAATATCAATTGTAGATGTCTATCTTATGGTATCTTAGTTACGATGGTTGTTATTGTCAAGTTTATGCAATAATATTAAAATATAATTAAATATACTAATATGTTGTTAATTAAGTAGTAACATATTGGCGACGAGGATGGGATAAATTCAAAACAATGAACACGGAACAATTTAGTGAGTTTTTAAGAATTTTTCAACAATCGCAACAAGAACAATTGTCGCAATTACAGCAAATCGTGCAACAGCACAGCACAAATGTACAAACGCAAGTAGCAAGTTGTAGTACAGATATAAACGAGCAAAACAATTCAGGTAAACAAAACATAATAAACAATTATAATGGCGATAAATTTAATCCAGATAACATGAACATAGAAAAATTTATTGAATATTTTGAAGTAAAATGCGAAATTGGAGGTGAGTCATATAGAGCTGTACAGAGAGATTTATTAATAACATCATTGACTCCTGAGGTGTTTCATTGCATACAAACAGCTTTATCGCCAAATTTCAAAAACAAAACATATAAACAAATAAAAGAAAAACTATTTACATTGTATTATAAGCGGAAGACTCGATATAGAACTTTAATCGAAGTTTGGAAATATGTTCGTGACTCCACACAAACAATGGAAGGCTATGCAAATCAACTTAGAAATTTGAGCAAACATTGTGGCTATGAAGGGGAATTATTAGAACGACAGTTACGAGACCGTTTTGCTACAGGATTGAACCACAATCAATAAGAAATTGACTTAAAACAAAGATGGCCAGATTTACAAGAAATGGATGACAAGGGGGCATTTAAAGAAATAACTTTTGAACAAATTTTAATGATAGCACTATCACGGGAACTTGCAGAAGCTGATCAAAATGAAGCATTACAAGTAGAACGAATAAAACAAGGAAAATAGAACCTAAAATATATCAACAATTTAACAGAACGCGTAAACTTCGAGAAAATCAGTGTCGACGTTGTGGTGGACGTAAGAAACACCGTTTGATTGAATGTCCCGCCAGACAACATACTTGTGCAGAATGTGGTATTAGAGGCCACTTTGACAGTTGCTGTATTAAATCAGGAAGAGCATGCGTAACATCTCTAGTTATAGCTAATCCAAAACAATTGACGAGAAAACCAGTTCAAAGAATTAAAAAATTTGAGCACTCAAATAATCCAAACAGATATTCATCACGCACAGATATTTCCACAGCAGGATCTGAAAGCTCATGGACTGACAATGATATTAATGAAGATCCAGTCTACAAAGTATACGGAACACCATCACGATGTAAGAAGATCGATGCACATATTAACGGATTAAGATGTACTATGGATTGGGACCCAGGATCTCTACTGTTACTCTCAACTACTGTACTCTATCAATAATACAATATTTTGGAAACAAATTGGATCTCCAGTGTTGACAGATGCACCAAATTTGAGAGCATAAGGTGATTCCAAATTAAGACCTAAAGGTTTAACAGATGTGACAGTTCAAATACGAGGACAACAGAGAATACTGCCTGTAATTGTAATGAAAGCTGCTAACCCAATGCTATTTGGCTTACATTGAAGCGAAATATTCAAAATGGAGTTTCCTGAACAGGTTTACTTAATCAAAAGTGGATCAATCATGTCCCTGAAGGATATTCTCAATGCAAATACATTTTTATTTGATAACAAACTCGGCAAAGTTAAGAACTATCGAGTAAACATTCATGTTAAGGCAAAAACAGAACCAAAACATTTACCATCAAGACCTTTAAAGTTTAGTATTCGGGAAAATGTGAAAAATGAGTAACAACGACTTACAAAAGAAGGACTAATTACAAAAATTGATCCCAATGCAACACCTATTGAGTGGGCCACACCTACTGTAAATGTTTGGAAACAGAATGGCCAAATACGGATCTGTGGTGATTACCGTGTAACCATAAATCCAGTACTTATAAAACATACTTATCCGGTACCACATTTTGATCAACTGCGACAGCAACTAGCACATGGTGAAAAATTTTCAAAAATAGATTTGAAGGACGCTTATCTACAATTTGAAATAGCGCCAGAGTCAAAAAAGTACTTAATCATATCCACGCATAAGGGATACTATCAATATAACAGAATGCCGTTTGGAATAGCAACAGCACCGTCTATTTTCTAACATTTCTTAGAGAACGTATTAGAAGGAGTGCTTAATGTAGCAGTGTATTTCGATGATTTAGCTGTAAAAGGAAAAAAATATAATAAACATTTACTAATGTTTTCTACAGTTTTCAAAAAATTGAAAGAGGCTAGCCTTAAAGTAAATATTAATAAATGCATATTTCTACAAACAGAAATTGAATACTTAGGTCACACAATCAATAAGAACGGAGTATCACCCACAAAAACAAAAATAGAAGCTATTACAAAAGCACCGGCTCCGTCGAACACCAAAGAACAGAGAGCATTTCTTGGATTAGTTAATTTCTATGAAAGATTCGTACCACAGTTATATAATCATTGTACTAAACTTCATACACTGACAAGCTCCAAACAGAAATGGAAATGGACAGAAAATTAAAACAATATCTTTGAAGAAACAAAAAAACAACTAGTGAAATCAAAACCTCTGGTAGCGTTTGATGAAAATCAACCATTATTTCTTGCATGCGATGCATCAGAAAAAGGAGTAGGTGCAGTATTATTCCATAAAAAAGGCGAAAAGGAACAACCAATAGCATTTTGCATCAAGAAAATTAAAACCAGCTGAAGCTAAATATTCTGTAATTGACAGAGAAGCACTTGCAATAATTTTTGGAATTAAGATATTTGATCAATATCTTAAAGGCATAAAGTTTACATTAATAACAGATCATAAACCATTAATACATTTACTCAGTACGCAACGATACCTTCCAAAACTTGTAAACAATAGATTAATAAGATGGGCTTTACTTATTGGTAGTTATGACTACGATATTTTATATACAAAAGGCTCACAAAATTGCATGGCCGATTATCTTTCGAGAATACCAAATCCAGACGAACAACCAAGTGAATCTGAAACTGCTATACACAAAATCAACGAGCAATTGCATACAGATAAGATGGCAGATCTTAAGTTGACAGAAGAAATCATAAGAAGTTATACAAATAATGACAAAACACTCAAAAAAGTTTATTATGCAATTAAAACCAGTTGGAAAGGAACCGAATATCAAAAAAATGATCTCAAAACATATTATAGAAAACGCGAAGAACTGTTCGTAGAAAAAAAAATTATAATGTGGCAAGGTAGAATTATAATTCCTGAACAACTTGCATCCCTGATGATTCAGGAGGCCATCCTGAATCATCAGGGATGCAAGCACTAAGCCGTTTCTATGTTTGGTGGCCTTCTATTGATGATGACATACAGTTATACGTCAAAGGATACATTTACTCGTGGTCTATTCCAGATAAAGTATGGGAGAGAATTCATGTAGATTTTGCAGGACCTTTCTTGTGGAAGTACTGGCTCGTTCTAGCAGATACTTTATCAAAATTGATTGAAATTAAACCCATGGCTACAACAACGACAGTAAAACTGTGCAAAGAACTTAACAATATTTTCACAACATTTGGGCTATCTGAAACCATTGTGTCAGACAACGCCCCCATTTCATTTCTAGAGAATTTAAGGAATACTGCCAAGAAAGGGGAATCATGCATGTTACCTCATCCCCGTATCACCCAAAAACAAACGGCCTAGCAGAGCGTTTAGTGCGAACTTTTAAATCTAGAATGAAGGCAAGTGAAAATGATATACTTGATGAAAAACTCAACAACTTTCTTTTTTCATACCGGAACACACCTCATAACACGACTGGCAAGTCACCAGCTGAAATGATCTTTGGTCGACAACTGGACTGAGTGCTAGATAACGTTCGGCCAAATGGAAGAAGAAATCAAATATTCAATAACTTGCAGCAAGAAATTTCATCAGAAAATTTAACTAATCACAAGATAGGAGATAAGGTGTACATTCGAACAAAAAATGACGCAAAATGGACTCCCGGAACAATATCCAAACGTACACACGTTCGAACGTTGTAAGAACTCCCGAAGGTATAGAGAAACGAAGGCAGATCACATTCGGTCACGAGTAGCCCAGTCTTCTAAAATTCGCAATGGTATTGCAGGAAGTAACACACACTCAGGGGAAAAAGCAACAACATTATTGGAGGATATGAAGGCAAATTGTATATGTCCATCTCCATCTGTGACACCAAGAGGAAACTCAATGGTTTCAACACCAACATCAGTGCTTTCCACACAAAGCCACCTATCATGCATTAGACCAGCACGTGTGAGATTTAAACCTCAAGAGCTGCGACGCAGTAATCGCACAACCCATCCACCTAGACGGCTTATTGAAGAAATGCAATAGAGCACTTAAGGTGGTAAGGGAGGAATGATATACCTCCTTCATCGTACCTACCATGGAATTAATATCAATTGTAGATGTCTATCTTATGGTATCTTAGTTACGATGGTTGTTATAGTCAAGTTTATGCAATATTTAAACATAATTAAATATACTAATATGACGTTTAATTAAGAGCGCGTTCGTTCTGGGATGCAGAATCATTATTTTCATTACTTTTGTCACCTGCCATCCGCTCGTTTAGCATTGGTATCAAACATATCAAAATTTTAATATCATCTATGACAAACTGTCATGCGTTCGTTTACGATATTTTTGTTATTTTTGTCACTTTTACCACCGAAAAATGAAACTTTAGACCCACGTCTGGAGGTGGGGTTTTTGTGTTAATCTGTCAAACTGCCTATACATATTCATTTTTTATGGTAGTGTGTGTGTGTTTTATCGTAGTGTGTGTACGTCAACCGTTCGTTTTGCAAGTTTTGTAACCAAAAATTTTGTTAGTAACGTTTCAAAGCTACACGAACGGTAGGTGTCGGTGGCAAAACTGGCGTTATCAAAAGTGTGAAAAGTATCATTCGTGGAAACTCTTAATTCCAGAACGAACGCGCCCTAAGTCGTAACAGCTATTGATGTTTAAGTTGCCATGGTAAGGTTTAGGAGAGTGACCAACCCCCTGAATAGTTTTATGGTTTTCAATCACACAAATATTATTAAGGCGAAAGTATGTGAGTGTATTTATATGTTTGTTACTTCTTCACGCTCAAATGGCTGGACCAATTTTGATGAAATTTGGTGTGGAGGTAGCTGACACCCTGGATTAACACATAGGCTTCTTTTTATCCCGAAAAAAAATCAAAAATTCCCGCGCAAAATAACGATAACTGAGCCTAAACGAACTATAGCTTCAGCTTTAGCTTGCTATAGCAAATTTCATTAGTGTATTTAGGGAGTTGACATAGAAATTCCACGCCGATAACCGAATTTAGGGCGGTGGCTGTCTGTTTGTCTGTTACCCCTTCACGTTTAAACCGCTGTACCGATGAAGATTAAATTTGGCATGGAGATTATTTGAGTTCCGGGGAAGGGCATAGGCTATTTGAAAACGTCAAGTTTGAGACGGTTTTTTACTATAATTGAGGCGTTGCCGTTGAAAACCTATACCCATAGCCGAATTTAGGGCAGGTAGAACCGCTATAGCTATAGTTTGCAATAACAAACTTCTTTAGTATAATCAACGAGTTGTATCTCACGCCGATAACCAATTTTTAGGGCGAGCGGAGCCGCTGGAAAAAGAGAAGACTCATAAATGTGGCATCTTTTTGCGTTCCTGCCAATACTATTGTAGCGACTCCTAATTTCTTTTATTAATTATTAGTGGAGTGTCTGGGGCGTTAAAAACATGAAAACCTCGGATTTCCGTTACAGTGAATGAAATTTTATAATTCAAAGCGGAATGTTTAGCTTATGATATATACAAAAAAGTTTACCTATTGAAAAATTGTGATCTCGATAAGAAAAAAAAAAATGTAATAATTCTAATTTTAATAGTTTAAATGATATAATACCTCATAATATTAGGCTGTAGAACATTTTTCTACACCAAAATTAGTTTAATTTATATGTTTATAGAGACATAGTAGTTAGAAGAAAGATGTTAATGAAGGAAAATGAAAGAAAAAAAAATTATCAAAAAATTATTTGTTTATTTTACATTTTTTTCAATTCAACAATTTCCTTCAACTTCACTTATTTCAATGATTGGCGGAGTATTGAAACAAGTATTTTCGCTACACTTTAGACATGCTACACTGCAGTATAAACCACTCTTTCGACATCCACAAGCAGCTCCACAACCCTTTTTGCAGCTACAAAACAACATTTGCAATAAATTATCTGGAGCTGGTGATTGATTCATTGTTATTGGGAAAAGTATGTTATTTAAATACTTCCAGCCCCAATTTCCAATGTTTACATTTTCAATATCTACATTTCCTAACCATAACTGGATTTGTAGATATACTCTTTTTAGGTGTTCAAACGCTGCATCAGATGTAGGAGGTAATGATGACAGAAGAACACTTGTTTTTTTGGCTGTTCCTTTCACAAAGAAATGGAACCTCAATGAGTTCAAATCTTTAATTTTTGCTGGAGCTCCATATAAACTCAATATCAATGCTGCACCCGCTTGGAATATACTATTACCGTTCTCGTTTGAATTTTTAAATACTCTTGCTAATTCATGTAAATCATGAGATTTCTCAAAGTTTTTGGCAAACTTAATCTTACCTTTATTGAAAAATGCTGATGTCGTATCGCAACCTGTAAAGGCATGTAAAAAAAGAATATGTTCTTAACATTTTGGATACGATTTTTCTAAACATTTTGAAGAAAATATTTTTTGTTGGACTTTGCCTCGGGATGGTTTTAGAAAATATATTTCATGATTCTGATTCGCCAATGCTGTTAATATAACAAGAACGTCAATATCTTCTGACACGACAACCACATTTTTTGTTTCTAAATTAATTGCTGTATCAACAAAAAAGAACGTCTTTAATAAAACTTTTGCCAGAAATAAACAAAAAAACACACAACTTTTACTCTTAAATATATACAACAGGCGCAGAACACGTGTCATTTATAACTGAAAAGTAGCTAGAAAAATCTGTTCAGTTTTGGAGCAGCTGCCGTTGCCATCCCCCCTCCCTACGTTCTACTACCTGTCCAAGGTTGTTATGACCCTTCATACACTCCAACATTGTAAGAAAATATTCTTTTATGTCTCTGTAGGTACTATTCAACGTATAGATACGAAAAAAAATAATATTTTAATTAAAATTACATGCTTCAGTATCAATTGTTTATAGTTTTTGTTTAAATAAAAAAAAAATCAAAAGCACAAAAAAATTTTGGGTAAACTTTACACTTTATAGTATAAAAAAGAAATCCCCCCCTCGACCATTTAAATTCATTCACTGTAACAGAAGTCTGAGGTTAAAACCCCCAGACACTCCACTATATCTGATTATGCAGACAAGGGTTGCTTTTCAGTTTCTTTTTGGCCTCATCTTTTGTATTTACATATCCTCAATTGTTGCCAAGTTGCAGAAAAGTGTTTAATTTTGACACGTTTGCTTATCATATAATGCTAAATGCATTACTTACTAAAATGATAGAACTTGTCATCGACACAAGAGCTTTCTAGCACCAAGATTCAATCAGTCGTTTCTGCATTACTCAGCAAGGCCAAGGTCAATCTATATACCCTTAATGACAGCAAAGATCCATGATAGGAATTTGGACAATTAGCAGTCCTTGTTTGACAACCTTCTAAGGTTGGAAAACAATCATTAAATTAAGTAAAGAAGGAATACAGTTTGCATGCACGAAATAGTTAAAGAAAATAAATTTAAAGGAAAAAAAAAGTTTAAAGGCCTTCTTTAGAGGGAAGTATATGAAGATTAGTAAAACAAATAATTAAAGAAAGCTTATTGGAGCGGTGATCATTTTTTGTTATGCAGGTGTTGAATTCTTTTCTAGAATAAAAGTATTTTCATATTGAGGACAAAAGAATTAAAGTAGTAGTAGTAGTAGTAAGGTACCTGCGGGTAATAAGGCCTACGTAATATCAAATTTATTTATTTACTAGCTGCAACCCGCGACGTCGTCTTTTTTTTTTATTTTTTTTTTTCTGAGCTGACTATGCAGTTGGCTGTTGCAGCCATTACTGCTTCACCAGACTTTTGGGGCGAGACTCTGAAGGAGCCTCAGCCCGTATAGCGCCCAACACTCAAGGGCTCCCCGCGGGGGAAGCCTCGGCTTGGGTTGTCGCTCTCGGGGGCGTCCCTTCGACCGGCGTGAGTCTCGAACCCGAAGGTGAGTCACCGCCAGGAGGGGAGTTCCCCGTTACGCGGGTACGATTGCGATTGAGTGGGGGCGAGAAGCGCCCCGGCACTCTTTGATACCTAGTGTATCCTTGTGGGCGCCGACGAACCCGGGGACGTCGGCGTCGTGTTTGGAGGGAGGCCCTATTCGGGGAGGTCGTAGAGACTAATCTCGCTATCCGGACAGCGAGATCGTCATCTGGGGACGTTAGTACGTGCCGAGGCCGCCTAACAATAGTTTTACGACCGTGACCGGGTCGATCGGGGGGACGATACGTTGTGGATTGCACAATTAAACGATTCGGGTGATTTTGCGTACGCTCGAAAAAGCGGACTGCCAAGTCTTTAAAGTATTGGGGAATCGTGGGAAGTTCGAAGTTTCTGTGTAGGTCCGCATTGCGAACGTACCAAGAGGCTCCAGAGGCCGCTCTGAGAAAGCGGTTTTGGAGGGTCTGGAGTTTGTGGAGATTGCGCTTAGACAGCGCAAAGACTACGCTAGCATAAGCTAGTATGGGGCGGATACAGGTTGTGTAAAGATTTAGCTTATTTCTAAGCGACATCTTACTGTACTTGCCTATCATGGGATAGAGACGACCGAGGACAAAAGCGGCTCGGTCTCTGACTATTTTGGTGTGAGCTTGGAAGTTCAAACGACTATCCATGGTCACACCGAGATATTTGGTCTTATTTTGCCAGGGAATGGCACGACCGAAAAGAGAAAGGGGAGGAGGCCGCGGAGGGCGGCCTAAGGTGAAAAGGACGGCAGAGCTTTTGTCGGGATTCACCTCGATTCTCCATTTTTGAAACCACTCGCCTAGGGCGGTGATAGCGGGTTGGAGTCTTTCAATGATTCGACTCACTTGCCTATCTGTGGTATAGAGAGCGGTATCGTCCGCAAAGAGGGCTAGATTGGTACCTATCGTTTTAGGGATATCGTTAGTGTACAGAAGGTACAAGATGGGGGCGAGCACGGACCCTTGCAGGACTCCTGCTTCTATGGGACGGGGGGAAGAGAGAGTGCCTTCGACTTTGTAGCGAAAGCTACGATTCGACAAATAGTATCGTATGATGCGACGTCGTCTGCGTGAACGCTATACTATATATAATATTTGTGAACGAAACCTTAGCGCGACGTAATTCGACGCCAACGCTATCTAGTTAGCAAATAGAAATCATTTTTATATGGTGAAATATTATAACACATCTAAATTATGACTTTACACGATTTTTGAACATAAAATAAATGGCTATGTGTGAGTAGAATCTATACTAATATTATAAAGAGGAAAGATTTGATTGTTTGTTTGTTTGTTTGTATTGAATAAGCTCCGAAACTACTGGACCGATTTAAAAAAATCTTTTACCATTAGAAGCCGGCATTATCCCTGATGAACATAGGGTACTTTTTACCGCGGGAAAATGCTTCATTCCTACTGAAAAACGGGTAATAGGACAACGGGTAGTAAGAATTATCCTACACTACTTATCTTTTTCACATAACTTATAAACGGCTCAACCGATTGGGTTAAAATTTTATATGGGTATTTCTATGGTTTCCTGGATGATTTAAAAATACAATTGGACCCGGTAGGTGGCACTGCTGTCGGTATGTCAACTACTAAACGGGTTTACCGATTGGGTTGAAATTTTGTATGTGTATTTCCATGGTTTCACAGACACAAATGTATTATGCCATTAAAGAGGAAAGATTTGATTGTTTGTTTTTTTTTTCTAAAATTGAGGAGTTGCTGTAAGAACCTACGCCCATAACGAAATTTAGGGCGGGCGGAGCCGCTAGCAGAAGCTAGTAATTAATAATTAAGGAGCAAGTCAAATATGCGTCGTTAGATCGACTTAGGGGTTCGATACCGCAAGTGAGTTTGGGATCGTCGACAATTCTCACAGCCCGTCGTTGAACCGAGTCAAAAGGGCCAAGCTGGTATCCGGGTGCACCCGCCGCGACTTGTAAAGCAGCAACCTTTGCCCCGACGTGAAGTACTGCTTCGCTCTGTTGAGTACACCAAGTTTTTTGGACGCCAGCTTTACCTTGTCTAGCAAGTGATCTCGGAACTGAACAACGCTGGAGATGTGAACACCAAGGATCCTAATGCTCTTGGAGATGGAGAGGGGAGTGTTCTGGAATTGTGGGACTACAGTGAATGGGGTTTTCTTAGCTGTGAACGCGCAGACTTGTCTCTTTGAAGGGTTGAATCGGACCAAGTTTTCCCGTCCCCAGTCAGAGACCTTGGATAGACCGATCTCGATTTGAGACACAAGTTCTTCATGTTTTTCCTCCACAACAGAACGAGGGATGCTTGCACGGCCCGTGTAATAAGCGTCTCCAGTACTGTCATCTGCATAGCAATGTATGTTGTTGATCTCCATCATATCATTGATGTGCAGTAGAAACAGCGTAGGAGACAGCACAGAGCCTTGCGGGACACCAGCATTAATGTCCATGCTATCAGAGCAACTATACCGTCAACTATGGCTCGAAGAGACGCGTGAGTACAGGACATAACTCAGGAGCACACTGCTTAAGCACCACTGCTGGTATACCGTCTGGCCCACTCGACTTAGCGAAAACAACGCCCGCCGGACCTCTCGCTGTGTTATAGAGATTTCCGGCATGGTCTTACCGCACCACGGTAAAGTAGGTGGTACAGCGCCTTCGTCGTTCCTATTCGAGTTGGAGGCAAAGAGACTGCCCAATAGATCGGCTTTCTCTTTTGCACTATGGGTCAAGTCACCATCGGTCTTTCGCAGTGGTGGTAACGACGACTGGCAGAAGTTCCCCTCGGCTTTAGCAAGCGACCAGAAAGCACGACTCCCAGAAGGATAGCTCGCAAGTCGCCCACCTATTTTGCCGATGAATTGGAATTTTGCTCTCGCAGTTGCTTTCTTACTGAACCTCGAGGCAGCATTTAATTTGCGTTTTAACTCAGAAATATTCGGATCCTTATTATTACGAGCCGTGGTCCAAAGCGTGATAAAATGTAGCCTATATGTTGACCCGACTTCTTAATAATATTCGTGCCAAATTTGCAGTAAATCCATGCAGTGCTTTTTGAGTTTATCCCGAACATACATACAGACAAACAAAAATTCTAAAAACTATATTTTTGGCTTCGGTATCGATTGTAGATCACACACCAAGTACTCTTTTAAAAAAATATTCAATGTACAGTTTTGACTTTCCTACCATTTTATTATATGTATAGATTCAATTATTTAGTCTTTCCATACCCCGTAACATTTTTTGTATTGTTATGATGGAACTGCAGTTTCTCGGAAGAAAGATATATTTTTACCTTGTTATTTTAAATTTCCAAATGAATTCGAAGAAATGGAGACAGTTGCGGGAAATATGACCTTAGGTGTGTAATAAAGCCTATGTTTCAATAAATAATAGAATGGCTTAGTTAAATTTTATTTGATCCTGTGATCACTCTTGGAATTACTCTTTGTTATTGAAAGTGAAAGAGACTGGCGCTAAAAAAGTTACATAAAAATGTATTTTACCATAGAAATCAATAATCTTCCGAGTGATGTAAAAATTTGGATGCTGTACGTAGGCTTTATTATTCGCACTGTGCAAAATCATTTTTTTCTTGAAGATCTATGATAACATTTTGATTTTCTTTCTCGTTTCTTAGACTAAATAACATTTTATGATTGTTTCCCATATTGTGATATTTTTTGCACTTTTCTTATTTTAAAATTTAGGGGGTAGGCCTTATTAGCCGACAGGCGTTATTACCCGCAGGTACCTTAGTAAAAATTAAAGTGAAGGGCTATAGTAAACACAAGAGTAAGAAATTTTAATGATTTGCTTGAATTTTATTATATTTATTGGCTTTCATGCATTGTTAAAAGAAACAGGCAAGTATCGCCAACCAAGCAGCAAATCTATGTGCGACGAGTGCATCTTTGCCGTTGCAATATCGCCCTTCGCACACGCATACATGATAGCGTACGTATAAAGATACGCTTTGACTGAACGGTGTAAGCGTAGCGTATATAGTGATGCACCCCTCGCGTACGGACCTCAACGCCTTCTCTAGCTCTACGAAACGATGTGATGCGTAACTTTTGCCGCGTAGAGGCTTCCAAGCTCGGCAACCCCTTTCATTGTATCCTATACCGACGTCTGTGTACCGCTTAAAGCAACCGCCCACGTAATCCGGGTCGTATGAATATCCATCACTACTACGTCCTTTAACTTCTTCTAACGCACAACGCGTCTTATGCTTAGCTTTCATCGATCTCAACACATTATCCTTACTCTCGAATATCTCAAAGCAGCTAGGCGCTGTCGGTAGCTGCGTTTCGTTTAATCCGCATTCATAACATTGTGAAATTACTCTCGGTCCAGGTGGGGTTGTTGTTGTCGTGGTCGTGGTCGTAGTAGTCGTTGTCGTCGTCCTCGTTGTCGTGTTTACCTTGCCCGTGATAGCTGTCGTGTGGACGAATCTTCTCATATCGAGAACTGATGCCGTTTGAGAAGCATTGTCCCAAAAAAAATATTGTGAGTATATAAATTGGGGCGAAGCTTTTTTTTTGAGACCAAGTTGATAGGCCCTGCCTCTGGTGTGGAGTTTATAATAAATGCTTGTCATAATGTCCTTAAGATCCGGTCTATCGATGTATGTTTCTATACAGTAAGGAGAGTTTCTATACCACCATGGGAACCACGTTGAACAAAGTAACTTATAATATTTGTCGTAAAAGAATTGCTTTTCTTCGGGAGATAACGTTTGTCCTGTCGGTGTAGGGGGGCCAGGACGACTAAAATGAGTAATAGTAGTTGTCGGTCTACTTTCTCTTTTTACTCTCTTCCACCTAGTGCTTTTCCAAGGTATAGTCCTGTATTTGCTAAGAACGGAATTATTTAAAGTGTTGTCTATATCTATATCTGGGTTAGTAACGACGACAGTTATCATTCCCATGCCGTCATTGGAAAAGGTTGGAGGTACTCTTTGAATTAACATCGACAACGATAACTGCGAACTCTGAGTTACAAAGAATATCGACATTTCCAGAAAAAACACGTTTGTTTTCAATATTTTTTTCATCGCAGCCACAATCACCATTTTGTTTTTCTCACGGTTACCAAGGTATGTTTAAAACCACGCACCAAATCCTTTAAACACATTTACTTATGCTTCTATAATTATTCAATATTAATTTCTATACGTATTAGTGTTCTTATATATATATTATACAATAGGTACGTTTCATGACTGTCAGAATTAAAGAAAATTGGTATAAAATACCTATATTAAAAAAAAAAAAAAAGGTACATATATTTTATTTTGTCTATGTAATATGTTGTGCCTCAGAAACATCATTACATTATAAAAAAACCAATGGGCTGTGTTAGGGCACACGGTTTTACATGAAACCTAGGGGGGGGGGGGGTGCAGCGGTCCCCATACACAATCCTTGGCATATGCATTCGCCAGACCCGATACCCACCTTATGAAACCTCACGTCTCGTCAATTATAGTTAAGTATATATATAAATGCATCTATGTTCAACAATACTATGTATGTAAAGTTTTTAAATCTTTGTTTATATAATAAACATAACAAGTGGCTCAGTCTTGGTTATATAATAAATCTAACTGATTTGTAGCATAAACATGGGCAGTCAATGAGCTATCAAACGAAGCCAGTAGCTAGTCGGATATTGTGACCCTTCCCGCGTAGTATGACCTATTTGTGCGGGCTAGGGTTCGGCTTTCCGGAGGTAGGTTATGAAGGAAAATTGCCGATAGTAAAATTGAATTTTCAGTGATTTAATGAAGTCAAAATAAATAATAAAAACATTACAATACAAAAATACTACATTATAATTCGAAGTTCAGATAGGCAAAAACATACTTACTGCAATATAATTTTCTTGATAGAAAAAAATCACTATTTTTTGCCAATTTTCAATTTATTTTTAAAATGGTACATATTATTTAGATGAAATTTCAATATTGTATAATGTTGCTCAATACAAAACCGGGGCTGTTATAAGCAAATTTTCAATATCAGTAAACGATAATATCGTAACGTAAATATGCGAGCTATTAATATTTAATGCTTTTCGCCCATATTACGTTCATATTCTGTGTTGTATGCAGAATTGTCTGGCTTGTGTCTAATAGGTTTTTTAATTATTTTTTACTTACCCAAAAACTGTTGATTTTGTAAGTACCTACGCCAAATATTAGGATAGATAGACAGATGTTTTCTTTATTGCATGCTTTAAACTTATTATATTACATTATATTGGAAGGCACACAATAAGGCGGCCTTATCGCTTAAGAGCGATCTCTGCCAGGCAACCTTTGGGTAGAGGAAACATTCATCTTAAAAATAAGAAGTATAAGGTAGGTGATGTAATATAAAAAAAAATAGAATTAAAACAAAATATAGGTATACGTTAATATATACCTACATATATAAATATAAATAGATACACATGTATACATAGACATACACATATACTTACATAACATAGATACATATTTTATATATATTATATTATAAATAGTATACATACATATATATTATGGTGTAGGATAGAATCCCTTCCTTCGATTCCCGCATTCGACAAACATTTTTGTGATAAAAACCATTTGTGTTTGTCTTAAGTCTTAAATACACCCTATTTAAGTAACATATATGTATTTACAAAAAAAAAAAGTAATACATATGCATCTGTATCCGTTGGCTGGTATCCATAACACAAGCTTTGCTTACTTTGGGGCCAGACGGCGCTGTGCGTAATGTCCAAAAATATTTATTATTTATTTATTTCAAAGTCTGATAGCTTGCACTGTAAATGTATTATTGTTAAAATATATGTAGTGCGTTGGTACCAGTCTTCAGAAGAAAATTGGTCGAAGATTAGGATTGGAGATACCTACAAATTGGAAACCCTCATTAAGATATGTTGGGGTTGACGGATGGAACAAACTGCTATACAGAAGAGAAAGAATATGAATATTCCGGCGAATACGAATTGGAGGCCACTTGAGTTATTGTCGAAAACTAGAAACATGATCATATTTACTGAGTCCAAATATAAAACGTATACATACATTCTGGAGACGCTCAAGTTTACTTAGTTGGTCCTCCGTGAGAAAATAGCTGGGGTCAACATAGTCAATAGCAATTATTGTGCCAGCGCAGTTTTAGTCGATATTGGAAGAAAATTACGTAATCGCCTCAGTAAACTAACAGAAGCGTATAGTTTTCGGCTTAACTCTTGTAGATGTGGTACCCAAGGAAAAGTACGGTGTACAATGATGCCAAGGTTTTTGACATTTTCGTTGTAAGATCACACTATATTATTTAAGAAGATAACAAATCCTCTACTTAAATTCGTTCCCGGCGTCCTTGCAAGTAACTGCGAAACCATTAAATTGCCACTGGCGATCTGTTAATGGTTCGTAACTGACTCAATAAGATATCAAAATCGATAGTGTTGAATGCATTACTGAAATCCAGTAAAGACAGAACTGTGAGCTCAGTACGATCCATGCCTAGACAAAAAAATATCGAAAATTCTTGTTATAGCAGTAACCGTACTATGCCCTGGACGAAAACCGGATTGAAAAGGGTTAAGGAGAGAATTTTTAGTAAGAAAGTGACCAAGTTGCTGGTGTACAAGACGTTCTAGGACTTTAGACAGGAAAGGTAGTATGGATATTGGGCGGTAGTCGAAGAATGAAGTTTTTGCTTGTTTTCATAAGTCAGGGAATTTAGGGAGGGGTTGGGTAGACAATATCAAGGATTAGAATTAGCATACTACGGCTAATGCTATCGATTCCGACGGCATTTTTAATGCAATTGATTGCATGCTTTTTTTAACATCACAGACGGCAAATTGATTGAAATTAAAAGCGGAATAATTAGGCATTGGGATCATTGAACGATTATTAATGGTTTGGATTTTTATGCTAGCTTTAATGTTAGCTGAAGCAGAGAAGTGTTGATAAGGTAGATTTATATCGAAGTTATTAAACGTGGCCTCAGACCGAGTTTACCCAACCCTTTCGATTTGAGAAATTCTGACAGATTCTTCGTTTTCAACGAATTTGTGAATGTGGCGTCTTTGTGCATCCCTACACAAAATGTTGCAGCGATTTCTAAGCAGCCTATATTTGTGTAAATTTCCCTCGCAGTAATGAGCTTTGAGCTTGGATTTAGCTCTATTTTTTCGCCTGTAATGATTTAATCTCATCTGTAAGCCATGGAGCCGGCATGCTATTTTTAGACCATAGATTTTCCTGTACTCAAAAACTATTTTCTGTATTTTTTCTAAAATTTAGGCTCAGTAGTTTCGGAGATACGGATAGATGATCAATTTCATCTATTCTTATAAGTAACTTAAAAAATATTCATTTTAAAATTAATAAATTTATAATAATTTATTAATTTTAGTAGTTGAAATTTGTTAATAATTTAGTTATTTATTTATTTTAATTATAGAAATGATTATATTATTATTTTTTATTATAAAATTATATATTGCGGTTAAATTTTTTTAAAATTATCAAAAATTTAAGATCCTCACAAGAAGCCCTCTCATTTGATATACCACACGGTACGTACCATCACTTTGCAAAATTTTTTTTTCTAATTTATCTTCAAAACTGTTGTCACTTTCATATATAAAATTCCTGGTTTCTCGCACCTTCGCATGCAAGAAAATCTAAAGTCAAGACAAAAATTAGGTCACCCTGAATTTTTTACTTGGGTCTTGCAGAAAAAGTTATTTATCATTTCTACAGTTATCGCCAAAAAAATTTGATAAATGTTATAAACTTAGATTCTACGCCCCAGAGTATCCCTTAATGACATACCAAAATTTCATTATTTTCGAGATACATTCCGGATACCCCCGATATAAGATATATGGAGATCTAATTATATCAACCGAACTAAACCATAAACTAACAAATTAAAAAATTGCGGCGATTAAGAAAATCGGACCGTTATTCAAGTATTCTACTTCAATACAATATTTTTTTTTTATACTTATTCAGTTAGTTGACGTAAGTACGTACAGCAAATAATTTTCATTCGTGTCAGAAATACGTAAAGTATTTATAATAAGTGTATTTATAATCTACGGTCTAAGCTAAAGAAAACATGTTTTTATTTAGTTTTCTAATTCTTCACGGCATTGTATTGTGTGTATGTAATAATAAGAATAACATTAATTTAAAAACTTCAAGTTCTGAAGACATTTTAGAGTCGCGGTCGAATGTACTGACCACTGTATTTTTTCAATCTGCAGATAGCGGAGTCACTTTAAATGATAAAAAAAAACGAATATTTGAATTAGATTCCACGTACCCTAATTATTTAATAGCAACAACTAAACAATCTAAAGAAAGTAGTGAAACGAAACAAATTAAAAACTACATTCCTGCCACCAAAAAATATAGCAACTTACTTTTAAATAACTCGCTGATTATTGATGATTTAATCACTAAGCAAATTACGAGAAACGAAGGTAATGTTACTATTAATAACACAAATTATAATTTATTTCTTATACCAAATATGTTGGAGAAAATACAAGAACGTGCGGACAATTTGTCTTTGAAAGAAAATAACTACAATAGACCGATAACAGAAAAGGAATACCATCCCGAATTAAATGAACGAAGTGTCTCAATGAATAAACGAATGGTCTCAGTAAATGAACAAATTGACATGATGAAAAATGTAGATGACACATCTATAAAGATACATGATCCAAATACAGGCCATAAATTTGTTTTTTCAAATAATAAAATAACTAATACATCAATTACAAAATTGAAAACAATAGCAAAAACTATTATCGAATCAGAATATGGTATTGGAACTATTGCAACAGTAAATGAAGACATAGAACAATTCATTTCAGACTCAGATTTTGATAATTATGATGAATATAATATGATTGCTTCAACAACTGCATCTATCAAAAGAAATAAAAGAGATACTTCATTACTTTTCACAGAAAAGTCCTTCCGAGTGGGAGTGACTGACTACAGAAGACGAGTAGACCCTGTAGCATCCCGGAAGACAGCAGAAAGCGTGAGGGACTTCTTTTGTGGCTTTTACGAAGTGACCATTCATAGCGGTTACTGCGGGAGTTTCCGATACATCCAATTCGAATACATCGAGGATGAGTTCTTGAAGATGTATTACAATATGTCGAAGTATGGTATGGGTTCTTTATCAGGAAATATGACAAGGGTATCAGATTCAGTTGAAATGTACACAGGAACATTGATTTATTATTATAGTACTGACCGATACAATAATAGGTGGCTTAGATTTAGCGTCTTGCCAGGTACGCCTAAGCAAGGAACCCCAAGATCCTCGACTGGAGGTGGTGGAGATTCAGGTGGGATACATTCACGCAGGGGTTTGATAAGTAAATGTTACATGTGCGGATTGAACGACACAGGGGTTCAACCTCTTGGTTGCTTCGAGACCTTCGAAGATAGGGCTTCTCAATATTCGTTACATAAAGAGTCGCTTAAAGCAACTTGTTACCGCGACAATGATGAAATTTTTGTAGGAAATTCTTATTTCAGTCCTTATTTTAGACCAGGATGTTTTAAAAGGTACACTGATTTAGGAGTGGGTTATAATGAAAGGGGGTGTCGAGCAATACCCCCAGTTAGAGGTAAAAGTTACGCTTCTCATAGAATGGCCAAGTTAGAGTTGACATTGAGGCGGGTAGAAACCGGCTGTGTTCATTCTCCTTACGCTTCCCTTACACCGTTCAGTAGAAGCGTGTCTTTGTACGTAAGGTTCCATGTCTGCGTTTGTTTAGGTGATTTTTGTAATAACCAGCCAGTGCTAAGCTTTAATTTTGAATTGTATCTTCTTCTTTTGTTCCTTTTTTATATTACTTGCTTAGATTAATATTATAGTAGGTTAATAAATATGTCAAGTAGGTAGGTATAACTAAAAGTAGCAGTTTTTTGTAGCACTACTATAATATAAAATATTAAAACTAAGCAAAGCTTGTATAATAAATATAATAATTTAATAAAAAAATACAAAGTTGCAGATGGCGCTAGTAGGGTAAACATCTAAGTGAAAGTGCTCTGCTTTATAATTAAGTTTGAAAAATATTTAAAGCGTGATTTTAATACTGAACTACACGTTAAACTATGTAAAGAGACCTAACTTATTAAGTGTGTGCTAAATTATAGTGATTTAACAACTATTTAAAATAATTTATAATGCATAATTTGTTTTGCCTACACATACTTTCTAATTATTTTACCAATTAACACATAATATGTTAATTTACAATCGGTTTGTGAACGATTCCAAGTGTTACAACAGTGGAAATATGATTTTATTCTAAAAAATAATACATTGTGATTGTTTTTTTGCGATATTTATCTGTTGCGTAGATACATTCCAAAGTGGTGAGTCACAGTTACAGTGTTTCAAAGTGTCACTACTTTGAAAAGTAAGGACGGCAATTTGTAAGTACAATTTTCAACTATCTTTGTGTGTCAGCAGCGGCTCAGTGGATAGACGTCTCGGGGTCACTCTCAAAGGTAAACTGTGGCACCAGGTTCAAATTCTACTAAATTCGGAGTTACTGTTTTTTAGTTCAGAAACACACTGAAGTTAAACGTTTATAAAATAAAATACTTGTACAAAGATGACTTGCTACAACAATGTCACATTGCGCAAACCAAAAGCAGTATACCTCGGATCTATTTATAACTCATCACTATCATTTTCAACACACTCAAGTAGCCCAAAAAGTTTACTGACCTATCAACAAGGCAGTCATCAGATAAATTAGAGAAAGAAATTATTAATCTTAAAAATGAGCTGGAGAGCGCTCATGCCGAAATTGAAAACATGTGTTCTGAAAACTATTTTTTAAAACAGCAAATATCAGAACAAATAACAAAAATTGAACAAATGAACCAAATACTTATAGCGCCCTCTGCGTTGAAACATAAACGAAAATCGACTTGTAAAAAACGCCGAAAAACAAGGTCCAGATTATCTAGTGCTTCTCAAATGCATATTAACACAAGTACGGTGGATCTTGAACTACAAAAGGAACAGACAGACTGCTACTTGAATCAACAGTGCAACAGTATTGAGGACCAAGTTAAGAAAAAAATGTTACAGTCATCGCTAGATGGCAGTAGTGGCACAATAAGCACAAAAAACATTACAATACAAGAAAATAGGGACGTGATAAATCGTAATACTACCCTACAGCAACCGAAAGAGAAAAAAAATATATCAGAAAAACCAAAAATAATTATATTTGGTGGTCAACAGTGTGTTAATCTCGCGTCACAATTAATTAATTCCAGGAATATACAGGGCCAAGAGTACGGGACCTATGATTTATTTTCTGTCAAAAAAACCTTTGGCAACAACTGAAGAAATATTAAAAGAATGCTACAAACTAGAACCCAGTACAAATACTCAGTTTATTTTATGTGTCGGTGAAAATGACTCTAATCCTTCTAAAATCTTATATAAACTTGTGGCAGCTATTAAAAATTTTAAGTCTCAAGTCTTTGTTTTAGGCGTTTATAATAATATACACTTGAATGTAAGAAAATAGTATGCAAAAAAATATGTGCTACAATATCCCAAATTGTACATACCTAAACATATATTATAATGACCAAAAAAAATATTTATGGAGAGTGTGTCACAGAATAAATCACTTTAATCACTTTAAAAACAAAGTATGAGACAAACCTAATCAGAAAAGTTAAGAAAGTAAAGACCTATAATTATTGCAATTCTTCTACTAAACATAGAAAAGGGACTATACCTTATTTTTTTGATTTAACAAAAAATAAGAAAGAGAGAACTGTTGAACTATCGACTAATTTGTGTTTTCCTAAATACAAAAAAGGGACTATACCCCATAATTTTGAATTAATGGCAAATAAGAAAAATCATATCAATGAACTGCAGAAAAGTTCTAATAGTTCTTTTATACCTACTTTAGGTTATAATACCGACCAGATATCATCTTAATACGTTTCAGATACTGCGGAAAAAACCAGTTTTTTCGTTAGTAAAAATAAAGCCAAAAATCACAAAAACGTCACTTTATTCCATCAGAATATTGCACAGGTCTTTTAAATATATTAAGTTTAACTGAAATATGTATAGATGAGTTTATAGAAAAAATATTTATTTAGACATTTTATGCTTCAGTGAAACTTTCATTAAAGCCGGAAGTGAGGTTAACGCTTACTTGAAAGACTTCAAGTTAGCTTGCTCTTTTTCACGTAAAAAGGAAAACGAGGTGGAGTTTGCATCTTTGTCAGAAAGAACCTAGAATATAAAGTTATTTCTGTATTTATGGAAGAATCAGTAGAAAAATATTTTGAATGTGGTGCAATTGAAATCACTTCTATGCAATATTTAGTAATATGTATATACAGAATTCCAAACTAAGAACTTTCTATATTTTTTAAGAAAATAAGTGTTGAGTAAAATATCAGTTCGGTGTAAAAGAAAATTATACCGGCGGGTGACCTCAATATTGATACTTCTCGAGACACAGTTGAATCTGCAACTTTAAAAAACATTTTAGTAAACTTTAATCTTAAATTGCACATTACGAAACCCACTAGAAAAAACGCCTGTGACCACATTGCAAGCAATATCCCAAATGCAATTGGACGTACGCATCAACTATATTCAGCGGCGGACTCACATATTTGCCGCCAGTAGGCTATTGAAATTTGCCGCCCCTACTGTCCTAATTCACAATCATATTATTTACATGTTTTTAATTTACTGCGTCAAAAAAGATGATCTCGACGTCCGTATGTATGTGTGTAACTATTTTTTGTCGAACGATATCTCAAGAACGAACCGAGTAACTTTTGACACAGCGTTCGGCCCTCACGGCGTGAAAAGGTCTATTCAGACTTAAAGCTGATAAGATTTTGAAGTCAATCGATAAAGCAGTTAAGAAGACAGTCAAAAAAAATATTTAAAGAAAATAACTTCTAGAGCTCAAATAAAAAAAATCATTTTTTGGATATGAAGAGCACACAAACGTGCAAGCTTTAAGTTTTTTTTTAAGTTTCATAGATTTGTTTTTCATACAAACTTCCATCCCCTATTTCACCCCCTTAGGACTTGAATTTCGCAAAACCCGCCTTCTATATAAAACAAAATCATTCTCCAAATTTCAGTTTCTACCCTTAGCGGTTTGGGCTGGGCGTTGATTAGTCAGTCAAGACATTGCCTTTTATATATATAGATTATTATTATATTCATGGATAGAATGGATAGTTTTAAGTATATGTATACATATGATTGTGGAAGAATATAATTATGATGGCGCTAATGCCACTAGTACTATTGAATATCGGAATACTAGCCAGCGCCCTACGTTCACGATCCATGTCTGCATCATCGGACATATCCTCAGAAACCCAGTGTCCCTGATATTTCAATTGAGTCACCCTAACTAAATTTGTACCCCCCAACTGTACCGAAGGTATCTCAGTGTAGGTCTTTTTGCCAGCTTTAAAAATAAGCATTTCGCTTTTTTTGGCATTGTATCTAAGACCATGTGTCTCTGCATATGCCTCACATATTTTAATTAGTTTCCTAAGAGCCCTGATCGAAGGGCTCAGCAGCACCATACCATCGGCGTAACTAATATTATTGTAACAAGTTCCTCCTATGTAGCAGCCGACTCCACTGCTGCTAAGCTCAACAATCAGACCGTTCATGTACAGATTTAATAGCGTAGGAGAACTTAGCCCCCCCTGCCTCACTCCACATTCCAACCTGTAAACGTCCGATAGTGAACCTGCCCACTTTACATGATTAGTTTGATTGTCATACCAAAACCTACAAAGGTTTATCAAGTTTTTCGGTAAAGTCGTTACACTAGCACACTTATTCCACAGAATATTATAGTTTACCAGGTCAAACGCCTTAGATAGATCTAGAAAACATGCAAATATAGGAATCTTCCTACTAGTATAATATCTGACGGCATGTTTAAGGCACAGAATAGCAGTTTCAGTAGATAGCCCAGGGCAAAACCCGAACTAGTTGTCATGAAGGTCTATATGCATTTTAAGCTGTCTCTCAAGCAAGCCGTCAAGGGCCTTTGCTATGATTGTCGCCAGTGAAATTGGTCGATAGTTCCTATTATCTGACACATCACCCGTATTATTTTTAAGTATTGGCACAACAATCGTCTTAATTAAGTCCTCGGGTAGATAAACATGAGCAATACATAAAGAAAACAGCAAATTTGGAACTCTAGGTAGGTGTGCACCCGCAAACCTCAGGTGCTCGATAGTGTGGTCGTCATGACCCGGTGACTTCCCACGTGACATAGAATGTATCACCTCACTTACGTCTTTAGCCTTAAAATACATAGGTACTTCTTGCCCTGCCTCTTCCCCGAGCACCGAGGACCGCGATCGCAAGATTGATTCTACTTTAAAATGTTCTTTAAATAAATTTGATATTTGGTCAGGTTCACAGACTCCCTCTATGCTCGTGGGGACACTTGATTTGGGTTCAGAGTATTTGTCTCTTTCCAAAACTGTTTGAAGTCTTTTATGCTATGATGTGTGGCCAATATGTCCATCTGTATTTGTTTTTCATTATCTTGGCACCACTTTAATTTTTGTTTAAAAATACGCCTTTTATTATTCATGTCCTCAAAATACTGTCCTATCGATTGCCTCCCACTACTCACCCACTTTAGAAAGGCCGATCGAGCATCCCCATGAGCTTTCTTGACATATTTATTCCATCCAGCGATACATTTTTTATTGCCCCTTTTACATTCATAGGTATTTTTTGCTGCCTCTCTTAGAATAATTACAATTTGTTTATACATAATATTAATGATATTTTTAAGTTCTGTATTCGCACAAGTCTTATCACAACAGTCTCTCATCTCCGCCGGAAACTCAATTAGCCGTAATTTATCATGACACAGCTTACTGTACCAATCTAATTGATGCTGTGTTCTTTCCCGCCATCTGACCTAGTTTTTAAGTGACAGTTTCACAGGTGAAAACAACTTTTTTCTTATGATACAATTAAGGTCTAATTGAATCTCCAGGAAAAAATGATCCTACCAAAAAAACATCACAATGTATAGTAGCATTTACAACTGCCTTCCAGGCTGCTTCGGTGACCAAACAGTGGTCTAACCATCCTAATGAGCTATTACAGTCACTAATAAATCTAAATGCGCCAGAGTTTTTACCTAATAATTCTACGTCGGCCAATATCCATTGATGTTCACAACTATAGGTATTAAGTTCATTAAAAATTAATGTATTTGGATGTGCGTTAAAATCACCCATCATAACTACTGATTCCACACAGCTACTCTCAATAATTGCGTTTACTTCACTTATACATTCAGGGAACTCTAATAAATGTTCAGAACAGTCTGTAGGCATGTATATTGAGAAAAACATAATAAACCTTCCCTCTATTTGTGCTTTTATCGCAGCTAGTTTCACAGATTTACACTCAACGACAGACAGAAGCGTAAGCACACATTTACGCCACATTTTAGCTACGCCCCCGTACGGCCTCCCTCTCATTACCTCGCGTGACGTGTCCACTGCAAATTTGCTGGTATAACCGAAGTCCGGGTGAATTGCACCAATAAAATTCACGTCATGGGGTAAAAGCCACGTTTCTTGGAGGGCTATAATGTCAGCCGATTGACATAATAATCTTACCCCTTCAACAGATCGATTTACTGATTTGCAATTGTATGTGAACAATATACTGCAGTATTTGTTTATTATTTTTATTACTATACATTTTTAATCGTATTATCATCTACTTCTGTGACTTTATTTTTATTCTGACCCTTCGGATATAATGTATTTCTTTGTTTAAAAGCTATAAATTTGCGAAAATAGATCCCTTCTGGCCATAACATATCGTCCATAAAAACGTCCAATTTATGTCTCGGAACTAATACCTTGTAGGCGTTATATTTTTTCTAGCGACACATGTTCTTTTGTTTTTTCATATATATAATTTACTATATCAGAATGGAAGGATTCTTTGTGAACATTATTTACAAACAACGGTACCTTAATATCCGCTGCCTTAAACTTTCATTCAGGTTCTAGGCTTGCTTTTCCCTTCATACCTATGAACCTATTTCTATACCTATTATATTACGGGAAAACAATTTATATATATACTTTAGTTTAAGGTATTTTAAGGTAGGGCATTAGTATTTCAAGGTAGGGCATTGCCCCCAATGCAATGCCCCCCCTCAGCTATAGCCATGCGAGTATGGCATCATAAGTCTGCAGTTGCGAGAATTTTATGCATCGTACCCGTGGAGACAGATACGTCTGCGCAGCCGCAGTCACTGAGACAATGCTCGCTGGTATGGAATGTTATACTCCTAACCCGCGAGTAGCTGCCGGTGTCAAAAAACGACCGTGGTTTAATAGATCTTGCAGAGAAGCTAAAATTCTTAAGCTAACTGCATATGAGGCTTGGACCACGGCTCGAAATAATAACGATCCGAATATTTCTGACGTAAAACGCAAATTAAATGCTGCCTCGAGGTTCAGTAAGAAAGCAACTGCTAGAGCAAAATTCCAATTCACCGGCAAAATAGGTGGGCGACTTTCGAGCTATCTTTCTCGGAGTCGTGCTTTCTGGTCGCTTGCCAAAGCTGCCGAAGGAAACTTTTGCTAGTCGTGCCACTGTGAAAGACCGATGGTAACTTGGCTTGGAGAGAAAGTACCACCTACTATACCGTGGTGCAGTAAGACCATGCCGGAAATCCCCATAACACAGCAGGAGGTCCGGCGGGCATTGCTTTCTCTAGACGTTCATAAGTCGAGTGGGCCAGACGGTTTACCAGCAATGGTGGTTGAGCAGTGTGCTCCTGAGTAATGTCCTGTACTCACGCACCTCTTCGCGCTTTCCTACCATACTAGGCAATTTCCGTCTTCATGGAAGACTGCGAATGTGCGCCCGGTGCCCAAAAAGGGCTATAGATCAGATCCATCGAATTACAGGCTCGCTATTACCTCTCCTCTCCAAGATAATGGAGCGTGTGATCAACACATAGCTTCTAAGATACCTAGAAGAACATGACCTGGTCAGTGAACGTCAATATGGCTTTTGCCACGGTCGCTCGACTGGTGACCTTCTAGTGTATCTCACACATCGATGGGCACTAGCCATTGACAGTCGGGGGGAGGCATTGGCATGTAGCCTGGACATAGCGAAGGCGTTCGATCGGGTCTGGCACCGGGGTCTTCTATTAAAGTTACCATCTTATGGAGTGCCAGAGGGTTTGTGCAAATAGATGGCTAACTTTTTGTCCGGCAGACGCATACGAACCGTAGTTGTCAGTAGTTGCTCTGATAGCATGAACATTAATGCTGGGATCCCGCAAGGCTCTGTGCTGTCTCCTACGCTGTTTCTACTGCATATCAATGACATGGTGGACATCAACAACATGCATTGCTATGCAGATGACAGTACTGGAGACGCTTATTACACGGGTCGTGCAAACATCCCTCGATCCGTTGTGGAGAAAATACCGCGGAGAACTTGTGTCTCAGATCGAGACTACACTGACCCAGGTCTCTGACTGGAGACGGGTAAACTTAATCCGATTCAACCCTACAAAGACACAAGTGTGCGCGTTCACCGCTAGAAAAACCCCATTCACTGTAGTCCCATAATTCCAGAATACTCCCGTCTCCATCTCTCTCCATTGGGATCCTTGGTGTTGACATCTCCAGCGATGTTCAGTTCCGAGATTATTTGCAAGACAAGGTGAAGCTGGCGTTCAAAAAAACTAGGTGTACTCAACAGAGCGAGGCAGTACTTCACGTCGGGGCAGAGGTTGCAGCATTCGCAAGTCGCCAGTTCGGCCCCATGTGGAGTACTGCTGCCATCTCTGAGCGGGTGCACCCGGATACCAGCTTGGACCTTTTGACTGTGTTCTGAGGAATTGTTCGAAATGATGCCCACGGCTACCTTCTACCATCGCATCGCTCGCCATAGGCAGGAAATTCATTCTCACACTTTAGAACCGAATTGCTCGCGTACGGTGCGTTTTCAGAGAAACTTCCTCCCGCGAACGCTTGAGTTGTGGAATGAGCACACTGCCAAGGTTTTCTTTAAGGAGTTCAGTATGGGGTTCTTCAAGAAAAATGTTATTGGATTTTTAAAGGGTCGGCAACGTGGCCCCTGGTGTTACAAGCGTCCATAGGCCACGGTGACCACTTACCATTTGGCGGACCGGGTGCTTGTTCGCACCTCAGTGGTCAAAAAAAGTTGTCGCGCACTCGCCAGGGAAGGGTTTTAAATTAACAGGTGGCGCGCCAGTTGTCTTAAGAAAGGGAAACAGCGTACGCTGGTTCATCCAGTCTTACACCCAGACTCAAGACAAACACAAATGTTTATATCATAAATGTTTGTCCTGTGCAGGAATCGAACTCACACCCTCTGCACAGCAGCCGGCCACACTACAAACTAGGCTGCAAAGAGGTGAAAAATAGGCCAATTTTCTATGAAAATCTTGAATTAAATCCTGAGAAATTTTGGGATAATACCACAATGTCCGTCGCAAGCTACAATAAACTTCATGAATTGCTTTTAGTATACATAACATATCAAAATACCTTCCGTGACCGTATTTCAAGTGCTGAAAGGCCGCATGGCCGCAATGTTGTTTGACTAGCAAGCGAATTGGTGAACCTTAGAACGGAAACCGCGATGGATGATGTTCATAAGTTAAAGCTAAATATAGTAATAACTTTTCGATTTTTATATACGAATTGTGCCAGGCTCCATCTGTTCTGCTGCGTTGGTTTGTGTACTCTTATTCGATGATTGTTTTTGGCTTAGGTAGTTATCAATGATGAAAAATAAGTCTTGTACCGTGATATTCGTACGGCAGAAATCCATTTATAGTTCTTCAATAAAGATATAGGCTTGTTAGTAGGCAAGTTGGCTGATAGGGTCGATTTGTTGGCGATTAGGTCGCCCCGACTAATGACTCCATAAGTTGACGCGGGCTGATTTCACATCCAATCCGTGTGCCAAGTTTGGCCGGTCGTAGACATTTTAAGACTTGCTTATTAACAAATTTTTAATGACTGTAACCAAATTTATTTTTCTCGAGGCATTTTAACTCGATCGCAATTCTAATTTCGGTCTAATTTCAATTTGGTTCAGGAGTACCGATAGAATTTAAGCTTGCCGTGGAACTGAATTGAAACTGATATCCGTTGTTAGCTCTGTTTCCGTTTTAAATTATGACCGGGCTGTGTATAATGAACTGTGTACGATTGCTTATACGACTTGGCTTTACCTACTGGACTCCGCTTACGTTTTTAATTAAAACCCTGCTGTGTTTAATGGCCTGTGTACAATTGTTACGCTTTCTTTTCTGGACTCCCTTTATGTTTTAGATTATGACTTGGCTGTATTTACTGAATTGTTCTGTGTACAATTATTATTACGTCTTGGCTTGTCCTACTGGACACCGTTCACGGTGCAGTGTTTATCGGATTTTGATTAATTTTTGCACGTGGGCAGCAGAGGACCAGATTAGTTGTATAGAAACCCACGTTACAAAGAGTAAAAAGAATAAGTGCAAATCCTTAGGACATTTCTTATTTCTCTTGTCAAGTTTTGCCTATCCAATATCACAACAAAGAAATCAGGTGTCCGTAAGGCAGAAAGAGGAAAGCAAAGGAATAAGCTCCCCCAACCCATTTCACCCAATGGGTACGTACCTACATCATTATTAGTGTGGCTTTGATTCTTTCTCTCTTACCTACTCTCTCTCACACGTGCTTAAAACGTGAAAATACTATGGTCTTACTATTTCTATTCCTATTTCGCATTCTGTTTGTAGTTTCGACGTTGTTACGGCTAAATCAATAAACTGATTTTCATGAAATTTAGAATAAAGATAGATTACCATCCGAGGATAGACAAAGGGTACATTAGTAAGGTCCACGCGAACAAATTTCGGAAAAAGCTAGTTTTTCAAATAAAAAATAATAGCAATTATTCAACCCGTTACGGGTTAGAGAACTTATTTTTTCTTATACAGACATCTTACATAGTCCTCTAATTTTTAATTAGATTTTATTTCTGGCGAAAGAAAAAAAAATTGCATTACCTGTCCATACATATTTGGGCAATGGCTTTTGGGAAGTCTCTTTGAGAATTTAATAATCTTTTTTGGAGTTTCATAACATTGACACTATAATAAATAATAACGAATGGCAGCCAGCCAGCAGCTAAAGGCACGCACGGCTTCAAGGCGTGCACGAACGGTATTTCTATTTGTTTAATGCATTCAAAAATAGCAACTGAGATGCAAATTCATGCAATTGACTAGTACTGTTTATAATATTTTAAGCTATATATACAGGTACTTTGTTCAGCTTATACTCGTAATCTATCGATATGGACGTCATAACAATATTATGCCAGGCTATATAGATTTCACTTCCAGCAACGGTATTTTTACAAAAGCCTGGACAAACTAAAATAAATAAAAAGCAAATTTTTGGTTTTGTTTGTTTGTGTTGATTAGATTCGATTGGTTTTAATAATTTTATTTTGATTGTTGATTTTAACACAGTAATTGTTTTTCAATACGAATTATCACTTATTAGCCAGAAGCCATGTCGAATACAGCTCATGTTGTAGAGGGAGAAGCGTCAGAATCAGACTCAGATGTGGAAATAGGCGTTTTATCTGTGAGTTGTGTGTTCTATTTTCTATTCTAAAGTGTTATTATATTCTTTCCGTAATTGCCCCTACCTTGGGAAAGGGTGATTTTGGTAGATATAGTTCATCAGGCCATACGTCTTTTCATGCATGTAGGTTACTTCGCGAACTTTTGTTAAGTAAATTGTAGATGATTGTGGCCTGTAGAATTATGGAGTGCGGGTAGTTGGGGATAGGGGTACCATCTCTCTGGATATTTGGCCTTCTGTCCGGACTTTGGTTAAAATTTAGTATACTACCCCACGAATTAAGGGTAGGGGGGTGGGGGAGGGGCCCCCCTGCAAAGGGGGGGGGGGCTGAGAAAACTTGTATTTTTTGAGATATTCAAATTTGAAAATTTTGAGGTTATGTGCCCAAAAATTTCTACAGCGACTAATGCAGTTGCTCACCCATATCAAAAACTATTTATAAAGGCAACCTAACATATCCTCTTTGCCACCTAACTTGGTTTTGTGCTCAAAATTATCTTCAGTCACTATACTTAATTGTTTATGTGGTTCAAACACAGTTAAAAAAGCCAACCTAACGGCTTGTAGGGTAAAAATATACAATATCTGTGAGGGGGAAAGAGGGGGGGGGGCACCCCTGAAAAGAAGGGGTCACGGAACCGTCCCCTTTTCTTGGCCACTTGGCCAGTTTTTTAATATAAATACCTGTGCCTTTGATTTAAAAGGGCAGAGGGGCTGCTCTCCCTCCGGCGCCTCCAGGCTCTAAAAAACACTCTAGGGATAGGGCAAACCAAGACTTCGCTACGCTCCTGCCTTACCCATCTAACCTAACTTGACTGTCGTTGGGGTGCCCTAACAAGATTTCTGGGTAGAAATAAAAAAAATAACCACTAACGTTAAGGCAGGAGCCTTCGCTACACTCCTGCCTTAACCTTCTAACCTAACTCCACTGTTGTTGGGGTGCCCTAACAAGATTTGTGGGTAGAAATAAAAATAATAACCAAAGTGACTAGCCCAAACGTTTAAAAAAGTAACTTACCTCAATTCATCCACATATAGATTGGTTTGTCTCCCAGATGAAAAATTTTACTCAGGAAAATACCTATATAATTTCAATATGCATTTTTCAACAAAAATCAAACCTTATTTTGCCCTATAAGCAATAAACAGAGTGGTTTTAATTCAAGTCTTTTTTCAAAAAATCCACCATTTTTCACTACTTTTGCATTTGTGCTCAAAATTGTCTTCGGTGATTAATCTTAACTTAACTGTGTGGTGAACAAAAGATGACTAAATGACAAATAAAAAACATTTTTTTTTATTGGGTCTATCCCAACTCAGGTAACACTGAGAGCAGGATAGCAAACACATTTTTCCATAGTACAGAAAAAGACAGCATGAAACTAACCCAGTCAAGCAATTAATTTCAAAAATTCATAACTAAAAAACTATTTATTTCTCAAGCTGAAACTTTCCAGTTAAACTACCAATAAATAGACCTTTCTACAAAAAAAATCCGTGAAATCGTGGGGTAGTATACTAAATTTAAGGCATTTTTGCAGGGATCTACAAATCAAATGTAATTTTAAGTTGAAATTTAAAAAATTATATGTTTAAAATATTAAAACAGATCTTTTAAAAGCAAATAATAAATATAGATTTAAAAATAAAAAAAAAATATTGCCCTTGAGAAATATTTTTTAATTTCCCTTCCCTTAAAAAAAAATCAAAATCTTACAGGAATCCAGGATCTCTCCAGGCTCAAAAGCATTTGTTATATTGGGAGAAGCACCAGAGTCAGACGATGGTGAGTTGTCGAGTTATAATAGGGACTTTGCCACATTATGAGTTAATAGTTTAATGGCTGCCATGTGGCAGTGTTCCGGGTTTCATTCCTGGTACCTAGGGTTAACTTATATTATTACTATTTGTAGATTCTCTCTCGACTCTGTTTTATGCCTCATATGGAGATTGACTCACCACCTATCATGTTTGTAGGATGGCGGTATACATTTGTTAAAATGTAGATGTTACAAACTCATGTTATATGTTTACAATATCTGACCACATCTTTCTGGATAAGTGATACAATTGTAAATATATATATATATTGATTAGTGTTATTCTTTTATTTATTCTATATAAGCCAGAAAGATAACTTTGTCACTGCACTGATGACTTCTAAAGGTGAAACCAATTCTTATTTTTTCCATAAAACCTTTATTACATTTAATATCTATATGCTTAATGACTATTAACATTTAGGCATGCAAAAAGCTTTTTGATCATATATTGCACTCTACTTACAAGACTGATATGGTAAGATATGCAGTCTGATAAATATATAGTATATTATATGTCTTGTGTTTGAAAACCTTTACAGCCTGCGAGAGGACTCTGCGCTCTAACAAAACGTTAGAGCACTTAGATTATGGCAGCCTATCTGTATTGATTTATTTTGTACTGTGTCCTCCCTATAACCAAAAACCATGATGTACCTAAACTTAATGCTTAAAGCAATAGTTATCTAAATCGATCTAACTAGGTTTAATTTTTAGAAAACATTGTTTTATCCATGTTTTTAGGCAATGATAAATTGAAAAATATAACCCTTTCTGACATTTATTGGCGAGTAGTAATACTTTTATTCTTACCAACACAGCAACACTAAAGCTACTTGAAAATAATGACATTGTTAAAGCATCACTAAAGCTACTTGACAATAGATGGGGTTGTTGTTGAAAAAAATGACCAAAGCTCGGTCCCAGGTACTATACTTAATGTTTATAGGTTTAAGTCTTAAGTATAATTAAATAACAATTATAGGTAATTGTTTCCCATTTTAGAATGTAAGGTGTCATCAAGCCAAACCAAAGATGGGGATACACCGCTTCAAGTGCAAATGACTCCACAGTCCAGCCCTAAGGTTATCTACGACTCACTTCTGCATCAGAAACTGTGTAATTAATTACCTATGAACATTTTTACGGGATTTATTATTTGTAATAAATATTCATACTTATTTGATATTATAAATGCGAATGTTTATTTGTTTGTGTGTGTGTGGCTACTTTTTATCGCAGAAAAACTATACGTACAGCAATACCTTGTTATAGAAAACTTTCTTACTATAATAAAGGAGTTGCTGTAGGAATTCCACGCCCATAACTGAATTTAGCACGAGTGGAGCCGCGGGCTGAGCTTTTGCATTTTTGTGTTTCAATATCTTCACATTTTTAACTTCTCTAAGTACATTTTATAAGTTTGGTTGACTATCAATTGTTAACCTCTTAAGCCTTCTGAGCTGTGATTGTTTTCCTTTCACCTTCGATATTTTTAGAACGACTACATTTACGGATAGAGATGACGAAACTATAAACAGGAAAATTCCCATATATTTTGTTTTAGACACTTCTTAAGCGACTTCAAAAAAGGTCATCAATTCAATTGTCGGTAATACCTATCTTTTTAGAATGTTTGTTTTTTGGGCAGTTAACTGTTATAATGCGAACTGCCTGTGTGGCTTAGGTTTTTGCCTACTGGGTACGACAGTACCCTTCCCTATAATGACCTAAATAACGAATATATGGACAAAAAATATCCCGTTTGCCAGAGCAAGGATTCGAACTCAGAACTCATTACAATATTCGTGTTAATAGAGCAAACTGTCAATTAACTAAATCACAACTGCTCAGTTGTAAAGTTATAATATACTTAAGATTGTTAATAAATTACTGTAATAGCTTTTGCCAGAGCGGCTCCGCCTTAAATTTGGTCATCGACGTAGGATTCTTACGTCAACTCCTTAAGTATAATAGCTGCAGCTATGGTTCGTTCGTGGAATTTGGTTATAGTTACTCATAAGATCAAGCGGCTCCACCCGCCCTAAATTCAGTTATCGGCGTGGGATTCTTACGTCAACTCCTTAATTATAGTTATGAAGTTTGCTATAGTTCGTTTAAGCTCGGTTATAGCGTGATTCCCGCGAGAACTTTTGAATTTATCGAGACAAAAACTATTCTATGTACTTCCCCGGGATTCATTTCATCTAAGTCGGTTCAGCGGTTTAAGCGTGAAGAGGTAACAGACGGACAGAGTTACTTTCGCATTTATAAAATTAGTATGGATATAATGTGTATCTTCACGTTTTAAAGGAAGTAACAATGGCTGGATACTCACTTACATCACAATGTGGGGGAAGCCTCTTTCCACCAACCACGTTGTCCTGCGTGACAGATGGTGAGCCTATCGTCCCAACCACAGACCTAGGATTTTTGCGCTGTCCCAACAATGTTTTTGATGAAGTGTATATATCCATAAAATATTATAAAAGCGAAAGTAACTCTGTCCGATTAAGATGAAATTTGGCAATGGCTACTTAATAACGTCAAGTGTCAGTCGGTTTGTTTTAGGTTATAATTGAGGAGTTGCCGTTGAAATCTTACAGCGATAACCGAATTTAGGGCGGGTAGGACCGCGGGCAAAAGCTAGTTTATTTAAAATCAAGAAATTTTTACCCGACTTGGATCGTGAATAACTTATTTTTGTTATTTTTCAGGGGAATGTAATGTTAAGTTGAAAGCGACTGTCGAGGGATTAGTAAAGCATACAACGAACATATCTGTGGAAAAACTTAGTAGTGCTGACAAAACTTTACTTAATGTACAGGTAAGTGAAAAAATCCAATTCGGTTTCTACTACTATCTTGAACTGTAACTGTCGGTTTTTTTGGGTATGGATCCGTTAGCGGATTGGCAAGAAAAGTTTTTGCGCAGCGACCACGGATCGGAAGACGCACCGCAGGAACTATGCTGGTATATACATTCGATCGGCAGCCAGTGGAAGCAGGCGGCTCGAAACCAGGCCGTTGAGCAGACATATAGAGTAGGCCTACAGCCAACAGTGGACGTCTTCCGGCTGAGGAACATATCTGTGGAAAAACTTAGAAGTGCTCACAAAACTTTACTTAATGGACAGGTAAGTGAAAAAATCCAATTCGGTTCCTACTACAATCTTGAACTCTAACTGTCGGTTTTTTTCGGGTATAGATCCGTTAGCGGATGGGCAAGAATAGTTTTTGCGTGGCGACCACGGATCGGAAGACGCAGCGTAAGAACTACGCAGGTATAAATGCGAACGGAAGCCAGTGGAAGCAGGCGGCTCAAACCCGGCCGTTGTGGAGACATATAGGGCAGGCCTACAACCAACAGTGGACGTCTTCCGGCTGAGATGAAGAGTTAATAGGGCGTATATACGTATATAAAAAAAAATGATTTTTCTTCAGGACTTTTCTATAACTATTGAACGCATTGGACTGAAAATATAACACAAATCAAAATTGAGGACTGGAGGTCACGCAGCCCAATACATAATTGCTTATAATTTACTGGTTTTTTTTTGCACATTGCTCTAGTTTGCTTAGCAGGTTTTACTTAAAATCTATGAAAGTATGTGATAAGATAGTTTAGACGTAAGTTAATTACAAAACTCTATGGCGACGCTTAGACAAGGTTAGTTCAGATGTAACCGCGCGGTTCGATCAAAATTTTGCGGTTTAAACCGCTCGAGAACCCCATGTCTGAATGTAGCCTTATAGTTTCTTTATAAGTGACCGTCCGCCTTTATGTCACAGCTTTATAATTCGATCATCGTTGGCTCTATTGTAGTAAAATTTTACAGATTTGTAGTTTAAAAAAAAAAAATTGTGCCTCTTAAACTTATAACCACATGTTTTAAAATTCCGAAAAACTCATGAAGGGCTTAATAAACACTTTTAAGCAATCCTGATTGTATGGAACTCTTATTTAATACCTACTTGTACGACGCGCACTTGGCCGGTTTTTAATTTAATAATTGTTTATTTCAGGAAGCTCTGCGGGCTACCAATGCAAACCTTACGCTTTCGAGAGCTAGGCTAAAGCAAATCCAAGGACAGTTGGAAAAAGCTAACTGTAGTAATGCCTTACCGACTGTTAAAATTTCGTAGTAAAGTTATCTGACACGGCAAAGATTGTTTCGCTATAACCTAAAGATTATAAATATAAACTGGGTTATTACCCATTAAAGGGTTAGTACCCATTGTCGTTAGTCTTAAAACAATTGTGTATGGGTGGCTTAGTCACTATGGCTTACTGCGTATGCTGCCGTCGTATTGAAAAACGCAGTATTTACGACCATTTTGAGAAGAATATTAAGTAATTGAAAATTAAGTAAATCAATTATACTAGGTTCTAGATCGAGGAATCGTTGATCGATAGTTACGCTCTTCACCAATCCGCCACCGCTCTTCATAAATTACAACCCAGTAAACACAGTATCTGCGCTGTAAAGGTTTAGCCTAGGTTTAGCCTAAAACGCAGTAATTACTAAAATGCTGTGATGTACTTAAGGTATTACTTACTAATTGGTTGACTAGGTAATAATATTTATACAGTATTTTTAGGTCCTGTGATTTTTCCTATACACAAGTTAGGATTTTACAACTGTAATCTAATTTATAACACAGTATTTAAACAAAAAGTTGTGATTTAGGCTTGCAATTGCAATTTACTGCGTTCTAACCAACAGTTAATCTCGGTTTGTAGTCATTCTTTCTTGCCTTAAGCGCAAAAACCTCTTACTTGCTGTTTTCAAACCATGTAATGCGTACATGCTGCGTTTTGACTTAACATTGGTCTGAATTTAGAAGAAATACTGTTTTTTCAGTTATCACTGAAGAACCAGAAACGATAAAAAATAACCAAAAATATGCCGCGATAGATCTCGTTTTCGTGGTTACAGTAATGTAATAAAAGTAAAAACACAGTATCTTGAGATACTGTGTTCTTAATACGACGGCAGTAAGGTACTTGACGTTGTATAAATACAATTAGTTCCTATTTCATCTATGCTTCGTGACTTAGTGAGACGTTTGTTCATAGCGTCTCGTCTAGTATAAACATAATAGTTCAATGTTGTTATTGATGACTAGCTGCTGCCCGCGACGTCGTCTACGTGAACGCTATACAGCATCAAAAATACTTATGATTATGCCTTTTAAAATAATATTCATTTTCCCGTTTCTTCTTTACATTTCATATCTACAGGAAGTGCAGTAACAGAGGGAGACTGTCTTTTGTAAAATTGACCTTCAAAAAGTGCTGAATTAAGTCATTCAGACATTTTAAGTTGTGACTGAAGCAGATGGAAAAAAAAGAATACAGAATAGGGTAAACAAGGACTTCTCGATAAACAACATTAGTGGTTTGGCTCTCCGCAGCCAAAATGTAAAGTTTTCTAGGCATTTTGATTATTTTAAGTTTGAAAAATAACAGAAAATAATTTACACACTGATAATTTACACACATAATAATTATAGCTAAGCAGTAGTCCGATTGAAGTTTATTTAAGACTATATTTATTTATTTTTCAGGAAAATGTTTTCACGTTAAATTCGATCAAGCACACGATAACTATTAGCAGCGTAGGTAACCCAGTTTCTACAGGTTGAGGCGGCGACATCTGTACTCATAACATCACTTTTTGTGAACGAAACCATAGCGCGATCTAATTCGACGCAATCGCCATCTAGTTAGCAAATAGGAAACCTTTTTTATATGGTGAAAAATTATAACACATCTAAGTTATGACTTTACACGATTTTTTAACATAAAAAAACAACCGGCTTCAATAAGATGCACTGAAAAGGTAAAAATAATTACTAATTTCCAAAAATCTGATCTGAATTACAGTTTAAAGTTGGTGTCTTGCAAGCAAAGTGTGTTATAAACTGTTACATAAGTACATAGACACCAACTTTAAACTGTAATTCAGATCAGATTTTTGGAAATTAGTAATTATTTTTACCTTTTTAGTGCATCTTTTGAAGCGGGTTGTTTTTTTTTTTGTTGAAAAGTTTTTATTTTTTTTTCTTTTGAGTGACGAATTGCTTTTTATTTCTTGTACACTAAAAACATCCATACTCGTAACAAAGTTTTATACAATCATCAACATAAAAGGCGTTTCACTAGTTCCAAATTCACATTATTTTTTTTTTTCTACAAAATTTTTAGTTTTAAACTTATCATAATAATATAGGACCACCTGGAAATTATAAGATTTTAAATACAAAAAGAATTTCTTGAATCGGTCCAGGCGTCTTCGAGAAATCGGGTAACATACATAAAAAAAAAGATTCCGACGAATTGAGAATCTCCTCCTTTTTTTGAAGTCGGTTAATAAATGGCTATGTGTGAGTGGAAAAAATCTAGCTAGTTCCACATCTCACTTAAGTTTATATGCGACATGAAATTAGATTAAACGTTGTTACAGAATGCGTTGCAGAAATAAAGGTTCACTGCTCGTTCCCCGTAGGTGATAGCGTGATAATATTTAGCCTTTATGTTGACCCGACTTCTTAATAATATTCGTTCCAAATTTGAAGTAAATCCATGCAGTACTTTTTGAGTTTATCCCGGACATACATACAAACAGACAAAAATTCTAAAAACTATATTTTTGGCTTCGGTATCAATTGTAGATCACACCCCAAGTATTCTTTAAAAAAATATTCTATGTACAGTTTTGACTTTCCTACCATTTTATTATATGTATAGATTTAATTGCATACAGCGAAAATACACTATATTATTATTTTATTTTTTGTTTGTGTCTGTCCAATACATCAGCCAGCTTTATCAATCAATTAAATAAAATATAAATTGTGTTAAGATACCTAAGTTCTTGTCAGGACTTTTTGGCAGAAATCTCTTATATCTAGTAGGTAAATTGTTTTTAACAAATTAAACATAGTCATCCGTTTCAAAATATTTTTTTACTGCAAAAGTTTACAAAATTTTGCTTTGAATTACATAAATACAAATATTGATTTTTTATTACAAAAATATACAAATTAATGTATATTATAACCATTGGTATCATATCCCCAGTTGGCCATGGACTCGTCAATCCAGGCCCGGAATTTTGCAACTGCAGCATACACAGCTGGGACGTCCTTTTGGCCACAGCCTATGCCCCAAGCAACTAGGCCGGTTAATTTGTACCGGCTCTCGCCGATAGGGCAGGTTAATGGGGCGCCACCGTCGCCCTAAGGAAAAAAAATGTTATTAAGCGCAGCTTTAGCTCAAACTATATAATACCATACTATAAGCTTGAGCAGGGCCGTAGTCGGAGGTACGCTCTGCCGCACTTAGCACGGTCTAAAAAAAATTAAATCTGCCTTAGTTCTTAGTAGTCAAAGATTATTTAATTCTTCCAGATATATCCAGATACATTAAATTCTTGATCAAATTATAATGATTTATCTAATTTGCTCTGCATCCTGTATCCCTATGGTAGGGCCTGCAACGGCTTAGGCGACCATACTTTACACAAATGAGTTTAATTCATGTTAACTGCTTCGTAAAATAAAGGGGAAAGTAGGGTAATGATGTATGTATGTATTGGATAATAAAATTAAAAACTACACTAATAAAGGTTGTCACACACGAGACAGATATACCTTGCATACGAAACCTTTATCAGACCGCATTTTTTACAATATTGCCTTTCATGCAAATATAAATACAATCAATGGAGGTAAACCTGACTCAAAATTTCTGTGCAAATCTTATAAACATAACCTAACTTTACTTAATATTCACTTTTTCTGGTAATTTAATCATAAATCATTAAAATACTTATATTTTACCTTTATTGTTACATTCTTTAACTGGTTTTCAAATCACGAAACTGATTAAACCTAAACTCTACAAAACTTCAAATTTACAATAAGAAATATTATACGTATTTATGTATATGTTGCATAGACTAACAAAGCGAAAGACGCGTGTCAAGGTCATTTTTGTTTACACGAATTGCAAACATATTCTGAGTCCGGTTTACACACCTTACCTTATCAGCCTCCCTTATCTTACCTTACCTTATCCCACTGTTGGGGCACGGCCTACCCCCACCGAGGGCGATACATACTGTGTATTACACACACTGCTCAGATAATATTAATTTAATTCGTTGTTTTAAATTTATTCAATGTTAACATTTTAAATTTAAATGTTAACATTGAATAATAAAATTACCCATATAATTTTTGACAGCCTCTTATTTCCTTAAACAGTTTGTATTTTTGTGAATTTTTTCTTAATTTTAATGTAAGGTTGCTGGGGATATGCTTTACACCAAGCCCAAAATCAGGTTGGCTGTAAAGCTAACTCATTGAGGTACAATTTATTTCAAGTATCTACTAATTCAGTACACATTATTTACAACCACGTCACGTAGTAGTAGAGTACGGGGTTTCTAGAAAGCATAACGACAAAATACCCACCTTCCAACATGGATTTTTGGTAGCAATAGGTATTTTATAGCAAAACCACTTAAACGAAACGCTAAAAGTCAACTTTAGATTTTTCTTCCAAAGCTCAAACCAATATTCAATCCCTCGTACCTCTATTGATTTATATGAAGAGCTTTATCGTAGGATATGCGGTCAGATAAAGATATATTATCTGTCTTGTATGTGGTAAGCGTCGATATTTTTCATGCCCCGCCATGTTGATTTTTTAATTACGTCTACTTAAAGACCCAGTCGTGTCCAGGACAGCCTTGTGCGAACAGCCCTAACTTCGCAGCTGAGTGCAAGCAGCACCGCCGCAAAAGTTAGTCTACGTGTAGTGTAGTAAAAGCCATCTGCGACCAACAACAATAGCAAGTAGAAAAAAAAGCTGATGGCCCCACAGAACAGTTAAAGAAGGGCTTTAACTGTTCTCTGGTTGGCCCGGTCCTGACGAAGTAGTTAATACATATGTCCATGGTAGTAAGTGTATACACCAACCTGGCAAGTATCTATCCCCTCTTCACCCCCAGCACACACGAAGGTATTGTGCAGTTTGAAGCGAGGTCCAAGCCTGGTGCGTTTCAACAAAGTGTCACAGCGTGAGTGAGACACCATGTCTTGTTCCACCTTCTTAAGAATCACTGAGTAACGCCCTTGTTGCCCTGGAACAAAGAAAGCAAGAGGTGGTAGTGTAAGTTTGCGAGAAAACCCACCTGCCTTAAATGGTTAGTGTCCCACCGAAACATTGGGCCAGAAGAAGGACCTTTATCCACGAATTAGACTTCGGTAAGAACCAGCAAAAGGAAACAGGGCTTTAGGTAGGAAACCACAGTTGATTGGTCAAGAGATTAACAGCCTAACAAGTCTTTTGACTCACTTAGGTCTTTCCATCCAACAATTTTTAGCAGAAATTGTTAGCAGTTTGCGTTTAAAGCTTTTGGTAGCAAAATCGAATGTTGACCTTGAGCGTTTCGTCTAAGGTGTTTTGCTACGAAATATTGCTAACAAAAACCCATGTCGGAAGGTGGGTATTATGCGCTACTTTTTGACAGCTGTCAAATGTGTTCACTTTAAGAAAAATAGTTATAACGTTGTTTTTTTAAAGAAAAGTTTATTTTCGCATTATGATGAACTCTGTGTCTCTGTTTTTATCTACAAAAAAATCAAAATAAAATACCCAAACATTTAAACACACGTTCCGTAACTGTCAAAAAATTACGCGAAACGTTTTAACTATAATAGCGCCGCTGAAATTATCAGATGCTTTTATACTATACACACCCTTGTAAATTTACACCGCGTAAGTATGACCAATTTTTAGTGCGCCACACATAATATTTATAATTTGTTTTCTTTGTATAAAATTCCATTATACCTACTACAAAGAACATGAGTACCAATTTAAAACCTACTGCAAACTATCGTGCAACAAACTTTTCTAACCCTCTGACCTTGGGTGTCGTAAGTTCACACTATTCCAATATGGCGATTGGCGACTGTAGTTTTAATTTTTGACCGCCGTGTCAGAAAAGTTTGTCTCACTGTGCCTATAGTACAAATTAAAAACTAATATAATACGTACCCTTGTTATTTACGTATGATTTTACAAAATGTTGGTCACAGACACTTTCCAACGCCCAGTTATTTTGAAGAAATAGAGAAGAAAAGGTAATAGAAAACTTTGTACCTACATATACTTACTTAATAATGCTTGCCCAATTTTGTATTTGCCCCAGGCCCCGTGTACAAGCAAAGTAATTGGTATCGAACCATCTACGTGGGAAACAGATTTTTTGAATTATTATTTAATAATTATCCTTATTTTATATATATCTTGAGAGATTATCCGATATTTCGTATTTATGACAATGATAGTTAAACAGAATGTTTTTATCAAAACATTTTTAGTTAATTTACTTCATAAGATATAATTACTGGCTAAGTATATGTCACGGAATAACTGTCGTCTCGTGTGGCGGGCGCAAGGCAGTGACAGACAGTAAGAACTTAGTTAGATAATAAGTTAATAACTTAGAATAGAAAATATGAGAAATTACGGGCCATGCACGAAACCATCACGAAACATTTGTTAGTACTAACACTGTACCTGCGCGGACGACCACCATTTCGGTTCAACTTCGTGCCGCAATCTATACCACATTAATTAATAGTATTACCTCAAATAAATAATTCTTTTTTTAAATACTTACCAAAGACATCCTTTCCCCATCCGTTGGCGACACAATTCTTGTTGGTTTCAAAGTTTTCATCCTGACTTGGTAGACAGATTACGTTGATGTGGTCTGCGAGTTCAAGTGGCTCCTTTAGTCTCAGAAGAGCTGCATCGAACCATAAGGTCTTCTTACGAAATTCTGAAACCAAATGTAAGATTTTTATGGACGCCAATCGCGGATATCTGCACTAATTCCAAGAATTTACTTAAATTTTGACAGCTCGAGTACTAATCCATTAGTGATGGCCTAATGCGTTACCGATAAGATTTCTTATATCAATTAACTTTACATAAAGGAGATTCAATCGATTTAATACATTGATATTTTATTTTTGCTCAACGTTTTGTATTGATTTATAAACATACCCAGGCGTCTTAATGGCTATATTTCTGGGGTCCTAGTGACTACTATTATAAAGAAAAAACAGCATCCATGATTGCTTTTTATCGTCTTTGGCTGTCTGTCAATTAATAAGGTTGGAATCGGTATACCCAAACACCTTTATCATCATCATATGGGCATATTTTGGTCTACTGCTGAACATAAGCCTATTCCACGACGTATCCGCATCCAGCTACTACCGACCACCCGGGCCATCGAGCTAGCGGACGTCCAACGCTTAGCTTTCCGATACACGGTCTCCACTTTAGGACACGTCTACTCCGAGGCGACTGTTGGTCCTTCGACAGACCTAGTGAGCCCACTGCCACTTTAGCTTCCTTGCGTTTTCGATTTCCCCACTAATCAATGTGATGAACAAACATTGCTTGTGGCTGTGGTCCCTATCGGTCATTAAAATAAAAAGTTAAAGAGAAACGCTCCTTTTTGAAAAGACAGAGGGTTTTTGGTTAATTGGGTAAACTAAAATAACTCTGATCCAAAGTTCACTTCAGATGTCGTTCATGTTTTATGTAACAGACAACAGAAGTGATATAACGCAAAATTTCCAAAAAAATCAAAGTGTTATAAAAATAAAAAAAACAATACTCTTGAAATGAAACTGTATTAATCTTATTTACCCTCTTTTAAACCAAATATACCTACTCTATTTCATTGGAAAATAGTTGGCAACTCTCATTTCACCAACACATTAATCCTGCGTGACAGGTGGTGAGCCCATCACAGCCCATCATATGCTGATGACGTGTAACAGTACTAAGGTGGCTTTGTCCCTTGTGCTAAACCACCATCTTCAAAAAAGTAAGTGATAAAATATAAGACCAGGGACAGAATAATATACCCCTTTTTTAATTCTTAATGAAATACAAGAATTAAAATTAAGGCAGGATTGCACACTGGGAACGTCCATAAATAGAGATTGCTCATATGTATATCCAGAAAAATTACAGTTATTTGATACTATTGAGTGGAGCGTATGATTGGAACATACCGGGATGTATCAGTATTTCCTGGACAAGCCTTGACTGATGCGGTAGACGTTCTCCGTTTGTCTGGGTGTCCCACTCTCCCGCACGGATTTGCAGTTCACCGATTTGGTATCTAAAAAGACCACAACCTCAGATCATATAATATACATTGCCTACCCCCAATAAGTAAATTCCAGACATGACCTCGAGACAATCACAACATCCCCGAAGGTAAAGGTATGATTACCTATATACTAACTGTTGCCAGCTGCTCCGCCCGCGTTTAATTCGGTCATGGAATTTCTACGGCAACACCTTGACTATTATAAGGAAGTTTCCTATTGCAGCTATTATTGCTATTATTATTGTAGCTATAGCTCGTCCACATGGTTTTCGTTTTTAATTATTCCCTGCAGTTTTTTTGTATTTTCCGGGATAGAGCAGGATATCCTGCTCCGATGCCCTTCACCATCTCTTCAACTGTGCCAAATTTTAGCTCAATCAGATGCTCTGTTGCGACGTGAAGGAAAAACAAACAAACGAACAACACGATTTAGTTAGCACCACCTCAAACCTGGTGGTCTTGTGTCTGAGTAAAAAATTACTCATTCTCCGATTGAGGACTCGTAAAAAAAGAAACTCACTTGGAGGCGATATGTGCTCCGGTCAGCACAACCTGCGGGTGGATCAGCACGCCAACTCCAGCGTAGCTATTATTGCGAGCATCTAGCACAGCAATTACCCACGGAAATTCTCCGAATTGAGCCTCAGAACCCTAGAAACAAAACAATGTAAGTAAATGAAATGAAATGTCTTATTTCTCAAAAATAGGATATCATACTACTTTGATGATCAACAACCCACTAAGGTGGCAAACAAGCTTAAGGTCTGCCTGATGGTAAGCGGTCACCGTAGCCTATGGACGCTTGCAACACAGGGTAAAAACTTCTTTCTCAAAAAACCCCATACTGTAGTCCTTAGAGTAAACCTTAGTAGTGAGCTTATTAATCAGCAAATAATTAATAATCAAATAAACAAGTTACTAGTTTCTATCGTTTTAGAATCAAAATGGCGTACTGGCATACGCAGGACTAATATGGATAGTTAAAAACCCCAAGAGCGACAACCCAAGCCGAGACTGCCCCCGCGGCCCTTGAGCGTTGGGCGCTTAATGGGCTAAGACTCCTTCAGAGTCTCGCCCCAAAAGCCCGGTGGAGCAGTAATGGCTGCAACAGCCAACTGCATAGTCAGTTTAGAAAAAAAAAATTGTAAAAAAACTTATCCCCCACATTATAAAGTGGATGTATCCAATCACTAATCCTCCTGACGGGAAATAACATAGCTTAAAATACAAAAAACATACCGAGCCTCCTTTGATGGTGAAATCCAAACCCTTGGGGTTGGCATAGCCACAACCTCTAAGTCGTGACGCGTCTGGAACTGGCGAAGGAACTTCTTCAGGTTTTTTTGGATTCTTGCAACAACGTTCTACGCTTTCCTGACATGAATCATCTTCTCCGAACCTAAAAAATAAAAGACGAGTCAAGAGAATCTGATTTAGAAGATTAGATCAGTCTCGTGTCATCTCATGTGTCTCGGGCCATGCCATAACTTATATTGAGTGGGAAACTTTTTCGCATTCACAATGAGTTACCTATCAGCGTAGATATTAAAAGAAAAAGTTTTAACTTTTTAGGCTTTTTCCTACAATATCGGAATTCTTATACACATTTTTATCTCCAATTATGCTCACTAGGGGATGATTTTTCAAAATTGATTGAAATGAAGTGAAATATGTCCATCTTGATCTTAAACCTAAAGGCCTAGTACCAATTTTAATTAACATTTAGCTTTAAATATTTTTCAAGTATTACTAAACAAACTTTCAACCCTATTTTTGCCCCCTTATGGTATGAATTTTGTAAAATCCTTTCTAATAAAGCGGTTTGAGTTGTGCGTTGATATGTCATTAAATCAGTCAGTCAGTTTATTCTTTTATATATATAAAAGATGACACTCGGTTTTCCATCAACAATAAACTGGCCCCACTTAACCTCAAACTGATAACGCAATGATACAACGAAATGCTAAGAAGTTTATCAGCAAATAATTAATTATCTGGCTTAACTGCCTGGCTCAGATACATTCATGTTTTGTAAACGACATGCGAAATCCCCATGCTTCACGGGCACGGCTGCCAGGTAGGCCAGCGCAGTGGATACAGGCTATGGCTTAAGCCTCCTTCCCCAAGGAGAGGCCTGTCCCCATGCACTGGACATATTATAACGGCTACATAGCCGTGTTTGTTAATTACTATTACCTGATATCCAGTTCACCCCAGCCCGTAACAGAAGCGTTGTTATAGTTCACTGCCACTAGATCGGCGTCACAGAGGTAATACGGTACACATTTGCATTGGTCGCCATCTTTATCTATTAAAATAGTCGGCTTGTCTGTCGGTTTAACCGTTACCTGTAAAATGTAAATTGCAGTTGCTTAATATTTGAAGTTTGTCTAACAGTAATTTGGTATGCATTCAGATATTAGATGGTAATAATTTCCTTGACCAATATATGCAGTTTTACAACTTGTATTTTTGAAATCAAACTATATACTATCTATAAATATATATATTTAGAGAAATATATTTTGTTAAAGAAAAGTAAAGAAATATACTGGTGTATGGTTAAATGCAAACGGTGTTCAGTTGTTTGATCTACAGTTTCTCTTATGTCACATATAGTGGGTAGCACACGATCTTTTTAACGTGAAAACGTCTATAAAATCAGGATGTCAGTCCAAAGTAATTGTCTGCCGTATTTCTTTTTCTCTTCTGTGTATTTAAAAAACAACTTAATTAATTTAACTGATGCTATTTAATAGAAATAAATTACATCATATGTAAGTACCATATTTTCAATAAGGAAACTTCCAAAATACTATATTTTCATTAGGTCTATCAACCTCTTGTCATATGAAAGCAGTCTTTGCTAAGCCTGAGGCCTTATGGAAATTCTGGCAGTCGAGTAGCCACTAGCTCGACAATATTAGCCAATTTGCACAGGGCCAGTGGACTATGACCTGAGCCACCCTTCTCTAACGAATGACCCTTGCCAAATTGATTTTTTTTTTATTTCTGACTGACTATGCAGTTGGCTATCGCAGCCATTACTGCTTCACCGGGCTTTTTGGGCGAGACTCTGAAAGAACCTTAGCCCATACAGCGCCCAACGCCCAAGGGCTCAAGGGGGAGCCTCGGCTTGGGTTGTCGCTCTCGGGGGTAGCTCAATTTCGGACAGTTCAGATATTAAAAATTATCATAGCCACGTAAAACTTTCATCTTCACAAAATATAGATATTATTAATTTAAATATTTATTGTTTATAATATTATAGGTATGTATAATATTGTCCTCAGGGTCAGGACAAAATTAACATGTCATAGGTCGAAAGTAACATTGTAGATATACGACGTACTTGATAAGCAATTGAAATAAATCAGAGATACAGATAAAAAATTGATTCTTAGGGTCAGAAAGGAGTTATCAGCTTTGGTAAACTTGATCAAAGGCGCAGAAAAAGGCACATTGAAAAAAATTACATCATCTGTTTGTGTGCTCATTGTGATTCGAAAGTGTAAGATCTAATCAAAGAATAATTCGGATGGTCATTCGTGACATTTCATGACCATGCTATCAGTGGCTTTTCATAGACCTCAGTACCATTATTACCATTATCATTTTATCTTAATCGTTGCCAGGCAATTATAAAAATAAAATTATATAAACACATATTACTTTTGTCCCTGTGTTATATATTACTTATATCTTCCACTCAAGTACTTGTAAATATTCTCTTAGTATCCTAAGAACTGAAAATAATTTACATAAAGCAATAATAATAATTTACGAAAAAAGAACTGAAGAATTGAAAAATAAAATAGTCACACAGATATAATTCAAAAAAATTTTGCTTAAAACACATTTCGTCTTCTAGCACAACACAACACACAAACGCTAAACATGCACGAATAGTGCTCGTAGGCAGAGGGAGGGTCATAAACCAATATCCAATGGATGCGGACAGCGCTTGGAGCATGAGACAATTCTACACAGCATTTGTTACTTTCGACCCGCCGTAACTTTTGTACCTGGTCACCTTAAGTGTCCACGTTTCAGCATCGTAAGTATTGATAGATAGGATGCACTTGTCAAAAACCTTCGTCATCAGACTAAGTAGAGATAAAACGTATAAAAACTGCTTACTTGGTCGATGTTATTTTTGTCAACAACAGGAAGGCTAGTAGCATCTTGGCATAATCCTGAAATACAAAAAAGTCATCAGCATGGCTAGAAATTACAATGAAGCAGGCCTTGTTCAAATTATTGTCGATAAACTCACATATGAAGTTGGTACAGTACTTTAACAATTATTGTACAAGTATTATTTGACCATACACGTCAGAAAAGTTTGTTGCACTGTACTAATTAACTAGATATCGCGGAATATCATATCCCCCTACTTTTGCCATACGTCCCGCGTCTGGCCAGACGTCCCGTTTCTCTAGCTAAGGACACGTACTGTTACCACCCTAAGAAGAAATTAGCGTCGACTACCTGATCTCCTGTTTAAAAACGTCCAGTCCAGTCATCGCATTGCCTCTTTTGTCATAATCAATCCGATAACTTGTTCCTAACGCTACGCATATTAATAATGCCTTACCACACCTACGATTATTGCGACCACATATACGAAACTTCGTGGCAAATTAAGAATTTTTTAATACTTGCTAAACCCAGCCACTTGCGAAACTTCTTGGATAAAAAGTATATGAAAACACTCTTAAATACAAATTCCCGTGGGAAGTCTGGGACTTCTTTTTATAAACGGATGTACTTTTTATACATATAAAAAAAAACAATCTTATATATAAATGCCACATAATGTCAATCTATCGGCTAGTTTTCGAATTTTGCGGATACAAATATACGGATGATTATCAGAAGATCAACTTTTATGTATAAAGGTGGTTTTACCTCCATCTGGTGGTCCAAAAACTTCGCAAAGAACGCTAGGGTCGATATTCTGAGGACTCACCAGCGCTGCGGTGGTGAGGACCAGAAACAGGGCGTACATTTTTCTGGAAATAAAAAAGGTAGTAAACCAGCAGGGTTTTAATTATTTTTGTCACCGTAGAGATATTTATGTATGATACATAATCATGTAATAAAACTCAATAACCTAAAAAATCTTACAACAAAATTATTAAATGCGTATAAATAGGCATGTCGTGTCGTAAAAATTTTATTAGATTTATATGATGTTATAAAATAAAAAACCGGTCATATACCTATGTATGTATATGTCGCAATTAAATAGCATGATTCGCTGTTTTACATAACAGTTAGGCATTTTATAAAACAATCCCGTTTTGTATTACTGGGGGTTCACGTTTAAGCCGGATTGAAAACGGCTGGAAGAACGTCCGCCGCATTATATTCAGCGCTTTCCATTCTTCAATGCGGCTAGCCATGAAAAATTAAACAGTTCATAAACCGCCCGCGCCGCGCCGCTTTGGCAGTCTTTAGTTTCAATTTAGTTTTATTAACCAATTAAAAGGCATATTCCAACGAAGATCTTTTGGCGGCGCCTAAAATTGGAAAAGTTTCTGTTGCAGTAGGTACCTACTCCTAACGTATAGTACCAAGTTATTTAACACGACGCGATTTGATTCTGGCGCTCGCCGGTCGCTGCCACAGCACGCTTCGCTCGGGTCGTGCGCTGTTCGAAAAAGCAGCGGCTTGCTGTAATTTAATTAAACGAGTCATTTACCGTCGCTTTGGCTGTGTTTAGTTGATTACCCAATTCAAAGGCATATCCCAGTTAAAATTTCTTGGCATATCCCAACAAATTTTTTTTATACATTTTGGCCGCGCGTAAAAATGCAAAAAGAAGTTTATGTTCCAGTACTTGTAACGTACAGTACCAAGTAACATGACGCGATTCGATTCTGGGACCTAATTCTCAATTCGTCCGAGATAATCTCGTATTAGAGATTATCTGGAAGGCACTATCTCGACTGTAAAATTTCGATCGTCGACATAATTTTCGCGTTTGCTGTATTCTCACGATCAATCGAAACAACCTTCGAACAAAATGCCGTTCGAAGCGGTGGAATGTTGCCATTGTAAACCGGTTAGGCTATGAGGTACGTTCCGTTGCACAGTTGTAGAGCGTTTTTAAAAACGCCTATTCTAATATGCTTCTTTTGATAAATTAAAAAAGGGTTCGGTGACTACAAAATGTTTGAAGCAACATTTTACTTGTGTTTCATCATTATTAATGAGGAAATAATAAGTATAACTAAGTTTGTAAACTAAATCCCTATTTCGAGAAATTGCTTTCATCTTTAAACGGAACGTATTTGGACATAAATAAAAAAAAACTCTGTTTTGTTGTGTGTTTTATTTGTTTATTTGGTTGAAAAATTTTAGGTTATTCTTATTTTTCAACGGTGTTATTATGTTTATTAAATGTTTTTCACATGAAATTACCACCTAGTATTATCAAAATACTACGCAGCACTAAAGATGTCGGTGCCGGACCTCAAACATTTTTGTGTATGTGATGTAATCTAGTGTTTGTTATGATGGAAATCAATAGAAATAGAAGAATATTATTGTCATGGGCGACTTTGATAATTGCAAACAACGGCCAATCAATTAATTGAGAAAGACAAGTAATGTATTATGAAAGTAATAAAGGTAAAAAAAATATCATATTTGGTAATATAAGTCATTTTTTCCGCCCTTTTAATTACTCTGACCTACATTTTAGACATTTACTTTAGATTTTAGAACATATAGTTCACGCTAAGAGTAGAATTAATGTTTAGAACACAATCATTTTGATCTAAATTTGTCATGATTCGAATGCGAGATGTAGTCTTGAACGGTCCCGACCACTCGAAGCAGTTCGAGCGCCTTGCGTTCGAGAAATGTCGGATTCCACATTACCAGAATAGCTAAACTACATTTTCGTTCGAGAAAAGTTTAAATTCGTACTTTATTTCGAATTGGTGATCAATTCGATCGCGTGAGAATTGGCTCCCCTGGAACTTACCGGCCGCTGCTGCGTGATGGCATACCTAAACTCAGGTCACTCAGAATCTTTTTGCAAATCTTGTAAACGTAATCTCACTTTACTTAATTCACTTTTTCTGTTAATTTAATCATAAATCATTAAAATATTTACATGATTACCTTTATTGTCTCATTCTTTAACTGGTTTTCAAATCACGACACTGATTAAATCTAAAATCTACAAAATTCCAAATTTAAGATGAGAAATATAATAAATATTTATGCATATTTTGCATAGACTCACAAAGCGAAAGACACGGGTCAAGGTCATTTTTGTTTACCCGAATTGCAAATATATTCCGAGTCCGGCTTAAACTAGTTAAGTTTGCAAGAATTTAATTATTTAGTTCTAGTCCTGAGTACACTTTGGACGTGAAAAAAAATATATGTTATAGTTCAAACCTTAATCCAGTGGATTTGATAATATTATAATAATTTGGATATTAAAACTGTTAGAAAAAACAATAATGACACTTCTTTGGGCTTTAATTCAAATTGTTAGGAAAACTAAGAGGGATATTCTCTTGATTCTTATTTCATACAATATATATTAACTAGCGGTCCCGGCGAACGTTGTTCCGCTGCCGTCCTTCTGTAACCCGGCGAAAGTTGGTTTTTACCTAAAATTCCCGAAACCAGCTCGATCGATCGAGATAAAAACTATCCTATCTTTTAAGTGGGATCAAATAACAGATAGTTACGAAGTTTGAAAATCAGTTCAGTAGTTTAGAAGACAATCGCGGACAAACAACGTGACACGTAATTGTTAAATATATAGATATGACCAAGTGAATTTGCTAATTTCATGGTTCTTAATAAATATTTGAATTTTATACAGACAAAAAACCGAGAAAATCGTCATTTTCAACGTGCGGTCAGTGTTTCTTTGCATGCTTCAATAGTGTAATATGTCATTATACACTGGTTGAAGCGGCACGCTTGATAGGCCTTAACTGTGCGCGCTGTTTGAAAATACAACCTAACGGCTCTTCGCTGCGCTCCTCTGCACTTAACTTTGTACCACTTCGTACTAAGCGCATAGCGGACGTTCGTTCAGCCATCATATAATCAGGCTAAACGTGAACTCGCCGTAATACAAAACGGCTCTGTTCTATAAAATGGCTAGCCGTTGTGTAAATCAGCAAATTCTACTATTTGCCCCGACATATATGTAGGTACCTGTCATTACGATTTCTCGCCAGCCTTCATACGTTCCCACTGGACACGGACTACCCTCATAAGCGAGGGTGATTTCTGATTTGGGCTATAGTCCACACGCGGGCCCAGGACGGATTGTGGACTGTACATACGTCTTTTTTTTTCTTGACGTATGTAGGTTTCCTCACGATGTTTTTCTTCACTAAAAAGCCAGTGGTGTGAATAAATAACTCAGGGTAGGTACATGATAGATTAATAAAAGACTCATATATACTCAAAGACGCCGACCCAGGGTTCGAACCTCCGCCACTTAGGACGTGAAGTGAAATTTAAACCCCTTGACCACCATCGACTCCTCATTACGATTTCAATAATCAGAAAGGGGTAACCAGTGGCTTGATACACAGCCACATCGGGCCGCGCCTAAGTACTTTGCCCACACGGTAATGTGAGGGGGCAACTTATTTTCCCTGACCAGTTTAATTATGTGTAATGTGGCAACCCTATATCTAGATCTACACTATGGAAGTGCGTGTCTTTAACCCTTTAATTAAATATAAATTTAAATATAATTAAAAGAAACCTTAATGTGAAATTTTATTAGAATCCATGCAAAGACGGTGAAATTATAAGATTGTTGACATATTTAAGTACGGGCGGCATGACATTGCGAAACAATAAGGTTTCCGTTTTTGCCATCAGGATACGGAACTCTTAAAACTTATTTTTGAACTACCCAGCTTGTTTGATGAACCCTGTGTCGTTGAACAGGTCGTTCAAAAACATTACATGTAAACATCCGTTTGCGAAAAAACTTTAAAGTGCTAATTTTAGTTAGAGTCAAGTAAAAATGTTGTACAAATTCCATTCAAAATTACGAAGTTGTTACTTGTTTAAAACAAGTAGTAAAAATAAGTTCATGAAACATGTAAAATTATGAGAAAATAAATCATAACATCCCTGATAATAATAATTCCGAAATTAATAACATCTTCGAAAAAAAGGTATTAACAAAATCGGTTAACAAGAATTTTAAATATCCGCAGTTTTGCTATCCTGCTGTCAGTGCTACCCTTTTTTTTACGTTGGAAATTGTAGAAATCACTTATTCATGAAGTGATCCTGCCTACAGGTATGTAATTCAATATTTAATTTTGGCTACAACTCAACAAAAGGGCACACAAGCTTCAATCTTTATTAGTGGTATAGATGTTTAAGTACCAAATTGGTTTTCACAGGCCAAGTTAAATTGGCCGAGTTTCGTATATGAGTGCCTAAAAAAATTCTTCACGTTTAACAGGAAAATCGGTAACACGTACCTATTTGAAACATTCAAACCTAAGGTTTGACACAAAATAGAAAACAAATATTATTGATATAATTTGTTAGAAACTCTCGACATCTTAAATCAATTTAAAGTCAACATTCCGACTGATTATTCTAAATAGAAATTAGACATTTTAAGAGTATACAATTTAAAATTAACAGTTTTCGAACGTGGAATATCATCAATCTACAAATTTGTGAAAAATCATAAAATAATGACAATAATCAAATGAAAACTATTTATTTGTAAATCTTATTTATGACCTAAGGAGTTATATAACAAATAAATGAATAATTTGTTCATAGTAATATAAAAATTTATCCATATAAGAAAATCTTATTGTATGAATTATATAGAGTTTTATTGTTAGGATAACACGATTTTATGGATTCTTCTAAATAGAAAGGTTCAGAATTTTTCTTAAGATAATTGAAAAATTCACATGATATAGTTTTGTCAACCCTAACAACTCCGAGAAAAAACGCATTATATCGTGGTATTATGGTTTTTTGATATACACAGCCATTAACCCAAATATAAAATTAGTTAGTGTTCTAAATAGTAACGTAGTGAATTAAATATTTCTAACACAACACAAGGTAAAACTATTTATTATAAATATATATATATATATGAATCATCGGGCAACTGAAGAGGATTTTTATTCAAACCTTCTGCATTTTGTCTGTATTTTCTGTTGTTCATTTTTTTTTTATTGGATTTATAAATTAAGAGCTAAGGCCTGAAATGAATCTTAAAGTTTAAGGTAGGGTTTTCTTTCCCTTTTATACAGTTGGAGTAGTGAATCTCGACAGTGACAGCAAACCCAAGAGGAGGAGATCGACAACGACTGCAATTTTTGATTTATCATTTAGTTGGCGTAGGGGCGAGCTTTTGAAATCAAATTTATTTCATTTACATCAGTGTTATGTGATTGATTGAATGTATGTAAAATTGTTATGTTATTTTGTTTGATGTGTATTGTTTCAAACAAGTAATGACAATTACTTAAACATTTAAATTGAAACTTCAGTAAGTGATTTCCAAACATAATGTTTGTAAAGCTTAATACTACATGAAAATATTTAAAACCAAATTATCCAGCTAAAGAAATATACAACAACTATATAAAAATGTTTTTATTAGTAAATACATTATTCGTCGAGAAATCATAAAGTCTATAGGTATTTATATACCTAACAATTCTTCGAAGTTGTGACTTCTAAAATTAAATCATGTCACTCAATTTCATGAAATAACGGATAAAAAATAAACCGTATATAATATATAATACATAATTAACATTACTTTAGAAACACATCAAATTAAATAATTTTAACAATGAGTGAATATAATTTTCTTAAATATAATTTTACTCTCATAAATAATTACTTCTAGAGTTTAAAAGTAATTCTAATATCTCAATTTAATTTTAAAAATATTTTTTTGAGACCACATACATTTAGGACCCTAGTAATCTGCAAGCGTCTGGAGGAACTTGATGGGTTGGGGCTGGAACATATCTCTAACGCAGGAAGCATATCTCTAACGCAGGAGCGTCCTAGAGATTACTTTACAACACAGCTTAATCACCTAGCTATGTTCAACGTAATTTTTGAATTTGTAACTTCTGCAAATGACATATGATGGCTCTGGGAAACTCGTGGAGGAAACCGTTGATCACGTGCGTCAGTGTGTAGGAATCCAGCTTTTGCTAGACTTCATATAATTGTTTGCTACGTGGTTATAGAATCGGAAATGTTCGTCACGAACAGATGCTAGTCTAGGTAAATACAGACAATGTTTAAAATTTGCTCTTCAACATTGATATTAAGACATCCTATGACTTAGGAGTCTAGCATGACTTAGAAATCTAGGATTTCTGCAGACTTTAGGAAAGAAGTATGATTGTGTAATAGGTATTATTTTAGGAGGAGAATGAACAATGTATGTCTGAGTCCCAGTGTGATACCTATAAGATGATCTGGAAATCTGTTTTTTTGATGGTTTGAAACTCGTAGTTTAGAAACTAGGAGGACTAGGGCTCTAAATTGGTTTCGAAGGCTGAGCGAAGTTCTAGCTCAGAATGTTTATGAGTATATAGGCGAAATGGGAGCTCATGGCGTAGGGACTTCTTTAGAAAATTGCTTTTCAGATAATAATAAAAATTTAATAAATCTGAAAAGATTTCAGGAATAAATAACAGGTTGCTTAGGTATTCTAAATTTTCAGGAAGGACATTGTATCTTTTTTTGTTTTACTCTTGTCGTATATTTGTTTAAATTTTAAAATTAAATAAATATACTATATTTAATATATTTTATAGCCATAACTCTACACATACACTTTCACTACGCAAGATTTTACGGATATGTATTTCGTTTTATACTTATGAAAGAAAAAGGGATAGTTATAAAAATTAGGTCGTAAAAGTCCACAGTGTGAGATAAAATTATAAAAATTAGGTCGTTAAAGTGCACACTGTGAGATATAATTATAAAATTAGGTCGTAAAAGTGTAAGGCGTGAGATATAATTATAATATTTAGAAAGTGTACGTAAATATATAAAAAATGAAACGTTTCTAAATAAATCGTCAACGTCCAGGATTGCAATTTTACCATGAGTTTTGTTAAACTCTGGTATCCTCTGTGAAGACACAACTTCAACGGCGAAAATAAAGCTAAGTAACTTAGTGATAATTTCTTTATTTATCTTAATTTATTCTTTATTCTCATTGTATATTTTGTTTGTTTTGTTTTTTTTTATTTTTGATATAGGTACATAATTTACAGCGATAAACGTTTAACAAAATCCCCGGGGATACCTGTGCGTTGCCCTCGCAGCCAGACTCTTACCCACTAAAACCAACGCTGTTGCTTCTCGTACCTTTACGGCGGGGCTGCGGGAACTCATGAATGCTTCCGCGACTCTGTCAGTGCTACCCGGGTTAACCCGAACTCTATTTATGAACGCGCCTCAGAGAGATAGGACGGTAAGATTACTTACAAACACAGGGGTGTTAAGTATATATCTACACCAGGTAAATCTGAGTATAAATTCAAATATCCGCGTTTCTGCTATCCTGCTGTCACTGCTACCCGGGTTAACCCAAGCTCTGTTTATGAACGCGCCTCAGAGAGATAGGAAGGTAGGTTTACTTATAAACACAAAAGTATCGTGTTTAGGAATCTAAACCAGAAAAATCTGCGTATAAATTAACCTTAAATCGACAATGAGTTGGGGCATACTGATATGTCGAGGCTAATCAACAATCATTACATTGTTACACACGACGTAAGCACATACCTGGGTCATTCACATCGTAGCCCAAATTTAAAAATTACACAGATATATTTTCTAAACGGTATAAGTTAGAAACAGAAATTGTGAATTGATGTATAAAGCTACTAAATAAATAAAGCTTGTCATAAAAGAAGCTAAAATATACACCAAAAATCACACGAAACGGTCAAAAACAGGTCCATTTTTTGCATTCTCATCGCGTCACACTTCCCGTTGCAGTGAATCCTTTGATTACTGCTTTACTAAATTTCAGTTTATTTGTATGATACGTATACTGAAATCGTCGTAATGAAATATACTTTACACACAATTGTCTAAAAAAACCTTTTAGTAATTATTTTGAACTGAAAACACAATATGCGTCGGTCACAGGATTTTAAGTACTGAAGAATTGCCCAAATAAAGGTTTGCTGTTGAACGAGACACGTTGAACGAACGTCGGGCATGTTTCGGCATCGCAGAAGTGAGACCAGCGGCTTATCGTTCAGTGACAACAAAATCTGGTGAGTTTCTATTAATACATAGATGTACCGATCAATTACATGGACAACATTTTTGTGCATTGTAGTTTAGCAATTGAAATCAGAGTAAGCTTATCGGAACCCCAAAATGTAAGATATTAATGTAGTATATAATATCAAATGTTACACGTAACGTTTGCCGGAATTTATAAAAAAAAGGGGGATATTTATGTCACCTTTGTGGCATCACCTTCGTGGCGTTTTGTCTACAAAGGTGATTTTATGCCACGAAAGTGATTTTATGCCCTAAAATTAATTCTTTGTATGTTGAAAGTTAAGTTTGTTGACTACTTTTAGTGCCTTAGAATGCCACAAACTGCCAAAAAACGCCGAGGAAAGAAAAAAAACCCAGAAAAACTAGAAGAGAAAGAATAAAATCGAACCCTGATCTCCACAATGCTGTCAAAACAAATCGTTATTCCACAAGTAAAGCCAGAGGAGTCATTGTATTAGCCAATGAAATGCTTATCCAACAAAAAAGAGCAAAACAGTTACGAGATCGACTGAAGAGAAAACTGTACCGCGAAAGAAACAGTTGACAAACAGTGCTCTTCAAGAAGATCTTTTAATTTGCGAAAATAATATACTATCGTCAGTGATCCGCTTTCTTCTCCGCCACGTGAACCACTAATACGTAGATCATTTTAGAGACTGATCTATTTGCCTATCTAATTATTTTATTACCATTAAGTATCATAAAAAGAACTTAAAATATAAAAAAATAATGGCTGTAAAGTTTATTTGTCACTATCGTGGCTTATCGCGTCACTTTCGTGGGATCTAGAACTTCTAAATATTATATCAGCCAAACGAAACTCACGATTTGATCAATTTACTTTTGAATTTACTCGTGTAATCAAGCGCTATAAGCTATTTACGGAAATTTTTAAAAAAAGCAAAATCTTAAATTTGCCACGAAGGTGACGATAAGTATAGTGGCGATGAGAATCACCACCTACTAAACTTTTTTTTTTTTTTTTTTTAGTACCACTAAGGTGGCAAACAAGCTTACGGTCCGCCTGATGGTAAGCGGTCACCGTAGCCTATGGACGCTTATAACACCAGGGGTATCACTTGCGCGTTGCCGACCCTTCAGAAATCTAATAACTTCTTTCTTGAAGAACTCCATACAGACTGTAGTCCTTTACGTGATTTTTAAAAATACGTCTTTATCAAACAGGTATCAACCAATACTTATGTGGCTTGTAGCTATGATATGTTAGTGATATTACAGGCAAACCGCAAGAGAAGAAAGAGTAGGTTGCGTTTGTGTGACAAAAATACCCAGGAGGTCTTCTACCACATTAGAGAAACGAAATAGATAATACACTTGTTAGTGAACAGGAAAAACGACTGTTCAACAATATAAATAGATACCTTACAAAAGTCTCAAACTGGTTTACTGTAAATAATCTTTCACTAAAACAAATGCATTAAGTTTTCAGCGCCTAATGTAGTCCAAATTAATAGAAATCTTGCATGTTTGTTTGAGACTGGCTGCAGTTTTATATGTATACATGATATGTATTTTTTACATAAAAAAGTATATGTATGTATTTGTATCCGTTGTCTGGTAACCATAGCACAAGCTCTGCTTTGTTAAGGACCAGACAGCACTGTGTGTAATGTCCAAAAATATTTATTTATTAAATAATGAAACATTTGAATTAATTGATAAAACCGTCTTTTTAGGTAGGTACCTATTATTACTATTGACTGAAAAATGCAATGGGGTCAACATATTAATGGTTATAGCAGTAACCTTAGTTGTGCTGTTTCTGCAGTAGTACTTAAATATTTTTGTTTTAAAACAGTGTCTCCAACTCCTACTGTAAACATTACTGTAATCCTAGTCTAAAAATACGGTATATGACTGAAAATTACGGCAAACAAAAAAATAAAAATACGATAAAATTACGGTAAACTTTTATTAAATAAAATTTCTCAAGCAGACTCAGTTGTTGGTATTTTTAATACTAATATTTATTAAGTATTCTTTATTATTAGAATTAAACATTACTTAAATTAAGTTAAAAACCTATTATCTATATTAAACCTACTTCAAAAAAATTAGGTTATCAGTTCGACCCGTATGTATGTAATATTGTCAGAATTGCACAGTTTTTGTATATGTTAGCCTATACCAGCTTCTAAACATATGTGCCAAATTTCATAAGTGTCTGTATGTATATTTGTCCACGCATATCTCAAAAACTATAAGTCGGATTGCAAAAATTGTTTTTTAGTTGGACTACGTATCGTCCAACTTAGGGAACAGCGTCAGTTTCATCAAAATCATAGTTTTTTTTTTTTAGTAACATTACGTCTTTTTCAAGGCCCTCCACCACTATTGTCACTTGAGTAGCTGTGAATCACTTATTATTACAATGTTTATACCGATAAATCGTACCGAACGGTAGAAATTTTTATTTTAATCACCATGGTGTAGTATAAATGATCTTAGATATTTATGATCTACGCAAATAGGTCGCATTACCTATCTATGTCATCTTGTCTTTGTACACATAAGTTAATTCTGAGCAATTCTCTGTAAACATTGCAGTGTTGCTAATATGAAAGTATATTATGAAACTTTTTAAATTTAGGTATTTGGTGTTGCTATTATAGAAATTAAGCATTTTTAAAGGTCTTATTCAAACAGATGAAATTATGGGAGAATATAGCACCGTAATAAGACGACTACGGTAGGTAGTAGATCCATAAGAATTACGGTAGGTTTACCGTTATTACGGCGTGGTTGGAGACACTGTTTTCAAGACTGAAAACCCGCCTATCCAAAACAAAAAAAAGTCTCGTACCAGCCTTCGCCAGGCTTTTAATATGAACGCCAGACAATGGATACAAAAATATATATATACTTTTTGTTGTAAATACATACACATTGAAACACAGAAAACACCCAATGTTCAATACATAATGTTTGTCGTTTGTCCCGTACGAGGATCGAACCCGCGGTCCTCGGCAAGCGCTATTGCCAACCCAACAGTGGCCACGGAGCTTTCTCGGTCGGCGGCGCAGGTTCGCGGTTTGCCTAGTCTTTTAACATGTTGGCAACAAAATTAAATTAGCATAAAAATCGACCATAACTCTTAGTAGGCAATTAGTTTAAATTATTAAAAAATAACCTATTATACGTTTCGAGTAATATAAAATCAATACAAAAAAAAGCCAAGACAATGACCTGTGCCTAGAGGTTGTTCGAGTCGATTGGTTTTTAGGGTTCCGTATGAACCGAAAGCGTGACGACGAGGCCATGGCATTAGGACATACGAGCCGAATTTGAACCTCAGCATCTGCCACTGTCTAGAGATCATAAATATATTTAATTGTTTATAGTGTAAAAATATTATAAATGCAAAAGAAACTCTGTCTGTCTGTCTGTTACCTCTTCACTCTTAAACCGTTGTACCGATTAATATGAAATTTGGCATGGAAATAGTTTGAGTCCCGTAATAGGATATAGGTTACTTAAGAACGTCTATTATTAGACTTATTAGGTACTTATTACTATTGCGTTCTCACAATTCTACACTGTTTTCTGCGAAAAATAAAATTACGTGATGTTTGGCAAAACCCCCTGCTCTCCCCCTCGTGAGATAGGGTGAGATTCTGCTCGACCCCCTTCCCCCCCCTAAACGCCTCACAACTAATTTATGGACGCTCTCTATATACAGTCCACTAATTTGATTCCTAGGCCACTATAGAACCTTATCATAGTAAATCCATTGGTGGCGTAAAGAGGGGGTAACAGGGAGGCCCACTCTGGGTGCCAACCATTTATGGTGTTGCCAGCGTCGATAGTGTCGGTTACAGTGGACCGAAACTGTAATTTGAAGGACTTAGAACCAACTTTCTTTTTTTCCCTTTTTCGTTATGGCGATTATCCTACCAAAAATTAATTTCAATATTATTTTCCTAAACCAGCTTTTCGCAGACAAAAACTATGTTCATAGCTTATCGGAACCTCAAAATGTAAGATATTAATGTAGTATATAATATCAAATGTTACACGTAACGTTTGCCAGAATTTATAAAAAAAAGGGGGATATTTATGTCACCTTTGTGGCATCAGCTTCGTGGCGTTTTGTCTACAAAGGTGATTTTATGCCACGAAAGTGATTTTATGCCCTAAAATCAATTCTTTGTATGTTGAAAGTTAAGTTTGTTGACTACTTTTAGTGCCTTAGAATGCCAAAAACTGCCAAAAAACGCCGAGGAAAGAAAAAAAACCCAGAAAAACTAGAAGAGAAAGAATAAAATCGAACCCTGATCTCCACAATGCTGTCAAAACAAATCGTTATTCCACAAGTAAAGCCAGAGGAGTCATTGTATTAGCCAATGAAATGCTTATCTTACAAAAAAGAGCAAAACAGTTACGAGATCGAATGAAGAGAAAACTGCAGCGCGAAAGAAACAGTTCACAAACAGTGCTCTTCAAGAAGATCTTTTAATTTGCGAAAATAATATACTATCGTCAGTGGTCCGCTTTCTTCTCCGCCACGTGAACCACCAATACGTAGATCATTTAAGAGACTGGGCAAGCAATCAAATTCTAAATTTGTCGAATAGGCACGACAACACCTCTACCAGATTGCCAAATATTTTGCCAAATTGCAGCAAGACTTTACTACATTAATTTGGCACATTCACCATAAGTTTAGATTTGTCATTTTCGTTAATAGTAAGCACCTATGTGTTTATATTTCACATGTATAAAGAGGGTATTTTAGAGTTAAAATATAATATAAAATAAAATAAGTACTTACCTGGTTAACAAAATCACACTAAAATTCTTATTTGCATAAATAATGTTTTATAATAAGTTGACAATTCATTAGTAACATTAAGATCCTCGGATCAAACTGGTAATTGCCGGTTTAGTTTATTACTATCATCTATTTGCCTATCTAATTATTTTATTACCATTAAGTATCATAAAAAGAACTTAAAATGTAAAAAAATAATGGCTGTAAAGTTTATTTGTCACTATTGTGGCTTATCGCGTCACTTTCGTGGGATCTAGAACTTCTAAATATTATATCAGCCAAACGAAACTCACGATTTGATCAATTTACTTTTGAATTTACTCGTGTAATCAAGCGCTATAAGCTATTTACAGAAATTTTTCAAAAAAGCAAAAACTTAAATTTGCCACGAAGGTGACGATGAGAATAGTGGCGATGAGAATTACCCACCTACTAAACATTTTTTTTTCCCAGTACCTCTAAGGTGGCAAACAAGCTTACGGTCCGCCTGATGGTAAACGGTCAACGAAGCCTATGGACGCTTGTAACACCAGGGGTATCACTTGCGCGTTGCCGACTCTTCAGAAATCTAATAACTTTTTTCTTGAAGAACTCCATACAGACTGTAGTCCTTTACGTACCTTTTGAAGTATTTTTATCAAAGAGGTATCAACCAATACTTATGTGGCTTGTAGCTATGATATGTTAGTGATATTACAGGCAAACTGCAAGAGAAGAAAGAGTAGGTTGCGTTTGTGTGACAAAAATACCCAGGAGGTCTTCTACCATATTAGAGAAACGATATAGATAATACACTTGTTAGTAAACAGGAAAAACGACTGTTCAACAATATAAATAGATACCTTACAAAAGTCTCAAACTGGTTTACTGTAAATAATCTTTCACTAAAACAAATGCATTAAGTTTTCAGCGCCTAATGTAGTCCAAATTAATAGAAATCTTGCATGTTTGTTTGAGACTGGCTGCAGTTTTATATGTATACATGATATGTATTTTTTACATAAAAAAGTATATGTATGTATTTGTATCCGTTGTCTGGTAACCATAGCACAAGCTCTGCTTAGTTAAGGACCAGACAGCACTGTGTGTAATGTCCAAAAATATTTATTTATTAAATAATGAAACATTTGAATTAATTGATAAAAAGGTCTTTTTAGGTAGGTACCTATTATTACTATTGACTGAAAAATGCAATGGGGTCCACAAATTAATGGTTATAGCAGTAACCTTAGTTGTGCTGCTTCTGCAGTAGTACTTAAATATTTTTGTTTTCAAATAGTGTCTCCAACTTCTACTGTAAAAATTACTGTATTGCTAGTCTAAAAATACGGTATATGACTGAAAATTACGGCAAACAACAAAATAAAAATACGGTAAAATTACGGTAAACTTTTATTAACCCGGCGAGAGTGTGGTGAAAATTGTAACAAGGACTATGAGGCAGGGTATGACATACCCGTTCATAAGTGTGGCAGTAAAACTTTATTCTTGTAAATAATATTTTTATTTTTTATTTATAATGATAGAGTATCTATATAATAAGGTAACAATAAAAACTATCAAAAAAACACAAGTAGTCTTAGGAATAAGAATCGGAGTTGAAATGCAGTTTTTGCAGATAAAAGTTGCATGCTCCATACAAATAGCCTTTTCACAGCTTGCACACGCATGTTTTGTCTTTCTATCTTTTTTATTTGGACACTCTTCGCATCTGACATAGCGACCAGGAACATTTTGAGTTGATGCAAGTGGTTCATTCAACTGTATAGAGATCCTCTGACGAATATATGTTGGGATATTCTTTTGGTATCTTCGCAATTTGAGGTGTTTGTAAACTAAATTCAGACCTAAATTACGTAAGAAATATGTTCTTTTGATATTTTTGTGTAGATTTTCACGTAAAATAATGTTTGCATTTATAGCAGCTATATTTAAAATGCCATAAAAAATAGTCATAGGCCAACGTTTGCTATTACGCGACACATTGTAACTACCAGAGAGTTCATCGACCACGTCTACTCCAGCTTTAGTAGAATTGTAGAATGTTATCTTCTCTGGCTTATTATTGTCTCCTGTGGTGCTATCAATTTTATCGTCATGATGTAAGCTCGACATTACTATGACCACCTTATTTTTTTTAGGGGCATAGGATACCATAGAAACATCCTTTTGATGACCAAACATGGAACTTCCTGGAGTCTTACCAGTCTTCAAAAATGCGGCCGTAATACATCTTTTGTTTTTTCTTACAGTTCCAGTCGACGTAAGCCTGTGTTCATTGAGCAAATGCATCGTCAATTCGTGACTGGTGTACCAGTTATCAAAGGTTACATGGCGATTTGTACACGATATGGGCTGGACCAGTCTTCCTACAACGTCATAAGGCTTGTTGCTTACGAAATAGGAGCCTGTTGGTTGTTTTCCCGCATATACTTCCAGATTTACTGAGTAGAAAGATTTTGCATCAACAAGGGCTTGAATTTTGATGCCATACTTGGCAGGTTTGCTGGGAATATACACCCTGAATAAACATCGTCCCCTGAATGCTAAAAGCATTTCATCTATTGTCAAATATTCGTGAGGGGTATAAGCTTTCTGGCAGCAATCAACAAACTTTTCAAAGACCATTCTAAAAGGAGCCATGTTATCAAATTTTTTACGTTCCTCTCTTGTTGATTTATCATCAAAGCGAACACAATTTTGCAAAAAAAAAAATCGCTGAAGAGACATAGTTGTTCTAAATATGTGTCGCCTGTGCCATCCGTTCTCCATAAGTCTTTGAGACTCTGGCGACTCGATTTATTGAGACTAGCAAGGTAAAGCAACCCGATGAAAGCATCTAACTCGGAGGGTGTTGTTTCCTTCATACTGTATAATTTTGTAGGATCTTCGCATTGTTCTCGTCTTTTCATTATTTCATCGTTAGTGTGTTTCAATATGATAGCTTTCATTTCCTCAGTAATAAATATATTCCAACATTGTACCTCGCTATGTGCTTCTCTTGCTGCTCCTTTTACGCCTGGCTGTTCAACAATTATGTTTTGAGATCTCGTACGTACGTTTGTTCGTAGAGGACTTTTATACCATTTCTGGCCATCCTTTAACTTGTAATGCGGTGCACTGACTTGAAGTGTTGGTCGGCGGCGTTTGCTCAAAACGGACAGCGGTATATTGTCTTCAGAGTCATCGGAATCAGCACTATTTTCTATTATTTCAGCTTCATCGAGATCCGAAATCTCTTGCTCAGTGTCCGATTGCAGGTCATGCTAACTGCAATGGTCAGATTCTTCTCCAGAACTCGCTTCATCTGACGTATTTTCCAGTACATCTAGCAGCATGGACCGAAGTTGGTTTTCCTCACGTTCAAAGTCCATTTTTAATTTAAATCTATAGTTACAATATATTGTAACAAACAAAATAAGCCAAAATAGCAACAAAAAGCACAGCTAGTTTATATCACGAAATATGTACATTAACTTTGTGGCAGGGTATCTCATACCCAAACGCAGTTTACAAGCGTGTTACCCGACTGCAGGCTGCCGCGTCACTGCGATCACGCCACTATCCCCTCCCGCACCCCTTTCCCTCCAGCTACTCAGCGCGACAACAACTTTAAAGGTCACGAACAAAAAATATACGCAAATTATTATTACAGTGGGTATAGTGACATACCCTGCCACACTCTCGCCGGGTTAAATAAAATTTCTCAAGCAGACTCAGTTGTTGGTATTTTTAATACTAATATTCATTAAGTATTCTTTATTATTAGAATTAAACATTACTTAAATCAAGTTAAAAAACTATTATCTATATTTAACCTACTTCAAAAAAATTAGGTTATCAATTCGACCCGTATGTATGTAATATTGTCAGAATTGCACAGTTTTTGTATATGTTAGCCTATACCAGCTTCTAAACATATGTGCCAAATTTCATAAGTGTCTGTATGTATATTTGTCCACGCATTTCTCAAAAACTATAAGTCGGATTGCAAAAAATGTTTTTTAGTTGGACTACGTATCGTCCAACTAAGGGAACAGCGTCAGTTTCATCAAAATCATAGTTTTTTTTTTTTTAGTAACATTACTTTTTTTTAAGGCCCTCCACCACTATTGTCACTTGAGTAGCTGTGAATCACTTATTATTACAATGTTTATACCGAGAAATCGTACCGAACGGTAGAAATTTTTATTTTTATTACCATGGTGTAGTATAAATGATCTTAGATATTTATGATCTACGCAAATAGGTCGCATTACCTATCTATGTCATCTTGTCTTTGTACACATAAGTTAATTCTGAAAAATTCTCTGTGAACATTGCAGTGTTGCTAATATGAAAGTATATTATGAAACTTTTTAAATTTAGGTATTTGGTGTTGCTATTATAGAAATTAAGCATTTTTAAAGGTCTTATTCAAACAGATGAAATTACGGGAGAATATAGCACCGTAATAAGACGACTACGGTAGGTAGTAGATCCATAAGAATTACGGTAGGTTTCGCGGTTGCCTATTCTTTTTACATGTTGGCAACAAAATTAAATTAGCATAAAAATCGACTATAACTCTTAGTAGGGAGTTTTGGCGCGAATCTTAAGAAGGAGTGGTGTTTTTATCTGTTTAATTTTTCTAAATTCATTTAGTGACTTTTGATGTATATATTTTAGCAATGTTTTACGAAAGCGTGGTAAGAATTGTGCAGCGAAGGCTCATGAATAGTGAATTATGAAGAAATAAGCAGGACATGATGCGCAATGTCTGAGGATCCACACCAAATCTCCCGCCCAATCTTGGGACTTGGAAACGAGGACGCGCGGTAACGCCAGCGCCACGATACGATATAATATAATTGACTTTGACTCTGGCAAATGCATAAATGGTCTGCTATGACCGTGCGAGCCCATTATAATATTAAAAAAAAAAAAAAACTCTTATTAGTAGTTTCGAGTAATATAAAATCAATACAAAAAAAAGCAAAGACAATGACCTGTGGTCCTAGAGGTTGTTCGAGTCGATTGGTTTTTAGGGTTCCGTATGAACCGAAAGCATGGCATTAGGACATACGAGCCGAATTTGAACCTCAGCATCTGCCACTGTCTAGAGGTCATAAATATATTCAATTGTTAATAGTGTAAAAATATTATAAATGCAAAAGAACTCTGTCTGTCTGTCTGTTACCTCTTCACTCTTAAACCGTTGTACCGATTAATATGAAATTTGGCATGTAAATAATTTGAGTCCCGTAATAGGATATATGTTACTTAAGAACGTCTATAATTAGACTTATTAGGTACTTATTACTATTGCGTTCTCACAATTCTACACTGTTTTCTGCGAAAAATAATATTACGTGATGTTTGGCGAAACCCCCTGCTCTCCCCCTCGTGAGATAGGGTGAGATTCTGCTCCTACCAAAAATTAATTTCAATATCCAGCTTTTCGCAGACAAAAACTATTTTCATAGCTTATCCGAACCTCAAAATGTAAGATATTAATGTAGTATATAATATCAAATGTTACACGTAACGTTTGCCGGAATTTATAAAAAAAGGGGGATATTTATGTCACCTTTGTGGCATCACCTTCGTGGCGTTTTGTCTACAAAGGTGATTTTATGCCACGAAAGTGATTTTATGCCCTAAAATTAATTCTTTGTATGTTGAAAGTTAAGTTTGTTGACTACTTTTAGTGCCTTAGAATGCCACAAACTGCCAAAAAAACGCCGAGAAAAGAAAAAAAAAACGCAGAAAAACTAGAAGAGAATGAATAAAATCGAACCCTGATCTCCACAATGCTGTCAAAACAAATCGTTATTCTACAAGTAAAGCCAGAGGAGTCATTGTATTAGCCAATGAAATGCTTATCCAACAAAAAAGAGCAAAACAGTAACGAGATCGACTGAAGAGAAAACTGTACCGCGAAAGAAACAGTTGACAAACAGTGCTCTTCAAGAAGATCTTTTAATTTGCGAAAATAATATACTATCGTCAGTGATCCGCTTTCTTCTCCGCCACGTGAACCACCAATACGTAGATCATTTAAGAGACTGAGCAAGCAATTAAATTCTAAATTTGTAGAATAGGCACGACAACACCTCTACCAGATTGCCAAATATTTTGCCAAATTGCAGCAAGACTTTACTACATTAATTACGCACATTCACCATAAGTTTAGATTTGTCATTATCGTTAGTATATTATAATAGTAAGCACCTATGTGTTTATATTTCACATGTATAAAAAGGGTATTTTAGAGTTAAAATATAATATAAAATAAAATAAGTACTTACCTGGTTAACAAAATTACACTAAAATTCTTATTTGCATAAATAATGTTTTATAATAAGTTGACAATTCATTAGTAATATTAGGAACCTCGAATCAAACTGTTAATTGCCGGTTTAGTTTAGAGTAATTTAAAGGACTTAGGAACCAACTTTCTTTTTTCCCCTTTTTCGTTATGGCGATTATCCTACCAAAAATTAATTTCAATATCATTTTCCTAAACCAGCTTTTCGCAGACAAAAACTATTTTCTGTTAATTTTTTTTTTTTACAATCTTCATTGTACACTTGTACAAATGGTGAACTTAATGCCAAAGGGCATTTTCTGGCAGTCAACCATGGGTAAAAAATAAAAAACAAATGGTGGTGCAGCATTGGAAAGGTCGATTCATGAAATACTTACAATAAAATTATATATAACATAAAAACATATAAGTATTCATTCAACACATTTACATATAGATATTCATATAGATGTATAATTAAAGTAAAAAGACAAATAAATATACAAACAAAAATTATTACATACCTACATTAAATTACTTATAGAATTGTAACGCAAATTATCAATAATATATTGCAAAACGATACCAATAATAACCAAGACAGCACAGCAAATCATATTTCGCTAAATGTTTTCAGACTTAACTTTTAAATACGTTTTTGTTAGGAGTCTCTATGTCTCTCTATCCGTATGTCTCAGTTTATTTTCCAATTTTGCATGAATTTAATAATAATTCTCGTAAAATAATATTCGCCTTCAAAAAAAGTTACAAAATCAAATAGTTTCCGTTATATACAAAGCTGAACAAGTAAACTTTTATTTTATGACTTGAATAACGTATTACGGAACCCTGTTTTTAAATTTAAAATACAAGAATCACAAAGGTACCTGTTATGTTCTGCTAGACTGCAACTTAAGGTGAGCCCAAGTTGTAAAGACAAAAACACTAATTATGCTAAATAAGTTAATAAATAACACAATACTAACTAAAACTAATAAGTTAATTCACTGCTCAATTGATTTCTCACACAACGCATAAAGACGGACGGCTTTTTAAACATAAAAATTTAAATAAAATACCATAAGTATAATGTGTATTGTAAAATAAATTGAACGCGCAAAAACGTGTTGCCACGCATAGTTTTCCTTATAACTGACATATATGTATTAACTTATACTAATGTATTTAGGTATCTTTGTTTGTGTATGTCAGTGTGGCTAGATATTTGTTTATAATTTGCCAAAGGCAAAGAGGCGTAGATCGTGTAGATGCAAATATTACTAATTGAAGCTAAGCAGAGACAGGCGTGATTAGTATTTGGATGGGTGACCGCCTAGTTGTATAAAGAGCTTTAGTGCTTTCGTTATTAAGTGAAGACAGTCGACAAGCCTGGCCGGAGAGCTCATGAGCTCTTAACCTATAGTCAGGACTGTCAAGTGGCTAATAGACGTCTGCCAATTCACACTGAGACAGCGTAATCTTCAAATATTTTCGAAAGTATAGCACAGAATATACACTATTATAAAGAAATCTATAAACGAATTTAGAGGATAGTTCATGTATGTAGTACATGTAGCAAAAGCGATTAGTATTTTATATGTTATTTAAATACGGCTAAATTGCGTAACAAACATTCATACAATAATAGGATTACATATTTTGTAATATTCATTTTTATTTTTTAAACAGATACAGTTAAAATATCCCAATGAAAGTCTAAAAATACTTGATCTGGTCACACTACCTACTGGACGAGTCAATCTGCATGTGGCCATTAACATGTTTCGTCATAATAAGAAGGCATAGTGTAGTCAACAGGTTTTAATAACAAACCGTCATGTTGGTCAAAGATTTCTTTAAGGTCACGAGCAGAGCCATTTATAAGGATCCGTAGCCAAATGGCAAAAACGCAACTTTTACCAATTTATCATGGCTGTACGACCATATGATAAATCCTTATAATTCTACCGTCTTTGTATCGATTATAATGAAAATAAAAAGTAATGTGTCTTATGTGACCTACACCATACAATTTTGTAATTGGAAAACAAGATATATATGTAAAAAAAATTATATGTGGATATGTACCTAGTTCTAAGTCTCACAGGCTTATGCCTTAATTATCTGTTTTTGGATTTTTTTCCTATATGCTTCTTGCCAAATTTCATGATTTTAGATCAACGCGAAGTATCCCTTAAGTTTTGATTAATTTGTGTTACAATTTATGTGACAAAAATTATCGTATTTTAAGGTTTAGAGCGTGATTTTTTTAGGGCCAAAATACTTTTTGAGGCCTATAAAAACGTTCCTTGTATATTTTAACGCATAATTTTTAACTCATTTGGATAATCTTCAAAAAACATTTTATTCTCTAATTCAGAATGACATATGCATACCCGAATGATGACATTTATCGAAATATTTGGGCTCAAAATAAAAAAATAACTATTGTTTACTACTTACTATTGGTTACTACGCAGTGGAAATTATTATTGAGGGTCATGGGGACTGATAACGCAGTGGTAATTTAAGTACCAAATGATAGTGTTTTATGATAAAAAAACCTAGGAGGGTGGACAAATTCACAATAAACATTGAGGCCCGGTTTAGAACTAACGTAAAACTACTAGGAATATATTTCGAGACGTCTACAATTTTGTAAAAGTGTTTAAAAATTTTCATCTCTATTTTAGGGACTAAAAAGAATTGGCCCATTAATTTGATATCTCCACGCGTTCTTGACTAAAAGGGTCTTGACAGACAGACAAAGTTTTTTTTTAAGTTGTATAACAATAAATTAACGAATTTCATATTTTTTCATGATTCTAGGACAACGAGAAGTACTCCATAGATTTTGATTTATTTGTCATGCTAAAATATGCGACAAAAAACCGGTTACGTGCCAGTCGGACTCGCGCACAGAGGGTTCCGTACCTGCCACCACCATTTACGTAATTAACTAACAAAAAGCGGTCACCCATCCAATTACTAACCAAGCTCGACGTTGCTTAACTTTAAAAATCGTTTCCAACAAACGAATGTGTTGCTGTTTCGCTTAATAATAGCTAGTTGTAACGGTGATTCAAGATGTTAAATGGCTCAGGCCCCTCTCAGACTTGGCTGGTTTTTTCCCCGCACACTATGATCACTGCTAGATTGAAGCTTATATGTGTGACTGTTTTTTTGATAGAGCCACTAGATTGCACTTGCACCCTGGTACAGCCAAGCGCCGCGCCCGAATTCGAACGTTAATATTGTTATTAATTTAGAAGTACATATTAGTTTTCAGAATGTTATAATTTTATCTATATATATATATAAACGTTACTGACTGACTGACAAATCTAAGAAAGGATTTTCTAAAACTCACCCCGAAACGGGGTTTGTGAAACGGGGGTTCAAAGTTTGTATGGAGCACCAAGATCGCGAGGTTGATTCATTAGTTAATTAGTTTTTAGTAGTTAATTATTTATTATTTTTAAGGGAGAGGAGAGTGAGAGAGAGAGAGAAAGATAAAACGTCAAGTGTAAGTAGGTTTTTTTCTATAATTGAAGAGTTGCCATAAGAATCCTACGCAGTTTACCAAATCTAGGGCGGGGCGAAGACGCTGGCAGAAGCTAGTTTTTCTATAATGTTACATGGTTCATAAACTTATATTTGATACCTGTTAACACAAGTAATTACTTCATCTGAGTACCTTTTAATGGAATTTGTACGAAATTTTACCGATGTGAAGCTAGCTGAAAATACGTCCAAATTAAGAATACGTCGGTAAATATGAGATTTATATTTTACTACAAGAGGTTCCAAATTGATTTGTCTAATTTTTTTGTGATATATATCTTAAAAGAAAATCTGAAAAAAATAACGACGCTGGCAGACAATACGTTGGAACGAAACTGCCATAGTTAGTTATGACAGAAAATGAGTAAGTGAAATGAAAGAAAATAAAATTATCAAAGAAATTAGGTCGCAGTTTGATATATTAGAAGGAATCCGTTTTGTTTTTTTTTTTTAAACTGCATAATTAACCAGAATAATGAAAATCAACGAAGCGGTTTTTTTGGATTCAAGTAAAGCAAGTTTTCGTAATCAATAAATTAACATTTTTATACGCATGTAGATCAATGACAAGTCATGTAATTTTTCATTAAAAAATAAATTTAAAAATAATTTTGCAAAAGTAGCAGTTTATACGAAGCTGGCAGCTAGTATGTCAGACCTAAACTGTCAAATCCAAACTAGGTAAGATATCAAGGCAACTCAATTATCTATCAAAGAAATTAGGTCGCATTAAGTTTGATATATAAGAAGGATTCCGTATTGATTATTAAGTAGTATTCGTAATCAATACATTAACATTTTTAACGCATAAAAATCAATGACAAGTCATGTAATTGTTTTAATTTAAAAAATAATTTTGCATAAATGATTATACGAAATCAATACGGAACCCTTCTAATATATCACACTATAATATTCATCCCTACATACAGGGGAGGTACCATAAAAAAATTCTTTATTTTACAACTTTGTCGGCCTAATTAATATGTATACTACCCATGCCAAATGACAGTTTCTAGTACCTACTAATGATCTCTAAGCAAAGCCGCGAACAGACGGACAGACGGACGGACACGGCAAAACTATAAGGTTTCCTGTCTACAGAACCCTAAAATTAGCCGTGTTTCGGTCGTACTTTTTGTTTCATTTACTTAGGAGCTTGATTCTTTTACAGCTTTAAGGGATCTTTGTATTTGATATTTATTTTAACTTGATAACTTCACGCATTCCCGAGAAAAAAGGTCTTTGTAAAATAGTAATTTTTAGCGTCTGAAGACGAGGGTAAAAAGGCAACAGCTGAATTCCTAATATCATATTTAATTAGTCGATACAATAGCACAACCAATACAGAGATTTTGATTTCTTTAAATGAAATAAGTAAAAAGGATGAAAGTGCAAAGAATGAAATAAATGAACATATTTTGGCTTTAAATGAGCTGGTTGCTGGTACAAAATATAATGCGGATAGATTCGATTTATTAGTGAATAATTGCTCTTGTATTTTGTGCTCTATCATTTTTACAATTTTAATCTCGGATAAACTCGGCAAAGGCTTTGGTTTACTTCTTAGCAACCGGTTAAAACAATCGGTAACAAACATTTGTACACCAGGTGTTTCCCTTGGTAACAACAACATACCTGTCAGTGAACTATGTTTTTTTTTTTTTTTTTTATACCACTAAGGTGGCAAACAAGCTTACGGTCCGCCTGATGGTAAGCGGTCACCGTAGCCTATGGACGCTTGCAACACCAGGGGTATCACTTCCGCGTTGCCGACCCTTCAGAAATCTAATAACTTCTTTCTTGAAGAACTCCATACTGTAGTCCTTATTATTTCGAACAATTCCTCAGAACTCAACCCATTGTACAAGCGGTAGAACACACACAGTGAGGCAAAGTCTCTCCTCAGACTTAAGGGCTCGACACTGCAAGTGAGTTTGGAATCGTCGACAATTCTCACAGACCGTCGTTGAACCGAGTCAAAAGGGCCAAGTTGGTATCTGGGTGCACCTGCCCAGAGATGGCAGCAGTACTCCATATGGAGCCGAACTTGCGACTTGTAAAGTAACAACCTTTGCCCCGCCGTGAAGTACTGCTTCGCCTTGTTGAGTACACCAAGTTTTTTGGACGCCAGCTTCACCTTATCTTGTAAATGATTTCGGAACTGAACATCGCTGGAGATGTCGACACCAAGGATCCCAATGCTCTTGGAGATGGAGAGGGGAGTGTTCTGGAATTGTGGGAGTACAGTAAATGGAGTTTTCTTAGCGGTAAACCGCACACTTGTGTCTTTGTAGGGTTGAATCGGACCAAGTTTACCCGTCCCCAGTCAGAGACCTGGGACAGTGTGGTCTCGATTTGAGACACAAGTTCTCCGCGGTTTTCCTCCACAACGGAACGAGGGATGTTTGCACGACCCGTGTAAAAAGCGTCTCCAGTACTGTCATCTGCATAGCAATGTATGTTGTGATGTCCAACATTTCTTTGATATGCAGTAGAAACAGCGTAGGAGACAGCACAGAGCCTTGCGGGACACCAGCATTAATGTTCATGCTATCAGAGCAACTACCTCCAACTACGGTTCGTATGCGTCTGCCGGACAAAAAGCTAGCCACCCATTTGCACAAACCCTCGGGCACTCCGTAAGATGGCAACTTCGATAGAAGACCCCGGTGCCAGACCCAATCGATCGCCTTCGCTATGTCCAGGCTACATGCAAATGCCTCCCCCTGACTCTCAATGGCTAGTACCCATCGGTGTGTGAGATACACTAGAAGGTCACCAGTCGAGCGACCGTGGCGAAAGCCATATTGACGGTCACTGACCAGATCGTGTACTTCTAGGTATCTTAGAAGCTGTGTGTTGATCACACGCTCCATCACCTTAGAGAGGAGAGAGGTAATAGCGATAGACCTGTAATTCGATGCATGGATCTTACATGATGACGGAAATTGCCTAGTGTGGTAGGAAAGCGCGAAGAGGCGCATGAGTACAGGACATAACTCAGGAGCACACTGCTTAAGCACCACTGCTGGTATACCGTCTGGCCCACTAGACTTATAAACGTCTAGAGAAAGCAACGCCCGCCTGACCTCCCGCTGCGTTATGGAGATTTCCGGCATGATTTTACCGCACCACGGTATAGTAGGTGGTACAGCGCCTTCATCGTTTATATTCGAGTTCGAGGCAAAGAGACTGCCCAGTATCGGCTTTCTCTTAAGCACTATGGGCCAAGTCACCATCGGTCTTTCGCAGTGGTGGTAACGACGACTGGCAGAAGTTCCCTTCGGAAGCTTTGGCAAGCGACCAGAAAGCACGACTCCCAGAAGGATAGCTCGTAAGTCGCCCACCTATTTTGCCGATGAATTGGAATTTTGCTCTGGCAGTTGCTTTCTTACTGAACCTCGAGGCAGCATTTAATTTGCGTTTTAACTCAGAAATATTCGAATCCTTATTATAACGAGCCGTGGTCCAAGCCTCATATGCATTTTGCTTAAGAATTTTAGCTTTTCTGCAAGACCTATTAAACCACAGTCGTTTTTTGACGCCGGCAGCTACTTGCGGGTTAGGAATATAGCATTCCATACCAGTAAGGATTGTCTAAGTGACTGCGGCTGCGCAGACGTCAGGATCTTCTGAGTTAAAGCAGATCTGCCTCCACGGGTACGATGCGTAAAATTCTCGCAATCCATCCCAGTCTGCCGAATTATAGTGTAACACACGATGCCAATTAGTTGACCCAGAAGGATCGGGTTGTGTGCATGACACTTGAGACCGAACGAGACAGTGGTCCGAGGAGCCAAGAGGCGCATCCACTGAGACGGAGTATCCGTCCGGACGTGTAGTCAGCAGAAGGTCCAGTAAGGAGCTCGTATGTTCCTCTATATCTGGTATTCTCGTTGGAGAAAGTACCAGCTGAGAGAATCCATAGGTCAGAGCAAATTCATGAGCAGATATCCCAGCATAGTTATTGGTTCGAGAACTGAGCCACTCGCGATGGTGGGCTTTAAAGTCTCCCAAAATAACTAGTTCTGCTGTGGGATATTGCTCTAGAACTTTGTCAGTCGTCAAACTCAGGTGCGTGAAGAGTCGAGTTACGTCCGTGTCACCTCTATGAGACCTGTATAGGCACGCATAGATACGAGTGTGGCCGCCGTTATCTACGCGCACCCACAATATCGACAAGTCCCTGTCTTCAAGGGTATGAAGGCGGCGACAGCAGATATCCTCCCGGAAGAACATACATACACCGGCACGACTCATAAAATTGTGTTCGAGTTTGTAGCCGGGATTGTGAAGGTATGATGTGTCGGCTGGGCGTCTTCGTTAGAAAATGAATGGTCGGCTGCGCAGTTTCGAGATGGTGGTGGACTGCGTTAAGATTTGCGTGAATACCCCTGATGTTGCAAAAATCCACATTATATGTGGATGGAGTAGCCGCTGAACAAACTCTTTTCTTTTTCGTTCTCATGGCCATAATATATAAAAAAAGTTACTAAGACTAAGGATGAGGATTCACTGCACAGACAGCTTAGAGGACAAAAGGTGCGGTTCTAAGACTGCCGAAGCTCGCCACAGATGATACGGTTGCTGGCACGGCGGGCGGAAGGGCTCCTGATCCCCCTCCGTTTGTGTTAGCCGGGTCCACTCCGGTCTCCTTCTCCGGCACGACTACCACTTCAGATACTTTACACAGGCTGGCGGATCAGCCTCCCAGGGCGGAGATTAAGTGATCCCTGGGTTCGGGATCCCATTCAACCTGCGGGCGGCCAGCGGTCAGCCGTTTTATCAGGTCTCCCTGACCGCCGAACCAGCACGCCGCGTCTATGCCGAGTATGACAGCAACAAGCACCGCCGGTCCTCCGCTGTCCGCGCAGCGAATCCTCAAAGAGCTCTGGCAACCTTTCTCACCGCCAGGAACACAACACTACTCAGTGTTAGTGTTATTATGGCCGCGGTTTTCTGTAAGGTGGAGGTACTTCCCCAGTTCGGGCCGCTCATTCGAGCAAGTACTAGCTATTCCCTGCTTTAGTTGTTCGGGTGGCTTATTCGAGCGAGTACTTGCAGTGCCCTACCTCGTGCAATATTTGACATGAATGTACAACTTGACTCATCGTCATAGCGATGCAATTTTATATTTTGACATAAATAAATTTATTTATAATTTTAGATTGACACCGGCTGGTATGTTCATGCCTATGAAATGTAGACGAGAAATGGCTGCGTTGTTAGCTTCTAATATACATGATTTAGATTTAAGTAGTATTAAGGAGTCTTTTGACCTCTCTAGCGTTAGTGCTATGTCTTATAGTGTTGATGTTATTAGCTGCACCCAGTCAGTTCTTATTTTAGATCATATTTTAAACGAAGTTCTTTGACAACAGACAATGCCTGTTTTTTTAACATTGATCATCAAAATATACAAGGCATTTCTGGCAAGGAATTGGAAATAGAATTATTTTTAAAAAGTCATAATATACATATGTTGTGTGTAACTGAGCATTGGCTAAGTAAACATGAATTAATGTTTAGTTTCCCCAATCATTATTTGTCCAGTGCCTTTATTCGAAAAAATGCTATTCGAGGGGGTTCATTAATAATTGTTAATAATAATATACAGTGTACAATATATTATACAGTGTATAATATACACTTGAACGCATTATAGAATTGTCTTGTATAGAACTTAAGAATTATATTATACTTTGTGTGTTTCGCCCCCCTTCTGCAAATTATAATTCTTTTGAGCATGTAATGGAACAAGTTCAAAAAAAAATTTCTCATTCTAAAAAGTCAGTTATTGTTTGTGGTGACTTTAATATTGATCGTTTTGAGAGTTCCCAAACAAGAGATAGATTTATTAACTTATTTACTAGTTTTGACTTAAATTATTTGTTTCTGGAACCAACTAGAATTACATCGGCTTCAGCTACATGTTTAGATAATATTTTCTGTAACGTTGAAGTAAAAGATAAATCTATTATTTACAATTTGCCATCCGATAACTGTGGTCAAATTATAAAAATTCTAGACAACTATAAAATAAAATCTCAACTAGTAACTTGTAGACCTGTGACCACTGCTTAATTAAACAATTTTAAAGCAAATATTGAAAAGAAAATTCCATTTTTACATTTCATGCATGATATGATGCTAATAATCTTTATAATATTTTTTTTGATTTCTTAAGTAATGAGTTCGAGCAAGTGTTTAAAGTAAAAACTTTTAGGCCAAATAATAAAATGAAATTCAAGGACTGGGCTACTGTAGGAATACACCGAAGTCGAACTGGGTTGTATGAGTTGTATGAAATGAAACAATTTAACCACAGTCCCATATTCACCAACTATGTCAAAATGTATTCAAAAATATTTAAAAAAGTGTGCAGGGTTGCAAAAGCAATACATTTAAGTAATAAAATTAAAAATTCTGATAATAAAATAAAGGCCACATGGAATGTAATAAATAGTGAAACAGGAAAAATTAAACCGCGTGACAATTACTTACTGTAAATTACTTGAATTCACTTACCAACTCTTTTGAGAAATATTTTACAGAAATCAGGTTCTTCAGTGGTTTACGCCAAATAATTTACTTCTTAATGCGAAAAAGACTAAGTGTTTAAAAATTTATGATGCCAAATGTCAGAAACATAAGTACAAAATTATCCCTAAACGGAGAAGAAATAAAACTATTAGACTCAACAGTGTTTCTAGGTATTACATTAGACAATAGGCTGCAGTGGAAATATCACATCTCAGTTCTTGCAGGGAAACTTAGTTCAGCTGCCTATGCAGTTAGGAAAGTTAGGCAGCTTACAGATGTTGACACTGCTCGCTTGGTCTACTTTAGCTATTTCCATTCCGGCATGTCTTATGGCATTTTGCTTTGGGGTGGGGCAGCTGATATTGATACAGTCTTTATTTTGCAAAAGAGAGCAGTACGGTCAATTTATAAATTAGGACCTCGAATTCCTCTTAGGGAACTATTTAGGGAAATTGATATTTTAACTGTTCCTTGCCAATATATCTTCGCTTGTACAATGTATGTACGCCAAAATTGTCACTTATTTGCTAAAAATAGTGACCTCCACAGTGTTAATACAAGGAATAAGGATAAATTGGTAGTTCCAAAATGTCGTCTTCAGAAGGTACATAGTTCTTTCGCAATACAAAGTATATTTTTCTTCAATAAAATTCCAGAATATGTGGTTAATTTACCCTCAAATAAATTTAAAATATATGTCAAAGATAGTTTAATGAAAAAAAGCTATTACAAAGTTGATGAATACATAAATGATAAAAATGCTTGGAAAAATTAGAACTTAATTGATTTGTATTGGGGCATTTGAAATATTTTTTTTAATTAAAACATTGTATATTATGTTATTACCTAGTGTAAGGCTATATTGTATTTTTATATGATGTATAAAAGATTAACTGCTGAGTTTATTGCCGGTTCTTCTCGGTAGTAAAGCATTACGAACCTTCCAATCTTCTCCTTTTATATTTTGTTCCTTTACTACACACATTTTAACTAGTACAATCGAAGTTTTATTGGAGTTGCTTGAGTGTGTCATGCTCTCTCAAAGTGTCTCTGCGGTGGTGGCGTGTGTGTCGGGTCGTTACGTTCCCTAAAACATGGTTGAGCGAAGCAATGGCTGATTCATGTGTCATATTCGTGAACGGGTGCCGCCTGTGGAGGCTGGTCTGCTCTTGTAAACTTCTTTGTATTCTTACTTTTTTGTTTTGTTTATTAATACTGTAAGACATTGATTATTTCTTAGTGATGAATACATAAACTGTCTTTTTTTTATATTAGATACTTTTTTCTGTAGTGCTTGTGCTTTATATTTCATGTTTTTTATGTTTGTAATGGAAAGTGTCCTTTTATGATAGGGAGGGCATTTTCCAAAATTTTAATTGGACGCTGTAAGAGAAAGGGAGAAAAGAAATGCCCTTGCTGAGTTTCTTGCCGGTTTTTCTCAGTACAAGGTCTACCGCCCTATAGACTTACGAACCAATGGCGTAGTGACATTCATAAGTGCTCAATTATTGTAGCCTAAACTGAATAAATTATTTTGAATTTGAATTAGAGGGTATGTGTAGCTCGTTTCTCGAATAATGTCGAACTGTCGAGTCGGTCAAGTTAGGAGCAGCTGCCCCCCCTAGACGGACATGGGTTGGCATATTTTCGGGCTAATTTAGTCATATAAAACGAACCTATTCGGATCGTCCGCATTTTTTACTGCTACTACACTGCACCGTCTTCTAACAGTCGTTCGTTTAACCTTCCACATGTAGAGGCAGTTCATAAGTGTTTTGAAGTTAAGTCGTGTTGGCGCGCGTCGTGTTGGTTGCTTCAGTAGCGATTTTGTACGGTCGTCACTACAGGATCGTCTAAAGGTGCATACAGATTATTTGCAATGCAACATTTCCCGTGCATTTTCATGTGTCTGCGAACGCACAAAAATCAACTGCGCCCACGCTACGTGCATTCGCAGGGCGCGCGTTGTTTCCTGCCTATTGTCGGCGTTTTGAGTGAGTTTAAGTTGACAAACGCGTTGAGTGCGCGCAGTGTAATCTGGACGGCTAATTCGCGGTGGACCTGCCTACTGCCCGCGGTATTTGAATTGACGATTGTAAAAATGGATGGATATGATGACTAGTACTTTTTTTATACAGTGATGTAATTAAATAATTGAAACGTTAACGCCGTTTGATTTTGAAGTGTACAGTCATGTACACTTCAAAATTAAACGGCTCCATGGCGTGCGAGCTGAACCCTACCAGGAATGGCCGTTGTTGAGGCGCGCAGAGCGGGACCATCCACATACATTCTTGTTGCATTGCATCTTGTGTTTCAAATAATCTGTACCCAGCTAAACAGTCAACTGTTTGCCAAACCTTTCACGAGTAGAGAATGAGTTCCTCAGTATTTGATGATGCAAGGCCGTGTTGACACGCGATCATTTTATTTTTTATTTTTTATCTTTGCCCGCGGTATCGCCCGCCCGTAATTCGGTTACCGGTGTTTCCGATTTCAACGTCATCTTAATTATAGAAAAAATCCGACTCACGCTTGACGTTTTTAAGTAACCTATGTTCTTCCCATGGACTCAATCTATCTCCATGCCAAATTTTCCTACGGTTCTACCCGCCCTAAATTCGATTATCGATGTAGGATTTACATGGCAACTCCTCAACGACTCACACTTGACGTTTTCATGTAACCTATGTGAGAAAAATAGGCAGACCGCATTTATGATATAAGTATGGACTACTTGTCCCAGAAAGAGCAGGTAAGAGCACTGCAGTATGGATGACGTGAAGACGTGACGAAGCTTTCTAAATTCTGCCCAACCTAAATGGAACCTCCTTATCGGCTTCTTTTTCGAAATGATTTTTACCCAACTGCACTATAATATCATCGTCAGAAAATTGTAGATGTGAGATTTACTCGCTGTTTACATTTACTTATGCCTTGTCCTTTCCACTTATCAAGACTTAAAGACATCAGTGCGATTGTAAACAGTTTCGAGGACATGATAAACGGGTTCACTCCTTTTTGTAGCTGGATAGGTCATGTTTGACTGTTTTGTAGAACCACACAAACATCTCAAACACCTCGACGCATTGCCAGTCAACATTCTCATAGTCCACAGAGGCTTGACACACGGGCTGATGTCCTAGGACGTCTTTTGTTTAGTCTGCCTCGCTGTTTGAATGTGCTATAGTGCCGTTACCCCCCTATGCAGGTGGTTGAAAATCGTTCAATAAAGGCAAGAAGGTTTCCAATTTATTTGTAATAATGACCCTCGAAATAGCTTATAAACGTGGCAAGATCTGGCAATAATTTTTCGCTGGGTGTTATCTCCCGTATTGCAAAATAGGTTCAAAATGTCATGTATCAAAATCAAGAGCAGAAGTATTATTTTTTTTCTGACTTACTATGCAGTTGACTGATGCAGCCATTACTGCACTACCGGGCTTTCGGGGCGAGACTCTGAAGGAGTCTATATAGCGCCCAACGCTAAAGGGCTCCCCGCGGAGGCAGTCTCGGTTTGGGTTGTCGTTCTTGGGGTCGTCCCTTCGACCAGTACGTGTGAGCCTCGAACCCGAAGGTGAGTCAGCGCCAGGAGGGGAGTTCCCCGTTATGCGGTTGCGATCAAGGGCGGATCCAGAACAAAAGTTTAGGGAGGCGATCATAAGATCTGAGGGTATTTTTTGAACTTTGAATCTGCAAACGTAAGATACCCAATCGACCCAGCTCGTGAAGTTTTTGAATAATTAAATATACAAAACGAAGCAACCCTAAGTAACCCCAAGTATTTTTTATATGTAATAAAAGTTAAATATTTAAAAAAATGTTGCAATTCATTTCTTCCTCGGCCGTCGTTACGGGGGTCTGGATCCGCCCCTGGTTGCGATTGCGAGAGAGTGGGGGCGAGCACTCTTTGATACCTCGTGTATCCGTTCATTTGCCGACGAACCTGGGGACGTCGGCGTCCTGTTAGGGGGGATGCCCTATTAGGGGAGGTCGTTGAGACTAATCTCGCTATCCGGATAGCATGATCGTCTAGGGCCGTTAGTACGTGCCGAGGCCGCCTAACAATAGTTTTTCGACCGTGCCGAGGTCGATGAAGAGCAGAAGTAGCTCCACGCCTATGGAGTTTTACCATATGAATAGTAAAGAAGTAAAGTGCCTACAATGCCATTTTTGCCGTATGAAAATAACATTTTATAACTAGTCTGCCCAAAAGCTGGCTACGCCCTTGGGTAGGTCAGTCCGCACGAGTTCTCTATTTAATACTGTACGTCCAAATAATACCTAACCTATACCTATTATTACACTTATAAACTTACGCTAGCTTATACCTAAAGATCACGTTTTCGTCGGCTAGTAAAGTAGGTAGTTAACAGTCTTGATAGACAGACAGACAAACGAACAACAAAGTGATCCTATAAGGGTTCCTTTTTATCTTTGAGGTAAGGAACCTTAAAAAGAACATAAAAGTTTGACCAACTGTCATAGAATTAAGAAGTATTCTTTTCTATGTACGTTCTGTCATGTGTCAATCAAACATGTAAAATTCTTAAAGCTAAATAAAACCAAGTTTCCTATTGGTTTTGTCTTATTTATGTAACAATTTATTTAGCTTTAATTCAAAATTTTCCAATAATCTTTGGCGAATCTTATGTGATAAAATTCCAGCAATGAATGCGTCTCGAATGAATTCGCTCTTATGTTGCTCTGCTGTGACACTTTGGAATTCGCAGTCAGGTGCTAGTAGCTTTAGCGCACGGACATAATCATCAATTGACTCCTCTGATTTTTGTTTTCTATTAGACAGAACATGACGTGCATATATTACGTTTTTGGGTTTAATATATATTTTATCAAGCAGAGCGATGGCTGAAGTATAATCGTTGCATTCTTTAATGTATGTGAATACTTTAGAGGATAGGTGATTCACTAACAAATGGTGCTTTGTTGAATCAGAAATCGTATCAGTAACTTGTTGAGATAGAAAGTTAGAAAATGTAAATCGCCAATGCACCCACCTTGAATTTGCTTCCGGTAGTGTAGGGTCGATATCAAATCGTTCTGGCCGTAGGTACTGAGATAATACATTACTTATTTTTGGCACCGTAATCTTTTCTTCTGACATAATTTAAAGCTAAATAAAGCATCACTCAAAAGAGCTTTAGGCTTATTTGCTCACTACTCAAAATGGATTCGTAATTTTTCAGAGAAAATAAGCCCATTAACAAATGTTACGAACTTTCCTATAGATGAAAATGCTTTTAACACATTGAAATTAGAGATTTCCAAATCAGCCCTAACAGCTATTGACGAATATGAAATATTCACCGTTGAAACTGATGCTTCAGATTTCGCTATTGCGGCTACACTTTCACAAAATGGACGCCCAGTAGCATTTTTTTCAAGAACTCTATCAAATTCCGAGCGTAGGCATTCATCGATTGAAAAAGAAGCAAGCGCAATTGTTGAGTCAATACGGAAATGGCGTCATTATCTTTTAGGGAGACATTTTGTACTATTAACTGATCAGCAATCAGTATCGTTTATGTTTAATCAAAGCCATTCTAGCAAAATAAAAAATGACAAGATAGAAAGATGGCGTTTGGAGCTCTCCTGCTATAAATATGATATTATTTATCGTAGTGGAAAAGAAAACATAGCAGCTGACGCCCTTTCACGTGTATGTGCTAATATAAATACTGATAAACTTTACACTTTACACAATTCTCTTTGTCATCCAGGTATAACGAGAATGTATCATTGGGTTCGGTCTAAGAATCTGCCTTATTCAATTAACGACATTCGATTAGTCACAGCTTCTTGCCCAGTGTGTGCAGCAATAAAACCTCGCTTCTTTAAAACCACTGGTCAACTCATAAAGGCTATGGCGCCTTTCGAACGATTAAACATTGACTTCAAAGGGCCTGTCCCATCTCATACTCAGAACAAATATTTGTTAACTATTATTGACGAGTATTCAAGATTTCCTTATGCTTATCCCTGTAAGGATTTGTCAGCAAATACTGTTATAAAATGTTTGAGAGATCTTTTTTCAGTATTTGGGATTCCCTTGTACATCCATTCTGACAGAGGTTCTTCGTTCATGTCTGAGGAATTAAAGAATTTTTTAACATCCGTTGGAGTAGCATGTAGCAGAACTACACCTTACAATCCACAAGGAAATGGGCAAGTTGAGCGGTTAAATGGAACACTGTGGAAGACCATTCAGCTGTGTCTTCGTTCCAAAGATTTACAAGTAGGTCATTGGGAGCAAGTCCTACCTATGTCGCTGCATGCTATACGTTCACTATTATGTACAACAACTAATGAAACTCCTCACGAAAGAATGTTTAGACATACTAGACGTTCTGTGAATGGCGAATCTTTACCTTCTTGGCTTATGACGTCAGGACCGGTATTGATGAAAAAGAATGTTAGAATTTCTAAATATGACCCCGTAGTAGAAGAAGTGGAGCTTTTAGAATCAAATCCCTCTTATTCCTATGTTAAAATGCAGGACGGGCGAGAAACTACCGTGTCAAACCACCGTTTAGCTCCATGCCCATCATTTCAAGTCGATACAGAGATTCAAAATATCTCCGATGATGATGCTGAAAATAATAGTACAGATAATGCTGAGTCGTCGCAAGCAACTGAAGAAGGTCTTCGCAGGACACCGAGAATAAGGAGATCCCCTGCTTATCTTCGAGACTATTTGGTGGAATAATTTAAAGGGGGGTGATTGTCATAGAATTAAGAAGTATTCTTTTCTATGTACGTTCTGTCATGTGTCAATCAAACATGTAAAATTCTTAAAGCTAAATAAAACCAAGTTTCCTATTGGTTTTGTCTTATTTATGTAACACCAACATTATAAGATTCATCAATACACCCTGGCTGTCATCTAGGACCAGAGTAGGTACTTGTCACGACAAATCAAACGAGCCAAAAAGTGATGGGGTTGCGTGTCTTTTCGTTGTAGAGTTTGTAAAAGTACTCGTTGCCACCTTTCGGCTTTATCATCAGACTCTGGATATCGATTAAGACTAGAGTACTTTACCTTTCATTTACATAAGTTACACTAGGTAGGTAATGCTATTTTTTTTATTCCAATATATATTATTAAAATATAATTTTATAATATAAGTAATTTTGTACTTAGCCATGTTTCAATAAAAAAACTTTGCTAAGAATCAAGTGTCAGGCATTTAACATAAATTAAAACAACCTTTTATGTAATAACAAAATAATCTTTATATATAATGAAATACACTGAAATAACACGCGTGCCTTGTAGTTATAGGTACCATTTCAGAAACATCATATCTTTATGTACATATATATAATTGCATATGGAACCTGAAAAATAAATAATATTTTATATAAAACAGACTCCTTCAAATGGGACATTTACCATCAAAGCAGCAGTACGAATAAAAATCAATAATTACCTACAATTCTTCTCTACTTAGAAGGTCATTAATTACCCAGGCACCTACTTATTATGGAGATACAAATATTTTGTCTCGGTAGGTGCTAGGGAGTGGTTAGGTTACCCGATTGCAGACTTACCTACGATTAGGTATTCAGGTAGGTAGAGCGATCGACACCTACTCAGAGATTTAGCGGAATATTATCTGTATCAACATCTTCTGTAGGTACTTTATGTTATTGATGATTTTAGGAAAAATAAATCTAATACTAGGGCATGAATATCGGAATCTCGGAATATCGAAATCCCAGAATCTCGGAACGTTTATTCCGATATTATAATTCCGATACTGAGTAGTCCAATATCGTAATATCGGAATTAGTCAAATATTCTGTTTAAATTTTAAAATAAGACGTAAACGGTGCTAGCCGGTGCTCCTTTGTGCGGGCGATTTGATGTTGTCTCACTACCTTCTTATTGAGCTGCTAAATAGTTACAGAACGCTATTACAGATTTCGTACTTTCTTCCACCAAAGTCCTACAAACTGTCATACAGCACCCACTATACTATCCACAAACAGGCACGTTGCTTAAAAAAAATCTTAGGGGGGCCCCGAGTCCCGGAAATCATAGTAAAACCTAACAAAATATTAGGCCTCAGCGCCGCAGACACTCAACATTTGGAGGCACGATCACCCTTAGGCACCATAGAGTCGGTGCTACTGCTAACGAAGGGCGAGGACGCGAGTCATCAACGTCGCCTCGCCTCTATTGAGTTCCGAACTTTGTCAGTTATTGTCCTCGAGTCGAAGGAAGGCAGTCTCTAGATTTTTTGACTGGTGTCGCGAATACGACTTACTACATTACATACTATACACAATATTGAAATTCGTGTTCAGTAAACTTGAGAAGCAAAACACTGAAATCGCTATGAACTTGCAAAGTTTAATACAAAAGATTACAAGTAATAGAAGTGGTACCATTCCTACCTTTATATTTCTTAAAAGGTTTCAAAAGGTGACAAATTTTTCAAACCAACGAGTAAAAAAGTATATAATGCGTTTGCATGTCTTAAACCTCAAATATAATGCAAACCCTGTATGCACTGGAGCTGTGACAGAAACAAAGACTATGTTGAGGTAGTTTTATTACTTTCCGATTAAACTAACTACCCAACCACTACAAGGTGTTATTTGACTTTTGACCAAGAATTTGAGATAATCTGAAAAAATGGAAACGCCAATTTTTACCTTTTTGAAATTATAATAGCTTATTAACTTGTATGTGACAAAAACGGAAGGAGAGATTAGTGTATATATAACATGCGTACAGAGCGTTTGTATTTTACATAAGTTTTGCCTTAGTTTTGAAAGTTAGCGTGTTTTTCGTCAGCTGGATATTTTTGATGATTGTCCGAAGTTTGCTTTCGCTAAAATGCTAGAAGCCTTTAATTTATTGAAAATGCACTATTAAGTTTCTCTCTTAAAATAATATACATAATGTTAGTAAATATGTAGTGTCGTTCCTTTTTTTTTTAAGATGATTTTGAGTTTTTTTTTTAATTAGTAGCAGAAGAGTAGCGGAGTGGAGGGATTTCTATGAACGGATTATGAAGAAAAGAGGTGGTTTATTCTCTTGTAAATTTATTTTCAATTTTTGAGTAAGTATTTTAGTGAAGTTATTTCAGCAGGTATTTTTAATTTAGATCTTGTTCATAGGTTGTGCTATTTTTAAATATATTTATCAAAATTTATTTCAGTTTTATGTTTTTTTATAGTTCAATCATCACAGAAGTTGTTTTGTTTTTATGTTGATTACAAAAATAAATTAATTTAAACATCTTGTATCTAATACAACTTTATGAAAAATATGTTCAAATATTAGTATCGGAATTCCTATATTAAAATCTAATATCGGAAATCAATATCGGAATTGAAAACCTTCCGATATTACATGCCATATCTAATACCTTTAAACGAGCAACTCTTGTATGTATATACATAGTTAAATTTGAATCGTTTAAATGCTGTGGACAGTTAAACAGGTGCATGAAGCACTATTTGTAAAGATAAAAAAAAAAAACATTTTTTTTAAAACTCGAATCAATTCTTACTTGAGTGACAAAATGACGCGAACCATTAGTAGGTAGGTCAATATTCAAAGAGACCGACTCTATTATGACACATGACTCATTTCACCAATGACGCGTAGCGCAGTCCACGTGGACTTCAATAAATTAACCAATGCTAGACTAATTACCGGCCCTGCATCTTATTTAATTGGCAATTCGCAAGGCGTGTGCCCCCCCGTGCCCCGCAGTCTACGGTCAAAAAAATCAGTTTTCTCTAAGACGTCACCGAAGCGGTGCTCGGTGCATCGCTGTTTACGATCCTTGTCGCGCGAAAGTATGGCGTCTCGAAATTACGTGTACTCTAACATGGAGTACCTTGATATGGTGCAATTAGGTCCCGGGATCTAGGTACAAAGCATTTACGATGGTCCTAAGTTAGGGCGGTGCAACTAAATTGTTCAAAAAAGGTTGTAGGTATTTGATGAATAGTTACAGACCAATTACATTAATATCAAGATTAGCTAAAATTTTCGAAAAGATAATGTATAATAAAATCTATAGTTTCATAACGAAATTTAGTATTCTGAAAAATGAACAGTATGGTTTTAAAAAAAACAGTTCCACTACGCTCGCATGTTTTTCTTTAGTAAAAATAATAACTGAATGTCTTAATTCAAACGAAGCAGTAGCGTCAATTTTCTTAGATATAATTAGTTTGTCATGATAAATTACTGTGTAATTTATATAACTACGGCATCAGAGGTAAAGCTTATCATTGGTTTAAGACATACCTAAACTCACGATACCAATGCGTTAAAATATCACGGCTATCTGATAAGAAAAAACTATCATATAGATCAGTCTACAAAATAAATAAGTATGGAGTGCCACAGGGTAGTATTTTGGGTCCGTTATTATTTCTTCTATATATCAACGACTTACCAAATGCAACCAAACATAAATACCTCTTATTGTCAAAGTTTACGACGCAAATTTATTAGAAGCTTAAGTAAACGATACACTGAAACATATAGTAGAGTGGCTACAACAAAACAATTTGCGAATAAATATACATAAAACTAAAATAATAAAATTTCAAACCATTAATAGTATACAGTCTTCTCTTAATATAAAGCTTAATAATAGTGTTTTAAAACAAGTTGACTGCATTAAATTCTTAGGTGTGCAGATTGACAAATATTGTAAATAGAAGGAACATGTTAATGAGGTCTGCAAAAAGATTGAAGAGTTTATATATCCTTTATATCGGTTAAATAAAATTGCAACAAACGAAGCTACTATAGCAGCTTACCATGGGTACGTATCATCCGTTTTGCGATATGGCCTTATATTGTGGGGAAACTCTGTCGATGCATAAGTTTAAAGTACAAAAAAATGTATACGAATATTGTGTGGAGCTGGACCGCTTGATAGCTGTAAACCTTTATTTAAAAATAAGAAAATTCTCCCACTACCATGTATATATGTTTATGAAATATGTCTCTTTATCCATAAACATCTGCATCTATTCTTAACAAAGACAGAAATCAATCAAAGGCAAACTCCTTACAGACACAAGCTTTACCTGCCACCCCAAAGATTATCACTGTATCAAAACCATGTTTACTGTAAGGCAGTAAATATAAATAATAAGCTACCTGAAAATATTGAAGATTTAAATTTTAACCAATATAAGCCCAAAGTATTGAAATTATTACTAAGTAAATTTTATTATGAAATTAGTGAATATATGAATAATAAAGTTACAAGGTGCAAGTATAATTTAATTATTTTTTTTTTAAATTTACTTGTAATGTAATTAATCAGTTCCAATGTTATACTGTAATTTAATTAATCATAATGTAGACAATACTATTATTCTATCATGTTAAAAGATTTGCACGCGGAAACGGCAGAATATGCTGAACCTATTCCAAATTATATTTCATCTTTGTATACACCATATTCTAGCAAATATTTTTGTTCTATTCTATTCTATTCCAAATTGTAACAGTTAAAGTAAAAGTAATTGTTAATGTCATTACTTTAACAATCGCTTTGGTGCAATCCAGCCTAAGGGTTTACTTATCGACACTTATTATGAGTTTTGTTATTTATCATTATTGGATATAGCTTATATAAGTAATAATTTATCGCTAAAATTCAAACTTAAGTTGGACAGTAACTACAATAATGCATTAATAGTGGGTCCACATTTGTTACTGGCTGAACCTGTTAGCGCTCAATTTTATAATAAAATACATAAAGACGTGATGCGTTTAAAATTATGAATGCCATTAAAATAAAACAACAGTAAAAAATCTTTTTCTATGTCGCATAAATCGCAGTTTTCGTGCAGCAAAGCAAAAAAAATATCTGAACAATTGAAAAAAAATGCTTTAAAACTTGTAATTGTAAGTCTGTCACAAACTATATAATTCTATCCTTTGTCTAAGTGTATTAAGTGATTTTCCCTTATCTCCCTATTTGTAAGTAACTATTGTGGATACCTATTACTGTATGTACCTGTAGTACCTGTAACTATTGTATGTAGAGGAAATTTTAAAAACGTTTTTTCCATTGACGTGGACTATAATCTTTAGCCAAAAGTAAAAGATGGTGGAAAATTGTCACTGAGATTATAGCTGCAATAGAATGCCAGCAAGTGTATGCATTTAAAACCTCTGTTTATTAACGTTTCTTTAGTGTGAACTTTGGCCCCATTAGGAGATGGATGACGTGAGCTAGTGTACGTGACTTTTATTAAATTGTGTCATCCGTCACGCTGAATACTTGGAAAAGTATCCGATTCAAAAACTCGTAAAAGTTTAACAATGATACAAATAGGCTTGTACAAATCTGTCTTGTCATAAAAATATAAGTTATGATGAAACACAAATAATTTTAAGGAACGGGTGTTATGTTAACATAATGTTATAATATGAGTAATATTATTACATGCAATTATGTTACTTAAGCCCCATTTACACAAAGAGAGTCGTTCGCATGCAAGCGACGAGAAAAAGTAATTGTACATCGTTTACGAGAACTCTCCATACGATAATCATCTGCGTTTCATCGTAATGTAACCAACCACATTATGATGAAACATAGTATCATTCAAGCGATGCTCGAGCTCGAATTCGAATGTCAAAGGCGAGACTCGTTTCTAATAAAATATTAACACTATAGGTTGTTTTTAAAACTAATTTTGGGTTTTTTTACTCGAAAGTTGCCGATCATGTTGCCGATCTTTTCAAAATGTACCTAGTCACTTTTTTCTATTCCACAAGATTAAGGGTTCGTGGAAGGAAGTTCCTCTAAAACCGCACTGTGCGTGACCATTTAAGTTCTAAGATATGAGGATGAATCTTCTGCCGATGGCGAGTGGAGAAATAGTAGAAAGTATCCGTAGGCATTTTTTTGAACTATTCCTAAAAACACGCTGTGTTACAAGCTTATACAAGCGGCAAAATACACATTTTTTTACTTTATACGTTGTACAACGTATGCCTTTGACACACTACACAGTATACAGAAATGTACAAAATGTGAAAAATAACAAAAGTTAAAGGTTTGCCTCTATTTTATTACAAGTTCCTGCGCTTGTCCACAAAAAAGTTGTCAAAAATACAAAAATCCACAAAAACAAGCAAATATATTTCTCAACTTCCAACACAAATTGAATGTTTTATTTCCGTCATCAGACATTTTGTTGCATCGAAAATCACGCGAAGCGATGAAACGCAAACACGAGTTTCAAGCCGGTTTCAATGCGACTAAGGCCCAGAACACAAAGTAACTCCTAGTTACTTTTGAGTTTCATTTGAGTTTATGCCATGGACTCCTTTGAGAGACTACACATGATGCAAACAGGTTGAAACCGGTTTCAAACGCGTTGCAAATTAGCCCCAGAACAGACGGTGAAACGCAACTGCAACGAAACCCTTTTGAAATTATTGGTTAAATACTAGTTTCAGACGTTATCCACACACGGCGCAACTGTAAATTGTACAGTGTGATGAAATTATTACAGTTCTGGGCCTTACAGTATCTAGAAATACATAAAAAATAAACTCTTCTTCGACTGAAACTACGCTTTAATAGTTTTTACTTATTTAAATCCTTTTCGATTTCTTTCTGATAATACAAATCACAAAATTAAATTAAGATGGGCGCAGACAGTTTATCAATCTAGTAATGGTATATGTAGGACACATAAAAGTAAAATCTTATCTATATCAGTCTGACGATATGCTAATTTGGTGCAAACAATCAATCCTATAATATCTTTGGCATAAAGCAGCGATATCTTAGACGATCATTGGAGAAAATATCCTATATCAGCCTGAAACTACATGTTGACAAGAGTAAACAATCTTATTTAATGCGTTTTAATGAACAGAAGCTACACATGGCCAATCAGTTTTATAAAATACGCTTATAAGATCGCACGTTCTAATAAGTATCGTATAAAGTATTTCTGTAAACGTTTACAAAACTAAGTTATGAGATCAAACGTACTTGTAGAGCAAATAGTCCTAAATGATTCTATTTTTAATTCATTGGTCATATTCTAAGCGTTTATTAGATTTCTATAAGAAGTTTAGTCTTATGTCTCGATTGTTATAGGAGCAGTTTGCTACTTGGGTAATTTTGGGAAAATTATTTGAAAACGTATAACAATTTTATCGCATGAAAAATTGCAAAAGGAGCGTTCCAATAACTTCTCAAGAGAAGTTAATATTATGATATGAATGAAAGCGAACGCAATAACAATGAAGAAGTAAGAATAGCGGCATGATAGTTAAATTAAGAGACATACACATGCACGTGAATCCGCAACGAGGCTTACTTCACTACCACAACTATCTCTGACTACCCCTCTTTGGATAGTGTCGTGATGGTATGATATTATTATTATTATTATTATTATTTGTTCATATTATTGTTATTGACCCACACACGAAGGAACTCTTATTAACAAAATCATAACACTTGGCCGCACCGTAAAAACTATTAAAATTAAAAAGCAAGTTTCTATATACATACATACATACGTATCGAGAACCTAAACACTAAATCTACTGAATCCAATACATAAAATATCTATATACTATTTAAAAACACAGAATGTGGCCTCCCTAAATCGATTCAGTAAATTTCCCACACAAACAAGATTTTAAATTCAAATCCCAGTCCAGTAAAATACGAGACGTGGAGGATTTTTTATTATTAGTTTGCCTTTATTTTGTTATTTGTCTGGTCTGGACAACGGTAGGTCTGGTCTGGAAAAGGCGGACATTCGGCATTGCTTTGGATGGAACTATGGCTAGTAAATAATAAGAAGAACATTATATTATTTGGCGTTTATCAAAATCATATGGGCCTATAGTAGATTATTCGCCCAACGTCAGATTAGATATTTTTATTATATGCTTTTTGTAAACAACATAGTTAAAAAATGTGCTATTTATGTATAATAGTACTATTTTGAAGCTATTTCAAGAGCAGTTTGTATTATTTCTTTAATAGGTACATCTGCGAGCTTTGGTTAGCATTTCAGCTAAAAGTGACTTCTTTCAGCAGAATTCCAACTATAACTCAGATTTGCTCCAGAAACAATATAAATTTAATATACCTTATGAATAGTGATTGAATAGTTCTTCTATTTTTAAAATACGTTTTAAAGTCAAAGTCAATTTTTTAATCAAATTAGGTTTTTGAATCGTCAAAGTTATGAAATACTATTTTTTTATACAATTTTTCGGTTACACAAATAATATTTAAATAACAACATTATATAAATTGAAATATTATCTATGTCGCCGACTCAGAATAAGTTACTGACATTCGTTTATTAATAAGACTGAAATGGTTTATTTTATATTTAAATTTTTTTTTGTATGAGTACCTGAAAATAAAAATGCTGCTAGAATCTTCAAGATAAATTAAAAGTCCAAACACAAGTTAACTACTGTAAACTGTTAAGGAATTTAGATCCTCCAGGTCATGTTGTAGTAAGCCGAATTTCAAAAGAATCGGTTTACAGATAAAAATTTAGTAAATTAAAATTTAAACATTTTCAACACCCAATATGGATGGTTTTTAAATTAAGCTGTATATGGCATACCTGAACGAATTAAGTTTGCCAGAATTTGATCAATTTTGTTAGTCCTGAGTAGGTACGCTTTTTGACGTAAAAAATATATGTTATAGTTCAAACCTTAATGAAGTGGATTTTCTTATATTATAATAATTTTGCTATTAAAACATTTAGAAAAAAACGGACACTTTATTTTTGGGCTTTAACTTAAATTATTTAGAAAACTAAAAGTGATATTCTCTTTATTCTTATTTCATAAAATATATATTAATATGACCAATCAAATGTGCTAATTTCATAGTTCTAAATAAATATTTGAATTTGATACCGACAAAAACCTTGAGAAAATCGAGATTTTTAACGTGCGGTCACGTGCTAGCGCCTATCGTACGTGACACCGTAGGACATAATCTATAAAATTTGTGCGTTGAACTGTGTCGCTTTGTATGCTTCAAGAGTGTTACATATCTTCGTACACTGGTCGAAAAGGTACGGATTTTCTAGGACAGGTACCTATGCCATGGCTGGAGGACCAACTGGGAGGTATACCCTATCAAACAAAAAAATAATTATCAAAATCGGACTGTTCTGTACAAAGTCATGTCCGGACATCATTAAAAAATATACATATATACAATTGAAAAACAGAGGAGGTACCTATCCTCTTTTTTTCATCGGTTTAAAAAAATTAATGGTGTCGCTAGTTATGTTGCTGCTATAAGCCTTAAATACTCTATACTTAGGCACTTACGACTTGTATGTGGAATACATTGACATGCCAAAAAATATGTAAATATAAGCACGTATTTATATCAGAAAATAAAATTATAAGCAGAATTTCAAGGCCTAAGTGCAATCTCCACTTTTGCATTGCAAACAAATATTTGCACGTAGCGAAAGGAGAGCACGCACTGTTATCTATGTATTTAAACAACAATTAAGTTATTATTTAGTTACACCTTCTACTCCTAGTTAAGACAAGAGTTTACTCTCTAAGTTTCTCATAAGTGTGATTGTCACTTTATTAAAAAATATACAACAATATTAACTTAACAGTTAATTATCATTTATTTTAATATCATTAACCTGCTGCTAATAAGGACCATTGTTTGTACAATTACAGGGACTCTATGCGGTAGGTAAAAACTGGCATATCCATTTACGATAGATACAAATCAACTTAACTTGTATGAACTCCTGGTAAATACGTCAAACACAATTATATATATATATATATAAATTTTGTAGGTTTCTAAATTATTCTTATTGTTTGTGTAGTGTAGACATCTTTTTTTAATCTTACCGACACTACCTGGTGCAGTGCAACACGCATACCCACGATTATTATTATATCACACAGATATTATTATTATTAAATTTTGATTTTTTTTCTGACTGACTATGCAGTTGGCTGATGCAGCCATTACTGCTCAACCGGGCTTTTGTGGCGACTAATCTCGCTATCCGGCGAGACTCTGGCCCTATTTGGGGGAGATCGTTGCGACTAATCTCGCTATCCGGATAGCGAGAACGTCTTCTGGGGCCGTTAATACCTGCCGAGGCCGCCTAACAATAGTTTTTCGACCGCGCCGAGGTCGGTCGGGGGGATGATAGGTTGTGGATTGCACAATTAATCGATTCGGGTGATTTTGTGTACGCTCGAAAAGCGGACGCCAAGACTTTAAGATATTGGGGAATCGTGGGGAGCTCAAAGTCTCTGTGTAGGTCCGCATTCCCGACGTACCAGGAGGCTCCGGAGGCCGCTCTGAGGAAGCGGTTTTGGAGGGTCTGGAGTTTGTGAAGGTTGCGTTTAGACAACGCATAGAGAGCGCTAGCATATGCTAGTATGGGGCGGATGCAAGTGACGTAAAGAGTCAGCTTATTTCTAAGCGACATTTTACTGTACTTGCCTATCATGGGATATAGACGACCGAGGACAAAAGCGGCTCGGTTTCTAATTATTTTGGTGTGATCGCGGAAGGTCAAACGCCTATCCAGGGTCACACCGAGGTATTTGGCCTTGTTTTGCCAAGGAATGGCACGGCCGAGGAGTGAGAGGGGAGATGATCGCGGAGAGCGGCCTACAGCTAAGAGAACGGCAGAGCTTTTGTCGGGATTCACTCCGATTCTCCATTTCCGAAACCATTGCCTGTGGTGGTGTTAGCGGATTGGAGTATCTTAGTGATTCGACTCACATGCCTATCGGTAATTTAAATAGCGGTATCGTCCGCTAAGGGGCTAGTAGGGTACTGTTATAAATTCTATTTCATGGTAATGATACATAAATAAAAGTGCTAATGCGACATGAGAAGTAATTACGTCAATGCATATGTTTCATAGTTAGTTTCCTTTTGTGTGCAGTTAGACCGATTTTGAACTTCGTTGCGGACACACGCTATTTTCTAATTCTCTTAATTTTTATTGTATTTTTCTATTTCTTTTGTGTTATAAATCAATGTTACTTAGTGATTTCTTTTTTTAAAAAGACTCCAAAGATCGACCCCGTAACATTGGTGTCAGAGATCGGAGAGAACTTTGCTAGTAAACTTGGAAGTCATACTACGGGGTTTATTGTGTCCGCAAATTCGTGTCTCGACGGGAATCATAATTTACGAAACTACGATCTCATAATTAAGTAAAGTGGACTAAGTGCAGTTCTCGTCTACCACGTTCTACCGCACTTACTTAGCTAAGAAGAAAACCAAAGCTGCGTACTACGTCAACGAGGTATCCTGACCCTGGGCTAAACAGAGCCACTATCTCCAGAGCTGTTCCGCGCACGGAGGAGTTCCTGTGTTTCCGCTGGCCTTGACCGCGGAAACCCATACCGCTTCGAATCTTCAAACTTCACTGCCAAGGAGATGCTTCGAATTCGGCTGTTTATGTCTGTGTGAGTAGTTAAAACATTTTCTGATCTCGCTGCTTTTGCCACTGTTTCGAATTTGTGATTTAAATTTATAATTTAGGGGTAGCGAAGATATCAATATTTTAATATTCAACTCAATTGTATTTTTTAGTAATTGTATCTTATAAATAGTTTGTCAAAATGTCTCAGAAAAGTGATGACAAGGTAGTTACCTAGTCACCTTATCAGAAAAGACCTATCCAAGTGTTTGTCAATTGTCAATTGAATTTGTCAAACCATATGATGGCAATCGTGAAACCTTAGTCGCGTTCATTACCAGTTGTGAGAGTGCATTTGATTTTGCGTCTGAAACACAAAAGCCACTCCTATTAAAGCTGATTATTTCTAAACTTACAGCGAAAGCCCAAATAGCATGTTCTAATAGGATTTTCGAGAGCTTCGATGACTTAAAAGATTTTTTTGATGCAAAGTTTCGGTGAAAGGAAACACTATAATCATTTATCAAGATCTTCAGTCTTGCAAACAAAATATTAATGAATCAGAGGCACAATTTGCCTTACGCGTTGAAAGCTGCTTAACCGATTTACAGGCTGAAATCCATTCCAGCAATTCATTAAAAAAGGAAATCCCTGGTCGCATAGCAATGACCGAAGACCTTGCTCTGTTCGCGTTTACCTTAGGTCTACACCCTCACATTAGCAATGTCGTAAATTGTCGCGATCCAAAAACACTGAACTCCGCCGTAAATATCGCTATAGAACAGGAAAAAATTTTAAACACTGTGTCAACCTTTAAAACTAAGTACTTTAAGCAGTGTTATAGAAGTGGTCATTCAGATTCAGAATGCTCTTCGAAATTTCGAAATTATCGCGAGTTTAACTCAAACCAATTCCAAAGAAATAATTTGAATTCTAATCCAGGTCCTTCTGGTTTTAGGCAGTCTACAATAACTTGTAGGTACTGTAAAAACGTCGGCCACGATATTTCACAGTGTCGTAAACGCCAGTTTAATAATAGCAAATATAATAATCAGAATCGGGCCGACAGACAAGCATATACACATTATGTTCAAATTACAGAAACGACGTTACCGTGTGATTTACAGCATGATCAAGAAAACACACAGTCAACTTTAAACTAATGAATCAGATTTCGTGTCGGTGTCGACGTAAATCTGAAACCTTAGGCACCAAGAACGCTATTTCTACTAATTCACCTCACTCGACGCAATACAACCAATCTTCTATTAAGTCTCAATCCTCTGCATCCAAGTCTCAATCCTCTGCATCCAAGTCTCAGTCCTCTGCATCCAAGTCTCAGTCCTCTGCATCCAAGTCTCAGTCCTCTGCATCCAAGTCTCAGTCCTCTGCATCCAAGTCTCAGTCCTCTGCATCCAAGTCTCAGTCCTCTGCATCCAAGTCTCAGTCCTCTGCATCCAAGTCTCAGTCCTCTGCATCCAAGTCTCAGTCCTCTGCATCCAAGTCTCAGTCCTCTGCATCCAAGTCTCAGTCCTCTGCATCCAAGTCTCAGTCCTCTGCATCCAAGTCTCAGTCCTCTGCATCGAAATCACAACCCTCAGCATCAGAGTCTCAATCTCCTGTGCTGACATCTTACTCATCTGCATTAAAGTCTCGTTCCTCCTCGTTGAAGTCTCAATCCACTGTATCTATGGCTCATTCTCCTTCTAGTAGTGTTTCAAACAATAATTCGCTAAAAAGCCAACAAAAAACAATTTCTATGTCACAGAACTCAAACAATTGTCCTGCTATATTTCCAAAGCCTCAATTCCTAAATAAAACGGAAGTTATTTATGACGTTTTCCAAAAAAACAAGTATCTGTTCCGTATATAGAAGTTCTTACGTCACATACAATCTCACCGGTGCGTTTGCTACTTGATACAGGAAACGCTATTTGTCTGATCAAAGAATCAAGTCTCTCACCAATACCGGATCTCGCAAAAGAATTTCTTAAATTCAAAGGCATAAATGATATAAATTCCTACGCCGAAACGAAAGGAAAATTCGAGCCTTCTATTAAAATAAATAACGAAACTATTTTGCCATTCAATTTCCACGTTGTTGAAAATAACATAAACCTCGAATATGATGGTATAGTTGGTACCAATTTCCTAAATTTATACAAGGCCAATACATGCCATAAGTCACATTTAACATGCGCAAACTATCCTAAACTCTTAGTCAACTTCAAAGTTACAGATCAGATCTATAGGATTCCACCGAGAAGCGAAATGTTCATTGAGTGTGCTGTTTTTAATCCCGAAATCCAAGAAGGTCTGCTTCTTCAAAATACCTTACCACAATATCCAGACTTATATTTTTTTTTTAAATGCATCGTTCGTGTTAACTCAACCAAAAATATTGTTGTATCTGTTTGAAATACTTCCGAAAAAGAAATTCAACTGAAAAATGCAAAATTTACCTTAGAACCTGTTTCTGAAATATTAGATCGAAAGCCAACCGCTGTCCTCTGAATCTATGTCCTGTTTTACTATGACCCAAGCTTCTGATCGTGAGTCTAAAGTCCAGAACGCTCTAAGATGCGATCACCTAAACTCAGAAGAAGAGAAATTTCTGCGATCAGTTGACCATGACAAAAACGATTGAACACGAAATTCGAACCACATCCGAGACTCCTATTCCTGTGAAAAGTTACAGATTTCCTGAATGTCACAAAGAGGAAGTAAACCGTCAAATACAAGACATGCTCCGCCAGAATATAATTCGTATTTCCCCTTGGTCCGCACCTATTTGGGTATTCCCAAAAAAACAGATGCATCTGGCAAACCTAAGTGGCGTATCGTCATCGATTATCGCAAGTTAAATGAGATAACGATAGGCAACGCCTACCCTATCCCTAATATCACAGATATTCTTGATCAACTAGGTCACAGTAAATATTTTACCACCCTTGATTTAGCATCGTCATTTCACCAAGTACCCGTAAAGGACTCGTAGAAGACCGCTTTTTCAGTACCTACTGTCCATTTCGAATGGACCAGAATGGCCTTCGGGCTTCGTAATAGTCCTTCCACGTTCCAAAGGCTCATGAACATCGTTCTAAGCGGTCTCCAAGGTCTCAATTGCTATACTTACATGGACGATATTATCATCCACAGTCACAATTTAAATAGTCACATGGAAAAGCTAAAACTGGTTTTTGACAGACTTCGTGAACATAACCTCAAGCTTCAGCCTGACAAAAGTGAATTCCTTCAAAAAGAAGTTCAATATCTAGGTCACGTAATATCCGACGCAGGTGTGAAACCTGATCCTAAAAAGGTCTTATGCGTAACAGAATTTTCAGTACCAAAATCTCCTAGAGATATTAAGTCATTCCTAGGCTTAGTCAGCTACTACCGACGCTTCATTGAAAAATTTTCTCACATTACGAAACCTCTAACCAGTCTCTTAAAAAAGGATGCCAAATTTATATGGTCCTCTGCACAACAAAACGCTTTTAACCTGCTAAAATCTAAAATAACTAGTGCACCTATCCTTCAATATCCCGACTTCACACAGCCGTTTGTGTTGACCACTGCTGCTTCTAATTTTGCCGTATCCGCCATACTTTCCCAAGGTCAAGTTGGCAAAGACTTACCTATCGCATACGCGTCAAGAACATTAAATAAATCCGAAGGTAACTATTTCACCACCGAGAAAGAGTGTTTAGCAATTATTTTTGGCACAAAAGTATTTAGACCTTATCTGTTTGGTCATAAATTCAAAATTGTCATCGATCACAAGCCACTACAATGGCTGTTCAGTTGTAAAGATCCTAGTTCTAAATTGGTCAGGTGGCGGTTAAAATTAGAAGAATTCGACTATGAAATCAAATACAAAAAAAGGGAAGTTAAATAATAATGCAGATTCACTTTCTCGTAAACCGATCCTTACGCTAGATAATAATACGTCATTCCCTACGTCACAATCATCACCAACGTCACAGCCATTATCGCCGACCGCGTCGTCGTCAGAAACATATGAATTTTTTTTACAAGTTAACCGCCAAACCACGACTACCTATGACACTGTCGTCCATGAACATAACGAATCACTTTTAAAAGCTAAATGTAAACTTATAGTTTACCCCACTGCAATTGACCTTGACGAGTCTATTCCATATTGTTCCGAAATTATCCAAATGTCTACAAGTTAACCAATCATTCACGACACAGAACGCGAATTACATACCTTTTACTCCACATCCAACGATAACCATCTTTTTAATCATTTATTTTTAACAGTTCACCATTATGACGAGATCTCTTACAAAGATATATTCAATATGCTACGAGACTACCGAGATATGATTTTGTACTGGTACATGGACGAAAAGGAAATTGCCATATCCGACTTTGTTAACCCATTCAACAAAATTTCATACACAAAAATGTATAACATACTAGCGTTCTTGTTCCACAATACCGGTATTAAAGTAAATATATACCGCAACTCTATTTTGTTTCCTACTCCCGAAGAAACTAATAAGATATTAAAAGATCATCATGACTCACCTTCAGCGGGGCATACCGGAGTTGCTCGCATGCACGAAAGAATAAAATCTGTATTGGTGGAAGGGCATGAGGCAAGATATCAAAAATTGCAAGTCTTGCCAAATTAACAAACCTTTACGTCGAACTAACCGCTCACCTATGATTATCACATCCACCGCTACAAAACCGAACGAAAAAATATACGTAGTCGGACCACTTCCCGAAACATACGAACATAAATATAGGTTCATCTTAACGCTACAGGACGATCTGACTAAATATTCACAAGCATATCCATTACAAACTTGTTCGGCCGAGGAAACTGCAAAACGAATCGTCCATTTTATTTCTCACGTCGGTATTCCGAAAATGATTGTATCTGATCAAGGAACTAACTTTTACTCAGAATTGCTTCGACAGCTCGAGCGATTGCTAGGAATAAAGCATATTTTCGCGTCTCCCTACCATGCACAAACCTGCGGCGCAGTAGAACGAAGTCACGCCACTCTTAAAGAACATTTACGTTCATTTGTGAACGAGAATCCACGTTCTTGGGACCTTTATCTAAACACAGCCATGTTTTCATACAATTCCAATGTACATAGTACTACGTCTTACTCTCCTTTTGAACTTTTATTCGGATACAAACCCTATATACCTACGTCCATCGACACCTTAGAAGGAAATACATACACCGATTACGTCAGAGCTCTTAACCACAGATTGTATTACAGTAGGCAAAAAGCATTACAAAACATTCAAAATTCTAAAGAAAAATCTAAGCAATACTACGATTCTCGAGCTAAACCTGTTACGTATCATGTCGGCGACGTGGTGTATTTGCGCTGTCATCATACTCAAAACAAAGAACTTTCGCCAATATGGAAAGGTTTTAAAAGTATTAACCGTAAACATGTACGTCATCACTTTGACGAAATAAAACTCGCTGCATCATGAATGTATCGTTCCTGGTTGGTGTTACCGTCACCTGCCTGGAGCGGTTACGTCGCGCCGATTACTACGTCCTACGGTCTATATTTCGATCAGACGCTAGATCTAAAATTCACTAACGACAACTGGAATGTAGATATGGAAGGTGATCTATAGAATGCCTATATAGATCACCTGGATAGAGTCGATTTAATTTTCGAAAAAATATCTAAATATTGTAGTACTATAATGTCGACAAAGGTTCAGATAGATTGTAATAATGCCATCAGTGCCTTGCAAAACCAACATGTAAACCATGTCAGAAAGTTTTCTTCTATATCTTATCTAGTTAAAGATAAATATTCAAGACGCTCAAAACGCGGGCTCATTGTTGCCGGCGGCTCAATATTAAAAACATTCTTCGGTACACTCGATTCTGATGACACGGTCAAGTTCACTAATGCTAAACTCAATTGAAAGTACAATTATTTCTTTGTCCTTTGATATTGATGATATAAACAATGCAATCTTATTTAGCAACTATAGCCAACCCTACAAGTGAGGTTACGCTACTCGTTGATGTTGTATCTAAGATCCCAAACTCTTGTAGTGTCAAACTCTTACGGGGATCTATAGATCTCTTTTAAAAGATAAACGGTAACCGGTGGATTTTCACACAATCAGAACACGGAAAGTGTCATGTTGTTTGCGCAAAAGGTTTTGATGTGAACAGTGATGAAATACTATTTGGTACGGGCGTCTTGACCCGGCCAAAACAGTGCAAAGCCTTCTATAAAACACTTCAGTTTATACCTAATAATAATTTAGTATTAAATATAAGCAATAACAATGTGATGTCAAATTTCAAGATCACAGATGATGACTGTTGTGAAAAGTCTAAAATTAATAGAACTTTATCTAATCTTCCTTTTGTAAAGCTGAATAATATAAATGATGCCGATTCCTTGTTGCATGCAAGCACGCACTTAAATGAATTTGAAAAACAGCTAAATAAGTTACTTATTGAACCTTCTCATCTTGAAAAATATAGTAGTCATTATCTTTCTGTCACTTACATTTTGTGCATTTTTATGTTAATCTATATTTTGTATAAGTTTAAAAATACATTATATCGAAAACAATGTTCATCTTGTTGTGTACAAATCTTTAACCGATGTAATTCAAAAAGATACAAGTTTTCATCCCAGACTATACGTCACGGATCAAATGACGTGCAAGTAAGCTCTGACTCTTCTGATGACAAAGAAGTTGACATACATTTTAGTTCTAAGTCTTTACCAGTATCATTGAAAAGAAATACTTTAAGATAAAATGATGTCACTTGTTCAAGTTCTATGTTTTTCCTTTTTTATTGTCCTTTTATTGACCTTCGATTTAACTATGTGTAAGTACTTAGCTTATAATAATAAATAATAGAGCTATAAATCTTACTCTTATAATCGTTATTCGTTAAATACGTAAATTTCTAGCTACTGGTATAGTAATATGTTATCTGTGTTTTAACTTTCATTTTTTTTATTCCAACGCGAAGTTCAAAGTGCACTGCAACTTGTAAGACTTGTTTTTCTTTCAAATTTCACATCACTTAAACTGTAATTTTCAATTTTATCGGGGGGGCTGTTATAAATTCTATTTCATGGTAATGATACATAAAAAAAAGTGCTGATGCGACATGAGAAGTAATTACGTCAATGCATATCTTTCATAGTTAGTTTCCTTTTGTGTGCAGTTAGACCGATTTTGAACTTCGTTGCGGACACACGTTATTTTCTAATTCTATTAATTTTTATTGTATTTTTCTATTTCTTTTGTGTAATAAATCAATGTTACTTAGTGAAGACTCCAAAGATCGACCCCGTAGCAGTACCTATCGTCTAAGGGATGTTGTATGTGTACAGAAGGAACAAGATAGGGGCGAGCACAGACCCTTGCGGGACTCCTGCTTGTATGGGACGGGAGGAAGAGAGAGTGGCTTCGACTCTATAGCGAAAGCTTCGGTTCGACAAATAGTTTCGTATGATGAGTACGAGGCGGTTTGGCAACTGATAGTTGTACAGTTCATAAATTAAACCGTTGTGCCAGACTTTGTCGAAGGCTTTCGGTACATCGAAGAAGACAGCGCCCGTGTGACGGGACTTACCTAATACTGGATGGAAGCCAGTGAGAATATGTTCCGTGATACGGAAGACTTGGTGGATGCATGAGTGTTTGGCTCGGAAGCCGAACTGCTCGTTTAATAACATGCCTCTGGAGACTAGCGTTCCGTACGCGACCGAGAAGGAGACGTTCGTCAAGTTTACCAAGGGCCTTAGTAAACTTATAGGGCGGTAGGAGAACGGCGCGGTATGAGCTTTCCCTGGCTTATGGATGCCCATAACAATTGCATCCTTCCATTGAGAAGGAAAGGTGCACTTTTTGATAGCAGCGTTGAAGATGGCTACTAGAAGGCAGAGAAGGGGGCGAGTGAGGTGCTTTAGGATATCGTTAGAGATACCGTCCGCGCCGGGGGCTTTACGGGAGCGTAGGTCTTTGATGACCTGTTTGACTTCATCGACTGTGATGAGGGGCAGAGAAGAAGTTCTGCGCTCCACTTCACCGTCTACCTCTCGCTCGTGATCGGGATCGAAAGGTTGTGTGCTTCAGGCACATTGGGCTTGGAAGCGAGATGCAAGGCAATCCGCTTTTTCGTCGTCATCGAACGCGGGAACGTTGTTGGGACGAGTTAACGGAAAATTTTGATACGTTTCTGTGTAGTGTAGACACAACTTTTTAGATTTTAGAAAAACGTTGCTTGATATTTTTATAGTACCTACCTACCTTGTTTAGCTTGCCGTGTCCTGATTGTACCAAATTTTATAAACTGTCGAACGTCGATTCGCCCCGATGTCTTTTATTTCAAAAATAAAAAGTGAAGCTGTCTAGACTGGAACAACTCGATTTAATACATGTAACGAAATACAGTACAGTATTAAAACATTCAAAGCGCTTTTATTTTTGGTTTGGGTTGCGCTTGGTATTGAATTTATCGGCCTACATTAAATTTGTATTTATAAGTTCACTAGCTTTTGCTCGCGCCTTCGCTTGCGCAATTTGGTTAAAGGCGTAGGATTTCTACGGCAAGTCCTAGATTATACTATAACGTGTGCTAAAGCTGTACAGCCCTGGAAATACGATTATAGGTATCAAAACTGTGTTATTACTGTTTTGAATTTTCCGTTATACAGGGAGAAAGTAGCCTCCGTTCCTTAAATAATCTCTGTGCCAAAAAACAGCTGAACAGTTAAACAGTTTAACGAGCAATTCTTGGGTATATATATATTTATAATCTCAATCTCGAACGCAGCTCCAACGATTTTCATGAAATTTAGTATATGGGTTTCGGGGGCGATAAATCGATGTAGCTAGGTTTCATTTTTAGAAAACGACGTTTTATCTGTTTTTGCAGGTAATGATAAACTGAAAAATATGACTCTTCCTGACATCTATTGGCGAGTAGTAATACTAATATTTTTACCGACACAGCAACACTAAAGCTATTTGACAAAAGATGGCGTTGTTGAAAAAAATACGAGCATAGCTCGGTTTTCCAGGTACTTATAACTAAGTAATAAACTACAGATTTGATATACCTATCCATTTTTTTTATTTTAGTTTTGCCAGCTCTAACGCAAAAAAATCTGTCATTCGCGCACAGAGCAGCGTTCCGTTTGTTTACAATAATATAATTTGTTTTATTTTTTTAATTAATTTAATGCACATAATATTTAATAGGGATTGGCAGCTTTCATGAAAAAAATTTAAACAAATATTGGTGAAAATTATTTTGGTACTTTAACAACACAGTGTTATAATTTTATCAAGGTACTAAAATATTTTTCACCTCAAACTTGGAGTTTTTCAAAGACAAAGTACAAATTTTCCTGTAGCTAGTAGTAGTTTAAGATTTTTTTTTTCATCTTACTAAAACAGTGTCATTACGTGCCGTCAAAGCATGTGCTAATAAGACCTTAATTACTCCTACGAGCTTTTTCCTTGTAAATTTTGGCAAAGCGCGCGCGCGTCAGTACCACAGGCAGTAATGACGCGCCTATTCTATCAAGTATGTATGAGAGCTGAATCTTTGTTTAAAACACGAACTACGCGCACAATACAAACTTACAAAACTTTTAAATCCATAAATTGTCTATATATAGCGAATGCGTTGTTTTTTCTACTTCTATTCCAGCCATTTTAATTGTGTTTTGTTTAGTTTATTTATTTATTTACTGTGTGTGTGCAAATGTGATGAAAAACATTGTGTGTAACACGGTCGGTACGGAAATCACAAACTCGAGTCATTAAAGCCTTTGGTCTTAGGCTTCTAAATAGCCTCTCGTTAGTAATTTTCTCCTTACTACCCTTAATACACAATGTACTATTATTTTCTACAGCTATGAAAGCACCTTACGTGGTTACCTATTTTAAAGAAGATTTGCTCAGATAAACAGCGCTGTTTGTATTCGTTTGTATTTATTACGATTCCACGGGATCAAAAACCCCATACATTCTAAAAATAAATGTTTTTAAGCGCACACTGACAGGATTTTTGACAAATGAATCATTCATATCGCATGTCGCAACAGAGAAAATCTTGTCATCTCTTTCTAATATGTACACGGGCCTGTTCACTCTGCAAGTAAGTAACCCATTTATTTTGTAAATATCCCACGACCGGGAACCACGCTTTTCGATTACGGATTCAAGAGTCGAGACCTTGGCCTCCAGACACAATAAAATTAAAAACGAAGAGCTAAGTTATTTTAAACAAAAATGTTTGCACTGATTATTATTTGTGTGGTGTTTCTTTGTGTGTTAATTTGATTTGTATAGTGTAAAGTGGTTGCATTGTGTAATTTAATTTTTAAAAAATGACTAATTATGCTATAAAAAACAATTCTCTAAAATCCAAAGAAGACTATGTGAATCGACGAATATCGCATGATTTAAAAAAGCATAACTGGCTAATGGAAAAGCTGCGTGAAAACAACTTGATAATAAAAACGGACACTGGGACAAAAAGTTTAAAATCGCCAAAACAAAAACCGGAAAAGCCAAAAAGTGCGCCAAAATGTGAAAAAGAAAGTGTCGCTGGACGGTATGTTAAACATATTTTATAGTAATATTTAATGACAAGGACAGTGCTATTTATTTATTATAGCAAACGAAAATTTTAAAATTGCATATTTCGGCCAAAATTCCGCAACTAAAATTGTTATTCATGATATATAATAAAATAACGGTTGCAGTGTAAAAAAGGGGGCACTGAACGAAAACGGCTTGTCCAGTTTTTATTTCTATTCCGCCACTTTAAATTACATTGACCTATTTAAATCTATATAGGTACCAATAATAGTGGCGTTTTGTTGTCCTACATAATGTAGGTACTTACATTATGCACTTATAATGTCAATATGAGCAAAATTAGTACAGTGTCTCAGAGAATTTATGTCGTTTTAACTTGACTGAATTATGACATTAAACGCATTGATTATAAAGCTCTAGCTCTCTGAAGCAAGAAGCTTATATACATATATATAGAATATATAATGTGCTTAACTGTAACGAAAATTTGCTATCACTTAATAATTCGCAAACGGCTACCTGAATCGAAAAACGGCTTTCCCACACCCGCCATATTTTTGAATGATCGACCTATCCAACGACGAGTGTGATAGACAAAACACACACAATGGGATAGACAAAAAAATTCTAGAGGTACTTAGATTTTTCGGTCTCCTTAAAAAAAATTTAAGATTTACTTTACCACTTTACGAGCAACTGCATTAAAAACTTTTTAAGGTTTAGTAAAAACTAAAAATAAAAACTTTTTAACAAAAAAAAAAACAACCGGCTTCAAAAAGATTGACTAAAAAGGTTACAGGGTCAAAAAGTTTTTATCTTTTGATTTTAAGTGACAAATTGTTTTTTTTTTTTCATACAATAGAAATGAATAATCAAAATTGAGTTATTTGTCCATTTGTCGCGCACATACCTACTAAATTTAAGACTTTTATGGTATTCTTATAGATGCTATTGTCAGAACTGGACTGGTGGAACTGGTCAGAAATGAGCGCACACGGAAAGCACCAGCTTTTAAATAAAAAAAGGATCATGTAAATCGGTTCATCCGGTCGAAAGTTCTGAGGTAACAAAAATAAAAAAATACAGCTGAATCAAGAACCTCCTTCTTATTACATTTTACATTGAACAGAGGGGTGAAGAAATTCTTCCGCGCAACCCATTATATGTACTCACAATAGGGTTGCCACCCGTCCGGGTTTCCCCTGATTTGTCCTAGTTTAGAGGGCGTCCGGGGAGCGTCCGGACGGGGTTTCATTTATAGTCCGGGTTTAGAAGTTCCTAAAATCTTTAAGAACCTTTTTTTTTGATAACAGAGTAAAAAATGTAAGACAGCAAAAAACAGTTCCTTAAAAGGTTTTGTCTCTTAAGAAGACTAAATTTAGTTTTTTTCTTTTTTGATTTTTCTAATTACCTTTAAAAAGAAACTGTTGCCACGTCCGGGTTCTAATAGGCCACAATTGATTACTATTTTATGAGGCTGACACAATTTCACTTTTAAAGTAAACAAATAAAAACTTTTTTACTTGACTTTGGGCTCTATTAAGAAAGGGTTTTGCAAGATTGCTCTTTTTTTGAATTTGGTTAAAAAATAGAAAGAAAGAAAGATAGCACGTGTATTTATCGCATACAACATGCACAAGTGGAACCAGGGTTAGAAAAAACTAACCGGGGTACCACAGATAACAAACGGCAACGGCGCGCGGGCGCGGCGGCCGGCGGTGGTTTTTGTATATTCTCATGATGAAGCTTAGATTTTCTAAAAATACTTTGTCGGTGTACCTACAAAAATATCGGAGCTCTCATACAATTTTCAGCCCCTGTTCCCCTAGTGGAAGATTTTGCAAAAACGGTAAAACGCTTCAATCTTTCATTTCAATTTAATTCATTTTGCTTCGAAATTATGTTTTATACAAACTTTCAAATCCCATTTTACCTTAAGGGTATGAATCTTGCAAAACACTTTCTTAGTAGAGCCCTAAGTCAAGTAAAAAACCCACATGACGAATTTAATTTTTCTATACCCATCGCTTTGGGCTGTGCTGTGTTTTGATAGCCGGTGCAGCCGGAAGGTGGCCATGGGACCTCTATAACGAAAAGACGCTACCCCATCACGTTTGGGTTTGTTTGATTTGTCTTGAAAAGGACTCTGGTCTTCTTAAATGATAAGGATAACCAAGAGTTCCGATGAAAGCTTGTTAGAAATTATTTTTTTACGTAGGTGTATATTCTTGTTTCACATATAATATACTATATAATATCTGTGTGTGTATAATATATATATATATAGTGTGTATAATATATATATGTAATTCAGTATGTCGATGTCGTGGAAATATTAGGATAACGAGTGTACCTTTGAGCACAGTGCTGTAAGCACATATTAAGGCCAGCGCTGAGCAAGTAAGTAGGAGAAGTGAGTATGAAAATATGACCTTTAGCAACCCAAAAAAACAAGTTGCAAGCAGTTCGGATGTTGCCCTCCTTTCTACGGAACCCTTGTACGACACGCACCCGCACTAAACCAGTTTTTTTAAATGGGTATAGCCATCGTAGTGGACGGCCTAAGCCTCTTTTATTCAAATGAGGGCCTGCCGTGCAGTGTGGACTCCACTCTCTTAGCACCTGCTCTATATGCCAAAAAATATCAAATTATGTTCCTACCTAATAGTTTTGACAATTCAAAGTGTTTTAATAAAACGCTATTTAAATTATGTGTTTTGACTATAGGTGCTACACACATGCCCTGTGATTGATTACAATAATATTTATATATTACAATAATTAAAGGTATTCAATAGATATACAAACACAACATAATGTAACTCAACCAATTCAAAATTACCTAAATTCGCTATGACGAGCATGCAAACAAGTTGTCATTTAAATTTAATCGGATTATTAAGCGCTTGTTTAAGTGCGTTTCCTACTTTCAAGTCACGTAGTAGTTATACCTATTGACGTGTGCCCACCATATCTGTGTTAATAGTTTCTTTGAATTCAATAACAACTGGCTTTTACGCTTCGTTCTAAAAGTGAATCCGATCAACATGTTTTTCATACTAACTTATTGACCTGTAAACATTTCGCTACTCAAAACATAAAACATAACATAATGTTATTTTATATCAATAAAAACTCTGGTTCAATTAAATTATAATCAAAGCATTAGATACATAAATGTATACCTACCTATGCTTTTTGCGACAATGATAAATAGCAAAAGGTCTATGACAATTACGCATTTTAAGTAGCGAATTGTTTTATATATATATAAAACATACATAATATAGATTTTTAGTGCATCGAATTTCCTATAGAAAAATCTAATTCAGTTTCACCTTAAGGAAAAGTACCTACGTATTTTTTCTACATAGTAAGTATCCCCGGAAATCTTCAAGATATAGGGACGTAGGGGGCGAAACTATGCATACGTCAAAACAAGGTTCAAAGTTGTAATTGTACTTAATCCGTTTCGTTTCTAAGATCCCTACATCAGCCTAAGGGTAACGACACACCAGCAGAAAACACGCAACAGAAAATCGACTTGATTACGCTACCATTACCAGCGATTAATCCACGTGCTTATAACTATTTCTTTAATACAATTTTTTTTTGTTGCTTGATTTCATTTCATTTGAACAACACGAATACGGTACTTAAGTCGTCCGTAACGTTTTTTTATTACGAAGCAGTTGCTTAAAAAAAATTAAATGGGAGTTAATAAGGATATATCCACTTGGTTTAACTGGATTTTAATCTCGTGATCAACCAAAAATTCTCTACAAAGTTAGCCTCTTTTCTTTTGTAACCAAAAACTATTGGTTGACGTTACACTTAAAAACAATCGAGGTTTTTGATCTCTTAATTCCTTGATGATATCTTGATAATAGCTAGAAGCCCAACTCACAATGTAGGTACCCTACCCTTATAACAAAAATGGCTTTGGAGAAAAGCCTTCAAACGCCGTAGAGGTAGACAATAACTAGTAATAGAACCCTTTTTAATCTTACAATTTCTTAATAATAGCTGGGCGCTGTAAACAATAGCGTACCCTAACCTTATAATAAATAAGGCTTCGGAGAAAGGCTATTGAACGCCATAGAGGAAGATAATAGCTAGTATTAAAAACCTTTTTCAATTTTTTAATAATAACTAGGCACTAAAAACTACAGTGTACCTTACTCCGGGCGAAGGCCGTAGAACGCCTTGTGGACAATTGTCGCTAGAAATAAATTAATTCATCGTTTAATCGGCAGTTCCGAGAACACTTAATTCGTTTTGTTTATTTTCAACGTTGTCCTTTTAGCAAACTGTATAGTTAGCAATAGAAGTAGAATTTTTTGGCCATTTTTTTGCTGAGTGTGAAAAGGAAGTGTTTAGTGAAATTGGTTAAAAATTATAAACTAAAATTTATTGAGCTCTTGTAACATATCACACACCGACACACCACAGCTCACATTTTAAAGGCTCTCAAGACGATCAAGGGCCTCAAGCATTGACACTCATTTGTATTAAAATATAAATTTTCATGAATCATCGACAAGCACGTATATGCTTGTCAAGCGCCGTTAAGCATTTCCAAAATTAAAGGAATTAAAATCGCTTGCCAGCCGATAAAAAATCGCTTGCCAGCCGATAAAAAATCGCTTGCCAGCCGATAAAAAAAAACACGTGCTTGACAAGCATTTTCGATCGTCTTGGGAGCCTTTTACAGCCAGTGACTAACTGAACTGCAGCCCATACGGAAAGAGCAGTGTCTCCTTTAAAACGTAATACATAATAGCTTAAGAGTACCTACTATGCGCATATACATATGCTTTATAGGCGTTTAATTGAGCGTTCACTTTCCTGTGACAAAACTATCTTTCAAATTGAAGAACAGCTTAGCGTTAAATCGAAAATAAATACTTATCAAATTAAGTATATCACTTAAGTTATAAAAATCTATAACGGTACCTATGTTATTTATTTGTATAATGTGCTAACTAATTGTTAAATTATTTATATTTTCGTAACAAGTAAATAAAAAGTTGTGGATTAAGAATAGAAAAATAAGAGAGTCGGGAGTTATTTATTATACCAATATTTTTCATATATGTATCTAAACCTGACTCAAAATCTCTATGCAAATCTTGTAAATATAACCTTACTTTACTTAATGTTAACTTTTTCTGGTAATTTAATCATAATTCATTAAAATACTTACATGATTACCTTTATTGTCACATTCTTTAACTGGTTTTCAAATCACGACACTAATTAAACCTAAAATCTGCAAAATTTCAAATTTACAATGAGAAATATTATACGTATTTACGTATATGTTGCATAGATTAACAAAGCGAAAGACGCGTGTCAAGGTCATTTTTGTTTACACGAATTGCAAACAGATTCTGAGTCCGGTTTAAATAAATTACAGTAATTTTTAGTAGAAAATTGTGCGTAGGCTTGTAATTTTTTCCTAGTTTGAACTTGCATTAGAATAGTAACATCGATTTTAAAAATGAGCAAAGAACTACACATCCACATAGGTAGGTAGGACACAGCCTTAAGACGCAGTAACTACCTACCTAGCGCTGACAAAAGATATCATTTATTTCCCCTTTGTACAAATTTCAAAAATGTTACAAACCACTTATTTAGAACTAGTTATAACCTGACGTTACACGTTGCTTATAAATATACCCGTGAGTTATAGACAGCGTTTCTGCTCAAAGTAGCCGCTTTTAGCAGAAACGCTATCTACAACTCACAGGTATATTCCAGATACAATGCAAAACGTTCTAAAAATAACCTAAAACTAGTTCTTAATAATTGGTTTGTAACATTTTTGAAGTGTGTTTTGTACAAAGAGGAAATCAATAATATCTTTTGGCGGCGCTAGTTAGCAGTCGCTGCTACTTTATGTAGGTGAGCTCCAACTCAAGAAACTTTATATTCCCCAGATTGTTATAAAGAATTGCGACAGGATATGCGTACAAATATTTAAAGGTGTGTTTGTTTCAGGTCAACTCTGGTAATTTCAAAATCTAAGGAAGATAAAGAAAAAGAATTAGATAAATATCTTGAATACGCCAAACGTCTTTATAGAAAGCTGAAAGACCGTAAAAAATTAAATCTTCATTCGCAACCAAAACGAGATAAATACAAAAAGACAAAAGTAGAAAGGAGAAAAACAATTAAATCTGCACCTTCATTTGGAACTGTTGAAGATTTGTTTGATAACATTAACCTTTTTGAAAAAGAGAATGAAAAAGAAAGTACAAATAATTATTTAGAAGTTAAAGATTTTAATGCAGTTGAGTGTAAAGAGGGAAGAAAACCTGAAAACACTACGAAAATAAACGTCAAAAATAGTAATAAAGTAGAAAAAAAAAAATTATCTTCCAGAATCGTAAAGCATAAAAGGAAGCATGAAGAAAACCCAAAAACTATTAATTATAAATTGCAAAATAATTTAACGTGTCGCGTTAATAACTTTTATACCATAGAAAGTAATAAGGCCATAAAATTAGATGTACCTAGTTCTAAAACAACTAAAAAATTGCTAGAAGACAATGTATGTAGGAAAATACAACCTCTCTCAACTATTTTAAACAACTTTAAAAACAGAAAAAAAGAAATTGAACCAGAAGAAATTAATGTAAAAATAAGAAAAGAATACCTTTTTTCCGATACAACTGAAAATTTACAAGAAGACAATTATATATCTATCGCAAAAAAATCTCTTTTGCCTATGTCAAACAACTTTAAGAACAGTAAAAAACCTGAACTTGAGGAAATTAACGTGACCGTAAAAAAGGAATATCTTTTTTCCAATACAACTGAACAATTACAAGAAGATAATTATTTATCATTCAAAAGAGAGCCTCATTCTCATATTTCAAACAACTTGAAAAACAGCAAAAAAGACACTAATCTTGAAGAAATTAATGCAGTAACAAAAAAAATAACTGAAAAATTACAGGAAGACAATCATGTATCGATCAAAAAAGAGCCTCTCTCGCCTACTGCAGAAAACTTCATAGAAAGCGAAAAAGAAACAAATGCTAAAGAAATTATTATTATTCCCGAAGACGATAAATTAAAAACATACAGTGTCCAAGCTCAAACAGAAAGTGTCTTCATAATTTCTGCAGAAGAACAAGAATTGATTGAATTCCTAAAATCAAAGAACCTTACCAAATTAAAAATAGAAAAGCTATTAGAAGAATCAAGCAATATCAAACCAATAACAAGCAAGGAAAAAGAAGCTATTGTTATTAAAAACGAAGAAGATAAAGTCACTAGTAATGGAATAACTCATCAAGCAGAACTTTTGCAAGCATTTTTAAACTTTTGTGATGAATATAAGAAAAACATAGATGAACTGGGTGAAAAAATATCAATATGTACGCAATTATCTACAAAAGAAACAGAAAATCAGGAAATAGCCAGTTTAGCTGAATTAATTGGAAAGGAATTAGGAAAAATGTCACGAGAGTCACAAAATATGAATCAAAATTTAGACAGGATGTTACAGTCTCATCAAAATCAAATTCCAAATACAACACCTACACAATCCACTCAAGAGTTACCAAACGATATTTGTCTAGAAGTTCAACAACTACAGAATATTTTTCCACACCAACCAAACAATCAGCAACATTTTGGTCAACGACTTCAATCGTATAACAATCAACCACCAAACATCAATCATTATCAATCTATAAATCAACAATCCAATATTAGTCATCAACTTCATCAACAACCCAATCAGCAGCAACACCACTTCAGCATACAACCTCATCATCATTTAAATCAACTTCCAAATCATTATCAACCTCATCAACAATGCACAAGTACAACACAAATAACTCATCAAAGACATCAAATGCCATACCATTCCCAATCTTCAGTTCTGCAGGATCTGCTGCGCAAGCCTGATCCGCAACAATCATCATATCGACATCAACAACTACCTCAAATGTCACAACAGTATCAACAACGGCAACCGGATTTACAACGGAATCTCCAAAGGCAACAAGATTTACATCGATTGTCACTGATGGTGCCTCCAGTAAGTTCGCATCAAGTAAGTATTTTGCTACTACTCCTACAGGCCTCTCTGTAAAGCATGGTGACTCAGGCCATAGTTAGGCAGACTTTGTTGAGCAATGGTAACTCGACTGTCAGAAATTTCAAACCACTGACAAAACCTCTGACTCTTCTTAACGACTGCTGTCATATGAGAACAATCAAGACCGACGATTTAACGTGCCCTACAAAGCACGAAAGAGCTCAGAAAAACGGCGGGCATCTTACTGACTGACCACGCTCAACGCTTCCCAACTTAGCTAATCGTTTTCGATACACGAATGCAACTGTGCTAAGCACAAGATCATTTGGTTCTATTTAATTTGGAGCCGTCCATTATTTACGTGAGGCGTTTATGGGGGGAAGGGATCGAGCCGAATCTCACGTCCATTTTGTTTAGATCGTTAAACAGGTCTTAGATTTTGGTGCAGATACTAACTAAATTTCTTGTTCGTACAAGTTCGTAAAACGTTATATATATATTAATAGAAATAATACATAACGTTCTAAAAATTACTTACCTTTACAGTTAATTAGTTTTTAATAACTGTTTTTTTTTTACATTTTTGAAATGTGTTTTGTACGAAGAGGAAATTTAGAATATCTTTTTATCTGCGTCGTAAAGTCTATACCTACAATATTCAAATATAAGGTACAGATAACACTTTAATAGTTAGCGTAAACTACTTACATATGTGTATAATTATGTAAATCTTAATATTTTTTTCTTTTTTATTTCCAGACGGGATTAACTTTAACACCTGAACGCCCAATGCCCACCTCTCAGGGACTCCCCAATCAATTAGTAAACTTGAGTCAATCCTTTCAAACAACATACAACAGCATACGGCTTCCGCCTAAAACAACATACAGCCTTCAAACTTCAAACTATCAACCATATCCACCAAATCACGTCCAAAAATGGCATCTACCATTGCTATAGAAGTAGAATTTTTTAAATTACAATAAAAATTTTACATGACTTTTAAGGGTAAAATGAGGTAGTTCGGAGTAAATTAGTTTAAAAATAGTTACGTTGCCGTTTTATTTCTTATCGAAATTGATGGAAAGAAGGCAGTTCTTACGATCTAACGAAAGACTGCAAGGACAGCGCACGGGTTATGTCGGACTTTTACCGAGTAAAACCAACGGTGTTCCTCTACGCCTGTATGGCTGCTCCGCCAGCAGAGTTACCCTCTCCACGACACTTGTTATTTGTAAAGGCTCACACTAGATGTGTCCTACTTCTACGATTTGCAAAGGTTTCTGTGTTGTGACATCGCCTTTACAGTTCTATGGCGTCTACAATGCAAAATACTATCTAAAACTCATAGATATAATAAAGAAATAGTAAAAAACGTTGTAAAAATTCGTTTCTGCTTTATTTCAAAATTGAAGCTAATTACGCACAAAAAATAACAAACTATTATAAAACTAACTTAAAAATAACTTATAATAAAGTTCTATATTTCTGTAAAAGCAAATTTTTTGAATTCGCTGAGTGCACGTCAACAACACTCTAAATTAATTTTGATACAAACTGTTGTTTTTTAAAACGTTGTAAAAGAAAATTTGTTTAAATAATTTAATTATTACTAAGTACTCGTATCTGTTTGCTAACCCAGTTGTACCAAATAAGTGTTTTTAGTTTAAGTACATCCCTGCAGTCCACTAGCGCTGCCTTTGCATATACCTACTTATTTTATTTTCTTTTAGGTATTTTCAGAACGATTTGTAATATTTCTTGAATGAATATGCAAGTTTCAAATAGCATGCTTGCTAAAAGTCACCACATTTAGCAGATATGCTATCTACAACTTGGAGATATATTATAGAAACAATATAGAACGTTCTAAAAATAGCTCATAACTAGTTTCATATTTCGTTTAATCAAATTTTTGATATAGGTATGCTTTTACGAACAGTAAATAAAATATACCTAACGGCGGCGTGGACCGCAGGGATGGCGTTTAGTTAAAATAATTGTAAGAAATGGATAAATAAATATACCTAAGCGCTATATATGAATAATATAGCACTTTAAATATCTACAATAGTATTATTTATGTTGTCATTAAAGAAAAAATGATTATTTTAAAGTATGGCGTGTTGATTATTTTATATTTCTATCCTATCCTACACCTGTAATAAAATTACTGTTATATCGTATATAAAAAAACTAATACGAAGTAGGTTCTAACTAGATTTTAATAATTCCATATTTATGCGCTACGAATTGTTACTAAAGCTGAAAACATAACTGCCAGCTGAAAAAATTGGTCAAGAGCGAGTCGGACTCGCACGCCGTTTCGTTTCCGTACCACCATGTAATTTACCAACACAACACAAAATGTGATGCTAGTCGGTCACCCAGCCAATGACTGAACAAGACCGACGTTGCTTAACTACGCATATCATTCCAATAACCAAATGTTTCTGGGTAGTTTGACGTAAGAAAGGACATGATGTACAAAAGTACCTGTTTCTCTTAATAATAAATAATAATTTTCAGTAGATGGCGGTTATGTGGTAGTTTTTTTTTAGCACGAGACCCACTCACACATGGCCGATTTTTATTAATTATTGTTAAGACACTTAAGAGCTGACACTATAATCACGGCAAGTTTAAAGCTTGTCTATATTACTGTTTTTACGATGGAGCAAAAACAACGAAAATTTGTTTCTTGTATGGGGTCCCCTTTAATTTTTTTTGTTCTTAGTTAGATAATCTGCCAAATATAACACAAAATATTATGTAAACATTTCAGCCATTTAGTTGTTATAATTTTGGCGGACAAAGAGACACCGTGTTCAGGCTTAGTAATAGGTAATAGGGTCCCGTTTGTTGCACGTCCCCGGGTTCGTCGGCGCCCGCAAGCATCCACGAGGTATCAAAATGTGCTGGGGCGCTTCTCGCCCCCACTCAATCGCAACTGCACCCGCGTAACGGGGAACTCCCCTCCTGGCGTTAACTCACCTTCGGGTTCGAGACTCACGCCGGTCGAAGGGACGCCCCCGAGAGCAACAACCCAACCCGAGGCTCCCCCCGCGGGGAGCCCTTGAGCGTTGGGCGCTATATGGGCTGAGGCTCCTTCAGAGTCTCGCCCCAAAAAGCCCGGTGAAGCAGTAATGGCTGCAACAGCCAACTGCATAGTCAGTCAGAAAAAAGAAAAAAAGCTTATTTTGCCGATACCCACATTAACTTATAATTAAGTGGGCGTCTAATGCAAGAAAATTATTATTTCAGCAGGCATTATTCTAAAACTATTGAACGTATGAAATTTACCTGAAGAAAACACACAATAAAATAGAGTATAGTCTTAGAATTATATAGTACCTTACAGGTGATCGCGACGCAGGACTGTAACTAAGTTTGTATAGAAAAATTACTTGCGCCCTACATGAAACCACCGCTGCCCTACCTTAGATATGGCCGTGTCGTGACGGAGCTCATGAAATGATTGCATATACTTTTAAACGTGCTTAATAAAGTAAATTTTGCAAATTTTACTCAAAATCTATTAAACTATATAAGCCTCATAGACATATAGAAAACTGAACATAAACAAAGTAGCGAACGTTGATAAAAAGAGAAAAGGTACCGCAGTTTCGCTTTGTTCCTTTATAAAGAATGGTAAATTTTATAAGGCTATTGCGCAGTCCATAGGACAGATTACAGTACTCTAAGTCTATAATATTGATAAGCCTTGAATTATCTATTGAAGAACATAGTTTAGACGTCAGTCAAGGTAGTGACGGAGATATTTTTATGAAAACTTTCGCTAATAATTTATGAAAATCATTTTTCGATACTTTTTCATTATCTTAGAAATAGGAAATGTTGTGCTTTTCTTGTGCACTCGATTTCATAAGTGTACAATCCCCCCCCCCCCCCCCTAAGCCACTAGCATTAGCTTAACAATCGCCTAAGCCTTCTTCTCCAAATAGAGGCCTGTGCCTCTAAAGTGAAGCATACAACAGCTTAGGCATTAGGCCAAATAATTTTATTAAAAAAAAAACATGGTAACCTTGTACTGATTTTCAGGAGAAACTGAAAATCTGAAAGCTCCATTCAAAGATTACATATCACATTTACAATGAAGCCTGATTAGAAAGGCATTTAGGAAGGTGTAGCTAATCGTGAATAAGCGTGAGGGAACATGGTCATAAAACAAAGGCGACATTGGTTTGTTTTATAATTGGGCTCCATGTCGCTAAGTTTCGCCTTCCAAGAAGAGCGATAAAATATGCTTTGTACCCTTTATACAGTGTGACCAAATAGTAAACTTCTATTTAGTACGAACATTAGTTTTATCTTATTGAAAGTGGCGCCAATGTCTGTTAATATTGGGATCGCGTGGTAGTAAACAAAAAAAATCTTGGTTTCATTTAATTTTGTTGTGCTGAATAGCGTCTGTGTTTGAGAGTTGAATGATTTATGTTTATTTTAGATAAGAATTGGCCTTTGTACTCGGATGCAAGATTCAAACGGAAATAGTCGCAATGTTTGATGATAAAATAATGATAACTCGTAATAATGAATGAAACACTGGATAAATATCCGAACAGTAGGTAGGTATTTATACATATTTTTTCCTCCTTCGCATTTATTCCAGTGGCTGAGCGGGTCGTTGTTATGAGTGAAATTGATACGTATTTCCTGTAAATCTACAAAGTAACTACTATACTGACTACGGTTCCGACCACCCACCTCGATGGTTGCAAACGACTCTCGCGTCATGTCCATAGTGTGGGAAGACGAGACGGAACGATAATCTGTGATTTTCGTCTACTTTGCCCGTTTTCGTAATGTTTTAAAGTGTGAAAGTTTAAAGAGGCACAAAAAGCAGCAATGTAGGTCTTTTATAATAATCTCGGACTATATAAGACGCGTCTAAGCTGTTTAGCTTGTGAATCAAGGACGGAAGTAAACATTGCGGCAGCGGTACGTACTAGACTTTTTAAAATAAAGTTCCTTATGGCACGTTACACACATAAATTTTTTGACAGGCATAATAACTTAAGAAATAATGTCTGCCCAAACTGCATACATTTTTATTTTTTCAAATTTATTGCCGTCGCGCTCAATTTATCGAAAAACGGTCAAAGCTGTGATAGAATAGCAAAGAAGCGAATTAATATACATACACTAACCGAGAACATACCTACAAAACAAAACCTAACTTATCGTTATACGAGAGTTCGCTTGCGATTTAGACGCCGCTGTGTCACGACCAAATCTAATTGTTGGCTAGGTGGGTAAAGTAAAATATATTTATTATTATATATAACCACAATGCTGTAATAATATATTGCAGACTTCGTATTCCTAGTCGTCAATACTGTTCTCAGAAATGACATTGAAATAATTATTAATTATCTGGTTGTAATAAAGTTGAGATTGCGAGTGTTTTTCAATCATATTGTACAATACAAAAACAACTCTTCTAGTAAGTGCATCAATAATAGTTTGGAACGTCTACCACAGACCTAGAATTTTTACGACGTCTCCTAAATAAGTACATATTTACACAGATTAAACATACATCCTGCACACACAAAATATGCACAAAATAGCATTTGCAATGTTGCCCGAGTAGGTACGAAACCGTAAAAACGGTTTTGCTTATTTCGAAAACCGGTTTTTAGGACCCTGCTTAGATCTACGAAAATCTGGTTTTCTGATTTTTGGTGAAACTGGTTTGCATTCCCTACTGATAGACATTGTTCAGCCTTTTTCCATTGCTACCATCCCTCGTCTCACATCGCTTGCCTACGCTATAACTTCGTTTAGGGTTCTTTCTGACATTTTTCCTTTTGGATCAATTCGTACGGGTCGTAGTGTAATGTTAAATAAGTAGTTTATAGGTAATCTTCTTCAAGAATTAGGCTACCAAATGCAAAATTTTTTTTAAATCTGACTGGCAGTTCCAGAGTTTAGCGCGTCCCAACAAAAAACCCTTTAGCTTTATATAAGTACCTACCTATTTTTTACCGCAGTTTTTGTGTCTCTTTTTTTAAAATTTCGAAACTCATTTAATAAACAACTAAAATATTTTTATTACCGGTAGGTACTGTAGTTTTGGTCGGTTTATCTCAAACTAAAATTATTACGACCTCATTTTATTACTAAAAACTCACTTTATTACTAATAGTATAGGTTCTATTGCCACCTCTTGTATGAAGACCATTCAGATTGTAACCAAAGCATAAAACTTGGTACAGGTGTAGCCTAGATCAAAATGAGCAGATTAAGCCCGGTCCCCACAGGGGGGGTGGTTGAAGTACCCTCACGCCGCTCCGCAAATAAAAATTTCTAAAGCGGCCAGATTTCACCAGACGCCTTCTTTGGTGTCATTTTCGTATATATTAAAGATGAGGAATTGAGATTTAAAGAATTTGTAATAAGTACCTTTCTTTAGTAAAAAAATGGAAATTTTAGCTAAAAACTGAAAACTAGTTTCCCTCAAGCTGATATTACGTAAAGAATAAATACTTTTTAAAATTAAAAAATATCAGTAAAGCCTAGTTATTTGATTTTAAGAAAACATGCATTTCACACATACTTATTTCACAAATATTTCCAGAAGAAACCTAGCGTTTTCGCTTTGCTACGAAGAGCAATCTGTAACGGGGTAACTCTCGAGACACATATGTATATTCATACTATAATATACATGAAAATAAATGAACAAATACACACATAGTTACATATTAAAGAGATAATAAAATACACATATACATAAACATCAAAATACATATTAAAGTATTAATTAAATAAACCTATAAGTAAATTGACTTAGATAGGTCCTATCTGTTGCAATCCTAGATTGGCCGGCCCGACGCCGCGCCGGCAGGACTCCAAAAAAGCGGGCGCAAAACACAACACCAACCTAACAACAAAACGCAGCCTAGTTGATAGTGTGACGGACTGCCGTGCAGAGGGTGTGTGTTCGATTCCCGCACTGGACACACATTTGTGTTTGTCTTGAGTCTGGGTGTACTAATGTATAAAATGTATGTATTTACAAAAAAAAAATAGTTATATATATGTATTTGTATCCGTTGTCTGGTACCCATAACACAAGCTTTGCTTACTTTGGGGCTAGACAGCGCTGTGTGTAATGTCCAAAAATATTTTATTATTATTTCTAATATTATTATTATTATATACATATGTGCATAAACACATTCGGACAGACATTGCATACCTGGAATTAGCCCAGTTCCCACGAAACAGTCTGGCAATAAATGGACATCAATTAAACTACCATCACTTCGGAAACTAGCATAAGGGGAGAAGAAGTTACAAGAAACTCAAGGTTTTTTTTTCTGAATTGACTTTGCAGTTGGCTGTTGCTTTACCGGGCTTTTTTGAGCGAGTCTCTGAAGGAGCCTCAGCCTGTATAGCGCCCAACGCTCAAGGGCTCCCGGCGGGGGAAGCCTCGGCTTGGGTTGTGGCTCTCGGGGGTGTCCCTTCGACCGGCGTGATGCTCGAACCCGTAGGTGAGTCACCGCCAGGAGGAGAGTTTCCCGTTACGCGGGTGCGGTTGTGATTGACTGGGGGCGAGAAGCGCCCCGGCACTCTTTGATACCTCGTGTATCCGTCTGGGCGCCGACGAACCTGGGGACGTCGGCGTCGTGTGAGGGGGGAGTCCTTATTCGGGGAGGTCGTAGAGACTAATCTCGCTATCCGGACAGCGAGATCGTCATCTGGGGCCGTTAGTACGTGCCGACGCCGCATAACTAATTTTAATTATCTATTCTATTTTTCACTAGTTTAAAAAAAACGTCCAAGTTCTAAGTTCTATTAGTTTTGATGTATTATAAACTACTAGTTGACCCGGCGAACGTTGTTTCTCCGCACCAACCTATTGTGAAAGGGTTGTACTAATGCAGAAACCTTACTCGGCATGTGCATAACAACTTATTAAAATTTCATTAAAATCGGTTTACCCTTAGTGCACGAGTCCGACTCGCACTTGACCGTTTTTTTCTTTCATAAATACCTTGCCCTAACACTAACAAACACAACAAAAATAAATTACCCGAATTGGTCCAGCCGCCTCCGAGATTTCCTTAGTGCGCAAATCCGACTCACATTTGACCGGTTTTTCTTTCACAACAACCTTGCCCTAACACTAACAAACACAACAAAAAATAAATTACACGAATTGGTCTAGCCGTCTTCGAGTTTTCCTTAGTAGTCTGGTCAACATGTACCTTTTTGGGTGAAATTTTTGTATAGTCTCCGAAAATTACGATCAAGGTGTCATTCGATTCGGAATATTATGTAGAAAGTTTAAGAAAAAGTTCCAAAAGGGGCCGATGAAAATTGCAAAAGTTATAAATAATTTAAAAAAAAAAAAGTAGGGGTTTGGTTTTTTTTGAATATCTCAAAAACTATCAAAGATATTCAAAATTTGAAAAAAGATCTGAAAAGAGGAGGATTTTTCCTAAAAAAAAGTCTTACCTCCCGGAACTGTATCTTTAATATTTATAATTTTTACGGAGCCCTGAAAATAGCGCTAAAAGTGGGTAGTCTGGCTTCCGCTCGCGATTTGTCACTCGGACACGGTAACAATAAAAATCATTTTAACATATTAAATATGAATATTAAGGAATAAAAAAATTTTATTACTATTGAGATATATAAATGAACAATAATCCGTAGGCGAAAAATTTTTATCCCCATTTTTCCATTAGTTATGCATTAGTTAATTAACTACTTTTTCTGAATAGAATGTTAACAGAAAAAACCTGATTATTATTAAACTACAACCCTAGGATTTTTTTCACTTCGTGGAGTTATTCTTAAAAGGCATTAAAATAGATCCCCGTTGGAAAAATTTAAAAATGTTAATTTTCCACTTTTTTATTAACAATCGAAAACATTAAAAAATTAAAAACTGCATAAAAGTTATTAAAAAAATTTTGTTTTTCAAATATTTCAAATTTTATGATTTCTAACGGTTAAAAGTTACATGAAAATAATTTTTTTTTAATTTTTTACCGCGATTATTTAAATAATTGTTATAAACAAATGCATTGTTTATAAGATAATCAACAAATTTTTTTTCCTAATCTACTTGTCGATATAAATTATAATTTTTAAGAAAAAAATTATTCCTTAAAAAAAATTATTTATTGCTTTAAAATGCATTTCTTAATTAACAATCGTTTTTACCACTAAATATAAATATTAAGGAACCATTTTTTCTCTAAAAATCATAAATTCTATTGTTAAATATTCTGGAAAAAAAATTTTTTTTTTTTTCATTTTTTATTTGTTTATTTAATAAACAATTTGTTATAAACAAATGGATTTTCTTACTTTATTGTTTTTTTAATTATTGACAATTGTTTATAAAAAATAAACTAAAAAAATTTTTTTTTGGAATAGAAATACATGAAAAAAAAAATTTCGGTTTATTTTTTATAAACAATTGTCAATAATTAACATAAATAATAGAGCTAGAGCTGAAGTTAAAAGCTTAAATTGTTCATTAATTTATAGTGAATAAAAACGACTTGAAGTATAATTGTCGTATATATAATAGTTTAAAAGTTATACCAATTATCAAAGAAAAAGAGCGAGATAAAAAGGCAAATTTTAGGACATAAAAATATTAAAAGTTATATAAAAAATAGATAAAAAAATTTTTTATAAAAAATAATACATAGCTGTTTTTATAATTAAATTACGATTTAAAAAAAATAAAGTAAGAAAATCCATTTGTTTATAACAGATTGTTTATTAAGTAAACAAATAAAAATTGAAAAAAAAAAATTTTTTTTCTAGAATATTTAAGAACAATAGAATTTATGATTTTTAGAGAAAAAATGGTTCCTTAATATTTATATTTAGTGGTAAAAAACGATTGTTAATTAAGAAATGCATTTTATAGCAATAAATAAATTTTTTTAAGGAATAATTTTTTTCTTAAAAATTATAATTTATATCGACAAGTAGATTAGGAAAAAAAATTTTTTGATTATCTTATAAACAATGCATTTGTTTATAACAATTATTTAAATAATCGCGGTAAAAAATTAAAAAAAAATTATTTTCATGTAACTTTTAACCGTTAGAAATCATAAAATTTGAAATATTTGAAAAACAAAATTTTTTTAATAACTTTTATGCAGTTTTTAATTTTTTAATGTTTTCGATTGTTAATAAAAAAGTGGAAAATTAACATTTTTAAATTTTTCCAACGGGGATCTATTTTAATGCTATTTAAGAATAACTCCACGAAGTGAAAAAAATCCTAGGGTTGTAGTTTAATAATAATCAGGTTTTTTCTGTTAACATTCTATTCAGAAAAAGTAGTTAATTAACTAATGCATAACTAATGGAAAAATGGGGATAAAAATTTTTCGCCTACGGATTATTGTTCATTTATATATCTCAATAGTAATAAAATTTTTTTATTCCTTAATATTCATATTTAATATGTTAAAATGATTTTTATTGTTACCGTGTCCGAGTGACAAATCGCGAGCGGAAGCCAGACTACCCACTTTTAGCGCTATTTTCAGGGCTCCGTAAAAATTATAAATATTAAAGATACAGTTCCGGGAGGTAAGACTTTTTTTTAGGAAAAATCCTCCTCTTTTCAGATCTTTTTTCAAATTTTGAATATCTTTGATAGTTTTTGAGATATTCAAAAAAAACCAAACCCCTACTTTTTTTTTTTTAAATTATTTATAACTTTTGCAATTTTCATCGGCCCCTTTTGGAACTTTTTCTTAAACTTTCTACATAATATTCCGAATCGAATGACACCTTGATCGTAATTTTCGGAGACTATACAAAAATTTCACCCAAAAAGGTACATGTTGACCAGACTATAGTGCGCGTGTCCGACTTGACAGTTTTTTTTTTCATAAGAACTTTCTCCTGACAATATCAAACACAACAGAAAAATTATAAGCGATATCGGTCTAGCCGTTCGCGCGTGATGGCGTGACCAAGGGAAATAGGGATTAATTTTTGTATATATAGATTAATTTATTTCTTGTATTTCAATGAAAATCTTAGTGTGTTGAGATGTAGCTACTGCTGACACACGCCTATTTACGTATAGTGTCATCCTTGTTTTTACTTAAGTTTTCTGTCACGTATTGCTTATTACTAAGCTGTAGCTAAACATCAAAAATGCCATTGGGTAAGAAAAAAAATTTTTTTCCTGTAAGAGATAACATTAATACATTAATGTATATACTCGTTAATGTAATTTTATAACCAATGTGTACTCAAAGTATGTTTTAACAAAAAAAAGGTACATTTTTTCTTGACTTTGATTATTAAGTTATAACATATTTTAAGCAATTACATAAGTTCAAGTAAAAGTTACAGAAACCAACAACTCACGTGTACTAAAGTTGCTGAGTGAATTTCCCTTTCTATTGTATTTGTAATTAAGTTAAACAAACTAGTAGAGGTAATTGCTGTGAAATCCCTCAACAGTTGCTCATACAGCTGCGCAGCTTTCTTGTAAAAGCACAAACACGTCTATGAGTAAGTATATATTAAACTAGCTTATTCCCACAACTTCATTTGCGTGGACTTCTGCAAAAAGGAAAGCTTTTAACTGTATAAGGATTAATCTACAAAAATATCAGAATTCTCATAAAAAAATTCCCGTATTTTTAAGAGGATAATTTTCCACAATTATTAAAACACTTTAATCTTTATTTTCAACGAGACAACCAAATACCATATTGTTTACATTTAACTTTAAAAATAACAGGTTTTCTTACAAACATTCGAATCACATTACATCTACCGGGGATGAATTTATTACAGGAACCTCTGTGCTAAAGACAAAGATTGCAAGTCGCAACTTTGGCCCCAAACCAGCCTAGCCCTTTTGACTCGGTTTTTGAACTATGGGCTGAGATAATCGTCGACGATCCCAAACTCAAAAGCCGTATCCATTCATGCTTTAGTCACAATATGCAGGGTTCATTCATATCAATAGGACCCGTACTATAACAAATAACCAGTTAATTAATAGATATATTTAATAAATATATTACCTATATACTTATAGATATTATTTAGAACCTAATAATATAGTTGATTATCGAATAATGGAATACAACGATCTTATTAGGGGAAGTTAGGGAGAAAAGTATCAGTTAGATTATGTGCAAACGTATTTTTTATTAACACATTCAAATTGTTTAATATCAAAAGTACAATATGGTTAATAAAATAATATATTAATTATGCCTTTTGGGACGAAGTTCCATTTGGCTCGTTACAATTTATATGATAAGCGGCTGAGGGCTAGACTGAATAAAGTCTGTGACTTGTGTAAGTGTGCTACGTCACAGCCATGCATGCATTCAGTGCAGTGCGGGTATTTTACTTCTTGTGATATTTTTAACACTTCTTGCACATACTAACCTTAGAAATACGAAAGTGTCTCTGTCCGTCTATCGGTTACGTTTTCTCTTCACGGCTAAGGGGCCGTCCATTAATCACGTGATGTTTTTTTTAGCATATTTTATATGGCCATCTATCTAATGGCGGCGCTAGTGGGGTGTCAGATGGCCCTTAATTAAGAATACAGGTTACTTAAAAATGCTAAGTGTGGGTCGAATTAGCAGATTAGCATATGTTAAAATGAATTAGGCTGAACTGCTGAGCCGATTTTGATTAAATTTAGAATGGGGATAACCCCATTAAGGTACTTCTACTTTGTAACATTTTTCCACCACTACTTTGTAACAAACGGTTTTCGTCGGGATAGGGTTCTTCGTTGGCATCGAGGTAATGTTTGGCGGAGACATGTTGTTGATCCCTGACTTTTTGTGTATCGTTTCGACCTCAGACGAGTAGAAGTTTTCTCTGAGATATGTGCTTCAGCGGGCAGAGTGGAATTGGTAGCGTTGGGTTAGTCCTTCTTCGCTATTTTCTTTCTCTGCCGCTTTTTCTTAGCAGGAACTGCGACTTCAGTTGGTGCCGCGAGCGTGGGGCACGATTTCGGTGTCAAAGAACCGGTACCGGAGTGTAGTGATACCCCTCGAGTGAAGTGCAACCGTTCCAGCTTTCTTATTTCTGTTTCCCTTTCGGAGAAAAAGGCAAGTGGGGTAGTTTGTAGTGTGGGGGCCGCCGTAGTTTGCACACGTTGGAGGCTCATCTCTCGGGTTCTTGCAGTCCCGAGCAAAATGGTCTCCGCCGCAGCGAACGCAAGCGACTTTCCGGTGGCACATTTGCGGAGGAGGAGTAAAGAAAGATCTGACAGCGATGAAACTAATTGATTTTGATGTTTGGCATCGCAAGTAGTTCTGTGACATCGCAAATTGAGCTTGCTGTGTTGATCTGGCGAATTATGGCGAAGAAAATTCTTCGAGATTGGCCTAGGTGGGCTGGAATTACACGAACTGATTCCGGCTCAAAGTCTATAGCGGGAAGCTCCTCTTCGACATCACTGCCGTTAGTAGTCTCCAATCTACTAAGAGGCCGTGTATCGCCAATTTAAGGCAGGGATCGGCGGGGCGCGAGTAAGTAAACCAATATACCCCCTATTCTTTTTCAAAATTCGCAAGGTACTGTGAACCCTTTCTGGTTAGCTCACTTGCTTTCGCCGTATTTATTTCGCCGCTAAGAAGTACAAGGGGGCGTACCATTAATTTTATCATAGTATGATTAGATGACCTTTGTTAGGAAGCGAATCAAACAGAATTCGGGGTGTAATTTTTTTTTTTTTTTTTACCCCGCTGCTAACTACATATTACACACTTTTTATCAACTTATCAGATTAAATACATAACTTTGGGTTCCGATATCTTCTGGTCTTTGACATCAGATTGATTTACTCCTGCACATATGTCTTCTATTTATTATAAAGCTAAAGGAGTTGGATTTTATTTATTATACTAATTTTTCTTCTATACCATTTTGTTACATTTTTCTATCTTCTATTCTCTGACAATATCTTTTTTTCCTTCCAATTGGTTTATATTTTGAAAGGCAAACTACTTTTTCTGTATATCAAAAATAACTTACCATAGACACGTGGAAATTTTACTAATAAAAAGACTTTATCTATTTCACTTCCCCTTAAGACCTACCAGGTGTCTCAGACCTGTTACAGTACCTGGTTACTAAGAGCTCTTCGGACCTTGGAAAGAAGCGAACGCCCTGTTGGAACGTATGTACGCTTAAGGTGCGTCCGAGACTGGCCTATTAGGTGAAAAGTCCAGTTTGGTAGTCGCTTTACGATGATGGGTGACCGTGCATTTATAAAGCCGGAGTTATCTGCAACTTCATCGGTTTTTCTGGCAAATGTCTCCGTTGGGGATGATGCTGTCCTGTCAAAAGATTTAAAAGTTTCAGCGGAAGTCGGTCGTAGTTCTGATGTCATCAAACTTTGAGCCGCGACTTGGCACTTGACTTCTGAGTTCCAACACGAAGGAACCGATGAGCTCAATTCCGCTTCGGTCACCATAATTTCTTCAGGCTGGGCTTCAGTAAAAATATGGCTTGTCTTTTCCTTCCGGTCTCGCTGACATTTTTAGCAAACGTAACCTAAGCTGTAACGTGAGCGTTTGCTTCAAAAGGAATTATTAAAGTTTCCTTGTGATTCGCCGCGCTTTTTGGGTTAGTCCAAGCAGCAGAGGGGATGTGGTAGTATACCCAGGGGCCCTCAGCGCAGAGCTTTCGGTACTCCACCGGGAAGTTCTTTTGGTATTCTAAGCGAATTTGTCTTCATAATTCTCGATGTAACTCCAGCTGCACCGGAAAGGTAAGCCTTTTCCTCGCGTCATCTATGTGTCCGCGTATGGTATCGATATGATATCAGCGAGCTACTATGCAGGTACTTCTGTCACTACCAATGGTGGGCACTGCTGCGGAGTAGAGAGGCCTCTTCTTCGTCCGACATGACGTCGAGGTCTGTAGTGCGCGAGCGAAATAAAACGAAGTCGCAGCGAGTGTAACCAACAGAGCATCTTTCGAAACGTAGCAGCACAGGTATGAGTAATACGGAAGTATGACGCTGATTAAAAAATTACAACTAAATTTGATATTTTCATGTTAAATAAATGGACTTTACACTAGACATGCTCTTAAAGAACCTTCATGCATAGTCAAGTTGAAGGTACGGGTTTTACAGAGATTAATTGAAAAAGCACTTTCTTTTTGAAAGCTGACGAAAAACTTAATAGCTTCTTTTTATTTGGTACAGTGCTATCAGTGATTATAAAGGCGAACTAGTTTCTTTTTGAAAAAATAACTCATTATTTACAAACAACAGAAAACATAATCATAGCTTGTAATTATTCGGTACAGCGCCATCTATGTTTTTAAAAGTGAATTATTATTTGTTAAGTAAATTAAAACTTTAATTAATTATATTTTATTATTCTCGCATTTGTAGTGTAAAGAACTATGTTATCACTCGAGTGAAAATAAAATTCCCGCTTCGTGTGTATTAATTACAAACTACACCCTCATCGGTAATACCCTCAACAACAATGTAATATTATACATCCGACAAAATAGTTGTGGAAGCTAATCGATATAGTCAATGTAAAACATTTAGACACCGCAAATATTTTATTTGCCTAACACAGCGAACAAAAAACCTGGCCTAGCAGTAAATATTCCCACGGCGGCGACACCACCACAAAAGAACAAAGACGTCATATTCCAAATTGCCCCTTATTTGTAGCAACAACAATAGTTAGATAGCACAAAACTTTCTAAGAAAAAGGTGTGAAACAATAATAAAATGCGTTTAAATGTATTCTATTCAGTATCTGCATTTAATGTGTTCATAATCCATTGCAGGTAATAGCGGGGGCAAAATTTCTAGTAATACAGTCGATGATAATGTGTTAAGTACTTTTATTCAGTAATACGGTCCATAGGTTTTACCTACGCATATGCTAAAGGAATGAGTAAGCGCTAGAAAAATTACTGTCCGTCTCTGTCGTGAAACTCATAGGTCCTCCAACAAAGAGCTGTCATTTGAAATAGTAGATTGTTAAATAAGAGATTCGAGCCAATAGTTCGAGTCTGACATGGGACTTTCACACAAATTAAACACTCTACTTTTCTTTTCAAATATCAGAAGAGTAAACGCAAGCCAAATATAAAAAAGAACAGACTATTATAAATTACTAGACTTTGCCCGCGCCTCCGACCGCCCTAAATTTGGTTAACGGCGTAGGTTTCTTACAGCAACTCCTTGATTATACTAAAGAAGTTTATTATGGCAAGCAATAGCTGCAGCTATGGTTCGTTCGTGGAATTCGGTTATAGTTCGCGGGAACTTTTGAAACCGGGATAAAAGTATCTAGCCTTTGTCCTTTTTCGTAGCTTTAACTATCTCTGTGTGCAAAATTTCAGTTCATTTAAATGCTCCCAGTGCAGCAGGATTAAGTAACAAACGTTATAGTTATTACCGCGGGAACTTTCGAATTTTCCGGGATGAAAAATAGTCTATGTCCTTCTCCGGGACTCAGATAAATTTCATCTAAATCAGTTGAGCAGTTCCCGATCAATCCATCCAGTGATTGAAGCGTGACAAAAAACCAAACTCCTTTATTAAATCTCAGTATTGATACTGTGATTTACTCCTTAATTACCCCGCGCTAAATTCGATTATCGGCGACTGTGATTTACTCCTTGATTACACTAATGAAGTTTGCTATATCAAGCTGTAGCTATAGCAATAGTTCGTTTAAGCTCGGTTATAGTTATTCCCACAGGAATTTCGGGATTAAAAGTAGCCTATATGCTATTCCAGAACCTAACCTATATGTATGCCAAGTTTCATCCCGATCCGTCCAGTGGTTCAATCGTGAAAAAGTAAAAAACATACACACTCACACACTCACAAACTTTCGCCTTTATAATATTAATAATGGGATTTTTAATTTGTCATAATCTACCTTAATTAATTTAAATGCGGTTTTCCGTTAGTATCAAACCACAAAGGTATCAGGTATAAGCAGGTATCTTAAATAAATCTACAACCAGGTGAAGACTTTGCCCAATGTGACTGAATTTTTCTTTGTTAATTTTTCGGCTTTCCGTCCGACATTTACTACTTCTCATCCGCTTTTTAGATAATATGTGGTCTACTTTCAGAGTATGAAAGATGAAAAAAATATTCATTACCATAATAAAACTAAGGAGACAAGACAATGAATGTGTCAGTCAGTCTATTTATTTTTTACTTCCGAAAATCGAAATCGTTAAATTTGTGTTTTCTTCACGTTTTGAGACATGGAGAAGGCCATGTATAAAAAAAACTTAAGGGAAGTTGCTCGTGCGGTATTTACTACCGAACTAATTTTTTTCATAAAAATAATTGGTAGAATAAGGGAGTGGTTAATTAAAAAAATGTTAATTTCCACAAACATGTTATTAATATCTGAAAGCTAAATAATTTGTTAAAAAGGTACCAAATTTAGACTAACCTAGACTGTCTATTTTTGCTGCACTAAAATTTGAAATACAATAATAAGATATTCCTAGCTTTCATGTAAATTACGAGAACCATCTTGTTCTTATTTGCGCGAACAACATTGTAAAAGATACACTATGTACAGCTGGTACTATTGTACAGCTTTAACGTTATCATGTTTTTTCTCAATTTAATTTAAAGGGCATATAACAGCTAACTAGCGCCACCATTAGATAACCTCAAACTTCTCTTCGTAGAAATCGAATTTCTAAAATCCAAATGTTGCATAAATTTGTTTTCTACGAAGAGAAACTTTAGGATATCTAATGGCGGCGCTAGTGGGCTGTAATTGAGCTGTAACTCTGATGTCACTCGCTGGCTTATAATAATTGCTGTAGACTCTACACTGTAGGATGTGGTAATCAAAGATGATTAGGGGTGTTGTTTATTCACTGACTCTGCTACTCTAAATCGCTGACAATGTTTCATTAATATAAGATACAAATTTTACTTTATACATAACTTTTAGGTATATCGTTCCAGGACTTTAGACATCATTGACAAATTACTTCAATACAATATTCTTCCCTACACATAAGGGCGAAGGAGTCATTGTCGTCATTTATAAAATAATTTAGATAAATTTATAAGAAACTACCTACATTTTTTTTTTATATTATTCACTCAACTGTTTGAAACAATACAATTTGAAAAACAGTTTTTTTTTCTTATAAAAGCGACCTAACCAAAAGATGAGTGGAAGTTTAATAATAATAAAATAGTATCTCTTCCACTTCCCCTAAATATCTATCAGGTATCCCCATATCCCCGACCTGTTACAGTACTTAGTAAATTTAATATCAGGAAAAAATGCCTATGATTTTGTCCCCACTTTCCTCTCGCCCGTCATATTATTATGTAGAACTAATTCGAATAAGCGCTTCACCTACACGTTTTTCTGACTGCTTGTCAGAATAACTAATATAATACTTCTTTCTTATTTTCTTCTTTGTTTATAGTAGGGTGCCGAAACCAAAGTAAAATAAATAAAACTCCAAAATTCCAAATACAGCGGCGCGGCGCCACTGTCATAATATGTATAAATCTTGCTGACCCGCCAGACATTGTTCTGCCTTTGGAGCGCTCGATTTCATCAAAATTGGTGTAGCCATTTAGGAGTAGTTTAAGATGAAACAACCAACGCGCGAGTGATAGCCCTGGTTTTGCATGCGTCCATAGGCCACGGTGACCGCTTACCATCAGGCGGGCCGTAAGTTTGTTTGACACCTTAGTGGCATAAAAAAAAAAAAAAAGAAACCGACAGAGCCGCACAACGGACTTTGAATTATACTATTTAGTAATACATAATACCTATTTACTCAAATTAAAGATTAATTATATATATAGTTTTTATTTTAGACGACAACCGGGGTATATTAAACTGGTAAGTAGGTACTTAAATATGCACTTTATTATAATATCATTGTTGCTTTTCGAAAGATGACTGAAGGCCTTAAGTTTTAGGAATATAGGTACCTAGCATATTATTTAATTAATATCTTGCCTGTTGTTGGTTACTTAACTTATTTGTATGACAAAAAACAACTGCAAAATCTGTAAAGCGACGTTTTTAATATCGTATTCTTTAGCAAAAGACAGGAAAAAATAAACAACATATGTGGTAAACAATAATTGGCACAATACACCATCATGGTAGATACTTAAATAAACTAAACTCAAAAATTTGCTTTGTACATTTTGTTCCTAATTTCAAAATCGAAAGTTATGACGTCATTAACGATTGAATAGTTTTTTTTTTTCCATACATCAAACAAATTTAATGGCCTTCAAAAAGCTTTGTCCTTTAATTTGGGCGCCCCGCTCTAATATTCTTTGCGACTTCCGAGTCAAGTAGGTACTTTTACTAATTTTCAAATGTGTGCACAAATTTGAGACTAAAAATGTCGGACTTAGAAGAATTTATTACTTTTAGACAACTTACTTGTTTACATTGACAGATTTATGGGACAACCCGGGGATTCTGGTATTTTAATTTTTAAAGTGTCAGTGGTACTGCTTGATGAATTGTAAAACATACATATACCCAACATAGTAGTGATGTAAAAGGAGTGTGGGCATAAGATCTCTTTTCCCAGCAAACACATTTCATTTGCTAAGACTATAACATATAATAACATAGGTAGGTGTGGTGTGCAAGTGCATGGACAACTCTTATTACTTACATATAAATTTTTTTTTTTTGGATATTACACGAAGCGCCTCCTGGCCCCAAAGTAAACAAAGCTTGTGTTATGAGTACCAGACAGCGGATACAAATAATTATTACGCCATTAATGCTGACTATGTAACAAAGATACTTACCTTCTACAAACTATAAGCCTGCCTTGGCCTTTATATCCCGCTGCTTTTGCATTGTTTATACCAAAAGATTTCTTATGTAAACTGCCATCTAGTTTTGTAACTAAAATAAGAAAAAAACATTGAAGTGAGCCATGAAACATGAAAAATATAATGTTAATGCTTTAAATAAACAAATGCTGTTAAAAAAAACATTATTTAATTTAATTCGAAGTTATAGATACTGATAAAACCTAGAATACGTCGAAGACAACTCTGAATTGACCAAAAACCGGCCAAGTGCGAGTTGAACTCACGTACCGAGGGTTCCGTACCTACCACCATTTACGTATTTTACAAACACAAACAAAATAAAAATGTGCCTAAGCGGTCACCCATCCAAGTACTGACCAAGCCCGACGTTGCCTAACTTTGAATATCTTTTCCAACAAACAAATGTGTTACTATTTCTCTTAATGATAAGCTAGATGGCGCTGTACCGGTTATTTTAAAAATGTAATGGCTTGGACCCGTCTCACACTTGGCCGGTTTTTATTATTGGTTGTTATACTAGAGTTCACACAATTTTTCACTGCCAGTTTTAAGTTTGTAAAACAACGAAAATTTAACCTTTTTTTTAAGTAATCCCCATTATAACACATATTTTGTAAAAAAAATCAGGCTTCTATCTATTTCAGTCTAAAATAGTAATGAGCCTTTTAATGGTCGGACAGACGGACGGACAGACAGCTTAGTCTTAATAACCTTTGGCACCCTCTGGGTACGGAACCCTTAAAATGAAGGTTGCATTAGTGGCCGCCATTTTGAAATAAGTAATAAATAAAAATGGCGGCCAGTAGATGGAATAAAATATTCAAACCCACGGGCTAAAATAACTAACTATTTACAGACAGAAACAAACAATCTGGACGAGTGTTATCGCCTTGCCTTAACTTCAGTCATCTTACGACACAGTTTTACCTTTTATTCATATTTAACATCGAATAATACAGTTTATTACAAATATTATAAGGGCCAAAAAAATCACGTTTGTTGTATGGGAACCCCCCTTAAATATTTGTTTTATTTTAATTTAACTAAATATTCTGTAAATATTTTAAGCGTCTACCTGTTGCCGTAATCAATATCGAGCAAAATCGAGCAAAAAATCACGTTTCTTGTATGGAAGCCCCCGTAAATTTTTATGTAATTCTGTTTTTTAGTATTTGTTGTTATAGCGGCGACAGAAATACATCTTCTGTGAAAATTTCAACTGTCTAACTATCACGGTTCATGGGATAGAGCCTGGTGACAGACGGACGGACAGACGGACAGCGGAGTCCTAGTAATAGGGTTCCGCTAATTAATTACCCTTTGGGTACGGAATCCTAAAAAAGATAATAATAATAATTTACGGGACGACAGACGTTCTTGCAAAAGTCCTTGGAGACTTCCCAGAAAATCCTAAACAAATTTCTTTATTCTGAGCCTTATCAACACTGTCTGTCATAAGCATAGATATAAAATTGACACTAACAATACAAATTCCAGGTATAAACCCAATACTTCGTTGTTGGTTTATGACGCAGACATACGATATTCTTAAAAACACTGCATAAAGAAACATGATCAACGTCTTGATTATGAAACAGCATTACGTGGCAATTCTTTTATCTGTGTAGTGGGTAGTAGCGGCAAAACTTGCTTAGGTATGTATAAAGAGTAAACTAGGTGATCGCAGCAGCAGACCTTATAGTTCATTGGGTTAAAATGAACAAGGGACAAAAAGTTACCTTTTAAGGGTTCCTTAGCTAAATGGCAGAAACGAAACCCCTTATAGTTTCGTCATATTAACGTCCGTCCGTATGTCACAACTTTATTATTCCGCCCTATTCGACACGATTTTGGCAAAATTTTACAGGGCTAGTACGTTATGATACAAGTTAGCTAAGCTTCTCACTATAGAGGAGGTCGTGGGTTGCAGTCCAAGACGAATGCGAGCTGTTCAATCTTCTCTGTGCCAAATATCAAGCAAGGTACCTGTTGCTTAATTGCTACGTGCATTGTATACAGATAAAAGTATTATTTATGCATTTCAATATCTATGTTACAAAAGGCATAGAACGGCAAAATCTATTCCCGTACTATGAGAACTTTTGATCAAAATGAAGGGACTTAGGTGCTTGTTTACGGCGTTATGGAATAAAATATTTGCATATAGTAAAGAAAAATACCAAGAGAACTCTCAATTAGCAAAGTAGCCATGTCATCCTCTCTTTCTCTTTCAGTCTTCATTAAAGATCTTTTCAATCCGTGTCTTCGTTACTGAGTTATGGAAGACTAACGTACAAACACACTTTCGCCTTTATGTGTATATAATGTCCTTTGTCAAAATCAGCTCAGCGGTCAACCAAATTTTTACTAACCCTCTACCACTTTCATCATAATTTTCTTATTAAAATTGGCTTAGTGCTTTAGCCTATTTACTCTTACAACCCTCTGTGTGCTGTTCCGACTCACAATGGGCGATTTTAGGTAGCTTATGTTTTTCCCTAAGTTGCTAAATACCACAATGGCTAATTTCATTGAGATCGGTTCAGCCTTTTAGCCGTGAAAAGGTAACAAACAAATATATCCTTCCCGTTCTCTCATATTTTTATATTAAAATTAGCTCAGTGGCTTAGCCCATCTGCCTATGTGCTAATCCGACTCACACTTGACGTTTTTAAGCAGCCTATGTCCTTCCCCATGCTCAGAGATTGGTTCAGCCGTTTAGCCGTGAAAAGGTAACAAAGAAATAAACAGAGACACTTTCTAATATAGTATAGATATTATACTGTAGCGAGTTCTATAGTTGAATTGCTTGAACAGCAAAAAAGTTAGCAACAGAGCGTTTATGGCGTAAGATACGGATTGTGATAGGTGCCAAAGAATTAGAAAATACTGCGCGAAAATATACACTGGTCTCTCCAAATCCAAAGAATCACTCTTGTGGGGTTGCCAGATGAGCGGGACTTGGCTGGATTGTCCAGCTTTTTCAAACGATGTCCAGTGTCCCGGTTTTACGCAAAATGTTCTGCTAAAATCCTTTCGCATCCTAGCGTACAATTCTGTTATAAAAAACCGGCCAGGTGCGAGTTGGACTCGCGCACCGAGGGTTCCATACCTACCACCATTTACGTAATTTACAAACACAAACAAAACAAATGTGCCGCTAAGCGGTCACCCATCCAAGTACGGACCAAGCCCGATGTTGCTTAGCTTTAAATATCGTTTCCAAATGTGTTACTGCTTTTCTTGATGAAAAGCTAGATGGCGCTGTACCGGTAATTTAAAATAATAATGGCTTGGGCCCGTCTCACACTTGGCCGGTTTTTATTATTTGTTGTTATACTTTAGAGTTCACACTATTTTTACTGCAAGTTTGAAGTTTGTATGATTTTCGATAAAAAAGTGCGAGTTACACGTTCTCTTTTTTTTAAAATAGAGCAAAAATAAGAAAATAGTGTTTCCTGTACCCCCCTTAAATTTTAACTTTTATATTATTTGTTAGATAAATGTCTTATTATAACACATATTCTGTGAAAAATTCAAGCTTCTACCTATTTCGATCTAAAAGAAAGAGCTTTTAATGGTCGGACAGACGAACAGACAGACAGCGTAGTCTTAGTAATAGGGCTCCGTTGGCACCCTGGGTACGGAACCTTGAACGCTAAAAAATGCTAGAAAAATAATTATTTCATATAGAAAGAACATACCTACTAAATTGAGCTTGGGTACCTACTGGTCTTACTGTCTTTTTCCTATCTACACTTTTATATTATAAAGAGGAAAGATTTGTATTTTTCTATATTTGTAACGAATAAAGTCAAAATCTGTTAGACCGATTTCAAAAATTCTTTCACCGCTAGAATGCTACATTATACCTGAGTATCATAGGCTATATTTATTAAGTACTAGAAAAAAATAGGGATCCCTTATATCGTGACCATAGGCGCACCTAGGTGCCCATAATCTGAAGGAATTGGCTCAAAATGAACATGTTTACTATATTAAAATGACATTTTCTAACAGGTCTGCGATTTACGTTTTGTGATTTACGTTTTCGGCACTTAACCAACATTTATTGTGAACTAGCTGTTGCCCGCGACTTCGTCCGCGAGTATATGATTTTATCACGTGGTTAACTGTTACAAAGAAAAAAAAAACAAAAATACAAATTTGGATTCATGCGTAAATCGTAAATAAAAAGGAAATGTGAACGATTGGACACAGATTATTTTTTCAACTTAGCCTGGCCGGTGATTGAATTCGGATCCCTGCAGGACAAAGGCACTTGCGGTACCATAAATGACCACTGTGCCACAGAGGTCGTTTGATCGACACGATAAGCAAAAATAAAACCGGCCAAGTGCGAGTCGTACTCGCGCACGAAGGGTTCCGTACCATATCTAGCTAGTACCTTATAATGCCTCTTTATAGACAAAGTTCGACGTGGTTTGGTTCGGAACGTAAACAAACAGTTTGTTTGGTTGACTTACACAGGAGAAAGCCACATAGAGCAGACCGTGTGAGAAACAGTCGACATTTAGGTCCACGCCGGCAACACGTAGCGTCTGCCCTTGGGCTTTTTTTATAGTCATTGCATAACACAAACTCACAGGGAACTGTACACGTTTGAAATGGAATGGGTAATTATTGGGAATCAGTGGAATTCGTGGTATAAAAACTCTTCCACCGACGCTACATGCCGCCAAAGTCTCCGCTTCTATTTTGTTACGCTGCAGAGAAGTAACTTTCAGTCTTGTCGCGTTGCATAATTTTGGGGGACTTAAATTTCTCAACAAAATAATTGGGATGCCAGTTTTTAAATTAATCTTGTGTGCTGGAAGTCCAGGAGCGCTCAGAAAATCAAGAAATTCAACAGGATAATTGGTAGCGTCATCTTGCTCCATTCCTCTTTTGATAGAAGTATACTCAACTACTTCTCCTTCAACATTGTTGAGTATATCCAAGTTGATTCTTGCGGCTTGGTCATTTCCCGGAGTCAAAATTGCTCTTTCGCAAAGCGATGAGTTCTCATGATTTGTTATTTGATTTTGTTCACCATACACGGAAGAGATAAGTTCTTCAATTGAATTAACAGTGTGGCAGAGATTTTCAGATAAAACAATTAGCCCTTCTTGCTCCGGATATGTCCCTTTGCCAATTTTTGGCAATAAATCAGAAAATTCCTGCGCATTTGTGTTGCCTCCCGTTCGCACCCTCATGTTCAGTGTTAAGTGCATCCTTGTGCGCCCTCATGTTCAGTTTTAAGTGCATCCTTGTGCACCCTCATGTTCAGTTTTAAGTGCATCCTTGTGACGTGTCGCCAAAGGCTTTAGCTCTTTAAGCATGCTCTTATCTCGGTGGCTTTTTTCATCGTGTGGCAACAGCATCGTTACGTCTTTCATAGGTTGGTAATTTTGACGGATATCTCTTCTATCAACTGCTTCTACTGCTTTTCGGTGTGCCATAGTGCACTCGTCCCAAATAATTAAACAGCAATCGCGTATAACCTTCCCTTTATCACTGCTGCTAGAGATACCACATACAGAATGTTCACTCATGTCCAAATCCAATCCAATCAGTCAAATTAGGAAAAAAAAATTTATTGACGAAATCTCAGAGCTATATATCAGAATCCGTATTGCTTAAGCCAAGTTATAAAGAAAACAATTTTTACTGACCATATCCTAGAGCTATATCAAAATCCGTATTTCCTAAGCCAAATTAAGAAAAAAACAATTTTCATTCACCAAATCGCTAGGCTATGTCAGTAAGCGAAGTCAATTTAATTATTGGATTAATGTTATTTTAGACAACTGTATTCCGCAACTACATAGTACTGCAAGCGTATTAAACCTTGATAACTTTTGATTAATTTCAATAGCGCGTTCTGTACCCTAGCAGCGCCATCTATTGAAAATTTTTCGTAAAGTATAGGGTTAGAAGAAAAGAATAATTCCGTTAGCGTGTTGTAAAAACGAACAGCCCCATCTATCATATTTTTAGAGAAAGATTTTGTTGTGTAGAATGGAACTAAAAAATACTTATTATTAAAATAATATCTCGTTTTTTAATCGATTTGGGAAAGTCGGTTTGAGATTTTCACAGGATACTAAACTTGTTCAAGTTCAGCCGGCCAATCGGCGCGGTGTATGTCAGGCCACGCATTGAATAGGGATCCGTAGCAATTTTCTTTCCCGTTCAATCCCGTCACTTTTATAAGATTTATACTTAATTCTAGCGGTAATATAAAGTATCAGATTAAGGTAAGTACATAAGTTGTGTGTACTAAGATATCCAAGTTACTATGGTTTTTTAACTATCCCACGGGAACCCTTTAATTTTACGGAATGAAAAGTATCTAAGATTTTGACCAGGGATATAAGGTGCATCACCATGCAAAATTTCATTAAAATTGGTCCAGCCATTTCGGAGATTAGCCTGTACAAACAGAAAAACAGACAGAGAAACAAAAAATTGAAAAAAAACATATTTTGGTATTTTCCCTCTTTTTACATCCCCCTGACTTGGTATTAAGCATTTTTTTTCTATGTACAGACATTCGACCTCTACAGTTTTATTATATGTATAGATATGAATTATTTTGCTTAGCAAGTCGTGAAAAAAAAACATGGTTGAGCGAAGCAATGGCTGATTCATGTGTCATATTATTAAGTTTCATTTTTTTCATTTAACGTGTTTTTTTAAAAAGTACCTACTACTATGAATCCTTTTTAATTAAAAACGGACCATCTTTATCGTATTATATTGAGGAATTTCTAGTTTCAGAAATAGTTTCGAAACAGGATTTTTTGGTTCAATTGGTAACTGGTTTCGAAAAAAGAATTAATGTTCTTATTAGGTAACCTGGTTTCGGTAGAAGAATTATTATTCTTTTTTGGAAACCGGTTTCGAAACTTGGTTTCGAAAGCGGCCGAAGGGAAAAAATCGGTGTCGGGCGCAACTAAAAGGTAAGCCGAAAATTCAGTTTCGCTTTCGGCTGAATTGAAATCGATTTTCGGTCGGACATTATTTACAGGTGGAGAAAATGTTCTGTTATTTTAGAATCACATGAACTTAAATTATGTAGTGAAAAAAAAATTAAAAACCGACATTGCGCATCAATTAAAAAGGTGTATATTATTTTAAGTACAACAACACAGCAAAGTTACAAAACTTCAGATCAGAAAATATCTAAATACATAGTTATTTTATAGTGTGTTTTGTTTTTTTATTTTTTGTAAGTGGCTTTTTCGCGACCTTCTGACGTTGTCTTTTCTTATTTTCCACGGCTTGATCGTATCCCCATTGCGTCGTCTCGGATGCAACATATTGGTTGTTTAATGCGTATGTCGGCAGCATTGGGCCATTTGTAGTTGAATTTCGGTTATTTGATACGTTTGTTGGCAGCATTGGGCCATTTGAAGTTAAATATCGGTTCTGTGATTCGTTTGTTGGCAGCATTGGGCCATTTGAAGTTGAATATCGGTTCTTTGATGCGTTTGTTGGCAGAATTGGGCCATTCAAAGTTGAAGCTTGATTGTTTAATGAGTATATCGGCAGCGTTGGGCCATTTAAAGTAGGAGATTGGTTCCTTGTGGGGTATGTAGGCAGCATTGGGCCATTTAAAGTTGGAGCTTGATCGTTTGATACGTATGTCGAGAGCATTCGGCCATTTAAAGTTGATGCGCGATCGTCTGATGTGTATGTCGGCAGCATTGGGCCATTTAAAGTTGATGTTTGTTTCTTTGATGTGTATGCTGGCAGCGTATGGCCATTTGAAGATGAAGATTGGTTTTTTCGTGTGTTTGTTGGCAAAATTGTGATACATGAAGTTGCAGATAAGTTATTTAATTCATGTGTTGATGAAATTGGGATGGTTGGCGTTATTTGTTGATGAATGCTTGTAGAGTTTAGTAATTGCTGACTGCGGATTGCTGCATCATAAGAAGTCGGTGACTGAAACAAAAAAATGAGTTTAAATAATATAGCCTTGACCAGAAAAAAATTAAAAGAGATCAAATTCTCAAGAAAACCTCTGATTCTACTAAACGAAGTACCTACCCATAATTGAAATATGCTAATTATAAAGATTTATTTTTTCCAGAATAGATATATAACGTATAAAATGCAAAAATGTAATAAGTTACTTTAATTAACTTAATAAGTTAAGTTTAGGAAAATCTTACAAACACACAAAATCTACATAGAATTAAGAAATTTTACAATATAATATACATACATAGAAAAAATCTTTCTTCGTTTATGACTCCCTGAAGTCTTAGAAGAAATAAATCATACATGCTATATCTATGGCTATATCACGGCTATATCATTAATGTAAATACTTAAATATTTTCATACGATGTTGTCATAGCAAAGATGCAGTCAAAAGATTAACCTCGAGCCAGGACTTAAACCTGCAACTCCTTACATTCCGTGTAAGTGCTCTACCACTGAACTATCGAGGCACAACACTGGCTGATAAAAATCCCAACTACACCTTTGCTCTGGAAATAACCAATTTTTTAAGTAAATAAGTTTACGATAAATTTCCATTCCATTCCATTAATACATTTTACCTGTGACTATTTCGTTTTGCCATCTAAGGCTACCTAAAACTTCGCTTACCTATAGCTAAACCCTCGTGGTCCTATTCACTTTTGTTATTGTTGACCACCTGATATTGGAGTATCTTGAAATGGAATAGACAAGCTTTTACATCTTAAAGCGTTGTACAAGAACTACCGTATCGTTTACATTTATTTTCTTTTTGGATTATATATTAGTATTGTTGTAATACATATATCTATCTATATTACAACAATAATAATGATGACAAGGAAACAAATACTTTACTATACTTAAATAACTCACATGTGAAATGCAAAATTGATTATCCATATGCTGTGTTCTTCGCTGGTCAGCAAAATGTAGCAAACGGCTCAGATACGCTGATTGTTGATTATCAAAATTAATTTGAGACGGGTTTTGGCGATGACAATGACATTGCTGTGCATCACTATGCCGAGGTGGATTTGATAGATGTCGCTGATATGGCGGAGGTCGTTTACCACTCACAGTTTGAGATAAATGAGAATGTTGAAGAGGATTCGTCTGATAAATAGGCTGTTGCTGATTATGTTTCTCAGTGTTTATGCCGGGTATTTGTCGCAACGTCATAGGGGACTTTCGTATCCGTTGACGTCTGCCAACACGTGATTCTTGTGACTGATCCAGTGTGTTGTGGACAACTTGTAAATCTTGTCTCATTTTTTTCAGAACTTTATTAATTAAATTCGTTAAGGAAACCCCTTCGTTGTTTTCTATTTCTTTGTTTGATGATTTAGTGTATTCTTTCATTTTTATGGCAATGCCACTTATTTTTTGTTTATATTCCTCACAAAAATTTAAAAACGCATTAATAGGTGTTGTCGTTTCATTAATTGTGGTGATTTCATCATCATTGATTATGATAATTTTGTTAGTCTCCTCTACAAATTTTATTAATACTTCTTTGGTAATATTGTGGCATTTTATGAAATTTAATATTTCTTCTTCTTTTTCAGAGACTATAACAACCTTTTGTGTTTGGATCTCAACATGACGAGTTTTGGATTTTGTAGTTAGATTAATGTTATCTAAATGATTGATTATTATAGTAGGAACATCGGGAGTTTTAAGATTAAATTTTAAACTATGTGCTTTTTTCTTAGTTCTTCTGTTTTGAATTTGATTACCTTTGCTTCTTTTGTTACGTTTTACAGTCTTACTTGTGTCTGACACAGATTCTTTTACTTGTAATGTTTTTTGAGGCATAAGTCCCGTGTCTTCCAAAGTACTGTTTACAGTACGTTCGAACAGCTCCGAATTAATGTCGATATCATTCTGTAGACATTCAGTTGTGGTTCCATTCCTTTTATTAGGGTCATTATTATTATTTTTTCTTTTACGTTTGCCAGTATCTTCATTTACATAAAATCCAGTTTGTGGTAGACTCTTATGTCCTGGTATTACTTCGATTATCTCTACACTATCTTCGTCTAAAGTACTATCAAATGCAGCTACGGTACTAACACTATTATTTGAATGTAAACCAATTCTCAAATTGCTTTCCAAATTTATAGTTATAGAACTATTTTCATTGGAGTTATTATGATTTTCAATGGATGATGTTGCTGGAGCCCTGAGAAACTCATCAATTTTACAAAGTTCATTTTGTTTATAATTTCTTATCACTGTTTTGTTCTCTTTTTCAGCAGTTTTTCTTTCTTTATTTTCAATGTTTTTGGACGGGTTCTTAAATGAGTACAATATTTCTTTGGCTATGTTTTGGCAAAATTCTATCGTATTTTCTTCACAATCAATAATATCTGTAGGGGGTAGCGTTTGAAGCCTGCAACAGTTAAATACATATGTTTGTAAAAAAACGGCCAAGTGCAAGTCAGAATCGCGCACCGAAGGTTTCGTACCACTACAAAATGCACGAGCCACTTGAGTGGTTTTTATTATTTGTTGTTGACGTGACAACGTCTTATAAATTGGTTTGCCGGGTGACACTTCAAGAAACTGCGTTACGCTCCGCTCACGTTATGCGCTCACAATGAGAGCGAGTGAGAGGCACGCGGCATGGTTAGCCCGCCTAAGAGCGAGAGAGACAGACATAAAAAGTGAAAGGCACAAGTTGTCACGATTCCGGACGGTTGTCCGACACTAATTTTTTTACTATAGAGCTTTACGTTAGAACCAAAACAACTAACTTTCACATACTTACTAGCGACTTACTAAGTAGATTTACAATCAACTTAAAAAATGTAGTTAGAAAAGTAAAAATTTCGTACAATATCCATTAAAAGGTACTTAGATGAAGTTGGTACTTGTGTAAAACAGTTATTAAATATAAGTTTATGAACAATGTAACATTATAAAAAATTAAAATTATAACATTCTGTATACTAATACTTACTAAATTTATAACAAGTACCTGGAGGACCGAGCATGCTCGGTTTTTTTTAAACAGCGCCATCTATCGTCAAGTAGCTTAAGCGTTGCTTAATAACGCCACCTATTGTCAAATAGCTTTAGTGTTGCTTATTACTACTCGCTAATAGATGCCAGGAAGAGTCATACTTTTCAGTTTTAATACTTCTTCATTTTTCTTCTAAAAACGAATCGAAGCTAGATCGATTTATCGTCCCCGACACCCGCTGCATAGTAAATTTCATGAAAATCGTCGGAGCCGTTTCCGAGATTCAGATTATATATATATATACATACATACAAGAATTGCTCGTTTAATTATAACAATATTTACGTTCGAAATCGGGCGCGACTCTGGCGGTACAGGGAACAAAGTTAAAAAATCGGCCAAGTGCGAGTCGGGCTCGCTATGTCATTATCTATAAAAACGGCAAAAAAATCACGGATGTTGTATGGGACCCCCTTAAATATTTGTTTATCTTAATTTAATTATTTATTTTTAAAGTGAATATAAACTAACTATTCTGTGAAGATTTTAAGCGTCTGTTGCCGTTATCAATATCGAGCAAAAACGAGCAAAAAAATCACGTTTGTTTTATGGGAACCCCTTAAATATTTATTTTATTCTGTTTTTTAGTATTTGTTGTTATAGCGGCAACAGAAATACATCATCAGTGAAATGTCAACTGTCTATCACGGTTCATAAGATACAGCCTGGTAACAGACGGACGGACAGACGGACAATGGAGTGTTGGTAATAGGGTCCCGTTTTTTACCCTTTGGTTACGGAACCCTAAAAACCGGCCCAGTGCAAGTCAGACTCGCGCAGTGAGGGTTTCGTACCTACCGCTATCGCAACCACCATTTAAGTATTACTTTATTATTATTTACCTACAAACAAAAACACCGAGGGGTTCCGTACAATAATTATACTTATGTAAATAGTTCTTCCATAATGAGATCAAGTCTCAATAGTTTATGATCTGTTTTTGAATTTTTTTTTACATTTGTGATGCGTCTTGCCAAATTTCATGATTCTAGGTCAACACGAGGGTTTTGATTTATTTGTGTCACAACAAATGCGACAGTATTTTGGAAATATATTTTTAATGCATTGACTTAGAAGCTTGATCTTTTTAACAACTTTAAGTGATCGTAGACTTTATTATTTGGTATTAATTTTAACTTGATTTTTGATTTGAACGCGTTCTTAAATAAAAGGGTCGTGACAGGCAGAGAGACACACTTATTTCAATGTGTTCTACCTACAAATAAACGACTTTCGGATTTTTTCCTATATTTGTGACGTAAGACCTTGCTTTGTGTTAAACTTCATGATTATAGGTCAACGGGAAGTATCCTATAGGTTTTGATTTATTTGTGAATGCCAAAATAGCCGTATTTCTTATTGCGTTGGCTTGGTTAACAGCTTGAATGGACCGTAGACCTTAGTATTTGATATTAATTTCAGCTTGATACCTTCACGCATTCCTGAGGAAAAGGATCTCAACAGACAGACGAACAATAAAGTGATCCTATACGGGTCCATTTTTTTCTTTTAAGGTACCGAACCCTAAAAATGTCCCGTGTGTTTCATTATCGCTTAATAATATCTAGATGGCTATAACAGAGATGAAGATGGTAAATTGTGATGGAAGGTGTGTGATGGTATTGACGATTCAAAAGTAGCTCGGGCCCATTTCACACCAAGTTATACTATAGAGCTCACACACATCATGATCATAGCAAAAATGCAGCTAGTATGTGTTACTGATTTTACGATAGAGTAACTAGATTATTAAGTTTGTACCTACCTTGTACCTAGGGCTGCCACCCGTCCGGGTTTCCCCGGATTTGTCCTAGTTTGGAGGGTCCGGGGAGCGCCCGGGCGGGTTTCACCCGGACTGCAATCCGGATTTTCGATCAAACTCCACAACAGAGCCAAAAAAATCATGTTTGCAAAGTTGGTTTATAATCAGTTCTGAAATGGTCACATATGTTTCATTTGGTGTGGTATCTACTTCAAGGAGTTTCGTCGAGATTCCGTCATTTTTTACATCAAATTATTGAATTACCAAAGGAAATAATTATGTGTTTCCATGGTTGCTGGCATCAGTAGCGGCGCTCATAAATGGTATGTTTCGTAAATCGTTTGTAAGTTCGGATTCGGATTTGGAGGTCTTCCGGACTTAATGTCACAATAAATGTAGATATTTTTGAGGTACTTAGTTGGTTTCTCATGTTAGTTTTGTGATTTTCTGTATTCAAATGTTCATTTATGTCAGAAACTTCTTTGTTTGCGATTGAAATATTTGACGAACAAATGGTACAGAAAGCCTCCAAGTCATATTTCCCCTTTTTTCAACATGGAAAACTTATTTTGCAACTACTTTAAAACTATTCAAAGACCACCTGTTGTAATCAAAGATTTTCCATCAATAAAAAAAATAATTGAAAAAGCGACAACCCGGATCTTTTACAAAAATCCTAGGACAATCAAATAAAGCCTTGTGTTAGAAGCATTTTAAACAGGCACGACTAGAACATAAAACAAGAGTTCCAAGAATGTTCTTTTGAAATGAAAACATACATTGTATAAATGAAGCCTTTAAAAAAATTAAATAAATTTGACTGGATGTATTTGCCGAGTTTAAATGAACATACTGTATGGGATGTAATCGAAGACACTATCGTTTTTAAAAGAGAAGAACAAAGTAATTGCGACTTAAAATTGAAAGATGAGTGGGTGAATTAAAAACTTTTTGTCTAAATCTCAGCGAAGAAGATAAACTTCTAAATACAACTATGCAGTTGGCTGTTACAGCCATTACTGCTTCACCGGGCTTTTTTGGGCGAGTCTCTGAAGGAGCCTCAGCCCGTATTGCGCCCAACGCTCAAGGGCTCCCCACGGGGAGAGCCTCAGCTTGGGTTGTCGCTCTCGGGGGCGACCCTTCGACCGGCGTGAGTCTCGAACCCGAAGTTGAGTCAACGCCAGGAGGGGAGTTCCCCGTTACGCGGGTGTGGTTGCGATTGAGTGGGGGCAAAAAGAGCCCCGGCACTCTTTGATACCTCGTGTATCCGTTCGGGCGCCGATGAACCCGGAGACGTTGGCGTCGTGTGAGGGGGGAGTCCCTATTCGGGGAGGTCGTAGAGACTAATCTCTCTATCCGGACAGCGAGATCGTCATCTGGGGCCGTTAGTACGTGCCGAGGCTGCCTTACTATAATTTTAAGACCATGCCGAGGTCGGTCGGGGGGATGATCTTTAGAACACCAAATGCCCATTTATATTCAGAATTACTAAAAATAGACACTGCTAATGTTGAAAGAATATTTTCTTTAATGACACAGAGGTAGACAAAAAGAAAGGATATTATTAAATTCTAAAACAGTCTAGTCACTACTCAAAATTGAATTGAATTTCAGAGGCCATAAAGATTGCACCGAATTTACAACTTTTGATTTATAAAAAAGAAGTTCGGAAGGCTATTAAACTAGACCGATAAATATAACTAGATTGTTATTAGAATTATAAAGAAGAATGTTTTATTTTATTTACTTAAAGGGGGGAAAAAAATGATTTGAGATGTCTATTAATGGTTTTTAAATACTGTTTTTATTAAAATACTACTTAACTTTTTTTAAAAGACTGTAACACAGCAACTAGTTTATTTAGTTAAGACGTCTTTTTGTTGAAATTGATTAAATTTAGTTAAACCTGTAAAATAATGTTCGAAGACGTTTTGTTGTATTGCTTTAAGAGGGCAATATAGGCCAAAAAGCTAATTTCTGTAATTCTAACGTTGTGTATGTAAATTTACTATTAATCATTAGATAATGTCATATACATTACTATGATACATTGATATGTTACATACTTACTAAGCAATTTTTACCGTAATGACGCCTTGAAACTTTAAGTTTTTTGTATGGAATTTAACGTTATTACCGTTTTGTAGTCACATTTTTTGACTTTTCGCTACAACTTAGAGTCTATGCACTAGATAACAAGCTATTCTAATTTTTTAACCAACTTTCATTACAAGCAAATGCAAAACACGCTTTAAAAATTTGCACAAGTGTTGAAACAACTGTCACTTACAGATTTTTTATTGCATTAAATGAAATAAATGAAAATCATTCAGTAAGGTAATGCACTAGATAAAAGCAAGTTTTATGACATATATTTTTTTCAATGCTTTAGATGCTATAGTTTAGCCACAAAATTTGCACAAAAACGGCGTATTTTCGCGGTCTAGCCTATACCCTAGCCTTAAGTATTAGTAAAACATTTTAAAGTATAATTTTATTTTATATATATATAAATAAAAAAGAAAGACTGATTTAATGAAAACAGCAAATTGTATTTTGTTTAATTGTAATATAAAGAAATAAACATGTACGACTGCTAATAAATAATTAAAGAAATAAAAATGCCAGACTGCATATTAGGTTTATTTATTTTATTTATGTTAAGTAAGTGAAGGTTAAAAATGAGCCTAAAAGGCAAAGATGTCTATTATTTTATAGAAATAAAACTGTTACTCACAAACACGTCGCTATTATGAGTAAAACACACTATTTTAAATTTTAAAAAGTCCTCAAAATTCATTTTTTTTTAATCAAATAGGGAGTAAAATGTATTTTTTAAACAGAGCTAAAAGTAAAAAAAAATATTCAAATGTCCAGGGTCAGGGTTCCAAAATCCGGGATTTTTACGCTTCCGGTCATGCGCCCGGCAGATTTTAGAGATGGCAGCCCTACCGGTGTGCCAAGTGTGAGTTTTTAACGCTACTACCGCGTTCGCGTCAACGAAATTAATGTATGGAAATGAAGAAGCGCCTTTAGCTGACGCGTTTCGAAACTATTTTTTCTCATAGGACTTTAATTGAATACGCAAAAGCGATAGTAGCGTTACGAATACGCAAAAACTCACACTAAGCACACTGTACCGCTAAGTGCCACGCCCGAATTTAAACGTGAATATTGTTATTGATTTAGTAAGTATTAGTATTTAGAATATTATAATTTTTTATAATTGTTGTTTTTTATTGTAATAGAGATACCTATATCACAGTATAGGAACATTACCCTGTGTATGTTATGACTAGCTCTTCCCAACGGTTTTACCTGCGTTAATTTACAACTCCGCTCCTAAGGGATATAGCGAGAAGTTGTATAGCCTATAACCTTCCTTAAGACTTGGGCTATCAAATGGATAAAGATTTTTTTAAATTTTAGTAGTTCCAGAGATTAGCGCGTTCAAACAAACGAAGAAACTCTTTAGCTTTATTATATTACCTGTAGGTAACGCATCAAAAAGCGGAATGTTTAATGTATTGATGTTTGTTTAGAAAAAAGAACAGATCCTTAAAAAGTATACCATACCTTACAGCAGCCAAAGTGTCCTTTTCCAGCACATTTTTCAAGGAATTCGTTAATTTTTGTTCCTCATCATGCTTTTCTGTCTTCGTTTCCAACAATTTATTCATCAACCATTCATGGTTTTTTATGTTAAACGGCATACGAAAATCACAATCCATTGTCAACAAAAAACCTAAACAGTTCGTAGCAAAACTTATCAGGCAACACAAAAAAAACACTGGCTCATAAAAATAAGAAATATAGGTACCTAATAGCGACACTTGATTTGTTTTATTTGGATTTAAAGATGGCGGATTGGTGTCTGTCAATCCAGCTAAAAGCGTGCGGTACTGGACACGATATGTATACATAATGGGCTCATACATGTTTTCGTTGATTCAGCTAATAATATTGAATGCGTCAGTGGTAAATGGTCACATACACACACACACACAACACAATCCCGCCAGCCAGCCTGCTATATTAGCATGACATAGCGGGAAAAATTACAAATTACTCAGGATTATTTGTTTGTTTGGTTTTAAAGTAACTCAATTACTGACTGGTTATAAAACAATTTGATAAAAAACAAAGAAAAAGGTTTAAATTTATATCATATAAATATAAACTTTTATCGGGCTTAAGTACTAGCTCAGCCAACACATTCATTTATCGACTGAATTAAATTATTGTTTAGGCTGTGGGGCCTGATTCTCGTGCTGACAAAGATAATGTCAAACTTTAAATATATTTTTTATTGATTTTCTCATGGCTTGTTAATCGCGGTGACTCTTACGTCGATAGCTCTACTAGTTTAAACTAAACATGGCGAATATCATTTGCAAATAATTTTTCGTATTCTCAGATGAAATTCTAAGAACACCCCTTTTTAATTTGACCCCTCTTTTCTTTAAAAAAGAAGGGGTTTTTGCGACCCCTCCTTTAACACACGATTCCTCGTTTTCTCCTTAAAAATAACTGCCCATTTTAATACCTAAAATCGATAGAACACATCGCCACCAGGAATTGTAATTATATATTATATATATATACATTTGTAAGTAGCACGCTTTTTTTATGACCCTCTTTTTTATACAAAAATCCTAGTTCTTTAGTTTCAGGTTTACGTCAAATATTGCCGCAGGGGCAGCGTCGAGTGTTACGGCCGCTGATAACGTCAATTTTGGGGGCATAGACGGAAGGGTAAAAGTATTTCTAAGTAGTTATTTCTCAACCTTCTATATGAAGGTTTTACATAGTGGCTGAATCTCTTTCAAAACTTAAACTAAGCAGTGAAATCTTTTAACGTCGGCGTGCAGTAAAAACCTCGTGCTTCTGTATTCAATCGTGGTTGTGCTATACGAGGTTTGCACTGCATGACGATGATATTTAGGAACGTGCACGTTTTACGTGTTGGTTCCAAAGTAGCCTGCGGTCTAGTGAACAAGGTATTTTATTAAGTTTTTAAAACTGTTTTTATTTGTGAAAAAAACTCCCTTAGTTCTTAGTCATCAATTTTTTATTTCCATTTACTGAAAAAAGCAGTAGTTCACTGAAGGACAAATACAATCGTCCGCTACCAGTCTATTTATTTACAAATGTCGCGCTTCACAACACACTTCACACAAAAAAGCGTAGCTTGATATTTACTGACTACTTTAGTTGGTTGCACTCATTGCCGCACTGACAACTCTGCAGCGGTCCTGCAGCTGCTTGCACACTGCTGTATGTATTTGGGACGGTTTGCACAAGGGTGCTCAGTGAGTCAGAAGCACGGACCTCGACTTGGTCGATTACTCGTTAATTTAAAATCTGTCAAAAGTTACTATTGTTTCTGAAAACTAAGCGCTCTAACTAAGGAAAAGAAACGGCGAAAGAAACTCTTCAACGGTCGCGTTTTACTTTTAATAAATCTAATTAGTACAATCGCCCAGTTATATTGCAATACTTGATTCACCCAGCTTGATTGTTTCAGTTTATTTAATGCTAACGTATTTCGTATGTCCAAGGCAAATTAACGGTTAAGAGCGTCGTTTGAGCGGCGAGCGTAAAGTTGACCTCATCGTCAGAATAACTATAGCATGCCTAGGAAAGGGTCTAAATTCCATGCTGTAAGTTTGCATTGTGATTATTTCTTATCAACTACGAACTTAAACGTCGTTGATAATGCATTTCTTTCATCGGTCACTGTTTCCCCGTAGTTCCGATACACACTCACTAAGTCAGACTTAGCGAACTCCAAAGGTTATAGGGTGAAATTCCAGGGCCCCTAGACGTATGTTACTTTAACGAAAGATAATATGCAGGTAAATAAGGTATACGTACTTACGAGCTTGGAAATTGGGGCCCGTCACAGATAAACATATACAAAGGCACAAAAATCGAACTCATTTAAATTAAAGTAACATAACTTGGTTTGTTAGATAAACTTCATTAAGGCAATGCTTACTTAAAGTAAAATTTCCTGGTTGCATTTTTCAGCGTTAACTTTTAGACACAGACAGACGGACCGAAGTCTAACCATTATACAATTTTGATAGGGATCCCTTAAAAAAATTGATAACCGTTTCATATTGTCATTGCCTCAGACGTTGTTTCTTCTCACTATAGGGGCACAGGCCTCCTTAGGGAAAGGAGGCTTGAGCTATAGTCTACCGCGTTGGCCCAGTACGAATTGACAGTCGTTGTAAAGCCACTCGACTGTCAGAATTTGAAAATTGATAAGCCACCCATAAGTACCATAGCGACAACAGCCAGGATTGACAGTTTATTGTGCCCTAGGTAAGTAGAAGAGCAAGGGCGTAGCCAGCTTCAGGCAGGGCAGACTTGGTACAAAATGTTTTTATTCGGCAAAAAGGCATTGTAGGCACTTTACTCCATTTTTATTTATATGGTAAAACTCCATAGGCATGAAGCTACTTCTGCTCTTAATTTTGATACATTATATTTTGAACATATTTTTCAATACGGGAGATAACATCCAGCTGAAAAATTATTGCCAGATCTGGCCACGCTTATAAGCTATTTCAAGGGTCATTATCACTAATAGATTGGAATCTTCTTGCCTTTCTTAAAAGCTCCTCTGTGGACTATGAAAAAGTTGACTGGCAATACGTCGAGGTGTCTGAGATGTGTGTGTGAATCGACAACAAAATCAGTTCTACAAAACAGTCAAACATGACCTATCAAGCTACAAAAAGGAGAGAAACGGGGGATATCATGTCCACGAAACAGTTTACAGTCGCACTGATGTCTTTAAGTCTTGATAACTGGAAAGGACAAGGCATAAGTAAATTTAAACAGCGAGTAAATCTCACATCTACAATTTTCTGACGATAATATTATAGCGCAGTTAAGTAAAAATCATCCTTTACGACGACTTCGTACCCTTTCCCAACTCGTCCACTTTCCTAACTCATCGAGTCCCTAACTAACTTGAATCCTTGAATGGCAAAAATGTAGGAAATATTAAAGTTATTATAATTTCACTTTTATTTTAAAGGTTCTGTCCCTCAAACGGAAAAACGGAACCCAGGATCACTTTGTTGTCCGTCTGTCCGTTTATCCAGCTGTCTGTCAAGGCCCTTTTTATCAAAAATAGGTATCAAGTTGAATTTTTGTAAAAATTCAAAGACCTTAGTATTATATATTAATTTAAACTTTATAAAGATTCCTTGAAACGACACTGACAATAATGTAGGTAAACGTTTGTAAAAGACAAGAGAACTATCTGATTCGTTTAAATAGTGGACAACTTAGCAAATAGACGAGTGAAAAAGTGGACTATAACACGGACGCTAAACAGGAAGAATTTCGTTCAATGACCGGACACTATTTGTCTCTGTTGCACGCGCATAATAATTTGCCGTCACGCTCGCACAGATGCACTGACCGATCGCTGTCATCAGAAATTACTACTATTTTGACAACTGACACAGGCTAAAAGTAAAAGGTCAATGTACGAAATTCTTCCTGTTTAGGGTCCGTGCTATAGTTAGAAATTTGGACGGATTGAAAAATAGACTAGTTAGGAACGCTACTTACCCGTGGTGGCGCTAATTGTGGGAGTACGAATTCAGAAAGTGGAGCAGTTGGCAAGAGGACCAGTTGGGAAAGTGCAAGTGGGGAAGTGGATTGGAAAATCCTAAAGAAAAATTATTTCGAAAAAGAAGCCGATAAGGAGAGGGTTCATTTAGGTTGGGCAGGATTTAGGAAGCTTCGTCACGTCTTTACGTCGTCCATACTGCAGTGCTCTTACCTGCTCTTTCTGGGACAAGTAGTCCATACTAATATCATTAATGCGAAAGTAACTTAATCTGTCTGTCTATTTGTCTGACATAGGCTACTTGAAAACCTCAAGTGTGAGTCGTTTTTTTTTTCTTTAAGTAGTTGCCGTTGAAAGCCTACACCGATAATCAAATTTAGGGCGGGTAGAACCGCGGGAAATTTTGGCATGGAGATAGTTTGAGTCCGTAGGAAGGACATATGTTACTTTAAAACGTCAAGCGTCGGATTTTTTCCATAATTGAGAAGATGGCGTTGAAATCCTACACTAGCTAGTAGATGAAGCGATCGCGAGTCAACACGACCTTACATCATCAAAAACTGAGGAACTACTTCTCTACTTGTGAAAGGTTGGACGAACAGTTGACTGTTAAGGTTTATACAGATTATTTGCAACACAATATGCAATGCAATAAGAATGTATGTGGACGGTCCACGCGCACGCTGCATGCGTCATTAACGCGGCAACGGCCATTCCTGGCAGTGTTCAGCGCGCACGCCATGGAGCCGTTTGATTTTGAAGTGTACCTACATATTAGCGTTTCAATTATTTTATTACACCAGTGTATAAAAAAAGTCCCAGTAGTCATCTCCATCCATTATTACAATTGACAATTCAAATATGGCGGGCAGTAGACAGGCCGCGAGTTAGCCGTCCATATAACACTGAGCGCAAACAAAGCGTTTGTCGAAAAACCGACAATAGGCTAACCAACGTGCGCCCAGCGAATGCACGTAGCGTGCGTGCAGTTGATTCTAGTGCGTTCGCGAACACATCAAAATGTATGGGAAATGTTGTGTTGCAGATAATCTGTACGCAGCTTTAGACGATCCTGTAGTGGCGACCTTAAAAAATCGCTACTGAAGCAATGGCGGGCCAACACGACTTAACATCAAAACACTTACGAACTGCCTCTCTCTCTATATGTGGAAGGTTGAACGGACGACTGTTGGAAGACGGTGCAGTGTAGTAGCAGTAAAAAATGCGGGTGATACGAATAGGTACATTTTTAGATGACCAAATTATTCCGAAAATATGCCAACCCATGCCCAGTTTCGAGGCAGCTGCAGCTCAAGCTTACTATAATGACGCAGGTGTAAGCATATTTTAACGACCTTTATAGGGTCTGGCAGTAATGAGCTATAGTTACAAATATCATTGTGTAACAAATAGAATTAGGATCATATACAGAGGCCCGACGAAAGACGTCTAGACAAGGCAATCGTGCGATAAGTGCGGGAGAGGGAGCAATCAGTTAGTCCCCATAATACTGAGGATAGTTGGGGTCGCCCCCTGCCCCGCACCTTACGATTGTCCTGTTGTCGAGTTTCTGTGACACATCCAATATCAAACCGCGCCCGACATTGCCTGCCTTCGCTTATCGCTTCCGATAGACGACTGTTACTGGGCTACGAGTTCTCGTTTATTGTAATGCAATGTAAATAAAATATCGAAAAAGTTTTTTGTAAAATCTTAATAAACTGACATACATATAAATTTTATTGTATATTACATAAATATGCAACGATTTTTTATTGCTATATAATAATTTTACATTGCAATATTATTTTTAATACTATTTTTTATAGAACGCGCCTAATATACATTTTAGTTATAAATTTAATTAATAGGTAATAATTACATGTTAACAAATATATCATCATCGGATGGATTTTACACTATCTGAAGATGGTTCAAGTCAATTTCAACCTTATTTTAGACCAATATGGTACCTTATTGCTAAATTAATATCATTACAATAATAATGATATACATATATTTCTAATGTTGGCTCAAGGCATAGTTATTTGACGCGTTCTGTCTAATTTAATACAATTTTAATACAATATTTTACAGATTTTCGTGTAGGAAATGTAATAACGTCGCTTCGTAATGTTTGGCTGCGTGCATCGCCCGAAGAGAATGCCTCTCTCCTGGGTATACCTGTAATAAAAATGTCGCTTTAAATAATAATAATAATAAATAATAATTAGCCGGAAGACGTCCACTGCTGAACGTAGGCCTCACCCATATGTCTTCACAACGGCCGGTCCGGTAATTAAATAAATACCCTAAATTTACACTCGGCGTAACAAAAATTGCGTCTCTAAAAAAATGTTGTAACTTTTGCTCACGAAATAAGTGTTTTTTTGTTCATTTACGAAATTTTTTTTTTTAATTTCTTATAAATTGCGAAACAGAAACGGATTTTTTTTTTCTAAACCCTGGATAAATTGCCTTTTTATATGCCTTCTTATAATGGCTCATTGTCATATCCTTACTTTTAATGAAATAGAGTAAAAGTATTTTTTTTAAGGGCATTTTAAGAGTTGCAGTTTCTGTGACGCCGAATATAGTTAAAAAAAATTAACTTTACATTTCTTATATCAATTTATATCTAACACTATCCTAGCTTCCTGGTATCAAACTAAACAGGCTTCTAGGTACCAGACATCTGATACTTCTTTTAGTAAATACATATACAAATGGAAGAGAAAGCCTGTGATTGGATGGCGAGAGTCCACCTAATATGATTTTTTGCAATAAAGTTTGTATATATATTGATGATACCAAATTTTACTGAAAATATTAAATGGATTTCAAAGATATTTATATAAATCACCAGTTTCAGTAAGGAATCGAACCTGGGGTATGTAAAAAAAAAAAACCTGTATTTTATGACATCGGTCGAAAGGATGATATAAAAACTACAAGAAAGATCATGATTTATTATTGAACTGTGATAAATCATCTCAGAAAAAAATAAATAGGTTATTAATATTTATTTATCTTTTTGTAATTAGAAGAATTTGATCCTTATGAATGACCCATTCTATGGATGTCATAAAATATACAGATTTCCATTTTACCCAGGTTCGATACCTAATTTCGGTATATTAGAATGCAGTTTTACTTATTTTCAAATATACATGTATGTTTCTTTTCAGTATAATTTGCCATCATCAATATCTATGGTAGGTAGTAGTTTATTATATTGATGCTTGTCCTCTGCGGGGATCAAACTCGCGCTCTTGGTTCAACATGCAGGGTCACTCTTATCCTAGGAGAAATAAAACGAAACACCACAATTTTTTTCAAATTAATGGGCATTTTTGATCTACTAAAAAACTGTGAATTTTGAATTGAGCGGAGTTTGAAGCTTACCGACAAAACGGCATTCAAATGAAGATTATTTCTTGATAATTTTAAAGAAATATATATGATGGTTCAAAATAGGGTAAATATTATATTAGGTAAGTTTCGAAGGACTAGCACCGATCATAGTCACGGGAAAACAAAGAAAGGTATTTATTTTTACGTTATATAAATTTCAAAATGTATGTCGAATAAGTTTAAAAATAATTTCTTGCCCAGTTTTGAATCACAAATTACAAGACCTAAGTGTTAAATATATGGTTACTGAAAATCAAACAAAAATTAACCAATCCCTTTTGTTAGCTTTTTTTTTTGAAATATCAAATTCCCGTGGGAAATTTTAAAACAGGAGCTGGAATATAATAGAAAGAAACTTACCTGAACGCGGTGGGGTTTACCAAGTCTCACGAGCTCGGAGAGTAAAGCGGCAGTGTGGCAGAAGTGAACATTCTCGTCGGCCAAACCGTGTATGATGAGGAGTCTGCCCTCCCTATCGAACAAAATACATTGAGGAATACTGTTATCTACATGACGTCATACATCTATGTAGTTCAGATACGGTTGTGATCTTTGACCATGACACATATATATGAGGGGAACCAATATATTACTCCATGTACGTTTTATCATAGTTACAGACCGAGTTGTCGAGGGTCGGGAACGCGCGAGTGATATCTCTGGTGTTGCAAGCGTCGATAGGCTACGGTGACCGCTTACCATTAAGCGGACCGTAAGCTTGTTAGCCACATTAGTGGTATTATAAAAAAAAAGGGTGCTTTAGTAATAGGGACTCACTGATTAGAGCGGGTTAGTCTTGTATACGTGTCAGGTGATCGTAAGGGATTCTATCCCTGTATCACAGACCGAGTGGCCCAAACAATACTCACTGGTCAGGGTCCAGGGAAAAAGTCTGCGTGTGAGGTCAGGTCGCAGGGATTTTTGACGGGCCTAACAGTACTGTATGCCCAGAGAAGATAAGGTGTGTCAATTACAGACCGAATGGCCTAAACAATAGAGTAGTCTTGCCCTAGTATCCGGGTGGGGGGAATGGGCACGAAGTCCTCAGAAACTTTTTGTGTAAGCTGTAACGGGTAATCTTCAGGAGGACACTGGTGCTCCCGCTAAGCACATCTTGAATATATGTGACAGACCGATTGGCCCCAAAAATACTCACTGGTCAGGAAAGAAAGGCGCGTGAGCAAGGACGCTTGCCCTAGTATACGCGTGAGGGGATCGTGCGGGATGTCCCATGTATCTTTCTGTGTAGGCTGTATCGTATAATCTCCAGCAGGTCACTGGCGCTCCCGCTACGCACACCTTGAAGATATTTGGCCTTGTCGCTAGTCCTAGTAGAGAGAGATAGCCACCTGAAAAAAAAGATGGATGTTATTAAAACAAAAGTGTATTTTAAATGCCTCGCAGTAATATTTAGGCGAAATTCATGGTCCTTAGTAAATTGGAGGGTCTCAATTATTAATTCTTTAAAATAACTAACGAAATTTTTTTTTTTTTAAATGGACTCACCATAACTCCAGCCGTGTATGGCAACTCGCTCCATATCAATGCATCCAGTTTCTTTCGCTAACCATTGAAGAACTTCCACCTTTTAACAATAAGAAATGCGATAATTACAACCCGTTAATATGGATATGAAAAAATAAGGAAGCCATTACTAAGATTGTTATACATCGCTGGTCTTCTGATCAACTAGGTCAAACTGGGTAAGTTGGGGCTAACATACTGTAAACATGTAAGTATGGCCCCGAGATCGACGTTTCCAATTCGCATAAGAGCAGCGTGGTAGACTATGACCTAAACCTCCTTTCTCCGAGAAAATACCTGTGCCCCAACAACACTGTGGGCAAACAACAGCTGAGGCAACATGCTACTTCTTACCTGATCGTCCAATTCAACTTGCCCCATTTTTCCTCTGATTGCTGCTTCCCAAGCACGACCTCTATGCTTTGACCCACGGGAATCCACAGCTACAACATTGAAACCTCTCGCGGCAAGCATGTGCATACGCAACTGCCGTATACCCTGAAAATGAAATGAAAATCAAGGTCATCAAAAAAATTTGCTTGTAATGTCCAAACGCTTGATTTTCCGCAACAATGTTATGAATCGATATGAACAATGGCCATAATTTTGTACATATAGATGGATGCCTGCCAGACAGCTACCAATTACTACATGGTATATTGAGTTAATTTCTGACATCAAACTTATGAAGTATTTTATTAAGACCCAGATCGAAATGTACTCTTAATGCCCATACGAACAGTATTTTGTCCTATGATTTAAAACTGTTTAGCGGTATAATTTTTTTAATTTTTCTTTACTGTTGAATGACATGGTTCACTACCCAGATGTCACGTAGCCCAGAATTTAGGACTTCCGTTCATGGGGAAGAAGGTATGATGTAGGATAAGAACTTACTTAAAAACAAAAAAGGATTTATATATTTTTGTAGTCAGAGCCTTAGATTATTTACTATAACTTTATGAAAAAGGTGTGCTTACCTTATAACTATTTGTGACGGTCTGCACTTCAGGGCCTCCGTACACGTGAAGGACTGTAGGACTTCGACCTGCGCGTCCGCAACGCCAAAGAGTACAATAGGCGGTGACTCCGCAAGACAAGCGCGTGGAGTAGATTTGAGGTGGGGGTATGTCGCTTGCACTTAGGGAATGCTCTAGAAAATTTTTAAATTTAAATATATTATATTTAAAATTTAATTACAAAAAATCAGCTAAAAAATATGGCTGTCTATGATGACACTACCTTCAGAAGAATTTTTACGAATATAGATTATTTCTATATATGTTGCCTCAGCCGTTTTATGTCCCCACTATAGGGGAACAGGCATGTCCTTCAAGAAGGGAGGAAGGGAGGAACCCATAGTTCATCGCGCTAAGGCTAATGTAATGTAGTATTTTCAGGCCACTAACAAGGCCTAACGACTGCTGTCATATGACTACAGCCAGAAACGACGGCTTGACTTGCCGTCCGAAGCACAGAGAAGTTTATAGAAGCTTTTAAAAAAAATCTACAAGAACGGTCGCCCATCCAATGACTGACCCCGCCTAATGTTGTTTAACTTCGCATTTAATTTTCAATAGACGAAGGTAACCAGGCCAAGAGCTATATTTATTATATCTTTCTTGATTATATGTAGAACTGAGTGTTAAAATTAACGTACTGACCTCATAAGTAGCCTAGAAGGATAATATAAGTATTGTAGGTTCAAATCCTGGCTTAAGATTTTATTTTTTGTTACTTTCAAAATGAGATAACTGAATTCCGTTGATAATGTCACCTCTAACAAGCAGATTTGTCTCAGCAGCATCATTGTCCTCAGCATCACCCGATCTCGAGCCATCCCAAGACCCATTAAAACTGCACGAGTCTGATGTCTCTGAAAATAGTTTGTTTGAAAGCTACAAATATAAATAGTTAATTTATTTAAAATAAAACAAAAACGCTAAACTTTAGTTTCGTTTATTCATTGAACTTTACTCATTAAATAGTAATAAGTCCTGCAGTGAACATTATAGTCACTAGACAATCTTTTAATTGACATAACAATTTCAAACACACTTATGTAAAAATCAAAAATTAATCCACCACACAAATTGATTCGTTTAAAAAGAGAGAAAAACAGTTGTATTATTATGTGTACTAGGATGCCAAAATTGAAAACCAAGCTCAGCACATGCTGCAACGCTGATTTTCAGTGGAGCCCTAGTTGTAAGCTTAATAAGTGTTTATTAATGCTTGCTTTGTATTGGAAGATTATTCAGCAATATTTTGGTAATATTTTATAGAATCAGTTACACAGCTACTGTACAGCCTTATGTGCTATATGGGGAAAGTTTATTACAAAGGAAAAGCAGACAAAGGATGTTTACTTCACGTGGGTTGTTTACGAATTTAAGTTTTCGAACGGCTGGATTATTCTAAAACATTCCCGCTCCTGTCGATGAGTATAAAGGTACGCAAGTCTGCAGTAAGTCATTCAATACGTCAATACATACGGAATTCTAAGATCTCTAAAGGCTTATGTTCGAACGTGTCGAGACGTCCCAAAATGCTCACGTTAGACAGTTGGCACCACACCACCCAAGACCACCACACAGAAAAAGGAAAAGGCATCCACTATCCAAGATGTCGACATCCGAAAATGAGGAGCCGCCACCCAAAAGAAGGCGCACACATACTATCACACAAAGAAAATAAATCAACCCAAAGACCTGACTCGTCATAACGAGCAGAGTTGAATCATGAGTAGTAGTCACAAAGACCACAGTCCTACTATCAGGCAGGAAAGTGAAACGGAACCCGACAAGTCATTCAGTTTGTTTTTAAGTACGGCACGAAACTCTTCAATAAACGAATAACTACCGCGAGGATTAGACGTATACTCAAGTTAAGTTAACGATTGGGACTCATAAGTAAATCTTAAATCGTCTTCGTCACCAAACGACATTTTCGGTAGCCGTTATACATAACAATACTTATGTTTAACTCAAACTAGGTCACTTACCGGAACCAGATCTCTCCATAAGAGTGCCCTGAGCAAGCAAAGCCGTAGTCGGGTTATGAGTGATACGATATACGCGGGTCACTGGCACGCTGCTAATGTTTGATTGAGTTATTACAGCTGTCGTGCAATCCTGAAAGAAAAAAAACTAGTCAAGTGCGAGTCCAATAATAGGTTCAGAACTTGATAAAAAATTTAAGGGTTTTTTGGGTCATTCAATTATAATTCGATTTTTTTAGTATAAATACAGTCTGTTGTACACAGTATATAGAAATTTCAAATTCCTAGCTAGTTTGCTTTGAGAGATAGACCTCGTTACATAAGTAGTCTAAAACTGACAGACTGAAAGCCCCCCCTAATTTTAACTTTAAAGATATAAGGAGAGTTATAGAGTTAATGACACCCCTGATGAGAGATCTTGCGACGCCTTTTAAAAAATGTGGCATTGGCACTAGGGTTTTCGGAACCGGGTACCCGGGTCGGGTATACTCGGGTATTTCAGCGTTTTCAAACTCAGGTATTTTTTGATGAAAAACCCGGGTACTTGGATATCGCAATAAAAACATTTAATTATTTACGACAAAATACCAGTAGGAAATTACAGAGCAATTTTTCCAACATTCTATAGTGACCAAGAGTTACGTATCTAGGCTGTTAAATTTTCTAAAAACGTTGCTATCCAGCTGACGAATGAAGACAATTTTTAAATCGTTTTGTGTTAGTAAATATAGACAGTCGTCTTGTTGTGTCTGAGTAGTCCAATTATCAATATTCTTGTCGGAATTAATTGTTTAGTTTAAAAGTAAATTGATTGTTCTGCTAAAATTGTGAAAAATGGTACGTATAAAGGTGAGGTCCGTTCAGACTCATTAGGTTTTTGCGGGGGTGAAGCAGGGGAAGTAAGTTGGTGTGCTACGCGGGGCCCTTTCGAGCATCGCAATTTAGTTATCAGTTACTGTATTTAACGAAATATCGAATCTTGCGCTACAGTAAAGGAAAATACAAGTAGGTACTCATTGTGATCTATATTATGTATTGATAGTAAACAAAAAAATATGTATATCGTAATTTTGATGGTTATGTCTCATGTGAATCCACATCTTTTAAAAAGGTACCTATTTCTTCGATTTGGCATATTTATTATGATTTGGTATATTTGAAATGTGATATTTTTACGATATTATTTGATATGTGATATTTTTGAAAGATTTAAAGAATAAAATATTAAAACATTAGAATCATAACTGGAACTGTGTATTTAAAAAAAAATAGTTTGTGCAAACATAATCTTTTCACTTTTCACTTGTCGGTTAGTAAGTAAGTTCTACTGCTGTATTAAATTTCATATTTATATTACTTTGAGCTTACTGAGAAAAAAAAACTGGTTGCCTGTAAAGTCGGTATACGGGCGAAAGTTTTACGTGACAATGATTTTATGTCTGTCTCTCTCGCTCTTAGGCGGGCGCGTGCCTCTCACTCGCTCTCATTGTGAGCGCATAACGTGAGCGGAGCGTAACGCAGTTTCTTGAAGTGTCACCCGGCAAACCAATTTATAAGACGTTGTCACGTCAAAACCTCTGTGACTAACTAAACTAACTTGCGGATCTTGCCTATAATGTATACAAACCTCGTCGATATCAACAGTGCACGAGTGTCCCACAGTGGTGAGCAGCGAGACTGCGTGAGGCCGAGGCACAGAAAATGGCGCCACGTACAGGTGTCGCTCTAACGGAGTCTCACGGAGTCCAACAAAATAAACCAATTTTCGAGTCTCGTCTACCTGTTACATTTAACTCTAATGAAGATTTTTTAGAAAAAATCTTAGAAGTTTTAATTTCAATTTATGAGCTTTCCTTATCAGACATTATAACGGGCGCCAACTGTTATCGAAATTTTCAGTATATTTCTTTTGAAATACACCCGTGTTTATGAAAGTTACTATAGAAATAACGTAACTAAAGAAATATAGAGGGTCTCAATTGCCTGTATCCCTATCAAAGAAGTCTTCAACAACGCTAATGGATTTTGCAGAGTTGCAATGATACGTACAGTCGCGTTCAAAATTCCAATCCAACATTAATTTTATTTTATTTTTTGGTATTTTAACTATGAATTTTAAATTTTAAGACAAACAGCTAGATGTCAAACAAAACAAAAAGTTCTCATAGTGGTGATGTATAACCGTAATCAAGTAAGAGACCGCTGCACCAAGAGGTTGATATTTAGATAGAAAAAAGGTTTGAGTAAAGTACGATTAGTTAAAATGCATAAGAAACACAAAGGTCGGTAAATGTAAGGTATGAGTACCTCGAACACAAGATTAACCACATAACACTTCAATGGAATCTGTTATTTAAATTACGACTAGTATTCTGAACGTGACTGTACATTCACCGGTAATTTGGTTCATGCTTCACACTCTCAGCTAATATCTCATAAGTATGACATATATTTTTATTATAGATTACATACATCATGTTACTTTTGAAATCTTATTGGTATAGTAATTTCCACAACACTTTTATTTTGAAAATTTGGCTATCAGACATTTAAACTAAATCAAAATCGTAATATTTTTTTAATTTAAGTCGTTTCTAGAAGTCGAATACCGAACCCTTTAAATTTCAACATTTTTATTATCTGCTCTCTTATCCAATATTTAATTTTAGCGTTAACTTATCATTTGAAAGTTTCGAAACCCTTTTCACTTAAATCAATTTAACTTATAATGTATTCGTATCAAACAAACTGAAACTTACATTGTCTCACTACATCTCTGTTCATGCTATACCATCACTACAATGCACCCCAATCTTCCTATCCAACTCACCCAGATCTTCCTCCCCATAACTTCCCACTCTCCGGCTGTGATCGCTTCTTTACTGACCACGTTTGGACCAAATGCAACACTTTCGTCATCCATTATCATTTCAATTACAGCTGAAAGCATAAATATTGTTTGTTTTTATTTTTGCACAAGTTTGTTTTTTTGTGTAGAACTGGAAATACTCCATATTATTTTGTCCCAGGTCTCTCACTTTACCTCTTATAGTCTAAAGCTGGATAATTATGACTTATTGGAACCTCTTTACTAATATTATAAATAGAGAGAGCGGATTTTGTAAGAAAGTTTATATGTCACCTGCACCCAAAATTAATGATAGACATACGTATTATATTTTGTTTATAAAGAAGAGGGACTATGACAAAATATCGTTCACGGCGTCAGGTAGTATTATATAGAACCACCTTAGTCCAGGTCCAGATAAACTACAGTAAAAGCAGAATAGGCTGCTCTCTCATAATGATGTAGATGTGTGTGACCATAAAGATATACAAACATACGTTAGTATAATATATAATATACTATTGGATTTACAATAAATCACACCACCGTTAGTATTACAAAATTAAACTTTTTATTTACAATAAAACACTCACATTTATTCTGTTCCCGCCTACTCTGCAATGCGCAGGTGATCAAATAAAGGTGCAAATGTCCAGTCTCTTCCGAAGCCCAAATAAAGCTGATCAATGTGTCTTCACCAGAAGAACATACTTGAGGAGATCTAAAGAAGTAGAGGATATCGTGGACATTTATCCAAGCCTCTGGCGATGATTCCGAAGCTAGAACTTGAATTTGCTAAAAATAAATATTTTATTTAATATTTTCACACAGCTCTTGAAAACTTATGAGCCACTAGTACATCCACACTTAATTCTATAAAAGCAAAAGTGAGTATCTTTGTTTGTTTGCCCACGCAATAGAGCATCTAATTGTGCTGAAATTTGGCACAAAGATAAATGAAGAGAATGAGAAGGGCAAAGGTTTTTTACATTATAAAAGTTCCCGCAAGTATAACTATAAAAAGAGGAAATGGGGAAAAAAAAACTAACCACATAGTTAAAACTGTATAGTACTTTGTAAAACATGTACACTAAATCTCTTTATAGGCTCAAATAATAATTTCGAAAAACAATGTGCATGGATTAGTCAATTTTTACATGCAAAAATGGAAGATGTGAGATTTTAAACTTGATTTATGATTTTGAGAGGCTATAGTTTGTTTTTGATGACTTTGAAATCTTTAGACGACGTAGTTTACTTATTATTCAAAACGATATTTTTTGGGCTTTATTCAAATTGTTTGGAAAACTAAGAGTGATATTTTCTTAATTCTTATTTCATAAAATATACATTAATATGGCCTAGTGAAATTGCTTATTTCATATTTCTAAATAAATATTTTAATTTTATACCTACAAAAAACCGAGTGAATCGAGATTTTCAACGTGCGGTCACGTGCTAGCGCCTATCGTACGCGGAACCGTGTCTGTTTGCATGCTTCAATAGTGTAATAAGTCTTTATACACTGGTCGAAAACTCACACTTTTATATAGCTCTGCTATAGAAAACTTCCTTAATATAATCAAGAAGTTGCCATAGAAATTCCACGCTATTAACCAAATTTAGCGCGAGCGGAGACGCGGGCAAAAGCTGGCGTAATATAATTTTATATTTTCTTACTGCCAACTACGCTATACAAAACCGCATACTTGTGTTGATTTTTTTCATACTGTCTCTCTGTCTCTCTCTCTATTCATGGTGACAATTCGTGTATTTTTGGTTAGTCGAGGAGTTTGAAGGGAGAGGGGTAAAGTTATTTTAACTGTCAATACAACATACCTGATCTATAGATTTTTCAAAGTGGTGCGGACTAGTAGATACCGTCGCTGGTGTGAGATGGGCCGGAGCGTGATTATATCCACATATAGAGCTGAATTCAGACAGGGGTATGACGCACAGCTCGAGGCGTTGCTGTCTCCTGTCTAATAGTTGAACCCATACACTGTGAATAAGAATAATTTATTTAACAAATACAATTTTACACGACAAAACAATATCTTCAGCCCGAACGGTCCGTAGTTTCACAGATGGCCATTCGGGAGCAGACCGGCACCGGCACGATATGCGTCTCAACGAATGTCCAGTCGTACTCGGAGCTTTCGTTAACTACAAACGCGATTAACCAACTATATGAATGCATAGACTGTGGTCAAAGCCTTAATTAGCTTGGGACGTCAGACTAGGAACTTACTACCACCTACAAGGCGGTTATCTGAATCTCACTAAATATTTGATACAGGAGACTGACTCTTTTAGCCATTACCTAAGCTCGTACAGCCGTACGTTAATATGTTAATAACACTGAATCGCATTTAATATCTATATATTCAGTGTCCTTTTTGTTTGTTTTAATATCTATACCTATCTTCTTGTTTTAATATCTATAAATTCTGTGTCCATCAGTCTCGGTAAATATTTGATCCAGGAGAATGACTCTTTTAACTAGTTGTATTGTTGTTGTACTAGTTTATTTCTCTTGACGATTCAAAAGTGTTCTTAGAAAACTTTTAAATAAAAAGATTTTGGAGGTTTTAATTTGAATTTTTTAATTACGTAAGCTCGTACAGTCGTACGTTGGTATGTCACTAACACTGAATCACCTCTTATATTTAATATTAATTATGTGCACTCACTACTGTTCACATGGCGTCGATTCTTCTATCGGTAAATATTCGATCCAGGAGAATGACTCTTTGAGCTATTACCTAAGCATATCCTCGTATGTCAGTAACACTAAATGACCTTTAAAAACTATATATTAATTTTGTGTACTAACTATTGACCACAAGGCGTCCATCCGACTCTCGCCAGATATTCGAACCAGGAGAATGACTCTTTCAGCGACTGCTGAAGCTCGTACCATCGTATATCTGTCACCTCCATACAATCGTCTGAACTGTCCCAATCTAAAATATTAAATATCAGTTACTTTTTCTATTAGTGCCTGGATTTTTGGCATCTGATTGCCATGTCAGTAATGACGTTTGTTGTGTCAGTAATGAAAATTGTTGGGAAACTAATGACAATTGTTGTGAATGTAATGACAATTGTTGTGAAAGTAATAACAATTGTTAACAAAGTAATGACAATTGTTGGGCAGGAATGACAATTGTTATGTTAGAGGATCTCATAGCCCAGGAACATTTATCTATGGAAAATGATACACGAAGTAAAGCAACTTTGGGCGTGGTCAGTTTTTGAGTAGGTTAACGCTTCGTAGCACATTGTTCTGACCCCCTATATGCTTCGGAAAGCACGTTAAACCACCGGTCTTGGCTGTTGTCATATGTCGTTAAACCAAGTCAGAGATCCTTAAGCAGCTTGAAAACTTTTAAGGGCCGGGTGATCACTAGCTCGATAACTTTTGCCAATCACCCTGGGCCAGCGCCACTGCGCCTAAGCCTCTTTCTTTTCTCTAAGGAGAGGCCTGGACCCCTGTAGTAGGCACAAAAAAGGCCTAAGGCAACAATGACGATCGGTGTTGACAATTATTGTGTCAGTAATAAAGATCAATGTGTCGTTAATGACAATTATTGTGTCGGTAATCACAATTATAGTGTCATTGATGTCAAATATTGTGTTTGCAATGACAATTATTGTGTCGGTAATCACAATTATAGTGTCATTGATGTCAAATATTGTGTTTGCAATGACAATTTTTGTGTCGGTAATCACAATTATAGTGTCATTGATGTCAAATATTGTGTTTGCAATGACAATTATTGTGTCGGTAATGATGATCATTGTGTCGGTAGTGACGATTATTAAATAAAAAACCATCTTTAATTTTTATGTCCAAACTAACTTTGCATTTCTGCTGCGGTTCCTTCCTGGTAGTAATCTAAGACTGTGTTGGCAGATGCCTTCTGCAGTCTGAATGTGACCATCTTAAGTGTGGATTTTGCGTTCGCTGTGCCAGCTCTTGGAAACCTAGACAAGAAAACCATATACTTGGTACTTTTAATAAACTTTTATATTATAACAAGGTGTCTTCAATCCTGATTTAGGTTTTGTCTAGAACTGGCAAAAGGTAAATTACTCTGTACCTGCACTTTTACCACTTACTACTATAAAACTGGTAATTGACTACTTATGAGTCATATAAAGACAAAATCCAGATACACTGTGTCAGAAGCAGTGTTGTGACTATGGTCTCACTGTGAGTGTGTTAGAATGTCACTGTGTTAGAATGTCCTTCACACCAAGGTTTTCCCTAAAGACTACAGTATGGGGTTCTTCCAGAAAGAAGTTATTAGATCTTTGAAGAGTCGGCAACACGCAAGTGATACCCCTGGAGTTGCAAGCGTCCATAGGCAACGGTGAGCGCTTACCATCAGGAGGACCGTTAGCTTGTTTGCCAGCTTAGTGAAATTAAAAAAAAAAAAAAAACACTACAACTGAACTGAACAATTTGAAATGAAGATAGCGAATTTAACGCGGCTGACGTAAGTAAGTATTTACTTGGTAAGGAAACTCACCTGAACTCCTCAACTTCCCCACTACTAGTTTGCGACGAGGGAAAGGTGAATATTTTGACACAACTTTCGTCTACCTCTTCGTAAACTATCCGGTAAATGTCATCTGAAAATATATGTATAAATAAATCGAATTAATCGAATAAACGCGAATACGTTCCCAGCATTCGCGGATTAAAAACCAAATGACGTATCTATTTTCATGCGATACAAAAGACTATGTCGAATTGTGATGAATATATATATATATATATATATACATGTATATAACAATAATTAAAAAGTAGAAAATAAGCCTCCATACATGATGGAGCAAAAAAGCGGCGGCAGTTTTCAAACTATCATACAGCAACACAATATATAGCATCAGAGCAAATTTTTCTTAAAGGGCTAGTTTGCTACTTTTTAATTATTTTTTTAGAAGTGTGGTTTTTAAATATTTTTTATAGTATTTGTTTATTATATACTTTTTCTTGATTGTTTCTTTAGTCTTGATTATTGTAGTGTCACCGAGTTCTGACCTTCCCTGAAAATTTGAGCGTTCTAACTAGTCGGGTAGTGATCGAAATTACGATTCCAGGATTTGACCCAAACAAACAAACAGGTGAAACTAATAAGCGTTGTCAAAATCGATAAAGTGCGTACTTTATATATATTAAGTTAGGGTTTCATAGAATGAGATATAAACTGGTTATATTTAAAGTCATTTTAGTCATTACTCAGGTTCTTAGGATGCCACCGAAAGCCAGACTACTCACCATCTGTCCTGGGTTGCCACCAAAAGCCAGTATATCTTGAGAATTCCTCCTGTGTAACGTAACACGGAACTCCAGCTAGACGTGGGTCGTCCGATAACCTTAAACATATCTCTCAATTACTAAATGTAGGTAAGCAAAACTAAGATCAGAGAAACTTAAACATTAACCTATATGGTATTTTTACATACTAAAGAGTTTAATATATTTATATGTTTCTAAAGGACAGTTTGAAAATGTTTTTAATAATGACCACACCCTATCACGCACCCTTACACATACACCCTGTCTCACTCCCTCTCTCTTACTACTTCTACTACTTCTACTTCACTAGAGGGAATAGATAAATTACTCACCTATCTTGCTCATGCCCTTTACATGCATAGGTAAGTCTGGTAGGGCGGCGTATACCACCTCCAGCGAGCCAAATGTCCCCTCTAGCGGCGTGCGCTACTAGCTCTGGGGCACGGGGACACATGGCCGGGGTAAGGGGTGCTCCACCCCCTGTGTACAGCGTGCGGGGCACTAGAGGCGGGGGCTGGAATAAAAGAAAATATGCATGATATTTTTCTTTAACTGACTACAGCGCTGCAAAAAAATAGCTATAAAGTTAACAGTCTATGTCTGTAATGATGTATATTTAGGCTTCAGCACACACCATGTTCTTATCAGCAGTAACCGGTGGGAAGCTCGATGTAGCTTCCAAATGCTGTCTAGCCCACATACAAACTTCACAGTCACGGCGACCGAGTCGGTTTTTAGGAAGCTCGATGCAGCGACTGACCGATTATGATACTGCGGTACGTGGCAAGTCACCAAAACGCGATGCAGCTAAAGCACGCGATTTTAATACCACGACCAAAAACGATGTAGTCGCTATATCGCCAGGCTTCGATGCAAAAAGTATCGTGTCTGCTGAGGCCTTTAGATCATAGTACTGAACCAATTGTGAAGTTGGAGGTATCGTTGGAATCGTTTTAATGATGTACATGGAGGCCATATTTTATTTTGAGACATCTAAAATTAACTACTCGACTGTCAGAGATTCTAAACGACTGCTGTCATTTGCCAGCCAGGTTTAATAGTTGAATTAAATAATTCTCACCTGATTGGGTCCCTCTTCAGCTACAAAAAGCGAAGAAGCACAGGGGAATAACACTCGTCCCGTTTTTCCATGAAGCTCGTATGAGGCGATACCCCAAGCAGCCACTCGCTGCCTTTCCCATAGCAGTTGTTCCTCCCTAGACCACTTCCCTGACGTCACTCCCATCCCAACATTAGACTCTATGAGTGGCTTCCAGTCAAGTCTGAAAATATATATAAAAATATATATTTATATTATCAGCAGGAGTTTGTGTCTTTATTATTTCCCTGCTGAGTTGTATTATCTATTTATATAAAAATCAATTGATGTTCGTTAGTCTCGCTAAAACTCGAGAACGGCCAAACCGATTTGGATCATTCTTTTTTTGTTGTGTTTGTTTTTGTTAAGGTAAGCTATAAAATGTTAGTAAAAGGGTCAAGTGCGAGTCGGACTTACGCAATAAGGGTAAACCTATTGTAATGAACCAATTTGGATAATTTTTTTTTGTTGTGTTCGTTATTGTTAGAGCAAGGTTTATATGTATGAAAAAAGGGTTAAGTGCGAGTCGGACTCGCGCAGTAAGGAAAACTCGAAGACGGGTGGACCAATTCGGGTAATTTTTTTTTGTTGTGTTTGTTAGTGTTGGGGCAAGGTTTTTATGAAAGAAAAAAACGGTCAAGTGCGAGTCGGACTCGCGCACTAAGGGTAAACCCATCTTAATGAAATTTTGGTAAGTTGTTTTGCACACGCCGGGGAAGGTTTCTGAGAAAGAAAAAAAGGGTCAAGTGCGAGTCGGACAGGGCAATAAGGGTGAACCGATTGTTATGAAATTTTAGTAAGTTGTTATGCACATGCCGGGTAAGGTTTGAAGAGGGGTTAATTGCGACTTCGGATCTAATAACTTCTTTCTTGCAGAACTCCATACTGTAGTCCTTGCAGAAAACCTTGGCAGGGAGCTGATTCCACAACTTAAGCGTTCACAGGAGGAAGTTTCTCTAAAACCGCACTATACGCGACCATTTAGGTTCTAAAGTGTGATAATGAATTCCCTGCCGATGGCGAGCGATGCGATGGTAGAAAGTAGCCGTGGGCATAATTTCGAATAATTCCTCAGAACACAACCCATTGTACAAGCCCTAGAACACACACACACAATGAGAGTTTAAATACAAATTAACTTGACATATGTAGGTAAGTAAACAATACATCTATATACATACATGCCGACTGGGAGCTTTACATGGCGTGCGCTGACTAAGAGTTACATACATTTCTAACGGATAGCGATTTAAGTTACTTTATCGACATAAGTAAACATGTCCGGTTTCATACATTTCTAACGGATGGCGGTTTAAGTTAATTTATTCTCATAAATGTCCGGATTGGGTTAGTATCTAATAGAAATCCCCACGGGTGTCACCGTGGGTAATAGATAACCCTTGGTTGTAACAGTGTGCTTAGTGTGAGTTTTTGCGTATTCGTAAATCTACAATCGCGTTCGCGTATTCATTAAAAGTCCTATGAGAAAAAATTGTCTTGAAACGCGTCCCCTAGAGGCGCTCCTTCATTTCCATACATGTATTTTATTAAGGGCAGAACAACGTCTGCCGGGCCATTCCATACATGTATTTCGTTGCCGCGAACGCGATAGTAGCGTTAAAAATTCACACTAGGCACAATGATGGTGCTACAGTGCATCAACTTTAAGGGCAGAACAACGTCTGCCGGGCCAGCTAGTGGTTTATAAATTTTTCATATAGAAGGAGTTGGAGGAGGCCTATGCCAAAGGGCACACATACCAACAGCCAAGGATTCACAGTGATAATGTTAATTAATGTTAATAAAACTAGTTTGTAGGATACTTGCATGGAATTTTCTTCTTTTGCAGGATTAACCTAGTCAAACAGTAGTACTTCAATATTCATATTTATCATAAATATAAATAGTTATATTGACAGACATACACCAGCCACAATAAAAGCACATCAGCCTGTAGTTTTTTGCCTATTATGCACTAAAAAATATACTGACATATGTTACGATACAAAGAAAATAGGCATAGGGTTAGTAATATGGTCTCATTTTCATTCTTTGAGCATGGAATCCTAATAAGTAAAAATAATAATCAGACCAATTGAGAACTTAAGAATGAAGTGATAAAATATCATACATGTAAAGATAATAACTCCTTTGCTACAAAGATATTATTATTTTAAGGGATTTTTTTCCTTTAATATCTTGTGATTTGTAGCAATCTGTCCTTTTGTCAATGAGCGACTCTTTTGTCTTTTTTTCTCTTTTTTTTTTCTTTTAGAGAGAGATTTCTGTGTCTCAACTACCTTAGTTAAAAAAATTAACTAGATTTGGTATGCTTTGTCTCTTTAGTCTGAAATGCATCAGGCTTCTCTTCCACCGTACCCCCAAACATAGTGCTAGTTCGTCAGTGTGTTCTGACAGTCTTAGCTGATAGTTTCTGCTGTACCTTTCGATTTCATATTTGATATATTTAGTTCTTTTTGGATATATTTATTACTTATATACCATGGTATGTTGAATATTATTCTTAAAGCCTTGTTTTGAAAGCGTTTCAGAATTTCTATCTTACTGTAGCTAGCTGTGCCCCACGGCATATACCATAGGTCCATATGGATTTTCATATAGCTTTAGAGTGCCATTTTGCTTTCCAGATTTAGTTTTTAATTGTCAGCCTATCAGCAAGTACGTACTTCTTAGCTTTTTGTCAAGCTGTTTTTGATTTATCCATATATTATTTTGCCACATTAGTCTGGCAATATGAATTTCCACATACTTCGCCTCTTCCATTTGCTTTATTTTTTTATTGTTTAATGTAACTAGAGGACAATTTCCCTTTCTTAGGCTGAAGGTAACATGTGCTGATTTATTTTGGTTGTCCTATATATGCCACAGTTCCAGCCATTTTTCTACTTTGTTTAGGTGGTTTTGTAGGTTTTCTGAGCCAATATCTGGGTTATTGTATAACAAAAGCAATGCAGTATCATCTGCATAAGTCACTGTTGTTGCTTGGGTAGATCCACAGTAAACAGTATGTATAGAATTGGTCCCAAAATACTGCCTTGTGGCACGCCTAATTTAATTTCATGAAGGTGTGATATTTCATTATAGTGTTTTACTTCATAGCATCTTTTGTGGAGTTATTATGCTCATATGTGGTAATAAGAGTGAGCTTATAGAAAATACTTTGCCTATTACTGCAAGTAGGCTTATTGGCCTGTAAAAAGTCACATCCTGCGGTGAGTTAAGGGATCATTATTATTTGAGCTATTTTCCATTGGCTGGGAAAGTATGATGCCCGGGCAGGCATTGAAGATTCCTACTAGAACCATGATTCCCTTTTTTGAAAGATGGTTTAGTAGTATTGCAACTATTTGGTTGTATCCCGGTGATTTACCTTATTGAATCCCATCTATGACTTGTTTTATTGATTTTGGACTGCAGCTTCTTAGAGGTAGCCACATTTGTGTTGGAGAGCTAAAAAATTCTTCTACTTCTCTGTCATGCTCAGGTTGACAGCTTGGAAAAGATTGCAATACAATCTGAAGGTGTTCTGCAAAAGTTTTGGCTTTTTCCTCATTTGAACAAGCCCAAACTCCATCCTTAGTTCTTATAGGTGGTATTTGGTTTTTTGGGTGTTTTAAGTTCTTTGTAACCTTCCATAGCGAGTACGATTGATTTGTGGTAACGATAGATAGGTGTGCCTATAATTTACTATATGTAAATGATATTATTAATGATAAGTTCTTTTCAGGCTTTGTTGAGTACTGTTTTGTCACTGGGGTATCTGGTTCTTTACCACATTTTTCATAGTTATCTCCTCTCAGTTACTTTGTCCTTTATATATTTCGGGTACTCATAAGGTTATCGTGTAAATTTTTTGCTTTCAGTTGTGAATAAGTTCACTGCTCTATAAACAAGATTCTTAAAATTTTCTATTGCCAGTTCTATGTCTTTTTCTGTTTAGATTGGTGTTTTTAGGTTTGCTTTTAAAGTTATAATACTCTGGTAGAGGTTTCAATTTGTCTTTTTATTATGTATTCGTTGGAAATTTTCTTCTAGTGTGCTGTCTATGTTTAGAAAAACTGGTGTGAGGTTTGACGATAGATCTGAGCATGCTTCAATGTTCATGTAATTGCAGTTTATATTCTTTGCTACAAAAAAGTCTAATAGATCTAGTTTATTTTTTTGGATTGGTAATGCAAGTATTAATATAGTTCCTGGTGTTGCAAGGGTCCATAGGCTATAGTGACCACTTGATAGAGGCAGATCGTTAGGTGCTTTGCCACCTTAATGGTATAAAAAAAAATTTGGGACTACAAATTTAATGAATTGTCCATCTGGACCACAGGACTAAAATATGGAATATATTCATTTTTACTGTCTAATAAAATTATTAAAATGCTATCTTACCAAAAATAATTGTATGCATATAGGTAATTAATAACACCCCCTTAAAAAAAAAAAAATAATATAAATTGCTATTACTATGATTTATTAAACAAAATCAAATCACTGATTCAACTAATAGTTCTGTTTGTTCATGCATTAATCTTATCAATGCAATTAAATACATAGTGCAGTGACCTTAGCATAAATGACTTAATAATGGCAACCCATCCAAAGTAATCAATTAATAATAGAATGTATATTAATGTTAGTGTTAGATTTAGTGAACACTATGTTGAGACGCATTACAACAGATTAAAATTATTTATCTATACATAATACAGAATAACTTGTCTCAACTGACTGATTTATCAATCCCCAGACTAAGAAACTCATGAACCATATATATGTACATAATCACACAAATACAGACGTCACTCTTAAAATAGTCACACCTCTTATGTCGCTAGCTGGGTTAAATTTCCTTTAAATCAAATTTAATTAAAATGATTTTAATCACATGATTTTTTAAAACTTCTGTGTATAAATATTAAGTGAGTATTTACTTATTTGGCACAAGCCTATTTTTCCCCAACAAATGGCAGTAAAAAAAATAAATTGGTAAGTAAGTACTATAAATTTGATGATATTAATGTTTGATTTATCCTCATGGAAAGGCCACACAGTAAGGCATACACCACATCTTCAGTAAGTACAGTAAATAAATATACGATATATATGAATTGTTTGAAATGATGTCCATTGCTACTTTCTACCATCGCACCGCTCGCCATCGGCAGGGAATTCATTCTCATACTTTAGAAGCGAAATGTACAGTGCGGTTTCAGAGAAACTTTCTCCTTCAAACGCTTGGGTTGTGGAATGAGCTCCCTGCCAATTTTTGGTTATTGGATTAAAAGAGGTTAATGGATTTTTTAAGTGTCGGCAACGCGCAAGTGATACCCCTGGTGTTGCAAGTGTACCCCGCTTACCATCAGGCGGACCGTGAGCTTGTTTGCCACCTTAGTGGTATAAAAAAAAAAAAAAAAAAAATATGAATTATTAATATATTTTATATGAAAGTTGAGCATTTGAATATGTTAATTAAAAATAGAAATTTGTCGGCTAGCCATAGTTTTTGATAAAATAATTAAATTAAAATTAAGAATCACACAAAAAAAATATGACATAGTAAAAATTTCATTCTGGCCTCTACCATGGTTCAGCTTGTGCACTATTCCTAAATACAAGCAACAACAGATATGTGATCTGCTAACTTGATATCAAGTTAGCAAACTAACAAAATCAAAAATTAACTAACAAATAAATTCTTTTACAATAAAAAATTAAATATATTAGCATTAGGGGTAACATGTGATATGCTGGCTAGACATGTTCAAATTTGTATATTTAGAAAAATAGGGCAAAAGTTAATTTTTACTATTTTTTTGCTTGAAAGCCTTTTGTTCCCACTGATTTTATATTTCACATTTAAGGAGATGCTTCTTTATCAATTAAGATAATTTTACATAAAAATTTATTTACACTCAATTAGCAAATATTTACTCAAATTTTAATGATTTAATGAATATTTTAAATAAGAATAACTATTTGGCTGTAAACTACATGTGTGTAGAGAAAAACTACTTTGTCAACTAAGGGTGCATACTAAACCACACAATGAGGAAGTCGGAATGTCTGGCTCAGGGTAATTTGTCAACTGTCAGGTTGAGTTATTAACGCTTATCAAAATAAGCTATTAAACTTTAATTCCAAAAAGGTTGGTAAATTAAGTTGATGCGTTTAAAGTATACAATTTATTTATTATTCCTTTTAGTTACTCTGATCCTTTATTTTTCTGGACTAAGAGATACAAGTTGAAACGTACCTGGTACAGTTTGTTTGCAAAGTTGGTGTTACATCAGTATACAACAGTGTAATCTCCCAACCATTCAGTGGTGTCCTCAAGAAATATATCCTCATCTTTCCATTGCTTAACTTTCGAAAAGATATGGCCATGGGAACCATTGTGGACAGTAATGATAACTCTTTCCTCAAGTCATGGACTGCTTGCCTAACCTCTGCCCAGGAATACTTTTTAGACGGTATCCTGATGTATTCACCAGCCGCGGCTCCATCTCCAGCTTCTCTAACTTCCATACTGACAATTTCCATACGAAATTAAATAGAATAATTCGTTTAACTACCGCAAAACAATTCTCATGATGATATAACAAATTCATGTACAACAAAAGAATAAGACTAGGTACTAAAATAAGTAGTTACTACCGCTAAATGTAAATAAGCTATTTATAATTTATATTGCTTGTGTAAAACTATCAAAATTAAATTAAAAAATGTATTATTAGCCACACACACGATTTTTTATAATGTTGTTTTTTTGGTGCACTGCGTTCGACAAGGGTTACAGATTTACATATTCAAATTTTATGTAGGTTGTACGACTTGAACGGAGTTTCGTGCTGTCTCTCACTGTCCTGTAGTAAAATCTATTGGCTATCCTGCTGTCAGTGCTGAGTGATTTGACGCGTTGATTTTGCGAGCAATTCCAAACAACCAAACCCAAAGCCCAGCATAATAATCAAACTTACACTAAATTCTCTAAGTACAATATGGGGTTTTTCAAGAAAGAATTTATTAGATACTGAAGGGTCGGCAACGCACGAGTGATGCCCCAGATGTTGCAAGCGTCCATAAACTGCGGTGACCGCTCACCATCAGGCTGACCGCAAGCTTGTTTGCCATCTTAGTGGTTTAAAAAATAAAATAGTATTATACCTAACATCATATTGAATCATTCCGCAGTAATTGTATGTAGTACGAGGAGTAGACAAAACATATTCAATGCATCATATGTATCGACGTTTATGTAAACGATTACTGAATGCAACGATTGTCTACTGATTTCTGAGAATTCAAGGTATTTCTCCTGATTTTCTTCTGATTTTACGTGTCACAGTTTGCAAACATTTTCCAAATCATCAAAGATGCAACATCAAAGGTTGTATAAAAGTAACAAAATTATATTGTTTTTCGTTTATTTGTCTGTCACATCTCATCTGTTTGTTTAGCATTGGTGTCAAAATATTAAAATGGTAGTAGGTATTGTTTACGTACGACAAACTATCAAGCATTCGTTTCCGTTTTTTTTATGAATTTTGCGATTGGAAAGTGCTACTGGGCGATTTTAACTTTATTTGCTGTTGGTAAACTAACCGCGACCTATGTCAAAGTATTGGGACAACAGTTTTCCAACGGCAAAGTTTAGTTTCTCCCTCAATACAGTTTACCTTTAATGAAACCCTCGGTGCGCATGTCCGACTCTCACTGGACCGGTTTTTTTGTAAGCGGTGGTCCCATATAATGAAGTGAATTTAAAACTTTAATTAAAATACATAATTGATGTTAATTTGGAACTTCAAAACATAGACATAGGTCGCGGTTAATTTACCAACTGCAAATAAATTTATAATCCCAAAAAAAAAAATTTGAGAATTAACAACAAATTTACGGTTTGTAGATTTTTCCTTTATGTGTGCTACATGGCATAGTTTCCTGTCAAATTTCATGATTATAGGTCGCTGGGAAGTACCTCATAGGTTTTAATTTATCTGTGTCACAATATGCGACTCAATTAACAGAATTTTGGGCATATTTTTTTAATTCATTGACTTTAAGTGACCGTAAGACTTTAGTGTTTAATATTAATTTCAACTTGATAACGCCACGCATTCTTTCGCCGCCGGTCTTTCGAAATAATTAGTATATGGCCCGCGAAAATAACACACCACGCTCGGAAGATTGCATGGTGAGTTCGAGTAATATTTTATGCCCAGAAAAAAGAAAAGATTTTGAGTCTATCAGTTTATCGCGAAAAACAGCAACTGCATGTTGTTGGTTCAACTTAGGCAGCGTATAGAATTTTTTTTTCTGTGAAGATGATGAAAGTTCGGATAAAAGTAACACTGCTCAATTATTGATCTTCATTAGAGGCGTTGGCGACGAAATCAATATCACTAAGGAGCTAGCTTGCTTCCAATCACTGTAAAGCAAAACGACGCGGGCCAATTATTTTATAGCGAATTTTCCAAACTTGAAGTTGACGCAGATTACTCTGCACTTCTTTACCACACAACAATAAGATGGCTAAGTTGTGGGTATGCATTCGAGCGGATCGGGAATTGAAAAGAAGAAATATAATTGTTTTTAACAAATTTAACAAATTAATATAATTAAAAAATCTAAGGCTGCGACCGCGCCTGGTTCCTGCAACTCCGTTCGCATATTTCAATTTTTCATATTACCATAGGAAACTATAAGGGTACTTATACCTAAGTAAAAATCTCTTCAATCAGTTGCTTCGAGATATGACAAAAAAATGATCTTACAAACATACTTTTTGTGGTTTTTGTTACTCCAACTAGTGGGGAGGCCAAAGTTTCATTTGCAACACTATTGGGAAGGAGCAAGTAAAAAATAGAATAGATCAGAAACACAGCAAGTGCGCAAAAAAGAAGTTTAGCGAATGCAAATATGTCGCTTTGTTTGGTTTTGGTGTAGAAAAAATAATTATTTTACGACTTTAACAAATGGCATTACTCTCAAATTTGTTGCGGACTTGTGGATTATTATGTTGCCTAATTTTATATGTGTGCGCTGTGGATAAATATAAATCAGAACCATGGATAAATATAATGAAAGTGGATTCTAAAACTTGTGTCGAAAATAAATGTAAATATTTATTAACCCTCTACGGGGGTGATTTTCTTGGTCATTCTTCTTGGAGATTAACACCCACTGAAGGGCACAGAGGTGATAGTTGTGTTTCTATCAGCCCGAATTACGAAGTACGCGAGATTGAAACAACGCAAACAATTACGAAAATTGAAGTATCCATCCCGGATTATGAAGGGAAACTTTATTTCTGTTTGTACACTAACAATGAGGAATATTCACCTTTTGGTGGAAAATGGGTTCATCAAGGAGAAAAACTTTTTTTAAGTCCTAAAAGTGATGCTGTGGCTGAAGTGCTAAGTCATTCGTAAGTACCAGTTTTTTCAAAACCCGCCGTGTAATTGTCGCCTGGTAAAGTTGAAAAATTTAGGAACGGGGTTTGGCAGTAAATTTTCACACTGACAGCAGTGAATTTCAACCCTTTTCTATGGCAGTGTAAAGAATTCAACTTGACAGTTGGAAAATTACTCTACCCCGGGCATCTCAAAACCACTTTTTTAACTCTCTCGTTGCCATTTGGAACGCACTCCTAGTAGATTTTAATGCATATGTAGGTGTTGTTTTTGTCCTTCTCAATAATTTAATGGTCAGAGTAACTAAGTTAGTCTTTTTTCCAATCTTTAATCCAATCCAATATATATTTTGAAGTGTTTATTGTGTAAAGAGAAATTTTAGTCTAAATTAAATACATATGAAGAATAATATACTAACATATTTATTTAGAACATATATAATATAAAGAGATTACCCATTTCAAACAAAAAAACCTGCCACCCGTGCACCCATTTTTTAATTTTTTGATGCAATGCGCTTAATTAAAATTGGTTATTTCTTTCTTGTAAACTATTTCTTTTAAATCATATAATTTACAGGACAATTTTAATCTATATGACATAACCAAGGTAACTAACATAACTATTTAAATAAGGATTGATAATAAAAAATTTCGTTAAAAAAGCAAACGTCGAATAAACTACTTTTCAAAAATCGATTTTTGTTAAATAATTTTATAATTAATAACGAAACTGACGATTCAGAAGTGCTGTTTAAAAGCCTATTTGAATAAAAAAGTATTAGTTTTTTTTATTATCTACAACTAAACTAAACTAAACTTTTTTTTTGATAGGATTTATAGTTTAGCCGCTAATCTCAAGAAACGAGTACTTACCCCTAAAAACGTATATATCACCATATTTTCTGAGTCTTGACTTTTTCCTTTGTTATTTACAAATTTTCCGACCACGCGTATACTGCTAAGAATTATTTTTTTACGATATTTTAAGCGGTTTTGGCCCTGTGTGTCCATTACGTAAAGTGTTTGTTAACAATTCTCGTTTGAAATCCGTAGAAATAAGATATACCTACATTGCGCTTTTGAAATTACGTATGAAATTCATCGATTGTCGCGAAACCGCAATGTATATCTTATTTCTATTGAGAATTGTTAGCAACGACTTACGTAATCGAGGCCCCGGTCTATAACTGTTGTTTCATATTAAACAAATTGCTAAAAAAGAGCCTGTTTTAGAAAAAAATGACAAAAAAGTGTTTTGCTAAGCGTGATGTGAAATGCAAAGTTCAATCCACAGACCATAATTATATGAACGTTTATAGTTCGACCATATTAGAGCGCGCTTGAACTGATTTCAGCTTGCTTTATGCTCGACGTCTCTACCAAGGTTACTGGCGTATATATCCCCCTTAACTCATATACTCATATCATATGTACAGTTACAGATCTAACTCCAGAAGTCGGCAAAATAAATAGAAAAGTTAATTCCTTTAATCGTTTATTCGTTTAGAAGTAGAAGTAGAACTACACGCGAATGTGTATTCGGTCGCTTTTCTTTGACTGTTTGCAAGTTACGAGAACCGCGAAGACGCATGTGTAATTGTGGTGAACATGTTTCTTAAAGCATCTCTCTCCACACTTGCGCGCGATTGACGGCGCGTAATTTGAGCGGATCGCGGGTGTGGATCGCCGCAAGAACTGCCAGTCTTCCACATTCACGGAGGTTCTCGCCTGATTCACAGTTTAGTTCGTGCGCTTGACAAACATGGACGCCGAAGTTGCTGCTGCCGCCTGCGCTTTACTTAGCGCTTTGGCGGTTTAAAAAAATTTAAAATATCGGTTCAGGGACAAAATACCGACAACGTTGCACCGTCGAAACTGGATATTGCGAGCGAGCGTTTCCCAGCACCATAACAGTACGTTCTTAACATCGCTGACCTCCCCTTCCGTAATAAATTTCGAGATGCTATTTTATTAGTTTAATTGAATTCTGAAAAATATATGTTTTTTATTATGCAGTTTAGTATTAGCAGGTTAGCGAACACGACGACACGTGGCCACACAAACTGCGCTAATTCTGCTTGCACGGTGTCGTTTAGACGATACGTACCAGCAACCTAATCACGGACATAACCTGCGCCGAATTCGGTCATCGCCTTGAGATAACTACTCATCGACTAACTGTAATAAAATAATTTATGTCATCCATCCCTTCAACTATCTCTGTGTCAAAAATCAGGTCAATTGGAAGCTCCATTGTGACCTCAAGGAATAACAAACAAACAGACTTTCGCATTTAATATTGGTAGGAAGGATAACACTTCATGCAGTATGACCACTCTCCACTTCTCTCTGGAGTTAGAAATTACTTGTGTCCGATTGTGGCACTAACGTAAAAAATTCCATTCGGAATTGGTACTAACGACTTACTCTTACTCTTAGTTACAAACTTGGATATATTTTCTTATTGTACTTGGCACTTACGGGCACTAATGAAAGGAATAAAGTTAACTACTTTTTATCATTAAATTCACACTTTGGGCAAAACGTGAATATGGCCGACCCATTTTGGTTTTTTTGTTTAACCACCGTGGCACTTACGCTTGGGCGCTAATAATTAAAGTTATCGTGGGTCAAAAAGTGTTGAGACAAGACAGCCGGCCTAAAAGTTAAATAGAAAAACTTTTTTATGGCACTAACGGGCACTTACGAGGCACTAACAAACCGCATATTTCAAAACTATATGGTGCCGGCTATCTTCACGCGGGTATATACTTTCGGATTTTTTAGCAAATACAATTAATTAAAGTCGCTCTGTAAGCCAATGCAATGGCAAATGCACTAGACAAAAGCAAGTTTTATAACATGTATTTTTTTTCAATCCCTTAGATGCTTTAGTTTTACCACAAAAAATTTGCACAAAAACATCGTTTTCACGCGATCCGGCTTATATATTTTCGCTCGTTATTATATTACTAATTTTGCATCCACTTTGAGTTCAGTGACAATGCAGTTTAAAATAAACGTTATATGTCTGCCCGTCCGAGTCAAAGATCAAATATGTATAATGAAGTTAACTAAGAATCACTCCTACACAAACATAATCCCCTAATCACGCTACTCTGACTACTTCGAACAAAAATTGCGTGATTCATTGACACTTAGGTCGCTTTTTTGCGAGATACGATTTACGCACTACGCAACTCACAACATCCGATTTTTTAAGTACGTTTAAGTAAATCCTTTTTTTTCGCAACCAGCCATTCCATGGATGACCTGATAGTCTTCACTTAGGTATGCATGCACCAACTCTAGCAATTATTTTACTAGGTCGGTACTTGTGCTAAAAAAGGACCATTGTCGTGTCGTGCGATGCGTATTAAGAAACCCCAAATAGGTTTTGTACATAGCTATGTCGTCATCGCTTAAGGATTTTATATTAAGCTTAAGTTTTAACTTTGCAGACTGTATGTAACAGGATCATAACAGAGGGGGCGTAGTGAGCCCTAAAGAACTCCGGAGAGTGGCTATTTTGCTGAGGCATTTATTCATTTTTATTCATAAATAAATAAATAGATTTATTTCGGAAGCGAAACTAACATTTATAAATTTGCTATCGACAATGATGGGACTTTACTGACGAGTATTTGCCCACGGCATTGGGCATGTTGCCAAGTTGTAAATTATAATAGGAACATACGCTAGACATTACAATAAAAACAAGAAAAAGTTAAACACACACATTACTTGGCATTTTATATGCCTGGTTTTTTTTTACCTACTGTTGGTTTTATTTGGAATTTTTTTGTACCACTAAGGTGGTAAACAAGTATACGGTCCGCCGGGGTAGACCAGATGCGTGGTGTGACGTGACGTGTGCACGCACCAGTTGTAATGAATGCAACTGTAAGAAAGATGCCAGATTAGGTGCGTGACCCGCGCACGCAAAGCTACATCTACTGACAATCCGAGTCTAACCGATAAGAAAACCCCATTCACTGAGGTCCCACAATTCTAGAACACACCCTTCACCATCTTGAAGAGCATTGGGATCCTTGGTGTAGACATCACCAGTGATGTTTAGTTCCGAGATCATTTGCAAGGTGAAGCTGGTGTTCAAAAAACTTGGCGGGCAAAAGCTAGTAATGTATAAACTCTTCTCCTAAAATAACACAGCATAGCTAATAACACTATACTATAGCGTGCCGATATTATCATGAATATTCTTGGTGATATTTAATTCAATTTCACACCGCAGTAGATTGAAATAGTGGAGATATCTTAACCAGGAACTGAATGCGTGGTTGGACAGTTGTGGAAAAAATGTTTTTATGCTAACTGATCCTGCAAATGTTGTTTCGCTGTAGACCTTTCTTTTCGTCTTAATTTTTCTTCGTCCCATATCATACGAATTATACTCTTTTTTTATTACTCAACCGCAAAGATTTACCTACCTACACCCATCTGCATAATTATATTGTGATAATGTTTGAGATTTATTTCCTGATTTTTAAAGTGATATATGTTCTTTGACCACGTCGGAAGTAAGGTCTTAAGATCGAATTTGTGTAACGTTTCTGTAAAATTATGCGAAACTAATCTGACGCAAAAGGGACTTTGATAAACGCGAAATAATAAGACGGAATTATTATAGTCTTGTACTTTCATTTCTATTTATATGTAATATTTCACGATATTTTTTTGTGATTTTTATTCTATTTATTACTAATTGTACCTTGTGTTTGAAATACACTTTTCCGTTGGAACCCTAAAGCGAATAATAATTATTCTATATATGTATTAAATACCACTAGAATGGCAAACAAGTATACGACCTACCTGATTCTTAGCGGTTACCGTAGCTTAGGGACGCTTACAGAACCAGGTGTTTTGTCGCTCCTTTAAAACTCTAATAACTTTTTTAAGAGCCCTTTACTGAGTATATACTTTAAGAGCCCTATACTGAGTATAAACTTAAAGAGCCCTTTACTGAGTATATACTTTAAGAGCCCTATACTGAATATATACTTTAAGAGCCCTTTACTGAGTATATACTTTAAGAGCCCTATACTGAGTATATACTTTACGGAAAACTTCGACAGGAAGCTCATTCATCAACCTAAACGTACCTCTGAAACCGCACTGTTCGACATAATCTTCGAAACTATTAAAATGATTTAAAAAAAATTGTTATAATACTAAAAGCTATGCTTATTCTAAATAGTTTAGGGTTTTATAAGATACAGAATACGTTAAGTAACAAACATTTGAAATTGTATACACATAATTTTATAGGAATATAGAAAATTTTAAGTTTACACTTCTGGTGCTGATTGTACATAGCCTGACCTAAATACGCGCGTAAGGATAATAAACTTCGTTTATTATTTATTGTTCTGGAGTAAGACTTTTGTTTTTTTTTCTATAAGATTAAAATAGTAGTTTGTAAAATCTGGTCAAGTTAACTTAGTAGGGTAGTCGTAGTATGAGAATTACTGTGGATATCTGAAAAACTTGTAAACAGATTTGTTTAAAACAATTTTCATTAACAGTATTAATAAAGCTTTAATATTGTGGTTTATTTTTGAGAATTGTACAGCACTTGATTGAAAAGCTAGAGGAGAGTAGTACAAAAAAATTATAACTTTAGAAGTTAATAACAGACAGGTGGTTCATTTTATAAAATACTAGCGGCCCGTCATGACTTCACACGGGTGGATTTTATTTTTTTAATTTTGGGATATACATAGAATAAATGTATTTTTATGCATGACATAAATAGTTTTTTTTTAATTACAATTAATATTGTTATACATTAACCTATGTTTATTCTCAAAGATTTTTCCTCAAACAGAGTCAAAATATTCAATGTCGGTTGCGTCCGCTGCGTCCCTACCTCCCGGGAGCCTACCGCGCGTATAAGCCGATCACTGCGCCCCGGCGCGGCGTGGTTTTCTATTAGTTTTTTGTTTAGATTGACATTTATTTGACATACATAAAATTCGTTATATCTTTTGAATGGAATGTCCGATTTGAAAAAATTAAAAAGTAATCAACAGGTATTAAAACAGTCTTGAATACGAAATGATTTATTTGGATAATGATTAATACAAAGGTATGGATAACATGGTCTGATTTTGGTCGGCTTGGACGTATGGTGTCGCCAAGTTTTTTATATATATTGATATGTTCTTTAATATTGTACAACATTTTTTTGTCCTATTATCAATAGTTTCCGCAGTGCTTGCGATGAAAGACAGTTTATGGCCATTTTTTTTACACTTTGAGTTTCATTATTGAAGTTTTAGTAGGGATCCCTAATTTTAAAATAAATATAGCCTATATATATATGTTACTCAGGGATAATGTGAGCATTCTAATAGTGAAAGAATTTTTGAAATCGGTCCAGTAGTTTTTAATTTCTTCGTACAAAATACAAATCCTTCCTCTTTATTATATTAGTGTAGACTAGTTTTTCCCGCGGCTTACGGCAACTCATTATTTTCGTAAGGAAGCTTGCTATAAATTGTAGCTATAGTTTAAATTCGATTATAGGTATTCCTGCGAAAACTGTCGAATTTTCCGAGATAATAAATAACCTTCCTTCTTCGTCTCTTCAACTATTTCTATGCTAAATTTCATCTCAATCGGATGCTCCGTTGCGACGTAAAGAAAAAACAAACAAACCAACTACTTTCGCATTTATAATGTAAGTGAGATATGAGATGAGAATATGTGTTGGAAATTAATAATCAAAATACAATAGAATCTCACTAGTCCGGCACTTCAATAGACCGATACGTCCAATAATCCGGCATCTTACACCCGCGCATCCCTAGCCCTTTCTACGCCTATTCGATCCGTCACTGCGTCGTCCACTAGCGGTCTAACCTCAAAACTTATCACGTGCACGTGCGTACGTATTTAGCTGTTGTTTTGAAGTGAGAATTGTGTAATTAAAATGACTTTATTTTTATTTATTACGATTTTTTCTCTATAATCCACTAATCCGAACATTCCAATAATCCGGCACCCTTTTGTTTTTAATAGTGCCGAATTAGTGAGATTCTACCTTATATTTATCCAGGGCTTTAGGTAGACCTAGACAGTAGCTAAAGCGTGGTTATTCAAAATACCTTTAACTTTAGGAAGAATGAAAAGAAGATACACACAGAAAGAAGGTTCTTGCTTTCGTGTCAGATGCTCTCTTTTGAATCTACGATTTATGTATTAGGAATTATTTACAATAATTACCGTTTTTAAATCAAATAAAATCAGAAAGAAATATATAATCAGATAAGAGCCGGCAAAGAACTCAACTGATTAAAGAAATGTACCTATAACGATAAATTAATATGCATTAAATTTTAATTATTTGGCAAAACCACTAAAAACAAAGTTGTCCTTCCAGAAGCAATCTTCAAGAAGCAAAACCAGAATGGACGGATATATCTCACGATACAGATGTAAACTACCTTCCGAACGTAACAAGACCAACAAGGGAAGAAATGGGGGACATCGAAGTATTAATTAATGATAGATATGTAATATTAACGGATTTAAATGCCTTAGATGATAAAAGTAAAAATAAAGAAGTAGCATTAGACATAAATGGACAAAATGGCCTTAAAGATACATTTAGTGAAGATGCTAGAACTGAAAACAGCATAGATTTTTATAAGGAAACAGAAATAAATAGAGTTAGACGTGAAATTTCAATAAATGTAAAAATCGATGGTATAAATGATGCAACTTCTGTATTAAGTAATAGAAAAACTCCTGTCGGTACTATTTCTAGCCCTGCAAAACTTGACGTAACTACTGTAGCAGTGGATACAAAAACTGATGAATCAACAGTATCAATTGATACGTTACTGTCGCCACAAAGAATAATAGAAGCTAAGAAACATGAACAGAATTCGATTGAAATTGTAAATTCAGAAGAACATCCTGATGCTTTAATAGCAATTAGAAAACAACGTCAAGTCACAGTAGCTGATGATTATTTAGACTATACAAACGTAAGAGTATACCCTTCTGCTGTTCAAATTGAAGGTTTAAGAGTAGAAGGTTCAAATAAGGATCCTAAACTTACTGATGAAGGCGTACCTAGTGTTTTAGCAGATGCTACAGTTACTCTCAGGTATGTTTTTGCAAGATTTAATGGTGTGTTTCATTTTTAACATCATACTAAATAAATAAAATTAATATCATTATCATTTTTGGAAGTGCCATTTTCAAATAATGGGATGTTGCAATCATTGGGTAAGCTACATAATTTTTTTTTTTAGAATATGCTAAGAGATTTAAGGTTACTCCAGTTCTAAATCGAATTCAGTTTTAACGTAATGCTTTTTACCTATACCTATAAGATTCATGAAGCGATTTAAGTGTAAAAAATATGCAATTACGAAATAGGACTCCAGCGCTATTGTTTTGTGACCCTGGGTGCGCCAGTGCGACTCGCAGTTGTCTGATTTTGTTACACATAAAATAGTAGAACCAAAGTAAAATAACGAATTGCAAATGCTTTTCATAGAACAAGATAACAATAGATACACAAAGATTTCATTTGTTATGTCTGTATTGTAATCTTATAAACTCGCGTCTGATGTTGGTGGTATGGTGTGTATTTTTCATTCGTAATTATTTTATATGAAATAATAAACACTTTTTTGTTTAAAACCGATAAAACACTTGTGTCGACCATTGTAATACAGCTGTTGATAATTTTTTGGTATAAGTAACAAATGTCATTTGACTACGTTTTTAAATTCCATAACCAAAGCGTTTCCAGCTTAGTTTGATATTTTGAGCGTTACATACATTAAACTTGTTTTGTATTCATTAGCAGCCTGGATTTGTTTTAAATCTCTAAATATAACTATTCATAAAAATACTTGTACACTTTTACACGTTTTTACTTCAGTCCGCTCCTCAATAATGCGTACGCATATTGCTATAAGGCAGTCTTTCTCAAACTATAGGTCCCGCCAATCCTGACTGGGCACTGAATTTTTTTTAATAACAAATATCTTTTTATCAAAAAAAAAAAAAAGTTAATTATTGAATTTTACCTGGGTAGCTTGTTGTAGTCTGCCGAAAGACTGATGGAGCAGACATGTCCTAGAGTGGAGACCGCGTACCGAAAAGTCAATCGTGGGATACCTTCCAGTGTCGGAAGGTAAAGGACTGGTAGAAATGGCGCACTATAGAAGCGTCCAGCAGTGGACCAGAATAAGCTGTTATGATAATGATGAGGTTGTGGTCGTGTAAAGTAACTTTAATAAAACCATTATCTCTACATTCAAAACTAAGTTGACTTTACTGCCATTGCGATTCACAAACCGTTTTTTTTTTACGTTAAAAAACTAGACCTCGATAGCCCAATCAAAGTGGGTACATAGTTTTGTAAGTAAGTCGCAGGTCTGACTTTGGGAACCACTGCCCTTAGGAGATTCAAACGATTTTGCCTGTTCTGAACACTTATCAACCATCACTAACTCCACAGAAAAAATCAGAGATGATCGTGAACTACATTGCTCGTTTGGTTAAGGTGAATCCCACTAATTTTTTTTTTATGCAAAGTGCGGTACACTAAATAACTATAAACATTTTGCTGCCTATAATGCGTTATAATTATAATACACAATCCTATTCACCATGGTCGCTAAGTGAAATATTAAATTAATTAATTGTTAATTCAGTAAAAACAGTTAGTTATTTAATAATTAACTGGTAGTACATGAGTTTATAATGCTGTTTGCGTTTATGGTAAATAGCGGTACATAAAAGTACCGCATTTGTAGTAGCGAAATGTATATAATTATAAATACTTGATATTGTAATGAAGTTTGTGTGGGAAACAAAATATCTACTCGTAAAAATGGGCTTAATTCTCACCTCGGAATTATAGATCAGAGATGTAAATATGTGATTCATAATTGTCTCTGAACTCATGGCTGATCACTCTAATCGAACCATTTGTTTAGGTTGTTTGGTGATGGTTTAACACCGAGAACAGTTATAGCATTCACGCATGATGCTTTGGAGTTGAAACAGCCGTGTAAGTTTTTACTTAAAGGAGAGTATATGGTGAGTTTAGTTTCAGCTTGAGGCTAACTGCCCTCGGCCGACTGTCGATTGAGCAATTAGTTGATCAAGCGACAGTGATCTTTGCCCTTTTTACAGCACTGTTGTTTACGCGACTTTGCGGTGTGAACGCTCGAGCGTCTAAGGGTGCCTATGCTGTTAACTTTTATTTTGCCGAAGCTGTGCCACCGACTGCGAGCGACTTATTAAGCGCAGCTGCTAAAATGACGCTCGTATGTCGATAGTCGCTTGAGGGCAGTCAGCTTAAGAATTCATTAATCATGTGCGCTGCATAAATTATGTAAAGCATTTAATTAGGGGTTGACAGTCATTTTTTTTTTATTTTATAATTTGCAAAACAGAAATTCACGGAAATTTGTGTGACGTTTTTTATCCATGTGTAAATCAGCCCTATGAGAAAGCAAATTAAACAATTGAACTAAACAATTTCACTCTGTTTATACGTTGTCGTTTAGTCAGAATGGTGATTTTCATATCCTTTTCGAGTAACAATTGTTAGTTGTGTCTTAGTATTTTATCTTTTTGCATTTGAACCGCTGACCTAAGACAATGATCTTATTATCGTCCATAACTTCTGACATTATACATAAGCTATGAGCTTATGTACGACACGCTGTCGTAGCAGAGTACCTACAGAGACTTAGAGAATTTTCAAACAATGCGTCTCTTCAAGGATAACAGGGGGTAACTAATATCTGTCACTAGATTCGCCATTTCTCTTGCACTCTCGCACAGCTGTTTTTAAGGGTTCCGTACCCAAAGGGTACAAACGGGGCCCTATTACTAAGACTTCGCTGTCCGTCCGTCTGTCACCAGGCTGAATATCATGAATCGTGATTAGACAGTTGAATTTTTTACAGATGATGTATTTCTGTTGCCGCCAGAAAACAGAATAAAACAAAATTTTTTTTGCCGTTTTTATAGATAATGGTACGGCACCCTTCGCGCGCGAGTCCGACTCGATCTTGGCCGGTTTTTTCTCTACCGTGAGCCACTGTATAGGGGATAAGTATACTTGTGATGCAGTAAAGTATATGTGTGAGAGTGTCCGTACAGGCCATGTGCTTGTATAAAGATCACTTACTATCCTTATTAATATTGTGGGTTATTCTTTATACTGTAGTAAACTTTAAACTGTATAATGGGTCGTTGACGCGCGTTCAAAAAACGCGCCTCGACTGCGCACTAAAATATTGTCGTGTGTTAAGGCCTTTAGTGTCACCTTACTGATTCCGACCGAAGAGACAAGGCGTGGTCGCTTGACATAAGGTTGACCTATAAAACACCCTTTCGTTATGAAAAAGGTCAGTTGTACCGAAATGTAGCGCGAAGGTCGCGGCATATTTCCATAAATACGATAGACTTGACAAGACGGCCATGTTCATATATCGCGTTCTAGATACCTACTTGTAACCATATTTTCTCTGGATACTTAAAGCGAGTTTTACTTCTAACGTTGTATAGTTTGGAATTTGATATTAATATTTCTTGACGATATAAGCACACCATGAACAGTTCATACCAAAACCCTCGTTATTCATGACTACTAACACTGCACAAATAAATGACGTAATTACGCCGCCTTCAAAATCCCACTAAAAAGCTAAAAATAAACCTTACATGAAACATTGAGCTAAGAGTTTTCTTCTTGAAGTCGAATGCTTTGCTGCAAATTTTGGACATTAGACTTCAAGGGAAAGTAAAACACTTATGTCAGTGTTTCGTATGGCTAAATGCGTAAGGTTTATTTTTTTCTATTTAATTTTTATTATTAATAAAAATCAGTTCGTTTTGAAAATAAATACATGATCTTTCACTGTGACACATTTTCTCGCTAAAAGTCACTTTTAATCTCAAAACACCGTGATCTATTATTGTTTTTAACATTTGTATTTGTTATACTTGACCTTATCTTAAACTTTCCAGGTTTTAAAAGAATCCATAACGCCAAGATCAGCATTATTCGAAATAAAAGCCCCTACACCTTTGAAACAATCAAAACTCTACATATGCGCTAAGAACTTACGACCAGGCGTCACTGACTCATCGAAAGACGAAGACAAATACCTCCACCAAGGCAAAGAAAACTTCAAAACCCTGGAAACACACAATCCTCTATTACCTTTATGGGTATCGCTATGCTTAATACTAATCTGTCTAACATTTTCCGCCTTATTTTCTGGACTAAATTTGGGACTGATGTCTTTGGACCGAACTGAGTTAAAAATCATTGCCAATACAGGAACAGAGCAGGAAAGAAAATATGCTAGAGCTATAATGCCAGTCAGAGATCACGGGAACTATTTGCTTTGCAGTATTTTGTTAGGAAACGTAGCTGTTAATTCGACGTTTACTATTCTGCTGGATGAACTGACTTCTGGATTGTTTGCTGTGATATTTTCGACTTTGTCTATTGTTTTGTTGGGTGAGATCACGCCGCAGGCTATTTGTTCAAGGCACGGACTGATGATAGGGGCTAAAAGTATTATGATTACTAAGGTAAGTTTAAAATTTGTAATTATTATGAGCCGCGTGGTGTCAGAGTAGAATGACACCACCCCAAATCCTCCCGTGGGTGTCGTACAAAGCGACTAAGGGTCGGCTCAGACCGGGACGCGACGAGATGTGAAGAGGCTTGAAGACGTCTCGTGTCACTACGAGCAGCGAGAGGCGTCGAGTCGCGTCTCGGTATGAGCCGACCCTAAGGGACATACCAGAAGGTGGGCAGCAGCACCATACTGAGGAATTTAACTCAATCTGCGATCACCAACTCGCTGGCCAATTTATTTTCGCCTAAACAATAAACAATCAACATTTAAAATTTGATTGTTTGTCTGTATTTAGTTTATTTACATACCTCATGATTGGGGCTAATAGTATTATGAAATGTCTCAACCAATTATTCAGTTAAATTTATAAAGGGTAAAGCAATTTACTTATGGATTTAAAGCTACATATTTGAATTACTGTTCACACGGCCACAACTGAAAGAATACAAAGTCAATTGGGTGTACATTATTGTCAATTTGCAGGTTTTTTTAATACTAGCTTTTGCCAGCGGCTCCGCCCGTATTAGATTTGGATACCAATTTTCAGCTTAAATGGATGCTTCATCCCGAAGTGAAGGAAGGCAAAAACAAATACACTTAAGTATTTATAATATTAGTATAGATCAAGCTAATAAAATTACCTACACTGTGTAATATAACCAATGGATATTGACGGTTCAAAATCTGAATGGTGTGTACTTTAGTGTGTGGCCCACTGTACATCAAGTTGGTTTTCATATTTTATTTTACTAAAATTTAATTCCTTTTTAATTACATCTGGCTGCAGTGACCGCTTACTACTAGGCGGACCGCAAGCTTGTTTGCCACTCTTTTTTTTACTATTTTTAGTTAACTTTATATAGATTGTCAAGAACTGGAAAAAGTATTTTATTCTGTTTTTGGGATTTCATTTTACCACTTATTACTTTAAAGCTTGTAATTTACTACTAATAGGACATATTCCAGAAACACTGCATCTAGAGCAGTGTTTCGGCGATGGGCTCACCACCTGTCACCCAGGACTAAAATAGTTGGTGAGAAGTGCCTGTGCCTGTTCAGAAGCGTATCTAACTACTAATTACCCCTTCTGGAGATTAAAACTGAGATGTTATACTTTACTAATTTCTAGTTATATAGTTGTTTTTAGATTTTGGTAACACCATAAAACGAGCCCTTCTGTGTCTATGTAACAATACATCTGTCATTTAGCTCAGAAGTTGTTTTACGTATAAACTCGTTATTTTGATCAAATTTTGAATACCAAATAAAAATGCGACCAATAGCACTAATCTTACAGTCTCTACTTAAGGGGAAGACACTGTGTTCTTATGTTACACTGGTAGCACCAGTTTTTCACTACTTGACACTATTGATAACACTAAATTAATTTAAAATGTTTTCTTTACAATCTTCACAGTATATCATTATATGTTACAAAATAAATAACTAAAAATCAAAATGTATATATTTTTCAGACAGTGATGGGGCTCACAGCGCCTCTAGCGTATCCAGTCAGTAAACTCCTTGATTATTTCTTGGGCGAAGAAATTGGCAGTGTTTACAACAGAGAACGGTTGAAAGAACTTGTCAAGGTGAGTAAGCTTTAATATACCTATATCATAATACTGTTTAACCGTCTTCAAAATAAAAGAAGGTTCCTGGGATTAGCGCGTCGACCAGAAACTTTATAAAGTTCAAAAGAGTGAAATGAGTAAGTGATGGAAATAGCTATTATTGTACTAACTAGTTTTGGCCCGCGGCTCCGACTGTTCGTAATTTGTTCATATGTCCTTGTTTGATTTCCGTGTGCCGAAAATTCTATTATAAATCTATTCCCGTGGGAACTCTTGATCTGTATAAAAATCCTATGTTCTTCAATTAGTCCTTACGTTGCGTCGCTGACAAAAACAACACAAAAAACAGACTTTCTCATTTGTAATAATAGTATTTTAACGTTAGATTTTGTTTTGTTAGTGTATTCTTGCTAGGAGATCCACTATTTATTCTAAATCTAGGCTTTCCTAAGCCTTAAGAGAACAGTATAGCTATACGTTTAAGCTATACTATATTAAACAAAAGTCGATAAAGTTTCTCCTCAATAATAATTCCAATACAAAATATGAGGCATTTGCAAATATTTTTAATTACATATTACAATATTTACCTTTAATATTTCTTAAAAATTACTTCACTAGTTTACCATAATATCCACAATACTTAAAAAAAAATGGAATCGGACAAGGCTTAGGGAGGAGAAACGTTACCGTATTTTAACGAAAACTGTTTACCATATTATTTGTGAAAAAGCTTTGCTTGCAGGTGACTACAGACATGAACGACCTAGACCGAGACGAGGTTAACATAATATCTGGAACCTTGGAGCTTAGAAAAAAAACCGTAGCGGATGTTATGACGAAACTGGATGATGTATTTATGCTGCCCATCACTTCTGTACTAGACTTTGAAACTATGTCCGAAATCATTAAATCTGGTAATTTTATTTTTATAGAACCCTTATTAAGCCGGCTCTAATACTTAGTTACGAGAGCGATATATGCCAGAAAACTAACGTCGGTAACACTGTAATAATGTGCACGTACATGTAATAAAAATCATTATACTATGTCATATACATTACTGTGGTATGTACATATTTGATATATCTTTACTGAAGTTCCATAACATCGCTACTATGGACGACTTTATAAATGAAATAAATTAGACCGCGCTTGTGCTATGGGTAATAGTGCTTATAAATTCAAATCAAATACTTTTTTTTGTAAATCCATATATATTATTCATAGAGAAAACCCAGACTCAAGATAAAACACAAATGTACATCACTTAAATATTTTGACGGTGCGGGGATCGAACCTGCGTGCAAGCAGCCTCTACCAGCTGTGAATCACTATCAAGGTCCAATAAATTCTATGCCGGATTTTTCTAGTGCGTTCAATAATAAAATTATTACTCTCGACTTTTTATACGTTCTGGATTTGATCCAGATTTTTTTTTACTTTTAACCTCCAAGTTTTATGGTTTAGAATATGACTCGTAGTTAAAAGCGGCCTTTCATGTCTTATTGCGAAATCTATATTGCTATAAAACTGTTAAATATGTATTTCTGTACATTGAAGTTATTGAATAAACATGTCAAGCGCGAGTCGAATTCGCGCCGGGCATCGTTTGTTATGCTAAAAGATACCTACCCAAATTTTTTATTGTTATTTGAAATTACGTTTTTTTTTAATCTCCAAAACCGGTTAATAAAATCTTCACTGTATTGTTTAAACTGTTGTAAAATATAGATAACAGTCAGTAGTCCCTTCAAATTAGGGATCAACTTCGAAATGAGAGATGAAAACGACTGAAAACTCATACTTACAGCTTCATTTTGACGTTCTTAAAGTTGTGTCGAAAGTCTCATAAAATCTCGTGTCTGCGTCGTAAGTTATTCAAGGTGCAAATTAGGAAATTACTGATGAAGCGTCGCACAACTACAAATACGTACTGTCAGGACGTTAGGAAACGAATCAAGAATGCTAGTAAAATTGTCTTTATAATGGAAGGTCTTCATATATAATAGCAATACATTTTTTTGTACTTTTATTTAATGAAAGTTATGTCAAGTTTCAAATCGGTGCAGCGGTTTCAATGATTACCCTCTATTCTCTTTCTTTATTGGAGATGGGTAACTCAGCTGTAAACTGGCTCAAATATGCAGCTTCGAGCCAAAGAGCATACAATGAAACTCGGGCGCTAAACAGGGTTACTAATTTTTGAATCTCGGTAGAAAATCACGGATTATTGTTGATGTTCACTCGATTGAATCATAGAAACTTGTACAAGATTTGCATCAAGAATCATATGCGAGAAAATAAAGTAAGTGCGCAGTTGCAATTGAGTCACAGAACGCTTGTCGGTCAATTTGAGCTAAGCTGCGTACTGACTGGCTGCACTCTATATATTTAAAGATCAGATAGGTTCGTGTTAAAAAAAATCTAGCTTAATTCACATAATAAATAAAGGACCCACTCTAGCCAGCACAAAAAAAGGAATAAATTGAAAATCAAATTAGCAATTATCATATTTTATTATGACGTCATTTTCTTTGATTATTTTGTAGGGAGAATATGAGGGGAGGACGGCGCGAACGCAGTCCCCCACTAACAAAAATTACGCATCCGAGATATCCACATTAGGGATATTCGCAGAGGTCAACCTCGCCGCAGTGCAATGGCAAAGCCTCGCTCTGGGGGAACCGCCTTCCTGATCACGGTATCCCCTATGCCAGGTAAGTATGACTAATAGGAATGCCACAAAACGGGTCACTAAAAGAAGACAAATTTTGGTAGCGAGATGTAGAAACATATTTTATAAGTGACAGCGACATCTACCGACAACATTCAAAACGAAAATTTGTAACTAACCTAGTGGTGTCGCTAGTTTCCTCAAAAATTTACATTAGAGAAATACAGCCCAAAACTTGAGCCGCCATTGGATATTTTTAGGGTTCCGTACGTCCAAAGTCAGTCGAATATTTTTTTTCAAATTAGGTTTTTACACATACTTTGAAATCGTCAAAGTTATGAAATAATAAATATCCGAATGCATAAACGGAACACCCACAGAATCACTCGTAGTATGTATGTCTGTCTGTCACGGTCAATCCGCTATGAATCTAATCGACCAATAAGTTTAAATCTGGTACACATAGGATTTTTTGTGACCCAAATATCTACATATTACGTAAGAACTTCATATATAGAAGTCACTTTTAGGAGAATTAGAAAAAATAAACAATTGTACCATGTACCGTATCAAGTGACAGAGCTCGTTGTGAACCCTCCAACCCTTTTTTTTTCTTCAAAAATAAAGAGTATTCAAGTTATTTAAGAAAACAGATAAAAATTGATCATTCTCTCCCTTATCGCCAAAGCTACTGAACCTAATAAAATTTTAAACAAAAAAATCATAGAAAATAGTTTTTTACTTCTAGATAACTGAAACACCTATAAGTAGTCTATGGTCTTAACAGATCCCTCTCCATTCGAATTCCACTCGCAATTGTCCGTTTTTTTAGTTATCCCTTCCTAAAAAACCTATTTCAAAACATGTGCTTGAACAAAATAAAAATTAGCCATAACCTATTTTTAGAACGTTTTCCTTACATCTATCTCACGTCACTCTTTCCACTAGTGGTCGTCGCTAGGAAAGCTATATACATATATAGGCTCTTTTTACGTACCAATATCTCATCTATTATGTAGAAGTAATTGATGACTATGACCTAATTAGTATCCTGGGCAGCGTTAGGGAAATTGCATACCATCTTTTTGAGCAAAATACCACAGTGCCTAAAGACGAAAGTCTACAATAAGAGTGCGTTGCATGTTGCTTGAGATTACTAATCTAGTGTTGGCACGAAGCTATGCTAGGGGATAACTTTGCACGATAAAATCCGTACTAGGAAAATTTATGTATGGAAATGAATGTATTGAAATAAAGAAGACGACTTTATCTCATCTTTATTATACTTTTATTAGAGACGCGAACTATATTTGTTTATATTTATAGTGCTTTTAGAATTTTTGTGAGTCTAACTCGCGGTAGAGTTAAAGACTCACAAAAACTCACACTAAGCACACTGTTACAAAAAGATAAATCCAGCAAACCGATTTAACGGCTAATGAAATCAAAAAGATTAAGTTGTTTGTAAAATAGTACAGCAGTTTACATATAAAAAATATAGTTTGTTTAAACATACTACAGTATTGTTTTTTTTTTTGTTTTTTCTTACCACTAAGGTGGCAAACATGCACACGGTCCGCCTGATGGTAAGCGGTCACCGTGGCCTATGGACGCTTGCAACACCAGAAGCATCACTCACGCGTTGCCGTCCCTTCAAATATCCAATAACTTATTTCTTAAAGAACCCCATACTGTAGTCCTTAGAGAAAACCTTGGCAGACAACCCAAGCGTTCGCGGGAGAAAGTTCTCTGAAACTGCACTGTAGGCGACCATTTCGATTCTAAAGTATGAGAATGAATTCCCTGCCTATGGCGAGCGGTGCGATGGTAGAAAGTAGCCGTGGGCATCATTTCGAACAATTTCTCAGAACACATTCCATTGTACAAGCGGTAGAACACACACAGGGAGGCAAAATCTCCTCAGACTTGAGGGTTCGATACGGCAAGTGAGTTTGGGATCGTCGAAAATTCTCACAGCCCGTCGTTGAACTGAGATAAAAGGTCCAAGCTGGTATCCAGAGATGGCAGCAGTACTCCATATGGGGCCGAACCTGCGACTTGAAAAGCAGCAACCTCTGCCCCGACGTGTAGTACTACCTTGCTCTGTTGAGTACACCTAGTTTTATGGCCGCCAGCTTAACCTTATCTTGTTAATGATCTCGGAACTGAACAACGCTGGAGACGTCGACACCAAGGATCCCAATGCTCTTGGAGATGGAGAGGGGAGTGTTCTGGAATTGTGGGACTACAGTGAATGGGGTTTTCTTAGCGGTGAATGCGCAGACTTATGTCTTTGTAGGGTTGAATCGGACCAAGTTTACCCGTCCCCAGTCAGAGACCTTAGACAGTGTGGTCTCGATTTGAGACACTTTGTCATTGTCTTATAAAAAAACTTAAAATACCGAATTTTAGTTCAAATTTGTTGTCGGTAGATGTCGCTGTCATTTATAAATCTTTGTTCTTTTAGTGACTCGATTTGCAACGCTTCCATTGATCATACTTACCTGGCATAGGGGATACCATGATCAGGAAGGCGGTTTCCCCCAGAGCGAGGCTTTTCCATTGTACTTCGGCGAGGTTGACCTCTGCGACTATACCTAATGTGGATATCTCGGATGCGTAATTTTTGTTAGAGGGGGGACTGCGTACGCGCTGTCCTCCCCTCATAAACCCACTACAAAAAAAAAAAAAGAAATTAATGTAATTTAGTAGACATGGGTAACTCAAGATATATTCGTGAGGTGCAGGTCAAGCACCTCAGCCGGAGCTGCGAGCCGGCTCAGCTCAAATTTAACGAAAGGTGCATTGTGATTCAGGTTGCGAGTGCGTGCCCAATGTTCTTGCAGCTTGTCGGGTTGATTTTTGAAATGTTATTTTATTTCTATCACATTTACTATACCTATATTTTTTTAAATTACGTATGACTAATTTCCTATGATAGTTGCACAATTATCTGCAATACAAATTACCTATAAAAATTCAAACAACAGACTGTGCACCGGTGCCGCGCGTGGCGTCGCTCGGCAGACCATCAAGTCGCCACATTGCCGTCGCCGTCCAGGCTGTGATGAAGCTCAATAAACGAATGGTTGAGTTGTGTATTTTTTGAGCCGTGACCTGCGCATCTTGGATTTAAGCTGCAGCTCAACAATAACAAATTTTTGAGCCGGTTCGACACTGAGTTACCCATGTCTAAACGTGAGCTTATGTGATCTGTAAATATATAAAGAGTGCACTTGGGTGACTCAATAAATATGGGTGTGCAGCCAGTCAGCACGCAGCTCAGAGTTGTGAGACATTGCAATTGCGCACTTACTTTATTTTCTCGCATAGGATTCTTGATATTAATCTTGTATAAGTTTCTGTGACTCAATCGAGTCAACATAAACAATAATCCGTGATTGAAAGATTAGTAACCCTATTTAGCGCCCAAGTTTCATTGAATATTTTTGAACCATGAACTGCTTATTTTGCATTTAAACTGCATGCAGTGTATACTGCTTTATTAACCTACTAGTTTTTAATCAGCTAGTGCGTGTTATACAAGCATTCAGTTAGAATTCCGTAGAATGATAATTATTGTAGATGTCTGAAATTGATACTTGCGAACCGATCTTGTTTAAAACTTTTCGCTAGAATTATTTATATACCATAGCTAAACTTTTATCATTCTGAGTTTAAATAATAGGTGAGTCTAAGTGTTTCCTATGTAAAATATATTTCCAAAAAAAAAAAAAAAAAAAGTATTTTTATCGGATGTCTGGTATTTATAGCCTTATTGGCCTTGCTTATTTTGAGACCAGATTGCTCTATCTGACATATCCATGCAAATTTATTTATGTATTCTTCTTTCCCCAGGTTACTCCCGCATACCTGTATACGAGGGTAACCGCGGCAACATTGTAACAGTTCTCTTTATAAAAGACCTGGCGTTCGTTGACCCCGACGACAACACGCCGCTTCAGACCCTGTGCCAGTATTACCAAAATGCATGCAACTTTGTGTTCGAAGACGTCACATTGGATGTTATGTTCAAACAGTTCAAGGATGGTGAGTATTATTTGAAAGAGTTTATTAAGCTAACAGCGCTTTGTGTATTTCGTTAAAATGGTTGTGTTTAGTTGGGGTTTGAGGTTTTAAATACATCCATCGCACCGCCGGCCAATGATAATGCTTTTCCAAGTTCATCCTCACCTTAGAACCTAAATGATCACGCACAGTGCGGTTTCAGGGGTGCTTCCTCGCACGAACGCTTAAGTTGTGAAACTGAGCTCCCTGCTGAGGTTGCTCTAGTCACCCAATAGTTTAAGAAGGAAGTATTTAGATTTTTAACTCAAAACCTACAATTTTCATAGATTTGGCGATTTTTCGAAACCTCTGGGCCACCACCGACCTTATTAGACCAATACGAACCAAAAACTAATTTCCTGCAAATAGCGGTATTCGAGATATTTTTGAAAGTGACATCTTGATGTATCAACAAGCAAATTGCTGTAGGCATCTAGCGACTCAACACTAATCCCATATTTTGTTTTCCAGGACATAAAGGCCATATGGCGTTCGTTCATCGTATCAACAACGAGGGTGAAGGAGACCCTTTCTACGAGACCATAGGGTTGGTGACCTTAGAAGATGTTATAGAAGAGATGATACAAGCAGAAATCGTCGACGAAACTGACGTCTTCCGTAAGTTCCTTTTTATATTGTCTTGTCATCTTTGATGATACAGAACGATATTTATAAAAATGTATGTTAAGCAAAGTTGGCGTTGGCAGTTATTGGATGGGAGACCGCCCAGAGTCACATTATTCTGAGCTCCTAAGTACTTCGGACACATTAAACAGTCAGTCCTGGTTGTTATAATTATAATAGCAGTCGTTAAGCCAAGTCAAAGGAGCTCAACATCCGCCAGTTCGCACTAGGCCAGAGCGGTGGGCCTAAGCCTCTTACTCCGAAGCAGGGAGAACTAGTGAGATAATTTCGTCACTAAACACGAAGCCAGATTGCTGCCCGGACCGTTAGACGAAAGCGTAATAGTCATTACTAAGCTCACGCGGTTTATAGAACATTTTCCAACATCCAACACAACTTGCGCAGGGGAAAAAACGCATTATGTTTTTTTTTTGTAAAAAATGCACTGGTTACGGTAATTGCCTATATTTTGCTGAGATTTTCACAAGATACACCTTAACTTCCGACTATTGTGTAAACGTCTGGAGACGATTTCTTATTTGTTAAGCACACCAGCGTCATTTGAGCAGCCACGTCTTCTAATTACACTTTATTTCGATTGAGAGTTCCCACGAGAATATTTTTTCCGCAAGTAACAAAATTGGCTTAATTGTTGGCACAGAGATGGCTGAAAGGACAGAGAAGACTTAATTTTTATACGGTCATATGTTTTTTTTGTAAGTGAAATCGCATGGCACGTCTAGTGTTGGTTTATCACACCAATACTATAAAGCCGAAAGGTTGTGAGTGTGTTTGTATGTGTGTTACTCCTTCACGGTCAAACGGCTAAATTTTGATGAAATTTGGTATGGAAGTAGCAGTCACCCTGAATTAACACATATGCTACTTTTTATCCCCAAAAATTCAAAAGTTCCCGCGGGAATAACTATAACCGAGCTTTAACGAACTAAAGCTACAGCTAACTTCGTTAGTATTATACTCCGTTAGTATAATGAAGAAGTTCCACGCCGATAACCGAATTCAGGGCGGGTGGAGCCGCTGGCAAGATCTACTCTTTTATATTGATAAAAATTTAAAATCAACAGACTTGATTATATAGTTAAATCTCAATTTAATGATTACATTCTAAAATTATTATTTTTACAAAAATCAGTGGATAATCGAACGAAACGACGGCGAAAACAGCCTTCAAATAAACTTCAAGACTTCACGGCATTCGCGGAGAGACACGAGAATCAACGCATTCATATATCTCCACAACTCACGCTTGCCACATTCCAGTTCCTCAATACCAGTAAGTCTTTTCATCTCATACTATAACTAAATCTACCGTGAAAATAAAAACCGGCCAAGTCTATGTCAGACTCGCGCACTCAAGCTCCGCCACCACCACAGAATGCACAAGCCCGACTCGCACTTGACTGGTTTTTATTATTTGTTGTTTCACTATAGATCTTATACTAAAATCGTTTAAGTTTGAAGCTTGTAAAATGCAACAAACTTTTGCTGACCCGGTCGTGAAAAATTAAAAGTAGAGTCACAATATTGAAATTGTATAAACTTATTACGACACTGTCGTCCAAACGCCCAAGGTCAGAAGGTTTGATTTTCCCGTAGGACAATCTTTTAAGTGATAAATTATAAAGGGGAAAGTTTTGTTTGTCATGTGTGATGTCCAAAAAAATATATAAAAAGAATGTTTTTTCTTTTGTGTTTTTTAATACCACACAAATGGTTTTTTTTCTTTATTTTTCTTCTGTCTTGAAATAAATGTGTACGTTTAACAAAAAAACTATAAATGTTAAGATCAGTTTATAATAATTTTGAAGATTCAGCAGTGTTTTTAAAAACGTATAAAAAGTAATTTGTGTTTTATTTTGTATCAGTTGTCTGGTTCACAAAGTGCAAGCATTGCTAAGTTTAGGACTTGTTGGCGTTGTGTAATATCCAGGAATATTTATTTATTTCTAGGTGTTGATGCGTTCCGTCCAGACACAATATCTGAAACTGTTCTACGTCGCTTGTTAAGACAAGACGTGATACATTACATTAAATTAAAGGGAAAAACGAAAAAGGATCCAAGTACTTATGTGTTTCAACAGGGTAAACCAGTAAGTTATTTATAAGAGCTGAATAGGGAGAACTAAAATGTTTTAGTTCTCCCTATTCAGATCTTATAATTTGAATGAGAGTAAAAATGTTTTTTAGAGAAATTGTTATCAAGCTCGTGAAGCACTTTCAGGGTCAATAATCATTATTTCAATACCGTATATGGTTTAGAACTAATCGATTGAGATCGTTTAGCGTTTCCACCATGTATATATATATATATATATGTATATATTTTCCACCATGTATATATATATATATATATATGTATATATTTTCAGGTTGTATCATAAATTTTAGTTACACCTATATTTAGTTTTCATTTAATATCAACTCTTTCATACTTTATATACTTGCTTACTACTACTATGCTTGCTTGCTTTTGCCCTAAGCTAAATTCGGTCATCAGCGTGTGATCTCGTTTGTCTACGGCAACTACTTGATTATATTCAGAAAGTTTGCAATAGCAAGCTAAAGCCTGAGCTATGGACGCATGCAACACCAAGGGCATCACTCGCGCGTTGCCGACCATTCAGAAATCTAATAACTTCTTTTTTGAAGAACCCCATACTGTGGTCCTTAGAGAAAACCTTGGCAGGGAGCTCATTGCACAACTTAAGCGTTTGCGGGAGGAAGTTTCTCTGAAACCGCACTGTACGCGACGATAATTAAAATATCTATGCCGGTCTACGTCCCTTTAACAATCTTTGGGACCCCTAGCACCTTAATTTAGAAACTGTTGGATAATAAACAAATTTGTTTTCATTTCCAGGTTGATTACTTTGTGTTGATCCTGGAAGGACGGGTCGAAGTGACAGTGGGTAGAGAAAACCTAGTTTTTGAAGCCGGCCCTTTTACTTATTTCGGCGTTCAGGCGTTGACGCAAAATATTGGTGTCGGTCAGTATGTAGCACTATATACATACATACATACATTCATGCATGCATATGTACATACGCATATAAGTACATTTATACATGTCGTGGGTCACATGGGGGTAAAAGCAAAAATACCAGTTTACACGACGGACAATTAACTTATAACATTTTTTTGCGTAAAATGAATGTTAAATTTACTTATTATTTTTAGAAACATAGAAAACAACATCATAATAATTTATTCACAAAAATCGTATGACAGAAATGACAAAATAAATTAAATTTTCTAGTCACACTAAAGTAAGATTAAGTTTTGATATAAAATACATATGTGCTGTTTAGGTTCGACAAGGCGTTAAGTACGGTTAAAACCAAACAATCTAGGTGTTTTAAGGTATACTAAATCACATAAGTATTTTAAATGTAATTTATATCTATAATTATTATTTATTATAACAATATTTCAAACAATTTTTTAGTTAAGTGTACTTAGAAATTCAATAATTAGCCAATCCTGGCCCCCGCGTCAAATAAAACCAATCGGTGAACATGAGCTAACGCATCAGCGGTGAGGGACCAATAGGTAAATAAGACACTGCTTTCTGCGCAGATGACCTTGAAACTCCAACATCGGCAGTTCACACTGTAGTTAAAGTTTATTTTTTATACATGTTGATATTTTACCACTAGCTTTTTATAAAGCAGTTTTTTTTTTACTTTTTTCAGCCGAGTCTCCTACACCCAGCGCCATGGGTTCCCTCCAAAACATAAACATGGATTCCATGCTTCGTCACACATTCGTTCCTGACTATTCAGTTCGAGCGACTACAGAACTCTATTATCTTACAGTCAAACGGTAAAATTATCTTACAGTCCAACTGGTTTTTTTTTTATAAAACGGTTATCTTACTGTGAAACTGAATTATCTTATTATCAAACGGTAATTATCTTACATGTCAAACTAAATAATTCTATTAGCACACGGTAATACTCTTATAGTAAAACATGATTTCTTTTCGGTAAACTGGTTAAAAGGCAGCTTATCCATTGTTATCCTGAATGTTAAACAAAGGCTATAACAAGAAGTAATAATTAAGAAACTGTTAAATAAAAAATCAATTCAATAGAAATGCAGTGTAAACTTTTCAGATCTCTGTATTTGGCAGCTAAAAGAGCGACTTTGATGGAAAAGGGCGCATTGTCCAAGGGTGCTACCAATGAGCAGTTTGACACAGAAGTGGATAAGGTATGAATTTTATCTTTCAACTGACCTATATGTAAATATGTATTTGTATTTGTTGTAGCGTCAGATGTTGCTGCAGCACGCCATCTAGTGGCGTGTTACAGCAAAGGGGACATTCGTGGTGATCGGTCAAACAGTTACTGTGTTTATCGATCATTTAAAGAAGAGAGAAGCCTCCTTAGAGATAGGAGGCTAAGGCCATAGAACCCGCGCCGGCCACTCGACTATCAAAAGTTACAAGGTGCCATTAAGGTCTGGCAGCTTAACTAATGCTTTCGTATAGCGACATATTTCCGCGGAAAGTCGCTGACTGCAAGCGGCTCAAACCCGTTACTTCGGAAAATCTAAAGAGGCCTATATCCAGCAGTAGAAGTAAATGTGTAAATAATAAAATAAAAATCCTACATGCTATTTGGTTTTACAGTTATCTGCCTAATTTAATTACATTCCTATCATATCCAAAATAACTATTTTCATCCTTTTCCAGCCCCTTAGCAATTGTTCAAGTACAAATATACCCGTCTCTTTCCTTCCTCAAAAGTTACTAGGAAAATCTTGCACTTCAATACGAAACAAAGAATCAGACAATTTTGAATATGCTTCAGCTCCTAATAAGGTTATTTTTTGATGTTTCATTTATTTCTTGTAGTTAGGAAAAGTAGTTTGTTTAAAGTTTTACCGAAAAGTTTCCAAGTGTCACAGGTTTAAGGCTCGAATACCGCTTCTTTATTTAAATATTTATTCTTCTTCGTAAAAAAGCGTTTATGACTTAGTTCCTTAATCATTCTGATTTATTACAAAAAATAACCCTTTAGTTTCGTCATGTCCGTCTGTTTGTCAGTCATCTTATTTAGAAACTATTATGAGTATAGCGCTCAGGGGCGGATCCAGCTTCCGCCGCTTTCGTCCCCCCCCCCTGACGACGACCGAGGGAGAAATTAATTTTTTAAATATATAACTTTTATTACATATAAATTACAATAAAAAGACTTGTATTACTTGGGTTTGTATATTTAATTATTCAAAAACTGCACGAATTGGGTCGATTTGGTAACTTTAGTTTGCAGATTCAAAGTAGAAAAAAAATCCCTTCAGATCTTATAATCGCTCCCTCTAAAGTTTTGTCCTGGATCCGACCTTGACACCGCTTAACTTGAATACAGTACAACAAACTTTTCTGATCCGGTGATTGGTCGCTAGTGTCGTTGTAAATTCATACCATTTGAATAAGGTGAATGTAGTTTGCAGTTAAAATCTGATTTAACTGTATAAACGCTTATCGTTGTGTTTAATATCAAAATCCTTTCCAGTTACCCCCTCGTATAAATATTATAGAATTAATGCAAATATCCCAAAATAACGAATCTATAGAAAAGATCGAGACGTACGAAAAATGTTTGGCAACAGGTTCGTCAAACTGTGTTTCCAATATAACCAACATTACAACAAATACAGATATAAAAGACAATTTCTTAGGAATTAATGCAACAAATTCGGTGAATGTTTTGTCCAAATGTGTGGCCAATAATACTAAAATTGAAATGACCAATAGTGCAATTGAATCGCAAGCAGACCAACAATGCAATATTTCGGAAAAGAATATAATCAACTTTGCGATTGACTCACCGAACTGTGTTACTTATATTGCGAAACCGAGTAAAAACACAGAAAATATCAAATCGTTGGCCAGCTCTTTCGACAAATGTTGTTCAAACCATGGTGATACGTCCAAACTATGTAAACCGTTATCGAATTCCATATCAATAGATGTGCCAAGCGATGCCAATATTTGCCCTGAATGTGTTACTAATAATTTTTGGATGAGTAAAAGAAATAAAAGTCTTGAAGAATTGATAAGGAATGGTTAGTTTTACTTATGTTTTTATAATTGTTTTTTTTTAATATTTGTATTTAAAAAAATTAAATAAATCAAGATGGTAGCCGTTTTCAAATAAATTACTGTTATTATTATAAAAAGAAAAAAAACATAAAATAAAATTAGATATTTCATAAATAAAATAAGGAATGAACTAAAAAAATGTTAAACGTGTCAGAAATTATAAAATGGTACCCTAATGGTGACACTTTGGTATCTAAATAATACAAATTTGCAATAATTCAAAATATAAATTTAACAAGAAATTGGGTTTATTACTTGAAATGCCTATTAACTACGGACCCTCAATGCGCACCGGTTTTTTTTTATATGTCGTAATAATAAAATATGTTGTGACAGATGCGGAAAATGGGTCAAGGAAAAAAAAGACTACTTTCCGCCCAGATCCATCGTTTCTAGTGTTCCACAATGCAAACGAACAAAACTGCATCGATTCCAGATCCTTACAAAGTATCGATAAGATTGATTATCGAAAAACTATTCATTGTAGCGAACGAATGCCCGAAATCGAAAGAAACTCGATAGATTATAATAAATGGAGAGATGAGAGTAGAAGGAGAGTAGAAGTGGAACAACAAATTTTGATGCAACTTTCTAAAATATTAAGGCTATTGGAGAAAAAAGATCAGACATGAATGTGAGATATTTTTGTTCTTTTTTTTTAGTCTTTTTTTCCTTTGGTTTTTTATTTTAGTGTTTGTTTTTTATCCTCATAAAAAATCTAAAACAAAGTTTTTTTGGTAATGTTGGTGGATAAAAATATCCCACTACTAGGGCACATACCTCTCTTTAGTGAAGTAGGGTTGGGTAGGGTACGCGGCGTTGTCCTAGCAAGAGCTAGTGGCCATTCGACGCCACAGTTTTCAAGGCCCAATAAGACTTCTGACTTGGCTTATCGACAGCAACTAGGACCGGCGGCTTAACATACCCTCACTCATCCAATGACTGATCACACCCGAAGTTGCTAATGCCTAATAATATAGTTTCCGATGGACAATTGTAACTAAGCAACGAGACAACAAATGATAAATTAGCTTATACTATGTAAGTTATGTCTAATATCAAAAATAATTAATAATAGTTTCCTTTCCATCCTTTCCGTTCCTTTATGTCTTTCTTTTCCTTAGTCTCCAAAAACATAATAAGGTGTTGTAAAATGTCGTATGACACGCGTGAGCATTGATCATTACGCCCTCGCCTTTCGGCACCCTCGTGTAAGCTCACTTGTATTATAATGTACTCTATGCCTGAGTCTGAGGCCTGATTTCATGATGGTTTGAGCACTGCCCTTTTTATATTTATTTTTCTTTCAGTTATTGCAATCAGTTGATGAAGACTTAAGCATTACTGGCGAGCACAAGACGCCTTCTAGACAGGTATATTTTTTAATCTACTAAACTAAGCCATCTTATAAAAAACCGGCTAAGTGCGAGTCGGAATCACGCATCGAGGGTTCGCCACCATCACAAAATCCGCGAGTCCGACTAGCACATATTCTGTTTTTATTATTGTTTGTTTTTACTATAGCGCTTACACTATAACTATTTTAAGTTTGAAGCGTGTGTGTATTTTAACCATGAAGACCCTTTTTAAATCTACCGTAAAAACACATATTCTGTGAAAATTTCGGGCTTCTACCTACTTCGGTAAATGTTAATTTGTAGTTAAAACCCAAAAAATCCTATGTGTAGTTTGTATGTATGTATATCATCAAGGTTTTATTCCTCAGAAGGGGTTAACCAGATGCTGGAAAAACACCCAATCACCACTTTATTCTTGTGAGACAGGTGGTGAGCCCTTAGTCGCAACTCTCCTTTTGAGGCAGTGTATCTAAACTATAGTGGCTTCGTATGGGTTCCATAAGTCGTGAATTATCTACTTCAAAGTAATAAGTGGTCATATGAAAGACCAGGAACAGTACAATATACCTAGTCCTTGACGAACTATACAAGAAGTAAGTCAGGATTTGGGAAGGGAGGTGAAAATAGTACATTGTGTATTGAAGGTGGTAAGGAGAAAATTACTAACGAGAGGCTATTTAGGAGACTAATGCTTTAATGAAGGCTTTAATGAGTCGAGTTTATTATTTCCGTACCACCCGTGTTGCACACAATGTTTTTCGTCACATTTGCGAATAAATAAATAAAAATAGAAAGGTGAATAAATAAACAAAAATACAAGGTGAATAAATAAATAAACTCACCAAAACATAATTGAAATGACGGAATTAGAAGAGAAAACCACGCATCCGCCATATCTAGAGAATTTATGAATTAAAAAGTTTAGTTTGAAGTTAAAACTTGTAGTTAATTGCTCGCTTGTAGTGTGCCCGTAGTTCGTATTTTGAACAACGATACAGCTCTTATACATACTTGATAGAATTGGCGCGTCATAACCGCTCGTGGGTTCTATAAACGCGCACTTTGCTTGGAGAAAATAAAATGTACAAAGAAAAGTCGGTGCGAGTAATTAAGGTCCTTTACTTGCACATGATGACACTGTTTAGGTGCAAGTGTGATAAAAATATTATATTTTGTGGAATCTACTCTAAAAAGTACACAATTATTTTTTAATTATATTATTAGTCCCAATGTGGCGACCCTACGACGTGCGCTTTCATACTACGGATACGGCTATAAAATAGAATATTCATATTCGTTAATTCAGGATAAGATTAACACCGTCAACAATTTATATAAAATATAACAACTGCATACAATATTTGAAGCAGATTAGGTTTAACGTTTATTTTGATGACATATCAAAATAATTTAATTGTCAACAAAGACAGTTTAAATTAGTATGCTAAATGCAAATGTCAAAAACAGTCCTACATTCATAAAATGTTATACAATACAAGTTTAGTAATATAGATTCAAAAGAACAAATTATAAGTATCAAATTAAAATACTAAATACAATAATTGATAACACATATGTTACAATAACATAATAAAATAAATCATTAAGAATAAAACGACGGAGTGGTGCAGTTGGAGAACGTCGTACTGCCACTACGATTGTCCCGGGTTCAATTCCCGGTAGGGGGAACCAATTCTGTTACAATTTGTTGATTGTAAAGTTGTCCCGATTCAGGTTTGTGCCCGGTACGGCGTATAGGCTCACCGCCTATCACGTTTATTATAAGTCAGTGGTGTTGCGTGGCATTTTTAGCAATTGCGAAGTTACTTGTCTAACAGGTTGTTTTTGGGTTGTTATTTTTAGATATCTCCAAATCCGCCACTACCGGTTTCGGCGTCACCGCTAACTCGGGCATCTTTCACCGCCCAATCTTTACCCCAGTCTCCACCCGAAAGTCGCAACGGGAACCTTTACTCCGGAACTCGTCCCGAGGAACAAGAAAAACTACTTAAATAACTGATAACTACGGGGCAAGAGGACAATGTCCGTTTTTGCCCCGAGATTTCTTTCACTTACATCGACTAAACTAGTGAGTTGATACGTTTTTGGACTTTTCAGTATTCCCTGAATATCAAGAGATTTTAGAATTTTGTATAGACAATTTTTACGGTGTTAAGGCTAAACATTGTTTTTTATACTTTTTTTGTGTTGTGTCAATAATAATAATTTAGTACTTAATTTTCCTAAATTTTTTTTTATTCGAAAGTAATAATATTTTAATATTTTGTTTAATTAAAAATACTTTGCTGCAATAAAAACAAACCGTAAAGTAATTATTGAATATGTACAGGGTGGTAAAGCACTACACCTGAAAACTAAACATGATTAAAGTACTCATTAATAAAAAAAACTTTTGCTATTTTAAACATAAACGCGTCGTCATCTGGCAATAGGTAATTCACCAACTTGTGTAAAATATTGTCCTCATTTTGTTAGCATCATGAATGAAATCCAGTTGGAACATGATGAGATAATTGAATCGTTGTTAATGTTCCACTTAAAGAATGCTTTAACGTAATAAAAAATAAAGTCGTTTTACATGGTATCCCTGATAGGTACATAGTTTTGCTTGAACACTGTTTAGAAGGAAACTATTTTCTTTACCAAAGTCAGCACTACCTTTTAAAATTGACTGCAGCTGCGGCAGTTCTTACATTGGCGAGTCCAAACGCACAATTGCGGACAGGGTCAAAAAACATGCTGTAAAGAATTGCCAGACGACAAAATCAGCTATAGTGGAACATCTGATTAACTCAAATTCCAACCACTGGATTGAGCTCCACCAGCCTAAGGTTTTTTCCACCGATCGCCAATATTACCGTAGATTGATACGCGAAGCGATAGAATCAAATGAAAAAGCAATGGAACTTCAATCGTGAGGATGGATACAAGCTGTCGGTCTCGAGTTTTATCAACGAACGTACCCGAGGACACCGTTAGTGTTGAGTGTAGTGATTATGACAAGTATAAAGACGAAGTGAGGGTAGTCCAACAGGATGCCTCCACTCGAAGACAAAGACGCCGCGCACCGCCAGTCTACCCGTGACCAAGGCTGGTGTAACCCAGCCGGAACGTCGGGAAAAATGTATTTTACCGAATAACGACGTGTTTTATCCCGTTTTATTTTAAATTAGTAATGGAACACGAAGTATTAAAAACTTATACAACTTTTGCTATGTTACGAACTGTACAAAAGCCAAGGACAGTTTTATGACAATTCACCTAATCCACAAATAAGCGACCTATGGAAAGGACTATGCTCGGAGTTTCTTTATTCAAATTAAAATGCTTTATTTCTGAAAATAGAATATGATATACTTTTTTGAAGTCAAAAAACAATAAGTAATTAGTTACCTACTAAAGGAATGTTCATAAATGAAGAGATCCGACGGAGAACCAGAGTTACCGACGTGTTTTACAACAGAATTTGTCCATATTAATGAGTACTTTCGGTTCAGTTTTCGGGCGTCGTCTTTCACCATGCTGTATACTACATTTTTCAATATTGATACATACAATCCGTATTGTTTCGTTTTTTTTTATATAAATATTAAGGTGTATATTTAGTAACACGAAATTCCTAGTCAGTATTAAACCTTTGATCTGATTCTAAAATTTTTGTGTTTTTTTTTTTATTTGATTTATTTAATCTTTTGACTGTAACAAACATAACAGTATTATGAACTATTTTTGTTTACTTTATATTTTTAATTGTTCTAAATGTGACTTTTTTTTAGTTTGTAGAGAAAAAAGTAAACCATAATATAGTATATGTAAAAAAAATACATAATTACGTAAAGATCAAATAATACATCATATTTTTTGATGGCAATTTATGACATAAAAGCGAATTTGACAAGTCTTCTACAACAGATGGACAACTTGGCGGCCTTGTATATATATAATAAGCAATTTCTACTACCTTCTATGTCCATTGAAATAAAAATTTCACCGGAGGCTGGCCTATGGTTTTCATATTGCCGTAGACTTAATTGAACCAGCAAAGCTGGAACGTGTTGGTAGTATATGTGTTAAGTGCTAGAAATAAATAAAAGGCCTATAAATATGTAGGTAAGACAAGTTATGACAACGCTATAATAAAATTACGCAGTCATTTATTCTAGTAATACCAATGCATATGGTGTTGCCAATATTTGGTATTATTAAATTTTTTAATTTTCTTGGTTTCTGCAATACAGTTAGCTTGTTCGGAAAATGGTTGCAAATTTTTATTACAGTGTTGTCCATGTATTTACTATAGTAAAATGTAAATCTGTGCTATGATTGTATATTAAATATGCAAAGTTACAGCGACAATAAGGCAACGTTGTTATGTTGGCTGCATCGTAAACTAGTGGCATTGAGGCAGTTATTTTTTTCTCAAATATTTTGTCGCTACAGTAATTAGTTTTGGTATCGTATCAGCAAAATTATGTATTGTTACATCCCTATCTGCAACGTTTTAAATGCCTTTTCTGTTCGAAATTTATATATTTATTCGATCGGGCTGAAATTTGACTAAATACAAACTGACTTACATTTTCTCTTAAGGCGCAGAGTAGTAAATAGCCCCGCCATTAGATATATTTACTGCTTAAAGTAGCTACTTTTTACAGACATGTTTATTTATTTAACTCTTAAAGTACAATATAATATAAGTGTAAAATTAACAAAGAGATACTTATGCACTAAGCCGGACTTATCGCATATTCTACGAACAATGCAAAATGTTTTAAAATAGCTTTTGACCAGTTTTTTTTCAGATGTCAACATTTTTTAAATACGCTTATAACAAAGAGGCAATTAAAAATATCTTTAGGCCGTACTCAGCGCCTTAAATATAAAAGAAAAAAAACTGTCTTGGCAGTCATGTTTTTAAGGAATAAATAACCCAAAGTATCCTTGTGTATTTTTATGGCCGCTAAATTGTTTAAATTTGTAATGAAAAAAATCTAGTCTATTTTCTGTCTTGTTTATAATGTTGGTGTTATTGAGCAAATTGTTATAACTATACTTCCCTAAGTTAGTTATATAATAGTTTTTTAGTAGAGGAGGTCTGTACACTATTCACATACATAATCCAGTATTCATCCTATCCTTCTGATACTCGTCTGATTTGTAAACAGAATTCTAACCTTAAAAACAGTATAATAATACCTACTTTTTTTGCAAGCATACTGGCACCCTGTTTTTATTTTGACTCGTCTTATTTTGTTTTCTAATTTCAAAAACAGTAAAACAATTATTTAAGACTACGATATAGGCTAGATCGCGTAAATTGGCCTAAACTATGTATCTAAAGCATTTTGTCAAACTTGCTTTTGTCTAATTGTATTTAATACAAACAAAAAATCTGGAAGTGAGCATTGTTTCAACGCTTGTGCAAATTTTTAAAGCGTGTATTGCATTTGTTTGTGGTAAAAGTTGGTTAAACATTTAGAATTGGTTGTTATGTAGTGCATTGACTCTTAGTTGTAGCAAAATTTAAAAAAAAATACTACAATACTGTAAAAACGTTAAATTTCTACTAAATTAAATAAATTTCAAGGCGTCATTATGATATAAATTACTTAAGAATTATATAACAAATATATCTCATAGTAATGTATTTGACATCGTGTAATGTTGTTTATTACAGTTACATGGACATTGTTAGTAGGTATTACCTTTCTAGCTTATATCGCCCTATTAAGAAGGAGTACAAAGCACTGAGTAGAATGAATTTTAAGTGAGTAAATCAAGTCCAAATAAGTAATAAAAAAACATAGAGATACTACTGACATCATAATTCTAAAATCTTATACTAGAAAAAGAATAATGCTTTAAAAAAAATCTCTATAGAGAAACATCACAATGCCACCTCTAGTTTTTGACAATTTTTGATTTATTATTGTAACGGTACATTGTACTACATATAATTTATCTGAAATATTATGCAAAATAACATGCAAAACCTAGAGCTGTTATTGGCAAATTTTTATAATATTCGAGTTATTAAAATTAAATGTTTTTCGCCTATCATATTTCGCTTTTTATGCGAAATGTGTCTGGCTGTATGCCCCCTCTTAAGCTCAAGATAAGACAAAGGCGAAATTCGCAATCAATTAAAAAGAGAATTAAATTTAATTTCACCTTTCTTATTGGAGCCTAAATCATAATTTTTTAATTTTGATCTTAGTATTATGTTTACAAAATAAGACAAGTAAGAAAAATAATAGGGTTTACATTCGTACCTGTATGGTTTCCGTATAGTTTTGAGGGTAAATTGTACAATTATCTAGTTTAGTTGTTTCACGTAAAATCTTTATGACAGCGAATGAGACCATAGTCCCAACACTGCTTTTGATGCAGTGGATCTGGACCTCATACATGTTCCATACGTCATAAATAATAGAGAATAAAATGAAAGACTAGTGACAATAAAATACCCCATTTATTACGTAATAATGTCATACGTAAATGTTTAAAAACTGTATAGTTTACCCTAATTCATATTTTTACATAAAAGTATAGATCTGATTCCTGAATTTCTTTTATCGCTGATTTTTAAATCAGTTTCTTTTCTTTTATTTTAGATTAGTACCTATGTACTTAATTATTAACTGGCATTTATAGAGTAGTTATCTATCCTAAACGCATACTTGTTACGGCTATAACCCGAAGTGCGGCTACAGCTACGTCTACAGCTACATCTACAGCTACGTCTACAGCTACATCTACAGCTACGTCTAGAGCTACGTCTACCCGGGTAAAACTTATTGTTTCATACATATCACAACCCTAACCCTGAAAACACAGATTTTTAGCAGGGATTTTTCTATAACTATTGAACGTAGTTTGTTGTAAATAAAAAAAGAGTGTAGACTTGAGGTCGTGACGATGCGGAACCAAGCATGATTGCGTATAACTGGACTGGATCCAGGGCCGTCTTAACCGAAAATCAGCCCCCCTTGCGAACAAAAAAAAGGAAATAAATTTTTATGTTTCTTTTTTTTATTTAATACTTTAAATTAAAGTTTCCCGACATCGAATTTAATTTTCCTGTTTTTTTTATCATTTTTAAAACTAGTAGATTACGCATAGTATGGTAGTTACAAGGCAATAGGCTTTCGCCCCGTAGGAGTCTGCGCCCAGGTGACACACACCCTTTGCGCCCCCGGATAAAGACGGCTCTGACAGGATCAACTTTACGCAATAGTTTATAGTTTGAAAGTACCCTCTGATTATTTAATTTTTTTGTTGGTACTGCAAAACGTCAACGTCTCTAGGAGTACCTTATTAATATTTTAAAGTAGACTAACGTCTTCCCGCGACTTTGTCTGCGTCGACTGGAGGTAAAAAAAAAGGTTTTTTCGATGAAAATATCGGAATTTTATAAAATATCTATTTTGCCCCCTAAAGAATAATTTTTCGAAATTCGCCAATCTTAATTTTCAGCCCAAAAGCCAAATACATAATCTTTAATTTTTTTCAAAAATATTGATTTACCTACAGATTTCCAACCACCACTAACACCAAGTTCCCACGAATTAAAGCGTTTGTGTATAAAGTGGCTAATATACGTTGCTGTAGCTGAATTAAGTATGAATTCGAACTTCGAATACGTATTAATTATACTTCATTTCATAAAGCATGGTGCGTGAGACACAGAGAACGAAATAAGTAATAGTAATAACGTAGGTACAGAAGTGTCACACCCGTACAAAACTCGTCAATATCTACAGAAATGTACCGATCTGCTCAGTACAATAACATCACTCGGCAAGATCGCACGCGCGTGGCGCTAGTGTTGTAGTGTACATGACAAAGATGGCGTGCATGGCCCTTTTGAAATCACATGGTTTATCTCAGTGAACGCGATATGCTCTGAATTAAGGTTTGACCGGCAATAAGGTCGCATGTAGGCATTTATACTTAACTGACCAGAATTTAACTAATTTGCAGTCCCTGGTAACCACAATGAAGTTAATGAGTACCTAATTAGTTTTGAAGATATTAATTATAATTTATATAATAATATAATTCAGTTATATTCTATTTTCAGCAACACAATTTCCTACAAGTATCTACATAATATTACGCACCATGCTATGTGGAATGTAATATAGTTGTATGAACAATATAAATATATAAATGTTATTATTATAATAAATCAATATTTAGTTCTAAGAATAATTTGTAAGACGTAATAATATTTAATTATTATATTTATAGCTTTGTTTAATAAATACCTATACGATTGAAATAAATAGTTTTTTCTTTATTATTCCTTTCTCAGCGACTGAGCTTCCTATAGATTCTATAATCACTGGGATTAGCGTGATGGACGCAAAGCCAACAGTTTTGTATGCTCATATCTTGGTCTTAGTCCTATGCTGTTTCCTATTTATGTTATTGATCTCCCATATCATGTAAAAAATAATGACATTTTCTATAAATCTATTATTCCTTTGGCCTGAAAAACAACTTAATAAGTAAATAAACTTTCTTCCGCGAACGCTTGGTTTGTGGAATGAGCTCCCTGTTAAGGTTTTCTCTAAGGACTAAGGACTACGGGTATGGGATTTTTCAAGAAAGAAGTTATTAGATTTTTTAAGGCCAACGCGCGAGTTTGGTTTTTTTTTGAGAGATATTTTGTTTTGCGTTGGAAATCCTCATGGATACCCATGCTGCGAGGACAGTGCACAGGTTATGTCGGACTTTTACGGCGGGGCCACGGAAACTCTTTAATGCATCCGCGACTCCGCCGGCAGCGTTACCTCTACGCCTTCGGTGGCTCGGCATCTCTCCCCTCTGACCATGGGTTGGTGGAGGGAATGACCCCATGCCAATCGTGGGTGGACAAGTGGCTTCCTTGAGCCTCCCGCCCGGGGCCTCGGCTGCAGCAGCAGCACATCCTCCCCACTGTATTTGCGGTGCAGTACCGCTGTGGCCGCGGTGGACAGCCTGAGTGGCAACGAAACACTAACACAACTCTTCCATCGCGGCCCCACTCCGATCGGGGTGGGAAGAATGAGTGGCAGTCTGCTTCTGACACTCACCCATCCTGCCACGCTCCACCCTGCTGCAAACTGCAGAGCGACCCTGCCAATGCCGTGGTGGATAGGCTGAGCGGCAACGAAACACCGACACAACTCTTCCACCGCGGCCAATCTTGGCCGTGAAAGGAAGGAAGCCCAGACACCTCCTTCCCCCACAAGCGCAAGCAAGCGGCCTCCGCATCCACATGGGCCCACACAGGTATAGACTAACATATACAAAAACTGCAATTCTGAAAATACTACATACGGGTCAAATTAATAGCCTCCTTTTTAGGGTTCCGTTCCAAAGGGTAATTAGCGGAACCCTATTACTAAGACTTCGCTGTCCGTCCGTCTGTCACCAGGCTGTATCTTATGAACCGTGATAGTTAGGCAGTGGAAATTTTCACAGATGTATTTCTGTTGCCGCTATATCAACAAAACGCGCCTGAGTTTGACGACTGACAAAGTTCTAGAGCAATATCCCACAGCAGAACTAGTTATTTTGGGAGACTTTAACGCCCACCATCGCGAGTGGCTCAGTTCTCGAACCAATAACTATGCTGGGATATCTGCTCACGAATTTGCTCTGACCTATGGATTCTCTCAGCTGGTACTTTCTCCAACGAGAATACCAGATATAGAGGAACATACGAGCTCCTTACTGGACCTTCTGCTGACTACTCGTCCGGACGGATACTCCGTCTCAGTGGATGCGCCTCTTGGCTCCTCGGACCACTGTCTCGTTCGGACTCAAGCGTCATGCACACAACCTGATCCTTCTGGGCCAACTAATTGGCGTCGTGTGTGGCACTATAAGTCGGCAGACTGGGATGGATTGCGAGAATTTTACGCATCGTACCCGTGGAGGCAGATCTGCTTTAACTCAGAAGATCCTGACGTCTGCGCAGCCGCAGTCACTGAGACAATCCTTGCTGGTATGGAATGCTATATTCCTAACCCGCGAGTAGCTGCCGGCGTCAAAAAACGACCGTGGTTTAATAGGTCTTGCAGAAAAGCTAAAATTCTTAAGCAAAATGCATATGAGGCTTGGACCACGGCTCGTTTTAATAAGGATCCGAATATTTCTGAGTTAAAACGCAAATTAAATGCTGCCTCGAGGTTCAGTAAGAAAGCAACTGCCAGAGCAAAATTCCAATTCATCGGCAAAATAGGTGGGCGACTTGCGAGCTATCCTTCTGGGAGTCGTGCTTTCTGGTCGCTTGCCAAAGCTGCCGAAGGGAACTTCTGCCAGTCGTCGTTACCACCACTGCGAAAGACCGATGGTGACTTGGCCCATAGTGCTAAAGAGAAAGCCGATCTACTGGGCAGTCTCTTTGCCTCGAACTCGAATATGAACGATGAAGGCGCTGTACCACCTACTATACCGTGGTGCGGTAAGACCATGCCGGAAATCTCCATAACGCAGCGGGAGGTCAGGCGGGCGTTGCTCTCTCTAGACGTTCATAAGTCGAGTGGGCCAGACGGTATACCAGCAGTGGTGCTTAAGCAGTGTGCTCCTGAGTTATGTCCTGTACTCACGCGCTTCTTCGCGCTTTCCTACCACACTAGGCAATTTCCGTCTTCATGGAAGACTGCGAATGTGCACCCGGTGCCCAAAAAGGGCGATAGATCAGATCCATCGAATTACAGGCCTATCGCTATTACCTCTCTCCTCTCTAAGGTGATGGAGCGTGTGATCAACACACAGCTTTTGAGATACCTAGAAAAACATGACCTGCTCAGCGACCGCCAATATGGCTTTCGCCACGGTCGCTCGACTGGTGACCTTCTAGTGTATCTCACACACCGATGGGCACTAGCCATTGAGAGTCAGGGGGAGGCATTGGCATGTAGCCTGGACATAGCGAAGGCGTTCGATCGGGTCTGGCACCGCGGTCTTCTATCGAAGTTGCCATCTTACGGAGTGCCCGAGGGTTTGTGCAAATGGGTGGCTAGCTTTTTGTCCGGCAGACGCATACGAGCCGTAGTTGACGGTAGTTGCTCTGATAGCATGGACATTAATGCTGGTGTCCCGCAAGGCTCTGTGCTGTCTCCTACGCTGTTTCTACTGCATATCAATGACATGTTGGACATGAACAACATACATTGCTATGCAGATGACAGTACTGGAGACGCTTTTTACACGGGTCGTGCAAACATCCCTCGTTCCGTTGTGGAGGAAAACCGCGGAGAACTTGTGTCTCAAATCGAGACCACACTGTCCCAGGTCTCTGACTGGGGACGGGTAAACTTGGTCCGATTCAACCCTACAAAGACACAAGTGTGCGCGTTCACCGCTAAGAAAACTCCATTCACTGTAGTCCCACAATTCCAGAACACTCCCCTCTCCATCTCCAAGAGCATTGGGATCCTTGGTGTCGACATCTCCAGCGATGTTCAGTTCCGAGATCATTTATCAGATAAGGTGAAGCTGGCGTCCAAAAAACTTGGTGTACTCAACAGAGCGAAGCAGTGCTTCACGTCGGGGCAAAGGTTGTTACTTTACAAGTCGCAAGTTCGGCCCCATATGGAGTACTGCTGCCATCTCTGGGCAGGTGCACCCGGATACCAGCTTGGCCCTTTTGACTCGGTTCAACGACGGGCTGTGAGAATTGTCGACGATTCCAAACTCACTTGCGGTATCGAGCCCTTAAGTCTAAGGAGAGACTTTGCCTCACTGTGTGTGTTCTACCGCTTGTACAATGGGTTGTGTTCTGAGGAATTGTTCGAAATGATGCCCACGGCTACTTTCTACCATCGCACCGCTCGCCATCGGCAGGGAATCCATTCTCACACTTTAGAACCTAAATGGTCGCGTACAGTGCGGTTTCAGAGAAACTTCCTCCCGCGAACGCTTAAGTTGTGGAATGAGCTCCCTGCCAAGGTATTCTGCAAGGACTACAGTATGGAGTTCTTCAAGAAAGAAGTTATTAGATTTCTGAAGGGTCGGCAACGCGCAAGTGATACCCCTGGTGTTGCAAGCGTCCATAGGCTACGGTGACCGCTTACCATCAGGCGGGCCGTAAGCTTGTTTGCCACCTTAGTGGTATAAAAAAAAAAAAAAAAAAAAAAAAAATACTAAAAAACAGAATAAAATAAATATTTAAGGGGGCTCCCATACAACAACCTTGATTTTTTTGCTCGATATTGATAAAGGCAACAGGTAGACGCTTAAAATTATCACAGAATATTTAGTTATATAGTCACTTTGAAAATAGATAATTAAATGAAAATAAAATATAATTATTAAGGGGGGGCCCCATACAATAAACGTGATTTTTTTGCCGTTTTTATAGATAATGGTACGGAACCCTTCGTGCGCGAGTTCGACTCGCACTTGGCCGACTTTTTGAATTCGATTAAATAGCTGTGCACAATGAAATTTGTATATTTGGAATCAGGAGACTTATATATAAAGAATAAATGTCATATCTTGATCCGTCGGCATAGGTGCAACACGGATTTAGTTTTTAAAAAATGTCTAAGAACCCTTACGATGATGAAAAGTGAAGGGAAGGAAGGTAAATTAGATGCAGGGAAGTACCCTCAATTATTTTATACAATATCTTTGACTTTTAAGGTAAAAAAAAACAATTAAATGAGTAATTTATTCACATTAAATTGTTACTACCCTACAAATTCAATTACTTACCTAATATTTTTTTACAAACGTCTTCTAAACTGCTTGCTTACATTTTAAATTCTAATATAAATAGGTAATACAGTGGTGTTCAAAAGTGCTCAACTGCGTCTACTATATATTATGTATAATAAACATCTTGTTTAACTTACTATGTAATTAAATTAATCCTTGTTTTAACGGCACCCTAAAAAATATGGTTACCTATCAAGAATGGTTGGCTAGCTCATTACCTATCAGGTGCTATTAGTTAGGCTAAATTCAATTAACTTTAGGAATCTTACATACATTTGTATCTACACTGTGTTAATGTAGTTTTGGTCAACTTTAAGTGCAAGTTACACATACATATTTACAAAAGAAATCACTACAGTCTGTAACTCTATGACCACATGTATTGCATTTTCAATACTATTAATAATGTAGGTACATTATATTCCTGTATTTGTATTATATATAATATATTATTGTGTAATTTATTAATAGTTTAAATTTCACAAACTTTGTACAATTTATTTATAAGGTTTTCGAGCCAAGAATATGTTCTGTGTACAACTTATTGTATAACTGGGCATACTAATTAAAAAAACTATATTTGCTTTTAACAAATTTTGTACGGTAATAAAGCCCAAATGCAGTATTTGATTTTGACAACTTTTGGGAGCTTACGTATTTTTATCAATAAAAACATTTGTAAGTATCTATTTTTAAATGCACTTAATTTATCTTCAATGTGCAAACATAATGGCATAATTATATAATGTAATATATAGTATATTAAGCTAAACCGTTATTTATCTAAACGTAGGCCTTATTTCCCACCTTTGGCAACATTTACCAAACTTGTCTTAATTTATGTGTTATCAAACGCTTGTATTTCTATAATTGTGTGAGAACAATAGGCTGTATTGCTTTAAGTCCTTAGCCTTACCAAAACAATAACCCAAAACAGCATCATATCTATGTATAATTTGTTTGTGTATAGGAATCTAGGAATGGAGTCTAATATTGAATGCTGTATGGCTAAATCCTGTGCCTTTCCGGAAAATATATCAAATAATCAGTATTGTATGCGTCCCTTAAAGGTGTAAACATTGAAAGGTTTCCTTTTTATTAGATAAATAATTGTCTCGATTAAGCTCAAAAGGGTTACTAAATCTGTTATTGACAATGTGGAAGTGTATTCATTTGACAAATTCAAATGACAATTCTTTTTTGACAGGCTGTCAGTGCTTACAATTCCTATTTGTTTGTTTGTGTGCGTGATGTTAGATGTGTGAGTGCGCGGACGTGTTGTACGCTCGCGCCGGGAGGGGGACGTACTATGGCGGTGTCATACTGCCGCCATACTCAGGGGATGCACCACGACCTGTACAAAATAAAAAAAAATGTTTGGTATACCGTACCGAAAGTACCGTACGAGCAACTTCTCTTGAGAATTTTTTTTTTTTTATATTTGAGAATTTATATACGAATATTATTGAGACGCAATGTCTTTAAAAAAACAGTTTTTTAGCGATAACAAACAAACCGCAGGACCGATTTTAGTCACACTCTTTTCAGCTCTAAGTAATGACGTGGCGTATCGATTGATATGGTCACGAGACAAATTGGTCCATTGGTTCATGAGATATTGAGGGGCAAGAAAGGCTACCCTACATATACACACAGACATCACTCTAAAAATAATGGCAAACGATTCTCCAGGTCTCAAAACGTAAAGAAAACGCAAATTTAGCGATTTTGATGTTCGGAGCTCCCTCAAGAGAAGTTAACAAGACAAGTATATATAATGATACCTACACTAGATGCCGTTGTAACAAAAGTATATATAATGATACCTACACTAGATGCCGTTGTAACAAAAGTATATATAATGATACCTACACTAGATGCCGTTGTAACAAAAGTATATATAATGATACCTACACTAGATGCCGTTGTAACAAAAGCTTGTACCGCATCATATAGTCTCTTCAAACCAGTTCAAGTCACTGACTTCGGTTCTTCGGCGGATTTTCTGTTCACGGAAATCTCTATAGCTGGCTGAACAGATTTGACTACTTACTTAGGGACTGTCGGGTTGCTTCAAGAAGAAACTCCAAGATCCATACGCTACGGCAATCAGGTTATCATTAACGTTAGGTGGGCCGTATGCTTGTATGATGATTATATTAAATAAGGCATTGGCATGTAGCCTGGACATAGCGAAGGCATTCGATCCGGCCTGGCACCTATCGAAGTTGCCATCTAAAAGGGAGCCCGAGGGTTTGTGCAAATGGGTGGCTAGCTTTTTGTCTGGCAGACGCATACGAGCCGTAGTTTACGGTAGTTGCTCTGATAGCATGGACATTAATGCTGGTGTCCCGCAAGGCTCTGTGCTGTCTCCTACGCTGTTTCTACTGCATATCAATGACATGTAGGACATCAACAACATGCATTGCTATGCAAATGACTGTACTGGAGACGCTTATTACAAGGGCCGTGCAAGCATTCCTCGTTCCGTTGTGGAGGAAGGGCGTGGAGAACGTGTGTCTCAAAACGAGACCACTCTGTCTAAGGTCTCTAACTGGGGACGGGAAAACTTAGTCCGATTTAACCCCACAAAGACACAAGTCTGCGTGTTCACCGCTAAGAAAATCCCATTCACTATGGTCCCACAATTTCAGAACATGTATTCTCCATCTCCAGCGTTGCCATTTCCAGCGATGTTCAGTTCCAAATGGGATACTTTCTACGGCTACTTTCTACCATCGCACCGCTCGCCATCGGCAGGGAATTCATTCTCACACTTTTGAACCGAAATGGTCGCGCAGAGTGCGGATTCATAAAAACTTCCTCCCGCCTACGCTTGGGTTGTAGAATAAGTTCCCTGCTAAGGTTTTCTCTAAGGACTGCAGTATGGTGTACTTCAAGAAAGAAGTCATTAGATTTTTGAAAGGTCGGCAACGCGCGATTGATACCTTTGGTGTTGCAAGCGTCCATAAGCTACGGTGACCGCTTACCATCAGGCGGACCGTTAGCTTGTTTGCCTCCTTAGTGGTATAAAAAAAGATAATACCTATAAATTATTTGATTACCTCGGCCTCTGCCGCGGCCTCTGCCCCTGCCCCTCCCGCGGCCGCGTCACCTTCGTCCATCACCTAGACCCACCATATCTAGAACAAAATCACCAATTTTAACTAATAGTGATTTGAGACTAAATTATGTTGATTTCATACATTTCATATAATACTATGAAAAATTTGTTTTTAAACAATTTTAAAATCAAATATAGAAAGCAATTGATTGATGTTCAAAAACAATATCTATAGGTAGCACGTCATGAACATACATAATACTATAATTTAAATTGTACTTAAATTGTAAGTTTTGTTATTTATTTGTCTATTTATATACATACATACATACATAACATCACGCCTGTTTCCCAGAGGGCTAGGCAGAGACCAAAGACTGCCACTTGTCTATTAATATATTAGTAGTAGGTATATGTATAATAATATGATATAAAATAAAATATATATTTAATTTAAGTATTAAAAAAATATATTGTTACATAATTTTATTGATAAATTGGGATATCAAGAGATTTTTTTATTTTTGTTTTGTTGAAGTTTAATATTAAGTAATTTAGAATATAAGTTCGCTGTCGCTGCATTTGAAGGTATCTGGACTAAGATGGCTTTATATTTGTCCCATACGACTTAATAACTAAAGGCTCCGTCACGAGAGGCTATAATTTTTTTTTAAATAAAGAGCTTCTACTAAGTTAAGTAGCGAAAATTCAATCAACTCCAAGTAACAACCGTGTAATACGAAACTAACGAGCAATTTCACTTGGTCGAGTTATATTTTAGCGATATAAAGCGCTGTCGTCTAATGTTTTGTGGTACTGGAACGCGTCTCATGGAACATAAACATTTGGGCCGTTGTCAACGCTGTCAATGTTGTCATTGAGTTTTGAATGCGTGTCAGTTTGATTGTTTTTTTTTTATTTGATCCAAAGGTTGCGAAATTTATAGCTTATCATATTCATATTCTTTATTTCATGAATTAAAGAATTACATGTCAAATAATAATTAAGTTCATAGTTATAAATACATTAAATTAATTCTCACATTATCAAAAAATGGAATTAAATTAAATATAATATGTAATTAAAATAAAATATGTCATATAAGGTGGAATAAAATCATGTCAAATTAAGATACTTTATATTCAAATGTTGTGTTCTCAAAATACTCTTTTGTGTCATAGGAAGCCTCATTTTGTAGCCACTTTTTGTTTTAGTTTTGTTAAAAAAAAGTATTGTTAGCGTCACATTTTTTGATAAATTCTGGTAATAAATTATATACTTTAGGACCCATTGCAGACATAGTTTTAGAGGTCTTGGTTAGTTTATAATTAATGTTTTGAAGTTTTGTGACTTGTCTAGTAGGATATTTATGGATATCGGTGCGAACCGGAAATAGGTGTATGTTAAAGGTCGTGTCGTGACGGAGACTTTAGCTTTTAAGTAAAATAATATGCACCCATTGCTAGGCACATGACTTCCGATATAAACGAGTACCATATCTCTACTTTTAAATGAATTTTGTTGCTTACCTATATTGGTTGCGGTCTTTTCTAAATAGGCCAAAGGACCTTGCAGAGCTGCGCTGCCGTAAGCACCACGCCCTCCCGCCAGAAACATTCCCTGCGCCAAACTATTCTGCATCTATAAATAAAAAAAAGACGAACGGACAGACAAACAAATAAATAAAGATATAAATAGAAAAAATAAAAAAAAAACAAAATGATACGTACCATACAAAAAAACTGAAGTGAAATGAAAAATAAAATAAAACAAAAAAATATATAAAACGATTGTCTTTATTAGGTATTTTAATTTAAAGCCACAAAAAACTTAAAGTAACATAAAATTAATGTCGAAAAAACTTAAATGCTCAGAACTTAGAAATTAATGTAGGAAATAATTTTGTGCTAAGTTGTACACACGACCACAACAAAAGTTTATGTATACCATGTCGACTGGGCCCATTTTAGCCAAACATATATTGTTAAAAAACAGCTGTACATTTCCATTGGCAGATTTATTTAATATCAAGCCAACCAAAGTGGATAAGGAGACAATAACAGAACTTAAACCGGTTTAAAATCACAATGGTATACTTTAGCCTGTGCCCCTGTGTGTGTTCCTAATTCAATAATATTTTCAATTTTTGTCGAAACATTGTTAAACATTGAAGGGGTTACATCGAAAAAGAACGGGGCTTTGCAATTGTCCCTACATGATCTGTTGTAATAGGTACCACAGATTTAATCCTTATTATTTTTTTTTAATATTTAAGTGTATAAGAAATGTTTGTATAAATTTGTTTACAAAAACCATGTAAGAGTCAAATTAAAAGTAGTAACTTTAAACAGTATAAACAATTGAATTTCAAACAAGGGGGCCTTTTTTGACCTTAACTTTATTTGTGTAACAATAACAATGACCTTATTATTTTTAAGAAGATAATAAGTAAAGCGCTTCTTTCCAACTCTTCTCCTAAACTTAAACAAAGGATATCTTTTTTTTAAACCTATAATTATTTGACCTCGCTACCGCCGCTGTATGTTCGAGGGGTAAGCCGGGGGGAGAGCGGGCCTCTGTACCTGCTGTTGCTGCAACACAGCTTGTTGTTGCAGCGCGGCTTGTTGCGCCGCAGCCGCAGCCGCAGCCATCTGTTGCGCCTGTTGACAACACATGTTAACCTGAACCCAAATTTACACAACTAGACAGACATGGGCCGCGACCAAACGTTTTGGCGTTTATATATATAAATTGACTGTACTAGCCGTATCTCTTGCTTGTTCTGTCAAGACGTCGTGTATAAAATTAATGTTTAGGCTATGCTAATAGTTCGTATTGCATAAAGATATTGCGTTCATACTTCTACCTTTATTGCGACTGTGCGTAGCTTGGTGGCGATAAACGTAGGTATGGGAGAGGCATAATAAATAGTAGCCGAGTTTAACGTACCTGGACGCTTTGTTGAACACTACACGCCTGCTGCATGGGCGAGGGCGCTTGCTGCATGGGGGTGGTCGCTTGCGCCTGTTGTTGACACTTATTGTATACAGTATGTCCCTGTATCAAAACAAATACATAAAATATGAGTCAAACTGTGTTATTTTATAGCTGCGTGTTAATTAATGACTGAGAAAGTATCGAGTGTACAAGAAAGGGACCAGTAAATTTCCAATTTCCAAGATAATGCGAAAATATGAAAAAAAAAAGGTTAAAAATTAATAGAAATAATTTGAATCTTTTAGGTTTTGAGTAAAAACCACTTTTTAAAATAATCTATCGTGTAAAATATATGCGCTCATGTTTTGGGCTATGTCACATGTGTATTATACTCCATTTAACTGTGTTTTAGTCAGACACGTTCAATAGCCTTAGTTGCATAAGCAGCGTAAAATTGCCCACTTACCTGTAGATCAGCTAACAAGTTCTGCCACTGGACTATTTTATCATAGTGCCTTCCGAGCAACTCTTCTTTGCGTTGGAGTTCACACTTTAGCTCGTTGTTGTCTTCTTTTACCAAGAGCTCTGGCTTCATCGCCGATAGAAGAAATCTACAACATATTTTCTTTATAAATATACGATTAATAAAAAGATAAAGATAAAATAAATTTTCCTGGACATAACACACATACATAGCGCCATCTGGTCCTAAACTAAGCATGGCTAGTACAACGGCCAAAACATTCATACGTGCGCGGCAAATCGGGGGCAAGAGCTCCAGACTACTTCGCAATGTTTGTTCGGTAACTGTCTAGCCAGCCAGTAACTTTGGGTCGCAGGGCCATGAATTGCGTAACATGGAGCCGTTACTTAAATAATACATCTATGTATTTTACGTACGCCCTGGCTGCACAGGATGTCGCTGGATGCAGCGGTTTCCAACGGTTTTCTTTGGAAATCTATAGGGGGAGGCCTATGTCCGGCAGTGAACTTCTTGCGGCTGTGATGATAGTGATGATGACTGGCTGCTATCTTTTTGCAATTTTGTTAACTACCGTTTATATATAAAAAAAAATTTGTGTGTCAGCTTATAGAACTAGTTATAGCCCAACAAGCAAAATGACTTTATAAACAAAAAATTATATGGCCACAACTCTTGTAATAGCTATAAAAAGATTTTGAGTATGTTATATACATTATAAATGCTTATTAAAAGAGTATTTGGCTTAAGTGATTATCATTCTTATAATTTAGTCATATAAACTTTATTAAACCTTAATAATATGACTACAATAAGGTCTCTCAGTAAGGTTGTCCTCATAATTACTTAAAAAATTGCTTATTAGCCATATAATTTTGAGAGCTTTATTAAAGGTTTTCAAACGTCTACTTTATCTTATTAAAGCATTGCTTAGGGTACCTAAAACGCTTTGTACCTTATAAGAGTTATTTATAAGATACTTATATAGAAAATGAATACTTGTTGTTAATATGACCTTAAAAAGTGTTTAAGTAATCAGTGATTACTAATAAAGTCACTGTAATAATATTATTCTTGAGACTGTTATATTAAGAGTATTGGATTCGCAGCGCGCTCCATACAACAGGATTTGTCTGCTGTGATGAATATTAATCCCTCAAACTCAATGTTTTTTTTTTATTTTAACAAGACCAGACAACTAATATCTAGGTCTATGGTATTTCAGTTTTACGTTAAATTTTGTAGTTCTAAAATTATTAGAGTGCAAAAACTTGTAATTTATGGTCAAAACAGCTGCAACTTCGTGCTTAATATACAGTATAACAAAAACGTTTCAAAAAATTTTAAAGCACCACAGTATTATAAGTAGGCGCCGAACAGAACGTCTAATACCTTTTCCATTACAACCAATGACATTCTTTCATGCCTAAAACTTTTGTGCAAGTGGTAGCAATAAATTAACATAATTTTATCGCAATCGGATAAACAATATGGCAGCACATTAAATACTTATTAAATTAAAAAATTAGTGATGATAATTCATTTATTCTTCGTTAATGCTCAAAATATAGTATTTTTGGGTGAAAGTCATATCGCTTATAAGAATACTGACGTTCCAGCTATACGACAAAATCATACCAGAATAAGGCGCGCGGCGCGGGGAAAGGGGGTTTCGCGCCCGCATCGTGTTCGTTAGGGATAGCAACATTTTAGCAAAAATGTAAAACGCGCGCGGGCGCCGCGAAGTGTATTCTCTTAATATATTTAATAGAACCTAGTCAACCATTCCGAACACGGGTAACATATTGTAGACCTTGTTAACGAAAATGGATTTCAAAATTTTTAAAGCCTGTAAGAAATTTAAGACATATAAATAAAATTTTATTCGAAAAATAAATATATGAGTTTTTTTGATGAATAGAGGACCCCAAAATTATTCAATATGGAGATAGTAGAACATCTTATATGACTCTTATAAATGTCTTAGTTTTATGATAATATATTATTACCTTGCAAATCCGCTAAAAACAATTCAGTTGCACTCACGTGCAGAAGTACACCATCCACATGTGTAGGAGTGCACCTCCCTCCCTCCTCCTTATGTGGACGATGCAAACTTCACCACAACGTTACACCACCAAATTGTTAAAAAAACTCGACACGTGTTTCGCCTCAACACGAGGCATCTTCAGGAGACGCAAGTTAGTCGTGCGCTATAACCTTCACCAAATCGCAGGCTACTATCACAATAATGAATTTCCGCAAAGTAACGCTCGATTCTATCAATAATGTCTTAGTTTTGTAAACATCTTATTGCCATCGTGTAAATAACTTTTGCCTTTGTAGCAGCCAAAACAAAGACAAGACCAAATATTTAACGGCATTTGCCACACCCCACAGCCCTAATTCAAAAGGGCGTTTTGAATACATCAAAAACCATACCCCACATTCTTTTAAAAATAAATTCCTACACAATTTTCATTATAAAACATGCAAAATAACAGCTTTAAAATGATAATTAAAAACATTATCGTTTCCGGTCTCATACAATATGGTTGACAAATACACTGATTGCAGAATTCTTACGATTCTTATAAAAAAATGCAGATCTAAACTATATAGATTGGCGAATATAAGAAAATTATCTTCTTTAACGAGTTTAAAACAGCTGCAACAAGTTTAATAACCTTATTAAATGTCTCTTTACTGCAACTATTAGAACAATGCCCTATTAATACATTTTATTTTGGCAATTAAAAGACCTAATATACTTATTGCTAGCTATAATAAAACATATATAAGGACTATTAGTTTACAATAAAGCAACAATATGGTTGATATAAGGTTTGTGCCCTATTTTACAAATTACGCCAAATCCGCGTTTATAAGCGATAATATAGCTTTTATAAGAATATTTTTTTGACTTTATAAGCTGTTATGTGGCTAGTTTTTGCTAGTTGGGAGAGATCCTGTGACTACCTTACGGCTTCATCATCAGACCCTGGATATCTTTTAGGACCAGACTACTTGTCATGACAAATCGAACAAGCTCAGACTCGATGGGAGTGCATAATTTCGTTACAGTGTTACTATAGCCACTTTCCAGCTCAACCATCAGTTCAGCTCCAGGGAACCATTTTAGGTATTACATTGTCACCTGGACACCGGAAAGTAGGTCAAATCTAGCATGTATTATTTATTTTATTAATTTGTTACTCTAGAAACATAGTTCGAGTATTAAGGTGATGGCATATCCAAACGAGTTAAGTATGCAAGAATTCGATTAATTTTGTTTAAGTCTTGACACTTTATTTTTGGTCGACAAAGTGGTAAAATAAAAATGAAAATAAATTTTTTTTAGCGTACACGTAACGTGGGGATGATTTTTTTTCTCGTCTACCCCATTGTATGTGATGTCGTTGGATAGCTCGTTTAAAAATATTGTGGATTTGTCGGAACCATTTTCTGATTCAGCAATGTGTTTACGAAATATTAAGCTTTAAAGTGCACATTTTTGTTAGAGCCCAGTGTCCCCCCGTCATCCGTTCGTTTAGCAGTTAGTAGCAGTTTTAGCATTGGTGACAAAAATATCAAAATTATAGTATCACCTGTATCAAATCTGTCAAGCGTTCGTATACGTCATGTTTGTTATTTTTGTCACTGGTGCCACAGATAAAAAAAACTTTAGACCCTTTTTGGTTTGGTTTTAATCTGTCAAACAGGCAGTTTACATATTCATTGTTTATGGTAATGTGTGTACATCATCCGTTCCTCTTGCAACGTTCGTGTCTGTGACAAAATTGGCGTTATCAAAAGTGCGAAAAGTATAGAATGTGGGAACTTTTTATCCCAAAATGAACGCGCCCTAAAAGGTACTTAGATGAAGTTGGTACTTGTGTAAAACAGGTATTAAATATAAGTTCATGACCCATGTAACATTATAGAAAAATAAAATTATAATATTCTGAATACTAATACCTACTTGCTAAATTAATAACAATATTTACGTTCGAATTCGGGCGCGGTGCTTGGCAGTACAGAGTACAAACTTAATAATCTAGTTGCTCTATCGTAAAAACAGTAACACATACAAGCTTCAATCTTGCAGTGATCATAGTGTGTGTGAGCTCTAAACTATAAAAACTAATAATTTAGGCCATTTACCATCTTAAATCACTGTTACAGCGCCAACTATTAGGAAGCAAAACAGTAACACATTTGACTGTCGGAAACGATATTAAGCAACGTCGGCCTTGGTTAGCAATTGGGTGGGTGACCGCTTAGCGGCACACTTTTTGTTTTTTGGTTTTGTTGTGAATTACGTAAATGGCGGTAGGTACGGAACCCTCGGTGCGCGAGTCAGACTCGAATTTGGCCGGTTTTTCAACGTGCGGTCACGTGCTAGCGCCTATCCTACTTGGAACTGTGCATCTTTATTCTTTGGTAGTCTAATATGTCTTGTACACTGATCGAAACGTCACGCTTTTACCAGAGTATGCCATAGCCTCAACGCTCGATTTTACTACCAATCAAATTGTCATGCCGGGGCATAGATTAGGCAGAACATTAGCTTGTATTGCCGCCTTAGTGTAATTGGTACAAAAAAATGAATGTTTAGGCTTTACTTGTACTGTGGGTACTATATAGACAAGGGATACAAATACTTAAATACTTTTTCGTTATTACATACCTTTGAGTAATGGTCCAGATAAATAGGTACCTACATAGGTATTAGAAATGAAAACATCTTCTAAAGCAAACACAAATGTCTCCCCTTTGCGAGGATTGAACAGAGCCTCTCGGATCGGCAGGCAGTCATCACTACGAACAGAGCCACTATGTTTTAACTAAAAAAAAATCAAGAGCTTTATTTTTACTGTGAAATTTGTCTTAATTTTTTCAGATTTTTCGGTGTTGCATATTATGTCTTAGTCTATAAATAAAGCATGTTTTGTTTTACATTTCATAAATATAGATGGCCCTGTTATTAATCGCAGATCGCAGTCTCGTACTGAAACCCTAGTCGTGGTTCAAAGTGTAAACGCCTAAACTCTTTTGCAAATGTACTAAAGTTGCCAAAACTGTATCCCTACTCCTTGAGTATAATGAGAAAATATTAAAAATGCGTCCGCTAGTGGCGCTGCTTCATTTCTAAACATTCATTCGCACTTAGAAAATCTTGCAGTAGGCACATGCACCATCGTTTACTTTGGCGTGTAATATCCTTGGTGATAGATGACCAACGGTTGTGTGTTAAAAAGCAACCAAACCTTTTCTGGAGGAAGAAAGCTTCCATCTGCCGCGCCAGGTCTATGAACCTCTCCACTTCCACCTTGACTTCCTCTTTCTCCACGCTTGGAGACGTCTCTTGCTTCGTCAATACGTTAAGGCATGCCTAGACAAACAAATTACAGTATAGTCACGTCAAAGTGTAATAGCAGTATATACAGTATGAGCTACGCCTACTACTGTGACGATCTTGTGACCATGCATTTTAAATAAACTTTAACAGTTTTTGTTTAAAATAATATTCTTCAAAAGAAATATTTAAGCTTTAATTTGCTCCTAGAAATCCTTTGTTCTCAGGGATTAAACCTATCTAGTTTGGTAAACTTAGACAACAAAGCATTATCTAAATATAAAAAGTAAAATTAAAATTTTTAGAAAGCCCCATACACAAAAAAAAACCCTAAAAGTAATAAATAATATTTTAAACCTATTATAATTATTATCGTCACATATATTATGTAAGTTCGAAGCGGGGTACCGCTAAAGTTTATAAAATATTTTTCCAACAACAGTTAATTACCCAAGTAACATTTTAGCGTTAAGAAAGGCTGTAGTGGACCCTTTTTTTTGGATCTGCTTAAATATTAAAGAGTTAGCGTATAATTTATAACAGAGTTATACAGTGTAATAACACCTTTATATCTTCGATTTTGGCGCAAAATTTAGCAGGTAAAGCCTGTATAAACCCTTTATAGTGGTTCTATATAACCTTTAGTAGAAGTGTATAACAGGTGTTATAAGATCGTCAGTTTTCCGCTCTAACCTTTATTGCACCTTTATAATGGACTTTATTGAAACTTTTAGTTATATAAAATATCTATAATGGTGTCAAATAGAACTTGGATCCGTATTTTGATACCGTATTATCATCATTTGTAGCGTTTTCTGGGTTCAAAAGTAGATAGTAAAAACTTCTAGACATAAAATTACATTAATTTATAAATATTAAATAAGTGTTACTGTTTATCTACGGCCATTGCAAAATTTTCATCACGAAATGTAAGTATTGTTGATTAACAGTGTTCTTGAAGTGTAATATTAATTATTAGTGCGCTTGCAAGTTTAATGTGATTGTGTATCATGTTTATCGTCTCAATTTTGACGCGCCTTAGAAAAAATATTATTTTAAGGAAAAAAAAGGAAAACAACTAAAAGTTCTAATAACCTAAAATAGTTTTTAGACTTTCAATTTCAAATGTTGGTCAGTTTTAGATTAACTATTTTTAGAATGTATTGTTATGTTTCTAGGATAAAACTGTGAGTTGTAGATAGCATATCTGCTAAAAACGGCCACTTTTAACAGAAGTAAATCTACAACACGCAGTTTTATCCTATGAACAGTAACAAACGTTTATAAAAAAGCTTATAACTGGTTACAAATTTCTGAAGAATTTCTCGATCTGCACAAAGAGGCAATTAAAAATATCAATTGGTGGCGCTAGTGGACGCCAGGAACCCCCTTAAGTGGGTGAATTTAACAAAATAAAGAAAACAGATGCATACTTACCTACAACATAAGACTAATAGATACTACCGTAAGCAAACTTTCTCATACACTGCCCTGCTCGCGGTCCTTTTAGGAGCAAGCAAGTCGCCAGATTCTTAACTCGTCACATGTCATTGGGAACAGTCTCGAGCTATTCGGACTCTGGAATTCGAGAGAAAAATGTATGGAAGTACATTCACGGGTTTCGAGAAGTAAATCAGACTTCCATACATTTTAGACTGTTCAAGACTGTTCCCAATAAGCTCCCTGATATGGTTCCTACGCTGACGAGCAAAAATAACCAGTCAGTTACATAAACGACAATATTACTTTGTCCTAAACAACTCACAATAGCTGTATGAAATCAAAGAAACATTCCTTAAATTTCATTTCAATTCATTTGAGTGAGTAAATCCAAACACAACACTTGTCTAGGTTACAAAATATATGTTCGTAATTTTCTCATACTCTTAATTTTTGTGAATGGTAAGACTATTACATATATTACAAGGAAAAAAAATCCCCGTGGTCCTTTCCAGGGACTACGGCAGGGACCACGGGGAATAAAGGATTCTAGCGTATTTAATTTGGTACTTATTAATTTTTTTATGTATAATCTTCTTTAATCTATACTAATATTATAAAAAAACAAGATTTGTATTTGTGTAGGTATTTAAGTATGTTTGCAACGAATAAACTGAAAAACTACTGGACCGATTTCTTTCACCATTAGAATGTTACATTATCCCTGAGTAACATAGGCTATACTAGGAAAAATTAGGGATCCCTACTATTACTTCAATAATGTAACCCAAGGTGTAAAAAATTTTGCTATAAAATGTTTTTCATCGCATGCGCTGCGGAAACTATCGATGATAGAACAAAAAAAAACCGGCTAAGTGCGATTCTGGCTCGCCCAACGACGGTTCCGTACAAACTTATTATATGTAGATAGCTCTTTCATCATGAGATCAAGTGTACTATTTCATATTAATTTCAAATTGATACCTCAACGCGTTCTTGAGTAAAAGGGTCTTGCCCGACAGACAAACTTTTTTTAAATTTATTCAAATCAACAAATTTATATTTGTAATGTAAGACCTTGCTTCGTGTCACATTTCAGGATTCTAGGACACTGGAAGTACCCCATAGCTTTTGATTTATTTGTTAATAACTAAATACCTAAATATGCGTCAAAAATGGGCGTGTTTTTTTATTGCGTTGACATAGATGTTCTAATTTTTTAAGCTATATTAAGTTCTTATTAAATGGACCAGAAATAGACACAAAATTATGAGGCAGAAAAGATTACACTTATAAACTTACGCGAGCTCATACCTATATATCAAGTCATCGTCGGCTAATAGAGTCGTTAACTGACATAGCCTATAGCCTTTACCTATTCCATGTAGTACCACTACGTTGTTCCCTTGGTGATACTAATGGTAGATTTTACTCTCATTGGTCCCCCTTAGGTTCAGTGGCTTTAACTAGGCGATGATGTATGAAACAAGGAACGTTTATAAAAAAAAAAATCTTGTGATATTCATTTAAAATTTAATAAACACATCTTAAAATTCACAATAATTCGCACGCGCGCTTTCTTACACACATTTGCTTCTTTCAACTTACCTACAACTTACTTAGCAGAGAAATCAACATGTTTACTTCGCATACTTAAGTAACCTATTTAAATATACGACAATTATTTTACAACCGGGGACTCCGGCTCTTATTTAGTTCGAGTGAAAATTCTTTTGGAACTTGGGAACTACATTTTACTACGCTGCAGGGCGGCTAATATACAAAGGTTGTTGTTAGCAACTAAGCGCTAAACGAATACATCGATTTAATATTTTAAACGACTAGCCGTATTGCCGCAGCTTTTTAAGCGACTTCGTAAAAATGAAGCGCAAGATTTTAAAAATTACTCATTTTTAAATCGTGTTAAACATGGCCGCTTAAACGTATCATTTACTTGAATGATGTTCCAACCTAGTTATTGAATTCTAAAGGAAAAGTTATGTAAAAATAGGTACACATTTCACTTTGTCTAGTAATTTAATTAGGGAATACAATACTTACAGAACTCCTGCTTCTACGTATAAGTTCCGAAATATAAACTCGTATTATTTTAACATAGCTCGTTGAAAAGCACTACTTTTGTTACTTATTTTTTTCTTAAAGTACCTATTTAACAGGACTAAATTGTAATCTTAGTTGCGTAACACAGTACTCAATTGTAAGTTTAGTTGCGTCACACAGTACTCATTTGTAATTTAAGTAGCGTAAACTCAGTACTCAATTGTAATCCGTGATATATTTGGAATGCATCATCTCTTAAAATCAACATGGGTTCTTTTAGAAAAAAGTCCTTATTATTTATTACCGGAGTTTGGACTTTGCCATCATCCCAAAACAAGCATATTGCTTCTAACACTTCAAATTTAAATCTATTCATAAAGATAGAAATTAATATTAATTCAGTGTCTCCACACTGACTATATAGCAAAATGCTAAAATAAATTTAATATAATTATGAAAGTATGAGAGACTAATTAAATTTTATTAAAAATTAATTAGTTCAATAAATTATGTTTGACTAAACAATAATTTACAATGGACGCAAGCATATAAATAAATTTTGCTCTGAATTCATTGCAACCACACTTATTTTAATATAAGTATGTATTAACAATACGTCTCATAATGACATTTTTTAGTTACGTCAAATTGTATTGTAAATGGAATTTTATTATATTGTTATTCGTATATTGTACACCTAGCTGACCAGGAAGACAATGTCTTGCCCTTTTGTTACTTTTGAGCTGTAGCGTCATCCCCCGTCTGCGCTTTTTTCTCCTCGGCTCCTAAGGTTGGTAGCTTAATGTTAATGGGGCTATCAAATGCAAAAAGATTACCGCGTTCCAAAAAGCTTTATTACATGATTACATTGGGGAGTTTATTCGTGTCTGCGCCGTACGAAGTTTAATAAGGCGCCACATACTTATAGTTTTTATGAGAAAACGATGTTTTCTTTGTGGAATTGGACTTATGAAAGTGGCTGTACATCAATATTAGAATTTATCCATATAGACATAAAGATGCAAAAAAATAACTACAATATGTCACAATTAAAGTTTACTTTGTACAGAGGTCAGCAGATTGCATGTAAGAGCCTATGTAGTGACACCTAAGCAAAGTTATACGTGAAAATTCACGCACAGGGCCTTTGGAGATTTTGTGTCTGCAGGCCACTGTACGACAGTATCATTGAGCTATTATATTATATAAAAAATACTAGCTGACCGGGCAGTCGTTACCTACCGACTGCAGCGCCATCTGCCGGGCTGATTTGTGAATTTAAACCATCCAGGGCGCCACCCAAACGCATACAAAAAAAATCATTCAAATCGGTCAAGCCGTTTAGGAGGAGTACAGTGACATACAAACGTACAGTAGAATTATATATATGTATATAAAGATTATTATAAATTTTATTTTTTTAAATTACCTACAAGAAATACTAGTATCTGCGACACGTGAAATACGTAGGAAATCCAGTCGCTGACTAAGTGAATTGCAGTATTTCATAAACTTCAATTTTTAAGTCAGCTGTGGCTAATGCACTGCCAATACTTTAGTATGTTTTATAACATAATAGCTCAATAGACAGTATAATTAATATCTTCGTACCAGAGCAACTCCGGACACACTTTTCCATATCATACTCTCACTTAAAGATAATCTTAATTTTAGCAGCAACAAAATTAACTTACGTAAATTCATCTAGGTACATATTTTAAACTCAATACAATCCAACTACCTATCTCTACAATAAATTTTATTTATTTTTTACATTAGCCAACCATAATAAAGATTTTTCACACTTTGACAGTCAAAAAAGAAGTTTCATGGCTGCTTTTTTATTCAGAAACTGTTTTAGCAACTAGTTGTGTGAAAATTGCAAGTTACATATCACTTTCACCATGACAATTCTTTTAAAACTAAACATATAGAATTTAAGTAAAGCTGAAAAACACTAAAATTATGTGAAATTAATATAAAAAAAGTGTGATTTCAAAATAATTACAGTCAGTCGATAAATTAATAGCTAAGATTATTGCACGAAAACTTTAGAAATCTGATCTTTACAAATAGTAAAATATACATTATTTATTTTGATTATCTTACTTACAAAATCATGATATTGATTTTGACTTTTTTCCACGTTTTTATTAGTTTTTACACCACCAAGTTGGCAAACAAGCAAACGGCCCATCTGCACTAAAGCGGTCACTGTAGCCTATGGACGCTTTCAACACCAGAAGTATTACTTACGCTTTGCCGACCCTTCAGTAGAAAAATCTAATCATTCCCTTCTTAAAGAGCTGCAGTTCCTAGAGAGGATCTCTGCAATTTTAGCATTCGCGAGAGAAAGTACCTCTAAAACTGCTATAATTTCTGAAATTCCGCCATTTTGTGAACTGACTTAACAGCGTTTATTAAGATTTAAATATTCTGTTTTACAAATCCAATATTATAGTTTAATACTTTGGCAAGTAGCTGGAAGCATGTTAGAGACTCATGCCCACTTTCTGATTGTATAACTCCAATGGGAATGGTCATGAACATATAAACAATTCCACAGTAATTTTTATTTGTTTTTTTTTTCGTTTAGTATTCTTTTAGATTAAAAATTTATCTTCCAACAGATTGTTTTGATTAAATAATTGTGTACTTTCGAAAAAACTATAATTGTTTATTGGTAGGTATATTATATACATCATGGGCATATCCATCTAATTGATAGGCAAAAACTCAACTGCAAAGCTAGGCAAAACTTTTACACTATTATTGTTTTTCAGTACGGCTTCTATTGCAGGCTATGACACATTAATTTTGCCAATGTCAAAAACCTTAAATCGTAAGTATTAAGATTTTTCCAAAATTGAATGCCCACCAAAATATATTTCAATAATGCACTCTGGCCTCTGGCTCCCTAAAAGTAGTTTGATAATATTTTTTTTTAAAGTTTTCGTGCTACCATGTGCAATCCTAACATAAAAGAAAACTTATGTCTATGTGTTTTGACTATACATTATAAATAGATTTTTGTCCCATTTTAATTGCCTTGATTACATTTTGTGTACTTGTGTACTAAAGCCATGCCATTGACTAACTTCAATATTCAATCAATAAAATCATTCATTTATACTTTTTTTTAAATTTGTATATTGCCAAATTAAATTCCACTTTGCTGCTTTTTGATTATGGTTGAATACAAAATATTCTTCATACACACAATTGTTTCTGAAAATAATGTGTAAAGATATATACCTAGATAAGCAAATTAATTTAATATAAGTATTTTGTTAATTTTTTAAGGTGACATTTGATATTGCGATTGTCACAGTTGAATAGATTTTTTTTTACAACTTTTTAATTGGCAGATGAAATCAAAATATAATAAACCTTTTGGTTATTTAAACAGAATCATAGCCAACATCCTGTAAACTACACAAACTGTAGGTATAAGTAAAAAATGCTGCTTGAAGAACTTTCAGGAGCAAATATTAAGTAAAAACTAAAAGTCAAACATTTAAAAATTTAATTAGAAGAAACTTAAGACAAAATTGATAATATTGAGTAATACAAAATTTGATAGATTTTACATTGTGTTTAGTTAGTTGAACACACTTAATGGTAGGTACACATAAGCAAAAGCAATGGGACAAATTACAGGATCTAGCCATTGGTACATAAACCAATTAGCAAAAAATATTCATGGGTACACACTAATTAACTTAAAATCATACTAATAGAGTAACATCTGGTTATTTCTTAGAATTAATTTAAACATTATCTTTTTCCTACAGCTCTGCACGCGTTTTTTTAAAGATTTAAATTTTTTTACGATAAAAAGTAGCCTGTCTGTCTTCATCTCTACAACTATCTTTGTGCCTTTTGACATAAATCGAATGCCTTGTTGCCAAGTTGAGAAAGTACAAACAATCTCACTTATACTCACTTGCATTTATAATATTAGAATTGATTACTGTATGGCCAATACTGCAATATCAGGATATTTAAGGTTTTTGTTGTTACAAAATACCAACAAATTACTGTTAGTAATCTCGGCCCGATCTTCCCCTGCTGGATCCACCCCTGCTTGGCAGCAAACTTTAGTGATGAAATATATGATGTGATATGTCAATAATGGTGCGTGAGTAATGCTGCTACATCACAACTCACTGATGTTTTCATTTGAAATACAAGAAATAAATTACTAGTTCTTTGTACTTTAGTGCTATAAAAAGAAGATTCTTTTGCCAAAACCATTTAAAGAGGAGTGAAAATGGAGTCCAAATAGGAAATTTTATATGCAACATAAATACCTTCCTAAAATTCTTGCCCAAATTATAATTTAGATAAGTACTATTAAATATGGCCTCTTAAAATGCAGTTCAAAGAATCATTAAGCTTCAATCAGACTGTATTAATCAGTATTATAAAAATGACATGTCATTGCCTTTGTATTAGTTGTGTTTTGTTTACTGACATAATGTGCATTATGCACAAATGCCAATAATCCAATTATAGAGATGAACCATTTGTACAACTGTGTCACAGATTTATGTCTTGGTTGTTATACTTTACTGGATTGACATTGAACACATTGAAGCTTACGATTAGTCCCATGTTTGCCACATACTGTAAAATTAGTATGTAAAGATTGGTTTATGTATCAAAGACTTCTTACAACTATAACTACAAAATACTGCTAATAATTAAATTACTTAGAATAATCATACCATGGAGACTGGTATGGACTTCTGTAGTACTGATTTGAGTTCATCTGCCCATGTCCATACATTGACTGGAAATTTTGTAATGTATGTGTATTTGTTTGATAATAGGCTTGGTCCGTTTTCCATTGGTGATCAACCGCAGATTGAGTGTGACTAGGAGGCTGTAATCGCTCTGTAGAGCTCTGTACTGGGTAAGAATAATCTATTGGTGAGTCTATAAATATATTGTCATTATACTGTCCAATTGGCATTGACCAATCTCTAGGTTTCTCTGGTGAGTTAAAAGATGGTAATGGTATTGATGAAATTGCTGTTGGAACTGATGCAGGCTCAATAGTTTCCACTAATACTTTGTTGCTGGCTTTCGGCTGTTTTTTTTCCTTCTGCTTTCTTTCCTTTGTTGCTTTTGTTGGATTTGGTGGTTCAAATACATGTTTGTGTTTTGCCATGAATTTATAAAATTCACTTTCAAATGCACTTGGGTTTTTGTTCATTGGCGGTAGTGGTGAGGATTTGTGAGGTGTTGGACTGTATGGACTTAAATAAGGTTTTTGTTGGGACAAAGGTGAGCTTAAAGCTTTTGGAACTGATGTTATTGAAGATTTCTTGGTTTCATTGATTTTTGTAAAAGGTGCAGTGTAAACTTTCTGTTGGTTTGAAGTATTTGGATCCAGTGGGGAGTTATATTCAAAATTGAGAATATTATTTTTCTTTGGTGTACGAGGCTTTCTTGGCTTCTTAATTTTTTCACCTACTTGTAAAGGATCCGTTTTAGGTTTTGGTTCTTTATCTTTTTTAGCAAGTGCTTTCTTGGGCTTATCTTTCACCTCTATATCGCTTTTCACAGAAGATTTCCGTTTCTTTTGTTCTTTTTGCACTGGTTTTCCAGTATCATTTATTGAATTTGTATCTTTATTTAAATTATTAGTAACTTTATTTTTGTTGGCGATTTGGGATTGATGGGATTGTTTGGGATCTTTAGTAGTCTCTTCTTCATGTGGTGGAGACTCCCAGTTAGAGACAACTGTTGCCATGTCATCAAGTTGTTCATTAGACAGTTTCTTTGTCTTAACTTTCCTTCCCTTTGTATTTTTCTTTTTAGTTGTTGTGTCTTCATCAACAGTTTCAGTCCCATCACCCTCAGTATTTATTTTCGTTTTTGTCCCCTTTTTGGCACTATTTCTTCGTTTTTTCTTTGTCTTTTTTCTACTTTTTGGAGCTTCATAATCTGAGTCTCCTGAGTCTATGTACCCTATATCAGGTAATTGAGCCTCTGAAGGTTCCATTTCATCACCTTTTAACCAGATGTCTTCAAGAGCAGCTAGTTGAGTATCGTCAGGATCTAGTGGCATTATTGGTCGTTTCATAGAAGTCATCATATCAAGGTCTCCTTCTGCCATTGTCATCTCATCGTCATCCATAACATTATCTCCAAGAATAGAAACAGCAATAGCACCCTCTGAAATACTCTTACTTGCCATTGCTCGCTTTAAATGTAGTGGGTGTCTCTTTTTCTTCTTCAGGCTTTCAAGTTCTTCAGACTCAATAAAAGCCTCAGGTAATTCAGTGTTGTTTTTATTACAAAGTATATCTTGGCCTGAAGGATGTGGAGCTGGCACCATTTTCTCAGGCTGTTCAGGGTGGCATCCTATATCTTGACCTTTTAACCACAGATCATAACGGTCTGGTTGAAAACGTTTCACAAATGTGTCCATTGATATCTTAACCATATCATTGCTGCATGTGCATTGATTTGCACGTTTGCCATATTCCACCCATCTGGGAGCGGCAAAATTAGTTGATTCTGCACAATTAAATCCGTGATTGAAGCCAGCATGGTATCCATAAGGGAAGGTTATCATTATTTCACCACACTCTTGTGTAATCTTGTTAACAGGAACAGAATATTGCTTTAAAATTTGCGGAGATATCAAAGTCATTTTGTGGCGCAGGAAAGCTTGGCATGTCTTTGCAGAAGTTGGAAAGAACCCTGAAGCAATTCTTTCAAACCTTTTACCATGTTCTGGTGGTATGGCATACCAGGTTTTTGGGTCGCCAAAATGAAGATAATTTATCGAATACAGATCCATATCTTCAGTATGCCATGCAAATGTAGTCTTCCACATACCGAAATAAAGATAAGCTGTGTTAACACCATCAATTTCAATGCCATAATCTGAGTTAACAAAATCTAATATTGTTCCCAAATGATTTATATTCCATTCTTTTACGTCGGGATCTGTTATGCTTCCATTTACATCAGCACCATAAATTGGAGCAACATATGTAACATTCTTCCAGTATTTTCTTTCCAAATCCTCAAAACTCGTATGCCGTGGTGTACAATATTTAGCCGATTTTGCTAGCACAGAAAACTGTTTGACGGTCATAGCTTTCTTTTGAATATTTATTTGCTGAAATAAACCTTGTTTCCCTGTTACTACCTGACATATAGGTGATGGTATGGTGATGTCCAGATCATCTAAATTGTAACCTCCTTTCCGTGGAACCCACTCCGGTGGTGGTATGACTTTGGCAAGCCCAGCCTTGTGAGCGCCCTTAGATTCCATATACTGGATGTATTTGTTAAAATCCTTAAACTCCTCCCACGTAGGCCGAAATGTTTGTATAGTCATACCACCAGGAGAATACGAATCATCTCCAGACACAGACATGATTATTTTGATTACACATAGACTTGTATTAAACACTCAGAATTTCGTAATATATTATGCACTTTCATATGGTATTGTCTAAGCCACCATTATAGTTTATTATCTTTCACTTATCACAACATAGGTAAAACCTAAAAAGTTCATAAAAACACCATACACAATATTGTCGTATGTATTTCAAAACATTTATCTATCAGTAAAATGGCCGACACAAGATGAGCGAGCAAGCTTCCATTTCCATGCATTCCCTACAAAAATCCCTTCACAGATTAGTTGCAGCTACATAAGTTAATTTGGGTCACGTACGTAAAAATATCTATGCGCAAAAAAAGAAAATTTTGGATTTCACTGTATGCAGCTTCAAGTGTAATTCAAAAAGCTACGAATCCACGACGCAGCTCGATTTATAATGTTGGTACTACGATTATCGATAAGTGTAGTTTTGACAGATGATTACAAAACAAACATTGGTATAGGTTAGAATATAGAATGAACAACATTATGAAAAATAATCTCACCTGAAAAGATTCTTCAAATTCCTCAACTAGATTTCCACTGCCATTCGAAGGCGCTGCCATTATAGACCTCAATTACCAAATTTCTTCCTGTAACTAGTGAATCAAAATAAAGAAAATGATCGATAAGAAAGAGCTGCAGCAGCCAACTCGCTCTATCGACATCGACTGACTTGGATTAACTGACAAAAACAACGCGCACATAAACATAAATGACGGCGAATGTCTTCGGCTTGCTCGCTCCTACAGCCCACGCGCCCCCTCCTATTCGTCTCGTCATATTATTATGCTGTTTCGTACTTATGCACTCGCATATCCCTGACGTCATAATACGTTATTAGGGTTCTGTAGTCAAACAAAGAACCCGTCATTATCATATGGGTTATTATTAAATATTCTTGATTGCACAATAAAAAAGAATACAACAGTGAAAAAAAAATAAAGTATACAACAATATAGGCGGTCTTATCGCTAAAAAGCTATTTCTTAAAGACAAGTTTTGGGTAGAGGAAATAACAAAATGACTGTGAAGAATAGGAAGTGCATGTAAATTAATATTTATAAGTTTTACAAATCAATAAATTATAATGTAATATACTATGACATATAACATACATATATACACATACACACATATATATATTTAAATATGAATAGTATATAAATGACAATTTTTAACATAAAGCTTGTGGAAATACGAAAAGCAAAGAATCCAGAAATTTAAAATGCTCTTTCAAGTATATTGATGTAGATGGATCAAACAGCACTTTATACAGGAGACAAAGAAAATGAATATCTCGGAGAAAGCAAACTGGGAGCCATTTGAGCTTTTGACGATATTCGGAAATGTGGTCATATTAACGTAGGCCAAATATGAACCTAATGCAATTTCGCTTAAAGTCGCTTATTTATTAAGTTGCTCCACTGTAAGGTTGTAACATCAGCATAATCGAGATTAGGATGGAGTTAAGATTTTGCTAAAGCAATTTTAGTGGGAATAAGTAAGAAATTACGTAGTCGTTGCAAAGAGCTGTTTGCAGCGAACAATTTCTTGCTTATTTCGTTCACGTGTGGTCCCCATGTCAAGTAACGATCGATTTGTATTCCAAGATTCTTTACCGTCTCAGTAAAAAGCATTAAAACATTATTCAAATACACCGTTGAAAAGATATTGAAATCTATCTTTGATAAAAGATGCGAGCTGGCAACTATTATTACTTGAGTTTTTACTGGGTTTAGTTTCAGACCGTAAGAGTTACCTTAATCTGTAGTACCAACAAAATCATTATTTATTTTTCAACCGCGTTTGGTTGATTTTCAATCACGGATTGAAGAAATATGACAAGTATTAGAATTTATGAAGATTGCAAAGAGGATAGGGGATAGCACGTCACCCTGTGGGACGCCAGCATGTTTTTACACTAGTTAAATACTTTATGCGTTGCCGACGTCCACAGAGATTACTGCGAAACCAATCAATAGCCTTTGGAGATATATTAAGTAAACGTAAAATACCCAATAAAACATCAAAATAAACCGTGTTGAAGGCATTGCTATAGTCTAGTAGAGAGAGTACAGTGACTTGTTTATATTCCATGTCTTCACGGATGTTGTTGTCGGTAATTTTCACTAGTGCTGTAGCTGTACTATGACCAGGGCGGAAACCAGACTGAAAAGGATCAAGAAAACACTGAAACTGTATTTCTTGTTAGAAAGAAACTTAGCTGCTGTTGTACAATACGCTAGAAAATTTTCGAGAGAAAAGGTAAAAAAGAATTAGGACGGTAGTCTAATAACGAAGTGGGACTAGTCTTTTTAGGCCAAGTAATGACATGTCACTGGAAATAGAATAATTGAGGATATGGGTTATGATTGGAGTTTTGGCGCGCATCTTAAGAAGGAGTGGTGTTTTTTTCTGTTTAATTTTTCTAAATTCATTTAGTGTGCTTCGATGTATATATTTTAGCAGTGTTTAACGGAAACGTGTTAAGAATTGTGCAGCGAAGGCTCATGCAATTATGAAGAAATAAGCAGGACATGACGCGCAAATTCTGAAGGATGCACACCAAATCTCCCGCCCTTTAAGATAAAACTTGTATATGGCACTTCGCCAAACTTAAATATAAGCACTTGACTATATTTACACATTACTATGGAGAAATGATATGCTATAATATGAAATCTGGTCTCCACATCGAAGAAGGAAGGAAGGAAGGGTAATGATTGGAGATATGATCACAAGGATGGTAATACTATGGCTAAAACAGTCACTTCCAACAGCATTTGACTTACCAACCCCTAGCGACTTAAGAAATTTCCAGACCTTTGCTGAGTCACCGTTTTCTACGGATTTGTAAATATGGCAACTTATGGCGCATCTCTACGCATCAAATTGCAGCGTTTCCTCAAAAATTTGTATTTGGCATGGTTGCGTTCAGTAGGATATTTTTTTAATTGGTAATTTTTTACTACTTTCAGTCATTTTTGCGAAAAAAAATATTTTAATGGATGAAGATCCACCCCCTTATACCCAAATAGAATGCAGAAATCGGCGGTCGAATTTTTTTTTTGTATGGACTTTATGAAAAAAAAAACTTTTTTCGAATGGATTGTTTGAAAAATTTTGCCTGGTACATATTCTGCACACCACTCTGTGGGCTGCCTTCGCTCCGCTTAGGGAAAAAAAAATATGTCCAAACCTAACCTAGCACAGTATTTCAGTATAGACTTTTTTATTTTGAATTTTCTATTTTTCAAAAACTATTATTTTCCACCGACTTTTGAATTTCATTTGTGTATACGGGGGTGCTATATCTCTATACTCTTTCAAATATATATATCTTTTTACCCAAAAATAATTTGGTGCGGAGAAGTAAATATTTACCTTTTAGTTTAACCTTAGCATGGTTAGCGGTCATACTCAGGATATTTTACATAATACATCATTATGGTCAAACTTTCACATTATAATCCACTTAGTTCTTTGCATTATATAAGTTTCTGTTCAAAAATTTGATGACAAATGTTATATTGTGTTATTTTATTTTATTTCATTTATGTCAGATTAATTAGTGAATATAGAAGGAAATGGTTCCTGAAACACATCCACCTCTAGTTTAGGAACCAGGACACCAAATTGTCTTGTACACCTTAGTTAATCAACAAAGAATATTTTATATGAGATCATCCCAAACAACTAAAGCCGCCAATAAGAACGAGTTTAAAATACCTACTTACTGGGGGACAAATGCACGAAATATTAGGATTACCTAAGTGATGACTTTAATTGTTACCTGCTTAAATTATTTTTATATCATCGTCGAAAAAGCATAAGAAAAGACCAAGTGTGCCAGCTCACATGTGAGCCATTTAATAAAAAGTACAGGCCGCATATATAATTGGTTTTATTGATTTTCGGAACATACATACATACTTCTGGTTATCATTTAGTCAAATTGTCTAAAAGAATCGTTTTGGTGCTTCGCAGAGTATTATTAGCTTGGATCGATTAGTTGGTCTTTTTTAGTTCATTACGGTTTTACTCCGTTCATTTAACATAAACGGATTGCACTCCGGGAGTACCGGCAGAAGTGAAAACATACAACCTGGATATAACATTTTCACATGTGTAATCCGCAATTTCATGTTTTCATCAACCCAATTTCCTTTTACTTTTTATTCGTCCTATAGAGTTTACCATTTTTTAGCCATCACAAACGCCGCTAAAGATGTTTCCACTTCAAAATTATAATAGGCGTGGCATTATGGTTTCCGTCTCACGAATTTTTATGGCGGGGCATTATGGTTTCCGTCTTACGAATTTTTGATCAGCCTGCGCGGGTTTATCATTGTTTACCCATCAGGGTTCCGTACCCAAAGGGTAATTAGCGGAATCCTATTACTAAGACTTTGCTGTTCGTCCATCCGTCCGTCTGTCACCAGGCTGTATCTCATGAACCGTGATAGTTAGACAGTTAAAATTTTCACAGAAGATGTATTTCCGTTGCCGCTATAACAACAAATACTGAAAAACAGAGTAAAATAAATATTTAAGGGGCTCCCATACAACAAACGTTATTTTTTTTGCCGTTTTTATAGATAATGGTACGGAACTCTTCGTGTGCGAGTCCGACTCTATATATTGTTGCTTCTAAATTTTTCCTAAAAAAAAATTTAGTTTTCAAATAGATATTGTACGATTTCTTGATTTTTGGGTTTCCTTAGTCAACAAGGAATCCTTGTAGTTTTGCCATGACCGTCCGTCTGTCTGTCTGCGGCTTAGCTATGAGACCATTAGTACTAGAAAGCTATAATTTGTAATAGGTATACATATTAATTAAGGCGACAAAGTGGTAAAATAAAATAAAAAAAAAATATTTTAAGGTACCTCCGCTAGACGTAAAGTGTAAAAACCATTTTTCGATTCAGCGATGCGTTTACAAAATATTAAGCTTTAAAGTACAAATGCCCCTCCACTGCCAGTTAAATGGCTGTTCTTGGGTTTGTGAAAAAATCATGGGAGGAGCATATAAAACGAAATTAAAAGGAAATTATCATAGCTAAGTAGTAATGTTAATATTAAGAAATAGTCGACTAGCTTCGGAAAAGTAAGAAAATCGTACAAATTCCATTACTTAGTTGAAGTTGGTACTTGTGTAAAACAGGTATTAAATATCAGTTTATGAACCATGTTATATTATAGAAAAATAAAATTATAACATTCTAGATAATAATCCTACTAATATTATAAATGTGAAAGTTTGTATGTCTGGATGGACGTTTGTTACTCAATAACGCTTCAGCCACTGGACGGATCGGGATGAAACTTGGCACACCTATAGATCAGGTCCTGGAATAGCACATAAGCTACTTTTTATCTCAAAAAATTCAAATGTTTCCGCGGCAAAAACTATAACCGAGCTTTAACGGACTATAGCTATAGCTACAGCTTGTTATAGCAAACTTCATTAGTATAATTAAGGAGTTCCACGCAGGTGGAGCCGCTGGCAAAATCTAGTACTTACTAAATTAATAACAATATTGACGTTCGACTAACGCATTGGACTAGGCGGTGGCCCACTGCTAACTCCGCTTATTGTGCCGGGCAACTATGGAACCATACTACACTGCGCGTGAACTGACATGCACTTGACCAGTTGTCTAAAGCCTACGTCAGCCTGCCCTTTATCTCTGTATATTAAATATTAGGGTTTCAAAAAGTTAACAGCAACTGACGCGAAGTAACAGATTATATAAGTATGTAATCATTAAAAACAAATATTTTAACAATAAAAATGCAGTAAAAATGATATATATGAAAATAAATATTTTTTTATATAGGTCTTATGTGTGGCCGCCATTTTGAGAAAATAACAATATGGAAAAAATGGATATGCCAGATTCCATATAAAATTCTTAAACCCCATTTATGGAATCCTAAGATTTTCAGAAAAAAATTGAGCTTTTTATATACTGTGGAAGGAAATATAGTGCCTAAATTGAAATGGCAGAAAGTATCAAGAATATTAATTAAAAAAGGATGAAATTTCATGGTTCTGAGTCAACTAAATATAAAATTTAATTAACTAATCAAAAAACCTACTGCTATGTCTTTTTACTGTGACTTGATACTACTGTAGTCAATGTCCTATGGAACTAGTTTTTCCCGTGCGTGGCTTCGGCCGTGCCAAGTTTTGTATATATGAGTCTGGGATTCCTACAAGATGTCTTTGATTAACAGGGACAAAAAGTCCTTAGTTATTTTCTGTCTCTTTAACTATCCTTGTGCAAAAAATTAAGTCATTACATTGTACCATTAAGTCGTTGTTCCCAGATCCAGATATCCTTCATCCAGATCTAGAATAGAATCTACATACACACACGTCAGTGTACGAGAATCTAGCTGGGTAACATTTTTGAGCGCCTATTATTTATGGTTTTCATGATACTATTCAATATTTGTTTATGACCTTCTGTCTGTCTGTCAAGACCTTTTTTTTCAGGAACGGGAGAAGGTATCAAAATATCAAATACTAAGGTCTATGGTCTCTTGAAGCTGTAAAAAAACCAAGCTTCTAAGTCAACGTAATAAAAGAATACGGCCATTTTTCTCGCATATTTTGGCATTCACAAATTAAACAAAACATATACGTTACAAGTATAGGAAAAAATCCGAATAGTTATAACATTAACTTAAATTTTAAAAAAAAGTGTGTCTATCTATCAAGACCTTTTTACTCAAGAATGCGTGGAGGTATTAAGTTGAAATTAATGTCAAATACTAAAGTCTACAATCACTTAAAGTTTTGCAAAATCAAGCTTCTAAGTCAACGCGAGGAAAAATTATGCACAAAATACGGAAATTTTTGTCGCATATTGTGACACAAAAAAAATCAATGGGGTACTTCCCGTTGACCTAATGATATTTGGCAAGAAGCAAGATGTTACATCACAAACATATGAAATAAAACCAAAAACTGATCACAAAACTGTGAGACTGGATCTCAAGAACCCAAGGTGCGCGAGCCGGAATTGCACTTGGCTGGTTTTTTGTAATGCAGGGTTGGTAGAAAACGTGATATGCAAGAAAAAATTAGAATGTGATGATTGCAGTTAAGCTAAATATTTAACATTTTAAAACTGATAAAAACATTACCATAACTTGCATTTTGGAAATTTTAAGTAGCTAATACTAGAAAAGTTTTTTTTTTTTATGTAATAATTTATTAGCTGTGTGTGACTATGACATTTAAATTTCTTATTAGGTACGGAACCCTTGATGAGCGAGTCAAATTCGCACTTGACCAATTTAGTCATTGAATTGAGAAAATCAGTAAGGCTTCCAACAATCGGTAACCAACTATTTGTTGGCAAAAAATGATACATTATTATATAGATTGCAATATTGAAACATCCTAGAAAAGTCGGTCAAAAATATACTCCTTGTGCCTCACATTTGTAAAATAATACATTGAAACTACCTATGTTATAATTATAATATACACCAGACGCGTAAGCGTAGATGTATACGTACACGCCACACACCGAGTTACGCATACGTCTACAAGAGCTGCACTTGCATACGCTACACACGGAATCAATCCGTATCCAACCTCACGCAACCATATTACTTCATAATTTTATAGCTATTTTCATAACACTCTGAAATTTAATGATGTCTGATGAATATTGGGAAGAAAATGGGCCTAGTTGTTTATCCCTCGCAGCCTAATTGGGAGTGTGACCGGCTGCTGTGCAGAGGGTGTGGATTTGATTCCCGCACTAGACAAACATTTATGTAATAAACATTTGTGTTTGTCTTGAGTCTGGGTGTATTTATGTATGATATGTATGTATTTACAAAAAAAAGCAATATACATATGTATTTGTATCCGTTGTCTGATATCTGGTATGGCGTTGTGTGTAATGTACAAAAATATTTATTAAATATTTATCCGATGAACTTACGCATTACGCATATGAGCCGTAGTTGACGGTAGTTGCTCTCAAAGAGAATATAATCACTACGTTGCTCTTATAGTGTCCCGCAAAGTTCTGAGCTGTATCCTACGCTGTTTCTACTGTATATCAATGACATTTTGGACATCAACAATATACATTGCTATGCAGATGACAGTACTGGAGACGCTTATTACACGGGGCGTGCTAACATCCCTCATTCCGTTGTGGAGGAAAAGCGTAAAGAACTTGTGTCTCAAATCGAAATAAAGGCAGGAACGCGGGATCTCATAAGTGTTTCATGGTATTTTTATGTTCAATTTAATTCTGTAATTTGATTTTCTTGATAATATACTAATATGACTAACATAACATTTAACATAAAATAATCTTTAACATTTTTATTTTTTACCTCTATTAAACCACTATTCTATTATATGTCTGTTTTCTTTTCCCTGCGTTTTTGAGTAAAGCTTTATACAAGTCTCGGCCGTGAAGCCATTGCTGGATGCGTATTATTGACGGCCTTACCTACGCTACGGCCGTCAAACTTTACTTAACCAGCAAAGGCTTACTTTCGCAGCCTCGTCAGTTATGTACTATTTTTCCTCTTTATTAAATTAGTACTTATAGATAACATGTAAGCCTGATTGTCGGACCTACAAAATGTAGGACGTGTGCTGGCTGGATCGCTCATAATGTTAAAATAGAAAAACCTGCATTAACTACTTTTTAGATAAACATAAGGTTGCTGTATACCTGACGTAATAAAACTTAGCACGGGACGAGGACGTAACGTGCATTGGTTATTAGGAGAACGATACCTACAATGACCTTCTACTTAGAAGGTCTTTGCATACGTACTTACGTACAGTACCAGCAACGCAACGGGCTTAGGCCAAATTGTTTTAAATTTTACTATGTATGTTTAAAAAAGAAAGTAGAAGGCAATTGATTTATTAAGTACCTTTTTGGGGATGGAAGTTAATTTTAATACAAATTTTTCAATCTATACATATAAAATGAATGTCCTGAATGACTGACTGACGGATCAACCCACAGCCTAAGCCGCTGATCGTAGAGACCTGAAACTTGACGGGTGTGTTCTTTGTATGACGTAGGCATCCGACAAAAAAAGATTTTTCGAAAGGGTCAAGTGCGAGTCGGACTCTCGCAATAAGGGTAAACGTTTTCAAGTAGCCTATGCCATTCTCTGGCACTCAAACTACCTCCATGCCAAAATTGCCCGCGGTTCCAACTGCCCTGAATTCGGTTATAGGTGTAGGATTTTAACGGCAACTCCTTAATTATAAAAAAAACAACTGAAACTTGACGTTTTCAAGCAATCTATGTCCTTCCCCAGGACTTAAACTATCTTCATGCTAAATTTCATCTTAATCAGTTCGGCGGTTTAAACATGAAGAGGCAACAGACAGACAAAGTTACTATCTTATTTATAATATAGCGGACCCGGCAGACGTTGTCGTGCCCGAAAAAGTACATTAAATATGATGTCCTAAATTTAACATTTTAATTTTAAAAATTTTGCATAATTACTTCTAACGAATCTACGGTTCAATCATCTTTTTTGGATATCTCACTGTTTACTATGGCCTTTATGTCTAAATTATTTAATTCTGCATTTTCTTCCAAATCTTCTATCGTAGAAGTAAATTATTAGCCTTTTTTTAAATCCTTTTGATTTTAAGCTAACCAGTTTTTTACGTTCTATGTAATGATTCGTTTCCAAGCCACAAAGTTGTGGAATATGATAATAATGGAGTCGCATTCAATGCAGTGAATGTTGAAATCATTGTCGCACATTCAATCTTTGCCGTTTAGGAGCTCCCTCGACCGACCTCGGCACGGTCGTAAAACTATCGTTAGGCGGCCTCGGCACGTACTAACGGCCCCAGATGACGATCTCGCTGTCCGGGTAGCGAGATTAGTCTCTACGACCTCCTTTAATAGGGCCTCCCCCCTAACACGACGCCGACGTCCCCGGGTTCGTCGGCCACTGAAAGGATACACGAGGATACACTCAATCGCAACCGCACCCGCGTAACGGGGAACTCTCCTCCTGGCGCTGACTCACCTTCGGGTTCGAGACTCACGCCGGTCGAAGGGACGCCCCCGAGAGTGACAACCGAAGCCGAGGCTCTCCCTGCGGGGAGCTCTTGAGCGTTGAGCGCTATAAAAGCCCGGTGACTCAGTAATGGCTGCAACAACCAACTGCATTGGCAGATCGGAAAAAAAAAGTTTAGGAGAAGATCAGTGACACACCAACTGCAGCGCCATCTACCGGGTTTAATTGTGTTTTCAAACCTTGCAGGGACCCACTCAAACGTTCCCAAAAAATATCAGTAAAATCGTCCCTGCTGTTTAGAAATAGGTCAGTGATACACCAAATGCTGCGTCACCTACCAGGTCCAATTGCGTTTCCAAACCATCCAGGAACCCATTGAAATATTCAGACAAAATTTCACCGAAACCGTTCCAGCCGTTTGGGAGGAGTTAGGTGACAAGCACACATACAGAAGAATTATACGCAAAAAAAAAAACCGACTCACACTTGAAGTTTCCAAGTAGCCTATATCCTTTCACGGGACTTAGAATATCTCCATGCCAAATTTCATTTTAATCCGTACAGTAGTTTAAGCGTAAAGAGGCAACAGACAGACAGACCGAGTTACTTTCGCATTTATAATATTAGTTTGAATTAATCTATGATTACTTCTCTCTGTGGTCGATAGCAACTGTGCATAAGCAACGGGAACACGGACGTGAAGTAGTATGCATGCACGGAGCGGAGCGTGTTATCGTCACTTCACTGACAATATTTTTAACGTCCACGTTCACGTCCACTTTCAGGCCACGTCCCGTCCTCACGTTAATATCACCTATATTTTGTACGACACATTTGAACGATATGAAAAAATGCCCTGTCCTATACGTGAAAAATCCCATTACGTTTGCAGCTACCGTATAAGTATAGCTGTTGCCATATCATATCATCATATTTCATTCTCATTATATCATATTTTAAACTGTACCACTACCAATGCTATTATTCTAATTCAACAAGGCAAAAATTGAGTTTCGCTAGGTGGGATAACGAGGCTGCTTTAATCGTTTAATTGATGTCTGCAAAAGTAAGCCCCTGTACTCACTACTTATAAAGTGCGTATAGCGCGCGCGGCGACTTTACTACCTACTTGTTTTGATTAATTTGTCATTACATAAAGGTAAATATTATTTTTTACATATGCTTAAAATAATTTTATAGCAACCAAGCGCTTACTAAATTCATATTTAAATAAAATCTAAATTAGATGCTGCCAAGATGCTTCATTCACATGTTTTCATTCTAAAGTTGCGTTACTCTATGAAACTTATGAAATTTAAAATGTCAAACAAATCGCAATTTTTAAACTAAAATCTACTAAATTCCAAATTTTACGATGAGAAATATTATACATATTTATGTATATGTTGCATAGATTAACAAAGCGAAAGACGTGGGTCAAGGTAATTTTTGTTTACCCGAATTGCAAATAGATTCCGAGTCCAGTTTAGTTTGATAGTTTGTAAAGGTGCCTTGAAACGGGTAATGTGTGGCTGCAATGCCATAGAGGGACCAGAAAAATTGCCAGAAATAACTAATTATAACAGCCAGATTATGAAATACGTGACAATTACTTCAGCGTGGCTATGCCATATAAGGGGGCTTCCATTAATTACGTGAGATAAAAATGCAGGGGGAAGGGTCTAACAATATCTCATCTTAATTAAGGTAATTGAAAATTCTTTGTCTTCGTCATGTCAATAGAAAAGCCACATCCATGGAGTGATTGTTAAGTTAAAAGGAGAGTGGTATCCCAGTATGAATAAAGTTATTATAGTGCACCCAAACGACGTATTATTTTTTTCATATTCCTAGATCAATAATTGTTATTAATAATAATTGTTAGTATCCAATATATTGATTCTTATATAGTTAGTAACATGTAGTTTTTTTAGCTTGCAATTTCTCACAAATTTAGCAAATTTGGCAATTGTGTCACCCTGACAGCAGTATAGCAAATAGATTTTTCAAAAAAACAGTAAGAGACAGCACGAAAGGAAATGCAATCGCAAAAGCTAAAAAACCATGCCCTATATCTCACGTTAGGAATAGGGGGGAGGGTCCACCACATCGCTTCAAATGTCTTCCCCCTGGGTGACTTAGGGTTACTGACTTAGTAATATTTAAATGGTAATATTATTTTGCAAAGAAAGGATAAACAAGTAGACAAAATAAATTCTATCTAAAATGCAACACATTTTCTAACCCGGTGGTCAAAAATATAATATGGTGCGAACTTACACGACACTAGTGACTATACAACGTCAGAATAGTTTGTTGCACTGTATATTCGTGATTATTTTGCTAACCGTACTTTCGAGGTACTTCTTCATTACCCTGCGTTGTAATGTATGGAACAGTAGGAGACAGAGCACACTGCTTGATTGACGTGCACGTGCACGTACGTGTATGCGTAACGTCATGCAATGCAGCTCTCGTGAGATAAACCAACTGCGTACCCATGGGTAGCGGAACGGCAACGTCGCATTGGTGCGTACAGTGATGACGTTGTATACTATGGCTTTCCCTATTAGATGACACATCGAACCGTTTTGTACATGCACGGCTTCTTGTTGCGCATGACTCCGCACGGCTCCGTTGTACTCGTATTTACAAATATGAAAAGTAGTAGTAATGCCTCTTCTTTATCGGATGAACTACTAGGTCCATTTTCTTCCCAATATTCATCAGACATCGTTATCAAAAAATGTTATGAAAATAGCTATGAAATTATAAAGTAATATGGCTTCGTGCGGTTGGATAAGAATTGGTAGCATGCGTAGCGTATGCACATGCAGCTCTCGTAGGCGTATGCGTAACTCGGTGTGTTAGGCGTGTACGTACACGTTTACGTTATATTTGTTGTTACTATGGAAAGTTTGTATGACAGAGTAAATAAAAAAATGACTTGTAATTATAATAAAACCTTCGCGTATAAGAGATTTATTGATTTACGCCCCAAGTCGTGGCATAAATCTAAATATTTATCTGAATAATCAATAAAATATGTTAAAATTGTTGTTTGGAATAGATATAACAATCTAATTAAAAAAGAAAGGTATGCCACTTTTAAAATAAAACGAGTAATTGTCTTTGTATTTATTGTTTCGATCTAAATGCGTCCTTATGTTTTCTGAATCAAGAAGCTTTTATACCTATGCCTATTTATGGATGTCACTGGAGGGCCAATATGAATATTTTTTTAAGGCTCAATTTTTTGACCTTGAAATCACTTTCAGTGTTTTGATAGGGTAACCATGAGAAATTACGATAAAGATGTTTTTTCACGTTTTTCTAAAACTTTAGTAGGTACATAGTTTTTCTATATTTTTAGGGTTCTGTACCATAAATGGAAAAACATCTATCTATCTATCGATAATAGATATTAGAATAATTATTAACAAATTAAAATGTACACAATAATTACTTAAAATAACAATGTATTGCGTTCCTTTATGTCGTATTTAAATATATAAAGAAACACATTTGACACGATCGTTTAGCTAGATACAGCCTCGTAGACTAAATGTCATCCTTGTGCCTTATTTATGTCTTATTGAATAATGATTTATTTTTATTTTGTTCACATTTCCCGAAGAAGTCATATTTTTCTGCAATTTTTTTTATGTTAGTTATATATAACACTAAGAAGTACTTATTTTATTTTATAGTTTTGTACAAGTGTTGTGACACTTTTAATCATGACTGTTTTTTCTTAAATTAGGTAAACTATGTGTGAATAAATATTGCGCATCTAATTTATTGTCCAGGGCTAAGTTCAGTTTCAACGCCGTGTGATCATCCGACGATAAACTTACAGACAGAGACTTACGAGCAGACAATAACACAACGTTTGATAAATAGGATCTTTTTATAACCTCAATTTACATTGACTGTTTTGCAACCTAGCGGTAATTTTCAATCCTCTGCTGTTGTGAATGCCGTCAGTTTCAAAAGTCACGTAAACCGGACCAAAGACCGGCGATCGCTGGGCGAAGGACAAACGGCGAAAATCACACCCAAAGTGAACGTAGCCCTGGGCTAAACTAGTATATCATGATTCATGACACGCTAAGGATAAACCCGTTTGGCCCAGGAGAAACTAATTTTTCCTGAAATCTGGTTTGGCCGGTAACATATGGCGCAAATAACCCTCAGTGAGAGTAGTTCGTGCCCAAACAGAAGGGACGTATGAGGCTGATAAGGTGCATATATTACAGCGTTGCCAGATTTTTTTTTTGCCAAGTCGGGATTTGGGAACTTTTTGAGTGAAAAAGCGGGATTATTTCGTCGAAAGGGGGCATAGTAAAAAAAAGGTATATAATCAAAAGTTTGTGAATATTTATCTTTTTATTTTAGTTCAAATTACGTTTACGTGACAATAGATAGGTACCTAGTAAAAATATCCATAGAAAATTTATTTTAATAAAACTATGATATTTTGAATCAGATTTACCCTATCGTTAAATAGTTGAGTTTTATTCGTCTTCTGAATAAAAATAACAAAAAAAAAAACAGAAATCAAAATCAAAAAAGTTTTATTCATTAGAAAAATATAGTGTTTCAAACAATAGTCTGAGAAGTGAGTGTTACAAATTGTAACTTACAATAAGAGAATAATTATTTGTAATAATTACTTATTTATGATATTTCTGTGAAAATTTAACTTCTTTTAAAGTTACCTTTTTTTCTTTAATAAAGATGAAGAACTGTTCACAGGATAGCTATAGATTAAACTGGATGAGTAATTTCTGCTTTTATTAAATTTACGGAGCATTTATTTCTAGCATCCGACCATTTTAAATTCATCCGGGAAAAAACACGTTCAGGAAAGCAGTTTGATGTTGGGATACTTACTATGAAAGACACTAGTTTCAACATATCGAGTTATTCCCGAAAAGCGGGATTGAGCCTGTCCATTTAATTTTGATTAAAAAATAGGGACGTCCCGCCAAAATCGGGACGTCTGGCAACGCTGATATATTACCCTAAACTTGGGTACAGTAATTATTTTTTTACATTGTCATACTAACTCGACTGTTCTGACTGTTAAAATGATAGATGTCTATGTCTATTATGTTATTTTGATTACAAATTTTACACATTTGCATATTTCATGTTTTTATATTTGATAAATATGGCTTATTACTGTAAAATATCACGTTTAACATTATTCCTATACAATTCCTACGATTTGTCGAACCGAATAAAACATATCTGATGTATTTCACCATTTTCTCAGTTAGCCTAAGGTGAGTAGTTGAGTCAAAGCTAGCTCAAGCTAATTGAATACTTCGTTAAGACATGATGAAATAGTGCATAAAATAATAATCTGCGGAAAAATACGTTCCCTTGAGAAATCATCTTGATCTGGATAAAAGTATCCGAAAATCAGGTTATTTGGGTGCCGCGTCAAGAAAAAACAAACAAACACTTTCACATTTACCCTTGGAAATTATTACTAAATAAAATAATATTCAGTTAAAAAATATAAACAAGGTTGTTAAAAGTTTTTTTTTTTCCATTTATAATTTGCCATCAATCGTAAGACTATAATCAAATATGTTGGGATGCAGTTGATGTTTTAAGAAGTATGGGGCCAATGTCCCATACTCAATATTTAAGGCAGTACATTTGCCCTTTTAAGTCTCTTAAATTTGTTGGGCTGAAGCAACATTTTGGTGAGAGGATTAGGATGAACAGTGAGCCGATCCTTGTAGTTTATTTACGTAACATTTAGAAACGCTCTATTTCCTCAGAGATAGTTGGGATTTCAAGATAAGAGTGGATTTCCTTGTTCCGGGCATACCAGGGAGCTCCTGCATTTACTCTTAAAATGTTGTTTTGGGTTCTCTGGAGGTGCTCAACGTTTGACTTGCTTGCAGTGGACCCTGTATGTGTGGAATCTGTATGCCATAGGTCCAGATTGGTTTTATAACAGCATTGTAAATTAGCAGTTTGTTGGTCAGTGACAATACAGATTGTTTTCCGAGGAGCCAAAGGAGATTCCTAAAACGAAGGTTGATTTCGTCGCGCTTCTTGTTTATGTGGTCTCTCCATGTGAGCCGTTGATCTAAGTGGAAACCCAAGTTTTTAACACAATGAGTTTGAGGAAGTGTGTCTTCTCCTAGTTTATCTGGCGGACATAATCCTTTCCGTAAGGTGAATGTTATATGATTGGATTTCGAAGCACTTGCCTTTATTCTCCACTTTTGTAACCAAGTTTGTGTGATTTTGACCTGGTTTTGCAGTTCGTGGCTCGCCTGTACGGGGTCCTTGTTACAAGAGAGAAAGGCTGTTTCATCAGAAAAGTGGCAACACTAATCATAGACGATAGTTGAGGAAGATCACACGTAAAAATGTTGTAGGTCCAAGCACAGATCCCTGAGGTACTCAAGCTAAGATTTTTCGGAGAGTGGATCTGGGTTCACCCTGTTTTACTTGAAACCACCTGTCAGCCAAGTAAGATTGAACAACAGGGAATATTGAGTGAGGCAATTTTTTTTTTATTTTGCACAACAAGCCTCTGTGCCAGACTCTGTCAAAAGCCTGCTGAACATCCAAAAAAGCAGCTGAGCAGTACTCTTTCTTCTCCAGACACTGCCGAATAGTGTGGTAAACCATGTGCATTTGCTCAGTTGTAGAGTGGTGCTTAAAGAAAAATAGTCTTATAAAATAAGATTATTGGTCGCGGGCAAAGACGGCTCGTCCTAAGGAGCGCTGGTGCAGCGCACTCCCATTAATAATTATCTACTGAATATATTCTACGGTATAAATACGGTTCGTCTCGGTAGTAAATCATTCCGAACCGGTGGTAGGTTTTTAATTAATATAATTAAACTGACGATTCATAGTGCTGTTTAAAAGTATATTTTGAGAGAGAGAGTTAGAGTATGAGTATATATATATATATTGTATATATTGAGTGTATACATATTGAAAATCGAATATATTAATCGAAAGTAATAATAAGCAACTATTGACATCACTAGCCTAGCAATAAGGTTAGTGTTGCCACCCAAATTTTTATCCTCATTTCACGGTGCTTTTTTATAGTTTCTAGCGATATATGTTCACTACATTTTTCTATTCTTTTTAAAAAATTAAATGAAAATTTTATCATAATTTATTAAAGGGCTTAAAAAAAGATGTTATAAATTGGCTCGTATGTTTTTTACAATGCAATTCTAACAAAATTACTTTATTGAGAATCGCACAATATTCATGTCTCTGTGGGATGCAAAACAGATGTACCAAATTTTATAAGTGTATTTATGTATGTGTGGATGGGACAAGACATGGTCAAGATACAGACAACACAACACAACAGGGCTACGTTTACTTTGGGTCTGATTATCACCGTTTGTCCTTCGCCCGGCGATCACCGGTCTTATAAAATGGTTTACGTGACTTTTGAAACTGAACGGCTTTTACAACAGCAGGGGTTTGAAGATTACCACTAGATTGTAAAACAGTCCATGTAAATTGAGGTTATAAAAGATTCTATTTATCAAGTATTGTGTTAGTGTTTCCTCTTATCATTCTTCTTCATTAGTCAAGCAACAAAAAGTACTCTTTATCACCTACAGTCGTTTTAGTAATATTGAATTTTAAAAAATAATTCTATAATTTGGTTAATATAAAGTGCGTCTTTCACCCTCCTATTTTACGGTGTGATTAGTGCAATCGCCCGACGATATTTATTAGCTTATTGAACTGTTTGTGAGTCACTCCGAGTTATAAAACGGCAAGTTTATCGTCGGGTGATAACACGGCGCTGAAGGTGAACGTAGCCCAGGACTAAAAAGTAAAAAATAAACCTTCATGATTTATTTCACTAAATATTATTTTAGTATAATTTGAATGAAACTTGAAACATTGAGCTAAGTGTTTTCTTCTCCTTTAATTTAAAATATCAAATAATAATTCTCTCGTATCTCTCGAAGCCAGCAGCCACAGCTTGATAAGTTTATTTTTACTTTTTTTGTGGGTTTTTAAGGCAGTGTAATGTTTTTATATTATTTTTTTGTTACGTTAGGACATGGTATTGAAATAATTTTAAAATGCCAAATTTGCTAACTTTGCGAACCATTGCGCGATAAAAAAACAGACCCTTATGTAAGCAAACGCATATGCCGTTCATAATTTATCGTTTAATTGCTATGATCCCTTAGAGTATACATAAACAATACATAGCTTGCTTATGTATACTCTAAGTATGATCCTCATCGTGTTTATCGATGCTAGGGACTAATTTTCGGGTAAAAAAATATTTTTAGTATTGTAACGTACATGAGATGGCAACATAATATACTATTATCTGTGGACATAACCTCTTTTATTTGTGATGATTAAAAAGTGAATTTTATTTGTTGTAGATTACTGAAATTCTAACTGTACTATAATTAAAGTCCATTTAGAAACTAGTGTTATCTTAAAAATAGTGCCATGGCGGATGCTGCGGCGAGGCAGTTACAATATGAGTACAAAGCTGTAAGTGTTTACTATTATTTTTCCACTAGTTTTTGGTTCTATTGATCTTTGTTTTCAGTTAAGCATATATCTTTTTTCATTGTTTTCGTGTAGAATTCGAACTTGGTACTCCAAGCTGATGTACGTCTCATAGAACGCCGAGGTCGCGATGAGGCTACTGGAGAAGTATTATCCTTGTCTGGTAAACTCACTGGGACCCGTATGGGGGACAGGGCTCAACGGACAAAGCCAGAGAAAGCTGAAGAGAGAAAGGCTAAGTAAGTGTAATTCTTTATTTATATGGTATAGGATTAGGTTTTTTTTCCCTTGCACCCCCTTACCTTAAGCTTTATAATTTATAATAAAAACCATTCATTTTGTGTATAAGTTTTGTATCAGGGGCATTTTGTAAATGATGTTACACTTTAAATGGGGGACTTTCACTAAGTGACAAAGTTGAATTTTCATTCAAACATAGTAAAATAGCGTGATCAGGAGTAACTAAAACATCAAGGAAAAATATGTGACATCATTTATATATTGCCCCTTATTGGGTTATGAAGTAGTAGTGATATACTGCACACTTAAAAATATACAAATAACAATAAAAAACAAAAGAAAATCACAATGTAGGCGGTCTTATCGCTAATAAGCAATTTCCTTTGGGTACAAAATAAATACGGGGGATAGGAAGTGTAGGTAATATATTTAAAATATAGAGATATTAATACATATATTACAATAAATAAATACATACAAAATGAATACATATATATTTTAATTTTCAATAATATATACATATAAATAGATTATCAGTTTAAATTAAGGTAATGAGAATGAATCATATTTTAAACATTGATAAAGTTTGCCCATGTCTCATATCCAAGGGTTCTAGAGTTTGATTGCATGTATTGTATAAGAGTCATTGTAATATTGCATAACATGTGGGGATTTTTAACAACTCACTTGTGAAAAGTTGATGTGCAGAAGAACCCAGAAATTGGAAACGGTCTTTAAGGTATGATGGTGCTGATGGCTGACTGTTTAAGGAAGAAATTTCATCATATTCCCATTTTTGTGATAAGTCTTTCAAAAAGAACTAAATGATACTTATTAATGTAAGTTATATTAAAATAAGAATTATTTGAATTCACAATGACAATGATTAATTGCTGATACTGAACTATAATAATCTGTAGCAACTGCATGTTTTAGGGTATGCAAGGTCTTGCAGTCAGTAAAACTGCTTAGCATAGATCCTGCTTGGCCTCTTATTTTCTAAAAGGATTTTTTACTATACCACTAAGGTGGCAAACAAGCTTGTGGTCTGGTCACCGGTAAGATTCATAAAACAAAATTAAAATGTATAAAAAACACTGACTTATGCTGTTTGTTATTGAGGAGTTCTGATGATTCCCTACAGAGTCTATGATATGGTGCTCTTGTACATGGACAACACCCTAACTTAACATAATTGTTAATCTTGTGTGGAGATTGAACCCATGCCTCTAGTAGTAGGCATGATTCCTCCCATCTGAGTCACAAAGGCAGTCATAACTTGCATAACTATTTCACAACTTTCATTAGTATTGTGCAATCTTTTTAATACAACTGACATATTAGTTTAAGAATTTTTAAGGACTACTGGTCTAGTCTCCAAAATCCATTTTTATCACACAGTTTGATATTGTATATGACATAAAATTTATGTAAATAAATAATTTCAAAATAAACAGAAGTAAAAGTTTGAATCACATTAGTTTGTGACAAATTGCATAGAGTCAGATATCCTTCCTTAAAACAAAATAATTTACTAGTTTAAAGTAAAAGCCTCCACCTATGTGTTTAGTTCCCAGAGGGCACTGAGATATTTATTTATTTATTTATTTACATCTAACAACTATCATTACAGGATTTGCCTAATGCGATAGTGTAGCTACATTGAATTTTTACATTAATACCTATATTTAATTTTTTAGACATTTTTGTAACATATAACCAATAATAAAGTATTTGTGAAATCACTCAGAGCACAAAGAAACAAATCGATTTCTCTAATTTTTTATGTTAGTAGAACAAGAGTACAGGTTAAAGTCTCCTAGCACTAATATTTTGTTAAACTCTTTACAATACTGTTCTAACATATTAAATAATGACATGTATTCATTATCATCACTGTTGGGTGGGATGTAAACTACGCACAACAAAAATAAAAATCTATTTCGTAGGTAAACCTTTGCCGCAACCAGTTCAAACGCACAGCTGCCAATTGTTACGTCACTCGGCGTAGAAACTCGTCGTAGCTCGAAGCGTGGTGTGGCCACGAAACATACTCCGCCCTGCTTACGGCCGTCCGCTCGATCACATCATATTATTGTGTACCCTGGGGGAATCATTCCTGCGTCTTGAATCGATTCATTGCACCCAGTCTCTGTGATTGCAAACAATTCTGCATTTGAACTACACACACTCAAATAAAATTCCTTTAATTTCGTATGGAGCCCCCTAACGTTCTGGTAAAATATTTCTATATATTTAGGGTGTTTAACCCACTTTTGTTGAATGGTTGTGGGTCCTCCGAAACCACATCCATTCACAAAACTCTATATTTACGGCCCAATTTTCAGGTTGACACAGACAATCATACTTGCTTTCTGGGACCCCTATTATAAAAGATGCATAATCCCTTTCTGTTTTATGTTTAATCATATCTATTTTAACTGGCGTTTCCATCCCACATATGTTTTTCTAACTTTTCTATTGGTTTATCCTTCTGAAGACGCCATACATGTAGATATTTCTTTTTTTCAGTTCCCTGAATTTCTATTTTATCTGTATTTCCCCCTCTTTTTATTTCCGTATTCGGATATCTACTTCTTTTCTTGCATACAATCGTCCAATTTTCGTCCTTATTTTGTGGTACTTATTAACCTTGATAACAGGTGTTTCTACATTGGTATTGTTAGATTGTATATTTATCTCAGTCGCCACTATGCCCGTCGATTTCGTGGCCCCACTTGAATTTGTCTTATCGCTGTTAACGCAGTCGGTGACGGTTACCGGTTTATTTTGTTGAACTGCATTCGCGAATGATTTACTTGCCGCTTCGGATGTATTTGCCGGGCTTTTTTTACTAATACCGGCTTCTAAGCTTCGATTTTTTCCTAGTAAAAGTGTGATTTTACTTTCTAGCATATCCACTTTTTTAGCGTTTTTTTCGATTTCCTTCATTATGTTTCTTAGATCTTGTAATTCCGTTTCTGTGGCAATGAACCTATTTTTAAGCAGTGCATATTCTTTTGATTGTTGCTACATTCGGTATCTCATTTCCGAGCAGAACTCGCGTAATTCCTCGCTTAATTTGTGTTCGCTATCCATCATAGATACTTCGTGGATACAATTTCCGCGTTCAGTGTTTATGTCATTAGTACTTGGTGTAAAAGTTTTATTCATAACTAAGTTGCTTGGACCTCGGACTGGTGTATCAGAGTTATCCGTCTTCGGTATTGTGCATTTTCATTCTGGACACTTCCATTGACTTTTGTACTTGTGGCTAAAAGCCTCAATTATTAAGTAAACTACAGCACGCAAAACTTTTTTTTTTTTTTTTTTATGTCATCTGCCCACACTTTCCTTGTCTGACTATGTTCTTTTTTCAAAGTGGACCGGTCTATTTTGTGGAGTATATGTGCAGTTCTTCTAATATTGTCACATATGGTTAGTTGATGTTGTGGATTAATCAAAGGTGTATGACTAACTGTATAAATAAAATGAATGTTTCGGCTGTGGTTTAATCCTTGCCTGGTTAAGGATGAGATAGCACTATCAGGAATATAAAAAAGAATCCTAATTTTTTTTTAGACGTCAGAAACGAGATGAAGCTTCTTATGAGTTATCGAAGTCAAAAGGTGCTCGCGTAGCGTGGGCCGATGATACGCCTGGCGTGCTTTATCGTCCGCGAGCTCAGCACACGAGGCACGCTTATGAGTTGTTGCTCTCATTTATGCAGAGTGCTCTCGGAGACCAGCCCAGGGACATCTTGTGTGGGGCCTGTGATGAGGTAGGTTACTGGGACATGAATAAGATTAGGAGCTAAGCGCTTTAACTATGCCAAAAATGTATAACTAATCTCATTGAGTTCTCACTTGTAAATATATAGTTAGTATTACTGATAAACTACAATGATTTGTTACTCTCACACTTCACTTAGTTCTCTTCATGTATGACATTGACAAAACCCTGAATTTTTAATTATTTACTTGTTACACAAGGTTTATTAGTTAGAAGGTAATTTAATTTTTAAGGTTCCATACCCAAAAGGTAATTAGCGGAACCCTATTACTAAGACTTTGCTGTCCATCCGTCTGTCAGCAGACTGTACCTCATGAACCGTGATAGTAACACTGTTGAAAGAGACTTAAAAGATATTTTTCTCATGTTAAAAGGTCTTAGTGGTACTCAAGAATGACAAACTGAAAGATCCTGAAAAGAAGCGAGAGATTGAATTGCTTCTGGGACCAATTCCTGATGAAAGATTTGCTCTGCTGGTCAACCTAGGTATGTATTTCTAGATTACACCCCAGAAAATATATGCAGACTGTCTGTATAGTAATGACACTGTTTGGCCGACCAGGTGGTTCACATATAATACATTTCTGTAAAATTTTATAACAATATCATTGCATATGATTTAAGACTATATTCCTACATACAGACAAAAAGACACAAGTAAATTGTAAAAGTTGTTTTTGCCATTTGGTAATCCTAGAAATAGGTCAGAACACTTAAAACATTAAATGTCTTCTAGTTGACAATTGCTTTTTCAGGTAAGAAGATTACGGATTTTAATATAAGCACGTCAAATGAAGGTAACACGGAAATCGATGAAACATACGGGATCAATGTACAATTTGAAGAATCCTCGGAGGAAGACGATGAAGATGCTTTTGGAGAGGTAAAGATTAATACAAGTTAACCATATATATTTTTTTGTTGCCACTTAGGTGCGAGCAAGTTCATGATCTGCCTGATGTTAAGTGATCATCGAAGCCTATGGACGCTTATAACACAAACCCTTAAAACTTTAATCACTTCATTCATTTAAATTAAGTTCTGCTCGAAAAAATGGCAAATTTTATAAACAATTCACTGAAAAAAATGGGTGTTTTGGTTTTTTGCAAATATCTCAAAAATTTATTTAAACATATTAAATATGAAAATTAAGTAATGCAAAAATTACGGCACTTACTGGATAGAACAATGAACAATAATCAGCTGGCAAAAATTTTTTATCGCGATTTTTTAATTAGTTAAGCAATAATTAACTAACAATTTTTTTTCTGCTTGAACATGAACATTGCAAGTGTGATAATTGTTGAACTATAAATCTGGCATTTTTTCCTTTTATGTAGCTATTCTTAAAAGGCTTTAAATTAGATCCCCTCAAAGTTATTTTTTATTAACAATTTACGTAATTGAAAAATTAAAGATTTTTTTTTTTTTCAGTTTTTTATTAACAATTTATGTAGTTGAAAATATAAATTTTTGCAACGGGGATCTATTCTAAACCCTTTTAAGAATAGCTCTATAAAAGGAAAATGTTCCAGATTTTTAGTTAAAACTATCTACATTGGTTTATTCACTGTCGAAATAGGACATGCTCCTTTTTTGAAAACCTTAGTTAGAGGTTTACCATATTAATAAAATTTATCATGGTATTCAAAAATATTTGTAGCATTGTGGCATATATTGTGACAACACTGATAGTGATTACGAAATTCTGGTGTGGAATAGACTGGTTTTTATAACTTTGTGAAACCCTAGCATATGTTAAATGTACATGATATATTTTTTGTGTATAGGTTAGAGAAGAAGAGAGAGAGGATGGAGAGGGCTCCGAAAATGAAAAAGAAAAAGAGAGCAGTGGAGAAGAAGATAGCGATGGAGAAGGAAAAAAGAATGCTATACATGCAAATGTGAGTACTTATTTTTGCTTTTTCATTCATTATTATAACTTGAATTCGATGCTGCTATTTGAAGCAAATTTTTCACTGTTACTTCTTTTTCCATTAGCACGAGGGTTTTACCGAATCAGTAAAAACCCAAAGGTGGCAAAAAGTCAATTTAAGCATTTTTTCTAAATTTAGTTAATGCTAATGATATACACTTACAGACTTGAAAAAAAAATATAAACATATGTAGACAAGATGACATTACAGATTTATATGAATATTTTTTGTTTCTTCCTGATAAGGATTTTATATTTAAAAGATAATTGATAACTGAATGACTGTTAATTCTTTTAACAGTTAATAGAAGAACAGTCCCAAAAACGTCGCGACGCCATTATACACCCCATGGACATAGATGCATATTGGCTTCAAAGACGTCTATCAAGGCATTTCCCTGATGCTATGGTCTCACAAGCGAAATCCAGCGAAGTTCTCAAGGCCCTGGCTGATGCTGCAGATGACAGGGACCTGGAAAACAGGCTGGTGTTGCTTTTGGGCTATGACTGCTTCGAGTTTGTCAAGATTTTAAACAAGTACCGTTATACTAGTGAGTATTTTTTTTGTTATTATTGGTATTTAACTTTAGGGCCTTTGCACTAGATGTTTTTTTAATGCGCTGAAGACGCGCGTTTTTAATGCGCTCGTTCTTAGCGTGTCTTACGATTAAGGATCGTGTGCTACGGTCACAACTTGCCTACTGCCTTGCGTTGGCTGAGCGTCCTAATCGCGTTCAACGCGGGTCGTCAGCGCGTTTAAATAACGATGTGTGCAAAGGTTCTAAGCATTTAGACCAGTTTATTACGTAAGTTCATACAAAAAAAATTGTTTTGCATAAAATATGTGGTAAAATATTAAACCAGGGACAAAATAATCTGTGTGATTGTCCTTTGTTACAGTTCTTTATTGCACGAAACTAGCTTCATCACAGTCGGAGACGGAGAGAGTTTCTATAAGAGAAGAGATGTCTCGTCAGCCTCATCTGCAGAAGATTCTAGCTCAGCTAGAGACTGGAAAAGGAGATGATGAGGTTATTATTATGTTATAATTTCTTTTCAACTTAGTTTTACTTTTGTACTTAAAATTTATTAATTGACAGTTAATAAATGTAGCCGTTGCGTTTAAGGTGAATCTTTGGATTTTTTATACATACTGTATAACAATTAATACCCTTAATTATAGACATTTTGCATCTCAAAAGGTGTAATTATCATAAAGCGCTATTTTTCTACAGTCGCAAAACGATATTCATCCATAAAATGCCAGTGAATTATGACTAAAAGTTTTTATTGAATTTAATAAATGTATGAAAACAATAAAAACTTAGGTTATTTCGTAATTTACTGGCATTTTATGAATTAATATGCATTTTGCGACAAAGGTTAAAAGCAATATATGATATTAACGGATTTTAAGCAGCAAATTTTTTGTAGTTATGGTAATTTAGTGTACCGAATATTGTATGGAAAAATCTGTTTCGAATTCACCTTAATGAACCGTTAATAAACTGTTCTAACAAACTTATTATTATAAATGTATCTAAAGTTATTTCTAATTCAGGTTTCTTTATATAATGGTCTACATCAAAATTGCCTTGTACATAAAATTATAGTATATCTGTACTTTTCGATTCTCTGAATCTAATTTTAGAAATAAGAACGGATAGTTACTCTTATTTATGTTGTACTTAAGATTTCTTGATAAATATCAACTTTAATGTGAGATTTCTAAATATCAAGTGATTTAGCTTGGTAATAAATTGATAATATATTTTTATTTCATGTCACCGATGCTATTTGTATATTGATTACCGGTTAAAACGTGAAGGTTTGTAAGTTTTTTTTTTATTTTTTGCGATAGATTTCCGGTGTTAAATGTACAATTTTTATTACGTCCAGTACTTAAGAAAAAAGTGCCGATAAATTTTGCTACATACTTATCAACGTAAATCTAAGTAGTCAACGATGCCCACTAACCAACAACAAAAACTAAATAAATAAATGTTTTTTTTTTTAATAATAAAAGTTTATGTTCATTCAAACTTTTATGAATGTTTCATAATAGTGATATTTCCTAATCCAAGCTACTTTTAAAATTTTATATTCATATTCATTAAAAAGCAAAAATTTAATTTTTTAGACCAGTGTATTGGTGTTTTTATAAAAAAAAATGGAATGCCTAATAAATTAGTATCTAACATTTTACTTGTAAGTCTTCATTTTAAGATTTTTATAATTAACAATTTAATTGGTGTTTTGTTTACCGACATATATATGTGCTTAATGTAACAATATCCTACGAAAGTGAATAAGCCGAGATTTGTACAGTGTGTCACACAGAATTTATGTATATGTATTTAATTTGCCTGGATTATGAATTGAAGCATTAATATTATTTCTGTTTATAACAACTTTGGGTCATATTTTGAATATAATTTGCTGCCTAATAATAAATTTGTTACAATATTCACTTTTAATCATTTATACAGACGGCTCAACAAAGCTCTGAAGCTCCACGGAAACGTCACAAGTCTGATGTGGAAGCGAGCGAGACGGGGCAAAGTGGTCAAGTGGCAGGATCTAGGAAGGTACTCCAATTGGAAGACCTGGTGTTCGCTGCTGGAGCACATTTCATGGCCAACAAGCGGTGCCAGCTTCCACCTGGGTCTTTCAGAAGACAGAGGAAAGGTAGGTTGACGAGTCCCTTTAAAATTGCCCCTTCTTTAAGAACCTTCTACCATAGTCCAAAGACAAAAATATATAATAATACTGCATACATAACGGTCAGTGACCCTCCCCCCACCCTTACAGTGGCTACCTCACCGCACTCCCAATTCAGTCATACATCATTAATTACATTGATCTGTGTTACGACCTGTACGCGACCTGCATCTAGCCAACCCTATCAGTTACACACACATTTACGTGTGTCCATACATCGTCTTGCTAATGTAGTATGTAGTAATATTTTTTTATCTCGTGTCACAATGTTTGTCCTCAATGGACTCCCAAACTACTGAACCGATTTTGATCAAACTTCGTAAATATCTGTTATTTGATCCAACTTAAAAGATAGGATAGTTTTTATCTCGATATGTCAAGTGCGAGCCGGACTCGGGCACTATAGGTAAAAACCAACTTTCGCCGGGTACAGAGGGACGGCAGCAAAACAACGTTCGCCGGGACAGCTAGTTTTTTTATATTGAGTGACTGGGGTGTGCTCTAGGAAAATATCGACAGAAACTCATTCCACAAATTAGGCTTTTGCGGGATGGGGGCACCACTGATTGTATAATTTTTTTGTTTGTAGTTATATTTTATTAAACTACTAAGGTGGCAAACAAGCCTATGGTCCGCCTGATGGTAAGCGGTCACCGTGTCCTATGGACGCTTGCAACACCAGGGTTATCACTCGTGCGTTGCCGCCCCTTCAAAAGCCTAATAACTTGTTTCTTGAAGAGCTCCATACTGTAGTCCTAACAGAAAACCTTGGCAGGGAGAGCTCATTCCACAATCCAAGCGTTCGCGTTTCGGTTCTAAAGTGTAAGAATGAATTCCCTATCGATGAGTTGATGAGGCCCAAACGTATCATCCAATTAATCTAATTCTTGGCACTTAGGTAGCTTTTATTTCGATTAAAAGTTCCCACAGCAATAAGGCTTTCCAAGCTGAAGCTGCGGGCCTCTGTTCTTACACGTTACAACGGAGCAACGGGATGATTTGATTTTTGGCACTCAAAAATGAAATAGAATACATTATCCCCCCCTATTAATCAGAAAGGGTTCGTAGAAAACACAGGTGAAGCCGCAGGTAAAAGCTAACCTATATTATAATTGTGGTACATTTTTCGTCAGGATATGAAGAAGTTCACGTACCAGCGTTGAAACCGAAGCCTTTTGATGAAGGAGAGGTACTAACGCCGATAGACAAGTTACCCAAATATGTGCAGCCAGCCTTCGAGGGGTTCAAGACTTTAAATAGGATACAGGTAACAACTAAGTATTGTAAATTTAACTAAAATAAATTTGTAAGCTTTCAGTTAACTCTCATTCTTTCTTGCTTGTCTTATTTTGTAAACTCAAGAAAACTGATTAAGGCGCAGTACCTACCTACCTAGCGCCGCCAAAAGATATTCTTTACTTCCTCTTTTTACAAAACACATTTAAAAAATTTTACAAATCAATTATTTAGAACTTCAGCCAAACCCGCTTAATACGATTTCCCGTATAATACGCCATTTTACGTCAGTCCCTGCATCTTTAGGCATGTTTTCATACATTTTATTACGCTAAAACGATTACTCATCCCCCCGATCGACCTCGGCATGGTCGTTAAACTATAGTTAGGCGGCCTCGGCACGTACTAACGGCCCCAGATGACGATCTCGCTATCCGTATAGCGTGATTAGTCTCAACGACCTCCCCCAATAGGGCCTCCCTCTAAAGACGACGCCGACGTCCCCAGGTTCGTCGGCGCCCACAAGGATACACGAGGTATCAAAGAGTGCCGGGGCGCTTCTCGCCCCCACTCAATCGCAACCGCACCCGCGTAACGGGGAACGGTTCGAGACTCACGCCGGTTGAGGGACGCCCCCGAGAGCGACAACCCATGCCGAGGCTCCCTCCGCGGGGAGCCCTTGAGCGTTGGGCGCTATATAGGCTGAGGCTCCTTCAGAGTCTCGCCCCAAAAACCCCGGTGAAGCAGTAATGGCTGCAACAGCCAACTGCATTGTCAGTTCAGAAAAAAAAAATACGATTCGTCACCAGTTTAATACGCCATCTGTACACGTGTTTAATCTCATGTGGCAGTGGTTACTGATTTAATGTAAGCGAAAAAGCACTGTCACAAAGCGGTAAAGATGCACGTTTTTGATGATAATCACTAACAAAAAATCAAAAACAGTTAGCTGCTGAGCATCAGTTCCCAGTTTGCTTCAAAATCTCTCTGGAAATGCATTTTAAGTAATGTCATTATAAATATATGTAATAATGCTATGATGTAACATAATTTGATAATTAAACACACAACATTAGTACAGTAGTAGTTATATGTATATTTTGCTATCCCCGCTTAATATGCTTTCCTTCTTAAGACGCCTTTTTGACTGGGTCCCTATGAAATCGTCTTAAGCGGGTTTTATTAGAGTAATAAGCTATTTTTAGAACTTTATGTATTATACCTGGAATGTAGCTTGAGATATATATTTCTGCTAAGAACGGCTACTTTTAGCAGAAATGCTACCTACAACTCACAGGTATAGTCTAAGAACGATGTATAACCTTCTAAAGAAAGCTTATAACTAGTTCTAAATACTTTGTTTTGTCCAAAGAGGAAATGGAGAATATCTTTTGGCGGCTCTAGGTAGGTAGGTACTGCGCTTTAAGGTTTAAAATATGAAAAATGCGAAACGCAAAATCAGATAAAAACTATATTTTAACTAGTAGCCTTTCTTATTTGAGTCTAATTCATGGTTTTCTTGATGTTAAGAGTACAAAATAAGACAAGTAAGAAGAAAAAGGTGTTTAAAGTTCCTGCAGAAATTTAATTAAGAAAACTTAAAATTGCAACAATGTGACCCGAAAAAGAGATTTTTTAACTTTACATTCAGGTTCTATTGTATTTTTGATAAATTATTTATGGGTGATTACTACACTGGTATACGTGGAGTTAATCCACTTATGTAATCATGTATGCAAAACTGCGTAATTTGAAGTTTATATGCGTAAAACGTTTTCTAAGATAACTATGGACACACAGACAGAGAGACTTGTCAATATAATTAAAATAGAGCTTATATGTCTTTGGATGTGTTTAGAGTGTACAGAATCATAAACATTTTTCCGAACAGAGTCGACTATCAAAAGCTGCCTTGGAATCCGACGAGAACCTTCTTGTTTGTGCACCAACTGGTGCTGGTAAAACCAACGTAGCTCTTCTGTGTATACTGAGAGAGGTGGGCAAACACGTGAACGACGATGGAACGGTCAACGTGAACGACTTCAAAATGATCTATGTGGCGCCCATGAGGTCTCTTGTACAAGAAATGGTAAGGGATATTAAACTCTATTATGTTTGAATTGGGTTTAGTTTAAGTATTAATTAAAAACAACGTAGTGCTTGTATGAGTACTGAGACAGGTGAGCAAACACGTGAACGGCGATGGGATGGTCAAGGTGAACGACTTCAAAATGATCTATGTGGCGCATATGAGGTCTCTTGTACAAGAAATGGTAAGGGATATTAAACTCTATTATGTTTGAATTGGGTTTAGTTTAAGTATTAATTAAAAACAACGTAGTGCTTGTATGACTACTGAGACAGGTGAGCAAACACGTGAACGGCGATGGGATGGTCAAGGTGAACGACTTCAAAATGATCTATGTGACGCCCATGATGTCTCTTATACAGGAAATTGTAAGAGATATTAAACTCTAATGTGTTTGAATAGGGTTTAGTTTAACTATTGATAAAATCACTTAGCGCTCCTGTATTTACTGAGACAGGTGAGCAAATACGAAAACGACGATGGGACGGTGAACCTGAACGACAACAATACGATTTATGTGGGGCCCATAAGTTCTCTTGTATAGGAAATTGTACGAGATATTAAACTCTATTGAGTTCCAACTCAATAGGGTTTAGTTTAAGTATTGATAAAACCAACGTAGCTCTTATATGAATACCGAGAGAGTAGGGCAAACACATGAATGACTATGGTACGGTAAACGGGAAGGACTCCGAAATGATCTATGTGGCTAATAAACTCAATTGTGCCACTTTTAGTGCAATATTGTGACACTTTTAGTGCAGATTCAACGCATTGGTTGTACATGCTCGGGAGGTAGAGCAGTGTATGTGTTGTCAAAATAGTGATCGGCCATTTTGTACGTTTAAATTTTGACGATAGAACGATTTCAATTAAGAGACTACGATTCGCGGCGCCTCGGAGCGTGCTTTATATAAACAAATTTCCCTCTTATTTTTGACACTTACTAATCGAACACTATTATTGAAGAAGTGTGCTAGTAATAAATAGATCTTGGTCTGCAGTGTGCAATTTTTATAATAAACTAGCTGACCCTGCGAACGTTGTTTCTCTTTTTTTAAATAACTGGCGCGCCACCTACTGTGAATGTACTCTTTTAAGTCTATGCGATGTCATAGCTCTCTATGCCGAGATAATCTTGTCAGAAAACGTGGCTGACATAGAAAGTCATTTTGAGAGAAGTGACCAAATGTGAATTGAAAAATATATATATTTTTTGTCTGTAGGTGGGTAATTTTTCTAAGCGTTTATCAGCTTACAATATGAAGGTATCCGAGCTGACTGGTGATCACCAACTAACGCGGGAACAGATCGACGCGACACAACTCATAGTGTGTACTCCGGAAAAGTGGGACATTATTACTAGGAAGGGTAAGTAATGGTAATCCACAGATAACAAAACAATGTTACCAGATGAATCACTTCCTATATAAACTTTCATACCCACTCCTTTAATATATTCTTACCCGCTCCGTGCGAACGTTGGAGTGTAAAGTATAAAACTGACGGAAACCGGCTGAATTGTATCTTGGACGGTAGTAACACGCACAATGGCGCACGCAGTTATGGGGCAAAAATAACTACCCTCAAACTTTTTGATACATTTTTGGACATTTATTATATAGTATTCATTAAAGTTGTATAGTAGGCAATGAAGTTGAACCCGACCAATATTTCTTCATATGAACTGCATTACGCTAAATATCTTTAACTATCAACATTTCGCTGCTCTGAATGTGTTATAAAAGGGTATTTCCCATAGTCGCAAATCGCATATGCATCCATAAAATGCCAGTGAATTATTCATGAATGAATTTTGCGACAATCCTTACGGGATTACGATGAAATGTGACTTAATCCTGGCATTTGCCAAGCTGTAAAATTGCTGAAAATCACATTAAAATCAGTTTAGTAGTTTTTGTTCGATTGAATGGGGTATCGTTGGATCAGTCTTTAAAAAAACAGAGGTACACGGTTTGCGAGTTATTAGCTTTCAAAGCTTAAAATAATTGTGTCCCCCCCCCCACTTAAAACTTACAACCATGAGACTCAAAAAAATAAAAAACAAATGATTATAAAACTTTGTAGATAGTTTCAAAATATCAAAATTGGCTTACAAGTTTTTTGGATAACCTTGATAATAATAAAATTGTTATTCTTTGGAACTCTAATTTGTTACGTGTAAGCCACAGGGCCCACAGGTGTGATGTTGTGTTATACGTGTTAGTATGTATTCATAGGTGGCGAGCGATCATTCACCAACCTGGTACGTCTGATCATAATCGACGAGGTACATTTGCTCCACGATGAAAGAGGACCTGTGTTGGAAGCGCTGGTGGCCAGGACTTTGAGGACGGTCGAGCAGACGCAGGAAGAGGTAAGCAGACGAACGATAAGTTCTTCGTCCCTCGGCAACCATTCTGTGACTCTAAATAAGATAAGTAATCAATATGTGCAGATATCATAAAGTAGATTATTTTATTTTGTAGGTTCGTCTCGTTGGCCTTTCTGCTACTCTTCCCAACTACACAGATGTGGCAGCGTTCTTAAGAGTCAGGCCTGAAAAAGGATTGTTCTACTTTGATAACTCTTTCAGGTAAGAATGGACTTTTAACTTTAAGTAAGCGTGTGTTATAGTATGTGTTACAAACAATAAATATTGAATATCATTTAGGGCGTTCCTTCTGAGCCGCGTTGCAATTTAATAGTAAAACCAACTACCCGTCCCTGCGCATCTGATAATATCAGCGGCGCTATTATTGTTCAAACGAAACGCGTTTCGCGTCGTTTTTTGTTTTTTGACTTGACTGTTTCATGTGATATATGTTTTGATGATTATAACCAAGATATATATTCCATAATGCAAAAATAAACTTTTCTTTAAAAAAAACAATGTTATAATTATTTTTCTCAAAGGATTCACTTTCACATTTGACAGCTATAACTCTTTCAGGTAAGAATGGACTTTTAACTTTAAGTAAGCGTGTGTTATAGTATGTGTTACAAACAATAAATATTGAATATCATTTAGGGCGTTCCTTCTGAGCCGCGTTGCAATTTAATAGTAAAACCAACTACCCGTCCCTGCGCATCTGATAATATCAGCGGCGCTATTATTGTTCAAACGAAACGCGTTTCGCGTCGTTTTTTGTTTTTTGACTTGACTGTTTCATGTGATATATGTTTTGATGATTATAACCAAGATATATATTCCATAATGCAAAAATAAACTTTTCTTTAAAAAAAAACAATGTTATAATTATTTTTCTCAAAGGATTCACTTTCACATTTGACAGCTGTCAAAAAGTAGCGCAAAATACCTACCTCCCGACTTGGGTTTTTGGTAGCAAAATCGCTCAGACGAAACGCTAAAAGTCAACATTAGATTTTGCTACCAAAAGCATATAACGCAAACCGCTAACAATTTCTGCTACAAAAACTCAGATGGAATGCCCTAATCATTCGTCGGCTATGACCACAGGCATACTATTAAATCCAATGTTATCCTACGACATAGAACAGAAAAAGCTTGTTGTAATAAAAACTCCCATTTACGTATAAGTACATCTAGATTTGTGTGCACACATTTTTAAATAATATTTTACGATCACAATAACAAAAAAGTCTGGCAACCCTTCACACTTTATGTTCACTTATACTCTTTGGTTATGTCCGGTCCGAATTGAGGTTTGGAAAGGTGGAAAGGAAACGCTTTTATAATGTGCATATATTACTTTCAGTATTGCTACTATTTGTAAAATTCACTAAGGGTGATTTCCTTGTTAGGATAAGAAAATAAATTAGTATTTATCGAAGGAATTAGACCGCACCAATGCCGATTCTAAGTAATGTTTTTACAGCTCAGTACCATTTTATAATATTCTAAATGTTGCAAAACTTTAAATAAAAACACAATGGCACACTAAATTAACGCAACCAGGGTTAGTTTTGACACGTTTCTTACGAATATAAATTTTTTGCTTCCAGGTAATCATATGTACAAGTAGCATTTAAGTTAAAATTTTGCAGAATTAGTAATAGCCGAAGAAACCAAAAAAAAATGTTTATGTCCTTTGTTTACCTAATTAAGGTCGTCGTTCACTGTCACGGCGGCATGAGAAAGGATTTTATTAGACAAAAATATAGGCAGACACTTATTTAGCACCAAACAACAAACAGAATTGAATCATAATATTATAACAATAAAGCTTTTAGAGACACACGTGAATTACTAAAGAGGCGTGAGCATATCGAGATATATAGGAACTGTAACATAATGTTTTGGCACGCATAGTGTAGGAGGGAGAAAAAAGAATCGTCGCATGCTGCTCTCTTCTCACAACAACCAAAAATCTGATATTGGTCGTTTTAAATAAAGTGACGTGTCATTAGTGTGCGCCAACCTTTATGCTTTTAGTTTGTCGGAATGAATTCGTATCAGTCTATCTAGTTTAGAATTGATGCAATTACGCGCGAGAGCGGTCGTCTTGAGTCATACAAAGAACTCCTTGCCATAATATAACAGTTTTATATCTATCGCGCAACTAATTCGCCATATTGTGTGCAATCTAACGTTCACAGTATAGTTCTCGCACTAACATTTGAATCGGCATAATGAGTATGTATGTGATATCACACAATTATATAAAAATAAAGTGGAGGGACGCGTAGTTTTAGATTAGACAAGCTCTAGATATATTTCATTAATTTTATTTACATTCTATGCTTTGATGTGCGCTTAAAAACCGACACCGGATGGCAAAGTACACGTGTATATAGAAATGTTCAAATACCAATGCCGCACACAAACAAATGTTTGTGCAGCTGTGTGAAGGGCCGGCTAAAGGTATTTATTGTATCCATATTAAATACTATTTATCCTATTCGATAAGTAGCTTTTATGTGATGATGACGTGGAAGTGGCTGGATGAGGAAGGTGGAGGACCGAGTGTTGTGGCGTTCAGTAGATACGTCCTATGTCCAACAGTATAACTATAGTTGACTGATTGATTATATGAGCTTTTTTTTATCATGTAGGCCAGTAGCGTTAGAACAGCAATATATAGGAGTGACAGAGAAAAAAGCACTCAAGAGGTTCCAAGTTATGAATGACATTGTGTATGAGAAGACGATGGAGCACGCAGGGAGAAATCAGGTAATGTTATTTTTTTTTTAGATTTCAGTTAAATAAGATGTGAAAAACGAACTCTTTTAAAGACATTAAGCAAATTTGTAAGTGTAATTGTTTGGTAAAACTTGGAAGATTTCTTTGTCAACACTTTGTTGTTCAAAATATTTTTATGAAACAAAAGTATAATAATTATGTTTTTACGTTTGTCAGGGTTTGAGTTTATATTACTTAGAATACGATCATTAAAATTTAGTCGGTCTACTGAGCAGATCCGAAGAAATTCCTGTGATTTTTTTTGTAGTATGGCCTTTTGAATAAATAACGCAAAACCACCCAGACAATCTCTATGTATCTTTATCTCTCTCTCTCTTACAGTTATACAAAGCTGTTCTTATAAAAGTCTGGCTATTTAAGTGTAATACTTTTTTTATTATTTGAAATATATCAAAGTAAATTATGTTTTATTTAATTTAAATATAAACTAAAACACATTATAGAACGTTAATAAAATAAGATAATTAAGTATTGTTTGTTTATCTTTCGCAGATTTTAGTATTCGTTCACTCACGTAAGGAGACCGGTAAAACAGCGAGAGCTATTCGTGATATGTGTCTTGAAAAGGATACATTGGGACAGTTTTTGAGGTATGTAATTTTTTACTTTTATTTAAATACTTAACGCTAATATTTCTTAGCTTAATCTACTGTTTAATACCTCTTAATCTCCAGGCTAAGAAGTCCCAAGTAGCATAACAAGCTGTATTTGAGTTAGTTTTTATTCCAGAACCTATATATTTAAGTTCTAAAAAGGCTGTATAAACGCTTATACAGACCATATTAGTTTGAAGCTTAAGGAATTAAAAATTATATTTAAATTTATATAATCAGCACAAGCAATTAGATATTAGAGCACAGTGATCATTATTCAAGCTGATAATAATATGATGCGACTTTAGCTATTTACTTAAAAAATAGAGTTTTTATTTATTTAAAAAAAAACCGTCAATTTGCTAAACAGCCTATACGGTAATAGTCTAAGTAGCTGCACTAAGTAAGCTGTGGTCTCTATTATGCAGATATTGACTTTATAATAGAATGTTTTTAAATGTTATGCTGTAAGTCAGTTTTTATACATAAATCATAATGCTACTTGCAGATACATATAAGTAATAAAAAAGCTTGAACCCAAAGACTTTATTATACTCCCTCACTTTATACTTTATTTTGTCAATAATATCATAAAATGGCAACTGTGATCTAATATTTTTAGTTATGATGCTCGTAAAGTTCCTTTTTGTACTAAGTGTATGCGAACTTATTATTGCGATTTGTTTGTAGTACAGTCTAAAGCTGTACTATAGCTGTCATTTATTTTTTTAATTTAACAATTTTGATAGACAAAAGTCATAAAACCAATGTATTTACAAGATTTACGCCATAAAAATAAGTTTTAAAAAGGTGTTTGCATATACCATTGTACAGAAACAAATATCGAGTGATACTATAATAACACTTAGGGCAGTAATAAGTACGCGATCATGTGGAAAATACAGCCAACTACAAATTGTAATTTAGATCAGATTTTTGGAATAAGTAATTATTTTTACCTTTTCAGTGCATCTTTTTGAAGCCGGCTGTTTTTTTACGTTAAAAAGTTTTTATTGTATTTAGATTGGGTTTTGGTTTATAAGTTTACCTACTCAGGTACTCTATACTAATATAATAAAGCTTAAGAGTTAGTTTAATATTTTGGTTGAACTAGTTAACCTCTTGAACTATCAGTTGGATGTGAAATATCCTTTTTGCAATTGATGGCTCAATCCTTAAGGAAGATTGAATGGAATTTAACATCACGATACGACCCTTAGAAGCCGAGCAAAAAGAAAAAAGTTAGAAATAATCCTGAGCGAAAACCGAGTAATAGCGCGGGTGAGCCATGCAATGAGAGATGGCAGTCCCGGTCAGCTAGTAAGTGATAAAATAAAAGACTAACATAATAATATAAAACCTTTGTCAGTTTTTGAGGAACTAAAGTAGTGAGTCAGAGGGAAAACTGTTCCAATTCTTTTACGTTGACAGGGAAGGGTCGGCTAGTATGGAGGTACTTCGGACTGAAGCCGAGCAGGTGAAGAACCCCGAGCTTCGGGAACTGCTGCCGTACGGCTTCGCTATCCATCATGCGGGGATGAGCAGGGTCGACAGGACCTTGGTGGAAGATTTGTTCGCTGATAGACATATACAAGTGAGTGGCGGGCATAGTACTACAGAGTACTCACTAAAAATAAAATTTTGATTACTTTGTCGGTTACGTAATAAAAAACAATTTAGTTTAAAAGTGCGGCTAGTTTACCTTATTATATAATACGCAAAGTGACACGATGTGGAAGGACCACGTACGAGAACCGTTTCGCTTTTAAAACAGTATGACCGGGGGGCTTTTTTTGTCTGGTTGCGGTGTGTGTTGGCAAACTTTTTTGACCTTGCGGCAAACATCAAAACTGCAGTCGCCATTTTACATTTTCTGTGAACTAACTTGATTACGCTATACTCGTGACGGACATGTTTCACAGCCCAGTGGTTTTCTATCCTCTAGTAAAAGGTAGACCGAGGGGTCAAAAAAATATATTATATAACTACCGTTGAGTAACACATGGCTGGCACTAGTACTTAAATTACATTACGAATCAAAAACTAACTTGCATAGTCAGTAAGACGTATGTGGAGTCCATAATCCGCACTGGGCCTGTGTGATGGACTATGGCCTAAATCGCCTGAGTCCAAAGTTAACGGTGGGCCGTGCCCTAACAGTGGGGACGAATAAGGCTGTTAAAAGATATACATGTTACATGTATATATACTAAATTTAGGTGTTAATATAAACTTAATATTAGCTGACTGAACTTAAATTTATTTAAAACGATAAGCTATGTTCATTTCTGTCATCTTTAGCCGGCAAAACATTAGTTAAGCCGTAACCTCTTGGCCTAAAAATTTTTCTTACTTAAGCGTTTTTTTCCATTAGGTGTTGGTGTCTACAGCTACATTGGCGTGGGGAGTAAATCTTCCAGCCCATACTGTGATAGTAAAGGGTACACAAGTGTACTCTCCAGAGAAGGGCCGCTGGAGTGAACTAGGGGCCCTCGATGTGCTACAGATGTTGGGACGAGCTGGACGACCGCAATATGATACAAAGGGAGAAGGTATAGTTTTATTGTGTTTATAATTTGATTTTGAAATGAATATCATTAGTAAATCCTAATTTGTGATCACTTGTTAAAAGGTATCCTGATTACCAACCATTCGGAGCTCCAGTACTATCTGTCGTTACTAAATCAGCAACTGCCGATCGAGTCTCAGCTCGTGAGCAAGCTACCGGACATGCTGAACGCGGAGATAGTGCTCGGCTCCGTGCAGAGCGTGCGCGACGCTGTCACATGGCTCGGTGAGTTGAGTGTAGTATACACAAGGTTAGAGGTACAGTCACGTGCAAAAGTGCAGTCCTATATTAAATAACAATTACCATTGAAGCTTTGTGTGGTTAATCTCACATGGATTTGTATGTCTTTTGTTTTGTACCTTATCCTATACAAGTTTACTCAGACCATTTTTGCATCTAAAAAGTTCAATTTGTTGCCAATACCTTATTAAAAACATAATTACAGAAGTTCTTAGTAAATCCGGTATTATGCCCTAAAAATGTGTGCGCCTAACGTAAATAAATTGTTTACAGGTTATACTTACTTGTACATACGTATGCTCCGGCAGCCTGCTCTGTACGGCATCACGCCGGAAAAACTTCAAGAAGATTCACTCCTAGAGCTGCATAGAGCTGACCTTATACACACTGCTGCTAACTTGTTAGATAAGTAAGTATTCTTTATCATTTGACAGATTTGACAGACCAAGGACGCGGGTGCTTTACCAGTTCAAAAGAAAGAACCATGGCCATTCTCCAGACATGATTTGACTAGGTTAAGGTGAATCCAATTTGGATTTTCCCATACAAACTTGATAGTTGATATACAAAGTTGATAGTTTACTGTTAACATTTTGCTACTCAAAATGCGTTATTATCATTCGTCGCTATTTAGTATAGTCGCAAAAAGTATATACATTTATGAAACGCCAGTGAATTATTGAATACTAGTTCTTGCCACCGGCCTAAAGTAACCCAAACAACTGACATACACTTGACGTTTTTAAGTAGCCTATGTCGTTTACACTTTCGTATATGTAATATAAATATTTTATATATATATTGACTATGCTGCGCTGTGATTGATTGTTTTTATTTTACTATAACCAATCAGCGTGTGCTAAGGCGCTTTGATTGGTAGTAGTACCAGTGTCTCACCCACTCGAACCAATCACCTGATCTTCGCTGTATGCCTTGTTTAGCACTTGTGTCTCCGACAGTACTTGACAGTATTTTAAGTGTTGCTCATTCTTAAGGTGCTATAAGTGGACAACTTACATAATAAAAGCTTTCTTACGATTTTAAACATACTGAAGATAAAAAAATTATAAACATAGTTTTGCAATATTTTATGTTAATGTACTTTCTAAATCTATGTATGACAGGCCTAACCCTTAGTTGACGACATAAACATTGTTTTTATTTTAATATTGTTATTATAATAATCGAATGTTCAACAAGGTAATTGAATAAAACACCGAAAAGGATTTCCCATAATTGACATGCAGGGTTTAGGCCAAGACATAAATCTTCTAGAAAAAAATAATAATTTAGCTACGCCATATTGTTAAGACTAAACAATATTTTGCTCGCTACAGGGCCGGCTTGATTAAATACGAACGCAAATCGGGTCACTTCCAACCCACGGAAATTGGGAGAATTGCCTCCCACTTCTACTGCACGTATGAGACTATGCAGTCCTACAATCAGCTGTTGAAACCGACCCTGGGAGAGATAGAACTGTTTAGAGTGTTCTCTCTATCATCGGAATTCAAACATGTAGCCGTTAGGGAGGAGGAGAAACTGGAGCTGCATAAGCTGATGGAGAGGGTAAGTTGAGTCGTATGCCTTTTTCATCTAAATACTCTATGCCTTTGTCATCTAAATATTCCATGCCTTTGACATAGGCTACTTAAGTACCTACATGTAGTTAAAAAAATACAGGACTTATTTTGATTTGGTTATTTGTATAATGTTTTACGTTGGTAGAGTACTAAATGGTGATGCACTAGATCTGTTTCTTTGAAATACTTGGGCGTAACTACTAGCTTTTGCCCGCGGCTTTGCCCGCGCTGAATTTGGTTATCGGTGCCAGATTCCTACGGCAACTTCAAGAAAGTTTTCTGTAGCAAGTTATATCTGTAGCTATAGTTTGTCCACGTGACATTCTTATGTCCATAGTAAAAATAAGCCTTTGTCTTTCTCCGGCTCTTCAGCTATCCCTGCGCCAAATTTCATCTCAATTGGATGCTCAGTTCCGACGTGAAGAAAAAAGACAAACACTCACTTTCGCATTTATAATATTAACTATGGATTTGTTTTTCATCTCAGGTACCAATACCAATAAAAGAAAGCATAGAAGAGCCCTCGGCGAAAATCAATGTTCTACTTCAAGCGTACATATCTCAGTTGAAGTTGGAAGGTTTCGCTCTGATGGCTGACATGGTCTATGTGACACAGAGCGCGTGCCGATTGTTGAGGGCTATATTCGAGATAGTACTGCATCGAGGTGAGTACAGACAAACAAACAGATAGTAGTTTTTGTAAAGCTGTTATGACACAATTAAGAATAGGCGCGTTCCTTCTGAACCGCGTTGCAATTTAATTGTAAAACCTAATTTTAGCAACAGCGATCCGTTCCGTCTAAGAGCATCTGATAATTCAGCTGCGCTTTTATTGTTTAAACAAAACCCGTTCCGCGTTATTTTTTGACAGTTCCGTGTGTGTAGTATATGTTTAAGTATTTTATTTTGATTTATTTTGTAGATTATAAGTAAAATAGAGTTTATAATGCGAAAAAAAACTTTTATTTAAAAAACAACGTTATATTTTTCTCAAAAGATTCACCTTTATTTTTGACGGCTGTCAAAAAGTGGCGCAAAATACTTACCTCCCGACATGGGTTTTTGGTAGCAACATTTCGTAGCAAAATCGCTTAGACAATATTAGATTTTGCTATGATTTTGCTACCAAAAGCCTGAAACGCAAACCGCTAACAATTTCTGCTACAAAGTAGTTAGATGGAACACCAATGATCTTTATTTATGTAAAACATTAATATTTCTATATATTTAATTTTTAATAGCTTTTGCCGACAGCTCCACTCGCTATATATAGTTATCAGAGTTTGATTCCTACGGCAACTCCATAATTAAAGTAAGGATGTTTTCTGTAGCTATAGTTCGTCTGCGCGGAATTTGACTGTAGTAATTCCTGCGGGTTTATTTCAATTTTTCGGGATAAAAACAATATATAACATGTCTTTCTACGTCCCTTCAATAATCTCTGTACAAAAATCAGCTTAATCGAATCTTCCGTTTTGCGACGTTGGGCAATAACAAATAAACAAACAGACTTAAAAATATATATATTAGATATTAGGATACTATTCTTAATTTTAGAAAGATGATTATCCAGTTCAGTTGCTTAGGAGGAGTTCAGTCACATCTACAGAAGAATTATATGTATAAAGATTAAAGATTTAAGAGTGCATAAACTATTTAGTAGTTGTGTGTCTATTGTCAAATATAAATATGTCTGAACATTACACACAGCGCCATCTGGTCCTAAACACCTACTATACGTGTCAGACAACTTATACAGATACCTACAAGTAGGTGTTTATTGGGCATTCTGGCTCACTTTCCGCAGCGCAGATGCTGGCGCATCTTCACTGCTCCAATTGAGCTAGAATGCCCAATAAACATTTTGGAATTGATTACGTGCATCTGCGCTGCGGAAAGTGAGCCAGAATGCCCAATAAACATTTTGGAATTGATTACGTGCATCTGCGCTGCGGAAAGTGAGCCAGAATGCCCAATAAACATTTTGAAATTGATTACGTAAAGTTTTCAATTTGGGTGAATGTAAATAGATTAACGTATTTCATACCGACCAACCTTCTTCTAGCTCTATGAACAAGGTATTTTGGAGAGCATCATTCCGTTTTACGAGAGAAGACATAAACTTACAAATAAATACAAACCGTTCTGTTCTGTTCTAGTAGAAAAATGTTTTACCCTATTACAACTGTCGGGCAAATAATATTTCATTAATCAATTATAAAAATCTTACCTTTCTTTTATCTTTCGGTAGTCTTGTGTGTCAATGTCTCTCAAATTAATATTAATATGGAGTCATAGCGATTAGAGATTTCATTGCATAATTAACTTCTTTCACCAAGACATCATGAAATTTGTAAAGCAGCCACTAAAGCTACATTTAGAAAAAATATGTTCTGAATCTGATCTAGGCATATCACGTCATGGTAAACTATTACCTAATTCGATTCGATGTTTGATTTGCGGACCATCTAACTGTGGAAAAACCAACCTAATAGTTGGACTTCTTTTGCATGAAAATGGTTTATGCTATAAAAATATATATTTATATTCCAAAACGCTTTACCAACCAAAATATATATTTTTAGAAAAAGTGTTAAATGAGGTTCCAGAAGTACAATTAATGAAATATAACGATAATAGTGACGTTATAAGCCCTCATCGTGCAAAACCTGATTCAGTAATTATTTTCGACGATGTTGCTTGTGAAAATCAAAATAACATTCGTGATTATTTCTCAATGGGGCGACATAAGCGTATAGACTGCTTTTATTTGAATCAAACATATAGTAAAGTACCTAAACAATTAATTAGAGATAATGCAAATCTTATAATTTTGTTTAAACAAGATGACATTAATTTACGACATGTTTATGATGAACATGTCAGTACAGATATGAATTGGAATCAATTTCGTGATATGTGTTCGGAAATCTGGAAAACTTCGTATGATTTCATAGTAATCAATAAAGACTGTGAAAAAAATAAAGGTTGCTATAGAAAAAAGTTTGATACTTTTGTCATTCTTGATTAAAACTCTTATAAACGACAAAAACTCTGATATGTGTTTAGTGTTGTCTATAACATTGGTAAAGCTTATTGTGAAAAATGGATTCGCAAGTAAATATCAAAAAAGAGATAATTAAATCAGCTAGCGTTGTTAAGAAAAAAGTTAGGCAGTTGCGTAATATTCAAACTGAAAATGATAAAGTCCTTAAATCTGTGTTCAAACCTTTAACGGATCCACTACATAAAATGGTATCAAGAAATGCAACACAAAATATCAAACCTAATTACAATGAAGACGTAATCCCAGGGAAAAAAGCAAAATATATGAAAACTGAATTTGATTTTGATCTTCAGGGTGGAAGTGAATATGAAATAGATTCCGATGAACAGTGTGAAAAAGTTGATAAAACTCTTAAGAACTTTAATGATTATGAAGAAGATATCTATGAAGATGATTCAGAAAGTATGAGCGATACAAATAATAAAGAAACCAACATTTCAAGTGACGCTTCATTCAAAACAATTGAATCTATTTCAAGTCCACAACATAATTGGTCACCACCTTCAGAAGGAACTGTAAAAGTATTGGAAGATATTCCATTTGGTGTTAGAAATGAACGTGGTAAACTGATGATAGGTAATTCTCGAATTGTCCAAACAGAAAATACAATTTTAGTTTCTGGAAAGCCTTACAAAAAAACTGAAGGTCTAATGGAATTATTATTTAAAAGAATACCAGATTTAAAAACAATCACTAATAGTGACTTAAACAGTTACAAACAGATTTTAACTATTACAAATGCACATAGGCGTGACTTCAACCCTAAAAAACCAATTAAAAGTAATAAAGGAAGCAAGTACTTAAATATTATCAAACCACTTTTCAAGTTATCTAAGCAATGTACAAGCACCGAAAGTCTTACTCAAGGGTCTGGGTTACCAATTTTAAAAAAATATAATAAAAATGTTGATTATATGTATTGGGATGACCCTAATGATTTAGTTGAAAGACTAAAACTTTTAATATCTTCTCGTGATGCAGGAAACAGTGGATTAGACAATGAAATAATATCTATCGTAGAGGAGTTGCAAGAAGCTGGTATTATTAACAAATAAAATATGAAAAGTAACGTATTACATGCATTCTTAACGATTTATTCAAATATAATACAGAGAACTTTATATTAACATTCAGTTGTAATCAAACCATTTAGGGATACATTTATTAAACAATGAACGTTGACAAGTTTGGTCATCACGTGCATAAAAGATTGCGTTTGTCAGAAGTTTTCGATATTACTGACAAAGTATTTCTTAAGTCTATTAATGGAGATTTAGACTTAATATCAGCAAGTATAAAAGGACTCAAAACACCTCAGCTACCTGACGAAGCCGTCAATAAGCAGTATGTAGATAATGTACTAAAAGAATATTGTGGAAAACAATCTTTCCTGCTCGAAATAAATGCTATAAAAAGCCTGATTCAAACTTTAAAAAATCAGTTGCTAGATATTAAATCAGAATTAAAAAAGGTTGGATCACAGAAAACCGCACCTAAACAATTATGAACAGAGAAGACATAGTTGGTGAACTTCACAAATCAGCTAGAAAACACTTCATTCGTAGGGCGGTAATATTAAAAGGGATTGATGATTTATGGCAAGCTGATTTAATTGACATGCAGAAAATGGAAAAAGTGAACAAAGGTTTTAAATATATTTTAGTTGTTATTGACTGCTTTTCAAAATTCGCGTGGGGAGTTCCTCTGAAAACGAAAATAAAACGTGACGTAGGAAACGCTTTTAAAAAAATTTTGGATTGTGGTCGAATTCCTATTAACCTTCAGACAGATATGGGAAAAGAATTTTACAATGAAGTGTTTAAGAAAATAATAACAACTTTTAATATATAGAATAGTAGAAAATAATTGTTGAAAGATTTATAAGAACACTGAAATCAAAATTATATAAATATTTTACTTTAATTGGAAATAACAAATGGATCGGATCACCTTTGAACGATGCTTTGTCATCATATAATGATACTGTCCATCGAACCATAAAATTTAAACCAATAAATGTAACATGTGATAACCAAACCGTCGTTATGAATAACATAAAGAGGAATGAAATACCTCAGTACTTAAGAAAATCAAAATTAAAAGTAGGTGACTGTGTTCGGATTAGCAAATATAAAGAAAATTTCAAAAAGGGGATACACCTAACTGGTCTTCTGAACTATTTACCATAACAAAAGTTAATAATACTTACCCAGTAACTTATCACATTCATGATCAAAGAAATCAAATAATACTCGGATCCTTTTACGAACAAGAGTTGCAAAAAACTAAACATCCAAACATTTATTTAATTGAAAGAGTGATAAGAAAGAAAGGAAATAAATTATTTGTAAAATGGTTAGGACTCAATGAAAAGGAAAATAGTTGGATTAACGAAATGTCTATTGTATAGTGTTTACTTTTAACTTATAAATACTTTATAATTGTAAGATATTCAACCATGTATTCATTTTAAATTCAGTGATGAACGGTGGAGGACTTGTTAATAATATAGTAAACAATTTACCATTTGAACTTCATTTACCAGGATATAATTATTGTGGTCCTGGTACAAGACTACAAGAAAGATTGGCTCGAGGTGACAAAGGGATAAACGAATTAGACGAGGCTTGTAAGCGTCACGATATAGCGTATTCCGAACATCGTAATTTAGAAGATCGTCATAAAGCTGACTTTGCGCTTCTGAATATGGCAAAACAAAGAATGAAGTCAAAAAATACTAGAACCGGAGAAAAATTAGCGTCTTGGCTCGTAAGCAAAGTTATGAAAACTAAATTAAAAAATGGTGCTGGAGTTAAATCTTTTAAGTCAGTCGTGTCTAAAATCCGTAATTATATGAAAAACCGCAAGCCAAAAGATAACAATACTGCTATAAAGATAGCCTACTTGACTGCAAAAAAATTATTTAAAAATAAAAATGTTTGCTTACCCCGTCTTATACCAATACCAAAAACTGGAGGGATTCTACCACTTATACCAATTTTTGCTGGCTTATCTGCATTAGGGTCTTTAGCTGGAGGAGCTGCAGGTATTGCTAAAGCAGTGAATAGCTATAAATCAGGAAAGCAAAACCTTGAAGAGTCACAGCGTCATAACAAAATGATGGAATCTATTGCGTTAGGAAAAGGTCTCTACATCAAACCTTATAAAGGTAACGGATTATGTTTAAAATCAGCAAAAAACTAACTAGAAGGCTACCTAGACGTGCTTTAACGAATGTAGATATTTTAAAGCACACTAATGATATACCGTATTTTCGAGGAGTATTCATGAAAGATGCTTTACCAAAAAAACCTAAAGATATTGAGTGTGCGATTGTCAATTTGGATAACTCTAAGAATCCTGGAACGCACTGGGTAGCCTATATAAAAATTAACAACTACTGTGAGTACTTCAATAGTTTTGGAAATCTAAGACCACCCCAAGAGTTACTGTCCTATTTAAATTTGTCTAATGTTTATTACAATTACAATGTATATCAGAACTTTAATACTGTTAATTGTGGTCACTTGTGTATAAAATATTTGAACAATTTTTGGCATTCAAAAGAATAAATTAAGATAATTCAATAAAATAAACCATTTTAATCATGTCTTTCACGCTGTCAATATCTGGATTCACATCAAGCTTAAATACTTGTTATTCTCCTGCTCTACAGTTAGACGGAGATTACGAATGTGGTCTTTTATACTTTTCTACTTTTAACTCTATTCCAAACGTTGAAAGTAAAAATAATAAATTTCATTATGGTGATAATGAAATGATTGAAATTCCTGAAGGATCTTATGAACTACAGGACATTTGTGACTATATAAAGAAAAACATTAGAAGCAGCACCTTTAGTTTAACTTGTAACAATAATACTTTACGTACTGTAATTTGTTGCTCTAAAGACATTCATTTTGAAAAAGAAAATTCTATTGGGAGTATTCTCGGATACAATAAAAAAACATTACAAAAGAATAAATTTCATGAATCACAGATCCCAGTCAGTATTCTTTCTACCACTGTAGTCCGAGTTGAATGTGATATTGTCTGTGGATCCTTCATTAATGGAATTCCAAGCCACATAATCCATGAATTTGCACCTAATGTTCCGCCTGGATATAGAATTATTGAGGTACCAAAGAATATAATATATTTTCCGATTAATCAAAAGACTATCAGTAGTGTAAATATAAAAATTTTAGATTCACAGAACAAGTTAGTTAATTTTCGGGGAGAAGAGGTACTACTGTACCTACATCTGAAGAAAAAATGATAGACTTTAACCAAATTAATATAAATTCTTTTTCACGACCAAAGAAGCTCAGAAAGATACAGGTAATTCGCAAAAGAGCACCTGTGTCACTAACATCTACTAACTTAAAAAAAAAATTAAGTGTTGAAAATAAAGACTTTTTAAAATTAATTGGATTACTAAAATGAGTGTATTAAACGTAGCGCAACCTATTGTATTTGATAATACTATAGAAAGCATGGAAATTTACTTACTTTTAATAAAAATGATGAAATAAGAATACCTATCAACCAACAAGACTTGTACGTATTGCCATCAGCGAGTACAATATACCTAGAAGGAATGGTCATCGTTAAAAAAGGAGATCTAAAAGATGTTGCAACTAGCGTTAATTTTACTAACAACCCCATTTTATTTCTGTTTCAAGATGTTCGCTATGAACTTAACGGAGTTGAAATAGATAGAATTAAAAATGCTGGTATAACAACAACTATAAAATCATTTTTGTCTATGAATGAAAATGAATCAAAAATTTCGAAAGCATGGGGTTGGGATATAGATGGAACAAAAAATACAAGATCAGGGAATTTTGCAGTATCTATACCACTGAACAAAATGCTTGGATTTGCTGAGGATTATAATAAAATAATAATGAATTGTAGACATGAGCTAATACTTTTACGCAGCAATACTAATCTAAACGCAATAAAACTAAACACTGGAGAAGTAATAGATGATATCATACTTAAAAAAATTGTTTGGCGTGTTCCACATGTAAAAGTTTCCGATCGAGAAAAACTAAATCTATTAAAATATCTAGAAAAAGATCGTTCAATCAACTTGTTATTCCGAAACTGGGACTTGTATGAATATCCCTTATTACCAAAAACAACAAAACATACATGGGTAATTAAAACGTCTTCACAAATAGAAAAAAAAAACTGGTTGCCTGTAAAGTCGGTATACGGGCGAAAGTTTTACGTGACAATGATTTTATGTCTGTCTCTCTCGCTCTTAGGCGGGCGCGTGCCTCTCACTCGCTCTCATTGTGAGCGCATAACGTGAGCGGAGCGTAACGCAGTTTCTTGAAGTGTCACCCGGCAAACCAATTTATAAGACGTTGTCACGTCAAAAACCGAGATATGCTGTTATTGCATTTCAGACAGACCGAAAAAATAAATCAGAAAAAGACATGTCACACTTCGATCACTGCAATATAAGAGAAGTTAAAGTATTTTTGAATTCAGTGTATTTTCCCTATGAGGGTTTTAATGTTTGATTTGATGAGGATAAATTTGCTTTATTATATGAACAATACACTAGATTCCAACAGTCTTACTACGGACGACGTCCTGAACCCTTGCTAAGTTATAAAGAATTTAGAGATAAAGTACCGTTATACGTTATAGATTGCTCAAGACAGAACGATACACTTAAAACTGGCCCAGTTGATGTTCGTATCGAAATAGAGAGTGATAAAGATATACCAAATCTAACTTCTGCGTATTGTTTGTTATTAAACGATTGCATATTTGAATACAAACCCTTAAGCGGTATAGTGAAAAAAATATCATGAATATTACCGGACCTATTTTCGTAGACTTACAAGGCTTTAAGGATTCTCATAATAAATTTATTGTAAAAGAATTTGCCTTGGCTACCTCAGAATACACTCAAGTATTTCTAATAAAACCACCATATCCCTTTTCTTATTTGACTAAGGAAGAAAAAAGAAATGTATCTTGGTTAGAAAGTAATCGCGGTATTTATTGGAGTGACGGTTACATAGATTATCAAGAATTTAGAAAACTTATCAAACTAATTTTAAAACACCAATATTTGCTTTTGAAGGGTAGAGAAAAAATCCTATGGATTAATGAACTTTGTACAGAATGTAATGTTGAAGATATTGCAGAAAAGGGATGCCCTAATTTTCCTAATTTGTACAGCACCTATTCTAAAGGGCAAAAAAACAAATGTTTTAATCATAGAAAATATTGTGCTCTGGAAAATGTTATTTGTATTAAGAAATGGTGCAATGAAAATGTGGACGTTAAAAATAAAATACTTGAATTAGTTTAAAATATAATAGTTTAGTTTTTTCATTTGTGTACAAATGTATAATATAAGTATTAAGTATTAAAATATATTAACTAAGTATAAGTATTTTGCTTAACTAAGTTTAAGTATTTTTATTAAGAAAATTCAATAAATGTTATAACAATAAAACATTTTTTATTTAATTTCCATTCCTAAAGAGATATTACATATCTTTATGTTTGTACATGACAAAATCGTTTATTTACAATACAAAAAAAAAAGAGAAATAAGTTTTGAATGAAATCTCCACGGAGGAAACCTCTTCCTCTGCTACTGCTACTGATATTCTTTGCCTCAGGTATATCTGAAAGACAAGGAAAATAATTACATTTTCTGTAAATTTTGAAAGTAAAAGCAAAAATAGGAAAGTTTATACATACCTCTGCTCATTAAATTTTCTCAGTTTGTTTTCCCAACTCTGTCGAAATAAGGAAAAGGGAATGCAGTACAGAATTCATCACTGGGTCATTTTCACTTTCTGCATGATAACTTGTTTTTACAATTGTTCTGCTTTCCACAACGTTTGGTAGTTCTGTTAATTGACTAATTTCGATTTTGACCACATACTTTAAAACTTTGCCTACTGAAAAAGCGTTATAATTTGCCTTTTGGTAATTAGACATATTTTAAAATTATAATAAAGACGTGTTAACGAATCGACACCTTTTAATTATGTGATTTATTTTTCATATAATGCAACAATCTGTTTGCGTCATACAGGTTTCAAATAAAAACTTGTTGGTTCATGTATGTTAGATATCGTATGACCGGCTGCCTACACCGAAGACATCTTGAATATCGAAATGTATCTGAATCAGCATAAATTTTCTTTTCTAACGTTCGTAACAAAATAGTTAAAGTTTTTTTGTTTGTCTGTCTGTCACAAATGCTAATTATATCTACCAACATTCTTTATCTAAAGGTTTACACTAAAGTTGGACTTAGATTAATAAAACAACATTTTCAAATAGGTACATTTTATTGTTATTATAAAAAAATCACAAAATTATAAAAAACACAAAATCCAAAAAAAATTAACAACAAGTCAAATAGTTATAAAAATATGAACTACCAAAAAGTAAAAGTTCTTGCACAGCTAAAACGTTAGATTTACTTTTATAAAAATGAAGTACCATTTCAATTTGACTGACAGTTAGGGTATTATAAGAAGCTAAATTATTTTTTATATTATGTACAAAATGACTAACTATTACATAGTCATGCTTAAGTAAATAGTTTAATCTTAATTCTACACAATGACAAAATGTACTAAGAGCACCACAAATTAAAGAAATCACATTTTCAGGACAACGTTTTTCACAAAAAAGAAGTTGGTATAGAATAGTCATGTTGTCTATACATTTCGAGTTGATTTCAATGTAAATTCTGTGCCATTCCTTAGTAGTAATAAATAAATCATAATTCTCGCTATTGACAAGGATATGAATTTGTGGTAAAAAATTATTGACTGCCCATAATCCTGTAGTTATATAAATATTATTTGAATATACATAATTATGTTTTGAAATAATAATATCGGTTAAATAACTTTCTGCCATCTTCGCAACAGTGATATTCAGAAAAATGAGCAATGTCCCCAAGCAAACGTTTTTATGTTGTCTTCCATTATTCGACGTTTTTCGTCATTGGAAGACAAAGCTACTTTGTTAACAGATCTTGTAAATATTTCATGTTTAAGAGACTTAAAAAAAACATTTTTTCTTCGTAGGATTTTATCTTTTTTCTTCAAAGACTTATAATAGTCATTGAAATGAACACCATTTAAAACATATTTTTGAACACCTTTAGCCTTTTTTATTTCGCACGATTCCGTTCTAATACAATATAACTTAGATCGCAACCCAACAAACTCTACAATATTTTGACCTCCTAATTCATCTTTAAACAAACCTGGCACTTTTTTGTTGACGCGTTCAATTTGATATTTATTTGGCTCCGAGTAGTTACTTGTATCAAAATAGTGCTTTAAATTTAGCTTTAAATGCTTATAGAAGTCTTTTGTTTCTATTGAATATAAAAAACTATCAGTATCGGTATAACACATTTTTAAATTAGAGCCGTAAAAAGGTTTCATAATAGTATAGTGAAAATTATACATATGGCTTTTGGATAGTTCTAAGACTGTGAAACCTATGTATATAGGTTTATCAAGGACTACTTTTTCTGGTTTCAATTGAACAGCTACACAATTTTCGGTAAATGTAGTTGAACTATGAAAGTTAGGTCTAGATATTAACTGCTCTGCACAGTAATTTTTTTTTGTCTTGTTTTTATCATCACTCCATTGATTTACTATTTTAACGTCTAATCTATTCTCTGTGTTTTCCAAAGTTTTTCCAAATATGCTGTTATTCATTAGTTTGAAAAAGTCTTGTTCAAATACAGATTTAGCTTGTTGCCTTAGTTTAGCGTTTAGGTCAATATAGTCTTTTAGATAAGGGCTTTGTTTGAATTTTATTACTCGATGCACGGTAGTCAACTTAAGTCCCGCTTTTAAACACAGTTTCAAATGGACGTAATGAATAACGTAAAAAAATTTGTCGTATAAATTAGGAATCAATTTTGATGTTTTTGAACCGGGTGGAACACATTTTTGAGGACAGAACGGTAAATCATTGTGTGAATCATGAAGTTCTTCTGGATATTCGATATCTACTTCTAAAATGTACCCATATTCGTTTTCGTCTGGTATTTTGCAAACGTTTAATTCATCGATTTCTCGTCTATCTAATAGTCTAAAATCAGAATATGGTAAGTGTGCGCGGAATCGGGCGTCAGTTCAATTCAAATGCGGAGAGAGAGGTGCAGCGGTTGCTGTAGCGGATGGCGGTTGGATGTGTCGGTTCTGTTTCGGAGATAGGTCTTGATGCTGGAGCTAACACACAAGTAAATAGTACATCGTATTGCGGTATCGGTATTTATTTGGCTATGGTTCTTCTATAATTTTATATGGTCTGTATTATAATAACACACGCGGTGTCGCGGTGCGTCTTCGGCAAGCGGGGCGGGGGGCGCTTCAGTGCGCGCGGTGCGTTCGTGACGGCTAGCTTGGTACAACTGTCTGTCGATGCAGCGGGCGGCTTGCAAGGCGCTGGCGGCCTTGGGTACCTTTCCATCGTAGGTGTCGGTGTCGGTATGGTCACGTAGTCTTGTACATTGGGTCCCGTAGAATTATGTCAGTTATATATAACGTACGGTCGGTAGTCGGGTGTAGGGAATTTATTTATTTATAATATAGGTATAAAGGAAAATAAGAAAATATATGCGAGCAAATTCGAGGGGCGAATTTTAGCGAACATAACTCGCGGCGGCCGGAAAGGGATCAAAACTATGGTTTGATCGGGAATAAACAGTGGATCCTTCGGAGGGTCAATTAAATACACACAAAAAATTTGTTTACAAATGTAGAAGCGGTAGCCTTGTTTAGACGCCTTAATTTAATATAAACGTTGATAAACCAAACACAAAAAGGTTTTTCAAAACAGGGTAAGACATGTCTGATCTCCAGGAACAGACATCGGCACAACCCGGATATGGAGTTGAAGAGGCGGCTAGCATCTCAACAAAGGTCGCGGTGATAAGAAACTCTTATCGAAGGAGCGGTATGTGCTTTAAATTGCACTATATGTTTACGGAACCCTACGGCTAGTACATTGTCAAGTGCAATGTTTACTTAAATAAAACTTATTGTAAGTACGGACTCGACAGCGGCTTAAATTAAATATGAACTATCGGCGGATTACCTACTATACGTAACGAATAATAAATAAAATAGAAAAAGGTTTATTAAAATAACCTAAGCTAATTCTGTAGCTTGAACACGGGATACCAACTTCGTGTGCTACGGGTAACTTCGACGGCGCGCGGTGCGTACGGAAGCAAATTGTAAGTAGGTAACTTACAGGTAGGAAAATAAAAATGTTCGAAGACGGATATTCGAACTTATACGTATTAATTTTACGTTCTAATGTCAAGACGTTTCGGAAACTAATTTCGAACACAAATAAAACAACCAAGTAAACTGGTCCTTGTGTTTCGTACACGGAGCATTAGGACGGACGGTTGTAATAACAAAGTTTTAGTTTTACAAATAAAATAATCGACGGAGTAAGTGCGGTCACGCTAATACCTAGTTAGTGTAAGTAAGTACTTATCTATGTAATATATTGTAGGTACTTATCGGTGTACGCAAAAAAACAGTTGCAAATACGGACAGAGTTTAAAAATAAGTTATCCGTTTCGGTGTGATGTGTACCTAAACAAACATATAAGTTACGCGGTGCGAAGTTATAAGTAGGTACACTACAATAGATAGGACTAAAATATATGTCTGCTTCAACGCATTCCTACAACTTGGAATGTGTGAGAAACGATTACGGTATAACTACATATAGTTGTTAGTTAGACGGGTGTTTGTTTTTATGTCGGTAAAGTAATATGTATGTACAATTAGTTCACAATTTTGTTTACGGATTTGAGTACGTAATCGGTACGGTTGATTGATGTTATAAATCAAATCAAAAAATGAAGTAAAAACTTAATCGGAAGGTTTTAATATCAAAGCGGCAAAGTCGGGGGTTTCACATGTTAATTAACGGTTTATGCGGGCGGTTGAGATCGCGGAGTATAACTAGATAGTTTGATGTTTATATGCATCAAATATTAAACAAAAAAAATAATAAAAACTTATTAGACAGTAAAAAATAATAAAAGATTTTAAATATTATCTGTAAAGACGGAGAGACATGAACAATGCATGCGAGCGGTTAAAAAACGCGGCTTACAACTACATAACTTGATAAAGGATAATGAAAATCAAAAACTTAATCAAAACTAAATTGTGACTTATACCTAAAGTAAATAAAACAAAAAATGTAAATGGAGCGGTGATTGAGCGGCGCGGGGTGAAGCGGTTTAGTTTAGGTTGCTGTTCGGGATTAGCCATCGGTGCCAGCAGGCTAGAGTTATTTGCTGAAGGCTTTGATAACGGGACAAGCAGAGGTTTTCGTATCGGCTCAGGCGGATTAAACTTCCACTGGACGTTACGTTTACGGAACTCGTCATAAAGCACGGCTTCATTGTCCAGTAAGAACTTATTAACTTCGGTTAAATATTTATTAGCGTTATTTAGTTCCTCGATCGGAACGCATTAAAGCGGGTAGTCCACGGCGACTTACAAAGCGGGTGAAAGCGGCAATAAAAGCGTCTACGGATAGGCTTGCGACGGCCTCCAAATGCACTGCCTTAATGGCAAGACAAACAAAAAACACATAAATATGCCGTAACGGAGCGAGCGGAGCGGAGTAAGCTTGACTTTACAAGGGACCTGCAAAGTCGGTCGCGGTACCAGCAAAGACACGTGATACTTGCACGCGATCAATAGGCAAATCGCTCATTAGCGGTGGCTGTGAAATAGCGCTAAAGCGGTGGCATGTAACACAACGATGCAATACTCTAGACACTTGACGTCGTATAGAAGTGATATAAAATTCCTGTCTTAGGACAGCAATTAAAGCATTAGGTGCGGCATGACAGTGTTGTCTGTGATAGTGTTCGATGAGAACGTATGTAAACCGGTGCTCCTTAGGTAAAAGCATCGGGTGTCGGGTATCATAAGACAACAGTGATTGTTTGAGGCGACCACCTACGCGGATAATGTTATCGGTATCAATAAATAAATCGAGTTTTTATAACGATGTGCGGACGGCTTTACCCTATTGTATAAGTGGTATCTCAGAAACAAAGGCGGTAGATTGTACAAATTTAACAAAAAAATGTTTAGCGGCGCGTGTTTCATCCACGGTTAGGTATTTTAAACGAACACGGTGTTCATGTTTTGTCGTAACGTTGTGAATAAATCTAAGTACGTACGCGGTTCCGTTTGCGGTGACGGGTCCTCTCCCTCTCACGGTCGATGGGCTGAGGCGTGAATGTGACACGTCCTTCGTCTGACGTGCGCGGTGACGTACGCGGTGACGTACGCGGTGACGTACGCTGTGATGTACGCGGTGATGTATGTGGTGATTAGTGCTAGCTCGCGGATCAGACCTATTTTTGGTGTGGGACCTCCACGCAGACGGGTACTGCGATATAATTAAACTGCGGTGAGTTCGGTGTTTTGAAGAACACCATTTATAAATTTCGGCTATCGGAGCCCACGAGGGGCGTTGCGTGGTACTCATAGTCATAGCTAATTGCTTGGAGCCGGGGGGCATGTGCAACGCGGAGTCGCAATGGTTGCAACAGCTCGTTTGTTGCGAGCGTACTGCGGACGGAACGGTTCGGTATGCTGTGTAAGTACAGCTCGGTGCGGCTTGTCGGACTAGATCGGGGTGTCGAGCGGGATTTAAATCGGAGTACTGGTTGCACCCACGTAATGTGTGCAACGTTGAGTTGCAAAAGTTGCAACCGTGTCTTGGTTGCATTCGTGCTGCTGACGGGCGGTACAAATCTGACGGGTGACGGATCGGCGTGACGGACGGACTGACGGGCGGATCGCGTGACAGACGGACGATCAGATACGGGTTCAGTAAGACTGACGGGATCGGTTGTCTTCGGTTTATCGTCGGACATCGGTGGTGCTATATGCGCGATATGCTCGTGGTCTCGCGGAGGAGGAGTCTCGGTCGGCGATAGCGGAGATGGGTCGGTAGGACGGACAGGTTCGACGGAAACCGTAATTTGGTCGGTGGGTTTCAGGACAACTTCATTTGAATGCATCGCATTCCTCATCTCCATATCTAACATGAAACTATGCATGTTTGAAAACCGGGTACGGTAGATGCCGAGGTCGGTATCCCCGAGATTACAAATCAGGTCCGTGTAGGCGGCCTCTAATTTGGTAAAATGCCTACAGAAAATCCTTTCCGCAAAGGCTATCGCGGTTGCGGTTTTGGCGGCTCGGATCTCGTCACGGACTTCACTTAGAAGATCGTGCCTTATGTTAAACGTGGCTACGCACTTCAACATTTTAAAAAGTTAAATTATGGACAAACAAATAATATGAATGAATAAATATAGATAACTCGGATAAAAGTTAATTGAGCGGAATAAAATAAAACGGGGGGTAGGTAAGTACGTCAATGTTACCGTTACGGTCGTAGCGTCCAGTTAGTCGATTCAGCGTAATCAGCGGTCGGGTTTCTGTCGCTATGCCTCACAGCGTTCAGCGACTCAGCGGCTCAGCGGCTGTAGCGCTTGAAAGCGACGTGCGGTGTCGGCGTGACCTTAGCGGGACGCCTCGTGGTTTTATCGGCAACAGTAAGTATGCGCACATAGCGTAACCATATAAATTGTTACAATCAATATAAATAAGGTACTTCTCAGGTTCAGCAGGGTTATAATTATTTAAATACTTATTGTTGGCTTTTGCGAACCGCGTAGAACATAAGCATACTCCTCCCCGTATTCCTTTTTGAAGCATTCGAATGATTTCTAGATCATTAATAAGTTCTAATTTAATATTAGTTTTTAATAACATGCTGTCCCAGCTCAAAGCAGCAGCTGTCAAATAATAAGCAGCATCGACTTCGAAATTTAACCTACAAGTAGCTCGAAATTTTTGAAAAACATCGGCTAATAATAAAATATCCGTAAGTAGGTACAGATCTGTGTATTTCCCTAAATTTTGAATCTTAAACGTATTCCAAACCTTAAGGGCGTGATTATAGTCCTCTTTAGAGATATTTTGATTTGTTAGTGTACTAAAAAAATCTTCATAGGACGGTAAGTTAGTTTCGTCATACGATTTCCAGCTTTTCATATATTCATACGGATATACTCCTTTGCGTCTCAACAATTTAAACTTTGTTTTATTCGTAAAAAACTTAGACAAGTTGACCAAGTCTTTGGTAATTAAATTTTCCGCTAACTTTTGTAAACTAGCTCCTAAAAATTTAAATGAATCTACAAAACGGACTGGAACAAAGCTTCCTTCTTCGGTTGAAAAAAACTTTGTAAATGAAATGTAATTTTCTTTAGTTTTAGCTATAACTTTTATTTTGCCACGAATATCTCCCAGCTCACGTATAAATAAATGTGCATCGTAGCCTGAAAGGTTGTGAAAAAACACTGGAATGAATTTTGGTAATTGGAAATGTATATTGCAGTAAGAATGTGCGGCACCCCTATATTTGCCTGTTAGGTGGTCATGATCTCTTACTTTATCATCAAATAACAATTGGGAGCAAATAGAACAGTCTCTGGCATTAGTGAAATCTTTTGAATTATTTTCGGTAAATATCAATGGCACAGGATTTTTCAAAATTTTATATATCTTTAGAACGTCGCGTTGAAGATATTCTATAAATTTCTCAACACAGTTTGGACCCCGATATGACACATATTTATTTAAAGAAGTATCGTACGAGCATACAATGTAATAACCAAACGCGGCAGGAACATGTTTTTGCAAGTCTGACGTAAAACCACCTTTGTTAAAAGTTTGATTTGTTTGGCATGGTTCTAAAAAACATTCGAAATCTGCATAAATGACAAAGGGTACGTCTTGCATACGCTCAAAATGCGTAAACTGTAAAATTGAGCCTTTATTAGGCAATTTGGTCGATACCCCTCCACATACATGCTCATCAAAATTAGTTTTACAATTAAAAAAAAGCAAGCAGTCATCACAAAAAAAGATTTTCCCATGATGTTTAGTAGTTTGGGATCTAACCAATCGTTCCAAGTTTTTAATTAGACAGTAATGACTACGGGACTTATTTTGCAAGAATAGAAGATTGACATGACGCTTTTTTCTATGTGTTGTTCTATACAATTGTCCAATTATTTTATTATTGGAATTCAAGCCGTAAACGTTGACACTAATTCTGTGATTATTTTTTTCAAATATTTTAATGTCCGAGAATGTCGCCGGAAATGCCATATTTTTGGTGTTAAGCACATCTTCGAAGTGAGGATAAGACGTAGTTCTGTCTGCGTTTGATTTAGCTGGGAACAATGCTGCAATTATACTCCACAAAAAACAAAAATTATCGTTATTTTTTACATTAATACAAGCTTTTTTATTTTTTACATATTTTGGCAATTCAATAAAACTCGAAGCTCTTAAAGGTGAATACCGATTTAAATTAATTTCTAAATACAGGCTTTTTAAAAATGACCACCCACTGTCCTTCTCTTGGAATTCGCTAATTTTTTTGTTTATTTTTGACACAAGATCAGAATACAAGTGGTTAAAATTGTAATTTTGATGAATAATTACATTTTCTGTTGCAAAAGATTTAATTTCAATATAGTCATTTTTCGGTAAAATGAACTCTCCAAAAAATTCAAAATTTACTTTTAAATTAACATGTTGTGCTAATTTAACATCGATAAGCTGTCGTACAGCACGACGCAAAGGTATTCGAGATAAGAACGTGTGAGGTGTAAGCAGATACGAATTTGCTGAGCTGTTACTTGATGGCGACCTCGAGGCATTGCTAGTGGGGCAATGCACCCTGTAACTAGAAATACGGTTTCTAAATGCTGAACTTATTTTTTCTACACATTCATTGATCTCAATAGCGCTATTATTCTTATGAATATTACTACGAAGATGGGCAGAAAATATCCTACTCGAAACATCTTGTTCGCAAACAGTACATAAAACTTTTTAACTCATATTTACATAGATCAGTAGTATGGCTCTTAGGAGTTGTCAGTGTGGTCATATATTTACTGTCGGAAAATCTAAATTTCTATAAACAAAAAAAACAAAATTTAAAAAAAGTATTCGTATTTTAAGCACATTAAGGAAGTTGTTAATAAAATGATTAATTTAGGTTATCTACTTTTTATCCCAGGAAAAAATTAGTAATATTTATCTCGTATTATATGTAATCAAAATTATACTTCATATGTTACTAAAATTATTTGTATGATAAAAAAAACTAAGTACAGTATCTACCTATTTAGTTACTTTATTATTACTAATAAAAAAAATTTAGGAGCTAGTTTACAAAAGTTTCATTCTTTTTTATTAGAGTAAAACTTGCCTTCTTGGACAAACTTTAGCTTTGCTTTTCTGAGAAAAATTCTTAGTTCCTCCAAATCGGATGACGACGCTTGAAAGCGTACCGCAACTTGGGCTTTCTCCAAACGCTCTTTCCACCCAGTAGCAGCGATAACGTCTTTGGTGTTGTAAACTCTCAGCTCGATGAAAGTATCGCCGTCGAGTTCCGCGGTCCGACGCAGCACACCATCCGCCACTCGCCGGGTCAGAGACGACGTAAGCCCCTGCTGAGCGGCAGCACGAGCAGACCGAGAAGCTTCAAGTTCGTCTTCACTGTCCGAAGACAGGAGTCTGTAGCTCGAGGACCGTTTTCGTGATGATTGCGGACAATGAGCGCTCAGCGATGTAGTCACAGTTCCTCGCGCCTTCCCTTCCACTTTCTTTCGCGGTTTTTTTACTTTTGGCTCTGCCTTAACAGAACTTGCTTCGATCCTGTGTATCAAAAATATAAGAAGTCAATATTTATTTCCATAAAGAAATTATGTACTGCACGTACAGTATTCTTAATACTACCAGTAATAAATAGGCCTCAGTATTCTTATTTAAAGTACTAATTTATGTTTAAAAATAAATATTAATGTTATAAAAACAATGGCTTTACTATCCCCTTTAATCATTAGGGTTTGGTATTTAATTTGAGTACAGTGGACTTAATAAGTAATGAAACTATTAAAAGCGGAAGACAAAATTAATCTCTTACAACACACCTTCAACAATCCGAATCTAGATACTTTGGACACTTGATATAAACACTTTTACTAATTACGTCTTTAATCCGAACATAATACAAAAAAAAAGTGTGCAGTCAACAAGGCAAGTAAGATAAGTTCGGATTAAATAGGTAGGAATAGTTGGTAGGAGTGTTTATATCAAGTGTCCCAAAGTATCTAGATTCGGATTATGGAGGGTGTGTTGTATGGGAGATATGACAAAACTAGAAATTCTGAGGTCAGCTTTTGGAGTTATAAAAAGATTTATGTAAATTACATTTTTCAACAAAAATAATTGAGTTTTCCATATTAAACTAACCTAGTCTCGCCGTCGTCTGAATCGGAAAAGGAAAAGCAGGTGGTTCCCTCTTTTCCAACCTTCCTCTTCTGTTTGAATTCAAACTCCGACCTGTAACAATATAGTAGTTAGAAAGATCTTGACTTCTCATTATAATTATAGACGTATTTACCTAAAATTGATTCGCATTATTTAGAAAAGAAACAAGAACAGGGCCTTTATTCAATTACGAACAAATCATATGATTTCGAGATGATTTTGACCTACGCTGCCGCTTTACATCGTTAGTCTTTTCTTTCATGTTTCAGAACGTTAAGCCATAGAGTAATGTAGATCATAATCATCTCGAAACAAGATGGATTTCACAGAGTTAAATGAAAGCCTGTTATAAAATTAACATTACAGATTTATGTACAGATAATACTAAGTTTAAAACTTTAATTTAATATAAATAATTAAACAAACACACAGATTACTTCAAAGTTAAAACTTACGAACATAATTTTTGATGCTTTGATCCTCAGCTTGAAAATTAGAAGTTCACCAATATCAGCTTCACAGCTTGGTTGTTTAGCAGCACTTATTCACACCCAAGAGTGTTGGAAATTGTGTATATTTTTAACCGGAAAATAAGGCTTAAAAAGGGAAAAGTCAGAGATCTGCAACCTTTTATTACAGTTAACTATAATCAGAAGAAATTAAATCGTACACACTGGTACCCTACATAATCAGCTGACACCGAGCGAGAGCAAATTAGACTCCAAAAGAAAAGACCTTGGTTTTCTTAGTTCAAGAGTCAAGTAACATAAATTGTAGTTTAACCTACAATAAAGTACTATGAAGTTTAGGTTAACCAAACTTATATTATTATAAACAGGTATTTACGTTCATACTAAATAAAGATTATTCAAGTTTTATACGCTTACTGTTAAACGTGTTTAGTACAAATATATTGTTAAGTCATCTAAATTTATAATATACCAATTAGGTTTTCTACCCCTTAAATTGTTTCAATTCAGCAAAACGGCATTCCCATAGAAAAGATTGAAGAATAAATATATTTAATTACTATTTTATTTTACACTAATAACAGAAATATGAAGTACAAAGAATATGCCGCTATTTGGTTTGGGGTTCAATGTTGAATATAAGAATGGTTCTACTCAGTGTCCGCGAATATAAATTACTTACATGTTATAATTAATTGTTTTGGCATACCTTATTTATGTTTGTAAGGAAATAAGATAAAGGTAAAACTAGTAAAATAAAAAGTCTTGTGCTTTAATGTTAAAACAAGTTACCTACTGGAATATACATTTTTCAATTACCTTAATTACTTATAGTTTTTTAATTTTTAAACCTCAAAAGGCTCGCTTAAAAGTTTATGTTTTCTTAATCATATTATTTTGCTCTAAGTATATAGTACCCAATAGAAATAACAAAACTAAACCATAAATAATTAAACAGGTACGTAAGGAACCCAGAGCAGATTATGCCGCTTAGATATCGTAACACAAAGAAAAGCCGCATTAATGTTTCTTTCCATAAGATTTGTAGAATAGGTAGCTACTTGGTTTACGCTGCACAGCAGTCACGTTTTGTTGGATATGCAATAAAACTGGGGACTTACCACGAAAACTTTTATGAAATCGAGTGTTGATCAAAATTATTAGTGAAATTTTACATATATTCAGGCTTAAGGTTTCATTAGATTAAAAAAAATTAAAACTTAAACAAACATTATGTACAAAAGCATAACTTTCATTTTAAAAAATCTTTCTGCATTCTTCATTTATATTTTTACAATTAAAGTTAATTATGGTTAAAGATATTTTAAGACTGTCCTATTTGCTATTTTGTAAAAAACTAAACGTAAGTTTGATTTTAAAAACACTGTGTAACGAAAGTATCTTTCGTTATCGCTGACCGATTAAGATGTTTGATCGACAGTGTTAATAGCTAGCTAGCTAACAGTTTTCATTTCAAACAATTGTTCTAATATGTGCGTACGTCATTTTATTATATATAAAATTACATGTTTAGTAAAAAACATCTAAATCTGATTTAAGATATGTAGATAAAATTTTGGAGTTTAATTTGTTCTGTTTTAGAAGAAGCCTGTGTAATAATAGATCATATCGTTTACTGCGATAACGAAAGTTTTAACTTTAAAAATCATGTGCTTAGAGTTAGATAAGATTAGTGTGTTAAGTTATCCCTCCCTGTATCCTAAAACGGAACGATACAGCCTAAACACCTTGTGCATAGAGCTAGAAGAAGGTTGGCGATGTCAAGTACGTTATCCTTTCCTGATGCCTTGTTTTGAAAAATATGACGTAAACGCCTTGTGCATAGAGCTAGTAGAAGGTTCGTCTGTATCTGTGTCAAAACATATTTTCTCTCCTATATCCTAATACGGAACGATACGGCCTAAACACCTTGTGCATAGAGCTAGAAGAAGGTTGGTCATGTCAAGTACGTTATCCTTTCCTGTTGCCTTGTTTTGAAAAATATGGTCTAAACGCCTTGTGCATAGAGCTAGTAGAAGGTTTGTCTGTATCTGTGTCAAAACATATTTTCTCTCCTATATCCTAATACGGAACGATACGGCCTAAACGCCTTGTGCATAGAGCTAGAAGAAGGTTGGTCATGTCAAGTACGTTATCCTTTCCTGTTGCCTTGTTTTGAAAAATACGGCCTAAACACCTTGTGCATAGAGCTAGAAGAAGGTTGGTCTGTATCTAATCTATGTTAAAACTTTTCTCTTTCCTGTAAAATAGGAGTCCGATCTGCTCGGAGCACATGTTTTCCTTTGTCATTGCAGTAAACGATAGGATCTTACCTAGAACAAAATGGTTCAATTCCATTTAGTTGTTCTTCTATTTATCTTGTTTATCTTCAGACATATATTTTCAAGAATTAAACTAATTACAAATGTTTATCTAAATGTCATAAATCCTAATTTAAACAAAATCTAGTGTAATAGTGTGCAAGTGGAAGTCATGAAAAATATTTATTGGTAAGTTTTTATTAGTAAATTAATCATTCGCTGTGGTTATTTAAAAAACTATTTCGTGTCGTTTACATCACCCAAATTGAAAACTTTACGTAACCAATTTCAAAATGTTTATTGGGCATTCTGGCTCACTTTCCGCAGCGCAGATGCACGTAATCAATTTCAAAATGTTTATTGGGCATTCTGGCTCACTTTCCGCAGCGCAGATGCACGTAATCAATTCCAAAATGTTTATTGGGCATTCTGGCTCACTTTCCGCAGCGCAGATGCTGGCGCATCTTCACTGCTCCAATTGAGCTAGAATGCCCAATAAACACCTACTCCTACATACATAAATTTACTTTTTTTGTAAATATATAATATATGGAAAACACCCAGACTCACCCTGTAAACCCTGTGCGGTAATCGGACCCGTGCTCTTCTGTTCTCCAGGAAATATAAATCCCCACTGAGCAACCAAAGCTCTTGACTTATGAACTAACTTGATTGCATAAAAAATACCTCGTAAGTAATCCCTGCTTCTTTTTTTTTGCTTAGGTTGGGCCCAATTAGTAGATAAAACGTTGGCTTTATGCAAAATGGTGGATCGACGCATGTGGCAGTCAATGTCGCCTCTCAGACAGTTCAGGAAAATGCCGGAAGAGGTGAGCTATAGAATTACAAGTTTAATTTTAAGTTTCCATCAGTATTTTAACATGTTAGTACTGGGTGATTTTCTAAAAGTTGATTCATGCTACACCGGGCACGGACAAAGAAATTTTAGCCTAAAAATTGTACCTACGACGTACATAACACGGGCCGGGGCCCAATATGTAGCATGAAACATTCTTAACTATAATGGTAATCATTTTAAAGATTATTACCATTACTATGGGCGTGCACTTATGTATTGTGTACCATTCAATATACCTACGCGTGGCATCAGAATTGGTACTCGACTATTGAAAACATTACCATTGGAGTTTCCACATACCGATTCACCGCAACCCTGACTAACCAAAGTTAACCTTTTTCCAATAGGTTATCAAGAAATTAGAAAAGAAAAACTTCCCCTGGGAGAAGTTATATGAACTGGGGCCTAATGAGATCGGGGAATTGGTTCGTGCACCGAAACTGGGAAAGATGATACACAAATACGTACATCAGTTCCCCAAGTTGGAGCTGGCTACACACATACAACCCATCACGCGGTCAACCTTGCGTGTGGAGCTTACCATCACGCCCGACTTCCAATGGGACGAGAAGGTATCATCTTGACTCTTCTATTTCTTCAATATTATCTTTCGGGTTTTGATTTGTTATTGTTAATTATTTTAATTTATATTATATTTAAAAAATAAAATGTGATTGATTTACATTTTTTTGATATTTTTTCTTTCTTTTGTGGTGTATTCTATTTGTTTTTTGAATACTATCTCAAAATTAGGAGAAATAATATAAATAAAGAGTAGGTGGAGAGCATGTTACTTATACGCAAAGTTCAGTAGCCGTTACTACGTTGTTTAATTACGAAAATAGCCTAACCTGGTCGGCTATGTCTCGAGTACTTTTTGATCTAGTACGTCGTGTTATTTTTAAAAGTAATTTTAGGATATGTTCCAATATTCTGGGTTTTTCCAGATTTTACTCATGTTGCGTTCATTGTAGCATCTTGACTAACGAAAATTGCTAAAACTTCAATGATTTTCTGTATAACTATGTCAGCTTTGTAGTGTCTGTGACATACGAAAACGAACTGACACGGGGAAACTATAAGGGTTCCTTGTTTGCCCAGAGAACCCTGAAATCGATAACTATATGACACAAACTATATATTCTATAATATCCGCATAAAAAAAAAAAACAAGTTGGATAAATAATCAAGAATCTCAAGAGCAATTTTCTAAAACTGATTTGTCAATTAAAAAATCATATTTTTTTTCCGCAGATACACGGCCAATCAGAAGCATTCTGGATTTTGGTAGAAGATGTGGACTCCGAGGTGGTTCTCCACCACGAATACTTCCTTCTGAAGGAGAAGTACTGCAAGGACGAGCACCAAGTTAAGTTGTTCGTACCGGTGTTCGAACCTCTGCCACCGCAGTACTTCCTCAGGATCGTTTCGGATAGGTGAGAATTATTTTTTTGTGTGTTACCTAGAGGCTGATTTGAAGTCATGACTTGAATCATGTGATTGAAAAAAATAATTGATTTTAATCAAAATCATTAAAGAGAAAAATGGTATGGGGGCCTAATCGGTTGGCGGCACCTTAATTAGTCCCACGCTAGGTATCTCTTAGTATGTAGATATATCCAACTCTAATTTAGTCTACTTGAAATTAACTTGGATGGTCAAATCACAACTGTTTATTAACTGACTTCAAAAAAAGGGGTAGGTTCTCAATTCGGATGTTTGTATATTTTTATGTATATTGGGGCATAGCTCCGTCATATATAGACGGATTTGCAGAATTCTTTTTGCTTCGAAAAGGGTTTATTCCGAAATGGTCCCATTTAAATTGCATATAGATTTGATGTTGAGTTTCGGGGACAGATTACGTAACTCTTCAAAAAATTACAGCAAATCATCCGCGATTGCTGCTATCGCATAAATGTGCATTGTTTACGCAACCACACAACATAACATCACGCCTGCACTCTCGAAAGCTATTCGTCACTCAAGAGTAAATAATAAAAACTTTTTAACAAAAAAAACCACCGGCTTCAAAAAGATGCACTAAAAAGTTAAAAATAATTACTTATTCCCGAAAATCTGATCTGAATTACAGTTTGAAGTTGGTGTCTATGTAAGTACCCTCAGAACAGTGAGTAAGTACCTATCAGTTTATAACACACTTCACTTGCATTAAATCAACTTCAAACTGTAATTCAGATCACATTTTTGGAAATAAGTAATTATTTTTACATTTTTAGTGCATCTTTCTCTAGGCGCTTTTTTTTTTACTTACAACTTATGTCTGCAATACAATGCACAAAAAGGTGGGAGCGCGCACTCTTAGACACAACTCATATACGATGCCTTGTCACCGATGGCCCCAAATCGCAGCGCACATATTACAATGCCGACTCGGCGCCCACAATGGAATAGAAAACGTGTGAACTGAATAACTATATACTTTACTAGCTGACCGGGCAGACGTTGTCCTGCATCCGACTGCAGCGCCATCTGCCGGGCTGATTTGTGAATCTAAACCATCCAGGGCGCCACCCAAACGCATAAAAAAAATTCATTCAAATCGGTCCAGCCGTTTAGGAGGAGTACATTAGAATTATATATATAAAGATAATTATATATAGATATATGTTGAGTTAATTGCAAAAGTTAATTAGTGCGTAAGTTAGTAAAACGCTATTTACCATAATTGCAAAACACATATTCATCCGTAAACTGCCAGTCAATTATGAAATAACTTGAGTTTATATTGTTTTTATCTTACAAAATGAAAAAAAAATTAAATATATTACCCCCATAGAATATTGTACTTCTTAGAGAAAATATCCATACCCATATATTCGTTTTACAGATATAACGAAAACGTGATCGAAACAAGGAATTTTTATTTGAAAAAATTAAAATTGTAAGATAAAAATATGAAGCTCTAAGTGTCCAAATATATCAGCATAGCTGAACTCTCATTCGTCCGTCCGTCATTCCTGGCTGCTGTCATATGACAGCAGTTGTTAAGCCAAGTCAGAGGCCTTATAGTTGGCTTGAGAACTAGTCGAAGCCACTAGCTCGACAACATCTGCTAATTCGTACTGGACCAGCGCGGTGGATTGAGACCCAAGCCTCCTTTCTCCAAAGAGACCTGTGCCTATCTTGGCTATGTCGACAATGTCTAAATAGAGGTATAATTTTTTAATTTGTCCCCAGATGGATTTCGGCAGAGACCCAACTACCAGTTTCCTTCCGTCATCTTATTTTACCAGAGAAGAACCTTCCGCCTACGGAACTGCTCGATCTACAGCCTTTACCGATTTCTGCGTTACGGAACCCTAAATATGAAGACTTGTACAATGAAACATTCCCACAATTCAACCCTGTTCAAACGCAGGTGAGTAATTATATACATTTTAATTATTGTTTTAGATTTAGGTAAATAAGTGAATTAGTTTTTTGTTGTAAGTGTTATGTTCTCAAATTATTTCTTTCTCTTCAGGTATTTAACGCCGTATACAACTCAGACGACAATGTCTTCGTTGGAGCCCCATCTGGATCGGGCAAGTCAGTGATTGCCGAACTGGCGCTATTAAGGATGCTAGGTACCAACGCTAGCGGTAGAGCGGTCTATCTGCTGCCCAAAGACGCTTTAGCAGATATCGTGTTTGCTGATTGGTATCATAAGTTTGGTACCAAGTTCAATCTTAAGGTGAGTTAGCTTTGTTTTGTGTGATTGGTTTGTTATAGAAAAAAGATTGTAGTCCAGTCTAAATAGCTCTAAAACAAATTATTTTTGGCAAAAATTGTTGCATGACCGGATCCACCTTTTCTTATGGAAAAAAATATATATAACTCGGGAAAAATAATTAAAACAGTTGAATTGAACCGGAAGGGGTTGCGCCGGGGGTGAAAAGGGGTTTTTAGCTATTTGTGGCTAAAGATTAGATTTTAGAGAAAAAAGTCAAATGAGAAAGTTGTAGATAATATGTAAATCTATAACTTTTATACTGACCATTTTTGACCGAATCTCAAATTTAATTAGTAAAAATCATCGATATTAAAAAATGTATACATAAAAAAAAATTTTTTTACTGTTTGGCGATTAATTTAAACAATTTTTATCTATTGCAATGATAAGTTTACTACCATGTTAAATGTTATGGTAAGATGTGAGTTGGTATTAACTGTCACATTGTATAATCACCTTTCGTAAACCCTTTAATCTGTTGTTTCGTCTGCAGGTAGTACAACTGACCGGTGAAACTGCCACAGATCACAAGCTGTTAAACAAGGGGCAGATTATCATCACTACCGCTGATAAGTGGGACGTGCTTTCGAGAAGGTGAGTGAGCTTCTTTATTATTCATCTGTAAACATAGTATATATAATAAAATCTAATAGTAAGGCAACTACATTGTTTAGGCGCAAAACACCTACAATTTTAACCACAGAACCGTACCGTCGCGCGAAGGAGCCGGGTACGTTGGTGGCAGGCAAAATGTGTACGCTGCTTTAATTCACACTGCACTTCACCATGCTATGTCAAATGGCCTAGTTAACTCAATATTAAATTATAGAGTTCCTTGCAAAAACACTTAAAACTATACCTACTTGTCCTTTTTTAGGGTCCCGTTACTTCAAGGAAAATTGTAATCCAATTACGATCTCTCACGTCTTACGTGTTGGACTGTCTGCCCGTACGTCTTACGATAGCTCGAGAAAACCTAATGCCTCTCGAGACCCGAAAAAAAACGAAATAAAAATCTCTTAATTCTTGGCTCAAAATTATCAGTTTATGTTTACCTGACCTTGATTTTTTAATTTTTTTGATTTCTCCTTTGTTTTTAGGTGGAAAGTTCGTAAGAGTGTACAGAGCGTGTCCCTATTCATAGTAGACGCGCTGCAGCTGCTCGGAGGAGAGGAAGGACCTGTGTTGGAGGTCGTCTGCTCAAGAATGAGATATATATCTTCACAAATCGGTGAGTTTAACGTTTATACATGAGGATCTCGTGATTCTAGGTCAAGTACAAAATGTATGGCAGACGCGCCTCTCGAGATAAATTCTTGCGTCCGGTGGAGGTGGTATCCGGCGGGCATCGGAACCGAGCGGCCGACGCGAGAAGTTTCTTACAGTCTGCGGGGTCTAGTACAAAATGTATGCACAGAGTGCCGTCCGGCGTGCACTAGAATTTTTCTATCGGACATTTCTCGCAATTTGCGGCTGGCCTTATAGTTACCGGACTGTCAGTATTTCGTGCGACAGAGACGAAGCAACTTGATTGTCTCTTCTTGCAGGTCGGTCGATGTGTAATATTTATTGGCTGGTAGTGTAACATTCTCCGCCAGCCTTCTGGTACGATCTTGTTACCTCTTGTGTAGAACACTCACTCATTTACGCGTACACACACGTCATTTGTTTTGTAGTGTTATTAGTCACAAATGACGTAGTTTTCTCTGGAGTATTTAGGAGTGTAATCAAAGGAAATTAAAAATATGAAATTGAGGCACTGATTGGCAGTCGTCTTTGCCCTTAAAAAGAGTGCCTCGTGTGAATGATGTTGTGGTTTCTTTCCCCAGGTCGTCAGATACGTATTGTTGCTCTATCGCTCCCCCTGGCGGACGCTAGGGACGTGTCACAGTGGCTCGGGTGCAGCGCCAACGCCAGCTTCAATTTTCACCCCAGCGTGCGACCGCTACCCTTAGAACTACATATACAGGTATGTGTAAAAGTTAAATCGTTGTCTCTTTAAAAAGAACTTTGTTTTAATAAGAAGGTATATTATATTAATAACGTTCAAGAAATTTCGCCAATTTTAATATTTAAACATTAAATTCACATCGCAGTATCAAGTTTTTTTGGTTTGTGAATTTGTCTCTGTCTCCCTAGAAAACAGAGTGGTATAAAAATATGGACTAGATTAATTTTTTTACAATCTTTATAGCTGTGGAATTACAGATTCTATATTTTTTTTTAACTAAATTACAAAAAGTTTGTTGTTTATTTTCCTACTAAATATTGCTGTTTTCGTTAGAGATTTATTAATTTGTTATTTGACAATGTTGGCAGTCTTCATAACGTTACAGTTCCTTTAAAGCCATTAACGATATTAGTAACTGAAAATACTATTTAACGTTATATTTTCAGCTCAGTGTCTTAGTCGGTAATGACCCATTCTGAATTGAGGGGCGTGGGTATCGATTCCCGCACAACACAAACATTTATTATATGTGTTTGGCTTGAGACTGGATGTTTTCTATGTATTATATGTATGTATTTACAAGAAAAAGGTGTATATATGTATTTGTATCCATTGTCTGGCATCCATAGCACAAGCTTTGCTTAGTTTCGGACCAGACGGCGCCGTGTATGTTCAAAAATATTTATTAATTAATTGTGTATCCCCAGGGCTTCAACATATCCCACGCGGCGTCTCGACTAGCTGCCATGACAAAGCCCATATACAACTCAGTGCTCCGCTACGCTGGGACTAGGCCTTGCGCTGTCTTCGTACCTTCAAGAAGACATTCACGTCTGCTAGCTGCTGATCTTTTGGCGTTGGCTGCGGCTCAGGGAAGACCTACCAGGTTCCTGCATGCCAGACCAGATCTGATACAGCCGTTCTTGAAGAGAATACAGGATAAGGTATGCGTAAAGAAGTTGTTAACTGTTAAGAAGATACTTCAGTGTTCATACAACTGGTCTTATGATTTTAGCTACAGCATGTGTTAGACCACATTTTCTACAGGTCAGTCCGGCTAACTCGACTCCCTTCTTCTTACTCTCCGAAATACATTTCCTCTAGGTACTGCAGCGTGCGGGGGCGTAAAGAAGCTGCTTCTCCCTATTTCTTACTAGGTATCGGGAATCTCTGCTACTAATAAAAATACGGTATTGGGAGATCTTTTTTATATTATGCTCTTTTAAATTGCCACAAGAATAAACATCATTTAGACACAACTTCTACCTAGGAGAATTAGTATACAAACATAACTTAGCTGATGTACTTCTTCGGTTATTAGGTCATCCTTCCATGGACCTCGGGTCGTCTTTCCATTACAATTGGTAACTTCTTCATTTAGTCGCAATGGTGGCGATGCGTTATAAATATTGGATACAGGAGTATCTATTCCAAAGTCTACAGGCAATGTTAAGCCATTCTACATATTCTAGGGCTCCCTGATAGAGACAGGAATCGACCCTCCAAACCTATATAGACTTGTCCGATCCATATTTTTCACTGGAATGTCAATTAATATCAAAATAATGACAAACTCTAAATTCCGATTGTTTTTATTTAAAAACACACTAACACCATCTATTATATTTTCATAAAAACACTACGGAGTATTTGCTGCGTAAAAGCGTTCGCTAGCATATTTACTTCCTTTACACTTAACAAGAGGTCGTAACCTCTACATATTTCCCACCGATCGGCCAGAAAATTATAGCAAATCGTTGCGTATAATTTTCTATTCGCTATCTATAAACTACCCATCGAAATGGCGGGAAATCTACATTACCCTACTGATTTTAACCTAAAACCGGGACACTTCGTCACGCGATGCCAAACCATTATGCAAATGGTAAATTGACTAAATCAAAGTCCATTGAGGATTTTTAGTTAATTTTTCTCCAGATAAACCACGGTAAGGATCCAAAGACATGGCATTACCTACCTTCTTATCGAACACTAACATGTTTCAATGTTGGGCAACTTCCCTTCAAATTAATTCGTTAATAACGCCAACACAAAACAGTTTTAAGTTTTTGACTATTGAAGTCAAAAATAAAATATACAAATATAAAATACATATATAAAAATATTATACACTATAATATCTACGTTAATTACATTATCACCAACTCAATATAGCAAAATAAAAGCTAATCACAATTGAACCTATACCTAACTTTACTTTACACATCTTTTAGTTTTTCTCATAAAACAAAATCTCTAGTCCTCCTAGCTTCCATTTACATTTATCGCTTTTAATTCAAGTTCAGTGTTCATTTGATTCTAAATTCAAACTGCGTCATAGAACCTACCCGTATCGACCTACAATTAATCCCTAACTCAGCTTCTTCTTTTCTGAATATTTCTGAATAGGAAGGCACACAAAAAATTAATAAACAATCTATAAATACAATGGTTCTTCATACTCGCTTATACTTTTTCATCAAAAAATTCAAAATTAAAAACCTAGTTAAAATACTCATCTTAACTATATTTGGTAGGGCATCACCATGCATTAAGTGCAATACCTACCTAACTTACTTTAACATGTTGCAATAACACAAAAACTCCTACTTTCGGCTTGCATTAGCCTTTATAAACCTCGTACCTCATATTTATTCCATTTCTAATAAACTAATAAACAACTGTACTAAATACCTATAACTCCTTAATAATTACTAAATTCATCAACTATGAGAATATTTATTTTACATCAAATACCTACCATACATCCTGAAAATCTCATAAACTTTCATTACCTGAATTAAAATTAAACAAAGTTTATTTTTCTTTAAGAAATTCAGTGTATATCCTATCGCGCATATTTTCAAATTATACAATCTTTACTTTACATTTAATACCTTCATAAGAAAATGAAGAAAATAACATCTTTTACACATTTCATTCCATTTACAACTTTTCTTTTCCCTTGCTAACTAATAATAAAATTCATTAACCACAATAACAATTATTTTCGAGATGGAGTCATTTCCTTTAATTACCTTAACTTATTAATACAATATACTAATAAAAACCATTACCTTTATGTCCTTTATTGATTAAAGTCATATGTCATGTTCGCATTTAAAAAAAAACAACAAACGTCGCGTAAATTACTTCCAATGAATTCTCATTCCTACTCATACTTGACCCTAATACCTAATACTTATCATATAACCTCGAAGCTTAACCCTGTTTCGTTTTCGATTCCAATACGAAAAAAATAAAAAAAAAATAACATTTTTTCTCAAGGGTTCACCTCACCTTGACATATTTTTTTTTTTTTCAAGTTTCACACCTGACTACTTGGATACGACTTGCTATTCTACCTAAAAAAAAAAACACTAAACACCTTCGGCTCACACTTGGCCCTAATCCTACATGGATCCTATTTGGATTATACCTAATGACTACGATCACCCTTGACCTAAATCTTACCCGACCATAATCACTATTCCAATACCATTGGTCCGGATCACGCTTGACACAGATCACTAATAAAACACATAAACACACTACGAAGTATTTGCTGCGTAAAAGCGTTCGCTAGCATATTTACTTCCTTTATACTTAACAAGAGGTCGTAACCTCTACAGTACTATCCTTTCTTTTCCGCCTGTATATACACTTATACATTTACACGTATAGGCACGTAATTTATTTTTGTCACGAATAACGCGATTATTGTATGAAGTGTCCAGTAATATTTAAATTTATTTGTTTGTAGATGTTAAAAGAGACGTTAGCTGCCGGAGTGGCGTACCTCCACGAAGGTGTGGAAGCTGGAGACAGAAGGCTGGTCCAGCAGTTGTTGGAGTCGGGAGCAGTCCAGCTGTGCGTGGTGGCTGCGGAGTTGGCTTGGGCGTTCGCAGCGCACGTCCATACTGTTATTGTTGCCGATACGCACACGTGAGTAGATATACCTTACGCTGTACCCGCGGTTTTCCCCGCTACTCCGCTCCTGAAGAATTAAGTTTTATAGCCTCTATCCTCCCTTACAATCTATGGGCTTATAAGATTTATGTACCAATATATAAGTTGCCTGGATTTGTATGTAAATAATGTAGTCGGGATTTCTACTAGCAACCAGTATTGCATCTCAATATCTCAATTGGGTGAGCACTTAGAATGATTGTAATCTGCTGTAAAAATAAAAACATTTGTTTACATTTTATAATTTAAACTAAGATATGACTTGTGTGATGTGTCTAACCTCGAACTCCACCTTCGAGGAATCGTTATTATTTCTACGTATGATTTATTTCTATTTATTAAGTTATCTAGAGTTTATGTATTTCTTAATAAAAGGCCTTTTTCAAATTAAACTGGTCGCTACTGACATGAGTGCGGTCAAAAATAAAAACTCACGGGTTTTATATATATTAGTATAGGTACCAAAATCACAAATTTGTCCACCCTCGTAACTTCTACCAATTTTTTTATTCTATTTTACTTACTTTTGTTATTCCTTTTTACCTACTACGTTTACTACCTTTTTAACTCCCTTCATTATTTTCAATCACTTACGTTACTTCTTTCTCTTATCTTGACTATTGTGTCCTTATTTTACTCTTTCCCATTTTTATACCCGACTGCCAATGTAATGTTTTACGGTTTTATGTATGTAACTACTCCTATGTCCAAAAATTCTACTATTCTACTGATAGTATTTTATCTATAGCAGCTCAATAGCGACGCCATTACACATTTCAAACATAAAATACATAGTACTTATAGCACTTGTCACACATTTAGAACATTTTAAAATATTTAGTATTATTTCTAGCAGGAAGACATCTGTGTGAGACGATATACGACCATATCTTGCACAAGATTCTTTGGGATAAATCGTACTAGCAGTACAGTATCAGAAAGCGACCAGCAATGTTTCATATTTGACCGCTCCAGCGCTCGATAAAGAGATAGATAACTGATCAAGTTTTATTTAAATTTCGGACTGGCACCAAAAAAACAATGCGCGATTAAATTAATTTAAAAAGTAAAAAACAAATCATTTGAACGCGGCGATTTGTCTTGGCGGCAAAATTACCTCAACTATTTTTATTATTGTCAATACAGATGTCATACAATTTGTTTTTTTACACGCGTGTTTGAGAAAAACACTATACAAGCCTTGGCCACAACTGAGCATAACCGGACACTGTGGCGTGTGTCTCGGCTATGCCTCGTCCCGCATACTCACGATCGCCCGGTTATGCTGCATTTGCGGGCCGCAGCAGTGATGTACTATATCTACTAAAAGTGGCCAATTTTAGCAGAAATGCAAAATAAAACTCACAGATGTATTGCAGGAAAATCTACAAACCGTTTTTAAAATAGCTTATAACTAATATAATAATTTCTATGGAGTTCATTTTTGAAATATGATTTGTTGGAGAAGAAAATAAATTATATCTAACGGCGGCGATGTATAAAACTATATGTTTATGATTTTTTTGACAGATACAATGGTAAACTGCACTCATATGAGCAGTACCCCATCACGACAGTACTGCAAATGTTAGGGCGAGCGTGCAGGCCTTTGGAGGACGACCATTCAGTGGCCGTGCTCATGTGCGTCGCTCATCATAAGACGTTCTTCACTAAACTGCTCAACGACTGTCTACCGCTTGAGGTAAACTATATTTTTTTTCACAGTCAGTAGTTATAACACAGGTAGTATATTGTAAGAGCACTCAACTGTTTCGCCTTGTAGAATACCCTTGACCTCTATATATCCTGTCCTTGTAGAATACCTCCAACCTTTGTAATTATAAATTGTTTGACCTTATAAATCGTTTTAAATGGAACGCGATTTGTGCACATTTGTAATTGATAAACTCACGGCTTGTGAATTGGAGGGTTGAATTGCTTGACTTGTTAGAGGGTCCCCGTTGGAGGGTCGCTAAAATTAGCGAGCTATCGACTGAAACTTTACCGCTATTTGAAAGCCTTGAGTATATCAATTAAAATTACATTTAACCTTGCCCTTTTGAATGAGGAGGTCTTCCTCAGATATTTCTATTTAATTTTGCTCATTAAAAAAGGAGAAAGGGCAATTTGGTCTGAAAAAGTCCCAAGGACTGGAAGAATAGTTATTACAGAGCTTTTTAAGGGACCGTAAATATATGGCTATGGCCCAAATCGCTCTTGGTGAGGGTAGGCCGTGCCCTAACAGCCCTAATTTTTGGTTTGTTTTATTAAAAAAATATGGGCCAGTTTGAAGTTTTTTACGCATTAAATTATTAGGGTTCCATACAATGAGAATTTTGCTAATCTGAAAAACTTTTTATTCACAACAATATTCGTTGAAATTAGTTATAAAGTTATAAAGCTTTATTATTATTATATAATATATATTAATTTCTATAACCTATTGATTTAAATTAACCCAAAAATACCAAATAAGTGGTAAAAAAATAATAATTTAAAAAGATATCCCAAAAGTTAGGTATCGCGCAAATTTCTTCACCGAGGTATGTAAATATCATGTGAAATCGACCACAAAGAAAAATTCTCATTATTTTTATATTTTAGAGTCACTTAGACCATAGATTACACGACCACGTGAACGCTGAGATAGTGACAAAGACAATAGAGAACAAGCAAGACGCTGTGGACTATCTAACGTGGACATTCCTCTACCGGCGGCTCACGCAGAACCCTAACTACTACAATCTCCAAGGAGTCACGCACAGGTATTTATTTATATATTATATATATGCTAAAGCAAACTTTATAACTATAATCAAGTAGTCACCGTAGAAATCCCACGCCGCTAACAAAATTTAGCACGGGTAGAGCCGCGGGCAAAATTAGCTTTATTCACGTCACTGCTCAGAAGTCATTATTTCTCTTGTAATGTATTGTATGTTCCAGGAATTAAAATTTGGCTACAGGCTATCAACCTCAACAAAAAGTTACTTTATATTTGTACTAGCTTTTGCCAGCGGCTTCGCCCACCCTAAATTTGGATAGAAAAAAAGCTACTCTACCCTATTACCTACCAACCTAACCACTTGACGTTCTCTCTCTCTCTCTTTATCTTTCCCAAAAATACTAAATAATTAACTACCTACCAACCTAACCACTTGACGTTCTCTCTCTCTCTTTATCTTTCCCAAAAATACTAAATAATTAACTATATAGCTATATGATATAGCAATATCATATAGCTATATGTGCTAAAGGAGAAAGTTAGGTGAGGCGTATGTCCAGCCCAGTGGACGTCAATGGGCTGATATGATGATGATGATATGTGCTAAATTTCAGCTCGATCAGTCCAGTGGTTGGAGCTGTGCGTTGATAAATCAGTCAGCCAGTCAGTCAGTAATAGTTACTTTGGGCTAATGCTTTAAAACTTTAACCCGCGACTTTGTTTACTTAGAAGGTGAAAATATTTTTAAATAATACGTACCGCCCTTTCCCCTAGTGACTGCCCGAGGGCCTTGCACATCATAAATGCGCGCGCAGTACTTGATCATTATTTGTTGCGATGTTATTTTAAAACTGCGATATCTCCTAAGATATTCATTGAAATCGAAAGATTTAAAGGGAAATTTTAAATTAAATACTTGTGATGAATAACGTATTTTTTGGATAACGATTAATATAATGTTTACAAAAACACCTTCGTAAATAATGCATTATTTTAGAACAAATTTGGTTAGAAAAAAAAACTTTTTTTTTAACTTTTAAAGGGGAACAATTATGTCATACATGATTTTTGCGAACCTTTACGCAAAAGCGCACACGCAGCGGAAGCTCTTAAAAGGAAAAAAAAAACAGATTTTGAAACATTCTTCATTGGTGCTACGCTTATTCATTCATTGGTCTTAGCGTGATGATATATAGCCTATAGCCTTCTTCGATAAATGAGCTATCTAACACTAAAAAAATTTTTTAAATCCGACCAGTAGTTCCTGAGATTAGCGCGTTCAAACAAACAAACTCTTCAGCTTTATATATTAGTATAGATATAAAACTGTACCTCAACATAAAACTTTTTAAGTTTATAAAACGATTTAGGTCTTTTACAGTGTTCGTTTGTCTTTTATAAAAAACCTTAAAGTCTTTTTAGTGCCAGTAAGCTAATAAAAAAAATCTTTTGCATCAGGCACCTTTCAGACCACTTGTCGGAACTGGTAGAGACAACCCTGACAGATTTGGAGCAATCTAAATGCATCGCCATCGAAGACGAGATGGACGTCCAACCGCTGAATTTGGGAATGATCGCTTCTTACTACTACATCAACTATACTACTATTGGTAAGTTATCATTGTCAAACCAAATCATCATCATCATGATCATGATTACTTTCATCAATGTCAATCATCCCAATCATATTTTTGCAGCTTTGTTTGCGCATTTCAAAACAATTTTTTATCTAAGAATTTCTTTTATATTTTCATATTTTAAAATTTATTCATTATAATTAAAATCTAGTTATCTATATTTTACAGAAAATATAAAACTAGGTTCTCGAATTGATCGGTTTTAGAGGTTTTTTTTTTATGGTCCTAAAACTGCTGGCTTCATGACCACCATAACGATAATTGTTGTTTGGATATCATCACCTTATATACCTTTCATCGCTTTAATTCATTGGCTTTGGGAGTTCACATCCATAGTTAGTATAAAAACTGAAATGTGATCTATCACTTAATCTTACCTATATCCTTCTGCCAGAGTTGTTCAGTCTCTCCCTCACGAGCAAGACGAAGATCCGAGGGTTGTTGGAGATCATATCCTCGGCTGCAGAATACTCTGACCTTTCTATCAGGCATAGAGAGGAGAATATTATTAAGGCTCTGGCTGCTAAGTAAGTCTTTTTATTTTATTATAGCGTATTTAATGATAATAATATTTTTGGACATTATTCCTTAAGCTTGTACTATGGATGCCAGATAACTAAACAAATACTTATATACTTTTTATTTGTTAATACATAGAAAGTATGCATAGAACACACCCAGAAGATCGAACCCACCCCCTCGGTTCAGCTTCAATATGCAGGATCGCTACCAGCTAAGCCATAAGGCAGTAAATATATTGTTGAAATACAATTATATTACGATAAAATAAGTCGTTACAATATATTAAGATACAATACATTAATAAAATACAATAAATTGTTACAAATATATTACGTTCAATAAATTGTTACAATATATTATGATACAATAAATTGTTAAAATACATTACGATACAATAAACTAAGAAAAACAAAAACACTTGTAATGATCCGTTGTGGAGTTTGCGTTTAGGGTTTTTTTTTTCTATCCGCAGAGTGCCTCACAAGCCGACGGCCCCATCGAGCGGAGTGGTGAAGTACAACGAGCCACATGTTAAAGCTCACGTGTTACTTCAGGCTCATCTCTCCCGTATGCAGCTACCAGCTGAATTGCAAGCTGATACCGCCTTAGTCCTCACTAAGGTATGTATCTTCACGGTTTAAATACCCAGTAGTGGGTGAGTGGTTCTACATTTCTGGGCCCGATTAAGTGTCAAAATAGACTTTAATTTTGATTGTTTTATTTTTAAGTTATAGAGTGATTGGGTTGTAGATAATTGATTTTTATTATGTAATCAACAGAAAGCAACGAACTGTGACATAATTTTTAGATTAATTCTAACCATTTTCTCGGATCCTTATTTTTCAGCTGCAGGTGACGCTATTCAATGAATACGATAACCTAACGATAAAAATTTCACTAAATAAGAAGCTAATGTGACATAACAAAATATTGTTACAACTCGGGCGAATTAACACGACGCACGAATTCTATTCAATGTAGAGTGTGGAAAAATAGTTCCCATAACCAAGGTTAAGAATTTGGTTGGGATGTACAAAAGGGGGCGCTGAGAAACAAAGACTAAGAAAAAAATTTGTTTGAGTCTGCTCCCCATTTGGAAACTGCTGCGCGCATAGGACTAAAAAAAAATTTCGTGAAAATGTATTGTGTCCACATAACACCCTATTTTTATGACTTTGATCTGTATAAGGTGTCTCTATGAGCAATGTTTGTAGCAGACACTTTTTTCTGGCGTACCTACTGCGTTCTACGCTGCCTGCCGCTACGGAACACTGAAATCTGATATTTTTTTTTAATTTATTTTAGAAACAAACAGTCACAGAATAAACAAAACAAATAAACAGACCTAGAGTTCCCTTAATTAAAAAAAGTATCATTATTACAATATGTAGTTGCTACGAAGTAAGATAGATTATAGCAACTTAGAGAATGAATACAGAGAGAAATGGTACATGATACAAACGCTATTCTTAGCAATGTGCTCTATCGATACCCGACAAAAAAATGGTCCGTCATAGGGACACACCCCCTTTAAAAAAAAATACCTTTTACCTTGATACCTTCAGTGTCATAATAAGAAAAAATATATGAGGCCCCAAAATGCTGCACAAAAATCCATACAAACGTATTCCCCTGTATCTCCCTAGATTTTGGCATTAGACCTATCATTTTTTTTATATATTATATGATAGATATACAGTCACTATGTCTGTACAACTCCTTTTTTTTAAATGCCATTTGTATAAATAACTGAGGCTCTGCAAAAGTCCAATAAATTGTCTCTTTTTTATGACATTTTCAGACGTGCTCTGTATAAATATGTAAAGTAATTTTTAAGAAAACAAAACAAACAGACATACAATTATAAATAAATAGTATATCAAGTTACTGACAAAGTAACGAGGTGACCTGTTTTTTTTTAATAAATGGGAATACCCGGAATAGCTGTAAAGATTGAAAAAGATATAAAACCGGAATAATTTAAATTACATCAATTTTGCACTACTCGTGCTGTTGCATATTTGATTTGATTGCCGGCATAGGGATAACTATAGGACTAAGAATACTGTTATCCCCATCGAGAGTTCCCACGGCAATAAGTTCACGTGAAATTGTAGAGCATGCATAATAATAATTAATTTTATTTTTTGTTCACCAGGCTATCAGACTGATCCAAGCGTGCGTCGATGTAGTATCGAGCAGTGGGTGGCTGTCCCCCGCTGTGGCCGCCATGGAGTTAGCGCAGATGGTCACTCAAGCTATGTGGGCCAAAGACTCCTACCTCCGGCAGTTACCGCACTTCACTCCTGCCATGGTGCAGCGATGCGCTGATAAGGTAAGCTATTGTGTTGCTCCCACTCCTGGACACAGGACCTCTGTTACTTAATTGTGTAATAGCAACCTTTACACACCATTTTTATTTACACCAAATAGTAAAATATCCATTTGACGATAAAGGCGTTAAAGGAATTGCTTTGTATTGTATTGAAAATGTAGTATAAATATATATTTTAATATCTAACTTTCAGACATGTGTGTTTAATTTTTGACCTTTTCTACTGTTTCATGAACAAGATTTAAAAAAAAACTTAGGTTACAATGTTATTATTTATATTGTAGGTAAGTACAGTAAAAGCATGTTTTCTTGTCTCTTTGTCTTGTAATTGACCTCGAGGAAAACGCCCTCTTAAACTATAACGGTTTAATAAATTATATACAACTCCTAGTGACTTATAAAGTCCTAGTACATCAATCTTATAAACACACTAAATCTTCATAGGTTTAATAAATAAGTACTTTATATTGTTGCTTCAGCACTGGCCTCTCCTTCGAGAACGGAGGCTTAGGCTACCTTGCTGGCCCAGTGCAAATTTGGGGAGGTTATAGACGTAATGAGCATTTGACAGTCAGAATTTTCTAAACGCTCATAAATCCTCTGAATTTCCTTAACGGCTGCTGTCATATGACAACACTGATAAAATCAAAAAAAAAAAAAAAAACTAGAGTGGTCGCCATTCAATGACCAAACAGGTCCGCCTTTGCTTAGCTTATCGATTTCGATATACGAATGTAACTAGGCTATGGGTAATTTCAAGGAACTTATATATTTGTATTATCTCTTGTTAACTCAGGGTGTGGAGACAGTTTTTGATGTGATGGAGTTAGAAGATAATGCTCGTGCCAAGCTCCTTCAGCTGTCGCCCACGGAAATGGCGGATGTTGCGCGATTCTGCAATCGTTACCCTAATGTCGAGCTGAACTATGAGGTAAGTATTGATAATTTTCAAATTAAGTAACATTCTAATTATTATCGTTACGCATTTTTTTTCCTTACGTTACGTTCTAATTAACGTAATACTCAATTTAGATTCAGTGCCTATTACGTAAGTTAATTTAATAATTTATTTTGTTATTTTATTTTCCTAGGTAAAAGATGAACGTAGACTCCGCGCAGGCAAGGCCATAGTTGTGGAAGTTTCGTTGGAAAGAGAAGACGATGTCGTGGGACCGGTTATTGCGCCGTTCTTCCCACAGGTGAGTCGCGTTGGGTATATATTAAAAGACATTGGGAACTTTAGTACCCATCCACTAAAGTGGACAAAAACGAAACTTTTAAAAGTAAACTTTAATAATAAAATTATATTTGGCCGATGCTTGTAAAATTTACTGGGTAAATCTCACGTGAGGAATAGGGGAGGGGATCTACTTTATCATTTAGTTTTTTGAGTCGCTTTTGCCTCTGTCTGTTCCATCGTAAACTCCTCCTAAACAGCTGGACCGATTTCGTTGAATTTTTGTGTGTGTTTGAGCAGGTCCCTGGATGGTGGTTTTATTCAACTTAATTGGACTAGTAGATTCAGACACATAGACAGACGGACAGTTAGACACATAAGTAATTCTATAAGGGTTCCGTTTTTTTCATCACGTACGGAACTTTGACGAACAGACTGTCACATTTAAACATTAGTATATACTAGGGATGGAATTGTGATTAGTCTTCTCTTTCCAGAAACGTGAAGAAGGCTGGTGGGTGGTGATAGGAGAACCAAAAAGTAACACTCTTCTGTCCATCAAACGAGTGTCCTTGGCTCGAAGTGCCAAAGTCAAGTTGGATTTCGTTTGCGGAGCGTCCGGGAGACATACGTACACGTTGTACTTCATGTCGGACTCGTATTTAGGGGCTGACCAGGAATATAAGTTCAATGTAGAAGTAGGAGATGCTGCGTCGGATTCTAGTGACTCGGAGTAGACGTTTAGATGATAAGTATGTATGTAATAAATATATCTGTGGAAAATATTGTTTTATTTGATAAAAAAATACCATCATAACACATGTGGTCAGACATGTTACGAACGTATTTTCGTAACACCCATGTTTCAGCGATAGTATTACGTCTACGTGCTGGCCAACAACCAGTACGCAACAACTTTACTTTTTTTTATTTACTAGAATTAAGCGAAAGCGATTTTCTGCGAAAGGTACATTTTGCGGACGGGACTTTTTGCGAAATGGTGAAGAGACGTTTTGCGAAAGGGACATTATCCGCCTAAATGGCTTTTATTTAGTTTCACCTGTACCGTGTCTGTAATCAAATCTTGCAAGTTGAATTTCACTCACTTCCCGGTGTTCGATTGAGTTGTTTTTGAAATTACCTCTGTAACCATTAACAAAACGACTTTACCCCATCCAGTTTGGCCTTGTTTGCTTTGTCTTGAAATTTGAGGTATAACCAATTCCAAAGATTTGACTAATTTTATAGCGTAATTATACTTAATTATAGCGTTTAAAATTTGCAAAAGTGTTGTAACAATAAATACTTCCAAATTTTTTTTAAACACTATACAATAAATAAAACTTAATAAAGTTATGCACTAGGCAATACGAGTTTTACAAGTTATACATTTTCTACAATCCTTTAAATGTTTTTTTATATTTGTTATACAATTTGCACAAAAACTGTGTATTTACGCGATTTAGCTTAATGTTTAGTATGTTTTTACATTTGATACATAAAAGATTATGACAAAAATCTGCTATCATAAATTGATAACTATTTCGTCCGCGACAGTACTCATGCGCAAACATCCCCTCCATGTTTCGCTCACCGCTAGACTTATGTGCCGCGTAAGTATAACTTTTCGTGTCTGTCTGTAGGTACATTATAATTATTTTCAAAAAAGATATTAGGGGCATGAGGTGATAAAATTAATGCATAAAAATAATTTCTAAAAGTTTTGTCTGTTGGTACGCGAATCATACAACCTCAATTTTACTGGTTATTTTACTTAACTATTACATAAACATAAATTGCGTTACTGGTTATATAACTTAGTAGTGTACGACGCGTAACGGAAAATTACTACGTTATTTTATTGATATTTTCTATATTAACGTTATAATTGTTACAATCATCGTTATAAATCAATTGTGAGGTATAATATTGAAAATATTGATATAAGAACGTAGATTTAAGTTTCTTGGGTTTGTGGAATTTTAGACAAAAAAAATAGCCAGGAAAAAATGGCTCTTTATTTGATTCTAAATTATTTTTATTTCATTTTAACCAAAAAACTAACTCGGCTATATTTATTTTACTCAGTTGTGACAGCCCTCACGTCGGTGTGTAATCCCCTTTCAATCATAATGAGTATTATCCGCTGTTGGGTTTTTTCAAAACTGATTAAATCGGGACTAATATATTAAAATGAGTAAAATCCAAAGTATTTCTATGGGTAGAGCCAAAAATATCCATAACTAAGCAAAATTGTCTGCATCGACATCCTTTTCTTACCACCTTGTACCAAGAGAAACACAATCCGGACATGTAAATACCTCTATCGAATAAATCTTGTTTGCGAAAAATCGCTTATAATGGATTTTTCTACTTTTGTTGGTAACCGACACAAATCTAAAACTAATAGTTTGTTATCTATTTTTGACAGTTTTTTTTAAGAATCAAATAGTGTTCTTAAATTAGTTTTGGAGGTTTCTAACCTAAAAAAAAACATGACAATTTTAATTTACTTGTTTCCCTGTTGCTAGGCCAAATTTTCGGACATATTAGAATAATAAATTCCTGTTGTCTGGTAGGTAATTCTAACTAGGCGTCACCAGACGTACGTAGATCTATTCCATATTCCTATAGATGCATCCCATCAGAATTATCAGATTATACATATGAGGAAACTGAAATATACACGTAACGTCTCTCGCTTTTGACATAATAATTCGGCTGTATGACATAAACACCCTTGCCTTTAGACGAAGAAAAAGAGTATAAAAAAGGCGGGAAAATTATTTTAGGAATATTTATCGACTGAAACTGTAAATTTAAACGATAGTAAAGATTTCATATAGTTTCTTGTGTAACAGTAAGTAATGAACCTAATACGTAGTGGAAAAAGTTTTTCTTTTACTAATAGAATACTTGTAGTGTACCTTCTTTTAGTTTCTGTACCTCCTTTATGTAATCTTATTTTTATGTCTTATACATAATTTAGTTTTAATTTAGGAGATCCGTGTATGAGAAGATGAGTAGTCTCAACTTACGTCATCGTCCGCGAATCAGCTACTGCGAGCTGGATGAACCCGGGGCTGACGAATATATCTGTGAGTATACATTATTCTACATTGTGTACGTAAGATACCAATATACATATAGCTTTCGGAAAATGCGTTGTGAAACGGCCACTGTCGTACTAGGTGGACTGACTGAGGGGCATCCATTAATTACGTGAGATAAAAATAGGAGGAGGGGTCTAGCAAAATCTGATCTTAATTGGGGTAATTGAAAATCTTATACGATAAAAGAGCTACATTACGGTAAAAGAGCTACAAGAATATCCAAGTAGTAAATGTTGAGTTAGGGATGGTGGTGTCCCAGTATGAATAAAGTCATTATAGTGCACCCAATTAAACGACGTGATATTTTTTTCTTATTCCTGAATCAATATTATAGTATCATTACATTGATGGTTATAGTTAGTATCATTCATATATTGGGTGAATGGCACGTGAATGATAGGGCAGGGGTCTACCATATCTCACCAAATCTCAACAAGGATGGGGTCCAAATAATCAAAAAAATACCTCTCATAATTAATGGGTGCCCCCTGATCTAATAAAGTTAGGTAGGGCTCTAAGTAAAAGCAATATTACGCTCACCTAAAGGACTGTATGGGCCAAGGCGCATGGTATACAAGCTACTTCACTTCGTTATTTTTAGAATTCTAAGAAGGAGGCCTATATCCAGCACCTGACCTTTAGCTAGCAGCTGATGTAATTATTATAACCTACCAACTGTTGTATTGTCAAACCAATAAAGAACCAAGCAGCGCCCTCAATCATAACCCTCCGTACGCGGGTAAGGTCGGCCCCAACCTTACTCTGTGGGTTGAGCTAGTGGGTGCATCTTCTCTTGTCAATTCTTATAAAAGCCAATATTTTTAAATACTTACATAAGTCCTTTACCTGCAATATCACTGTACTGAAAACCGGGATGATATATTTTTTAAAACAATTAATATCTATTACTGTATTGCTTTATCTTAATTATAAATAATTAAAAATTATATATTATAGAAGAAATACCTGCTTGCATTTTTGCTGAAATAAAGTATGAAATTACTTGGTTGGAAAAAATCATTACATTACGTTTGACCATGATTTGATTGTTTAGCGATTTATACAAAATCGACAGTACTAAAAAACTTTTCTTTCAACTACTTACCAAGTAATTTCATGAATGTTAACCTAAATAGCAAGGAGTAAGCGTCACGAGGTGCAAAAATGTAAATTAAAATCCATAATATCACAGTTTCTACTGTGCTTTTGTTGGTCAACCGTTATTGGCTTATTGGGAATAGATACTTGAAAACTGGCGAGTATTCATCAGACAATATCGAATATGTGTAATCCCTATTACATATTTACCGTCTCTCGTCAGTTTGTACAGAGTGCGCGGACTTTGTGTACGAGTACTGCTCCATGCACGGCACGCTGCTGGTCATACCTGATGACAAAGTAAGTGTATTGCGTTTCAAATGAGTTGGGTTGGCACCTGGTCAGGCGCTATCTTGGTGGCCAAAGTTCGTAACTAGTACTGAGCACAGAGTAAACCGTAGCAACTAAAGTACAATGTAGCGCCGACGCCACTGACCGTGCGCCAGCTGAGTTGAAATACATATTATATTCCCATATCTCTAAGTTTCTTAATGTGCAAATATAATATAATAACATCATTATTAATATAAGATATAAATTGTTTCATTTTTTTGGTATCATACATACCAATGTATAACTTATAACAGCTTTAATATAGTATTCCTATAGGTAAGATTAATTTAATTGTAAAGGGCTCAATACCCTTAAAATACCCTTATTAAAGAAGCGAAATAGTTCAGGCACTTAAAAAATGACCTTCTACTTTGAAAGTAATTGCTTAAATATGTTAAAAAATAGGTAGATTTTTTTTTTATTAAAAGTTGTTCATGGACACAGATGCCCTACATACATCACAGAAAGTACTAATAGCAGAAATGACATTTATTGTAAACTAGCTTTTGTGTTAATCCAGGGTGTCAGCTACCTTCATACCAAATTTTATCCAAATTGGTCCAGCCGTTTGAGCGTGAAGAAGTAACAAACATACAAACACACTCACAAACTTTCGTCGTTATAATATTAGTGTTTCCTGATTTACTAAAATATGTTTTTTTTCGATATCTAGCGTTGATAACAATATAAACAGTGAATTATTTAATTCAGTTTTTTTTTTTAATTTAAATAATACTGGAAACTTTAATTAGGTCGCTTTATTATTTGTCTAGTTTTATAAATCAATAATTTAATTAGGCATTGAAATTGTTTTAAAATTCTTTCTTTATCAATAGATGTAGGTTTTTGTGTCTAATTGGAATTATAAATAATAAATTAATTAATAAATATTTTTGGACAGTATACACAGCGCCATCTGTGTTTTATCCACGGATAAAAATAAATAAATATAGTTTTTTACTCGTAAATACATAAATATTTTACATAGAAAACTAGACTGGGTGTCTCAAGACAAACACAAATGTTCATAACATAAATGTTTATTTTGTGCGGGAGTCGAATCTACGCCCCTTGATTCAGGTCATTAACCACTGAGCCACGGAGCCGATGCACGGATATAATATAAATTGATAAATGGTACAAACCTACTTATATAACATTCTTTAATTAACATTTACTACCTATTAAGTAATTTGAGCGTTTCCTTTCATGGACACAGGTCCCCAATAAGACGAACTTCCCGTCGTTTGTCCCACGCGCCGCTCTCACCATTCCCCATATCTTCCTGCACATCGCACCTTCCATCATCCCAGGTTTGGATCCTTCCTATCTTATTATCCTTATCAGCCTCATACGTCCCCATTGCATTGTTGGGGCACGGTTTAACCTCACCGAGTGTGATTTGGGTCATAGTTACGTCTTTTGTTTTTTGACGTATGCAGTTTTCCTCACGATCTTTTCCTTCATCGAAAAAGCCAGTGGTGTTTATAATCAATGTAATTAAGAAATTTTGACAAAGACTCATTACACGCCGGGCTTTAAACTCCGCCACTCAGGACACTAGGAGAAATCTAAACTCCTGAGCAATCACCGATATTATTTTTTTATCATTACATAGTTCCTTGCTAACAAGTAGCAGTCATTTGTACTTTACAGGTTATATGTTTTACGAGTATGTTCATTACACCTAGAATTTTTCCACGGCTTTTAACAGTTCATGATTTTACTTACAAAAAAATCACGAAATTCTTATACAATTTTTTATCCCCTGTTATGTCCCGTAGGGGATGATTGTTTAAAAACGGTGAAACACGTCAATTTTAATTTTCAACCTAAAGGTCGAATGCCATTTTTTTGCATTGAGCTTGAATATTGACGGATTTTCATACAAAAATACAACCCCCATGTGATCCCTTTAGGGGGTGAATTATGCAAAATCCTTTCTTAATGACTCTCTACATCAAGCAAGAACCTCTCATGCCAAATTTCAAGTTTCTAGACCCTGCAGTTTGGGCTGTGCGTTGCATATCCTTATCTCATTGAATCAGTCAATTTCGTCTTTTATATATACAGATAGTAGTCAAACTTTAGCTGTCCTAACAGAAATCATGCAAATTTGAGAAGTTTTTTGGTCTTCAGTGTTTTTGTTATGTAACTCTGTCAGGCGCGGGGCTTGGGGTGTTTAGCTCGCTGACCCTGCCGAACGACGTGCGCTTCGGTCCTTACTGCGGAAGCCGTGCGGTTCGTCCGGGCCCTGACTCCAGCTACTGCTGGCAGGTAACAATACCCACATACAGTTATATTATACATATAATTTATGTTAACATTAGATAAGACCATAATCGAGTTTGGTTCATAGATATATGACGGACACAACAAACCGTCACACGTGATAGACGCAGCGGACGGCAACAACTCCAACTGGATGCGCTACGTGAACTGCGCTAGGAACTGGCGAGAACAGAATCTCCTCGCCTATCAATACCAGGGGCAGATCTATTATAGGTAAATAGCCAACTGGATACGATACAGGAACTACACGAAATATTACATGGAAATCTCACTTACTACTTTCCTATTACTATTAAATGTTATCAACTAAATCTCATAGTTTGACACTTAACACCTTGTTCGTAGAACGATAAAGATAATACCTCGCTTTACGGAGCTGCTTGTGTTCTACGGTAGCGAGTTCGCCAACGCACTGCACATCGATCTGCGACTTTACAACTCTCCAGCGGGTTACGTAGAAAAAATTGGTATTGCGATATATATTTTCTGGTGTAATAATGTATATAATTAACAAAAAATGTGCTGAACCACCTCTAAGTTTGGTTTCGCTCGCACCTTTCGTCACAAAAAGGTAGGTGTGCGCCTAATTTTACTTAAATGGGTGAATTAATAGCAAAACAACATTGTTTCTTAAATGGTCTACCGATGATTTGGCCGATTGTACATATGAACAAGACGATAATAAATTCTAATGTCCATGTAACACTTTTACGTGTTCTTTTTGGAAACATTATAGGTAGGTACCTACTCGAAGTTTTGATGTGTAGGTATATACTTATTAAATTGTTAAGATTGGTAGCTCCAACTTTGAGGAAGAGGTAAACCGACGAATCCAACTTGCGGATGGGCAACGTTAGGGAAACTAGACTTAGTATTTCTCCGTATCTAAAATAGCTTTTCACAAGTCTTATGGTATGGTAGTATGTGATAACTTATGGTTCTAAAATGATACCTTGTTCACAAAAGGGGGGGGGGGGGTTAGAAAACCTGAAAATGTTAAATTTTTTTTTTTCTAACAGTAACACAACCGACTAGTGTTAAATAACTAACAATATACCAATAACCAATCAAGTTAATCTTGGTTCATTAGTTACCCACATGCTATTGATCGAATATTACCAAAAATAAATAAAAATTTCAAGAGTTTGAACAATTTTGTTACATAAACCTGGTCATAAAAAAATATTTGTTATATAGTGTAAATCTTAATAAAGTCAATGTAATAATGTGGCTTTTAAAACATTTAGAAAAAATTACCCCTTCATTTTGGGCTTTAATTCAAATCCCCTTTAAAACTAACAGTGATATTTTCTTAATTTTTTTCTTTATAACATAAATACCTATTAATATTAATTTTGAGTCAATATATACATATAGTAATGTATGTATATCATAATAATACAAATATTTGAGTTTTGTACTAAAAAAACCAAGATTTTACAGTGAGAGCAGATACATACTAGTGCGCGCCGCCGGTTTATGCTCTTTCGAGAGTTAGCTAGTCGTTTTTCCCTGAAGTGACGTCACTCTTGCTCTGGCGGAGGCGGCACCTATCGCGATTTCAATTCAAAAGTATATTCATTCATGTATAACGATTAGTTTATTGTATTTTCTTACAATATAAATGGAAAATAACACTAATTTGAGTTGTGTTATTTTATTTAGGACCACCGCTACAAAAGACTTCAACTGCAGCTACATATAAAATTGTCGAGTTGGTTGAAGAGGATCATTTAAAAGGTAACAATCAGAAATGTATTTTATTTTTTAGTCTTAAGGCTTCGTACCTAAAGAGTGCCAATGAAGCCCTTATTACATAACTCGCCTACGCTGTCTATTTATGTGTCCGTCCGTCCGTCCGAAATACCTTTAGGAGGCTCTATCTCTTAGACCGAAGTAGGTAGAAGCTTGTAATTTTCATAGAATATGTGTTATAATGACAGATTACGTAAAAAATAATAAAAAGTTAAAAAACTAAAATTTAAGGGGCCCCATACAACAAACACATTTTCGTAAACAGTAATATATATAAGCTTGCAGTGATTATTGTGTGACCTCTAAAGCACAACAACATGTATTAAAACCGGCCAAGTGTGAGACGGGCCCGAGCCATAACAATTTTAAATTACCAAATAAACGCCATCTAGTAAAAATAATTTTTACCTTTATTGGAGAAGATATCCGAAGTTAAGCAACGTTAGGCGTGGTCAATCAGTGGATGGGTGACTGCTTAGCGTCACACCTTTTATTCTTTGAGTAAATAAATTATATAGTGGTACGAAACCAATGGTGCGCGAGTCTGACTTGCACTTGACCTATAGTTTTTTTTAAATTTAATCATAAATTAACACGTTTTTCTGATTTCTGTCGTTTAGAGTCACCATCATCGAAAAAAGCGAAAACAGACACAAATAAAAAGGATGTAAAATTAGTTAATACTGAAACAAGTTACAAACTAGAAAATCACAAAAATAAAGTTCAAAAATTACCTAACGGCAAACGCTCGAACAAACCTAAAAAGGTTTTCTCTGCTTCCAATAAAGGTACAAAACTCAAAAATAAAAAGATAATATCCAAAAACCCGATTATGTCAAGTAGAGATGCAACTATAAGTGAAGAGACTATAGCAAAAGCTGAAGGCAACTCTACTAATCAGTTAAGCATTACTAAAACAACTCCTAAACTAAAACAAGACTTTAAAAAAAAGCAAGTCGTTAGCAAGAAACCATCCAAAGTCCCTGTCGCTACTACAAAGAAGTTAGACATTGTAAAGGACGTCTTTCAAAATGACGTAAATAATAACTTAGAAACCAATAGCTTACTGACAAATAATACCAAAATATCTCATGTTAGTAACAACTCCCACACAGATAGAGAAGATAACCAAGATAATACAATAAATGAAAAACTAAAACTAGCCTTGTATTACAACTGCTGTGAATGTAAATATCAAACAGTTATCAGCGACAGTTTAGAGAGACACATGAAACTTCACGACAGAAACAGACGATTTGTTTGTGACTCCTGTGGGTACAGGTTCGATAAACAAAACCTGTTACAGCGACATATACAGCAACGTCACACAGAAGCTAAATACTCATGTGGCGTGTGTGAATACAAGTGTATAAGTAAATGTACTTTAGAAATACATTTAAGAACACATACCGGTGAGAAGCCGTACGCTTGTTCGCATTGTGAATACAAGTGTATACAGAGTAGTGATTTAAAAAGACATTTAAGAACACATACCGGTGAGAAGCCGTACGCTTGTTCGCATTGTGAATATAAGTGTATACAGAGTAGTCATTTAAAAACACATTTAAGAAAACACCAAATACACGTTGCTTTGTAATGTTTTATTAAACTGATATTTATATTCTAATCTCTTCTATATACAATAATATGATCTACATAAGTAATAAAACTCTGTTCAAATCACTAGCATTATTATTTAAACTTGTTGAAGGACCGAGTGGCGCAGTGGTAGATCGTACGGCTTCTATGTCTAAAGTCCCGGGTTCGATTTCGATTCGATAAGAACCACCAATATTGTTACATTTTATAAATTGTAAATTGCCTCTACTCTTATTTGTGCCCGGTACAGCTATAGGCTCACCACCTATCACGTTTGTGGGACCGGAGTACCATCTCTGACCACCCCTTCGAGCAACAGTGACACAGAGGTTTTTTTTTTTTTAATAGCTTCGTTTGCCTGAGATTAGGAATACGCCTATGTACTTCATGTTTCAGAGGTTACGTAACACCGTCGGTCTTTTCTGATGTCATATAAAAGCAGTTTTAAAACCAAGTTACAAGCTTTATGCGCGGCTTGTTAAAGACGAGTGGCCACTAGATTAATAACGTCCGCCAAGGCGCACTAGGCCTGCGTGGTGGACTATGGCCAATGTCAAGGAGTCATGTGACCCTGCAGTGGGGCGTATAACGACTGAGGCCCGTTTTAAATTTCCTATAAAAACCCGTGTGTGCTGAGTGTAATGATGTCCATGTCCATGCAGACATATGTTAGCTTTCGACATGTCATGTATAACTCAGACGATGCTCTAACGTGAAAATTGTAGGTGCGGCCTACGAAAAGCGTTTCCAGGGTTAATTCCTAGGATATTCGTAGGTTAACGTTCTTTTTGCAAGAATTCCTACTCTACCATGGCTACGGCGAAGAAATTTCTACGAATAAAAGCACGAGAATTCTTATTCTTGAATAGTGCGCGATTCACAAAGTTTGTGTTCAAAAACTCCTCGGCAGATCCTACTAATATTATTAATTTATAAGTTTGTTTGTTGCCCAATCACGCCGCGCGCCGCAATGGAGTGTCTAATTACCTAATCTAAAATTTGGCACAGAGACGGTTAAAAAGATGGAGAAGGATAAAGGCAATTTTTTTTATTCTGGAAAATTTAAAATTTCCGCGGATATATCAATAACCTAATTCCAGTTGAACTAACTTTAGCAAATTTCTTAGTTTCTATAGTCAAGGAATTGCTCGTGGGAATCTCAAACTAATAACCAAATTTAGGGCGGGTATAGAAGCCGCCAAGCTTACGCTAATTAAAAAAAACACTTGTCTGTTCCAAAATGCCCACTTCCACCAACTTCAAATATAAATTTAAACCTACGCTAAAAAAAAACCACAGCTTTTGTTTTACTCCAGTTAAAAAAAGTTTAGATAGTTTTGAAAAATTACAAGTTGTTCCTACGCAAATCAAGTAATGTATCTGCGTTTTTTGACGTGACAACGTCTTATAAATTGGTTTGCCGGGTGACACCTCAAGAAACTGCGTTACGCTCCGCTCACGTTATGCGCTCACAATGAGAGCGAGTGAGAGGCACGCGCCCGCCTAAGAGCGAGAGAGACAGACATAAAATCATTGTCACGTAAAACTTTCGCCCGTATACCGACTTTACAGGCAACCAGTTTTTATTTTGTAAAATAGGTACCTAGTTAATAAAATAAATATTGTATACAAAATATAGACAACTACAGCAAAACAGTGTTAATATAGGATAGCTGATTTTTTTTTTACTTAATCAATGAAAGTTAAACTTACATTTTTAAAAAAACTCTGTGGAAATAATATTTACTTTTTAAGATATTAACATTTAAACCTTTAGCGCTTGCCTACTCCCTTTTTTACATCGAGGAAAAAGACGCTTCATACTAAAAACGTTATGGGGTACTTCTCATCGTAGTTCAAATTTAATAGTCACACAGTTATATTTTCTAAACGGTATAAGTTAGAAACAAAAATTGTGAATTGGAGAGTAAAATATCTATTAAGCTACTAAATAAAAAAAAGTTGTAATAGAAGCAAAAGTATATATACCAAAACTCACACAAAATGATCAAAAACGGGGCCATTTTTCGCATCTCATTACGTCAAACTTACTGTTGCAGCAAATCATTTGGTTACTGCCTTACTAAATTTCAGTGTATTTGTATGTTACATATATTGCAATCATCGTAATAAAATAAACTTCACACGCAATAGTTTAAAAAAAACCTTTTTATCATTATTTTGAATTGAAAACACAATATGCGTCGGTCACACGATTTAAGGTACTTTAGATTTGCCCAAATAAAGGCTTGCTGTTGAACACGACAGCAGCGACCAGTCATAGAGTTAGATTCGGTCAAACGTCAGGCGTGTTCCGGCATCGCAGAAGTGAGTGAGCGGCTTATCGTTCAGTGACAACAAAATCTGGTGAGTTTCCATTTATTCATAGATATATCGATCAATTGCATGAACCACATTTTTGTGAATTGTGTTTTAGCAATTGAAATCAAAGTTAGCTAATCGAAGCAACCAAAATGTAAAATATTTATGTAGTATTTAATTTAAAATGTTACACGTAAAGTTTGCAGGAATTTATAAAAAAAAAGGGCATATTTTCGTCACCTTCGTGGCGTTTTCTCCACGAAGGTGATTTTATGCCCTAAAAGTGATTCTTTGTACATGCAAAAAACACATGTACATGGCAGTAAAGTTTTATGACTATTTTCAGTGCCACAAACTGCCAGAGAACGCCGAGAAAAGAAAAAAAAATGCAGAAAAACGAGAAGAGAAAGAAAAAAAGCGAACCCTGGGCTTCACAATGCTGTCATATCAAATCGTTATTATAGAAGTAAAGCCAAAGGAGTCATTGTACCAAGCCAATGAAATGTATATCCAACGAAATAGAACAAAACAGTTGCGAGATCGACTGAAGAGTAAACTGTACGGCAAAAGAAAAGAAAAAAAAAACAGTTGGCAAATAGTGCTCTTCAAGAAGATCTTTTAATTTGCGAAAATAATTCTTCTATTGTCAATGATCCGCTTTTTTCTCCGCCACGTGAACCACCAATACGTATTATTTGAGAGACTGATCAAGCAATCATACCTAAATTTGTCTTCAAGAATGGACACGTCAACACCTCTACCAGATAGCCAAATATTTTGCCATGTTGCAGGAAAATACTACTTTAATTACGCACAGTCACCATAAGTTAAAATATAGCTTTTTGTTATATAGTAAGCACCTATGTGATTATATTTTTACATGTATAAAGAGGGTATTTTATAGTAAAAAAAAAATAATATAAAATAAAGATAAGGACTTTACTAGTTAATAAAATCACACTAAATTACCTGTTTGCATTAACAATGTTTTACGATAAAAAGTTATTACTAAAGTTATGTAGTTTAAATTGAAAATAACACATCAGTTATATAAAGAACCTTGGACCAAACTGGTAATTGCCTATTTTGTTTATTTATATCATCTATCTGCCTGTTGAATTATTTTATTAGAATTAAGTCTCATAAACAGTACTTAAATTATGAAAAAATAATGGCTGTAAAGTTTATTTGTCACTTTTTCAAAATATTATATCAGCCAAACGAGAGTCACCATCAGACTAATTTACTTATGAATTTACTCGTCTTATCAAGCGCTTTAAGCTATTTACGCAAATTGTTCAATAAGCAAAAACTTAAATTTGCCACGAAGGTGACGATGAGAATTACCCTATGACGTCACGTATAATAATTATATTATATTGGTAGTAAATTTATTGCAAGACAGTCCTTATAATTTTGCAATTACTGCTTTAAATCACTTTCACAAATGAGCGTCCATAACAATACTTAACTAGCTTAGCTGTATAAGGAACAAAACAAAATAGTCACTATTTTTTTTTATTTTTCCTAATTTCTATATAATTCTGAAGGCATTATGAGCTAAATTAGTACCTATACACTACAATACTTCATACCGTAATAATTTCATCAAAATCTGACTAATTTGTAAACTATCAAATTTTGAGTCAAGAAGTAAAAGTGATTCGGAACATTAGTTTATAGCAGGAAACGTGGGACGGCCTACTACCAGTTGGACAGACGACCTGGTCAGAGCCACAGGAAGCGGATGGGCGCGGGCGGCTCAGGACCGGCCGCTGTGGAAACATATGGGGGAGGCCTACGTTCAGCAATGGACGTCTCCCGGCTGAAACGAACGAACGAACTATAATAATTAGTCAGTACCATAAAGTGCGAATAGTTTTAATTTGCATAATCGGATATTGCAATAAAGTTAAAATATTTAAAATTATACTTATTGGAATAAATTTACCGGAACGCACTATTTAGTTAGGTAGTCGTAAAATATTACTAAACTATACGATTTCTATTTCAACACGCAATCCTATGTTACCTATGTTAATTTTTATTTCTATTATTTATTGTTGTGTTAGAAGTGGTAATGTGTGGTTGAAATGGATCGTATATATTTTACAGTTAATGGAGATAAATATTCAGGTAATGTCAATAATATGGGTTGTAAGTTACTACGTTATGTAGATTTTGTGTACGATGTATCAGTTGTATGAAATGTTGGTACCTATTCGAAGTATAAAAAACCGGCCAAGTGCGAGTCTGGCACTGGTATAATATGTAGATAGTTCTTCCATTATGAGATCAAGTATCACAGGTTTATTATTAGTTTTTGGATTTTTTCCTATGTATGTGTGAGACCCTGCTTCTTCTCTATTTATTTTTTGAAGTGAAAACTTCTTTAGCGGCGTTGTGCACTTTTTTTGTGATGGATAAAAAATGATAAACTCGCGTCAAGCTGATCGAAAATTCGTAAGACGGAAACCATATTGCCACGCCATAAAAATTCGCAAGACGGAAACCTTAATGTGGCGTCATAATACTCATACTCATACTCTTTATTCATAAATTCAAATTTACATGTCAATTTTTATACATCAAATATGCTACATTGGTACTCTTAAGTTTGTCAAAGTCAAAGTCAAAAATGGTTTAAGTTATTTAAGTTTTTTTTCAAAAATGTTGTCGTTCTCAATAACAGTTATTTCGTTGGGGAGTTCATTGTAGATTTTTGGACTCATACTTACCGATTTAGACATTTTTTGTAATTTAGATGGAGGTTAGTTAAGCTGTTGCTTGCGTCTTAGTACATAATCATGGTACCATGTTTTGTCTGGAAATAGGTTTCTGTTTAATCTTACAAATTTAACTATGAAAAAAATAAATTGGGATGTAGATGTAGAATTTTTTTGCTGGAGTGCTAAAAGGAACTCGAGCGATTATTCTCACAGCGCGTTTCTGAGGTGTAGGATGATTGGCAAAATAAAAAAAATCATTTTGAAGTGAAAACTTGTTTAACGCCGTTGTGCACTGTTTTTGTGATGGTTAAAAAATGTTAAGCTCTATAGGACGAATACAAAGTAAGAGGAAATTTGGTTGATGAAAAGATGAAATTGCGGATTACACATGTTAAAATGTTATATCTAGGTTGCATGTTTTCACTTTTGCCGACGGCACTCCCGGAGTGTAACCCGTTTTTTTTTATTTCCCGGTGACCTAGAATCATGAAATTTGGAAAGAATCAAGCTAGTACATCACAAAGTTAGGAAAAATCCAAAATATTACTGATAATTTAGGCATAAAACCTGTTACTTTGATCTTATGATGGAAGAATTATCTACATAAAATAAGTTTTTACGCAACCCTTAGTGCGCGAGTTAGACTCTTACTTGGCCTTTTTTTTTGAGTTTATTGCTTTGTTGGGTGATTTTCATAAAATAATTTTGGAAGTATTGTTTTAAAATTTGTGCATTTGTTTAAGGCGTAAGCAATGATTTTAGTACCTAAAGATACGGTACCTTCATACCCAATTGTTTAAATCTAAATTTGATCTGCCGTTATCTACACCAATCTTAGACGAATGCAATACATAACACGGAACATGTGACTAAATCAATTTACGACAATTGTCTTCATTTCGCCGCCTCAGTTTTAAACTATCATTGGGCGTATTTTATTACGTAAAGTTTTTTAGCGATGGCCCACGATGGGATATTAGGATACTAAGTTAAAGAGAGGCTCATGGAGGAAGTTCATGCTAAGGTTTTGATCAATTTACCAAATGGCAAAAACGGAAACCTACTTTCGTTGTGTACACCCGACCTTCCGTCTGTCTGTATCACAGATAATAGTTAGTATATGTCCAAGGTAGAATGTCACACCCTTATAATTCCGCCATATTTGCACTGATTTTAATGACGTTTTGCAAGAAAGTTTCTAATGTGATCCGCATGTGATACAGTTTTGTAATAAAATTGAAAAATAAAAATTGGTTTTGTAGCAAGTACCGCACAAGCAAATTCTCCTAAGAATATTTTTTTTTATTTGAGAGTTTATACATGAAGATTATTATGGCGTCTTTAAAAAAATCAGTTTTTAGAATTTCTAGTTGACAACTAGAATGTGCGCATTTAATTTTGCACGTATTAAAATGCGGAGCGATAATTCTATCGTATATTGTTATGTTAATCTGATTCACAGTGGTGCCTCCGCCACGCAGAAACTTACATGGTCAGACTAAGAGACCGGCAGAAGCTTGTCTAAATAATCAAAATAATACAACTTGTAAACATTTTCTCACACAACTCTGGTTTTTCTTGTTCTAATCCTTACTAAATTAAAATTGGACAAACCTGTGGGTTATTCCTTCCATATTTTGCTCGACCGATTTTGCTCAAACTCTTTTCAGATCTAAGTCATGACGTGGCGTATCGATTGATATGGCCTCCAGACCGAAGAAAAAACAATTGTACCTCTGGTGTTGCAAAAAAATATGTTCTTACGAAAAGCATCGAATTCGGAGCTGACGCAACTGAGGTGAAAAAAAAAACTGAAATGAAAATGAACCACCTGATATCTTAAACATTGAATCCGAATTCTAGCTAATATAATACGAAAGTCCGTTTGTTCGTTTGTTAGGGCTGCCTGATTTTTGTCAAATAATTAGGTAATTGGAGGTACGGAGAAGGATCAAGATCAAGAGCAAATTAATATAAAAACCACACAAATGTTTTTTCCGTGGGTGATGTCGCTGAACACTATTTGTTCACTTCGACACGGATCGTCCGGATGAGTAGTGTTTTGGTGCAGAGATAACTAAAAGGACTAAGAGTACCTTAATATAGAATGCTTTTAATCCCGATCTACATCCCACGTGAATAGTTTTGACGTAGATAAAATCCGCGATGCACCATTTGCAAAGGGGCAGCCAAAGGTATTGATAATAATAACAAAGTACATTTTATATACAAATAGGTACATTTCATATACAAATAAGAACTTTTCATATACAAATAGGTATATTTCATATGCAAATAAGTACATTTCATCCCGGTTATCTAAGGTGTAACCGAATTCTGTGCAAGGAAGCAGTAGGCAAAATCTACTCAAGTTTTGCAGCTGTCTTCCTATAATCTGAAATTAGCTTAAGTCACTCATACAACTATGCTTCTGACTCCAGTGGGTTCTGAAGTAGACTCCGATGTTTCGGTGAATGACTACCTCAGAGACTTCCAGAACCTGCGTGGTACCAAGTACATGTGCAAGGAGGGAGGATGTGGCGCTTGTGTTGTTGCTGTCACAGTGACTGACCCTCACACTGGACATAAAAAGACGTTCTCTATTAATTCTGTAAGTTATATGCTTACGGATTACATAACGGATTTCACTTGATTCAGTTTATTGATAATTCTAGCATTCAAAATTTAATGAAGTCAAATTTTTCAGAGAACACAGATTTGTTGCTAAGCGTTACTGTTTTTTGCAACAATATTTACGCTCCAAGCTAAGTTTTAGACCACTTTGTTTTCGTAATTTTGAGCGTTACGTCCCAAAGAACAGCTTTACCTCGTAAAAGCACGAATAGGATAGGATCCCGCTCACTCCGTTTTCTTTTCTTGCGAAGTGCCACCGTTTTTTCAGTACACATCCAGGCAGGCTTTGAAAAGTTGAAGAAGTTTGAAAAGTTTATTTTAATTTAACGCCATCGGCCAAGTGAGCCTTGATCTGTCTTGTCACAATCAAATTGGACAATTCAAGTAGTCGTCAAATCTATTTCAGCAAAGCGGACTTGGTCGTCTTAACATATATTAGCCTAAGGGAATCTTGTACTACTGTACTGACTGATCTATCATCCATCATCGTAAAGACTGTTGCGTCGTGGCCTCATAAACATTCTGCCATCTTTAGGCAAAACTTGTCCATTGACGCCACCTAGACTAGTTTCAGCTACATCCCGTTTCCTATTTTAGATTGATGATGCATTTAGTAAGACTTTCCAATTCATACCAGCGTGAAAGTGAGCTCACAACCGATTGTATGGTTCTACAACATATTATGTGCCTTCTAGTATTTGAGGCTCTGGATTCTTTGAATATTCATAATACCTATTCTGAAATATTTTGAAAGGAATATCAAGTGCTGCTTAATGCTAGTATTTTAGCAGCTTCACCTCCCTCCCTAAGCTGCGTTAGTCAAAACCTCCTAGAATGGACACTCAGAGTCTTTTGTATATTTATTGGTATTAATAAAAACGAATGTAAATGGACTTAACGCGTAGTTTTAAAATGGTACAATACATTATCCCAACGTTTTGGCTGGGTTGCACAATCCATGGTCACGAGCATACCTACTGGCAGTGCGCGGCGTCACCGCCAGCTGTGTTGGGGGTGTTCTGATGAACTGCCCCCACTTTATGTTATATTAGTCACAGTCACTACCGACCTACTAACGTTGTCCTCGGTTGCGTTCGACGACAAAACGCAAGAACTTAAATTTTCGATCACCGCATTTCAAGCATCCGTTCACATCCATCGTCACGATTTAAATTATGATGTGTTTTAAAACAAAATAAAAATATTAGCGATCGGTGGACTTATCTTTAGGCTGGTGGAGCTCAATCCAGTGGATGGAATTTGAGCTAAGCAGATGTTCTGCTATAGCTGATTTTGTCGTTTGACAATGCTTTACATCTGCAATGTTATTTGACCCTATCCGCAAATTTACGCTTTATGCGGCCAATGTTATGACTGCCGTACTGCAGTCAATCTTGTAGACGCCCGGCGTGTGCACATACGCTATTAATTCAGAAGTGATCCAACTTTGTCCGATACTATTTTGCACGAACGCTCTAGTCTGCTAACATGTGCTTCGGTAGTGCCTACGTCGGGAAAAGGGTATTCTAGGTACCATTTAAAAACTACGAACTAAATCCCGTTTTATTTTATTTTAATTAATAGTATTATTAAATTTTAAAACTGGTATTTTTGTAGGCTATGTAATAAGCCTTAATTGCATCAGCAGTTCTACGTCCCTTTAGGGACACAGGCCTATTTTTCAAGAAAAGAGGCTTGGGCCATATTCCACCACGCTGGCTCAATGCAGATTGGCAGACATTGTCTAGCTAGTTGCAACTCAACTGTCAGAGTTTTCGACCCGCCCAGAAAGGCCTCTGATTTCGCTTGACGACTTCTGTTTATGACAACAGCCAGGACCGACGACAACTGAACGTGCTCTCCAAAGCACGTATGAGCATCCGAAGTTGCTTGTCTTCATATATCGTTTCTGATAGACAAATGCTGTTGAGCCACGAGCTCCTCTCTTATATTACATTAGATAAGTACAATATTACTATATACCTATATTACTAGTGCTTAGTGTCAATCACATCATGCCAAGACTGGGAGATCACGACCGTGGAGGGAATCGGCGGACGACGTCAGGGCTACCACCCAGTTCAAAGAACCCTGGCCGAGTACAACGGGACTCAGTGTGGGTACTGCAGTGTTGGATTTGTGATGTCGATGTACAGGTGTGATATTTATGTTTTTAAGCAATATTTGTGGCCACTGGCTCCATTAAAAAAATTTAATATGTTTTTCTATAAATGTATAGGTAGCCAGCAGGTCCAGGTGGACTAGGATGTCAGTGACAGCAGATACAGTATTATAAGGCCAGAGAATGATATTGAACAGTTTTAAAACCGTATTTTTAAAGCTTTTTGCTAAAATTAAAGGCTTAACCTAGGACTATCGGAATCAATATCCAGAATATGAGTGTGAAAGTATACAAAAGTTTATTTTCGATTAAATCAATTAATCGTTTCCTGGTCATACCGCTATTTTACATACCTACCTTCATCGGAAAAGGAGTTGAGATGGCTAAATGTGTTTAAATTTAAACTTTGGTTGCGCAAAATAGTATTTTGCATATTCTATATTGGTTGAATAGTCCTTATCAGCCTCATACGTCCCCACTGTTGGGGCGCGACCTACCATCGAGGGCGAGTTGGTTGGTTGAACAGTAAACAGTATAAAACAATTATAAAATAATTTTTAACAGCATGAATGGCAACCCTAGTCATGGGATACCGACTATTCATCCCGGACAAGCAAGTCATTGGTAATTCAGAAATACTCAGTTTTTAATATTAATACTTAGATTTTACTTCCGACGATCCGAGCAAACTTTTCTGCTTTTCGACTCTCATCAATGCGTTTATACACGTTTGACGGTAAAAGGTACTTTCGACCTCGCCTATCTTAAGAATGAACAGAATTTGACCGAGATATGTTAACACCTTACCTATACTTAGTCTTTGTCACTACATCTTCTTTCCATATTTCACTAATTGTAATTTTCACTAATAAATAATTGTGTTTATTTTCCAGTCTACTAAAAGCAAATAACTATGACTTAACCCAATACGAAATAGAGAATTCTTTTGGAAGTAACACTTGCCGCTGTACAGGCTATCGACCTATCTTGGACGCCTTCAAATCCTTTGCCAAAGACGCGCCTAAACCCAAAGACATATCCGATATTGAGGACCTAAAAATCTGTAGTAATAAAGGAGAATGTTCTGAAAATAAATGTAAGGCATCCGATTGGTGTCTAATTAATAAAAATGATGCTGGCCCTAAACAGATTAAAAAGATTGTTCTAAAAGATGATCGAATTTGGTACAGGGTTAACGAAATAAGGGATATATTTGAAGTGTTGGATAAAGAAGGAGACGATTATATGCTTGTTAATGGCAACACTGGGAGAGGTAAGGGTTTTTATTTAAAATCTTTTAAAATAATAGGAGTAAGTGATCAAACCAAAGGTGGATTGTTTTTGAATATTTTAGTTATACTTATCGGAAGTAGTTCTTTTCAAAAGTTGATTATTCTACTTTGTACAGAATAGGTTTTTTATAGACTCATAAGATTAAATTCTATACGGGCCTGAAACAGAAATTTTACAAAACATGACAAATCCCTCGAGAAATAAATGGTTGAAATGCCTGTTTTTATCAAAAGTAGTTTATTCCTACACATTCGAAATGACATAGTCTGTTTTAAAAACGTACATATTTAAGTCGCAAGTGCGACCCCACATGAAGTACTGCTGCCATCTCCTGCACCCAGATAACATCTTAGGCCTTTTGACTTGGTTTTACGATGAGCCATGAGAAAAGTAATCCTTCGATATTGCTTATGAGTCTGAGTTCTGAGGAAAGACTTGTTCTACCGTTTATATAATGGGCTTTGTTCTGAAGAATTGTTTGCAATGGCTTTTGAAGAATCGTTTTGTGGGCATAAGATTTTGTTGAAATAATGTATTATTAAAATTATAGGAGCCGTTCCTATATTTGCGTTCCCAAGAGTTCTTATAGATATCGCTCCAGTATTGGAACTGAAAACCCACTTCATTGATCAAAACTTGGTTGTTGGAGCTGGTACCACGCTGGCAGACCTGATGGAACTCTTTAACAAGGTATCCAAGGAGAAAGACGAGTTCAGCTACTTGGAGAAGCTGTATGAGCATCTGGACCTGGTGGCTCATATACCTGTTAGGAATGTAAGTTGCAATATTATCAACTACGGGTCAATTTACACCTCATTTTTTCTTACTAGCCTTATCATTTAAACAAATATGGCGTATTAGACAATCCGCTAGACAAGTGTGGTTTAAAAAGCGCTATATTATAATATATTTAACATTATATAATCAATTGTTGCAAGTTTACTAATAAATAAAACATCACTTTGAATAAAAAATAATCTTAATTGTTACTCGCGTAAAATATCAATAAAACTCGTTTTAATTATAAGTACCTACTTACCTACCGAACTTTACCGTACCTTCTACTCTGTTTATATCTCTGCATATAATATCAGGAACACAAACATCCTCATACTCACTGACATTGGTTTTTGTTTATATTTCCATATAATATTTCCTTAATCATACGACTATAATACACGTCTTTCGTCAGTTCAAAATTGGAATGGGGTTACCAACTACACACGCTAGGAACAGAGAAAAGTAGATATTTGCAATGATGTGTGATCAAGACGACTAATGCAAGGAACACGAATGTATAATTTTTAGCGCTTTTCCCGGTGGTTTATTTAACTGTAGAATGTTTTTTAATGACTTTGATAGTTACAATGTATGCTAGAAATTTTTATCAGCAATGAAATATCATATCTACTACTTTCCCTTTGTCAAGATCTCGTACAGGCTGATAGTGTCTCCGTACCTCGTACTGAAAACCACAAACCTGATGGTATTTGTGAGAAGAATCTCGTACGGTTGGCAACTTTTTTTTCAAGTTACCGCATAGGTTTTGATTTATTTGTGTCACAATATGCGACAAAAATGACACCGTATTTTGCGCATATTTTTTTATTGCATTGACTTAGAAGTAAATTTTTTTAACAACTTTAAGCGACCGTTGACTTTAGTATTTGATATTATTTTCAACTTGATACCTGTTCGCGCTCTTGATTAAAAGGGTCTTGACAGACAAACTTTGGCAAATATTTGAGCCTACTGACTTAATTATAGCCACAAAAAAAAAATAACAATTCATTCGAAAAATAGCCTAAATAACTAGTAACATAGGAGTTTTGGCGCGAATCTTAAAAGGAGTGGTGTATTATCGTGTTTAATTTTTTTAAATTCATTTAGAGTGTTTCATGTTTATATTTTAGCAATGTTTTACGAAAGCGTATTAAGAATTGTGCACCGAAGGCTTATAAATAATGAATTATGAAGAAATAAGTAGGACATGACGCGCAATTTCTGAAGGATCCACAACAAAACTCCAAACCTATCATGGGACATGGAAACGAGGACGCGCGATAACGCCGCGATACAACACGATAATTAATAAATGATATTGTGTTTAGATCTGATTTAGCTAAAGGATTTCATTAACATAGAAAAACGGGTTCAATCTATTGGCAGTTCGGATATGCCAAGATGCCTACGGATTATCAAGGCTCTACTGTATTCTTTGCTCACTTACTAGGCCCGCCTTATATAAATACAAACCTCGATGTAAGTAAAGCATTATTGCAAAAAGAACTGATAATCTATTTCATAAATATAAATTAACAAAGCAAAGTGATTTAGCTACATTTTAGCTTGTGTAACTACAGATGAGCACCCTGTTAATGATTCTTACCCAACTGCAAAAGTAATCATTTTTCGTGCGTATCTATATATATTTACTGTACATTATATACACACCGGCACAATAAGCAGAACACAAAAAAAAGAATTTGAACGAATGGCAGCAGGTTCTCTTTACTGATGAGTGCAGAGTTCTTTTAAAACAGATCGATGGAAGACATCCAGTATTCCACCCCCAACAAAAAATATATTTGCATTATTATCTCATAGACTCACTTTTTTTTCTGTTCCGCTAATTGTGCCGGTGTGTATATATGTGGAATTTTTTATTCCCTAGGATCATTGAAACGGCTAAATTAATTTCAATCGTTGAGGTGTCGTTAGATTTGTCATCGTTTGGATTTGACAGTATCATGAGATTAGAGGTAGTATTAAAAAAAGATGGCCAAAAAACGCCATTTTGTAAAAATAAAAAAAATATTTATGAAATTATTTCATGAAAGGTCTCATAATGATGACTGAAAATATGTATTTGTTACCATCTGGAATAACCTTGGCCTGCCATCTTGAAGGTCCCGGGTTAAATCTTCCGTGAGTTCAAATAAAGTTATTATAATTTGTACATTGTAAAGTTGTCTTGAATCTGGTTTGTACCTGGTAGACTCACAGGTGTAGCACGTATGTGGAAAATACCATCGGTAAAACGTGGGTGGGTAAAACATGAGCATCAATGTTCTTAATACCTATGATTACTCTGCCAGGGATATGTTTCGTAATCTATACTTTAATATATAAAGCTGAATATCCATACTTATACTAATATATAAAGCTGAAGAGTTTGTTTGTTTAAATCGCTAATCTCAGGAATTGCTGGTCCGATTTGAAAAATTCTTTCAGTGTTAGATAGCCTATTTATCGAGGAAGGCTATATGCTATATATCATTACGCCAATACCAATAGGTGCGGAGCAACAATGAAGAATCTTTCAAAATCGGGAGTTTTTTTGCTTTTGAGAGCTTCCGCTTCGTGCGCTGCGTAAACGGTTAAAGTTTTCAAAATCATGTATGACAGAATTTTTACTCTTTAAAAGTTCTTTAAAAAATTCCGCGGCAGCATATGTCTATCTTTTAAGAGGATACACTTCGCGGCGCCTCGCAGCGGGCTTCATACAAACGATTTTTTTACTTATTTTTGACACTTGCTGATCAAACACCACGAAATTTTGAAGACATGCTCTAGTAATAATTATCTAGGTCTGTAGTGTGCCAGTTTTCTATTACATTTTATAGTTCAAAAGTTATGCAGGAATCTAGTTTTTCATACAAATGGTTTTAAAAAGATTTCTAGTTAATAGAACGTTTTACAAGATTTTGGAAAAACCACAGACCTAGGTATTCGGGTTGGGATTATGACTAAAAAATTTCACAGTGATTGATCAGTTAACGTCAAATACAAATGAGAAATTCGTTTGTATGAAGCCCGCTGCGAGGCGCCGCGAAGTGTATCCTCTCAAGGTTGGCTCTTTTTTTATGCTAACCAAATTTGTTCTAAAATAATGCATTATTTGCGAAGGTGTTTCTATAAACATGATATTAATCCTTATCCAAATAAATACGTTATTCATTACAAGTCTTTAATTTAAAACGAAATTTCCCTTTACATCATTCGATTTTAATGAATATCTTAGGAGATATCGCAGTTTTAAAATAACATATCATCAAAAGAATGATCAAATACTGCGCGCGCAGTTATGTGCAAGGCAGGCGGGCAGTTATGAGGGGGAAGGGCGGTACCTATTATTAAAAAATATAAAATATAAATATAAAGTTTTTTTTTCTATAATTGAAGAGTTGCCGTAAATATCCTACGCCGATAACCAAATTTGGGCGAAGCCGCTGGCATAAGCTAGTGATAAATTTTTATTATTGTTACCAGGTTTAGCTAATAACAATAATATATATATGTAAAAATCATTTTACGTTTGTTAGTCTCACAAAAACATGAGAACGGCTCGACCGATTTAAATAATTCTTTTTTTGGTGTGTTCGTTATTGTTAGAGCAAGGTTTATATGTAAGAAACAAAATGGTCAAGTGTGGGTCGGACTCGCGTTTATCCGGTAAATATCGCGGTTAACCGATAGTAATGACATTTTGGTAAATTGTTGTGCACACGCCGAGAAAGGTTTCTGAATTAGTACAACCCTTTGACATAGGTTTAATTATTTTAAAAAGAAAAACAAGGTTCGCCTGGTCAGCTAGTATTAATAAATTAATAGAATGTTACCATCTTTTTAGTCCGTTTTTCTCCGCGTGTTTTCTACGGGTATTTCGATTTCTTTTTATTTTAATATGCTAAATATTTATTTTTAATCAGGTTGGTACCATCGCTGGGAATCTTATGGTAAAGCATCGCTCCCCCACCTTCTCATCAGACGTCTTTCTGCTACTAGAATGTATCGGAGCAACACTTACTATAGGTATGTAGTATGTATGTAAAAAACCATGACATTGTCTTATTTGTTGATGACACCTCTTTGCTTTTTAAAGTTAAGAGACGACAGACATGTAATGATGAATTAAATACTGCCCTTTCTAAAATTGTAAATAGGTTTAATGCTAATAATTTGCTACTTAATAAAAAAAACCAAATGTGTTAAATTTACATTACAAAATGTTAGTCAGATACAGACATGTATTAATATTAATGGCGAGCAATTAGAACTTGTTAATTCAACAGTCTTTCTTGGCATAACGCTGGACTCCAAACTCCAATAGGGTCCTCATATTCATAATCTAGCCAAAAAACTTAGCTCTGCTGTGTATGCAATCAAGAAAATAAGACAATTGACCGATGTCAACAGTGCAAAAATAGTATATTTTAGCTATTTCCATAATGTAATGATTTTTATGATGTTTTTAAAAGAGTAACTATATATATTATCTATAAGTTTCTTGCCGGATTCTTCTAGGTAGAAATCAACAACATTGTGAACCGGATTTCAAAAAATAGTATTTCATAAATTTGACGATTCAAAAGTGATTGTAAAATCCTAACTTGAATAAACCATTTTGGCCTGACTTTGACTTAGATCAGAAAATGTAAAAAGTTTCGCATCCATGTTATAATGTTATAAATGCGAAATTGTTTGTTTGTTTGTAACCTTCTAACAGCTAAACGGCTGAACTGATCGCGATGAAATTTGGTAATGTGATAGTTTGCAACTTGGGGAAGGCCAGAGGCTATTTAAAATGTCAAGTGTGATTCGAATAAGCGCACAGAGGGTATTGGGCCATTGAGCTAAATTTATTAAAAAAAAATATGAGGAAGGAAAAGAACAGAGCCACATAGTCAAATCGTCAAGTATGAGTCGGATTAGCGCATTGAGGGTTAATAAACAATCGTTTAAACTGCAGAGCCAATTTTGACGCAGAACATATATACACAGTTATACGAAAGTATGTTTGCCCTTCTACAACTCGGCAACAAATGAACGGTTCGACGTGATTTTCTATGGGGAGTTAGAGAGAAACAGAAAGTGACATAGGACCACATTATAAGACTGGGGTGTACCCCAGTAGAAATGCGATGTTTTTACATCATTACATGGCGAGCGTGCCACGATCTTGAGCAGACGCGCACTTCACTTCGAAACTTGCGAATCTGTCATTTAGTTGCTCGCGGACTACATCGCTGTGTGTTGCTGCGCAAAATATTTAGAATGCCTTCCTGTGCAGTAATAACTTGCAGAGCCAGAAGCCAGGTAATAAATTTATCAGAGGGAGGAATATCTTTTCATTGGGGAGTAGAAGAATACATAATTATAAGCTTTTACATAATTTTTTTTTAAATCAAAATTGACATTGATAAACAATATCTTAAAGTATCAAAATACAAACGATATGCATTACTGTCAATGTTCCTCGGAGCCGCAACAGGAACCGTGTCTAGAAAGCAATGTATAAATGTCGTGAGCAACAAAGTCGTATGATCGATTCGTGTCTTTCTGGTAGTGATGTTCTACGATATTTTGTTCAGAGTGTCTAGTTCGAATCAGAACTTAATGTTTTATAACACTGATTAACGTACCTTCTGCCAATTTCATACTTTTTTTGCAATAATTATATTAAATTATAAAAAATTTAATGTCCGTAGCGTATTGTATAAAAGTGCTAAGACAGAACCCTTATAATTTTGTCATGTCCGTCCGTGCGTATGTCTTTGCACCGATCCCAATAAAATTGTAGTTAGGTGTCCTTTGTAAACTGGCCCATAGTTTTGTAGTCAACCTGAGAAAAAAAAATATACAGTTGTGTGAGGGTGTCGTTGAATAGGTCTGCAGATTGGCTTTTTGGCTTGGAAAACAAAATCGGTTTATAAGTTTTTTTGGATATTCGCATTCTCATTCAACTCAATGCGTGTATATACGTATAAGCCTGCACGCAATCGGCCGCTTTTTTTTAACCGAATACATTTATTGTTTATCAATTAGAGCCGTATGTATATAATATTGTAAGAATTGCGCTATATTCATATTTTAGCCTATAGAAGCCCACAAAGGCAAACAGGTGTGCCAAATTTCATAAGTGTATTTATGTATGTTTGTCTACATATTTTTCAGAAAATTATAATCGGATTTTAATAATTATTTTTTTGTCAAATAAGATATGGCCTGTTAGGGTCGGCTCAGACCGAGACGCGACGCGACGAGACGCGACGTGAAGAGGCTTGAAAATGCAACAAGTGACTCAAGATACCTCGAGATGCGCCGCTTCGCGTTTCGTCGCCTCTCGTTGCTCGTAGTGACATGAGACGCCGCGCTGAACTGAATTCAGATCTTCATTAAATCGATTACTTCTGTGAAGAAACTACTAGTCTATGATCAAAAGTTATGGAGATAAAGCCGTTTATAGTTTGACAGCTGTCATCCGAAATGAAAATTTTGATAAAATCTATCATTCCAGTAAAGTAAAATTTACAAAGAAAACGCCCGTGGAAGTACACTTTTGGTACAACCATTTTAAAATCTGAATTAGTGTCTGGACTGGAATGGCGCAGGGAACCCGCGGTGGAGGCTTCGGGATGCGCCGCGCGGCGCATCCCAAGGCCGCTTCACGTCGCGTCGCGTCTCGTTGCTCGTAGTGACACGAGATGCCTCGCTGCGCCGCGCGACGCATCCCAACGTCGCGCGACGCATCTTGGTGTACTTCGACACGTAAAATAAATTTTTGTACTGTGCGGAAATCGAGCTGTTTTAGTTTTATGTTTCTAGTTCTTATAATATAGATCAAAATAATCTTCCCTGGCGTGTGCAAAACAATTTACTAAAATTTCATCACAATCGGTTTACCCTTCACTTGACCCTGTCCGACTCGCACGTGACCCTTTTTTTTCAGAAACTTTCCCCGGCGTGTACATAACAACTTACCAAAATTTCATTACCATACCAAATTTATTACAATTGATTAATCCTTATTGCGCGACCGACTCGCACTTGACCCTTTCGGAAAATCCTTTCGTATCCGATGCATACGTTATACGAAGAACACACCCTCCAAGTTTCAGGCCTCTACAATCAGGCTGTGCGTTTATCCGTCAGTCAGTCATTCAGGACAAAGCATTTTATATGTATAGATTGGTTCATAAGGTTATATTTTATTTTACGTAGTAAAAAAGTGGATTTCATAAAGTTTAATAATAATTTGATTCAAGTATGAGTAGATTGTTAATTTTTTAGTTAACAAAAATTTCCAGCTGATTGCGAGCGTCACGATAGTAGGAAATAGCCGTGGGCATCACTTTAAACATTCTTAAGGATATATGGGACTATATTACGATTATCTGTGATATAGGTTTTCACATTTCTCTATAGGTCACAAAAGAATTCAATGAAGTTATTTATTTATGTTATCTATATACTTTAAGGGTTTCAGCACAAGATCGTTTTTTAGTTATGAGACCGCCTATTGTTATTTTTTTATTTCATTACAGTTGACAAAACGACAACTGTACAAGTGACCCCTGAAGATTTTCTGATGTTAGACATGACAGGAAAAGTCATGACAGAAGTGAAGATACCGCCGCTATCGCACAAATACCGCTTTGTTTCATTTAAGGTACCTACATTACCCAAGTAGCACAGATAGCTGTATGTAACTACTCACTTTTAGACTTATTTGAAACTCTGTGCGTATTAAGACGCTTCTAACAGTACACTGGTGATACTTCAGCTGCATAATAGCGGTCAGTGATATTTAAACATCTATAGCTAATTAAAAGCTGTATTAAGGCTGATTAAGACCGACAAAACCACCATTAATACATTAAGAGTGCTGCTGTTGAGTTTTTTTAATGACTCCATCCAGCTTCTAACCTTTTCTAATGCCTAAACCGTAGTAAGGCCTGTTTAGTGCATACAATTACGCCAAATGTTTAAGAAGATATTTGTGAGCTCCTTTTACACTGACTTATTAAAGGGGCACGTGTGAACTGTTATGAAGTGAATAGCTGTATAACGGACGATATGTGGCCCTTTATTACATCTTATACCTGAATATGTCTACCGCTAATCAGCCTTTATACTGCAATTGATAGTATCTGCATAGCGGCTATTTAAACATTCACTAGATGCCTCGCAGCTGCTTAGAGACTCACTAGTGTATAAATTTCACGGTTCCTATTTTATAATGGTTCAAATAAGTACCTTAAATCCGACGTTATCTGAATAAAAGTAACATATGTGGTACTGTAATCAGTCAGTGTAACTAGTTAATGACCATTATTACCAACGTATAATATTTTATTTGCTTTATATTAAAATGAATTCGTGTAATTCGTGGAAATTGAAAGCAAGAACAGGGGGCATTAGAAAAAAAATATCGAAAGAGTATCAAAGAATTATAAAGGCAGAAGAAAAAAAACCTTTAAGTCGGGAAGTAACGCAAAGTGTGACAAATAGTTTGAAACAGGATGGTTCCGTTAAAAATATTAATAGCTCAGAAGATGTTGCACATTCGGCCAATTATGTGTGTCCAAGTGCTTCTTCCAGTAATCTCGGTGCTATTATATTTATTCTGAAAACATGACGAGAAAAAGAACCTGTAAAGGTCTAGTTTCTGAATAAACGATTTGATTTTGATCTAGTGTCGAATAGATTTAAATATACTTTGAACTTTTATGTTGTGGGTAAAATATTGTGTTTATGTTGTTGTACAATTTAATTTTACAAAAAAAAAAAATATATTCATAATAAGCTAGAGCTCTAGCTGCCTTGATGGACATGCACTTTGTTACGGTTAATATTGCTTAAACCCAGTTTGCTGTTCACTTAATTTTACACAGGCCGCAAGTAGCGTTTCGCGGTTTATAATATGTATTATAGCATACATATGACATATTTTCTGAATAAAGAGTAACTTCTGATCTCTTAGTCAGTCGGATTTCAGCGCAAAGTACTGTCGATACCCTTCATAACACTATTACATTTCTGCTACACAGCTCTTAAGCAGCTATGTGAACCCATGGCTGAATAATTTGGCCCATTTAAGAGTTATAAGAGCTGTATAAGGTCGTATACAGACTTAATGCAGCCCCCTTTTCGGCTTTAAGGGTTTTGGAAATCCGTTATTCGGCTATTAAGCAGCCTCGTGTGCTGCTTGGGTATACATATATTTGACGTATTGTGAAAATCATGTTGTTTTCATATGGCGGCGGTCTTAGCCATTTCTTTCCCTCAAGGTATACAAGAAGAAGGAAGCTTTGGCCATAGTCAACCACGCAGTTTCCCAGTGCGAGTTGGCGGAATTTGTCGAACTAGTGGCCACTTGACTGTTAGTGTTTTTAATTCATCCATAAAGCCTCTGACTTGGCTTAACAACTGTTGTCATCTCCTTAAAAGTTCTTAGATAAATGCGCCCTATGCAATTGTGAAAGCTATAGATTCAATTGTTGTATAACCGAACATACATAAACCCATACATCACAAATATTGAGATTAAAACGAAATAAGTTTTTACCGTCTATACACTGGTTAACATAAAAAGATTTTAAGTGACCTAAGCCTGTAACCTGTGACCCGTAAAACTAAAGGACCGTCTTAGGAACCAGGGACCCTCCGACTTGCCTCTTATTTAATCATCTAACTAAAAAACTATTGTTTACAAAATTTTAGTTTTTCGGTGACCGACCTAAAAATAGGTACAGATTATCGAAATTTATTATGTCAGGCTGCTTTTCTCATGCGCACGTATTGCCTTGTTTTCTTCCTGGATTTTAGCATTAGACCTTTCATTTCTTTTATATGTGATAGATATGCAGTCACCAATTCTGTATGTTTGGTTTTTTTTTATTTAAATAGCATTTGCCATTCGTATAAATAACTGGGGCCCTGCAACCGTCCAAAACATTGCCTTTTTTTCGTGACATTTTCACATGTGCCCTGTACGAATATGTAAACTAATTTTTAGAAAAAAAACATATCTAGAGAAAGGTAGAGGTCCGTCTCCACGACATCATAACTTAGGGCGGGTCTTAACGCGACAGCAATTGTATTTCTAAATACCTATGTTTGTATTCACTTGGGTCTGATATTTCCTCTTAAATGCAAACTTTTTTATTTTTATTCAATAAAAACCCCATTTATTTTTATTGGACAAACCTTACAGATAATGCCCCGTTCCCAAAATGCCCACGCAGCCGTCAATTCTGCCTTCTTATACAAATTCGACCACGATAATGAGACTGTCGTTTCTGCTCGAATAATCTATGGCGGTCTTTCGGCTAAGTTCGTTCACGCTCGGGAAACCGAACATTTTCTTGTAGGAAAGAAGATATTTAAGGATAACGAACTACAGGATGCTTTGAAGGTACTGGAAGGTGAATTGATAGTTGAAGAGATTCCTGGAGAACTAAAACCGGAATATAGGAAGAAATGTGCACTTGGATTATTTTACAAGGTAACTGAACAGAGCAACAAGTTGAACTGATTTGAGGTATAGGTTTAGCTGGAGCGACTGTAATAAATAAGTTCCTCTTATCCCGATACAGAGTTCCCCACGACAATATTTTCTCCGTGAGGTATACCATAAGCGAGCATCCAATTGATTTGATTTTGTGGAATAGGATTTCCTGTGGTACAGTACGTCTAACTAATCTTTGGCACAGAGATAGCTGAAAGAACGTAGAATGGCAAAACAGAGCTGATTTTCGGCTTCGTGGCTAAGCCCAAGTTTACCGAAATTTGACGGGTCTTTAACACGAACTATTGTTTAAACATTCCGTCAACCTTTTTTTTTGTTCCCTACCCAAAACACATTGATTAATTACGTCAAACAGCCGTTTAACTTAACCAAGCTTGTAGAGGTCGGTTAAACACCCGATCAGTCGTTTCTTTATTTTATTTGTGGGTTGATACTTTATTAGTTTTTTTAACTTTGTTTGACATAAATTAGGTATAGGTAGGTAGTATAATTGTAGAAGATAGGTAAATAATATAATAATTGATTATTTGGAAAATTTGGAAATAATTGAGGCGGTCCGCTCGACTGCTATTGATAAATCAAACTTAACAATAAAGTTGTAACAGTAAAATTTACCCTGTACCTATAGGTTTTGATGGTTAAAATTTTATCTATCAATTTTAAATATCAATAAATGCACTGACGTATTCCGTTAAAAATTAACATTATACATATACGTTTTGGTTAATCTGACCACTCCGCATCGCTATAATCACGTAAAGCATTAAATTCATCGGCACCCTAGCGATGAACACATATCGTAAAACATTTGTTGTGGCATTAGTTCTTTTATATTTAAGTTATTAACTTGCAACTAGGTAGCTGGACAACGATTCCTTTTTCGTCACTGAGCTTTTGTTTTTGACGTGACAACGTCTTATAAATTGGTTTGCCGGGTGACACTTCAAGAAACTGCGTTACGCTCCGCTCACGTTATGCGCTCACAATGAGAGCGAGTGAGAGGCACGCGCCCGCCTAAGAGCGAGAGAGACAGACATAAAATCATTGTCACGTAAAACTTTCGCCCGTATACCGACTTTACAGGCAACCAGTTTTTTGTAGTAAAAGTAAACAAACAATAGAATACAAAATGTCGGATATCAACATTTTTACCAAGTAAATTAAAATGTATTCTATAGTCTAAGATTTTAATGAAATAACTGACTACTCAAAATTATTGTATAATGTATAATACTGCCATGATGTGCTTTTTAAGTGTTTACCCGTACTTCTGTGCATACATTCTCAATTATATCGCATGATATGGTTCACTCATTCATTTAAAAACGTTTGATTACGAAAAATCGTCCATCGTGAACAGCAAAATTCCCGCACCCAGTTTAAACAGCGATTGTATATATTAACAAGGCGATTATAAAACCAATGGTTAATACTTGGTCGGTGAACTTAGGCCTAAGTGGGTAATGACCCGACTGGTGAATCGACTGCCTCAGCGTGAGTTCAATTCCTGCAAAAGACATTAAGAGAATACACTTCGCGGCGCCCGCGCGCGTTTTACATTTTTGCTAAAATGTTGCTGTCCCTATCGAACACGACGCGGACGCGAGACCCCCTTTCCCCGCGCCGCGCGCCGTATTCTGGTATGATTTTGTCGTATAGCTGGAACGTCAGTATTCTGATAAGCGATATGACTTTCACCCAAAAATACTATATTTTGAGCATTAACGAAGTACAAATGAATTATCATCATTAATTTTTCAATTTCATAAGTATTTAATGTGCGGCCAAATTGTTTATCCGATTGCGATAAAACTATGCTAATTTATTGCTACCACTTGCGCAAAAGTTACAGGCATGAAAGAATGCCATTGGTTGTAATGGAATAGGTTAAATACTCAAAGCATTGACCAGCATCGGACCTAAGTGACGGTAATACAAAACAATCCTATACTTTTGTCAACGAGTGTATAATAAGCACGAAGCTGTTTTGACCATAAATTACAAGTTTTTCCACTCTAATAATTTTAGAACTACACAATTTAACGTAAAACTGAAACACCACAGACCTAGATATTAGTTGTCTAGTCTTGTTAAAAGACATACTAGCTATATACTTCCCATCACCTCGTATACATATTTATATCATATAAAATAATGTTTGTTTATTTACTTTTTTGACGTTGTATATTTGACATCTCAATCTGTCATGTCGTCATCTGACGCGAGTTCCATCTTACGAATTTTAGATCAGGACACGTGACCTGACGCGAGTTTAACACTTTTTACCCATCACAAAAAAATTTGTTTTCACTTCAAAAACGATTTTGAGACATTCTTCACTGTTGCTTCGCTCCTATTGTCCTAAGCGTCATAATATATAGCCTATAGGCTTCCTCGATAAATGAGCTATCTAAAACTGAAAGAATTTTTCAAATTGGACCAGTAATTCAAACAAACAAACTCTTCAGCTTTATATATTAGTACTAGCTGACCCGGCAGACGTTGTTATGCCCTTAAAGTTGATGCGCTGTAGCACTATCAGTGTACCTAGTGTGAGTTTTTAACGCTACTATCACGTTCGCGGCAACGAAATACATTTATGGAAATGAAGGAGCGCCTCTAGGGGACGCGTTTCGAGACTATTTTTCTCATAGGACTTTCAATACGCGAACGCGATTGTAGATTTACGAAAACGCAAAAACTCACACTAAGGACACTGTTACATTTGGGATACACACTGATACTGGGATTTCAATTAGATACTTACCCAATCCGGACATTTATGAGGATAAACTAACTTACACTGTTATCCGTTAGAAGTGGAATTGGAACCGGACATGTTTACTTCTGTCGATAAACTAACTTAAATCGCTATCTGTTAGAAATGTATGTTACTCTTAGCCGGCGCACGCCATGCTCCCAGTCGTATGTATGTATGTATTGTTTATATACCTACATATGTCAAGTTAATTTGTATTTAAACCCTTATTGCGCAAGTCCGAAGTCGCACTTGACCCTTTTTTTCTTTCGCAGAAACCTTCCCCGGCATGTGCATAACAACTTACTAAAATTTCATAACAATCGGTTCACCCTTATTGTCCTGTCCGACTCGCACTTGACCCTTTTTTTCTTTCGCAGAAATCTTCCCCGGCGTGTGCATAACAACTTACCAAAATTTCATTACAATCGGTTCACCCTTATTGCCCTGTCCGACTCGCACTTGACCCTTTTTTCTTTCATAAAAACCTTGCACTGACACTAACAAACACAACAAAAACAAATTACCCGAATGGGTCCAGCCGTCTTCTAGTTTTCCTTAGTGCGCGAGTCCGACTCGCACTTGACCGTTTTTTCTTTCATAAAAACCTTGCTCTTACAGTAACGAACACAACAAAAAAAAATTATCCAAATTGGTTCATTACAATCGGTTTACCCTTATTGCGTCAGTCCGACTCGCACTTGACCCTTTTACAAACATTTTATAGCTTGCCTTAACAAAAACGAACACAACAAAAAAATCGCCATATACTAAAAATAAAAACTAACCTAATGTAAATAAAGGTCACGTGACCTGACGCGAGTTTAACAGTTTTTACCCATCACAAAAAAAGTGCACAGCGCCGCTAAAGAAGTTTTCACTTCAAAAAACATTGAGTTTGAGGGATTGATATGCATCATAGGAGAAAAATCCTGTTGTATGGAGCGCACTGCGAATCCGATACTCTTAATGTGATGATCATTTGTGTTTGTCTTAGAACTGGGTGTTTTCTCTGTAAAATAATTATGTGTATATTTACAAAAAAAAGTGTTTATATGTATTTGTATCCACTGTCTGATATCCGTAGTAGTTTGCTTAGTTTGGGACCAAATGACACTGTGTATAATGTCCAAAGTATTTATTTTATTTTAATAGATTTTACCTTAGGTAAAACCTCGGGTTATGCAACGGTAACAATGGGATGACTGGATTTTTGACAAAGAGGTTGACGGAGAGATTAAGCATGATACCTATACTTTCATCCAGATTCATCAAGGAATTTTTTTGGAGGAGTTAGTCTAATTCGGAAATAAGTCGCGGGTAAAGTCAGTAATAAATATTTAATGATGGCAGCCTTTGTGTTCAGCAACCTTACCTGGGGTGACAAGGTTTCCTGAAAGATTTCGCGTTATTTGTGTTGCAAATATTTGTGGTTCTTTTTATATCGTATATTGCTCTGTCTTGCCAAATATAAAAAACTGTTTTTCCGGATTTGAGTCAAAAAAATTAATAAAACGTTTATTTATATTCTTTTATTCAATTAAATGACACTCTCTATTTTTCAAGGGCCTCCTAAATCTCATACCTGAAGACCGTCTGAATCCCCGCTACCGTTCAGGGGCTCGCGACTTTCGAAAGACCAGGCCTTTGTCTAAGGGCACTGAGGTCTATGATACCAATCCCATCATATGGCCTATCACGGAGCCTATGCCCAAAGTAGAGGCCCTCATTCAGTGCGCTGGAGAAGCCAGTTACGTGAATGATTTACCGACTCAACCAAAAGAGGTTTTCTGTGCATTTGTGACGTCAGATGTGTGTACTGGAGAGATTGAGAGCATGGACCCAACACCTGCTTTGGTAAGCTGTAAAAATTCTTCTGTTTTTTTTCCGAGATATGATATTTGATATTTATTACCGGCTATGTAAGCCTACATATATCTTTCTTTAAGATTGGAATTCCCAGAAGGAGGCGGCTACCTCCTAACCTCTTTTCGCCAACCACTTTAGTCCTACGTGACAGATAGTGAGCACATGCCCGCAAAATTTCTTCCAGCACAGTGTATCTGGATTCGTGGATTTTTTCGTATTATCGTGGATATATTTATATCCCAAGTACTTAGTAAATCGACTAATAAGTGAAATTAACTAAAGAGCAGGGAGAGAATACTAAATCCCGTTTGTCAGTTATTGACGAACTATTATACCTATATTATAAGTGTGCGGGTAAGAATTTTGGAAATGGGGCATATTATTGTGTATATTTGGCGTTTAAACAACTTATATAACGTGTTATCGTTTTCTTCCAAGTAGCACAAAAGGCTGTACAGTAGCCTAGTTGCCATGTATAGGTGCTTAAACTCGTATAAGCCTTGCGGTATATACTGCTGCTAAAGTCTATTTTTGGACACAAATTATAATGCCTTAAGTCCTAATAATGTGCATAATAGCAATAAAATAGCAGTATATTACTTAGTAGTAAAGGAGACCACATGCTACTGAAAAGATCGCCCAGCAGCTGCTTAAGAGAAATGAAGTTACAAGTTAAACAGGTTAAATCCGAAAAAGTGCCATAAATACTATTCTAAACAGCCAGGACAGGTACACAAGTTTTTATAAAACTGGAACAAACTATGAATTTTATTTTATTAATTTACAACGTGACGCTACAATCCATATAGAACGTGATGTATTCTGATGCAGTACAGCAGACATTATACATATATATCTTGAAATCAAATTGTCTTGCATAAGTAGAACGTTTTTTCAAGGTTTTCTCCAAGGACTACAGTATGGGGTTCTCCAAGAAAGAAGTTATTAGATTTCTGAAGGGTCGGCAACGCGCGAGTGATACCCCTGGTGTTGCAAGCGTCCATAGGCAACGGTGACTGCTTACCATCAGGCGGACCATGAGCTTGTTTGCCACCTTAGTGGTATAAAAAAAAAAGTAGAACATTTTATATTATGTGTGTAATATGTTGATGGGAAAGTAAGTTTATCGTTTTAATGTGTTTAACATTTAGAAGAAAGGTTTGATTAACTTTGTATGGAGAAATAACAAAAAAAAGGTAGTATAATTGATTATTATTAGTTGTTTTAAGCTTTACTAAAGCCGAAATTGAACGATCATTTAGCATTTTTTTGTTAAATTTTCATGAAATCACTTACAAAGCTACTGCACAGCCTTTTGTCCTACTTGGGTAGTATCTAATTGTCTTTGTTAACATAAAATTATTATCACCTTTATAATAAAAAACTAATTTGAAATATCCTTTTGTGAGATACAATGTATAACGATATCTCATTTTAACTTTAATATGTACTACCATAAGTTGGCTCTACGACAATAACTACAATTCAAAAATACTGGCTAGCATTATGGCGCTTGAAAAAATATGTGCGTAAAAAAAAACAAAAAAGGCGGGAAAGCCTGATAAGTGCAAATTCTAAGGAAGTTGAAACGAATCTAATACCTTTAAACGAGCAATTCTTGTAAAGATGTATATATATATAATCTGAATCTCGGAAACGGTTCCAACGATTTTCATGAAATTTAGTATGCTAGGTTAGGCTGGCGTTGTTTAAAAAAAACGAGCAAAGCTCGGTCCTTTAGGTACTTAAATATTATACCTAATAAAACGAGTTCATCAGGCGATCCTGAAATAAATTTAACGCCTGCTTAAATTAAATAAACTGTTATGGAAAACCTTTTTTATATTTAGCTTGTGTTAACTTTCCTCATGCATATTCGAAATGGAAAGTAGAATTAGTAAGTCGTTTTTTGATTTTTGGCTTGTGTTTACTTTTCTCATATTTGAAATGAAAAGTGTTTAATTCGAGTGAAAGGCCCATTTCAGCCTCAAACTATTGTCGTCAGAAATGGGTGTCTTTCATCCCTTAGTTTACAATCTACTATTGATCACATCCTTACGTAGTGCTGCGTTAAGTAGTAGATAAGATACCTATTTCATTATCTGTTCCATTACAGAAAATCCCGGGAGTTCTAGCTTTTTACTCAGCAAAAGATATTCCCGGAACTAATTCCTTCTTATCACCAAAAGTACCATCTCTATTTACACCCGAAGAAATATTTAGTAGCGGCCCAATAAAATACTACGATCAAGCCATCGGCCTCGTGGTAGCTGAGACTGAAAAACTAGCCAATCGGGCCGCGTTGCTGGTCAAAGTTAAATACAAATCGGACAAGACAAAGCCAATTTTGACTATAAAAGACGCAAGAGAAAGAGATCTTAGTCGTGTATCTCTGTTTTTCGTCTTTCCCGCCAGAGATAGAGGGTTGAACGTTGAGAAGGTGATAAAGAATACCAGTGATATTCGCTGGCAATATTTCTTTACAATGGAAACCCTACAATGTGTGACGAGGAAGAGTGATGATGGCGTTGATGTGTTCTGTTCTACTCAGTGGTTGGATGCTGTACATGTGGCTGTTTCTGATGTGCTGAAGATTGAACAGAGTCGGTAAGTCAATGAAAAAAATCTAGTAAACGGTGCATACCTACTTGTCATTGTCGAGTTTTCGTTGGTGAGGTACTGCCGCAAGTATTGTGAGTTCGATTCACGGCTTCGACCCAATGACTTGGATCTTTTTTTTTTATTTCACATCTTTGTTTGAGACCATCTGTAAATAACATCGACATTGATCCGCTGTTCATTGTTTGATCATTGTTCTCTATTTTGTGTATAAAGGGTGTAAGGGACATCGTGACGAAAACTGAAACCATAGGTTTAGTACATGATTCTGAACCTTATCGCGTTGGAATTTTACGTCGGTCTTTTCATGATTTTTATGTATTTTTAGTGCGTTTTTTTTCTGATAATGACTATTACCGTGTATCACAACCCCATTTTAACTAAAAAAGTAATAAAAAACAATAAGTTTATTATTTTCACCTGAAACTGCAATGTTAATTAAATAAGAAATCAGCTGTAAGGTACACTAAAAATAAATTCTTGAGTAAGGTCAACGTACCTACACAACAGCACACAATAGCACTGACCTCTAGAGGTCCGTGACACAATAGGCACTAGCTCACACCACGGTAAAGATAAAGCAGTAGGCATCGATGTGCGGCTATACCTACATTCTGTGTCCGCGCGCACGTTATGTTTTTATACCTACCTACTATGACGTGGTGAAGTAGAAACGTTTGCAATACATTGCGCCCTTTCACACGCTACAAAAATGACAAAAACTATAATTTACCATTTCCGAGATATTCTTTTTTGTAATTTTTTTATAAACTGAAAATGCTATTTTTTGCCAAAGTTTTTGTCACGATGTTCCTTACACGGTGTATATACATATATATGCATACAAAAATGTTGGCTTTAGCCGTTGCTGTCCCTGCTTGAAGTCCAACACGTTAGCCCAGTGCGGACGCGCAAATTTTTTCGACCTAGTGGCCACTCAATTCTGAGAATTTTCTAGCCGTCAATAAGGCCTTTAACTTGACTTAGCGACTGCTTTAATATGACAAAAACCAGGACCTACAGCTTAACGTTGTCTCTGATACATAAATTAAACTGGGCCATACTTACTTTTGCCATTACTCACTTATTTAATATATATCATTTTAACTCTAACATAAGTTAGTAACTGGTATGAATAACTTTTGACCATAGCGTTACGTACTAGGTAAGTTACCTATTTTCTCATCTGTCCCTTAGCGGAAAATCCCTGGAGTTCTAGCATTTTTCCCAGAAAGAGACATTCCCGGAACCAATTCCTTACTTATTTTATTGCATTGCAGCATAAATGTACTAGTCCCTCGCTGCGGTGGCACCTATGGTGTAAAGATAACGCGCAGTAACCATGTGGCCACCGCCTGCGCTCTGGTCACTCATCTCACAGGGAGACCATGTCGGTTCGCGCTTAGCATTCAGGCCAGCCTGCGGATCATAGGGAAGCGACCTCCATGCCAGGCAGACTTCGAGGTATGCTACATACACATATACACGGCTTTTTATCTTCGTAAATTCGATCCGACCACGTCGAGACAGTCATGGCGCCTCGATAAAATGTATAACTTCATCGGCCTGTTGTTTAGGCTGTGGTATAACTTTGCCAAATTTCAAGTTTCTACCGTAAATAGTACCTGACCTGTTTGTTTTAAATAAATGCCTGCGAGAGACAGACATACAACTCAGCGGGTTCTGTTTTCCTTTTGAGTTATAGACTCTAAAAACTAAGTTCTCACAGCAATAATGTTCAGTCAGTACAATAACTGTACAGACGCGTTCAAAAGTTCAGTCTCGTTCACTGGGCACAGTTTTTCAATTTATGAATAACAAGTTATTTTTTTATCTCTTACTATAAAGCAAATACCAATTTAAAATTGTCCAGGTTGGGGTAAACAACAATGGTGAGATCCAGTACCTGGAGTACCACTTATATGAGGATAATGGTTACATTTTTACCGATCAGTTCATAGTGCTTGCGATACCAGGGCTTAAGAGCTGTTATGATAACCGAAGGTGGCAATATAAATTGTTTAATGTGACCACTGACACACCTTCTAATACATACATGAGAGCCCCAGGTAAGAGTCGTTTGTTAAGTATTTCTTATTTGAGTATAGAGCCATCAAAGGCGTCTAAAAGGAGCAATCATGATGCGCGATGTGCGGCGGCTATTGTAGTGTAGGCTAACTGCTAATAGCCCGTACCGATAATATAAACGAATAACCATCATGATTTTTGAATTTATGAGATAACGTTAACGCTTGAGTTGTGGAATGAGCTCCCTGTCAAGGTTTTCTCCAAGGACTGTAGTATTGGGTTCTTCAAGAAAAGCAGTTATGTTAAAGTTAAAGCGCGAGTGATGCCCCTAGCGTTGCACGGTGACCGCTTACTATCAGGCGGCAAGCCTGTTTGCCACCTTAGTGGTATAAAAAAAGTAAAAGTCTAACTCAAATTCATGACACTGCGTAAATATACTCTTCGATTTAATGACATTATATTTCATCATATTAAGAACAGTCGGTGTCTGGAAATGTAAGGTCTTAAATGCCATTTTAAAAAGAAGGTACTTTAATAAGTATATTACCATTTAAAAGTTGTGAACTATCGATTCTGATATGACTTTTGATTATGAAATTTATGTCTTAATTTTGCGCGAACATATCATGATTTTGATTGGTCAAAGGTTTAATGACGAAGAAACTTTTAAATCAAATCAAATTAAAAGATTAGATTTATGGCGTCCGATTTCATTTATCCTATCATTTATCAGACTTTTATTTTTGTAAATTTATTATTATCACGTAAATACCTACAGCAGCAATTTTTTGGTATAGGTATATCATAATTTGTAGAAAAGAACAATATTGATTTTAAATAAATCTTTGACATTTTACCAAAACCGTTGCTTAGACTATACCAGGAAGACAAAAAATGCCAATAACTTTGGTACACTAAAGTAGATATTCCTCTTTTCATTAAGGTACATTTGAAGCCATAGCTATGACGGAGTACATAATGGAACAGATATCTTACGAGCTAGACAGAGACCCCGTACAAATCCGAAGAAACAATCTTAATCCTCAATACACTGATGTAGCTGAAGTTTTACAGACATTGATACAAGAAAGCGAATATAACAAGAGAAAAGAAGAAGTAAGAGTTTACAATGAGAAAAATAGATGGAAGAAGAAGGGGTTAAGAGTAGCAACAATGAGTTGGCCTGTTTTAGTATTGTCTGATTATCAAGTCGTTATGTCAGTATACCATGGTGACGGTACAGTTGTTCTAAAACACGGGGCTGTGGAAATTGGACAAGGTGTTAATACAAGAGTTATTCAAATAGTCGCTTATACTCTCAATATATCTATGGATAAGATCAAAATTAAACCTAATGATGTGTTTTCAAATCCCAACAACTTGACGACTGGCTCTAGTAGAACAACTGAAGCTGTTTGTTTTGGAGCTATCAAATGCTGTCAGTTACTGCTAGACCGTTTGGCTCCAGTTAGGGAGTTGCTAAATGATCCTGCTTGGGAGTTGTTGGTGAAGACAGCTTATTTAAGAGGTATCAACCTACAGACCAGCTATCGGACGACTGCTAATGATCAGAATGTTTACAGAGTCGCTGGTGCAGCTGTGGCTGAATGTGAACTTGACATACTTACAGGAGAGCATGAGATATTAAGAGTTGATATAGTTGAGGATGTTGGTACCAGTGTTAATCCAGAGCTTGATATTGGGCAGGTAGGGAATCTTTATTCTAATTTACCTAAAATTACCTTTTTCTTAAGTATACTTTGAAGAAATTGATTCATATTTCGAAAACGTTAGACTGCCAGGTCGAAGGTCTGGCATTTGGTTCCCGGTAGAGGCAACTAATAATAATAATAATAATAATAATAATAATAATAATGTATGTAATGTAAGGGCGATAAATGGTAGCCTATCACATTTGTGGGATGGAATACCATCAGTGAAACGTAGACTTTTCTAGCATACGTTCGTAATATCTCTAACCCCTCCTTTGGGATACGTGTGGTGATTCTATCGTATTTACATCTATTCGTTTATATTCTCTCTTTTTTTCCCAATTTTATTTATTTTCCTTCACCTAGCCTTATCCTGCTGGGTTTTTTAGACTGTAGACTGAACTCCACTCTCTTTAAGTAAATTTTTGGCAGTTTTGATCCCGATTCCTTAAGTTGATTTTAATATATTATCTAGTCATCAGCAGCATTAGCATAGTGGCTTTTACTGGTTTGCGAATCTTTTAACTTGTATCAAATTCAGATTGAAGGTGCTTTTATCATGGGTACTGGATACTGGACCACGGAGCACATGATCTACGATGAGAAGACGGGAGAGTTGCTCACAGACCGGACCTGGTACTACCATGTGCCTCTAGCCAAGGATATTCCTATCGATTTCCGCGTCAGACTGCGAAGGAACTCTTACAACCCTGTTGGGACATTGGGTGCTAAAGGTAATCGTTCGTTACTGTATGTGCGCGAGTTTAAGGCTGATTTGCACCAACTAACTTTGACGTTATCCGTCTGCCAAAAATGTGATATTGTATGGATATTTCTATCGTCAGCTATTTTATTTATTTAAAGTTAACCAGCTAATGGTTTGCTGAACTTTGATGGGCCGGTGAAGTTTGAAAATGGATGACTGCAGATTTTCATACAATCTCATATTTTGAATGGTAGTTTAACGTCAAAGTTATTCGTAGTTATTGCAACCCAGCCTTAGTGTGTATGTTTGTGGAAGTGTTTTTGTAGGGTAAGTGTTGTATTTTAAAATTTAGAATTATTGTTTAGAACCGATAGTTTTGAATGATCTTTACAGTTGGTAATATTTCAATGAAAAGGAAATTTTTAAAGTAGGAATTGGAAAAATATGTAATAGAATTAGATACAATTAGGTATCGAAAAAAATAAACTTATTAAAAGTCAAGTGTAGAAACAGATGCGGTTCACTCTACAGTTACCCAACAAAGTATTTGTGCCAAAGGAACACCAATTTTGCAAATTTCGATTTCTCTTTACTGGCACATCAAATACATAATTGGTTGATTTTGATTGCAAAGTACTATGTATTACTCGCTCCGATTTTTTGCCGGCATCTAATAATCAGTGATTTTTAAATCGAATTACTGACATGAAATTAATAAAGATCAAAATGAAAGTTGCAATCAGCTACACTGTAATTTCCAGCGGTAGCAGAGCCGCCGACTTGCCTCGCGATTTGCGTCGGGTTCGCGATTCGTGAAGCCATCGCCGCCTCAAGGGAAGAGACTGGGTTTCCGAGGACTCAGTGGTTCAATGTTGGTAAGAATTATTAATTTTATACCTCATCATCGGCAGGGAATTTATCCTCACATCTTAGAACCTAAATGGTCACGTACAGTACGTTACCGCAAACACTTAGGTTGTGGTATGAGTTCCTGCCTTTGGTTTTCTCTAAGGACTACAGTATGGGGTTCTTCAAGATAGAAGATATTAGATTTTTGAAGGGTCGACAACGCGCGAGTTATACCCCTGGTGTTACAAACATCCATAGGCTGCGGTGACCGCTTACCATCAGGCGGACCGCAAGCTTGTTTGCCAAAAATACATCTGCTCGGAAAATACGAGTACTTCTCACTTTTTAAAAACGACCCAGTACGTACAGTGAGTTGCAAAAGTCATAGAACTGTGACTGACAATGGCGAGCGATGCGATAACAGATAACTGAACACTGATTGATATCTCTCTTCGAACTTAAATGTTTAATCCATACTTAATATTTTAAATAGTCTTTTCTCTTACCTTCTGTCGTAACGGAGCATGTAATTAAGCTGCAATTTCAATGAGGGACAGAGACCTATCTCTGGAGGGATGGAGAAGGCTATCGTTATATTTCCTGCAGGAATAATATCGTAGGAATAATAATCGAATTCCACGCGGACTATCTACAGTTATATAGCTTGCTACAGCAAACTTTATAACTATAATCAAGTAGTTACTGTAGAAATCTCTCGCAGATAACTAATTTTTAGCGCGGGCGATGCCGCCGGCAAACGCTAGTAGATAATACAAGTAATTTAGTATTATGTACCTACCTATAAACAATTCTGACAGTCCGCCGTGTCTCTGAACTGAGTCGAAAGATCCAAGCTTGTATTAATTTGCTCAAGCCCAAAGATGGAACTTAAAGAGAGCAGGAAACAGTCTTGAGTACGCCAGACTCTGTAATTCGAGAAAAAAATGTATGTAAGAGTTTTAATCAAATCAAATCAAACAATATTTATTCGAATAGGTTTCTAAGAACACTTTTAAATCGTCAATACAATGTATACAATGTTAATTTTTGCCAAAAAAAGCTGGCAAGAAGTTCTATTTTAAGTAATAATACAATACTTTGATAATTAGCTAAAGAGTACAATATGTACCGAAATACTTATTAGGTAATAAAAATATATAAGTAAGCTACTAAAAAGAAAGTCAAACATGTCAATTATAATTTTTTGTTTTTATGTAGTGCAGGGGGGGGGGGGGCACCATGTGAAGCGTCAAATATCGTCAATCGAGTGAAGGAATTCAGATATTTAAGATTATTCCGATATTTAATAGTAGTAGTGGCATTAGCGCCATCATAATTATATTTTTGCACAATCATGTACATACATACTTAAAACTATCCATACTATCCAAGAATATAATAGTAAATATTATAAATGCGAAAGTAAATCTGTCTGTTACCTCTTCACGCTCAAACCGCTGTGCCGATCAAGATGAAATTTGGCATGCAGTTAGTTTGAGTCCCGGAAAAAGACATAAGCTACTTGAAAACGTCAAGTATTATTCGTTTTTTTCCCCATAATTGAGGAGTTGCCGTTGAAATCCTATACCGATGACCGAATTTAGGGCGGGTGGACTAAGGTACTTCTCGAGACCCGTGAAAGTACTTGCATAGATTTCTCTCCCAAATTCCAGAGTCTACCTTACCTACTTCAAAATGTTCCCAATAGCTTCCAGTACTAAATATGGGAATAAACTTTTATTTATTTTTGTTCTTTTCTTTCAGATGGCCCATACACTTTGGAAGCAAATGTTCTTAAAGCTAAGGTTCGCCTTGATGAATTCAAATATCAGTGAAAAAGAGATACTTAATGTTTTTAAGAGTTATCCAAACAGCTTGTCCATGCAACAGGAGACTACAAAGCTGGTCATTACCTCGCTCAAAGGCCGAGCATCGCTATTCAGCGAGGTAATGCCGCCATTATATTAGGCACCATGCGTAAAAATTGTAGGTACCATAGAAGAGGTATTCTTATTTTAATATATTAATATATATATTGTATAGCTTTAGTGGTAGGCTAATTTCTTTGATGTATAATAGTAAAGTTAAAAAAATTAATTAATTTTTGTAATTATTTTTGGGAGAAACAATAAATAATGTTTATTTGTCTATATATTTAATAATTCACGTAGGTGTACTTGATAGAAATGATTGGGTATTGAATCAAAAATAGTAGTAGTGTTCACGGACGTTTATAATAATACAATCGAATAGTAAGCGAACCCGGTATCGGCGCGCGAAATATCCACAACTTTGCGTAATAAAATGGAATAAGTATAGTTTTATCTTAAAACAATATAAATAACAACCTAGCGACAGTTTGGAGTGACACATGAAACGTCACGACAGAAAGAGACGATTGGTTTGTGACTCCTGTGGGTACAGGTTCGATAAAAAAAATCTGTTACAGCAACGTCAAACAGAAGTAACGAACTTTAAAAATACATTTAAGGATTAATAGCAGAGAGAAGCCGTACGCTTGTTCACATTGTCAATTCAAGTGTACACAAAGTAGTAAATTAAAATCACATTTAAAAAACACCAAAAACACGTTATTTTCTAATGTTTTATTAAACTGATATCTATATTCTAATCGTCTTTTATAAAATAATATGGTCTACATAAGTAATAATACTCTGTTGAAATCACTAGCATTATTATTTAAACTTGTTGAAGGGCCGAGTGCTATGTCGAAAGTCCCAGGTTCGATTTCGATTCCCGGTAAGAACCACCAATATTGTTACACTTTATTAATTGTGAAGTTTTCTCTACTCTTATTCGTGCCCGAAACAGCTATAGGCTTACCACCTATCACGTTTGTGGGACCGGAATACCATCGTACCTATCATCTCTGACTACCCCTTCAAGCAACATTGACGCGTAGGTTGTTTTTTTATTTTATAGCTTCATTTGCCTGAGATTAGGAATACGCCTAAGTACTCCATGTTTCGGAGGTTACGTAACACCGTCAGTACTGTCTGTTGTCATATGAAAGCAGTTTTAAAACGTGACAAGCTTTATGCGCGGCTTAAAAACTGTTAAAGTCGATTGGCAACTAGATTAATAACGTCCGCCAAAGCGCACTAGGCCTGCGTGGTGGACTATGGCCAATGTCAAGGAGAGGCCTGTGCCACTGCAGTGGGACGTATAACAACTGAGGCCCGTTGTAAATTTCCTAAAAAAACCCATGTCCTGTCTTAAGGGGCTGTGCACTCAATAATGATGTCCATGTCCATGCGGAGATTCGTACATATTTAAGCTTTTGTCATGTCATGTATAAATCAGACGATGCTCTAACGTGAAACATGTAGGTGCGGCCTACGAATAGCGTTTCCAGGGTTAATTCCTAGGATATTCGTAGGTTAACGTTCTTTTTGTAGGAATTCCTACCCTAGCCTGGCTACGACGAAGACGAATAATAGCACGAGAATTCTTATTCTTGAATAGTGCGCGATTCACAAAGTTTGTGTTCAAAAACTCTTCGGCAGATCCTACTAATATTATAAATTTATAAGTTTGTTTGTTGCCCAATCACGCCGCAATGGAGGATCCAATTACCTACCTAAGCTAAAATTTGGCACAGAGACAGTTTTTTTTTCTGATTGACTATGCAGTTGAGAGAGGTAGGGCATTGCAAGTACTCGCTCGAATAAGCCGCCCGAACAAATAAAGCGGGGCATAGCGAGTACTTGCTCGAATGAGCGGCCCAAACTGGGAAAGTACCTCCACCTTACAGAAAACCGCGGCGGTGAGTAAGGTTGCCAGAGCTCTTTGAGGATTCGCTGCGCGGACAGCAGAGGACCGGCGGTGCTTGTTGCTATCATTGCTTGGCGTAGACGCAGCACGGTTCGGCGATCAGGGAGATCTGATGGAACGACTGACCACTGGCAGCCCGCAGGTTGAACGGGATCCCGAACCCAGGGATCACTTAATCTCCGCCCTGGGAGGCTGATCCGCCAGCCTGCGTAAAGTATCTGAAGTGGTAGTCGCGCCGGAGAAGGAGACTGGAGTGGACCCGGCTACTACAACAGAGGGGGATCAGGGGCCCTTCCGCCCGCCGTGCCAGCAACCGTATTATCTGTGCCATGCTTCGGCAGTTTTAGTACCGCACCTTTTGTTCTTTAAGCTGTCTGTGCAGTGAATCCTCAATTTTAGTCTAAGTAACTTTTTTAAATAAAATGGCCAAAAGAACGAAAAGAGTTGTTACAGCGGCTACTCCATCCACTTATAATGTGGAGTTTTGCAACATCAGGGGTATTCACGCAAATCTTAAAGCAGTCCACCACCATCTCGAGACTGCGCAGCCGACTATTCTTTTCCTAACGGAGACGCAGATATCCTGCCGACACATCATACCTTCATTATCCCGGCTACAAACTCGAGCACAATTTTGGAGTCGTGCCGGTGTATGTATGTTCGTCCGGGAGGATATCTGCTGTCGCCGCCTTCATAGCCTTGAAGACAGGGACCTGTCGATATTGTGGGTGCGCGTAGATTACGGCGGCCACACTCGTATCTAAGCGTGCCTATACAGGTCTCAAAGACTAGTTATTTTGGGAGACTTTAACGCCCACCATCGTGAGTGGCTCAGTTCTCGAACCAATAACTGTGCAGGGATATCTGCTCATGAATTTGCTCTGACCTATGGATTCTCTCAGTTGGTCCTTTCTCCTACGAGAATACCAGATATAGAGGACCATACAAGCTTACTGGACCTTCTGCTGACTACACGTCCGAACGGATATTCCGTCTCAGTGGATGCGCCTTAAGGCTCCTCGGACAACTGTCTCGTTCGGACTCAAGTTTTTTTTTGACTCAAGTGTCATGCACACAACCCGATCCATCTGGGCCAACTAATTGGCGTCGTGTGTGGCACTATAAGTCGGCAGACTGGGATGGATTGCGAGAATTCTATGCCTCGTATCCGTGGAGGCAGATCTGCTTTAACTCAGAAGATCCTGACGTCTGCGCAGCCGCAGTCACTGAGACAATCCTCGCTGGTATGGAATGTTATATTCCTAACCCGCGAGTAGCTGCCGGCGTCAAAAAACGACCGTGGTTTAATAGGTCTTCTAGAGAAGCTAAAATTCTTAAGCAAACTGCATATGAGACTTGGACCACAGCTCGTAATAATAAGAAGAGATTGCTGCTTTACAAGTCGCAAGTTCGGCCCCATATGGAGTACTGCTGCCATCTCTGGGCAGGTGCACCCGGATACCAACTTGGACCTTTTGACTCGGTTCAACGACGGGCTGTGAGAATTGTCGACGATCCCAAACTCACTTGCCGTATCGAACCCTTAAGTCTGAGGAGAGACTTTGCCTCTCTGTATGTGTTCAACCGCTTGTACAATGGGATGTGTTTTGAGGAATTGTTTCAAATGATGCCCACGGCTACCTTCTACCATCGCACCGCTCGCCATTGGCAGGGAATTCATTCTCACACTTTAGAACCGAAATAGTCGCGTACAGTGCGGTTTCAGAGAAACTCCCTCCCGCGAGCGCTTGGGTTGTGGAATGAGCTCCCTGCCAAGGTTTTCTCTAAGGACTACAGTATAGGTTTCTTCAAGAAAGAAGTTATTGGATTTTTGAAGGGTCGGCAACGCGCGGGTGATACTTCTGGTGTTGCAAGCGTCCTAGGGCACGGTGACCGCTTACCATCAGGCGGACCTTGTGCTTGTTTGCCACCTTAGTGTAATAAAAAAAAAAAAGTTGGCTGTTGCAGCCATTACTGCTCTACCGGGCTCTGAAGGAGCCTCGGCTTGGGTTGTCGCTCTTGCGGTCGTCCCTTCGACCAGCGTGAGCCTCGAACCCGAAGGTGAGTCAGCACCAGATGGGGTGTTTCCCGTTACACGGTTGCGATTGCGAGAGGGTGAGCGCGAGAAGCGCCCCGGCACTCTTTGATGCCTCGTATATCCGTTTGTTCGCCGACGAACCTAGGGACGTCAGCGTCGTGTTTGGGGGGAGGCTCTATAAGGGGAGTTCGTTGAGACTAATCTCGCTATCTGGATAGCGAGATCGTCGTTAGTACGCGCCGAGGCCGCCTAAAAATGGTTTTTCGACCGTGCCGAGGTCGGTCGGGGGGATGGTAGGTTGTAGATTGCACAATTAATCAGTGTAAAAGATGGAGAAGGATATATAGGCTACTTTTTATCCCGGAAAATTTAAAATTTCCGCGGATATATCTATAACCGAATGCCAGTCGAACAAACTTTAGCAAATTTCTTTAGTTCCTATAGTCAAGGAGTTGCTCGTGGGAATCTCAAACTAATAACCAAATTTATGACGGGTGAAGAAGCCGCCAGCAAATGCTAGTTAAAAAACACTCGTGTGTTCCAAAATGCCCACTTCCACCAACTTCAAATATAAAGTTAAACTTACGCTGAAAAAAACCACAGCTTTTTTTTCCTCCAATTAAAAAAAAGTTTAGATAATTTTGTAAAATTACAAGTTGTGCCTACGCAAAGCAAGTAATGTATCTGTATTTTATTTTGTAAAATATCTAGTTAATAAAATAAATATTGTAATCAAAACATAGACAACTACAGCAAAACAGTGTTAATATAGGACATATACTAAAAGCATGGTAGACTTGACGTCATTGTAATTATATTGGTAGTAAATTTATTGCAAGGCAGTCCGAATAATATTGCAATTACTGCTTTAAATCACTTAAACAAATGTGCTGCCATAACGTTCCCTCGGGACCTTACCAGGTTATATGAAGGATACAACGAGAGTCGATTTTATATGTATATTTTCCTTTGTATATTTTTAAATGCTGGAGCGTCTATAAAGGATAAATTCAATTATTTAAATCTTTTTAAGGCTGCGGTATAGGCTAGGCCGCGAAAATACGCCGTTTTTGTGCTATTTTGTGGCTAAACTATAGCATCTAAAGGATTGAAAAAGATATATGTTATAAAACTTGCTTTTGTCTAGTGCGTTACCTTACTGAGTGATTTTCATTTATTGTATTTAATGCAATAAAAAATCTGGAAGTGACCATTGTTTCAACACTTGTGCAAATTTTTAAAGCGTGTTTTGCATTTGCTTGTAATTTAAGTTAGTTAAATAATTAGAATAGCTTGTTATCTAGTGCATTGACTCTAAGTTGTAGCAAAAAGTAAAAAAATGTGACTACAAACGGTAATAACGTTAAATTCCATACAAAAAATTAAAAGTTTCAAGGCGTCATTACGGTATAAATTACTCAAGAAGTATATAATATATATATATATATATATATACAGTAATAAGTATGACATTATCTAATGATTTATTACTCATTTACATACACAACGTTAGAATTACAGAAATTAGCTTTCTGGCCTATACCGCCCTCTTAATATACATGTTCCCACTTAACTCTATGTTTGGGCGTAGTCACTGGTCCTCTCATGGTCATCTCTGTCTTGGAATATCCCTGCTCATGTGTGATACATTTTACAAGCTAAAATATAAGCCTGCCTAATATTACATAGCAACTATTCTATTGTACGGCCATATACTGAGCGTTAACTCCGCGGTCTACACTGAATGGAGTTACTGAAACTCAGCGTCAGCCTCAATGCTAGTCAGCATACGTACTGGTCCCATTGTGGGGCTACGGGACGGTTTCAGGTGCGTTCCTTACACTCTTCCTAAAACCTCGCGGGGCATGCTAATGCTCCTTGGTGAGAGCGACAAGAAAGTGATCTTGCCTCAATCCAAACTGTTGCTGTGGATGCGAGACAAGAGGGTATCGCACCATATTACACCTGTTATCACGCGGGATATATCTATTTTTATACAAAACGTTGATGCTTTTCTTGAAATTTACTTTATTTGCCCATAATATAAAACAAAACTATCCATTTCGGATCTAGCATCTCAAGCGGACGTCAAACAATGGAAGACTGAACAAAAATGCATGCGACGTATCTTTTTTTGTTTCTGTTCTACTCCAAATTCAAACATTTTACTTTTCTTAATTGTTGACCCTACCCGAATATCAAACCTTATTTACGAATGGTTTGTATTCTATGTACAAAACGACCTATTTATTGATGCGAGCGGACACAGGCTGCTCCAGTTCTTCATACCGTATTAATTTCATCAAAATTTGACTAACTTGTAAACTATCCCATTTTGAGTCAAGAAGTAAAACAGATTCGGAACGTGAGTTTATAGCAGTCAACGTCGGACGGCCTTCTACCGGGTGGACAGACGACCTGGTCAGAGCCGCAGTAAGAGGATGGGCACGGGCGGCTCAGGACCGTTGTAGAAACATATGGGGGAAGGCCTACGTTCAGCAGTGGACGTCTTCCGGCTGAAACGAACGAACGAATTATAATTATTAGTCAGTTCCATGAAGTACGAGTTCGTACGAACTGTTTTAATTAGCATAATCGGATATTGTAATAAAGTTAAAAAACTTAAAATTATACTGGAGTAAATTTACCGACACGCACTATTAAGTAAGGTAGTTGTAAAAAATTACTAAACTGTACGATTTCTATTTCAACACGCAATCGTTAAACCTATGTTAATTTTTATTTCTATTATTTATTGTTGTGTTAGAAGTGGTAATGTGTGGTTGAAATGGATCGTATATATTTTACAGTTAATGGAGATAAATATTCAGGTAATGTCAATAAGATAGGTTGTAAGTTACTACGTTATGTAGATTTTGTAACGTACACAAAATCAGTCGTATGAAATGTTGGTACCTATTCGAAGTGTAAAAAACCGGCCAAGTGCGAGTCTGGCACTGGTGTAATATGTAGATAGTTCTTCCATTATGAGATCAAGTATCACAGGTTTATTATCAGATTTGTGAGGTAAGACCTTGCTTCTTGTCAATTTTTTTTTCCCGTTGCCCTAGAATCATGAAATTTGGCAAGAAGCGAGATAGTACATCACAAATATAGGAAAAATCCAAAATATTATTAGTAATTAAGGCATAAAACCTGTGACTTTGATCTCACGATGGACGGCTATTTACATATTATAAGTTTATACGGAACCCTGGGTGCGCGTGCTAGACTCGCACTTAGCCGTTTTTTTTCAGTTTATCCTTTTTTATTTAATGTTAATAAAGAATTTTGAGAGTGACTATTGTTTAAACACTTGTACTTTTTTTTAAGGCGTAAGCAATGATTTTAGTACCTAAAGATACGGTACCTTCATACCCAATTTTTTAGAATGTCTAGTTGACAACTAGGATGTGCGCATTTAATGTTACACGTATTAAAATGCGGAGCGATAATTCTATCGTATATTGTTATGTTAATCTGATTCACAGTGGTGCCTCCGCCACGCAGAAACTCACATGGTCAGACTAAGAGACCGGCAGAAGCTTGTCTTAATAATCAAAATAATACAACTTGTAAACATTTTCTCACATAACTCTGGTTTTTCTTGTTTTAATCCTTACTAAATTAAAATTGGACAAACCTGTGGGTTATTCCTTCCATATTTTGCTCGACCGATTTTGCTCAAACTCTTTTCAGATCTAAGTCATGACGTGCCGTATCGATTGATATGGCCACAAGACCGAATAAAAAAATAATAATAACAAAGTACATTTTATATACAAATAGGTACATTTCATATACAAATAGATACATTTCATCCCGGTTAACTAAGGTGTAACCGAATTCTGTGCGGGCGAAGCTGTGGGCAAAATCTACTCAAGTTTTGCAGCTGTCTTCCTATAATCTGAAATTAGCTTAAGTCTTACTCACACAACTATGCTTCTGACTCCAGTGGGTTCTGAAGTAGACTCCGATGTTTCGGTGAATGACTACCTCAGAGACTTCCAGAACCTGCGTGGTACCAAGTACATGTGCAAGGAGGGAGGATGTGGCGCTTGTGTTGTTGCTGTCACAGTGACTGACCCTCACACTGGACATAAAAAGACGTTCTCTATTAATTCTGTAAGTTATATGCTTGTTAAATAAATATGAACACTTGGTACTTTTATTGTACTTACTCTACAATGTGTCTACAATGGTCTTATTCGCGTTTACACAATTAAAGAACCTGGACAGAGAAGCTTTGATGAACGTTTAGTTTGATATCGCTTGTCACATAACGGATTTCACTTGATTCAGTTTATTGATTCTTCAAGCATTCAATATTTAATGAAGTCAAATTTTTCAGAGAACACAGATTTGTTGCTTAGCGTTACTGTTTTTTGCAACAATATTTACGCTCCAAGCTAAGTTTTAGACCCCTTTGTTTTCGTAATTTTGAGCGTAACGTCCCAAAGAACAGCTTTTACCTCGTAAAAGCACGAATAGGATAGGATCCCGCTCACTCCGTTTTCTTTTCTTGCGAAGTGCCACTGTTTTTTCAGTTCACATCCAGGCAGGCTTTGAAAAGTTGAAGAAGTTTGAAAAGTTTATTTTAATTTAACGCCATCGCCCAAGTGAGCCTTGATCTGTCTTGTCACAATCAAATTGGACAATTCAAGTAGTCGTCAAATCTATTTCAGCAAAGCGGACTTGGTCGTCTTAAAAATATTAGCCTAAGGGGAATCTTGTACTATTGTACTGACTGATCTATCATCCATCATCGTAAAGTCTGTTGCGTCGTGGCCTCATAAAAATTCTGCCATCTTTAGGCAAAACTTAGACTAGTTTCAGCTACATCCCGTTTCCTATTTTAGATTGATGATGCATTTAGTAAGACTTTCCAATTCATACCAGCGTGAAAGTGAAATGTGTCTACAAGCGGACTTGGTCGTCTTAACATATATTGGCCTAAGGGGAATCTTGTACTATTGTACTGACGGATCTATCATCCATCGTCGTAAAGTCTGTTGCGTGGTGGCCTCATAAAAATTCTTCCATCTTTAGGCAAAACTTGTCCTTTGACGCCACCTAGACTAGTTTCAGCTACATCGCGTTTCCTATTTTAGATTGATGATGCATTTGGTAAGCCTTTCCTTCCAGCGTGAAAGTGAGCTCACAACCGATTGTATGTTTCTACAACATATTATGTGCCTTCTAGTATTTAAGGCTGTGGATTCTTTAAATATTCATAATATCCTGAAATATTTTCAATGGAATCTCAAGTGCTGCTGAATGCTAGTATTTTAGCAGCATCTCCTCCTTCCTTAAGCTTCGTTAATCAAACTCTTACCTCCTAGAAGGGACACTCAGAGTCTTTTGTATGTTTATTGGTATTAATTAAAACGAATGTAAATGTATTTCACGCGTAGTTTTCAAATGGTACAATACCTTATACCAATGTTTCGGCTGGGTTGCACAATCCATGGTCACGAGCATACATACTGGCTGTGCGCGGCGTCACTGCCAGCTGTGTTAGGGGGTGTCCTGATGAACTGCCCCCACTTTATCTTAAATTCGTCACAGTCACTACGTAAATAACACTTACGTTGTCCTGTCTCCGTTCGACGACTAAACGCAAGAACTTAAATTTTCGATCACCAGATTCCATGCGTTCGACAGCTTGTATTCATCGTCACGATTTAAATTTTTATGTGTTTTAATAACAGTGGCGTCGAAAACCATTTTTAGAAATATTGGCGATCGCTGGATATATCTTTAGGCTGGTGGAGCTCAATCCAGAAGATGGAATTTGAGCTAAACAGGTACAACTGTACCGCTATAGCTGATTTTGTCGTTTGGCAATGCTTTACATCTGCAATTTTATTTAACCCTACCCGCAATTTTACGCTTTATGCGGCCAAAGTAAGAACTGCCGTACTGAATTCAATCTTGTAGACACGCGGCGTTTAGTATATTCAGAAAGATCCAACTTGTCCGATACTATGTTGATATAGAGCACGAACGCTCTAGTCTGCTAACCAGTGCTTCGGGAGTGCCTACGTCGGTAAAAGGGTAATGTAGGAGCCATTTAAAAATTACGCGTTAAATCCCGTATTATTTTATTTTAATTAATAATATTATTAAATCGTAAAACTTATATTTATTGTTATTTATGCATTTTATGAAATAAGGCTAAATTGCCTCAAGGGACATAGGCATCTTTTTCGAGATGAGAAAAGAGGCTTGAGCCATAATTCACCATGCTGGCTAAATGCAGATTGGCAGACGTTGTCTAGCTACTAGCAACTCGACTGTCAGAGTTTTCGAGCCACCCGTTTATGACAACAGCCAGGACCGGCGACAGCTTAACGTGCTCTCTGAAGCACGTAAAAGCACCCAAAGTTGCTTGACTTCATATATCGTTTCGGATACAAGAATGTTATTAAGCCACGAGCTCCTCTTTTATATTATATAAGATAAGTACCTATATTACTATATACCTATATTACTAGTGCTTAGTGTCAATCACATCATGCCAAGACTGGGAGATCACGACCGTGGAGGGAATCGGCGGAAGACGTCAGGGCTACCACCCAGTTCAAAGAACCCTGGCCGAGTACAACGGGACTCAGTGTGGGTACTGCAGTGTTGGATTTGTGATGTCGATGTACAGGTGTGTTTTTAAGCAACATTTGTGGCCACTGGCTTCATTAAAAAAAATGTGTTTTTCTATAAATATATAGGCAGGCAGCAGGACTAGTTGGGCCAGGATGTCAGTGGCAGATACAGAAGAGCCAGAGAATGATATTGAACACATTTTTAAAACCATATTTTACAAGATTTTGCTAAAATTAAAGGTTAAACCTAGGAATATCGGAATCAATAACCAGAATATGTTATAAAAGTATATAAAAGTTTATTTTCGATTAAATCAATTAATCTTTGCCTGGTCATACCGCTATTTCACGTAACTACCTACATCGGAAAAGGAGTTGAGATGGCTAAATGTGTTTAAATTTAAACATTGGTTGCTTAAATATAGTATTTTGGATACTCTATATTGGTTGAATAGTCCTTATCAACCTCATACGTCCCCACTGTTGGGGCACGACCTACCCTCACCGAGGTCGAGTTGGTTGGTTGAACAGTAAACAGTATAAAACAATTATAAAAACATTTTTAACAGTATGGATGGCAACACTAGTCATGGGTTACCGACTATTCATCCCGGAAAAGCGAGTCATTGGTAATCCAGAAAACTCAGTTTTTTAATAATTATACTCAGATTTTACATCCGACGATCCTAACAAAATTTCCTGCTTCTTCGACTCTCATCAATGCTTTCATACACGTTTGACGGTTTAAAGGTACTTTTGACCTCGCCTATCCTAAGAACGAACAGAATTTGACCGAGATATTGTTCAAAGAGGTCTAACTTTACCAATACTAACATTTAATTATGACTCATTTTGTTTACTGCAAATCTTTCATTCAACTTCTCCACATGCCTTCATTTCAACTTTTGAAAAACCTTAACATACCTACTTAGTCTTTGTCACTAGATCTTCTTTCCATATCTCACTAATTGTAATTTACACTAATAAATAATTGTGTTAATTTTTCAGTCTACTAAAAGCAAATAACTATGACTTAACCCAATACGAAATAGAGAATTCTTTTGGAAGTAACACTTGCCGCTGTACAGGCTATCGACCTATCCTGGACGGCTTCAAATCCTTTGCCAAAGACGCGCCTAAACCCAAAGACATATCCGATATTGAGGACCTAAAAATCTGTAGTTATGAAGGAGAATGTTCTGGAAAAAAATGTAAGGCATCCGATTGGTGTCTAGTTAATAAAACTGATGCTGGCCCTACACAGATTAAAAAGATTGTTCTAAAAGACAATCGAATATGGTACAGGGTTAACGAAATAAGAGATATATTTGAAGTGTTTGATAAAGAAGGAGACGATTATATGCTTGTTAATGGCAACACTGGGAGAGGTAAGGGTTTTTATTAAAAAACTTTTGAAAATAACAGGAGTTAAGTAATCAAACCTCCGCAGAGATTTATAAAGATGGATTGTTTTCGAATACTTTAGTTATGCTTATCGCTGGAAGTTCTTTCCAAAAGGTAGTAGGTACTTTGTACAGGATATATTTTTTATGGACTTATAACATTAAATTCTATACGGGCCTGAAACAGAAATTTTATTACTCATGACAAATCCATCGATAAATAAATGGTTAAAATGCATGTTTTTATCAAAAGTAGTTTATTCCTATTCAAAATGAGAATGTCTTTTTTAAAAATACTCATATAGGTCGCAAGTCCGACTCTACATGAAATACTGCCGCCATCTTTTGCACCCAGATAACAACTTAGCCCTCTTGACTTGGTTTAACGATGAGCCATGAACATTTTCGACGATGCACTCATGACCTATATCGAAGTGATTGCTTATGAATCTCGGATTCTGAGGGAAGACTTTCCTTTTCCTTTTTCCTTGTTCTACCGTTTGTAGAATGGGCTTTATTGTGAAGAATTGTTTGCAATGGCTTTTGAAGAATTGTTTTGTGGGCATAAGATTTTGTTGAAATAATGTATTATTAAAATTATAGGAGCCGTTCCTATATTTGCGTTCCCAAGAGTTCTTATAGATATTGCTCCAGTATTGGAACTGAAAACACACTTCATTGATCAAAACTTGGTTGTTGGAGCTGGTACCACGCTGGCAGACCTGATGGAACTCTTCAACACGATATCCAAGGAGAAAGACGAGTTCAGCTACTTGGAGAAGCTGTATGAGCATCTGGACCTGGTGGCTCACATACCTGTTAGGAATGTAAGTTGCATTATTATCAACTACGGGTCAATTTACACTTAATTTTTTCTTACTTGCCTTATCATGTAAACATATATGGCGTATTGGAGACCAGAGACTAAAATTGTTTTTTTTTTATACCACTAAGGTGGCAAACAAGCTTACGGCCCGCCTGATGGTAAGCGGTCACCGTAGCCTATGGACGCTTGCAACACCAGGGGAATCACTTGCGCGTTGCCGACCCTTCAGAAATCTAATAACTTCTTTCTTGAAGAACTCCATACTGTAGTCCTTGCAGAAAACCTTGGCAGGGAGCTCATTCCACAACTTAAGCGTTCGCGGGAGGAAGTTTCTCTGAAACCGCACTGTACGCGACCATTTAGGTTCTAAAGTGTGAGAATGAATTCCCTGTCGATGGCGAGCGGTGCGATGGTAGAAAGTAGCCGTGGGCATCATTTCGAACAATTCCTCAGAACACAACCCATTGTACAAGCGGTAGAACACACACAGTGAGGCAAAGTCTCTCCTCAGACTTAAGGGCTCGATACCGCAAGTGAGTTTGGGATCGTCGACAATTCTCACAGCCCGTCGTTGAACCGAGTCAAAAGGGTCAAGCTGGTATCCGGGTGCACCTGCCCAGAGATGGCAGCAGTACTCCATATGGGGCCGAACTTGCGACTTGTAAAGTAACAACCTTTGCCCCGACGTGAAGTACTGCTTCGCTCTGTTGAGTACACCAAGTTTTTTGGACGCCAGCTTTACCTTATCTTGTAAATGATCTCGGAACTGAACATCGCTGGAGATGTCGACACTAAGGATCCCAATGCTCTTGGAGATGGAGAGGGGAGTGTTCTGGAATTGTGGGACCACAGTGAATGGAGTTTTCTTAGCGGTGAACGCGCACACTTGTGTCTTTGTAGGGTTGAATCGGACCAAGTTTACCCGTCCCCAGTCAGAGACCTGGGACAGTGTGGTCTCGATTTGAGACACAAGTTCTCCGCGGTTTTCCTCCACAACGGAACGTTTGCACGACCCGTGTAATAAGCGTCTCCAGTACTGTCATCTGCATAGCAATGTATGTTGTTGATGTCCAACATGTCATTGATATGCAGTAGAAACAGCGTAGGAGACAGCACAGAGCCTTGCGGGACACCAGCATTAATGTCCATGCTATCAGAGCAACTACCGTCAACTACAGTTCGTATGCGTCTGCCGGACAAAAAGCTAGCCACCCATTTGCACAAACCCTCGGGCACTCCGTAAGATGGCAACTTCGATAGAAGACCGCGGTGCCAGACCCGATCGAACGCCTTCGCTATGTCCAGGCTACATGCCAATGCCTCCCCCTGACTCTCAATGGCTAGTGCCCATCGGGGTGTGAGGTACACTAGAACGTCACCAGTCGAGCGACCGTGGCGAAAGCCATATTGACGGTCACTGACCAGATCGTGTACTTCTAGGTATCTTAGAAGCTGTGTGTTGATCACACGCTCCATCACCTTAGAGAGGAGAGAGGTAATAGCGATAGGCCTGTAATTCGATGGATCTGATCTATCGCCCTTTTTGGGCACCGGGTGCACATTCGCAGTCTTCCATGTAGACGGAAATTGCCTAGTGTGGTAGGAAAGCGCGAAGAGGCGCGTGAGTACAGGACATAACTCAGGAGCACACTGCTTAAGCACCACTGCTGGTATACCGTCTGGCCCACTCGACTTATGAACGTCTAGAGAAAGCAACGCCCGCCTGACCTCCCGCTGCGTTATGGAGATTTCCGGCATGGACTTACCGCACCACGGTATAGTAGGTGGTACAGCGCCTTCATCGTTCATATTCGAGTTCGAGGCAAAGAGACTGCCCAGTAGATCGGCTTTCTCTTTAGCACTATGGGCCAAGTCACCATCGGTCTTTCGCAGTGGTGGTAACGACGACTGGCAGAAGTTCCCTTCGGAAGCTTTGGCAAGCGACCAGAAAGCACGACTCCCAGAAGGATAGCTCGTAAGTCGCCCACCTATTTTGCCGATGAATTGGAATTTTGCTCTGGCAGTTGCTTTCTTACTGAACCTCGAGGCAGCATTTAATTTGCGTTTTAACTCAGAAATATTCGGATCCTTATTAAAACGAGCCGTGGTCCAAGCCTCATATGCATTTTGCTTAAGAATTTTAGCTTTTCTGCAAGACCTATTAAACCACGGTCGTTTTTTGACGCCGGCAGCTACTCGCGGGTTAGGAATATAGCATTCCATACCAGCAAGGATTGTCTCAGTGACTGCGGCTGCGCAGACGTCAGGATCTTCTGAGTTAAAGCAGATCTGCCTCCACGGGTACGATGCGTAAAATTCACGCAATCCATCCCAGTCTGCCGACTTATAGTGCCACACACGACGCCAGTTAGTTGGCCCAGAAGGATCAGGTTGTGTGCATGACACTTGAGTCCGAACGAGACAGTGGTCCGAGGAGCCAAGAGGCGCATCCACTGAGACGGAGTACCCGTCCGGACGAGTAGTCAGCAGAAGGTCCAGTAAGGAGCTCGTATGTTCCTCTATATCTGGTATTCTCGTTGGAGAAAGTACCAGCTGAGAGAATCCATAGGTCAGAGCAAATTCATGAGCAGATATCCCAGCATAGTTATTGGTTCGAGAACTGAGCCACTCGCGATGGTGGGCGTTAAAGTCTCCCAAAATAACTAGTTCTGCTGTGGGATATTGCTCTAGAACTTTGTCAGTCGTCAAACTCAGGTGCGTGAAGAGTCGAGTTACGTCCGTGTCACCGCTATGAGACCTGTATAGGCACGCATAGATACGAGAAAACCTTTCAATAAATGCATAAATTTAACCCGAAGATTAATTCCCTGCCGATGGCGAGCGGTGATATGGTAAACAAACAGTGACGATAAGGGTTGCTAGGTCTGTCTCAGTGTTAGGAGATCTACTCTAGACTCTAGATCAGTTTATAAAAAGCGCTAGATTCTGCTAGACAAGTGTCGTTTAAAAAGCGCTATATTATAATATATTCTACATTATATAATCAATTGTTGCAAGTTTGCTTACAAATAAAACATCACTTTGAATTAAAAATAATCTTGGCCTGCCATCTTGAAGGTCCCGGGATAAATCTTCCGTGAGTTCAAATAAAGTTATTATAATTTGTAAATTGTCAAGTTGTCTTGACTCTGGTTTGTACCTGGTTGACTCACAGGTGTTGTATGTGGGAAATACCATCGGTAAAACGTGGGTGTTATGAGCATCCATGTTTTCAATACCTATGATTACTCCGCCAGGGATATGTTTCGTAATGGTATATTGTTATTATTTTTACCAGGTTTACCTAATTATCAATATATATAAAAATCATTTGAAGTTTGTTAGTTTCACAAAAACTCAAGAATGGCTCAACCGATTTAAATAATTCTTATTTTGGTGTGTTCGTTATTGTTAGAGCAAGGTTTATTTTCTAAGAAAAAAAATGGTCAAGAGCGGGTCGGACTCGTGCATTAAGGGTAAACCGATTGCATTGAAATTTTGGTAGATTGTTAACAATTGATAACTAGGCCAGCCGGGGAAGGTTTCTGAGAGAGTAAAACTGGTCAAGTGTGAGTCGGACTCGCGTATCTACTAGGGGTAAACCGATTGTAATGAAATTTTGGTATTGTTGTGCACACGCCGGGGAAGAGGAAGGCGTGCCAATTGTTTTAAAAAGAAAAACAAGGTTTGCCTGGTCAGCTAGTAATAATAAATTAATAGAATGTTACCATCTTTTTAGTCCGTTTTTCTACGCGTGTTTTCTACGGGTATTTCGATTTCTTTTTATTTTAATATGCTAAATATTTATTTTTAATCAGGTTGGTACCATCGCTGGGAATCTTATGGTAAAGCATCGCTCTCCCACCTTCTCATCAGACGTCTTTCTGCTCCTAGAATGTATCGGAGCAACACTTACTGTAGGTATGTAGGTCAGAACATGTAAAAAGTTTCACATCCGTGTTATAAATGCGAAATTGTTTGGTTGTTTGTTGCTACCTTTTAACGGGAAAACTGCTGAACTGATCGCGGTGAAATTTGGCAATGTGATAGTTTGCAACTTGGGGAAGGATATAGGCTATTTAAAATGTTAAGTGTAATTCGAATAAGCGCACAGAGGGTATTGGATGGAACAATTGAGCCAAGTTTATTAAAAAAAAATATGAGGGAAGGGAAAGAACATAGCCACTTAGTCAATTCGTCAAGTATGAGTCGGATAAGCGCAGAGAGGGTTAATAAACAATCGGTTAAACTTCAGAGCCAATTTTGGCGGAGGACATATTATAAACACATTTATGCGAAAGTGTGTTTGCCCTTCTACAAATCAACGGTTCGACGTGATTTTTATCAGCACTTTTTCATGTGGTTTTTTTTGCAACTAAGCACCCATATTTTTGACACAGACAAAGCTAAGGGGATACTATTTGTTTTGAAAAAAAAACTTTTCTTAATTTAAGAGGCTAGGTATGCTATATAAAAAAAAAACAATATCCTTGGGAATGAAACTTCCGATAGTTATAATAAAATACAGGTTTTTTCCGATTTCCGGCTCATAGTTATTTATGCAAAAATTATATATATATATAATTATATAAATTATATTTTAAGGTAAAAGCACTTTAAATAAATATGGAAAATTTAGCCTTAAATTTCCAGCTTGTATAAGGATTTTTCTCACTACTAATTTTTATACTAATATGATAAATATGATAGTAAGTACGTACGTAAGTTGAATGAATTTCCTGCTGATTGAGAGCGTCAAGATAGTGCGAAATAGCCGTGGGCATCACTTTAAAAATTCTTAAGGATATATGGGATTATATCACGATTATATATAATATTCCTTGATCTGTGGTTTATTTTTTCATATTTCTCTATAGGTCACAGAAGAATTCAATGAATTTATTTCTTTGTTATGCCTATCTATATACTTTAAGGGTTTTAGGACAAGATCGTTTTTTAGTTATAAGACCGCCTATTGTACTTTTTTATTTTATTACAGTTGACAAAACGACAACTGTACAAGTGACCCCTAAAGATTTTCTGATGTTAGACATGACAGGAAAAGTCATGACAGAAGTGAAGATCCCACCTCTATCGCACAAATACCGCTTTGTTTCATTTAAGGTAAGAAAAGTAATAAAAATTGGCTTGGCTTAACAACTGCTGTCATCTCCTTAAAAGTTCTTAGATAAATGCGTCCTATGCGATTGTGAAAGCTATAGATTTAATTGTTGTATAACCGAACATACATACACCCATACATCACAAATATTGAGATTAAAACGAAATAAGTTTTTACCGTCTATACACTGGTTAACATAAAAAGACTTTTAGTGACCTAAGCCTGTAACCTGTGACCCGTAAAACTAAAGGACCGTCTTAGGAACCAGGGACCCTCCGACTTGCCTCTTATTTAATCATCTAACTAAAAAAATTTACAAAATTTTAGTTTTTGATGACCGACCTAAAACTAGGTACAGATTATCGAACATTACCCATGCAAACGTATTCCCTTGTTTTCTTCCTGGATTTTAGCATTAGACCTTTAATTTTTTTCATATGTGATAGATATGCAGTCACCATTTCTGTATGTTTGGTTTTTTTTTATTTAAATAGCATTTGCCATTCGTATAAATAACTGGAGCCTTGCAACAGTCCAAAACATTGCCTCTTTTTCATGACATTTTCATGGGCTGTTCGAATATGCTAACAAATTTTTAGGAAAACAAAACATACAGACATACGTAGAGGTCTGTCTACATGACATCGGTAACTTAGGCCGGCTCTTAACGCGACAGCAATTGTATTTCTAAATACTTATGTTTGTATTCACTTGGGTCTGATATTTCCTCTTAAATGCAACTTTTTTATTTCTATTCAATAAAAACCCCATTTATTTTTATTTGACAAACCTTACAGATAATGCCCCGTTCCCAAAATGCCCACGCAGCCGTCAATTCTGCCTTCTTATACAAATTCGACCACGATAATGAGACTGTCGTTTCTGCTAGAATAATCTATGGCGGTCTTTCGGCTAAGTTCGTTCATGCTCGGGAAACCGAACATTTTCTTGTAGGAAAGAAGATATTTAAGGATAACGAACTACAGGATGCTTTGAAGGTACTGGAAGGTGAATTGATAGTTGAAAAGATTCCTGGAGAACTAAAACCGGAATATAGGAAGAAATGTGCACTTGGATTATTTTACAAGGTAACTGAACAGAGCAACAAGTTGAACTGATTTGAGGTATAGGTTTAGCTGGAGCGACTGTATTAAATAAGTTCCTCTTATCCCGATACAGAGTTCTTACGAGAATCTTAGCGTGAGTTCAATTCCTGCAAAAGATACTGTGATGAACATTTGTTTTTGTCTTAGGACTGGGTGGTTTCTCTATATAATAATTATGTGTATATTTACAAAAAAAAATGTATATATGTATTTGTATCCGTTGTCTGGTATCCATAGTACTTAGTTTGGGACCAGATGACACTGTGTATAATCTCCAAAGTATTTATTTATTTATTTTTTATTTTATTTTAATAGATTTCACCTAAGGTAAAACCTTGGATAATGCAACGGCATTGACGGAGAGATAAAGCATAATACCTATACTTTTATCCAGATTGATCAAGGAGTTTTATCGGAGGAAAATATCCCTATTCGGAAATAAGTAGGGGGTAAAGTCAGTATAAATGATTTATGATGGCAGCCTTTGTGTTTAGCAACCTTACCTGGGGAGACAAGGTTTCCTGAATAATTTCGCGTTATTTGTGTTACAAATATGTGTGGGTCGTTTATATTGTATGTTGCTCTGTTTTGCCAACTATAAAAAACTATTTTTCGGGATTTGAGTCAATAAAATTAAAAAATCTTTTATTTATATTCTTTTATTCAATTAAATGACTCTCTCTATTTTTCAAGGGCCTCCTTAATCTCATACCTGAAGACCGTCTGAATCCCCGCTACCGTTCAGGGGCTCGCGACTTTCGAAAAACCAGGCCTTTGTCTAAGGGCACTGAGGTCTATGATACCAATCCCATCATCTGGCCTATCACGGAGCCTATGCCCAAAGTAGAGGCCCTCATTCAGTGCGCTGGAGAAGCAAGTTACGTGAATGATCTACCGACACAACCAAAAGAGGTTTTCTGTGCATTTGTGACGTCAGATGTGTGTACTGGAGAGATTGAGAGCATGGACCCAGCACCTGCTTTGGTAAGTTGTAAAATTTCTATTTTTTTCCCGAGATATGATATTGGATATTTATTACCGGGTACGTAAGCCTTCGTATATCTTTTTCCCGAAATTCCCAGAAGGAGGTAACCAGTGGCTATATAGACACCAACCTTTTGCCCGCAACACTTCTTCTAGTACAGTGTATCTGGATTCGTGGATATATTTATATCCTCAGTACTAAGTATCGACTAAAAAGTTATATAAAATTAAAGACCAGAAAGAGAATACTAAATCCCGTTTGTCAGTTATTGACGAACTATTATACCTATATTATAAGGCTACGTTCACACGGCGCAATTTTTCTCGTAGACTGTATACGAGATTTTATCGAATATCGTTGTGACAACAAAATTTGTATGGCAACTCTGTAAATCGATCACACGGCGTCTATGCGAGAAAATCTCGTATTCGAGACATATTTTTTACCGTATACCGTAGGGTTTTGCCACCGGGAATGCGAGATTCTCGAAACGATTTTATCGAATGCGGTGCTCAGTGGCGCTTATGTTTACGTTGATTCGTTCACACGGACAAACTGGTTTCTCGTATACGAGATGCGCGATGGGGCAGGCAGCAGTTATTAATCACGCTTACCGAGGATCGACCCATAATATGGGATAAATCATTAGACTATTATAAAAAGAAATAGCGTGCTTTCTACGACTGCCGGTGTGGCGCCTGGCAAAGCTTATCGAATAGATGCTGTGTGAACGGCGGCCACGTAGACGGGATGACCGAATACGTGAAAAAAACGAATGGACCTCGCACCGTGTGAACTGAAATAAAATTAACGCCTGCTTTAATTAAATAAACTGTTATGGAAAACCTTTTTTATATTTGGCTTGTGTTAACTTTCCTTATGCATATTCGAAATGAAAAGTAGAATTAGTAAGTTCTTTTTCATATTTGGCTTGTGTTTACTTTCCTCATATTCGAAATGAAAAGTATAGTTTTTAATTCGGTTGAAAGGCCCATTTCAACCTCGAACTATTTTCGTCAGTGCCTTTGATCCCTTAGTTAACAATGTACGTAGTGCTGCGTTAAGTAGAAGATAAGATACCTATTTTATCATCTGTTCCATTACAGAAAATCCCGGGAGTTCTTTCTTTTTACTCAGCAAAAGATATTCCCGGAACCAATTCCTTCTTATCACCAAAAGTACCATCTCTATTTACACCCGAAGAAATATTTAGTAGCGGCCCAATAAAATACTACGATCAAGCCATCGGCCTCGTGGTAGCTGAGACTGAAAAACTAGCCAATCGGGCCGCGTTGCTGGTCAAAGTTAAATACAAATCGGACAAGACAAAGCCAATTTTGACTATAAAAGACGCAAGAGAAAGAGATCTTAGTCGTGTATCTCTGTTTTTCGTCTTTCCCGCCAGAGATAGAGGGTTGAACGTTGAGAGGGTGATAAAGAATACCATTGATATTTCCTGGCAATATTTCTTTACAATGGAAACAATTCAGTGTGTGACAAGGAAGAGTGATGATGGCCTTGACGTGTTCTGTTCTACTCAGTGGTTGGATGCTGTGCATGTGGCTGTTTCTGATGCGCTGAAGATTGAACAGAGTCGGTAAGTCAATGAAAAAAATCTAGTAAACGGTGCATACCTACTTGTCATTGTCGAGTTTTCGTTGGTGGGGTACTGCCGCAAGTATTGTGAATTCGATTCACGGCTTGGACCCAATGACTTGGATCTTTTTTTTTTTCACATCGTTGTTTGAGACCATCTGTAAATTACATCGACACTGATCCGCTGGCTTGCTACCTATTATTTGTATTTGTGTATGTTGGCTTCGGCCGTTGCTTGCACTGCCCATAGTCCAACACGTTAGGCCACTAAATTGTCAGAATTTTCTAGCCGTCAATAAGGCCTTTAACTTGACTTGGCGACTGCTTTAATATGACAAAAGCCAGGACCGACAGCTTAACGTCGTCTCTGATACATAAATTAAACTGGGCCATACTTACTTTTGCCATTACTCACTTATTTATTATATATCATTTTAACTCTAACATAAGTTAGTAACTGGTATGAATAACTTTTGACCATAGCGTTACGTACTAGGTAAGTTACTTATTTTCTCATCTGTTCCTAAGCAGAAAATCCCTGGAGTCCTAGCATTTTTCTCAGTAAAAGACATCCCCGGAACCAATTCCTCTCTTACTTTATTGCATTGCAGCATAAATTTAATAGTCCCTCGTTGCGGTGGCGCCTATGGTGTAAAGATAACGCGCAGTAACCATGTGGCCACCGCCTGCGCTCTGGTCACTCATCTCACAGGGAGACCATGTCGGTTCGCGCTTAGCATTCAGGCCAGCCTGCGGATCATAGGGAAGCGACTTCCATGCCAGGCAGACTTCGAGGTATGCTACATTTTTTTTTATACCACTAAGGTGGCAAACAAGTACTCGGTCCGGCTGATGGTAAGCGGTCACCGTGGCCTATGGACGCTTACAACACCAGGGGCTTCACTCGCGCGTTGCTGACACCAGCAATCATGTCCATGCTATCAGAGCAACTACCGTCAACTACGGTTCGTATGCGTCTGCCGGACAAAAGGCTAGCCACCCATTTGCACAAGCCCTCGGGCACTCGGTAAGATTACAACTTCGATAGAGACCCCGGTGCCAGACCCAATCGAACGCCTTCGCTATGTCCAGGCTACATGCCAATGCCTCCCTCTGTCTCTCAATGGCTAGTGCCCATCGGTGTGTGACATATACTAGAAGGTCGAGCGACCGTGGCGAAAGCCATATTGACGATCACTGACCAGGTCGTGTTCTTCTAGGTATCTTAGAAGCTGTGTGTTGATCACACGCTCCATCATCTTGGAAAGGAGATAGCGATAGGCCTGTAATTCCATGGATCTGATCTATCGCCCTTTTTGGGCACCTGGTGCACATTCGCAGTCTTCCATGAAGACGGAAATTGCCTTTTATGGTAGGAAAGCGCGAAGAGGCGCGTGAGTACAGGACATAACTCAAGAGCACACTGCCTAAGAACCACTGCTGGTATACCGTCTGGCCCACTCGACTTATGAACGTCTAGAGAAAGCAACGCCCGCCGGACCTCCCGCTGTGTTATGGAGATTTCCGGCATGGTCTTACCGCACCACGGTGTAGTAGGTGGTACAGCGCTTTCATCGTTCATATTCGAGTTTGAGGCAAAGAGACTACCCAGTAGATCGGCTTTCTCTTTAGCACCATGGGCCAAGTCACCATCGGTCTTTCGTAGTGGAGGTAACGACGACTGAGTCAATTGCATAAAAATTGTACGTCATACAAAAGAAATACAAAGGAGTTTCTTTGATTTTGTTATACAAAGGAGTTTATGTTAGACAAGGGAATTTCTAAAGAAGGTTTCACAATGCATTAAAAATCGTAATTTTTTTTACGTATTATTTTATTTAAGCCTTAAAAAGCTTATAAGTATTTAACATAATTGACAGTATGTTAAAACTAAAAGTAATAAACAAGACTATAAAATAAAACAGTTAAACTGAAACAGTTGAAGGGCCATGTCCTGATAAATTTTATTTGACAGATAAAGTATAAGACCCCTTAAAAATAAATTGTCATCACTATGTCAGTATGCTCTATCAGATAAAATTTATTAACAGGTGGTGAAGCCCTCAAACGGATAAATTTGTACTTACGTACGTACATAAAATCAACTGCCTCTTTATAAAATTAAACTAACACAAAGCTTCGTCTTAAAACTTTGAATAAAAAAAAAAATATCTAATCTCTGGCACTTTAAAAATAAATCAAAAAATAGCTTTGGCTCTAACTCAAAATAATTAAAAAAAGAAAAAATCTTTTAATTAAGTGATAAACACAGAGATTGATAAGTATAAATTTGTACTTAACCATAAAAACTTATAATGGGCTCTTTATAAAATTAATTATAAGGAGCTTTGTCCTAAACCTTTAAACATACGATAAATATAATATGTAATAAAAAATGGAACTTCAGAAATTAACCAAGAAAGTACTTTGTTCCCAACTCATAATAATTAAAAATAAGAAAAATTCTGTACTTGTCATACAAAAATCTTATCAATATAGAAAACATAGAACTTATACATTTTAGACAATTTACTTAACCATAATAACAATTAGCTCTCTATAAAATTAAAAACAAAAGTTAGTCTCCAAACTTCAAAATAAAAAACAAAACATTTAAAAAATAATGGCACAAGAAATTAAACTAAAATTAGCTTTGTTTTCAAATTTACAAAAATAATGTAATTTAACAGATATGTGTAAAACAAAAACAAAAAACGCCTGTAAATGTAAGTCTAAAAACATAATACTGTTACTTCTTCTCTGGTAGTTGCGTAACTGACGCTGCCAATGAATATAATTATATAAAGTGGTATTGAATTTTTTTTTACAAAAACACTCGGTTGTGCCTCTGATGATTTTAACTATTACTAATGAGTTCTAGTAGATTGTACTTCACTTTTGTAATTAGATAATTACGGAATTATCAGAATAAAGCAATCAAAAATAAATATGATCACAATCATTCGTTAGCACAAATTCATTTGAAATTAGTTGTAAATTTTCTGTTTGATCAATATTTAATGCCGGAACAAAATCTTCGTCATTTTCTTTGTAATAATAAATTTCAGTTGAGGTTTTTTTACTGTTTTTAAAAAGGTAACTTTATATTGAATTTCATTTTCTAGAATGTCTACACTTTTTACAAAGTCTACATAATATACCCAGTTTCTTTTTTTATAATATCTTACTATGACGCTATCATTAATATTATATGTCACGTCCCTCCTTTCTGCTTTACCTTGTTCGTCAGTCTTATTTTTTGTTTTGTTATTATTCACAGCCATTATTTTCTATTTTAGTTTTAGTATTCTGTACAAAGCAATTTCTATCATTTTCCTTTTCTTCCATCGCTTCCGCTACCATATCAACATTATTCACATCACATTCTCTTAATTTTAGGTGTAATTTTGTGTTCCTTTTAATTTCCTTTTTTATCCTATTTATTCCGACATCGCTTGACGTAGATGGGATGGGGTTATCATAGATGTCTTTATTTACTGGAACATTTTTGAATGTAAATGAACCATAGTTATTTATATTGAAAAATCTTATGTTTTCTGGTTTATATCTTATGTCCGACAAAATTGTAACTTTTTCTTCAATAGTTTTAACTGTTTCTTTCCACACTCAAGAGCCTCATTCGATTTAATTTCTACTGTATTTTCTTTATCGTCGTTTTCGGATTGCAAGAGATTATCACCCTCCCAACTACTATCACCAAATTCGGCATAACTGATCACGTTTTCGTCGCTAGTAGTATCATCGGAACTTTCAGTACGTCGTCTTTTATTCTTCAGGGTCTTAATTTTAATTTCTTGTTTTTTTCTACAGTTTTAAATTATGTTCCTTTACATCAAAACAGGCACAATAACCCGAAGTTGTTCCACAAAAACAACTCAATTTTCGAAATTTGATTAAATCAGTATTTGGTATAGAAATCACTTGGTGAATACCGATTGTGATGGGAACAGGTATGAGGTCTTTTGTTAAATCTAAATCGTTCACTATAGAATCTAAATTGTCATCAGATACAAAGAAATATTTAATTTTCGATGAATCACTCTTAAGTGCGTTGTATGCGGTTGCTGCATCTGGAATGTCTGGGCCATGAGTTACATATCTGTCTAAATTTCGTTTCGTAGCTCCTCCAATTCCATCCGCCGCCCCTTTTCCATGGCTAGCCTCGAAAAACGACCATGTAGCTTTTTCGAATCCATACAGGGGTATCATTTTATTTACCATGTAAAAGTTGTTTTTCTGCCTGTATCGACTTGTTGAGCCATCAGAATAGAAATGCAGTATAGTTACTTTAGGATATTGCTCTTTAATAAGCTGTAATACAGGAGTGAGATGGGCCCATATTGCTCCAGGGCTATGATTAGTGTTTGGAGATATTGTACAGAACGAAGTTGTCTTCAGTTTATCCACACATTTTGCACAAACAACGCCGGTGTGTAAGGAAATCTGTCGTTTCGATGCTCCAAAATGTAAATCTTGGACTTCTTCCGCTAATTTACATGCGTAATTTTCAGAGAAATCGCAATGCAACAACACTTCTTGTTCAGTTAAGTTATCTTTACAATATTTGTACATTCTGTATTGATGGCTAATATTAAAATGATTCTTCTTAAACAAAAGCATCTTGTCACAAAATGTCTGCATTAGGATTTTCAGAGACTGCGTAACTTTCTCTTTAACTGTTCTTTTAGTAATTTTTATTATATTCGTGTCTTTTGGTAACCTACCTATAACATGTCACTATTTCCTTTATATTCCGTCGCGACATATCAAAACTGACGCTTTTGTTACAGCATTTTTTACACTCATTAATATACATACATTTAGGATCGTCGACATTGCCTGCAATAGTGGAAACTAAATGGGCTAAATTATCACTTTTTATTACCGTTAGGTTTTTCAGTTTTGTTACCATGAAATTCAGATTGGCGTGCTTAACGCAGGCACAGTTATATCTATCACTTATTTTTGGACTAATAATATAGAATGCTTCGTATCGAGTAAACATGGCGTAAGGCAGCTTTCCACCTTCATTTTGATATTTTGCTTGTAAATTTTTTATTGTCTCTAGTAAATATCGTACCTGTTCTCTTTTTTTGTGTACGGTTCTAAACTCTTTTTTTTTCGGCAGAAGCACGGGTATTGTCATCTCTATTTAAAAAATCACTTAGTTCTTTTAGGCGACGTATTTTTCTGTTTTTAATAATTTTCGGCTCCTTGTTCGTCCTTTTAACCCTATAGTAGCACTCAATTTCGTTTTCATTTTATATTTTGTTATGATGTTGTAAGTTAAAACTTTCTTTAATGTATCTCTTTCATTATTGTTCGTTGTTTGTAAATATAGTTTTCTTAATGACTCTTTATTTAATATATTTTCAAAAAATACTTGTTTTACAATATTTTTCTTTGGGGTTAAAATTTTTGGTATTCTTTCCTGTATAAAATTTTCGGTTTTCGAAAAAGGACTTTGATTATTCTCTTGAATTACATTGAGATTCTCAGTTTCTTTTTCTGGGCTTGGCCTTTTTAAATTTTCTAAATGTACCTGTAGCCTCTTTTTTTCAGACATTTTAGTTTTTTAATAACAGATCTATGGTAGATTTTAAATTTGAATTTTCTTTAGTTAATTGGTAACAAAATTTACGTTTTTCTTTTTCTTCTGTATTTTTTTGTGACTCTTCAGAAACTGTTTTAATATTTTTTCCACTTTTCTGTTCTCTCCACATACTTCGCAATGAACTTACGCATCTAATAAAACAAAGATGGCCAACTTTTAATTTTGTTAACTTGGTAGTAATAGTGTTGCCAACATAATAAAAGTTATGGGTGCGTTCCTAACTGTTCGGAAACGTCTAAATCTAAGTCAAACAAAAGACAAAAAAGTTGTACAAAAGAAGAAAAGTTGAGACAAGTTTTCTTTAAGAAACTTAAGGCAAAAATTAATCAATAACGATAGCAGAAAGTATATCACCGACCAATATTATAGTTACCAAACAGAGTTCATGCAAAAAATATGTAATTTTTCGACTGGTTCAAAAGTAAACTTGATTTAGTTTTAACGGTGCTGGGGTAGGATATAAAGTTTTTGTATGATGAAAAAAATATACCGTTTTTTCAAATAATTATTCTACTGTTTTATTAATTCCAGTTTAAATGGTCAATGTGTATAATTAAAAAGTAGTATTAGTATTCATTAAAAAAAATATATCATATTAAAACGTTCTCAATTTATTTTTTATACCCATTTTTATAGTAAAGACAACCAGTATTTTTTAAATGTACAATTATTATGCAATTGACTCGACTGGCAAAAGTTCCCTTCGGTAGCTTTGGCAAGCGACCAGAAAGCACGACTCCCAGAAGGATAGCTCGCATGTCGCCCACCTATTTTGCCGATGAATTGGAATTTTGCTCTGGCAGTTGCTTTCTTACTGAACCTCGAGGCAGCATTTAATTTGCGTTTTACCTCAGAAATATTCGGATCCTTATTATTACGAGCCGTGGTCCAAGCCTCATATGCAGTTTGCTTAAGGATTTTAACTTCTCTGCAAGACCTATTAAACCACGGTCGTTTTTGACGCCGCGCCGGAAGCTACTCGCGGGTTAGGAATATAACATTCCATACCAGCGAGGATTGTCTCAGTGACTGCGGCTGCGCAGACGTCAGGATCTTCTGAGCTAAAGCAGATCTGCCTCCACTTCTCCATCCCAGTCTGCCGATTTATAATGCCACACACGACGCCAATTAGTTGGCCCAGATGGATCGGGTTATGTGCATGACACTTGAGTCCGAACGAGACAGTGGTCCGTCCTAAAGGCGCATCCACTGAGACGGAATATCCGTCCGGACGTGTAGTCAGCAGAAGGTCCAGTAAGGAGCTTGTATGGTCCTCTATATCTGGAATTCTTGTTGGAGAAAGTACCAGCTGAGAGAATCCATAGGTCAGAGCAAATTCAAGAGCAGATATTCTTGCATAGTTATTGGTTCGAAAACTGAGCCACTCACGATGGTGGGCGTTAAAGTCTCCCAAAATAACTAGTCCTACTGTGGGATATTGCTCTAGAACTTTGTCAGTCGTCAAACGTCGTGAAAAGTCGAGCTACGTCCGTGTCATCGCTATGAGACCTGTATAGGCACGCATAGATACGAGTGTGGCCGCTGTAATCTTCGCGCACCCACAATATTGACAGGTCCCTGTTTTCAAGGCTATGAAGGCGGCGACAGCAGATATCCTACCGGCCGAACATACAATACACCGGCACGACTCACAAAATTGTTTTCGAGTTTGTAGCCATACACATACACATTTACACGGTTTTTTCTCGTCAAATTTATAATTCAGAAACTAATTTGATATAGAGCTCAACGTAATGTATAACCACAGTCGAAACATACAGGCAGTCATCGCCTTTGATAAGCCGACCACGTCGAGACAGTCATGGCGCCTCCATAAAATGTATAACTTCGTCGGCCTGTTGTTTAGGCTGTGGTATAACTATGCCAAATTTCAAGTTTCTACCTAAAATAGTACCTAACCTGTTTGTTTTAAATAAATGCTTGCGAGAGACAGACATACAACTCAGCGGGTTCTGTTTTGCTTTTGAGTTATAGACGCTAAAAACTAATTTGTCCCAACAATAATGTTCAGTCCGTACAATAACATGTACAGACGCGTTCAAAAGTTCAGTCTCGTTCACTGTGCTCAGTTTTTCAATTTATGCATAACAAGGTATTTTTTTATCTCTTACTAAGGCAAATACCAATTTAAATTTCTCCAGGTTGGGGTAAACAACAATGGTGAGATCCAGTACCTGGAGTACCACTTATATGAGGATAATGGTTACATTTTTACCGACCAGGTCATATTTTTTGCGATACCAGGGCTGAAGAGTTGCTATGATAACCGAAGGTGGCAATATAAATTGTTTAATGTGACCACTGACACACCTTCTAATACATACATGAGAGCCCCAGGTAAGAGTCGTTTGTTAAGTATTTCTTATTTGAGTATCGAAACGTTTTGCATTTTTGTAACCAATGTGTAACAGTCTAAACATCCATACAGTCGGCCATCAAAGGCGTCTAGAAAGAGCAGTTGTGTGGTGCGATGTGCGGCGAGACGGCATATTGAACGCTCCTGAACGGCCTATATCTTTAAACATGGTAATTCAGGAGATGTCTAGACGTTATCGGATTTTTCGTCAATATCAAATGCATAAACAAATGTATGAACGCTTTGAATAAAGTGCTATTGTAGTGTAGGCTCCTTACTGCAAATAGCCCGTACCGAAAAGATTAACGAAAAACGATTTTTAATTTTATGAGATTTACGTTTACGCCAAGTTGTGGACTGAGCTCCCTGCCAAGGTTTTCTCCAAGGACCATGGGGTTTTTCAAAAAATAAGTTATTAGATTTATGAAGGTTTGGTAACTCTGATGTTGCATCGCGTCCATAGGCTACTAGGTGACCGCTTACTATCAGGCGGGCAGCAAGATTGTTTGCCACCTTAGTGGTATAAAAAAAATCTATAGCTCAAATTCATAACACTGCGTAAATATAGACTTCAATTTAATGACATTCCATTTAATCATTAACCAATAATTATGTACAGTCGGTGTCTGGAAATGTAAGGTCTAAAATGCCATGTTGAAAAGTAGGTACTTTAATAAGTATATTACCATTTAAAAGTTGTGAACTATCGATTCGATATGACTTTTTGATTATGAAACTCATGTCTTAATTTTGCCCGATCATATCATGATTTTCATTAGTCGAAGGTTATATTTAATGATAAAAAAAACTTTTAAATCAAATCAAATTGAAAGATTAGATTTGTGGCATTAAAATTGCACACGGTTTAATGAAGCTCATGCCGTGCCTCGCAATAAATCTGGGTGCATAACAGTCAACTTAAGGAAGTGGTTGAGCCGCGATCACGTCGGAGAACTGAAGTTCATCAAATAGAAAATAGGGCTAAGGCGAATAATATGTGTTGTTTTTGGAAGAGGTGAAACTGCCTACCGTTCATCTATCTAATACCTTTAAACGAGCAATTCTTGTTCATATGTATAAAAATATATTTATAATCAGAATTTAGGAAACACCTCCAACGATTTTCATGAAATTTAGTATGCAGGCGGTTTCGGGTGCGATAAATCGATCTAGCTAGGTTTCATTTTTAGAAAATGTCGTTTTATCCGTATTTTCAGGCAGTGATAAACTGAAAAGAATGACTCTTCCTGACATATATATATACAAGAATTGCTCGTTTAAAGGTATTAGATCTCGTAAGTACCTACATCTCCAATTTTTGGTTTAGGCATATCATCATTTTTAGAAAATAACAATATTTATTTATATAAAACTTTTCACATTTTACCAAAACCATTGCTAAGACTATAGCAGGAAAACAAAAAATGCCAATAACTTTGGTACACTAAAGTAGATATTATTCTTTTCTTGAAGGTACATTGGAAGCCATAGCTATGACGGAATACATTATGGAACAGATATCCTACGAGCTAGACAGAGACCCCGTACAAATCCGAAGAAACAATCTTAATCCTCAATACACTGATGTCGCTGAAGTTTTACAGACATTGATACAAGAAAGCGAATATAACAAGAGAAAAGAAGAAGTAAGAGTCTACAATGAGAAAAATAGATGGAAAAAGAAGGGGTTAAGAGTAGCAACAATGAGTTGGCCTGTTGTAGTATTGTCTGATTATCAAGTCGTTATGACAGTATACCATGGTGACGGGACAGTTGTCTTAAAACACGGGGCTGTGGAAATTGGACAAGGTGTTAATACAAGAGTTATTCAAATAGTCGCTTATACTCTCAATATATCTATGGATAAAATCAAAATTAAACCTAATGATGCGTTTTCAAATCCCAACAACGTGACGACTGGCTCTAGTAGAACAACTGAAGCTGTTTGTTTTGGAGCTATCAAATGCTGTCAATTACTTCTAGACCGTTTGGCTCCAGTTAGGGAGTTGCTAAATGATCCTGCTTGGGAGTTGTTGGTGAAGACAGCTTATTTAAGAGGTATTAACCTACAGACCAGCTATCGGACGACTGCCAATGATCAGAATGTTTACAGAGTCGCTGGTGCAGCTGTGGCTGAATGTGAACTTGACATACTTACAGGAGAGCATGAGATATTAAGAGTTGATATCGTTGAGGATGTTGGTACGAGTGTTAATCCAGAACTTGATATTGGGCAGGTAGGGAATCTTTATTCTAATTTACCTAAAATAACCTTTTTCTTAAGTATACTTTGAAGAAATTGATTCATATTTCGAAAACGTTGGACTGCCAGGTCGAAGGTCTGGATTTGGTTCCCGGTAGAGGCAACTAATAATAATAATAATGTATGTAATGTAAGGGCGATAAATGGTAGCCTATCACATTTGTGGGATGGAATACCATCAGTGACACGTAGACTTTTCTAGCATACGTTCGTAATATCTCTTACCACTCCTTTGGGATACGTGTGGTGATTATATCGTATTTACATCTATTCGTTTATATTCTCTCTTTTTTTCCCAATTTTATTTATTTTTCTTCACCTAGCCTTATCCTGCTGTGTTTTTTGGACTGTAGACTAAACTCGACTTTCTTTACGTAAATTATTGGCAGATTCCTTAAGTTGATTAAAATATATTATCTAGTCATCAGCAGCATTAGCATAGTGGCTTTTACTAGTTTGCGAATCTTTTAACTTTTATTAAATTCAGATTGAAGGTGCTTTTATCATGGGTACTGGATACTGGACCACGGAGCACATGATCTACGATGAGAAGACGGGAGAGTTGCTCACAGACCGGACCTGGTACTACCATGTGCCTCTAGCCAAGGATATTCCTATCGATTTCCGCGTCAGACTGCGCAGGAACTCTTACAACCCTGTTGGGACATTGGGTGCTAAAGGTAATCGTTCGTTACTGTATGTGCGCGAGTTTAAGGCTGGGTTGCACCAACTAACTTTGACATTAACCGTCCGCCAAAAATGTGATGATTGTATGGATATTTCTATCGTCAGCTATTTCATTTATTTAAAGTTAACCAGCTAATGGTTTGCTGAACTTTGATGGGCCGGTGAAGTTTGAAAATGGATGACTGCAGATTTTCATACGACCTCATATTTTTAACAGCTGCTGGTTAACGTCAAAGTTATTCGTAGTTGTTGCAACCCAGTCTTATTGTGTATGTTTCTGGAAGTGTACGTGTAGGGTAAGTGTTGTATTTTAAAATTTAGAATTATTGTTTCGAATCGATAGTTTTGAATGATCTTTACAGTTTAAATGAAAAGGATTTTTTTTAAGTAGGAATTGGAAAAAAAATGTAAAACGATTAGATACAATTAGGCATTGAAAAAAAAACTTATTAAAAGTCAAGTGTATAACCAGATTCAGTTAATACCAACATTTGGTATGGAATTGCACTGAGACTGAGTCACTAAGTGGAGCGCTAGCAATTGCGCTCCTATGAAACGAATTTCAGTACAGAGACTTAGAGCTAAAATCAACGAGTGTAAAAGAGAAAGTTTGACTCAGTCAGTACAGTGAAACAGAAGATTTTGTATAAAAACTTAGCAAATGCCGCTCCCGGGCTATATAAAGTAAAATACTGTTGCCAGCTTGACCTCCGCCTTCGGTCCAGCGCGCGCTGTTGCCGCTCTCATCACAACAAATGTTTTAGTTCATGCGCACGAGTTTTGAATACCAAATTAAATAAGTACATACCTACATAAACAGTTTGTAATTGTCTGATACGTAGGCAAAATAAAATTCAGCTCTAAATTAAGGCAAAGGGTCACAAAAATGTGGCACGAAAATATATACGCGCGTATGAATTTTAGTTAGTTTAGATAGTGAATAAATAGAATAATAAGAGGTGAGCATTTAAGCAATTCTTATGGTTTTTAGTGAACACCCATTAAAAATTGTCACGAGCCGCCTCTGCCATATATTACTTGCTCCGATTTTTTTTGCCGGCATCTAATAATCAGAGATTTTAATAACGAATTACTGATATCAAATTAATAAAGATGAAAATGAAAATCGCAATCAATTACACTGTAATTTCCAGCGGTAGCAGAGCCGCCGACTTGTCTCGCGATTTGCGTCGGGTTCGCGATTCGTGAAGCCATCGCCGCCTCAAGGGAAGAGACTGGGTTTCCGAGGACTCAGTGGTTCAATGTTGGTAAGAATTATTAATTTTATACCTCATCATCGGCAGGGAATTAATCCTTACATCTTAGAACCTAAATGGTCACGTACAGTACGTTACCGCAAACACATAGGTTGTGGAATGAGCTTCCTGCCTTGGTTTTCTCTAAGGACTACAGTATGGGGTTCTTCAAGATAGAAGATATTAGATTTTTGAAGGGTCAGCAACACGCGAGTGATACCCCTGGTTTTGCAAGCGTCCATAGGCTACGGTGACCGCTTACCATCAGGCGGACCGCAAGCTTGTTTGCCAAAAATACATCTGCTCGGAAAATACGAGTACTCCTCACTTTTTTTAAAACGACCCCGTATGTACAGTGAGTTGCAAAAGTCATAGAACTGTGACTGACAATGGCGAGCAATGTGATAACAGAAAGTCGCAAAGGGCATCATTTTACACAACTAATTGAAATCTCTCTTCGAACTTAAAGGTTTAATCCGTACCTAATATTTCTCTTAGTTTTTTCTCTTACCTTCTGTCGCAACGGAGCATGCAATTTCAATGATGGACAGAGACCTATCTCTGAAAGGATGGAGAAGGACATAGGCTTTCGTCATTTTTATCGCGAGATTTTGATAGGTTCTGCAGGAATAACTATAATCGAATTCCACGCGGACTTTCTACAGCAAACTTTATAACTATAATCAAGTCGTTACTGTAGAAATCTCACGCAGATAACCAATTTTTAGCGCGGGCGATGCCGCTGGCAAACGCTAGTATTTAATAATTTAGTATTATGTACCTATAAACCATTCTGACAGCCCGCCGTGTCTATGAACTGAGTCAAATGATCCAAGTTTGTATTTATTTGCTCAAGCTAAGACCCGGTACTCCGACTAGAAATTTCAGAATTTACCCGCCCACTTCATATGACAATTCGAAACACAGCTACCTAATATCACGTGCACTTGAGTGAGACAAAATACCACAGCGCTTTTCAGTATAAGTACCCGCGAGCGTCAAATCGGTGTTTAGGTATTTACTTGAAAACTAACTAGATTTTTTAGATTTCAGAGTAGAAACAGCCATGGACTTTCTAGTTAGCTAGCCAATAATATGAATGTTAATGTTATATGTTAAAGAATAGCGTTTAAAAACCGAAAAAAAAAAAATTTAGAGGTGTTTTTCAGTTTTTTTTCTATTAAGGCAAATTAATGCTATCGTGTTTTTGGTAGAACAAGACATTAGGTATATGTTCTTCTATATAGGGTTAAATTTTAAACTTAAAATATTTACTACAAGTATTGGTTTTTTCCATTTTAAAAAGTGTCACTTGGCGTTGGCCAGCTTCTTAAAGAGAGCAGGGAACGGTCTTTAGTACGCCAGACTCTGGAATTTCAGAAAAAAATGTAAGATAGAGTCTAGGTCTTACCTCTCGAGACCCGTAAAAGTACTTGCATAGATTTCTCTACCATATTACAGAGTCTACCTTACCTACTCCAGACTGTTCCCAATAGCTTCCAGTACTAAATATAGTAATAACCTTTTATTTATTTTTGTTCTTTTTTTCAGATGGCCCATACACTTTGGAAGCAAATGTTCTTAAAGCTAATGTTCGCCTTGATGAATTCAAATATCAGTGAATTTTTATCCAAACTGCTTGTCCATGCACCAGGAGACTACGAAGCTGGTCATTACCATGCTCAAAGGCCGAGCTTTGCTATTCAGCGAGGTAATGCCGCCATTATATTAGTCACCATGCCTAAAAATTATAGGTAGGTATTTTAAAAGCGGTATTTTATTGAAATAAAATTATATATATAAACATATGTATATATACATATAAGAATAGCTTTAGTGGTAGGTTAATTGTATAGTTAAGAATATTAATTAATTTTTGTAATAATTTTTGGGAGTAACAATAAATAATGTTTATTTGTATTATATTTTGTATATATTTAATATTCCACTTAGGTGTAATAGATAGGTACCTACCTGTTTTTATTCAGAGTTCCGTGGATCAAAAACTACGACCTCATGTTTATTAGTTTGATTAACATTGTAGTAGCCTTTCTCGATTGTAAAGGGCGACTGTCCGTATGTCCTATCGTCAGTAGGGGCTTAGCTTGCACAGAGGGAATTTACTTTAAGGGTAGCAAACAGAAGGAAATTCAGAGTAATTAATAGTAAACTGTTATCAGTCGCAGTCACCGAGACATCGCTGCCAGCCGACGTGTAGTACCTAAATCCAACTCTAACTGGTCAATCCCGGCGCGGTGTGAAGCGGGGAAGTAGAAGCTGTCCGAAAAGTATGCACCTGATGCACTGTCCACTAGCACTTCACCAAAACCGTTGTACCCGTGGACGAGAGGTTCAATATAATATAAAACTCCGATCAGAGCAGTCCGTAGATAGGTATTCTGCGTTCCGAATCGCAAGCCGCACAACCGTTTGTATGCGTCTAACTTCAACCGCGCTTCCGTATAAACTAGAATATTCGCACTGCCGACGTGCGTTCCGGCAAGCCTAGACCAAGGTCACTGTCACAGCGAAATGAGTGATGTAACACGCTTATCATTACCAAACCACCTGATAGAACACGCTTATCTTTACCAAACCACCTGATAGAACCAAGGGCGGATCCAGAACAAAAATTTAGGGGCGATCATAAGATCTGAAGGTATTTTTGAACTTTGAATCTGCAAACGTAAGTTACCCAATCGACCGAGCTCGTGCAGTTTTTGAATAGTTAAATATACAAACCCAAGTAACCCCAAGTATATATTTATAATTTAAAAATGTTACAATTCATTTCTTTCTCGGCCGTCCGTAGGGGGGGCGGGGGCGATCGCCCCGATCGCCTCCCGCTGGATCCGCCCCTAGATAGAACTGTTTTGGGATTTCATCTAAAATAGTAGTAGTCTACACTGACGTTTATAATAATATAATCGAATAGAAAGCGCGCGAAATATCCACAACCGCGTAATAAAATAGAATAATTATAGTTTTATCTTACAAACAACCTAAACTATCTTTTAATTCAATGTTTATTTTTTTTTTTTAAATCTTGAACATTCTCCGCTACTCCGTCCTCATTGTCGTCCGCATGCTTAACTTAACATGTAGTAATATGCATCCCTTTTCTCATAACCACTTCCTCATCAGGGCCATTCTGAACCTCTAGGCAGCGCCTATGTGCCTATGGGGCGCCCTTTTTTGATATTTAAATATAGTTTATTCTCATTCTTATGTTCAATAGTAGTTAGAGTACATTAATGTAATAAGAGTTTTCGTGTATTATACCTACAATACAAATATTCGTTATTGCACACCTTAGAATAAAATTAAGAATAAGGAAAAAAACTAACAATATTTATAAACAATGGGTGGTCTGCAAAGCGACCTCTGCTAAACAACTTATCAACAGAGGACACTAATTGGAGGAAGATGTGGGTGGTGTAATAAAAAATTTAAAATAATTTATTTTGATTACATTACATTATACGTACAAACAATATATGTATCTACATACATACATCTATCGGCCCACCTTGTGTTTTTAGTTTTAATCGCCTATAGCTACAAATAAATAGACTAGCCAGCAAGAAGCCCAGACATGAATCCCATTGAACACTCCGCGGGGGGAGCCTCGGCTTGGATTGTCGCTCTCGGGGGCGTCCTTTCGACCGGCGTGAGTCTCGAACCTGAAGGTGAGTCACCGCCAGGAGGGGAGTTCCCCGTTACGCGGGTGCGATTGAGTGGGGGCGAGAAGCGCCCCGGCACTCTTTGATACCTCGTGTATCCGTTCGGGCGCCGACGAACACGGGGACGTCGGCGTCGTGTTTGGAGGGAGGCCCTATTGGGGGAGGTCGTTGAGACTAATCTCGCTATCCGGATAGCGAGATCGTCATCTGGGGCCGTTAGTACGTGCCGAGGACGCCTAACTATAGTTTTACGACCGTGCCGAGGTCGATCGGGGGGATGGTACGTTGTGGATTGCACAATTAATCGATTCGGGTGATTTTGTGTACGCTCGAAAAAGCGGACTGCCAGATCTTTGAAATATTGGATAATCGTGGGGAGTTCGAAATCTCTGTATAGGTACGAATTGCGGACGTACCAGGAGACTCCGGAGGCCGCTCTGAGATAGCGGTTTTGGAGGGTCTGAAGTTCGTGGAGATTGTGCTTGGATAACGCAAAGACTACGCTAGCATAAGCTAGTATGGGGCGGATGCAAGTTGTGTAAAGATTTAGCTTATTTCTAAGCGACATCTTACTGTACCTACCTATCATGGGATAAAGACGACCGAGGACAAAAGCGGCTCGGTCTCTAACTATTTTGGTGTGATCGCGGAAGTTCGAACGCCTATCCAGGGTCACACCGAGATATTTGGTCTTGTTTTGCCAGGGAATGGCACGACCGAAGAGTGAGAGGAGAGATGGCCGCGGAGGGCGGCCAGAGAACGGCAAAGCTTTTGTCGGGATTCACCTCGATTCTCCATTTCCGAAACCATTCGCCTAGGGCGGTGATAGTGGGTTGGAGTCTTTTAGTGATTCGACTCACTTGCCTATCGGTGGTATAGATAGCGGTATCGTCTGCAAAGAGGGCTAGTTGGGTGTCTATCGTTTTAGGGATGTCGTTAGTGTATAGAAGGTACAAGATAGGGGCGAGCACGGACTCTTGCGGGACTCCTGCTTCTATGGGACGGGGGGAAGAGAGAGTGCCTTCTACTTTGTAGCTAAAGCTACGATTCGACAAATAGTCTCATATGATGAGCACGAGACGGTCTGGCAACTGAAAGTTGTACAGTTTAAAAATTAAACCGTTGTGCCAGACTTTGTCGAAGGCTTTCGCTACATTGAAGAAGACAGCGACCGTGTGACGGGGCTTACCTAATACTGGTTGAAAGCCAGTGAGAATATGTTCCGTGATGCGGAGGACTTGATGGACGCATGAGTGTTTGGCATGGAAGCCGAACTGCTCGTCTATTAAAATGCCTCTGGAGACTATAGCGAGGAGGAGACGTTCGTAGAGTTTACCAAGGGCCTTTAGTAAACTTATGGGGCGGTAGGAGGACGGCTCAGTACGAGCTTTGCCTGGCTTGTGAATGCCTATAACAATTGCATCTTTCCATTGAGAAGGAAAGGTGCCATTTTCGATAGCAGCGTTGAAAATCGCTCCTAGAAGGCAGAGAAAGGGAAGAGTGAGGCGCTGAAGGATATCGTTAGAGATACCGTCCGCACCGGGGGCTATACGGGGGCGTAGGTCCTTGATGACCTGTTTGACTTCGTCGACAGTGACTGGAGGCAGGAAGTCTGTGGAGGCAGAGAAGTTCTGCGCTCCACTTAGCCGTCTACCACACGCACGTGGTCGGGATCGAACGGCTGTGTGCTTAAGGCACATTGGGCTTGGAGGCTAGACGCTAGGCAATCCGCCTTTTCGTCGTTATCGAACGCGTAGACATAGTTCATTATACAATGTTATAAATACTATATTGTGCCACACCTATCACTAGCTTGTATATCATTTCGAGATAAAAATCTAAAATTTGGGTATCTTGTGTATTAACACTACTATACTATACTATTAAGTATCAACCATAAAACTGAAAATGTAATAAAAACAATTGAATTCTACAAGTGTACGGATAATAAAAAATAAAACATACGGCATTGTCTGTCTCCCCATGGTTAATACGGAAGACCCCATCTTAAATTTTAAGAGGATACGATTCGCGGTGCCTCGCAGCTGGCTTCATACAAACGAATTTTTTTGACATTTACTGATGAATCACTGTCAAATTTCTTAGTCATAATCCGAAGCCGTTTTCCAAAATTTTGTAAAATGTTTTTATTAACTTGAAATCTTTTTTAAAACCATTTATATGAAAAACTAGAATTCTGTATAACTTTTGAATTATTAAATTTAATAGAAAACTGGCACACTGCAGACCTATATATTTATTACTAGAACATGTCTTTAACATTTCGTGGTGTTTGATCAGCACTGCCAAAAATAAGTGAAAAATTCGTTTGTTTGAAGCCCGCTAAGAAGCGCTCCGAATCGTATTCTCATAACTAGTTAGTAATTTGGAATTCCTGTATAAAGATAATACTGTACTGGATATTTATCAAAAAAAATTAAAACCGTACGTATACATTTTTGTGATAAATTAAATAACTCCGTGGTAACTCTGAATCCTTTTTCAGCCATTTATGCGTGATTGGGTAACAAACGCCTACGCAAACTTTTACATTTATAATATTAACTAGCTTTTGCCCGCGGTTTCAACCGCCCTAATTTCGGTGATCGGTGTAGGATTTCAGCGGCAACTTCTCAATTTTAGAAAAAAAACGACTCACTTTACTTTTTCAAGTAGTCTATGTAAAGGGCATAGGTACTTAAACTATCTCCATGCGAAATTTCATCTTAATAGGTCGGTATCGGTTTAAGCGTGAAGAGGTAACAGACAGCAGACAGACAGAGTTACTTTCGCATTTATAATATTAGTATGGATAACATTCAAACCAAAACAAAACTGGATACGTTGTTTCATACTCTAATTTGTAAGCTGTGACTCCAATGTAAATTTTAAAATTCCTAATCAATACGGATTCCGCAATAGGTACGAGAGTCCAATTCGCACTTGGACGGTTTTTTGTACTTATCTATATAAATAAAAATTGTATGTGCCGGACCAATCACAACCAAATTGAAGCTATACGTTAGGTCAGGTATATATGGTGTTGATTCGGTTATAATTACGTAACAGAATACAGAAGAATGGTCATCTGTGCTTGGACATAGATAAAACATCAGTACTTGACGGCAGGTTGGGTAGAAGCCAGGAAAGGGGCAGCACGGCCCTGTTCCTCATTAGTCCTAGGTGCGAGTACCGAATTAGTGAACACAGATTAGAGACCGTTCAAATACTTTTTACGTTGTTTTTGGTCCAAGTTGATTTGGATCATTACACTTAGAAAAATTGTTTGCTTAAACCAACAGATTATGTTACACCAAGTAGATGCGCATACAGATGCGGATTTTTTAGGCTTACATCCGCAAATGCGGATCTTACGTTCAACTTAAATCACATAAATAAATTACTTATTAATAAAATTTTTAGAATAGGCTTGGCGGCCCCTATTTTGAAATGGTTGTAGATACTTAATTCAATAAGCTTTCGGGCGATGTACACATCGTATGAATGGCTTAGGAAGGGCTTAACAAAGTTTTTTCAGTTGCTTCTCATACATATAAGGGTTAGCTTTCCGGTAAGTAAAATGATATTAACACACTAGTTGGCGAAAATAAAATTTTCAGAAAAACAAAATTCAAAATAAAAAGTCTACACTGAAATACTAGTGTTAGGTTAGGTTATGATATATTTCCGGAGCGGAGCGAGGACAGTCCACAGAACAGTTAGAAATTGCCAACTAGTGTCCATTGATCAGTCAACGAAAACAATAAATTTTCTCGAAAACAACATGAATGCTGATGGATTCCCTGATTAAATCTTTTCATTTCCTGAAAAGTCCTTGTAGGTTTGACCACACAATCCACTCAGCTATAATAAATGAAATGAGTTTTAGTTTAAAATAATAAACTACTCAAATCACACATTCATTTAAGCAAGACCAACTCATAAGCTTTCTCTAATTTGAAAATCGCTCATGATCCATTGATGCTCTGAGCCAATTTTTAGGGTTCCGTAGTGAACAAGGAACCTTTATAGTTTCGCCATGTCCGTCCATCTGTCCGCGGCTTAGTTCACAGACCATTAGAACTAGAAAGCTTTAATTTGGCATGGTAAAATTAAATAATAAAAATTTTTTTTTACAGCGGACCTACACCTAAAGTGGGGATGAATATTTTGTGTGGAGTGTCATTGGATAGCTTGTTTAATAATATTATAGGTGTGTGTGAAAACTTTTTATTGATTTAGCGATGCGTTAGAGAAATATTAAGATTTAAAGTGCAAATTTTTTTAGAGCTCAGTGTCCTGTCAAGCCAACCTGCCCCTCCTCCCTTTGCTAAATCAATGTATATGTATAGATAGCAGTGTTTTGGACTAGGTACACAGCACTTGGTAGCAATAATATTTTTAAATCAGAACTTAACACAACAAACGTTAAAAACAATAATAACATATTAATCTTTACAACACAACAATCTCTACAACAGACTCAGGTTATCAGAAAAAAACATTGTAGCCAATTAAACTTTATTTTCATCATATAAACAAAACAATTACAAAGATCTACTTATTTTATAAAAAGTATAACACATTACTGCAATGAAATCTTGAGTATTGTGTGTGGGAATAAAAATAATGAAGCTAGCAACTAATATTCGGATATTTGGCGCCATTTTTTGACAAGCAGTGATATCGACGTAATTAATTATTAAAATATAGACACCGCGATTAAGAAAATAAAAACGACGCAATCTATCAAATGATATTTTAATTGACTGATACATTAACTAAGACTATTTAGTGGAGTAATATTTTAAACACTATCCTTACACTACTAGATATTTTGTACAATAATGAAAAACTCACTAATGAACTTATAAAATCAAAATAAACAAAACAGTTTTGATCTTTTTTTTTCAAAAACTTGGTAACAAAACTATGGAAAAAAAATGGCTGTTAACATTGAAAAAAAGGGTCTAAAAATATATGTATAGTATTTTTTTTTAAAACGGTGCGTATATATTTAACAATACCTATACAAAAAAATGTGTAGACATGTACTGAATTTTGAAAAAGGAATATTTTTATTTTAATACACTATAATGGCATTATAACTGAGGGTAGGACGTTTATACGTCCATACCGAGGAGTTTCTTATCGTATATGAATTCTCCAAGCGCTGAGTGGCGGTCAAGCATTTTCTTGAGGGTAGATGCTTTTCCAGCCAAGTCCCTTTGTCCTTTGTACTGTTCTTCCAAGAACTCGCCAGTGAGATAGTCGACAAGCTGTGGAATGATTTAGTATGTAAATCAAATGGTCATGGATATACTATGTATTTTAGACTAAAGCAAGGAACTACTACTACAAGAAACGTTAGTTCACTGTTTTAATCACCATTGAAGTGAACCAGCGGCTGCTTACAAACCTATTGAGGGGTATTTGCATCAGTATATAATGAAACAATTTTTTCAATACTTACATGGTAGTCGTTGAACTCTGGATCACTTTCACAGGCTGAGATCACAGATCTGATGCTGTTAGTGACGTCACTTTCCATCTTCAGGGCGTGCTCAAGAGCATCAGTACCACTTTCCCAAGTTTTGCGTTCTGGGGCCTGCAAAAAATAGTAGATTAATGAGTTACTTGAAAAACTCATAAAGGTATGGTAAGATTCATATAAATCTTGTAAGTATCACGGTTTTAATCATCTGAAGGGGGTGACTAGTGGCTGTATGTATACACAGTAATACGCACTTAATAATGTGAGTGACCGCCTATTGTCTAAAGATACAAACTTAGTATAGCTGCTGAGTTTCTTGCCAATTCTTCTTAGTAGACATAATCATATCAGATTATATTGGTTCCACTGCTGGACATAAACTTCCTCCATGACGCATCATTTCTATCTGTCGTATGCTTTCTCCATCCAGTCACCACCAGCCACCCTCTTAGGTCATCGGTCCACCGGGCTGGAGGGCGTCCCACGCTTCATCTTCCCGTACGCGGTATCCAATTAGGATACGTCTGCTCCATCGCCCGTCGGTGACTTTAGTTCTCTTTCAGATGTCCTGATTTTGGATTCGATCCCTTAAGGACACTTCGAGTATAGGCCGCATCATCACGCGATGTGCGGCTTTGAATTTGCGGATCCCCTCTGTAAATGTCCATGTTTCGGCTACGTAAGTCATGATAGATAGGACGCACTGGTCAAAAACTTTCGTCGTCAGACTCTGCGATATGCGACGTGAAGACTTGAGTAAGCTAACTAAATGCTGCCCCACCCAAGCTGGATCTTCTTATCGGCTTACTTCTCAAACTTGTTTCCCTGTTGGATTTTCTGTCAAAGGTAAACAGTATCTTGGACTACCTCGGCTGAGGTACTAGCGACGTATAGTGGCATTGTAATGACATTTTGGTTGAACATAACTTTTATCTAGGCAAAATTCAGACATGAATACTTAAAATAATACCATTTATTTACTAACCAATAAAAAAAGTAATAAGCACGAAAAAAAGCATAAAATACTGGCCCTTATTGTAATAAATAAAAAAGAACTAAAACAATACCCTGATAGTTATAAGTCTGGTGACATCAGCTGTGAGTTCTCCTCTCATCAGCAGGTACTCGATTAGCTTTGTTGCGTGCTCTCTCTCTTCAGAGGCAGCGTCGAAGAACAGCTTGCCGAAACCAGGTCTATTGATCTGAAGGCAAAATTGATAATCTAAAATACCGTTTCTTTTTTTTTCTTTTTTTATACCACTAAGTTATAAAACCGCCTGATAGTAAGCGGTCACCGTAGCCTATGGACGCATGCATAACCAGGGTTATCACTCACGCGTTGCCGAACCTTCATAAATCTAATAACTTCTTTCTTGAAGAACCCCATACTATAGTCCCTAGAGAAAACCTTGGCAGGGAGAGCTCATTCCACAACCTAAGCGTTCGTTTCTCTGAAACCGCACAATTATGTATAATGGATTACCCACATTGCTGCATTAATCTTTACCATTGTTTCTCAAAGTGACGCTATGCAGCTCATTCCACAGCCCAAGCGTTCTATACCAATAATATTAAGTAGGTAACAATATTATACAGAGAGGATGTGAGTTTGTACGATGGCATGTATAGAATGGCATGTATAGTATGGCATGACATATGTTGTAGAAGTAAATGAATCAAAGAAACGATTTTCGAATATTCTCTTAATACATGAGCAATATTTTACTATGATTACAGCATATAGAATAGACGTAACAGTAATTTACTTTCCTTTGTAATTTAACGCCGCCAAACTAAACCTGGTGGCAGGAACTAGAATCAAAGATTCCCTTATCTGAATTAACCATATCTGTTGGCAGGCCTAGCATGCTATTTTTATAGGCTTTTAGCATGATCTTCAGCGCGTACGACCAGTTTTGTTACTATGTTTGTATATTTATGCTGCATTCCAGTGGCTGAATACACATATATACACATTATGCTGTGGGGGACAGCCCTTTTTCACTAACCGCTATAGGCCTGCGTGACAGAGAGTGTCCATATTGCCACATCACTGCGTCTGATTCTGAGTATCTGGACTAAGGGGGCTATGTTACTACTTTCTCGTGGCTTTGCAGAGGGCTCAGGTTCAATCCCCGTACAGAACATTTATGTGATTAATACATGTGTTTATATTGAGTCTGGATGTTTTGTATGTAAAAAATGTATTCACATTATAAGCAAAAAAAAGTATAGAAGTATTTGTATCAATTGTCTGGTAGCCATAACAAGCTTTTCTTTATTAGTTTAACTGTGAGAGATGTCCAGAAATATTTGAATATAATAGAGAAGCTCGACGTTATACAAATTAACCTTCAGCCAAACTTCAAGTACCCACTAGGAAGCGAAACAATTTCCGGAAACACTCGTAAAGAATTTATATATCTCTATATATACAACGTGTTACGGACTTCCCCAATAAAACTTAAAGGCATTGAGTACTTCGTCACACGCAATCAGTTCACCAACCGTGCTATATTCAAATCATGTATTGAAGTGCCATACAAAGATCGTCGTGCATGATTATAATATGTTTTATTTTATTCTAAACTATAATTTAAAGTGTTTCATAGTTATCTCTATTTTTTAATAATTCCCGTACAAAAGTGGGATCTCTCAGTATGGACGGCTACCATTTAATAATACACATATATATATATATATATAAGTGCCTATATAACTATTTGTATCCGTTGTCTGGTTTCCATATTACAAGCTTTGCTTAGTTCGGACCAGATGGCGCTGTGTAATATGTCTAAAAACTATTATTATTATTTTTAATATTATTTAAAAAAGATTTATTTTCTCAATATTGTTACAAAACTGTGTGGCAGTTCTTATAACAGACCTTTGTGTAAATATAATCATAATCGATGCACAGACGGCGGAATGATAGGGACATACGGACAGACCGACATTGGACATGACAAATTGTAGAGGTTCAGTTTTTGATAATCGGTTCCATAACCCTTTTTTTTTTACCCATAACCATTTTTGATAATAATAATTGATTGGGTTACCGTAAAAGATGTTTTAATCACGCCTTATAAATAAAATATACTAGCTGTCCTGCATGATACCGACTGCAGCGCCATCTACCAGGCTGATTTGTGAATCTAAACCATCCAGGGCGCCACCCAAACACATACAAAAAAAAAACATTCTAATAGGTCCAGCCGTTTAGGAGTACAGTGACATACCGTGTGTGTACAGTAGAATTATATAAAGATAAAATAATATAAAAATATAAAATCCGTATTCAAATTGGACTAACCCCATCTCTAGAAAAATGCGCTCCCATAGCTAAGTACTGCAGCGACGCTTGGACCTCCATCTGGATTTGCCTGCGCATGCTTTCACGGCAGCTTCCATGCATTGTGATCCATTCCTTGCGTATGTTCACCGGGCTGACGTAACCTGCAAACAAAATAATGAAAATTATGTTAGGAAGCCACTCAGTTTTTTGGTCAGGATTTCTTTAATTCTGCTGTGTAGCTCGGTTTAAATTGTGTAGACATGACAAATATACTTTTGTTGGATAAGATTTCTACTTTTAGGTACCTCTCTTTACAGTTTTTTTTAACTGATTTGGCAAAGAAATCTTTAAAGTTCTATGGCTATTACCACAATGTAATAATATATTAACTTACTTAATGAAGCATATTAGAATATTACAAAAGCAGGGCTTTGAAGTAAGTAAATAACTTAAACTCAAATGCAGAACTAATCTTAGTGTTCCAGTAAATATATGGGCCGTTGCTTATCTTTACTATATATCTATATAGTACTGAACTTGCAAATCTATGCTTAAAACAGCTTAGTTTGAAGTGATCATTCTGATATATTGTGTTTACAAGCATAGAAGTAATAATTATTCAAACCCTAACAGAAATCATTATATATCTATACCACTGAAGTAGTTGTAACACCTTTACCAAAACCTAATTTATTCCAATTTATTATTTCAGTAAAAATATCAGTGAGTTGAGAATCTTTACACTTTTGCACTACTAGGTACATATCGCTTCGTCCTTGTCTTCACTGAAGGTAACTGCCAAGTAGTACTAGTGAGAATTGGCATTATCAGAGTTCTGCATTGTGCGTCGTTGTCAGAGTGCAAAACAAAGGTCATGTTCACAACATACAATACCTATAAATTCTAGCAAACTTATTTTTTTATCAGTGGAAGAGCCACTGTCCATGTAAAAGCATGTATCATGTTTACTGATGTCGGCTTTCGCTGCTGTTCCATATTTTTGTATTAGTTGTTGTTCACCAAAATGGCTGAAGCTTGGCAAATTATTAACCTATAGGTATGCATTAACATACAGAAACCTACTTCATTACAATGGATGTTTTAAATTTTATACATTGAATTACAAAGTAAATGAACAATATAAGAGATTTTAAGCGTGTTGGCCTCCCATGACTTCAAACACGTATATGCGAGAAGTGGTTTGTGTAAAGTGGTTGGTTTTGTGTAAATTTAACAGTATTCTAGTGGGTTTGAGCATGTTTGAGTGTCTGCGCTGTTGTCAAAACTATTGACCAACTCAGATACCATACCCAACGACTGCTGCTATTGAATTCAATAGATGTTTCGCACGAGCGCTTTCTCGACACTTTTTTTTCAAACTGCTAAAAAAACTCCCGGCGTAAAAAGCGCCTACGAGGAACAAGAGCAGGTGAAGTCGTAAGGTCCATAGTCTATTCAGAACGTTAAAAAAACTGCGAACTATAACCGTCCATAAAAAAAAAATCAGATCTAGTTAGCTGCTAGCTGCACATGTCCCTAATGAATGTATTCGATACATATTATTAACATTATTATCTACAATTAAAATAAAATTGGCACATGACTTTGTTTTGCCATTAAACAAACACGATAACACGTGTTAACAGTTTTATATCTATAAATAATACCTAAAGTATGATGGTGGGCAGATAAATTTTTAAGCTAGTATACTTAATTTAAAATTCAGCGTTAGTTTGTTAGTGAATTATTAAAAAACATAATCGAAAACTACTAGGTAAAGCATTGCCTTATTAATTAGGAAGTGAAAATATCCTAAGTATTCCTAAGTCATTATTGGACTGATCGATTAAAAAAAGTTTACCAAGTTTTATTTTAATCGCAATTTATTTTGGTTTATAATGTTGCAAATAATAAAAATACCAAAACTTCTATTTTCATATTTTTTACATCTAATGCTTGAATAGAAACTGTTTTATTTTCAGTTTATAAGCTAGCCGAAAGTAGGGACACTAATGATAACTTTTTGAGTGGGACTAGTAACTCGAAATATGTCACCTGGCATTGGTAAAAAAATAAAAGGTAACAGGCAATTCAAAGCAGGCCAATAACAATGCAAATGTCTATATTGAAAAATTAAAAACTAAATAATAACGTGAAAATCGCCGTAAAATATTTTTATAAAGTTTTTGTGATGTTTTGCTGTTAAAAAAATCTACAATACTTAAGACATATGTGCTGTATGGGCTAAGCCCCTTTGCCTTCGCGGAAGCGACAATTATACCTATATATATATATATATATATATATATGTATATTAAAAACTAAATCATTGACAACTCAAATCAACACAACCTTCTACCATTCTAAAAAAAAAAAATAACATTTTATTATTCAAACAATGGGCAATGTCCTTCCAACCAGTCTATGTTTAAACATAATAATAGTTCTTTGTATACAATTTAAGAAGAAAAATCTTATCTACATGGACATTATCTTACTTTCGATGTGAAGCATCTACGGACATGACCCTTAGTAGCTGTATGATAAGACATACGTGTTTCTTCTCATACACATCTTTATCAGACACTGTTGAGACATGGGATATCGCACGTTATCTTTGTTAAGACAACTGAGTTTACATAGACATAATATACCTAATATATTTTGTTATAACCAAATGGTAGCTTAAGATTAACATAAAGCAGAATCACATAGTAATTTACAAGTAAGTTATATTAATAAAAGTACCTGGGGACCGAGCTTTGTTTTTTAACAACGCCATCTATTGTCAAGTAGCTTTAGTGTTGCTTAACAACGCCATCTATTGTCGAGTAGCTTTAGTGTTGCTGTGTCGGTAAAAATAATAGTATGACTACCCGCCAGTAAATGTCAGGAAGTCATATCTTTCAGTTTATCATTGCCTGAAAACATGGATAAAACGACGTTTTCTAAAAATGAAACCTAGCTAGATTGATTTTTCGCCCCCAAAACCTCCTGCGTACTAAATTCCATGAAATTCGTTAGAGCCGTTTTCCAGATTCAGATTATATATCTATATCTATATATATATATATATATATATATATATATATATACATATATACAAGAATTGCTCGTTTAAAGGTATTAGAATATAGAAGATATGAAACCTCATATTTATATTTTATTTACATTAGTTATTATTTTTATATCATGTTTTCTTTTTCTTACGAAGAAAGCATAAAAAAATAAAATAAAGGCAGGCTAAGTTGTTTATTTAAAAACACGTCCTTGCAGATTAAGATCTTTCCTAATAAAACACACCATAGCACATTTCTTTTTTACTCAAAATATATAAAAACCGGCCAAGTGCGTGTCGGACTTCGCACATTCAGGGTTCCGTACCGAATGTAGAATATAAGCCGTTGTATTTTATACTGTACTGTATCTACTTCAACGAGCTCTAAGCAACGATACCCCACTAGATGGGGTACAATTTTTTTTTATTCGCGCCCCCTTTTTGCTGTGTTGAGCCCCTCTTCAAAACGTTTAAAAATATTTTTTGACAATTTGTATGGCTTTGGTCAACAATAGGGCTCCGTTTAGCCCCTTCTGGTAAGGAACCCTAAAAACACCGGTGCTCGTTATCTATCTATATATGTATATAAAAGAAGAAACTGACTGACTGGGTCGATGATATACCAACGCAGCCCAAACCGCTGGGTCAAGAAACTTAAAATTCGCTATGCGAGTTTCTTATGCGACGTACGACTTCACTAAAAAAAATTTTGCAAAATTCATCCCTTAGCCTAGGGGGTAGAATGGGGGTTGGCAGTTTGTATGGAAATCGGTAACTTTTGAAGCTAAATGCATGAAGATTGGTACTTGGTCTCTAGGTTGAAAACTAAGATTAACATTTTACACATTGTTATTGTAAAAATCATTTCTTAGAGGCAAAACAGGGGATGAAAGTATCAGAATTAAATCTTTCTTTATTTTCAAAATTTGTAAAAGAATTAACTGGTTACCAATAGGTAAGGTCAATCACGATTCTAAAGATACAGCTCTGTGACATATGGACGGACGGGGTGGAAGCTTAGTACGCAATAGGTTCCCATTGACACCCTTTGTGTACTAAAAAAGAAAACAAAACGTTAACCCTTAGCTGGTATCGCTAAAAAGAGCAACACAACTGTCTTCTTTAAGTAATAAACTGGCTATCTAACGCGTAAATAATTGCTTGTAGTTCCAAAGATAAGCGCGTTCAAACATAAAAACTCTCAAAAAATAGTGTACCTATATGTAGGTAAATGTATATGATTGTTTAGGTAATTTAACCCTTAGCTGGTATCGGTGTTGACCACCTAAGTTGATTTGCTAAGGACATCAAACTTTTCATCATATCTCATGGTTTTAAAACCGAAACTTCTGCGCGTCTATGTAATCTCATAGTCACGTGCAGCAGCACATGCTGAACATTCGGCGAACATATAAACATCTTCTTTGAAAGATGGTAAGTAAAGCTGATGAAACTGTTGGAAATAGCTTGTCTTTTTATACATAAAATCTAGGTAGGTATCAAAAAAGTAGAGTTATGTGTGATGTCATATAGGTAAACAGATCATATTGTTAAATCCCCAGAGTTTCAGTTACAAATTCTTATATTATAGGAAATACCTAAGATAAATAAATAACTTGTTTTCCTTATATCTTGTTAGTATCTTTTGCTATCTACCTACTTCGAATTAACATGCTACAAGAATATTATTAGAATAAACCTTTAAACCTACTAATATAAGTAAAAAAAAATTTTCTTTTGATACCACTAAGGTGGCAAACGAGCATACGGTCCGCCTGATGGCAAGCGGTCACCGTGGCCTATGGACGCTTGCAACACCGGGGGCGTCACTCGCGCGTTGCCGACCCTTCAAAAAAATAATAACTTCTTTCTTGAAGCACCCCATACTGTAGTCCTTAGAGAAAACCTTGGCAGGGAGCTCATTCCACAACCCAAGCGTTCGCGGGAGAAAGTTTCTCTGAAACCGCACAATTATGTATAATGGATTACCCACATTGCTGCATTAACCTTTACCATTGTTTCTCAAAGTGACGCTATGCGAAGAGCAGAGTGTTAAGTCAATGGATGGGTGATCTCACCAAGTGGCACATTTTTTTGAGATCCTCCGTTCTTCTGATCTGAGATGTGGTGACGTTAAACCGTCGGCGTCGCCGTCGATCCTGGCTGCTGTTATTTGACCAATCGTTAAGCTAAGTCAGAGCCCTTATGGTATGCTTGAAAATGTTGATAAGGCAACTAGCTCGACAATATTAGCACTTCGCACTGGGCCTTAACCTCCTTTTTCTAAAAAGAGGCCTGTACTTTGTTGTTAAGATAAACAACGCCATAGGCAACGCGTACTTCGAAATTCCCTGAATTTTAAACCTTTGCTAAACAAAGGCAATTGATTCGTCATTCATATTTAGTAGGTACAGCGGTGTTATCATTGGAGTGACGTACCTATCTATGGTATTGATTTATTCTATTTGTACTTGTATTTGAATGACATATTGATTGACGCGACAACTCATTCCACAATGATTCAGCTATATTGTTTATTTGTGCAACATTTTATCAAGTAACAAGTTACAGTTTAGGCTAGCAACCATTGTTTCCAAAAGTCCAGCGTTTCTCAACCTTTTTTTGTTAAAGACCCCTTTTAACATAAATATTGTTTTTGCAGACCCCTTATTAGCCTAGTCTAAAATGTTCTCCTATACATATCTTTTGGAGTGGCCCTTAAATCAAAATCTTTTGATTTAAATGGGTTTCTAGGAACACTTTTGAATTGTCAAGAAAATTAACTGCAATTTGCTTTACAAACTAACTACATTACTGTTTTATTGCGAGCGTCCAATTGGCATTCTAAATGGATATTTGAGTTTTTTTCTAACCATATCTTGATATTTAGATTAGTAGACTCGTAAGAAAATGCTTTAATTTAGATTCCAGAATTAGAAATTAGGTTTAAACATACCTACACTCATCTAATCTTTTATTACGCGCCATTCCACTCGTCAGTAAGACAAAATTGCATTTCAAAACTAACTCAAAAATATTACGATGGCAATATAGGTAGGCACAACAGATTACGATTAGTTGTCAATATGGAACTAGTGCCCGTTAGAAATTAAAGTCTATTAAAATCACAACAAATACCGAACGATCTTCCAAGACCATCGACAACTCACTGAGATAAACTAAATTAATTAAACAGTTCTCGCCCTTAGCTGTGTTTTATTTATTCTATCACATAATCTAAAATATATGAAACGAACCTCCTAAAGACTGTTATAGAAATAGTAGAAGTAGGTACCAACGCACCTTTTTTCAACCGCGGGAAAGCAGTAAGGAAAACAAATCAGAGGAATATAACTCATAACAGGATAATGAATGTCCTAACAATTCAACTTTGCCAAAAAATTATAGAATTCTTTGTATTTGTAGTGTAACCTTAAAGAAAATCAGTCAAAAGTCGAAAAGAGCTTAAGATACACTTACCACCGCCATTGTTACATATTTTTGATTTATGTTAGAACAAAACTAATTTGACACAAGTGCTTAATCAAAAGGTTTAAAGTAAAGGGAGCTTATAACAAAAAGTCTCGATCACTCCAGACTCGGGCACTTTCTCAGGTCTCGAAAGGTAAGACTTGCATGCATACATTTATCTCTCGAAGTCACGAGTTTAACGTACTCGAGATTTTTGACAATACCTACGCTCTCAGATAATGTATGTTTGCATGCAAAATATTACGCATTGGTTAGTTTTTTTATCATAATTGTGGCCACTTTTAACATAAATGAAAATTTTAGCGAACCAGATATAATTTTTTCTACACAAAACGTTCTAAAAATAGCTTAGCTGTACTTTAAATATTTTAATTGAGTACATTTCTAAAATTAGTTTTGTACTAAGTAGTAGTAAAAAATATGAATTGGTAATTTATAAAGCTCTATTATGATTTTTTTTTCAGATTTGGGATCAAAATGTTTCAACTTTATAATATTTTTAACACAGAATATATAATTACATCTTATGACCTCATACCTATTATTTTTTTATGAAAACCTACCAAACATATGAAAAAAAAATGTGCAATGTATCCATAAATTGAACTGAGGGATGATTATGTTTAACTACACTTAAAAATTCCAATTTCATCACAAAACTGTATGCCGGTAACGTAAGACACCTTCATGTAAGGATCATCAGAGTCGATAACGGCGGCGGAAATATAAAGCTATGACACACAGATGAACGAACAGTCGGACATGTTGATTGTTGAAAGTATAAGGGCTCCAGTTTTACTAAATGGCTACGGAATCCTAACAAAATAATTTGCCTTCTCATTTTACACTGGATAGCTCGACGACGCGACGGCAGGAGCGCATGGCCTGACTGTACCATTTACTTTTCTCGTGTCAACCAAAGCACAACGCATATTTATCACTACGGACCCACGATACCCCCAACAAATAATGTTGCGACACTAATTAATAAGAGCTTTATCATCTCTTGAATTTTATATTTACAAAAAAAAAATCAAATTGTAGTCTTAGTCGTCTTCCAGTTAAATTTCCTTTATACAATATTTAAAGTACTTGCCGTCTGTGTGGCATAGCCGTTAAACTTATGTACCTACGCAATTTTTCTAATGCGTGACTTATTGAAATTTCTTTATTTACCAGTTCTAATTGCACACTGGTTATGAAATCATTAATAATTTGATCCTTCTCTTTTTTGGAACCAACTCCATCGTATGAACGTTTTCCAAAACTTTGAGTAATCTCATAATTGTCCCATTTAGTTATTTGTTGATGCGCTTATTAATTTTGGAGTGAAACGTCTCGAGAACGTTGGTGGTTCTGTGGAGTTCACCAAATACGTTTATCACAGTACACGAATGCATCTTAAACCAAAAAATTTCTAAGTATTTAATAAACTTTTCCATTTGCACTAAGTCATTGGATTCAGATTTTACATTCTGCAAGCCATTTTGAATCTCGTTGTCAGGGAGAAGTGGCAATGCACTCGCCAGTGCCACTATTCTTGGTCCTGGTTTATTTCATGTGCATCCAAAACTTTTTCCTTTCTTCCAAATATTTTTTGTCCAATGTTAATAGCACCCCCGCAATTTCGTTTTTGGAAATACTTTCCAAATAGCATTCATAGCTGCTTTTTCGTAATCTGTGTGAACCGTACGTGGGTTCCACTCTGGTATTTGGGATTTTATCATGTTAAACAAAATAATGTAACTTTCCTCTTTACGGTCCGACATTAGGGCGAATATTAAAGGCTTCACTTTTGTAGTTTCTACACCACTCCATGTCACCGTGGATATTGTATACTTGAGAAAATGGTTCAGGGCAACTATAAAAAGTTCCGTTTATAAAATATTCTCCAATATTTGGAATAAGTTGTCGCGAGAAGGGCAGTTCCACCGTTTATTTTGATAAATTTAATTTCAGTGTCGTTCATTGTGGTAATTTTCAACAATTCAATTGAGCAAATTCAATATTTAGAGTTGAGTTTTCATAATAAATTGTCAAACAATTAATAATGTTTTTATTTAAAAAAAAAGAGCACTGTAATAAATTTATTACGATCTCACTAAAGAGTTTTTATTGCGCAGTATGCCTGTTCGGAGAATAATTATGCGTTATAGTTATACATACATTAGTTATTTACATACAAGAGATAAATGCATTTCCGCATTCCACACTGCAACACTACAGTCATTTCGAACAGGGGTAGTGTTTGATTTTAAAAGACCCACGATACCACCAGGGGTATTGTGGGTCCGCAGTGATATTTATTGACCACATGTCCATTAGTATAAGCGCATTATAAATGAAACAATTACACAATAATATTGAAATAAACTTTTATTTCAAACGAAACAAATAAAAATTACATATTATTTACTTTAAGACTGAAAAATATGTGGTGAATGTTGATTGAAGGTTTGAGTATCGTAAAATTGAAAGTAAGGTTCAGTAAATAAATATTACGTAGGTAAATAACTAAATAAAATAAAAATAAAGTGACAATTCTCGTACAAAATTAAAAACAATGTTGTGCAAAAACATTGTTATTTGTACTAATGTGACAGTCTGTTTGTTTGTTTGTCATTTCTTAACAATGGACTGTTCCGTTAAGCAAATTTTAAGCATAAAGATTGTTGAAGGTACTTACAAAAAAAAAGAAAACGGTTTTATGCTTATCGGGAGTTCCAACCTTTATAGAATTGGCAGGATAACATGACCTAGAGGTTGAAAAACATTACCAATTTCAATCACCTGATTGACACCAAATCTTCTGAAAATAGGTAGGTAGCTTATTTGTATATTTTACTTAATTTTTGAATTTAATTGAGCATTGTTTTAAATTAGCCTTGTAGAAGGTGTAGAAAATATCAATGAGTATAACTAAAAAAGGAATGGTGGCACTAGTTAACATATCTTAGCGCCTAAGGAGATCCTGTAGTAATCGCTTGGTGATGACTAACTTAAGCATGGGCAAAGTAAATCCTAGTAATCTATGTTAATAAAACAAAAATGTAATATTTAACTTTACCTAAGATATTAAAAATGTAACGTTTAAAAAAAATTAAATTCATTTGAGACCTCAACTCTAGAGACTCTTAAATCTAGCATACCTAGCCTCAGGCTTGGTTTAGTATAAGAACTGTTTACAATGTTACAATAGGCTAGGCTATTAATCTAAAGGCTCTACAATGAAAGAAGTTCTTGCTTTCATTAGTAGTATTTTGGTATGTGAACATTTTGCTCATGTCTTTAACATACAGAATTAGGTATATTATTTAAGGTTCATATTTCGATTCATAAATTTTGTAAACTCCAAATAACATTAGTGTTTTTTTTATTTTAATTTTATTTATTTACTCATTATTTTTCACAAACTTCATACATAACTTTGTGCCTTAAAACATACTATGTTTGTGCAGACGCTGCACATTTGTTATTGTAACACATATTAAGAAAAACAAGACACTGTGGCAGAAGGTACTATGCTTGTCTTAAACAAAAAGGTCAGTAAATAAAATATCATAAACACTCTTCTAACAAATAGTTAACATGATTCTGAATGCACAGAAGTTGAAACAACAGATATAGATACCAAAATGGTCTTTACACACAAAACACATACATTTACATCAACAGGGACCTAATAAAATGTTTCCGTTACCATAGGCATAAGAGAAGCATAGACTTAACATTCCACGCAGCTTTAAGGTAAATAGGAGTGAAAAATTTGAGAGAGGTAATCAATAATAAGGCAAGTAAGAAAATAGACCAGTATTGGAACATGACTTCATGTCTTACTAGAAAGCAGTTCCCAAACTTATTTTGCAACAACCCTTTGGAAACACTAAATAAGCCTTAAAATAGACTCAACTTATGTTTATAAATTGGTTACATTATACATTAATAGTTTATTTATATGGCATTGTTTAAATTCCATTAAAAGTTATTTAGGCCTTTTTAAATTAAATGGAAGAGGTTGAAGTTGAAAGATGAAGTTGTTTTTATTTATTTTGAAGCAACCATTCAATGCAGGCAAGGGGTTTTTGGTTGTAGCATATCTACCACTTTTCACTAGTTTGCAGGAATAATGATGGCTGTCATGGTCAACTAGATACCTACTACATCAACTAAAAAATTTTTTAGAGGGGGTTCGAGTGGCGGAGGTTCGAGCCTGGCATGAAACAATGAGCCTTTTTAATTTTTTATGTAGGTACATTGATTACTCACACCTCTGGCTTTTCAGTGTAGAAAAATATCATGAGGAAATCTGCATAGGTAAAAAAAAAGATGTGAAGACAGCAATCTGTACTGGGCTCACGTGACAGACTATAGCCCAAATTACCCTCGGCGAGGCCGGGTCAGAGTAAATAAAAGTCTTCCTTGCACCCCGCAAAAAAATTTGACTTAAAATATTTTCACTTTGGTAGCTTCATAGCAAAAAAAAATTATAAGTCTTATTTCCTCCTGCGCCGCCTATTGTACACTCCAACCAGTAGGTTCACATAAGTAACCAAAAAGTTTGTCTTTTTTCTGTCCTGCGACTTAGAATCTTAGAAGATAAAATACTTAATTAGTAAATATAAAACTAATTAAAAAATGTAGGTAGCAACAGTGGTGGTTGGGGTGTAAGTCCAGTTTTTCCCTTGAGCACTCTTTTAGTTCTTCTGACCAAAATGGTGCAGCAGCTTAAATGAACTATACTACAACCTGGTGCACCTGGATTTTGTTGAAAAACCAACATGAAGTTAGCTTCATAAATTATATATCCCTCTTAGCCATCAGCCATCTATTCAATGAGTAAGAAAGAGAAGGGTATTTAATCACTAACTTGAGGTAAGGTAATTATTATTATTCTAGACAAAGGAAGAAAACTAACAAATAAAAGATAGTAACTTACATTGTGTGGCAAAAGCAGGTGCACAGACTGCCAGAAGACTAGCCAAAGCAAACAGGATACTCTTCATTTTTAATCTAAAGTTAAATCACAGATATTTTGACAATATAACAAATGGCGATCGCTTGCTCAGCTGAGTAGAATAACACAACTGTGAGCAGCCTTTACACTCACTGGTGCAGAAGGCTAATAATACAATACAAAGAAACGATGAACTATTCGCGTTGGGAGTTCAGATTATTATACAAAAGTATTGAAGTACGCAGCGATAACACAAGCATCCCGTCCGCGTTGACAATTGACAAGCGATTTCGTTTCTTCTAGCAAGTGAGTCTGCGTTTCGAGAACGTTAGAGCGAGATAGAGAATAGGTAGTGGTTTCTGGTTCATAAAAACAACAGCGCTGTCGAGGTTTTGTGTTACAAAAGGCCTAATTTCTAAGCTTTATTTACGAAGTTCTACTACAGTTTTATGATTCATTTAAATGTTTTTTGGAAGATAATAATTTACTCAATTTTAATAAGCAATTAAATAATAAAGAAAATCCATTGGTAATGATGCAATATAAAGCAAAAATTTGAAACACAAAACCTCGACCTATTTCGTTGTTGACAGCTGACTAGCTGCGTCACTCTCGGAAAAACGGAGGATGGGGGAGGTGAGGTTACAGTCATACCAGCCTCACGGCTGTTCCTCATATTTGTGGAGTTAATTAGATAACAAAGTAACTAATGACATTTACTCAATATTTCAAAGAAAGCATTTAAAACAACGTAAAATAAATAGGAAGAAGACAAAAATGTAAAATTTTTTTTCTAGTGCTTTGAAAATTGTTTGTTTGAAAACTAAGCAGTGATTAAAGAGGTTATGAATAACTGAATGGAAATAAAAATATTTTTACGTAGCAACCCTAACAACGCAACTTCTAGCTTAGTTCACTTGAGTCACGGAATAAATCATTTATTTTGGATTGTCTCTTGGTCGGTGATACGTATTCTGTGGAAAAGTTAGTGTAAATTATTTCTGTGTTCCAAGATATACCTACGCTTATCAGCTGCATACACAATAGTAGGTTTATTTTAATCACTGTATTGTTGGAAGTTGCCTTCTGCGCCAGTGTGTGTAAAGGTTGCACTTTCGACGGGTCTTTGTGTAGACTTCATCTATCTCTTAATTTGTTTCAACAAAATTGAAATACTCTTTTTCGGTAAGTCTACATTTATTTATTTAAATTTACTAAAAGAAAGTGTTGGTGTATTTAATAATTTTTTTATGTAACGTCGCAATAACAAGCACTGTGTAGTGAACTGGACAAACAATAGACAACTAAAAAGATAATTTTGCAACCTCCATTGGTACCTGAAACAGGATTATTTTGCTTTTATCAATAGAATAATAAACAATAATACATAATATAAAAGTGTTGGTATTTCTCAAACGAAGACGAATAGATATAATGTTTTATCCTCTACATAGGTACCTACCTACTTTCTTTTGATTTTATGAGTAAAAACAATAACAATGAGGAGTTTTGTGACTAATCTATATACATCTTATAGTTTATAATGTTGCCAAGACTTTTAGTAAGATATCCTATTAGGTAAATACCTATATTGTTATTGATCTACTTTATTAAAAATAATTAATAATTGTTTCTTTTTGTTGCAAAACTTGAATACATTTTTCAAGATTCCTATATAGGTATCTACTATGTACTATGTATTATAAAAATAACTATTTGGATCGTAGGTATAACGTAAAATAGAAAAAAAATTGAATAAGCAATTACCTACTTAAGATTTCGGTAAGGTTTTTATTAGATTACCTACCCACTTAAAATATTATATAGTTAGGTACCTACGTATGTTAAATTCGTAAATAGGTACCTACATACCTATGTACTAATGTTGTTTAGTAATAAATATTGTTTAAATCAAAAAAAATTTGAGTCACCGAAATACATTTTTTTCCGTCAATCACCAACAATATGCACATATAGGGTTACTAATGAACTTTATTTTAAAAACAGAAAAATACCTACCTAGAACGAACTTAAGACATTTTTGGGCCTATTCTTTATGTCATAGGTGATCCATTCTGGTAAAACAGACAAAGGTAATCTGTATAACACATTCATACCTCCTTAAATTTTTACTGGAGGGAAAAGGGGCTGTTCACATTATGATGTGGGTGAGTAAAACAAAGAAAAAATCGCAACAAACAAAAAATACCACCAGACAAAAAAAATACTCAATAACTTGACAAAAAACTTTAAAGAGAAATCCAAAATGTTCAGAAAATTCCATGGACTTACGACAGCTAAACAACCATTTTAAAACTTAAGCATGTGGTGTATATTTGTATAGAGTTTTGAAAATGCATTAAAGATTCTTAAATTCAAATATTTATATTTTGCGAGCTATTGCCTTCCATAGTTAAAAAAATATATTCTCCTCCTCTAACTTTTAAACCGCATGATCTCAAAATCTGAAAAAAAAGAGCTCAATAAATACCTACTATCAACGAAATTTGTATTGAACAAAATTAGTTCATAAGTTTTTAGATATTTCAAAAGTTTACGCAGACGAAGTCGCGGGAATAAGCAAGTAATTTAAAAGTAAAATAACACAAGTTTGTTTAAAAACATTTTAAGAGGCTGACCAACGCCAAGTGACACTATTTAAAATTGAAAAAATCAATACTAATTAAATATTTTATATTTTAGGTTAAAAATTTAACCCTATATAGAAGAACATATACCTAATGTCTTGTTCTACCAAAAACACCATAGCATTAATTTGCCTAGATAGAAAAAAATCTGTAAAAGACCTCTAAATTTTTTTTTTTTGTTTTTTAACCGCTATTCTCTAACATATAACATTAAAATTCATATTAATGGCTAGCTAACTAGAAAGTCCATGGCTGTTACTACTGAAATCTAAAAAATCGAGTTAGTTTTCAAGTAAATACCTAAAAACTGATTTGACGCTCACGTTTACTTATACTGAAAAGCGCTGTGGTCGTTTGTCTCACTCAAGTGCACGTGTTATTAGATAGCTGTGTTTCAAACTGTCATATGAAGTGGGCGGGTAAATCCTGAAATTTCTAGTCGGAATACCGGGTCTTAAGTTAAGACTGCGGTATAGGATAGACCGCGTAAATACGCCGTTTTTGTGCAAATTTGTGTCTGAAAGCACCCAAAGGATTGGAAAAATATATGTTACAAAACTTGCTTTTGTCTAGTGCATTACCTAAATGAGTGACTTTCATTTATTGTATTTAATGCTATTAAAAATATGAAAGTGACCATTAACACTTGTGCAAATTTTTAAAGCGCGTATTGCATTTTATTGTAATGAAATGATTAGAATAGCTTGTTATCTAGTGCATTGACTCTAAGTTGTAGCAAAAACTAAAAAAAATGTGACTACAAAACGGTAAAAACGTTAAATCCCATGCAAAAAAATTAAGTTTCAAGGCGTCTTTATGGAATAATTTTTCAAAGAAGTACCTATATAACAAATATAGGTATCTAATAGTCTATACTATTATTATAAAGAGGCAAGATTTGATTGTTTGTTTGTATTGAATAGGCTCCGAAACTACTGGACCGATTTGAAAAATTCTTTTACCATTTGAAGCCGACATTATCCCTGATGAACATAGGCTACTTTTTACCGCGGGAAAATGCTTAATTCCTACGGGAAAACGGGTAATAGGACAACGGGTAGTAAGAATTATCCTTCCGTGCTTATCTTTTTACATAACTTCTAAACGGCTGAACCGAAATTTTATATTGGTATTTCGATAGTTTCCTGGATGATTTAAAAATACAACTGGACCCGGTAGGTGGCGCTGCTGTCGGTATTTCAACTACTAAACGGCTTGACCGATTGAGTTGAAATTTTGTATGTGTATTTCCATGGTTTCACAGACACGAATGTATTATGCCATTAAAGAGGAAAGATTTGATTGTTTGTTTTTTTGCTATAATTGAGGAGTTGCCGTAAGAACCTACGCCAATAACGAAATTTAGGGCGGGCGAAGCCGCTGGCAGAAGCTAGTGATGTATATGACATTGTGTAATGATTTTTAGTACATTTACATACCTACACAACGGGAGTATTACAAAATTCTTTCTGGCCTATATCGCCCTCTTGATATTTCCGCACTGTCCACCTGAAAGTTAGAAATTGATCACTGTGCGACGCCCGGGTAATTTTAAATCTGCAATATCCATGCCCCACTCTATACTACCCAAAGAGCGTATAAACTCGAGAATTTTGCCTGTACAGAACATTTTTGCCATATAAAAATAATATTTTTTAACAGACCCAAGCCTGGTCTGCCCCATCCTTGCTAAATAGCTGGCTACGCCCATGGCAATATCTAATGATTTTCTGTAAAGAGGAAATTTTATTTGCATTTTGATTGCATAAAAATGGTTACCGTGGGTTATCCGTAGGATAAAGACGGATTTTTAAGACATATTTTTAAGATACACGATTCTGTAGTACATCATTTTATGATATCTCGTAAAGCTTATTCAGCGTTAGCTAAGAAGCGCCAAAATTACTATGTTGTAAAGAAACCTTAAACTTTTTATGTTTTCTGTAATATATAAAATGCAAGTATCATATCTATAAACGACATGGAAGAAATTATCCGAATCATAGTGAAAATTTAGAAGATCTAAGCGTACTTAGGTACATAGGGACAGAATGCTAAAAACGACTTTGTTTTATAGGTACTATGGTATAGGTGCCTACATACGTATGTATATAGATCAGGCCGTTGTAGAAATAATCAAGAAGGCAGAGCACGCTTTGGAGGCTCTATGTCTCTATAGAATTAAAGTATTTATTTTTACACAATTATTTTTTTGTTATTTAAAAAAAAAACTACGCGCACGCCCCTTTGTAACTTCGCGTCCTAGGCACTTGCCTAGTTTGCCTTAGGGATAGTCCACCTCTAGGCGACAGTCGTATTGCTGCATAGTACGCGTATTTATCGAAAAACGGGACAAAGAAGCAATACAGGACAAGGTTCTCAAATAAGGTCACAGTCCCGTATATACGGGACGTATGGCAACCCCAGCTATTAAACGTGCTACATTTGGTCTAATATTTTTATTAAAGTATCAATAAATTATTTTGATTGATTAGTTTCTTAATAATTTATCTAAGACTATTATGATGTAAGTGTGCAAAATTAACTAACTTAGTATTTACCTAAAAATCAAACAATATGTGCTATTGATAAATCAGTTTTATTATCACTTATCAGCTTTTGCTACTGAGTTATATCAATAGGTACCTAGTTATAACGTAAATTACATATATTTTGACTTGAATTTGATGAAAACTGCAGAAGGGGGTAACTCTAAACTTTATGTTATCTGACATTAAAGCAATAATTAATATTTAAACTTAAACCTATTGCAGGAAAACAACGAATAATAAAAACTGATCAAGCGCGAGTCGGGCTCGTGCACTATCCAATGGCACGGGACCCTGAGTGCGCGAGTCCAAATCGCCGGTTTATTTTTAAACATTCATTTTATCGGGGCATAAAATTTACGAATTTCCAAAGTTGCCGTGGCTCTGACACAGCCCGCTTCCCATTCTTTGAAGATATATAGGTAATATAGTTATGAATGAACTTGATGAAGATATATTATTTTTAAACTTATAGAAGTAGGTATACACGTAATGTTTTGAGTCATGTCAATGACATCAGTCTAACTAAACTACCTACGTTTAATAATGCTAATATCGATATGCCCAGTATACATATGTAGGTATGTGATAAGTAGGCTAAAGCTTAAAGTCGCTCAGCGGTCTATAGAAAGGGCTATGCTCTGAGTTTCTTTGAAGATATTTGTGATCAGAAATAAACCAACATACCTAGCCCGCATAATAAGCAAGCTGAAGTGGCAATAGGGCAGGTCATATATCGCAGAAGAACCGATAGCCTTTGGAACAGACGAGTTTTACGTATAGTGGAGACCATCGATTGGTAAGCGCAGCATGGATCACCACCCACAAAAAGCCACCTGAGAAAGGCTGAGGATCGGGTGTGGTGACGTTCGTTAGGAAAGGCTGAGCCTAAGGGGACTGTTATAGGCTGATTGATAAGGCGGTATATCTAGATACGATAGACTACAATAGACATTTTACGTGACGCGATATCAGCTTGTCTTTATTATCAAAATCAACTAGTTAGTTCTCCGTAGTGTTACAAAGGGTAAAAAACGGGACCCTATTACTAAGACTCCGCTGTCCGTCCGTCCGTCTATGACCAGGCTGTATCTCATGAACCGTGATAGTTAGACAGTTGAGATTTTCACAGAAGATGTATTTCTGTTGCCGCTATAACAACAAATACTAAAAAACAGAATAAAATAAATATTTAAGGGGCTCCCATACAATAGACGTGATTTTTTTGCCATTTTTATAGATAATGTGCACGAGTCCGACTTGCACTTGGCCGATTTTGTTAGACACCCTTCGCTATCCCATAGTAATAAACAAGCAATGGAACTCTTTTACAAACTTTCTTATTCTATTAAACCCCAAAATTGCTCAAACATTGATATAAAAAGTAATGATATGGCCAAGTGAAAGTTATATTTTTCTTGAAAATTACTTACAACATTGTAAACTGGTGTACATACTGAATACAGTCACTCTAGTCATCAGTGTTGACATACAGTAAAGACTTAAAATCTGTACATCAAACAAAGAAATCCGTACGAAGTCCGTACATGGAATAAGTCTAAAACTCCGATTAGAAATCCATACGAAACTTTGATACAAAGAATACGAAATAATTATTTATAAATATCTTCATTAGTTAATTTCCATGTTAATTTTTACATTTAAACAGGGTGTATTTCCTAACAACTGTTTTGTATGAAGAAGTCCTTCAATTGTCTCTGTTGATAGTTGATTTCAATGTTTGGTTTTCATCGTATTAATGTCAATTACAAGCCCAAAAAGAACACAGAACAATACACATTGCATAAGCAAGTAATTAAATACTTGTAATCGTCAATAATTCCATTAATTATAAACGAAACAAACCTAAATGTCTTTCTCCCTTTCATTCCCTACCACAACGGCAAATCATGTTATCATGCTTTTTGTCAGTGGTCAGAATTTAAAGTAAATTAATGAATAAAGATATAAAAGGTTATTTTTCCGTTTACCGCTTAGTGTGCCCGGTGCAAAGTAAAAAAATACGTATAATCCTACTATCCTACTAATATTATAAATGTGAAAGTTTATATGTGTGGATGTTTGTTACTCAATAACGCTTCAGCCACTGGACGGATTAGGTCCTGAAATAGCACATTTTTATTCCAATCAATTCAAAAGTTCCTGCGGGAATAACTATAACCGAGCTTAAACGAACTATAGCTATAGCTACAGCTTGATATAGCAAATTTAATTGGTGTAATTAAGGAGTAAATCACAGTATTAATACTGTAATTAAATAAAGGAGTCCCACGACGATAACCGAATTTAGGGCGAGCTTATTAAGGAGTAATGACATATTTCTAAAAATCCGAGCACATACTTGTACGCAATTTTTAGCCGTACATAGTATTCAAATTCCGTACGTGTACGGACAAACCCATACACATATATGGCACTGCTGGTCATGCCATCGCAGTGTATTTTTAACATCGCCGGAACAAAAAGCTACGTCCACTTGGCCCGGTCCCTATGAAGTAATATATATACTAAGTATGGCTACTTCATTCCTTCATTCCTTATTTGCAAATTTTTTCTTTGTTTCAGAACAATGAAGACGTACGGAGTAGCACTAGTTTGCCTTTTGGCTTTGTCTGGAGCTTTTGCTGCTGATACCTGCTATGATGATGTTGCACAGGACTGTGCACAAGATTCTGGCTTAAGTAAGTTCATTTATGATTGCTATTGTTGACTGATGCATTCGTTTTTATTTATATTAGTGTGAGAAGTTTCTGTGCCTAAAAAGCATAAAATGAAATTTATTGAGTAACAGTACTATTATAAATTTAAATAGTGTAGAAATTATGAAACAATCAATAAATCATTTTAAACTTATTACTTAGTAAGTTGACTTACAGAAAATGCTACCAGCGTTAAGTTCACCTTTTGTAAACTCTATTTTGTGTTTTGTTTTGTGCAAAATAAACAACATAACTATGTAATAATATGTAATAATTTCATTTAATTTAATAAGAAGTACACGACCTGGTCATTGACCGTCAATATGGCTTTCGCCACGGTCGCTCGACTGGTGACCTTCTAGTGTATCTCACACACCGATGGGCACTAGCCATTGAGAGTCAGGGTGAGGCATTGGCATGTAGCCTGGACATAGCGAAGGCGTTCGATCGGGTCTGGCACCGGGGTCTTCTTTCGAAGTTGCCATCTTACGGAGTGCCCGAGGGTTTGTGCAAATGGGTGGCTAACTTTTTGTCCGGTAGATGCATACGAACCGTAGTTGACGGTAGTTGCTCTGATAGCATGGACATTAATGCTGGTGTCCCGCAAGGCTCTGTGCTGTCTCCTACGCTGTTTCTACTGCATATCAATGACATGTTCGACATCAACAACATACATTGCTATGCAGATGACAGTACTGGAGACGCTTATTACACGGGTCGTGCAAACATCCCTCGTTCCGTTGTGGAGGAAAACCGCGGAGAACTTGTGTCTCAAATCGAGACCATACTGACCAAGGTCTCGAACTGGGGACGGGTAAACTTGGTCCGATTCAACCCTACAAAGACACAAGTGTGCGCGTTCACCGCTAAGAAAACCCCATTCACTGTAGTCCCACAATTCCAGAACACTCCCCTCCACATCTCCAATAGCATTGGGATCCTTGGTGTCGACATCTCCAGCGATGTTCAGTTCCGAGATCATTTACAAGATAAGGTGAAGCTGGCGTCCAAAAAACTTTGTGTACTCAACAGAGCGAAGCAGTACGTTGGTGCAAAGGTTGTTACTTTACAACTCTGGGCGGGTGCACCCGGATACCAGCTTGGCCCTTTTGACTCGGTTCAACGACGGGCTGTGAGAATTGTCGACGATTCCAAACTCACTTGCGGTATCAAGTCCTTAAGTCTGAGGAGACACTTTGCCTTCCTGTGTGTGTTCTACCGCTTGTACAATGGGTTGTGTTCTGAGGAATTGTTCGAAATGATGCCCACGGCTACTTTCTACCATCGCACCGCTCGCCATCGGCAGGGAATTCATTCTCACACTTTAGAACCTAAATGGTCACGTACAGTGCGGTTTCAGAGAAACTTCCTCCCGCGAACGCTGAGGTTGTGGAATGAGCTCCCTGTCAAGGTTTTCTCCAAGGACTACAGTATGGAGTTCTTCAAGTAAGAAGTTATTAGATTTCTGAAGGGTCGGCAACGCGCGAGTGATACCCCTGGTGTTGCAAGCGTCCATAGGCTACGGTGACCGCTTACCATCATGCGGACCGTAAGCTTGTTTGCCACCTTAGTAGCAGTAAAAAAAAAAAAAAAATTGTATCATATGCCATGCGTATTGCTAGACTTACAGACCTAAACTTTTAATTTAAAGATCATTTCATGTTGAAAAATTGTATATGTTATATAATGTTATACTATTTTGAATGTGAGTAGGTATAAAATAATTTAATTATTATCATGAATAACCTATACCTAAATAAATACCTAATGCCACAGTCATTTATCAAATAATATCTATACTCATGTATTGGTTCAATATACTTGATGTATCGTTCATATTGTATCTTATCTACTTAAATCAAGCAACATTATTGTCATCTATAAGTCTCAGATAAAGATATCCTTACTAGGTATGTCCAGCGGTTTCACCTGCGCGATTTATGGCAAAGTTACTAATCAATCTGTTCCGCCATTCTTTACAAACAAACACACAAACTCATTCTCTTTATAATATTATTTATAATCCGTACTTCTACTTAGTTCATAGCTTAGGTTTTGTGTACAATATGCTAATTTTCAATTGTGATACATATAAAATTATCAAGAAGATATTAAAATGCTTTGACTAAGAAACAAACATCGCTTCAGTCGTATTTAGAGTTGCTTAATCTCGCAAGTTTTAAATATAATTAAATACTGTTAATTGACTACCAAAGGGGATTCGATGCGATTCGTCTAAATGTGTCCAGCAAAATACGGCAAATAGTGCAAACGAAATCTCAGGCAAAAGCTAATACTTACTATATAAAAAGAACATCGCGTGAAACTTCCACGCTTATCAATTTGTTTTCACCTCATTCTTTCGCGTATTATATACCTTACCGCTAGAGCTGATTCTTTTCTTTTCCAGTCTTAGCTCACTGTAACGCAATATACGGAGGTTACAGCCATCACGGAAACCTGGCTTCCGAAATGCAGGCCTACGCCAATTTGCACTTAGAAAGATCTTACGAGTACCTTCTTTCGGCTGCGTTTTACAACAACTACCAAACTAACCGAGGTGGATTTCACAAATTGTTCAAGAAATTATCAGACGATTCCTGGGAAAAAACAATCGACCTGATTAAGCATATTACCATGAGAGGTAAGGTTTAAGATTTTTGTAGAGCTACCTTCAATTTTCTTAATAGATGTAATTCCTATTTGTCACTGACAGTTGCACATCCACTGGTCCAGGTACTCCCAAAATAAGTAGTACTATATCGATTATTAAATATCCTTTTTGGGTATTAGTCTACTAACGGGTTCATTGCGGATTGTGAATTTTACATGCTCCTTACGATACCACCGACTTCTATTAAATATAATATGGGTATAATTATAATAATCAAAAATACTCCTACAAAATTGATGAGTATTTATACTCATACAAAATTTTCGTTTCCCCACTAGAAAAAAATCTTGGATCCACCGCGCTTTTGTCACTTTCAGGTTGTAGCCTACAACTTGTAGAAGATAAAAATGTCATGTTTCTACAGAGTAAATATAAGTAGTGCATGGGTTATCGTCTGCAATTGGAACATAGTTAATTTAGGTTCTTTACTTCCCAGGAAAAAGAGAAGGAACTCTTATAAAATGACTCGCGTGTCTGTTTGTCTGTCCGTTCGTCTGGTACAAGCATTTATTTAGAGGGGACTGATTAGTAAAAAGATACTGGCTCCTCAGTATGTGAGTGTATTGTGTGGATGCAGCCATTCTTTACCCTTGACGGGGTATCAAACCATCGCATCGTCGTGTACGTATCATAGGGCTTACCTCTTGGTTTTCAAAGTCCTTTAGATTTTATTCTTTTACCTACCACTTATTGTGGTGCTTCTCCAACTAGTCGAAAGTCAATTTTTTTTTTATTCAACTTAGTTTTTTACAAACACTTTTGAATTTTCAAAGTTATGGAAATTGGAGACTGTCTATTTCTGGCGATTGAATCCGTGATATATACTTATTAATTCATACGGAACCTACAGGTATTTCGCTTTAATTTCACAATGCTTATAGTTTCCAATGTCGCATCGAGTTTGTCATTTTAACACTTTCTTTCTGTCTCTCCAACGAGGAGACGTTGAACTGCCACTTTTAAGTACGTATTTAAAAATAATTTTAGGTGGTGTAATGGACTTCACGCGTCGTAGTGTCAAGGAGTCAGCGACCACAAAAAAGAACTATACAGTGGAGCTGCATGAAGTGGAATCTTTGGCCAAAGCCCTAGACACACAAAAGGAGATGGCTGAAAGAGCTTTCTACATCCACCGCGAAGCTACCAGAAATAGTGAACAATTACACGATCCTGAGGTAGGTTACGTTATGAATTAATTACAAAAATCTTTACAATACTTTAATAATGGTTCAATGTTGATGGGTGTAATAATAATAATATAAGTTTTTCATATTTTCTATTCCTAATACGAAAAAATATATAAAATGTATATCGCTGTACATATGCGGCGCCGGCAGGATAATTTTCAGGGAGGTGCATCTACGTGATACATTAGGTATAAACATATTTTGACCTTTCTACAAAAGTGTTTAAATTATTTAAAACGCCGTCAGAATGAACCGATTATGAAACTTTTACAGCTCTTCATGTATTACTGCAAAAAAAAAAACAATCCTATTTTGCCTAAATTTTTAAAGTCTGAGAGTTGCTAGCGCACCCTTTTGCACCTCTTCTCTGCGCCCATGACCCGTTAAACTATTATCAAAATGTTATCTAATCATGAAAATTTGCTAGATTTGGTGCGTAAATATTTCACAATGGTCAAATTTTTATGTTAAACTTCGCTTTAATGATTTCATGTTGCGAGATGAACACACAGCTTATGTTCATATAAATCGGTTACTATTTTTATTCTTATTTATTCTAGATCTCGCAATACCTTGAAGAAAAATTCATTGAAGATCAAGCTAAGACCATTCGCGATCTTGCTGGGTACACATCCGACCTCAAGAAGTTCATTGCTTCGAACAAGGGGCAAGACTTATCTCTTGCCACTTATATTTTGGACGAACATCTTCAGAAAGTGGTTTAAAAATCCTAGAAATAATTTATTTTTCCTTTACATACCTTTAATTAGTATTTCAAAAACCTCCACTACTCATAGAAAAACCACCATTAAAGTAGAAGAGTAAGATTTTTTTTGTATTAGAAAATCTTTAATATGCAACTTATATAATAATAAGGATTAGAGAACCTCGATTATGTACTCAACTAAACTCCTTCAATATTGTAGAAATAATTTATGACTAGCAACACTGATGTAGAGCCACTTTTTTATTTGTTATTTTAGTGTACAAATTAATAGGCTGTTATAGAAATAACGTAATTTTAAGAATCGAAGAAACTTTCTAGTTTTAATTTAAAGGTTATTGTAGCATTATGTGCATATTCAGTTATTTTCCAATTAAAAACGTAAATAATCCATTTCTAAGACTTTTATTTTAGAAGACAACCATATTACGTAACAGAAACCTTGAGTAAAAACAAGGATGACGCGATATGTATCTGAGCGTGCATGAATAGTGCAGCTACACTCCACTCACTGACATTTATATTGAAATACAAGAAATAAATCCTTTTTAGGGTCGAAAGCACTATCACGGCTAAGCTTTTCAGGGTTTCAACCCATAGAACAGAGAAACCTTTAGAAAAAAATGAAATTTAGGTAGTATAGCCTCTTAACCACAAGTGGTTTTCGGACCACATTTCAACCTTCGCACCTACCTTCAATGGCGTGTAAGTTCCTAGTACCTGGGGACCGAGCTTTGCTCGTTTTTTTTTCCAACACCATCTATTGTCAAGTAGTAAAGCTAGTATTGCTGTGTCGGTAAAAATAATAGTATTACTACTCGCCAATAGATGTCAGGAAGTCATATTATCAATGCCTGAAAACACAAATACAACGTTTTCTAAAAATGAAACCTAGCTAGATCGATATATCGCCTCCGAAACCCCCTGCATACTAAATTTCATGAAAATCATTGGAGTTTAATGGTATAAGATGTATACTCACCTACTATTTATTTAGGCGTTGGAAGATAAATGAAAAAGCAGGTTTTCCTAAGCCTACTTCCTCTGGTCCACAAACTAACCACATGGAAAGTAGTTTCGTCAGTTATAGCTGCCCACGTGTCTCTCGTCTCGTCAAAATCAATCAATTCTTGCCTAAGATTGACGAAGGAGCGAAGACCCCGACGTATACGTAAGTATTATATACACCTACCTGTGCGGTATTGTGCAAATACGGAAATTGTACGAATGTGTCCAAAGGCAAATTACGTATAGCCCGCGCGACCGCCGCGCAAGTAAGTAGGTCATCTTTAATAAAAACCACAGATCACAGGTGTGCGTCGCCCGCCAAGCGCCAACGGACATAATCTATATAATTTGTGGCGCCAACCACGATAAGGACTCACCAGCTGCGAGCTGTGCGGTGGACTACACCCGTTTGCCTACCGCACCGCCTCACCGCAATGATGTTAACCGTTTGGCGGGAGTTGATCTACCTACTTTATACTGTGCCACCTGCATTCTATATTTACATAGATACCTACATTTTTAGGGTTCTGTCCTAAAGCGCTACGCTACCCTACGATGTCTGTTTGGACCTTTAGACCTCATACGCACTGCGGTAGGCATGTCGTGTGCTGTATTTCTATGCAATTGACCCTGCCGAGCATACCTACGTACTAACATCATGCCGCCTCTTATAATAGCTCATTTCGCGACGCTATAGTCTATTATATTAAAACACTATTTTTTAATATCTATATTATCGAAATCAGTTACCTAGTTGGGTCCATGGTACTAACTAGGGACGGCTTTAAATAATGGCCAAACGCGAGTCGAACTGGACCAAAATAGGTAACTGATTTCGATAATATAGATATTAAAAAATAGTGTTCTAATCAAAATCAAGCCACTCATATAAAAATCGTATAATTTATAACTACTAACACTACAAAAACAAATATGTAGGTACGTGCAGATGTGTGCGTTTATGCGAACAGTCGGTGGATTGTCCCGGCGGGGTCGACTACCGGCGAAGAGGAAAGATAAAGAAAACTTCAGTCGTAGTACATGGTATGGTATAACAGATAATACATCATCTCAGCCCGAAGACGTCTACTGCTAAACGTACGTACAACAGGCGGTCTTAATCCACCTGTATCCAGTGGCTTCCTTCAGCTATAATCAGGTTATCTGTCGACCTGGCAGCTCTTCCAACGCTCTTTCGATCCGTGGTCGCCACTCAAGAACCTTTCTTCCCTATCGGTTATCGTATCGACGAGAAAGTGGCCTGCCCTAGACCACTTCGCCTTGCTAACTATTAACCTACTTCGATGAACTTAATTCTACGGCGTATTTCCTCATTTTGAAATAAACTTGACTAAAGAAAATTGTTTTATTATCTAGGTCAACTATAGCTACCCCAACCTACATCAATGGTCATCTCCCGACTCGGCGTGAGGTCGCGTGATCTTCTTCGTCGGCCGCCTCCACTATGCTAATATAAAGTACCATTTAATTGCAAACAACTAAATTATTATAAGAGCCAATTAGTATTAGATATTTATTAACTGTTCCTGAGCTGATCTATACCTTCTATGCAAATGCCCATGAATAGTAATGTTACAAGGCTTTAAAAAAATCGCATTCCAGTCACATTCGTCTATCAGAAATGATAAGCGAAGATAAACAACGTCGGGTGTGGTCAGGGCACGGATGGGTTACCACCTAGTGTCACACTTTTCTGTGCATCGCAGGGCATGTTAAGCCGTCGATCCTTGCTGATGTCGGTATTATGATTGCAATCGTTAAGCCAAGTTTGTGCTTCAAAATTGTGACAGCCAATTGCAGTCGAGTGGTCAACTAGCTCGAGGAACGACCGCTAATTCGCACTAAGCCAGCACGGTGGATTATGACAACCTCTTTCTTCTAGGAGTCGCCATGTTAAGTAAGTTTTATAAAAGAGGCCTTGTAGTACAAACTTATAAATCACATCGTTGGGTTTAAAAATAAAATTATTTAAAAAAAAAAACTAGGTATATAACTACGAAATATAAACTTTATTACTTAAATATAAATGGCAAAAACCATATACTTAATAATTATAACATAGTTAAAAAAAAACAAATATGTTTCGTTGTATATTGCACACAATTTAACACAGATACAAATATTTTTACATAGATTTTTTAAACAAAATAAGATTTTTCCATTTTCAAAATATTTTGTAATTTAATTTTATGATTCACTGGCCACTGGCATCATATGAATGTACATATATATATATATATATACAATATGCTTAGGCAGATCGTAAAGTATGGTAACGAAAGGAACATAAATCGCACTGTATAAGTCATGTATGTTAGGTTAGGTTCAGTTTCTCTTTTGTAAACGTAGATGCGGAGCGAGCGAAGCGAGCGGAGCGTTCCAGCTAAGTTCATATAATAATCTGTTAAGTTATATGATAATTTCTATTCCATACTTTACGATCTGCCTAGGCATATTGTAAAACGGCGAATTATACGATTTGCCTGCGACATATATATATAGCAAATGTCTACGTATGATAATAACGCGTATTCAGTAGTAAAATGTTCATACCTTAATACGCGTATTCAGTAGTAAAATGTTCATACCTTAATACGCGTATTCAGTAGTAATATTTAAGATAAAAATTTGCACGGAGAAATTCGAATGAAATTCACCTGTTTTCTAATGTACCTAATGAGGAAATTAGTTTTTAAAGTTAATTGTCAAGGTATTTGACAAATATATAATAAATTTGCTCTACGGACCCCTAGGTCCCTGCACTGTAGGTAGATTGACAGAATAAAGCATGTGTAAACACATGCATTGTAAGCTTTGAATTAATACGAGTTTTTGACTTTATGGATTTCGTTTTTATTGCAACCGAACGAAAAAATATTTGACATTTAATCACGCTATGTAATAAAGATTCATTGCATTTATGGCGAAGTTTGACATCTGGCATTTCACTGGGACAAAATTCTAAGATCATTTTTTTTAAAGCGGGTTTAGCGCCACTTTAAACCTTAAGGTTATTTGTCCTAGTGTGACGCAAAATAAACAAAAAAAACTTGTTTATTAGACCAGGCAAGGAAATCTATAGCCCATCGTCTACACAATTTACCCCAAATTAGTACCTATCTAAAAATTTTAAACTAAATCGAATGCACCATGTTATCTTCTAAATCATACTTCCTTTCATGAACCTTTAAATGACCTTTTAATGTACATTTCTGTGTAAAAGCCCTTCCACACACGGGACAAACAAACCTCTTATCATTATCATGAATCCTTAAATGTTCCCTCAAGGTTTTCTTTCTCTGGTAGGATTTCTGGCAAACTGGACAAGAATGTATCCTTTCCCCATCATGTTTAATCATATGCATTTTTAAGGCATTTCTTGTATAAAATGCCTGATCACACTTATCACATTTATGATTTCTTTCGTTTAAATGATCTCTTCTAACATGGCTTGATAAATGACCTGGAGTTATATAACTTTGAGGGCACGCTTTACATTTATATCTCTTTAATTCCTCATTATGGATTTCTGCTAAATGTTTTTGCCTAGCGTAAAAAGAGGGAAGAGGGATATTACATCTTTTGCAAGCATATCTAACCCCAGCTTTATGCTCTTTAGACACATGGTTTTCGCGTTTAGTTACTTTGTCAAAAACAGCATCGCAGTATTTACATGCAAATTCACCAGTTTCATGCGTTCTTATATGACCTCTAAGGCGAGCTGTAGACGCAAAAGCTTTACCACAGTTTTCGCATATATGGTTAGGGTAATGTTGATTCATATGTGTATTCAAAGTAACAAAATTTAAAAACCTTTTCTTGCAAATAGGACAATCCAACTGATCTTTTTCTAATTTAAAAGGTAGACTATTCCATTTAAACTTTTTGTGCTTCATTCGTGTACATTTTTCTATGTGATCTTTTAATTGTTCATAGTTGCAAATATCCGATGAGCAAATTTTACATCTTAATTTTTCTGTCACTTTGTAAAATCTTTGCGATTTTGATATTATCATTTTTTGGAAAGCATAGTGTATGTTTTTGATACTATGTTCACTTACATGTTTTTTAATTACATCTAAGTCCATTGATTTTTCTGAACATATTGCACAAGCAAACATGCAATTTTGATAAAGTTTAAATGGAAATAGGCCCAATTTCAACATAGTTTCAGTTTCAGTAGTATCACCTCTCTTCTTGACCGAGTTACTTATGATTCTTTTTGTCCTAGGAAAAGTTAACTTTTTAGATTTTTTGGTAGGTAAATTAGTTGTGGATAATTCTTCTTTTTCTATCTCCATTTTGATTTTGATGTCTTTGAGCACTGAAATTAAAAAAAAAGGATTAATGCTTGCCACACCTAATTCTGATGTGGGTGTGTCATATATAAAAAAAAATAGAAGTATCGTTTTTTGTCTTATAGAGTATATGTCGCCTTGGCTAAAACTAACCTGTGTCGTCATCGTCGTCTTCATTAAACCCTGTATCATCTATATCATCCAAGAACTGATTTGATATTGTTTCTGTCTTGACTGTTCCATCTTCTGAAAAAGGTATAGAGACAAGGATTATTTTAAATTTCAGCAAATTATAATGGGCAATATGGTCCAAAAAAAAAAGTCTGCCCTAGGTAAGTCACATAGTATTTGGAAAAGTAGTGTACACTACACTTGCTCGGAAAGAACCTTCATACATATCCGAGAATACCTACGAAAATACGTCTTCAACATGTAATAAGATTGAATAGGACTTGATTCCTATTACGGTACTACAATAAACTATTCCTCAAGCTTAATTGGTCTTTATAAGATCGAAAACTAAAAAGTGCGACGTCCGACAGTGAAGAACTTCTAAATAAATTACAATGAAACAAATGCGTGCGCAACGAAAATGGGAAAAAGGAATAATCTTGGCCCGTTCTGTAAAGGACGCATGTAAGCAAGCACGATGCACGTATATTATGTCTGACCGCAAAAACTATTTATTAACAGGCTTTTGAGTGAACTTTATTTGTCGTGTAATATTGTCCATTTCGCTATGATTCCATTGGGTATGAACAACACTCTTATACCTACTATCATATGGTTGGTACTTAGACAATTTTTAATTGAATGTATGTTTGATTTACGTTGAAATGTCAGTCTTAACTGTTATCATATGACTGCAGTCGTCAAGCCAAGTCAGTTGCCTTATAGGTAGCATGAAAAATCTTGGAGCGACCACTAGATCAACAACACGTCTATCTATTCATACTGGGCCAGCACAGTAAAACATGGCCTAAGCCTTCTTTCTCAAAGGGAAGACCAATGACTCTGTAGTGGGAAAAAGCATAAGCTGAGGAAACAAAAAGTAAATACCTACTTTTCATACTAAGCTCAGTTTCTAAGGTCTTGAGTGAAGTCTCCACTTGCTCTCTAAACAGCACGGACTCCCGCAAGTTGTTGACACAGACCTCACATATTAGTCTCTTCACATCACCTAATTCTAGCTTTGTCACCTGCAATTTGATTATTTACAACTTATAAACTCAACCTGAATAGGAATATAAGGACCACTACATACTCAGCATGCTTTATCCTCAGAGAGTCAGGGGAAGGCGTTGGCATATAGCCTAGATCAAAGGTGAGCAGTGAGCTTAAATATGGGGTGGCTTGGCTCCTATGCTATACAAGACTTCAATCCAAGCAATCCCAATTTATACATATTTTTTAAGTTTTTTAATACAAACCGAATAGTGAAGAAATACTACTATCTATCAATATGGTATGTATGTCAATCTGCTCCTTCCTATGTTTAGAATTTTTGGTTCATTAATAATAGCAAGTAGCATCTCAAAACGAAAGTGATGTGCGTGTCTTACTGTTCTTTTATACAAAACATAGCAAAATATAGTGAGCTATGACCTGGTTCAAGGTAACTTTAAATTGATGTGATGATGTTTGTAATACAAGGATGTCTATAGCTAACTGAAGCTAGTATCAGATGTTTTGTATGGTACATAAATGTATTTTTTCCATACAATAACATGAACTACAAAACAAGTTGTTCTGTTTTGGTACTAAAATCTAAAAATTAACCAGCTTATGAGTAGATTTTTTCCTAAAGAGCACTTAAAATCTGAAAGTTCTAAATATTTTTTTTAAAGGCTCCGATTACAGCAATCTGTCTCTATCATAGAATATTAAGCATTGTCAAAATAAGTCCTATGGAACAGTCACAGTTCATGTTTATTGATTTTATAAAATTATATATTCTATAAATATTAAAAAAGGGACAAAAAGAAGATTTCAGTCACAGCAGGATTTGAACTCATATATATACCAGTGTGATAGTAGTTACAGTTCAAACAACTAACTAACCTGAGCAAAGTTATTAACAACTCAGTGGCTACATCACATGATATTTACAGTCTCTTTTTAATCCCAGATACAGTGATATCAAAATATTGCCTCCTTTATTTCTAAAATTGATCTTTTTCATCTATTTATATTTTTGGCCACTTTCTTGTATATTGAAATAATTGTTTTAAATTGTAAATACATTTTGGTTGCCAAAAACTGAAAATTGATTTATTTACATCACCACTTACCAACATATAAAAGGTTAACCAAAAAGTAATTTCTATCGTCTTAGTTTCTGCCACTTACAAAATTTTAAATTTCAATTAATTTCAAATTTAATGGAAATATTAAATTCTTATAGGGGAATAAGGAAGATCTTGACAGCCGAAACCTTGATTATGAAGCAGCCAAATAACTTTTTGTGGCTGACAACCAAAACAGGAAAACAATTTGAGTTGAGGATAACATAATTATATAGGGATATAGCTATTGCTGGTTCTGTAGTCTGAGGAATTGTTTTTTTAAGTCATTGACACCACAAATTGGCTGAAAACTGTCCAACTTACCCTATCTAATCTAGACCCTTTTGTCAAACTGCCAAAAAATACTTTAAACCAATATACAATATTCTATTGTCAGTAAATAAAAAATATTTTTTTCTTTAAAGGCGTTTTGTTTTTAAAATGTTGACTATGATTTGACTTGACAACTAGTGGTATTGCCAGAAAACAAAAAAGGCTGCATTTGTCTTCTAACAGATAGCAACAGGACGAAACAGAATGTTTAGACCATATTACTTGGTTTAAAATGTTCCAAAACGCAATGTGGAAGTTGACCTAAGTGGTTTGAAACCGGCTTGGGGTAACATTATTCAACTGTCGGTCAGAGTAACTAAAAAGGGGCTAAAGGGAATTGCACACCTCAACCCAACTGCCACATTTCGTTATTTACAGTGCTTTAACAAAACCACATTTGAAAACCACTCTTCATAGTATGAAAATAAAATGTCGAACACTCAATGTATACATATTTACCGGGCAATTTTCAGACTGTAAAAATGGAATGTAGCCTATGACAAAATCGTCTTTGGATATTGGCTTTTTACGTTTATAGGTCACATAATACAGTATATGTATTAAAAACTGACCTGTACTTCTAGGCTGCAATAGAAATTACTATAAGGTTTATCATTAGTTTATCCTTGTTTACGAATTCAAATATATATTCCAAAAGTATATAAAATTCCAAATCCAGCATTTGTATAGTGTAGCTACGAAATGCATTAGAAATAACATTGAAAACATGGACTGTTTCCACATACTTACATCAATACAGAAACATTTGTATAACATCTCATTGTACAATTCATAAACTCCATTGTGATGGTAAGCAGTGAACATACTTTTAACAGCACCTTCACTTAAACACAAATTACATAAACCTAGTAATGGTAACGTCTCTACCATGATTTCTGAATCCATTCCTATTTCTAAAAGCAAATATTTTAAAATAAAAATATTTTCATAATTTAACCCACCCGCCACAGACTATAGTTATGCACTTTTTTTTCTTATTCTTAATGGCCTAGTTTGGTTTTAACCTACAAGGTTTTGTTTGGTTATGTCCTGGCTAAAGTGGGTAATAGACGTTCGAGTAAGGAAGGACGCGTACTTACGGCTTGACGACTATTTATCAACGGTGTATAAGTACGCGAACTTAAATACCAAGTATGTCAGATATTCAACCGGATTGAAATTTTGCTCGTACCCCGCCTCGGCTTACCGTGTGTCACGACGCTTGCAAGCTGCGAGCTGCCATTTTATTGCGGTAGCAGAGATAGTTTGTCGTGTCTTGTGTGTTGTTTAGATATCTACACCTAGGTAATTTCGGTTCAAAATAATGTAAGTGTTGATACATATCTTTTCTAATTTCACCTTGCGTCCTGAGTGGTGGAGTTCGAACCCTTCCGTGTAACAATGCGTCTTTTTTTTAATTTCTGAAGTACAATAATTATTCACACCACTGGTTTTTCAGTAAAGGAAATATCGTAAGGAAAGACTACCTACGTCAAAAATGTCCACAAGTCACACTAAGCACGTACAGTGCTGCAAACACCAACCTCCAAAAAAAAATGAGTTTCATACACCAAAATCCAGATGTCAATTAAAAAAGGAGTCATTTATTAAGTAACATTCGGCCTTGTGAAATTTTTTGGATGTCAGGTATGCGAACCCATCGATGCATCTGTGGGGCTATGGTTGAAGCAAACGGACATCATGGACTGAGTTGTAGACGATGCGCTTATTTTCATGCAAAAAATTTCAGAGATGTAATTCTTAAGCCCTAGTGGCATAAAACTGTAATAAATCAAAGGAAAAAAATGTATTTTATTAAAGATATATATAATTAACAAAAATATTTCACATTATTTAGTTTCCATTTGACACATGTCCAAGTATAGTTTCTAAACACCACATGTCCAAATTTTGAAAAAAAAAAAAATTAAAACTTTTTGTCAAAAAAAAAAAAAACAAACGGCTTCAAAAAAATGCACTAAAAGGTAAAAATAATTACTTATTTCTAAAACTCTGATCTGAATTACAGTTGGAAGTTGGATTCATGCAAATGAAGTCTGTTAGGTACATAGATACCAATAGACAATTCATATGTTTGTAAAATGTAAATATGTATGTATGTGTATATATATATATATATATATATGTACGTCTGCTGTGTAATATTATATGTTATATGAATATAGTACAATCGAAGTTTTATTGGAGTTGCTTGAGTGTGTCATGCTCTCTCAAAGTCTCTGCGGTGGTGGCATGTGCGTCGGGTCGTTACGTTCCCTAAAACATGGTTGGGCGAAGCGATGGCTGATTCATGTGTCATACTTGTGAACGGGTGCCGCCTGTGGAATATATTTTTCTAGTCTACCCCATAGTGTGGGGTGTTGTTAAATAGCTCGTTTAAACAAATTGCGGGTGTTTAAACAAAATGTGTAAACCATTTTTCGATTCAGCGATGCATTTGCGAAATAAAAAGCTTTGAAATGCAAATTTTCGTTAGAGCCCAGTGCCCCCCTCCCCACTGCCAGCTAAATAGCTGTTATTGGGTTGTCAGCTAAATATTACGTTCCTACGTTGCTGCGTTACGAGCTAAGGATAAAGAAATGAACAAATAATAAATTTTTGCATTTAATTATTAAATTTCGTTGTGGGTTCTCTTTTATTTATTATTTCTTTCTTTGAATTTCCTTTTTCCAATTTTCTCTTTTGCGCTGTCTTTTTCGGGATTCCCACGTTTCATCATGGACTCGTGAGGTATTGGCATCTGGCCACGAAAGTCGACCCCTGGGCCGAGTTTCATTTTCATTCTATAATCCGTCATTTTGTGAATAGACAGAGACGGACGGTAGTGGATGCTGCAGTTGTGGAAATGCAAATCTCTGGAAAATAAGATTTACCTTATTGCTATTTGTGTGTTGTATTGTATATTGTGACCTTGCTTCTTTCTTCGTGTCAAATTTCATGATTCTAGGACAGCGGGAAGTACCCCATAGGTTTAGATTTATTTGTGAATGCCAAAATTTGCGATAAAAATGGCTGTATCCCAGCCGTATTTTTTTATTGCGTAGACTTAGAAGTTGGTTTTTTTTACACCTTCAGGAGCGGTAGACACTTAGTATTTGATATGAATTTTAACTTGATACTTTCACGCGTTCCTGAGAAAAGGGTCTTGACTGACAGACGGCAACAAAGTGATCCTATGAGGGTTCCTTTTTCCTTTTGAGCTAGGTACGAAATGGTGCAGTAGTGGAAATGCAAATATCTGGACAATAAGATTTACTTTATTGCTAGCATAGTATACATTAGCTGTATACTAACGACCAGTAGCGACATAGTCACCCGAATGTGCTTAAGGCCTATAAAAATTAGCTGACCAGAGCCAGTCGCCAATCAGGGATAACGCCTCACCGCGCGCTGTCACAGCTGCAAACTACTATTATGTTCAATTTTCCCTTTAATTAGTTTTTTTAGAACTCTTGAAAATTAGTAAACGTCAAATGTTGCCGTTGAAATCCTACACCGATAACCGAAATTACCGCACGTGAAATCGCGGACAAAAGCTAGTAGGTTTATAAATGACGGAGTTCTTAGGTCACAAATATTAAAAAAAACCGAATTGAGTACCTCCTCCTTTTTGAAGTAAGTTAAAAGTTCATTACCTTTTATCAGGGAACTGAAACGGCGCAAATATCCTCCCCTCAATATGTTTTTTATACAGTTGCCAGCGACACTTCAGTAACTCGTTAGTTTGCAAGGAGTAATAATTTCGTTGTGTGTAGTCATATACGGATTTTTCAAAAGTAGGCAGGGTTCTGTAGTCAGAGCCAAGTTTCTTTGCTATTTCTGATAAAAAAATTAAACCTTAGTATCATAAACCATAAACATGTCGGATCAGATATAATTAATTAATAAAGAAGTGTTCAATTATGTGAGGCACAGTCCATAGCACAGACATAAAGAACTGGACAGCGCAATTTCTAGCCAGATGTGAAATAAACCGGCCAATGCGAGTCTGGCTCGCGCAACAAGGGTTCCGTACAAACTTATTATATGTAGATGGATAGTTCTTTCATCATGAAATCACGTCTCACAGGTTTATGCCTTAATTTTCATTTTTTGGATTTTTTCCTATATTTGTGATGTATGATCTTTCTTCTTGCTAATTTTAAGATTCTGGGTCAACTCAACAGGAAGTACCCCATAGGTTTTGATTTATTTGTGTCATATGCGACAAAAATTATCGTATTTGGGATAATTTTCTTATTGCATTTAACTTTAGTACTTCATATGTATTAATTTCAACTTGATACCTCCACGCGTTCTTAAGTATAAGAAATTTTGACGGACAATTTTCTTTTAATTTGTTGTAACTACAAATTAACGAATTTCGAAATTTTTCCTATATTTGCGATATAAGACCTTATATTCTTTATTGCACAATACAACTCATATTAACATATAAACACAAGAAAACTTATAAGTACAAAGGCGAGCTTATCCCTTAAAAGAGATTTCTTACAGCAAACCTAAGTGTGTAAGAGATAATACACATAGAAAAGTAGGAGGCAAAGATTGTAAGTACATTATTCATAAACTAATTTAAATTAAAAACAATTCATATTTTAAATATTAGATATATTTATATATCATAAGCAAATTGTATGATATGCATGCTCCTTTAAAATACGTAAAAGTCAAGCATCCCCCTGCCCCGTGGTTAACTCAGCAAATAAAGAATTTGATGGCAAAACGTGATTCTACAAAACGTCGCTACAAAAAGGATCCTTGCGACGAAAATCTATTGCATACAAGAAATTTCGCAATCGCTGCAGTCGGATGTGCAGAAATTCAAAAAAGAGCTATATTTATAAGTCACTTGAGACCGCCAACCCAAGCGATACGTGGAAATTTCTTAAGACTCTAGGGGTAGCAAGTAACACTGTATTAAACAATAACTTTGAATTTGATATTAATGTTCTGAATAAGCATTTCTCAGCCTCCTGTTTATTTAGATGGTAAGATTAAGAGTAGTACACTAGATCAGCTTTCAACACAGCCCGCACCTAAGTGTAGTCCGTTTATTTTCAAAGAGATCACCGAGCATCACGTAAAAAAAAGTTTCCTTTCTATATCTTCTAAGGCTGTAGGTTGTGACAATTTATGCCTACAAATGCTTACTCCTATTTCAGAATTTATTGCACCCATTTTAACTCACATTTTAAATTTTTCATTAAAAGCTTGCAAATTTCCTTCCTCTTGGAAAAAGGCATTTGTTGTACCACTGCCAAAAATATCAAATCCTGTTTCTTGCACTAATTTCAGACCGATATCCATTTTAGCTACGAGTATTCTATCGAAAGTATTTGAGAATATCGTCAGTAAACAATTGTCTAATTACTTACACCTTAATCAACTTCTTAGTCCACTACAATCTGGTTTTCGTACCGGCCTTAATTAAAGTGACTGATGATATACGCTTGGCTATGGACAATAAATTACTTACTCTCTTAGTCCTTTTAGATTTTAGTAGAGCTTTTAACTCAGTGGATTTTGACATTTTATTAGGTATTTTACAATCTTTAAACTTATCTCCGCCGGTGGTCTCTTGGTTTGATTCCTATTTGAGAGGACGATCACAGTGTGTTCGAGCAAATGAACAATTATCTGATTGATGCGACTTGACTGCCTTGGTGTCCCTGAAGGTGGCGTTCTCTCTCCTCTTGTTTTCTGTATTTATTAATGCCGATTAGGAGTACCTATTATAAACTCAAACTACCATTTGTTTGCAGATGATTTGCAGATATATCGTCATTTTGCAGTAAAAGATATCGACGCTGCTGTAGACAGTATAAATAGTAACCTGAAGAAAATTTCTGAGTGGGCTAAATCTTTTGGACTAGTGGTTAATCCAGTAAAACCGCAGGCAATTATTATTGGTAGCAGGTACATGTGTAATCAAATCCCTCACTATATTATTCCTCAAATAGTTTATGATAATTTACCTATTATTTATACAGATGAAGTGAAAAATCTAGGGGTAAACTTTGATAGCCACTTATCCTGGTCTAACCATATCAACGACATAAGTCGAAAGGTACATTTTAGTTTTCATTCCCATCAAACGCTTACATAATTTTCTTCCATTTGACACCAAAGTTACTTTTGCCCAAACCTTATTGCTCCCTATTTTAGACTACGCTGACACTTGTTATCTAAATGCCAATGAAGAACATTTAGACAAATTAGAACGTCTACAAAACTTGTGTATTCGATTTATCTTTGGCCTTCGCAAATTTGATCACGTTTCCTGTTTTAGGTCTAAGGTAAAATGGCTTCCTATCAGACTTCGGCGTAATATGCACATACTTTGCTGTGTTTATAATATCCTTAACACTTCCTCCTCCCCTCTGTATCTTAAATATCGCTTTAATTTTCTATTTCCTAGAGACAGACCTCTTAGATCGCATACTACCTCACTTATTGAAATACCAGCACATAACACTCAGTTTTATGGTGACTCCTTTGTTGTTTGTGGAGCAAAACTTTGGAACTCGCTTCCCGGTTTGATACGTGACAGCACATCACTTAATATTTTCAAAAATAGATTAAAAGAGCATTATTTATCTCTATGAATTGGATATATATATATATATGTATATATTTATATAGTGTATGTTAATAAGTAATTGTAAAATTATTTATATATTTAGTCTATATATATATGTGTATATATATATATATATATATATATATATACTTTTTGATCTATATCACTGCAATTTGTTTTACAGATATCCAGTCAATTTTCTTAGCATCTTTGTGCAATAGCTCTTTATCAATGTTTTTGTAACTGCGAAGTAGGAGATATTTTGGCTGAGGGTTAGGAGGCCGCAGTTTGTAAGACACATAAATTAAATCGTAATAGGAAAAGGAAGAACAAATTTGGCCATGTGAAGCTACTTTATTACAATCCGAGACAAGAATTAAATCTAGGAGAGAAGGGGAACAGTTTGGAGATTGATGTGTGGCTGAAAGTGGTAGAATATTCATGTTAACCGAAGAGACAATAGTGCGAAGTTTGGCAGAACGTGAGTCATTCTTTATTAGACAGGTATTATAATCACCTTATATAATTGTATGGTCGTATAGAGAAGAAAAATTTTCGAGAAGAGATTCAAAGGAAGAAAAGTAGGCAATATGCAAAGATGGATTATGATAAACGCCGAGAAGTATTTTAGAATGATGAAATGTAATCTCAATAAAAACATGTTCAGCTTTATGAGAATATTCATCAAGTGAGCAACTAATAACTTTAGCTGGTATATCTGCCCGAAGATAAATGGCGACACCACCACCGCCTTTTCCAGTCCTATCATTTCGGAGTAATCGATACCCCGGTAGAGAATATAAAGTAGAGGGAAGGGAAGGTTTTAAAAAAGTCTCAGATATTAAAATACCATCTACATATTCGTGATCAAAAGAAGCCAAAATATCAGAAAAGTGGGCAAATTGTTAAAAATTAAAAATTAAAATTGTTGCGGAACTTTAGGAACTTTTGTTGTAACTGATTGCGCAAGTGTGCGTCATCACTATCATCGGTACTAAAATATTCTTCCAAAGTTGATGATGAAGAGCATTAAACAAAACTACAATTATCGATACAAGACATACAGTATTAAACTTAAGTATTTAAATAAAATATATATAATAGTAAATTAAAAAAATAAATAAATTATAAAGTAAAATAAAATGATGCAAATTACTATGCAGTTATCACCCTCTTCACACTCACCGGCATAAATTACAACAGTAACTAGTTTAAAAATAGTCTGGTTTATAAGTAGGTACTACATACATTTGGTTATAACTAAACAAAACAATTTTAAAATAAAACAAATTAAAAATAAGGAACAAGCACACAGAACATACAGAAATAACATTACAAATTTCCTCTAAACAACAGATAATTGAAAAAAGACAGATAATTGAATCAAAACTACACATGGGAAATAAGCATTAAAAACCTTGCTTCTTACTTCGTGTATGATTCTAGAACAACGGGAACCACCCCATAGGTTTTGATTTATTTGTGAATTCCAAAATATGCGACAAAAATGGCCGTAGTTTTTTATATTGCGTAGATTTAGAAGCTTTATTCTTTATATCTTCAAGGGAGCGTAGACCTTAGTATTTGATATTAATTTCAACTTAATACCTTCACGGGTTCCTGAGAAAAAGGGTCTTGACAGACAGACAGAAGGACAACAAATGAACCTATGAGGGTTCCTTTTTCCTTCTGACGTACGGAACCCTAAAAATGATCACTAAAGTGTGACAGGGACAAAGCGAAACTGAGGTCTCTTGTCTCTTTGTAACTTGTTTTAATAAACATAAACAAACAAAATGGCGGATGTTGCCAGAAAGAGAAACGAGACCACAGATTTGCTTGTCTCTTTCTAAAGGATAGTCGATTTTGTGAGGCTATTGCACCGTCCATAGAACAGAAGTCGAAATCTTTGTAGAGTACAGCGTGTAAGAAAACTGTCGAATAATGAGTCTCTTCAAGGTTAATAGGGTGGGGCTAGCCCTTGATTCGTCATTTCTCCCGCATTGCTGTATTTTGTGTTCCTCTCTTCCACTACTGTACAAGAATGTATAATAATGCTATTACCATTGATAGTGTATATATTAAAATATATTATTGGCTATAACCTAGTTACACAGTTCTAGTGAAACAAACTTTTTTGATCCGGTGACCAAGATCAAAACTACAGTCGCTATATTATAATGGTGTAAACTTACAAGGACATCAGCGACCAAACGCCTAAGGTTAGAAGGCCATAAAAATTGGTTACACTGTACTATAAAATTATTTTAGGACACCACTTACTGTCGTCAATAGAGCTATCTGGTTTTTCTCTTTTTATGTGGTCGCATTCAGCATATAAGTTATTTTTGCCTTCTAAAGCCATTCTTAGCTTATGCAAACAGAGATTTTAATCACAACATGTACGCAAAAAGAATTGACAAACAGAAATACAAAAACTTCGTGACTCTGACAAGTGACATTTTTTTTTTTCGAAAAATGGATACAGGAAAGACCAGATATGAGCTGCCGGCACATAGGTTGAGACTTGGCCTTGAAATCATTTTGTAGGATTTTTAACCGACACACACATTGCACACAATGTTATTAATAGTGTTAGATAACTACCTAAATGATTCATTGAACTCAAACGTTATAATCGTGACAATTTTTACTGGGAAAAAAAAACCACGGGCCTCAGATGGTATAGTTTCGCCACTGACCCGCTGAATTATTTTTTTCCTACGGAACTTTCGATTCTTTTCCTCACTAATACTAACTAGTGATTAACTATTTTTACAACTGTTTTTATTATTTGTAAAACATGTCTGCGAGTTAAAATTTGCGCATTGACTAAAGGTGGCCACTTTTAGCAGAAACCCAAATTTAAACTAGCAGACATGTTCTACAAACAATACAAAATAATTTAAAAATAGTTAATTAATGACATTTTTTACGCTGTGTATGAACAATATAGCGACAGCGCTAGTGCGCAGTATTTGGGGCTTTAAGGAAGATATCAAAAATTGACTTTTTGACTTTTTAACCAGTTTTACATTTCTACAGTATTATTTTTTTAAATATCATTAAGACGGATTGATTAATTAAATATCCGGGATAAGTAAATAATTTCTTAGGCCTTGAATTATTTGTAATTTTTAATTATAATAGGTTTACAACGATTTGATTTACTGAATTGATTTACTTACCGGTTCGCTATTATTGTCCACATCTCGAACTCGAGAAACTATTCTGACGGTGTTACTAGATGGACTCAATTCTAGCTGTAAACTTTTCTTGCGTTCGTGGCGAGTTACAATTGCATCGCCTTAGTTGTAAGCCGGCCCAACAGAGCTACACAATGGAACGCAGTTATTGTTAAAGCACGAGGGTAGTAAAAAAAATATTTTATGCAAGCTGGAAATAAAATTTATAGTTTATTTAAATTCATGATTTATTTACACCTACATAAGCCCGTGCTGTTTTCTTAAATGTCTTCTCACTGAATCCTTTGTCTTAAATTTCACATCACACATACTGCATCCGAAAGATTTGGAGAGTTCATGAGTCGTTTCGTGCCGTATTTGGTCACATTTGGTGAAAAATCTCATATCACACATGGAGCAGTTATAATTTCGTTCCCTTATATGAACAGAACGGACATGTATTTTTAAATTCTGCATAGTAAGGAACACTTTGCCACATTCTGTACAATTCATAACCTTTCTTTCAAAACCATGCTCTTGAATTTTATGTTCAAGCAATTGGTAAGTGTAAGGGAACGTTTTATCACAGAGTAAGCAATACCTTTTGTAGCTGCCAGTTTTGTGATACTTCCTCATATGTTTGACTCTTAAATTTTGAGTCAAAAATGTTGCCGGGCAAAGAGAGCATTTTTTCTCCCGATGAACAGAGCTTACATGCATCCGTAGACTAAGACGATTTATATATGATGAACCACATATCTCACAAACATTGTTAGTATAATGAGTATTCATATGCATTGAGAGTCGTAAAAAGGTGTTGAATTTTTGTTGACATAGAACACAGTCAAACGCATTTTCAATTCGATATGGTATTAAAAAATGTTCTGCATTACCAAATTTAATTTTATGCGATTCAATTAAATGTTGTTTTAGATCTTTTAGATCAATACAATCTTTGTCACATAACTTACATATCAAATTCGATATTTCAGCAAATTTATAAGACAGTCCTCGTAATCGGTAAATTCTCTTATGCATGTCTTTCACATTGTCATGTATTTTTGAATGATTTTTCAATTCTGCTATAGATAAGTATGTCTCCTTGCAGCTGAAACATCTGTATTTAGTTTTCAGAGATTCAAATAGACAAAGGTTTGAGTTTAAAATGAGTTTTATAGTATTATCTCTTATATCTTTGTCAGACTGCAGCATTACTTTTCTTTTTCGTTTACAATTCACACCTTCTTTACCAATCTTTTTTGCTGTAACGAAAATAATATCATTATAAATTGTGATGAACAAGCTTATGTATACGGCTGCACCCGCGCAAAATTCATTTATAATTAATCCTCGAAGAATTCCTGTAATCCAGTGGAAACTTTGGATTTTCCAAGATAAAACCTTTTTCGTCTCTTCAAATAATCCTAATAAATATTGCTCAATTAAATGTTACGTTGCGAAGTGAAGAAAGGTCAAACAAACATACTTTCGAATATGATATAAGAATATACAGTATTTATCTATATATATAAAAATAAATCCCTTCCTTCCTTGTGTGATGGCGTGATGGCGTGACCAAGGGAAATAGTGTTATTGTCAGGAGAAGGTTCTTATTAAAAAACTATGGACCAATTCGGGTAATTTGTTTTTGTTAGTGTTAGAGCAAGGTTTTTATGAAAGAGAAAAACGGTAAAGTGCGAGTCGGACTCGCGCACTAATGAACACTCGAAGACGGCTGGACCAATTCGGGTAATTTTTTTTTGTGGTGTTTGTTAGTGTTAGGGCAAGGTTGTTATGGATGAAAAAAAAGGTCAAGTGCCAATCGGACTCGCGCACTATGGAAAACTTGAAGACGGCGGGACCAATTCGGGTAATTTGTTAGTGTTAGGGCAAGGTTTTTATGAAAGAACAAAACGGTCAAGTGCGACACGGACTCACTACTACGCGCACTAAGGGTAAAACAATTTTAATGAAATTTTGGTAAGTTGGTATACACACGCCGGGGAAGGATTGTGAGAAAAAAAAAAAGGGTCAAGTGCGAGTCTGACATGGTCAAGTGCGAGTCGGACTCGCACACTAAAGAAAACTCGAAGACGGCTGGACCAATTCGCGTAATTTGTTTTTGTTGTGTTATTATTGTTAGGGCAAGGTTTTTATGAAAGAAAAAACGGTCAAGTGCGAGTCGGACTTGCGCAATAAGGGTAAAGTGATGGTAATGCAAAGTTGTTATGCACATGCCGGAGAAGGTTTCTGTATTAGTACAACCCTTTCACAAAAGGTTGGTGCGGAGAAACAACGTTCGCCGGATCAGCTAGCCTATTTATAATACGTACCAATAAAATAGTCAAAAAGATCTGATTTTTGGTCATTTGATTTAAACAACAGAAATGCATGTCTTATGGCGTTTTTGAAGACAAAAACTCAGAAATCTAGTTTTCGACAAAATCTTTCTGTTTACATCTTTTTAGAAGGTATACTTTTTAATGCAGTACAGTTTTATTAAATTTTTAGTAAGTATAGCCTATATAATACTCCAGACGTGAAGACACCTTACACTTTATAATCTGTCAAACTGTTTTAGCTACATGAGGTAACATAGTTACCCTCATATACATTTGAAAAAAATTTGAACAGTCTTTAGACCAGGCATGTCAAACTTGCCGCATGGGGCTGGGGAATCTGGCTGCAACCCACTCCAATTTCTAAAATAGCCTTTTTTTGTTAAAGAACTATTTAGAAAAGAACGCTTAAACGTCCACTTTCATACATTTATTAGTATATACTCAAACGAAATAGTCCTACTAATATTATAAATGTGAAAGTATGTCTGTATGGATGAATGTTTGTTACTCAATAAGGATTCAGCCACTGGACGGATCGGGATGAAACTTTGCACGCCTATAGATTAGGTCCTGAAATAGCATTTAGGCTACTTTTTATCCTGAAAAATTCAAAAGTTCCCGCGGGAAAAACTATAACCGAGCTTAAACGAACTATAGCTATAACTGCAGCTTGATATAGCAAACTTCATTAGTGTAATTAAGGAGTAAATCACAGTATTAATACTGTGATTAAATAAAGGAGTCCCACGCCGATAATCGAATGTAGGGCGGGCGGAGCCGCTGACAAAGTCTAGTAATGAATAAAAAATTGAGACATTCAGTACTGTGCAACGAACGTAGCAATGAGTTTTTTGTGAGCTTTATGATTTTTTTCTTAAGGCATTTGAATCAAGAATAACTTTGAATTTGACATACTCGTTTAAACATGCTAGACATAACTAAGTCGGAAAATGTTCAGGTTTCCCAACAATCACCAAATTTCCTTTTGTACCCAAAACGGTATTGCGACAGCCCTGAAACAGCTGATTTCATTCATAATTATGATGAAATCAGCTGTATATTATTACTATGACCGTTGACCCCAAAATACCAGGCGAAAGAATAAAAATACAGATAGATGGTTTTAACCACTTTATTTCTACCTACTGTCATTCTGGCGAAGCCATAAATCAATTCTGCAATTCTTATTTTATTTTTATCGTATTTATTTTTGGTTTAAAAATGATATTTGGTTTTAAATGAATTTAAATGAATTATTGAATAACAATTTTAGATTTAAAAACATAATTTATGACTAACTTATTATCTTACGTATTAATACGTAAAATCAAAAATTCTGTTCTTATTTTCAAACTATTGACGTTCGACAGTAATTGCAGTGATAACAACTAGGTAGGTACCCATGTCTTAAATTTGAACAATAAGAAAAAGTAAGTTGTGTGAACTGTAGGCACAGATGAGATACTAAATTATTACCTTAATATGTTTGCCCCTCTGCGGCCAAACTCTTTGAGTGTGTCTCAACTCTCACTTACACATACAAAATACTCACACACTGGTAAAATTAAAAGAAGTGGCAAGATTTTTCTCTCTTTCTTAAATAAAATTATGAAGGGTTCTGTATTTTTGTGTACTCAATTAATGTATGCGATTTTGCGATGTTATGAAATACCTACTATTAATCTTTAAAAAATATTATTTTGATTCCTACAGATAACAACAATTCAAATTCAGTCGAAAACAAACTAATTTTATTATTAGACATAACTATCCATAAATACTATGATTTCATTTCTTTTTAAGTAACTTTTACTTCATTCATCTCAGTGCAAAAAGTCATTATAATCAGTAAAAAACTAAACTTAGGCGTATTTACGTACTAAGAATGCATAAATAAGAACTAGTATTTTTTATAATTTTCGGGGAATTACTCTGACCACCTGAGATAGCAAAATTTTTGTCTCTTTTATAAATTATGAAGGGTTCTCGAAAATTAATTTACGTATTTTCGTGTTCTAACAGAGTATATCTGTTGCTACGCAAGTAATTTATGTGGATTTGCCTGTTTCTATGTGTCCCCACTGCAGGACACAGACCTTTCTTTGTTCACGGAATTTAAGGCTATACTTAGTCTACCATGACTTGGTGCCTGCGGACGTAGGTATTATCAAATAAATACCTGTTATCAAACATTTAAACAAATAATATTTTGATAGGTAGTTTTTCCTACTGCAATTAGGTACCTATTATTCAAATAAAGTCAAAAACAAACTAGTTTTTATGTCAGACATGACTATGAAATGCATTCCTTTACATACATTACAAAGCCTCAGAGTAAAGAAACCGTATTAGTGCAAATATCATATAATCATCAAAAACTAAACTTTACGTACTAGGGTTGCATAAACAAGAGCTAGTATTATCAAATAAGGTCAAATAAAGCGAAAACGGTACCCTAATTTTCGGGGAGTCACCTTTCTATGCGAATGTTACTAGCACAAAAAAAATATGTGGAAAAATTACAAGTAGGTAAGTCATTGTGATATGTGTAAAGGCACAGATTATTAAAAGTAAAAGGTACTGTACTTTTTAGGTAGGTATAAATAGTTGTTTTTTTTAATACCTAAATTGGTAAGTAGGTAAGAAGATTTCTAGATTTATTTGCGTCAATCACAAATGCATAAAAACTCTATCCTTTACTTTAACTTTTACACAACTAACCTTCACCGACTTAAGCCAAGAAAAAGCAAGCAACCAAAAAACTCCCTACTACTTGTAGAGTCAGTTAAGCGTGCTCATATGTCAATACAATACCAATTTAACCCATTAAAAAATAGTTTAGTTTCTTCTTTAAAAATATTAAGTATTTCAAATTCCAGGAGAATTCTTTACTCAAGGGAATAGGTATTTTAAAATCAATGTATGTAGTGCAAAGTATGGCAACACCTATTTAGCCTGGGGCGCGGCGCTGCAGATCACTTTTAAAATGCCAGAAGTGTTTTTCTATCTTGTGCGTACATGTTGAGTGTCAAATTCAGTGATATGATTTCTACTTTAACAAACTACAGTGATTAAGTGTTTTACAACATACATGTGCGTAAGGTAGAGCGGGACGTGTCCGGCAGACCAGCGTATCCCAAGATTACTCTGTTTTCACACAGGCTTCACGAAACTGGAAGCTTTCACAAACGTGATAGCGAAGGGAGGCCAAGATCTCGAAGAGGATCCTACTACCAGTAGCCGACGCGGTGGTTTAGTACTTGAAGTAGTCAACCACTGCAGAGTTTGGGATAGCCATGGGCTAAGTAACTCCGGACAAAGAGTGGATATGTCACATATCATTCCGATTAAAGATATATATCCGCTTTGCATATCCATATCCACTTAATATATCCGCGGAAATATGCAATTTTCTAGCACACCGCGGTCAAACGAATTGTCGGATCGATTTGTACCTTTCAATCACGAGTTCACAAATCGTTAGTGTATCCCTCGTTTGTTATAGATAGATACTATTTGATGACACAGACACGGGCAACACGCTCCGCTGTTTATTTGGATTAGTTCGTTCACTCCCTGGATATAGGACATGTTTATTTCACGCAAAGTGAAGGAGTTGTAACATATCCGGCTTCGGATATATTTCCAAAGATATAGTTATGTCCGGAGTTACCCAAGGCTAGTTTGGGAGACTGTCGACAGTGATGGACAGACGAAAGAATTGGTGCATAGTGATTGTGAATAGTGACTGTGGATCAAAGATGACATACGTGGATACTGTGCTTTTGTGATCGTCATGAATATCGTCGTGTGTGGACAGACGCGTAACCCTGTAAGTTATTATTAGTTTTTTTTTTTGTTTTACTTATTAAAGTTTGCATTTTCGATACGCTATAATACGCTAAAGTACTAGGCTCTCATAGATACCGAAGAGACTTTTATGCCGTGGCGCGTAAGTCATATTTGATTAAAAGTTAGGGTTGTGCAAAAAAAAAGTGAGGAAAACATTGATTTAGTTTGTATGGAAATTGGTCAATTTACACAGTTCACAATTTCCACCTTCTGACATCGGCATAGTATTCAAATGATACATGGTGCACACGTTCGTAACGGGAGTATACACCATTTACCTAACATGTTGTATAAACGTTATAGTACGAGAGATGACAGTAGGATACCCTACGTCACTCGATACTAAGATGGGCTCCACGGCACACGTTCAAAAAAGTGGTGCTAATCTTGGAACAATTAATCAATAAACTCCGATTTGGCCGAAAGTACATAAAAAGCGAAAATAAGACAGGTCCCTTTACGTCATTTGATACCGATGTTATACTTATGGCATCAATTATTCCTTCATTGTTAGTGACGGATGAATCCAGTCTGACAGTTCCTGTATTGCCGTAAATACTTGGCAGACGGTCTCAAAGGTGACGATTGGGACTCCTATTTTACGTCATCTGATACAAAGATGAACATAGTGCCAGATGGTAGATATCCATTCGACATTTAAGTATAGATTAGTCTGCCAAGGTTAATATGGCCGAAACAATTCCATTAATTATGTCAAACATATTTGTGACGATAAACCAAGAAACAACTTTTTCGATTTTTACTTTTATTTCTATGTTTAACTTTTATGTACTTTCAACTTATCTTAGTATCAAATGACGTAGGGTATCTTACGGTCCCCTCCCGTACTATTAGTTCTACATTTGTATTGTTTTCACAGCTTGAAGTCAGTGCCTCAAATCAAGTCGGCTATTCAGGTTACAATAAAAAAAAAAACTGTCGATATCTCCGACGAGTAGCTCAATCTATTTTCCGTGAACAGCGTTTTATGTCATTACGACACCTGTCGTAAACACAAGTAAAAACCGAGGTTCGGTCAACTCGACGAAGTTTTAAGATAGAAGGTACCGGGAATGACTGGGATATGACAACGGCTATAATTATCTGACTTATTTAAAAATCAGCACTTTTTGTGTTGTTTCATTTCGCATATACACCTACGTTCTTTAGTTGATTAAAAACGTCGCCATTGATTTTGTTTGTGTACATACAATAAAGCACAGGTTAAATTAAAGATTGTTATTAAGTAAATAAGCACAGGTTATGATAGAAAACACGAACTTTAAAAGTAGTTTAGACACAATGTGTGTGTTTTACTATTTAGTATTGCTTTGGTGACAAAAAACAAAAAATGTGTAGGTATGTACTTGGGAGTTATAGTGAACGGCCGTTGTATTTCGGATTCCGATCTGAGCAAAGTAACTAAAAGGGGACGGAAAAAACAAAATATGTACCGAATAAAAAAAATCAATTTAAACCAACATATAACTATTTCAATTTTATAATAATAATAATATGTAAAGATCGATATTTACGATACGGTTTGGGATGGCGTATCACTATTAAGTCGCCGGCGGAGGAAACCGCAAAGTGCAAATCGACGCGAGCGCTAAAATCGTTCGACATATCGCTATCTCTGTTGTCGCGTGCAGGGTGCGGGCGGAGAGTATACCTTGCGCCGAGATTTATGTGAACCGCAGTACCGCGTACCTTAGCTACAAATATTTATTATTGTTTTATGAGTTTAGTAAATCTTTGAGCCGTTTACCTGCAATGAGAGCGTTAAAAATATGCAAATAGATACCTGTTGTGACTGATTCCTAGACGCAGCTAACTAGTAATGCGGTTTTTTCAACTATATTGCCTAGTAATTAGGTACGGCACTTACTTAGTGACGCTAAATGTATACCTACTACGTCATATAATCTTTCATACCTTACCTAGGGTTGATGATCTAGGGTAAATCAGTAGAGATCGTTCGATCGTTCTATTTTTAACTGTCTGGGAATGGAACCCGAGACGTGATGCCGTGACAAATTAGGATTATATTCTCTAGGAGCGCAACTATCTTCAGATGTCTGCAATTTCTCCAAAAAAAAAAGTTAGTAGGGTGACGATGTCAGCTAGACGATTTACGGACATATCCGTTATATATTTTTATATATTGTTTGTTTATTTTATATACTGTTGTTATATATTGTTATATATCAGTTATTTACCAATATTCGTCATGGAAATTATACATAACAGTAACAACATTGCTTCATGGAAGTCATGCAAAAAATTACAGAATTTATTTGATTTGTCTCCTCCTCAGTCATAGTCGTATCCATCCCTTCTTAGAGAAGGAAGAAAAGGCGCAAAAAAATATATCGTAATTCTGTCGTTAGTAGGGGTCACACACCAGTATGGTATATATTTTTACTTTTTTTACTGATCTATAAATTCAGGTAATATGCACTTAAAAAATTTCTAATTTCTGTACAATATAATTCCAGATAACGCTGGACTCTAAACTTGAATGGGGTAGGTCCTCATATTCATAACCTAGCCAAAAAACTTAGATCTGCTGTGTATGCGATCAAGAAAATAAGACAATTGACCGATGTCGACATTGCAAAAATAGTATATTTTAGCTATTTTCATAGTTTAATGACATATGGTATCTTATTGTGGGGTAGCGCTGCTGATGTAAATACAATAGTTTTGTAACAAAAACGGGCAATTCGTGCTATGTATAAATTAGGATCTAGGATACCTCTGAGGGATAGGTTTAGGAAAGTAAATATTTTAACTTTAAATTTAAAATCTTTTATATGTGCATAAAAATAATATTTCATAATTTATAAAATGCTAATTTGCATAAAAAAAATTGACTTTGAGAGAATTCATTGTCTTTTTTTATTCTTTCATGAGACAATCCTTTCGGGGTCCATACGATAAAAATACAGTAATTGCGGTCGGCTATTTGAAGTCATCCTTGTATATAATGGTAATAATTTTGTTTTCGTTTTAATTTTATTTTATTCAAATCATCCTTAGCGCAAAAAGTATTTTTTTTGTGATTTTTCGCCTCAGCTGGTGTAAAGTTCAATGCGATCTTTCAAAGCAAATTCTTTAACTATACTATACGTTTGCTTGACAAATACAAAATATAAGCATATATTTACTAAAAGTCCAGGAAGAAGTCAGTAAATTATAAATATGTTTGGAAAGATTCGGTGATATGCTCATTTAATGAAGGACTGTTTTTAACTAATAGTTTCATTCATCTGTTATCTTTATCATCAGTTTATACTTATCATCACTTTATATTATGGTCGAAAAAATACCAAAAATTCCGGGAAATCTCGGATCAATCATAATCCTACACTGCAAAATCCCAGTTCCTAGAAACAATATAAGCTGTGGTTCTATTATAATTGCATAATGAATGATTCAGTTTTTGATACAAAACGAATAGGCGGAAAATACGTCGTTAACAGGGTAAAACCATACGAAATGTAATTTCATATATTTTTAAGAAGCTAAATATTTTGAAAAAAATATTTGAACAGGACCCTAGGTAAATGCTGTCTTTATCCGAATAACAGCATATATGCGTTGAAATATTCTTAAATTGAAAATTATTTTGGTATTAGGTTTGTATGAGAAATTCATTTTTCGCCGCCTTTTAACATTTACAATACACCTACATGACATCACGCAGCAATTTTTTGGTGAGTCCATTTTTTTATTGTTTTGGCCTACCCTCACTAAAACCTCTGTGCACGCCACTGTCCTACAGTTGGGTCAAAAAATATAACATGCCATTGCAAATTAATAAATTAAGGATTGCTTACTGAAATTCTTTTTAAGGACAAAGAAAAGAAAGAAGGACAAAAGATATAGGTTTACTTAAGATTAAAGTTCTTACTTCTCTACGTAATCTAGGTACTACATGCTAAATTAAAGATATGAAAACAAAATAATGATATACCTGTTTTATTACTGTTACTATTATCCATAAATTTTTCTGTGCTCGTTTTATCATCACATTTAGAAACCGGAAATATTTTATTTTTAAATTTTTTGTCTATTGAAATGTCAGTATCATAATTCGTATTGTCATCCTCTTGTATATTTTTCGCCACTATTTTGGTAATTTTCTGTCGTTCCACTTCTGTCTCAGTGTTCAATTTTATTACAAGTAATTTTCCTTGAATACAAATAATATATATTTTTAAGACATAGGTATATTTAATGATTCTAAGTATAACCTTAGACTTTTATATGAAAATTTATTTACTAAGATGTTGGTAGCTGGGGTGCTGCTCTTGAGCTTATCCACTTATATGGAATTATTTAAGATTTAAAAAGATGGAGACAGTCTACGTGCTTAGAAGTAAAAAATAGGAATGTTTCAAGTCTATCGTAAGTCCCCTTCTTTTTCTACCTTATTCTGGTTACCATGATTAGATAAATCACTACATTTAAATAAGACCAAAAGGTGAGAAATTTCACATATACATATATAATATAATACGGCTTTGCTCGCAGCATCACATTCAAATTTCAATGGGGTCCACATATTCATAACTTAGCTCTGCTGTGTATGCAATCAAGAAAATAAGACAATTGACCGATGTTGAAACTGCAAAAATAGCTTATTTTAGCTATTTCCATAGTTTAATGACATATGGGATCTTATTGTGGGGTGTAAATACTATATTTATGTTACAAAAACCGACAATTAATGCTATTTACAAATTAGGATCTAGGATATCTCTGAAGGATAGGTTTAGGAAAGTAAATATTTTAACTTTCGCATAGCAGTAAATAAGATATGAAAATCTTTTATATGTTCATAAAAATATTAATAGTTTCACCAAGAAAAGTGAAGTTCACAAAGTAAATACTAGAAGGAAAAATAAGCTGTTTGTATGTGATACACGTCTACACAAAATTAGTAACTCTTTTATGAGGAAATGTTTTACAACAAAGTTCCTAATAATATTTAAAAGCTATCAATAAGTTAATTTAAATCTTTTATTAAACTACAACTTTGTAAAAAAGTATACTACAATATTTCAGACTATTTAAATGATAAAAATCCATAGGACTGAATATGCTCAGTTACAGGACGATAGGTAAACCAATTTAAAATGGAAATAATATTAAAATGTATTTGTATTTGTATTTTTTTATGATTTTTTTAAAAGAGTTACCACAGAGTTTCTTCCCGGATTCTTCTCAGTAGAAATCGACATTGTGAACCGGATTTCATAAATAGTATATCATAACTTTGACGACTAAAAAGTGTTTGTAAAATCCTAATTTGAATAAAAAAATGACCTTGACTTTAAAAGAACAAAACCATAAACACCAAAACTAAATTCAACAAAACAAATTGGGTTAATGCAAAATAACGAGGGGTGTCCCAGGGTACAATCCATGTCATGTTAAAAAAAAAACTGTTATTGGCCTTTATGATAGACCAGTCAAATTCATCTATGAGAAACAATATGTGAAGTCAAGCATGGTCAGTCATAAGATGAGTGATCACCTAGTCGTACATTTATCTGAGCTCTTATAGAGAGCATTTTAAACCGTGGGTCCTTACTGTCATATGATAGCATTTGTTGAGCCAATTTAGAGGCCTTATGGCCGGCTAGTAAATTCGGAGCGACATAAGGCTACTAGCTTCATAATGCATTCTGCATTAGGAATTATTCTGCTCCTTTCTCGTACGACCAGCCTGTACCACTATAGTGGAATAGCAGAAGTCTGAGGCAACTTTGTAACAGTAAAATATTGTTTATTTTATAATTATGATCAGATAATAACTATGATAATTTGAAACATTACAGACATCTTATCCTAAAAATTCTATTACCTTCATCAATTTTCTTGGATATTGTTTCATCAAATACCCAATCAGAATCATTATCCGAATGAATACTAACATCAAAATCAAGAGATAAGCGATCATCATTATCATCAGAAGAATCTTCCTCAAAATCAACAGAAATATGATCATCAAAATCATCTTTGTAGTCAGTTTCAAATTTTTGCATCATAGTGATTTCTGTAAATTAATAATAAATGCATAATTTTATTGTAGAAACAATACTTCAGTTACATTTATGTGGAAATATTTATTTTAGATGATAAGTTTAATAATTATGTCTAGTGAAATGTGCTGCAGTAAAATTTTCATTGTAAATAAGTCTACATATATCTTTGCAGTAAGATGTTCATAAGCCTGCAGCAAGGTTTTATACCACTAAGGTGGCAAACAAGCTTACGGTCCGCCTGATGGTAAGCGGTCACCGTAGCCTATGGACGCTTTTAACACCACGGGTATCACTTGCGCGTTGCCGACTCTTCAGAAATCTAATAACTTCTTTCTTGAAGAACTCCATACTGTAGTCCTTGCAGAAAACCTTGGTAGGGAGCTCATTCCACAACTTAAGCGTTAGCGGGAGGAAGTTTCTCTGAAACCGCACTGTACGCGACCATTTAGGTTCTAAAGTGTGAGAATGAATTCCCTGCCGATGGCGAGCGGTGCAATGGTAGAAAGTAGCCGTGGGCATCTTTTCAAACAGTTCCTCAGCACACAACCCATTGTGCAAGCGGTAGAACACACATAGGGAGGCAAAGTCTCTCCTCAGACTTAAGGGCTTGATACCGCAAGTGAGTTTGGAATCGTCGACAATTCTCACAGCCCGTCATTGAACCGAGTCAAAAAGGCCAAGCTGGTATCCGGGTCTAAACGCTAGTCATCAGTCAGTCTTATCTGCAGAGAGATTTTAATAAGACTGTCAATAAGTTAAGATAAATCTCTGCAGTGAGATGTTAATAAGGCTGTAAGACTAGATATATCTCTGCAGTGAGATGTTCATAAGCCTGTAACTAAGTCTAGAAATATATCTTTGGAGTGAAATGTTGAGTCTAAATAAGTCTAGATATATCTCTTCAGTGAGATGTTAATAAGGCTACCAATAAGTTAAGATACAACTCTGCAGTGAGATGTTTAGAAGCCTGTAACTAAGTCTAGAAAAATCTCTGCAGTAAAATGTCAATGAAACTGTAACTAGAACTATCTGCAGTGAGATGTTGGTAAGATGTTGATAGATAATATCTCTTAAGCAACATAATAATAAAATTACAACCTCAACCACTCACCATTTAGTTGATTATCATTTAACAGTTTTTGGGTCAACATCTTTTCTGCATGTAAAACTTGCTTTTTAAATGCTGTTATTTCCCGCAGCTTTACAATGCACAGTTCACATATGCAGCTTTTCCTACTTAATTGACTATGTGAAATCTAAAAAGAAAATGATAATTATTAGGAAGCAGATACAACTGCTTAGTTACAGCATTAAGAAGCAGATTACTTTGCATAAGCAGGTGGGCACAGTTAGTGTCTTTGCTGCTTCATCAGCATTAGACGAGAAATACTCTCAGCTTCACAGGTCTAGGGAAGCCTGAGCATAATTACATTTTTTTAAATTATTACCTTTGCATGTCTCAGCAACAGAGACTACAACTGTACCTAACTTTTTGAAAACCTGCTAGTTTGCCTCTTGTTTTTTTATTTCCATTAACTATGAGTACCTGGAAGACCAATCCATCTATTGCCAAGTAGCTTTAGTGTTACTGTGTGGGTGAAAATAATAGTATTACTACTTGCCCCCTGCATACTAAATTTCATGAAAATTGTTTCTGAGATTCATATTATATATATATATACAAGAATTACTTGTTTAAAGGTAGTAAATTAGTAGGCTAGACCAGACAATAACATACACTGCTATTTAATCTGGTTAGATGCCTCTGTGTCTTTCTATCCTGCAATAAAAATATTTTCTATCTTGCACTGCTACTTACAATTCAGGTGAGTTATCATGACACCTGTCCGGGTGAAGTCTATTCAATGTGGAGTATGCAAAAGCAGTTCCCATAACCTTGTTTAAACATTAACAAAGACTTAGTAATATTTTTTTAAGTCTGTGCCCCCTTTGGTAAACTGGTTTGAATTTCTTTTTAGGATTTTTTGTGAAAAATTTGTGGTGTCCCCATAACACCCTATTTTTATGACTGATTGATTAGGAGTCCTACCCTACACACTTCCCTTTACCAACCGCCACTCCCTTCCTACATATACTTTTTTTTTTTTTTAATACCACTAAGGTGGCAAACAAGCACATGGTCCGCGTGATGGTAAGTGGTCAACCTTCCAAATAGACTTTGCAGGGCCAAGTGCCTTGTTTCTTGCCCGAGTTATATGTTAACCTGCATCTAGACGAGGCCCATACATAATTTTGACAACACTTTGACTGCTACATGGCCAGGGTTCGATAATATTGACAGATAATTATTATAGTTACAAGATTTTAGAACCTAAGCAGGGCAAATGCCTTGCCCTGCAGTATCTACACCCTCATGCAGGGATGCTGCTTGTCATTAGAGGGAAATGGAGACTGCATTCCATTTGGCGCTCATGACTACTCATGAAAATCAAAAATCTAGAACTCTTAACTCAATACCAACCGTTGGAAAGCACACCCCAGCTGCCTATGATGTGCAATTTTACCAATTTCTACATAAACAGGAGGGTTGTTATTTAACTTGAAATTTAAACATCAACCACCAAAAGTACTTCTTTAACTGCCTTGTTATGTTTGGGGGCTTAATTTTAGTATACTACCCCACAATTTTGCGGCTCATGTTTTTTTGTAGAAAGATCTATTTATTGGTAGTTTAACTGGAAAGTTTCAGCTTGAGGAAATAAATAGTTTTTTTAGTTATGAATTTTTGAAATTAATTGCTTGACTGGGTTAGTTTCATGCTGTCTCTTTCTGTACCATGGAAAAATGTGTCAGTTGAGATAGACCCAATAAAAAAATATGGTTTTTATTTATCATTTAGTCATCTTTTGTTCACCACACAGTTAAGTTTAATCACCGAAGACAATTTTGAGCACAAATGCCAAAGTAGTGAAAAATGGTGGATTTTTTGAAAAGAGACTTGAATTAAAACTGACTCTGTTTATTGCTAATAGGGCAAAATAAGGTTTGATTTTTGTTGAAAAATGCATATTGAAATTAAATAGGTATTTTCCTGAGTAAAATTTTTCATCTGGGAGACAAACCAATCTATATGTGGATGAATTGAGGTAAGTTACTTTTTTAAACATTTGGGCTAGTCACTTTGGTTTTTTTTTTTATTTCTACCCAGTAATCTTGTTAGGGAACCCCAACAACAGTTGAGTTAGGTAAGTAGGTTAAAACAGGAGCATAGCGAAGTCTTGGTCTGCCCTATCCCTAGAGTGTTTTTTAGAGCCTGGAGGTGCCAGAGGGACAGGAACAGCCCCTCTGCCCTTTCATATCAAAGGCACAGGTATTTATATTTAAAAACTGACCAAGTGGCCAAGCAAAAGGGGGGTACCAGGCCCCCTTCTTTTCAAGGGGCCCTTCCCCCCTCACTTTCAACCCTTAAATACGCAGGGGATATTGTATATTTTTACCCTACAAGCCATTAGGTTGTCTTTTTCAACTGTGTTTGAACCATGTAAACAATTAAGTATAGTGACTGAAGATAATTTTGAGCACAAAACCAAGTTAGGTGACAAGGAGGATATGTTAGGTTGCCTTTATAAAACATTTTTGAAATAGGTGAGCAACTGCATTACTCGCTGTAGAAATTTTTGGGCACATAGCCTCAAAATTATCAAATTTGAATATCTCAAAAAATACAAGTTTTCTCAGCCCCCCCCCCCTTTTCAGGGGGGCTTCCCCGTCCTCCCTCCCCCCCACCCTCAATTCATGGAGTAGTATACTAAATTTTAGCCCGTTTGGGGATACCTACACCCTAAAAGGCACCCCCTTGTGGAAAAGGATTGTACTTGCCCCAACCGGCATCTGCTCTGGTTCGTACGTACGTAGTGCACAATAACAAGTCTATGACTGGTAAGAGTCCGGGTTGTTGAGAACAGAAAATGCTCGAAATTACTTACTGTAATATTGAGAGTTTCTTGTAACATTTCAGAATAAATTTCTTTATGGCCTGACCAATAATGCTCGTCAAACACATCTCTGAAGCAATTTCGGCTAAGACAACATCGACAAATGTTTAACAAAGGCTTCATTTTAATAAATAGTAAAAATCAGGGTAATTCTTTACTTTCCAAGAACGCTTGGTTTTTACGGAATAAAAATTTCTATTGATAGAATACCACATTTATATACGAAGATGAAATTCAGAAACTCTCGGAGGACACTAGTTTTTCAGGAAAAAAAATAAATAAATTTCATACAAAAACAGCCATTACACAACAATAAATATCTACAAAAACAAAACACAAGAGAAAATAAAATAACAAGTTTTTTTTAAAAAAAGCAATGTTGTCAGTATTTAACAATCGAGTACTTACTCTGTACAGTAATAATCGATAAAAAATAGGCCGGCGAAGTGCCAGAAACAAATTGTTCTAATTTAGAATTGTTTCATATTCAAAAAAACAACGTTGACAATACTTACCAGCCTAAAGAAAAATACCCATACGGCAACCCACTTTGGAACATGAAAACTTGCGCGCATGAAAACTATTTCAACCAACTTGTACTTATGTAGTGTAGTCACGGCGACCCACTCTGGAACATGAAAACTTGTGCGCGAAACCAAGCGGAGCACATGAAAGTTAGCGCGCGAAGCCGAGCGGAGCGTGCCGCGGCAGCGGCCGGCGAGCGCCAGAAACAAATTGTACCTGTGTTACTTAGATCAATAAACCGGTGTCTACCCTGCCCCCCCTATTCCTGCCAAACAATTCTAAATAAGTACAAATTGGTTTTGACTTTCATGTGCTCCGCTTGGTTTCGCGCGCAAGGTTTCATGTTCCAAAGTGGGTTGCCGTGACTATACTAAATAAGTAGAAATTGGTTCTGGCGCTCGCCGACCGCTGCCGCGGCACGCTCCGCTCGGCTTCGCGCGCTAACTTTCATGTGCTCCGCTTGGTTTCGCGCACAAGTTTTCATGTTCCAAAGTGGGCCGCCAGAAACAAATTGTACCTGTGTCACTTAGATCAATAAACCGGTGTCTACCCTGCCCCCCCTAACCCTGTCAAACGATTTTAAATTAGAGCAATTTGTTTCTGGCACTTCGCCAGCCGCTGCCGCGGCACGCTTCGCTCGGGTAGCGCGGTGTTCACCATGTAACCTAACGGCTCGTCGGTTCGGTTTGGTATGGATTCGCTGCCAGTTTTTTAATTTTAATTGAGTATACATATAAATATGCTTTTCTATCGATTAAAATTAGAGAAAAGTAAAATCGATTGAATCTTGTGTTTATTTTTTTCCTAAGGCTGGCAATTATTTTTTTGAAAAAAAAAAAGTTTTGTATTTTTAAATGTTGGTGTGTAATGGCGGGTTTTAGTATGAAATCAATTTAGTTGTTTTCGTGAAAATCTAGTGTCCTCCGAGAGTTTTTAAATTTTATCCGTTTGTATAAATGTAGTGTTCTATCAGTTAAAACCATCGTTACGTAAAAACCAAGCGTTCTTGGAAAGTAAAGAATTACCCATTTAAATACACAGGTAAAATTCAAAAACTCTCGGAGGACACTAGATTTTCCCGAAAAAAATTAAATTGATTTCATACAAAACCCGCCATTACACACCAACATTTAAAAATACAAAACTTTTTTTTTTCACGAAAAAACTTGCCAGTCTAAAGAAAAAAATAAACACAGGATTCAATCGATTTTACTTTTCTCTAATTTTAATCGATAGAAAATCGATTAAAATTCCAATAAAATCAAAAAACTGGCAGCGAATCCAAACCTTGCCAAGTTAGGTGGTGAGAAGCGAAGCGACGAGCCATTAGGTTACATGGTGAACACGAGCCGAGTGAAGCGTACCGCGGCAGAGGCCGGCGAAGTGCCAGAAACAAATTGTTCTAATTTAGAATTGTTTGGCAGGAGTAGGGGGGGGCAGGGTAGACACTGGTTTATTGATCTGAGTGACACAGGTACAATTTGTTTCTGGACCTCGCTGGCCGCTGCCGCAGCACGCTCCGCTCGGCTTCGCGCCCAAATTCTCTTGGGTTTGCGACGCAGCCTATTTCGAGGTCGTGTACGCCGAATACGTACAGATCACCGATCACTCTCAAATGCTTGGCTTCATGGCTAAGCATCGCGACTTCTTCGCCGCCCTCCGCAGGGTAGCTCCAAAACCTTAAAACCAAAATGGATTGCACAACCGCGCGCGAAAAACCCCGGTCCGTCTCCATAGGCTATTTTAATGCCAACGGTCTCCGCAACCAAAGAGAGAAATTATCGCAATTCCTTTCGTCCCAAAAACCGGACGTCTTCCTCATCCAGGAAACGTTCCTAAAGCCCGCTGTCCGTACCCCTTCGATCGCGAACTATCGCACCGTCCGTAATGATAGAACTTCCTCCAATCTCGGAGGCACTCTCATCTATTACAGGCGCTCCCTGCATTGCTCCCCTATCGATCCTCCACCGCTTACGAATTTAGAAGCATCCGTCTGCCGCTTAGCGATGACCGGCCATCAGCCGATCATCATTGCATCGGTTTATCTCTCCCCCCTAAAAGACTTGCTCGAGAGCGACCTTCAGTCGCTCTTAAGTTTAGGCGACGCCGTCATTCTTGCCGGCGACCTAAATTGCAAGCATCGCCGCTGGAACTCTTCTGTAACTTCACGGAGAGGCAGACTCCTTGACGATTTAGTTGACAGACTAAACTTTGACATTATCGCTCCCATGACACCCACTTTCATTCCCCACAATACTAGGAACAACCCTGACGTACTGGACATAGCACTTCTAAAGAATGTAAGGCTAAGCTTTCGTTCTATAGAGGTGCTTGACGAACTTGACTCGGACCACCGCCCTGTCATCCTCCGATTAGGTTCCCCTTCTGACTCTCCTCCCGACACTAGAACCGTGACGGACTGGGATAAATTTGGGCAATTGCTCGAAAATCCCAGCTCGCCACATCTAGACCGCGTTCCCAACGTGATCTCTTCCGCGACCGACCTAAACGTAGCTATCGACTCTCTCACTAGCCACCTGACCGCCACCGTTGGCGAGTGCTCACGACAGGTGCCGGTTGGTGATTATCACCACCTAATCCTGCCTCAGCACATCAGGTCGCTAATGACTGAGCGTAACGCGGCCCGCCGCGCACGCGATCGCGCTCCCACTACCGAAAATAAAGCTCGCTTCAACGACTTACACCGCCGTGTAAGAACCGCTGTAGCTGAGCTCCGCGCCCAACGTTTCGGTGATATTATGGAGAACATTTCTCCTTCTCACCAAGCTTATTGGCACTTAGCCAGAGCTCTAAAATCCGAAACCGCAAACTCTCTCCCTCCGTTAACTCCCAACAACGTTCCCGCGTTCAATGACGACGAAAAAGCGGATTGCCTAGCGTCTAGCCTCCAAGCCCAATGTGCCTTAAGCACACAGCCCTTCGATCCCGACCACGTGCGCGAGGTAGACGGCGAAGTGGAGCGCAGAACTTCTCTGCCTCCACAAGACCCCCTGCCCCCTGTCACTGTCGACGAAGTTGTACAGGTCATCAAAGACCTACGCCCCCGTAAAGCTCCCGGTGCTGACGGTATCTCTAACGATATCCTAAAGCGCCTCACTCTTCCCCTTATCTGCCTCCTAGTAGCGATTTTTAACGCTGCTATGGAACATTGCATCTTTCCTTCTCAATGGAAAGATGCAATTGTTATAGGCATCCATAAGCCAGGCAAAGCTCGTACCGAGCCGTCCTCCTATCGCCCCATAAGTTTACAAAAGGCCCTTGGTAAACTCTATGAACGCCTCCTCCTCGCTCGCCTACGGAACGCTATAGTCTCCAGAGGCATTTTAATAGACGAGCAGTTTGGCTTCCGTGCCAAACACTCATGCGTCCATCAAGTCCTCCGCATAACGGAACATATTCTTACTGGCTTACAACCAGCGCTAGGTAAGACCCGTCACACGGGCGCTGTCTTCTTCGATGTAACGAAAGCTTTCGACAAAGTCTGGCACAACGGTTTCATTTTTAAACTGTACAACTTTCAGTTGCCAGATCGTCTCGTGCTCATCATACGAGACTATTTGTCGAATCGTAGCTTTCGCTACAAAGTCGAAGGCACTCTCTCTTCCCCCCGTCCCATACAAGCAGGAGTCCCGCAAGGGTCCGTGCTCGCCCCCATCTTGTACCTTCTGTACACTAACGATATCCCTAAAACGATAGGTACCAATCTAGCCCTCTTTGCGGACGATACCGCTCTCTATACCACAGATAGGCAAGTGAGTCGAATCACTGAGAGACTCCAACCCGCTATCACCGCCCTAGGCGAGTGGTTTCGGAAATGGAGAATCGAGGTGAATCCCGACAAAAGCTCTGCCGTCCTCTTCACCTTAGGCCGCCCTCCACGGCCAACTCCCCTTTCTCTTTTCGGTCGTGCCATTCCCTGGCAAAATAAGACCAAATATCTCGGTGTGACCAGGGATAGTCGTTTGAACTTCCAAGCTCACACCAAAATAGTCAGAGACCGAGCCGCTTTTGTCCTCGGTCGTCTCTATCCCATGATAGGCAAGTATAGTAAGATGTCGCTTAGAAATAAGCTAAATCTTTACACAACTTGTATCCGCCCCATACTAGCTTATGCTAGCGTAGTCTTTGCGCTGTCCAAGCGCAATCTCCACAAACTCCAGACCCTCCAAAACCGCTTTCTCAGAGCGGCCTCTGGAGCCTCTTGGTACGTTCGCAATGCAGACCTACACAGAGACTTCGAACTTCCCACGATTCCCCAATACTTTAAAGACTTGGCAGTCCGCTTTTTCGAGCGTACGCAAAATCACCCGAATCAATTAATTGTGCAATCCACAACGTATCGTCCCCCCGATCGACTCGGTCACGGTCGTAAAACTATTGTTAGGCGGCCTCGGCACGTACTAACGTCCCCAGATGACGATCTCGCTGTCCGGATAGCGAGATTAGTCTCTACGACCTCCCCGAATAGGGCCTCCCTCCAAACACGACGCCGACGTCCCCGGGTTCGTCAACAAGGATACACTAGGTATCAAAGAGTGCCGGGGCGCTTCTCGCCCCCACTCAATCGCAATCGTACCCGCGTATCGGGGAACTCCCCTCCTGGCGGTGACTCACCTTCGGGTTCGAGACTCACGCCGGTCGAAGGGACGCCCCGGAGAGCGACAACCCAAGCCGAGGCTTCCCCCGCGGGGAGCCCTTGAGCGTTGGGCGCTATATGGGCTGAGGCTCCTTCAGAGTCTCGCCCCAAAAGTCCGGTGAAGCAGTAATGGCTGCAACAGCCAACTGCATAGTCAGCTCAGAAAAAAAAAAAAAAGTGCCGGTTGGTAACTTCCACCACCTAATCCTGCCTCAGCACATCAGGTCGCTAATGACTGAGCGTAACCCAGCCCACCGAAGATGCGATCGCGATCTCTCTACCGAAAACAAAGCTCGCTTCAACGACTTATACCGCCGTGTAAGATCAGTTGTAGCTGAGCTTGGCGCCCAATGGTTCGGTGATCTGATGGAGAATATCTCTCCTTCTCATCTTGCTTGTTGGCACCTAGCCAGAGCGTTGAAATCAGACGCCTTTAACTCCCTCCCTCCGTTAACTCGTCCCAACAACGGTTCCGCGTTAGATGACGATGAAAAACCGGATTGCCTTGCATCTCGCCTCCAAGCCCAATGTGCCTTAAGCACACAACCATTCGATCCCGATCACTTGCGAGAGGTAGACAGTGACAGCGCAGAGCATCTCTGCCCCCTCAGGATCCCCTGCCCCCCGTTACGGTCGACGAGGTCAATAACTTAACGCCGAAAACCGAATTTAGGGTAGGCGGATCCGCTGGCAAAATCTAGTATTAGATAAATTGGTAATGAGGTGCTAAGTTTTAAATACTAGTTCCAAAAGCAAAAAACGATTAGATATTTTTTATGGTGTTGATATTTGTGATAGAGTAACCTAGGCTTTCGGGCTTGTTTAAAAAAAGGTAATGCTACTGACTAACATAAATAATTTTGCAACAAAATATGACTTCTTCAGACAGTTATGCGTTAATTTTGTTCATATCAAGTAATGTGAACAAAGTATAAATACGTTTTCAATCATTTTTCAGTGGGCAATCAATAAACGAGACTGAATCTTATATTGCTCGAATTTATTTTCATATTTAGCAGCTAGCTAAGCGACCGTGTCAGATGTGTTTCTTTATATATTTAAATACAACAAAAGGAACACAAAACATTGTTATTTTGAGTAATAATTGAGTTTGGGCTCGTATGAATCGTCTTGATCAGTACTTTGGTCCTAGATAATATCCATTAAAATTACCCAACTAGCAAAAATGCGATAAAAGGAAATCTTATAACACAAAAGAGTGATATCAAAGTCATATAGAAGTAACGCTTATGACTGCTGGTCATATACGAAGGTCATTCAATAAATACCTAGCCTACTAATGAAAAACGAAAATTTTGTAAAATCGGCCCGAAAGTTGGCATAGTAGAGCCCCGTGATTGTTTTACCCTTCTCGAGGTAATCAATGTGGATCACACCTTGCGAATCCCAGAAAACGGTGGCCATCACCTTTCCGGCCGATAGAACAGTCTTCGCCTTATTCGGAGCACGTTCACCTGGTGAACTCCGCTGTTTAGACTGTTCTTTGGTCTCTGGCGTGTACTAGTGAATTCATGTTTCGTCGACGGTCACGAAACGACGCAAGAACTCCGCCGAATTGTGCTTAAACAGTACCAAACACGTCGCCGATGTGGTCTCACGGTTTCACTTGTTGTCCGGTGTCAGCAAACGCGGCACCCATCGCGCAGACCACTTTCTCATGCCCAGTTCTTCGTGTAGAATATGATGCGCCGTTTCTTCTGCGATGCCTACAGTCTCAGCTATCTCGCGAACCTTCAATCGGCGGTCTGCCAACACGAGATCGTGGTTTTTTTTAAGATTTCCTCCATAGTAGCCGTTTTCGGGGCACCAGGGCGTCGCTCATCAAAGACCGACGTACGGCCACGATCAAACTCGTTGAACCAATTCTTGACGAACGCCTTCGAAGAAGAAGAGTCACCTTACACAGCATCCAAGCGATCTTTGATTTCGCTGCGCGTTTTCCCTTCTAAAAACAAGCATCGAATCACCGAACGTTATTGCTCTTTTTCCATTTTTGTAAAACTGGCTGACACGTTCGCTTCCAAAGGCTATCAAAAAAAACCTAATGAAGGGAATTGACTGAAACTTTGACAGTAGGCTACAAAAAGAATGTACTGCACGAAGGTATAACACTTTTGTAATAGCAGCGCCATCGGAAGGTGAGGCTAAGTACTTGTTGAATGACGTAGTGTATGTATTTCTTAAAGCGTTTTAGCTATATAAGGCATTACAGCAAAATTGTGACATTAACCTTTCATATAAACGTTTACTCTGCCACTTTGTATGACGCCTATAGCACTGTTATAAATAGGCACTCACAACAGTCGTTATCGAGCTATTATGTTGTAAATAAGGCTTTCATGCTGCCGTTATGAAGCAAAGCCATACTATTATGGCTGCTAAATATATAACACTGGTGTTTAAATAGTCACTATCACTGCTAAACCGTGATACAGCAGCTCCCGGTATAATGAATTTACAACAAATTTGCGTTAAAGCCGCTCCCGTTAACAACTGCTCTAAAATCGTCCTAATTGGACCTTAATTAACACTCAAAAGTTTTAAAAACGTATTTACATGACTTAGATATCACAAGATACATAAAAACTTTGTTATTTCCTATTTATCACTAAAAATAGAAAGGGCATAGGCTATTTGAAAACGTTAAGTGTGAGTCGGTTTTTTTCTAAAATTGAGTTTCCGTTGAAATCCTACACCGGTAACCAAATTTAGCGCGGGTGAAACTGCGGGCAAAAGCTAGTAGGATAATATATAGCAGCGGATTCACCCGCCCTAAATTTTGTTATCGGCGTAGGATTCTTAAGACAACTCCTTAACTATACCTACTAATGAAGTTTGCTCTAGCTATAGTTCGTTTAAGGTCAGTTAAGTTATACCCGCGATAGCTTTTGAACCTTTCGGGATAAAAACTATCCTATATTCTTTCCCGGGACTTAAACTATCTCCATACCAAATTTAATGTAAATCGTTTCAGCGGTTTAACGTGAAGAGGGAACAGACAGACAAAGTTACTTCGAATTTATAATATAAGTATTGTAACTAGATAAAAGAAGTTTTGTAACGTATATTTTTTCTAATCCATCAAATGCTGTAGCTGCATCAAATGCAAAAACAGCGTATTTACGCCTATCTACCCTGTATCTTAACCTTAAATATAATCTACCCTGTATCTTAACCTTAAATATAATTTGTGATGTCGGCCATTTTCTCCTTCGCTCTCACTCACTATACGTCAGAAAAAGATAGGTGATGATGATGACAGAAACATAGACGGAACAATTACATTAACAGCAGCAATTAAACACCAGAATAGAAAAACATAGATGCTTTTTGTTTGTAGTTTTTCGCTCGAAACTTTCGAACTCGAAGAGTGCGTTCAGTTTAGAATAGATAGGGAAGTATTTTGTCCCCTGCCATTTCCATTCGCTTAATTGGTGTCAAAATACCAAAATTTTAATATTGTGTGAGGGGGATTTAATGCAGTTTGTTGCACTTCTTAGTATATTAAAACCTGTGTATTAGTGTTATATTAAAATCCTCTGAATAAATCATTCACAAATGAACGTCAACCGCTAGTTTTGAAAACTCAATATTGCCAGCCTTCATACGCCCCCACTGTTGGGGCCATAGATATATAGCGTAGCGTAAAAATCCTAGGTCTATGGTTGGGGCCATAGATATAAGCGTAGCGTAAAAATCCTAGGTCTGTGGTTGGGGCACGGCCTCCCCTTATAAGCAAAGGGAATTTGGGCCATAGTCCTTACGCGGAATGTGGACTGGACATAGTCTTTTCTTTTTGACGTATGCAGGTTTCCTTACGATTTTTTCCTTTAACGAAAAGCCCCACTGGCTTGACTTGTAAATAAAAAAAGTAAATAAATAAATCAGTGTACTTGAGAAATAAAGAAAAAACTCATTGGTACACGTTGACCCCGGGGTTCGAACCTCCGCCACTTCGAACGTGAAGTGAAATTTTAACCCCTCGGCCAACACCGACTAGTGCAGTCAATAATTTCGTAAAAAAAATTTAAAGCTAATCGAACGGAAAACATCATTAGCAAAAGTGGCGTTATCAAATTTGACAAACTTGGAATCTTCCTTTACGAAATAAAACACACATTTATTTAAATCTCTGTAAAAAGCGTTTTAGCTTTTCAAATGATTTTATTCTTTATCAATAATAAGTATTTTCAAAGTCAAAGTCAAAATGGTTTATTCAAATAAGGATTTTACAATCACTTTTGAATCGTCAAAGTTATAAAATATTATTTTTTGAACCCTCCCACCTTCCCGCCGGTTCACAATGTTGTTGATTTCTACCGAGAAGAATCCGGCAAGAAACTCGATAGTTACTCTTTTAAAAATACTTAAATAAACTAAAATACAATTAATGTTTTAAATAAAAGATTTTTAGTCGTACAATTTTATGTTATTTCCATTTTAATTTGGTTTACCTATGCATCCTGTAATTGAGCATCATCAGTCCCAAGGATTTTTATCATTTACATAGTCTGAAATATTGTAATATGCCTTTTTACAAAGTACCTGCTTGATAAAAGATTTAAATTTACTTATTGATAGATTTTGAATTTTATTGGGAACTTTGTTGTAAAAGTGTATACATTGCCCCATAAAAGAGTTACTTATTTTGTGTAGACGTGTATCATGCACCAACAGCTTATTTTTACTTCTAGTATTTACTTTGTGAACGTCACTTTTCTTGCTGAAACTATTGATATTTTTATGTACATATAAAAGATTTTCATATATGTACTGCGACACTAAAGTTAAAATTTTTACTTCCCTAAACCTATCCCTCAAAGATATCCTAGATCCTAATTTATAAATAGCACGAATTGCCCTTTTTTGTAACAAAAATATTGTATTTACATCAGCAGCGCTACCCCATAATAGTATACCATATGTCATTAAACTATGGAAATAGCTAAAATATACTATTTTTGCAGTGTCGACATCGGTCAATTGTCTTATTTTCTTGATCGCATACACAGCAGAGCTAAGTTTTTTGGCTAGGTTATGAATATGAGGACCCCATTGATGTTTAGAGTCCAGCGTTATGCCAAGAAAGACTGTTGAATTAACAAGTTCTAATTGCTCGCCATTAATATTAATACATGTCTGTCTCTGGCTAACATTTGGTAATGTAAATTTAACACATTTGGTTTTTTTTTCATTAAGTAACAAATTATTAGCGTTAAACCAATTTACAATTTTAGAAAGGGCATCATTTAATTCATTATAACATGTCTGTCGTCTCTTAACTTTAAAAAGCAAAGAGGTGTCATCAGCAAATAAGACAATGTCATGGTTTTTTACATTATATGGGAGATCGTTAATGTAAATAAGAAATAGAAAAGGACCTAAAATTGAGCCCTGAGGGACTCCTATACTGACTGCTGATCCCGGAGATCTTTCACCGTTGACATCTATTTTCTGTACTCTCCTACTCATATAGGATGTCAAAAGGTCGAGAGCTTTGCCTCTAATACCATAGTGATGTAGCTTCCTGATGAGATTTTCATGTTGAACACAGTCAAATGCCTTAGATAAATCACAAAACACTCCAAGGGCGTCATGCGAATCCTCCCAGGCGTTATATATATTTTTTAATAGTGCCACTCCTGCATCGGTTGTGGAACGGCCTTTCATAAAGCCAAACTGTTTACTACTAAGTAGCTCATTAATACAGAAATGGCTTAACATTTGACAAAGTATGATTTTTTCAAAAACTTTACTGAGTATAGGTAGTATTGAAATAGGCCGAAAATTATTAGGATCTGTTGAACTACCTGATTTAAAAAGAGGTATAACTTTGCTAAGTTTCATCTCATCAGGAAACACACCACTATCAACACAACTATTAAATATAATGGCTAAGGGTTGTGCTATAACATGAATAATTGAATTTATAGTTTTTACAGAAAGTCCCCAAAGGTCTGTGGTGTTTTTAATTTCTAATGTTTTAAATGTATTAATGATATCTGTAGGACTAATGTTTTTAAATACAAAGGGAACGTTACATTCAGGAACACTAGCTTTTAATAATTTTTCTGCTAAGATTGGACTTGAGTTTAGATGTTCAGTTGTTTTGAATGGGATATTCCCAAAAAACTGTTTAAAGGCAACTGCTACCTCAGAATTTGTTTTAAAACTAGCATCATCTACAATCAACTCAAAGTCCTGACAAGAATTCCTAGCTTTACCAGTTTCATTATTTATTATGTTCCATGTAGTTTTTATTTTATTTGTTGAATTTTTTACTTTATGTCTGAGGTGAATTGCTTTTGCAACAAGACAGACCTTTTTAAAGGTTTTTGAGTATTTTTTTAAATATTCCCTAAATATTTGGCTATTATTATATGTTTTTTCTTTATATAATTCATACAGTTTACGCCTACTTTTATGAATACCTGGGGTAGCCCATTCACTAAAACTAAAGCGACTGGAAATAAGTTTCTTTTTTGCAGTAAATATTTTATTATACTCTGTAGTAATAGTGTCAAGAACAGTATTGTCCATATCATTTGGGTTGCCATTATAAAGCAAATCTGGAAGTTTATGCATTAAGTTAGATTTAAATGATTCAACCCGTTTAGTTGTTATTGGTATGAATTTAATTTCCTTTTTAGTAATACTATTCTTTCTTTCTAAAACCACTAACTGTCCACAATGATCTGACTCGAGATTGCTTATAATTGATTTTTGAATTGGTTTTATGTCAGTAAATATATTGTCGATGCAAGTGGCACTGGATACAGCAATTCTAGTTGGTTCACAAAACAAATTATTTAAATTAAAAGACTGAAATAAGGCAAGCAATCTGGTGCTTAATGAGCTATTTTCCAAAATGTTTATATTGAAGTCTCCACAAACAATGATTTGTTTATTAGAATTGCTGATTTTATTCAGCTCTTCTTCCATAACTAATTCAAAATTATCATAAATTGCACAAGGCGGCTTGTATACACTCACAACAATGAGATGCTCAACTTCTATACAGGACAGCTCGGCAGTTCGCTCAACTGAGAGGCTCACAATGTCTTTACGTTCCATAAACTTTAGCTGTTTATTAACTAAAATTAAAGAGCCACCATGGATAGCATTTACTCGGCTGAACGAACTTCCCACCTGGTGATTAGTGAAATTGAACATCAACTGATGGCTGCGTAGCCAGTGTTCAGTGATACATAAAATGTCAATCTTTTGGCAGTTTATGAACAATTCAATTTCTAGTTCTTTCTGAGACATTCCTTGTATATTCTGATGCACCAGGTTCAATGGAATATTATTTTTAGTATGACAAAGTTTATTTTTTTGTTTCTGTTTGCATAAAACTTTAGTAGACATAGATTGTTTAATATAATCATTATTAATGTTGGACAGACAGACGACAGACCAGGGAAGTCTGCCCCGGTCGTTATCCAGATAGCGAGGTCGACGTCGGGGGCCGTTAGTACGTGCCGAGGCCGCCTAACAATAGTTTTTCGACCGTGCCGTGGTCGGCCGGGGGAGTGGTAGGTTGTGGCTTGCCCAATGAGTCGGTTCGGGTGATTTTGCGTACGCTCGAAAAAGCGGACTACCAGTTAAGATATTGGGGAAACGTGAGAAGCTCGAAGTCCCTGTGTAGGTCCGCATTTCGGACGATCCAGGGGGCTCCGTAGGCCGCTCTGAGGAAGCAGTTTTGGAAGGTCTGGAGTCTAGAGGATGCATAGACAACGCTAGCATATGCTAGTATGGGGCGGATGCAAGTGACGTAAAGAGTCAGCTTATTCCTAAGCGACATCTTACTGTACTTGCCTATCATGGGATATAACTGACCGAGAACAAAAGCGGCTCAGTCTCTATTTTGGTGTGATCGCGGAAGTTCAAACGTCTATCCAGGGTCACGCCGTGATATTTGGCCTTGTGTTGCCAGGTAATAGCACGGCCGAAGAGTAAGAGGAAAGATGGTCTCGGAGGGAGGCCAGTGGTAAAAAAAAACGGCAGAGCTTTTGTCAGGATTCACTTCGATTCTCCATTTCCGAAACCATTCGCCTAGGGCGGTGATTGCAGAGTGGAGTCTCTTAGTGATTCGACTCACTTGCGTATCGGTGGTATAAATAGCGGTATCGTCCGCGAAGAGAGCTAACTGTAGCGGTTCGACAAATCGAGTATGATGAGTACGAGGCAGTCTGGCAACTATTAGTTGTACAGTTTATAAATTAAACCATTGTGCCAGACTTTGTCGAAGGCTTTCGCTACATCGAATAAGACAGCGCCCGTGTGGCGGGGCTTACCTAATACTGGTTGAAAGCCAGTGAGAATATGTTCCGTGATGCGGAGGACTAGACGGACGCATGAGTGTTTGGCGCGGAAGCCGAACTGCTCGTCTATTAAAATGCCTTTGGAGCCTATAGCGTTCCGTAGGCGAGCGAGCAGGAGGCGTTCGTAGAGTTTACGAAGGGCCTGTAGTAAACTTATAGGGCGGTAGGAGGACGGCTCGGTACGAGCTTTCCCTAGCTTATGGATGCCTATAACAATTGCATCCTTCCATTGAGAAGGAAAGGTGCAATTTTTGATAGCAGCGTTAAGGTTGGCTACTAGAAGGCAGAGAAGGGGAACAGTGAGGCGCTTTAGGATATCGCTAGAGATACCGTCCGCGCCGGTGGCTTTACGGGGGCGTAGGTCTTTGATGACCTGTTTGACTTCGTTGACTGTGACGGGGGGCAGAGAAGTTCTGCGCTCCATTTCACCGTCTACCTGTATAACTACTGTCGCACATGAACACGATCGAAGGGTTGTGTGCTTAAGGCACATTGGGCTTGGAGGCTAAATGCAAGGCAATCCGCTTTTTCGTCGTCTTCGAACGCGGGAACGTTGTTGGGACGAGTTAACGGAGGGAGGGGAAAAAAACGCAACTGAAATATTCTTTAGGCGACAACTTACGTGGAACGCACAATACTAATAGATAGATTATACTTAAGTTACATGAAGAACAAGTATAACTAATTTTGCAGTAAAATAATTTTATATTTAAAATCACATATTATTCTACATTCTAGATACATGTTTAAAATATATTTAATAAATTTTTCTTTAGATCATATTTTGATTTATAAACACCTTAAACCTTAAATTATGTTTAGGTTCTTCTATAACGTGTTTTTCAAGCAAAAGTTGTTGTATAACTATTTTCTAGAAATAAATTACACACCACTATAATTTCAATGCATCCCAACATGAGTTCTCTTTACATGTCTTCTTAAAGAATCTTTAGAAGCAAAATGATTATTGCAAATCGAACATAGATATTTCTTCTCTCCTGTATGTGTTACTCTATGTCTTGATAAATCCGACTTTGTATAGAAAAGATGATGGCAAATATCACATTCATGGCTTCTTTCTTTCAAATGCACGTTTTTCATATGATTATTACACAAGCTTTTAGTTATAAACACTTTAGAACAGATAGCACATTTGTGTTCAGGTCTTTTCATTTCGTGTTTTTCAACTAAGTGTTGAACACGAAAATTTTCTTGAAAAAACCTTTCATGACAATACGGGCATGGAAACCGTAACTTCCTCTCAAATTTTAAATCATGTATCTCTATTTCGTGTTGCTTTTTGTCTATTTTACTATGAAATATTAGGTTACACTCCCTGCAAAGTAACGGTTTGTGTGACCTACTTTTATGAAGATTGAGAAAAACCAAATTTGAAAAACCTGCTCCACAAATATGACAAACTTGCTTTTGGTAATGTTTATTCATGTGTATGTTTAAATGTCGAAAAACCGAAAAACCCTCTAAGCAAATTTGGCATTTAAGTTCAGATTCTATTTTAAATGGTACTAGTAAGTCCTCCTTAGATTCGAATTGCAATTCATGAGTATTTAACAGATGTTCCTTTAAACTTTCTAAACTTCCTAATTTTTCTTTACAAATCTTACAAAATAAGGATGAAATTTCAACTTTAACCAATCTGTTTTGCTGTATGATAATTTTTTTCTCAATGTTTTCTAATGTGTGTTGACTATTTGTATGTTCTTTTAGTAAGTTCAAGTCAGAAAATGGCTCCATGCAACAGAAACAACGATATCTACTTTTGTTCCACTGAAATACGCACATTGTAGAATTTTCTAGAAGTTTCAAGGAGTTCTCCCTTAAAATAGGTCCGTTTCCACGTCTTTCTGCAATCTTTAGCCAGTCTTTTTTGCTTTTATGGTAATTAGGCGCTAGAACAAATAAACATAAAATTCACATTTGTTGTACAATAAGTAAGGTGGCAAAGGTGCTAAAGGCCCGAAACATATATCCTATCAATATCATTCCATTTTTTTACGCATAAACAAAAAAAACTTAACAGTGTATGATTGTTTATTAATTTCGATATATTTAATTGTTAACACATATTTTAAAAAATATACAGTTAAATAAATATAGGAACCATATCCAAAGTTTATCTGAGTTTTCATTATGCTGTTAAATTTTTAAATTATTTATTCTTTCCCCTGTGTATTTTAACAAAAGACAGAGAAAAAAACTTCATTTATCATATAAGCTACAAGAACATAGACCTATTTTTAAGATTTCATCATCTTCTTCCTCTTTCTACAGCTGATCGAGACTCCCACCTTATGTCATGAGTACACCTAGTTTTTATGTGTAAGTGTGTGTGTGAATGGGTGAGAGAATGCGTGAAGGTGTGTTGTAAATATGTGTGCATATAGTTTGCGCATGTGTATATTGCTACCGCTAAGAGTGGGTGTTCGTACGTACACTTACTTTCTACACACCTTTTTCGGTTTCTTCTTTGAACTTTGCTCTTTTTGCACATTTTTTTTTGCCTTGTGATGATTGTCGCATTTTTCTTCGATCAGCAGGCTTCAAACTTATATCAACATCATCTATTTTTGTCAGCTCTAGTTTTAAATTGTCTAATATTTCTGTGAAACATAATTTTAATGGTCAAAAACAGATTACGGGCATTATAGTTTCATAAAACTTAATGCTATTGCTGCTAGAATCTAAAGCAAATTACACACTGCAAGACGCGCCACAGCGGTGATTTAACTTATAGGTCTTAAACATGAAAGACATACCCACAGGCAGGCATACTGTTTGAGCCTAAAAAAAACTACCTCCGAATTAAGTCAAATACACCAAAATCGATTCTCGATTAAACCAAGCACTGATAGTTTGACTTTCGATTATAAAAATGAAGAATGTTAGTGATGAAAATTGGTGTTCAAATGTACAAGAAATAAACAAGCAATATTCAGATCTCCTTTTAGATTCCTAAAATCATAAAAAAAGATTTGAAAGCCAATTTGCTGACAATTTCGCACTAAAGAAATAAATTACATAAGTTAATGCACTAGGCATGAATAATGACCTATAAAAAGACGATAGTGTTGATATGAAGTAAGGAAATCCCTTGAATCTTGTGAAATTATTGCAATGTGAGTTGGTTTCAAGTTGAGGGGTTCTTAGATCCACTTACAGAATCAATTCAATATTTGAGATGGCTCAGCAAAAGTTGCTATCATATTTGATTAGTAGCACAAAGCAACGTAATGCAAACAATTTTGTATGAGAACAATGAACAGCACAATCTTTTTTTGTACAAAATAGTTGCTTTAAAATCATTTTAGGTTAACTATTCAAGTACAATAGAACTTGTGCTTAATCCAAAAAAAAAAATGATATGGTCCCTATCGACTAATTACCATTTTTCGATTAATTAAGCTAAGATCGACATACCCCACGTATCGCGCCACTTGGTAGTGTCCACGCTAAAGTATTTAACATACCTAATACAAGTATGAGAAAGTAGGTATTTATTATATTATTTTCTGTCCCTCAAGCTACCCCTGCACAATCAAGTCACTTCATGGCAAGAGTACCACAATTTTATCTGTGAAAAGATTTTTTACCTATGTAAACTCTTTATATGGATAAAAAGGAGTCCTTTCTCCATGTTCATCCACTTTGCCAAAAACTAGTTCATCCTGCAGGTTTGTTTCAATGGGGTACAATCCCGTGTTTTTGATTCTCATTTTATTGTGTTAAAACCTATGTTCTTTTATATCCCTACAGCTATCTCAAAAATCAGGTTGCCCTCGAAATAATTTATACACGTGGGAACTATTGATCAGTATAAAAAGTATCCTACATTCTTCTCTGTCCCTTCAACAATCTCTGCCAAAAAACACCCCAATTGATTGCTCTGGTGCGACAATACGCAATGAAATAATATATTAGGATGCGCTACTGTTTATATCATCCCTATTCAAATCAAATCATATATTTATTTTATGTACCAAGTTATTTTAACATTGTTTTTTTAAATCCATAGGCACCCAAACTAGTAAAAACTGTATTATAGGAGCCAGTGGGTTCTCCCATTTAAAAGTAATTAATATTAATATTCTATTCAGAACAAGATTTGTGCTACATTTAATAAATTATTTAATATTATTACCTACCATCCTCATCAAAACTTCCACCATCAATGCAGTCATCAGCAGTAGTGTCAGCAAATGCACTCTGTATGGGTTCTACTTTTACAGTTTCTACTTTCACTTCACCTTTTTCAGATTCTGAAACAAACCTACAGTATACAAACATGATGTACTTGGCAGATAAGTGCCATGTCATTATTTTCATAACCCATAAACCTACAGCTAAATATAAATAAAAAAGTGTTATTCCTGGATATCCCATACAGTGCCATCTAGTTAATAGGCTAGTTACCTCCATTTAATTCTTTATATTCGTAATTATGGATAAGTAATTAGAAAGTTAATTAGAAACATCAGTGAAAATAAAATATTACTTCAATAACTATTTTTTGAGTCATTAGAATTTAAAGGTATGCACTACTACCACCTTTTTAAACCCAGCAAAAAATGCTCTATACTAAACCATACAAGATAAGCAAAGTCCAACCAACACTTAAGAAAACTCTCATTGTAGAAAATATGTATGGTGTGTTAAAGAATATTTCAGTTATGTATTAGTTGCTATAACAAGTTTTTTAAAATTGAACCAGTTTTATGAGAAATTACAAAAAAATATAAATTTAGTTATTTTTATCCAAAGATTTTTGTTTCACTAGTCATGTACTTTTAGTATATACTACAAACCATAGTCAGTTTTATCAAAATTTGATGACCAGTTGACTGTTTTGATATGTATACATATTATACATAGGTAACACTTAGACTTAAGACAAACACAGAACTGATATTCATTACATAAATGTTTGTCCTGTGGAGATTGAAGCCACACACTCTACACAGGAGGTAGCCTCTCTAGTAACTGAGCTAAGAGTAAGGGATACTAAATATCACAAAGAAAAAATTAATACCTTCTTCACTATAAGTATTGACATAACTCAAAAGTGTTTCTTGACTTTGGATCACCAATTGCTTAAATGAATAAGCATTTCTTAATCTAGCAATGCATTCCTCACAAATTAATTTACTGCCTTGGTTCAGTGCATGGGGTTCAGTTTGAGACATCTGAAAAATTAATATTTATATCTTTATATAACTCTGGTTTCAAATTCATATTTGTTTTATGAGTTCACAGATGCATCAAAGACATTAACCAACATATTCCACCAACAGTGTAATTTACACTTATGTGCCAAAAGATCTGTTCTATATCTTTTTAGTAAAAAAGTGAAGATAAGAGGGCGCTAAGAAAAATATCAAAACTTTTACTAAGTATACTTTGGATAATTGTAGTACTTTTTGTTAATTTTTTTTTCAAAATTTTGTATGAAAATTTGAGGTGTCCCCATAACCATATATTTTGATGATTGGAATCCATTGCTGGCAGCAACGTTAGTATGGTGCACTTTTTTCTGTAATCCCTAACTGGGCCGCAAGGGAGTTTAATATTTTTTTTATAAAGGGGGTGTGTGCTCATGACAGACAATTTTTTGACAGGTATAGATAGAACACATTGCCAGGAGCAACGTTGTGTGAACCATTTTTTTTTCCATTTTGTATGAAAATTTGTGGTGTCCCCATAACCATATATTTTGATATGGAAATCTATAGAGTACATAGTCGGCAACAACTTTTGTATGGAGCACTTTTTTCTGTGACTCCTCCCAGGTCCACAGGGGGTTCTAAATTTTTTCCTAAAGTAGGTAGTTTTAAAATTTCAAAAAAAAATTTAAGTCTCATTCGCTAGGCTTCAGAAAAATTTTGTACACTCTAACCATAACCAATATGGCATTCCTTCTGAGCCAAGTTACAATTTAATAGTAAAACCTCATTTTAGCACCAACTAACTAGTCCATCTAAGCGCATCTGATAATTTCAGCAGGGCTATTATTGTTTAAACTAAATGCCAAGTTTATACAGTTCCGTGTGTGTATAAGTTTGAGTGAGTATTTTATTTTTATATAAATAATAAAGATAATTTTTTTAAAAAAAAAAAAACAACAACTATTTTTCTTAAAGGATTCACTTTTTTTTCCGTTGCCCCCCTTTAAGTACTCAAAACCAAATCCTGACGAATGGTAAATAACCCTACCTCTAATTAATCTTGTTGCAAAAACTGTTTTAAGTTTTTCTCCTTAGCATCCTCTTTTGTACACCTCTCTCGCATATCACTAGCAAGTTATTTCACTTAGGCATACCTGAATATCAAAGGTTTCTTTCAGCATTTGTACATAAACTTCCTTACAACCTGCGTAATAATATTCATTACAGATGTTCTTGTAACAAGTATTGACTAAGCAACAACGACAGATATTTGAAGAGAATTTCCACTGTGACATATTGCTAAGCTTCTTAGAAGTATTAGGTACTTAAACTAAGCAACAACGACAGATTTTTGAAGAGAATTTCCACTGTGACATATTGCTAAGCTTCTTAGAAGTATTAGGTACTTTTTAAGGCTATGTTCCAAAACACATCGAGTAATTATCACCCAGAGTCGAAAATCAACCCGTTCTGGAACGAGTTTGACAGTTAAGTTTTACACTGACAGGAGTGATTTTCAACCTTTTCTATGGGAGTGTAAAGCATTCAACTTCACAGTTGGAAAATTACTCTACCCCGGCGTCCCAAAACCGCTTTTTTAACTTCCTCGTTGCGGTTTAGAACACACCCAGGGCGTGTTTTCGGAGCTTGCAATTTCTCGCAAATAACGCAAATTTGGCAATGAAGTGTCCACGGAGCTTTGATGGCTAGCAATGATTGCTCGCAATTGACAATTGTTCATTCGTTCGTGATTGCATAAGATGCAAACAATACATTTGACAACTGCTGTCACTGTCATTAAAAAAAAAACTGTTTTGTTATAAAACAGAGACACAAAAATAAGGCAAATGTTAATATTCTTAATATACTTTAAAGTAGTGTGACTGCCATTCATTAAGAAAAGAAAGAAAGAAGACATAGTCATATTGGTTTACTGCAGTTTGTTGAATTTTACATAAAGCACAGACTTTGAATTTAACCTCCAAATCCAAATCGGTATTAGGCTTTAGTACTATAGAACAAATACATATACATACTAGAAAAGTATAATTGGCCTCTCCACGTAGGACGTTGTCGACTACAAAAATGCGTTTGATTCTATCAAGATTCGCTAGTGTTGCAGTCTCTCCAGCAGTATCCCATTTACTATTGGAACATCAAAGTGTTGAAAGTGTTTGTGTAATAGAGCTAAAATGGCTATCCAACTTCAAGGCCAGAACATTGAATATATCCTACAGTAGTGCCTTCAGTTTTAATTTGTCAGACCCTATCTAAATTGAACAGTGGATTTCTTAATGGGCTGCTTTCATACCAAAGTTACATCTATAGCTCCAATAATTCTAGGAAAGCCAGAAACAATTTTTGAAATACTAGAAAATAGAAAAGTATAATTTTCCTCTCCGCATAGCAATTGTCAAGTACAAAAAGTGTTTGATTCTATCAAGATTTGCAAGTGTTGCAGTCATTCCAGTGGTGACTCATTGAAAATTAGTACATCAAGTGTTGAAAGTGTTTGTGTAATAGAGCTACAATGTCTATCCAACTTCAAGGCCAGAACATTAAACAAGTCCTACAGTAGTGCCTTCAGTTTTAATTTGTCAGACCCTATCTATATTGTACACTGGATTTCTTGATGGGCTGCTTTTATACTTAATTTACATCTATAACTCCAATAATTCTAGGGCAGCCAGAGGCAATATTAAATGCTTCAGACACCATCAAAACCTCGAAGGGTTTATGCTGTTTGATTTCACAAATGACAAAATGATGATTGATATTTATATGACAGTTCTAACATTTGAATACTCTTGGGTTTGCACAAGGTGCACCGTTGGGTTGTAAGACGAAAGTTTCAAAGTCAGCCCAGCGCCTCGCTTCCGTAAAATGATAGCTAACAATTCTCGTATGAAATACATCGATTGTCGCGAAACCGCATTGTATATCTTATTTCTTTCAAAAAAAGTAAGCAATCTTTTACGGAATCGATCCACTGGTAACCTTCAATGCTGTTGATCTCCTTATTTGAAGACGTTAGATGTGTTGTAGTTTAGTCTTTTATATTATTATCATAACTATGCTGTGAATATTGTATAGTATATTGAAATTTGTAATATGTACTATAAATAGTGTTCACATTGAAATTATTATTATTTTACTTTATCATCACTTCCAACGGTCCTTTTCCTACGGTCAAAGGGGGGTAAAATGGGGGTTCCTACACCTTTTTTTTCATTCTGCATGATAAAGAAACTGAAGCTGTGTCGTGGTATTGAAATATAGAGACATTACTAACCATTTTTCACAGTGACATCTGACTAACAGAAATATGCTACTTAATATAATATTCAGAAACAATTCAGCTCATCCAACTAATATTAAAGTAACGCTAAAACCGCTGTACCAATTAAGATGAAATTTGGCATGGAGATAGTTTGATTCTCGGGAAAGGACATAAGCTTCTTGAAAAAGTTAAGTATGAATCGGTTTTTTTCTATAATTGAGGAGTTGCCGCTGAAATCCTACACTAATAATCGAATTTAGGGTGGGTGAAACCGTAGGCAAATTTGGCATGGAGATAGTTTGGGTCCGGGGAAGGACATAGGCTACTTGAAGTGTAAGTTGGTTTTTTTTTGTATTATTGAGGAGTTCCAATGAAATCCTACATTGATAACTAAATTTAGGATGGGTGAAAACACGAGCAAAAGCAAGTGTTTAAAAAAAATTAAACTGCCAAATTCCATCACTAAATCCTACTGTGGTTTAAAAATATGCATTGATGGAATGCCACCCAATTCAATTGGTGGGCAATCATTGAATCATCCTTTAGGTTTTGTTACACAATTCCTGTTTTTGTGCAAACTTCATATTTCTTGATCGCGGAATTAATGCAGGAGTAAACCACTAAAATAAGAATTGATACCCGTCTACATGAGCCAAATTTCAATTAAGAATTTTTACAGAATAGGGAGTAATAAGGAATAAAACAAAAAAAAAACTGTCTTTCATGTCTATAATATTAACCAGATTACAATTAGAATCATTATAGTAGTGCAAAATAATAATTCAAATATTTAAACTTACACCTGATACTTATATTTTGTAATTGCAATTCAATGAGTGCACTGAATCAATGACATCACCATCAAACTCAAGATTAACACTCCATTTTGCTATTTTGGATTTCATTTTTTTTTTTTGTCTTTTAATAATTCAAATCTACATATAAATATATAAATCAATCACACTGTTTGAACGATCAAAAGCTTATTTTCTTACATACTTTATATATGGTTAAAAAATCAAAAGCTAACTTAGATACATACTTATATTACTTAAACACATGTAACCATCAATACTGCTATTAACAATAACATCAATGAACAACCTTCTGAAGAAAAACCAAAAACAAAATAACTAAATAATAATAACAATATATTCTGGTTTTTTTATAATTTTATCTACAAGAAATGTCCACAAGACATGTCAATGTTGTCAATGCTGAAGTTAGAAAAATCTTTATGGTGTTTTTCTCTATACTCTTCCACTAATTTAAATTGGCAAAGCGCTTCATTCATTTATTTTTTCTTCTGGTAGCCTGACATTTGCATTTATTGTTTGTAAAGGTTCTGTAGTTCTATTGCTTGGTGTTTGTAAATGTTCTGTTGTACTATTGCTCGGTGTTGTTGTTTCTATTGCAAGTAGTGAAATGTATGGTTTTCGTGACGACAATTCATTCATAACATTTATATAGATCCATGTGCGAGGGTCATTGCCGGATTTGCTACTGCGGTCTTTTACTATTTTATGTGTCCTTTTCATCCCGTTTGCCCATTTGCCTATTGCCCTGCTTACCCAATCCAATGTCAATCTCTTTTTCTTCATGCATTCATGTATCAATCTACTATACGGAGTCTCAGCCTCTGTAAAGATAAAAATAACACTAGTAAATTATACCCATAAACAAACACAGAACATTTTTGAATCTGATTATACCGATTGGGACCAGGCCTAGTCTTTCGTTTTGACTTTTCGAACTAATTACCTACCAATCAAAATAAATTCATATAGGTACAGTGTAACTTCTATTGAGAATATTAGGGAATATCCTTGTCAAATAAATATTTTTAAAACCACTAAGACAATAAGTGCGTTGCCGACTAATAAAATGTGCGATAAAAAATGTTCTGTAATGAAATACTCGTAAAAAGGAAATAATTTCAATTTCTTTATAGTAATTGTTAAAAACTATCTGAAATTAACACTTTTAAGACTTAAATTTAATGGCCAATACAGCGAGACTTCAACTTTAAGGTGCAGAAAATGGCCGTTTTTAGGGTTCCGTACCCAGACTGTCCCAACGGAGCCCTATTACTAAGCCTGCGCTGTCTGTCTGTCCGTCTGTCCGACCATTAAAAGGCTCTATCTTTTAGACTGAAATAGACGCCTGAATTTTTCACAGAATATGTGGTATAATGGTGGATTATCTAACAAATAATAAAAAGTTAAAAAAGGTAAAATTTAAGGGGGGTCCCCATACAAGAAATACATTGTCGTTGTTTTTGCACTATCGTAAAAAAATAATACATACAAACTTCAAATTTGTAACAAATAATAAAAACCGGCCAAGTGTTAGACGGGCCCAAGTGATTACTATTTTAAATTACCAGTACAGCGCCATCTACGTAATTTACGAACACAAACAAAACAAAAAGTGTGCCGCTAAGCGGTCACCCATCTAAGTACTGACCAAGCCCGACGTTGCTTAACTTTGAATAAAGTTTTCAACAAAACAATATGTCATTTACCGTCTAAAATTATACCGTTACAGTGCCATCAAGCTCATTTTAAGAGAAAAAGTAACATATTTGTTTGTTGGAAACAATACCTCAAGTTAAGCAACGCCGGGCTTGGTCAGTACTTGGATGGGTGACTGCTTAGCGACACACTTTTTGTTTTTGTTTGTGTTCGTAAATTGTATGATCACATTTGTTGTATGGGAGCCCTCTTCAATATTTATTTTATTCAGTTTTTAGTATTTGTTGTTATAGCGGCAACAGAAATACATCTTCTGTGAAAATTTCAACTGTCTATCAGGGTTCATGAGATACAGTCTGGAGACAGACGGACCGATTAAATAATTAGAATTGGTTGTTACCTAGTGCATTGACTATAAGTTGTATCAAAAAGTCATAAAAAGGTAACTAAAAAATGGATTCCAAACAAAAAAATTAAAAGTATTAAGGCATCATTATGGCATAAATTACTTAAGAAACGTATAACAAAAACATCTCATAGTAATGTATATGTCATTATGTAATGATTTTTAGTACATTTACATGCACGTCGTTAGTATTATAGAAATTAGCTGTCTGGCCTATATCACCCTCATAAGGCAGAAATCAGGAATCTTTTTTAAAAAGAAACCGGCCAAGTGCGAGTCTGGCTCGCGCACCGAGGGTTCCGTGCAAACTTACTATATGTTGTATATTATTAAAAATATTTTGATTATATGATGTAACTAAAAATTTATGGCAATTTTTCCTTTATCTGTGCTATAAGACGTTGTTTCGTACCAAATTTCAAGATTCTGAGTTCACGGGAAGTACTCTGTAGGTTTTGATTCCCTTGCGAGTTTCGAAAATTTGCGGCATAAACGGCTGTATCTTTTGATTGCGTTGGCTCAGAAGTTTGATGTTTTCACAGCTCCAAGGGACAGGAGACCTGAGTATTTTAGCTTGATACCTCCACGAGTTCCTGAGAAAATAAGGGTTCCAGTTTTTCCTTTCAAGGTACGGAACCCCAAAAAGGTTAATTACGCAAGTGCCCAGCTGGTTATTCAGAGGCCTCCCAAGAACTGGATAAATTGCGCTGGAAAAAAAGTCAAATGTCAGTATTGAGATCATCTAAAACAGCAATGGTAGTTGATAATCGAAACATTTTGAACATATAAAGTAAACATTTAAAACATAAGAATCTACTAATTATTATAAACTAGATTTTGCGAGCGGTTATCGCCGTAGAACTCTTTAATTATACTAATGTAGTTTGCTACAGCAAGCTACAGCTATAGTTCGTTTAAGCTCGGTTATAGTTATTCCTGCAGGAACTTTTCAATTTTCGTAATAAAAAGTAACCATGTTCGATTCCAGGACCTATCCTACATACATGTGTGCCACGTTTCATTCAGATCTGTCCAGTGGTTAAAGCGTGATTAAGTAACAAACATCCGAAATTTCGCATTTATAATATTAAGTTGGATATGGGCATATTAAGTACACTCACACGTTAAATGTTAAATGTTATTAACTTATATTATGACGGTGATGCCAGTTGAGTTGCAGACTGGGTTCGCTCTGCACTTCACCTGAAACAGTGACAAGTTAAGGACTTAGAACAGCTCAGTTGCTATTTCTATATAAAATTGCTAAATCTGTTAATATAGTAATGATCAAAACAAGGGGCCGACTCTCGACGACAATCCCAATTTCAATCATACGGCACTTTTGTCAATACTTTCAAATACTTACATTGTAATTACATTCAGTGGTGTGTAATCTTAATAATACTAATTGATTTTGTTGCATAAAAAGGTTTTATTTATTATATGATTGATTTATTTGATTCTAAATCAAAGTGAGTGTCGGGAGTTACCCCATATATAACCACATATACTTAGTTGGCAAACAAGCTTGTTGTCTCTAATTACTTCTCCCTTGAAGAACCCCATACTGTAGTCCTTATAGAAAACCTTGGCATGAGTTCATTTCACAATCTACTTATTTAATTTTAAATAACTTGCCTCTTTTCTGTATTTGAGCTAAAACAGTTAATCTGAGATTGGTGATTGAACAGTAAGATAGCCCATTTGTGAATGCATATTCATTAAATAAGACATGTTAAATGTTATTAACTTACATAGTGACGATGATCCCAGTTGAGTTGCAGTCTGGAATTTGCTCTGCACTTCACCTGAAACATTGATAAATTAAGGATTTAGAGTAGCATTGTCTAGACTCTTCTTTCACATCTTTGCCCCTGTTCTGCTTGAATTTAACCAGTTAACTGATGTTTTATCAATGAGTCCATTTGTGTTGCATATATATGCCTATGCAAAATAAATTATTTGGACAACTTGCAAAATGTAGATGATCCTTGTTGTGCATTTGCTCTGCACTTTGCTTGAAATGGTAAATTGTAACAGTAAGCATCACAATGAGTTCCCTTAGTGGTATATTATAAATAACTACAAAGTGGTTAGCCAGAATAACTAAAAAATATCATATTGTATCATTTTTTTTTAAAACATTGGTGAATCCAAGGTATATTTTTTATTGGTACTACTACATTCATATTATACATTTTTTTCTGGACTTTACACAAAAATCATCTGGTCCCAAACTAAGCAAAGCTTGTACTATTGACACCAGACAAACCATAACAGAAATATTAACACATATGTAAATTATAAACCTACTTTTTTTTTAAATAAATATGTATTATACATAGGAAACAGTCTCAAGATAAACACAAATTTTCATTACATAAATGTTTGTCATGTGCGGGATCAAGCCTGCACTTCTCGGTTCCGTAGGTAGCTACTACTAGCAACAGAGCCCTGGAGCCACCATGGTTATTGTCTGACCCAAGCTACTTTCCAAGTACACTTTTGCGAAATAAAAGAATAGTGTACCCATTTTTACCTATAGAAAAAGCTATTATTGGCAGCTCTCAACTGGGATGACCAGTGTGTATAACAAGTATAACAAGATGGTATTTCATATCCTTCTCCATCTCCAACTCATTTTCCAAGTTTAATGAGATAAGATATTTAGGTATTTAATTTTTTTAACTAATATAATAAACTCTAACAAATATAAAAGATTTTACTTAAAATATATTACTAAAATATATATAGTAATATACTTACAGCATATATGTAATACATTTTCTACAGATAACTGTCCAAAGGTTGCCCTTTGTTTAGCAAATGGTGTAGATCTTGGGTTGTATATCACAGGAATCAGTAGTTTTGCTATTGCGCTAACTAAGTTGTGAGTTTCCAGACCTCAGAGCCCCAAAAGTCACTGTAATTCACACAAATATATGTATTTAATTACAATACAAAACCAGTTAATCACTTTAGCAGAATGTCTTGAAAAAAGAAGTAAGAATTTTTAAAACAAAGACATAGTCAGCAGATTAGATCTCAGGCCACAACTCAAACCTGCACTAAATAAAACATTATTTACAATGGAGGTACAAGTGGAGACGCTATTGCTGTGAACCTATATATAAATAGGTTCGCAGGTTTAATTCCTGACTTAAATATATGTTTATCCAAATATCATTCTATGCTTGTAAATTTAATGCCTAAATAGCATAATAAGAAAAATTTGAGTCATAATATAGGTATTAATGTAAAGAAGTATAAGTAATATAAACAACAAGATGAGCCAGGAAGATATTGTATACTCAGTAAAGTTTATCTACATGTTACACAAATAACTATTAATAACCAAGAAACTAAGGATTTTTTCGAGATTTACTTATTCTCATTATTGAATCACAACTAGGAAAAGTTTTAAACAGCAATATCCCAGCAGAAATGTAAGAGAAAGAATAAAATTTCATGCAACATCTAGAATTAAAAAAGTTAAAGCTCCTTATTTACGGTTCTAGTATTTTTCAGTATTCACAGATTGAAAGATTGGACTTTGTGTATTTCCAACTATTTTTTTATTTATTTGTAAATACAAAAGTAACAATAGTGGATTGGTGAGTGTTATATTTATTTATTAGTTACCTGTCAAAACAATTAATTGTTTGAAGAATTGCTTTCATTTCAGTATAAGCCAAATCATTTCGCCAGCATCCGTGATGAAAGAGACATGTGTTTAAAAATTTAATATAATATAAAAATGGAAGGCCTCCAAGTTGGAAAATTTTGGTTTGTTTTACCTAAAACAAAAAAGGGCATCACAACATATAAAACAAACAAACAAGTGTGAGAGAGGATTATACTAAGTGGTGACGGACATATTAATGCATGCAAAAGAGTAAAAATTAATATTTTTTATATTAAAAGTTTTGATAAATTTTGTTAAACATTTAATGAAGGGGGTATTAATCAAGGATAGAAGACAATGCATGTTGACAGAGCGAGGAATTTTTGGGTGGAGGATGTCATATAGTATATAGGGTATTTGGGGCAGCTGAAAAATATGTAGTCTACAGTACCTTCGTCAATGCCACACTCACAAATAGAGTGGTCCCTAACTCTTATTTTAGCTAAAAATACTGGAGTACATGCATGTTCCAGTCTGGGACGGCATATGGTCGACATAACTAATTTGTCACAATATCGAATTCGCAAGAACCAAGGTTTTGCAGGGATAACAGGTTGTATTTGGCCATGATAACGGCCCTTAATGGATGAAGACTGTTTCCATACATGACTCCAATCTACTGACATTGGCCTTTTAGCTGAACTGAGAAAGTCTGAAGAGAAAAGTTTATTGAAGTTTTGTATATCTGACTGAACTACTTCTTTAGCCCAGTGGTCAGATTTCTCATTGCCTTCTACCTACTTTCAACCTCAATATTAACTTAATAGGTTACATGTGTCACTGAGGCCTTCAGTAAACTCCATCACCAAACAATTGGCACACATAAAGAAGCAAACAAGCATACTGCCTGCCTGATGTTGAGCAGTTATAATTGCCTAAGGACACTTAAGTCAAAGTCAAAGTCAAAGTCAAAATGGTTTATTCAATTAAGGATTTTACAATCACTTTTGAATCGTCAAAGTCAAATATTATTTTTTGAATCCTCCCACCTTCCCGCCGGTTCACAATGTTGTTGATTTCTATCGAGAAGAATCTGGCAAGAAACTCGATAGTTACTCTTTTAAAAACACTATCAATAATGCAAATAAACTAAAAATACAATTAATGTTTTAAATAAAAAATTTTTAGCCGTACAATTTTATGTTATTTCCATTTTAATTTGGTTTACCTATGCATCCTGTAATTGAGCATCATCAGTCCCAAGGATTTTTATCATTTACATAGTCTGAAATATTGTAGTATGCCTTTTTACACAGTACCTGCTTGATAAAAGATTTAAATTTACTTATTGATAGATTTTGAATTTTATTGGGAACTTTGTTGTAAAAGTGTATACATTGCCCCATAAAAGAGTTACTTATTTTGTGTAGACGTGTATCATGCACCAACAGCTTATTTTTACTTCTAGTATTTACTTTGTGAACGTCACTTTTCTTGCTGAAACTATTGATATTTTTATGTACATATAAAAGATTTTCATATATGTACTGCGACACTAAAGTTAAAATTTTTGCTTCCCTAAACCTATCCCTCAGAGATATCCTAGATCCCAATTTATAAATAGCACGAATTGCCCTTTTTTGTAACAAAAATATTGTATTTACATCAGCAGCGCTACCCCACAATAGGATACCATATGTCATTAAACTATGGAAATAGCTAAAATATACTATTTTTGCAGTGTCAACATCGGTCAATTGTCTTATTTTCTTGATCGCATACACAGCAGAGCTAAGTTTTTTGGCTAGGTTATGAATATGAGGACCCCATTGAAGTTTGGAGTCCAGTGTTATTACGTATTTGAAACACTAAGAAGCAATTGTTGAGAAGGTAACATTACATTGATTATTTTGTTTTCTTTTTACAGTCCCAGAATATATCCCTCATCATCCAATACAAATAAGAATACTGTATCTATATTTTCTGTTTCCATAGCTTATTTATTTGTTAAACATATTCCCCACAAATCGGGTCTATAGTGTTCTTGATGCACCAGGTGTACAGAGGCCTTGAAAACTTTATGAGGAATAAAAACTGACAACTTACATGGTCATAGTGATGCACCTACCTTCTGCTGAAGATTCAACCGTAGTTTGACTTTCACATGCTCTTACTAGCAGCTCTTACCAATTTTGCAATTTCGTCCAGTTATTTTTTACTAGGCTACGTTCCAAAACGCAATGTGTAAGTTGAAAAAGTAGTTATGGAACGCCCGGCTCAGGGTAACTTTCTATCTGTCAAGTTGAATATTTTACACTAGGGCTATGTTCCAAATAAAGCCGAGTAATTATCGCCCGGTAAAGTGGAAAAATCAACCCGTTCGGTAATTTTCAAACTGACAGGAGTGATTTTCAACCTTTTCTATGGCAGTGTAAAGAATTCAACTTGACAGTTGGAAAATTACTCTACCCTGGGCGTCCCAAAACCACTTTTTTAACTTCCTCGTCGCGATTTGGATCGCACCCTAGGCTACCCAAAACCCAACGAGTAATTATCGCCCGGTATTGACAGTTAATTTTCACACTGACAAGAGTGAATATCAACCTTTCTATGTCAGTTTAAGGAATTCAATTTGACAGTTGGAAAATATCCAACCCCGGGCGTCCAAAAACCACTTTTTTAACGTCTTTGTTGCAATTTGGAACGGGTTGGAAATCAACTATAGCGGGCGATTGTCACTCGGCAGGGAATTGGAACGTAGCCCCAGTACGTATATGACAAAGCAATTAGGTGCTTATCACAAGAAAATAATGATTTACGTTGTTACCACGAAATGCACGCTCCTGTTTTCTAACGTTAAAGATACTGTATAAATTGTATCCGTTTATTCATAATAATAATTTTTTCAAAGACCTTGCTTTTTATCCATTACTTTATCTTTTGCAAAACAATCCGAAATCTATTAAACAAGCAAGCAATTTGTGTTTTTCACGACACACAACTTTGAACTGATAGCTGACAGCTGTCAATAGTAAAAAAAAAATATTGAAAGCAAACAACGCAATAATCTGTTTTTTTTTGCCACCGTGCAATAAGCTACGAAAACACTTATTGCTTTCATTGCGTTCATTTGCACGCAATACAATCGCAATGGTCTCCGAAAACACGCCCCCAGGGGGCCGTTCAAAAACCGACTGAGTCGAGTAGAGTTATGACTCGAACCGTTCATAAACTAACTGAGTTCCAACCCTAATCCGTTCAAAAACGCGTAGAGCTGTTACCCTAGGGTTGGCTCAAGTGAACCGTACTCGACGCAGGTTCGTCGGAGTAGGCGGCCATATTTTATTAAAATGGTCAAAGCAATGTTTCCGTATTAAGAAAATTAGTAAATTATTTTGTTGTTTGTTTTTGTATTTAAGTATTTTTCTATGACTTTTGTATTTGGAGTTTTTTTAGTAATAAAAGGTTTTTAAGTATTTCCACACCACTACTAGGGTTCAGTTTTTTCTTAGAATCTTTAGTGCATAACCCTAAATGCCTTAAAATAGTTTTAAAATATTGATTTTAGCCGTAAATTTTAGCTGTTTAGAAATACTCCTATTTTCATTTTATTTTTTGTCAACATAAAATCTAACAATAAAATAAACCGCGATTCAAGTGTTTAGAATGCAAACACAACGTTACAACTACAAAAAGGTAAACATTGTTAACATACTGATAAATAAATAGTATTATAATATACTTAATAATAATGGTAAGTTTTATTAAAATATATGTATAATCAAAACAAAAGAATTCACGAAGTTCCAACCTAGTTTATGAAAACTTAATTCAAAAAAGCAAGAAGGAAATTATTAGTTTGTTCTCATTCAAAGTCAAAAAAATAGCCTAAAACTTTATTTCAAATATTGTTGTTGTGTGCCGTAGGCCTTACAAAGGTATTTCAAATAAAAAAGCCCCTACAAGGGCGAAATTCCTAAAAGTGGAAACATTGATTAAAACCTGACAGATGTAACTCGGTTAGCCGTTCAAAAACTATAGGGTAGAGTTAGGAACCCGATGACGTCATTTTTTACTCAAGTTACTCGTTTTTGAACGCAACCCAGAGTAGTAGAATTTTTTTTTTTTTTCTTAATATAATGGGCTCGCACGGTCTTAGCAGACCATTTATGCATTTGCCAGAGTCAAAGTCAATTATATTATATCGTATCGTGGCGCGGGCGTTATCGCGCGTCCTCGTTTTCAAGTCCCAAGATTGGGCGGAAGATTTGGTGTGGATCTTCCGACATTGCGCGTCATGTCCTGCTTATTTCTTCATAATTCACTATTCATGAGCCTTCGCTGCACAATTATTAACACGCTTTCGTAAAACTATACATCGAAAGTCACTAAATGAATTTAGAAAAATTAAACAGAAAAAAACACCACTCCTTCTTAAGATTCGCGCCAAAACTCCGTAGTAGAATTATCAAACAAAAGTTAAACTCCAATCCATAGAGAAAACAAATACTACGTTAGTTTATCAACAAGCTATATAGTGCCAACATAAGCGTACCAATTCAAAAACAATGCTGCCAATCACCCGGCAACACATCGATATCGACAAATGCAGATTCATGTAGGTACGTCTGTCCATAAGCCTTAGTAATTTATTTTAAATAAAAATGACCATTTCTAGAGTAAGTATAAACATTAATTATTAATTCATAACTTTATTAAGATAAAAAAAACAGTTTTACGAAAGTAGTGTACTGTAGTAAAGCTGTTTTATTCATAATAAATTATTTTTAAGTAAAACCTTTTAATGTAAAATTTTACATAACTACAATTTTAAATTATAAAATTCGTAAACTCTTAACTAGGTACATCGAATCTTCATTGAGAACTTCAACCCATACGCGACACCTGTAACAGAAAACCACAATATACTAAGATAAATAGTCACTGGTTATATTATATTGATTTTCTTAGTTTAACTTTTCTATTACACAGTTAAGTACTATCTATTCATAACACTGAAAAGTATTGTGTATGTACGGTCGCGGTCAGAAAATGTTCACCAGTTTTGAAATTAGATTCTATATCACACTTTTTTCACTAAGTCTAAAATGCCATATCAAGTTACTTATTACCTTTCAAAAGCTATTATGCAAAATGACGCATCGAGAAAAACAACAAGAATTTTTGATCACTCTCTGATAATGGAACTAATATCTTTATTTGTTGAAATGACATTTATCAAAAAATATTGTTTGAACGTCGTTTTGACAAGAGTAAAATTTTACAAAAGATTTTTTCATAACGAAATAAAATGGCAAGTTTAACCCTGAAGCAAAGGGCTGAAATAATATTTCTCTTCGAAGATGGAAATAGTATTAGTGCTATATCACGAGAACTCAATATATAGCGATTCACTGTGAGGTTTTGGATTAGGCGTCACGGCGAAGAAGGGCAAATAACAGATCATAGAAAAATTCAGGACGACGACCGATACTAACCGCCGCGCAAATAACAGAAATCATTCGTCGTTACGAAGAGAATGGTTTCACACCAACTAGTTATTTTTCTGCTTTATATGGTGTGAGTGCTCGGACGATCCGACGAGCTTTGCACAATGTTGGACTACACTGCAGACACCATGCTATTAAAGTGGAGCTGAAACCTCACCACAAAACAGCCCGGCTTAACTTTGCGCGACGACATCTCGATTTTGATTGGTCGAATACTATATTGATGAAAAAACTTTTAAATCAAGCCAAATCGGAAGATTAACTTTATGGCGCTACAATCGAACTCGGTATGATGGTCATATTGTGCCTCAAAACGAGTCAGGTCGCATTACAATAAACTTATGGGGGTGGATGAGCCTTGATGGCGTCGGAGAACTGGCGTCGTTAGAGAATAGGGCTACGGCCATTAATTATGTGTCGCTTTTGGAAGAAGTGATGCTGCCTACTGTGCGCGTAGTGTATCCTGCAACGGAATTCCCACACATTACTTACGTTCAAAATAATGCACGGATACACACAGCCCGTGCTACTATGGCGTGGTTTAACCTGCACCGTGACATTCGTCCCATTCAATGGCCCGCTCGGTCTGCTGATTTAAACCCTATTGAAAATTTATGGGGGCTTATGGTTCAACGCTGGGACTGTCAAAATGAAAGAAACCCTCAAGCTCTTAGATCACACTGTGCTCAAGTATGGGATGATATCAGAGGTACTGATCTATGCACGCGTCTCAGAGGGAGGTTATACTAGATATTAAATAAAGATTTTCGAAGTGTCTATTTTATTATTTCTTCATATTCTTATTTAAAAAACTAAAATATTAGTTTTTTCAAAGAAGGTTTTCTATATATTAAAACTTGATAGTAGTCAGTCCATCTCCTAGAGCAGAGATGGCGATCCTATGGCAATTCGGGCACGAAAATCATTTATGAAATTTCTATTTTCACCTACGTATGCTTGCAAGTCATTTTTAGAAATGAACTCTAGTTTAGCTTCCATACTGCTTAGTAACAAAGTACGAGCCTGCCCTGTGATGTAAGATTTTTAGCACCTAATTTGCAACAGCAGAAATCTGAATATTAATTCTGTATCTGAATCTAAATATTAAACATTTCGATTGCTGTAAACATTTCGAGCTGCAAGTACCTAAATAGCTTTAAGTTACCAGCAATTCGTTTAATTTTTCTCCATAAATATTAAACATTTCGATTGCTGTAAACATTTCGAGCTGCAAGTATCTAAATAGCTTTAAGTTAACAGCAATTCGTTTAATTTTTCTCCATTATTATTAAGTAACCCAGATTTTTTGACGGCACGTCATAGGTACAGTATTGTTTTTTTCATAGAAAATGGCACATTCATTAATAAAGGTTCGCCATCCCTGTCCTAGAGCGATTGATTGTCATATTAGAAAAAAGATAATCTATGGTCAATGAAATTATTATGAAATAGGCATTTAGAACTTGTGACTTAAATGTGTGCATGCAATTGTGATTCTTAAGGTAGTAAACATTTTCTGACCGAAACCATATATCATTGTATATACATCAATAAATTTTAATTTTCAGCACAGGCAAATAGTGACAAACAAAACATTCATCTGAATAATTGTAAAATGGATAATTTAGCCTTTCATCACTATCTTTAAAGAAGTATAATGAAATGACATTGTTTTTTTACACTAAGTAATTACCGATTTACATGTAAAGGAAATTTAAATTTATGTCACCGGTCTTTTTTGACACACTATATACTTTGTTCTCCCATCTTGACTTTTGATTGATTTACTTATTAAAAACTGAATTTCCCTAAAAAAAAAAAAAAAATATTCTTAAAAATGTAAACAAGCAGTCCGCCATGACAGTTCATAAACCAGTGTTGCCAGATGGTCTTGGCGACGTACCCCTAGACTAATTTAATTTCCCCCCAGAAATGCCCTAGGATTTTGCATTCAGAATCATAGTTTCGATAAATTTTATCGCCAGACCGTGAAGTTTCTATGAAGTTGTTTCTCTAGTAAACTTACTATTCTCAACGTCACTCTCTCGTGGCGGACCATCGGTCGACTGACTGCTGACTTGTACTCTCGAGTAATAAAATATGGTGAAAAAAGTTCAATACGAAACATCAAAACTGTATTTGGCGTGTTTTTGAAATTTCCTCTAAGAAAACCCCCAAATATTCTTTCCCCCTATACTGCCCCTAACTTGGTTGAGAAACCCCTAAATCTATGGGGAAATCCTTTGATCTGGCAACACTGAGATGCAGTGGTGGTAACATAACAAACATAAATTATAATCCGTCTTATTTAAGAAAACACTGCTATCTCACATGAAGTGTTCTCGAATGTAGTACATTTTGTACTTAGTAGGGTAGTAGTATTGAACGAACGAAGGTTAGAAATACATACAAATGTTTGTATCTGTGAAGTTTCTAGGCACTGCTCCAATAGGTAGTCCTTTCTTTCTTCCTTCTTCGATTTGGAGACCTGCGGGTCGATTCAGTAAAAGATTGCTAACCTTTTTTGAAAGAAATAAGATATAAGTACATTGAGGTTTCGCGACAATCGATGAATTTCATACATTTTAAATGCGCAATTTATATCTTATTTCTATGGATTTCAAAAGAGAATTTTTAGATGTCATTTTACGGAATCGATCTGCAGATTTCGCATTATTGCGTATCATTTCTCCAGAGTCATGTGTAAATATCGTCCTGTGCTTATATCTAAGTTTGGCGAAGCGCCATATTCAACTTTTATCGCGCGTCCTCGTTTACATGTCCCAAGACAAAAAAATCATGCCGGCTGGAAGCTTTACATGGCGTGCGCTAGCTTAAAGTTATATATCAAAGCGATATACTACAGTTGTATATAATAAATAATTGTATAAGGTCGACAAAAATTCAGCAATAGCATATAATATGTATCTCCTGAGATTTACTCACAATAACCAGCTATTGTGAATTTGTAACCAATATATGTAATCCTTATTCTGTTTAATACGTTAGTTACCTTAAGTATTTAATGAATAAAATCTGGTTAAGTCGAGCTAACTTTCCGGGTTGGCTTGTGATTTTTTTTAAGTATTTTTAATATAACAAATAGCGTTATGAGACCGTTACTTGCTACGGTAGAGGTAGGAAATTTGACAGTTTGTCCACTTCTAGTCTTTCTTACTTTTCTGGTTTGTGATTGAAAGAAGGGGTAGTATTCGTGTCTGTTATGAAGTCTTCACTCGCCATGTGTGCAGGTTTTAAGCTGTCTATGGAAACGATAGTATGCCTTCCTTGTAAGTCCAATGTAAAAGTTTTACTACCGCAGTCCAAAACATTGTAAAGTCCGGCGTATGGAGATAGTAGTGATCTCTTTACATGTCCTTGGCGTTAGAACACATACTCTGCAGGTATCAAGCTTTTAGGTAAGTAAAATGTTTTTGAGCTGACAACTTCCAGATGTAAGAGTGAGTTTCGATATGTGGTGGCGTAGGCGTGATGCAAAATCGGTAAAATCTGCAATGGTGCTTTGATATGCAGAAAAGAACTCACCAGATAGACTCAATGGTTCATCATAGACGAGCTCTGCTGCTGAAGCTTTGAGATCCTCTTTCCAGTCGAGTGTATACTTACCTGGTCTAAAAGTACCATAGGAAGGACTTCATACCAGTGTCTATTTGAGTGGCACATAATGGCTAGTTGCCTACGTTGTCTCTCAACCATTCCGTTGCAAGCTGAGTGATAAGCAGCATAGGTCGATGTTCAGTACCTATGATGGCTGCTATGCTGCGAAACAACTCTGATTCAAATTGCCTGCTGCTGTCAGTCGTGATTTTGTAAGGCAGCCAAAGCCCCAGCCAGGGGCGGATATAGGATATCATTAAGGGGGGGCATTGTGACAAAGCCGGAAGAGTGCAAATTATTACTACCAACGTAACTGTTTATACCTAGTAGTAATGACGGAAAAAAAATCAACGTTTGCGTATTTTGTAGGCTTGCAAGGGTATCCTCCAGAGTGAATCTCCTTATGTTGGATCAAACTTTTGTATGTCATAAATTCAGTTTTGCAAACATCGCAGATTACATTATTAAAATGAACATTCTTATGTCTGTTTAGTATATTAAATGTTAGGAGGATTCTATCTCAAATATGACAAGAATACTGGCCATTCTCTACCGTCAGATCATAAGCGACGATGCTGTTGCCTGATTCAGTAAAGGCTATATTATGATCAAGGTCTAGACACAAAGTCTAGATGCTTCGAATAACATCCAGTCCTTTAAAATTTAACCAACATATCTTACACTTGAACTTAGATATATCTTTTTTTAAGTATCTGAGACCTTTCTGGCATTTCATGGGACAAAATATGCAGCAGTCACGTATTAAGTGCAGGATGTTTTGTGGCAGCAGATACATTTCAAGATGTGTCTGCAAAACACAAAAGGCATGACTGTCATGTGCTCAAGGAATGTTGCAGTATTTTGCCGTTCTGACTCAGCCATCTCCCTCGCAGCCTAGTTGGTAGTGTGATGGACTGCCGTGCAGAGGGTGTGGGTTCGATTCCCGCACTGGACAAACATTTATGTGTTAAACATTTGTGTTTGTCTTGAGTCTGGGTGTATTTATGTATGATGCGTATGTATTTACAAAAAAAAAGTAATATATATGTATTTATATCCGTTGTCTGGTACCCATAACACAAGCTTTGCTTACTATGGGGCTAGACCGCGCTGTGTGTAATGTCCAAAAATATTTATTTATTTATTATTTATAAACTGCTGGTCACTCCCTGATGACTTATTGCCGCAGGTTCAGTTCCTGGGGGACACAAAATTGCGAGTATACCAAGTGTTTTTATTAACTTTCTTTATTTGCTCATCGCTGTTAACTACTTAATAATAACCAAATTAAAACCACAAAAACATTTTGGTCGTGATCATTAGATAAGATAGATATATAGGTACTTATATATACTAGGCTCCTTTTTTTCAGATTAAGTAGCAAGGTACCGAATAAAACAAAAACAGTCAAATGTGAAAAACTAAATTTTAATATATTTCGTATAAGGTGTTTATTATAAAACTGCATTCTTCGTAAGTTAAGAAATAATATTCTTATAGTACAACAAACTTTTACAAACTACAGTCGCCATATTGGAATGCAGTGAACCTACACTAGCGACCAAACATCCAAGGTCAGAAAAGTTTGTTGCACTGTACCTAGTGCTTATAAGCAGTTGACAACCTTTAAAATTTTAAAGCTTTTATGATTGTCAATATAGTTATTTAACAGACTTACCATGTGGTGCGGTGGTTTCTATGTAAAAGTTAGAAGTCGTAAGTTAACACACGATCGATATAATCTCCTTTAGCGTGTTATGATGGGCAAGATCGACAGTAAAACACGATGGAAGATGTCGCGGCACGCGAACACCAAGCAATGGACTAGTGTTGCCAACGTACAATAACTATTTCTCTTGGCATAAGAGAGAAGTATTTGCAAATCAGTTATCTAACGAAGATAGCATCATTACCTAAAAACCTTTACGGCAAACAAAACAAATATAGAGGTTTTCATCACTTATAAAATGAATTTTCATTTACTTTAGCCCATTCATTGGTCGTTGTTGTCATTCTGTTTGTATTGCGGGCCTATGTTGCATATAATTTTGCAATTTTTACTTCAAAATATTAAATCTACTTGTTTTTATTTAATTTACCTGGATTTCCCAATTTTATTAGCTTTAACATCAAGGAATATAAAGAAAGACGGGCAACGAACACTAGTTTGTTGTTTAGTTGGAGCAGGCCTAATTTAGTTTTTATAAACAAATCCATACTTGCATGACGTATCACGGTTAATATAGCGGGTAGAAAGAAAAAATACGTATCGTTATTGCTTTATGTGTTTAAAAAGTGGTGAAATATCATAAACCATCATTTTTACTGGTTAAATTCCATTAATTAGAATTTACTATGCCTAACATTTTTATTAATGATAAGGTAATTAGGGTAATATATATTTTTATTATTAGTTGAGGAATTTCATTTTAGATGTTTTCTCATTTTATATTTCAGTCGACGTTGCTAAGCAGAAAATGAATAACCCATATCGTGCATATACCTACACTACTTCCAATCTATATAATATATATATTGCTTAAAACCCTAAAATTTGCATTAATTTTAATTAAAATATATGAGATCAGAAAATTTTATCACTATTCTTAAATTGCCACGGTAGATGCCACTGCTTAATGTGCTTATTATAATCATTGCGATTATGAAATCCATTTCCACATTCTGAGCATCTAAATTTCCAAACAGTATTGTGAACCCGCATGTGTTGTCTTAAAGTCTTCTGATGCATGTATGCTTTGTGGCAAATCGTGCAAAAGAAGTTTCTTTCTCCAGTGTGACCTCTCATGTGCATATTAAGTAATGATTTTGTCCCAAAACATTTTCCACATTCTGTACATTGTATTTTTTGCGTATGCAATTTGGTTGTATGTTCAGTTAAAGCTCTTCGCGTGGGAAATATTGTCTTGCACGCTTGACATTCAAATGTAAAGGATATTCCATGAACCTCTTTCAGATGTATCATTTTCCGATAATGTTCAGCGAATCTCTCTAAACAATGGGGACATTTTAACGGTTTTATCTTTTTTACATTCGTGACGTCGTGTTTCTTGAATGCGTGATATCGCAACTTTAATTTATTTGGAAAAACTTCTTCACACTTATCACATTTGTGGACACCGTTCTGGTGAACAATTCTGTGATTGATTAGTCTGTGGTACGACACGAATCCTTGACCGCAAATTTCACAAACAACACTGAAGTGCGCATTTATATGTCGATTAAGTAGAAAGAATGAATTAAAAGCTTTCTGACAGATAATACAACATAACATACCATTACTTGTTTCTAAATTATAAGCCATAAGTCCATTTCCAGCTGCATTAAATTCTTTTTTATGATCTGCTACCAAATGTTCTCTTATATCGTCGAGATTTGAATATCTTTGTTCGCAAATTTTGCAAAGCAGGCCTGATATATCAACTTTGATGATACGTTTACCTTTTCTTAAATATTGTTTTAGTAAAGATGATCTGTCTGGTACTACATGTGATGCAGTATGTTTCAGGACTATATGTATCTCGGGGAATGTTTCATTGCAGTAGAAACATTTAAAGTGAGCTTGTTGATAAAAAAATGGCTTGATATTCGTGCATTCAAGAAACGTAGCGGCGTTTTGCCTTTCAGATATTGTCATTTCCCAAACACTTGTCCGGGGTCCAGGCAGTTGGCTAGTTGAAGGTCCTGAGAAAAATAAAAATTTGCTTTTAAAATCTTGATTTTCAATTGACCTTGACCAGTATGAATGGCTTAATTAAATCCTTTGTGAGTTTTTTTAATTAGACATCCTTTTGAATCATAATGTGAGGTAACTCATACCAAAATAAAAATAGATTTAAAATTTGACATGTCACATTAGCAGAAACATTATAAAACTCTTTAGAATACCTTCTTTTTTCAATTTGGATCACATTATCTCCAATCCAATAACAGATCCTTGAAAATAAGAAAAGGAAGTATTTTAAAAGTAAAGAAGTAATATTAATAATTTATGTGAAATCAAACACAAATCCAATTTATATTTTAATGTGTGACAATTCACCTAAGTAATTGTAGATATGGAGTTAGTAAAATAATCTCAAAATTTTATTGAGTTTATAACGCTCCATGTACAGTGTTCATATGGAAAGCAAAAGTTGCATGGTCTCCGCAATACTGTGTACATAATGCACAAGATATTTGTCCAACTTCGTGTGTCCTAATATGATCTTGCAAACTTTTCCTTCTAGAGAATGCCTTCCCGCACAGTTGACATTTGAAATTCTTTTCGCCGCTATGCGTAATCATATGCCTTGATAAACAATATCGGGAAAAGAATCTTGCCTGGCAAACGACACATTCGTGATTTCTTTCTTGAAGATGTACAGCTCGTATGTGAATCAACAAATGATATTTCAAATCATATTCCTTTCCGCAAGTCTCACATCTGTACAAGCCAGTGGTCTGATTATGGACTATACGCAGATGTTTGGTCCTTTGGTAATTAGAATTAAATCTCTCTGGACAAATAGGACATCTTCTAGGAAATTGTTTGAGATGCACACCTCGAACATGTAAAGTTCTTTTCGCAGAGTTACTAAAAACCTTATCACATTTGTCGCAAGGGAAATTTCCTGTTTCATGACTTTGAAGATGTCTCTTCAGTAAATTCAGTGAAATAAACAGAGACCCACAGACTTCGCAACTAAAGTTGTTGAAGTGCTTGCTCATGTGAATAATGAGCAATCTTAATTTAAGAAATTCTTCACCACAAATCTGGCACTCGAATATGTTGCTTCCTAATTTGAAGGGAATGATGTTGTCTTGTATATCAGGCTCTATTTTTTTTCCATGATTTTTCAAATGTACTTTTAGAGATATCAAATCAGGAAGAATTTTTTGGCAAAGTTTACACTGCAGGTAGGTGATGTCAACTTTTAAATTCTTGTCACGAACCATATTATTTAATTCTTTCTTAAATTGTTCTAGAGTATGATCACTGAAATTATGTTCCTTAAGAGTATTAGAATCAAGGAATGTTCTATAGCAAACAAAGCACTTGTATTTGTTACTGGAATGTATGAAAGGAAATACATAAGAACATTCAAATATCGTCAGAGCATTCTGTTTCCATGTTTCCCATTTCACGTTTTCTCTTCTCTTAGGGATTTGCCGTAAATAAGAACCTTCAACTGTTTTAACATTAAAAGTAATAGGTTTATCGCATTTGCCTGCCTCGTTCCATTGTATTTTATTAAGAGATATAGGTTCTTTTAAAAATGACATTTTAGTGCAAACATCTTGCTTGGTTGATGTCTGTTTGCATTTACGATTTTTGTCAATTTTTTTCTGCATAATACGCTTTGATGTTTCTTTGAACCTTTTTGGTTTGTTCTTTTCAATTAAATTGACATCGACTTCGTTTTTGCAGTCCAGGGTACTGATAGAAATAGGTTTCTTGAGAACTGTTAAAATTATATTAGTTCCATCTTCATGTTTCATTACAATAGAAGAATTTGACTCTTGTATGATTCCTAGAAGAAAAAACAATACTATGACTATTGATGGTTGTTGTGAAATAAAAGGACGTATTCGTACGATAAAATATTTAATTCAATATTATTCGATTCTTAAATTGACTTGCTATGTACAAAAACTATTTATGATTCTTAATTTTAAAAAAAAGCTATTAAAATAAAAATAATACTGTAAAACTTAAACAAAAAGCGTCTAATGGTAAATCCTTAAGAGGACGGAGTTGTTAAGACCTAAACAAGGCAACACATTTGATTTAATTTATTAACACTGAGTACCTAATCATCATAACTTAACGTAACTAAAGCTTTTGCTGTAATAAAAAAATTGAGATTAGATATTTCTGATTTTTAATTCCAATCAGAATTATATAAATAATGAAAATATATAGATATAAAGTTGTTCTGGGATTTGTCTTATGCTTATGTAAAATTCCTGTTTCATGAAGTATATTCTTATCTATTATTGCTACATAATAAGTAGCAAAGTCTTTTGTCCATTTCAGTGCATTAGGTCTTGAGTATGTATTTACAGGCATTGAACTACATTATAGGTAAATCCGTTAAGTATAGAATTAGAACTTTAAGAAACAGCATCGTTATTTTTGTCATGTAATTATTGGAAATTAACCTTGCCAGATCAAATTTTAAATAACTTAGACAATATCATGTATACGTAAATGATCTTTTAAATTTTTTCTTCGCAAAAAAGCCATGCCACATATTTCACATTTGTAGTTTTTCTCTCCCGTATGAATAACCATATGACGTTTCAAAGTCTCTTTGTTACAAAACCTTTGCAGACAAACGTCACATTGCTGGTTCCTCTCCTGTAAATGGACGGAACGTGTATGGCATATCAAGTGGTACTTGAGGTTAAATGCACGTCCACACTGCTCGCACTTATGAACGCGAGTGGACTGATTGTGAACATCTTGCAAATGAATAGTTCTTCTATAATTGGAGTTGAATCTCTCTGGACACATTGGACAGCGCCGAGGATATTGCTTCAAATGTACACCTCTAATGTGCAGAGATCGCTTATGAGTTGTTGTAAAGATTTTTTCACATCTATCACATGGAAAATTGCCATTTTCATGTACTTCTAAATGTTTTTTAAGAAGTCTAAGGGTCATAAATCCTGAACCGCAAATTTCACAGCTGTAGTTGCTAAAATGTACGCTCATGTGGATGACTAAAATTCGCACTTTCATAAACGATTCGTTACAAATAGTACATTTATATGTACCTTCTACACCATCAAGTTTAAATGGTATCATATTATCTTGTAAATCTGGATCAATTGCCTTTTGGTGAACTTCTTTTAGATGTAATTTCAATTCTAGAAAATTCTTAGGCATAACTGAACACAGGTTACAGATCATTTCACTAACATCTACTTTTAGAACATTTTCTCTCTTGTTATTTACCAGTCGTTTAAGTGGACCAAATGTATGAGTCTCGTTCATGTGTTGTCTTAAAAGGGAAGTTTCTAGAAACGGTAATGAGCAAACGAAACATTTAAATTTGTTGTTGCCATAGATAAAGGGATAAACGGTTGTAAACTCAAAAACTATTAAAGCATTTTGACGGACGTCAGATCGTTTTTTTGGATCGACTTTAGGTAGAATTAATACATTTACAGGAGGTCGTAGTTCTTCAATGAATGAGGAAGGCGTAATATCAATTTCTATTGGAGATGGACTACGCGATGGTGTTAATGCTTTTAGCACTGGTCGTCGAGAAAACCTTTTTCTGAATGACTTCATGTCGAGTGTACTGAAGTCTGTAACTGTTCCAAGCGGTTTACATAAGCTGCGATCGTATTCCACTTGGAATAAAGGCACGATCTTTTTTGGCTCCAGCTGATCTGTAGACGATAATACTGTGCCCGATCCTAAAAAACAGAAACAAACTATAGAAACATCAGATTTTTCAATATTTTCATGTAAATGAAATCATGTATATCTTCACAGTTTTTCCCCAGAAAGGGGTAACCAATGGCTGGACACACACCCACACAATATTGTGCAACACATAAATAAAATCATTCGACAAAATATGTCAAACACGTTTCTGGAACTGCGTTTACAATAATACTTGCTAACTTAACTACTATTGCTTAGAGCTTTTTTAGTCAGCTTATTTAAATATTTGCTAAATAATTTAATTAAGAACATAAAATTGCTAGCATTTTAACCAACTAGACGCTTCATATTATGTAGGTAGGGTTTGAATAAGCCCTTTAAAACTAAAATAATTATTTGATAGTTGCGACGATACAACTACTTTTTTGAGATTTTGTTACAATATAAAGCTACCTAGAGGCTCGTAAAAAAATTGGAGTATAAGTCAAATCTATAGCTACAACCTAAGTCCGTATACAAACTATTTAAGAAATAGAAGTTTCAAAAATTTCATTCGAAACATTATTTACCAACGCCATTGGATGGTGAACTTTCATGTGATGTTTCAAGCTACAATTTTGAACAAATGGTTTTCCACAAACACTACACACATATCGTCTATCATTCTCATGTATTCGTAAATGTTCCCTTAACGTATATTTTCTTGCATACGCTTTCTTACAAATTTGGCATTGAAACTTTCTCTCCCCACCATGGCGTATCATGTGATCCTTTAACTCCGACTTTGAATAGAATTTCCATTCGCAAATATCGCAAGAATGTCGTTTCATTTTTAAATGAACAGTTCGAACATGAATACCAAGCTTGCCGCTTGATAGAAATACTCTAGGACACAAATTACACTTGAACTCTTTTAATTTAAGTCCGTGAACTATGGATATATGTTTGTTTCGTTGGAAATAGTTCCTGAATGTGTCAGAACAATGTGGACATCTATGCCTTTTGACTTTCATATGAACATTAGCAAAATGTTCGTTTTTAGCGTTAGTAGATTTAAAAACTTTTTCGCATTCATCACAGGGAAAGGATCCAGTTTCATGGGAAAATGAATGAGTCCTCAGCCGTTCTGGACTTACAAACCCCGCACCACATAACTCACATATGAAATTCTGAAAATGTGAATTCATATGTTGATTCAGCGTCTTGAATTCCGCGTAATTCTCTTCGCATAGTACGCATTGAAATTCAGTTTTAGAAACCTTAAATGGTAAAAGTCCATCAGCATTACTGTCAATGATTTTTTTGTGTTTAAGAACAAGATGTTCCTTTAAACTTTTTAAATCTTTTATAGTATCGTCGCATAGTTTACATCCTACATTAGTTGTATCTACTTTAATCAGTTCATATTTTTTTAGCCCAGTAAGAGCATGTTTTAAATCTTGTGAAGTTTCATTGAAATCATGTTCTATTTCACTGTGTTGTCTTAACATAGCTGGGTCAGAAAATTTCTGATTGCAGTAGAAGCACAAATATAAGTTTTTCATCCACCTGAAAGGGCATATTTTAGAGTTTTCTAGGAGTACAGACGCGTTCTCTTTTCTAGCTTTCTTGTCTGCGAAACTGTTTTGAGGTTTTATGTGTTGTCCCTTCAACGAGTTTGTTATTTTTGATGGACAAACTAAAGGTTTACCACCGTTCTCGTCTGGTGAAGATTCATCTAAAAATGAGAAAAAAAAATGCACATGAGGATTTCTTAATGATTTTCTTTCATGCATCTGACTAAGAAAAAGGAAACAACAAATGGTTCTGAAGGTGAATCATTGTAGTTTCTCTTTTAAAATGGAAGTATCTGAGTTCGTAACCAATTTTTCTCTGGTGTATTTGTAGTTTCGTAAATATAGTGAATTTTCGACATTATTTAAGTATTGAGTCTGGTGGGATCCTTAACTTTGTAGGTATATGCAAAAATAATAAACACTGTACAATAATAATTAAAAATAAATAGCAGTTTTTAAAACAAAGTTTTATATGATTCTATTATATTTTTCATAAATGAAGATGCTAGCAAAGGAACATATTTTAAAAAATTGAATTTTTTAATAAAATATTGCGTAATATTTATTCATCTTTATAAATAATAAGGCAACTGGAAGAAACATAACATAATCAATTCACTGTGAATTATTCAATGACCATATTATAAAGCCAACATTTGTAAACATACATTTGCCAGTTAAAATAGTTAAGAAAAAATGTAAAACTAAATAAAGATTTTATTTATAGAATTATAAAATAAATAAAATAAATTATTTGTAATTTATAAAGGGTAATATCAAGTATAAGCACTTAATTTTGATTTGAATTGATTTTTACTTCTTGTCATAACGAAAATAGCGCACAAGATGGAAGATATCAATAGACAAGCGTCAATATAAATCTGCCTTGAGATGAGCAGGATGATGTACTCGGACATGTTGCTTCAAACTACACTTTTGTATAAAAGTCTGTCCACAAGCAGGACATATAAATCTTCTATCATTGTTATGGATCCTCATGTGTTCCCGTAAAGTTTTGATTCGGGCATAAGATTTCTTGCATACATCACACTGATATATTCTTTCACCACTATGTTTTATCGAATGCTCTTGAAGTTCGTAATTGGTAAAAAACTGCATGCCACATTTGGAACATACATGATTGCGCTCCTGTAAATGTTGGAATCTTATATGAGCAGTACGACGACTGCAAAGATCAAATACTCGAGGGCACGATGGACAAGGGAACTCGGCAGTCTTTTCACCATGTACAACTGTTAAATGTTTTAGTCGATGTTTGTAAGATACAAATTTTTCGTCACAAATAGGACATTTGTATCTCTTATTCAAGCGGTGTATTTTTGCTATGTGAGTATAAAGAGAAGCGTGTGAAGGAAATGTTTCGTCGCATCTTTTACAAGGAAAATTTCCTCGTTCATGGGTACGAGTGTGGCTCATCATTCTTTGAGATGTAGCAAATCTTTTCCCACAAAATTCACATATGTAGTGTTCGTAGTGTTCATTCATGTGCTTGTGTAAGCTCAAGAACATTTCGTATCTTTTTCCGCAGATTTGACAGTAATGTTCACCTTTTCCAAGTCTATACGGTAGTATAATATCACCGTGAGTATCATCTAAAGCTTTGCCATGTTCTTTTAAGTGCATTTTTAAGAATTCGTAGTCAAATATGCTAGAACCACAGAGTTTACAATGTGTTATCGAAAAGTCCATTTTAATTGGTTCGTATTTTCTTGGTCTTAGCAATTGTTTCATATCTACATGTTGCCTTTGTGTATGTTCTCGAAGTTTCTCTGGTTCCAGAAAAGTATTTTTGCAAAAATAGCAAAGGTAAGTACCCCTTCTGTATTTAAATGGATAGGCCGTGCAAGATTCTATAATAACTGCTATATTATTTCTGAATGCAGCCCTTCTCTCGTTCCCCATATCTCTTGTGTTGTTAAGGACTGCTTTAGTAATACTTTCGTCATATTCCACTTCATTTTTTATTTGTATTTCTTCAGTTTTTCTTCCTAAAAATAGAAAAATATCCAATATAGGTTCTTCTTTCAAGTTCCCAATGTGTAGAAAATTAAGTTCGCAGTTGTAAAAGCTAAAACCACTAATACTTCAATAAAAACAATAGTAAATTGGTATATAATTTATTTCATACAGCATGTAATAATAATAACGAGTTTGTGGTAAAACATGTGACCAGCTATTAAATTTTTTCAGCATTAGGGTGATTAGTTTTAATATGACTTTTTAAACTACATTTTTGTACAAACGCATTATTACAATATTCGCAAACAAAACGTTTATCATTGTTGTGAATTCTTAAGTGCTCCCTTAAAGTTTTCCGTCTTGCATACGATTTTTTACAAAACTCGCATTGAAACGTCCGTTCCCCAGTGTGTTTCACCATGTGGGCCCTAAGTTGTGCACCAGTAATAAATTGGCCAGAACAAAACGTACATGTGAATTCCTTGTGCCTAACATGGACTTGCTTTATATGCTTCGTCCTCAAATTACACATCGAAAACACTGCTGTGCATAAGTGACAAGGAAATTCTATTTTATTATTGTGAACCTCTTTCAAGTGTTTTACTCTTCCTGAGTAATATTTAAAATTGTCTCCACAATAGGGACATCTGTATCTGAATTTATAAGCTGATCTATGAACTTGGGCTATGTGGTTGTTTTTTAATATGCGTGTTGCGAAATCTAAATTACATTTTGTACACTTAAAATTAGTCCCTATATCGTGAGTCCGAATATGAGCTTTGAATCTAGTCTCAACCGAAAAATATTTACCGCATTCGAAGCAGACATTTTTAGGATTATGTTCATTCATGTGACTGTTAAGTTTGGAAAAAACTTCAAAACTTTCTTTGCAAACAGTGCATATGTATTTTTTATCATGTATTAAAAAAGGAGTAACACCGATTCCATATTCGTTGTCGATAGGCTTTTTGTGAATGGTAATTAAATGATCTTTTAAAAGTTCTAAGTCAGGCATATTTTCAAGACAAAGCTCGCATCTGAGCAGACTTATTTCAACTTTTATTAAATCCGTTGCTCTAACAAAACGCACGCCTTCAACTCTGTTGGGATGCGCTATTAAATGATCTTTAACTCCGTTGATATCTCCGAAGGAAAGAGGGCAAAATGCGCAAGTAAAAGCACCAGGCTTCCACCTAAATGGACAAACATTAGAGTATTGAATTATAATAGCAGCATTGCCTCTGTGATCATCATACTTGCGCTTCGGTTTCCATTTTAACACGGGACGAACGAGTTCGACGAATCCTACAACAAAAGAAAATTTACTGAAATAACTTCTAATAATCCGATCGTTTAACTCGAACTTCATAATTTATTAAAACATTCTAGCTGTACAACTTACTTATTACTTATATGGAATGTACGATTTAGTCGGAATTCGAGATTTTTTTAAGCATGTGTACTAGCTTCATGTGAGAATATCTTAGGGTGCCACTACCGAATACTAAAGGACATAGTCTACAGCGGTATTCAGATTTCTGTCCATGAATCCTATCAAGATGCCTTAAGCGGGAATGGTAGGAATCGAAATGCGCATCGCAGACTGGACATCGATATCTTTCTTTTGGACCATGAACAACTGCAAGATGCCTATTCTTGGCAACACGATTCGAGAACACGAAATCACACTTGGGACAAGAATACTCTCCAATTTCATGGCTCATCTGATGTGCACGAAGTTTATGCTTTCCAGAATAACCTTTTCCACATGTGTGACATATATAGCTTTGGTAATGATTGTTCATATGAGTAAACAGACTCATAAAACCTTCAAACAATTCTCCACAGTGTACACATCTATATTCTTTGCCAGTAAGTACGAATGGTATTACTCCATCGCTATAGTCTTCATTTAATCTCTTTGAATGAACATCAGACAAATGTCTCTTTAAATCTTCTAATTTATTAAAGTTCTTACTACAGAGAATACAAGAGAGATCTGTGATATCTATGCGCAATGGAAACGAGTTTCGAACTTGAGCTGAATCGAAAATATCAAGTTTTTTATCATGGATACTTGTATGACTCCGAACTTCAGCTACATTTGAACAGATGATAGGGCAGTAGGCACACATAAATTTTCCTCTCTGCCATCGAAACACCACTGCATTAGAATATTTTAATATTACAGCTGCGTTTGCTTTGTCTTCAATTATTCTGGGTTTACGTTTCCACTTAATAATTGGTTTCTTTCCAGTAACTGAAGTTTGCGAATTTCCCGCTGAGTCGATGTCTTCTTTTCCTAAAAATAAAATAATTGATTTGAAAGACTTAGATGTTCCATTACAAGCATATACTCAGTTATTTACATTATTAGACGAAATAGATTGTCTTGTTTTCGCTGAGTTTTCGCCTTGTGTGTGTAACATTATATGTCTTCTTAATTTTGACTTGTTATAAAAGCTCCAGGAACACTGTGGGCATTCGTAACTTTTCTCGGCAATTTTATGGATACGAAAATGAGCTGCTCTTTTGCAACTCGTTTCAAATGATTTGCCGCATGCCGTGCAGTCATAATCTCTTCTTTGTTGAGCATGACCATCAACTAAATGCTTTGCCCTTGCGTAGTAAGTAGTGAAAACTTCGTTGCACCGCGGACACGCATATCTGACACCTTTTCTATGTACTCGCAATTTGTGACACATACGTGCTGCTCGCGTCTCGAGGATCTCTGGACAATTACCGCAAGGGAAACTACCGATCTCGTGAGATTGAATGTGAGTACGAAAACGAGATTTGGAAACGAAAGCTTTACCACACGTATCACAAACATAGTTTTGATAATGTTTATTTATATGCTCGTTAACTTTAGAAAAGCTACCGAAGTGTGCAAAACACTTCTGACATGAAAACCCATTTTGATCTAATTTAAATGGCAGAACTCCATCACTGTAATTTCTGTACCAAACTTTTCCGTGCGCACCTATTAAATGTTCTTTAATACTATCTACGTCGTTAAATTCCAAAGTACACAATCTACATTTAAGATTAGCTATATCTATTTTAATCATGTTATTTTCAGTCAGTTTTGAGAAAATTTTTTTAGTGGGTGCTCCTGACAAGTGATTCCTTTGGACATGTTCTCGCAACGGACCTGTGTCGACAAACTTTGTATCACAGTACGAACAGTAAAAAGCGCTATGAAACCAGCGGAAAGCCCAAGCCGTAGAAAATTCTAGTAGAGTTACTGCATTGCGACGCATCATAGTTTTGGCAACGCGTTTTTCGGATTCTTCAGGCAATTCGTTATTAGCTCTTCGTCTCCTGCGCATTTGTCGGGCGCTTACATTTTCCTTTAATATCCTAACGCGTTTAATCGTGCCTACAGATTCATCCATATCCGCATTAGCGGTCCCTAGAAGCAAAACAATATATTACCAAACTTTACTACGAATAAATAAACTCCAAAGAATGCATGCATTCTGAATAGCAAAAATATAAAGGAAAAGGTCGCAAAAGTAACAGAATTTTGAAGCCAAAATTGATAATAATTAAAAATATTTGCACGTAAATTAGTGTATTTTATAGACAAATATTTTGTATCAATAAATTAAATTCTGGTATCAATTATTTTTTTGATTTGTTATGTATACATCTGATTTGTTATATCTGTTCGACAGTAGGAACTATTTTTGATAAACACTCAAAATCAAACAAGTCAAATTAATGGCAGTGTTTATTTTAATAGGTACTGTTAATGTTCAAGACTTATTAAATCAAACATTTTCTGCAACTGTTGGCAATAAATCAGCTAAATTATCATGATTTGTTCGTAAATGATCGATTAAAAAGCATTGTTGTTTAAACATCACACCACAACATTTGCAGATTAATTCTTCATGTGTCTTCTGATGATTTTTTAAGGCACGGTTCCTTGAAAAGGATTTTCCACAACAATCGCAATGAAAGTTCCTTTCACCGGTATGTTTAACCATATGACGTTTTAACTCGTAGCCAGTTTTGAACTGCCATTCACAATATGAGCATCGAAAGTCACGTTGCGGTGGAAAATGGACAGATCGAACATGAATTGCTCGCTTCCCACTAGTTTTAAAAGATAGATCACAATGATTACAGCTGTAAGCTACTTCTTTCTCTCTGTGCGCCTCGTTTAAATGATTCATTCTATCGTAATAGCCGTCAAAACGCATGTTGCAGTGAGGGCATTCGTAGCGTGGGGCTTTAGCATGAGCATGGGCTCTATGATAATCTCTGGCAGCACGCATTGAAAATATTCTTCCACAATCGATACACGGAAAAGACCCAGTTATGTGAACTTCTGAATGTTTCCTCAATCTAGGAGCAGTCATGTATCCTTTACCGCAAGTTGCACAAATGTAATGTTGGTAGTGAACGTTCATATGCTCGTACAACTTTAAGAAATTATTAAATTTTTCAAAACAAATAACGCAACGCCAAGAATCTTTATCCAAACAAAATGGCAAGACTCCATCTGGATGATTACTGTCATAATCGAAACCGTGTTCTATTACATGTTGACGCATTCCAGTCACACCTGTGAAGGGACACGAGCATATGCGACAAAAAGCACTGGTCATATCAAGGTTTATTAGAGACATTTCTTTGAATTTTTTGTAAATGTCTTTTATACTATATTGGGACGAACAAGCTTCCACGTGTTCTCTTAGTAACATGCAGTCTGTATATTGGGCTTCACAATAGGCACATTTAAACCTATTTCGCTTCCATCTAAATGGACATACTGTCCAACACTCCAGTATAGAACTGGCGTTTTTCTTGGTGATTAACCTAGCCTCTGCTCGTGCACTACGTTGATACTGCTTCTTTTCCTTGACAATCTTTAATAGGTTTCCAGACGGTTCTACTATTATCTGATTTTCTGTTTGATTGCTGCTTCCTAGAAATAGAAAAACGTGTCAAGTTTTTCGTTGTCTTTATTGCTCTTATATAGTGCTTGCCCATGCATGAAAAGCAAAGATTGTACATAAGTAACGTCATTGCTTGATTTATAATCAGGTATGAATTGAGTTCGAGTCTATGGTATAAATTTTTTTAAGGCTTGGAATTTATCAAAATCTGTGATAATAAAAAAAGTTGTAGTGAAATGTTGTGATTGATTGGAGATGAGCAGGGTGCCTGGTGAAACATCATAAAACACAATAACTTATTGTGATGTAAGATGAACGTTCATGTAAGTGTTCCACAATATTATATTAATAAAATTAGGATTTTACGAAACCGTGTTCTCAAAAGTAGAAACTCCAACTTTTTTGTAACCTTTCTACATATCTACTTATAAAATGTTTTCTGGGTTGTTATCTTTTCATAGAACACAACACAGCATAATCACTATTTTATAAAATTACGCCTATAATCTGTTTGAGATATTTTTTTAATTTTCTTCTATAACAGTATTGATAAATGAAAGACTTCTCCAATTGTTTTTTTTAATTCAGTATGTACATCTACTTATTCGTAAAGCATGTTACAAAAAAATATTGTTACAATAAAAAAAGTACAACAGCCTCATATTATTCAAATTAATTTTGCACAAAATACATGTCATTATACACCGGCCGCTCAGCGACTGCGTTCCTAACACATGTCAGGTATACCAAACCAGGGATGGGCAATAAGTAATACTGGTACCTACATACATACTGGATATTTACAACCGATTTAAGTAAACGAGTATTAAAGTATTCTTTATTTTAAAATATTTTAATATTTTTTTGTTTTGACATTTTGTTATTTTTAGATGTCATATAAAAATACAACCTAAAAATCTATGTATTTAAATGGTAGTAATATGATGGTTTTACTTGATATTCACAATTTCGCATGGTACGAACAATACTAGGCAAATGTACTAACGTAAATGATACAGTTACCTACCTAGTATTTTTTACATTTCTAGTAAAATTTATAGTAGACATAACCTTGACACAGCGCAGCTATGAATTAAAAAATAATATTTAAGTAACATAAATACTATATTCCTCATTAATTTAACATTAAATTTATACTAAACCAATACAAATTTTGTTAATGACACAATAGTTTAATTTATTGTAATAGTACATATAAACGACTAAAGGTATTTTATATTGTAAATTTTCCCGCATTTCAAGGCTACATCGACCATTTGGGTCACGAACGCATTCTCTAAGTGGCCGCACTGTAGTAGCTGAATATGCTGTTATATTTGAAAGTGACTATATCCCGTGGTTTCGCATGCAAAGAAAACCTATTCCGATGGTAAATCTCAATCGGGACCAAATCGATCAATATGTGTGCCAAAATTTAAAGGAGTTCAGGTAAAAAACATCCAAACACTTAAACATTTTTTGAGAAAAAACGACGTTAACCTACCAGTGGGGTATCTCTCAACGCTCAATTTGAATTCCACACAATCAAATAGTATAATATAAGATTGCACACCACTAAATGTGATTACAATGCAGATAATTATTTAAAAATATTGGCTCTTATGTGATATAATTTAAGTTTGCCGTACGATTGAAATCACGATTGTCGTCGAGAGTGTCCCCAGTTAAATTTCGATCGCAAAGCCATCGCCAATGGAATCGAAAGGTTAAAAGTATGAAGTACTATAGCGCAATAAATGGTGCATAGGGCTTTTTAAAGTAGTACATTATAAAATTTGGTTATATTTCGTAAGTCGTGGTTATAGCAACCTACTAAGTGTTAATTCATAGAAGAGAAAGTTAAAAAACCAAAACCCGACAACCCAAGTTATATCAAAGACTACATGTATGTGTATTATTTAAAATTTGCTCATCGGGACCTTTAATTCGATACCAAACACAACACGTTTTAACTACTTCAAGTTGTTGAATCCTTTTTTTTTTATGCGTCATATTGGTTTCTATAAAGGTCAAAACTATGACACCTGGACTACTCAGACAAAGCTAACGACACCTCATTTGTCAAAATATGATCAGTAACTTAGTAGCTACACGGGAAGATATAGCTATGCTGACAAAGACACTTTCAAAATCAGGGCCCTCCGTAGTCAGGTAAAAAGTAGATAATAACGATGTGAACACTCGCCAACGACAAGGAATATAAACTTAATAATCACGCACAGCTGAGTTTTAGTGTAGTTTTCTTTCGCTTGAGTTATCTTGTTCACGAAGAGAATTATTAGATTTGTAAAAGGACAGCAACACGAAAAAAAGGAACTCTGGAGTTACAAGCGTCCATAGGTAACAGTAACATCTTCAATATCAAAATGCTTTGCCACCTTGTGGTATAAAAATACTGATAACTTTTACCAGCTACAAAAAGAATCCAGATCGATGTTCTGACTTACACGCCAAAAGATTATAAAATGTAGTAGTTAAAAAAATCAAAATTACAAATCATATTAATGCAAGAACACCATTAGAACACGAAGTCATGGTAAAACTAGACATTAAATATTTCTCTAACCACTATAATTCTAATGGAATGACTGTAAAAAAAAACACCTACAACACACTAAATAAATATGAAAACAATTGTAATTTTCAGAGAGAATTAAATCGCAACATTATCATGCATGCATCATAACATGCATTTTAGTAAATTCTTCTTATTCATATTTATCTAAATTGCAAAATAACGTTATAAATTGTAAACATTCACAGGCACACAGTAAACTAACCATCCATCAAATCACATAAATACATAACTTACAGTATGTCAGACATGAAAATGTTTTTTAGCAATATGTTTGTCCATAGACAATTTCGACGCGAACGAGCGAGAACAGCTCCCACACTGATAACTGTATTCTGATTCTTTTTTCATTCGATGCGCCTTTACATTGTGATGATACTTCTGAGATCGAGTCTTAAAAGTCATATGGCAAGTTGTGCATTCATACATTTCCGCTCCCGGTTTATAATTATGGAACTCCATGAGATGTCGCTTACGTAGTTCCCATGTTGCAAATCGAGGTTTATCCTTACAATATACGCACATGTATGGTAAGGTTGTATGCTGAGTTTTAATATGAATATTTCTCTCCTCAAATGTTGAAAACGTAGCAATGCAACGGCTGCATGTGTATTTGTTTTCATGCGGCACTTTTGTGTGAGCTATTAAAGCAGAAATAGTAATAAATCCTTCACCGCAAGTGTCGCAAACGTAATTCTGGTAATGCTCTGCAGTATGCTTTTTCAATGATAAGAAGTCCATAAACTGATTGTTGCAAATGGCACATTTCCAAAAGGAACCGTCATGCAATTTAAAGGGAAGAACTCCAGGCTGAACATCGGCGTTTATCGGTTGTTTGTGATCATCTTTCAAATGAATTATCAAATCGTCTAGGGAATCGATACGTATGAAGCAAAGCTTGCATTGAAGATCAGTGATATCAATCTTGAGAAATTCTTTCCGTAATTTTCTGCTGAATACCAACTGTATATCAAAATTGGCGTGTTTCGCAGCCATGTGTGTTCGCAAACCATTAGGGTCATTGGACTGGACACGACAGAATACACAGTTAAAATTTTGACCCCAAGTTCTGAAGGGAAAAGCAGTTGAGCATTGAAGAATGATTTCAGTATTACTGCGATGCTTTAAAGATTTTCCAAAGCGAGGTTTGTACGAGGTCTTATAGCACTTTAAATTACGCTCGTGCTGTTTAAGACCATGTTCGGAAAGGAAGGTAGCACCGCATTTGTCGCAGGTGAAATTTTTCACATGTTTGCGTAAATGACCATTAATTTGAGAAAAATCTGCATAGGTTTTATCACAATCAAGGCACATCCAAAGTCCATCCGGACCTTGTCGATAAGGTAGTACTCCAAATGGAACTTCAAAATTAACTTGAATTCCGTGATCTCTCGACAAATGAGTCATAAGATAATCAACATTCTGTATATCTCGACAACAAATATTACATTTAAATTCAGTAATATCAATCTTTAAGTCATCGACTACTTTGTAAAATGCGCTGTTAAAGTCAGCATTGACATGTTCAGTTTTAATATGATCTCTCAATGCTGCCATAGGTTCCAATTCGTCGTGGCAGTATGAACAAATTATTCTGTTGAATCGTGTTTTAAAAGGGAAGGCAGTTGAATGTTTTATTATTAATACAGCGTTTTGCCGTTGAGGATTGTGGTTAACAGATCTTTCGAATAGTCTCTTTTTTGATTTACGTTCTTTTTCTACAATTCCGTCATTTTTTCTTCTGGGCCCTAAAAAAAGAAAGAATTCTATGATTATTTTAAAATAAAAAGCGAAAGCTGCACACAATTATCCGAGCAATCACTATTTTATTTATAAATTTATATTTGTTATATTTCCAAGAACTTCAATTTTATACTATAGTCAAAGAAAGATATATGAACCTTAGAATAATCATCAAACGTCAAAATGTTTCTTCGAAACATGTTTATCCAAGAACAACTTTGTGGTAAATGCTTTTGGACAATAAGAACAAGCATAATTTAGTTTCGTTTCTTTTTTCATTTGATGAGTCCTCGCCATATGGTTATATTTTCCAGATCTAGTCTTAAATGATTTTTGACAAGTCGCACATTCGTATCGATCAGCACCAGTTTTGTAATTGTGAACTTCCAACAAATGTTTCTTACGCAATTCCCAATTAGCAAAACGTGGCTTATTTTCGCAATATACACACATGTACGGCGTCGAAGTATGCTGGGTTCTGACGTGATGATTTCTCTCATCCAAGGAAGAAAATGTGGCAACACATCGACTGCAATTATACTTATTTTCATGCGGTATTTTTGAATGCGCTATCATAGCTGATTCAGTTATGAAACCTTCCCCGCAAGAATCGCAGACATAATTTTGAAAATGTTCAGATGTGTGTTTATTAAGAGATATGAAATCCTTGAATTCGTTTGCACACATTGTACATTTCCAATTAGATCCATCGTTAAGTCTAAAAGGCAAAACACCATACTGGGCATCTGAATTTATAGGTTGATGGTGGTCATCTTTTAAATGCCTCGTTAATTCATTAAAATAGTCAATCGGCATAAAACATAGCTTACATTGGAGCCCAGTTATATCTATCTTCAGAAATTCTTTGCCAAGTTTCTTATAAAATGCTGCTTGTACGTCAAAGTTGGCATGTCTAGTAGCTACGTGGGCTCTAACCCTACTCGGGTCATTTGATTGGACTCTACAAAAAACGCAATTGAAATTGTTTTTCCATGTTCTAAAAGGGGATGCAGTGGAACACTGTAATATTATCTCAGCGTTGCTTCGAGGTTTCATCACTCTACCATTACGAGGTTTATACGCTGTACGAAAACATTGTACTTGACGGTGATGATCGCGAAGAGCATGATCGGAAACGAATGTCGTTCCACATTTATCGCAGCTATAATTCATAAAATGTGAACCAATATGCCGATTAAATTGGACAAAGTCCGGATACATTTTTGAGCAATATACACACAACCATTTATTGACGGAGTGCTGTTTATAAGGCAAAACGCCAAATCGTGCGTTAAATTTTACAGGTTTGTTATGTTCGTTAGCTAAATGATTCATTAAAGTATCTATATCCTGAATTTCTTCTAAACAGACTTTACATTTGAGATTGGTAATGTCAACTTTTATTAAACTATCATTAGTCCTGTAAAAAACATTTTTAAAGTCAGAACTCAAGTGTTCGTTTTTCATGTGATGTCTCAAATCGGACAGTGGATCGAATTCTTCATGACAATAAGCGCACATGATTTGCGTAAACCGTGTTTTGAAAGGGTAAGCAGTTGAGAACCTCAGTATCAATTCGGCATTTCGCCGTTGCGGAGTTTGATAGACAAGAACTACTTTCTTTTTAGTTTCTTTCTCATCTTCACTACGTCCACGAATTTCCAACGTGGTTCCTAAAAACAAAAAAGAAGCCGATAAATTAACGATATCTTTACGACATTTGAGTCAAAGTCGGATAATAGTGCAAAAAGGTTGTATTACAATGAATAAACAAAGACATATAAATTTAACAACATTCGAAAGTAGCTTCTGGATGATGTGATTTCATATGCCCTTTTAAACTGACTTTTTGAGCAAATTTTTTATCACAAACACTGCAAACAAATCTTTTATCTTCATTATGTATCCAAAGATGTTGCTTCAGGCATTTCTCTCTTGAGAATGATTTAAGACAAACCAAGCATGCAAACGGTTTCTCGCCAGTATGCCCGATTGTGTGAATTTCCAAATTCTTCTTAGTATCAAACTTCAAGCCGCAGCAAGAACATGTAAAACCCTCGTCTGTATGATTTAATTTGAAATGCGAATAAAACAGCTTTCTTGACACGAACACTGAGGGACAATCGGGACATTCATACTTCCTCACGGGTTTACCATGAACTTGTACTAAATGCTTCTGTTTAATTTCCCACGATGTAAACCTTTCACCGCAATGTACGCAGCAAAAACTCCAACATTGCTTTGAGACCTTCATGTGCTCTTTCTTTTTTTCCAGGCTAGGAAATTGCTCCCAACATTTTCTGCATGTGTAGCTGTTGGAGTGACTGCACCTAATATGGTATTTAAGGGCTTCCATAGTCAGATAGCATCGTCCACAAAGGTCGCAAGTAAATCTTTGATAATGGGAAGTTGTATGTCTGCAAAGCTTAGTAATAGAAGGTAGTTTGTCCTTGCAAATGTAGCAAATCCATTTGTCATCTTCTAGTTTGTAAGGCTGTAAGCCTATTTCGTAATTCAAGTCCAAATTACTTTTGTCATGATCCTCGTACAGATGTTTAGCTATCTCTGTGATATTCTCGAAAGGATTAACACATATCCGACACAGCAAATTTGTACAATCAACTTTGAGCATTTCTTTCCCGTTTTTGCCGCAATGGGCGAATGCTGTTGATACTGTGAAATCTTGGTGATTCTCGTCAATATGTTTTCTATACTGTTTCGGACTTTCGTATTCCTCGCAGCAGTAAACGCACATCATTGAGTTTCCGGTCAATCTAAACGGATAGACTGTTGAAGACCTCAAGACTATTTCTGCATTTCGTTTTGCCATCACTAAGCGACTCACCAATGCTAGAAAAAAAAAAATACGTTGATTCACGAATCCTACGCGATTTGCACCATGAATATTGAATTCATATATAATATTCTTTTACTCATCGGTAATCTTCTAATATTTCTTTGTTTGTTACTTTGCAATGTCATAAGTCTACGATTGCAATACGGTAAGTTTTTTTTAAGTTGTATGATTAAAATATTGTTATGTAAGCTAAATATATCGCACATATCTTTTGTTCAAGAAAATAAGGTAAAGTTTATAATCGGTTCCTGGGCGAGACCGGCCTCGGAGTGCTATATACAGTTCTCATTAAAGAACAAACTCAAAAGTTTGACTACTTTGTCGTTAACGGAATAAGCAACAATTTTGTTAAAATACGTAGTTCTTGTCTTTTACGGTTCAAGCTATCTCCGTTTCAGCACATCCCCTGAGGGGTTGCAATAGGGAAAGATTTCACCGCTTACTACGTTGGTGCTACTTGATACTAACGCCGGTTTGATGGTAGTCTGCAGATGCGGAAATAATCACAAGAAGAATAATACTTTGGATAATAAATGCGCTTTTGGATTGGTAAATAATCGTGAAATTAGGTAATAAATATTGTAGTCGGTACGTTTTGTAGTTTTTATTAACAAAGTAATTATGGTTAATCCTTCATAATAAAATTACAAAATATGTGACGTAAGTTTTATCAGTAGATTAACAGCACAGGATAAAGAGATGGCGATATCACAAAGGTTCATAAATCTAGCACCACAAAAAACTTAATATGAAAAACACTGGTCAGTGGAATGAAACTTCTTGAAACTTTTGTAAAAGGAGTTTTATTAGGGTGTCATCGGCAGAGGGATAATTGTTACGATATCGTCGTGCGGCGTCAGGCTCTCTTATAAGTAACTTGTATCCTCGGGCACCGGTGATCGCTTGTTTAGAGCACTAGCTGATAGTAGCTTAGCTTAGTGACTGGTAAGAGAATCGATGGCCACGTCAATTAGTCTGTAAGTAGATTCTGTAAGCTGATAAGCTTTTAAGGGTTTTCTTGCATTATTCCGACTTACTAGACTTTTCGCAGGGCCTTTGTCGGATGGGAGTCACAGGGACATTAAAACGAAAAGAAGGTCAAAGCAAAATCCGTCTAGCATTTGTACCGATACTTAGTCTCATGTTCTGCAAAAGCGCTATGTCAAGTATTTCCAGCCTGTCATTGCTGTTATTAGTAATAAATATATTTGGACATTACACACAGCGCTGCAGCGCCGTCTGGCCCCAAAGAAGGCAAAGCTTGTGTTATGGAGACCAGACAACGGATACAAATACATATATTGCTTTTTTTTTTTTAATACATACATATTACATACATAATTACACCCAGACTCAAGACAAACACAAATGTTTATTACATAACTGTCTGTCCTGTGGGGAAATCGAACGCACACCATCTGCACAGTAGTCGACCACACTACCAACTAGGCTGCGAGGGAGACAATTAACGGCTAAGAGAGTAGCTTTTATTAGAGCTATAATGCTGAATTTGAGTATGTCAATCAGTCTCCATAAAACTTTGCCATTGGTATTATTGCAGTATTATAAACGGTGCTTGCTAACTATTAACATCTTCATACAGAGTCACGTAAACTGAAATAAGTTGCCTAAGTCTTTATATAAAGTGTGGCAAACCTACGAGATGATGATCAGCCATGGAATTGATAGCTGGGCGTGGCTATTTGGTGGTACTTATCAGTGTTGACAGATGAATTCAGGTCCAAGTCGCCAAATATTTGACGCTAACTAGCTTAAAGTCGACCGACTTTTTATTTTTGAAAAGTAGCCTAAAATTGCCTAATTTTGAGCTATTTGTATTAGTTATCTACTTACAAACGGAAACGGTTTTTTAAATAAATGAAAAAACATAATATGAGTAAAAATTATAGTTTTTAAATGTATTAATGACCACTTGATTATACCCTACACACTAATAATCAACTTTAGGGAAAAAAAAGGATCTTTACCTCGAAAGGAAAAAAAGGAACCCTTATAGGATCACTTTGTTGCCGCCTGTCTGTCTATCAAAACCCTTTTACTCAAGAACGCGTGGAGGTATCATGTTGAACTTAATATCAAATCGCATATTGTGACACAAATAAATCAAAACCTATGGGGTACTTCCCGTTGACCTAGAAACATGAAATTTGCCAAGAAGCAATATGTTAAATCATTGTTTAAGAAAACAACCGAAAACTGATAAATAAGGCATAAACCTGTGAGACTTGATCTCCTAATAGAAGAACTATCGACATATAATAAGTTATACATAAACTCGCACTTGGCCGGTTTTTTTTACGGAGATCGTTAATTTTTATTTACTTAGACAATAATAACAATCAACAATTACTCATTAAGTTAATTAAAGGAATAAAAATAAATAAAATAATATAAGTAGGTAATGTAAGTACGTATTCAGGTATTTTAGAAGAAAAGGTTCAATCTATTTTTCATCACATATCAATGAAATTATTCCTTCTAAACTAACTCCATCATTATCATCATTTGCAGACGATGCATTTGGAGGTTCCAGCAACTGGTGTAGAAGGTTATGTAGCTTTCGGGTACAAGAGTTTAGATCTATCACAGTACCGCCAATACAACTTTTTGACCACTCGTGTTTATTTACGATAAAAGTTGTCGTGTTAAATCAGGAAAGAGATCAGCGGCCGGCCAGCATTGTCATTTCTTGTTAGCCTAAAATCCCCCGATTAGTCGCCCGAACACCCTTCGAAATAGCCTAAATGGCGAAAAGTCGCCTAATCTGCCACCACTGGTACTTATAACCACCAAGTGGCCCCAAAACAAGTCATATTTAAATGTTAATGCATTTGCCTCTTCCCTCCCCTATCCTTTTTCTCTCTTTCTCACCCTCTCATCAGTGTCTCTCTCCCTCTTGATCTTGGAATAAGTCGTAAAAAGTATTTGAACAATTTTGGAGTAAAATAGAAAACAAATGGTATATAGGCAGCAAATTTTCCTCTCTAACGCCGGATTACAGGTAAAATACGAGAGGTACAATAATAATATGTACAAGCTTTATTGTAGGATTTTTAATAAGCTTAAGTTTTCATATAAACATTTTTTTCGTATAAGCAATAATTGCCGAGATAGCAAAAAACTAAAACAGGGTACCTTTTTCCAAGATGGCGGCGCGAGCTATTGGGGACTTTTAGTATGTTCAACGGGACGTCTTAATTAACATATTCACCAAAATTCAAAACTCTACCAACTAATGTTTTTTTAGCCTAAAAATGTATCTAATTTGAATGTACTATAGTCAAAGAAACGGAAAAGGACATAGGCTACTTTTATCTCGAAAAAATCAAAAGTCCTCGCAACAATAAAAAAATTCCACGGGGTCGAACTTTAGCTAAAGCAAGCAAACTTCCCAATTAAAATCAAGAGTTGTAGAAATACATAGAATATATATATATAACCGAACTTAACGCGGGCGGAGCCACTGGCAAAAGCTAGTAGTAAATTAATGATAAAATTTACATTTTTCATTTTAATTTATGAATAAAAAGTATGAGTACCCGTCCACACGTGTATACCTAAATAAATTTAAGTAATGTAACAATTTAGTTATAGCTTGCAAAATTTAAAACTCTTAAAACTTGTACACTTTGGCAGGGTATTGAAAAAGTTAGATTGTACATCATTAACTAGATATCTTTTTTAGAAAAAAAAAGATGAATGATCATTCTTAGTCTAACAAAACAATGCGGAAGAACTTATTTGTTTGTTTTTATTTACATAATAATAACTTGTACTCTAAGAATGAAAAGGATTTAAAGAAAAAATGAAGAAATATATTTTTACTTTAATTCCATGTTCAAAATTCTCTTCTTTTTAGTTTTATGAGCTTTTGTTATATGTTGAACTAAATTATCTTTCCTTGCATAACTTTTAGGACAAATATCGCATTGAAACATTTTTATGCCTGTATGTATAGCTATGTGTCGTTTTAATCGATGTGGATACGCAAATTTTTTATCGCAATAAGAGCAAACTATGTAATTAGCTGTGTGATTTGTAATAACATGTTCTCGAAGTGGTATTAAAGTGCCGTAGACAGCATCGCATTCAGAACATGCATAGGTCTTTTTCGGAAGTCCATGAACTTTTACCAAATGACTCTGCAAGAGAACAACGGCAGGAAATCTATCTTGACAATACTGGCAAACTAAATGACAGCACGTCTTTGATTGTTGTAAGTGAGCATCTCTTTCTTGAGGCGTAGCAAAAGATTTTTTGCATACTTTGCAAAGCGATTCTTTTGGGTGCGATGTTCTAACATGGCAATAGAGAGAGGCAACAGCCGCGTAAGATTTTCCGCAAGTCTCACATGTAAATTTGAGGAAATGAGTTTGAGTGTGCATACTCAATTGACGAAGAGAACAGAACTTCTTTTGACAAACTACGCAGGACAATGTATCTTTCTTTAACTTAAACGGTAATATTCCAAAGTCAACGCTCAAATCTATTCCTAATTGGTGTATATCCTTCAAATGTTTAGCAATGTCTCCCAATTCTTCAAACGTTCCAGAACATATCCGACAGCGGAGTTTAGTGCAATCGACTTTGATGTAAAATCTGGTATCGGGTACATGGGCGAAAGCAACATTTAATTTGAAATGTTCATGTTCATCCTCCATATGCTTCCTATACTGTTCTGGTTCTCCATATTTTTCGCGACAGTAAACGCATTCCATAGAGTTATGCGGTAGCCTGAACGGATAAGCTGTCGTGTTCTGAATTATAATTTCAGCATTTCTTCGTCCGGCGCAATCCTTTTGATTGGCTAAAACAAAAATAATGCGTCTGTATTTTTCTTTTTCACATTAAAGTTTACACTCAATGTTTTAGCGTTTGAACAGTTTATTTGGATTAAAATAGACAAAGAACAACGACGGTTTTACATTTTTATTTAAGCCAGTTTTAAAATTGTTGGACTTATGTTTTCAAGCGAATCCGTTGATTTAATCGTGATTACATTAAAATCTTTTGTGTTCACTATCACTATACCGAAGTTCTTCCTCTGAAAGCATTTTTAACAAAACGACACATTTACACGCGTTCTCTATAATATATGTAGGTAAACTTGCATCTCGTGTCGAATTTCAAGCTGCAAAACATAAAAGTAAATATCGTTCAAGTTCGGTGTTTGGATTAAAATGCGTATATTTTTTTCCAATATTTTTTAAATTGCTTTAAGAGGGCGATACAAGCCAGAAAGCTAATTTCTGTAATACTAACGATTTTCATGTAAAATATACTAAAAAAACATTACACATTGTTGTATACATTACTATGCGATGTATTTGTTATATATTTCTTATGTAATGTATGTAATGTTATACCATAATGACGCCCTGAAAATTTTAAATTTTTGTTTGGAATTTAACGTATTTACCGTTCTGTAGTCACATTTTTGATTTTTTGCTACAATTATAGTCAATGCCCTGTGCATTATGACAACCAATTCTAATTATTTAATCGACTTTCATAACCACAAAATGTAAAACACGCTTTAAAAATTTGCACGGTTTAAGCAATTGTCACTTCCAGATTTTTTAAGCATTAAATACAATAATGAAAATCACTCTGTAAGGTTTAGCATTAGATAAATATTTTATAACATATATTTTTTAAATACTTCTGGTGCTATAGTATAGCCACAAAATTTGCACAAAAACGGCGTATTTACGCCTATCTGCCCTATATCTTAGCCTTAAAGAATACTTTAAAATGAAACAGAAAGTCGTGAATTGCTGGCCACGCACATGCGTTACAGACGTGTTGACTGCATAATATTTCAATTTGATGCCCTTGTTTCGCTTATGCACATCTTAAAATTTTTGTTCTTCCGTACATGTAATTTGCATGAGACTAACATTGATATGAAAATATGATGAATCAATATTCGTTATAAATCACACTCCTATTTAACTGAATGTGATTGCGTATGTATTTGATGCCCTTGTTTCGCTTATGCACATCTTAAAATTTTTGTTCTTCCGTACATGTAATTTGCATGAGACTAACATTGATATGAAAATATGATGAATCAATATTCGTTATAATCACACTCCTATTTAACGGAATGTGATTGCGTATGTCTACTCAGGTGTCAAAAGCTATGCGTATTTTATCGAAAAAAGCAATAGGTCCTTCGTTTCTTAGAAAGGTTGCAGTTCTATCTTTATAGTATTACTTATTTTGTCATTAGTGCAATGCTAAATGCTATTTTGTATCATTGCATCGCTAAAGCGACATATTGCCACCACCTCAATATTATTTTTTATTCATACAGTCGTTCATTACGTTTGATGTTGAAGAAAAATCAGACATGTCTAGACGAAAACATTCATTATGGCCGCGGCAAAATGCACGAATGGCGAGTCGGCTCCCGATAGGCCATATAGGCTAGTTGGGATCGTTCTCACCGCGCACCACACACCACGATTGCTCTGCCTTTGATGGCTTGCTGTATCAAATACGAATGTAACAGAATATAACCGTTCTTGCAAAAAGGTTTTTCTTGCACACCTAAGGAGCGAGTTGATTTGGAACTCCGACCGGCGGAATTCTCAATCACATCCGCAAACGCTAATGTTCCGCAACAATCGCTGCGGATGCAAATACACGTCAGAAACGATGTGAATGCTCTGCTGCGGAAGCAACAACTGCAACATCCGTAATATAAATAAAATACACGTCGTATTTAAGTTGGGGCTAAAGCTAAACGCTAACTCAGAGTTTATGTTGCAGTTGGGTAAAGACATTGATAAATTAAAAAAAATACATAATAATCTATATAAAAACGCTACAGGTTTGTGCTCCTAAGTTCCTAATGCTAGGAGCACATAGACATGCACATTCTGATTGACCTACTGCACATCCATGAATAAAAGTAGCCATAGTAAAAAAATATTGGGAGTGTAATTTTATTGGCAGAAAAATAAAATATGATTAGCATTGGTTTGTAAATCAATATATTGATCGTATTTCCGGCGCGTTTTTAGTTTACTGACGATAAAAAAAAATCGTTTTAGGGGTATTCTATTCGTTTATTCCCCACCGTCCAACTGAACGGCTCAACTTTTATTAATTCTTGTAAAGCGACACTGGAGCCTACATATCAGCCAAAATAATGTAAATTTAAAAGAAAACAGCTATTTCGATCCGACATAATAGGTAATAGTAATACTGTATAACATTCAACAGTAATACAGTGCCATAGTATAGAATGATGGCATGTCAACAGGAAAACTGAAGAGCCTATTCAAAATATTTTTCCAAAAGGTTTCATTAAGGAAGTAGTTAATAAAACTCTTTTAAACAAGTCATATTTATTAAACGAATCGACTATATCCTACGTAATGTAATGTAGCACAATTTACAATAGGTACATAAAAACTATCTAATTTTTTTTTTAGGTATTATATCTATAAATAAACCTAATATGTACATAATGTACATAACAAATATGTAAGATGCAAGAAAGATAGGGCCAGAGTTTTCAACAGAAACTGCTTAACAAAAAAAAACCTATTTCTAAATCATAAACCAATTTAAATAATAACGAAATCACAAATTTTATAATTTATATTCACTTGTGCGAAAAAGTAAATAAAACAAACCAAATAATAAGTAATCCAAGCTAAACCAAACACAAACTTCCCAAGCAGCAAATATCACAACATTTTAATAACTGCTCATCTTTTACTATTAAAAAAAATAACAATTCTCATTAAAAAATAAAATTCAATATCGGTTTTCTCTTACCTAACAACAAAAGTCGTGCAATTTTTATTGCAAATCTCGTTAACGCTAGATTTTAATAGTGTCAATTTGAGTCAAATGACAATGAACAAATAAAATAAATATTAATTTTCAATTTCAAACTCCATTCACTATAAGAAAAAAAATAAAACCATATGCGATTTAAGGAAAACATATTTTTGTGTAAAATAATTTAAGTAATCGGTCACGATTACAGCAGCCTTACCACCGTCGCGATTAGTTTCAGATTGCTAACAGTTACAGACTGAAAATGTGATTTCGGTACCAAGGACTCGCACACATTAGCGCCAATCAATCAAGTGCTGTCGATCGAAACTAATTGAGACCGAATTATTTCTTTACACGTTACAACTTGAATTCGATGATCGATTCAAATTGCTTCTGTATTGGGGTTAGTTATAATTATTAATTACTGCAAACAATACGAAATTACATCAAAAATTTACATCTTGTTTTGATTGTTTAGACGTATATCTCGCCTTTCTGTTGTATTATTAATTAGCATGCACGTAGGCAGTATAGGGCTGAATGGGGCGTCGTCTCATACACGACTTCTAGTAGTCAATTCTCAAATCAACACGAGTTTAAACATAGATATTAAAACATAAGTACAGTTCAACCACGAATCTTGGGATTTCAGTGTACATGTGCAATATATGACCTTGAAACTACATGATCCGTGGGTTCGTACTGTAGGTAGTTGAAAAAATTGTTCACAAAGTAGTTTTACGTAGTTCATAATTCATTATTGAAATTTTAAGTAAGTTTTTATTCCAAATTTTTGTTTTTTGCCCCACCCTAAATTAAAATCTGACTGAGCCTATGAAAGTTAAGCACAAAACAGATGATACACCAATTTTAACTGAAATATTTATTCTAGGAAACAAAAATAGTCTATACCATTACGTTTGTAGAACTATGCATTTGAATATTTTGTTCGTTTTTACTAAGGCGCAGTGACTACCTAACAAGCGCCACCATAAGATATTCTTTACTTCCTCTTTGTACAAAAACATTTCAAAAATGTTACAATCCATTTATTTAGATCTAGTAACAAGCTATTTTTAGAACGAGATGTATTGTATCTGGAATATACCTGTAAGTTGTAGATAGCGTTTTTGCTCAAAATGGCCACTTTTAGCAGAAACGGTATCTACAACACACACTATATTCTGAAAACGATGTATAACGTTCTAAAAATAGCTTGTCACTAGTTGTAAATAATTGGTTTGTAACATTTTTGAAATGTGTTTTGTACAAAGAGGAAATAAGGAATATTTTTTGGTGGCGCTAGTTAGGTAGTCACTGCGCTTTAAACTTGAGAAAATCTGCAAATGGCTAAGATTTAGAAAGCCTTTAAAATTTCAAAAAGAAAGCTTAATGTTGCGCGTTTGTACCACGAAAACTTTACGCCAATTACTTGTAAGAAATGTTCATCTATCTATTCTGAACTTTATACAGTAATTATCGTAATCGTTCATCTTTTCCGACACATATTTTTGATCACAATTGAGCATTTTTACGTACCACCGATAACTTGCTTAGACAATAATTTAATTTTTTATCATAATTGAGACAGAATATGTCATTAGCTGTATGATTTGTGATAACGCGATTCGAAACACAACTATGCACAACAGGCAGAATCGCATTCCAAACCGGAACATTTATTTGGTAGTCTATGAACTTTCACCAAATGACTTATTTGGTAATCAATAAGCTTCCACCAAATGACATTGCTAAATAAGTTCAATCATCCGGCTTAAATCTTTTGAATGTATCAAACAAAACAATACGTTTGTATTCTCCATTTACAACCTACATTCTTTTTTTGAACCGGTATAAACGGAGAAAGCCAGCTTGATATTATTATTCGACCCAGTTTCAAAATCAATGACTCCGGGATGATAGGATTTCATGTGTGTTTTCCAGCTAATCCGTTGATTAAATTTTTTATTACAAGGTTTACATTCAAATCTCTTGTAATCACTATGCATCCACATATGTTGAGTTAAGTTTTTTTTCCTTGGAAAGCATTTTGCACAAACATCACATTGATACGCTTTCTCTTTAGTATGTACAACTTTATGATCCTCTAAGTTGCGTCTCGTATCAAACTTAATGCCACAAAAAGAGCACATGAAATTGTCATTAGTATGCGCTATTCTAAAATGCGAATGGTATTTTTTCCGATGGTTAAATTGTTCGCCGCATTCGGGGCATGTAAAATTCTTTGGTAGCACCGCGTGCACTTCTTGAAGATGATTCTGCTTCATGTTCCAAGACATAAATCGTTGCCCACATACATTGCAGACATGTTGACAGCATCTAGGAGATTTCATTAGATGTTCTCTTTTTGCTTCTAGGGTAGTAAATGTCTTTCTGCATCTTCGGCAAATTTTGTCGCTGCCTACATGAGAATAGAGGGTATGATGTCTCAAGCCCGTATTAGTCGAATAAGATTTTCCACATAAATCGCACGTATATTTAACAAAATGCGATTGCGTGTGTCTACTCAGCTGTCGGAGGCTATGCGTCTTTTTATCGCAAAGGGCACACGCTAACAGATTCTTTGTTACTTTGAAAGGTTGTAATCCTATTTCAAAATTTAGTATCACTTTTATGTCATGAGCATAATGTAAATGTTTAGCTACTTCGTGCAAATCTTGGAAAGGTTCATTGCAAAGGCGACATCTAAGATCAGTAATGTCGACTTTGATATATCCCTCCCTACAATGAGCAAAAGCAACTCTTAGTTTAAATGTCTCATGTTCTTCAGTCATATGTTGCCTGTATTCGGAAGGATCAGGGTAGGTTTCAGCGCAATATACACAAACCATATGTTCCTCTGGAAGTCTGAATGGATATGCAGTGGAATATTGCACGATTAATTCGGCGTTCTGTCTTGTGATGAGACATTCATTTTCTAAAACAAAAAGAAAGGTCCTTGGTCATTCAATTGCCCTTCCAAATTCTTTGTCACCTTAATCTATTTTCTAGTTACAATTCCTCATTCTGGAAGTATTGTCGATACTCATACTCTATTCAGTCTTAAAAATATGCGAGTTTTTCGAACTTTAATAGTTTTTGTATTTTAATAGCAAATTCATATTTCTACAATTTTGCTGAATCTTAAAATTGAAAGTTTAGTTTTTAGATTACGTAGTTAATTACTTGTTTAAGCCAATGTCCTTTAAATAAACATGGTATTTGTATTAAATAAAAAGATGAATAAATATGATGCTGTATTTTTATTTCAACAACTATCAAGGATAACATCGAAAGCAAATTATGGACGTAAACTAAGTTATAATTGAGTATTCACTAGATTTGGATGATGTTATTATAAAATGTGATGAACATCCTCTGACTCAGAGTTAGCCATATTGATTGTTTTACATTATAGCAACAGGCTAGATATAGACTCAATCCAGATTATCACGGAGAGTATCAGAATATTAATAGGTATTGTTTATCTTAAGACAAAATAAAATATCGGAAGATACCTATTGTCAAAAGTCTACAACTTCAGGATGATGGGATTTCATATGCGACCTCCAACTGACTCTTTGATTAAACTGCTTTTTGCATGGTTCGCAATGAAATCTTTTGATTTCTTTGTGGATCCATAAATGCTGTTGGAGATTGCTCTTAGTGCCAAAAGCCTTTGAACAATAACTGCAAGAAAACGATTTCTCTTTTGTGTGAACGACATTGTGACGACTCAGTCTTTTCTTGTTGTCGAATTGCATTCCACAAACAGTACAATTATAGCTGCGATTCGTGTGTTTTATCATAAAATGACCTCGATACAAATGCATACTTGAGAAAACTTCACCGCAATCCGGACAAGGATAAGTCTTTTTGGCGTGGTTGTGAACTTTGACTGAATGGTGATTTCTAGCTGCTTGACTGCGGAATCTTTCGTTGCATTCTTTGCAGCAATAATGCCAACAAATTTTAGACGTCGTAGAATGCTGTCGCTTTTCTTCTACAGTGGAAAATGATCTCTTACATTTTTCGCAAAGGATCTTCTTTTCCTTGTCATGTTTTTGTTTGACATGAGAGGCTAAGGTACTGTGCGTCATAAATGTCTTCGCGCAAACTTCACATCTGTATTGGTGGTAATGCGTATTCATGTGTTGAGACAGAGCTCTTAAACTTAGCAATTTCAAGGGACAAAGAGTGCAAATCCATCTTTCTTTTCCCAACTTGTATGGCTGTATACCCATTTCGGCTGTCAAGTCTAACGTTTTTGAATGTTCATCGTGTAAATGCTGAGCTACAGACGACAATTCTTCGAAAGTGTTTTGACATATCTTGCATTTGAGATCAGTGCAGTCAGCTTTAATCAAATCACCAGAATAAACATGTCCAAATGCAATAAAGGCATTGAATGAGTGTTCGTTTTCCACGTGAGTTCTATAATCACTGGGTTCTTGGAAAGAATCGGAGCAGTATACGCAAACCATGTTATCAGCAGGTAATCTGAATGGATAAGCTGTTGAGTATTTCAGTATTAATTTTGAATTTTGTCTCGATCTTGACTTTTGATCAATTTCTAAAACAAACAAAATCCTTGATGACATTCAGCGTTTTATGTAAACTGATATTTATTTATTTTACGATTTAAAATCTATCAATTAAAAATAAATAAAACCCAAATACTTCAAAGACCAGAATAAACAAAACAAGCCTTCGAGATCTTTTATATGTCAAATTTTATTTGTTTTTAAATTGCATAGGCCCTCTTTTTAGTTCATGAATTCAAATGACAGTATTTGGGATTGGCATAAGTGGCCAGATATAATTTCGAAGATTAATAAATTTTTACATTATATCTTAACAAAACTAATGCAGTTAAATAAACATACATATCTAGAAATTATTAAAATAGAATCAAAATAGCCTTACGTATTAATGTTTCTACCTTACCTATTTCAAAACAAATTTCCCTTGCCCCAAAAAAGCGAATAGCGATGTGGCCTGTCCACTTGCTAACTACGTTTCATCATCACACTGAGTCAAGACTTCTAGTTTGAGCAATTCGGTTTTTTATAAGAAAAGAGTTATAAATTTACACCGCTACCCAGAGTTGAATTTTTCGATTAGCCTGTTACTTCCAACTTCACTACTCTCAGAATTTATATAAGTCAACCACTTAAACAACATAAACAAACGGAAGAATCGCGACATTGAAATTGAAAATAAATTTCGTTTTTATTCACGTTTATTTTCTCGACCTTCCTGTTGGGAAACTGCTGAGGTAGTCCAGAGATCGACATGGACATTGTACATGACTTTCGTCTTATTTACGATCATTTGAGATCTTTCTTTTAAGAAACTGCTGAGGTCTATAGCGATTTTGCCATGACCTAGTGGTCCATGTCATCGGCCAATCACACAATCACACATGAATGATGTGCCATATAATTTCCAATCAGGAAGTTTGATGACATTTTCAATCACATTGGTGAATAGTTTGAAAGAAACTACGTCTTCCTGTCTCACAATATCTGTAATTAGATTGGTACTCTGGCCTTAGATTAAAATAGTATGGCTCTTTGATAAAAAGCACTTTAAAAACCTCCATGTACCAATAGTCAATGTGGCACTACTGGATTAGAATCTTCAATTTCTTAGTGTATTTCCATCAAGAAGTGGGTTAGTACGTAAATATGTTTGTAAAAAATACATTTATAACATGTTATTGAACCTATTTAAATACAAGTATCGCCCTTGATGATGGTAAGCCATGCCCCAACAAGTGGGGACGTATGAGGCTGATAAGGAAAGATAAAAGCAGTAGTTCATAGGTTCACCCGTAAATAAAATTTAATTGTTTATCAAGCTGTTGAGTATCAAATATTGATGTTACAACACGTTTCTAAAAAAAAAACTTTTTCATTATTCTCTCAGTTTGACCAACTGAGAGAAATTTAATTGTTTATCAAGCTGTTGAGTATCAAATATTGATGTTACAACACGTTTCTAAAAAAAAAAACTTTTTCATTATTCTCTCAGTTGGTCAATACATGTAGACAACGGGAGCGTGTGAAAAGGCACTAACGAGCCCATACTAGATGGACTTACTTTAATTATAAAGAGTTTCTATAACCACCAACCACGATGGTTTTATATCACTTTATTGGCAAACGATTGCGTAGTTTATAAAGTTCCAATCAAAACATCATAAAACAGCGTTCTCTGAATGAGATTTAACATTTGAATGTTGTTTTTTAACATGCGCGTTTAATTTTTCGCTTCTATCAAATAATTGCGGGCACTTTGGACAATGCAATTTTAGGCTATCATTATGAGAAATCATATGCCGCTTAAGAGTCTTTCTTCTATAAAAAGTTTTATTACATCCGTGACAAGATAGGGGACGCTCACCAGTGTGAATATATTTATGCTCGCGCAATTCACCACTAGAAATAAAGGTCATATTACAAATTTCACACTTATAGTCATCAGTATGCGCACCTCTAAAATGTAAATATAATAAATAACGCCGTTCAAACTTCTTTCCACATTCGGAACATTTAATATCACGTTTAGTTTTCCCATGAACTTGCACCATATGATTCTCTCTGCTCTCCGTGGACAAAAATCTTTCAATACAACTTGGACATTTATATAAACGACATTTTGCAGATATTTGATAATGTTCTTTTCTCTTTTCAGAGTCGGGGAAGGAAACTTTGCAAATTACGCAACTATATTCTGCAGCACTGTGGCGTTTTTTCTTATGAGATTCCACACCGCGAGATGTTTCAAACTTTCTTCCGCAAGTTTCACATATATGACGATAATAATGTACACCGGAATGTCTGCAAAGTTGCCTCAGCTCGGCGAACTTTTTACTGCAAACAGTACAGTTAAAGCGATTCTTTTCCAATTTAATTGGAACTAAGCCTAGACCTTTAGTAAAATCAATTTTAGTGCCATGATTTTCATTCAAATGCGTTGCTAACGTCTCGATCGTTGCAAATTCGTCGGAACAACGTTTGCAGCGCAAATTTGTTATATCAACACGCCTTTGATTGCCTTTTAAAGCCATCGACACATTAGGATGAGTATGTTCTCCATCCATATGAGTTCTGAAGAGATCAGGGTCATCAAATATTAAACAACAATAGCAGCACTTCAGCGATTGTGCAGAAATCTGGATTGGATAAGCCGTAGAAAATTGAAGAATAATAACGGCATTCAACCTCGCGGTGTCACGCTTCCTCTGCACTCCGATATATTCTAGAAAAGAGAAGAGTTCCATTTCTATTTTGTTGTTATTTCCTGTCAAGAATAAATTCTGATTTTTGTGCAGTTTCTGGACTATTTTTTTAAAAATAAACTAGGTAGGTATTTAAAAAAAAAATGTTTTTTGTTTGACAGATATTATAATAATGTCACTATATGACGGTATCTTTCTAATATTTATAGTGCCTAATCTCAAATTTACCTCACAAATAGACAATTAAGTTTCATTTATGAAATCAAAATATTAAAAATCGAAATGTCATCTGTTAATGTAGTAGTTATTTTAGTTTCATCTAAAAAGTTATTGGTGTATTTTAGACATTAATTTTTGCCTTCTTTACTATAATCAGCATATTATTTTATAAGCTTGAAGGCTCTTATCTTTTAATGATATCATTTTATTAAAATATTAATTATTTTGAAAAAATTATATCAATGCTTTAAATGTTTTTGAGTATTTGTAACTTGAATCTAGAATAAAATACCGAAACCATTTATACAGAATAGAAATTGTATAAAGTTACAACAATCTTTTATCAGCGGGTTGATTCAGTAAAAGATTGCTAACCTTTTTTGAAATAAATAAGATATACATTGCGGTTTCGCGACAATCGATGAATTTCATACGTCATTTTAAATGTGCAATGTATATCTTATTTCTATGGATGTCAAACGAGAACTGTTAGCTGTCATTTTACGGAATCGAGCCGCAGGTTCAATAACATCTTTCCTGAAACTATGAAAATTTCTTGTTTTTAAGTTTTGGGAATGCAATCAGTTAACCAACTTATATATTGTTATATTACTTTTAGTTCATTAGGACTTATGTCAAATTGATACCGCATTTATGATAACTGATATATACAATTAACTAATAAACTTTGTAATAGACCATTTGAAGACAAGATCAATGGAATATGCACATTTCATAATTTCTTCTCTGGGAATTCATAGAGATACATCTCTGGATGATGTTTCTTGACATGGTCCTTCAACACTTCTCTTCTAACAAATAGTTTGCAACAAACCCTGCATTTCTGTTTTTTGCTGTCATCGTGCAGTATAAGATGTCTTTTGTATATTTTAACTCTTGCAAAAGTTTTATCACATACAGTGCATTTGAAAGGACGCTCTCCAGTATGAACCAATTGGTGTTCGTTAAGAACTTGCCTCGACTTACACATTTTGTCGCAATATGGACATTTTAGCTCTTCAGTGTGAGCAGATTTAAAATGTAAATACAACGTAGCACGAGACTTTAAGACTTGACTACATTCACTGCATCGAAATTCTTTTTTCGTTTCGCCATGCACTTCAACTAAATGATTTTGACGGTGTTCCCAACACAAAAAACGCTCATAGCATTTCTTACAGGAAAAAGGTTTGCAAAGATTGGTATTTCGAATATGCTCCTTCTTAGCTTGGAACGTTGGAAAACCTTGCTTGCAACGGACACAGACGAATTTTGTATCACTATGATGCCTTAATTTATGATTACTCAAGCCCGAATGACTCTCAAAATTCATTCCGCACATATCACAAATAAAAACAGAGTAATGCGTTCCCGAATGCATATATAGTTGCTTTAAACTGTTGTACTTCTTCTCGCAAATTACACAAACGTATCGGTCTTTCTCCAACTTAAGCGGCACTAGACCTAAGCCGTGCTTATCGTCTATTTTAACTTTGTGTTTCTCTTTTAGATGATTTACTAGCAACTCTAACTTATTAAAAATTTCAAAACATCTTCTACATCTTAAATTCGATATATCAACACGTGTCATATTTTGTTTTAATAACCGTGTTCTGTCAGTATTAAGATGTGCAAAATCCATATGTGATCTAAATTCGTGCGGCGCTTCGAAAATTTCTCTGCAAAAGCAGCACTGCAATAAAGTTGCCTTCAGCTTGAAAGGGTAGGCTGTAGAATTGGCCAATATAGTACTAGCAGTCACCTTGCGTCGAGCCATTGCCTTCGGATGGTATTTTTCTAGAAAAGAAAAGATTGAAGTTTCATCACCCTTGAAAAATTACATCCTTTATTACACTAAGGGCGATTTATGGTGACTTAGTCAACGCTCTTTGCTTGAGAATATAATGAATACCAATTCGTTTCTTCCATTACTCTTGTTCAACAGGTAATTGACGATTTTACGTTTTAAGTTACAAAGCTAAACAAATTACTTTTTAGATGTTTTTATTTAAAATTTAATACAGTTGAAACTTAACCTTCACAAGGACAAGATCTTAAAGATCACATAGTTTTAAAGCTAAAATATATTGCTCCCGAAAAGTATTTTTATAAAAACTAATCTAAAAGTATAGGCAACATATACATATATAATATACGCCTTAACAAAACACTTAACAAATGTTAAATATGAACTTGATAATTTTAATTACAAGCATATCTAAAAGAAGGAGGGAATAACCAAATGCGAATACTGAACAAACGAAACAGAGGTATACAAGGTTTTAATGTAAAACTGAACGTATTAAAAACTTGCCTATTACTTACGACAATCAGCAAAAAAGACACCACACCAACACTAGACAGTGAAACTAAACCTACCTTGTAGCAAGAATATGAATAATACCTACATAAATTCTGGAATGTAAATGATACCTGAAAACAAGATTTTATACAATGGATTAAAATTATGTACCACATTAAAAAAATAATGAAGAAATAAACAACTGTGTGTTGATTCAAAATTTGATGTCATTAATATGAGTGCGAAAGTTAAGAATGTAAAGCTTAATATGATGATATCCCCTTAAAACCGGTAAATTAAACTTCTTACACCTGCTGGATAGGACAATAAGGTATTTTCTCTACAACCCGAAGTTCCTCTTTCTTTATTACTTCTGTTATCCTCTTATCTCTCTTTCGTTTACGAGGATTGATATGTTTTCGAGGAGCTTTAACTTTTTCATCAGAAAACTCTCGATCAAAAATATCCAAATGGTATCTCTTAACATGCTCTTTTAATTTTGATCGCTCGACAAACAAGCGACCGCAAACAGAGCAGCCATGTTTTTTAGAATCATCATGGGTCTTTAGATGTCTTTTTAATATACTCTCTCTTAAGAAGGATTTGTTGCATACGTGACATTTTATTGGACATTTATCAGCGTGTCCAAAAGAATGTAAGCGCAGTGCACTACGACTCATAAATTTCATATCACAAAATTTGCATTTGTATTCATGTATATGAACTTGTTTGAAGTGTACATAAAGTAATCTTCGGAGTTCAAATTCTTGATCACATTCAGTACATTTAAAAACCCTTTTCGCTTTTCCATGGAAGTTTACTAGATGTTCTTCCTTAGATTCCCAATCGATAAAGCGTTCCTTACATATAATACATCTGTATGGTTGACAACGTTTACTAATTAGTATATGATCTTTTCTTTCTTGCAAAGTGGGAAAGTAAGACTTGCAATTTCTACACCAGTACATGTCGTTGGTGTGTTGCTTTCTTATATGATCGGCGATTCCGAACCTAGATTCAAAATTCTTTCCACAAAGCTCGCAGATACATCTAACAAAATGAGAACTGGTATGTCGCGATAATTGATGAATCCCATTAAATTTACTACCGCAGATTGCGCAAACAAACTTGTCTTTTTCCAATTTAAACGGCACAAGATCAAATCCTACACTAACGTCAATCTTGTATCCATGTTCCTCGTTCAAATGTTTTGCCAGTGATTCAAGACTTGGGAACACTTTGATACAGTTTTTACATTTCAAATTGGTTATATCCAGTCGTATTTTGGGTCGAAGTCTAAGTGCTAGAGACTTGTCTACGTATGGATGGTATTGGTCCACATGAGCTCTGAAATGAGAGGGATCGTCGAATACTTGACGACAGAAACAGCACCGATAAGACCTTCCAGTTTGCTGGAACGGGTAAGCAGTGGATTGTTTCAATATTACCGTTGCATTCAATTTGGCTGGATCTGTTTCCATGTCGAATTCCCATTCTGATTCCTCTTGATAAACGTCTAGAAAAGAAAAGAGTTCAATTCCTATTTGGTTTTTGGTTCTTTTTATTTTACCTTACGATTACCCGTCACTTATAAACTACTGATAATTTAAAATTGGCATGAGTTCAAAACCTTGCATCATCAAACATAACATTAAATAAAAATAATGGAATTAACCTGTATTAAGCAGTAAAAAAATATTATTAAGCAGTTTCTTCGGCAAACTGCTGATGGTAGACGTCGGAATGATACTTTTTAACGTGCGCTTTTAACTTCGCCTTTATATAATAATATTTATTACATACTAAGCAAAATAACTTTTTGCTATCATCATGGAGTATCATATGTCTCCGAAATGTTCTTTCTCTGATAAATGTTTTATCACAAACGATACACTTTAACGGACGTTCACCAGTATGCTGAAAAGTATGTTCTTTTAAGTCTCGACTAGTCGCGAATTTTGTTTGACAGTGTTGACACTTAAAATCATCAGTATGCGAAGATTTAAAATGAAAATACAACAACGTCCGTTTATCGAAAACACTATCACATTCTTTACAAGGAAATACTTTTTTAGGCCTCCCGTGTACATGTACTAAGTGCTCTTCGCGACGTTCCCAAAATAGAAACCGCTCTTTACAGATATTGCATCGGAAGGGTAAACAACGTGTATTCTCTCTTACGTGCCTCTTCTTAGCCTCTAGAGTTGGGAATGTGGCTTTACAACTTCTGCAGAAGAATTGTGAAATTTTACAATGTTGCTGTACATGATTCTCAAAGCCTCTCTTTGTTTCAAAATATTTTCCGCATACATCACATATATTTTTCATATAATGTGTACCAGTGTGTCTAGAAAGTTGAGTTATTCCTGTGAATTTCTTTTTGCATACACTGCATTCGAATTTATCGTTCTCCAACTTTAATGGCACAAGGCCAAGACCATGTTCTATATTTATTTTAACGTTATGTTCGCTAACTAGATGTTTTGATAGAAATTCTAGTTCAGAGAAGTTCTGAGCACATCTTTTGCACTGTAAATCTGTTATATCTACACGTATTTGAATATTCTTTCCGAAGTAAGTATAATTTTCTGAGGTGGTATGTTCTGTTTTCATATGCGATCTAAATAGCCTCGGATCCTCAAAGGTCTTCTGGCAAAAATAACATGTTATTGACTTCGCCGCTATCCGGAGGGGGTATGCAGTTGAATGTTTCAATATAAAGATGGCATTTTGTTTTGTAATATTCCCCCTTCTTTGTCGAGTTACGTCTAAAAAAGAGAAATCCTAATATAATTTTGAAAATAAGAATAAAACTAGTGCACAATTTAAGACTGTTTAAGGCATTTATTAAGATAAATACCGTAAGAACGAAACAAAAAGCAGTGGAATTAATGATGATAAATAATATAGATAGATGTTCATTGTAAACCTTCAGAAGGCAAGAAATAAAATCAAAGTGTCAAACGCTGGGCCCTTTACTTATAGTCTACTTATAAAATGTTAATTAAATTGGTACTTGAACAGAATCCATCATAATATTAAGCTTGGGTTTTTTTAGTTTTAAATTACACCTAAAATTGTACCTAGGGTAATTGTATTATTATTGTAAATATGTATATAACCCGAATTTTCGAATAGTTGTAGCTTAAAACTAATTTTTCTGTTTGTTTCAAACAATACACTCGAAAGATTATTAAAAAATAAAAGCATACTTTAATAGTTAATTTATTGCACATAATACAATTGTAATACTATTTATGTCACACATAAAAAAGACTAGTATGATCTATGACAATAATCACAGAATCAACTAGCGCATCATAAGTATGTGTTTAATAAAATTTACAAAACATGTTTCCCTAAATGGCGATTCAGACGCGAGTTCGATGTAAATTTTAAACCACAATGGACGCAAATCAAGCAATCCTGTGAATGACACATTTTAAAATGATCATAAAAAGCTCTTCGATCCGAACAGGTTAAGTCGCAATCCTTACAATTGTAAGATTTTTTTACCATTCCGTGACATTCGACCATATGACGTTGCTTTAGTTCCCAGCTGGGAAATCTCTCGGGACATTCCGAACAACAATGCGGCATACATCGCTTTTCTGTCCTTTGGTGTTGCAATTTAGATTCGGTAGAAGTAAAAACTGTTTTACATCTCCTACAGTAAATTTTATATGTCTGATTTGTACTAGTCGATTCAATTTCGTGCTTTAATCTAACATGCTGAATCAGACCTGTCGATGCTATGTAACTCTTTCCGCAAACATCACACACGTAACTCAAAAAATGCGTAATCGTATGTTTGTTCAAGTGCAAAAGAGAAGGAAGATTTTTCCCGCACACAGCGCAATTCCATCTGTCATTGTTCAAGAGATAAGGCATCACACCTAATTTTGAATCAGTTTTAATCGATTTATTGTGCGCGTCTTTTAAATGAATCGCGATATTTTCCAAGTTCTCGTAGTTCTGGGAGCATATTCGGCATTTTAGTTCTGTTAGATCGGCTTTCACGAATTCTGTTTTAGGTAGTTTAATGAAAGCCATACTGAGGCTGAATGTTTGATGTTCTTCGGACATATGTAGGCGGAATTCGATTGTGTCGTCGAATATGTCTCCACAATAAACGCAGAGTATCGACTTCATATTAACTCTGAATGGATAAGCCGTTGTGTATTTTATTAACAATTCTGCATTTCTCCTTGCTGGGTCTTGTCTTGTGTCGTCTAAAAAAGAAAAAGATCTTCAATCTTCGAACAAATCTTCATGATACACATCTACAAGCAGGTCTTGATAAATTCAAAGTGAAGCACTAGTTTTGCTTTTTCTGTTTTAAGTAGGTTTTTTTTTAATAATTGAGAGCGGTAATTTTTTAACGTATTTATTTATTTAAATTTCTGTAAATTCAAACTGATAAGTACTTAGAGACCTATTAAAAAAAAAAAATTTTTGTAGCCTGAGAAGGAAAGGCATACAGTAGAAATTAGACATTAACTTACTGATATCAAAACTAAATTAAAGGCATACCTAATTTTCAGTCCATAGAATAAATGTAAACGTAGAAAAATGCGATTAGGTGCAAAACATAAATAATGATTGTATTTGACAATACGAAAAGTGCTATATTTAAAGATCTGTTCAAATATTTCCTACGATTTAATCTCATGCTCAAAGATAAAGTATAATGGAATGAGATATGCCATTTATTTAATTAACAACAATAAGAACATTTATTTACTAGCGTTTCTAAAACTAAATTAAATAGAGTGATTTGACAAATTAAATAAAACGCGCGAATATTCTTAAAGACATTGCCAAAATTCACTTAAGAGCCTTGGCAATAATCTTGATTGAGAAAAGGACCATGCGCTTGTTCCCAAGCGTGCGTGAGCAGTGCAGATACAGATCAACTTTCAGTGAGTTGAGTTGTGATAGTTCTCATTAAAACACAAGAAATAATTTAATAACTTCCGTGCTATGAAAAAGAGGTCAATGTAGGTGTTCGGAAAAGAATGAATCGCCTAGTCGCTTTCGGACCGGTCCAGCTAGGCATTCATTCTAGTGCGCGCGCTCAGTCTAGAAAAACCCGTTGCAACGTAAGGTCACGCAGCTCGCGCGCTCGGTTGTCTCAAAATGTTGCTATATTTCAAATTCGATAAGGAATTTGTCAGCTGGACTCAGCCAGCTGTTCGTGTAGTTAGCGGCGTTTGATAAAAATATTTAGAACTACGTGTCGTGACATTAATTAGTAATTTTGAAGACGGATTGCAGTTAAGTCCAGGTCACCGGTAGCGGGTTCAAGCGCGACCCTTCGGCAGAAACGAGTGAAACAATCCACACACTATATCCATAAATTAACACACTACGTACATCTATTCACAAAACGTTTACTCGTGACCGGCCTAGACCAAACGTAAATAGTAAATGTAATTTTTCTTTCGGCCCAAGCTTGGCCCTAATTTTGGTAGCACTTTTGGCTACAGTAGGTTTTGTATAGAACAAACGTACATTAATTATGTTTTTACTATTGTCAGGGTTTGAGCTATATCACGTAGAACACGATTATTCAGTCGGATCTACTATGCAGATCTTTTTATTTTTAAGGATTTAAAAAAAAAAACCATTCTATATCACAAACGGGTTTCCAAAACTAAATTTGAATAAAATAACAAATCATGTTTTGGCTTTTCTGCGAATTCTTGCCCGCCAGTATTGTTCAGAGCCTAACTGCGTTTATAGAGACACTTAGCTATCAAGTTCCATAGTATTTGAGTGCACAGCAGGTCAATTCATTTTTATAATTTCACATAAATTGACGCTACTAGTCATTATTTAAAAATGTGTTAAATCCTTTTAGGAATAACGTCCACTAACAAAAAATCAGCATGTTATACATCATGCGCTGATGCCTACGAGGTAAAGATCCGTTCTATATCTATAACTTTGTAGGGTTGCCAAAATCAGTTAACGCTTTAATGCGAATTATGACCCCCAGCATTATTATTTCTCGAAGCCCAATTTCTGCGTCGTCGATTATACATACATATTAGCTTTGTAGAGGTAGTTAATTCGAGTTACACAACGCACTGGCGTCGAATGCATTGTGGTTTATTTATTTTTAAACCATATTGTGTTATATTAGGCTTTAAATCGTTACTTAAACATTTTTGGAGAGAAGCGAACCTGATTTCCGATAATGAGTCGGTTTCATTTATTTTTTTTCCTTCACAGTTGGTTAAAACACCTTCTTAATGGTTGAACTATTGTACACCAGGTGGCGCCACCGAGCCGTTGAGCACGCGGTACGTAGTTTTTTGCGTCATTGGCGTTTTGTTTTTCATAGTGATCGGCTGTGTTTTACCCAAGTAATATAAATACGTGTTAAAATTGTAATGTTGGTTAAAATTATTTTTAAAATCGATTTTATCGTTCATTATTAACTTAACCTAGTAGAAAGAATATTATCGAAGAAGAATCCTGTGAATCTTCTTCCTTTAGCGAGGATACCCGTTATAAACGAAATCATTTAAATTTGGCTCGTAATGTGAGTGCACTAATTTTCTTTTTAACAGACTTCAAAAAAGGAGGAGGTTCTCAATTCGTCGGAATCTTTTTTTTTTTGTGTATGTTTCCCGATTACTCGAAGACGCCTGGCTGGACCGATTCGAGAATATATTTTTAATATGTTTTTAAAAGGTCCAAGGTGGTCCTATATTAATGTTGTGAATTTAATTCTTAAACTTTTTAAGAAAAAAAAAATTGATATTAATTTGGAACGCCTGTTATGTTAATGATCGTACAAAATGTTGTTACATGTTGTGTGGATGTTTTTAGTGTACGGGAAATAAAGGCAATTCGTCACTCAAAAGTAAAATATCCTTATTGGTGCATCTTTTTGAAGCCGGTTGTTTTTTTGTTAAAACTTTTTAATATAGAATAGGTACACAATATTACGGTATTTATTCTCGGAATAATACACTGAAAATGTCACCAATGGGTAAAAATCCATTTCATATAAATAATTCAGCAGGGTTGTCAACTAAATTAATCCTAGTAAAAGTGAAAAGTAATAGGCGAAAATTATGTTTTCATCTTACCCATTGGAAAAGTTGTCTTTAAAACTTAATTCATTAGTGATTCGTTAGTACACATTTTTTTTAATGTATGATACCAATGAATTGAAAATAATAATCCATTTAGTTTTATTGCAAAGATAATATATTTTAGATCGTAAAATTATATTAATAGAACAAGAAATGATTTGTTTTTCCTATTACATCCTTTTAGTTTGTTTCGTAATGAACTTGAAGAAAAATAAAAATATGAGTGATACCAGGATCGAATATACGAATTAAACACATTTAGAAACTTAGTCACTAGAAATGGTAGGTATATATGGCCGACAAAAGAGTTTTCACGCTAAAAATTATGGCTAATATAAAACTGCATACGGGCAGACATTAAAATGGCACGTAAAGTTTTTCAGAGACAAGTATAATATTGAACAATCTAAGACAATTAAGTACCCTACCTACTTGATGTTCCATATTGTAGGTAGGTTTAATGTAATGAACAATTAAACGGTAATTAATATTATTTGAATTGTTTTTCTAGTTATTTATTTGGACTGAGATGAAAAATTGTGTGTTTCGTACGGCTGCAAAATTATTTGGGTCTTTATGCCTTTGAATCCCTCGCTTTGCTCAGCGTTCCATTACTTAGAAGCCTTCGCTTGCTCGGTATTAAATATAGGTACTCGCACCAAATAACAACTTTGCAGCCTTGCATGACAAATAACTATTTTCTCTTTTAAATTTAAAAGTGGAGCGATTCTGGCAATTAATATATCAATGCGTTTTTTCTACATCATTTTACGAAGTATATGTTGGTGTACTTCTATATTACACGTAACTTAATTCGTTTCAGAGCCGTTTGATTTTTTTAAATGTCATACATAAGATTCATCGTATTGATGAAAGAATAAATTCGTAAAATGTGATTGGAACGTTACCAAATACTGAATATTAAATATGTATAGGATAAATGTTCATTCAACAGAGTCACCTAAATAATATATATTTAAAATGTCATAAGTTCAAATTTCTTAAAAAACTATACTCCAGGTATAAAAAAATAATTAATGAAAAGAAACAATACATGGAGAAAAAAGTGAATACGTATGATATATAGCACAAAACGAATGTTAAATAAACTTAATTCTAGTTACGGTTTATATTTTTAATTGTTTAAACACAAAAAAAAATACAATTAAATATAGTTAACATAACCAGAATTTAGTAAATTTACAAATTGTTTTCTTGACTACAATTGTTTGTACCATCTGTGACAATTATAAACTTCTTCGTGTATCTTTGTTTCTGAATGAAATAATTATTCGATTTATCGATTTAAAACAACATAACAGCACTATTCTTAAAAACATCATTAATTATTTTTTCATATGAAGTAAATGATTGAGACAAACTGCAAAGGATAATCAACTCTAGTTTATTTAGAGTATTATGATCCAACATAAATATAAATCATTCAGTAAACACTTTGCAAATTGTACCATGATCAACATTTGAAAAAATCAAGGAACTAAAAATGTTTATGATGAAAACTGTTAAATTACATGATCGACAAAAAAATATCTTGGTAACTTGACAGAATTTTGTTTATTGTTTTTTCCAAAGTGTTAAGTGGCTAAAATAAAACTAATTTCATATGAATATGTCTCTGGAAATAATATAAAAAATTTACTTTTTTATAATTATACAAGTAAACACACAAAATATCACCAAACAAATAAGTTGATACTATGTGAGAAGCAAGATAGTCAAGTTTATTACTCCAGTAGATTATAACCAATTAAAAACAATTTTTGACAACCCCATCCAAATTGCAGGACTTTTCAGGTAACTGAATTCTTTATAGAATGTAGGGACTTTTATGCTAACGTGGTAAACTGGAATTATGCAGTTGCTTAATCGCAAAACAAAAAAACTGCAGGAACTACCAAAAAGTTTATAGTTTAATTTATTATATTTCATACAACTGTTAATCGAAACTAAACGCACCAATGAGAAGAAAATAAATTAAACCAGACTGCTTTAAAAATTATACTTGTGTAAGGACCTATTTAACTTGAAATCCAACAATTTTTTTTTTGAGTATTCGTAATCAGATAAAAGCATGGTTCTTTCATATAGTATCAACTTATTTGACAAAATAAACTCACCTCTCTTCCAATAGCAAGGGCAGAACACGAAGGTTATACGGGTATGTATTATAGGGTATTCGGGTACGCTCGACCCCGTCTCGCCGCGCACCTCACCTCACGATTGCGCTGTCTAGACGCCTATGCGGACTTTAATTGAAATAAATGTTTCCGCTCTGTGGATAGTTTGAGGGACAAAAAGTACCCGAAAGTTTATCCCGATTCCGCTCAAGGACGGGAATCCATTATGATGACAGCATGTTTTACACAAGCTCTATTTACTCTGAGAGACTGTTGTTTTCGAAAGCACAAATTAATTTATAATTTCAAAGTCAACCTGATACATAGCTGTTAAAATGTGCAAGTTTGATTAGAGATTTAACATGTTATTTTTAGACTGAATAGACTTCTTATAAGTTTGTCTGTAATACTTAAAGAACTGTTTTCTGTATATATATTTTTTTTTAATTTTAGACTCGGTAGTTACGGAAATTGACTGTCTATTCATGTGTACCAAATTTTAGCATAATCGGTCCAGTAGATTCAACAGTGACAGACAAACAAGTAATCCTGTAAGGTTTTTTTTTCATTCAAACGTACGGAACCGTAAAAAAGAGAGAAGTTATCGTTATGCAGAGTAGCAAAGATTGCACTATTAGTTTATTGTTATTACAAGGAAAATAAATTAATATTTAACTACACACGAGATCTTCACGTCGTATCCACCTAAATGCTAGACGGGACACACTGAAAAATTACACATTTTTACACACATATCCCAGACAAGATGCCACATAATATAGAGACATATTCATACGAACAAAAAGGCATGCATATTAACAAATTAATAATTATAGGTAGATATACAAGACTTTTGACAAGTTTTTGGCTCAAACTATTTACCTTGGCAAATCTATTGTGATTTCACTTCACAGACATTCAAATAAATTTTATGGGTATTCGACAGCATTTGTCATCAAAGTGTATTTATGTGTGTGTGAGTTTATGTGACCGTGCATTTTACTATCGACAGTCGACGACGACTACTGTTAAACGCGACCTCTATAATACTTTACAATGACCACCTGCATCCACTGGTTTCCTGAGGATCTGATCAGGTTTGTCCAGAAGAAAAGAAGTTTCCCAGACTACAAGTGCTAGTTTTTGGTCACCACTTGAGTCTTTTTTCCCCATTAGCTTGACAAGTGAAGTGGTTGTTAGAGTAAATTTCTTTATCACTCTCTTGGTATCATTTCTTTCATAACGTGGAATAGACGCCATCTAAGAATGAAGGATGAATGATGGGAGGATGAGATCCATTTGAACCTGGAATTCTCTGGATAAGATTGACAGCAGACAGAGTACAATAAAAATCCAGCCCTATGCCAAAAGGTTCACAGAAATTAGAGACATATTGCATTGTAAAATAACTAAGTATCTAATTTAATTTAATATTTTGTGTCTCCTGTCTTTTCTGAACTCAAAGGTTATTTTATTTATTTACTATATGATCAAAACTTGGCAAGGGCGTAGCAAAGATTTTTTCCCAAGGGGGGACAAATTTTCCAGCTGCCCCTCATAGATAGTGTAAGGGATAGCTTTCTATTATTTTTTAGGGTGGGCCAGGAGGACTCACGGGTGGGCCAGGCTCACCAGCCCCCCCTATGCTACGCCCATTATACTTGGATACATGATACTCTAGATATTCTTACAGTTTAGATTCATCTTCAAGGTATAATTGATTATTCTGGTAAAGTTCACATTTTTGGACAGCAAATTTGACATTTCAGTCTCAAATTTAAATAAATATTACCTTTAATGGTGGAAGAGTATGTTTAGGTCTTGATCGAAATCTTTCTTTAAATAGCAATTGGAATTTGATTTGAAGTTTAAATCTCTTGACTAGCTATTACGATTTGATTTGAAGGTAAAACTCTAGCAATTATAATCGGGATTTGATTTGAGAGTAAATCTCTGAATAGTGACTAGGATTTGATTTAAGTCAAATCTCTGATAAGCGGTTGGGATTTGATTTAAAGAACAAATAACTCACCAAGAATTGGGATTTGATTTTCAAAGTAAAACTTCTTTCAAGGTCGAATCTGATGTAACATTTTTATGAAATAATTTTGATGCAAAAAAGAAGGAACCTGCAAGTACTAGGCTAGAAAGGAAAAACCTCAAAAGAATGAAAAAAGATTGATGAACTCCAAAGAATAAGACAGGAAGTCTAAGTTTAATTTTGACTCTAACCCAAAATAGACATAGATTAGGGCACATATTTGAAAGAAATTTAGTTCGGATTCAGAAGCAGGTCTTAACTGGCACCATTGATTCATTTCAAGAAATAAACTTACAGTAAGAATTTAAAACCAGCATAAGAATAGTGTAATATAGTAAATGTGATGAAGTAGGAGGTTGTATAGTGTAAGTCAAAAACCTGTTAAATTAACATTGGTGAACAGAGTTGCTTTGAATTGTATGCAGCAAAAAATTTAAATGATTTTTTATTCAAAGTAATGGTGGCATTCAATACTATACGATTTCAGATGTCTTGTCCCCTGTCCAATCCATGTCCCTACAATAAGCAGACCAAAGTCGGTAGGCCAAAAAGCTAGTTAAAATCAAGTGCTTATATAATCCTAATTAAATGCCTAAAAAATGTTTGCTCCTATACTTTTGCAAAAAATAAATGGTCTGCTTACTTTTTACAAGTTAATGTAACTTTAACTTTAAAAAAGTTGGCAGAACAGAAGTGTTAATGCATTAAGCGGTAGTCCTAGACTTCTACGTAATTTGGTTTAAGTGTGCCCCTCAGCGCGTTTTGGGGGGCACTGTCATTTTTATTAATTGAATAGTTAAGTTATTGTGCATTAAATTAGGACTCTAGCTGACTATAGTGGCGTTATCTTTATTAAATTTCATGTATTGACACTATAGGTGCTAGTCTACCAACTTCATTTGAAGTTAGCTGACCATCCATTGTGTTAAAAAGTATAAAAGCAATAAATTATTATTGCAGACTTTGAAACAATAACGTTATTGCAGCTATAGGCTGACTATCATCATCACGCAGGACTTATGTGGTTGGTGTAAAAAGGGTATTTCTTACATTACGATGAACGTGTGCACACAGCCACTGGGAACCGCCTACAAACCGTGAAGTTATACAAAATATGAAAGTAGTTTTTTAACAAAAAAAAGATAATACTTTTCGAATTGTTTTTTTTTTTTTTTTTTTTTTTTTTTTAATACCACTGAGGTGGCAAACAAGCTTACGGTCCGCCTGATGGTAAACGGTCACTGTAGCCTATAGAAGCTTGCAAAACCAGTTGACACACTGGGGTATTACTCGCGCGTTGCCGACCCCATACTGTAGTCCTTAGAGAAAGCCTTGGCAGGGAGCTCATTTCACAACCCAAGCGTTCGCGGGAGGACGTTTCTCTAAAACCGCATTGTACGCGACCATTTCAGTTCTAAAGTGTGAGGATGAATTCCCTGCCGATGGCGAGAGGTGTGATGGTAGAAAGTACCCGTGGGCATAATTTCGAACAATTCCTCAGAACACATCCCATTGTACAATGGGTAGAACACACACAGGGAGGCAAAGTCTCTCCTCAGACTTAAGGGCTCGATACGGCAAGTGAGTTTGGGATCGTCGACAATTCTCACAGTCAGCAAAAGGGCCAAGCTGGTATCCGGGTGCACCCGCCCAGAGATGGCAGCAGTACTCCATATGGGGACGAACTTGCGACTTGTAAAGCAGCAACCTTTGCCCCGACGTGAAGTACTGCTTTGCTCTGTTGAGTACACCAAATTTTTTGGATGCCAGCTTCATCTAGTCTTGCAAATGATCTCAGAACTGAACATTGCTGAAGATGTCAACACCAAGGATCCCAATGCTCTCAGAGATGGTGAGGGGAGTGTTTTGGAATAGAGGGACCACATTGAATTCTGTTTTTCTTAGCGGTGAACGCGCAGACTTGTGTCTTTGTAGGGTTGAATCGGACCAAGTTTTCCCGTCCCCAGTCAGAGAACCTTTAGACAGTGGTCTCGGTTTGAGACACAAATCACCACGTTTTTACTCCTCAACGGAACGAGGAATGTTAGCACGGCCCGTGAAATAAGCGTCTCCAGTAATTTCATCTGCATAGCGATGTATGTTGTTGATGTTCAACATGTCATTGATATGCAGTAAAAACAGCGTAAGAGAAAGCACAGAGCCTTGCGTCCATGCTATCAGAGCAACTACCGTCAACTACATGAGTATTAGTGACCACTAAACAAATTCGGAATATCATGGTGCTGAGCGGATTGCATGTACAATAAATATAAATGTTGGCCTTTTTTTTATACTAGCTATTTAACCACTTCCTTGACCCAATATATAACTAACTTTCCTACTTATTATTTCAAATTCAAGAATTTCTATAATTATTCAGAAACAATTCATAGCAACTTCATTCTCCAATGAATACTATTAAAAAAAAGTGATGCCTACCTTTTTTCTTCTTCTGGGGTTTAGCCTCCTTGCTAGTCTTACTAGCAGAAGCTTTCACGACTTTCGTCTTGCTCTTCTCTTTACTTTTAGACTTTTTGCTTGGTGAAGTTTTTAGTTTATTTGATGACTTCCTCTTTACAGTTACTTTGTTATTTTCAAGTAACTCTAAAATATCAACTGTTTCCTTTTTGGGTAATTTACTTGCTAATTTAGTTAAGGGTTGATCATCCACTAAAATGAAAAAGGTAAATTAGAATATATCCAAGTTTTACACTCTTAAGTTACTTATAATTAATATAACATCTATTTGATTTCTCGTTAAATAGACGTAATTAATCAATAGTATATTATTAATGCAAAACCGATTGTTGGTCCTACCTTCATTTTGCATAAGAGTATTCAATTTTACTAAAATTTGGCACTGGCAGTTTTTTTTTTTTTTATGTAAGGGCCACAAAACTTAGTAGAGGTTAAAAAATTTATACCAGAAAATTCTGCTTTAAGATTTTTACAACAGGAGCGGATTAAAGTTTCTATCTCTACTCTACACTTAAAAGGAATCTAAATTTCAGCTTCGTAGGTAAATTAGTTTTTAAGATCTTGAGTGAATGAGTAAAATATAAATTCAGGTCACTCTGCCATTACTTTATAATCATCTTAAAAGTCTGAGATTTATATTTTTGGGTTCTATAGGTGCTAAAGTAAAAAATTATATTGATTCTCCATGCCTAAAATTTTTTGGATACATTTTTAGCAAATATCATATACTAACGCAGTCGCAAAATAAACACCTTTTTCAATTTGATTATCAGCACTCAGGCTGTATGATCAAAAGCATCCCTCGCCGATAGCCAAATTTCGCGCGGGGCAAACTGCCCAAAAACTTTTTTACAAAAACGTAAAATGAGAAAGTAGAATGGCTTGTCTATACTAATATAATAAAGCTAAAAAATTTGATTGTTTGAATCAGCTGATATTGGGATCTACCGGTGGGAGTTTGAAAAAAATCTTTTTGCATTTAATAGCCTAATTATATACTAATATAAACAAGCTAACGAGTTTGTAAGTCTGTATTAAAAAATATTTTTACATTACTGATTTTTGTCTATACTAATGTAACAAAACTCAATTGTTAGTTTGTTTAAAAACACTAATCTAAACCCTAAATTCGTCTTTCAAATTCTTCTATGATATTATCATTCAATATTCTATCTAATCAAAGTAAAATCATTATTATTGTGATAGAAAATGCTTTGTCAAAAAGTAAAAAAAGAGTCCTAAGAAATGATATGAAAAGTTTCTAAACTTAAATAATTTTTGAAGCAAAATTTTTTTTTCATTTCTCCAGTACCAAAGAGATGAAGAATATTAAATGTTTGCAACTCAAAACTATTTTTATTTAAGTAATCTTTTACAGACTGTCCAAATTAAATTTGTAAACCATACTTTACCACTATTTTGGAAAAATTAGAGTGTTTAGACAAACACTAATGTTCCACATACTTTAGCATGCAGGGTCACCCTCAGCCAGGGTTGAAAAACACAATAATTTTATAAAATTGTAATGAAATCAATCATGCAAATTGTTTTTTTTTTTTTTTTTATTAGATTTATATACCACAGTTTGTGAGTTGGCAACTTTAAAATTCATGTAAACGACAAACCTAAGTGTAGGAATAAAATAAGAAGTACTCTCATTAATTAGTTCAGGTTCATAGACTTTGATGTCACAGTTGAACTTACTATTAGATTTCATAAAATTTTTGTACTTTTCAATAAATTCATAGTTTACAAAATTACATAATTAAAAAATTTAGGTACAGCCAATAAAGAATGTTAAAAAATTGTCTATATTTAACCTGCATATCCTAATATATATTAAAATTTTGTGTCACATTGTTTGTCGGCGATTAACTCCTAAACCAATTTAAATAAAATTTTGCACACTATGTGCACATTTGATCGCAACATGAAGGTTTGGGTAAGTGGGTATCTTATAGATGGTGCTGTATTAAAAGTAGGTTTCTTACTAAAATAAATTTAAAGAAAACAAATCCGCGCGGATGGAACAGTAGGTAATACCTATCGGTTTGTTGTGAAACTCGCCACTATGGACTCGCACTACAGTGCATCAACTTTAAGGGCAGAACAACATCTGCCAGGCCAGCTAGTACATGTTATATATATGTATGCAATAGGTAATTGCTTCAGAGGTAAAGAAAGTCTATTTTCATTAAATTTATGAGTGTTTTCTTCATTTTTATGATTTGAATTGATGATTTTTTTTTCAAGAATATCAACCAATTTGAATAGTGATTTAAAGACCTCAACCCTTCCTCTTAACTGAGCATATTATTCAACCATTTAAATGACAAAATCAATATACTTACAATCATCATCGTCATCATCATGGGCATCAGCAAAATCAGTAGCATCAGGAAAATTGGCAGCATCATTATTGAAGTCATCAACACTGTGTCTCTTTTCTTTCTTCACTTGTTCTAATTTTACTTCCTTTTCTACTGGTGTAGGTGGTACTGTGAAGAAAATGTGAGTGTAATTACAGTGTCACAAGGTCAAATTTTGTCACACAATAATTGGTAAAATAGCATGACTTGTGAGTAATCCCTTCATGGTGACATCTTATAATGTACACAACTTAACATAACTTACTTTCAAGCTCTATAACAGACTGGCTTAGGTCGAGGTGTTGCATGAACGTCTTCTCACACTCTTGAACTTGTTTTTTGAAGTCTGATGCATCCCGGAGTCGGGAAATACACAACTCACATATGAGACGGCTGTTGCTATTCGGACCTCCTGATTGGGAGTATGATATCTGTAAAAAACAAGTATAGATTAGTATTGTAGTTGACAGGTTGGCAATGTTGGACCTATAATAAAGCACACTATAAAGGTACATGCCTACGGCATCACAAAATGATATTTACTATCTCTTTAGTCATCACAATAGTTATTAAGTCACTAAGTCCCTAACCTACCTCGTACCATAAACTTATAGTTTTGTTATGTCTGTTGGAAAACCCTTTCTTTCAAATCAATCAAAAAATCAATGATTTATTTCAAAATCCTAAAAGTGTAGAAAATTTAGTAAAACACAGCATAATGAATTGAATGAAAATAGACTCTTTTCTAATGTAATTCAGATAGAAACCAGAATTTCTTTACAATCTTTATTGCTTTGGAATTATGCCTACAAAATTTTTGGTAAAATTGCACTATGATAAATATTTTAATTGAAATAATTTTAAAATGATAGAGCATAGAGGAGCATATGTATAGAGAAACAATACCATTGCAAATTGTCTCTGGCTGCAGTTAAGTGGCGAGGAGCATAGCAACAGATAATAATTAATAACTTGTTTGCCTGTCACATGTGCCTATGTCATAAATGAAGCTCGTAGAAACTTCTCCTGCACCCACAACCTATCAGTAGCACAATAATGCCTTGATATTATGCATGCACTCTAAGAATCCCTTATTTCCCTCCAAAATGAAAGTAATAGAATTGGTAGGCATTTAGTTCAAGGAATTGATCTTTTTGGTGGTGCATTTATCTGAGTAATTTATTGAATACCCTTATAGTTTTATTGTTGATTGTGTAAGTATATGATTGTTTTTTTTTGTATTTGTTGATTACATTTTATTTCTTTTCATTTTGGTTTTTATTTAGTGTGATATTTACATGAATTTCTTATTGAATTTTATATGAAATTGCATTAACCTCTGAAAATTTTTACCAGACTTTCCGTGTCAATCTTTGTACTTACTACACACCACAAAAATGAAGTGAAATTAGGGCAGAGTTCTATTTTGACAACAGATTTAGAACTAAATGAAGTTTTCAACTAAACACTGACTAGGTATAATTCAGTCTCAAAAGAATAAACTATAAGGACAAAAAAATGTGCTCATGTGTGCAAGTTATTTGTTAGTAAATAACAGTTATTAACCTCTTGCGTGTCAGCCCCATTCCCGGTAATGTCACCATACTAAGGAAATTATAAGATATACACCTCCCTTTAATATGTTCCTCTTTATTTATTTTTAGGTATGTTCCCTAATATATACAGAATAAAAAAAAGTGATAAGAATAAGCTCACCTTATTTTTTTAGCCATACTAAATTTATTTACAAAAAACAGGCATAGTTTTTGTCAAATAGCACATTACTGTCACTATTATTTATAATAAAATAATATATTTACAGTACCTTAGTAAATAAGAAACATATTTTATCCAAATACCAACACCACACCAGTCAACACAATAAAAAATAAAAATGGTGGTCCGAGCGAACAACGAAAAAAATTACGATAAAAAAATGTTTAAAAATGCATTATTATAGAATAGTAAATTCCAATTTTTAGACAAGAATACATAGAATGATAATCAAAGAAGAAGGAACGAAACCAAAGTTGTTGATCCATAGATAAAAATGCTCACAGATGGCAAGTCGCTTATTGCCCATATGGGAACTAGGCTGCTGTGGCCGCAGCGCTTCTAGTACCCAATCGGGAACTAGGACGCTCAAAGGGTTAATTACGACATAGTAAAATTTTGTATGTGCTAAGATTCATAATACTCATATTAGTAATTATTGTATATCCCTTTACAACCGACTTGATATGATAGTGAGACTTGATTTGCAAAAATTCTAGCACGTATGCGAATCGACTTTGCAAGACGCAACCAGCCTCGATTGATCGTGAGGCTATCCTTTTCTTGGAAAAAACTCGCGTGGGCCACTTGTGAACAAGTTTTTACTTGTTAGTCGCCCGTAATCACAGTGAAGGATGGCTGCATTTTTCGACGCGCGAACTCGCCGGGGCACGTAATTCGTTTTTCATTTAATTAATGCAATTTTTATTGTTTTTTTTATGTGAATTACTTAAATAAGTGTTGTTGTATATACATATATTTGTCATTTGACCCTAGCATGCTTACTTAGGCGTATATTGTGACTCAAAATAGAGGATGCACAATCGTGTAGGTTAGGTGATACATTCTAAATGGATCTTCATACATTTTTTGTACCTAAACATGATTCTCGTGTATGTATGATCATTCAACAAAGGGTTTTTTCTTAATTTTTAGAAATACCCCTCAAGGATGACCACGTCGCTCAGATTTCAGCAGATGGGAACGACTCGGATATTGAGGAATTTGCCGATGATGAGGAAGATATTGTGGCGAGAGTATTAGATCACCTTGAAGAGAGTGGATCTGGTTCTGGCAATGAGTCTTCCGAAGTGGATGAGACACTACCTCCAATTATTCCAACAACAACCAGCAGCAGGGAGTCCACTAGAGGCAGATCAGGCAGGAAAACATCAAGAGGGCTGGCTAGTGCAAGAGGTAGCTGGTGGGTTACAGGAAGAGGACAAGCTATTGGAAGAAGAAGGCATGCTCACTATTACCAAATAATAAGATCTCATGTGTTTACAAAGTAGTTTAAGTACTTTATGGTAATGTTTGTGTAAATTTCTATAAGTTTTATAGCAAAAAAAGATAAATAATCTAGTAAGGAAGAAATATTTTAGATTTCTAATAAGACTGTTGATTGTTTTGTCAAAATCATTATACCAATTGTTTGATTACTGGTTGTTAATATCGTTAATAAATGACTGACGTTTATAAACACTTTTTAATTAATTTGCCTCAACAAAACTCACATTTCAATATCTATCTGCTAGGCCCCACAATCGTGAGGGTAAGATTACAGGAAACCAGAGACTTTAAGATTTTTTATTTTATTTTTTACATGATACTTAGGCACCCATGAAAAAGTCATGTGAATTTCAAAAAATTCCAATTAAATTATTTTCTTTGGTTGTAAAGGGATATTAAAGTGATTTGACGTAAATAATCATTAGTGTTTTGTTTTCAAGTTTCAAATGGAAACTTCACCAGGTAAATATTTATTGAACAGTTAACAGGCATTAAGTGTGCGATATTTAATAAGCTACAAAAGCATATATAAGCATAATTACAGTAGATTACGTAGTTTTGAAAATATAGAGCATTTTATCACAGCATGGATTTGTTAAGAGGTGGGACATTTTATATAAGCATTTCAGAGTTTCATTGGGAACTTGCATCCAAGAGGTTAAAACAGTAATATTATCTATGTAGTTTCCATCACAGTGAGCCGACAGGAAGTTCTAGTTTAATTAAGATTGTGGTTTCACAATAAAATCACCTGTTATAAAAGGTCAGGACCAAAGATAACAAAACAAAAAAAAAACAAAATTATATTCTATAAGAGAAGGAAACCAGTGACATAAAGAGTGTATTCATTTTGGGATAGAAAGTTCTCAAATTTGATACTTTTTACACCTTTTGTTAATGTAGCTTAAAATGTTACTGTCAAAAGCTTTGGTTGGCTCTGTGGCTCAGTTGGTGAAGACCTGTCTGCTGAATCAAGGGGCGTTGGTGTGATACTAGCACAGGACAAATATTTATATGATAAGCATTTGTGTTTGTCTTGAGACTGGGTGTTTTTTATGTATTATATGTATGTATTTACAAAAAGAAAGTATAATGCATGTCAAATTGTTGTAGATGATTCAAAATTTTGTGACACCTATGCTTAACAAGCAGATGACAGCTGACAAAATGAATAAAAATAATGATTGCTTATCCCAAAGCAAAAGCGACCTAAGTGAAGGCAGAAAAAGTAAACACTACTATTTTTGTGGGCAACTAATGGCCAATAAAAATTTGAAATTCAAATTTTTCGAAAACCATTTGAGATACAACTGCGACCCAAAGATATACTATTAAAACCCTCTATTTTAACAATTCCTAAAAAATTCACGAAAAATTAGCTCCACCAAAATTATGTCTCAAACCTGTTTAAGGTATATCACGGCTGCACTGTACTTTATCAGCTATTTTTTTTCCACTTCATATTTTTTTTGGGGATAGAACTTACTGTCATTAATCTATCTACAAATTTTATCTTGCGGAACTTCATAGTTTTCGGGAAATAAAATATTTAAAATTCAGTGTCGTAGGATAACTTTGCTTTTACCTCACATAATAAAAGAACAACGAAAGTCATAGTGCATACAAGAATACCGCGTTTACATAATTTATCATTTTTTTGTAATATCTTTAAACATTACATGGTAATAATAGCCATAAATGTAATATTTCAGTAATTTAGATAATACTATATTATTATGTTAGCACATTGCACATATATAAATATTTCGTTCATTTCATATCTTTTTTTTTTTTGTGGGTAGAACATGGATAGAAGTATTTTGATCAAAAATGCTTGAATGGACTACTATATTAATCGAATCTTGTTTTTATTATATAGTTATAATATAAACTTTTAAAACCAGAAAATAAGAGAGCTCTTTTTCATTCTGTATAATCAAAACTTAACAACAACAATTTCTGAGCGTTTATTCAACCGTAGTACTTATTTAGTGTAGTCAGGGCGACCCACTTGCGAACATGAAAACTATAACGCAGAGCCAAGCGGAGCACATGAAAACTAGCGCGCGAAGCCGAGCGGAGCGTGCCGCGGCAGCGGCCGGCGAGCGCCAGGGTCAACTGTACTTATTTAGTGTAGTCAGGGCGACCCACTTGCGAACATGAAAACTATAGCGCAAAGCCAAGCGGAGCATATGAAAACTAGCGCGCGAAGCCGAGCGGAGCGTGCCGCGGCAGCGGCCGGCGAGTTCCAGGATCAACTGTACTTATTTAGTGTAGTCAGGGCGACCCACTTGCGAACATGAAAACTATAGCGCAAAGCCAAGCGGAGCACATGAAAACTAGCGCGCGAAGCCGAGCGGAGCGTGCCGCGGCAGCGGCCGGCGAGCGCCAGGACCAACTGTACTTATTTAGTGTAGTCAGCCATTATCATTCATCGTAAATTTAAACAATCGATCTTATAATTCTTATTATTGATCGATTATTAGTCCTTATTTCAAATCTTGTTTTAATTTTTACATTACAATAAATAAATTGTGTTCACCTTGGTTTTTTGGTAGAAATGAATTTTCGATGATTCTAAGGAATTACTCAAAAGACTTGTATCCATTGTCAACAATATAAAAAAAAATAGTTTAGTATTTTTTTTATTTATTACTATTTGGTTTTGTTTGATTTTAATTTATTTAAAAACAACTTTGTTCATTTTACTTATTTTTTGGAATTTATGTGTTTGTTTTAGATTATAAACACGTAGGAAGTGTTAAACTGTTTGTAAAAAAGCTACTACTATGTAAAATTTAGTAGTAAGTGATACAAAAACTTTAAATTATAAAAGTTATTTTTCCATCAGTATTTGTTTATAATTTTTTTTACAAAAATCGCTAATTTTTCGTTTTTTGCGCTTTTCCTAACTCAAGTGACGTAAAAACAATACAATGAGTATGTTATTTTCTGTCTTAAAAAAATATTACTATTTAAAGTCAATGCCTTTTAATGTACAGTGCTTCCCCACTTTCATAGTAGCGTAAAGCTATAATGAAGGTTTTATTGATTTTTTTCAGAAACCGAAAGATGCAGTTTACAGTGTGATGCTAGTGTTCTTGAATTTTAACTAAAATCAATCAATTTACGTCGATAGACGGTAATTATAGTTATTTGTCTATAGAAGTAATGTCTAACTGCGACTGTCGAGATGCAAAAGCTTACTGGGAAATGGAATTTGTAAAATGGACGCCAGTCTAAAAGCTAATCACAAAAGCTGTAAAGAAATAAACTTACACTGATGTCAAAAGTTTCAGACAGCATTTCAGAATAAACTTCTCTTTTTCCCATCCAAAAATATTCAGTTGAAATGTCCTTATAACAACTTTCAGCTAAGCAACAGCGGCAAACAGTGGATAATGGAGGACCGGGTCTCCATTCCGTCGTTTTTTCCATTGTTTGGAAATATATAATTCTATACAGCACTATAAATGTATCATATTGATTTTAATCACTTATCACTACAAAGTTAAATTATCCCGATATCTCATTGTCACGAATTCATTTTACAAGCACAAAAACAAAATCGTGCGATATAAAACCGACCGACGCCATAGCTTTTTTTTCGTTTTCATTGGCATCATTCGTTCCTGAGGGCGCGTTCGTTTATTATTATTATTTTCGCTTTGTGGTCTTTATTGTGCTTTAAGGGCACAGTATTTCGGCAATGTCAACGTGGTGAGAGAATCACTGTATTATTATTATTTTCGCTTTGTGGCCTTTATTGTGCTTTAAAGGCACAGTATTTCGCCAATGTCAACGTGGTGAGAGAATCACTGTATATAATTGATCGGTTTCTTAAATTATCTAAGACCAGAATTGTTTTCTTCTAAATTGAGGTTCTATATTTATTGCCACCACCTAAAATAAAAGGATCCACGTCACACACACACAACAAAAATTGGAAAAGGGCATATATTAGGGGAGAGACAAATATATATTCATAAACAACTTACTACTACAGTTTAATGTTAAATGTTTTGATATATTTTGTTAGGAGATGTATAAATGGCGTATTTACAAGGGATAACAAGAATTGCATATTTACAGGGCGTGGGATTTTGGTTGGAAGGATATCATACAAAGAAACTGGGAATTTAGGGCAGCTAAAAAATATATGGTCCGGGGAGCCTTCATCCAAACCACATTCACAAAGAGAGGAGTCTTTAATTCTAAGTTTTGTTAAGAAAACTGGGGTACACACATGGCCCAACCTCAGACGACATATGGTAGAAGTGACAGATTTATCACTGTTTCGTGAATGAAAAAACCATGGTTTTGATGGAATAGATGTTTGGATTTGACCATAATATTTTCCTTTTGTTGCTCTCGACTGTCTCCATAAAGTGTTCCAGTCTGTTGCAAGTTGTCTTTTTGCAAGGCATTGCAAGTCTAGGGAGAAGATTTTGTAGTGGGTCGAAAGTCCTGTATGAGCAGCATCTTTAGCCCATTGGTCAGCCGTCTCATTAACTGTATACAACATGTTAGGTAAATGGAATTGACCTCTACTACTACCCACTGGACTGGCTTTTCTATACAAATGACAGGTAGTTTTGTGTGTCAATTTGAAACGCCACCGCGGAAATCTCAGGGAACTAATTTTAACGTATATTGTTTATGGCTGCCTTGGAAGATTCAAATAATCATAAAACTTTGCTAAATTCAACTTAATTTGTCGGTGTTTTCGTGAGTTTTTTGAATTTCTTTGTGTAATATCGAGGTACAAGTGTGAGGAAATGTGTCTTTTGCAAATGTTGCTACAATAAGAGGAGTAACACGTCGTTTCACAGGTACGTACATTAAGTGTTGTTTTTATTCAAAATAGATGTAAATTTTATATGTAAACCATCTGATTTAATTGATATTTATTTGTGTTGTTCAGAATTTGCTAGTGATTCAAAGAGAGATTCAATATGGACATTGAAATTGTAATATTTAGAATGTTGTAAAACGCAGTCAGTCTTCTCGTTCAATAAAATCAAAATCAAAATTATTTATTCAGTTTAGGCTACAATAATTGAGCACTTATGAATGTCACTACGTCATCGGTTCGTAAGTCTATAGGGCGGGAGACCTTATACTGAAAAGAACCGGCAAGAAACTCAGCAAGGGCATTTCTTTTCTCCCTTTCTCTTACAGCGTCCACTTTAAAATATTGGAGAATCCCCTGCCTATCATAGAAGGACACTTTCCATTACAAACATAAAAAACATAAAATGCACAAGCACAGCATAAAAAAGTATCTAATTGCAAAATTTGAAAAAAAACAAAAAGACAGTTTATGTACCTATTCATCACTTGGAAATAATCAATGTCTTACAGTATTGATAAACAAAACAAGAAAGTAAGACTAAATACAAGGATACAAAGAAGTTTGCAAGAGCAGACCAGTCTCCACAGGTGGCACCCGTTCACGAGTATGACACATGAATCAGCCATCGCTTCGCTCAACCATGTTTTAGGGAACGTAACGACCCGACACACACGCCATCACCGCAGAGACACTTTGAGAGAGCATGACACACTCAAGCAACTCCAATAAAACTTCGATTGTACTAGTTACAATGTGTGTAACGATTGGTACATTTCCAAATACAAGTACTATGATAGCAACATTTTAGTTACTCCCATGCGTTTTTATCTATAAGAGTCTTTAATTGAATAGTAAGCTTTTTTGATAAGTTTTTGTTTAACAAAAATTTTGAACTTTTTTAAATTCAGTTTACATACTTCTGCTGGGTTTTTGTTGTAAAAAACGGACACATTGTCCTTTAAGCGATTTTTCAATTTTCTCAAGCCTTGTGTGGATCAGAGCCAGTTTATGTCTATTTCTTGTATTTCGATTATGAACATCACTATTTTTTTAAAAAAGATTAATATTCTTATGAACATACATTAAATTATCAAATATATATTGACCAGGTAAAGTTAGTATATTGATCTCTTTAAATTTATCCCTTAAAGAGTGTCTGTTAGATAAATTATATATTGCTCTAATAGACCTTTTCTGCAGTTTATACTGCATATTGTCTGTATATCAGCTGCGTGTCCCCATAATAAGATACCATAGGACATCACGCTATGAAAGTAACTAAAATATACTAGCCGGGCTGTGACTTCGTCTGTAAGTTGACGAATCTTTTTAACAGCAAAAGTTGCAGAACTAAGTCTATTCGCCAATCCAGCTATGTGTGGGCAGTTTTGCATCTAAAGTAATGCCTAAGAATACAGCGCTATCTACAACATCTAATTGCTCCCCATTTATAAGTACACTGGTTCTTACTTGACTAACATTTGGCGTTAAGAATTTAATACATTTGGTTTTCTTACTGTTTAAAAGCAAATTATTCATATTAAGCCAGTGGACAACTTTAGACAGACAGTTGTTTACATTATCTAGAACTGTTTCGCGTCTTTTAACTCTAAACAATAGTGATGTGTCATCTGCGAACAACACTATCTCGTGATTGTGTTTAACGACCTGCGGCAGATCATTGATGTATACAAGAATCATAAGAAATAGGAATGGCCCCAGGATGGAGCCCTGTGGAACGCCCATTTTAATTTTAGATCCAGGGGCGCGTTTCCCATTTATATCAACTGTCTGAATCCTATTGTCCAGGTACGAGCTAATGAGTTTCAGTGCAGTACCCCTAATACCAAAGTGTTGCAATTTCCTAATTAGGGTTTCATGTTGGACGCAATCAAATGCCTTGGATAGATCACAAAAAATACCCAAGGCATCCATTGAATCCTCCCAAGCATTAAATATTTGCTGAATAAGCTCAACGCCAGCGTCGATTGTTGACCGACCTTTTGTGAACCCAAACTGTTTGCAAGTCAGTTGTGAAGTAAAATGACTACTCATTTGATTTAAGATCAGTTTTTCGAAGATTTTACTAAAAACAGGTCGTATAGAGATAGGTCTAAAGTTAGAGAGGTCAGAAGTACTACCTGATTTAAATATAGGTATAATCTTACTGTATTTCATTAAATCAGGAAATTCACCACAATCAATAGATTTATTAAATATAATAGCTAGTTGGGAAGCAATCACAGAAATTATGGTTTTTACTAAGGTTTTAACTGAATGGCCCCAGAGGTCAGCTGTATTTTTTATTTTTAGAGAATTAAATGCTTTGATAACATCATTATTATTTACATGTCTAAATTTAAATTCTTTTGTGCATTCTTTTACTTTTATTTTTAACAGAGCCTCTGCTATTAATGGAGATGTGTTTAGTGAGTTTGGTAGTTGAGAATGGAATATCCAGGAAAAAATATTGAACAATGAGGCAATATCTGTTTCTGAGTTAAAAATAGTCCCATCAACTTCTAGACAATAATCAGTTTTATGAGATTCTGATTTTTCAGTCTCAGCATTAATCCAAGTAGTTTTTATTTTATCATTGCTATTTTTAATTTTTTCACTTAAAAAACGTGATTTTGCTATATTATGTGACTTGCTATTACTTTAAATAATTTAGAGTATTTTTTAACATAATCATTAAATTTCTCGCTTATAATAAACTTTCTTTCACTATATAACTCATACAATCGTTTTCTGTTTATATGGATGCCCACAGTAGCCCAATCACTAAAGCATGGACGTTGGTTAGCTAAGACACTCTTGGGTTTAAATACAGAGTTGTACTCATCACTAAAAACTTTAAAAAACATATTATATAGTGTATTTGGATCATTATGTTCGACAAGAGATGGAATTTTTAACAATTAATTATTTTTAAATATCTCCAAGTGCCGTTTAGATTTAGGTCTTATAACAATTTTTTCCTTTCATTTATTCTCCGTTAACAATTCAATTTGCACTAACTGCCCACAATGGTCAGAAGAAAGATTATTTATAATACTTTTATTTGTAACTGTAATACAATCTGTAAAAATATTATTTATGCATGTTGCTGTATTGGCTGTTATTCTAGTCGGTGATAAAAATATATTTTTACAGTTGAATGATTGAAATAGACTTTTTAATTTTATGCCTAAGGAGGACTTTTCTATTAACAAATCTATATTGAAATCTCCGCAAACAAATACTGTTTTATTTTTTTTTACAAATAATGGATAGAGCCTCCTCCATTTTATTTTCGAAAATGACATAATCGGCTGAGGGCGGCCTGTACACACTAACAACAATAAAATGCATTAACTCCACACAGGCTATTTCAATAATTCGTTCAACAGAGAGGCTCACAATATCTTTCCGATCTTTATGTTTTAATTTGTTATTTACAATAATGAAAGAGCCACCATGAATAGCGTGTTCCCTGTTGAACGAACTACCAATTTGGTAATACTGACATACCTGACCTGACATACCTTCGAATTAGAAAGCAGGATGTTGATACATTTGAAGCCTTTGTCTGTCTGTCTTGCTTTGTATCAGCCTGTGGCATCGTAGCTTTAAAATGTATCGATAAACAGATTTCGATATAGTTTTTCATATACGCGGGCTATCATGAACTACCGAGACAAACGTTTCGTGAAATTCAAGCCACTTATGAGGTGGTTTTATAGCATAAAGCTTGACATCACTGTTATCCATCACTGGATTCAACGCACAACTATGAGATTCGAATTCTTTTGTTACAGGATTCTGCTGTATTATATTGGATTAACATACCTTTTCATCCGTGGAATGGCCCTTCTCGTGGTCATTGAAGCGGTAAATAGGCGATGGCGATCTAGAACTACACGCTGGAAGTGAAAATCTCTACAGTGGTCCTGGAGGTGCACGGTCGGCTTACCAAACTCAGCTATGCTCTTCGGCGGCTAAAAACTGTCCCTCTAAATTCTAAATACACTGTTTCTATATGAGATATGCTAGTTTTCATTTGACACAAGTCTACTGCTGAAATTATTGAATCTGTTAACGCTTCTACGAATTTAGAACTACGCTACTTTTTATCATAAAGCATTTCTAACCATTTCTCTAGCTAGGAGGCTGACATGGTCAAACTGGGACCATATTTCTATGATGAGGAAATGGCGTGTTGCAATCTGACCCATTCCAATCGAAAGACGGTACGTATAGAAACAATAACTTTACAATATTCTAAAGTGCCAGATTTTAATTGATAGATTTTTATAAAAAACCCGAATTTTTCCGCAAGATCACAATACTTCTTTCACTTCATATAGGAGTTCGAAACAAAAAAAATATGGTCCAGGTCAGCAACGAGAATTCTCGCTAACAAAGATAGAGCTAGTGGTAAGTGGCAAAACTGTTGAATGTTCCGAAAACCGCCAAAGAGTTTTTTTGTTGTTGGGTTAAAAAACTGTCTATTTCTAAAACATAATATATCGATATATCACAAATATAATGTCGACTTGCGGACATCAATAATTTTAGTTCTATGGACTTCCGTATCTGCCTAAAGCGCCAAAATGGCGTTATTCAAGTAGGCACAACAACGTTCGACAGCAGCCAGTCCAGTGGGTAGTAGTAGAGGTCAGTGGTAAATGGTGTATATACTCCCGTTACGTACGTGTGCACAATGGATCATTTGAATACTATGCCGATGCCAGAAGGTGGAAATTGTGAACAGTGTAAATTGACCAATTTCCATACAAACTAAATCAATGTTTTCCTCACTTATTTTTTGCACAACCCTAACTTTTAATCAAATATGACGACTTACGCGCCACTGCATAAAATCTCTTCGGTATCTATGAGAGCCTAGTACTTTAGCGTATCCGCGCACGGGGAGCGTGAAAATGCAAACTTTAATAACTAAAACAAAAAAAACTAATAATAACCCACAGGCTTACGCATCTGTCCACACACGACGATACTCATGACGATCACAAAAGCACAGTATCCACGTATTGCATCTTTGATCCACAGTCACTATTCACTATCACTATGCACCAATTCTTTCGTCTGTCCATCACTGTCGACAGTCTCCCAAACGCTGCAGTGGTAGACTACTTCAAGAACTAAACTATAACAGGACAGGTAAAAGCAGTAGTGCCCTGTTACCGAATGCACCTGCTAGGTGCTCAGAAGGAGGAGAAAAGATAGAGGGAGTTCAAAGGCGAGTAAAGAAACACTTTTCAAGGGTAAGGCAGGTTATATTAGTATACTCTTTCATTATATAGTAACAGCTTTTAATGCACAATATCCTAATCACATAGGGTGATTCTTAACACTTAAATATCTAGATCACAGCTACCTAATTCACAATCATATAGGACTACCTAAATAAATAGAAAGATAGCCAAACGCAAGCCTGCCTACACAGATTTTAAGTGTAGTTTTTAAAGCTTTTATTAGGGAACTAGTACACTCAGGTCTTTTCGGCCTAGAGCCCGATTCGATGTCTTGCTCGCTGTAGGCACCCCTCAAGTCAGCACCGCCGTAGAAAAAAGACGCGGACGGGACTGATTTTACGTGGCCTAACAGCGTGTGGTGAGTAGTGAATATGCCGCCCGTGGCAGGCACAAGGTAAGGCCGCACGTGGCTAGCACAGTGCAAGACCGCACGTGAACGTAGCTCGCCAGTAGCTTTGGCGTAGAGCAGGTCGCCCCGTAACCTTCGTGTGTAGCGGTGTTCAAGATAGCACCCCTACTGCACAGGCCGAAGGTTTGGAGTCAAGGAGACTCCGGGCAGGCCGAGGATTTGGAGTTTAGTAGGCTCCGGCCTTCCCCAGTAAAAGAACAGCAAAGCAGCTGCCGTGCGCCGTCGTTAGACAATAAACGTGCACCCGCATACAAAGACGTCTTCTCACGGACCTCAGTTTAGGCGTAGAGCCGTAGTAAAGCAATATATATACGTAGTATATATATACTAAGAACCGTACTGTCAAGGAGAAAGAGAAATGGATTAGCGACTTACCAATAACTCACAAAACACAGAACGAGAGAAAATAAATATACAAAATTACCGAGGACGGTTTTCTTTTATAGCATAGAAGTAGATATGCAGCAATTTGTAATTTAATAATAGAATCCGTGAAAATAATTATCAACAGAATTTTTTCACGACTACGTCAAGTATCTACGTAAAGTGAAATGTTTTGACTTAGCGATGTCAAACATCTAGAGATTCTTTGATCTCTAAATTTAAATTACCACAGTGGTAATGGACCTAAGAGCGAATGCCCAGAAACTTCTATCGTTTCCTACATCATCCGGCCCTTTACCGGAGACGGACCACCGGAAACGGTCGTTCCGTTATAAAACCACCGCGTCGGCTACTGGTAGTAGGATCCTCTTCGAGATCTTGGCCTCCCTGCGCTATCACGTTTCACGTTTGTGAAATCTTCCAGTTTCCTGAAGCCTGTGTGAAAACAGCGTAATCTTGGGATACGCTGGCCTGCCGGTCACATCCCGTCTACCTTACGCACATGTATGTTGTAAAACACTAAATCACTGTAGTTTGTTATAGTAGAAATCATATCACTGAATTTGACACTCAACATGTACGCACAAGATAGAAAAACACTACTGACCTTATTTTATACGATTATCGGCATTTTCAAAGTGATCTGTAGCTCTACATACATTGATTTAAAAATTCCTATTCCCTCGAGTAAATAATTCTCCTGGAAATTTAAATACTTAATTAAGTAAAATAACAATAAACGACTAGTAGGTATTTCGTTTATTTACCTAATAATTCAAGGATATTTCTTAGGGACCCATATAAATACTTAAGTACCTACTTATTTTTGCTTAAGCGCCTGATGCCATTGGCTGTGAAGTTTCATGAACGACGTTTTTATTTAGCGCTGCAAATCGATGATAATATGCCGATTAATACAAAATCAACAAAAATTACAAAAGTGGGAAAAGACATGCTAAAAAACAAAAATGACAAAATAAAAAAATTTAACATTAAAATGTTGTCAATATTCTGAAACTAAACTATTTTTAATGGGTTAAATTGGTATTGTTTTGACATATGAGCACGCTTAAACTGACTCCACAAGTAGTAGTTTGGGAGTTTTTGGTTGCTTGCTTATTCTTGGCTTAAGTCGGTGAAGGTTAGTTGTGTAAAAATTAAAATAGGATAGAGTTTTTATCCATTTGTGATTGACGCAAATAAATCTAGAAATCTTCTTACCTACTTACCAATTTAGGTATTAAAAAAAACAACTATTTATACCTACCTAAAAAAGTACAGTATCTTTTACTTTAAATATTCTGTGCCTTTACACATAACACATTGACTTACCCACTTGTAATTTTTCCACATTTTTTTTGTGCTGGTAACATTCGCATAGGAAGGTGACACCCCGAAAATTAGAGTACCGTTTTCGCTTTTTTTGACCTTATTTGAAAATACTAGCTCTTGTTTGTGATACCGCTAAGGTGGCAAACAAGCTTACGGTCCGCCTAATGGTAAGCGGTCACCGTAGCCTATGGACGCTTGCAACACGTTATAACGTATCACATGATCCCCCCCCTATGCAATCTGAAAAACAATTGGCAATTGAAATATTACATAAATATTGATTGTTTTTTTTAAATCAAACTATTTACATTGTAAATCTTGTTTATTTAATGTTTCAATACAAAACATGTATTTATTAGTTAATAAACTATAATTTTATGTTTCGTTTGTGATTTTATAAAGATTACCTATTGGACGCACGCAATAAAACAGTATTGTAATTAGTTTGTAAAGCTAGTTGTAGTTAATTTACTTGACGATTCGAAAGTGTTCTTAGTAACCCATTTGAATAAAAAGATTTTGATTTGATAATACCTACGTACGCAGGCACTAAGTCATGGTAGACTAAGTATAGCCTAAAATTCCGTGAACAAAGAAAGGTTTGTGTCCTGCAGTGGGGACACATAGAAACAGGCAAATCCACATAAATTACTTGCTAACAACAGATATACTCTGTCAGTACACGAAAATACGTAAATTAATTTTCGAGAACCTTTTATAATTTATAAAAGAGACAAAAATTTTGCCATCTCAGGTGGTCAGAGTAATTCCCCGAAAGTTATAAAAAATACTAGTTCTTATTTATGCAGTCTTAGTACGTAAATACGCCTAAGTTTAGTTTTTTACTGATTATAATGACTTTTTGCACTGAGATGAATGAAGTAAAAGTAGGATTGAATTGTTTGGCGTAATTAGTGGTTGGTTACTTGAAAAGAAATGAAATCATAGTATTTATGGATAGTTATGTCTAATAATAAAATTAGTTTGTTTTCGACTGAATTTGAATTGTTGTTATCTGTAGGCATCAAAATAATATTTTTTAAAGATTATTTGTAGGTATTTTATAACATCGCAAAATCGCATACATTAATTGAGTACACAAAAATACAGAACCCTTCATAATTTTATTTAAGAAAGAGAGAAAAATCTTACTACTTCTTTCAATTTTACTAGTGTGTGAGTATGTTGAGTGTTTGTGTGAGTGAGAGTTGAGACACACTCAAAGAGTTGGGCCGCAGAGGGGCAAACATATTAAGGTAATAATTTAGTATCTCATCTGTGCCTACAGTTCACACAACATACTTTTTCTTATTGTTCAAATTTAAGACATGGGTACCTACCTAGTTGTTATCACTGCAGTTACTGTCGAACGTCAATAGTTTGAAAATAAGAACAGACTTTTTTGATTTCACGTATTAATACATAAATTAATAAGTTAGTCATAAATTATGCGTTAAAATCTAAAATTGTTATTCAATAATTCATTTAAAACCAAATATCATTTTTAAACCAAAAATAAATACGATAAAAATAAAATAAGAATTGCAGAATTGGTTTATCGCTTCGCCAGAATTACAGTAGGTAGAAATAAAGTTATTAGAACCATCTATCTGTATTTTTATTCTTTCGCCTGGTATTGTGTGGTACGGTCATAATAATATACAGCTGATTTCATCATAATCATGAATGAAATCAGCTGTTTCAGTGCTGTCGCTCTACCGTTTTGGGTACAAAAGGAAATTTGCTGATTGTTGGGAAACCTGAACATTTTCCGACTTCAGGATATTTTTCCGAACATCTACAAACCAACCATGTTGAATATAATTGATCGGTTTCCTAACTTATATATTACTTTAGAATTGTTTTCTTCTAAATTGGATCCATATTATTTGCCACTACTTAAAACAAAGGATCCAGGTCACACACACAAACACACACACACACACACACACACACACAAACACACACACACACACACACATTCGCAAGCCGTATCGAACCCTTAAGTCTGAGGAGAGACTTTGCCTCCCTGTGTGTATTCTACCGCTTGTATAATGGGGTGTGTTCTGAGAAATTGTTTAAAATGAAATTAGCCATCTACTTTCTACCATCGCACCGCTCTTCATCGGCAGGGAATTGATCCTCAAACCTTAGAACCTAAATGGTCACGTACAGGGCAGTTTCAGAAAAACTTACTCCCGCGACCGCTTAGGCTTAGCTTCCTGACAAAGTTTTCTCTACAGTATGGGGTTCTTCAAGAAAGAAGTTATTAGACCTTTAAAATTCAGCAACGCGCGAGTGATGTCCCTGGCGTTGCAAGCGTCCATAGGCTGCGGTAACCACTCACCATCAGGCGGACCGCAAGCTTGTTTGCCGCCTTAGGGGTATTAAAGAAAAACTATTTCATTCTATTCTCAGACTGGCAGACGTCCGGACTATCTTCGGTATACTTTATTTGAGCTCTGGGTTCCATCGTCGTTTAACACTAAAAAACCCCCACTGAGGTCTCACAATCACACCTACTGCTGAAAACATTCAAAAATCGTAAATGTGTAATAAGTTATATATCAAATAAAAAAAAGCGATTAGATACTAAAATTTGCAACTGGAGAATTGGCTTAGCTTCAAAGTTTTTAAAGTGAAAACTTGTTTAGCGGCGTTATGCACTTTTTTTGTGATGGATAAAAAATTTAAACTAAAAATAAAAACTAACCTAATGTAAATAAAGGTCACGTGACCCGATCAAAAATTCGTAAGCCGGATCTCGCAGCAGGACATGTGACCTTTATTTACATTAAGTTAGTTTTTATTTTTAGTATATGGCGATAATGTACAGGGAGGTTGGATATGGGACTTTAATTCTATGACAAATATACTACGTCAAAAAAGGAAATAAACAAACATTATTATTTATAACAAATAAATATGTATACGAAGTGATGGGAAGTAAATAGCAATATGTTTTTACTTCTTCCGGCACTCTCGGAGTACGACCATTTTTTTTTACATCCATTCGACTTATCTTTTGTACGGTACCCTCTTCTCGTCGCGTGATTTAAACCATCTCTAGGTACCCCGTTGGAGTACCTACCTATAGATAGAGAGAAACGTACAAGAATCGACATTGATACTTTTAAGGTTTCACCAAGGACACTTTGTTTACAAACTACTTATTTGGTAAGTAGTACCTAATTAATTACCTCTTTAAATAAGAAACGATATTTCGCAAGTGTTTGTATAATATTAAGAAACGTAGACTAGTAAATAAACTAAAAAAGGTTATGCGGCGTCAAATTTCTCAAGCCCACTTGGTTGGTTTTCTAAACTTAGCTTTTGCCTTCGACTTCGTTCGTGTGGGTTTATACGTATATTAAAAATGCGAAAGCAAGCTAGTTTGTTTGTCATTCCTTTACGTCGTTGCAACGGAGCATCCAACAGACCTGACATTTTGCACAGGGATAGTTGAAGAGACGGAAAAAAAAGGCTCCTTTTTATCCCGAAAAAAAGTTCCCAAAAACCGAAAACCGAATTCTACGTGGAGTCGTGGACTATAACTATGGCTGTAGCTTGCCATAGCAAACTTCCTTACCATAATAATCAAGGGTTTACCGTAGGAATCTCACGCTGAAAACCGAGTTGGCACCGAACTAGCAAAAGCTAGTTGACTATATGTAGAATATTCTTTATTGCAGTCGTGCGTTTTAAAAACATTAGATACCTACTTAACTTACAGGTTGTAATTTAGTGCGTTTCTTACTACAGCTTACATTTATCTAGCCTACAGCCTCACCATAGACGCGATCAGTTTCAAATTGTGAACTTATTTTGTATCTTTAGTCTTTATTTAGAGGTGATGTGGTTCCTTCGACTTCGACTGTCGCTGGTAGCGCGTAAGTTATTAACATTTTAATATGGCAAGTGTGTTTTTCACGAGGTTAGAAAAGTTTGCCAACCAGACCACGAGCGCTCTCCAATCATATAATTTTGTGAGCGATACGGTTCTTGGTACCACGGATGACATAACCACTGCGTCAGCTTGGTACTACAGACATATAGTAGGTAAAAGCCGCACATTTACCTTTACTGACCAGAATTTAGTGACTTCAAATCAAAAAAAGCTTAAGGGGGTTGGCTTGCTGATCTAAACTCTAAGAAAGAGATAGGTTTTAATGCGACTCGAGCTATAAAAGGCACCATTGCATACGTATTCAATAAATAATAAACAAATTGAAGTTGAATAATAAAACCTGAACTACACAACCTACATTCCTACCAAATAAGACGTTTATTTTTATTTTATTTATTTCGAGGTGCAAAATCTTAATATATATAAATCTCGTGTCACAATGTTTGTCCTCAATGGACTCCTAAACTACTGAACCGATTTTGATCAAACTTCGTAAATATCTGTTATTTGATCCAACTTAAAAGATAGGATAGTTTTTATCTCGATATGTCAAGTGCGAGCCGGACTCGGGCACTATATGTAAAAACCAACTTTCGCCGGGTACAGAGGGACGGCAGCGGAACAACGTTCGCCGGGACAGCTAGTTAACTTATATATCGAGCTATGCCAACAAAGCAGCGAGAAACAGCTAGTAATATAGGTACATATATTTAAAATGTGCTTTCATTTGATACCAAAGACTGCAAAAAAATTCAGGACTTTATGTTCTCTACTATCAAGACGACAGATACCTTATTTGTCAAATAATTATGATGGGTAGTTTAGGAGATATGCTGAAACAGGTGAAAATACATTGATTATTCCTAAATAAATAATCATAATATCATGTTGCCGTTGTTTGTCACCGTATTCGAGGGACATTGTAATTACTTATATCTTGCTAATATAATAATTTCCAAATTCCAAAAGCGTAACCGACTTCCGATAGCTACAATTATAGCTTACATAGCGTGCTTCCACTAGAATAGTATTATGTAGTTGCTGTTGGAATCCCACGCCAATAACCGAACTTAGCTTGGGCGGAACCGCACCATTGCCACGCCGGATGACAAGGCTAATTTTATGAGTATAGTAACTGCCAACAAGAGACATAGCCCACAGAAAAACTCTTGAATTAAAGGACCCAACGGACCCCGCGTTTCAACCACAAACGGCACTAGGAAGGTGTCACAAAGGCTACAACATCAACTTTATGTGTGTAACAAACAGAATTTTTAGCTGTAACAAAATATCGCTACGCGATTTCATCATTTTTAAAACAAACAGAATATAGAATTTTCACCTTTACAATTTTATCATAATGTAGGTAAGTACCTAGATTAATTAAAGAACACTAAAAATGTTTAAACGAAGATTTATTTTAGACTTCTCTGTTTGTCTTTTATAATTTTGATTTTATTAAGGTGGTATAAATAGTGAGTAAGAGCAGACTTTCTCCATTATTCCTAATAATTAGTAACACTAACCTCTCCAACAGGACTACTGACAAAAATCAAGATGAAACCGATACTGTATTTGCTTTTTGTAAGTATATAGTAATTTTCTATTTGTATTCTATTCTATTTTACAAAGGGTAACTATTGGATGCTGGCAATAAACTAGTATTGTAATTAGTTTGTAAAGCAGGTTGTTGTTTTTAAATGTCTTGACGATTTAAAAGCATTCCTAGAATCTCATTGGAATAAAAAGATTTTTAATTTTTAATTTTATTCATAGGTACCTCGTGGTTCTATCTCTGGGATATAATGTTTTTTTATATTATTTTTCGTTTCTCCAGCTATCTTTGTGCCATAAATCATGTTAACCCGTGTTCCGTTGCAACTAAAGAGAAATCAAAGAAAACTAAACACATAACACAATTTTTAGACAACTAAAAATTAATGCCATGAACATCATGTTCATGTTTGTTTTGATCCGAGGTCTGGTAACTTAGTACAAGCTTTACTTACTTCGCGAGCAGATAGCGCTGTGAGACATACCAAAAATATTTATTTATATATATAAGGGCTTATTTTAATTGTATTAGGAACTAAGATTCTTGTTTTACTTCTTTCATTGTTGTTTCAGAGTATTTTCTGTATCGCCACTTCATCTAATTTACACAAAAGAGGTGTCCAACACCGTGACCTTGAAAATTCTGCAATTGATTATAAAGGGACCTATCATCATTCGTCGCTCTCCAAAAATGGTGACCATAAGTCATATGATAACCATCATAGCGATGAGAACCACAATGGTGGTAGCACATATCAGGTAAATGAAGAGGAAGTTGCCCATAAGGAATGGCAATATGGCCAGGAAAGTACGTCTAATCATCACGAAGTAAATCAAGATCATTCATCAGCCTCGTCAACTGATAATGATAAGTCATGGAGTAACGATAGAAACAGTTCGAGTGATAGCAACAGCAGTAGTGAATCTTCCTCATTTGATGACAAAGATGATAATGATAGCCATGATGGCAAAGAGAATCACGACGATGGTAACAATCATAATCTTCGAGAAAAAGAAGGTGACCTTAAAATATTAAACCACGATCATCATTCATCATCCTCTTCACATGAAAACGATAAATCATGGAGTGATGATAGTAATAGCTCAAGTGATGGCAACTATAGTGGTGATTCTTCTTCTTCATATAATGATGATGATGATGATAATAATAATAGCTATCATGGAAATGACATCCATCGTGGATCTGGCAAGCATCCTCATTATGTAGCACATAAAGATCAAGACGAACATGGTAACCGGCAAGAAGAAAAGGATGAAAACCTCTGGTACGAGGGCAAGGACATACAAAGAGACTACTTAAATGAAGATTGGAAATCTAATAAAAATGATTGGATAACTGGTCATGGCTCTGGCAAGTATCATCATCATCAAGTAAATACACATAAAGATAACGAGGAACATGGTAATTGGCAGGTTAAAAAAGATAAAAACCTCTGGCACGAGGGCGAGGACGAAAACAAACACAAAAACTTATATAACAAAGATTGGGATTCCAATAAAAATAAGGAAGATTGGAACAATTGGAAGGACGGCAAAGAAACAAAGAAAATATCTCACGAAAAATATAACAATAAACAAAAAGGATGGGAAAAGGACGAAGTGTTGTCTAATTATTGATTTGCGTGACTTTCATCTAATGTCTGGTGACAGGAAGCCTTGTTAAAATTTCTGTATAAATGGATGACTTTTAAAATATATTTACAACTTGTACTTATTAATAAATATATAAGTACTTGTAAATAAATACTCTTCATTTTAATAAAGTAGCGGCCCCTTCGATGAAAATTATTTAGAATAGACTGATGAAAATCGTGGGCGCAGCCTCATCCAGAACAGAATTATTCCATTTCCATTTCTGGTGTGGCCGTTGCGACTAATTCGAATTATTTAGTCAACTTACTTCATATTTAGCTAAACACTTACAAATGCATCTCTCACCGTTTTCAAAAAAACATTTACAAATGTGTTAAATAGTAATAATTTTATTTAATTTATAAAAACAATTAATTAATTACAATAATAAACCTACTAAGAAAATTAAGATCTAAAAATAGTTAATGTAAAATAAGTAAACTTCAGCACTATTGATACATTTCTCATGTAATTAAGATGGATATTAGCTTCTCTTCTTTAGAGTTAAGTATTCCGTAAGATACTAGGCTGGGACACGTCAGAGCACTGGTCAATAACTGATTATTGAAACAGACAAATTATAAATTATATTTATTTTATTTACTAATAAAATTGTTAATTTTCTTTGAGTACCATACAGACAATTTTTCCTTAGAGATATTGTAAGTGGTTTTAGGCACAATTAATTTAATCCCATTCAAACAGATATAACAAGTAAACCGTCAGATTTATAACTTATATCTAAAAACTTTGTAACCTTTGCTAAAAAAATAACAAAAATTTGTAATAATAAAATGTTACATTTATAAAACATCCAGTAATAATGGAATGCTATTAAAATAATATAACCGCAATGGCAAAATTTACCAATGTTTTATATTGATAAAGGCAAAGTATCTTGCATTTTACTCATATGTTATACATATGTTTAGGATTATTTTCATTCTTAGGTACTAGGTATCTCTTTCTCTATGACTGTCACTTTTCCGAAAAACTCCTTTTCAAGAATTTCTGGATGACGTACTTTCATGTGTTCTTTCACTTTACTTCGAGTTACAAATAATCGACTACAAGTGGCACAAGCAACTTTTTTACTATCGTCATGTATAGGTTCGTGTTTTCTAAGCCCTGAAAGTGTCATAAAGGCTTTGTCACATACAGAACATTTGAATGGACGCTCTCCTGTGTGCTTCTGAGATACATGGTATTGCAAATTACGTCGGGTCGAAAACCTTATATCACAATGCCTGCACTTATGCTCGTCAGTGTGCGTCACTTTAAAGTGTAAGTATCTTTGTATGCGTTGATTGAAAACGGCATCACATTCATTGCATTTGAATTCAACTTTTGGCGCTCCGTGCATGCGCTCCATATGATTCCGCCTAATGTCCGAATTACCAAATCGTTCTCCACAAATTTTACATGTACAACGATAGCATTTGTTGTTCTCAGTGTGTTCTTGTCTAGCTGCAAGTGAAGGGAAGGGTTTGCGGCACTCTCTACAGAAGAATTGCGATTTAGGATGTCTATGGCGAGTATGGTATTTGAGCCCGCTTAAAGTCTCAAATTTCTGTCCACACGTTTCACAAATGTTTTTAGCAAAATGTGAACCAGAATGTCGAGATAGCTGCTTTAAAGTCATATGTGTTTTTTCGCATATAACGCAAGCAAAACGATCGTTTTCTAACTTTAGTGGAACTAAATCCAAGCAGTTTCGCATGTCTATACCTATCTTATGTGTTTCATTCAAATGACTAGCGATAGTTTCGAGACTTTGGAAATTCCCTAGACATATTTTGCACCTCAAGTTTGTTATATCAGCTCTGACCATTGCGTTGTGCGCACGCTTTACTGCAGAATAATCTATGTCTGTCTGATGATTGTTATCCATATGTTCTCTGAACTGATCTGCACGATTGAAATTTTCTTGACAATACCAACATCGCAACAGAACGCCGTTAAGCTGGAACGGGTATACTGTTGAATGTTTCATTAGAAGTAAGCCATTGTTTTTGTCTCCACCCTCTTTCTTTCTGCGTCCGCGTCCTAGAAAAAAATATAATTCAACTTGAATTTTAATATTATTCTTTACTCTGGCGCATTAATTGTTAATAACAATAATAATAAATAAATAAAAAGGGATGTAGCGTAAGTTTTATTTGCACATTCGGAACTTTGCTCAAAGTGGTTGTCAGTGTCGTTAATACGGTCGGAGGAAGTATTTAGGACAATATCAAATTAAAATTTTAAATTTATTAAAGGGTTTAAAAGTAATTCTTGCAGTAGTAAGTTTTTTAAAAACAGTCGAGTATTATTACGTAATGCAAGGTTTTGGAACAAGTGTCCCTTCTTTCTTCGAAAACTTTTCTTACTCAGGCTTTCTTCTTCAAAACGATGTAGCCGCAAAAATAGATCATTTCGTTCTTATGGCCGCATTACTGCCGCAGCCCGCAAACGCAGCATAACCGAGCGATCGTGAGTATGCGGGCTGAGGCATAGCCGAGGCACGCATCATAGTCCGGTTATTCTTAGTTGTGGCCAAGGCTTGTACAGTGATTTCTCAAACATGCGTGTGAAAAAACTAATTATATTGACAACTGTATCCACAGTAATAAAAATAGTCTGGGTAATTTTGCCGCGTTCCGAATGCCGATTTCTTTATAAATTATATTTACATTTATAATTTAATTTAATGGATCATTTTTTTTGTTGTGCCAGTCCGAAATTTAAATCAAATTGGATGAGTTATCATTTTAGTTATAAATGTTCGGTGTCAAATAAGTTCGTTCCATTTTCAAATTTCATATTCGAGCGCTCGAGCGGACGGATAAAACATTGCGAGTCGCTCTCTGATACTGTACTGCAAATACCATTTCTCCCAAAGAAGCATCTGCAAGATATGGTCGCATATCGTAGCATGTCTAAGAAAAATAAATATCAAGAAATTTTAGGAGTATTGAGTTTTATGTCTGATAGGTGCAACCCGGCCTTTTTTTGTCACACCTTTGTAGATAAGTGTTGCTATGATATTCTGTACAAAATAGAGGAGGTTACTAAACCATTTGTATTTGTATTGTATTGTTGTAATAGGAACAAGATATAGGAATTAGTAATGTGTTTCCAAGATAATGAATTTCTATTGATTTATATTTCTCAAACAAATAATTTAAATCCGCTCTCAGGCTTTCCCAATTGTATACATCTCGATTTGAATAAAGGATATAATCAGATTGACCTTACACTTTGATTATAGAATCAATTTCGCGACACAGTCTAGACGTAATCATTTCAACAGATTGGTACTTGATGAAATAAAACAGGCATTAGAGACAGAAGCGTCTCTAGCCCTTGTGGCGCCTGGCGCCCTCTAGTCTAGTAGGAGTTGGGTCAAAATGGAATACTAACAGTTATATTTTCAAACGGAAATTCGGATGCAAATGGTGCAATTTTAAATGATGTCGGGAAGCAAAAATTTTTTTAGGAAGCAAGGGTTTATAAGAATAAAAAAATCACAACTTTGTAGTTCTTTCAAAAATATTTAGTTTATTACTATTATAGTTACATAACAGGACGCTGGTACACACACACAAATAAATATATATATATATATATATATATATACACACAAATGTATTTACAAAAAAGTAACTTTTCGAGCCTTTGCATTAGAGAAATCTTTAACAATGTCACTAACTTCAATTTTGATTTCATGTTCAATACTTATTAACGATAAATTTGTCAATCTACTTTGCGACAATGTTGATCTAAGGTAGTTTTTAATTATTTTTAGTTCAGAAAATGACCTTTCGCTATATGCGACCGTGACTGGAAGTGTCAGGTATATCCTCAGTGCAGTGACAGATTTGGGAACACTGAAATTGATTTATTCGTAAACAAGTAATTTAAAATATCCAAAGGCGTAGTGGATTCATCAATAAACATCGGTAATAATTCGATTTCATCACAGAGCTCGAACTGTTCCACATCTGAAAAGCCAGCATGGCAAAGTTTATTTTCTAAATTAGAGCAATGTGTTTTTTTTGGATCAAAGTCCAAATCTTTTCAGTGTTTCAATTTTTGAAGAAATAAAAAAATTACATTATTTTCATGCAAAAGTCCGAACCGTTCATCGAACATAGTAATTGCGGTGTCTAACAAATAGTAGTAAAAATTAACTTTAAAATGTGTTTTCGCGTCTGATATCGGTTCATTCTCCGCCTCATAATTAAAAAACCTTTTACGAGCACGGGGGCGTGCAGGTGTCGGAAATTATACTATTGCCTCGACTTATTCCGCTACAGTTTTCGCCCTGTTAAGGAGCTCCTCAAAAGCGGTGATTTACGGAATTCAGACAAACTTATTTTTGCATTATCAATTATTTTCACCGCTTCTGACAATACAACGTCTGGCTTTTGAAGGGCCTTGCTAACTATATTTATCTTGTTAAAATTTCAAACCAAATAAGCAAATGAATTTAAACGATTTAGTTTTTGCCAGTAATGAATCTGCCATATTTCTTGACTCTGCATCTTTGCTCCTATCGGAATATATAGTAAACAAGGCATCATACACTTTTCCCAGTTCAAAACGTAGAGCTTTTACTGCTTCAACCCTGCTCTCCCATCGAGTATTTGAGAGTGGTTTTAGACTTAAAGTTAGCACTTCTTTAGCAAGTATTTGCCAACGTGCTGTTAACGCAGAAAAAAGAACATAAATTTCCTGCAGAATTGAAAAGAAATTGACAATGTCTAATGAACTTTTAGCAGCGTCATTCACTACCAAATTAAGGCTGTGTGCCGCACAAGGTACATAAAATGCGCGCGGGTTTAAATCTAAAATTCGTTTTTGTAGACCTATATTTTCCCCTTTCATGTTTGCACCATTATCATAACCTTGACCACGCATATCTTATATGTCAATTTCGTTTGAGATTAAACAATCTTACAAAAATTGAGTGAGGCCCAGGCCAGTAGTGTCTGTAATAGAAAAAAAACCAGAAAGTGTTCTTTTCCTTCAGGCTTTTTGTTGCTTGCATTTAAAAGAACGTACCTAACGACAACCGATATTTGTTCTTCGTGTGCAAATATCTGGAGTGCAATCTTAAATAATGGAAAAATATTTAGATTGTGTCAATTCCAAATGAATAGCTTTTTTTCATTCTTTCTCCCAATAATTGTAATGAGTTAGGCTTGACTCAGATTTTTGAATAAGAGCAATGTGTTCCGCAGGCACATTATCAAAGTTGGAGGTTTATTCAACCAGCTCGTAAATTTTTTGAGATCTTCCCCGAAAGCCAGACATTGCCTCGCTAAAAAATGAATTATGTTGATTATTCGTTCGAGTACTGCAAACCAAGGTTTTTTGACGTGACAACGTCTTATAAATTGGTTTGCCGGGTGACACTTCAAGAAACTGCGTTACGCTCCGCTCACGTTATGCGCTCACAATGAGAGCGAGTGAGAGGCACGCGGCATGGTTAGCCCGCCTAAGAGCGAGAGAGACAGACATAAAAAGTGAAAGGCACAAGTTGTCACGTTACAATGTTAATAATATTACGATTAATAGCAATGGTTTTTTCCAGATTAATTTCATTTTAGTGCAAGAAATCTACCGACTTTTCTTCTAAAAAACCAGTTTTCAATGTAATTTGTTTCTTAAGACATGATAGGTGCCCTAAGCTCTTCTCATGACGTTCTATAGCAGCATACAAATGCTGCCAATCTTTGTAACCTATTTCACTATTAAAAGGAGTCGGAGTCGCATCAGCATGAAAAAGTTTACAATAAAAACAATAAACAGAATCAGTTGACTTAGAGTAAACCAGCCAGTTTCTTAAAACGTTTTCATTATTTAACATCTTTTTGGTATAATAAGGATTTGCAAAAGATGTTTTCGAACTATTCGAAGGATATGTATGAACCCACTTTTACCTGTACCGGCCCACGCTCCAGCAAAAATATTCTTTGTTTATCGGACAACACCTGTGGCCATAACGCGAGATCATTCATTATACCTTCTCGAAGTATATTCTCCGGGGACGCTTCGGCACTAGGAGGTTCTTCGTCTTCTTCAACTACCAACGACAAAGACGGTGGCGGCGGCGGTGACGTAGAAGTGACGAGTTCTGCTGTAGAATTATCTTGGTTTTCATATGAACTAACAATGTAAATTAATATAGGCCCAGAGAAATTGTTGCAACTTGGACTAAGTATTATTTATTACTAGCTTCTACCCGCGACTTCGTCCGCGAGAAATTCGTATATCGCGATTCCCCCGGGATCTGTGCACTTTTCCGGAATAAAAGTAACCTATGTCCTTCTCCAGGACTCAAGCTAGCCTGTCTCCATACCAAAATTCATCAAAATCGGTTCAGCATTTGAGCCGTGAAAGCGTAACACACAGACAGATAGACAGACAGACGGAAAGACAGACAGAGTTACTTTCGCATTTATAATATAAGTATGGATGTGACACATCAATCAACGTCGCGGTACCTACTTTAGGCAATCAAACGGAATAAAGAAATAAAATAAAAAAGTAGTTCGTTGTTCAGAGGTTAGGTACAAGTAAGACCTAAATAAATATCTAAGTATACTAGCAGGTACATATTAAAGCACTTTAACTTAACTTGTTTGTTCCGCACTTCAGTAGGATAAACAAATGAAAAATCCAAGGTCGTATAGGTACGAGTATTTAACTTCGATATCACTATCTATCAGTCTATCACTAGATGTTTTGTTTTTTTTTCATGAATTTCGCTAGCTATTTTTGATGACCTCCGACCTCGAGGCATGTCGCAATAATTGTGCAAGCAATTTTTTTTTTTTTTTTTTTTCTAACTACTGGCTACTGTTGTTGGCCGCAGATGGCCTTTACAACTACACGCGGACTAACTTTTGCTGCGGTGCTGCTTGCACTCTTCAGCGAAAAGTTGGGGCGGTTTGCGCAAGGGTGTCCTAGACACGAACCTCGGCTTGGGCAACCGCTCTTAGAAACTAAAATTTGTATCTAACTAAATTTTACCGCCGTTTCGGAAAATAGCAAAGGCGTTCTGAAGAGAAGAAACGGCAAGAAACTCTTCAGCACTCGCCTATTATTATTTAAATCTAACTAGTCGAAGCGCCCGGGTATATTAGTGAACCTAGTATACCCGCGCGCTCGAGTGTGTGTGTGTGTGTTAAAACTAAGCTGTCTAATGTTCCGTCGCCGCCGGCGGCGACGTATTCTGTATATATTTCTATAATCTGTGATCGCGGACGCGAGCGCTGAAGGCGCTTGAGCTTTGAGCCTGCTGGTTATATCATCGTCGGAGTCAATTATGACGTGCCTCGGATATCTAAACGGTCCTAAGGCCCCTCTAATGGGGGCATAGTTGCAAGATTGCCTAATTAGGGGATTGGGGTGGAGGGCTGCCGTCTCAAAGTAGCGTTTAGACGCATCTTTGATGAAGGCTTTTATGGTCGGAAGCTCGAAATCACTATGGAGATCGATGTTACGCATATAGTACGGGGCGCCGACTGCGCCTCGCATAAAGCGATTTTGTAAGACTTGCAAGGAAGTAGTGTTGGTGTGACCAAACGCTACGCTCGCATATGTGAGTATGGGCCGAATACAAGTTTTGTAAAGCGTCACCTTATTTCTAAGAGACATTTTACTGTACTTGTTTAACATTGGCTTAAGACGACCGAGAACAAAGGCTGCTCGATCTCTTACTCTTTTAATGTGGGCTCTGAAATTAAGACGAGAGTCTAAAGTGACCCCTAAATATTTGACCTTTTTAACCCACGGAATGGGTTGGCCATATAGGTGGACTGGGGTGAGTTGCCTTGTGACCTTTACCGATTTTCGGCCCCGGGCGAAGTGCACTGCTGCACTTTTCTCGGGGTTAACCTCGATTCTCCACTTCCGAAACCAATCGCCTAAGGCGTTGGCGGCAGACTGGAGGGCCAGGCTTATACGACGGACGTGTCGGTGAGAACAGTAGAGCGCCGTATCGTCCGCGAAGAGCGCCACATTAACGTTCGAGGGACGAGGTATATCGTTTGTGAATAGGGAATAGAGTAGAGGGGAAAGCACGGAGCCCTGGGGGACACCTGCACCTATGGGGTGGGGAGACGAATGACTTCGTTCTACGCGATAGCGAAAACTGCGATCCCTAAGGAAGTCTCGTAAGATGAGCACGAGACGGTCTGGGACACCGAGATTGTACAGCTTGTAAATCAAGCCGTTATGCCAGACTTTATCGAAAGCCTTCGCTACATCGAAGAAGAGGGCTCCTGTGCTGAACGGCTTAGGGGACCTATTGAGGCCTTGGAGGATGTGCTCCGTTATGCGGTGCACTTGATTGACGCACGAGTGATTAGCTCGAAAACCGAACTGTTCGTCAATCAGAATGCCTTTAGACTGAACGTAGTCTTTCAGGCGAGAAAGGAGGAGTCGTTCATATAATTTCCCCAAAGTCTTTAAGAGACTAATGGGTCTATATGACGTGGCTACGTTACTAGGTTTACCCAGTTTAGGGATACCTATAACGTCAGCTTCTTTCCAAGAGTCGGGAAAGATGCAATTTGCCATGGCCGCATTGAAGATGCTGACCAATAGAAGGAGGAGCTGAGCGGGGAGGATTTTTAGAAGCCTATTTGAGATCCCATCGGCACCCGGGGCCTTTTTGGGTTGTAAGTCTTTGATGATCTTTTCGACCTCAGAGACTGTTACGGGGGGAAGTGAGTCAAGTGGGGGAAGGGCCGCTCTCCGCTCCACTTCCCTGTCCACTTCATCGACGTGAGCTTGGTCAGTGGGTTGTTCGCTGAGCGAACACTGACTTTCTAGCGATTTGGCTAGGCATTCGGCCTTTTCGTCGTCGTCAAATGCGATTGTCGCGTTTGCGTCGACTAAAGGCGGCATAGTACTCACTACGTCGGATTTTAACGCTCGAGCCATCTGATAGTACGCTAAGTGGGAAGGCGATATCTCTTTCATGAGATTGTCCCACTTTTCGTTCCTAACTTCGGCTATTTTTGTCTTTACGGCACGTTGTAAAGATCTGAGCGATGTGCAAGCAAACAACCAAATCTTACCTTTTATATATTTTTTATCAAAAGAAAAGCCGGTTTACTTCATATTTACATGTTTACTGAAAGATGATACTAAATCCAATTGCATCAAGGCTTATTTCGCAAAATTACGGTGTAGCGGTAAAACAAAAATTGCGGCACGCGTACACAAGCCTTTAAAAATGACCGCCGCACGTCCCTGGGAATTTTAATTTGAATTTTATATCATTCTAATACAGCCGAGTTAGCAATGATTTTCGACGTGTTGTCAAACGAATCAAAAAAAACAGGTGCCAATGCCGGCACGCGCCTTTGGCAGCGATGCGACATTACGCCAATTTAATCTTTAATTATCTGTTTTAAGGCTGATTTCACGTTGAAACAAAAGTTATTGTGGCGTCGGCCATAACACGGGTGCAGGGTCTTTGAGAGCGACGCATCTTTGGAGGTGTCGCATTAGAGGGCGCTCGGCACTCCCTTAGACCCGGCGCCCCTGTGCGCCGTACACCCTGCACCATAGGTAAAGACGCCTCTGCTTAGAGATTCCTCTGAAGTCGTGTATATGGCAAAAAAAGTAAATATAGCAATTTAATTCGTTAAACTAGTTTACTTGGAAAACCTAACAGTTTCTAAAAGAAAATCAGTTAGTCATATAAAAATCTGACGGCCTCAGCATATACGGTACTTTTGGTATCGATGACCAGCGGCTTAGTTGGTTTTTAGAAGCTCGATGCCGCGCCTGAACGTTCTAACCCGGACATGTACTTACAACTCCTAGTGACTTATAACGTCCTAGTACATCAATCTTATAAACCAACAAAATCTTCATAGAAGTAAGAAATACAATATATACCAAAATGTTTGGTTTTGTTCCCCCAAACGTTTGCAAGCGCGATCAGCGTCAAAGCGGGTGGTAGATCAATGGTTTCACGCACCCTACTCACTTTGCCAATTTGTGATGTGATTAAACTTGTTAAAGTTAGTTCCGCTTAATGTGTGTATTGCGGGGTCACTCGGCCATCGTCATTGCCATTCCTATTTCTGGTTGCATTTATGACGATCATGGTATACAAGTCCGCTTGAGGTCTGAAATTTCTGACCACATGTTTGACAAACGTTTTTTGCAGAATGTGTGCCGGAATGTCGAGATAGATGTTTTAGGGTCGTGTGTGTTTTTTCACAGATAACGCAAGCGAAACCATCGCTTTTTAGCTTTAATAGAACTATATCCAAGCTGTTTCTCATATCTATACCAATCTCATGTTTCAAATATATATACAGCTCCTCCTATTTACCTCGAGCCAAGACTTGAACCTTCAATCCTTACATTCCGTGTTGTCGCTCTACCATTATACGTATATACCTGTATATATAATGGTAGACCACGTACCATCAGGCGGACCGTAAGCTTGTTTGCCACCTTAGTGGTCACAGCAGCCTATGGACGTTGCAACACATGGTGCATTACTATATAACATAATTATGTATTACTCAAGACTTGTAGGCATAGTCTCAATATTAATTACTAATACACAAAAACGAGAAGAATCGGACCGAACTAGTGTATTCCTTCTACCAACCGTAAGCGTTTTAAGTAAGATAGAAATACCAAGTTACTGCCAACGGATCGATTTTACATCCAGAAAATAATGCGTTAAACAACAGTTTTTAAACGACTCGTAAACAAACTATGATACGCGCGTCTGCCGCCAGCATAGTAACGGTTTAATGCTATCCGCTCATGCCGCGCCGCGCCGCCTTCCGCGTGCAACGCTGATTTGTAAATTAACAGTATCACCGCCGTATATTGTCTCGGTAATGACAGGTCTCATAATGAATTGGTTCAATTTGTGTCTTTGATCGACTCCTACAAAAAGATCTTTGATGGAAAAGACCAATCTCCGGAACTATTTTACTACCAAATTCACGAAGTTCGAAATTTCAGAGCTATATTCCTAACCTTGAAATTGCATTGAGAATGTTTTTGGTTTTGATGGTATCAAATTGCACTGGAGAGCGCTTATTTTCAAACATGAAAATTATAAAAATAGGCTTCGAACCACGAAGGGACAAAACTGTCTATCAAAGCTTTCTCTCCTAAGCATTGAAAGCGATTTACTCCGGAAACTGGATTACAGCGACCGATTATCCGGCGAAAAAAGCTCGGGAAGTTCCGTTCGTTAACGCTAGTTATTCAGATAATTCTTGTTTCCGATTATATTCATATATTTTTATTACATACTAAAAGAATCTACTTACTGTTTTCAAAATAAATTATTTATTGAAAAACTCAACTGAAAAAAATTGTTCATTTCATTTGGGGCCTCCACAACTATATTCTCTATTAGTTGTGAAGGCCCCAAATGAAATGATCAATTTTTTTCATTTCATTTGAAGAAGTCATTATGGAAAAGCGAAATGATAATAGACTTATAGCTATAAATACTTGTGACTTAATTTCGAATTCTAAATACGGCTCATGTAGAGGGTATCAGGCTGCAGACACTATTAAATTCCAAACAATGAATATATAAAAAAAACATTAGAAGTATGTGAAGTACTTATACTCGGTGCAAATATTGTTGCTACATAATTAGTCCCAAGACTAAGCGTCTTTCTAAAGATGAAGGTCTTGTTCGATTTTTATCTATCAGGTGACTATTTTCAGAGTTATTGACGTGACAACGTCTTATAAATTGGTTTGCCGGGTGACACTTCAAGAAACTGCGTTACGCTCCGCTCACGTTATGCGCTCACAATGAGAGCGAGTGAGAGGCACGCGCCCGCCTAAGAGCGAGAGAGACAGACATAAAATCATTGTCACGTAAAACTTTCGCCCGTATACCGACTTTACAGGCAACCAGTTTCTTTTTTGTTATAAGCTTCCGAATAGGAGGTATTTTTTTTTATTTGAAAGAGTTTCCCTTTCTTAACTTTTTATTATGATCTTAAAATTTTAAAAATAATATTATATTATATTATAGGTATATCTTAAAAAATGTGTAAACAAGGTTTTGAAATATAATATTATTTTAGTGCTAAACTCGATGCTAATTAACATTGCATTCGTCACAGAATTATTATTTATCTTCATGACGAATTAGGTGTATAAACTAATGCAATTACCTACCTACGTCTAATGTTATATAACGTGGTTTTAAAATATTTAAGTCAAAGAGTAATTCTAATTTATTAAATATATTTAAACGAGCAATTCTTGTACATATGTATATACATATACAACTTGTCCTAAAATTCAACGATAATTGTCTTGTCTCATCAAATCATCAGGTGCGGATTTTCATTGCTCCGGCTATGTAGATTGTGAAGATTTAAATAGCCATCTTTCTTGCAGGTTGCTTCATCCGACCGTAAAACTTATCTAAGATTTGGGGATCTTCCCTATGGTTCTGCAGCATCACACGGCAAAATACGACCCGTAGTGGATAGCCACAGCATCAAAATATACAGTAATAAATCTTTCTATGATTTCCAGGCTCGCCGCCGTCGTGTAGGTTTGAGCGATAAGTCTTATCCACGCAAGGGTTGTCAATAAGCTTGTGGGTAAAATAATAGCTGCATTATTTTGTCGTACATGCAGGGTTGCCACCTTTAGGGAAAAAAAATCGGGACGATCGGGCATCCATCAGAGAAAAGATACATAATGTTTTTAAAAGCACGTATACTTTAAACTCAACGAATGTAATTTTTTCACTCAGCTCAACGAAGAAGGAAAGGCGACGCAAAGCACAATTATTATGTATGTGATATGATATGATATGATATATTTATTGGTAAATTTGTTGAATTTACAGGTCATTATACATTTCTTTATACATAACAATATACATTTTACAATTAAATAAGAAAAACAATATGATATATACAAAATGAACAATAAAAGTATATACGTATACTTATGTCTGTAGATACATTTATAATTCGTCACACTTTTTCTTCAAGAAACTCTTTAAGCGAGTAGAACGCTTTGCTTTCTAGCCATCTTTTAAGCATGTTTTTGAAGACCGTAATGGAAGTTGCACTTGTTATTTCCCTAGGTAGCCGGTTGTACACGACCGGTCCTAAAATATAGGGTGACATTTCTGATTTTTTAAATTTGTGGGTTGCTGCCTGGAGTTTTTGTTTATTTCTGGTTTTATAGTGGTGATTTTCACCTAGGAATTTAAACTTATCTATATTATTGTGGACAAATGTCGCTATTTGTAGAATAAATATTGAAGTCAGGGTCAGTATTTTTAATTTAATGAAATGCTGCTTCGCTGAATCTCTGGGTGATATGCGGGCAACAATGCGAACTGCCTTTTTTTGCAGAATAAATATTCGTTCCCAGTCAACCGCTTTTCCCCACAGCTCTGTTCCGTACATAATAAGTGACTGGACAGTCGCATAGAAGCAACTCTTTACCACGTGGGGCGCGGCTGTCGCTGCCAGTCGGCTTAGTGCGTAACAACTTTGACCCAGTCTGGTACTAATATTATTTATGTGTTGTTCCCAACTTAATGATCTATTAATTACAAATCCTAATACAGTCACTTCTGAAACTTGTTTCAGAACAGTACCGTCAATAATAATCGACAAAGGATTCTGAGGTTGATTAGTAAGGTTGAAGTGCAAATAGCAAGTCTTTTCCAGGTTGAGCGCGAGCCCGTTTACAAGGAACCAGTTGCTCAAGTCACGTGCCACTTGACTCAAGCTAGACTCCAAGGTAGGAACGTCTGGTGCACAGATAAGTGCCACTACATCATCAGCGTACATGAAGATTTCCGCACCTGGCACGTTCACAGGTAGGTCGTTCAGTAGCAATGAAAACACGGTGTTGGAAAGACAAGAGCCCTGCGGAACCCCTAACGTAGAAATCTCCTCGTCCGATTTTATAGTGCCACCCGCACCTACGACGGTTTGACGTCGATGGGTAACAAAATCTGTCATCACATGGAGTGCTGGTCCTCGGACTCCGTAGTACTCAAGTTTCATTTTTAAAAGAGCTCGATCTGCTGTATCAAAGGCGCGTGACAAGTCACAGCATATGATTGCTACTTGTTGTTTTTGCTCCCGCGCTTGCAACACTCCTGACACTACTTCCCGTACGAGCGCGGTCGTGTTTTTACCTGGCATGTAAGCATACTGTCGATCTGTAAATGAGTTACTTTCACTAAAAAAATGCGTTAGTCTTATATTTATACAAACTTCGAACACTTTAGCAACACATGGAATTATAGAAATTTGTCGATAATTTTTTGCGCATGATTGGTCGCCCTTACCTTTGTAGACCGGGCATATTTTGATAAATTTTAGTGTATTTGGATAACATCCTTTTCGAAAACAATGGTTTATTATATGACAAAGAATCGGAGTTATCTCAAAGGCAGATGCATGTAAGACGTCCATTGATAGGTCATATATATCACAAGTTTTCTTTGGGGTAATGGTTTTAATAATTGTTAACAATTCATTGTACGTAAATCGACGCAAGTATAGCGACTTGTCATTAATAGGTGTTGCATTTTTTAGCAGAGCTAATGCATGCTCGCAGTTGGCTTGCGGTGCACTAGCTTGTGCGCCGGCAGAGATAAATATTTTGTTCAGGTAGTTTACTAACTCTGTTTTGTTGTTAAATTCAGAGCCGTCATTGCGTCGAACTACGTCTGTGTAGTTAATGAGCTCGCGAGCCCTTTTACCAGTTTCGGTGTGTATAATTTGCCACATTGTCTTACATTTATTTTTACTATTATGTATGGCGTCCTCGTAAAAACTTGCCTTTGTACACTTCAACCTGTTGTCATATTTATCTTCTAAGTCATTTCTTAAATTTAAAAGTGAAATATTATTGGGATGTCTTTTTTGCAAATCAATAATGTCAAATAATAGATATTTTAAGTTTAGCACTTCCTCTGTAACCCAACTCTTTGATTTTTTTATAACAGGTACAAATTTAATTGGAAAGCAGACTTGAAACTTGTTAACAAGTATATTCATAACATTTTCAGTCAGATTATTGCAGTCCTGATTTTCTTGTTTACCAGAGATTTCTTGTTAGTCAATAGATTGTAATGTCAATTTGAAGTTGATTTTGTTGCTATCAGATTTTATTCGACGTTGCACATGTGTCGGCTCGTGGCTTTTCAATTGTTTAAATTCTAAAAGAGCTCGCTGTGCGTAATGGTCGCCAATGTTAGTAACAATTATCTTAGTTGACATATTGTCGTGCGGTAAATTGCTATAAACATGATCGACTACTGTCGAACTGTTGGGTGTAACACGCGTGGGGGATTCAACATATTGTTTATAGTTATGAGAACAGAGTATATCATCAAGTTTTTTACGCGCTGTGGAGTTAGTGCTACGAGAATCACTATAGTCAATATTGATGTCGCCGGTTATTAATTATAATATTAATGTGTGTGTGGCACATATTTGTGCTGCGCCACAGATTACTTAATAGGCTGCGCGCGCGGGAGGAGGCGAAGACGAACGCGGTACATGCGGCGCGCGGTAGATGGCGCGATGGCACGTGACTGGGTTGAGTACCCGTGAATTAATTGATTGAGCCTATCGAAAAATCGGGACAAAATCGATAGGCCGTCGGGACGCGGGACACTGTCTTCGAAATCGGGACGGGTGGCAACTCTGCGTACATGATTAGTAATAATCATTGGCATTGGCATGTAGCCTAGACATAGCGAAGGCGTTCGATCGGGTCTGGCGCCGGGGTCTTCTATCGAAGTTGCCTTCTTACGGAGTGCCCGAGGGTTTATGCAAATGGGTGGCTAGCTTTTTGTCCGGCAGAAGCATACGAGCCGTAGTTGACGGTAGTTGCTCTGATAGCATGGACATTAATGCTGGTGTCCCGCAAGGCTCTGTGCTGTCTCCTACGCTGTTTCTACTGCACATCAATGATATGTTGGACATCAACAACATACATTGCTATGCAGATGACAGTACTGGAGACGCCTATTACACGGGCCGTGCAAGCATCCCACGTTCCGTTGTGGAGGAAAAGCGTGAAGAACTTGTGTCTCAAATCGAGATCGGTCTGTCCAAGGTCTCTGACTGGGGGCGGGAAAACTTGGTCCGATTCAACCCTTCAAAGACACAAGTCTGCGCGTTCACCGCTAAGAAAACCCCATTCACTGTAGTCCCACAATTCCAGAACACTCCCCTCTCCATCTCCAAGAGCATTGGGATCCTTGGCGTTGACACCTCCAGCGATGTTCAGTTCCGAGATCATTTGCTAGACAAGGTAAAGCTGGCGTCCAAAAAACTTGGTGTACTCAACAGAGCGAAGCAGTACTTCACGTCGGGGCAAAGGTTGCTACCTTACAAGTCGCAAGTCCGGCCCCATATGGCCATCTCTGGGCGGGTGCACCCGGATACCAGCTTGGCCCTTTTGACTCGGTTCAACGACGGGCTGTGAGAATTGTCGACGATCCCAAACTCACTAGCGGTATCGAGCCCTTAAGTCTAAGGAGAGACTTTGCCTCCCTGTGTGTGTTCTACCGCTTGTACAATGGATTGTGTTCTGAGGAATTGTTCGAAATGATGCCCACGGCTACTTTCTACCATCGCACCGCTCGCCATCGACAGGGAATTCATTCTCACATTTTGGAACCAAAATGGTCGCGTACAGTGCGGTTTCAGAGAAACTTCCTCCCGCGAACCCTTGGGTTGTGGAATGAGCTCCCTGCCAAGGTTTTCTCTAAGGACTACAGTATGGGGTTCTTCAAAAAAGAAGTTATTAGATTTCTGAAGGGTCGGCAACGCGCGAGTGATGCCCCTAGTGTTGCAAGCGTCCATAGGCTACGGTAACCGCTTACCATCAGGCGGACCGTAGGCTTGTTTGCCACCTTAGTGGTATAAAAAAAAAAAAAAAAACAAGGTTGTGAACTAAAAGGTAATTTACGAGTATCTAATTCCGTACGTCATTTTTTACATTTTATTATAATTTGTAAACAGCCTGTGAAATAGTCACCTATTGTTTTAAATTGTTTTTTGGATACATACTTTGTTTCTTACCTTGCGTCCCCAATACTCTGATTAGATCAGATTCCGAAATACAACGGGGCCGTTCACTAAAACCACAGTATTATTATTACTACCTACCAGTATTCCAATTCCTTTCTTGACAAACACATGCCACCATTGCGTAGGTATCAGCACAGAAAATCAAGAGACAGGGTTAAAAATAGCTCGTTAGTATTTTATATTTATATTTATTATACCCAATTACAAAATACTGTGTGTCATAAGCGGGACGTCTGAAAAGCTGGAAACAATATATGATAACTATAACTGATAGTCAATACTACCTCGACTAATCGGAATCAGCGGTGACAGGAATGCGGGCTGCTATTTTGCTCAAAGGATTAGCTTAGCCGTCCAAAGAGGAAACGCAGCCTGCATTCTTGCCACAATGCCACGCGGACCAGGTTTATTTGATTGTTTTTAAGTTAGTTTTATTATAGTTTGTTATTTTTTGTGCGTAATTAGCTTCAATTTTTAAATAAAGTTTCATTCAATTTACTGATAGTTAATAGATTACCTTTGTGGGACAATTGGGAATAATACTGCACTGCTTGCTAAATTAAAGAGGTGGGTTCGATCTCCATAGGGGTATGCGAATTTTATGCAACATTATAAATTTTTGACAAACAATTACATGATAAATATTTGTGTTTGTCTCGAGTCTGGGTGTTTTCTGAGTATAATATTTATGTATGCATTTATAAAAAAAGTATATAGGTAGGTAAAAATGTATCCGTTGTATAGTAGTAATTGCAAACTTTGCTTAACAGATAGGGTCGTGGCTGTGTTTTATGTAGAAAAAAAAAAGATTATAGACTTACAAATGTGTAACTGATAGATATTTAAGACAAATTTTCGACTTTTTTTTTTATACCTATATGGTGGTAAACAAGCCCACGGTCCACCTGATGGTAAGCGGTCACTCTAGCCTATTATAAAATTCATGATGTAGTAGGATCTCATTTTTATAAATAACTTAAGTAGGAACTCTAATAGAAAACAAGTGTAGGGTCGGGATTTGAACTGAACTTTTTAAAGAATCGTATTGCAGCAATATTATTTCCAACAAATGATCTAAAATGTTGCATAAAGAGGCGGAAGGCACATGCATTCCACCAAATACATGTATCAGAACTAATATTGTACACACGTTTGTTTACGTAACACCCCTTCCGAACAGAGAGCGCAAACTAACTGAGATTGCGCTCGCCGACTCTGCCGCTCTCTTCCCCGCAAGCTCGTTGGCCTGCGCAAGTACATAAATCGGAATACTGGTAGTAACATTAATTCTGTGCTATAACTATCTAGTACCTACATATAGTTTGTTTTTTGTAACCAAAACAATACTTAATTTTGTTAATGTAAATAGTAAAACACACACACACACACACTGCCTTAACTACTTTCAAAGTTCGTATTTTCTATCATGACCTGTGTACTTACTTATTATTTTAAGAACAAATTGGGTACTTAATAACAACATCTTTAATTTCAACCTATGCTTTATTGTATGTACATAAGCAAAAACGTTTTTAATCAACTAAAGCAAGTAGGTATGATACACGAAATGAAATATGTAAAAGAAAACCGGTCAAGTGTAAGTCGGACTTGCGCATGAAGGTTTCCGCACGATTATCTATAAAAACGGCAAAAAAATTACGTTTTTTGTACCCTTAAATATTTGTTTTATTTTAATTTAATTATTAATTTTTAAAGTAAATATATATATAATAAAATATTTTGTTAATATTTCAAGCGTCTACCTGTTGCCGGTATCAATATCGAGCAAAAAATCAAGTTTGTTGTATGGGAGCCCCCTTAAATATTTATTTTATGCTGTATTTTAGTATTTGTTGTTTTCGCAGCAACAGAAATACTTCATCATATGTAAAAATTTCAACTGTCTTACTATCACGATTCGATAAAATCCATGCACGGGGAATTCCCGAAATTTCTTGTACGATCTTTTAACCTTGCAGCATGCTAAAGCAGATTGCATTGAAATACCTTAGAGTTCATTCATTATTGTTTCGTAAGTGAACGAGGGGAAGTTCTGTAGGATAGTTATGGCCATAGAACACATAAGTACAGTTATGGCGATCCTTCCCGAAAAGATTAATTATTAAATCGATTTGAATTGAAAAAAATATAATCTAGATTCTCTCTAGATCTAGATAGAGAATAGATTCTCAAAAATGGGTTCGGCAGCAAGTACTGTACAAGCAACTTCTCTTGGGATTTTTTTTTAATGTTCTGATAAAAAATGAACCGCTGGACCGATTTTTTTCAGACTCTTTTCAGATCTAAGTCATGACGTGGCGTATCGATTGATATGGTCATCAAACAATTCGGTCCAGTAGTTTTTGAGAAAACCGAGCAGAAAAGGTACACACACACACACACACACGCACGCACGCACGCACGCACGCACGCACGCACGCACACACACACACACACACACGTCATGAAACTTAAAAAAACACAAAAAAACTAAATTTTCGGACCTATTACAATAACTTCCCAAGAGAAGTTAAAAAGTAGGTACACTATATTATGTAAGTTTATTTTTAATATTGACGAGAAAATGTTTTTAAACTAACACGTAAGAGGTGGTATGAAGATAAAAAGTAATAGATAAGTAGTAAATATCCCGATGTCTCACGATTTTTATCTGGCAAATTTCCCGATTTCAAATTTTTCACTTTTACTACACTGACGGTAAATAGTTCGAGATACTCGTCGGAGATATCGATTGTTTGTAATTTGTGCATGAATAGTTGACTTTGGATTTGAGGCAACTTTAAGCTGTGAAAACCAAGCAAATGTAGAACTAACGTTTATATCTGAGTTGGGAATTTTTGCTCGTTTTGCGGAGACGGCAGTGACACTGCCTGTGCAAATTAAAAACTTTTATTTAACTTGCAATGTATCTTTGTTCGGGTGGAATCTTGCTACTCAATTTTGAAGCAGATATCTTCAACTGATTGAGCTAAAATTTTGTATGCACGTTTAGATTGGATGACAATACACGATAGCTGTGTGACATCATTCTAAATCCAATATGGCGGACCACCCAAAAAGCGCAATAGTTATTTTTTAGTGCATTTCTACAATATGGGTATCAAATGAAACGTTTATTGCAGATAGCACTACCAGCCGCACTACTGGTAGTGCTGTTGACAAAAGATTGCACTACCAGACATTTAAATATTTTAAAGTACAGACGTGAACAAATATACTTATTATACTCATTGTGCCAGGGTTGATTTGTTAATCACTCGGATTTTTTGAATTTTTTATTATTAATCATTATTTATTTCTAATGACAGCTGTCAAACTTGAAAGGGATATACCTCCCTAACTACTTATTGATCTTAGACTAGCAGTTTTCTAGCAGAAATGATAGATCTCATCAAGATCTTTATTTTTGTTGACAGCTGTCAAACTAAAGAGAGCTATATCTCCCTAACTATTTATCTTAGACTAGCAGTTTCCTTGCAGAAATGATAGATCTCATCAAGGTCTTATTTTCGATGACAGCTGACAAACAAGAAAGAGCTATATCTCCTTAACTATTGATCTTAGACTAGCAGTTTCCTTGAAGAAATGATAGATCTCATCAAGGTCTTTATTTTCGATGACAGCTGTCAAACTAGAAAGAGCTATATCTCCCTAACTATTGATCTTAAACTAGCAGTTTCCTTGCAGAAATGATAGATCTCATCAAGTTCTTTATTTTTGATGACAGCTGTCAAACTAGAAAGAGCTATATCTCCCTAACTATCGATCTTAGACTAGCAGTTTCCTTGCAGAAATGATAGATCTCATCAAGATCTTTATTTTCGATGACAGCTGACAAACAAGAAAGAGCTATATCTCCTTAACTATTGATCTTAGACTAGCAGTTTCCTTGAAGAAATGATAGATCTCATCAAGGTCTTTATTTTCGATGACAGCTGTCAAACTAGAAAGAGCTATATCTCCCTAACTATTGATCTTAAACTAGCAGTTTCCTTGCAGAAATGATAGATCTCATCAAGTTCTTTATTTTTGATGACAGCTGTCAAACTAGAAAGAGCTATATCTCCCTAACTATCGATCTTAGACTAGCAGTTTCCTTGCAGAAATGATAGATCTCATCAAGATCTTTATTTTTAATGACAGCTGTCAAACTAGAAAGAGCTATATCTCCCTAACTATTGATCTTAGACTAGCAGTTTCCTTGCAGAAATGATAGATCTCATCAAGATCTTTATTTTTGATGACAGCTGTCAAACTAGAAAGAGCTATATCTCCCTAACTATTGATCTTAGACTATCAGTTTCCCTGCAGAAATTATAGATCTCATCAAGTTCTTTATTTTTGATGACAGCTGTCAAACTAGAAAGAGCCATATCTCCTTAACTATCGATCTTAGACTAGCAGTTTCCTTGCAGAAATGATAGATCACATCAAAATCTTTATTATGGATGACAGCTGTCAAACTAGAAAGAGCTATATCTCCCTAACTATTGATCTTAGACTGGTAGTTTACTTGCAGAAATTATAGATCTCATCAAGATCTTTATTTTTGATGACAGCTGTCAAACTAGAAGAAGCTATATCTCCCTATCTATTGATCTTAGACTAGCAGTTTTATTGTAGAAATGAAAGTTCTCATCAAGAGCTTTATTTCTGATGACAGCTGTCAAACTAGAAACGGCTTTATCTCCGTAACTTGAATCGTAGACTTTCTTTACAGATGTGATAGATCTCATCAATATTCATTTCGGATGTTTTGGAGTTTCGGTGATAATGCAGTTTTTTGGTTTGACAGCTGTCATCTGAAATAAAGATCTTGATGAGATCTATCACTTCTGTAAACTGCTAGTCTACGATCAAAAGTTACGGAGATAAAGGCGTTTCTAGTTTGACAACTGTCATCAAAATAAAGATATTGATGAGATCTATTACGAGGGAGTTTTGATAAGTCCATGACTTTAGAAAGAAGAAACACTCTTTTTACATATATTTTTTTTATTTTTCTACATAACCTCCTTTCAACTCTACGCACTTAGTCCAGCGATGTTACAACCTCTTCAGCCCATCAAAAAAATATTTTTCGCCTGTTTATTTCGGCTACCACCTCTTCGTTTGACGAAAATCTTTGTCCACCAAGCCATTTCTTCATGTTTAAGAAGAGGAAAAAGTTACAGGAGGCTAAATCTGGCCAATACTGAGGGTGTGGCAAAAATTCGTATCCTAATTCGACAATTATTGATGTCGCGATTGCAGACGAGTGGGCCAGTGCATTATTATCCTGATGAAATAGATTTTTTTTCTTTGCTAGATGCGGTCGTTTCTTGATCAACTTTTTATTGAATCTATCAAACAATGTAGCATAGTAAGCTTCTGTTATTGTCTTTCCTTTATCCAAAAAATCGATGTAAATAACCCCTTGGCTGACCGAAAGACTGTGGCCACCACTTTACCAGCCGAGCAAACAATTTTTGCCTTCTTCGGGGCACGTTCCCCGGTAGAAGTCTATTGCTTCGACTGTTGCTTAGTCTCTGGTGTATAATGATGGACCCACGTTTCGTCAACTGTTATGTACCGATACATATTTCGCGTTTCTTCACTCGATGCCCAACAAACAATTTAGCGTTGGTTACAGGTAATTTTGAAGCTATTATAGTATTATAGTACTACTATTGATTTATAATGGATTCGGTTGTCACTAAAAGTGATACAGTTCACTTATGAAATAAGTTTAGCTCTATAGGTTGTATTAGAACTGTAAAAACGAAGTTAAATATTCTTTCCAGTTAGTGTAGCAGCTGCGGACGCTTATATACTTATGACGTTAAAGCTTGTTGCGGCCTGCAGCGTCAAAAGCTGTTTGAAGATCTTCCTTAACTCCCTATAATTCTTATTGCAATAAATCTGCTATATCAGAGTTGCTTAAATATCAACTTCATTAACGTCATTGGTTCTGCAACGGAGTTAATTAAGAGTGTAGTAACACCTAACACTACATGCGTTTTATAACTCTTAAATACAGGTTACGCCTGTAATACGAAAGAAAATGATAGGTTAAATAGTTATAGCAGTTTTGTACGATCCTGATCTAAGGGTTATGGTGTAAGTAAAACAAATGGTAATTCTTTAATGACACCATTTAATGTTACTAACGCTTAAAGTTTTTGTCTATAATATAACCTAACATTATGAAAACATTTATCGAACTGAGCTAAAATTAAGGTATAAAGGTAACGCTAAAGACAGCATTTTACTCTCCGCTGCAGGTAGATGTCTTCGCTAAGTGCGTAGTTCCTCTCTTATGTCAACCAAAGATCACATAATACTCTTGACTGCCGGCGTTGTAGTTCTTCGAGTGTCGTAATAGATTTAAGAAAAGTCTGCATCTTTAAGATAAATATCGCCATCATCAATCACTTTCTGTCAAAACAAAAACTAAATATTTATTTATACAAAATCACTTTTAAATAACGTGGTACCTAAATTTTCCGAATTATTTTACGTAGTTTATGTAAACAGTCACTAAAACTGACCAACATTTGAAATTGAATGTCTAAAAACTATTTTAGGTTATTAGAACTTTTAGTTGTTTAACTTTTTTTCCCTAAAATCATGTTTTTCTAAGGTGCGTCAAAATTGCGACGAGAAACATATCATGTTAAACTCACTTGCAAGCGCACTAATAATTAACACTTCAAGAACCCTGTTAATCCACATTACTTACATTTTGCGATAAAAATTTTGCAATGGCCGTAGATAAATAGTAACACTTATTTAATATTTATAAATTAATGTAATTTTATGACTTTAGAAGTTTTTACTATCTACTTTTGACCCCGAAAACGCTACAAGTGAGTAATACGGTATCAAAATACGGATTCAAGTTCTATTTAACACCATTATAGATATTTTATATAACTAAAAGTTTCTATAAAGTCCATTATAAAGGTGCAATAAAGGTTCGAGCGGAAAACTGACGATCTTATAACATCTCTTATACACTTCTACTAAAGTTTATAAAGAACCACTATAAAGGGTCTATACAGGCTTTACCTGCTAAATTTTGCGCCAAAATCGAAGTTATAAAGGTGTAATAACACTCTATAACTCTCTTATAAATTATACGCTAACCCTTTAATATTTAAGCAGAACCGAAAAAAGGGTCCACTACAGCTTTTCTTAACGCTAAAATGTTACTTGGGTGGTCTGCCATAACAATATCATGTATTTTATTAACCATGCCCTCCGTAGTGACCTCGATCGACCTTCCTGGGCTCTCCGCTTTGCTTTTAGTAAATATATATAACATATATATATTTACTTAAAACAAAAAAAAACGAATTTATTGGTAATTTCTAAAATATATTTTATTTACAGTTCTGACATAAAGTGTTTACAAACATTGTTATTTAATTGTTAATAGCATATTATATTTCAAACAATTTAAAGTATAAATTGAGATTAACTTGTCAAAGATCTTAAATTTGACTAAAAAAGAGAATCTTTTTGAATGTATGGGAAATACCTACTCAGAACTGAGCATAAAGTATTTTAATTAAATCCGTGTTCCTTAGTTCAGCTGATATAACAATATTATAGTAATCCGCGCCGCTTTGCGGTATCAATTTTTTTTTTATTTAATACATGCCAGGATCTTTAACAAATCACAATATTTGTCTTAAGACGTAGCTCTAATTCTGTATACAGTTTTCTAAAAAGCATAGAGACTTACACAAAATTATGAACACGTTTGTCTTAAGCGCTTACGTCTACGTTTTTATCATTTGCGAATGTCTGTTGATGTGTTCCCTTATTGTTTACTGTCATAAATCTTAGTTGAAATATTTTAAAAGAATTTTAACCTTTGTGATAATGATTTAGTAATAGTACCCAAATATTAAAATAAAATAACTTAAACGGTGTTGCGTAGACTATTCTACGTCGGAGCTACGACGGCTGTAAATCAGAAGGTTGCAAATAGACACACAGTAAATATAGTTTATTTTAAAAATATGCAAATATTCCTTAATTTTATAAGTATATTGATTGCTAAAGGAATTCTGCTATCCTCTGTAGGTCTACGTAAAGAAAATGAGAAAATTTATATTTCAACTAATGTGATACCCGTAGCACTCAGATATTGTGAATATTCAATAAAATATTTGCTTTTAATAAAATTAAATAGTAAATACATACCTTGTCCTTAAATTTTCATATCATAAACACTCAGCAAGAACAACGAAAAGTCAAAAATCGGTTTTAGCAAAATTCCAAACTTATACTGATAACACGTTCAAACAATGCAGATGTGTTGACTTCAAAGGTCGAGAAAATAATACCAAGTGTGTGACATATTTTTAATTTTGAGTAGTTTGGCTATCGGAATATCGGTAGGTATATGTACCCAAATTGATGTGTTTTAGTTACGTGTTTTTTTTTTTCAATTTAGACCTATGGGGCGTGCAGTGGGGCAATGCTGGTAAACAACGTCACAACGCTGTACTAGTACCTACACTGAGAAATATGGCAATTTCGATTTTTTCAAAAATGTCGTTAAGATGTTCAATTGCATCGGTATCGTAATAAATCATATGTCTTACAGCGGATTTTTCAGTAACAGTAATAGTTTATCATGACGCTGGCCCTGTTCTTGTATATTATCTAGTTTGTCATAATGAGTTTGATGCCTTTAAAGTTTAAATAATATAATTATACGTCACGTTAAATTATCGGTAAACTTTTATGATGACTTCTTGACAATTCACTATTACGTAATGATATTTCAACTCGTTATCCCATATAATTTTAATGAAGGCTAAAAACAATAAACAGTATGTCTTCTACGAATGAAATTAGGTGACAAACCATGAATAAAACATGAAGATCGTATTTATTTAACTAGATAATGTAGTTACAAAGTTACATGATAAAAAATATGGTGCCGTATCGTAATGTTGTACGTTCTTAAGAATTATACGTAAGATACCCCTGCATTTTATACAATATCCTGTTCGTAAGAATTATCAGGAACTGTTGTGATGAAGTGGTCATATTATTTTTAATCTATATCTTAATTTTCGGCAACTTACTATTCAACTGGCTGGCTCAGCGGTTAAATATGGTATGTATGACGCCAGCGGTCCGTCGATCGATTCCTACATGAATCATCATAAAGACCTGAAGGGTTTTAATCTATAATACAAATAGTGCTCCATGCAAACTAGTACAATCATACGTATTGTATGCAAACATCTCATATGTATGGTATGGTATATGGTATATGGTAATTACAATGAGGATGGTGATCGTAATGACAATGGCAATGGTAAAATGGCAATAACGATGGTGATCATAATGGCAATGACGATGGTGATCGTAATGACAATGGCGATGGTAATGGTAATGTTAGTGGTAATGGTAATTATCACTATCATTTCCTGATATAAGAAAAGTACATGTTTGCATTAACAACAAGATTTCTCGTTATTTTTTAGGTATGCCTCTACTATAAAAACTTTATTTCCTGATAATTCTTCAGTTCATGTATGATATAATTACATGCAATACTAAAGCGTTATCCGTACAGTACTTAAGTATCATCATTTACTTTACTTGCAGGATATATCAGTTTCTTCTTAATATATATGTTTGGACGCTGAGTCGTTTTTTGTGAGATATTCCTGATGATTTGTGAGAATCCCTCATAAAACGAAGGGTACATTTTTCTCAGAGTACCTAAATAATAAAAAAAATAGTAACAAGTATAAAGTAATTTAAAAATTAAAAAAACCCGACTTTTTTTAAAAGAGGTAATGTTACTAGTAACTGGTAAGCAAAAAAGCAATTTGGCGCTAAAAAACTGCCATTTTGATTTCCAATAATTTTATTAAAGCCTATGACACTCTAGTCGTTAAGACGAATCCAAGCACGTATAATTTATTAAAATTGGTTTAGCCGTTTAGTAGTTACGTGGGAACATAGAGTTCCACATACATACAGGTCAAACACATATTCCCCTTCTTTTGGGCTTTGCTGCAGTCTGGTAAAAAGTGACGCCAGTTTCAAGTAAGTGCTTTATGTGAAGTGGGTGCTTTAGACATTGCGCGTCGCTTGCTGCATACATCTGTCAAAATTCACTACCCGTTAGTCATTGATAAAAACACTGCAAAATGTGTCCTAAAATCCGAAGAATTGAGCCATAGCAAAGAATATATGGCAAAGAAGCAAAATACGCTCATACATTAGGTAGCCATATTGCAATTTTACAAACGCGATGCCTTTCTAATATTCGTTGAACTTGCATTTGCCTAAACCCTGGGAATTAGTCGCAAGCAAATGGCCGCTTAAAATCTATAGTAAAAAATATTTATATGACTAAATACATTGTTTACAAATCAGTTTTAAGTATTTTGTTAATTAGGTACCTATTCGTCTAGTTACTAATTTAACTTATATGAAGAAAATATACCTACCTAAGAAGTTAAGGATGATTTCGTTAGTTAAATAATTAAATGTACTATTAGCGTCCATAGGCTGCGGTGACCGCTTACCATCAGGCAGACCGTAAGCTTGTTTGCCACTTTAGTTGTATATATAAAAAAAGTATTTAAAATCTGTCGTTTAATTTTTATTTCGACTAATTCTAAGAAAATGTAAAGAAATATGCCCACTACCAGAATGTATTATCCCAATATTTTTACAATATACCTACTTAAGTAAAACTAGGTACAATTTTAGTACAATAAACGTAAATATTTTAAATGAAATCACTGTGGGAACTTTCAATAAAGAGAATGCAGCAACCAAAAGCCTCCGGTCGTTTGTTTGGTCACTGATAAAAATAAAATCTATCATATGTTGTAAATAATATAATATTTAATAATATTCTAAAACAGTATAAATACATTTTTTCCATAATATTATGTTAAATACATTGTAATGAGTACGTTCGTAAGACAAAAAAAACTGAACAATTCCTAACTAACTTTTGTGTAAAATAACATGAAAATAAAATAAAATATGTAGGTACATAGAAAAAAGGCCTATATCTAATTGTAGCAAACAAATCAGAATATATTTTTTTACCCTTCAATTATTTCACTTAAAGATATTAAATGGATGTCATTAATATTTTAAAACTTAAGAAAACAGATAGATATACGTTGAAACAAAAGACAAACACGTACTTTTGTCCCGTAACTTTTCAATTACACATAAGTTGTAATAAACACAGAAATTTTAATAACTAAACAAAAGAACTGCATTGAACTTCATTAATTACAGTTAACTTTTACTACAAAGAGAATCTAATGACTATTTCACTCCTACTAAACTATATTGATAATCTGTCGATTGCTACAATTTTGTCCTGTCCTGAGTTTTAATTGTTTTGAATTTTTTGTTTTTTTTGATTCATTAAGTCTAATAAGTATAGTTTGGTTTATTGAAAGAAACAGTTAGGTTTGTCTTTTTTTTTACTAATCCAGAATGTACTCTAATATATTAGTAAGTAGGTAAATAAGCTCAGAAAATGCGCAAATAAAAACAAACTTACAGAGACACCTAGTAATGTTACTAGGTTAATAACCACGAACGACTCAAGTAATGTGTTTTATGATCACGGGCGAATATTCATAGTCTTGATTAAAACAATGATAGATGTTAAGAATATCAAGACTGTAAGAAGTAACATCTTGTATTATTTAAGCAATTCTTTTGCCAGTTTGTTTATATTTTATACACTTTCACTTAAAATAATTTAAATATAGTCTATATATCGGCAGAAATAGTCATTTTTGCTGAAATTCTAATAACGATTACTGTTGCTAAACGTAGAAAAGAGAATTGGGTTAATGCAAAGCAGACAACCCATGGTTTCTAGTATTTTTTCCGTTATTCCAATCTTCCCCGTGTTTTTTCGATTCCCAATCTTTATTGTTCCAGTTGTCCTTACCCTCCCAGTCATTGTTATTCCATTCTTTATTGTCATTTTTAGCCTCCCAATTATTCGTATTCCAGCCTTTGTTGTAATTTTTACCATCCCAACCGTTATTATTCCAACCATTGTTGTCATCTTTACCTTCCCAACCGTTATTGTTCCAGCCTAAGTTGTCATCTTTGCCCTCCCAATCTTTATTATTCCAGCCTTTATTGTCGTCCTTTCCCCAACCTTTGTTATTCCAGCCTTTGTTGTCGTCCTTTCCCCAACCTTTATTATTCCAGCCTTCATTGTCGCCTTTACCCTCCCAACCTTTATTATTCCAGTCTACGTTGTCGTCTTTACCCTCCCAACCTTTATGGTTTCCTTTACCCTCCCAACCTTTATCATTCCAGCCTATGTTGTCGTCTTTACCCTCCCAATCTTTATTATTCCAGCCGGTGTGTTCCACCTTGCCCTCATACCAGACGTTTCCAACCTGCCCAATTCCATGTCCTCCCTGGCCTTTATGTCCTATATTACGATGATGATGCTTACCATCGCCGTGATGGCTATCACTGTCTTCACATGACGAGGAATCGCTATCACTATCACTCCAGCTGCTATCACTTCCGCTCTTACTATCATCACCGCATGACTTATCATCATCATGTGAAGATGATGAATCATGGTTCACTCCATGATGATGGGGTGAATTAACTACATGGTGCCACTCTCGATGGATGTGAGACGAAGTGGCAAAACAGAAAACACTCTGAAAATAACATAAAATATTAACTGAGATACGCAATGCTTAACTTATATAGTTTTGTAAGTATATTATAGCTGCGGTTGCACAGTTACAGAAAGCGTGCTGATACCTTTTTTAAAACAGAATCACCAATGTGAGCTATAGTGCAACGCGGCGTCAGAGTGCCGTGTTGCTTGGTCTATGGTGTGAGCATAAATAACGTACCTACGATACATTTTCAACATCTTTTAACTTTCATACTTTTTGTCTTTTAACTTTCATTCTTTTTACATTCCGATACTTCTGACCCTACTAAGCGACATAGATAGAGGGGAGATTTAGGAGATCAATCCCCCGCTTAATGATTTAAAACAAACAACTTAAGAAGAAAATTTATGGAAGACAGTCATATCCTCCTGCTAAGGGTTGACATGGATTGTTTTTTAAATAGTATGTCATAGTAAGTATATCACAGCCTGCCAGCCAGATGAAAAAAAAAAGTTTTTCGAATACTCTATTCAAAACTGTCATGTCGTTTGATAGCTCAGTAAAGGTTTTTAATTTTAAGGCAATTTTTCTCTCTTTCTCTAAGATGTTGGCTTACATATGTTAATTTGATTCCCCCCGTCCAACTTAAAAACGACTAACCTATAATCTTAAAAATAAACATAATAATAATAAAAATACATTTAAATCAAATTATTTTAAACAAAATCTATAGACAAGATTCACAATCAATAAAATTATGCATGGTCAACATACCTAATTTTTTTTTTATAGTAATTCTAATCTAACAAGTAGCTGAATATATTAAAATGTTTTTATTATTAAAGTGTAAAACACACATGTTATTTTTTATTGGTATTTATGTACCCATTTGTAAAGAAAGTTAGATAAATAATGAAAAAAATACTCACCAAAAGTAAAAACAATATAGTTTTCATTTTGATTTCTTAGTTTTTCTGTAAGTAGTATGATAAATCTTTCTCTCCGTATTAAAGTGTGGTATTCTCTGGTTCGTTAATGTAAATGATAGGGAAAGTAAATTTCACTCGCTATTTTATACTCTACAATTAATTCAATAAAACAATATTTAGTTTCCAATGTCGTCCGACAAAAATCCTTGATTAAACATATTATTGTATTTTGTTTATTTGAAATAAGCCGAGTAGACTTAATTATTTACATTAGTTATACCTTTTTAGGGTTTCGTAGCCGATAGCTCCGACTAGAAACCTATTAAAAAGACTACGCTGCCTGTCATGGGCCTCAAGCATTAAAGACATTTTGCTAAGCAGACGTGTCTATTTGAAGGCACAATGTGACACAGTGAAATAATTTTTTAATTGTTTTTTGTTGTAAATATTAAATATACTTAGCATTAACATAATTATAGTAGGTAACCTACTATTTATTTCATACCACATCATAAAACCATAGTTTCATCTCGGTCGTCGTCTTCTATTTTATAACCTAATAAAGATAGCTACTATCTTTCATTGATTCCGTTGCTTAAAAGTAGCTCTATATAATAATTTCTTAAATTGTTGAAGTATATAATACATATATATGATTATACAAAAATCTCTAATTCATCCAATCAATCCAATTGTCCATATAACTCAGAGATGATATTTTTGTTTCTTACACCTAAATAAAAATTATTAAGAGATTTTTAAGAGGCTTTTTAGGGATGCGGACCCAAAGGGTGCCAACGGTGCTAAGGCTACGCTGTCTGTCTGTCTGTCTGACAATTAAAGGGGACTATCTTTTAGACCTAAGTAGAATAAGTGCGGATTACCTAACAAATAATAAAAAGTTAAGAAACACGTTTTCGATGTTTTTTTTTTTTTTTTATACCACTAAGGTGGCAAACAAGCTTACGGTCCGCCTGATGGTAAGCGGTCATCGTAGCCTATGGACGCTTGCAACACCAGGGGTATCACTTGCGCGTTGCCGACCCTTCAGAAATCTAATAACTTCTTTCTTGAAGAACTCCATACTGTAGTCCTTGCAGAAAACCTTGGCAGAGAGCTCATTCCACAACTTCAGCGTTCGCGGGAGGAAGTTTCTCTGATACCGCACTTATTTGCTCTATCGTAAAAACAATAATACATACAAGCTTCAAACTTGCAGTGATTATAGTGTTAGCTCTAAAGAGGGCTCGAGCCATTTACGTCTAATATTACCGTATCAGTTCCATCTAACAAAACTTTTTGAAACCCCACGGGCTCTCCTTCATTATAGTCTAGTGCTATACCTATAGGTACTGTGATTAAAGTAAGAAAGTATGCACCAGTACCTATAATTTGTGTGGAATTCGGTTATCCTGTGGGTCATTTTTCCGGGATAAAAAGTAGCCTCTTTATTTTGCTCCGTTTCATCAACTATCACTGTACTAAATTTACTCCATTGGATCCTTCATTGCGACGCCGACGTAAAAGTAAGACCAACCAACGAACAAACTCAACATCGCATTTATAATATTAGTATGGACTGGATACGGATTCCTCGGCGAGAGATCGATAACACGCCTTTACCGATGGTTTTAACAAAGACGGTATTTTTATTAAATTGTAACAAATGAATGATAAAAATAAATGAATTATTAGATGCTGGTTTGTACACATGTAACTATTTTTATTTTTAGGGTTCCGTGGCCAAATGGCAAAACGGAAACTTTATAAATTCATCATGTCCGTCCGTTCGTATTAACACAGCCTTATAATTCCGCCATCTTTGGGTAGATTCATATAATTACAGAAAAGTGTCTTATATAACAACTGCCATACAGATCGCAACCTGAGAAAAAAATTGTAGGGGTAGAGGTGTCTTAAGGGTAACATGAACCGAAGAATGAAATTGTTTCGCCCACCCCACCATGGGGTCATCATTAAATTAGGGCGTATCATTAAATTAGGGCGTATCATTAAATTAGGGCGGTGAAACTGCATTTGAGGTTTTGAAGAAACTTTTTCTCAAAAATTTATATTTTACGAATTATTGGCTTCCAAAGATAAAAAATATTGTTTTATCCCCTATTTATCTTTTAAACCGCATGACCTACAAATATAAAAGAAAATCACGATTAGGGCTTTATAAATACTGCCAATGAAAATTATTTTAGACAAAATCGGTTCATAAGTTTTTTTAGATATCCGTATTGAATTTACGGAATCCTTTCTTAATGCATGTGAGCAGTTTTTTTTTTTTAATATTAATTATTTGAATGGGATGGCAAACTCGGTCAATATAGGCTACGTCGGATCATCGCCAAAAAATAAATAGGTAGGTATAGATACAGAAAAAATGTCCACTGAAAATGTAAGTATTGAATAGGATTATACCTACCGATGAATGACGAAGAAAAGCAGCATCTTTCTCTTCACCAGCCTTTATAATTCTCCACTTTTGGGGCACTGGCCCACACTCATTTCGGGAGAGGGCGATTTATATCATACTTCATCACTCAGGTTGCACCAGTACGGATTGTGGACTTTACATAGGCACAGACTATTGAATGCTACATAGGTACGTATTTTTGACGTATGCATGCAAATTTTCTTGCGATGTTTTCCTTCACCGTAAAGGTCTGAGTGATCTGAACGAACAGCGCACCTACTTGAGAATTAAGGTGCAGTACCTTACTAACTAGCGCCGCCAACAGATGTTCTCTATTTTTTCTTTGAACAAAACACATTTCAAAAATGTAACAAATCAATTATTTAGAACTACAATAGTTAGCTGTTTTCAGAACTTTATGTATTGTATCTGGAATGTACCTGTCAGTGCGTTTTTGCTAAACGCTCTACTCAACTCTTAGCAGAAACGCTATCTACAAGATACAAATATATTCTAGAAACGATGTATAACCTTCTTAAAATAGCTTATAACTAGTTCTGAATTACTGATTTGTAACATTTTAAAAAATATGTTTTGCACAAAGAGGAAATAAAGAATATATTTAGGCGGCGCTAGTTAGGTAGGCACTGCGTCTTAAAAAAAAGACTCATTGTATCAAGGACCTAATGTATCATATTAGTTTTTGAAAATTCCTAAGAAACTCCCTGAGCTTGCCTTTTCGCGGCGTAGGTACCTATGAGGGGGAGAGGAGGGTTTAATGAACTTAGTAGGTATTTAGTAGCCTTTCTGTGTCTATAAAGAGTGAGAAAAAGGTGGTCATTAGATGGAAAGTACTTTTAATATTGATAAATGCAAACACTGAAAGAAAACATTCCATTAATTTCTAAAACTAGTAAAACCTGAAATTTGACACGAAGCAAAGTCTTACATCACAAATATAGGGAAAAAATCGAAATTTGTTAATTTGTAGTACGTGTAACGCATTTAAAAAAAAAAGCGTGTCGGTCTGTCAGTCAAGACCTTTTTACTTAAGAACGCGTGGATCAAGTTGAAATTAATATCAAATACTAAGGTCTACGGTCTCTTGAAGCTGTAAAAACATCAATCTTCTAAGTCAATGCAAAAAACATACGGCCATTTTTTACGCATATTTAGGTATTAACTTATTCACAAATTAATCAAAATCAATGGGCTACTTCTCGTTGTCCTAGAATCATAAAATTTGACCCAAAGCAAAGTCAAATTCGCAGTTATAAAACCTTTTAAAAAAAGTTTGCCTGTCTGTCTGTCTGTCAAGACCCTTTTACTCAAGAGCGCGTGGAGGCATTAATTTGAAATTAATATCAAATAGTAAATCTACGTGCAGTTATTGTTGTCAAAAAAATCAATCTTAAAAATCAATGTGAAAAAAAATATGCCCAAAATGCTCATTTTTATCGCATATTGTGGCACAAATAAATCAAAACCTATGGGGTACTTCCCGTTGACCTCGGAGACTTGATCTTATGATGGTTTATCTTCGTATAAGAAGTTTGTACGGAACCCTCGGTGCCAGACTCGCACCCGGCTGATTTTTGTTTATTTGTAGTGTTTGTCAAACAATTTTTTTTTCAGATATCATATTTGGATTCAGGCTTGGCTAGGGGGGGGGGGGGGGGGGGGCAGACCTGATAGAAAATGTAATTTTAATATAGTGAACATGTTCATTTTGATTGCCTGTACCTCGCTACGCCCATGGTTGCAGCTCGAGCTGAAGGCGAGGGCGTAATTTAGCTAAGTGTGTGTGTATTGAGCAGAGCTCACGACTGTTATTCAACACATTTATAAGACAAGTGTTTAAATGTTGTAAAAAATTATTATTTTAATGGAATCTAATTAGTTTTGATATGTTTTTAACAAACACGTTGGATTTATTTTTAACAATCAGAACTTAGTTCATAGGCTCTCTTCTTGTTAAAAAAACGTCATTACCGCACAAGTAATGGACGCTATTACGAAGCTGAAAACGGTGTAAAGGCTGTTTTACGAGCAAGTGTGTTAAAAAAAATTATTTTTGATTACAATTTAATTTTAATATCTACGCAAACGAAGTTGCATGTAAAAAATAATTAGTTTTATATTACTACTATTAAATCTGCTACTGAAACTGCAAAGCCTTGGTTATTTATTTATTGTTAAGTAAATTACAAATAGTAAATGTGGTTTAAACGATGCTTTGCATAAGATTACTTTGTTTATCTTATTTAAGAATATAAAATAAAGATGTTCGTAGGCGACACCTTTCAGCAGGTTGTCATTTTTTAAAGATGTCACCTTAAATACCCTACTGTTATCTAGGGAGATGTCAATATCGTAGGCGGTATATTTTACGTAATAACAAACTAGCTTTAGCCCGCATTTCAACCCGCCCTAAATTCAGCTATCGGTGTAGAATTTCAATGGAAACTTCTCAATTCTAAAAAAAAACCGGTCAAGTGCGAGTCGGACTCGCGCACCGAGGGTTCCGTAAAAGCTAAACTGTATTGAGGGACAAACTTAACTTTGCCGTTGGACAACATATGTTTGTCGCGGTTAGTTTACCAATTGCAAATCTTTATATATATAATTCTACTGCACGTGTGTATGTCACTGTACTTCTCCTAAACGGCTGGACCGATTTGAATGTTTTTTTGTATGCGTTTGGGTGGCGCCCTGGATGGTTTAGATTCACAAATCAGCGCGGAAGATGGCGCTGCAATCGGTATCATGCAGGACAACGTCTGCCCGGTCAGCTAGAAAGTTAATATATTCGCAAAAAATCAAAATATGCGACAAATTAAACCGTAATCTTGGGCATATTTGTTTATTGCATAAACTTAAAAGCTTGATTTATTAACAACTTTAAGTGACTGTAGATTTTAGTGTTTGATATTAATTTAACTTGTTACCTCCAGGCGTTCTTGAAAAAAAGGGTCTTGTCAGACAGATAGACAACCTTTTTTTATGTGTATAACAATTAATGAATACATTGCGTATTTTTACGCATTTTTTCCTATATTTGTTATGTAAGACCTTGCTTCGTGTCAAATTTCATGATTTTAGGATAAACGGGAAGTACCCCATAGATTTTTATTTAATTGTTAATTACAAAATATGCGACAAAAATGGCCGTATCTCGTTATTGTGTTGACTTAGAAGCTTTATTTTTTTACAGCGTCAAGGGACTTTAGTCGTCTTAAACAATTATTTATAAATATTTTAATAGCTAAATGATTACAGTATTAGCAATGGACTTAATTAAGGTGTGAACTTTAGCGTAGATCACAATAAAAATCCCGCTCAGTACTTTAACAAAATTGGCCAAATTGTTTAACTTTTACCTATTACTATTATCCTTTTTGGTAATGCCATAATGTAAAACTATTTCGCCTATGTCAATAACAACCATAAAAAAAATTAATTCGGTAGCAAGTAAATTGCGCAAGCAACTCCGTTTGAGAATATTTTTTGCGGCTTTAAAAAAATCAGTGATTTAGCAATAAAAAACAAACCACTAAACCAATTATAATCAAACTCTTTTCAGATCTAAGTCATGACGCAGCCTATTAATTGATATGGTCACGAGACAAATTGGTCCATTAGTTCTTGAGATGTCGAGGTGCAAAAAAAGCTAACCACCTACATACACACACACACAGACATCACTCAAATGATGGCAAACGAGTCTCTAGGTCTTAAAACATAAAGAAAACGCAAATTTAGCGATTTTGATTTTCAGACCTATTATATATTATATTCCCTCAAGGGAAGTTATTAATAGTTAAAGACCTATTTTAAATGCACATCAAAAAACTTTACAATTTATTTACATCAATTAACTATTTTTTACATCAAAATCATTATTTTAAAATAATGATGTCCAAAACCAACTCTTCTCCAACTCAAATATTTAACAAAACTAGTACTAAAAATAATCCAAATAATTTTTATTTTCGTACCGCATATACTGATTGCACATCAAATTAACCAAACTCACACGTATAACAAAAAAAAATCTTGTTACATGTTTTCTACAAAACTCACTCAACATTCAAATTGAATAATGACGATAGCAAAGTATTGCTATTTATATAGCATTATTTTTAAGGTTGATCTAATATACTAAAAACTAATAACGCGCGCTTTCTATCAATTTGCCACTGAGAAAGTGCTTGCCTCTAGCGAAACCTCAGAATATGGTGTATTTTTCAAAAACATTGGAGCAGTTTGCATTGACAAGTCTCGCTTAGAAATTCAATTATGGTGTTGGCAACATTTATTATGTTGAAAAACACTATCATTTATATGGTGTTAACTAGGGCATGCAAAACCGGTACCGGTTCCATGATTTCTGATACCCAGTTCCATTCAGGAACGGAACCAGGTAACCCGGGTATACCCGGTTGCATCGCATGTTTTTTAAATACCGTTTAAATTTTAATAAAAATATAAAGTATATTATAGTGAATGTTATAAAAATGAAATGAAATTGTTTTCCATTTACAATCATTTTAATAAAATTTTACACGATAAAAAAATTAACGAGTCTGTCTTTATAATTACTTTGTTTTTTATTTCAGTATCGTTAACAATTTAAGAAAAATGCTATTTACAATTAAAATAAAGCAACATATCAATTTTAATAACTATTAACTAAACATTGTTTTTCAATAACAATCATATAAATTTAATAAAAAATTAGCAAATAACCCTTGTTTTTCAGTTCGATCATAACTAACACACTTTCTTTCAAAAATTGTTCTACATAAAAAAAAATCAACAAATCAGTCTTCATTATTAATACTTAGATTTCTCTCAACATATGTAATTATATTGTTTTCTTTTCAGTATAGTACGAGCGTAAAAAAATTATTTCGTCTCTTAAAGATGATTTTAGGCGATTACAGATGTAACCGGCAGATGAGAAAATCCTTTCTGGCTCCACGCTTGTCGGAGGAAGAGACAACAAATATCTTTGTACTAATGATAAATAGTAGTCACGATCACCTCCATTCTCAAACAAAGCCATTTCTATTCGGACAGTTGTAACGATGTCATCACTATTTTGAGGTAGTATTTTGCTTAAAGTTGTTTGTCTTTGCAACTCAAGATTTTATTCATCTTTTTTGGTCAGGTTAGGTGACCTACATGTTTGAGTCTCTTGTTCTTGGTTTCGATTAGATTCACCTTCGATAATATCATTTGATGTTTGTTTCAAAATTTTAATAATCATATTACGCATTTCTTCACTAGTAGGTCGTGAAAAAGTAGACAAGTCATCAGCGCTACTGTAAACATCATCGAAATATCTTTTTGGATTTGTTAAATAATTAAATAATGTCACTTTCATAAGGCGTCGGTCTGAGTATCTTTTTTTAAAGATGCGTTGCCATTTTAATACTTAAATAGGAGTTCATTTCTTTACATTTTCTAAGTGCGTATTTTACTGCCACCTCAGCTGTAACTAAACTCGCATCACGACTGCACAGGCTTTCTACTACAGTTTTCATTATATCCAAAACCTCATGCATATCGTGTATTGTATTCCACTCTTCCGCACTGAAATTAATATCCGATTTAAGATCCACCAAAGCTTTAATAATACTTAATTTCAGCTTTAAAAAACGACGTAGCATATCCGCTATGCTACTCCACCTTGATTTACGTCCAGTACTAAACGATATTCTTTTCCGAATTCCTCTCTTACTTATTTTTGCAATATGTCATCATTATTGGTCGGGGATTTAATAAAGAGTAACGACTTTTTTTACTTTCGCCATCATCATCATCATAATAACTAAAACTCATCTCTTCAGTTCTAATATTTCTTTCTAATATCTCGAAAACCACTCCATCAGCTTCATCACAATTTTCCTCCGTTGAATCAATATTTTGATTTTGACCAAGGCTCTGAACCAATTCAGCGAGTGGCAAATCATCTTCATCAATCATCATATTAATTGGGTCTTGGATGGCAATATTAGTATCACTAACTGTTTCATCTAAAGATTTATTGTAAAAAACATTCGATATTGCCAACTGTATGGCGTGCGCTATGCATTTTTGATGTAAAGATTTTAACAGTTTTCCTATTTTCACCATAAGGCTGCAAACATCATTAGTTTCTGCTACTACATCTTTTTTTTAGGAGAGTCCGAAAAGCTGCAGCTTTTCGTTTATCTGCTCAATACATTTTTCTGCCGGTAGACTACCGTAAACTCTAATAAGGCCAAAATTTTTAAATTTTACAGTTCCACTGAAACTTTGCAAATGCAAAATTAAAGTTAAATGTCGACGGTTTCTATTAGAAGTCCACTCATCAAAAGAAATTGCGAACTTTACAGTGTCGGCTTTAAGTTTCTCTAATTCTTTTATAAGTTCTTTTTTTCTGAGCAGTGTTTAATAACCATTTCTCTAATCGAATTAGCAGAGTTTGGAATTTTATGTCCAGCTTTTTCAAAGAGGTATCTCAAATCATTAGAGTTTGCAAGAGTTCGAAATGGCATCCCATCTAATGCCACCATGTGAGAAACCATTGTATAGTCAAATAGTCAGTTAACTTACTTCTCTTGCTCGTAGACGGAATTATAGGCTGCTGAGCTCCTACTGTTTCAACACGATTACGAACATCCAAAGGTCCATCTGTGTACCTTTTTTAAATGTTTGTGTAATGAACCAGTGTTTCCGGCACATTTTAATATTTTATCGTAATGTTACCGTTGATTTATCTTCGGACTGTATATTTTCAAATTCCTTATTTGTCGAAGGATATTTGATATTACTGCATAGTAATAACATGTAGTATTAGAAATAACTAATAATCAAGTAGGTACTTAAACCAAAAGTACCACAGTTACTGGAAAATAAACATTTAACTTCAAAAATATAAAATACTAGGGGTCCCAGTGAACGTTGTTTCGCTAAAGTTCCTCTCAGGCCCTGCAAAATTTGTTTCCCGGCGTGTGCACAGCCACTTACCAAATTTCACTATAATACCGTTCGCCTCGCGCTTTCCCCTTTTTTATTAGGGTTCCGTACCCAAAGGGTAAAAACGGGAGGGTAAAATCGCGTCCAGTAGTTATAAATAATAATATAATATGCTTTTCTTAAAGATTAAACCATGCATGTCTCAGTGCAAACCGTATTAAGGTGATACAGCGAATCCATTCTAATATTATAAATGCGAAAGTAACTCTGTCTGTCTGTTACCTCTTTACGCTTAAAACACTTTACCAATTCAGATTAAATTTGGCATAAAGATTTAAATCCCGAGGAAGGACATATGGTACTTGAAAACGTCCAGTGTGAGTGAATTTTGAATTAGAATTTTGAAAATGATAATGATATTGATATGAATTTAAGGCGGATAAAACCGCTGGCAAAAGCTAATTGATCAATATATCAATTATGGTTCCTTAGATATTACTCAGTTGTAGCGTATAATTAGATTATTATTACAAGATAAAATAATAGGTACTTCACTCAAATAAATTGCCTTATGAGTTAAAAAATAGTAGCTATGTTTTAACAAAAATGAATAACAAAGTTTATTGTGCGCTAGTTAGATATTATTAAATATGTGTTCATAAAAAAACTCTGCTTTTCATTTAATAGCAATCCTTAACCAACTCAAATTGTTGCTAAAATAATATTTTCAGGCAACCATTTTGCTGTGCAATCAGTATTTTTGATTAGGATTGGGATTTACAGCAGCCATAATTAAACATTAAGGTTTTTACTGACAAATACCTAGGTGTTTTGATGAAAGTTTAAAAATTTTGAATTAAAAACTTTATTCAAATTCAAGCTTTATAACACTTGTCATCAAAACTGTGATATCAACAAAACAATGTCAACTGCAGTCGGTAAAATATTTTTTGGTTTACTTAAATATTTTCTATTGGGTCATTAAAAAAAATCGGACACTTATTACTTTTACATTTTATTTGAATAAGTCAAGAGTAAACTTATACATATTGCTGGTTTACCAACAACAACAGTGCAAATATACTAAATACACAGATTACAATAAATTTAAATGAAAAGTCTAAGGCAATAGCGTTCGAATGATTGACATATTACAGTACAAATTTACCGAAACATAACAAATTCATTATTTTATGACTATAAGTTAACAACTTAGGGTGTCCACTGTAGGAATGTGTTAAAAAAATTCAAACCCTGATCTAGAAAAAACCTAAATAGTGCATAACAAAAAAAAATGAAAAAGTCATTTTTCTTCGTAAGTTAATTGTTTTTCCAAACACGACCAATAATTTTATTGTGATTTTGTTGTTATTTACCTGACTAAGGATAAGAAATTCTATTTTTATGCTCCTTTATTTTGCTTATATACCTATAAGTAAAAAAAATTTTCTTACCTTACAACCTTAAATTTCTATGATTAAAAAATCTTTGTATGTCCGCAGGATAATTGGAACAGGTATATTAAACAAAAAGATGCACTTAAGGGTCATACATTTGTAACATGAAGCATTTAAGGGGGAGGAGGTATCACGCAAAGAACAATTATCATTCTTCATACTGGATTGAATAAGGTTTCCGTCTTTTAGTGACACATACAAAATTTTGTTCGTATTTAGAAATAGAATAAAACTAGCCTAGAATCATTATTTACATCGAGTTGGGAAAATGATTCTGCAGATAATATAAGATTTGAGGTTAAAACTTTGTTAATATCATAGACTTTGAGTTCCGTAATCTGTCCTATGGACTGCGCAATAGACACACATGATTGACCATCCCTTAGAAAACAAACCTATGGTCTCTTTTCTCTTTTAATCAATGTCCGCCATTTTGTTTGTTTATGTTTATGAGAACAAGTTAAGAGAGACAAGAGACCACAGGTTTGCTTTTTCTCTGTCACACTTTTGCGTCCATTTTTTTTTCATATCTTCTCAGGAAATGCGCTTTCTAGTTATCTATGTCTATGGTTAATATGAATTGTTTTCATAAAATTTTCCCAGGAGCACGCGTACTACGTTCAATATTCATTTAATATTTAGAAAAATATTAAGTACGTTGGTATATAAGGCTCAATAAATTGGAAATTAAAATATTTACTGGGAAGTAAATTTGTAAAAAGTTTTCATGAAGGTTCTTCGTACCGTCAAAATAATAATTACTGTACTTAAGTATTTTATGTCTTAAAAAAATATAAATACCTACTGGTCGAAAATTATAGCTATATTATACTATAATATGGTACTAATGTCATTAGAAGAAACGATTATCATTTTTTCCTAGGCCAGAATGACCATTGCTCTTTGCGTAACGTAATTACTGATTCGCCTTTTTTTCGAGAATATGATTCCCTAAAACGAATTTTCCTCTTATTTTTAAACACTTACTAATAGATCAAAATTAAATTTTGAAGAAATGTTCAAGTAATAAATAGCTAGGTCTGCCAGTGTGTCAGTTTCTCGTTTAATTGTAGATACAATTTAAAAGTTATACAGGATTCCAGTTTTTTTTTTATACCAATGATCTCGAATAAAATTAAAAGCTAAAAACAGTTTTGAGGATTTTGAAAAACCACCGACTTAGATATTCGGTTTATGATCAAGCCTACGAAATTTTACAGTGTTTGATCAGTAAATGTCTAAAAAAGATGTGAAATTCGTTTATATGAAGCAAGCTACCAGCCGCCGCAAATCCGAATTCCGAAGCCGAGTTGATTGGAATAGAGTACACTTTGACCAAGTTCACTTGTACAAATCTGCTTTATAAAAGTGCACACTGATTGAGGTTGACATAAAATTTTTCCTCGCTTATAACTCTCATTTTAAAACATTGAATCAAGATGGAGCAGACTAATATTTTGTTGCAAAAATTAAATGTTGTAGCAAATATGTTGATAGCGGGGCTGAAAAACCATCAACGAGAAAGAAAATCATACAATAATACAGAATTAGATAAGTTTTTTGCTAGGTTCACACTTGATTTGAACGAGACGCACCTTTTGAATTTTAACTTACACATATAAATTTACACTCTAATGCGTCAGAGTGAACTCTGTCAGAGTGTACTCTGATCGTATTTACGCAGCTTTACTTTGATGATAGGTAGAAAGATCTATCACTCATTGTCATCGCCAAAAGACGAATAGCTATTTGACCCAGCTACTGGTCTTGGGAACTGGTCAGGAAAGAGGGGATGGGGTGGTGTTTCTGAATGTGATGCTTCAGGTTCCTCGGGGAAACAAACAAACTTTGGCAAACGTGACAAGCTGACTTTTTACTATCATCATGGACAGGTAGGTGTTTCTTTAGCCCTTGTTTATCCGTAAAAGCTTTGTCACAATCTGTGCATTTATAAGGTCTTTCACCAGTATGAACGCGACATATATGTTCCTTCAGATCACGACGCATCCCAAACGTCTTGTCACACAAAGCACACTTAAAATCCTCAGTATGTTCAGCTTTATAATGTATATATTTATTCATACGTCTCCTGAATCCTTTTCCGCATTTTTCGCAGTTATAGACTCTTCGAGGGAATCCATGAATGTCTTCATCATGGTCCTTTTTCTGGTCATAAGTACGAAATCCTTTATTGCAAATTTTACAGTGAAACATCATGCAATTAATATTCGCTGTTATGTGTTCTTTCTTCGCCTTATCACTAGGGAATTGCATGTAACATTTCCCACACACATATTTTGATCCCGAATGGTTCTTGAGAACATGGTCTTCTAATAAATGTTGACTGCGAAACGTGCGTCCACAAGTTTCGCACAATATGTGTTTAGAATGCCAAACAGTGTGTCTTACTAGGCCTCGTAAGCTACGAAATGCAGTTCCACAGACAGCGCAGTTAAAAGCTTCTTTTTCCAATTTGAATGGTAAAAGATTAAGACTGTAATCCAAATCGACACCAAGGCGATGTTTCTCTTTTAAATGACTTGCTAAAGTATTTAGGTTTTGACAACGTATTTTGCAGAGTCGGCATCTTAAGAACTTTATATCCACTCTTATTAACGCATGGCCTTTTGGTTTTACTGTAAGTCTTGCGTTAACATTTGGATGCTCGTAGTCCATGTGGTATCTAAAATAGTTTGGATCGGCGAAGGTCAGGTCACAAAAATAGCATTTAATTAGATCTTTTGCTCGGCTCACCTGCATTGGATAGGCAGTCGAATTCTTCAGAAGGATCAGCGCATTTTTGCGGGCCGGGTTTCTCGTTGTAACAACTAGGACAAGAAAACATATTATCTCAAATGCTGTCTACTATTAAATAAAGAATAAAAAAGATATAAAATCTTTATTCGGCAATAAGCGCAACACTTTTCTGCTATAAAACATTAACGACAGATACTTACTTACTAAGTTACCACGCAATTGTTGCGCCAAGCTAAAAAGCACCGTAGGTACTCCGAATAAAACTGAAGCCTAAGCCACAACACTAATTTCCAGTGAGGACTTAGTGGTTGTCGTCGGAACTTAGTTCATAGCAAATATTATAGAAAACTTATCTTATACATTTATACGAACAATTCTTGTACCTACATATATATATATTGGCGTATCTCGAAAACTGCTCCAACCATTTGGTTGGTATTTAGATAGGGTTTTAGTTTTAAGTTTATCTATATACCTAGTTTAATTTTTTTAGAATCGAGGAAAGAGTTGAAAATATAGAGAAGGAAAAAAGCCGTTTGTGCACTGACTTCGGGAAAAAAACGATCCGTCATAGCCTCCATAATAAATTTATGGCTTCTTGTGCACTAGCTCGTTTTCGGTTCGTATTCCTAATTATTTACGTACGTACATTTAACGTTTAGAATTTTGTAGTCAGAGAGCGCGGTCAAAATTCGTCCAGGTTTATTTCGTAAATTATCATTGTATCGCTTACTTTTTATACTAGCGTGATCAAAAACTGGCAAAAGGGGGTATAATATTTTCCTATAATTTGACTTTATAATTTGCGGGACATATGTTAAGCCCAGATACACTGCATCAAAATGTAAGGCTGTTGCAGCGATAGGCTACCTCCTTTTTTTCCGATCGAGAGTCCCCACGGCAATATTATTTTCTGCGGACGATACTTTACATCGCAAGTGAGCATAGGGATGACCTTATATTTGGCTCAAGGTTAGCTTACCTTATTATATATAGATGTCTCACTCCCGTCGACATTTGTTCGGCAAATCGCGTAAATATCTACAAAAATGAACCTAAAATCATAAAATTCATTCAGTGCAAGCCAATTTGTTCCCTATGCGCATAAGATAACCGCTAAAATACACTTAAGCACTCGGCACGATGACGTCACGCACCATGCGCCACTTACTAAATTTAGGTGCCGCTAAACGGAAGGTCCGGAAGATGCACATTTGCATTCATACCTAAACTTCGAAGTAAGCCGCGCCTGGTTTTAACCATGTTACAACGGAGCGTCAAATTGACCTGATGTTTCGCTCAGGGATCTGACCTTACTACTTGACTACTTACTTGACCGGGACCTAAGAAATGGCAGCCGAATGCTCTACAGTTGAAAAACAAGAACTTAGGCCACAGAATCAGGAGTAGCTTCTGCTATTTTTTTTTGATATAAAAATGTCAAAGATAACAAACTAAGTACAATTTAAGTTTTATTTAAAGATAGAGTATGAACCACAGATTTGAACGAAACTTAACTTTAAATTAAGTATACTATCCAATAGAATAATCGGTCTAAAATTTTAAAGTTTGTAGGTTTAGTTTTTGATCCTTATTACTAGTGAAGTAAAATTATAATTTTTTTTTATAATATAACTAGCTGACCCGGCGAACGTTGTTTCTTTATTTAAAACAACTGCCTATTGTGATAGGGTTGTAATAATTCATAAACCTTCCCCGGCGTGTGCATAGCAAATTACCAAAATTTCATTACAATCGGTTTACCCTTATTGCATGAGATCGACTCGCACTTGACCCTTTCGGAAAATCTTTTCCTATCGGATGCCTACGTCATGCAAAGAACACACCCTCCAAGATTCAAGTCTCTACGATCAGCGGTTTAGGCTGTGCGTTGATCCGTCAGTCAGTCATTCAGGACAAAGCATTTTATATGTATACATAGATAGATAATAAAATAAGAAATATTTATATTGTTCATGTATATTTTTTAATATATTCAAAAGGATAAAAGACTCATTTTGAATTTGGTCACTGTAATACTAAGCGTACGATAGAATACTCTTTATCCAGATCTAAACCGCAAGACCTAATCGGACCACGGATGAACAGGTGAATCTGATGTTTAGCGCAGGGAAAGGTGGAAGGTGATACCCTGCCTTTCCCGCATCCCGCGGCGATGATCTTATTCCAAGAGAGCGAAGCCGCGGGTAAAAGCTAGTTAAAATATATTTGAAACGAGAAGACCTAACTTAAGCAACTTAATATTAACCATCTATAAGACGTAATGACACCTGTCAGTATTGGTCACAAGAATTATTACAAAAGTCTGCTTTCAAATAATAAAAAAAAAAAACCGGCCAAGTGCGAGTCTGGCTTCCGAGGGTTCCGAACAAACTTATTATATGAAGATAGCTCTTCCATCATAAGATAAAGTCTTCCAGGTCAACAGGAAGTACACCATAGGTTTTGATTTATTTGTGTCACAATATGCGATAAAAATTACCGTATTTTAGGCATATTTTTTTCACATTGTCTTAGAAGCTTAATTTTTTTACCACATTCAGTGCTCGTAGACTTTACTATTTGATATTAATTTCAACTTGATACCTCCACGCGTTCTTGAGTAAAGGGTTTTGACAGACAAACAGACTTAGAAGCTTGTTTTTTTACAATTTCAACGGAGGGAGGGTGGCGTTATTAGAATCACGATGCTGCAGTGGTCGGGTGAACATCGCGCGTTCGCCATCGAGGCATTTTTCAAGAGTAACCGACTTGACCCCAATGGATTTCTTTTTATGGGCTACCTCAAACAGAGAGTGTACACTAACCATCCGCGAACTGTTGCGGATTAAAAAGAAAACATTCGTCGCAGAAATCGGCGCAATTGAACCGAGCTTACTGCAGCGTGTGGCGCGGAACTTGAGGCTCCGTTTTGAACAGTGCGTGTAACTCGATGAAAGACATCTGGATAAGGAAATGTTAATTTTTGAAAATATAAATCTGCCGCCAGACTGTATATCAACAGTAAACATAAAAATTAAGATTTTTTTTTATATAAAACGTGTTAAAGCAAATAGTATTAGCTTTTGATAAAGTCGCCTACGACAATTTTTTTTGGATGTGTAAAAAAAGTTCCGCAAATGTTTTATGCCTAATGGTTAAAATAGTTCATCTAACGGTGGACTGCTGGAAAGCGTCAACCTTGGTAACCTGAAAGAAAACGAAACTAGGCACAGTTAAAAAACTTTACAAGTTGTGCAGCTAAGGTAGCTTCAGAATAATCTATTACTTAAATATAAACATTAACCATGACTGTAATACAATACACAGTTCAAGGGCCAGACAGCGGGGAATTCTGCTGACATTCGGAGACATAATTGTTTATTACATAATGACTTGATGTAATTTATTGAAATGAAGATGGAGAGAAGAAGGAAAAGGGAAGAAGGTGGAGACATAGTTGTCAGGAATGAAGAAACAGAATAAACACTCAGACGGAATGTGCTACATTTAAAGAAAGTCGAAGGCAAATGGGCATCTCAAGATGAGAACGGTCATGATGCAAGTGCGGGTGAACAAAGTGTTTAAACTAAATGTATGATCAATTGATTAGGTTGATTGAAATAAACAAATTGTACTACGGAAGGGATGTAGGGTTTATCTATATGAATAAAGCTATAGTGCTATCTCGAGCACACGGATATGGGTAGTCAGTCAGTTAACAGCAGCAATCGAGTGCAGACGTGCGGACGGCTGCATGATATTGGTGTGGTGTCGAACCAGTGAATACATACAAAAAGTGCCTAAAGGAGTACTAAAACTAGATGACCAAATACACGATAATACTAGATTTGAGACATTAGATGAATCAGTGAAGTTGTAGAAAGCTCTCATACAGCTTAAATTTTTTAGAGCGCCCCAGATTTTCTAAATTCAGAATTTTCTTTGTCCATAGATAAGATAATTACACAACAACAGCATTTAGAATTCAAAATAGTATTGTTTGATATTGTCTCAAACAGTCCTTTTCCAAAACTTTTTGCTTAAAATTTCATTAACAAACTTCTTATTATAGTGTTTTTTATTGTATAAACATTCACTAAATTTTGATTATTAGCCTAATTTATAAATCAACAATCTCTGTATGGTAATGTCTAATATGTCGTTTGAAGCAGACTTTTTGGTTAAACTTTTTACCACACATTTCACAAACGAACTTCCTATCCTCACAATGCAAAACCATATGGGCTACCAAGCTACTACGGCGTGCAAACTGTTTTTTACATATAGTACACTGAAAACTTTTCTCATTGGTGTGAACACTGATGTGTGCAGCAAGACTTCTCTTGTCAAAAAACTTCTGGCCACAAAACATGCAGATGTGTCGATTATCATGAGCTGACTTATAATGCTTATGAAATTTAACTTTGTTGTTAAACATTTTTTTGCATTCAGGGCATCGGTGTGTCCATGTTGTATCTTTATGAACCTCTGATAAATGATTTTGTTTCAGACTCCAAGTTGCAAATTTCTCGCCACACACGTTGCAAATGTGCTGTCTACACCGTAAGCTCTCTTCCAAATGCTGTCGTTTCTCTTCGCTGCCGCTAAATACTTTCTTACACTTTATGCATCTTGTTCCACTTGATAAGTGTTTGTTGTTGATGTGATGTTTCAAGTTACTTAACGTGGAATAGAGTTTGCCGCATTTGTCACAGGGAAATTTTGAGAAATGCGACTGAGTGTGTCTGCTTAGGGACCGCAATGTGTAAAATTTGTTGCCGCAAACTGCACATAGCAGCGAATCGACTAAAAACTTGTAAGGTTGTAATCCTAAGTCGCAGTTTAATCTTACTGCTTTATCATGAACATGGTGCAAATGTTGCGCAACATCATCTAGGGAATCGAAATTTTCAAAGCAAAGTCGACAGCGTAGATCGGATATATCTACCTTGACATTCCCTCCGCCGCCGGACGATAAGAACGCAGAGTTTCCTCTCAAGCTTACAGTCGGATGTGCAGATTCCATGTGTTTTCTGAATTCTGATGGATCAGATACTTCTTTCTTGCAGTACACACAGGTCATGTTATCTTCTGGTAATTTGAAAGGATACGCTGTTGAGTACTTTATTATAAACTCTGCGTTGATCCTTATTCTGTTATTTTCAATTTCTAGAACAAAAAGAAATAGAGTATTTTACATTCAATTATTTTCTTTCGTCTGTAAATATTAAATAAATATCCATTATCCGAAAACAGTGACGAATATTATATGTCTTTCGAACTGATTTCAAAATACAAAATATTATGACAATTTTGATAGTTTATAAATATAATGTGAGCTAAATTTCAAATTATTTAAACGTCTGAAGTCGGTGAATTAAAAGATTCCGTTCCATTCATACAGTAAAGACACAGACATGCAGGTGAAGCTAATTAAGGAATGATAACAAACATGTCACATGTGTGAGTTTTGCTGTCAATAAATATAACATAGCAAAGATAGAGTCAAAAGATTTCACCTTAAGCAACATCAAGACAGGACTTGAACCTAAAACCTTTACATTCCGTATATGTGCTTTTCCGATTGAGCTATCAAAGTCAAATTCTGGCTGAAGAAAATTCCGTCTCTTTGTTTTGAAAATACGTTCTTTTAGGTATAGACTAGATTATTTTTATTTATTTTCTTAATCCTATGGAGAACTGTTTGTTGTTAAAGTATATGTTACCAAGAGCGCATACGTTGCTTAGAACTTGTGTGATATCCAATGACCTTATTGGTCATATCAGTAGATAACGTAGTTATCTGGAGAAACCCGAATCACAGCAAAAAAATCTGATTTGCATGACTTCACGTGCGTCTAAACACTAACATTCTGATTAAACTTCTTCTACACACTTCACTTAAGCTTTTTATCTTCGAAACGCATTATGAAACAACTAAAGACGCAATTTTGTGATCCCAGGGCAAAATACAAGCTACTTATTAGGTGGTTCCACACAGACCAATCAGCCTCGTGCGGCAATTGCAATCGATGTGGACGTGCCACGCCGAAAAACAGGCACAGCTGCGCCATCTGGAGTCGGCGAAGCGCTTTTTAGCAGATGTTTGCACTTTTGCCAACATTTTTAATTTTGCTCATGATAGGCATGATGCCGCACGTACAAAAAACTGTCGCCACCACTGCGTTTATTATAATTCTTGTAAGTTAGCTCTCCTATAAGATCCTAAGAAGTACTCCATCTTTTTTTAGCTTAGCTATTGCAATATCATTTCCCGGTTTATGTTCCTCCATGCATCTTCTCTTAGTCCTCATAAGTATAAATTTAAGACACTATTTTTCATCCATGGTGCGAACGAGAACGACATTAAGAATTATTTTCATGCAAAATATTTTTTGATAGTTAAGATAGTATTGTTGCATATACAGTAAAATCTTTACCATAACTAAAACCGTTGAATTGTACATGAGTTTTTAATAATTTATATACAGCGTAATAAATGGGCATGTTACTGTTTTATGTTATTATATAGGCACATTTTAAATACATTTATGTGAATTAAAAAAATAAGTCGAATTTGTGACGTAAATACTTTAGAAAAAAAAATTAATGCCTCTTTAATTAAGATAAAACTCGGCGAACATAAGTAGGTACACATATTATCAAGAGATATTACCGACTTGTAGTTTTGGATCTACTCTACATGCATATGTCCCTTAACTTTTTGACGGAATATTGACAAATACATACTATCCATACTAATAATATAAATGCGGAAGTAACTCTGTCTGTCTGTTACCTCTTGACGCTTTAACCGCTTTACTGATTTAAATGACATTTGGTATGGAGATAGTTTGAGTCCTGGGGCAGGTTTTCTTTCTATAATTAAGTAGTTGCCGTTGTAATCCTACACCGATTAGGATTTAGGGCGGGTGGAACAGCTAGTACTTATATACTTAATTTTTAGTACCTGTAAGACCGAGCTTTGCTTATTTTTTATGTAATCAACGCCAACTATTGTCAAGAAGCTTTAGTGTTGCTGTGTCGGTAAAAATAATAGTATTACTACTCGCCAATAGATGTCAGGATGAGTCATATTTTTTAGTTTATCATTTTCAAGATTAAAATCCATCAAGCCGTTTAGGCTACAGAGGGTGCCAAAGATATATACATAACATACATAAACTCGGAAAAAAATAACCCTCATTCTGGCGCAGTTGGGTAAAAACAGCCAAGCGACGGGATGTAATTTTTTTCTAGTTAGTTAACTTCAAGAAGCTTATATTTTGGCGTCATCAATATATAAGCTTCTGGGTTAACTTGCTTTGGTGCACTTAACTTATAGGGTACCTAATTGCCTATTAAGTTTTTCTTCATTAATGGAATTCACCAAGTATATGTCAATAATGGTCAAAGGCGATTCGGACTCGCGCACCGTGGATTCTGTAGCACCTGTTCTACTGTATTATTTACGATATTAACTAGTAGAACTAGAAATAGTGAGTAGGGATGAATGAGGCTGATTAGTGGCAATAACAATAATAGGGTAACCCGACCGCATACATGACATATTTTTGATGTTATCTTACCAAATACCAATACGATCCCTATTTGGTACGGTCATAACTATAATGCACACTTGCCTAGGGACTCAGGTATTCCATTGTTTTGTCACAATAGTGGGACCACAAGGAAGACCTATTTCTCGTGGTTCCACTGCACTTTAGCTACATATCTATACAGGGGATAGAGGTGTGTACGGTCAGTTGCAGAACTGCATATAGAATTTCAAAACAAAATAGAATGGCAGCGAGGCGTAGTCACTCACACACTTACAGAAATAAAGTAATATGTCTTGTAGAACCTGAGTAATATTAGTTTCATTTAATATTGTAAGTATATAATGATTTCACTAAGAAAATTATCGTATCCGTAGCCTAGTGGATAGACGTATCAGATCTTAATGCGTGTACTCAGTGCAATGCAGGTTGTGAATTCGAATCTCACCTTATGCCTTTTTTTTTGTTTTTGTTACATTTTACGAATTATGAATATTTTGTTCAGTTAACAGCTTGGACCAATTTTCTAATAGCTATTAGATGCGAACACTACGAAGGTAGACATTTTATTTTTGTCGTTCGTTGCCGATTTGTTTCTGGGGGTATGTGCTGACAAGGTTGTTTGGTGTTATTATTTAGCTATTAAGTTAGATGCGGTCATTACTTAGGTAGCCATTGTTTGTCGTTGTGGATGTGTTAATGTAGGTGCTTGTGTTGATAAGGTTGTTTGGTGTTTTTATTAAATTTCTTTGCTAAAAATAATATGCAAGCCAATATTAATATTCAAGAGAGGATGCGTATTATAGAACTATATAATATGGGTTACAATATATCTTAAATTTGCAATGAGACTGGTTTTACCGTAAGTATTTTATTTGATGTTAATGTTATATCATAATTCTATTCTATTTGGTTTTTAGTGGATAAAGAGTTAAAGCGTTGGATCTCACGCTACCAAGAGGAGGGGAATTTATCAGCTTGACCTTGAAGTGGACGTCCGCGGCACATTGATGCGACCCAAAGAAGATTTATGGTGGAACAATGGTTTCATTCCGACTGCTGTGTTTGGGAATATGTTTAATACACACTGTTCGTCGAGCTCTGCATATTGAAGGATTGCATCATAGAAATCCAGCTAAAAACCCATTTTTACTTATACCCATAAACAAAATAGACTGTTGTTTGCAAGGGAGTATTTCGATTTTGACTGGGAGCACACCTTATTCACCGATGAGAAGTCGTTTGTATTATCTGAAAACGGGAGGCTTTATTTATGGCACAGAATTGGAACCCGTTATGCAGAACAATATGTTGTCGAGCGCGTATATTGGATTACTCAACACTCGGACATTACTGTTATTCCTTGGCTTGCTTCTATGAAAATTTCAACTGTCTAACTATCACGGTTCATGAGATACAGCCTTGTGACGGACGTACGGATAGCGGAGTCTTAGCAATAGGGTTTCGCTGATTACCCACGGAACCCTTAAAATAAAGTACTACTATTCTTACAGATATTATTTTACATTTCAATATATTTAAGGTATAACATATTTTTTTTTACTTTGTTGTTTTTCAAAATATAGCAGCGTTACCGAATGAATGGTAAATTGTATTTTTTTATTCTCATATATATATATATATATATATTCCGTTTTAAGTGTTTATATATATATATATATATATATATATATATATATATATATATATATATATATATATATATATATATATATATATATATATATATAGAAAAAGAGACATTTATCAAAAACATTATTTATAAAACTTTAATAAAAACCATTTTTATTAGATTGCATGTGTTTTAATTCTTGCAAACAAAACAAAAAGTTCTCATACCAATTTGTCCTTTTCAGATAGAAATAGACGTCAAAACTTAAAAAAAAGTAATTCCTAACAAAAATACTTAAAACGGAAGTAGCGTGATTTGAACCAATCAATGTCGCATCGCCTACGAACACATCACGGGACAGAGAACATTTGATGCGAAACAAACAATACTTATGTAGAACGACAATGCAGTTTACACCTAATTAAATTGTTAGGTTAAGAAACCAAAAGAAATAAGAACGGTTTAAAGAAACTGGTTCCAGTATTTAGTATAAAGAAAACTAAACCTAATTTCGTCGATTTAAGGTTAATATTATTGACAGTTCTGATAATGTTAATTTGTGAGTGCGAGATTCACAAAATGGCTCCCCCCAATTTTAAACTTAACACTATGCATGGACTTTAGCAAATGACTGTAGGTACATTGCTAGGGGTGTAATAGTTATAAATTATATTTTATATTTGATATACAAATTGTGCCTGGCTCCGCCTGTTCTACTGCATTTTTGACATTTTGTTGTTGTTTTTTTATACTATTTTTTTAATATTTTCAATTTTTAAAGAAAAAAAGAATTATGCAATGGGAACACGAGAACTTAGTACGGATTAGGCAGGAAAAAAACAATTATGATAATAATAATAATATATTTTCCAAAAAAAAATTACATGCTTCTATCTTATTTCCTAACATCATAATCTACACACTCTGGATGGTAAGATTTCATGTGCGTTTTCCAGGTGACCCTTTGATTAAACTTCTTCCCACACACTTTACACACAAGTTTTCTATCCTCAGAATGTATTATCATATGTTGACTTAGGTTTGAGCGCCTCGAAAATAACTTTCCGCAAATCGTACACTGATGATTCCTTTCCCTTGTATGTACAAGCATATGTTCTGTTAAATCTTTTTTGTCGCGAAACCTACGTTTACAAATATTGCACATATTTTTATCATCATGATTTTTTTTAAAGTGCCTCTTAAACTCTAGTTTATCTGTAAATTTTTCGTCACATTCTGGGCACTGGTGTGGTACTATAACATCTTGATGATTTTTTGTCAGGTGTATTTGTTTATCGTTCCATGAGGCAAACTTTTCGCCGCAGATGTTGCATAAATGTTGTCTACATCTATCCGACTCTTTTAAATGCTGCCTCCTAGCTTCGTGACTGTCAAACGCTCTTTTACACTTAACACATTTTATCTCGTTTGAGTTGTGCTGGTTTCTTATGTGATGTTTCAAATTTTCTGGTCTAGAGTAAAGCTTACCACATGTTTCACATGGATATTTCGAAAAGTGAGACTGAGTATGTCTGCTCAACGCGCGCAAAGTGTGACATTTTTCTTTACAAATGGAGCATATTAAAGATTCGCTTAAAAACTTGTAAGGCTGAAGACCTAAATCAAAATTTAAATACAACGCTTGATTATGCACATAGTGCAAATGTTTGGCTACTTTATCTAGAGCATCGAAGTCTTTATTGCAAATGCGACAACGTAAATCCGATATGTCGACTTTAATGTTACCCTCGCCGGCGTTTAGGAAATTCGATTTCATATTTAGATCTACAGTGCGGTGTTTGTTTTCCATGTGCTCCCTGTATTTCGAGGGTACGGTAATACATTTACCACAGTACACACACACCATGCAGTCTTCTGGTACCTTGAAGGGATATGTGGTTGAGAACTGAACTATTATCTCAGCATTTATAAGACTGTTGTTTGTTTCTTTAGCTAGAACAAAAAAAAAACGATAAGTCAGTCATTCAAATATATCGTGTAAACTTAATGTTTATATTATAATATGTATTAACTTATATCTACGGCGATTTTTTGTGACAAATATATGTTCTAGTCACTGTCTAGAATTATTCATGCAAATACCTGTCGTATTTTTTATTTTTTGGTCATTGTTTTAAATTTCAAATTAATTAGATAGCATTTGTTTAAATAATTTGGTTTTAATGTGTATAGCAACAGCTAAAATTTATTAGCAATTTCTGTTGAGGGAAGTTATTATAACAGGTCCGAAAATCGAAACCATATCAATCTGTAGGCCACGTCATTACGAGTTCATGATCTGAAAAGAGTTTGAGCGAAATCGATCCAGCGGTTTGATTTTGACGTGACAACGTCTTATAAATTGGTTTGCCGGGTGACACTTCAAGAAACTGCGTTACGCTCCGCTCACGTTATGCGCTCACAATGAGAGCGAGTGAGAGGCACGCGCCCGCCTAAGAGCGAGAGAGACAGACATAAAATCATTGTCACGTAAAACTTTCGCCCGTATACCGACTTTACAGGCAACCAGTTTTTTTTTATCACTAAAAAACTGTTTTTTTTAAAGTCGCAAAAAATATTTTCAAAAAAGTTTGTAATTTCTACCGAACTATTTTTTTTAAAGTTTACGAACCAATTTCAAAAATGTGTTCTGATTACCTCCAAAATAAAGACTAATCTTTAAATTTATTTATAAGTTATATTAATTATTGCAATAGTTTAATAGTATTCAACGATTAATAACCAATGAAAACACAAATAGCGAACGAAATAAGTTTAATGGTCACTCCATAACAACTATTTTCTTTGTCCTATTTTGGTATAGTAATAACTAACTATGCATACTTGCCAAGGATCTCAGGAATACCTTATATTGTGTTAGCGTGGTATTGCCGGAACGTGTCCATATAGTACGTAACCGTCTAGTTCCAAGACCACACCACAAATGCCATCCCGCTGAACAGATGGGTGAGACAGGTAGTCGTCATATTTCCGAAACTGTTTACCAGCGCGCTAGAAGATGTCTTTTTTAAAAATATCGCTGTGTTTTTTACAACGAAGTGTACTGGTTTACAAATATCTAAAACTACCATCTATTATCTGAATGCATTCATTATTATTGTTTAATGCACTGCAAACATTTAATCATAAGAACCTATTATTGCAAATTAAGCAACTATTTTTTTATGAATGTCATATTTTGTAAGAAATTACGAAATCTTGGATAAAAACGATAAAATGATATTGTTAAAACAGGTATTTATGATTCCTGTATAAAGACTGCTCTGTGGCTCTGTTGGGGAAATTTACTACCTGCCGAACTGAGGGGCGCGGGGTCGGTACCCACACTGGACAAACATTTTTGTGATGAGCATTTGTATTTGTAGTGAGTATGGATCTGATTTCTTTCTGTGGCTAAAAGAAATGTTTATCTTTTGGACTTTTAGCTCAAACCAGAGTTAGTAATTAAGCTCCGTTGGCACCATTTGAGTACGAAACTCTAAAATTATAATTTTGTGATGAACAATTTTATTTGTCTTAAGTCTGGATATTTGCATCCACTAACTTTCTGTAGCTAAAAATAATGTTTCCAACTTTTGGATTTTTAGGGCAACCCTGAGCTAGTAAGTAAGTCCCGGTGGCACCATTTGAATGCGAAACACTAAAAATACTCATATATTTAGTTGAAAGATTAGTCAAACAAATTAGATATGCAATTAATATTTTTCGTATGAAAACAATATTCTAGGTGTCAAAAGAACGTTTGTGGTCATTGATCCGCACTTTTGAGGTGAACAAGGAAAAAGATAACGTCCAGTTTTGATCTGTTTTTTTAACTGTACAAGGTTTTGTAGTAAATTTATTTATTTTCATCACACTTACTTGTAAACAGTGTCATTACGTGCAGGCAACGCGGGTGCTAAAACCCACGGGCTTCTAGTTTGCAAATATTACTTTTCTCAGATCAAAGCGCGCGTTCATAGAACTCTCGGGCGGCAATGAGGCGTTCAAAATATGAACTACGTGCACACTACCAGAGAGCAATCACAAGATTTTACTTCCGCCAAAACTTTTTAATTTATTAATTTTGTAGATATCTAGCGCCATCTAGCCGTGGCGTTGTTTTCTCTACTTCCATTCCCGCCATCTCAATTGTGTTTTGTTGAGTTTATTTATTTGTTCACCTTATATTTTTATTTATTAACTCGCAAATTTTATAAAAAACATTGTGCGTAACGCGGGCGGTACGGAAATTACAAACTCGAGTCATCGGTTTTAGGCTTCCAAATAAATTTTCTTCTTATTCTAAATACACAATTTGCTGTTGTAGCGTGGTCGTATAATTCGTGACAAACTTGTTTAAATGATTGGTGATATTAGATTTGCGTTATTTATTTTGATGTCCAATTATATATATTCCCCGATTTGTAGACGTACATATACTATATACTGCATAATGCTTGCCAGCCTTCATACGCCCCCAATGTTAGGGCACGGCCTACCCTCATAAGCGAGGCTGATTTGGGCCAAAGTCCACACTTTACATACGTCTTTTTTTTTTCTTGACGTATGCAGGTTTCCTCACGATATTTCCCTTCAACAAAAAGCCAGTGGTGTGAATAAATATATCGGTGTACTTGAGAAATTAAGAAAAGACACATTGGTACATGCCGACCCCTGGGTTTGAACCTGCAACACTTGGGACGTGAAGTGAAATTTAAACTGCTCGGCCACCACAGACAGCATAATAATAAGCGACTATCCAAAAAACAATATGATAAGAAGTACATATATTAGGTACACAAGATTATTTCCTAACATCATAATCTTCACACTCCGGATGGTAAGATTTCATGTGCGTTTTCCAGGTGACCCTTTGATTAAACTTCTTTCCACACACTTTACACACAAGTTTTCTATCATCAGAATGTATTATCATATGTTGTCTCAGGTGTGAGCGCCTCAAAAAGAATTTACCACAACTTGTACACTGATGGTTTCTTTCCTTTGTATGCACAACTGTATGCTCTGCTAAATCTTTTTGGTCGCGAAACCTACGTTTACAGATATTGCACATATTTTTATCATCATGATTTTTTTTAAAGTGGATCTGAAACTTCAGTTTGTCTGTAAATGTTTCGTTACATTCGGGGCACTGGTGTGGTACTATAACATCTTGATGAGTTTTTGACACGTGGATTTGTTTATCGCGCCATGACATAAACTTTTTACCGCAGATGATTGAAATCCAACACTTGATGGTGCACATCGTGCAAATGTTTGGCTACTTTATCCAAAGTATCAAAGTTGTCACAGCAAATGCGACAACGTAAATCCGATATGTCGACTTTAATGTTACCCCCACCGGCGGCATTTAAAGAACTTAATTTTACATTTAAATCCACAGAGGGATGTTTAGTTTTCATGTGCTCTTTGTATTTCGATGGTGCGGTTACACATTCACCACAGTACACACACACCATGCAGTCTTCTGGTACCTTGAAGGGATATGTTGTTGAGAACTGAACTATAATCTCAGCATTCATAAGACTGTTGTTTGTTTCTTTAGCTAGAACAAAAAGAATACCGTAAGTCATTCACTTGCAAACACGTCGCATGAACTTTATTATTATTTTATTCATATGTTAACGTAAACCTACGGCGACTTTAGTTTCTAAATTAATTAATTGATAATTCCATTTTTTTTGGCCTTGTGCTTAACACTTTACTGCATCGTAGAGACATGTTAAAAATTCTGTATCCATAACAACTTTACCATGTTCTAAACTGGCAGATCTGTTTGATGTAATCTTAACAAATAAATTAATAATGAATAAATATCTGTGCACCTTGCATAGGATATTAGCGTTACCTTACGTGCTTAACTTGTATTGCACGGAATTGGTATGTAGTACATCCAAATTTAGTAAAAAAGAACACGGGGCCATATACAGCAATAACACTGACCGAAAACTACACTATTGACCAACTTCTTCAGGTTCTCGTGGCCATTTATTATTTATACAAGTAGGATCAAACTTGCTGTAATTTAGTGTGATCTACCAAGTCATGGTTATTTTAAAATATCAATACCTAATTAAAACCATATTTTATATTTTTATGTTATAGTTTATTTTATTTTGTAGACTTTACAAACAACAATCGCATAAGATATACAATGGGACACAATATTATTTCCTATCATAATCTACACACTCCGGATGGTAAGATTTCATGTGCGTTTTCCAGGTGACCCTTTGATTAAACTTCTTCCCACACACTTTACACACAAGTTTTCTATCATCAGAATGTATTATCATATGCTGTCTCAGTGTTGAGCGCCTTGAAAAGGACTTTTCGCAAATCGCGCACTGATGGTTTCTTTCTTTTGTATGCACAAACATGTGGTCGCCTAAATCTTTTGTGCCGCGAAACCTATAGCCACAGATTTTGCACATATATTTATCATTATGATTTTTTCTAAAGTGGATTTGAAACTCCAGTTTGTTTGTAAATGTTTCGTAACATTCAGGGCATTGGTGTGGTACTATAACATCTAGATGGTTTTTTGCTATGTGCTTTTGTTTCGTGCCCCAAAACGCAAACTTTTCACCACAGACGTGGCATATATGTTGTCTACATCGTTCAGACTCTTCCAAATGTTGTCTCCTAGCTTCGTGACTCTTAAAAACTCTTTTACACTTAACACATGTAATACCTTTTGAATTGTGGTAATTTTCGATGTGTTTTTTCAAATTATTTTGACTCGAGTACAATTTGCCACATATCTCACAGGGATATTTTGAAAAGTGTGATTGAGTATGTCTCGTCAATGCGAGTAAAGTATGACATTTTTGATTACAAACTGTGCATATCAACGATTCAGTCATAAACTTAAAAGGTGTAAGACCTAAATCATAATTTAAATCCAACGCTTGATTATGCACATCGTGCAAATGTTTGGCTACTTCATCTAGAGTTTCAAAGTTTTTATTGCAAATGCGACAACGTAAATCCGATATGTCGACTTTAATGTTACCCACGCCGGCGATGAGGAAACTAGATTTCTTCTGCTGATTTACAGTTGGATGTTTAGTTTCCATGTGCTCCTTGAATTTAGATGGCACGGTAACAGAATCGCCACAGTACACACACACCATGCAGTCCTCTGGTGCCAAGAAAGGATATGTTGTTGAGAACTGAACTATGATCTCAGCATTCATAAGGATGTTTGTATCTTTTGCTAGAACAAAAAAAATACCGTAAGACATTTATTGCGTTTCACTTTCAATTATAATTTACGAAGGTCTGCCTGCAATATTACTATGTTTGAATGTAAAAAATGTTAGATGTTTTACTTGGTTGCAAGTACGCGCCTGATTATGGTAAAGTTGTAATGGAATCAGCAGTTTTTAACGTGCTTATACAAGGACGCCATTTAAAAAAAAAGAGGAATATGTGGATTCAATATCTTGCTAGCTAATAACTTACTATTAATTAACTAGTTGGTAAAATATTGAGGTACAAATTGTATCATTATAAATTTGTGAAATCTACACAAGCGTAATACATGATCGGACGGCGGCAAGTTTTCTTTTAATTTGTTTTTCAGTGACAGCTTAAATGTGTTAGGGCCTACTGAGAATGAATGCTTAAGCTCGAAACATAAAGGAATTTCGTAGACCTTACCCTCGAGGCACTAATTTATCAAACAGCGCTGTCAGTGAGCTCAGAAAGTTCCAAATAAAGTGTATTGCGGCACCTTCATCGGGGTTGACCTCAATTCTCTATATCCTAAACCAAGCATTTAAGAGGGTCATAAAAGTAAATGCCCATGGTAGAATTGAATTTGAAGTAAGTAAATCTAGTCTAAATATATATTTGAAAAACATATAGATACTACATTATAATTTCAAGGTCTAATATTAGCAAAAACAGGTCGCTAAAAAATTTTCTTGATAGAAAGAAATCACAAAGTTATGTACGTCTGTTTTTTGACAATTTTTCATTTATTTTTAAAACGGTACATTGCTTAATACAAAACCTAAAGCTGGTTTTAACATATTATAATATTCGAATTATAATATTTAATGCTTTTCGCCCATACTACCTACGTTTATATTCCGCGTTTTATAAAAAAAATGTCTGGTTTTATGCCCACTCTTAACTTGTTGCCTATGCGTGGATGCATAGATAGCAGTATCGTTCGGGGACTACGATATATGTATGTTTTAAGGGCGTAGGCTATTGTTGGTTAAATACATAGCAACGAAAACAGTACTGAGCCTTGAGGTACGCCTGTTCTCACGAAAAAATCTGTCCTTATTCGAAATTACGTGGAAAATACGAGTACGTTACTATTGCGGCGGCTCTTAGTTAAAAACAAGATTTTTATTTTGAAACGTATAGTGTATTTGAAAACATTTTATAATGCCTATTTAGTAGCAGTTCTTAACAAAAATAAATTGATTCTGCAAAAAACAATTACATAAATATACTTGGTACACAATCTTATTTTCTAACATCATAATCTATACACTCTGGATGGTATGATTTCATGTGCGTTTTCCAGGTGACCCTTTGATTAAACTTTTTCCCACAAACTTTACACACAAGTTTTCTATCGTCAGAATGTATTATCATATGCTGGCTCAGGGTTGAGCGCCTCGAAAAGGACTTTCCGCAAATCGCACACTCATAATTCCTTTCTTTTGTATGCACAAACATGTGGCTTTGTAATTCTTTCGCACCGCGACACCTAAAGCCACAGATGTTGCACATATATCTATAATCATGACTTTTTCTGAAGTGGGTCTGAAACTCTACTTTGTCTATGAATTTTTCATTACATTCGGGGCACTGGTGTGGTACTATAACATCTTGATGGTTTTTTGTTATGTGCCTTTGTTTCGTGCGCCAAAAGACAAACTTCTCCCCACAGACGTTGCATATATGTTGTCTACATCGTTCAGACTCCTCCAAGTGCTGTCTCCTAGCTTCATAACTGTCAAAGTCTCTTTTACACTTAACACATGTAATACCTTTTGAATTTTGGTGATTTTTTGTATGCTGCTTCAAACTATGTTGATTAGAGTACAATTTGCCACATGTCTCGCAAGGATATTTCGAAAAGTGTGACTGAGTATGTCTAGTCAATGCACGTAAAGTATAACATTTTTGATCACAAACTGAGCACATTAACGATTCACTCAAAAACTTGTAAGGTGCAAGACCTAAATCCAAATTTAAATCCAACGCTTGATTATGCACATCGTGCAGATGTTTGGCTACTTTATCAAGAGTTTCAAAATTGTCAGAGCACATTCGACAATGTAAACTAGATATGTCGACCTTAATGTCAGTGTCCCTGACGTTTAAGAAACTCGATTTCCTTTTTAGATTTACAGTTGGATGTTTAGTTTTCATGTGCTCCCTGTATTTTGATGGCACAGTAACAATATCATCGCAGTACACACACACCATGCAGTCATCTGGTGCCTTGAATGGATATGTTGTTGACAACTGAATTATAATCTTAGCATTCATAAGGATGTTGGTTGTTTCTTTTGCTAGAACAAGAAAAAATATCATAAATCAATAAATTGCACTGCAATTTCCATTTTATCTTAAAAATTATAATCTACAAAGGTCTTACCTACTACAATTTTACTACTAATGTATGTTTTATTCACTTATGTTTGAAAGTAAACAATGCCAGATGTTTTAGTTGTTTGCAAGTACGTGCAATTTTTTATATGCTCTTATAAGGTCTGTAATATTTTTAAAGATTTTTTAAATTAGGGGATGTTAGTACCTACCTACTTAAATATTGATGTCCAAATTTTGTTTTGAATTTGTAAATTTGTTAATTCAAAACAAAATTTGGACATCAATATTTAAGTAGGTAGGTACTAACATCCTCTAATTTAAAAAATCTTTAAAAATATTATAGACCTTATAAGAGCATATACTCTTTAAGACATAATTGGAGCGATGCAAATTTTGTAAAGTGTAAAATTGATTTTTGGTGATAGCTTGCAGTTTCTACTATCATAGGGTGGAGCCTACAGAAAACGAACGCTGCTCGGTTTCTCACTACCGTAATGTTATTTGTCTGCGGTGAAAAGTTAAGACGATCACCAATAGTATTCAATAACATCAACGTATTTCTTTTCTCCTTTTTCGCAAAAGGTCAGAGGCCGTAGCTAAATGACCATAGTGGCGGCAGCAATAACTAAAACGTCAGTATATAAAAATTATAATCATAAATACTCTGGGGACCTAAACGGCATTAACTCAGCCTATGAATTAAATTATAAATTACTTATTGACCTATTTTAAATAGGTTTCCGTGGGGCCGAATAACAACTTTCGAGACATTTATTATTCTTAGATCCACGGTCCAAATAGACGAAGTTTAGTGTAATCTGCAAGTCGGTAGTGGTCTTTTCCGTAATTGCCCAAGTACATTGATTAATCACATCACTGGCCTAACGGTAAAAACATATGTGAAGTACACAATCTGCACGTGTGGATTGTGGCCCAAATCACCCACCTGCTGAGGGTAGGCCCACACACACACACACACACACACACACACGCACGCACGCACACACACACATACATACACCCACCCACACACACACACACACACACACACACACACACACACACGCATACACACACACACGCACACACACACCAGACCCACACAACACACACACACACACACACACACACACACACACACACAACACACACACACTCACACACACACAAACACACCTGACTTAAAAATAAAATACTTTAGTACATAAAACTAGTTGTGTGTGTGTGGGTTTGGGTTTGTGTAACAATAATTTTAATTAATATGTTGTAATATTAAATTCATTACAATTGTTGAGCACTATCACATTATTTTAAAAAGTTAAGGAAATTATTTTGATTGTAAGGATAAATAGTTTAATAATACAAAAAAAAACCTATATTAGGTGCCGTAGTTTTCAAGAAAAATTAGGCTTATATTAGACTAATATAAATTTACGATTTATATTAGGACTGAGTACTTTTTTTTATTATTATTCTAAATCCGTCACAATAAAGTTTAAATTTAGTGCTTTAAAGTGATTTTTTTTCTACAATTTTTTATCGCTAAATTATAAGCATTTCATATTTTACTCCTCGCTTCTAGTATTATGGAGCCTAAAGAAATTTCTACGGAAAAGAAAACATTTTGATAAAAATTAAAAAACTGTACTTATTCAACACATTTAGAAATATCAGATTTCTACTTTACTATCATATTATCAGAAATGGCCACAATTCTCTATCTCAAAAATTTGAGTTAACGGTAACTTTTCTTGGGTGTTTATCGTAAAATATCAACTAAAATTGTGCAAAATATGCTTTTTATTTATTATAAGGCAAAATCCTTGTTGGCCTGTGTAATTAATAAGTACTTAAGCGTAAGAGTACGGTGAGTACTCGTTCTAGTAAGCCGCCCGAACATTAAAAGCAGGGCATAGCGAGTACTCGCTCGAATCAGCAGCCCGAACTAGGGAAGTACGGCCAATGCCGCCTTACAGAAAAACGCGGCTACAATAACGCTAACATGAGTAGTGTTTTGTTACTGGCGGTGAATAAGGTTTCTACAGCTCTAAAAGATTCGCTGCGCGGACAGCCGAGGACCGGCGGTACTCGTTTATGTCATCGCACGGCGTAGACACGGCGTGCTGGTACTTTAACGTTAAAAGGGTTCCCGAACCCAGGGATTACTTAATCTCCACCCCCTTTTTGCGAGTCTCAGAAGTGGTAGTCGTGCCGGAGCAGGCACATGAATTTGACAACTGAATAAGTTCTAGAGCAATATCCCACATTAAAACTACCTAGTTATTTTGAGAGACCTTAACGCCCATCATCGTAAGTGGCTCAAATCTCGAACCAATAACTATGCAGGGATATCTTCTCATTAATTTGTTATGACCCATGGATCAGCTGGTACTTTCTCCAACGAAAATACCAGATATTGAAAACCATACGAGCTCCTTACTGGACCTTCTGCAGACTATACGTCCGGACGGTTTTTCCGTGTCAGTGGAGGCGCTCTTGGCTCCTCGGACAACTCTCTCGTTCGGACTCAAGTGTCATACACACAACTCTTTCTACCTGGGCCAACTAATTGGCGTCGTGTGTGGCATTATAAGTCAGATGCACTGGAATCGATTGCGTGAATTTTATGCATCGTCCGTGTGGAGGCAGCTCTGCTTAAGTTCAGAAGAGCCTGACGACTGTGCGCACTCACTCGGACAATCCTCTCTGGTATGGAATGTTTTATTTCTAACCCGACAAGTAGCTTCCGCTGTCAAAAAACGTCCATGGTTTGCTCGGGCTTGCAGTGAAGCTAAAATTCTCAAGCGAACTGCGTATGAGGATTGGACAACGGCTCGTAATTATAAGGGTCCGAATATTTAAAATTCCGTTAAAATGCAAATAAAATGCTGCCTCGACGTTCAGTAAGAAAGCTAAATTCCAATTAATCGGCAAAATAGGCGGGCGACTTGTGACCTATCCCCCCGATAGACGTGCTTTCTGAACGCTTGCTAAAGCTGCCAAAGTGAAATTTAGCCAGTCGTCGTTACTACGAAAGACCGATGGTGACTTGGCCCATAGTGCTGAAGAGAAAGCCGATCTACTAGGCAATCTATTTGCCTTAAACTCGAATATGAACGTCGAACGCGCTGTACCACCTGCTATACCGTGGTGCGGTAAATTCGCAAACAGTGTGCTCCTGAGTTATGTCCTGTATTCACGCGCCTCTTTGCGCTTTCCTAAATTTCCGTCTTCATGGAAGATTGTGAATGTGCCACTACGTGCTCAATAAGGGCGATAGATCAGATCCATCGAATTACAGGCCTATACTATTACCTCACTTCTGTCTGATCAACACACAGCTTCTAAGATACCTAGAAAAACTGACCTGGTCATCGACCATCAATATGGCTTTTGCCACGGTAGCTCAACTGGTGACCTTTTAGTGTATCTCACACACCGATGGGCACTAGCCATTGAGAGTTAAGGGAAGGTATGTACATAGCAAAGGCCTTCGATCGGGACTGGCACCGAGATTATCTATCGAAGTTGCAGAGTACCCGAGGGTTTGTTCAAATGAGTGGCTAACTTTTCGTCTAGCAGACGCATACGAGCCGTAGTTGAGGGTAGTTAATAGCTGTCTGATATCATGGATTAATGTTGGTGTCCCGCAAGGCTCTGTGCTTCCTTCAACGCTGTTTCTACTGCGTATCAATGACATGTTATCCATCAACAACATACATTGCTATGCAGATAACAGTACTAGAGGCGCTTATTACGCGGGTCGTGCAAACATGGTTTTTGACATTTGCGCCACGTACCTAACAGACCATGATCTGCTAGTCGTAGGTATATATCATTCAAACTTGACTAATACTGACGAATATCTGGCACTGTTTGATGAATTATTGACTAAAATAAACAATGACAACCATAGGGCATTAATAACCGGCGACATCAATATTGACTATAGTGATTCTCGTAGCACTAACTCCACAGCGCGTAAAAAACTTGATGATATACTCTGTTCTCATAACTATAAACAATATGTTGAATCCCCCACGCGTGTAACACCCAACAGTTCGACAGTAGTCGATTATGTTTATAGCAATTTACCGCACGACAATATGTCAACTAAGATAATTGTTACTAACATTGGCGACCATTACGCACAGCGAGCTCTTTTAGAATTTAAACAATTGAAAAGCCACGAGCCGACACATGTGCAACGTCGAATAAAATCTGATAGCAACAAAATCAACTTCAAATTGACATTACAATCTATTGACTGGCAAGAAATCTTTGGTAAACAAGAAAATCAGGACTGCAATAATCTGACTGAAAATGTTATGAATATACTTGTTAACAAGTTTCAAGTCTGCTTTCCACTTAAATTTGTACCTGTTATAAAAAAATCAAAGAGTTGGGTTACAGAGGAAGTGCTAAACTTAAAATATCTATTATTTGACATTATTGATTTGCAAAAAAGACATCCCAATAATATTTCACTTTTAAATTTAAGAAATGACTTAGAAGATAAATATGACAACAGGTTGAAGTGTACAAAGGCAAGTTTTTACGAGGACGCCATACATAATAGTAAAAATAAATGTAAGACAATGTGGCAAATTATACACACCGAAACTGGTAAAAGGGCTCGCGAGCTCATTAACTACACAGACGTAGTTCGACGCAATGACGGCTCTGAATTTAACAACAAAACAGAGTTAGTAAACTACCTGAACAAAATATTTATCTCTGCCGGCGCACAAGCTAGTGCACCGCAAGCCAACTGCGAGCATGCATTAGCTCTGCTAAAAAATGCAACACCTACTAATGACAAGTCGCTATACTTGCGTCGATTTACGTACAATGAATTGTTAACAATTATTAAAACCATTACCCCAAAGAAAACTTGTGATATATATGACCTATCAATGGACGTCTTACATGCATCTGCCTTTGAGATAACTCCGATTCTTTGTCATATAATAAACCATTGTTTTCGAAAAGGATGTTATCCAAATACACTAAAATTTATCAAAATATGCCCGGTCTACAAAGGTAAGGGCGACCAATCATGCGCAAAAAATTATCGACCAATTTCTATAATTCCATGTGTTGCTAAAGTGTTCGAAGTTTGTATAAATATAAGACTAACGCATTTTTTTAGTGAAAGTAACTCATTTACAGATCGACAGTATGCTTACATGCCAGGTAAAAACACGACCGCGCTCGTACGGGAAGTAGTGTCAGGAGTGTTGCAAGCGCGGGAGCAAAAACAACAAGTAGCAATCATATGCTGTGACTTGTCACGCGCCTTTGATACAGCAGATCGAGCTCTTTTAAAAATGAAACTTGAGTACTACGGAGTCCGAGGACCAGCACTCCATGTGATGACAGATTTTGTTACCCATCGACGTCAAACCGTCGTAGGTGCGGGTGGCACTATAAAATCGGACGAGGAGATTTCTACGTTAGGGGTTCCGCAGGGCTCTTGTCTTTCCAACACCGTGTTTTCATTGCTACTGAACGACCTACCTGTGAACGTGCCAGGTGCGGAAATCTTCATGTACGCTGATGATGTAGTGGCACTTATCTGTGCACCAGACGTTCCTACCTTGGAGTCTAGCTTGAGTCAAGTGGCACGTGACTTGAGCAACTGGTTCCTTGTAAACGGGCTCGCGCTCAACCTGGAAAAGACTTGCTATTTGCACTTCAACCTTACTAATCAACCTCAGAATCCTTTGTCGATTATTATTGACGGTACTGTTCTGAAACAAGTTTCAGAAGTGACTTTATTAGGATTTGTAATTAATAGATCATTAAGTTGGGAACAACACATAAATAATATTAGTACCAGACTGGGTCAAAGTTGTTACGCACTAAGCCGACTGGCAGCGACAGCCGCGCCCCACGTGGTAAAGAGTTGCTTCTATGCGACTGTCCAGTCACTTATTATGTACGGAACAGAGCTGTGGGGAAAAGCGGTTGACTGGGAACGAATATTTATTCTGCAAAAAAAGGCAGTTCGCATTGTTGCCCGCATATCACCCAGAGATTCAGCGAAGCAGCATTTCATTAAATTAAAAATACTGACCCTGACTTCAATATTTATTCTACAAATAGCGACATTTGTCCACAATAATATAGATAAGTTTAAATTCCTAGGTGAAAATCACCACTATAAAACCAGAAATAAACAAAAACTCCAGGCAGCAACCCACAAATTTAAAAAATCAGAAATGTCACCCTATATTTTAGGACCGGTCGTGTACAACCGGCTACCTAGGGAAATAACAAGTGCAACTTCCATTACGGTCTTCAAAAACATGCTTAAAAGATGGCTAGAAAGCAAAGCGTTCTACTCGCTTAAAGAGTTTCTTGAAGAAAAAGTGTGACGAATTATAAATGTATCTACAGACATAAGTATACGTATATACTTTTATTGTTCATTTTGTATATATCATATTGTTTTTCTTATTTAATTGTAAAATGTATATTGTTATGTATAAAGAAATGTATAATGACCTGTAAATTCAACAAATTTACCAATAAATATATCATATCATATCATATCATCACTCGTTTCGTTGAAAAGGAAAAGTGTAGAGAACTTGTGACTCAAATAGAGATCACGCTATCCAAGGTCTCTGGGGACGAGAAAACTTGGTCCGATTTAACCCTACGAAGACACAGGTTTGCGCGTTCACCGCTTAAAAACCCCATTTACTAAGGTCCTACAATTCCAAAACACTCCCCTCACCAACTCCAAGAGCATTGGGATCCTTGCTATTGACATCTTCAGCGATGTTCAGTTCTGAGATATATTGCAAGACAAGGTGAAGCTGGTGTTCAAAAACTTGGAGTACTCAACAAAGCTAAGCATCACCTTACGCCGAGGCAAAGTTTGCTACTTTACAATTCGTAAGTTCGGACTGCTTACTCCCGTACATATGCTGACCCCATATGGAGTACTGCTGCCATCTCTGGGTGCACCCGGATACCAGCTTGGCTCTTTTGAATCGATCCTACGACGGGCATGCATATTGTCGATGATCCCAAACTCACTAGCCGTATCGAACCCTTAAGTCTGAGGAGAGACTTTGCCTCCCTGTGTGTGTTCTACCGTTTGTACAATGGTATGTGTATTCAAAATGATGCCCACGGCTACTTTCTACCATCGCACCGCTCGCCATCGGCAGGAAATTCGTTGCGTGCAGTATGGGGTTCTTCAAGAAAGAATTATTAGATTTTTGAAGGGTCAGCAACGCGCGAGTGATGCTTCCGGTGTAGCAAGCGTCTATAAGCTGCGGTGACCGCTTATCATCAGGTGGACTGCAAGCTTTGTTTGTCACCTTATTGGTATAAAAAAACCTTAATAGTATATAAATATAGTAAATAGTATAAAAAAAAACAGTCAAATGTTTACTTTCTAACAGTTAATTAACTCTTATAATATTTTTACTAAAGAGTAGATGATTATTGAACTTACGAGTAGTACCAGTAAATCCTGGAAAATGTGTATCAATGAAGGTGGAAGAAAAAGGTAGCCTGCTACCTAGTGCCGATTGCCCTTTAGGAATAAGGCTGTCTTTTATACTTCTTTTTGTATTTTTTTACGTTTCATATTGATTGCTTGGTGTAGATTTGTCTATGTAAACATTTTTTTTACATTAAGGGCACTTTTGTAGTCTCATTCTTGAATGACTTTTAGATGTACAGTATGAATTGGTACATAAAATTATTTCTTATTATAATATACATACTCCGGATGGTATGATTTCATGTGCGTTTTCCAGGTGACCCTTTGATTAAACTTCTTTCCACACACTTTACACACAAGTTTCCTATCATCAGAATGTATTACCATATGCTGACTTAGGGTTGAGCGCCTTGTAAAGCACTTATTACAAACCGAGCATTGAAATTTCTTTTCATTTGTGTGTACTGTCATATGATCGTCGTACATTTTTTTGTTGCTACATCTGCGGCCACAAAACCGACACAAATATTTATCGTCATGATATTTCGTAAAATGAATCTGTAACTTTAATTTGTCAGTAAACGTTTCTTTACATTCAGGACACGTCTGTGGTTCCGCAACATCGTGATGACTTTGTGATATATGTTTTTGTTTTATACGCCAATGAGCAAACTTCTCTCCGCAGATATGACATGCATACTGTCTACATATTTTTGACTCTTCTAGATGTTTCCTTCTATCTTCATGACTGTTAAATACTTCTTTACACTTAATACACCTTATTCCATTTGAATTATGCTTGTTATTGACATGATGCCTTAAATTATTCATATCTGAATACATTGCACCACACTGTTCACAAGGAAATTTTGCAAAATGTGTCTGAGTATGTCTACTCAATCCGCGTATTGAATAACATTTTCGATTGCAAATGGAGCATATTAATGATTCGCTCAGAAATTTGTAAGGTTGAAGTTGTAAATCAGAATTTAAATTCAACGCTTGTTTATGCTGATCTTGTAAATGTTTGGCCACTGTTTCTAGAGCCTTAAAAGGTTCTGAGCAAATACGACAGCGTAGGTCAGATATGTCGACTTTTATCTGACCTTCTTTAGAATGAAATAAACGTGATATTGCCTTGATATTAACAATTGGATGTTTGTTTTCCATGTGTTCCCTGTATTTTGATGGAACGGTCAAAATTTTACCACAGTACACACACATCATGTGTTCTTCTTGTATCTTGAAGGGATATGTTGTTGAGAACCGAATTATAATCTCTGCGTTCATACGGATGCTGTTGGTTTCTTTCTCTAGAACAAAAAGAAATACCGCAGGTCATTAGCTACGCTTCGCTTTTTTAGAGTCTAAGCGTCATTTATTGACAAATAAGTGTAATAGGTCCTATTTGTCCTATGTCTCGATATCTATGCCATAACAAGTCATGTTGAGCTTGTCAATGCACAAACTCCTATGTTATATACACCACCACGTGAATTTTCGCTGAAATAGGACTCTGTCAGTTTTAAATGATATGTACCCAAACTAAATATTATAATATCCTTGTCTGGTAGTTCAGGAAACGGTTTATATATAGACCACCTGTCCTATCCAATCAATAGGCACACAATAATCCTAACTAGGTACTGTTATACGGACTTGCCGTAGTTGTTAAAATCAATCTAATGTAACTTGTCCAATCGTTAAGCACAAAATATAAATCCAGTATGAAGTCCAAGGTGGTTTATAAAATAGCAAGGACACACACGAACGCTAAAGGTAGTTCCAAAAGGTACTAATCTAAAATAAAAGTACAGGAAATCAGCTAGGTAAAGTAAGGTAAAAACCCTCCCTCCCTCCACCCCGTCACACAACTTGGTACCTGTGGTTGTGTCTCCTGTACTGTTCGATGCCAGGAGCACGTACGTCACATATCATTCCATCTTGCTCACTGACAGATCACCGCTGTCGTCGGGTTTTTAGCTCGCAAAGCGTATATTGAACGAATTGAACGTATCGAATTGAAAATGATAGTTAATTACTGAAATAACTGTATGATTTCTGGGTAAATTTTTGTAGATATAACTTTTCCCTATTCACATTAGAGATTTACTGCAACAAAAAGAAATGGTTTGCTGGGTAAGGTCTTTCGATCAAGGTATTTGCTAAAGTGCTACAGTACTGGGGACGTTTTGAGCATTGTTGTAATTGTAAAGTAATGAATTGTTTAGCATTAAACTGACTTACAATCTCATAAAGGCATTATTTAATTCGCCATAACATGTCCGTCGTCTCTTAACGTTAAAAAGTACAGAGATGTCATCAAATGTCATGCTTTTTACATGATATGGAAAATCAGTAAAACAAAGAAAAGGACCAAGAATTAAGCCCCTAGGGACTCCCATAGTAATTGCTGATCCCGGAGATCTTTCACCGTTGATATCTATTTTCTAGACTCTGCTACACATGTAGCAGATCAAAAGGTCTAGAGCTTTGCCCTAATATCATAGTGATATAGCTCTCTGATGATATATTCATGTTAGTCATAGTCAAATATCTCTAACAGTTATCGATTGGTTTCATAGTTACTTGCGTGAACGCCGACAGCGCTTTAAGGTGGATGACTCGTTCTAATAAAACCTGAAACAAACTGTTGAATATTACAGTGTCCTTGGGTATGTGCTGAGCTGTATTCAAAGTTTCAAGTCTCTATCGATTGTTAAATTTGTACCGGACAGATAATTTGGTTCAGAAGATTGACGTCTGCGCAACCGCAGTCACTGAGACAATGCTCGCTGGTATGGAATTAGTCCTAGCCGGCGAGTAGCTTCCGCTGTCAAAAAAACGTCCATGGTTTAATCGGTCTTGCAGTGATGTTAAAATTCTTAAGCGAACTGCGTATGCAGCTTAGACAACGGCTCGTAATTATTAGGGTCCGAATATTTTAAATTCCGGAGTTAAAATGCAAATTAAATGCTGCCTCGAGGTTCAGTAAGAAAGCGACTGCCAAAGCTAAATTCCAATTAATCGGCAAAATAGGCGGGCGACTTGTAACCTTTACCCCCGAGAGTCGTGCTTTCTGGACGCTTGCTTTAGTAGCAGCTTTAGCTGCCAAAGTGAAATTTTGCCAGTCGTCGTTACTACTACAGCGAAACACCGATGGTGACTTGGCCCATAGTGCTTAAGAGAAAGCCGATCTACTGGGCAATCTATTTGCCTCAAACTTGAATATGAACGTCGAAAGCGCGGTAACACTTACTATACCGAGGTATAGAAGGAGGTCCGGCAGGCGTTGCTTTCTCGAGATATTCATAAGTCGAGTAGGCCGGACGGTATGCCAGCAGTGGTGCTTATATAATGTGCTCCCGAGTTATGTCCTGTACTCACGCGCTTCTTCACGCTTTCCTACCACACTAGGCAATTTCCGTCTTCATGGAAGACTACAAATGTGCACACGGTGCCCATAAAGGGCGATAGATCAGATCCATCGAATTACAGGCCTATCGCTATTACCACTCTCCAGTGTGATCAACACACAGCTCCTAAGATACCTAGAAAAACACGAACTGGTCAGCGACCGTCAATATGGCTTTCGCCACGATCGCTCGACTGGTGACCTTCTTGTGTATCTCACACACCAATAGGCGCTAGCCATTGAGAGTCAGGGGGAGGCATTGGCATGTAGCCTTGACATAGCGAAGGCGTTCGATCGGGTCTGGCACCGAGATTATCTATAGCAATTGCCATGTTACGGAGTACCCGAGGATTTGTTCAAATGAGTGGCTAGCTTTTCGTCCAGCAGACGCATACGAGCCGTAGTTGATGGTAGTTGATTGCTCTCTGATATCATGGATTAATGCTGGTGTGTCGCAAGGCTCTATCTCCTACGCTGTTTCTACTGCGTATCAATGACATGTTATCCATCAACAACATACATTGCTATGCAGATAACAGAACTGGAGGAGCTTACTACGCGGGTCGTGCAAAGATCACTCGTTCGGTTGTAGAGGAAAATCGTAGAGAACTTGTGTCTCAAATCGAGACCACTCTGTCCAAGGTCTCTGACTGGGGACGGGAAAACTTGGTCCGATTCAACCCTCTGAAGACACAAGTTTGCGCGTTCACCACTAAAAAAATCCCTTTCACTAAGGTCCTACAATTCCTGAACACTCCCTTGCATTGAACAGATCATTTGCAAGACAAGGTGAAGCTGGCATCCAAAAAACTTGGAGTACTCAACAGAGCGAAGCAGTACCTCACGTCGGGGCAAAGGTTGCTGCTATACAAGTCGCAAGTTCGGCCCCATATTGAGTACTGCGTATCTTTGGGCGAGTGCACCCGGATACCAGCTTGGCTCTTCTCAATCGGTTCAACGACGGGCTGCGAGAAGTGTCGAAGACCCGAAACTCACTAGCCGTATCTAACCCTTAAGTTTGAGGAAAGACTACGCCTCCCTGAGTGTATTCTACCGTTTGTACAATGGGATGTGTTTTGAGGAATTGCTCGAAATGATGCCCACGGCAGCTTTCCACCATCGTACCGCTCGCCATCGGCAGCAAATTCATTCTTACACTTTAGAACCTAAATAGTATAGAGAAACTTCCTTCCGCGAACGCTTTGGTTGTGGAATGAGCTCCCTGCCATGGTTTCCTCTATGGACCACAGTATGGGGTTTTTCAAAAAATAGTACTTTATAACTTTTACGATTCAAAAGTGTTTGTACAAACCTAATTCAAATAAAAAAAATTGACTTTGACTTATAGAAGGAATTTTTTAGATTCTTGAAGGGTCAGCAACGAGCGAGTGATGACCAGGTGTTGCAATCGTCCATAGGCTGCGGTGACCGCTTACCATCAGGCGGGCCGTAAGTTTCTTAGCCATTTAATGGAAAAAAAAGCAGTTTGCTTTTCAATTTATTAGCTCTTTTATAACATTTTTACTGAAGGGTAGATGATTATTGAACTTAGTACCAGTATATCCTGAAACATGTGTGTCAATAAAGGTTAAAGAAAAAGATAGCCTGCTGCCTGGTACAGATTGCCCTTTAGCGATAAGGCCGCCTATTATACTCGTACTTATTTTTGTATTATTTTACGTTTCATATTGATAACTTGGTGTAGATTTGTCAATTTAAACATTTTTTTTACATTTAGGGCACTTTTGTAGTCTCATACCTGGATTACTTAGATATACAGTTTCATTTGATTTACAATATTATTTCCTATCGTAATCTACATACTCCGGATGGTAAGATTTTATGTGCGTTTTCCAGGTGACCCTTTGATTAAACTTCTTTCCACACACTTTACACACAAGTTCCCTATCAGCAGAATGTATTACCATATGCTGACTTAGGGTTGAGCGCCTTGTAAAGCACTTATTGCAAACCGAGCATTGAAATTTCTTTTCATTTGTGTATACTGTCATATGATCATCGTACATTTTTTTGCCACAAAACCGACACAAATATTTATCGTCATGATATTTCGTGAAATGTATCTGTAACTTTAATTTTTCAGAAAACGTTTCTTTACATTCAGGACACTTTTGTGGTCCCGCAACATCGTGCTGACTTTGTGATATATGTTTTTGTTTAATACCCCAATTGGCAAACTTCTCTCTGCAGATATGACATGCATATTGCATAGATACTTCTGACTTTTCTAGATGTTTACTTCTATCTTCATGACTGCTAAATACTTCTTTACACTTAATACACCTTATTCCATTTGAATTATGCTTGTTATTGACATGATGCCTTAAATTATTCATATCTGAATACATTGCACCACACTGTTCACAAGGAAATTTTGCAAAATGTGTCTGAGTATGTCTACTCAATCCGCGTATTGAATAACATTTTCGATTGCAAATGGAGCATATTAATGATTCGCTCAGAAATTTGTAAGGTTGAAGTTTTATGCTGATCTTGTAAATGTATGCCCACTGTTTCTAGAGCCTTGAAAGGTTCTGAGCAAATACGACAGCGTAGGTCAGATATGTCGACTTTTAACTGACCTTCTCCAGAATGAAATAAACGTGATATTTCCTTAATATTAACAATTGGATGTTAGTTTTCCATGTGTTCTCTGTATTTTGATGTAACGGTCAAAATTTTACCACCGAACACACACATCATGTATTCAAAAAATACAATGTCATGCTTTTTTACATAATATGGAAGATCAGTAATATAAATCAGATATAGAAAAGGACTAAGGCTTGAGCCCCGAGGGACTCCCATAGTAATTGCTGATCCCGGAGATCTTTCACCGTTGATATCTATTTTCTAGACTCTGCTACACATGTAGCAGATCAAAAGGTCTAGAGCTTTGCCCCTAATACCATACTGAAGTAGCTTCCTGATGATATATTCATGTTAGACACAGTCAAATATCTCTAACAGGTATCGATTGGTTCCATTTGGTTCAACTTGCGTGGACGCCGACAGAGCATTAAGGTGGATGACTGGTTCTAATAAAACCGGAAACAAACTGTTGAATATTGCAGTGTCCCCGGGTTCTGATCTGAGCTTTATTTAAAGATTCAAGTCTCTATCGATTCCAAAACTTGTACCGGACAGATAAATTAACAAGAAAGAGAGTTGATGAAAACAGTTGACTGAACAAATAACCGCCACCCTTCCCTCCCCATAGAACACAAATCCTGGATACACCTTTGTAAGGTAGATTGTCCAAATATCGTAATTAAAATCGCCTGAATCAATAAAACTCAAATGTGTCAATTTTGACACTGGCTTAAGAATAGTGAATAATGATTTCGTCACATTACACCTAATGTGATAGGATAAATTATAACACGATTAATTCATTAAAAATATATTCAAACAATCAAGAGGGCGAATTAGGTCAGAAAGCTTATATCTGAAATACTAAAAATGTGCATGCAAATGTACTAAAACTCATTACATAATGTCATATACATTATTCTACCGACGAATTAGAATTTTGCCATTTTAATTAGCGTTTCACATCAAGTTAATTTGGATTCCGAGCCGATGATTAAAACTTGAGGAGCTTAGCACATCCCTGCGGGTCCAATGCACTTTGACAGCGGCAGTTACTCACGTGTTAGGAATTAAACACTATGCCTATATCCGCTGAGAATGTCTTAGCCGCAGCAGATGCCCAAGTGTTGGATATTTAGATATGAAGCAAAATTGCCTCTAAGAGTCCGATGTATGTTTCCGAGATAACGTCCGTCCTGGTTGTGTTCTCATATAACAGCATTTGTAAAGCCAAGTCATAGGCATTGGTGGCTTAAAAACTATGGCAGTCGAGTGCTCACTAAATCAACAACGTCCACCAATCTGTAACTGGCTAGCATGGTAGAATATGGCCAAAGCCTCTTCTCTAAATGGAGAACCCTGTGCCTCTGCAGCTACAAGACTATAAATAGCATTTTTTCCTTTTCAATGTTGCCAGAGTTTGAAATCGAAAAGCCGATTTTGCTTTTTGCGAAACTCGGTTTTTGGTACCCTATTGTAATCACCTCGAAAGATCTTAAACTATTAGCTTATCGGAAAAAACAGTAAAAGAACGTCTTTGCAGAGTTGCTTCACTACAAACTTGCTCAGTGGGCAGTTTTTTTTTTTTCTAACTACTGGCTACTGTTGTTAGCCGCAGATGGCCTTGACGCAACTATAAACGGGCTAACTTTTGCTGCGGTGCTTGTGCTGGCACAAGGGTGTCCTGAAAAACGGCAAGAAATTCTTCACCCCTCTCCTATTATTATTTAAATCTAACTAGTGAAAGCGTCCGGGTATATTAGTGAACCTAGTACACCCGGTATGTCGCGCTTGATTGTGTGTGTGTGTGCTTAACTGTCTAGTGTTCCGTCGCCGACGACGTATTCTGTATATTATATTTGTATAAGCTGTGTTCGCGGACGCGGGCGCGGAAGGCGCTTAAACTGTGAGCCTGCTGGTGTTCTCATCGCCTGTATCTGTTATAACGTGCTTCGGATATCTAAATGGTTCTAAAGTCCCTCTATTGGGGGCATAGTTACATACTTGCCTAATAAGGGGATTGGGGTGGAGGGCTGCCAACTCAAAGTAGCGTTTGATGAAGGCTTTTACGGTCGGTAGCTTGAAATCGCTGTGAAGATCGAAATTACGCATATAGTACGGGGCGCCGACTGCGCCTGGCATGAAGCTGTTTTGTATGACTTGCTAGGAAGTAGTGTTTGTGTGACCAAACTCTACGTTCGCAAATGTGAGTATTGGTCGTATACAAGTTTTGTAAAGTGTCACTTATTTCTAAGAGACATTTTCTGTACTTGTTTAACATCGGCTTAAGACGACCGAGTACGAAGGCCGCAAGGTCTCTTACTCTTTTAATGTGGGCTCTAAAATTAATACGAGAGTCTAAAGTGACTCCTAGGTATTTGACCTTTTTAACCCAGGGAATGGGTTGGCCGTAAAGGTGGACTGGAGAGTATTGCCTCGTGGCCTTTATCTATTTTTTACCCCGGGCGAAGTGCACTGCTGCACTTTTCTCGGGGTTAACCTCGATTCTCCACTTCCGAAACCAATCGCCTAAGGCGTTGGCGGCAGACTGGAGGGCCAGGCTTATTCGACGGACGTGTTGGTGAGAACGGTAGAGCGCCGTATCTCCGCGAAGAGCGCCACATTGACGTTGGAGGGACCGGGTAAGTTGTTCGTGAACAAAGAATAGAGCAGAGGGGAAAGCACGGAATCCTGGGAGACACCTGCACCAATGCGGTGGAGTTAGTGTGTACCATTAAAATCTTTCTAATATATACGACAGAAAGGAAAACCTACATAACGCGTTCTAATTTTGAACAGCACCATCTGTGTTAGTATGTGTGAACTATATTTACTAATAACTTAAGTGTTCCAAAAATGTTACTGGCCACTTGCATTTTATTTTTCATTACGAATAAATTTTGTTGTTAAAGCTAGTGCAAAGCGTGGTAAAATCATTTTATTTTCCTCTTCGGTGTAGTATAAAGCACTATGTATCACTTGGGGTAAAATGCGATTCATACCTTGTGTGTATTTAACCTACACCCTCTTTAGTAATCTGCCACTTTCAAGCCTCGGTGAACAATGTTACTATTTTGATTTTCGGTGAAAACAGATTGCATTCCCTATTTGTTAAGGACATACTATTTTATGTATTTGTTATACACAATGATAACATCTTGAATAGTTTTATTTTTTGTATGGAATTTAACGTTTTTACTGTTTTGTAGTTACACCATAACAATCAAATGCAATACTCGTTTTCAAAATACGCACAAGTGTTGGAAAAGTGATAATTTCCTGATATTTTTCGGCATTTAATACCATAAATGAAAATCGCTAAATACGTTTCATAATATATATTTTTGTTAATACATTAGACCATAGCCTTATGGTGACTCAAATCATTTCATACAAACACAAATTAATTTCATGACCGAATTCGACAACAGCTTTGGCTTCTTATTGATAGATATGCTTTCTGAACTATGGTAAATCCCAATAATCACCTAAAGGTAAAGAAAATCAAATATACTTTATTCGAGGTTTCTAAGAAAGAACACTTTTTAAATATTACAATAAATATTATTCAAAAAATATAACACAAGTAGTAAATCCATTAATTGGTTTACCTATGCTACGCTCCCAAAAAAAAAATTCAATTTTCATTGACCTAGTTTTTTAAAATTGTATGGGATTAGAATCGAATAGAACATAAGATATTTGTGCGTTTACCTACTCTTTTCAAAATTGTATGGGAGTTGGAGAGGGATTGGTAGGGCAGTAGGTTAGTAAAACTTGAATTTACATTTTTTAGATGTGTTCGAAATTAAATGTAGGTTTACTACTTGTGTAAAATATTTTGCGGTTTTATCTATTGTGACGATTCAAGTGTTTTCGACAACCTACACAAATAAAGTATATTTCATTTTCTTTTTATTTAGGACACTCTTCGGTTCGGTTGGTAGATGGTTTGGTTGGTATACAATATTATTTCTTGACATCATAATCTTCACACTCCGGATGGTAAGATTTCATATGAGTTTTCCAGGTGACCCTTTGATTAAACTTCTTTCCACACACTTTACACACAAGTTTTCTATCGTCCGAATGTATTATCATATGCTGACTCAGGTGTGAGCGCCTCAAAAAGCACTTATTACAAACCGAGCACTGAAATTTCCTCTCTTTTGTGTGCACTGTCATATGATCTTCGTACATTTTTTTGTTGCTACATCTGCGGCCACAAAACCGACACAAATATTTATCGTCATGATATTTCGTAAAATGTATTTGTAATTTTGATTTGTCAGAAAACGTTTCTTTACATTCAGGACACGTCTGTGGTTCCGCAACATCGTGATGACTTTGTGATATATGTTTTTGCTTTAAACGCCAATGTGCAAACTTCACTCCACAGATATGACATGCATACTGTCTACATCTTTCCGAATGTTTTAGATGTCGCTTTCTATCTTTATGAGTGCTAAATACTTCTTTACACTTAATACACCTTATTCCATTTGAATTATGCTTCATATTCACATGCTGCTTTAAATTACTCATGTTTGAATACATTGTTCCACACTGTTCACAAGGAAATTTTGCAAAATGTGTCCGAGTATGTCTACTTAATGCGCGTATCGAAGAAAATTTTCGATTACAAATAAAACATATGAAAGATTCGTTCAAAAACTTGTGAGGTTGAAGATCTAAATCAGATTGTAAATCCAACGCTTGATTATGCTGATCTTGTAAATGTTTGGCCACTGCATCTAGAGCCTTAAAAGGTTCTGAGCAAATACGACAGCGTAGGTCAGATATGTCGACTTTAATCTGACTTCTGGAATTAAATAAACGAGATATTTCTTTAATATTTACAGTTGGATGTTTACTTTCCATGTGTTCTCTGTATTCTGATGGAATTGTCACTATTTCACTACAGTACACACACATCATGTGCTCTTCTGGTATCTTGAAGGGATATGTTGTTGAGAACCGAATTATAATCTCTGCGTTCATACGGATGGTGTTGGTTTCTTTTTCTAAAACAAAAAGAAATATTGCAGGTCATTTACAATTCTTCACACACACATTTTGAAAAGTCCTGCATCATGATAAATGACGTGTTCCTTAGGACCCCAAAATCCTGTGGCATTCCTTTGCAAGTTAACTGTATCAGAATTTGTATAAATCAGACGTATGTACGACTAAGTTCGGATCAAATACAGATTACATTATATAAACAATTCCTCTGCGGTTCATAAGTGACAACCAGCAAACTTGTGCAATTTTGCAAATTTAGAGATCAATGAGTGTTGAATTATGCATATTTCATTTTTTATTAGAGGGGGAAAGCACGAATAGGGTAAGAAGGAAAGGTGGCTAAAGCGAAACAAAGTGTGCAGGTTCAGCTAGCTTATAATACAAAAATATGTGCGTACTTTGTTTATGCATTTTCTTTATAAGTAGAGGGGTAAAGCACGGATAGGGAATGAAAGAAAGTAGGATAAAGCATAACAGGGTTCGCAGGTTCGGCTACTTAGTAATAAAAGAATATTTTCTTACTTTGTATATGCATTATTCTTTCCAAAATTTCGTATATTCTCGATACTTTTATTTAACACTAAGGTCCCTAAAGTTTAATTTGAAAATTAACACTGAGCGCCTTGGCCGAGGTCAATGACTGCAAACCTGAATACGTGCAATTTTGTAGTCGACGCTAAACATCCTCGCCAACTATACTGATTTGAGCTGCATCGATTTTTTTAGGCTTCTCTTTTATTCACTGGGTAGCGGCGATACCTCTCCGAACTCTAGAGTACTTTTGTTAGATCTATAATGTATTAAGTAACATGACAACAGTCAGTTGAATTAATTAAATTTATAAATTAAACAAAAACTCTTGTTATTTAATATAATTCAATAGCATTATATGAATACGTTTTTGCTATTATGATTAATATCGATACATTAAAATAACGCATTTTGAGCAGTGTGTTTATAGTAGATTAATGAGAAGAATCTAAATCAGTTTTACCTTAACTTATATCTTCATCTAAAGGAGAATCTTTCCAATTCGGGTGGCAAGACTTCATATGTGTTCTTAAACTGACTCTTTGATTAAATTTCCGGTCACACACCTGACACACAAATTTCTTATCATCACTATGTAATATCATGTGGCCATTCAATGCCTTGCGCCTTGGAAACAATTTAAAACAAACAGTGCATTGGAATTTCTTCTCCATGGTGTGCACACTCATGTGTTCTTCTAGGGCACTTTTATCTATATACCTATGGCCGCAAACCGTGCACATGTTACTATCATCGTGAGTAATCCGAAAGTGTTTATTATACTTCATTCTATCCGTAAATGTTTCGTCACATTCAGTGCATTCGTATGGTCTAATGACGTCCAGGTGATATTTAGTTATGTGTCTTTGTTTTTCGTCCCACTCTGCAAATCTTTCACCGCATACTTGGCATATATGTCGTCTACAACGATCGGACTCTTTATAATGTTCCCGTCTAGCTTCGAAACTACTGAATACAATTTTACACTTCATGCATCGTATTTCGTTAGAGATGTGCTTTGTGAATATATGTTTCTTCAAATTACTAGGGTTTGATATTTGTTTTCCACATATCTCACAAGGATAGTTTGAAAAATGTGTCTGAATGTGTTTGCTTAGTGAACGTAAAATATAAAATTTTCGATCACAAACTGTGCATATGAGCGACTCGCTTAAAAATTTGAAGGGTTGAAGTCCTAGATTAACATTTAAATTCAATCCTTTATTATGTACGTTGTGCAAATGTTTCGCGACTATATCTAGGGACTCGAAAGCCTCAAAGCAAATCCGGCAGCGTAAATCTGAGATGTCTACTTTGATGTTAACTTCACAAGCGTTTAAATAATCAGATCGCTTCAGAATATCTGCAGTTGGATGATTCCTTTTCATGTGTTCTTGGTATTTTGATGGTATGGTCACAACTTCAAAACAGTACACACACATCATATGGCCGTCCAGTATCTTGAATGGGTATGTGGTCGAATACCGAATAACAAGCTCAGCATTCACAGGAATCTTGTTTTTGCTTTTTTCTAAAACAAAAAGAAATATCGTAGGATAATTTGAGGAAACTTCAGAAAAGTTGTGTATTTAGAGGTAGTTTACATATATATATAGTACCTGAAGGACAGAGCGTTGCTCGTTTTTTTTAAACAACGCCATCTATTGTCAAGTGGCCTAAGCGTTACTTAATAACGCCATCTATTGTTAAATAGCTTTAATGTTGCTTATTACTACTCGTCAATAGGTGTAAAAAAGGAAGAGTCATATTTTTCAGTTTATCACTGCCTAAAAACACGGATAAAACGACGTTTTCTAAAAATGAAACCTGGCTAGATCGATTTATCGTCCCCGAAACTCCCCTGCATACTAAATTTCATGAAAATCGGTGGAGCCGTTTCCGAGATTAAGATTGTATATATATATATATATATATATATATATATATATATATATATATATATATACATATATACAAGAATTGCTCGTTTAAAGGTATTAGATAAATATCTTTAAAATGTTTCATGACATATATATATCACGAAACATTTCTAAGATAATATCTTTCCAAGTATAGATAATATCTTAGGGATATGAATTAAATAGAAAACCTAAGAAATTCAATGACATATTTGCAAACAAGTACTACTTACTACTAAGCAAAAAAAAACCGCTCGCCAGGAATAAAAATAAGTTAGCCAATGTACTATTAATCACGCTTATAATATTCATTGATAATATCAAACACAGTTCACAAGTATATTAACGGATATTATAAAAGTGAAAGTAAAGATAGCAAGGGTACCGGCAACTACTATAGTTGTATAACTGAGAGCGTGTAGCCGGTGTATGCACAACATTTTTAAATTCTTATACCAGTAGATAAAAGATACAAACCAACTGGTTCATAGTTAACATTAAATAGTTACTAAATGATAACACCTATACAAAATATTGATCTACATTGTATAACTGTTAATGACATTTGATTGACCTTACTTTGATTTTCATTAGGACAATCCTAAATTTTGGAAATATATTCTTGAGGAAAAGAAACCTAGATGGAAAACCTTGAAACCTTTGTTTTTCATTACCATCGATATTAACTAATATGTAAATAATATAAATATAACTCGTCCAAAGGTATCAGATCAGATAAAGCAAAGCGAGCCAAGCAACGTTTATTCTTTAACTTTCCTGCTATGTACAGTTCTAATAATGTATTTAATTTTTTTAACAAATATGATAAAGTATTCCAGGCGATATTCAGTGGGCAGCATTTCTCGGGTTTTCAGTTTCTTCATGATCCGGGTGGTAAGATTTCATATGTGTCTTTAAGCTGACTCTTTGGTTAAACTTTTTATCACAAACTTTACAAACGTATTTCCTATCTTCATCGTGCTGGACCATATGCTGTCTCAAGGATTTAGGCCTTGAAAAGAACTTCTTACAAACCGAGCATTGAAAGTCTTTTTCTTTGGTGTGTACCACCAAATGATCGTCAAGTAATCTTTTACTACTGTAACCCTGCCCACAAATATGACATCTATTCTTATCACTGTGATTAGCCACAAAGTGATTTCTAAACTTGCGCATATTTGTAAATACTTCGCTACATTCAGGACAATCTATTTGCTTAAGATCGTCTTTATGAAATTTTTCTTCATGATTCCTTTTCTTACCTCTAGTTGCAAATTTCGCATTACAGACAGAACACGTAATATGTCTACATCTTTCGGAGTCTTCTAAATGATTCCTTCTAGCTTTGTAACTATCAAACACTTTTTTACACTCTCTACATATTATGCCTTCAAGGTTATGCGTAGTTTTGACGTGTTGTTTCAAATTAGGTGCGGTCGAAAAAAGTTTTCCACACTTTTCGCAAGGAAATCTCGAAAAATGTGACTGTGTATGCCTGCTTAATGCGCATAATGAATAAACTTTTTCATCACAAACTGTGCATATGAATGATTCCGTCAAGAATTTGTACGGTTGGAGTCCTAAATTGAGATCTAAACTCAATGATTGCTTATGTGCATTGCTTAAATGTTGCGCTACACCACCTAGTGTATCGAAAACTTTATAGCAAATACGGCAGCGTAGATCTGATATATCTACTTTAATATTTCCTTCACCAACGTTTAAAAAACTAGTGTTCCCCTTAAGATTTACAACTGGATGTTTTGTTTCCATGTGTTCCCTAAACCTTGATGGGACGGGAACCAGATCGCAACAGTAAACACACATCATCTGATCTTCTGGCAACTTGAAGGGATATGCGGTAGAAAACCGAATCAAAACCTCGGCATTCTTACGGATCTTGTTTGTTTCTTTTTCTAGAACAAAAGAAAAACCGTATATAATCCATTTATTTTCTTATTCTGTTCATTATTACTGAGTGTTATTGAAATTAGTTACTATTTAACATTTTAAAGAAGCTATTTTCATTTTTTAATTTGCTTAAGGGTTTTGTATCTGCATAACAATTTGGCCTCAATTCATGCTATAAAAATAAAGTCAGTCCTTCACATACATATGATGACTATTTTTAAGAGCAAATAAAGATCTATGTCTGGGACGGGTGATAATAAAAAATGTAGGTAGTTGAGAAATTAAAAAAAAGACTCATTGGTACACGCCCCGGCTTCAAACGCCCCTCAGAACACGAGGCAGACATTAAACCCCTAGGCTACTGCCGAACTCCTAGGCCACCACCAGTATTATTAATCTTTACTTTAGTCTCTAATTAACTGGACCATTTTATATAAGCCTATTAGGGATTGCAAAATTCGGGTTTGAGTCTATATAATTCTTTATATCAAATCAATCTTACCAGTCAAAATAAAAACATGTGCAATATCACATTACTTACTGGGTTTCTAATGAAATTAAAATCACGGGTTATATTGGCAATTAGGATTGCAAGACTTTCTATAGAATCAATCTTATCAGTCAAAATAATAACATGTGCAATATTACATTACTTACTGGGTTTCTAATGAAATTAAAATCACGGGTTATATTGGCAATTAGGATTGCAAGACTTTCTATCGAATCAATCTTACCAGTCAAAATAATAACATGTGCAATATTAAATTACTTACTGGGTTTCTAATGAAATTAAAATTACGGGCTGTATTGGCAATAAGAATAGCAAGACTTTCTATCGAGGTTTTTATCATATAAATAAAGTCGCAAAAATCATAGTAATTTTTTTAAATGACATAACTAAATCTTTATAAAATTTATTGATTTGGTAAAAACTCTGGTTATTAGATAAGACAATAGACAATTTAATAGGATTATAAAGGCATTTTGAAAAGCCAAATTTTTATAGCTATAGATATTTGACGTAATGAAGTTTGATCAAAAAATACTAAATTGGTTCACCTTCATACTTCTTGAACGCATGATCTAGTTTCAAAAAACGGACAAGAGCGTATTGTACACGCATGCAGTTAGGGATCTGTAAAGTGGCTGTAAATTATAATCATGAACAAATTGTGAGTGTGTCTTGTACCTATACGCCTTTAATGAGCCATTATTTGAGAATCACACTGAGAAAAATAAAATCATACTTACCAAAATCTTACCAGCAGAAATGTATAGGAATTGCGAAAAACATCTTACAATTCTTTCCAAACTGTGTCGCTACCTTCATATAAGCCCAAAAACATGGCTTGCCGTACTATTAAATGAATGATCAAGAATATAATAACAACTGTAAAGAACCTTATCGTCTATCGAACATTTTAAAAGTTCGCGGTTCACATTTAACTAAGCGTGTAGGTAGACTCAAAAAAACTTATTAATTTCTTCGCCAAAATATAGTCAAAGTCAAAGTCAAAATGCTTTATTCAAATAAGGATTTTACAATCACTTTTGAATCGTCAAAGTTATAAAATATTATTTTTTGAACCCTCCCACCTTCCCGCCGGTTCACAATGTTGTTGATTTCTACCGAGAAGAATCCGGCAAGAAACTCGATAGTTACTCTTTTAAAAACACTATCAATAATACAATTAATGTTTTATATAAAAAAATTTTAGTCGTACAATTTTATGTTTTTTCCATTTTAATTTGGTTTACCTATGCATCCTGTAATTGAGCATCATCAGTCCCAAGGATTTTTAGCATTTACATAATCTGAAATATTGTAGTATGCCTTTTTACAAAGTACCTGCTTGATAAAAGATTTAAATTTACTTATTGATAGATTTTGAATTTTATTGGGAACTTTGTTGTAAAAGTGTATACATTGCCCCATAAAAGAGTTACTTATTTTGTGTAGACGTGTATCATGCACCAACAGCTTATTTTTACTTCTAGTATTTACTTTGTGAACGTCACTTTTCTTGCTGAAACTATTGATATTTTTATGTACATATAAAAGATTTTCATATATGTACTGCGACACTAAAGTTAAAATTTTTACTTCCCTAAACCTATCCCTCAGAGATATCCTAGATCCTAATTTATAAATAGCACGAATTGCCCTTTTTTGTAACAAAAATATTGTATTTACATCAGCAGCGCTACCCCACAATAGGATACCATATGTCATTAAACTATGGAAATAGCTAAAATATACTATTTTTGCAGTGTCGACATCGGTCAATTGTCTTATTTTCTTGATCGCATACACAGCAGAGCTAAGTTTTTTGGCTAGGTTATGAATATGAGGACCCCATTGAAGTTTGGAGTCCAGCGTTATGCCAAGAAAGACTGTTGAATTAACAAGTTCTAATTGCTCGCCATTAATATTAATACATGTCTGTCTCTGACTAACATTTGGTAATGTAAATTTAACACATTTGGTTTTTTTTTCATTAAGTAATAAATTATTAGCGTTAAAACAATTTACAATTTTAGAAAGGGCATTATTTAATTCATTATAACATGTCTGTCGTCTCTTAACTTTAAAAAGCAAAGAGGTGTCATCAGCAAATAAGACAATGTCATGGTTTTTTACATTATATGGGAGATCATTAATGTAAATAAGAAATAGAAAAGGACCTAAAATTGAGCCCTGAGGCACTCCTATAGTGACTGCTGATCCCGGAGATCTTTCACCGTTGACATCTATTTTCTGTACTCTCCTACTCATATAGGATGTCAAAAGGTCGAGAGCTTTGCCTCTAATACCATAGTGATGTAGCTTCCTGATGAGATTTTCATGTTGAACACAGTCAAATGCCTTAGATAAATCACAAAACACTCCAAGGGCGTCATGCGAATCCTCCCAGGCGTTATATATATTTTTTAATAGTGCCACTCCTGCATCGGTTGTGGAACGGCCTTTCATAAAGCCAAACTGTTTACTACTAAGTAGCTCATTAATACAGAAATGGCTTAACATTTGACAAAGTATGATTTTTTCAAAAACTTTACTGAGTATAGGTAGTATTGAAATAGGCCGAAAATTATTAGGATCTGTTGAACTACCTGATTTAAAAAGAGGTATAACTTTGCTAAGTTTCATCTCATCAGGAAACACACCACTATCAACGCAACTATTAAAAATAATGGCTAAGGGTTGTGCTATAACATGAATAATTGAATTTATAGTTTTTAAAGAAAGTCCCCAAAGGTCTGTGGTGTTTTTAATTTCTAATGTTTTAAATGTATTAATGATATCCGTAGGACTAATGTTTTTAAATACAAAGGGAACGTTACATTCAGGAACACTAGTTTTTAATAATTTTTCTGCTAAGATTGGACTTGAGTTTAGATGTTCAGTTGTTTTGAATGGGATATTCCTAAAAAACTGTTCAAAGGCAACTGCTACCTCAGAATTTGTTTTAAAACTAGCATCATCTACAATCAACTCAAAGTCCTGACAAGAATTCCTAGCTTTACCAGTTTCATTATTTATAATGTTACATGTAGTTTTTATTTTATTTGTTGAATTTTTTACTTTATGTCTGAGGTGAATTGCTTTTGCAACAAGACAGACCTTTTTAAAGGTTTTTGAGTATTTTTTTAAATATTCCCTAAATATTTGGCTATTATTATATGTTTTTTCTTTATATAATTCATACAGTTTACGCCTACTTTTATGAATACCTGGGGTAGCCCATTCACTAAAACTAAAGCGACTGGAAATAAGTTTCTTTTTTGCAGTAAATATTTTATTATACTCTGTAGTAATAGTGTCAAGAACAGTATTGTACATATCATTTGGGTCGCCATTATAAAGCAAATCTGGAAGTTTATGCATTAAGTTAGATTTAAGTTAGATAACTGCGGTATATCGCATATACGACAATACATAGATTTTTTTCGTTTGCTATTGGTAAAATTCAGGCTTGCTATAACCCTAGGCACGATACCATTACCAACAAATTGTATGTTAGTAAAGATAACTTTTTAAAATACAAAAAAGAGACGACGAAAAAGAGATAAATTATTGTGAAGCCCCTGACGCAAAAAGAGGGGTGTTATAAGCTTGACCGCTATGTGTATGTGTGTCTGTCTGTAGCTCTTAAACGGGTGGACCGATTCAGATGTGGTTTTTTTAACTCTCGATGTAAAGAGAAGTGATATAAGTTTTACGTGTGTGTCTGTCTGTGACCTCATAGCTCCCAAACGTATTTTGGTAGGGAGTTTTTTGTCTTATAGCTGATGTGATCGAGATGGTTCTTAACTATGATTTATGAAGATCAGCCCAGGAGTTTGAAAACCCACCAGCTCATTTCCTACTTGACAAAAGGTTTTTACCCATGTCTAATAGATAAAAATTTTCTTCAGTGCTATTTCCAACCTTGAGGTGATGATGCAGCATCAAGTAGTCTGCGGGATACCCAGCTCCTTCGCAAATTACAGCAGATATCGAATTGTACTGCACATACATTCTTGCGAAAATGTACGTTCAAAATCACATCATATGTACCAATTAAATTACGAAAATAGCTTTTATGTAGTCTGGTATTTAAAAAAAAACTATTTCTGGTAAAATTAAATTAAAATTTAAAAAACCCCCGACACAGAAAACTACTAAAATTAAGTAAACAAGTGATATATTATGTTGGCCGTCTTACTTGCTATGTAAATAAATGAAAGGTGAGTGAAATTACAATAGGAATCAAAAGAAGCTAAGTAATGACAAACTGTATAACTTTAATAAACGTATTCAACAATAATGGAAATACTTCTTGAGAGGTCCCCCATTGCGACGACTCTTGGATCAAAATACTGGGTACTTATAATAAAGTTAGAGGGCAAACAAACACATTATATATTATTTGTATACTTGATTTTAGAAGTTTCCTATTTTTTTTTTATTTTAAAATTTCTTTCAAAATACTCGTGATGGACGATGAAAATTATCAGATAGAAAAATCAGAAATCATGCTATTCTTACTTTTATAGTTGTCATAAACTAAAACCATAATTCCTTTTCAGATTTCAGTACGTATAATGTTTTTTTTTTTCAGAGTAGTGTTATTTTCCAAAGGTATCACACTTTTATTGGTAGTTTAAGATATACATATAAGTACTAGATATATAATAAATTCTAAAATAAAAAAAATAATCTTTCTGTTCCATTTACAATCACTGAACAAAACACTTTGATTACTAAGCAACGTTTATTCCTAACATTATCGGTACATACTACATATGTACAATGGATTTGTATAAGAATCTAGCCGAGCGATATTTAATGGTTAGCATTTTTCGCTTTTTCAGCTTTTTCATATTCCGGGTGGTAAGACTTTATATGTGTCTTTAAGCTGACTCTTTGATTGAACTTTTTATTACAAACTTTACAAACATATTTCCTATTTTCATCGTGTTGGACCATATGCTGCCTCAAGGATTTAGACCTCGAAAAGAACTTCTTACAAACCGAGCATTGGAAATCTCTTGCTTTACTGTGTACTACGAAATGATCGTCAAGTAATCTTTTACTACCGAAACCCTGCCCACAAATTTGACATCTATACTGATCACTGTGCTGGGCAGTAAAATGGTTTCTCAACTTGTATTTGTTTGTAAATACTTCGTCACATTCAGGACATTCCATTTGCTTTAGATCGTCTTTATGAAATTCTTCTTTATGGCTCCTTTTCTGGGCATAAGTCGCAAATTTCATATTACAGCTATAACATGTATTATTTCTACATTTCTCAGAGTCTTCTAAATGTTTTCTTCTAGATTCGTAGTTATCAAACACCTTTTTACACCTAGTACATATTATGCCTTCAAGAATGTGCGAAATTTTCACGTGTTTCCTTAAATTGGACGCGGTCGAAAAAAGTTTTCCACACTTTTCACAAGGGAATTTCGAAAAATGCGACTGTGTATGCCTGCTTAACGCCCGCAAAGAACAAAGTTTTTTATCGCAAACTGTGCATTTAAACGATTCCGTTAAGAATTTGTACGGTTGAAGTCCCAAATTGTGATCTAAGCTTACTGCTTGCTTGTGCACATCCCGTAAATGTTGCGCTACACCATCGAGTGTATCAAAAACCTTAGAGCAAATTCGGCAGCGTAGATCAGATATATCTACTTTAATATTCCCTTCACCGGCGCTTAAAATACTAGTATTACTCTTTAAATTTACAATTGGATGTTCGCTTTTCATGTGTTCCCTGTATTTCGATGGGGCTGGAACAGTTTCCCAACAGTAGCCACATACCAGCTGCTCTTCGGGCAACTTGAAGGGGTATGCAGTAGAAAACCGAAGCATAATTTCGATATTCTTACGGATCCTGTATGTTTCGTTTTCTAGAACAAAAAAGAAAAACCGTATGAAGTCCACTTTCTTCTTATTCTGTTCTATAATATAGACTTTAAATAACCTCATAACTTATTACTAATATTTTTTTAACGAAGTTTACAGTTTCGATATTGAGAACCTGTATTATTTAGCTCAATGCCATAAACGAAAACATTTATAGTTTCAATTGTATCCAACCGTCCGCATGTCACAACCTCATAATCCTGAAATATCACTGTTGTTTTATGTTAACCGCTATAGAGTTCTGTAATGATTTTTAGAAGGGTAACTCTCCATACATACTGAGGGATAAAGTTTCTTTTTCAGGTACCACATTGTAAAAATATTAAGTCTATTAAATCTTTTAAGGTTCTAAAGGGACATTTTCTCAAGTCGCAATTAAGAAACAAATTTTTAGGTTCATACTAGTCTATTAAACCTTGAGTAACCATTTCTTCGTGCAAAAAAAAATTATATAGCACTGGGGAAAAATAATTAGAACAGCTGAATTTAATATTGAGTGATAAAGGATAAAAAGTGTTTTTTAGCGATTTGAGGCAACAGTATTGATTTAAAAAAAAAAAAAAAACAAATGGGAAAGTTGTAGTAACTAAAAAAATCTATAACTTTTATACGAACAAATAAAATGTAAATAACTAATCCTTTCGTTTTAAATTTTTCTTTTTAAGAAAAAAAATCAGAATAATTTGAAATTTTTAGAAAATGTTTTATTTTTTATTATTTAATAGTATTTTTTTTTCCAAAAAAAGTTGAATAGTTTTTGCGATATTTTTTTTTTTTTATATTTGTGTGTAAAGTTTAAGAACCTATATACATATATATATATATATATATCTGGATTTTGCCAGCGGCTCCGTCCGCCCTAAATTCGGGTTACCTCTTAATTATACATACTTATGAAGTTTTCTATAGCAGGCTGTAGCTGTAGTTATACTACGTTTAAGCTCGGTTATAGTCATTCCCGCGGGAACTTTTGAATTTTTCGGGATAAAACTATCCTATTTTGTAAATTCTAAATATCCTAAGTTGCCTAGTAGTTGGGGATAAGGCTGCCTATGGTACTATTTTTAATTATTGTTTTGATGTTACTTTTTTGTGTTTTGGTGTACAATGAGAAATATTTGTATTGTATTATGTTTTTAATCTAATATTTTACCACTAGTAATGATAATGTTTTTTTTACATAATTATACATGACAGAAAATAAATAATTATGAACACGTTTTTATTTTAATTGATATTTTTCGTTCAGCTCAAAATAGGATGATTTATTTCGAAAAAAAGTGAACATCACAAAAATTATTTAACTTTTTTGGACAAAAAACTATCTTTTTTTGTAATAAAAAAAACGCTTCCTCAAAATTTCTAATTCTTGCGATTACTTTTATTTTTAGGAAAAATTAAAAACGAAAAAATTTTTTTTTTTACATTTTACTCGTTAAATTTCAGGTTAGATATAATAATGGTCAGTATAAAAGTTATAGATTTTTGAAGTATTTAACAACTTTTCCATTTTACTTTTTTTTAAATCAGTACTCTAGCCACAAATCGCCAAAAACCACCGGTGGCAAACAAGCACACGGTCCGCCTGATGATAAGTAATGTTTAGGAGGAGTAAAAAAAGTATTTTATTTAGGTTTTATTTCACTTTTAATCATTATTATATCTAAATATATTTCAATTCAATTATAAGCAATAAAAAAAGGGACCAATTGGCAATGAGTTGTTTTTTCGGTAAATCCTCTTTAAAACCAGATGGCGCTTAATAAATATATAACTAGGAACTTCGAGAGCTGAGATCCTTGCAAGTTCCGTCAATTTGTCATATTAAGATTTAGTTTATCTTCCATCTTTAGAATCTTCAGGAGTGAAAACGTAAGAAAAATCTAGTAAACATTAACATAAAAAACGTTATCAAGTTCCAAATAATAATGTCTTTAATATCTGGGTAGCAGTATCAACTGAATTGTCCCTAATTCCTTATCTTAGTCGTATAAACTAAAATACAGCCAGTGAAGTAAACTAACAATATAATTGAAAAACAAAAAAGACTCATTGGTACATGCTGGGCTCAAACCTAAGCTCCAACCTTAGACGCCGAAACCACTAGGCCACCACGACTTGGTTCGCGACGTAATAATTTAATCAAAGTTCCCGTAATTGAGTCTGTCGAAATATAAAATCACCTCTCAACAACGCGCACAACTTTACCGCACCGTCGCTGTTCGCCTTACGCTAACACCTAAAAGGTCTGCGCGCGGCAGAGATGTAAAGTCCGCTCACAGATAGCCCTCTAGGTACGCTTCAATCTTAATCAGCTGGATATGTAATATAATATGCGCTGCACTGCAAACACGACTGATCGTACTATACAGCTTACTTCAAGATGCTGAATGAATCTGATTTCTATCAGTTTTATTTGGTTCTATTTGCCAAATTTCTTATTTTCGCTATGCATTATCATGTGCTGAATCAAGCTATTACGTCTTGGAAACAACATTTCACAGACCTCACATTTAAATCTGTTTTCTTTAGTGTGCACTACGGTATGATCTTCAAGATTTTTTTTGTTGCAGAACCTCTGTCCACAAAGTCTGCACATATGTGTATCGTCATGATTATTCCTAAAATGCTTTAGTAACTCAACTTTATTCGTAAACTTGGCTTGACATTCAGGGCACACTTGTGGTTCATGAACGTCTTTATGAACTTCGGATATGTGACTTTGCTTCGTGTGCCAATGCGTGAATTTTTCACCGCAAATGCCACAAACATATTTCCTGCATAAAACCGACTTTTCTAAATGTTTTCTTTTTTCTTCATTGTTAGTGAAAGTTTTCTTGCATCTTTTGCACGGTTTTACATCAGAGCTACGAGTATGTCTTGTTTCAACGTGATTCTTCAAGTTACGCATGTTTGAATACAGTCTGCCACAAACTTCACAAGGATATTTCGAAAAATGCGACTGGGTGTGTCTGCTTAGTGCTCGCAAAGAACAATGCTTTTGGCTGCAAACCGTGCATATTAGGGAATCGCTCAGAAACTTGTATGGTTGAAGCCCCAAGCCATAGTTCGAATCAAATTCCTGTTCATGGGCTTCACGTAAATGTTGAGCTGCTGCATCAAGATCTTCGAAAGATGCAGAACAAATACGGCAGCGTAGATCTGATATATCGACTTTAATGTTACCTTCGCCAGCACTCAGAAAAGCAGACTTCCCCTTAAAATCTACAGCTGGATGGTTCGTTTCCATATGTTCCCTGTATTTTGTTGGAATGGTCACAACTGCGAAACAGTACACACACGTCATAAACGCTTCCGGTAACTTGAATGGATATGCAGTAGATAACCGAATCATAATTTCGGCATTCTTTACAATCTTGTTATTTCGTCTATCTAGAACAAAAGAAATATCTACTGTAAGCAGGTAGTTCATATTTCTGCCATATCTGGTCAATGATATCTAAGTGTCTTAGATGCATCAGAATGTCTATCGATATGTGTTATACGTGTCTATCGATGCTGATTTGAGAGTTGAGCACGGTGAAAAACATTTACAAAAGTTCCATATCAGACCGCAGTGTCTGATAACTATAATAGGCATATTAGAGTTCGCGTTATGTTACATAGCCTGTAACCTTCTATAACAAATAGGGTGACAAACTGAAAACTTCAAGTCGCACGGACGCTAAGCAGGAAGAATTTCCTTCAATGACCGGTCACTATTTGTCTCTGTTGCACGCACATAATTATTTGCCGTCGCATTCGCACAGATGCGATGACCTCTGTCATAGAGGAGCGCTATCGAAAATAAAAATCAAACAAAATGAACCTGATATTTTTATAGTGGTATGTGTTACCATGTAGCGCTACAGGCCTGTAGTGTGTAATGCCCCTATTGCAAGCGTCTGCAAGCTGACTGTGATCGCTTAGCATCTTAGGGCGGTATTTGAATTACTTATAATTGGAATACACATACGTATTTAAAATATTTATAGTTTCAAATACGTTAGGTCGAGATATTTTGTTAATTAGTATTTCAAATACTTATTGCTTTAAAAACATTATTAATGATAATGCAAAATAAGCTAACTCATACATAAACTAAAAATACTAGTGTCCGGAGCCGTTTAATATTAATCTTTAGAATATTGTCAACATTGCCTTATTTATAAGTACTAATATTATAAAGAGGTAAAGTTTGTAAGTTTGTTTCTAGAAAGTAGTGTCTGGAACTACTGAACTTATTTTGAAAATTGTGATATTTTGAAAGTGACATAAGCTATGTTCGATAAGAATAACTTTTTAGTTCGAAATATAAATGTTAGTAAGAAAAAAGGCATTATTACGTAGCAACGAAGCAATATGGTGAACTGATTTATGGCGCAGTGATAGCTGGAGGAATTTCAAAGAATATAAAATACTTTTTATTCCGGCCAAGAGTTCCCATGGGAATAATGTTTTTTAGAGTTTTTAACTGTAACAGTGCATAAAACGTGCTTTATTCGTGGCACTGAGAAAGGGTTAGGAACCGAGAAAGACAAAGATAATACTTTTATCACGATCGAAAGTTTCCACGAGAATAGGTTTTCCGCGAGTGACACAGCGTACACAGCTTGGTCCGCGGGGTTCGACAAGTCATTAATAAAAATAATGCATCTTCCCAATGTATTTTGTATTTCAATTAAAAATAGTTAAAATACTGTTTTTTATTTCAAATACTTACAGTAAAATATTTCGTATTTAAAATACATGCAGGAAGAGTATTTTGAAAATTGTATTTCAATTACGGCATAGTATGTATTTTGCCTAGCCCTGGTTCGAACCTCTCTGCTTTTTAAATATTAATTATACATGTGTGTGTTGTTTGTGAAAGAAGCTGCACAGAAGTGCAGTGAACGTGCCACGATTCAGCAGTAGGATACGTAATAATTAATAAAAACCAAACATAAAAACAACAAACATATTCATTTACTTTAATTAGAATATTTTTACATATCATAAAAACGGCCTCTTTTAGCAGAAATGCTATCTACACCTCACATGTATATTCTAGAAACGACATAAATAATCTTCGAAAGACAGCTTATTCTAAATAATTGCATTTAAACATTTTTGAAATTTCTTCTATACGAAGAGAAAACAATAAATTTAAATTTTGTCGGCGCTAGTTAGGTGTTCACAGCGACTTAGTGTATAAGTGTTTCTTTACAATACGAAATACACAATGTATACCTATTGGTATTCAATGGTCAACGTTTTTCGCCTTTTCGACTTCTTTATATTCCGGGTGGTAAGATTTCATATGTGTTTTTAAGCTTACTTTTTGATTAAACTTTTTATCGCAAACTTTACATTCATATTTCTTGTCTTCAACATGCTGTAACTTATGCTGCATCAATGAACTAAGTCTTGATAAGTACTTATTACAAACCGAGCATTGGAATTTTTTTTCTTTAGTATGTACTATGAAATGATCGTCAAGAGTTCTTTGACATCTGAAACCCTGCCCACAAATATAGCATTTGTTCTTATCAGTGTGACGGGCAGTAAAGTGTTTATTAAACTTGTTTTTGTCTGTAAATACTTCGTCACATTCAGGACAATCTATTTGCTTAAGATCATCTTTATGAAATTTTTTTTCGTGACTCTTTTTGAGGCTCCAAGTAGAAAATTTTGCATAGCAGTAAAAACATATATTATTCTTACATCTTTCGGACTCTTCTAAATGTTTCCTCCTACCTTCATAACTATCAAACATTTTTTTACACTTGATACATTTTATACCTTTGAGGACGTGCGTATTGTTGACATGTTTCTTCAAATTGTGCGAGGTCGAAAAAAGTTTTCCACATCTTTCACAAGGGAATCTCGAAAAGTGTGACTGTGTATGCCTGCTTAATGCACGTAAAGAATGAACTTTTTTTTTACAAACTGAGCATTTAAACATTTCCAACAAAAATTTGTACGGTTGTAGTCCCAAATTGTGATTTAAACTTAATCTCTGCTCATGCGCATCGCGTAAATGTTGCGCTACACCATCTAGCGTCTCAAAATCCTCAGAACAAATGCGGCAACGTAGATTAGATATATCTACTTTAATATTCCCGTGACCAGCGTTCAAAAAACGAGTATTCCCCTTTAGCTTTACAATTGGGTGTTTAGTTTCCATGTGATTCCTGTAGTTCGATGGATCAGGAACTACATCGCCACAGTAAACACACACCATCTGATCTTCTGGCACCTTGAGAGATATGCGGTAGAAAATCGAATCATGATTTCAGCATTCTTACGGATCTCGTTTGTTTCTTTCTCTAGAACAAAAATAAAAACCGTATGAAATTTATTTTTGTTATAGTTGGCCAATTCAACAAAATGGTCATGAGCGAGTCGGACTCACGCACCGTGGAAGATAAATAGTTTATCATTTATACCCTGCCTATTGTAATCCCTGCTTATAAGGTTTGGGGTTAAAATGAATATTGACTATGAGAAATGCTTTAGTAAAATAAAAAAAAAACAATGCAGTTCCAAAAGTGTATTTGCGTTTCTTAACAAAATAATACTATATAATGATGTATACTGACTTATATTCAATAGTCAGTGTTTGCTTTTTCAGCTTCTTCATATTCCGGATGGTAAGACTTCATATGTGTCTTCAAGCTGACTCTTTGATTAAACTTTTTATCACAAACTTTACAAACGTATTTCCTATCTTCATTGTGCTGGACCATATGCTGTCTCAAAGATTTAAGCCTCGAAAAGAACTTCTTACAAACCGAGCATTGGTAATCTCGTGCTTTAGTATGTACAATGAAATGGTCCTCAAGATATCTTTGACTACTAAAACCCTGTCCACAAATTTGACATCTATACTTATCACTATGTTGAATAGTGAAATGATTTCGAAACTTATACCTGTCAGTAAATACTTCGTCACATTCAGGACAATCGATTGGCTTTAGATCATTTTTATGAAATTTTTCTTCATGCTTCTTTTTCTGACCCCAAGTTGCAAATTTCGCATCACAAATATAACACGTATTATATCTACATCTCTCGGACTCTTCTAAATGTTTCCTTCTAGCTTCGTAATTATCGAACACTTTTTTACATCTAGTACATACTATGCCTTCAAGCATGTGCGATTTTTTGACGTGTTGCTTCAAATTATACGCGGTTGAAAAAAGTTTTCCACACTGTTCACAAGGAAATTTTGAAAAGTGTGACTGTGTATGCCTGCTTAATACACGGAGAGAATAAACTTTTTTATCACAAACTGTGCATATAAATGATTCTGTCACGAATTTGTACGGTTGAAGTCCTAAATTAAGATCTAAACTTAATCTCTGCTCATGCACATCGCGTAAATGTTGCGCTACACCATTTAGCGTCTCAAAAACCCCAGAACAAATTCGGCAACGTAGATCAGATATATCTACTTTAATATTCCCTTCACCAACGTTAAAAATCAAGCGAGTGTTCCCCTTTAGATTTACAGTTGGGTGTTTGATTTCCATGTGTTCCCTGTATTTCGATGGGACAGGAACAGTTTCCCAACAGTAGACGCACACCATCTGATCTTCTGGCAATTTGAAGGGATATGTGGTAGAAAACCGAAGTATAATCTCAATATTCTTACGAATCTTGTCTGTTTCGTTTTCTAGAACAAAAAGAAAAACCGCATGTAATCCATCATATATCAATTTTATATTTTAGAAATTAACTACGTAATTTGTTTTAAGACCAATATTGTTTAACTTCTAACAATGTGTCCAATGGTGCTTTTAGTCCAGTTAAGGGGTACTTTCACTATATCACACGATTATAACAAATTTTTTTTTTGTTTTAGAACCTAATCTTCACAATCCAATAGGTAATGTTTCCAATGGTGCTTTTAGTCCCGTTAAAGGGGTAAAAATTCTATTCTCTTCTAAATTATATCGTACCTCTCCATGAGAATTTAACTTTTGTCTGTTTTTTTGTCTTGAAAACTCTTGAAATAATTTTCAAAAATTGGGAATAGAACCTTTTTTATTCCACTCAATAAATTCTCTGTAATGATGACACGTTGTTTAACTTTCATCCTCGTTACGCCATTTATAACACTTATGCTAAACGCAGTCAGTGTCTAATTTAGTGCCAAACATAGGCGTAGCTAGGAACACACGGGAAGCTGCCCCACTTTAAACTGCCTAAAGTGCCCATAACCTAAAAGAAGTAACCCCTATGAATATTATTTTTTACTGTAAAAATGAAATGTTTATTTCATTTCTACCAATTCTCCAAAAGCTGGATATGCGCATGGCGCCAAGATCAATATATATTAAGCAAGAACAAGAACATAAACGAAAGCTCAGTCACAAAAAAGTCAACAACAAGAGAACCTGGAAAACGTAGTCTGTGCGCACGAGACGACAACGGACGACTGACAGTGACCGACACGTAATTTTCACGACATAAGCATGGGTTTCTCATTTTTTACCACAGATTTTATTTTTAATTTTATGGAAATTTTTGTTATCTACTTGCTTTGGGCTCCATTGAAATACCTACAGTAGGTTGTTTAGTGCGCGACAAAAGGCGGCAAACAAATACGTTGCAGATAATATCTTGTACAAAATGATTGTGTAAAATGGTATTTTTGTACTCGCGCCATGTAAAAATTATCTTCATTTAATAATCGTGACTACAAATACAAAGGACGTCAATATACGCCCAAATGTGTGCGTGTTCTATACGGTCGGTGTCGGGTCGTAGGTGCAAAGAGTAAGCGGGGCCAATTCTAGAGACAGGCGAAGAGTATGCCACATAAAGTGCTTTTGTGAATTCACATCTACGCCCTAGGAAAACTGACTACTTCAAATAAAGCCGCGTTAATCGTGACTACAAATACAAAGGACGTGAATATATGCCCAAATGTGTGCGTGTTCTATACGGTCGGTATCGGGTCGTAGGTGCAAAGAGTAAGCGGGGCCAATTCTAGAGATAGGCAAAGAATATGCCACATAAAGTGCTTTTGTGTATTCACATATACGCCCTAGGAAAACTGACTACTTTAAAAAAAGACCGCGTTAATCGTGACTACAAATACAAAGGACGTGAATATACGAGTATGCCCAAATGTGTGCGTGTTCTATACGGTCGGTATTGGGTCGTAGGTGCAAAGAGTAAGCGGGGCCAATTCTAGAGACAGGCGAAGAGTATGCCACATAAAGTGCTTTTGCGTATTTTCTCGCAGGGGTAACAGAAAAGCCATCGTTACGAGGAATTTATATTTACATTTATTTATTTATAATATTCTGTGATTTAAAAGATAAAATCATAGAGCTAAATATTAATGTTGCAACATGAAAAAATAAAAAAACATTAGATATCAGACCGTGGCCGCAATGGAATTTATTTATTAACCTCGTGCTTACAAAAACAGTCAAGCCTCTTTCTTGTCTTTGCGATGACTTATCATGTGTTGATTAAGACTATTAATCCTAGGAAATAACTTTTTACAAACACTGCAATCAAATCTCTTTTCTTTAGTGTGGACAAGTATGATTATGATCTTCAAGACAGTTTCTAGTACGAAATCTTTTTTTACAAATTCCGCACATATGTCTATCATCATGTTTATCCGTAAAGTGCTTTTGTAACTCAATTTCGTCTTTTGTCACATTAAGGACACGCGTTTGGTTTTTGAACGTCTTTGTGAGACACAGCTATGTGTTTTTGTTTCAGATACCAATTTGCAAATCTATCACTACACATATGGCAAACGTGTAACTTCCAACAAGGTAACGTTTCCACGTGTCCCTGTATTTCTTCAACAGTTTTAAATGTTCTCTTACATCTTCCGCATGTCTTATCCTTGGGACCATGTGAACTATCGACATGCTTCTTTAAATTGCTGATCGTTGAATAACGTTTTCCACACGTTTCGCAAGCATAATTGAAAAAAATGTGACTGAGTGTGTCTGCTTAAAGCGCGCAAAGTGTAATGATTTTGCCCGCAAACTGCGACTGAACGAATCAGTCAAGAACTTGTAAGGTTGAAGTCCCAAGCTATAATTTACATTTATCGCTCGTTTGTGAACGCTACGTAAATAATGAGCTGCCGCATCTAGTTTCGAAAGTTTCAGGGCAAATCCTACAGCGTAGATCAGATATGTCGACCTCAATGATGCCGTCACTTGCACTTACAAAATCAGATTTCCCTGTTAAATTGACAGTAGGATGGTCAGTTTTCATGTGTTTCCTGTATTCTGTTGGAACACTAACTCGGTATTCACAGTTAACACACACCATATAATTCTCTGAAACTTTGAATGGGTAAGTCGTTGTATACTTTATCATTATCTCTGCACTGTAGCGGGTGTTGTTATTTTTCACTTCTAGAACAAAAGAAAACACTGTCTGTCATTATGCTGTTGTTTCCAATTTCATTTTCTTATTTCGTTAGTTCTAATAATTTTTGCTTCACAACATATCCACAGCTAATTTGAAGAACTTGCATCGGGACATATTTCATACAAATTAGGTACGCTAGGGTATAATGCATTTATTATTTAAAACTCCTAGTGACTTATGAAGAGTACATCAATCAACTAGGAGTTTGTAACGAGCGTATTTCCATGGCAATGATGTAGTGGGGATATTCATTGGCCCGACTTGTTCCTCGATAGCTCCATTGGTAGAGTACTTACAAGGACTAAAAGGATTGTTGCAGGTTCAAATCCTGGCTCGAGTTAAATCTTTTGACTGCATCTTCGTTATGATATTATTTATTTGCATTGATGATACATTCATTATTTAAGTATATAACTCCAGATCAGTTTGTGTTTATCTCAAGTGAGAAAAATTACATTAGAAGATTTGAACACTTTTCTTTAATCCAACTGCCACACTACAAACAAAAATTGTATTTTTATGGAAATTAAGAGAAAAGTTGATTGTCTTACAATACTGTAAAAAATGCTGTTAAAATCCATATAGGAATATTGTGGAAAAAAATACAAAGAAAGAACGGAAGCAATATCTTTTACGCAGTGTTCAGGAACCAAGAAAACTAAAACTTGAGGGTAAGAGGAGACAGTGAAAAAGAAAATTTCACAAAAAACTTCTATTTTTTATTATATTTTAGATACAGTATTCAAACATTATTATTTAGTTTATTTTTTTACCCACGGATAAAAACAATAAAAAATCGTGAATTCACATCTAGAAAAGGTGAATTTCTCTCATACTGACAAACTTTGGGACCAAGTCACGACGGGTAAAATCATTGTATACGGAATAAATTTCGTATATAAGTAGGCCATTGTAGTTTAAAAAAAGTTAGGGATATGCGTTGGCAAATTCCAAATAAAAAACTTAAATCTAATCAATACCACAAATATAAATTTATGTTTGTTTGTTATTCCTCAACGTAGCAACAGAGCATACAATTTAGTGTTTCTCTGTCACATAGATAAATAATTGACAAATAAAATGATGCATCGGGATCGAGAGGTCCTTCGGGGTTGTTACATTTTGCCGTAAGGAATATCGCGGGTACTATATTATTACCGCGTAAAAAACCTGATGACCTGATTTTAGTCACAAAGGTAGAGCTGCGGCAGGACCGTACCCATTGTAAAAGAAGGGCAAGGAGGGCCGACTATAAGCGGATGAGATTATAGCCTGGGATAAATGACGATATATCTAGATGCAGCAAGCGTCCATAGGCTGCAGGCTAAAAAAAGGACAAAGGAGTAAATATACTTTTAATATCGATTGAGCAATTAATAGAGATTGATGTAAGCTAATCGAACGAATAGATTTCGTTATCAACGCTACGGTTGCTTTAGTTCGTTTATAGTGATTATAAGGTGTGGGTACGTTAGTGTGTGTTGTGGTGAAAATTGATATTTAACAACTACTCGGTTTTCATTCCCCGAAGTGCTAAACAATAGCTGGATACACACCTACATCACAATGTTTTAACAACCACTTTAGGCCTGCGTTATACAGGTAGTGAGCTTATCGCCGAAACACAATGTATGTGGATTAAAGTGTTAAGACTTATTCTGACTTATTAAGACGTCTTAATCAGGCAACTATGCGGCTAGAGAAACCAAATGATTTGTCAAAGGGTTAAAGTTACATCATTCACCACCATCTAAATGTTTTTGTTTTATTAAGTTGTTTTCAAATGTATGGCATAAGATAAAGATTAGCGTAGTTTAAGTTGGTTTTTATTTAAAAGTTGGTAAAGCATATCAGACACAACAGTGAGGCAATGGAATGAAATTCATCTTTCATTCGATATTTTGCTTAATGCCTTAAACCTATGTGGGGTACAAACGCACATTTGTGAGATAGAAACGGTTCCTAACGCACATTGCGACATACGGTCCGCCTGATGGTAAGCGGTCACCGTAGCCTATGGACGCTTGTAACACCAGGGGTTATTTTGCTTAATGCCTTAAACCTATGTGGGGTACAAACGCACATTTGTGAGATAGAAACGGTTCCTAACGCACATTGCGACATACGGTCCGCCTGATGGTAAGCGGTCACCGTAGCCTATGGACCAGGGGTATCACTCGCGCGTTGCCGACCCTTCAAAACTCCAATAACTTCTTACTTGAATAACCCCATACTGTAGTCTTAAGAGAAAACCTTGGCAGGGAGCTCATTCCAGAACTCAAGCGTTCACGGGAGGAAGTTTCTCTTTACCGCACTGTACGCGACCATTGCGGTTCTAAAGTGAGAGAATGAATTCCCTGCCGATGGCGAGCGTTGCAATGGTAGAATGTAGCCGTGGGCATCATTTCGAACAATTCCTCATAACACATGTCATTGTACAAGCAATAGAACACACACAGGGAGGCAAAGTCTCTCCTCATACTTAAGGGTTCGATACGGCAAGGAGCTTGGGATTGTTGCCATTTTTTTGTCTTACTAGCAGGCAAGTATATAGAGGTGTATAAAGTAAATCAACTCGCGCCAAAACATTATACATCGTTGCAGTGAGGCGGTGCGGCGTGGGAGCGGGTCCTAAAACTAGTTACAGTCGTTCTGATCAGGCAGACGCCGACCAAATACCTATACAAGATGCCGACCAGTCCTGCACTGCTGCGTTGAGTCCTGCGTTCCTACAACGCGCGAAACTAAAACACGCACGTCTATTTCCCGTGGCGTTGTGAACGCAACTTAGGGATGCCAGATGGTGATTCTCAAATTTCCCCAGCTTCGTAATTATTTTTTCTACAAAATGATACCTTTTTCAGAAAAAACTCCCAAACTTGAGTTTTGTTCACAAACACACACTGAATACGCACCTACTTGCTATTTGTTTATTTAGCATTGATCCACAGGGCGTAAAAAAGTTTTTTGTTTTACTTTTTTCATTTAAATTTATGTTCGATTGGACTTTTTTTCATGGGTTCGTACTAGAATCAAGTTTTTTAGACCTCATCTTTTTAATTTCAGAATACTTTTAGCTATTCTAAATGGGTTGGCTACGTTAGACGCACAACCAATGACCGCTTGTGTTGACGTACCGTATCCAAAGACCGCATAACGGCAAATGTAATGTCCTTCCACTAGATGGTGCGAATATATTTGCTAGGAGCGATTGGAGCAGGACGGTGCAAAGCAACACCACCCTGGGAGAAGCCATGTCCAGCAATGGACTGTGTGGGCTGATGACGATGAAACAGTGGTCTTGGAACTTATAGGTTTTTAATTTAAATGGGTAGGTAAAGACAACTCTGGGTATAAACCGGTTTATGTTTAGCAAAGTGTCAAAATATTCACCAATGAATGGACTTCTCAGAAACTTACATTTAAGGCAGTCTGCACTAATTAATTAATAAATTAGAACGTGGAACGCTAAGATAATTAATTGGGAGCAAAATGTGTCAATTAGTCATTTCCGAATATTTAATTAAAACTTGTTAATAAACATTAAAATAAAAATGCACGTCGATTTCCAAATAAAAACTTGTATTAATAAATAACAGAGTTAAAATAATAGTGTTATCCCCTAATCCGTAATATTATTATAAGTAAAATATATTTTCATTGCTTATTATTAAACACAAAAAATCAAAAACTACGGAAGATCTCAATCGTAAACTAAAAATGAAGTCATCGAATGACAATGTAAAGAAAGTCACGCTTCGCATTAGTGGGTGCTGCGAAGGTTATCATAATTGTAAAATTATTATATCATAAGTAGGGGTTCAAACCTGACTAAACATGAAGAAAACATTTGTCTGTTAGTTTGGTGGCAGGGGAACGAGAATAGTGTAAGCTAACAGCAGAACAAAAAATAATTAAAAGTATGTTAATAGATAAATACAATAAAATCATTATAAAAAATAAACAAAAAAACAAAAATGTAAAGATTAAAATAAACCCTGATAGTGTTTTCTTATTCACTTAATGACTGCCAGAGCAAAGACTGTAACTTAATTAAATAAAATTTGAAGTTTGAGTAATACTGACTATAGTTTCAAGTCTTTTGAACCCTGGTTTCTGTAGAGCCGCGAACTTGTAAGGCCTCGTTCAGACTTTTGAAAGTATGACCCATCCCTACAGTCAGCTTTGCACTAAACAATCTTTAAAGACACTGTAGACTTTTTTCGCTTCATCTAAAAATTTAAACACTCCGGATGATAAGACTTCATATGCGTTTTCCAGCTAACCCTTTGATTAAACTTCTTTTCACAAACTTTACAGACAAATTTCCTATCTTCGCAATGCATTATCATGTGCTGAGTTAAACTTTTACGTCTTGGAAACAACTTTTCACAGACATCGCATTTAAATCTCTTTTCTTTAGTATGTACTACAGTATGATCTGCAAGACTTTTTTTGTTACGAAACCTCTGTCCACAAAGTCTGCACATATGAGTATCGTCATGATTATCTCTGAAATGCTTTAATAACTCAATTTTATTAGTAAATGTGGCCTGACATTCAGGACACACTCGCGGTTCGTAATCATCTTTATGGACTTCGGATATGTGAATTTGCTTGATGTGCCAATACGCGAATTTTTCACCGCAGAAACCGCATATATGTTTTCTGCATAAAACCGACTCCTCCAAATGTTTCCTTTTCTCTTCAGTACCAGTGAAAGTTTTCTTGCATCTTCTGCATGGTTTTAAAACAGAGCTAATTATATGTTTAGTATCAACGTGTTTTTTTAAGTTATGAATGGTTGAATACAGTCTGCCGCATGTTTCACAAGGGTATTTTGAAAAATGAGACTGGGTGTGACGGCTTAATGCGCGCAAAGTATAATGCTTTTGGCTACACACCGTGCACATGAGGGAATCATTTAGGAACTTGTAAGGTTGAAGTCCTAAGTCACAGTTCGAATCAAATTCTTGTTTATGGACTTCACGTAAATGTTGAGCTACTGCATCAAGATTTTCGAAAGTTGCAGAGCAAATACGACAGCGTAGATCAGATATGTCGACTTTAATGTTACCTTCGCCAGCACTCAGAAAACCAGACTTCCCCTTAAAATCTACACTTGGATGATTCTTTTCCATATGTTCCCTGTATTTTGATGGAATAGTCACAACTGTGCAACAGTACACACACATCATGTATTCTTCAGGTACCTTGAATGGATATGCAGTAGATAACCGAATCATTATCTCGGCATTCTTAAGAATCTTGTTTGTTTCTTTTTCTAGAACAAAAAGAAATATCCTATGAGTAAATAATTTTTCTTCCAAATCTTTTCAGTGATTTCTAAGTGCAGTTGCAGTAGAAAGTTTTGGGTCATACGATTGTATCAACTAAGTATCATACGTATACGTGGTCAATCTCCTCTAACTCTCGAGGTTGATTGAAGTTAGTTTAGGTTAGGTCATCTATTTAAGCCTAAGTGTGATAAAAGTATGATAAAAATTTGTAACAAAATATCAGAATATGTAAGGACTGAAGTATTTCGGTATATATTTGGCAACGGATTTTCATGGAATAATAGAAAAACGTAAGTTAATGGTCTTTCAGAAAAGTGATAAAAGGTAAAGATTTAAATGATCAAAACACTTTTGACTACTTCCTTGAGATTGGTGGTCAAATGAAGCCAGTATGTTAAACAATGTTTATTGGTACATTAGGTTAAGGCGAGGTTATCCTGGTTTAGGGTGTTTACGAACATCCTTTTTTTGGCATAAATATAGTATATTAACGCCTAAAAATTAAAAGAATTGAAATAGAGTATTCTGTTATCAGTATTAGTAATACTGATTAGTTTTACAGTTGCCTTTTCGAAATACTTCAGACCGGGTGCCCTTTTCGCCCAGTGATGCAGCTATAAAAGTACCGCACCAGCTTAATCAGTAAGGTAAAATAATAAATAACTTAATTAATAATAGTTCTTTCCCTGTACCTCGTAATTGCTGTTCACAAGGATATTTCGAAAAATGTGTTTGGGTGTGTCTTCTTATGAAGCGCAACGTATAACACTTTTGGCTGCAAACTGAGCATATGAACGAATCGCTCAAGAACTTATAAGGTTGAAGTCCCAAGCTACAGTTAAAATTTATTGCTTGTTTATGGACTTCACGTTAATGATAAGCTGCCGCATCTAGAGTTTCGAAAGATTCAGGACAAATGCGGCAGTGTAGATCAGATATGTCAACTTTAATGTTACCGTCACCAGCATTTAGAAAACTAGACTTCCCTTTGAATTGTACAGTAGGATGATTAGTTTTCATGTGTTCCCTGAATTGTGTTGGAACACTAACTCGGTATCCACAGTAAACACACACCATATGATCGTCTGGAACTTTGAAGGGGTAAGTCGTTGTAGATTTTATAATTATCTGTGCATTGTAGCTGGTGTTGTTAATTTCCACTTCAAGAACAAAAGAAAATTTTCATTGCTCAAAAAATTGCCTATATTACAATTTCTAAAAATTTCATGCTTTCAAAAATTGTCCGTACCCGCAGTTTGGCCTATTAACCCCTACAGTTAATAGACTTTTCCACTAAGTTGAGAAGTATGAATTTAATCAACGATTTGAGTTTACAGTATTCTTATGCAATAAAAAACTTTTAAAATTGTGAAAATAATTACAAAAACTACGGACCGAGATAATCAAATCAAAGTTTTTGGTAAAATGGTTGACCAAACAAAACGGGCGAAACGGATGACCGTCCCACGGCTGACGTCACAGCGCCTAATACCCGCCGCGCGTGTAAGCATTTTACATACATTCGGCTCGCAGTGTTCATTAAATACATTATTTCTATTTCCATTAATGTATTAATCCAATAGTGAAGTTTTAAGTGTTTACGTGCTGTAATGTAATAAAAAAAAACGGGTTGCACTCCAGGAGTGCCGGCAGAAGTGAAAACCTTTACGCACGATTCGCGCTTAGCATTCAAATATGTTACAAGACAACTCATACGTCATATTTAATTGTACAGAACCAATGTCCTTAACACACAATTCACGGTTAACACTCAAATATGTCACAAGAAATGTCTTGACCCATTGTATATTTTTGAGCAATATCCTACCTATATTTCTCAATAATGTTATAAGCTATTTTAAACGTAATATATTACTATGCCACTACTACTATGGAACTGGTTCTCTATTCTATCACACGTCTCTAACTCCTCTAACTTTCGACTATTTTCTTTGACACACCCTAACATAATAAATAAAGATTGTTTATTTATTTTTCTATAAAATCACCTATTGACACGTCAACACATAGATATACCTTCTATCCAGTATAACGTAAGCTATGCTCTACAATTACTTTTATCTCACCTCGTATCGTATTGTAGCAGATTCTAACATGTGTAATCCGCACTTTCATTATTATAAATAATAATGTTTGTTTATTTACTTTTTTGACGTAGTATATTTGACATCTCAATCTGTCACAGAATTAAAATCCCATATCCAACCTCCCTGTACTACTTATTATCGCCAAATACTAAAAATAAAAAACTAAACTAATGTTAATAAATCTGACGCGAGTTCCGTCTTACGAATTTTATGTGAATTGTCCTTTTTTGAAGTTTTCAATTCAAAAACATACAACCTGGATATAATATTTAAACATGTGTAATCCGCACTTTCATCAACCCAATTTTATCTTACTTTTTATTCGTCCTATAGAGTTTAAAATTTTTTACCCATCACAAAAAAAAAGCACAACGCCGCTAAAGACGTCTTCACTTCAAAATTATAAAAGGCGTGGCTTTATGGTTTCCGTCTTGCGAATTTTTATGGCGTGGCATAATGGTTTCCGTCTGACGATCAGTCTGCCGCGAATTTATAATTTTTACCCATCACAAAAACTAACCTAATGTAAATAAATCTAAAGCGAGTTCCGTCTTACGAATTTTCTATGTATTTTCGATCAGGATTAGACCTGACGCGAGTTTGACATTTTTACCCATACCAAAAAAGTGCACAACGCCGCTAAAGAAGTGTTCACTTCAAAAAGTCATACTTTAACCTACAACACTTACATTCCGTGTAAGCGCTGACGGTATACCAGCAGTTGTGCTTATACAGTGTGCTCCTGAGGTATGTCCTGTACTCACGCGCGTCTTCGCGCTTTCCTACCACACTAGGTAATTTTCATCTTCATGGAATACTGCCCTGGTCAGTATGGCTTTCGCCACGGTCGTTCGACTGGTGACCTTCTAGTGTATTCCACACACCAATGGGCACTAGCCATTAACTGTCAGGGAGAGGCATTGGCATGCAGCCTGGACATAGCGAAGGCGTTCGATCGGATCTGACACCGGAGTCTGCTATAGAAGTTGCCATCTTACGGATTGCCCAACGATTTGTACAAATGGGTGGCTAGCTTTTTGTCCTGCAGGCGCATACGAGCCGTAGTTGACGGTAATTGCTCCGATAGCATGGACATTAATGCTGATGTTGCCATCCTACGAATTACCCGACGGTTCGTGCAAATGGGTGGCTAGCTTTTTGTCTTGCAGACGCATATGAGCCGTAGTTGACGGTAGTTGCCCTGATAGCATGGACTTTAATGCTGGTGTCTCCGAAAGGCTTTGTGCTGTCTTATACGCTGTTTCTACTGTATATCAATGACATATTGGACTAATTGCTAAGCAGACGACAGTACTGGAGATGCTTATGACACGGGTCGTGCAAGGAAAAACGTAAAGAACTTGTATCTCAAATCTAGACAGCTCTGTCCTAGTTCTCTGACTGGGGACGGCAAAACTTGATCCGATTCAACCATACAAAGACACAAGTCTGCGCGTTCACCGCTAAGAAAACCTTATTAACTGCTGTCCCACAATTCCACAATACTCCCCTCTCCATCTCCAAAAGCATTGGGATCCTTGGTGTTAACATCTCTAGCGATGTTCAGTTCCGAGATCATTTGCAAGTCAAGGTGAAGCTGGTGTCCAAAAACTTGGTGTACTCAACAGAGCAAAGCGGTGCTTCACGTCGGGGCAAAGGTTGCTGATTTACAAGTCGCAAGTTCAGCCCTCTATGAAATACTACTGCCATCTCTGGGCGGTTGGACCCGGTACCGGTTTGGCCCATTTGACTCGGTTCAACGGGCTGTGAGAATTGTCGACCTCCCCAAACTCACTTACCCTATCGAGCCCTTAAGTCTGAGGAGAGACTTTGCCTCCCTGTGTGTGTTCTACCGCTTGTAAGTATAATGGGATGTGTTCTGAGGAATAGTTCGAAATGATGCCCACGGCTACTTTCTACCATCGCACCGCTTGCCATCGGCAGGGACTTCTTTCTCAAACTTTAGAACCAAAATGGTCGCGAACAGTGCGGTTTCAGAGAAACTTCCTCCCGCGAACGCTTGGGTTGTGGAATGAGCTCCCTGCCATGGTTTTTTCTAAAGACTACAGTATGAGGTTTAAGAACGACGTTATTAGATTTCTGTAGGGTCGGCTACGCGCGAGTGATACCCCTGGTGTTGCAAGCGTCCATGGGCTACGGTGACCGTTTACCATCAGCTGGACCGTAAGCTACTTTGCCACCATAGTTGTATAAAAAAAAAGGTATAGCGTAGAAAATCTCATTATCATCGCATCATCTCCGACAGTGCCGCTGTGCTACAAGCTCTCAACAACAACCGCATCAACAGTGGACTAATCCTGGAGTGTCACTGTGAACTGCAAAAAATTGCATTGAAGAACCGGGTTACTCTTCAATGGATACGTGGTCATAGTGGGTCTCTAGGCAATGATGCGGTAGATGAGTTGGCAAAGAGAGGATCGGGCACTAAAATAATGGGACCTGAACCAATTGTACCGATACCATTCATCCAACTCAAAACATGGTTACGTGACAGAACCTTACAACAACACAACAAACAGTGGGCAGAACAGACAGACTGCAAACAAACCAAGAATGTTCTTACATCCTTGGACGCAAATCTGTCGCACAAACTGTTAAAACTTAGCAGGAAAAACCTACGCTACATAGTTGGCATAATAACAGGTCACTGCCCGCTAAACAGGCACTTTTACAATATCGGCGTTACTGACAGTCCTCTATGCAGGGGCTGTATGGAAGCCGAGGAGACACCGTCTCACGTGGTTCTTCATTGCAAAAGCGTGAGCGACCAACGGACAAAGCACCTTAAGAATCCACAAACCATGAGAGAGGCGCTAAATAACATCAGATGCCTCCTAAACTTTTGGATGGAGCTGGGATGGTATGAATAACCAATGACAGGTATTGGTTACCTACGTACAATGGCCCTATTATGAGGCTAATGCGGAAATCATAAGTCCAACTAACTAACTATCTTATTATTACCTATTCGGTAGCTGTATCTAAATAAACACTTACGTCAAAATTTACGTCTTTAGGCACCATTTTAAATATTTATTCCGGTGTAGATAAATTTTGGAACGACACAATATTTACATCTATTATATGACTTCTGCTAAGACAGTGACATATTAATCAAATTTCGTTCTGTAGATTAGTGCGCGTACCTATATCAGTTTGCAGTGTAACTACGCTATATGTGCGCGGTCTCTAGCGCTGTGATGTAATTTTACTTTGCACACGCACTAAAAAAAGCGAACTTTAAACTGCTTTCTTTTGTCAGTTTTCATCGTGTGATACTATAATTTGCATCTAAATTTAAGTTTTGAAAAAATCTTTTTACATAAAAATAAAAAAAAAATTACGAAATGCTAAGAAAATTAATTATGCATATACAAAAGAGCTTAGCTACCCAGTTTTGGCAAAGTTGGTAGGAACATTTACCCATTAAAGAAATGTCCACTCTTAGACTCTAAAATACAATTGTCTATGTACTAATAGTACGAATAGTGTAAGTTCAAACATGCATAATTAATTTTCTTAGCGTTTCGTACGGCGGCATGCGGTATTCTTGGTGTTAAGAACATCGATACATTTAACGTACACTGTAAACACAAAAAACAGGTTTCGTAAAAAGGCTCAGGCGAGACTGTCCCGAAAGCGAAGTGACTATTCACTTCGGCCCCTAGTGCCCACTTGGATAAAATATGTAAACGATAATAGACTATACTAATATTGCACTAATAGAGAAATCAGTTAGTAATATAAACTTGAAGTTTTCATGTTCAGTTTTAGTTTTTCAGAAAAAAAAAAGAACATTTTTACAGACGCCAATCGTTGTTTTACTAATTGCCCTTCAAACATCTGTTATTTACAGCTACAAACAAATAAACTTGCGTCAAAACCATCTAGACTCACGTTCATATTCCTTTGTAGGCCTTGGCAGCTTATTCTAGAAAAATAGCCGATATAACCACTCAAAGTTTTCATAGTATTATTTTTTTTTGTAATAATTCCAAGTTTTACTGTAAAATAATTAATTTTGTAGTTTGAGAGAAGGGTTTTTTTATTTGAGTTAATTAAATTTTCAGGGCATAGTTTGATGTACAATGAGCATTGCTTTTTGAGTCGAAACTACAGAGTAAACCTACATTATCCTTCTTTAGGTACTGTTAGCTTTTAAGTCATCCAATTCACGATGGTATGACGCAACATGACTTTTTAAGCTGACTCTTTGATTAAACTTCTTCCCACAAACTTGACACACAAATTTCTTATCTTCACTATGCATTATCATGTGCTGACTTAGACTTTTAAGCCTCGGAAACAACTTCTTGCAAACATTGCATTCAAATCTCTTTTCTTTAGTGTGGACAACCATATGATCCCTAAGATGTTTTCCGTCACGAAACCTTTTCCCACAAAGTCTGCACAAATTTTTATCATCATGATTTTCCTTGAAGTGCTTTAGTAACTGAACCTTATCTGTAAATGTTCTGTTGCATTCGGGACACACATGTGGTTTTTGAAAGTCTTTGTGAAATTTAGACATGTGTTTATGTTTCATTTCCCACTGTGAGAATCTTTCACCGCAGATATTGCAAACGTGTTTCCTTCGACATATAGACTTTGCCATATGTCGGAGTTTAGCTTCAGGTGTGCTAAATGATGTCTTACATCTTATACATGTCGTTTCTTTAGGATCATGTGAACTATCTACATGTTTTTTTAAATTGTGGCTTGTTGAATACAATCTGCCGCACATTTCACAAGGATATTTCGAAAAATGTGTCTGGGTGTGTCTACTTAGGGAGCGCAACGTATAACACTTTTGGCTGCAAACTGAACATATGAACGAATCGCTCAAGAACTTGTAAGGTTGAAGTCCCAAACTACAGTTTAAATTTATTGCTTGTTTGTGGACTTCACGTAAATGAAGAGCTGCCGCATCTAGAGTTTCGAAAGATTCAGGGCAAATGCGACAGTGTAGATCAGATATGTCAACTTTAATGTTACCGTCACCAGCATTTAGAAAACTAGACTTCCCTTTGAATTGTACAGTAGGATGATTAGTTTTCATGTGTTCCCTGAATTGTGTTGGAACACTAACTCGGTATCCACAGTAAACACACACCATATGATCGTCTGGAACTTTGAAGGGGTAAGTCGTTGTAGATTTTATAATAATCTCTGCATTGTAGCGGGTGTTGTTACTTTCGACTTCTAAAACAAAAGAAAACACTGTTTGTCATTATCGTTCTTGATTATAATTTTGTTTTCTCAGATCCAAACAGATCGCAAACAATTTTCGAGATTTTTAGTCGGCTCTCACCAACGCACTGTATGACAGATCTGGCTTGTGACGCGTTATAATATCACAATTATCTTAGTAAAACTTCCGCGTTGATATTCCTTTGTAAGTCTTCAAAAGTTTGTCTATTTGAGATCTCTAAAAATTACAAAAGTAGAATGCACAATAGGTGTAAAAGAAGCGAGTTTTATGCCGAGATGTAAGTTGAATCTCGAGAGTAGGGAAGGATTTCAAAGTTGCATCTTGAGCATAGCAAGTGGTTTAAGAGTAGTATCCTGAGCAGAGCGAGTGATTCGAAAGTGCGAGATGAACTTTTTTACGCGTAGTGCACTCTTATTTTCACCACTGACTACGATGAAATAATAGTTATACTTTTACTTCGCTATTTACTGCTAACAATATTTATAGTTAAAACAATAGATGAACGACGTGAATGAATGAATGAATGAATGAAACATGAACGATAATTGTTTTCTTGACCAAATAGTACATCTTTAACTTATCAAGATAAGTACTTATTATGGTAAGTTATTTAAAATCTAGTCCTAGCAACTTAACAATGCCTTGCGTATACGCCTTAAACTGAAGCTTACTGTAAAGTATCTGAAATATTAATACGCAAGCAAGCGACATATAAAGGTATGGAATATAAGATTTAATGTTAGAAACTATACTCAATTCCCATCTGAAGGAATTTGCTAATATGCTGACCGCCGATCCTTCAAACCAGGGCTGAGTAACGTAAATTGATTTCAATTAGTTAGTTTTTTTTTTCGATTTTAATCAAAATTGTGATAGCGAAGAAAATTTAATAAAACACAGAGGTGTTAATTAAATGAAAATAGCTTCTTTACTACTGAAGTAATAACCTATTGCATTTTTATCTGATACGTAGAGGTAGTTCAAATATAAACCATTTTCATATTCCTTATTGCTATAGAGTTATAAATAAAACAAAACTTTTTTATTTGTGTAATCTATGTATAACAATGAATGTTACTCGTTCTTTTGTACCGCAAAGTACAAAAAATGTAAGCGAAATTTAAAATAGCAAAACGACGCTCTACATATTGACAGTTCGACTGGCTCTACGAAGGCAAACGCGAACAGCAATTAGGAGTAGGTGCAGCATAATTGACATGCAGTTTCAAGTTGCCAACATACAATGATCAAAGAAAAATAAACCTTGATTTGACAAAATTGTAAAAAACATGATTTTTTTTTTAACCCTGCATAAAACTATTTTTATTCGCCCAAGCAACAAAATGTACACTCAATTTTTTAATATATAATGGCGGCTCCTGTACACTCTCTTCCAGATACTCTTGCCAGGTCTCGTGCGATATGCCATGTGCACTTACGGATAATTCAGTTGCACTTGTATTATGCGAGGAGTCAGACAAATAAATAGTTTAAAATTAAAACTGCTGTTGCCCCTATGTGCAATGAATGACATGGTATGTAAATCCATATTTACACACTATTACAAGGAAGGCGTAAACGAAGGTGGATGGTGATCAACAAACTAAACTAACAAACTAACTAGGAGAGGTGATGACGCAGTCAGTGTATAGCAGCGCATCTCATTATCTCCGCGATTTGAAGCAAAACGCTTTAACTAGACGATGCTACTTATATTTAGGGTATAAATAAAAATTCCATTCATAGGATTAGTTTTGTTCCATGATAAATCGAACCGACCTCTTTTCGATTAAAGAGTTAAGAATGTATTTAGTGTACATAAAAAGGAGCAAATTTCAAGAATAAGGTGGCTAAGATATTTTTTACCACAAAATGACCTTAAGCCTAGGCTAGAGCTGCTAGCACTTCATAACATTAGAGCACTTATGGTTTACTGTCAATCTAGCCACACTATGAAATAAAGACAATTTAATACATAAAAATATATCTTTTAATAATAATAATGATGATATAGCTACTTATTTCTTTTTTTAGATTTATACATTTATAAAGAATAAAAGACAGCAAAAATTAAGCACACTCGGTATGGTGCAGTAGCAACCTTAGTTACTTTACGGATTTCCTTTTCTGAGAATTGTGGTGTAGTTATTGTAAAGGAATGAGACAAGAAGTGGATACCTAAGCTATCACTCTACCCATCTTTTGAGCGGTTGTACACATGAAGTGTCTTGATAAGACAAACAGAATCAGCATAATGCGTTTACAAACTAAATGACTTTAACGATTCCATTTTTGGAGAACTATAACAAAACACAAAAAGAAATAGATTCCTACATCACTAAGCCCAGCTAATATGGTTGCACTTACGGTTTGAAACACTTAACAAAACTTAGCGTCTTAGAAATATATATACATCAGTTTGTAAAGATTAAAATCACGTAGGTAGAAATTAATGTCGCAATGAGATAAATTGAAGATTCCGCCTCCTGTTTCTTAAAAATCTATACATTCCGGATGATAAGACTTCACGTGCGTTTTCCAACTAACCCTCTGAATAAACTTCTTTCTACAAACTTTACATATCTTATTTTCCTATCTTCGCAATGCATTCTTATATGTTGACTACGACCTTTACGGCTCGTAAATAACTTTTTACAGACAATGCATTCTACACTCTTTTCTCCAGTGTGAACACTTATAATCTTGAAGAGCACGTTTGTCACGATATTTTAGTCCACAATGTTTGCACATATTTTTATCATCATGATTCTCTTTCAAGTGCTTTAGTAACTGAAATTTGTCTGTAAACGTGCTGTTACATTCGGGACACACGTGTGGTTTCTGACATCTGTGTGAAACTCTTTCACCGCAAATATATTCTCCTACACGATAACTCGATCATATGTTGTTGTTTATCTTGAGAAGAGCTAAATGTTTTCCTACATATTGCACATGTCGTGTCTTTGAGATCATGTACACTGTATACGTGCAGTTTTAAATTGTGAATGGCTGCATAAAGTTTGCCACACGTTTCGCACGGATATTTTGAAAAATGTGACTGAGTGTGTCTACTTAAAGAGCGCAAAGTAAATGATGATTCAGAATGTTCAATTCTAGAAAATGCTCAAATGTGACAACTGTAGAACATTTGAGATGGCAAAGCAAGCGGTAATTCGCATTCACGTGATTTAAGCCTTGCATTTGATCCAGCATTCTTAGTTAGATTAATATTTTTACACTTAAATTGTGTAATAAACAGCAACTATGACTTTTTGTTTCTCCTACCGGAAACCCAGCCAAGAGCTTCGACACGGGAGACAGACGCATTACTACCGCCATAATGACCATCTAGCTAGGCGTTATCAAATGTTAAAATCAAGAACGTGTGGGTGAGATATAACGCTTCATATAGGACGTGTAATCAATTGACTTTAGGGCTTTAATATAATTATGTACAATATGCGTATTTGCCACCACTAGGTCAAGGTCCGCTAGAAATTTGGAATATGCAGTAAAATTATTAAATTTTTACATTCCAGTTTTTTTTACGATAGATCCCACCGCTAGAAACTATCAAGTACAATTCAAAAAACTTCTGGACCAGTTTTAAAACTAGTGTATTACAAGGCTATAAAAGAATCATTCTTCTTCTTAATTGATGTAAAACATCCGGAATGCACACTTATACCGGCAGGAACAGACCCACAAAGTCAGACAGACAAAAAGACATACGGAAATACAGATAGATACAGACAGAAAAGAAAAAACCAATAAAATAAATCTTTTTATTTTTATAACTGTACTAACATATTTATAGTAACTTTGTCCTAGAAACACCACTTTATACCATAGAGTACAGATTTATTGCCTACTAACATAACTTAGCAAATATTTAAAAGAAATCCTAGCGTAATGTAACGCAAAATAACGTTAAAATAATTGAAACTTGTTAGATCATTATATAAATAAGATTTTAAAAACAAATTAATTGGCTTCAAAAATGCACTAAAAGGTAAAATATAAGGACTTAAGCAGATGCTCGACAGGACACTAAGCTGTTACGTAGCAGCTACGTAGCTCAATGTTCTGTCAGTATGTCTGTACATAACGGCCTACTTTTTAGTGATTTTTTTAAAGTAGGATCATTTTTTGTGTCAAAACCTTATTTTATTTTTTGAATTCTTGGTTGCCACTTATAATACTCTACATAACGTCACAATTAGTTTTCTCTTTTGCAAGGTATGCCAGCGGGAAATCTTGTCTTATACCAGATAATAGATGATCTGGCAGACGTTGTTATGCCCTTTCCGGTGCCGACATTCCCCGTCGCATAGCTCACCCACGCTATTACTTCGTTTTCGCTTAGGTTTCTTTATGACTGTTTTCATTTATACCGGCAGGAACAGACCCACAAAGTCAGACAGACAAAAAGACATACGGAAATACAGATAGATACAGACAGAAAAGAAAAAACCAATAAAATAAATCTTTTTATTTTTATAACTGTACTAACATATTTATAGTAACTTTGTCCTAGAAACACCACTTTATACCATAGAGTACAGATTTATTGCCTACTAACATAACTTAGCAAATATTTAAAAGAAATCCTAGCGTAATGTAACGCAAAATAACGTTAAAATAATTGAAACTTGTTAGATCATTATATAAATAAGATTTTAAAAACAAATTAATTGGCTTCAAAAATGCACTAAAAGGTAAAATATAAGGACTTAAGCAGATGCTCGACAGGACACTAAGCTGTTACGTAGCAGCTACGTAGCTCAATGTTCTGTCAGTATGTCTGTACATAACGGCCTACTTTTTAGTGATTTTTTTAAAGTAGGATCATTTTTTGTGTCAAAACCTTATTTTATTTTTTGAATTCTTGGTTGCCACTTATAATACTCTACATAACGTCACAATTAGTTTTCTCTTTTGCAAGGTATGCCAGCGGGAAATCTTGTCTTATACCAGATAATAGATGATCTGGCAGACGTTGTTATGCCCTTTCCGGTGCCGACATTCCCCGTCGCATAGCTCACCCACGCTATTACTTCGTTTTCGCTTAGGTTTCTTTATGACTGTTTTCATTTTGCTCGGCTCGTATCGTGATGTTAAATAGCCTAGATCCCCCAGATTGGGCTATCCAAATTTCCAAAAATTAGCGCTTTAGCTTAGTAAAATTATATTAGTATAGATTTAAATAGAAAAGTACCAAATGTTATAAATAAGGCTTTGAAAATAAAAAATTGCATCAATCAGCTTAGCAGTTTTCGAGTGAAACGCTTAAGAGGACGATAAAGGCCACAAGGCTTATTTCCGTAATACTAACGTTGAAATTGTAAATGTACTAAAAATCATTATACGATGTCAAATACATTACTATGAGATATATTTGTTATATGGTTTTTAAGTAATTTATACCATAATGACGCCTTGAAACTTATTTTTTTTTTGTATGAAACTTAACTTTTTTACAACAACTTAGAGTTTAATGCACCAGATAACAAGCTATTCTAATTATTTAATCTACTTTCATCACAAGCAAATGCGATACACGCTTTAAAAAATTGCACAAGTGTTGAAACAATGGTCATTTCTAGATTTTTTAATGTATTCAATACAATACGGTGACCGCTTACCATCAAGCGGGCCGTATGCTTGTTTGCCAACTTAGTGGTATTTAAAAAAAAAAAAAAAAAAACTATGCACTAAATAAAAGAAAGTTTTATTTCAATTCTTTCTATGCTATAGGTTAGCCAGAAAATTTGCACAAAAACGGCGTATTTAATCGATCTAGCCAATATCGCAGTCCTAAACAAACAAAAAATACGGTATTTGTGTAGGACAGACAATGCTCTGAGCTCGTCTTAATTCTTCTTTGTAGTCTTTAAATTTTTATATTTACAAAAATTATGAACACAAAAATCTAATTCTTGACTAAGAGTTTAAATGGGTTCCTTATTTTTAGTGAAAATGAATTAATGACTACCTACCTGTCGATTGAGAAAACCAATTATTAAAAAAAAAAAAATTGGCTTCAAAAATCCACTTAAAAATCAAGAAATTAGCCTTGTATGGCATATAATGCGGATGTGAGTTTAATACCATAAAAATAATTTAATCACTAACATGATAAAATTGACACTCAACAATTATTCACAGTGAATGTTGGTGTTTAAAAGCAAAGAGCATTATTTGAAAAGTAAACAAAACGGACGATACACTTTGAGCAGAATTTCAAGAAAAAAAGATTGTCTAAATATTTGATCTGATTTTTTTTTAGCATAATGTTTAACTTATTCATGACACCTTAGTAAAGGCGATTCTACCGAAAATAAATAACAGTATATCTTGTTTTGAATATTTTAAAGATATTTTAATATTTTACAGACCGTCAATCGTCGAAAATAATGAACAGGTGCGCGAAATAATGACAATTGAAAATAGTTAAATAAGGAATTAATTTTGGTCAGCTTGGCCTTATTTCATTTGATGTCCCGAAATAATTAACAAATTCGGCAACCCTACAAATTTGCATATCAATATTATAAGTAAAAACTAAATAAATATGTAACAATCTTGACGTACTTATTTTATTTAAGTTAATAATTTGATCAGTTGTAAATTTTCCTTAAAAAAATTAAGATCTAGTTAAATTTTCAGGAAACTCTTTAGCGTACACCTCTCTGTGATGCTTAAACATATGCTGTTTTAACCTAGTCCTCACAGCAAACAAGCGTCCACAAACAGGACACACGACTTTCTTACTATCATCGTGTATGACTTCATGCCTTCTCAATCCTTTAAAGGCTATGAAAGTTTTGTGACAAACTGTGCATTTGTGGGGTCGTTCGCCGGTATGCTCCCGAGAAATATGTTCTTGCAAACGGCGTCTAGTGGAAAACCTCATTGAACAACACCCACATTTATTATCATCGGTGTGTTTTTCTTTAAAGTGCAGATACCTCATCATACGCCTCTCAAACACTGCACCACATTCGCTGCATTTGTACACAATCTTGGGCTTTCCGTGTACTTTCTCTAAATGCTCTTGTCTTATATTCGCGTTTCGAAACCTATCGCCACATATATTACAGCTAAATCCGTGACACCTTTTGCTTGAGACGGCGTGTTCCTTCTTCGCTTCTAAAGTAGAGAAATTCATCCCACAAGTCCGGCAAATGTATGGATACTTGGAGTGACTGAAACGAACATGATATTCAAGTCCTCTTAGGGTCTCGAAATTTTGTCCACATGTATCGCAAATGTTTCTAGAAAAATGCGAACCGCAATGTCTTGAAAGCTGTTTCATATTGGAGAATATTTTTTCACAAATAAAACATTGAAAGCGATCCTTTTCGAGTTTGAAAGGCACAATTCCTAGATCTTGACTCATATCGACTCCAAGACTGTGTTCTTCATTAAAATGATATGCTAACATTTCTAAATTTACAATGTTGCTATTACAAATTTTGCATTTTAAATTAGTAACATCTACCCTTGTTAAGGAATCATTGCGATGTTTCACAGCAGTCGATCTATCAACTCCTTCGTGGTCAGTATCCATGTGTACCCTAAAGAGGTTAGGATCATCGAAATTCTTACGGCATTGACAGCATCGAAAGGAGAATCCACTTTGCTGGAATGGATACGCCGTCGAATGTCTGAGTATGATGACAGCGTTCTCTCTGGCAATGTCTTTGCGTTCTTCATGTTTTACAGCTAGAAAAAAAATATTCCAATCACTAGCCGCTTTTAATTTTCTTATTCTTCATAAATCTCCTAAAGGGTGCAAGGCTGAAAAAAGTGTACTATCTTAAAAGATGAAACCAAACTTAATAAATGAGGGGTGATAATATCACAGTCAATTTTAATAACAAGCTCTAACTTGAAAATATTATTGCAACTTATTATTATTTTCTAATTCAACCAAGGATTTTACATATTTTTTAATGTCGACGTAGTTTCTCGTTGCTAATTTAGTATTTAAATAGAGATTCTAGAACAGGCTATTATACAATAAGTTGAAAGATAAGTGATAGACAATAACAATTTCTAAATATGCTTAAACCAGTTTTTATGACTATCGTTGATTTTTCAAAAACGACGTTTTACTGATTTTTTACGCTTTGGCTATTGCCTTCACACTAGACAGCAATTATATAGCGCCGTCTAAGTCACTGCAGGGGTGCACTTTTAAAATACAATATTTAACGAAGGTGGTCAAATTTGTCTACAAACGGCTTTTTAGCACACTCAACACATAATATACAGATGTAGGTAATTGTGGTCTATAAAGCTCAGTTAGACGACGGTATTGCTTTAAATTGGACGCTTAAAAAGGTTTATCTCAGTCTAAAGCTTATCTTGAATGATATCAATAAGAGCTGTCAGGAGAAGAACATTTCTGATTTTGTAGCTCATTGCGTTGCATTTGCATTGCGTTAGATGCTGTAGAAAAATCCGACAACATCTGGATATTAATGATGCCACAACCAAACGTAATGTGAAGACATAGAAGTCGGGTAAGTTCAGTCCCACGTCTCTTTCTAGACATTTCTCTCTTTCTGTCTTACAATTACTCTGTCTAGACGCCTTTGATGGCCGACTGTATGAATGAAATGAATAAATGAATGTTTGGGCTGCGCTAGGTTTAAAAGGCAAGTAGTAAATAAAAGCACAATTGTTTATCGATAAATCGGTATTTTGTTTTGACGCTCTCCAGCCCGGTGGACCGACGACCTTAAAAAGGTGGCTGGTTGCGGAAGGCAGAGGACCGGGAGAAATGGCGCGCCATAGAGGAGGCTTATGACCGGCAGTGGACCAATATAAGCTAATATGATGATGATGATGAATTCGTAATTTTTTTTTAACCCACATTTCATAACTACGCTTTACTAAAATATTGCAAATTTTCTCTTATGGCTAAGGTGACCTTGAAATGCCCAATAAGAACAGAACGAAACGGCGATTTCGATTCTATAATAACTAAAATTGGGTAATGCGGACTATAGTAGAGGTGCAATGTGCTGGGTTGCGAATAGTGTTGCCATGTCCAAGAAAGCCGAATAACGGGACAGAATCTTAAAAATCGGGATTCAAATGAACTAAAACCATTTTTTCAATCAATCAAATAGTGAGCCACAGAGAAGCGTGAAAAAAACCGGCCATAAGACGTTGCTTCGTACCAAATTTCAAGATTCTGAGTTCACGGGAAGTACCCTGTAGGTTTTGATTCAATTTCGAGTTTCGAAAATTTGCGGCATAAACGGCCGTATCTTTTGATTGCGTTGTTTATTAAAAACTCAAATGATGAATTGTAGATTTAATAAAGCTGCTTATTGCAATTTGTGTTAAGATGTTTATTGAAATGTAGTAAGGTAACATTGTTTGAAACTGAAAAGACTTTGTAGCTTTTACAAATCTACTTATTTGATATAAAAAAAAGTGTATTGTTGCTACTATAAAGTTAATTTATTGCTAAGCTTGCGGACTTCACGAGTTATGTCGATGACTTTAGATCTCTTCTGAAGGAAGAAGGAAGAAGTTTAATAATAACAAGAAAAACATTAAGGCATTTTAATCACAGTATTGTGGGGTCACTACCGGTCAAACAGGTCTAACTCGGCAACTCCTCAATTATGGGGGAAAAAAACCGGTTAATACTTAACGTTTTCAAGTAGCTTATGTCCTTTTCCGGGACTCAAACTATCTGCATGCCAAATTTCATCTTGATCGGCACAGTGGTTTCAGCGTGAAGTGGTAACAGACAGATTTACTTTCGCATTTATAATACTTACTATTATATTCTTGGATAGTATGGATAGTTTTAAGTATATGTATGTACACATGATTGTGCAAAAATATAATTATGATGGCGCTAATGCCACTACTACTATTAAATATCGGAATAATCTTAAATATCTGAATTCCTTCACTCGATTGACGATATTTGTCGCTTCACATGGTGCGCCCCTATGCTACATAAAAACAAAAAATAATAATTGAAATGTTTGACTTTCTTTTTAGTAGCTTACTTATATATTTTTATTACCTAATAAGTATTTCGGTACATATTGTACTCTTTAGCTAATTATCAAAGTATTGTATTATTACTTAAAATAGAACTTCTTGCCAGCTTTTTTTGGCAAAAATTAACATTGTTTACATTGTATTGACGATTCAAAGTGTTCTGAGAAACCTATTTAAATAAATATTGTTTGATTTGATGATAGGAATGATTGTGAAACGAGACTGTGTCCCAAATTATGACTGTGTCCCAGATGTGTAGCCGCTGGTAGTACCAATAGGCAGGAAAAACCCAAAAATAATCAAAATATGTATGTACAAAATCTATACTAATATTATAAAGAGGAAAGATTTGTACGTAAGTATGTTTGTATTGAATAGGCTCCGAAACTACTAGACCGATTTGAAAAATTCTTTTACCATTAGAAGCCGACATTATCCCTGATAAACATAGGCTACTTTTTACCGCGGGAAAATGCTTCATTTCTACGGGAAAACGGGATAGGACAACGAGTAGTAAGAATTGTCCTTCCGTACTTATCTTTTTCACATAACTTCTAAACGGCTAGACAGATTGGGTTGGGTAATTCGATGGTTTCACAGACACGAATGTATTATGCCATTAAGGAGAAAATATTTGATAGTTTGTTTTTTTCTATAATTGAGAAGCTTCTGTAAGAACCTACGCCGATAACGAAATTTAGCGCGGGCGAAGCCGCTAGCAGAAGCTATCATCTATATACCTACATGAAACTGTCAAGTAGGTACCTAGTTGTTAGGAAACATAGCAATAACTTATCGGTGCAAGAAAATTTAAAAGCGACCCCAGTAGGATGGTAGAATACAGTAGCAACATCAAATTTAGAGAAATAAAAAATAAATAACGTATATAATCAATTTAAAATAATCTAGCATCAAAATTGGCTTTTGTTCAATTAATAAATTAATTAATTTTATAATAACTTAATTAAACACAAAATCGGCAAGTTTAATTACACTTATTTTAAATGTACTTAACCTTTTAAATGACACACTGCAGTTTTCTTCTGTAAGTAGTTTTAATACCGGCTAGATATTAGCTTCGAGTCTCTAAACACTTATTACCTTCAAAAATTAACACAAATACCGGCGCCAAATATTAGCTTAAAAACTGTATACACCTGTTTAAAGGCATTGTGTGGCATAAGTATTTAAGCGTGTGTGCAAAGTTTGAACAAACATTATGTACTCTAGCATCCTATGCCGGTTTATAAGCACACATCAAACATCAGAAGTGTTCAAATTTTTGCGTTGCTTGACACTATACTTGTACAAAGTTCAGTTGGTGTGCTTCAGAGTTCATTTGTTACTGAGAGTAACGGTCGTTTGTGTTATTTTTTTAAAAATAGTCTAGGGCATCCCAAATTTAGAATGAATTTATTGTGTTGTTCAAGCGAAGCCTTGCATATGCAAACCCAAAGTGAAAAATCATAAAAAATAATTTGCACTACAATATTTAAATAATTACATAGTCGTCCATCCATTTGATCGATAAATGTTGGCACAAAATATTTTCCAAACATGTCTGCCATGTACACTTACTTGCAACATTCGAATAAATCAAATGTATGTTGCAAAGTCTTGAAGCTATATCTACCACCGGCAAATAAAAAGTTTAAAAAACGTTATCAAGAACTGATATAAACACTATCATGAATTATATGAAAAATAAATAAATTTATAAAAACCACATAAAATTCATAATTAAAAAATCTTGTCTCAGGAATTTATCTCAAAATCAATACATATCTTATTTTCTGCTCCACTGCGATGTTTCGATCTTGGAGCTCGCTTGCTATATTCCAATCCCGAACAGTTATTCTAGATATCTTCCTGCACTAACACTTTTATTATGTTGCTTTACGAACCTTTGGTTTAAAGGAAACACTTGGTTTGTTAGATGGAAGTTTTAATAGGGATAGGAATAAACGAAAAAGAGGATAGTATAAATATGTGAACACATTTTCAAACAAACGCTAGTAATCTTGCGGTGCTTAAAACAGCACCGAAATATAGGATGCTTAAAAATTTTTAAGAAATTACAGTAAGAACTTCCCAAAATGTTTTGCACTTGGTTGAATTCTAAAAATTCTTTAAAAAAGACATAGTACCTGTTTCCCAAAAATAAATTCGGTCAATGATTTATGATTAGTACTTTTGAACAACACTGCACACAGGAAGACATTTCAGCTAATCTTAGGCCAACGTTTTCCACAGCTATCATAAACACTGGCCTTGCGATTTAATTAGATTTTAATGAAGTACCGTCATGTCAAGAAATTCATAAATGCGTTAAGGATATAAGACTTTTACCAACAATACAAATCACTTGCTATAAAAAAAATTAAACGTTTAATTGAGTTAAAGCTTTTAAAGTTAAAGTAAAATAAATGCATAACAAATAATGTACGTAGTAGAATCATAACCGTGCAGCTTCTCATTTGAACTATTTAGTTCTCTCAACCTCCTATAGATAGAGCTTTCTGAAGCTAAGAATAACGGTGAATTCATACTGAAACAATTCGACGCAGTAAGAAAAACGGTTTAAATACAAGATAATAAAATCCACCATAATCTTGCTAGTTAGCATATTCATTGAAATCATCGTCATGATATCATATAGAAAAGTTATCGCAGAATCTAAAAGACACTTGTGACCTAAGACCGAAAAATAAACAAGAATTCAATCAAAAAATAAATGAACAAATTGCCAGGGCATCAGCAATTTCTGGGGTCAAAAATTCGAGAAATTTGCATAAACGTTGGGTCTGTAAATTTGAACTTGAGTAATTTGTTGAAACAATATGTTCGTTTATTTTGAGCAATAAAACAATGTATATCTAATAATAACATGATATGGATAAGTCTCGTAAGCAAGAATTTGATTAAAAATTCAGAAAGTTAAAGCATAAAAATTAATAAGGAAACAATCCAATAAAGATGTTGTGGCGCATCCATTTAATAGCTGTCACAATGTATTGGAGTATATCAAAATTGACTTACCTTTATATCCAAGTAAATAGTTAAAACAATTTCGGACACTATGGTGTAGGACAAATAGTATTTTATCAAAGCACTAGCTTTTGCCCGCTGCTCCGCCTGCGCTAAATTCATTTATCGGCGTGGAATTCTTACGGCAAGCAAGTTTTAGATTTATCTACATATGGTTTGTGTACGTGGAATTCGGTAGTAGTTATTCCTGCTGGAACTTTTAAATTGTTCAAGATAAAAAGTATCACTGCGCCAAATTTCAGCTAAATTGGAGGCTTCGATGTGTCGAGGCGTTAAAGAAGCAAAAACAAACACACTTTTGCAATTATAATAATAGTATAGTTAGATTAAGCCTGAGAGGAGATTTTTCCTCTCTGTGTGTGTTGTTCTATCGCTCGTATAATGGGTTGTTTGCGATGAGTTATTTGAAATTATGCCTACGGCTACTTTCTATTGTTCCACGGCTCGCCATCGGCTGGGAGTTTATCCTCACACTCCAGAACCTAAAAAGTCACACACTGTGTAGTGCTTTTTCCTGTCAACGATTGGGTTGTGGGGAGAATTGCCTTCTGAGGTTTTCCTAGCCATGGTGTTTTACAAGAATCTAAGATTGATTCGATTTTTGAAGGGACGAATAGACAGATGCGTCTAGTTAGACAGGGGTTTTATTTTCTCCTTTGTAGTGATAGATTAAAACCAAAAACTCTACGCAATAAGAAAACAAGAATCGACCTCAACAAGGTACACAGTGCCCTAAGCCTGGCTTTCGGACATTTACTCTTGACACGTAGCTTTTCAGGGTTCCGTAATAAACAAGATAGCCATCAAACTTTTGTTTTAAAAACACCCTGGGGTGAACGTGTTGGAAAAAAAATTCGAAAAAGAGACGAATACATAATGAGGTCAAAGCTGTTCTTCTTTTGTGTATAATAAATAAATGAACGCTATTTTTTATAGATATTCATGAAATAACTTATGTCTGGCGAAAATAAATCAAATACCAACCATGATTTTATTTGTATTCATTCAGGCAATTCATAAAACCTAACTGTGCCCGCCAAAAAAAACAATTCTCGATCGATATAAAAATGTTTAATATAGGACATGGGCTACGTGTGTGCCAAATTTCATCTAAGCCCGTCGAGCCGTTTATGTATAGGTACTATAACTAGCTTTTGATCACAGCTGCACCCGCGCTAAATTCGAATATCGGCTTAGGATTCCTACGGAAAATCCTTGATTATAGTAAAGAAATTTACTATAGCAAGCTAAAGCTGTAGCTATAGAAATTCAATTATAGTTTTTCCTGCAGGAAATTTTAAATATTTCAAGATAAAATGTGTTAACACACCGTGTAATCAATCTTCATTGCAAATTTTAGCCAAATTAATTCAGTTGAAGTGAAATGAAGAAGTAACAAACGCAGTAACACACACACTTATAAACTTTTGAATTTATTAGGTTGAGTGGGATTGGTCGATCCACAAATCTTCACTAGGCCAGCGCAGTGGACTATGGCCTAAGCCTCCTTATCTAAGTAGAGGCCTGTGCCATTACAGTGGCGCATACAATGCCTTAGAAGTAGGACTGATTAAGAAACATCCAAACACATCGACAAACTTTCACATTAGTAGAATAAGATGAAAGAATAGCACTACGAAATATCGCAAGTGACAATATTTTTTTTTTTTAGTCGTTTCTGATCTGTACTGGTAAAGTTGATGATCGAAATGTTTTCAATTATTTATTTTATCATGTAGATTAAGCAAATTCGTTAAAATAATAATTAATAGTAATAGTTATAATAATATTTTTGTGTACATTACACACAGCGCCATCAAATCCCAAACTAAGCAAAGCTTTTATTATGGGTACCAGACAACAGATACAAATACTTTTTATTATGCATACATATTATACATAAAAAACATCCAGATCTAGGACCAACAAATATATATCATATAAATGTTTGTTATGTGCAGGGATCGAACCCGCACTCCTCAATGCTGCTGACAAGCTGTCACTACTATCAAAAGAGACAATGAGGCATTAGAGTACTTATTTAAAAATATTACTGAACAGTTTTTCTAAATTTCATAAATCGAGACTTATCCACATTGTAAAAAGAAATTACAAAAATAAAAATACATATAATTTGCAAGTTTTCTGCTGTAACAATAGAAAAATAAAACAAGTTTTAGCTGAAATATTATTTTTTCATAACAATAAAATGAGTTTGTGTAGAAGATAATGTTGTGCAAGTCCATTGATTGCATAATAATATGTATATTATTAATAACGACTAACCTAAAGAAAATAAATGAAGTAAAAAGAAAATTTTCAACAAAAAACTTGTCAAATACACATCGGTCAACAGAGTTGCTTCTAATGATTTATAGAATTCAATAAAAATTATTATTAATGGGATTTAAAATAGTTCTTCAAATTGCAGACTTCGGGATATACACTACCTAAGATAAATATTTATAACAATGATGTACCACTAAGGTGGCAAACAAGCTTACTGCTCACCTGATGGTAACCGGTTACCATAGCATGTGGACACCTGTCATTCGTGAACGAACATATCGCGAAAACGAATGCAATCGCGTAGAACATACGCCACATAATCATACATAATAAATGGTTACTATCCACTAAACAAACATATTTTTAACATACTGACAGTCCTCTGTGAAGAGGCTGCATGATGGGTGCCGAGGAGTCACCAGCACATGTGTTCTTACACTGCAAAAGCGTGAGCAATCAACAATTGCCAAAGCTCCTTAACAATTTGGAAAGTACTATAGCAACATTAGTAAAATCCTAGATTTCTGGGAAGAGCTAAAACGGTATAAGTAACGAATGACTAGTCTTATTGTGAGGCTCAGGGCGAAAAACATACGGCCAACTAACTAACTAGGGTGCCTCGGCCGTCCTCTGCTTAGAGAAAGGGGACTAAGATCACAGTCGTGTTGTCCTTCAGAGTCTCGCCCCAAAAAAACCGGTGAAGCAGTAATGGCTGCAACAGCCAACTGCATTGACAGTTCAGAAAAATAAAACTGTTCACTGTTTGAAGTTTGCATTACTCTAGATCGACTTAAGTTTGTTCTATGATCTATCTATATATTCTATTTATATCTGATATATTCTATTTTCAAAACTTGCAAGTAATCTATGATTTTGTACATAAATAATTGCGAATAATAGTGTGGATGAAACAGAAACAGTACTGGAATCAACTGCGATCAATTTCGTTTTTTTGAAAACTGAAAATTCGAATTAGGATTTTATGTCTTGATTAGACTAATGTTGACGTAATATTTTGTATTTGTTTCAGCCCGATTAATGGCCGCAGTTATAATATATGCAAGTTGAAAAAAAAAAGTACTAAGATAATATTAAACTTGTAAGTACTAGTTACAAATGGTGTATTTTGCACGTATAAAGTCGCGGGCACAGTTAGTTGGTAACTAAATTCAACTGACGCAATGGACTACTGAAAGAAGAACCTTTCTTCTTTATACAGAAAAAACCCAAACAGCCAGGAGTTATTCTAGACTACTTACTTTATTAATAAAGCGGTTAAGTTTTTATGTTTAAATATATTAAACACCCTAATCTGAAAACGAATCTTTTAAAATCGGATCCGATTTAAAACATTTATTGTCGGATTATATAACCCGTTTCACGAAAACGCTAATTAACCAACCATCCTTAAGAGCGAAATGTCAACCAATCCAAACTAATGGTGTTATATATAGTTTGTATGAATGCATGAACATATTCACTCTCATCAACTACCAGTCTAATATCAACCACAAAACAATTCTTTGAGTTAGATAGCCTATTTATTAAGGAAAGTAATAGGTTATATATGCAACTTGGCTATGGCCCTCAGAATAAAAGTGAGTAAAACAACTAATAATGAAAAAAAACCATTAATAACAACTCTGTAAACCGATAACCGTTAACATAAATGAAGACTTACCTTTTTTCACCGGCGCTTTAGCATCTGAAGTTGAAGGCTTCTCTGTGCTGGCGCTAACTTTCTTTGGTGCCTGCGGCTTAATCACTAATTGTGTACCACCAGCTTGCCTCATAATGGTTTTACCACCGCCAACTATCTGTCTGACCACATTAATGCTGGTTCCTTGCTTTATCAATTTCTTTGCATTACTTGGTAATCTGCCCAAGATTTTGGTAGAGGGTCCCGGAAGAGTCCTAGACATTTTGGTAAGAGTAGGTGGTGGCTTCCCCATGACTTTTCTGACGAATAAGCTTTGTTGTGTTTTCTGATTTAACGGAGCGCCAACTACTTTCTTTATCGTGACAATGTTCCTAGCAGGCTCTTTGGATGTAGTTGGTAGTTTCAGTCGTTTTATCGGAGGTGGAACAAGTGAGGACGTCACCGGTCTTTTTTTGACTACTTTTGGTGAAGTAGTGGATTTTATAGTGATTGTCTCTATTGATTCCTGTTTTGGCGTTTTGCTTGCGATTTTCATTAGAGGCATATTGTCGGCTGTAATAAAAAAAAAAACGATTGCAAATTTTTTTCTTTATAAAAAATCAACTGTTTAGAACCTTCAAAAACCTATCAACACTTTTTACCATTCAGCTCATTCAATAAAAAAAAATGTTATTATTTACATATTTAATCATATATTTTTAGTAAAAAGTGTTTTTTATATTGCACACGTAAATACAAAATGTTTTTTTGGTATGCATTTTCACATTCCAATAACGATCAAAATTGATATGAATATTTAAGGTGGCCAGGAAGCAGAGCAACGTTTTTCATATTGCACTAGCATTTGCCCACGGTATCGCCCGAGCTAAATCCGGCTAGTTGGAGTTGGATTCCAACGACGACACAGTATGGAAGTTTGCTATAGCAAGCTTTGAACACTGGAGCAAGGTCAGTTTTACTGTCTATTTTTTATTTATGTTATAAATATTAAGATATTTTTTTTTTAGGTGTGTTTCGCGAATTTGAGATTCTAGCCGACAAATGCAACTTTGTCAGGCGGCGCCCAGACAAGACATATCACCCTGACTGCACAGTGGAACGTGTTAAACACCCCGTTAAAATAATGGTGTGGTCTGTCATAAGCGCTAAAGGGGTGGGGCCTGTGCATCGTCCAGGGAACCATGAGACAGGACCAATACAAGCAAGTCCTAGAAACTCGCCTGTTACAACTCTAAGATTGGTTTCCAGATGGGGAGGAATTCGTGTTCGTGTGCCATAAAGCTAGAAGTGTAACTAAGTTTTTGGCAGTCCACTACATTCCAGTTTTACCTTGGCCTGGCAATTCTCCAGATATGAACTCCATAGAAAACTTATGGGAAATTGCCAAGGAAATGATTACAACCAAAGTAAAATTAATTAAAAAGTTTATAAATGTCTGGCATCACAACACTAGAATACAAGAAAGTGCGAAAAAATGCAAAGAAAGCATGCCGAGGCGGATTGAGGCACTCATAGAAGCCAAAGGAAATGTGACGAAATATTAACAATTTCTCACAACCATGTTTCTAACCTTTAAATATTTTTTCAAGTATTTTAATACATATTTTTTTTTTAAATTACTTTTTAGATATGTATCTATTATTATTAAATATAATTATAACTTAAAACAGCATTTTTAATTAGTAATAGAACAATATTGTACAAAACACCAATATTTCGTGACTGCCCCTATTAATTTGGCAACCCACTGTAGCTTTAGCTATAGTTCGTCCACGTGGAATTTGTTAATAGTTATTACTGCAGGATGTTTTGAATTTTCCAGCATTAAAAGTTCCTTCTCCATCTCTTCAACTATCTCTAAGCAAAATTTCAACACAATTGCGAAATTTTTAAATTTTGTGTCGCTCAACATCTTTAGCTACATGCTGAGCTTTAGGTACTCAAAAATATTATAATTAGTAGGTACATACCATCATCTTCGTTGTCATCATCATCATTATTATCAGGACTAAAGTCCGGAAAATCAATTGCGTCATCACTCTCATCAATGTCTTTTTTCTCTTTCTTTACTAGTGGCTTCTCATCTTCTACTAACTCCAGTTCCACTGTGAATGAAATTATGAATTTTAAATCGTTCTTCGAAATACTTAACGAAATTATTGAAAATCAAAAGAAATACTATTCCACTACTGTTTTCCATTAAATTATATGTTCAGTAGAATGGTTCTACATTGCTCATGTGTCAAATACATGCTGAGCAGTGAGCATGTTGCAACTCGTCATGTTATTGAACATTGCAATGAATGAATGAAATAAACTATGCAGGACAGTATTTGCTATAGGCATTGATACAAACAAGATATGCCCGTTACATACTTTCGCAGCACTGAAACGTGTTCGCATCAAAGCTAGAAAGACTCATTCCAAACTAGTGACGCAAAGGACAGCAATACACCATAAGCTAAGTTAGAAAGAGAGCAATTACATTATAGACAACAAAAAAAACAAAAAAGACAAAAATTTCGGTCGCTGGCATATCTGTTGTTTATAGCAATGGCTAACACCCAATCTAGAAGTACACACTAAGAAAACAAACAAATTGAGAATATCTAAACTATGGCAAACTCATTTATTCATAAATACTTTTGCATCCATGTTTTCTCAATAATAAAACTCATTATTAGTTACAATCAACTCACTTTTTTACAATCATATTTTTGAATTGTTGTTTAACTTACTTGATATTTCAGATAATGTAGTATCCAAATGTTCATTAAATGTTTTTTCTGACTGTATGATCTGCTGCTTGAAGTCGGCAGCGTCCCTTAATCTGGTTATGCATTGTTCACAGATGAGACGCGCATTAGAATGCGAATCTCCCGATTTAGAGTATGGTATCTGAGAAAATCAAAGTATTCAATAAAAATCATAAACAAGTATTAACACTTATGCTTAACAGCACATACCTCCCTACAAATGGGAGAACCCTTCTCTCACCTTGGGCGAGGGTGATTTGAAACATAGGCCATTATGTTGGCCCAGTGCAGATTGAGGATTTCACATATGTTTCATGAACATATGCAGGTTTCCTTAGAATTGGTACAAAGGAGAAATTTATTCTTCTTTAGTGATTAACTCATATTAGTACAGGCTCCAACAGGTTGTAAGAACAATTCCGTAGGACCTATCTCAGACATACCTACTACCGGTATTAGACACATTGTCCTGAATACCAAAAGTGCGGTAGTAGACTTTTAAAGTGGTGAAGGGGTAGTTATGACGCAACAAAGATGCAAAGGCCTATGTAGTTGAGCGGTGTTGCTTGATTACTACTGGACCAATTTACTTGGTTAAGGTGTCAAAAGTGCTTGTAATGTGAAAAAATTTACTTCATACATTGATCCATGTGCATCTTAAATAAAATGAGATATTCCAAAAAACTAACTAAAAAGGTGGGCTTTATCGAATTGAAAAAAAAATTAAACTTAGAACCCATAACACAAATTTTTATATATATATTTATTTATATGCATAGTTTTTTTTTATGAATTTTTGAAAAATAAAAAAATTGTATAATCTTTTTTTTAATTGACCTGATATATATTAAGGAGACACAGATAGGTGATCTGTGGGCTGCCCTCGATCCACTGTGCTCTGCTCGGGGATAAAAACATAAACTAACCTAATACTAGTATTTCAGTGACTTTATATTTTTTTTTTCCGAAAAATAATACTACACATTTTTACTAATGTAAGAACATAAAAAAAATATCAATATCCCAGGTTAATGTACAAATAATATAGGTGACTAGCCCAGCAGAGAAACTAAAAGTAAATTTTTTTTAATTTTTCCTCAGAGCCCCTTTTTTACATTTCACAACATGTCAGACTTTCTGGGTATCTTACAAAATACGCCATCGGCGTTGTCTGCAATAAACCATGAGTAAACCGGACATTATTGACATAGAAATTGCAACTTCAATAGGTGCAAAAGAGACAGACAAAGTAGTTCAGCTTGAGTGACCTTTTGAAGATGGCTCAGGGATACTTACAGTAATATTAAAAGCCTCATTCAGCATATCGGCGTAAACTTCTCTTTTCCCCATCCAAAAATATTCGGCTGATATATCTTTGTAGCAACCATCAGCTAGACAACACCGACAAATTGATGGCGCCGGATCGTCCGATTCATTAACAGTTATTTCCGTATCAGTTTCCATTTTCACGACACTTATCACGTACTACAGAAAGTAATTATATTTTCACAAAACTATGTCATATTTAGTTAGTAAGTTTTAATATATTTAAAGTTCCACCAAAATCTCTCAACACGTTTTATGCCCTGACCCCAGTTTTGCACACAGATAATGTTTTGCAGGCAGACGGCCAGACGCTACCAGTGTTGCCAGAGCTGCATTTAAAAACAAGTAAATTCAGTAAAAAATGACGTCTCGGGTTCCCAACTCTACCCTGAATTTTTTGAACTGCTAACCGTTGCATCTTTCAATTCATAGCTAAGCCACCAAATGATCCCTAATACAAGGCAACGTTAGCTCACAGTACTCACAACTCACACTGAATCAAAATGTTGGACTCACCTCACATACGAACATTCCATCATCAGCGTATCAGCCTACGTTGGTTTATATGGTCTATATGACATAACATAAGCCTCCTCTATGGCGCGACATTTCTCTCGGTCCTAGGGCCTTCCACAACCAGCCAACACCAGCACGTAATATTTATTTCCTCTAGCCACCAGCCACCTTGTCGGTCGGTCGTCGGTCTACCAGGCTGGAGGGCGTCCCACGCTTCGCCTTCCCGTACACGGTCTCCGCTCTAGGATAGGAACATCTTATACATTTACATTAGTTAATAACTGTTATGTATGTAAAACGTTCTTTCAATTTATACATATAAAATGCTTTGTCCTGAATGACTGACTGACGGATCAACACACAGCCTTACCTGAAACTTGGAGGGTGTGTTCTTTATATGACGTAGGCAATAAAAGATTTTCCGAAAGAGCCAAGTGCGAGTCGGACTTGGTCGGACGCACAATAAGGTTAAACCGATTGTAATGAAATTTTGGTAAGTTGTTATCACAGAACATTGTAGTCTTATAATGTTCTGCAGTTGTTATACACACGCCGGGGAATGTTTCTGAGAAAGAAAAAAAGGGTCAAGTGCGAGTCGGACTCGCGCAATAAGGGTAAACCGATTGTAATGAAATTTTGATAAGTTGTTATACACATGCCGGGGGTTCCTGAATTAGTAGGTACAACCCTTTCGCAATAGGTTGGTGCGGCCGTTGTTTTAAAAAATCGGCCAAGTGCAAGTCTGGCACGATTGCGCACGAAGGGTTCCGTACCATTATCTATAAAAACGGCAAAAAAAATCACGTTTGTTGTATGGGACCCCCCTTGAATATTTATTTTATTCTATTTTTTAGTATTTGCTGTCATAGCGGCAATAAAAATACATCTTCTGTGAAAATTTCAATTGTCAAACTATCACGATTCATGAGATACAGACTGGTGACAGAGAACGGACGTACAGCGGAGTCTTAGTAATAATGTTCCGCTAATTACCCTTTGGGTACGGAACCCTAAAAAATCTACCAAGTGCGAGTCGGACTCGCGCACGAAGGGTTCCGTACCATTGTCTATAAAGGCAAATTAAGGCCCCCTTAAATATTTGTTTTATTTTAATGTAATTAATTATTTTTATAGTGACTATAAATCTAAATATTCTGTGAATATATGTCAATACCGTCCCAGTCAGTCATTGGAAGCGGGCGTGCTGACGAATACTTATAACTTACAATCTTACGTCGCAACTACATACTCGTATAATACCTACCTACATAAGTTCAAGGTGTAAAATTAAGTGCAAAATACGCAGTGCAATCCGTGTAGTGTTAACGTTTGTTCACCTATATCGAATCTACACTTTCTATAGCAAAATGCCTTTGCCACGATCTCCAAACATGACATCATCTAATCCTGAAATTAATGAATCAACGAGTGAAAGTGAGGGTGCGCGCAAGCGCTTACGCTACGATATGGATTTTAATCACTTTGACGCATGATTTAATGATCATTTACTGCAGTGAAACAAGCAAATAGATCACAAAATCACTCAAACATTAAAAAATTCTATTAGTGCAGTATTGACGAAGGAGCTCGGTCAATTAACTTTAGCGATCACCAGCATTAACTCCACCTTAGAAAAACTGAACGAGGAAAATAAGGGCATTCATCAAACCTTAACAAGCGTCCAAAGTCGACTTGTTAAGACTTGTTTAAAATTCTTTGACTCATGCGAGTGGCCAGCAGGACTCACTTGATCAACGTTTGAAGTCTGTTGAGCAGTGTATTACTAAAACAGATGAGTTACCTAGTCAAATTGAAGTTCTTCAGCATAAATTGTCGACCATGGAACAGCAGGCCATAGAATGAAACCTAGAATTGTCAAATATACCAGAAAGACAGGGCGAAAATCTTATGCAAATTATTAGCACGCTGGGAAACATAATTAAATGTCCAAAACCAGCGGCCAGTATTGTATCCGCTCACCGCGTACAACATGCACTTCAAAAAGACTCACGGCCTAAAAATGTAATTGTTAAATTGACGTCGAGAGCATGACAACGTCATAACTGCGGCGCGAAGGACGAAAGGCATCGATTCCAGTCAGTTTTCAATATCTGGAAAGCAGAATAAAATATATGTCAACGAACATTTAACATTGGAAAACAAGATGCTCTTTCGAGCATGTCGCGAAGCTGCTACAAAACACCAATACAAATACATATGGGTCAAACATGTCGTTGTTCTCGCACGTAAAAACGAAACTTTCCCTGTCATGGCAATTCGTAAGCAAAGTGATATTTACAAACTTAAGTCGTGAATGTTTTTTCTTATTTTTTAAATATTTATGTTGTTTATATCACGTCTTTGTTACCAGGCTATTTTGGCATGTATGGAACCTATTAACAGTTGTATTTAATGATAATAACGCAAAATTATTTTGTACTATAAATTATCAAATTAACAGACGCTCACTTAAAACCAGAGCACATAACAAATCGCACTATAATGTAAACATAATTCTACTTCATTTTCATTTTTTCTTAAATATTTTACGTAATTTCTTTATAAAACTAAATATAACTTTGAGTATTACCTACTTATTTTGCCAATATTGGGATTCTACATAAAAATTAAAAATTAACAATTACTATGTACATGCAGTTGAGAATCATCACAATTATAAACAAAGTTCTACCCGCGCATTGCTATCGAGTGAATGTATATGTAGGAAAATAATGTTTAACGAACTTGTCATTAGTCTTGAGGTTGAGTACGTTATATCGTATAACCGTGATACCCGGACTAGTTTATACTTAGCTTACTTACTAAGCTACTGTAGTAACTTGCGCGTCCAGCTCAAGGTCAAAGTCATACTCTCTATCAGCGGCCCGCTGTATCTGTCTATTATAAACATTTGTGAACAATATATTACACTACTACTTTATGAAGTTTGCTTTAAAGATGGCTAATTTATCTGTTTATTATCAAAACTGCAGAGGACTACAAACAAAATTAAATACAATTTATATGAACATATTATGTCATTCATACGACATTATCATTTTGAAAGAATTTATAGATTCCCGATATCAGATATTTTGTAGTGATAGAATAGCCGGTGGACGACGTGGGGGGGGTACTGGTAGGGGTATTGCGTGGGATCGGCGCCGCAACACTCGTGCCGCCTCGCGCCGCTGCCTGCCCCGGCGCCGAGTCGATGCAGGGTTCCTCGGTCCCCGTACCTATGTTCGAAGAGCCTGCCTTGACTATTGACTACCTTTTAGTGGAAATATGCGTAGGAAAATTCCGATATATTGTTTGTACATCTTACATACCTCCTAACCAGAATGCAAGTGTCTACCTCTCATATCTAAACTATCTGCAGGACATTATACTATACACAAACGTAGATAATTTTATAGTAATTGGTGACTTTAATTTACCCTGTCTTGACTGGAAAGATAAAGATAATAAGATGGAGCCCATAATTAACTAATTAACAAATCATCGTCATTAATAAATACACTTTGTAAATTTCTTGAATAGGTGGTCATCAAAGAAACAAATTTCGAAATAAAAATAGTAGAATTCTTGACTTATGTGTAACTAAAGTGGCGTTTTGTTGACTGACATAATGTACATAATGCGGTAATGCTACCAAAGAGAAATAACCAAGATTAATGAACTGTGTTTTACAGATTTTATGTCTTTTTAACTTGGCGGGATTATGACATTAAACGCATTGAAGTAGTCAACAAAACGCACCTTAACATATCTGACTGTATAACTTTTTTGTCGCCTACGGTACTTGTTCAACAGGATGATCACCACCCTCCTTTTTATATTATTATGCCCTGTCAGGGTGACACTTCTAACCTTAAACACAAACCCAGTCAAAAAGTTTGTTATAAACTTGCAGACTACGAAAGCATTTCTCGAGAAATACTTAACTGGAATGAATTATTTCAAGGACTGTCGGCAGAAAGATCAACTAATATATTTTATGAAATTTTTCATGGCATTATAAAAAATCATGTCTCCACTAAAAATAATAAGAATTCTTCATTTCCAAACTGGTTTTCCCCCGCTCTAATACATTTATACAAGAACAAAAATAAAGCTTGGATAAAATGAAAAAAATATAGCAGCATAATAAAAATCAAAGCGACACTTGTTACATATATCCAAGCATTAAGGACAGTAACTATGAGCAGTACTCATTGTATAGGAAACGATTTAAAGCAGAATTAAAAAAATGTTATGATTCCTACATACAATCCATTGAGAATAGTATTACTTGTAATGTCAAATATATTTGGACCTACATATCAAATCGTAAAGACTGTAGTGATATCCCGAATAGCGTCATGTATAAAGGAGAAACGAGTAAAAGTTCAAAGGATGTATGTAATTTATTTTCAAAGTTTTTTGAGTCAGTTTTCGAGACAAGCAAGGTCCCAGATAATTACGACTATACTGATGCGTCTATAATAAATAGTAACCCAGATCCTAACAAAGACATTAACATGAGTGACATTACTATATCTGAGGAGGAAATATATAAGGAATTAAAAAACCTTGATACTACAAAAGGTCCAGGATCTGACGACATTCCTGCAATATTTATTAAATCTTTAGCTAAATGTTTATGTAAACCACTACATCTGCTACATAATAAATGTCTTGCAGAAGGTGTCTTCCCTAAAATCTGGAAATGTGCTAGGATTGTACCAGTATACAAATGTAAAACCAATTAAGACGTCTAAAACTATCGCCCTATCTCAATATTCCCCATTCTTGCTAAAGTTTTTGAAAGACTAGTACATAGTGCAATATATCCACATTTACACAATAATATATTATTCCTGAACAACATGGTTTTGTAAAGCGTAGATCAAGAATTACTAATTTAATTACTTACACGTCCAATTTGTTTGAAAATATTGACATAAACAAACAGACAGACAGTATTTATACAGACTTCCGGAAGGCCTTCGACAGAGTGGACCAATTAATGTTGTTGCAAAAAATTGCCTACAATGGAATAAAGGGTAACCTGTGGCGGTAGTTTAAGTCGTATCTGACCAATCGCACCCAAAGAGTGGTCTACAATGGGTATGAATCTGATTCGGTTGCTGTTACTTCTGGTGTGCCACAAGGCTCGATCCTGGGCCCCCTTCTATTCATATTATTGATAAATGATATACCTGATTGTTTTTATCATAGTAATTTTATACTGTATGCTGACGATCTGAAAATATACAAAGTCATTAATGGCAAGATGATCAAATTAAGTTACAATCAGATTTAGACCGTTTTACCGCATACTGTGATAAAAACAACCTACATCTAAGTTTAGATAAATGTAAAGTAATATCCTTCACTAAAAAAAAAGGAAAGGTAATTACTCATAGACCCTTTGTAGTACTATATTAAATAGAGTGGAAAATATCCGCGATCTTGGTGTAACACTAGACGAAAAATTTCATTTAAATCTACACATTAATAATATAATCAATAAAGCATATAGAATGTTAGGATTTTAATAAGAAGTAGTAGATGCTTTAAGACTCCTAGAACACTTATCTATCTTTATAAAGGACCGAATAATGGTCCCAACTAGAATATGGCATTTCCATTTGGAATCCTTTCTATAAAAAGTATAGCATTGACATTGAAGCAATCCAAAAAAAAATTCTTAGATACTTGCATTTTAAATGCTGCCGATCAAGTTTGTCCTATTCATATCTAATAAATAGGTACAACCTATTAAAATTAAGCTAGGCACGCAATTGGGTGCGATTTTTATGTATGATCTATGTCATAATAAATATGACTGTTCTTTAAATAATAAAATAAATTACAAAGTTCCTACAAAAACACATATGAGACAAGCACATCCTCACTATCCCTTTGCTGCAGTTAAGGTCAGAACGAACACTGGATTGCGATCCCCCATGTACTGGCTTACACAGTCTTATAACAAATACTTTCATTCGGTAGACATATTTCACCTAAGTATTGGTAAATATAAGAATAATCACAAAAACACTCAAAGAAACAATGAATGTTGATGAATAGCATAAATGATGGAAATAATAATAATAATAACAAAAATAGATAATCTTATCAATATTACTATCTAGTTATTTATTGTTATTATTATTATTAACTATTAACTTTTAACTTGTAACTAGTTATTCTGCATAGAACTAGTATGTTTATATTTTTATTTTTTTATTCAGATTTCAATGTTAGTAAGAAAATATATTACAATTAGTAAGAATATATAATATAATCAAGTAAAAACACGTAATTAATTACATGTATTTAGTTATTGCTACTGTTCCGCTTTCATTCTTTTGATTGTAATCTTAAATTAACATTTGTATATTGATTTGAGGTAAGCGATGCTGGCTTTACACTTATTTTATATCATGTACTAAATTATTTGTTAAACATATATTGTAAATGCTGTTTGTTTTCCTAAATAAATTGAAAAAAAAAATGTTTTAGGCGTCTGCTTGTTGCCGGTATCAATATCGAACAAAATCGAGCGGATAAATCACGTTTGTTGTATGGGAGCCCTCTTGAATATTTATTTTATTCTGTTTTTTTATTATTTGTTGTTCTAGCGGCAACAGAAATACATCTTCTGTGAAAATTTCAACTGTCTAACTATCACGGTTCATGAGATGCAGTCTGGTGACAGACGTACGGACAGACGGACGGACAGCGGAGCCTCAGTAATAGGGTTCCGCTAATTACCCTTCGGGTACGGAACCCTAAAAAAGAAACAACGTTCGCCGAGTCAGCTAGTACTTAATATTTGAAATTGTACTTAGGCTTCCGATGTTTAAACGTTAACATTTGGAGATGCCAACTGATATTTTTTAAAGCGGGTTCAGTGCTAAAAACATATTATTATTATTTTCGCTTTGTGGCCTTTAAAGGCACAGTCTTTCGCCAATGTCAACGTGGTGAGAGAATCACTGTATATAATTGATCGGTTTCTTAATTTTCCATAATTCTTGCAAAGGATCACACACACATAACATATACTATTTGGAATATATTAATTGGAAAAGAGCATATATAAGGGGAGAGACAAATATATATTCATAAACAACTAACTACTACAGTTTAATGTTAAATGTTTGGATATATTTTGTTAGGAGATGTATAAATGGCATATTTACAAGGGATAACAAGAATTGCATATTTACAGGAAGTGGGATTTTGGTTGGAAGGATATCATACAAAGAAACTGGGAATTTAGGGCAGCTAAAAATATATGGTCAGGAGAGCCTTCATCCAAACCACATTCACAAACAGAGGAGTCTTTAATTCTAAGTTTTGTTAAGAAAACTGGGGTACAAACATGGCTCAACCTCAGACGACATATGGTAAAAGTCATAGATTTATCACTGTTTCGTGATGAAAAAACCGTGGTTTTGATAGAATAGATTTGACCATAATATTTTCCTTTTGTTGCTCTCGACTGTCTCCATAAAGTGTTCCAGTCTGTTGCAAGTTGTCTTTTTGCAAGGCATTGCAAGTCTAGGGAGAAGATTTTGTAGTGGGTCGAAAGTCCTGTTTGAGCAGCATCCTTAGCACATTTGTAGGTAGATTAAGCTCCGATTTCATAGCATAGATGATAGCATCGGTGCTATGACAAATATGACTTGCCCAATGTCACCTTAGCATTTTTTATACCACTAAGGTAGCAAACAAACTAACGATCCGCCTGTTGGTAAGTGGTCACCGCAGCCTGTGGACACTTGCAACACCAAGAACATCACTCACGCGTTGCCGACCCTTTAAATATCTAACGCGCCCAGTCATAGCAGCAGTAATGGCAGTACTAAGTACCTATGATGCCGGACTTGCGACTTGCAAAGTAGCAACTTTTGCCACGATGTGAAGTACTGCTGTTGAGTACTCCAAGCTTTTTGGATGCAAGCTTCACCTTGTCTTCCAAATGATCTCAGAACTGAACATCGTTATCAACACCAAGGATGTCGTTAGTGTACAGAAGGTACAAGATAGGGGCGAGCACGGACCCTTGCGGGACTCCTGCTTCTATGGGACGGGGGCAAGAGAGAGTGCCTTCCACTTTGTAGAGAAAGCTACGATTCGACAAATAGTCTCGTATGATGAGCACGAGACGATCTGGCAACTGAAAGTCGTACAGTTTATAAATTAAACCGTTGTGCCAGACTTTGTCGAAGGCTTTCGCTACATCGAAGAAGACAGCGCCCGTGTGTCGGGGCTTACCTAATACTGGTTGGAAGCCAGTGAGAATATGTGTTTGACTTCGTCGACACTGACTGGGGCCTGGGGGTCTTGTGGGGGCAGAGAAGTTCTGCGCTCCACTTCGCCGTCTACCACGCGCACGTGGTCGGGATCGCACGGCTGTGTGCTTAAGGCACATTGGGCTTGGAGGCTAGACGCTAGGCAATCCGCTTTTTCGTCGTCATCGAACGCGGGAACGTTGTTGGGACGAGTTAAGGGAAGGAACGCCCACCGGACCTCCCATTGAGTTATGGAGATTTCCGGTATCGTCTTACCTCAATACCACGGTATAGTAGTTGGTAGGTACAGCGCTTTCGATTTTCAAATTCGAGTTTAAGGCAAAGAGCTTGCTTATTCTGTGGGCTGTGTCGATGACTTTGGTTCTTCGTCTTTATTTCCGATCATATCCTTCAAAGGAACTCCGAGTATCAGGGCCGTCTGAAGTCTGAACCATACTGGGCGTATTTAACAAAGTAAGTCTACATTTTTAAACATCCAATTTAATTGTATATGTTCTGCACACCGTTTAATTATATTAGTAGGTAATACCTACTATGAGTACCTAACCCTTTTTTACTAAGCCTGTACACCTAAATTATGAGAATAAATTATTATTAATTAGTGTTTCAAAACGCAATGTGGAAGTTGAACGTGGTTTTGGAACGCCCGTTCAGGGTAACTTTTCTAGAAAACTATTAGAATAAAGATAATTTAATATATCGAGTGGAGTTGTCTTTATTCATAAAAAATAATGTCGGCTTAGAATTCTAAATAATTAAATAGATCTTGCCATCAATATCCAATTTATTTTCATGTATTATCTTTTGTTCTAGGTCGAGACAGCGTGCTTTTTTTGGTCTCGCCCCAATGCTGGCTGCAATAGACTCTACTATTAATATTTCGATATTCCGTTCAGTCAGAGTGATACTTTGTTTAGAAGGCTAGATTACTACTAAAACCAACATAAAAGTCATCTCGGCACTAAATACCAACACTACAACAACATCGCTCCCGTCTCCCCCACTTATTACGCTGACAGGTAATAGGGTTGCGGTAAAATTACTACACTGTACTCACACGTAAAGTTTAATATCCATCATTCATTTTTGTATAATTCTATCACTTATATTCAATCGTTTTTAACTTCTGATAGCTAATATTAAAAACTAAAACATAGTTACTGAAATAAACAATGTAAGCTCAAATCACGGAAAATCGCAAATTTTTTTTTAAATGTGAATAGTGAAGTAAAAAAATACTACACTAACTACACTTAAATGTTTAATATCCATGGTATCATTTCATTCAATTGCTTAGGACTATCAGCTTGACTCTGGCATAAAACTAAAATCGGTTTAGTCCAAAAATCAACAAAATAGTGAATAAATAAAAATTGTTGGTTCACATCCCGGCAGAGTCTTCGCTTTATATTGCTTCCTTGAGTATTTAAAATTACACTAATATCCACACACTCGAAATAATATCAAATTTATCCATATTCAGGGTGCTGACTCTTCATATGACCTTTAAGACTGCAGTTTTGTATGAAGGCTTGTCCGCATATGTGGCATCTATATCTTCGGTCATTTGTATGGATCCTCATATGGTCCTTTAAGGTCTTCAGTCTTGGATAGGATTTTTCGCATACCTGAAAAAAATACTTGCCAATTTAACATTGCCCCATAAAAGAGTTACTAATTTTGTGACGTGTATTACGCACCAACAGTTTAATTTTACTTCTAGTATTTACTTTGTGAACGTCACTTTTCTTGTTGAAACCATTAATATTTTTATGAACATGTAAAAGATTTTCATATATGTACTGCGACGCTAAAGTGAAAATATTTACTTCCTTAAACCTATCCCTCAGAGATATCCTAGATGCTAATTTGTAAATAGCACGAAATGCCCGTTTTTGTAACACAAATATTGTATTACATCAGTAGCGCTACCCCACAATATGTCATTAAACTATGGAAATAGCTAAAATATACTATTTTTGCAGTGTCGACATCGCTCAATTGTATTATTTTCTTGATCGCATACCCAGCAGAGATTTTTTGGCTAGGTTATGAATATGAGGACCCCATTAAAGTTTGGAGTCCAGCGTTATGTCAATAAAGACTGTTGAATCAACAAGTTCTATTTGCTCACCATTAATATTAATACATGTCTGGATCTGACTAACATTTGTTAATGCAAATTTAACATATTTCTTTTTTTTCTCATTAAGGACAAATTATTAGCGTTAAATTAATTTACAATCTTAGTAATGGCATTAATTAATTCATCATAACATGTCTGTCGTCAATTAACTTTAAAAAGTAAAAAAGTGTCGCCAGCAAATAAGACAGAAGAAATAAATAACAAATAGAAAAGGACCTATAATTGAGCCCAGAGGGACTCCCATATTGACTGCTAATCCCGGAGATCTTTTACTGTTGCCATTTTTCTGTGCTCTGTTACTCATGTAGGAGTCACTATCAACACAACTATTAAAAATTATGGCTATAACAGGGATTATTGAGTATATAGTTTTTACAGAAAGTCCCCAAAGGTCTGAGGTGTTTTTTATTTCTAATGTTTTAGATGTATTTATGATATCCGTAGGACTAATATTTTAAAGGGAACTTTACATTCAGGGGCATTAGTATTTATAATTTTTTCTGCTATAGTTGGACTTGAGTTAGGATGTTGTTGTTTTGAATGGAATATAGCTAAAAAAAAATTTAAAAGCAAAAGCTACTTCAAGATTTTATTAAAACTAGTATCATCTACAATCAACTCAAAGTCCTGTCAAGAATTCCTAGTTTTACCAGTTATATTTTATGTTTCATATAGTTTTAATTTTATTTGTTAAATTTTTACTTTACTTTTGAGGTGAATTGATTTTGCAACAAGACTTTTTAAAGGGTTTTTAAGTATTTTTTACATATTCCCTAAATATTTGGCTACTATTATATGTTCTTTCTTCATATAATTCGCACAGTTTACGCCTACTATTATAAATACCTGGGGTAGCCCATTCACTAAAGCTAAAGCGACTGGAAAATTAATTATTTTTGCAAAAAATCTATTATTTTTGACTTTTAAATAATCGCTTTTCTTTTTTGTGTTCAGGGTTTTTTTTAATGTTTTATTTAATTTTTGCGCAAAAGCTTTTCGTTACACTAACAAGGTATCAAAATTGATCTGGGTAAATAACCGATATTAACACACATACCGTTATTTCCTTGTACACTTTTTTTCTTTCTAGTAATATATTAGTTAAAAAGTGCTCACGCGTTTTCGCTCCGTGATGCATGGGCTTATTTTCAGACGTCATCATCGTCTGGGCGTCAGACGCTTGTCTCGTGTTAAACATGTTTCTTTAGGCCAAAAGCTAAATTTTAATTGAATATTTATTTCGGAACCCCGATATTAGGTCCATCTCTAAAGGCGGGTGTACATAATGGGCATTCTTGCCGGCCCACGCTCAACCATGTGCACTTTTCACACAATAGCCAATCCCTCATTTACTACATTAGATTCGATGGAAGATGGACATTAAAAGAGAGTTGTGGTTGCTGTGATTTATTTACTTTTAGTTTACAAATATATTTTTTTATATACATTTTGAACATTTAAAAATCAAAATACCATATTTCTCTGTAATACAGACATGTATTCCCAGTCAACGTGCGATACTGACTCAATGACAAGCCATTGTGTAAACAAGCAAGCCACAGTTCGCCTCGAACCTTACAGGGTTCTTACCGTGATTGACCATCCTACCGTTGCGCGTTGTGTAGAGGTGACTTCCAAGTGAGTTCCAGTGAAAGAAGTGTTCCAAGTGAGTTACAGACAGAAATATTTACCTATTGACTTTATTCAAACTTTAGTATTCCAGTCAGCCCGCGATCATGGTGCTTGCAACAACATCGAAATATTGGGAGCTAAAATATGCCAGCAATCATGGTAAGAACCCCGTAAATATGTTCAATAGTAATTTTTACGTAACCCCTAATTTCAAGCAGGCTCCACTGCCAATCCTTAAAAAGTAATAAATAAGTCTATATATAGCTTACTTTGCATTTAAAATTCCTTTCACCAGTATGTGTTGGCGTGTGATTGTTTAGAGCGAACCGAGTGAAAAACTTCTGACCGCAATACGGACAGTTGTACCTGCAAAAAATTAACACGCAATAAAAAAAAAGTAAGAGTAACACTCATTGTAGTTCCAGGATTTGGACCTATAATTAATAATTTAATCAGAGAACTGAAAGTTACGAAAAATTAATCCTTCAAGTACCTAAGTCTTGGTAAGAGCAGGAAGTTGACACCTCAGAAATTAAATGGTCACACATTGTGCTGTTTTAGATGAGATTCCTCCTGAAACCGCTTAGGTTGTGAAAAGAGCTCCCTATCGAGGTTTTGGAATTCTTCAAATTATAAATAGATTAGCCAAGGGTCGACGGCCACACGCGTTTAATGCCCCTAATATTAGAAAAAATAGCTGTAAACACGTGTAACTCAGTACACGTGATAGAAGTGTCACTCCTTTTTATGTGCACAAAAAAATATAGATTATATATTCCATGGTAACTAAATTTGATTTAACATAGATTATACATTCCATGTTAACTATGATTGGTTTACATTCATGTTAATCAATCAATCTAGTTCTGTATTTTTGATTCAAATATTTTATTCTGTTAATTTAAATTTTTGACTTTTCACTTTTAAAATGTAATACAATCTTTTTATTTAATAAAATAAATATAAAATTCTAGGTCCAAATAAAATGGGTGAATTTCATCCATTTTTGAAGGCACATGCCTTCTTCTCGTTTATATGTATATCTCTTTCAGTTGTTTTTTCTTTTTTTTTTTCTGACTAAGTACCTATTTTTATTATACTTATTTTTTAAACGTACCCAAACCACTTCATGCAAAAACAAACTATGTGTGTATATTTTTTTCTGATTGACTATGCAGTTGGCTGTTGCAGCCATTACTGCTTCACCGGGATTTTTGGGGCGAGACTCTGAAGGAGCCTCAGCCCATATAGCGCCCAACGCTCAAGGGCTCCCCGCGGGGGCAGCCTCGGCTTGGGTTGTCGCTCTCGGGATGTGTGTGTATATACGTGCTATTGTGCGTATTATATACGTGCGGTAACAGGATTGTTAGAGGTGGGAGTTGAAGTCGCCTCACGAGAGCGGCGAAGAGTAAGCACACTACATGAAGTGCTACAACTAATGCTGTCAAATCAAATTAGACCTTGAAATACATCATAGGGTAAATATTTACTTCTCTGCACCCTGTCATTTTTGCATATACAAAATATTAATTGAGGCAGAACGATGTGTTTCATACATACCACTTCTGCATTCGGTGGTGGCCGAAGGGTTTAAATTTCACTTTACGTCCCAAGTGGCGGAGGTTCGAACCCCGGGGTCGGCGTGTACCAATGAGACTTTTCATAATCTTTCAAGTACACTGATTTATTTATTCACACTATTGGCTTTTCAGTGAAGGAAAACATCGTAAGGAAACCTGCATACGTCAAGAAAAAAAAAAGACAAATATGAAGTCCACAATCCACAGTGGGCCCGCGTGTGGACCATGGCCCAAATCACTCTCGCTTATGAGGGTAGGCCGTGCCCCAACAGCGGGGACGTATGAAGGCTGACAAGACACAAAGGGATGGTTCTTGATCAATTAATTAATTGATTTTACGCTAAAATTACAGGGTGCAGAGAAGTAAAACATTACCCATCATAGTAACTAAAAATTTACACTTACCTATAGTCTTTGAGATGTTCCTTCCTTAAATGTATCGTCAGCATTCTACGAGTCTCGCAGACCTTCTCACACAAATTACATGGAAAACTCATTGGTTCCTCACCATGGACCTCCACTAAATGTTTACACTTCTGATGGTAAGACATCAATTTCACATCACACTTAGGACAATACACTCTACCTCTCTTATTATGCACTCTGTCTATATGCAGTTCTCTATTATATTGAGCCTTGAAGACTTTTCCACAAGTTTGACATGGAAAGTCTCCTTCTTCATGTCTCATCTGATGCATCATAAAGCGTCCTTTATCCACAAACCCTAAACCACAAGTCTCACACACATAATTACGAAAATGTTTATTCATATGTTTATTTAAAGCATGAAAGTATGGAAACACTTCATCACACAATGCACACTTTGAAACGTCTTTGGTTAAACGGAACGGCAACACTAAATCTTTAAAATCAAAATAGTATTTCTTCTTGTGTACACTAGTGATGTGCTCCTTAAAATGTTCGATGTTGTCGATTTTTATCGGGCATAATCGACAATCGATTCGTGTTAAATCAATTTTTATCATTTTCTTGTGCTCAATTACTTTGAATTTCTTTGGATGGTGGAATTTTTGGGTGTGTTCTCGCAGTAGGAATGGGTCTAAGAAATGTTCTCCGCAGTAATAGCATAGAAGATGATTATGTCTACATTTGAAAGGGCAAGCATATGAATATTCAACAATGGCCAATATGTTTGTCTCTGCTAAATATGTGGGATCTCTTTCTCGCATTAACTGCTGAAGTTTCGACATCGGCATATCTGAAATAAAAAAGTTTATTTGAATTTGACACTAGCTATGAATTTGATGATTTCAAAAAAAATATTTTTGATTATCGATTCTGAAACACCATCTTGGCGGTTCATTGAAATGTAACGCGGTATATATGTTCTGACCTAATGTACGCTACTTCTGCAAGGCGTCGTCAAGTTCTTGAGGTGTGTAGTTTAGTTTTTAATGACTACATGTTTGACACTTGAGAGTGTGTGCGTATCGTATGTGTCTGTGGTATAATAATTCGCGGTGCGGACGAAGACAGTCCAGTAGCATTCTAATTAGCCCACAGAGCCCACGCCTGTAGCTCTGACAGTTAAAAATCACGCTATAACCCACCGTGTTTATAGCATTGGTTCAAAGTTAGCTTTATTTTGTAAATTTTAATTGTTTTAGATGGGTGGTAGAGGGCTAAAAGGAGTAAGACTTTTTTTACGTCAACTATGTAATTAAATGCAGCCTTTTAGTGCTATTCCAATTAGAGCAAGCGATTTTTTGAATGACGTTCCACCCCAGAAGTGATGCCTGCGGATCCAAGGTGCGCGATTTCGATCCCATTTCTGTTCATTTTGAATGTGGGTACTAAGTATATTATACTAGCATGTCCCAGCGACTTCGTCCGCGTGGACATTTTTTTAAAGTTTAACTATTTATGGTTTTTTTACATACAAAAATATCGGATTTCTAATACAAATTTTTAACCCGTTTTGCTCCCTAGGGGATGATTTTTCCAAAACAGTAAAACACGTCAGTCGTAATTTTCAACCTTAAGGCCAAATACCATTTATTTTGCATTGAACTAGCTTAACGGATTTTCTTCAACCGCCATATTAACCCTTTCGGGGTATATATAGAATAAATAAGATTTGTATCCATTGCCTGGTAGCCAAAGTGCAAGCGTTTCTGGGTTTGGTACTAGACGGCGCTGTGTTGTATATGTCTAGAAATATTTATTTATTATAATAATAGCCAAGTAGTTGATCTACAGCTAGTACTTACTGTCATTCATCATTTTAACAACCCGAAGATCTGTCTTGACCTTTCCGTTCTTCTTTAACTTGATTTTAAGACCACCTTTTGATTCAGGTTTTATCGAATTTTGTTGGCTTTTTATAGGTTTCCTTGTGGGTTTTACCTGTTGACAAGATGGAGACGGTTCCATTGCGTTAACTGATTTCTTTACGCAATGGCTTAGTGGCAAATCATCTTGGTCATCATCTGTGGAAATATAAAGCGTTTAACGCGTATATACAAGTTCCTATAGTCACTGACTAGAAATTTTAACAAGCAAAATAAAATTGAAGAGAATTAACAAATTTTTAGAATCATTATGATGAGCGCTTCCATTCTACTAATATTATAAATGTGAAAGTTTGTATGTCTATGTGGATGTTTGTTACTCAATCACGCTTCAACCACTGGACAGATCGAGACAAAACTTAGCATTCATATAGGTTAGGTCCTGGAATAGCATATAGGCTACTTTTTATCCCTAAAAATTCAAACGTTCCTGCGGGGATAACTATAACAGAGTTAAACGAACTATTGCTGCACCTAAAGCATGCTATAGCAATTCATTGGTATAACTAACTAATTAATTGATTGGAGTTAATTAAGGAGTTCCACGCCGATAACAGAATTAAGGCCGGGCGGAGCCGCTTGCAAAGTCTAGTAATACATAAATTTTGAAGTACCTATTTAATTTTAATTCTTTCCCTTTTACAAAATGCCGTGATTTCATGCGCTGCCATATCTTTGAACCGATATCAATGAAATTTGGCAAGGTTATAGCTTGCACCTTGGGGAAACACACTTGTCATTAACTATTTTTAGAACGTTTTGTATTGTTTGTAGAATATGTCGGAGTTTTATTTTGGGTTTCTACTAAAAGTGGCCTCCTTAAGGCAATACCCGAATTAAAACTCACAGGCATATTCCACAAACAATATAAAACTTTGTAAAGATAGTCAATGTAGTATTTTTTTATTTTTTCACTTTCGCAGAATACGCTGTATGTGAAGAAAAAATAAATATTATCTAGTGCCGGCTCTAGAGTGCAGTATACGGGGCCCTAATCATTAATTTATTAATTACTAGATGTCCCGACAGACGTTGTTCTGATATTAAAATAAATGATATACGCTAATCAGACTCATATTTGACGTTTTTTAGGGTTCCGTACCCAAAGGGCAATACACGGGACCGTATTACTAGACTCCGCTGTTTGTCCGTTCGTCCGACCGTCCGTCCATCCGTCCGTCTGTTACCAGGCTGTATCTCATGAACCGTGATAGATAGACAATTGAAATTTTCACATATATTATGCCGCTATAACAACAAATACCAAAAACAGAATAAATTAATATTTAAGGGGGCTCCCCATCGATATGAAAAAACAATAGATATGTCCAAAAAGCACCGGCAGGCTAGCCGCCCATAGTCTAATTTTTAGACTATGTTGAGTAGCGGATCGATTTGACGCAACAAACACAAGGTCACCCTCGGCGAGTGAATATCTAAAGATTTTTTGTTTGTTTTATTTAAATAATGTCGTATGGTGCTGTAAAAAGCTGTAAAAATTATAAAAAAAAGGTAAATAAGAGTTCCAGCGACGTAACTTATCACATTTTAGTATTATTTTTTCATAAATAACCGATTTACTTTAATTTATAATAAATTACTTTAATAGAGGTGCACTATTTTTATCGAAATCATGTTAGTCATCACTGTAATCTTGTCCATAAAAAGTGTTATTTTTTCAATTTCATGGCATAATTTTAAACCTTTCTTTTTATTTGTGATAAAAAGAATAAATTACACTTGAACTGTGACTGTTTTTCAAGATTATTAGGATATCGTTTCATAAATTCACAACGAAAATAAATCGAAGTCAATAAAGTACCTCACCTCTATTTGAGTAGAAATTGTTGTGGAGTCTTTATTTCGAAAAATTATTGACCTAATCTAAACCGTATTACAATGACATAAAGAATAAATTAAATATGTGATGCGCCATCTACCCGTGAGTAGCTAAATTAATATCTATGTGTACCATCAGTTAAATGAAGATTTAATTATACATTTTAACGTGCTTATTTAATGCAAAATACATCTAAAAATACTGCTTTTCATCCGACTTTAATTTTAAATGCGAAAGTTTGGATGTTTGTTACTCAATCACGCGTCAACCACTGGACGGAGCGGGATGAAACTTGGCACACATTTAGGTTTAGTCCTGGAATAGAAAGGAAATAGGCTATTTTTTTATCCCGGAAAATTCACAAGTTCGCCACTTTTCACAAATTCCACTTGTAAGAACTACAGCTTTACACAGCAAACTTTCATAGTACCATCAAGGAGTTTCCGTAAAAATTTCCCGCCGATAACCAGTTAATTTAGGGCGGGTGGAGCCGCTGGGCAAAATCTAGTCAGTAAGAAACTGTTGTATAATATTGTGTCAAAGTACATATAGTTTTAGAGAATTTGTCTAGCCCCGAGCTTTCCTGTGATTTATAGAATATAGGATGATGGACTTGGATAATGTTTTTATTTCGCTTATTTGTTAAGCTTTATGTTATGTGATTGTTAACTTTTGCATGCTTCTGCGAGACTTCTTAACGTCTGGAAAATAATACAACGAGTAGTGTATGTGGAGTAAAACCTATAACTAGCTTTTGCCTGCTGCTCTGACTGCACTAAATTTGGTTATCTGTGTTAAATTTCTACGGAAACTTCTTGTTTTTAGAAAGAAAGTTTGCAATAGCAAACTACAGCTCAAGCTATAATTCGTCCGCGTGTAATTTAGTGATAGTTATTTCTACGGGTACTTTGGACTTCTCGGTATTTTATACTATCTCTGGGCCAAATTTTAGGTTTATATGATGCTCCAGTGCGTTGAAAAGGAAGAACAAACAAACTTTTACATTTATTTTATAATAGTATAGTAAGTATAGATTATTTTTCAAATTTCAAATCATATTATTAAATTAAATTAAAACTCATATTATTTATGATAAAACTTTTAGCGTTCATCTATATATTTTCATGCCATGAATCAAATTCTATAAAACGAAAGCTTACGTTAAAGTTTAAATTTTGAACAAATTTAGCCGTTTTAACGTAATGCGTGTTCAAACAAAGTTAAGTTAAAGCATTAAGGTACAAGTAAGGTAAGGTAAAGTATATCTATATCCAACTATGTACTATCTAAATCACAATATTATTTGCTGTTATATATGTCCACTGCAAACTAATTAGAATTAAATTATTTAGGTTCATTTATAATTTAAGTATATTTCATTAAATTAGACTTTTAAAAAGCCTAAAATCACCAGTTTAATTAACAATTTTATAGATTCAGAATGATTTTACTACCGATAATATAAAAATATGTGTTGATAGTTAGTTAGGACTTTGAATTTTCCAAAGATATTTTTGATCATCAAGCATCATAGTAATCTATCGATAATTTTGTTCATATCGCCACAGGAACAACACTGAGTCTAATGTAAAATTAAAGTACTGCTACTTATCACAAGATGTCACTAGTGTCAACGTGTAAGCCTTATGTAATGAACATAAGGTTTAAATTCGAATAAAAATTGTGATTTTCTTGCCCCACTTCACCTACTCCACCCCCCCTATCAACGGCTACGCCGGTTTCCGAACCACAGTGTCATGTTACCATATCTATTGTTTTTTCATATCGATGGGGCTCCCATGCAACAAACGTGATTTTTTTGCTCGATATTGATAACGGCAACAGGTAGACGCTTGAAATATTTACAGAATATTTAGTTTACTTTAAAAATAAATAATTAAATTAAAATTAACAAATATAATCCAATACAACAAACATGATTTTTTTGCCGTTTTTATAATAATGGTACGGAACCCTTCGTGCGCGAGTCTGAGTTGAACTTGGCCGATTTGTTTTTAAGTAGCCTAGGGCCTTCCCCAAGGTGCAAGCTATCACCTTGCCAAATTTTATTAAATCGGTTCACATACCGCACATCTAATCTAATACCTTTAAACGAGCAATTCCCCAAGGTACAAGCTATCACCTTGCCAAAGTTTATTAAATCGGTTCACATACCGCACATCTAATCTTATACCTTTAACTGGTTTAATTCTAGTATATATATATATATATATAATATGAATCACGGAAACGGCTTCAAAGATAATCATGAAATTTAGCATGCAGGGGGTTTCGGGGGCGATAAATCGATCAGCTAGGCTTAATTTTTAGAAAACGTCGTTTGATTCGTGTTTTCAGGCAATAATAAACTGAAAAATATGACTTCCTTTCATTTATTGGCGAGTAGTAATACTATTATTTTACCGACACAGCAACACTAAAGCTACTTGACAATAGATGGCGTTGTTAAAAAAAAACTAGCAAAGCTCGGTCTTCCAGGTACTACAATTTAATCAAACGAACATTGATTTTAATATATTAGATTTAGGCTAACCTGGTAACAAGTTTTGGAGTTTTATGGCCCCCTCGTAACGTTTTCTAATATTTGTCACTTTTACAAAATGGAGTTTTATGGCCCCCTCATAACATTTTCTATTCCTTATTATTACATTCACTACAATATCCTATGACTGCATGCAGTAAAATATTTTGTGAAACCAGTTTGTGCTCCACCACTTTATGTTTAATGTTGTGGGTGTGTGTGTATGTAACAACAGTAACTGTCACACTTGGTGAAAGAAGCCGTGATGATGCATATGTATGTATGTTACACTCACAACAATTAATATGAGAACCTTCCAAAGAATCATGAGTTGGCGACTCCACTAACTCTTCTAGTTCGATTTTCACTTTCAGATCCATTTTGCTGCCACTCTGTAGCAATACTTCGGTCTGCCCAGTATCTGAAATAATACAATTCAAAGCAGGTACAGTTGTATAACAGATCAGGTACAACACAAAAATAGTATCAGTACTCTGGTTTTCCATAGTTCAAGCCTTGCTCATTTTGGGATCAGATAATGCTGTGTGGTACAAGTAAGAATATAAAGTAAATATTTTCTGAAGCTATCTATGAACTGATTTTGTTTGCAATAATTTTCTTAATTAATTATTTATTTTAAAAAGGTTTACTATTTAATACTAAATGAATAGAGCAACTGCTAACAAAATACTCGTGTCCCATTTTGATTATAAAATTTTGGTAGTAAAGGTAGGTAGGTAGGTTTATTTGATAAAGTAATTTTTAACCAATTTCTAACAAATGATGAATATTTAATGAATAATTTTTTGAATTTTTAACAAAAAATACGGTTTTTGTACTAGTTTTGGATAGTTTCTTACATGTAAACTTAGCATACCTTTGTACTCTGCATCATCCATTTTCATCTGCAAAAAAGCTTCTTCACAATACAGCACCTGTCTTCGGAACGTGCAAGCTTCCCTTAGTCGAGTGACGCATGTTGCACAGATTAGCCTCTCTGAAGGTTTCCCATCCAGGTATGATAGCTGGAAATTAGATCAGCTTAATGCAGACGTACTTACACGGTTTCAGGGTTGGTTGTTTTGTACTTCTATAACTCGAAAACTGAGCAACGAATCGACGAAATTTTTAGCTCAAACATAATTTATAGGTTCGAGAGAGGATACTTTTTATCCCGATATTAAAAGCTCCCACGGGAATAGTTTTTTCACGGATGATACCGAAGGGCACTATCCCTTCAAGTTGCAACAGAGAAAAGGTTCTTGTAAGCGTGGAAAATGTTTCCACAAGGATATTTCTTCTCAGGTGATGCCGTGGGAATACATTATTTTAAGTACCAACGGAACAATCGCGGAACTTAATTTTCTGCACAGAGCGAAACGAAGAACGACATAGAACACTTTTAACTCCATTGAACAGCGGAGTACTAATCGCTGCAATGGTGCAACAAGGTGAAAATAAAGAAAAACGGAACGGACGGCAGACTTGGTACAAAATGTTGTAAAAAAAGGAGGGTGACCAAAGACTGGTGTGGTGCCCAGGAAGTCCCTCGTTTTGAGCGCTGAATGCGCGAGCGCGTTGTTATGGTGACCCCCCGGGGCCGTATGTTCGGTCGCTTGTTGCTTATTGCTGAAAAAACTTCTGGCAATCATTTTGTGATATACCATTCGGCGTCGATGCTACTTTGGTCTTGTAATGTAATTGAAACCAGATACCCCGTCAAAGTGAAGAAACTAGCGATCAAAATTTTCCCTGCACTTCTCAATCGCTTCACTTTCGTAGGCGTTGGTTCGTTTTGAAACAGCCAAACTGTCGACTGACGCTTTGTTTCTAGATCGTATTGATAAATTCAGGATTCGTCACCTGTCACAATGTCGTAAACGCGCCGAAACAAGCCTGTTTCAAATTTTTGATCATATCTCTGCACCACTCCACACGGGCCTGGTTCTGAGCGGAGGAGGAAATGTGGAGGGAAATTCGAAATTTAAACAATGGTATTTTTACTTTTAAATAACCAAATTTTTTAAAATAATGACAAGTGGCCAGTGCCTTATACATAAAAACTTTTTTTCGCAAAACTTTCTGCGTGGCCTGGTATATAATCTGAATCTGGGAAACGGCTCCGACGATTTTCATGGAATTTAGTATGCAGGGGGTTTCGGGGTCGATAAATCGATCTAACTAGGTTTAATTTTCCGAAAAAGTCGTTTTATCCGTGTTTTCAGGCAATGATAAACTGAAAAAATGACTTTTCCTGGCATCTATTGGCGAGTGGGTACTATACAGCAACACTAAAGCTACTTGACAATAGATTGCGTTGTTAAAAAAAAGCTAGGTCCTCCAGGTACTTATTCATGTTGTAAAACTCCATAGGCGTGAAGGTACTTCTGCTCTTGATTTTGATTGAACCTATTTTCAATACGGGAGGTAACACTCAGCTGAAAAATTATTGCCAGATCTGGCCACGTTTATAAGCTATTTCGAGGGTCATTTTCACGAATAAATTGGAAATGTTCTTGCCTTCTTGAACGATTTTTAGCCACCTAAATACGGTAACGGCACCATAGCACATCCAAACAGTGAGGTAGACTATGCAGAAGACGTCCCATGTGTCAAGCCTCTGTGGACTATGAGAATGTTGACTGGCAAAACGTCGAGGTGTTTGAGTTGTCTGTCTTCGACAGCGGTATCAGTTCTACAAAGCAGTCAAATATTACCTATCCAGCTACAAAAAGGAGTGAAACGGGGGATATCATGGCCTCGAACAATCACACTAATGTTTTTAAATCTTGATAACTGGAAAGGACAAGGCATAAGTAAATGTAAACAGCGAGTAAATCGCACACCAACAACTTTCTGACGATGATATTATAGTGGGTAAAAATCATTTCGAAAAAGAAGCCGATAAGTGGACCCTCATTTAGGTTGGGCAGGATTTAGGAAGCTTCGTCATGTCCTTTCGTTGTCCATACTGCAGTGCCCTTATCTGCTCTTTCTGAGACAAGTAGTCTATACTAATATCCAAAATGCGAAAGTAATTCTGTCTGTCGGTCTATTTGTCTGACATAGGCTACTTGAAAACGTGTAATTCGTTTTTTTTTTCTATAATTGACGAATAACCGTTGAAATCCTACACCGATAATCGAATTTAGGGCGGGTAGAACCGCGGAAAAATTTGGCATGGAGATAGTTTGAGTCCGTGGGAAGGACATAGGTTACTTAAAAACGTCAAGCACGAGTAGGATTTTTTCTATAATTAAGAAGATGCCGTTGAAATCCTAAACCGATAACCGTATTTCGGGCAGGCGGAACCGCGGGCAAAAGCTAGTATAAAAAATATTATCTAATAAATAAAGCGATCGCGTGTCAACACGACCTTACATCGTCAAATACTGAGGAACTAATTCTTTACTCGTTAAAGGTTGGGCGAACAGTTGACTGTTAAGGTGGGTACAGATTATTTGCAACCAAAGATGCAATGCAACAAAATGTATGTGGGCGGTCCGCGCGCGCTACGCCTTAACAACGGCTATTCCTGGCAGTTTTCAGCGCGCACGCCATGGAACCGTTTGATTTTGAAGTGTACATGCCTATATTGTTGTTTCAATTATTTTATTACACCAATGTATTAAAAAGTCCCAGTACTCATCTCCATTCATTTTTACAATCGACAATTCAAATATCGCCGGCAGTAGGCAGGTCTGCCGCGAATTAGCCGTCCAGATTACACTGCGCGCACTCACAGCTTTCGTCGAAAAACCGACAAGTAAGCGGGAACCAATGCGTCCTGCGAATGCACGTAGGGTGCGCGCAGTTCATTTTAGTGCGTTAGCGAACACATTAAAATGTATGGGAAATGTTGTGTTGCAAATAATATATACGCACCTTAGGACGATCCTGCAGTGGCGACCTTACAAAATCGCTACAAAAGCAATGGCGCGCCAACACGGCTTAACATCAAAACACTTACGAGCTGCCTCTAAATGTGGAAGGTTAAACGAACGACTGTTAGAAGACGGTGCAGTGTAGTAGCAGTAAAAAATGCGGGCGATCCGAATGGGTACATATTTAAATGACTAAATTATCCCGAAAATATGCCAACCCATGCCCGGCAGCTTATTATATACTTTACTCTACTCTACTATTATACTTTAATTTAATAAGAGCTGTATAAATTAGAACATTTACCCAATAATATCAATAGACTTAAAACGTGACCCAGTTCTATTGGAAATATTTGTTTGTTACCTATTATGTTAGTTGACTTATTTAGATTATTCTAAAGAAAAGGAGTTCCTATAATACATTAATAATTTTTTTTCCTATTTTTTTAAATGATTAATCTACTGGCAAGGTGCTTCTTTTATTTTTGTTATATTCGACCACATAAATATATGTAAGTATAAAAAGCAATTAAGGCTAAGCCTAACTACAAAAACCTAGGCTATGTAAGGATTTCATATCTTATTTTAGACTGTTTGACCTTAAATTACTGATTATACTAAGAAAACTACTATATTACTACATATACCTATAATTGTTTTCTACATCTAGTTCACTAGATTTAATGGATGGCCTGCAGATATAAGCAAAACAATATGTAAAAACCTTATTTTGTTGCAACAGTAATAGTTTTTAACAGACCCTAACAATACCTCTCAGTCCCTAGATGCCTTAATCCCTTCGGCCGTTTTCGAAACCAAGTTTCGAAACCGGTTTCCAAAAAAGAAGAAGTTTCGGTAGAAGAATTATTTATTCTTCTACCGAAACCAGGTTCCCTAATAAGACCATTAATTTTTTTTTCGAAACCAGTTACCAATTGTGACAAAACTATCCTGTTTCGAAACTATTTCCGAAACTCGAAAGTTCTCAATATAATAAGATAAAGATGATCCGTTTTTAATTAAAAAAAAATCAAAGTAAGTAGTTCTTTTTAAAAAAAGAATTTAAATGAAAAAAAAATGAAACTTAAATGCAGCTGCGGCAGTAACACTTTATCAGCATCTTTACAGATGCTGAGGTTTCTTTGGTCGTACCCCAAACTGGAGTCCAAACATCATCTTCTTTCTTCCATCCCCAATCCTCAAAGTTGGGATATTCAGGGTTTGGTATCAAACTTTGACCCCAGATAAATCCCGTTTGCAAACATGCTCGTTTTGTATGCTCTAGAAGAGCGCCAAATGTTGGAGGCAGCCCATCCATGACACGTCCCCTTAAAAATAACGCCTTTCTGGGTTGGTTAATGTCTTTTACGTCTTAGAGCTGATTTTTCGGACCCGGTCAACCATAGTTTTAATATACTTGGAACGACAGGTTTTGTGAAATTTTGCTGTTTTGGATTGCAATGTTTCCAAAAATGATCCACCTTGTTTGAGTCTATTCACAACATCGGCGGAAGAGGTAATCGAATCGAGGTTGCACCCCTCTGCGCAGCCGCCATACCTACATACGTGGATGATAGGAACTCGAGTGTGGCGCGCGCAGCCATTATATTAGGCATACAAGGCCACGAAGTAAGTTTGCGAAAAAAAATTTTTTAGGTATAAGGCACTGGCCACTTGTAATTATTTTGAAAAATTTGGTTGTTTAAAAGTAAAAATACCATTGTTCGAATTTCCCTCCTTTTTTGAGAGCCAAATTGAATTATCGTGTTTTATTTAAAAATGGATCTGCATCAAGAACATCTTCGTGCGATGATATTCTACGATTTGAAATGTGGCCTAAAACCTAATGAGTCATTTGATCGACTTCGAATGGCTTTAATGGATGAAGGACCTTCAAAAGCAACCATCTACCGTTGGCATAGCGAGTTCAAGCACAGTTGCCTTACTTTGGGCGAACCTTTTCTCGACGTGTTTCCTTATTGAAATTGAAGCACATATGTTAAAGCTACATGCATGCCAAATGCTTTGCTTTCTACCGGATGGGACCATAAAATTGATTTTTGTTAGGACAGGGAGCCGTACGTATTTTGTGAATTTAGGCCCCTTCGGCCGTTTTCGAAACCAAGTTTCGAAACCAGGTTCCCTAATAAGACCATTAATTTTTTTTTAGAAACCAGTTACCAATTGTGACAAAACTATCCTGTTTCGAAACTATTTCCGAAACTCGAAAGTCCTCAATATAATAAGATAAAGATGGTCCGTTTTTCATTACAGGTCGATGCCTATGTAGGAAGTCAGGCCTTCCCTGTACTGTATGTGCGAGAGAGATACTTGCGATTTCAATTAAAATTCAATATACAACATTTTTACTAGAATTCACTGGTAGTTTTATTAAGTAACTTGAATTATGGTACTAACACCAATAAAAGTCAGCTTCCGTGTTTTAGAAGACACGTTAAAACGTAATTTAAAGAGCTACTTGTTTCGTGGAGTTAGACGCGGTGAGCTAACTACGGCACCTACCTAACTAAAGCACTCGGGAACTAAAGCATCTACAATAATCTGTTAGATATCATATTGTTGCTCAATGAATAAAGTTTTTTACTTCTATAGCTGTTTTATCACAACTGCCGTTGATTTTCCATAAATAGAGCCAGAAAGAAAAAAGTGTATCTTTTTTAATGTTTTTATAATATGTCGATGGCTGTATGGCTTTTTGAAAAATATTAGCCTGATCACTGTGAATTTAGTTTCGTTTTGTAGGTAATTTATCGGCGATGATTTGGTTCTTAAGAAATAAGTTCCTTAGTCCTACCGTTTTTGTGGAAAATGGAAAAAAACAGAATGAGGGAGATAAAAGGGAGGAGAGGGGGGGGGGGGGAGGGGAAGCAATCATTTCTCAGCGTGTTTCCGTATCGACATCGAAGCACATATATGAGAGCTACATTCATGCCAAGTTTCATGCTTTCTTCCGGATGGGACCGTATTTTAAGTTAAGGACCTGTACTACTACAAAAATTGACTGAATGAATGAATACTCATCATATAATCATATAAACACAAATCTATCAAAATTTACTCAGAAGTCTGACTGGGGACGTGAAAACTTGGTTTGATTCAACCCTACAAAGACACAAATCTGCGGGTTCACTGCTAAGAAAACCCCATTCACTGTGGTCTCACAATTCCAGAACACTCCCCTCTCCATCTATCTCCAAGAGCATTGGGATCCTTGGTGGTGACATCTCCAGCGATGTTCAATTCCGAGATCATCTGCAGGACAAGGTGAAACTGGCGTCCAAAACACCTGGTGTACTCAACAGAGCGAAGTAGTACTTCACGTCGGGGCAAAGGTTGCTGCTTTACAAGTCGCAAGTCCGGCCCCATATGGAGTTCTGCTGCCATCTCTGGGCGGGTGCACCCAGATACCAGCTTGGCCCTTTTGACTCAGTTCAACGACAGGCTGTGAGAAATGTCGACAATCTCAAACTCACTTGCGGTATCGAGCCTATTTCTGAGGAGAGAGTTTGCCTCCCTGTGTATGTTCTACGGCTTGTACAATCGGTTGTGTTCTGAGGGATTGTTCGAAATGATGCCCACAGCTACTTTCTATCATCACATTGCTCGCCATCGGCAGGGAATTCATTCTCACACTTTAGAACCGAAATGGTCGCGTACAGTGCGGTTTCAGAGAAACTTCCTCCCGCGAACCCGCTTGGGTTCTGGAATGAGCTCCCTGCCAAGGTTTTCTCCAAGGACTACAGTATGGGGTCCTTCAAGAAAGAAGTTATTAGATTTCTGCGGGATCGGCAGGTATCACACCCCTTGTATTGCAAGTGTCTATAGGCTACGATGACCGCTGACCATCAGGCGGACCGTAAGCTTGTTTGCCACCTTAGTGGTTTAAAAAAAAAAAAGATGTAGTTTAGTTATAACTATACATAACATTCTAACATGGTTTTATGGTTTAAGACTTGTTAAAAAAATGCACACCAAAAATTTTACTTGCTTGCCTTAACTATTGAGATGGAGGCTTAGGCCATAGTCCAATGCGCTTGCTCTGTGCGAATAGGCATACGTTAGTCAGCTTATGGAGGTTTGAAAACTTAGACAGTTTTTAGTCTCTAGCACTCAATCTTCAAATGTTTAAAGCCACCCATAAGGCCTTGGCTTAACATAATATGACATCACATAAAAAGGTCATAAAGTAACAAAGCCACCATGCCGATAGGACTCATAGTTTGTATAGCAATCAAAACAACCAAAATTATAAAAAACAATATCACCAATAGAACTGAATGTTGCTTTTAATTTTTAATGTTTTCATAACCCTAACCATTGTATAAAACTACGTCATTTCCTGCTTCCTGTCCCTATGTATGCTTAGTTCTTCTAAACTAGGTATGCAATGGATTTTGAAGGTGTTTTCACTATCATTCAGGTTTTTTATTTTTCCGGGTGGTTTATAGGTATAATATATACATTTTAAATTGACAAAAAACTCAAAAAGATTACTAATAATAATAAACATAACATCAACATAATAATTTTACAAAAAATATACTTAGAAATAGAGTAAAACAATTGGCAATCTTATCGCTTTGGGGCCGTTCAAATATTACGTAAGCACTATAGGGGGGCTTTGCTTATTTTTGATGATATGGGGGTGGGGGTGATCTAGATAGTGATTATGTCAGCAGTAGTTATTTAAGGTGTGTTCTATTGATGGCATTTCTGTTCACCAAATGTAAACAAACAATATGGCCGTTCACTATTTGACAGCGCATCCTCTTCTATACCTACTGAGCATGTGCAGTCAATGTGTTAAATGTGGTCTGGAAGTAACGTCATAGCGCATTCATTTTTGGTCAACAGAAAGCTCAAATGTGCGCAAAGATTTTGCAGGAAGTATGGAGCTCAATGGAAATTGATGGCTATCATGTTACTGCAAAATAAGTAAGGCCGGGCGAACAAGATCTTCCTGATTTCCCAGACAATAAATGGTATTCAGAACATGTGCGTGAAAGCCAATACTTGCTTCAAATTGTAAAATGTAGAAACATAGAATGCTGTCGTCCAAGAAGTGGCCTATTTAGATTACTAGACAACAGGTTTCTTCTACCACCAGTAAAAGTAAAACAAACAGTTGATGACTTGGTTTTGGATGATAGAGGGCAATTTCTCAATCTTCCAATCAATTTAGCTCTATGCTCAAAAGGTTCACTCAAAGATTTCCTGGAAATGCCCTATGATTATTTTTGTCCGGTGGTAAAATTGAAGCTATCAAGTCAAACATGCAAAACGTGTGGTCTTTATCATGCTCCCGTCAAGTCACTAAATCTTCACATCGGGAAGATCCATAGAAAAGCAAACACAAACACTGATATGAAAGTTAGGCCTGTAAGAGTAGCTGTGTGTCCTGCTAAGGAACTGATGTGCATTATTTAAAATTTAGAGACTACAATGTTGAAAGGCTCGATGAGAATGACGTAGACATTCCAAAATGGAATGAAAGTGAGCAGACACACAACATTAAGCAGCAAACATCCAATATCATCGAAAACTTAGAATCATAGATTTGGGTGTCATGGACTGAAGACTGTGAACCCCTTACGCGTCCTAGAAACCACAGTGGTCTTTAAGCGTTTTGTGTCAAGGGGAATTATTTTTAGGAAGACTTTTATCAGAAAGGCTAATTGTAAGTATTCAGAAGTGAAGCCAATGGCCTGTCCTACGTTCTAGTATTTTTGGGTGGACAATATTTTGCATTTAATATTTTTTTATCAGAAATTGTTTAGGTAATTTGATCCGGCCGCCATTTGTATTGCGCCATTTTGAGTTGGATTTTGGAGAAGAAGTTTTGTTTGTAATATATACTTAAGATTATACTATTTGTACCTTACTCCATGTTAAATACCATGACAATAAAGTTTGTTTAAATGAATATTATGTGAAATGGAAACAGAATACATTAAAAGAAAAATGTATATAAAATATTTACGTAAGCATAGGAGCGATGTGCTTACTTTTGCTGACAAAGGGAATGGGGGGGTAAATAATTGCAATAAATCTGCTTACGTAATACTTGAATAGCCCCTTTAAAGTGATCTCTTCCAGACAACCTAAGGTTTCTTATATACATAGGATTTTGGGCGATTTCTTTGCTAACGCGGACTTAACTTTACGAGATATATCACACAATATTTATATTTTACTTTTATTAAATACAAATTTTATAGTAACGCCAACTATAGTCATCATTAACATTGTCGTCATACTACTTACTAATAGTATACTAGTTATAATTTCTAATCTATGGCCGCTAGAGGGGCACCGATGAGGTGCTTGCCTGAGGCGCTCTCCACATTTAATCCGCCTCTGCTACTAGCCCACTCCCGACAACCTGAGCTATACTAAACAATTTAGCCTAGGTAATGTATAATTACCACAAGTCCAAAGCAATCCATAATCATGTCAGAATATACTTCCTTCTGCCCTAAACTCTCGTATTCTACGTTAAGGAGTCGACATTTCTTCATAGCCCCACAACATCGGCATAATCCTGGGTCGAATATAGGACCTTTTGCTGTAATAGTACTCATTCTGCTTTTCGAGCATTTAAAAATTATAAATATGTTTAAAATTTCATAAAATATTTATATTGAAATTACTTTTTAGTTTGGTGAAATCACAAAAAATATATATGTAAACAATTTTTATTTTTTTTGTGGCTTTAATTAAGTCAGAAGACTCAACTTTTTGCCAATGTCAGTTAACACGAATATGTAAACAATTTATAATCAAAAACATAAAAAACATAAACAATTTATTTATTTTTAATTTTGTTCTTCCTGTCTGTAATTAAGACTCCTATATTTGCTTTATATTTGCCAATGACAGTTTTCATGAAAAAACCAGCAAAAAATATATATGTAAACAATTTTTATTTTTTTTGTGGCTTTAATTAAGTCAGAAGACTCAACTTTTTGCCAATGTCAGTTAACACGAATATGTAAACAATTTATAATCAAAAACATAAAAAACATAAACAATTTATTTATTTTTAATTTTGTTCTTCCTGTCTGTAATTAAGACTCCTATATTTGCTTTATATTTGCCAATGACAGTTTTCATGAAAAAACCAGCAAAACAAATACATTTCAAGTTCTTCAAGTTCTTCTTTTTAGTGGCTTCTATTGTGGACTAAGCCACATAACTTTGCTAATGACTGTGGAGAGGGAGGTACGTGTATATTTGTATGGCCAGTTCACATAAGATTTTTAAATAATTTTGAAAGTCTTCTAAGCGAGAAGTTCTGGGATAGGGACCACTACCTAAAACAATATACCACCACCACATAAGACAACACACAACATATGTGTACACATAGTTAAGGGTTATAAATATAATTAATTAAATATAAATGTTATAGTCTAATGTTAAAAGTTCTAATGTATTTTGTTAAGCATTTAATAAATAGGGTATTAACTTGGGTTAAAAGGAATTGCATATTTGCAGGGCGAGGAATTTCTAAAGGAAAAACATCATATAAGGATAGGAGAAATTTTGGGCAGCTGAAAAATATATGGTCTACAGTTCCTTCATCAATGCCACATTCACAGAGAAAGTTGTCTCTGACTCTAATTTTGGCGAGGAATACTGGAGAAGATACATGACCCAGTCGGAGACGGCATATGGTTGAAGTGGCAGATTTATCACAATTACGGAATTTAAAAAACCAAGGTTTTTTGGGGATAAAAGGTTGAATTTGTCCATATAAACAACCTTTGATAGTTCTAGACTGAGTCCAAATCTTATCCCAATCAGTCCCCAACTGTTTTTAGCTAGGCTTTGTAGATTTAATGAGAGAATTTTAAAATGATCAAGTAAACCAATCTGTACTGCCTCTTTAGCCCACTGGTCTGCACATTCGTTACCTATTATTCCACTGTGCCCCGGAATCTAAGAGAGAACTACGTTTAAGCCCTGGGAATGGCACTGTAATAAAATTTTCTTCATTTGCAAAATTATGGGTGGAATGTTTTTGTGTTTAAATTGATTTGCTAAAATGGCTTGAAGGCAACTTTTAGAATTCGTAAGTATTATAGATTTTTTCAACTGATGTGTTACAACATATGTGTGGGCCTCAAAAAGAGCTATTGCTTCACCAGTGAAAACAGAAGATTTGGGCGGGCACCTGAAATTCAAAAAGGGATTAAGTTTTGGAATCAAGACTGCGGACCCGACGCAGCTGTCCTCAGATAGTTTGGAGGAATCAGTAAAAATCAAAGTGTAATCCTGAAATGATCTCTCCATACAAGAGTTGAACATTCTATTGGCGTTTAGGTCACCTTTAAATATGCCTGTCAAGATTTACTTGAGGATGGAATAGCAGGGCCTCAAAGTCTATTTCATCGATGGAAAGGATAGAAGACTGTGCTAATGGACTTGAAAGATGGGTAATTTTATTTAAGCTTCTCACAAGCCTAGGTGGGACTTTGTTTTTCCAATATGAGCATGATGTCATTTTATTAGCTAGGGAGCGTACGCGGTGGGAAGAAACTTAGGCTGTTTTAAACAAAAATCTTTCACACAAAAACTGTCTGCGTAATCCTAGTGTTGATCCCCACGCATTCTACCTGAAGGGCATTTGTAGGAGAAGATTTCATAGCTCCAATAATAATTCGTAGTCATTTATTCTGTATTTTGTTTAGCTTATCTAAGGCAATCTAAGGTAAAAGCAGGCTACTACAAGGTTCTATGAGGAAGCAACCATAGTCCAGGTGACTACAGACAAGAGCGTTGTATATGAGCTTTTGGCAATAAGGATGAGAGCCCCACCAAGCGCCCTCAAGTGCTCTGAGTATGTTGGCTCCCTTCTCACATTTATTAGCAACATAGTTAAAATGGGGGGATCCAGTAAATTTCGGGTTTAGGATATAACCATTCCAGTCTATTTTTAACCAAGTGTTCAGCAATTTTAGCTAGTACTGAGGACAAAGCAATAGGACGGTAAGAGCAAATGTCGCTAGGATCTTTATTTGGTTTAAGGATTGGAATTATTATTTGCATCTTCCATGTAGCTGGGATTATACCAGTTGTCACTATTAACCAAAAATGAGTATGATATTCCATCTAAACCAGGGGCTGAGTCTCTTTTAACTGAATTTAGAATATATTTTAATTCTGACCTTGAAAAGGGGGAATCAATATAACTGTTGTCAGAATTATTATAAAAGTAACAGGGTATTTCCTGAGATGTTGGAACAAAAGGTGGAGCAAGTTTGTCCATAAATGAGTCTGCCCAATACTGAGAAGGAACTGAGAAGAATTGAGATGATGATTTAGAATTACGAAATTTCCGAATGTTTTGCCAAACAGTTGATGATGGAATCTGTGGAGAAATGGAAAGGCAAAAGTTTTTCCAACCTTCAATCTTTTTCTGTCTGAGTAATTTTTTAGTCTCCTTAGTAACAGCCAACAGTTGGTCATAATGTTCATTAGACATACTACAACATTAGATTTTTTCAGCATTTTTCCTCTTTTTAACAGCTGCAGTACAATCACTATCCCACCAAGGATACATGGTAACTTTTCTGAGGACTTTTTACTGTGAAAAACTTCATCCGCTGACTGAATAATAGCATTAACAAAAGCATTTGAACAGTCTGATACACGATCAGAACATATGCTAGGTAGATTACATATTTTATCTTCCAAAGCACTTTTAAACTTGGGCCAATCATCTTTTTTTATAATATATTTAAAAAGGGGAATCCTCTTGTTACAACTTTGTTTGATGGATTCTGAAGTAATAAGAATTGGGAAGTGTTTACTACCAAATGTGTTTGGTAGAACCTTCCAGAATAATTGGGAAACAAGAGAAGGAGAACAAAATGATAAGTCGATGGCACTACAACGCTCATTAGGATTGGATTGGACTGTAGGAGAGCCATTGTTTAAGATACAAATATTAGAGGAGTCTATTATATCAAGCAATTTGTTACCGAGATTATTTGAGAAAGAACAACCCCAAACATGGTGATGACAGTTAAAATCGCCTAAGATAATTATGGGATTTAAAAAGGTTTGTATTATATTCTTAAACTCATTGAGAAGGATGGAGCTAGGATATGGGATATACACAGAAATATATGTTATTTTTCCTACTTTAATAGAAATTACTTCAATACCATCACTATTTGTAGTTGTGAGGTTTATTTTTGAAAAAGATATACCATTTTTGATAAAAAAGGCAACACCACCATATCCATCCGCCCGGTCTTCTCTGACACAAGAAAAACCTGGCAGTAGGAAAGAGTGGCCTGGTTTTAACCAGGTTTCAGAAAGTGAAATAATAGAAGGTTTGTGTTTATTACACAGGTAGATTAGATCGGATTTTTTGTTATTTATGTTTTGGCAGTTCCACTGGAGAATTTTTAGGGGCACTTCCATTAAGGACAGATGATAGTAAGGGCATAATAATGGCAACGTTGGACGGTGAAATAAGGGATGAAGAAGACAAGATTTGGAGGAAACTAGACAATAATTTTATAATTTCAGATTCGTGGGAGGATGCAGAGCTTTTTGTTTTAGAGGTGTTTAATTCTTATGGTTAAGTTTCAATTTTCTTTTTATTACGAAAACGAATACTTAAGCTATAACCATAGGAAATATATATATAGAAAAAGAGACATTTATCAAAAACATTATTTATGATTTATAAAATTTTAATAAAAACCATTTTTATTTGATTGCATGTGTTTTAATTCTTGCAAACAAAACAAAAAGTTCTTATACCAACTGGTCCTTTTCAGAGAGAACTAGATGTCAAAACATAAAAAAAGTAATGCCTAACAAAAAAACTCTATACGGAAATACCGTGATTTGAACCATAGGCTCACCGAATTAAGTCCCAGCGCTTATGGATCATACATATCGATTTTATTAAAAACATAATTTTTACTTTGTGCAGTTTATTAATATAAATTTAAAATTACGCTAGTTTGTGTTTAATTAAATGAGTCAGTCATTCCGTTTTTCTCTTATATAGCTTAGTTTTTTTCATACATGTATATAGATAAATATATAGATTTCATTAAAAATATATAATTAATTGTTTATTTGTGTAATATGTAAACATAAATTTAAAGTTACGCTATTTTGTGGTTCATTAAATATGAGTGCCAGTCAGTTTTTTGCGTTTTTAAATTCCTTGCCTGAACGCATTATAAAACCACATAACTTGTATGCATTATTTACTATTTCGCAGACATGAGTATGGAAATGCATTTTGCTATCCATGGTTATCTATGTGTCATTTTGAAGATAAAATAGTCTAGTTTATTTCAGTTTATGTCTGATTACGTAGAATCGTAAAATTCAAAGGTAATACTCATTAAAAGAAAATATTGTAGAAAAATTGCTGATATCGTTGTGTTTGTCATTTTTTTTGTACGTCAGCTTAAATTATAGTAATTGGAGTCAATATAGTCTAATTATGTATATTGTTACCTATTCATAGGTATTTTTATTTTGATATAGCCTTAGTAGAATACCAGCTATCACGTTTTTTGTGACAAGCTAGCGGCCGCTTGTCGCGCAGTTCAGATAATCTTGACTCGACTTGTTCCTCTATGGTTCGCTACGAGGGCGAAACTAGGTTCGGGTGTCCGGGTAAGAGGATGAGTGTCTTACCCCATGACCCGGGCAGATGCTCAGGGGGTACAAAAACACCCCTGGTGAAGTTTTAGAAGAGGGGCCCTACTTTACAGGGACCCAGATGGACTTATCGTAAGACAGAAGTTTTACTCTAGCCGCCATAAAGGCGGGCACCCTATCAGTCACTACTCAGGGTAATAAGCTCACGAGGGAGAGCTCTGCCTTCGGGAGGTCGCGAATGCAGCGGGGCGATATTCCAAATATGTGGAAATGGGCTATTATCCGCTCGGTCGAACAACCGGGTCGCAAGACGGGCTATAAAGTCGCCGAGCGGTTCGGTCTTAGTGTCTTTGGCGATGACGGAGTTACGGACATAACGCCCGGCTTACGTAATTTAGCGCAGTGACTTGCTTTGGACGGCTAGTAGCTTGCGTTGTCTGGTGGCTGATAACAGGTTGAACCACGCAGGTGCGGCATAGGTCAACCTTGACCTGATATAACGCTTGTATATCCGGATCTTGGATCTGAGTGGCAGGTCCGACGACAGGACTGGTCCTGGAGCCGCCCTCGCACCGACGGCGCGTGCCGAAACGTGTGCCAGCATAAATACACCTCACCTCACCTCCTTGGGGGAGAAAAAGTAGTCACCGCGTAACGGGAGGGTAGGTTGGGACAATATGTGTTGTATGCGCTCCTCGATGTCGGCGGTATGGAGGGAGTCAGCACTGGGGTTTTGTTGAAATTGGTTCTCGAGGTGGGCAGCGAATATTTCCGCTTGTTCCTCGGCTGAGTAACAACGGTTGCCAGAGTTGTCAAAAAGGGGGTGGGTTGGTTCCTGGGTGTTGGTCACCTGTCGGACCAGCCGATAGAGCGTGGAGTCGTCCTCACAAGCTTTATAAATAGTGTTATCCCAGGACCATTTTCTATATTCAGCTATGTCCTTAGTTAGTTCGGCACTAATCGCGTTGTGATCTCTTTTAACCACTGGTCATCTAGTGCGACACCTGAGTTTGACGAGATTTCTTTTATGGAGGAGTTTTTTACGTTAGTGAGGGGGGAGTAATTTTTTACCCGAAGAGGTGGATGCGACTGTGGTACAGTCAGCGAGCGCTTTAGAGATAGTGGAGGTAAGAATGAGGGTGGTCCTTTCCACTTCGTCGGGGGTGGAAATACCACAAGGTGGGAGGGAGAAGGAGGTCATTTTTTGTCCGTAGGTAGTCCAGTCAGTATGGCTTTTTGGGCTGGGCAGTGATTTGTCGCTTAATGGGGCCAGCAGTACTGAGGCTGCCACGTGGCCTACCTGGTTGTCACCTTGTTGGATAGTACTGCCAGTCGCTTGTTGTTTCTTGGCCTTTCTGTTTCTCTTCCTTTTGGGGAGAGATTTGGACCTGTCCGTAGGCAAGTTTGCGGGGGGCATCAAACCAGACCCCTCTACTAAATCATACTCCTGGGGTGCCATGGTAGGTTCTGGGGCTTTACCTTTAGCTTGTCTTCCTTGGGGTGCTGGTGGAGGAATTTTTGCACCTTTTTTACGGGCCTCTCTTTTAAACACAACTTTGGCGGCGTGCCCACGGCCGCAATTAGCGCATTTGGGTGCGTTGTCCTTTGGTATGTCACACTCTGATGTGGGATGGCCTTCCCCGCAGCGGACGCACTTAACTGGGCGATGGCAGTTTGCTGAGGCAGTGGTGGCACTGCAACGGAACTGGTCTGGTTTTCCAAGCTTCGATGGAGATGCCTCGCATGTTGAGCAGGGTGGTAATGGCGTAGAGCTTTTGTAATGCCGGTATACTATACTTGTGGTCCAATTGGCCGAAGTAAATACAGCCTGGCCGTCCTCTTGCGCCGGGGATTTGGCGGATGTGCGATACCGGGAACCCAAGTTCCGAGAATTCCTCCGCTATCTCGTCCAAAGGGGCATCGAAAGGCAGGCCTTTTATGGCGATTTTGTGAGGTCGCTCCGCTTCGAGGCTGTAGCAGTACCATGAGACAGTTTTGTCGAGTTTGGATAACTCGTCTATGTACGCTGCTACAACTCGGTACTCCTCTGGGGACTCTGGCGTAAAACGGACACCTTTGCCAAAGGGGCGAGCGTGCGACGCGTGTCCTAGAAGGCCATGTATCCTTTTTAAGTGAGTGGACCACTGAGGTAGGTACTCGACTATAATCGGTATCTTACTTGGGTCATCGCGCTTTCCTTCGCTGTCTGTTGCCCGAACGCCGAAGGAGAAGGATTTTTAGGTGCCGATGCTGCCTGCGCAACAGAAATGTGCTGAGTGGGCGTGGTCTCCATTCTGTCGGAGGGCGTGGTCTGAGGGCCTGCGGAGGGGGCTGTGGGCGTGGCCTGTAGCATGCGTGGGGATACCTGCGGTTGTGTTGGCGGTTGAGCCATTTCTCTCGCCGCTGGGCGGGCTTGTTCGGCGGGGTCCTTGCTAGGGCTGAGCGAAAAGGGACGGACCTCTCTCCAGTTAACCCTCAGGTCTCTCATAAGTACCGGGATTGACGGTGGTTCGTCCCGTGGTGGTGGATTTTAGGGTGTGGCTGAGGCTGCGGCGTGAACTTGAGCTGTTACAGTAAAGGTGGTGGTTGGGGGTGGTTATGGTCTTGACTGGAGAGTCGTGAATTGGCGATAGCATGGCCGGCAGGTCTTCGTCCCGGAAATACTCATCGCCTGTGTCTGAGGCTGAGTATTGGGATGAGGACGATGTGGCCCTAAGGGAGGCCTTGATGGAGGGAAAACAGCCGTCTGCGGCCGTAATTTGGCCTGGAAACAGGTTGCGGGATACTACCGCCGGCGGATGGCTTCTTGACCAAACGGTCCTCTTGGTGACCCCCCGGCGAACTCCGCGCGGGGGACGAGGTGTTGGTGGCGCCATCTTATAGTTGCAAGGCAACTGTCATCCCTCGGTGGGCCCCACTAAGGGGCCAAACTGAGACACGACAGTCCACGACGGACCGCTGAGACGCTAGACAAAAAAGAGCGAAAACTGTAAAAGGGACTTACAAAAATCCGGCGACGACTGCTGAAGCAGCGCAGCGACGTCGCTTTTTAAGCGCTCAGCTTGTAGGATGTGCTGCGACCAACGACAACGAAGCCCGAACCGTGCGCGCTCGCACGCTGTCTACAAACTGATCTTGACTCGCGGACGTATAATGCTGTTGAGGTCACGCGCGACGGGACGTTAGAGTGGTTAAAATGCCCTAACCATGCCCTACTATTTTCTGTGCCTAAAATAAAAAAAAAAAAAAGTTTAGGCAGCATGTTCTAAGACCTTACTTTACCTTGTCCTTAGAAGCGAATAGAAGAAAATGCTTGAGTTATAATTTTGTATGTAAAAATTATTTTTTTCAGGAAATTGTTTTATTAAAGTACTACATTCAAAAATATGACGGCTGTCAAATTAAACCAGCTGGAAACCTCTGCTTCAGTCTGTCGCTGTTGCTTAGCCAATTGTAGCTATAAAACTTTAAATACTGAATACTTTTGGATGGGAAACCGAGAAGTATACTCTGAAATGATGACTGAAGCATTTAATATAACTGTAAGTAAACTCTCAGGCTTCGGCCATATACAAGTGCTTAGCTAACTAGGCTAATGTTGACGCTGTCTGTGATAGACATCATCTTAAGATTTGGCTACTAGTGCCTATCGATCTCTAGTGAAGTACCTATATAATTTTTCAAAGGTTGGGATGTACATAGGGTTACCCCCTGTCGCTTCTTGATTGAAAAAGATACGGGTATTCGATTTTTTTATGGGAGACAAATCAACCAATAAATAAGTATCATAATGTATGTATAGCAATATGGTAATTCTTTACTTTCCAAGAACGCTTGATTTTTACCTAACAATGGTTTTAACTGATAGAACACCACATTTATATACACAGATAAAATTTAAAACTCTCAGAGAACACTAGATTTTCACGAAAAAAACTTAATTGATTTCATACAAAATCTGCCACTACACACCAACATTTAAAAATACAAAACTTTTTATTTTACCAGCCTAAAAAAAAATAAACACAGGATTCATAGATTTTACTTTTCTCTAATTTTAATAGATAGAAAATCATATTTTTGTACTTGAATAAAATCAAAAAACTGGCAACGAATTCAAACCTTGTCAAGTTAGGTGGTGAGGAGTGAAGCGACAAGCCATTTGGTTACTTGGTGAAATACGCATGAGCCGAGTGAAGCGTACCGCGGTAGAGGCTGGCGAAGTGCCAGAAACAAATTGTTCTAATTTAGAATTGTTTGGCAGGAGTAGGGGGTAGGGTAGACACTGGTTTATTGATCTGAGTGACACAGGTACAATTTGTTTCTGGCACTCGCCGGCTGCTGCCGCGGCACGCTCCGTTTGGCTTCGCGCGCTAACTTTCATGTGCTCTGCTTGATTTTGCACACAATTTTTTATGTTCCGTAGTGGGTTGCTACGTGATTGACAGAGCGGACAGACAACGCCATCTGTGATTTTCATATATTTTGCGCAAGCAACACACTGCACCATTATGTTTTTTTTTTTGTTAAGTCTTTGCTAAGCTAGTATTAGTATATTCGGCTATATGGCACTGTAATTTATTAGTTGCATAGAATGATAATTATAAATTATTTTAGGTTATGTTCATAAAAACTTTTATTTCACTGAGAAAACTGCAACTCCTTTTTCTTTTTAAAACCTTTGTTACAATAAAATGTTCACATACACTTGTTTTAGAAAAAAAATAGTCCACCTTAGATAATTCACATTTCACTTGAATGTTGAAGCTATTTTGTAACTGTTTCTTATAATTAACACTCCATTAGATGCAGACTTTTTGACTGGTTGCACTATTTAGCAATTTAAAATCTGAGTATCTTTGTTCTGTTGTCACCCTGATGTTTGTGACTGATCTGAATTAAAATAAAAAATTTCAGGGTTCCATAGCCGTGCCTTATTCTGAATGACTTATTCAAAATAAAATATGGGGACAATAGAAGGCGTCGTTACAAGCAATGTTTGTAGGAGACACTTTTTTCTGGGGTCCCTAGTTGCTCTGCTACTGAACCCTGAAATTTTGATTGTTCATTTAGATTTCTAATCATAGCTTCTGAGAGCATGATCACAGAAAAATATGGTTCATACAAACGTTGCTCCTGGCGATGTGTTCTATCAATACCTGTCAAAAAAAATTATCTGTCATGAGGTTACACCTGTAGGTAGGTTGTGGGGACACACACCCTTCTAAAATTAAATTTTGAAACCCCCTGTGCTCCATACTAACGTTGCTGCCAACAATGTATTCTATCAATTCCCATCATCAAAATATATGGTTATGGGGACGCCACAAATTGTCATAAAAAAATACAAAGGTCCTAAAAGTATTAAAAGCATAACTTTGTAAATTTTTAATATTTTTTAGGACCCCTTTTCTCAAGTAAATTTGGTTGCTTAGTGGTGGAAAAAATTCTGTCTTTTCCTCGGGCCCCTTCTTTTGTACGCCCCAACTGAAAAAGATTTTTGTTTTGAGATTTAAACATACATATATTTTATTACATTTCAACTTAAAATTACATTTTATTTGTAGCTCCCGCCTTTCACAATAATATATAAATCATATTTTTTGTTTTAAGTAGGTGCAGTGTAGCCTTTGCAAGCTGTTATATTTTTATTTACGTGTCATGGCTTGCTTTTTTGCTGGCTGACTTTGTTCAAAATATTTTCCACATATTAATTAACCGTCAAATAACACAAAACTCTTACACAGAATGTCGATGTTTGACTGTGCAACCTCAATTTTTCTATAGCCTCAAAAATGGGGTAACCCGTAAAATATGGGGTATCTGGCAAGAGTAGATTAGTAGTTCTTAGCATAAGGAAAGGCTCTATATGACTTTAGCCTTATGTTTCAATATTAATCTTCCGTAAGCATTAGCAGATGTTTTATTTTTAAAGCTGGTGATTGACATACCTGGGACTTATATAAAGCCACCATAGAATAAGACTAAAGTAGTTGATAAAAAGAAGCTGTGGAGAATGTGGTGGTGTGTGTCCAGCTGCTGGTTTCCATCTTCAGGAGATGAGGATTTTAATGATATGCATACTGTTTTAACATGTATGAAATTACTTAAACTTAAAATTACTGTAGGTCTTTTGACGTTGATCTTATTTTAAAGTAAAAATATGTTTTTTAAATACAGAACTCCATGGACATTTGAGCTAGGATAAAGCTGATCTTGTAGTATTTTTTTAATTTTATATGGCATAAACTATACTTGAAAACTTCTGAATAATTAACAGTCAAAATTTCCACAGATATCATATAGTGAACAAGAAGACGCAATTAAAAACAGATGTTTTATATGTGAGCTGTGTATTTCGAGACTTCGTGATGCAGCTAAATTTAAGCAGCAAATACTAATCTGTGAAAAGAAGTTTATAGAGCATATACAGAACAACTTTGAAGTGCCAGGTAATATCGCTGCATTGCTAACTCAAGCTTTTAGATTGCATACTTAAAATCAAGTTAATTAATTGCTCTGTTGCAACATCAGGGAATGGTCCCCGGCTATATTGTCTGCAAAAAATATGTATGTGGAATTCTTGTTCAAAAAATAGTATCATATAATAAAAAGTCACTATTCTTCTCCATCCCTCCAATTATTTCTGTACTAGTAAAAGTAGTGATGTCACAATTTGGCAGGAATTTGACTTTTCTATGCTTTGTGCTTTAGGTAAAAAATGTAATGTATGCGATCGGAGTTGTTTAACCTAAATTGACATTACACTTTCATGGTTTATAAAAAAGAAATAAATTTTCATATTTCAGTATATATTAGTTTTTTTAGTATCTAAATATCTATTTATGTTGTATAAAGTCTTATTTCTTTACAAATAAAACTAAATCATTTAAAATTTAGAAATTAAAGCTTATATCCGTGACTTCGTCTACGCGTTTTTTTTGTTTCCAAGAAAGTTTCTAACAGTGTTATAGTTTTACCTATATCATAATTTTGATACAAAAACGTTCAGGCAAAAAAAAATACTCCTTAACATTAAATGTCACATTTATTCTAGGTATATAATTTTGAATCTTTATGTGCACACTGTTACTGAATTATCAAATTAAGATTTAACTCTCCAATAGAAGGTACCTAAAGTCACGGTCATACTAGTTTTTTTTTTTACAGAAAACATTGTACATCTAGGAGAAGTGGCAGTAGAATTTATTAAAAAGGAGAACAAAGGCAGTAAAGAGGATCATTTCGAAAATGACGATGGAGATAATTTTGAGAATGATAGTATGTATACTTGTATTTGTTTTGATCTTATGTTATCTGAGGACCTAGAAAAATGTGCACAATGGTGACAGCAATGATAGAAACCTTTATAATCCCCAAATAGCATAATATATTTTATATGTAAACTTTGCACCATTTGCACCCTGTGTATTTGATTGGGTAATAATAACTCTTCTGTCATTGCCGCCGAAAAGCGCGCTTCGGGCCCTGCCCTGGTTTTCTTAAAGGACTACAATATGGGGTTCTTCAAGAAAGAAGTTATTACATTTTTAAAGAGTCTGCAATGCAAGTGATGCCTCAGGTTATGCGAGGGTCCTAAACTAATACTATACAAACTTATAACACTACATGTAATCAGAGCACAGCAAAGTCAAAATCGGCTTTACCAGCGAAGTTTATCACCCCTGCCATTTCGAGGAGCACGCAATTCACTTCAAAGTTTAATTTATGTAAAAATACTGCCCAAGCCATATTATAATAAAAAAGGACATTTTAAACTTAAGTGGAGTAGTCTATTAGAGACCATTTTCGACCAGCAAATAATTTTGCTGAGACCTAAGAATTGTTAAATACCTATTATATTAAGTAAATTACTTATTATCCAAATAAAATCTAGCTATGGTGAGTATTATTGAAACGTAAAACGAAATCAAACATAAATTGACTAATATTAGTATAAATTTCATTTAGAAAAGATGTGATTTAATTTATGATTACAATCTCTGGCTCTCATCCATGATGAAAATAAACAAGATGTTATTACTTTTAATAACTATGTGCAACTTGAGCCTAACGCACACTTCTTAAGACTGAAATGACGTTGGGCACACCCTAAATTAGGATAAACAACCCAAGTTCACCTAATTATGCTGTTGACATGGTCCTTAAAAAAGTCTTAGTACGTTTTTAAATATTTATATTTGTATAACATTAATTATTTCGTTTCAGCTAGCAGTAAATCTGAATCATTTCGAACCAAAAAAATTAAAAATGAGGTAATAGAAAGAAATGCCTTCACAAAACCAAAAAAATTAATAGCAGACAAGAAAAAATCCTCGATAGTTGTCTATTTATCTAAAGCCAAGAAACACAAAAGTAAAAAACACAAACATGGGAAGATATTAAAAACTAAGAAATCGCTGAAAACTGTAAAGTCCAAGCTAGTCAAAAAGAAAGGTAGCTATTATGCCTTATAAGTTACAATTATGTTTCCAAATATTATCATTGTAATTAAGGTCAAAGGACACCATTCACATTTCATGCTTTATTGGGCCCAAATCTCTTAGTGCCGCATATTTTTTTAGTCCAAAACTTTTGTTTTCCATATATTTCCCTAAAAAATTACAGTAACGATTTGTAAAAAAGATTTAAAGAAGATTGTTGGTATGATGACCTTGAACAAATATTACCATAGCATATTGAATATACCAATATACCATATTGATTAGATTTGGCCTATTTCTTTAGTAAAATGTATAGGAAATGAGATTATTTGAACTTAAAAAAAAAATAGCTTAGCGAAAGAATCAGAGATTTAGGGTCGTAGTAAAAAATTTTTTAGCTAAAGTGGCATCGCACCTATTTGACATGAGTTTAAAATACACAGATGGCGTGATTTACTTACCTTATTGTTTGTACTAGTGCAGTCATTGAAGCGAAAAATATGGTCTTAACTCCGATTTTTTTTACTGTGAACCGATTTGCATGAAATTTTGGAATTAGGCTCATCTTACCCTCAACTTCAAAAGTGAAAATAATCTGAGCTCCGCCTATTATTTTTAAGGTGTGTAAACAACCCCTTAATGGAAAAATTTACATTGAGCCATTTTATCGCTAGAAAACGTGTTTAATATTAAGGGATGAAAATGTAAAGTGTTTTCTTACACAATTACGTCATAATAAAATCATTTTCAACCCCTTGAAAACCTTACAACCCTTGCAAACAACCCCTAAATTGAAAAAATCACAAAAAAATCCATTGGTATGACATAAAAAGATTTAAGTATAGAGTAAATAATATTTTATGTTCTCTATCTTAATTATCGAATTTTTAACCCCCTTTCGACCCTTAAAAACAACCCCTTGATAAGAAATTGTTTAAAAAAATTTCTTTAGATGAAATGAAAAGGATTTAAATGTTATTCCACATTCTCGACAATGATTATGATATTCTCAAGCTTTTCAACCCTTAAAACTACCCCTAAATTAAAACAGTAAATATATATATATGATTACACATTTAAAAATAATTTATTTATAGAGTAAGAAATCACCATTTTCATGCCTACGTTTCCAAAATATATGTCCATAATATATATATATATATATATAGAGACCCAAAACTATTGTCTTATGTATATATATATATATATATATATATATATATTTCTGTTTACTTTCACTTTGCTCCAAATATTCACACTCCGAAATTTCAAGTTTACTAAGTAGAGAAAAAAATACGATTTGTTTTTGGACTATAACTCCTTCAAATTTGATGCTATCACAACTTTTAAACCATTTTAAAGGTAAAGGTACAATATATCGTGAAAAACCTTTTATTTTAAAACGGTGAAGGGTGAAAGGGCTCGAGAGAGACTGTGATTGCGCTGCCGCGCGCTCTTTAAACAATCATATCCCTTTAAATTTTTGTGTGACAGAAAAAAAAAACAACATATTTTTTGACAGAAAAAGACCTAAATTTTTAATTAGTATACTTTTATGCGTATCTTTCATCATTTTTGAGATATTATGAAAAGAAGGTGGTTTGTGTAAAAATTCGATTTTTTTTCTTAAAATCGTGATTTTTTTAAAAAAATATGTGTCCTAGAGCAGCCAAACTGCTAGAATCCAGCAAACTCTTTATATTACAGTTAATTCTAGACGGAATACGATTAATTTTAATTTTGGTAAAAATGGCACTTATGAAACCCATTGATTTAAAAGAAAAAATCATTAGATGTTCCTCTTATTTGCATTACAGCTCACTCATTTTACGTGCAAAAGACTTTTAACAGTGCTCATTATAAAGCTTATTGCAAGCACTACAAAACCCTATTTCATTAGAATGCATAAAATGTATCTGCTCGCCTCTAGATGGCATTGAAAACATCGATTAAATATCAGACAAAATAAAAAACGGCTTTGATCTTTAATATCTAGCTTAATATTGCACTTAGAACACTTTATAAAAAACCGATTTGTTCAGTTTTTTACCTTCTACAATTTTGTTCATCATAAAATTTATCATTTTCACTTTGAAGTTAAGGGTAAGATGAGCCTCATTCCAAAATTTCATGCAAATCGGTTCACAGTAAAAAAATTCGGAGCAATAACGCTTGCACTATACAATTATCTCTGTCGGTTGTCCTCGTAAAGATACAGTTTTTTTCAAATATACTAAGCTGCACGTATATTTTATTATCTTGCTTATTTAGTTTCATGTTTTTTTTTCTAGCCGCCAATAGTCCAAAGAAAGACATAGCAAGACTAAATGCTATGATCATACTGAAGTACTCTACAGCATATCCTTTTCAACAGACCAGAACTTCACTTCGTTGTTGCTATTGTCGCGAAAATTTCACAGATTCAGACGAATTTAGGTTACACATGGATAGCAAACATGTAAAGAAAAACGTTTTAAAAGCAACGAAACATCCGAATAATGCAATGACTAGAGCGGACATAACTAATTTAAAATGCAGCATATGCTTAGAATCTTTTGAAAATATACCGAACATAGCGAAACACCTACATGATGTACACAAGTTCGCTATTAAATTAGATCACAGCTTGGGCTTAATACCGATCAAGTTAGTAAAAGACAAATTCATGTGCACAATTTGTGGCAAAATACATTTAAGCCTTCAACATCTTTCGCGGCACACCGGCTCACATTTTGCAACGAAAATTTGCGAAAGTTGCGGACAAAGTTTTGAGACATTACACGGTCTGAAAGTCCACATACGTTACAGTCATGCCAAGACACGATTCTTTTGCAGAATATGTCGCAGGGAATTTCCAACTTCTGAAGCCAAACAAGAACATTTAGAGACTAACAAGTGTTTTAATTCGCCATGCCAAATTTGCGGTGAAAGATTCAGTAATTCGGACATGAGACAACATCATCAAGAAAAAGTTCACGGAATGCCAAAGGTTTTGTTCCCCTGTAGCGCATGTGAGGAAATATTCAATAATAGAACTCAAAGATATTTACATTTTAAATCCATCCACACTGATGACCATAAGTGTAAAATGTGTGAGAAGAAACTTCCTACACAGCGGTATCTTGCAGATCATGTAGCTAGAGCGCATACAGGCGAAAGAGCATACAAATGTTCGGTTTGTGGGAAGGCGTTTTTGAGCTCAAAGGATTTAAGGAAACATGAGCATATTCATAGTAAAGAAGAAGCTTGCCCCGTGTGTAATCGTTTATTTGCTATAAAATTTAAGTTAAAAGAACATATGAAAGCAAGACATCCTGTAGATTTCGCTTTGCATTTTCCTCAGAAGGAAGTAAAATGAACTGGCTTTAGATACCATAGATGGTGTAGTTTTCAATCAAAAATTAAAAGGCCTGGTAGCTAACTTTGCTGAGATATATTGTAACTTTAGTCCATTCTTAATCTTGTTAATATGTAGAAGCAAAAGTCTTGTTGCTTTTTTATTTAACGACGTCATAAAGAATCTGATAGACTTGATTTTTGGCACATGGATAGCTGAAGGGGCTGAGCTGGAGATTTTTTTATCTTGTTCGAAAGTATCTGCGTTAATAGTTTTTTCAGCGAGTTAAACCGTAAGGCACCACACCTTTGCGTCGCAAAAGGATGACTTCATGAAAAATATTTTTTTTCTGTTATATCAAGAGGTTCTCGCGAGCGAAGCCGCTGACATAAGCTAGCTGTACCACAAAAAGGTTTTCTTGTAGACTTGCCGTATTCATGTATATATAGGTACTTGTATTTTGTAGCTACTTTCTTTACGAGCGTATTAAAATTAAAATGTCAAAAAGAACTTTATTTTTTGTTAGCAAAACAACATTAGCCAGATCTGGCAAATGTTGTTTTGCTATAGTCCTCAACTACCTACTCTTCCGCTATCCCATTCTTCCCCTCTCTCCCCCTTACACAGTTCACACCGAAAACTGCTTTCAAATCGAAAATTGAATCATGAGTTATGATCTAGAATTCATTCAAAAGCACTTTCGGTTTTTCCCAGCATTTTTGGGAGCCAAATGGCAAGAACGGAACCTGTAGTTTCGTCATGTCCGTCCGTATATCACAACAGCCTTATAATTCTGCGTCTGCATCGATCCTGATAAATTTTATTTTGAAAGGTGTATTTTGTGAACCATCAGATTTGTTATGAAAATGAATAAAAAAATAAATGAAAAATTGAAAATAAAGTTTTTTTTTTCGCGCATCGCATCGTATGGGAGATCGTTGCTAGGCTTCAATATTTTGAGGTTCCTCAAAAACTTTTTCTCAAATATGTATGTTCGGTAAAGATAAGTCGCATCATCCTTTCACTTGGTACGACATTAACCGGGCGCCAGGGTTCAATTATTTCCAGAATGGTCGAAAACTGCGACACACGCATCTGCGTACGCAGTATATCCTCGTGATCGATTCGATATATATAACTATAGATAATAATACATTGTGGTATCGACGCGTGTTGGGTGTGTTAAGTGTTTTTTTTAGTGAAGTTATTGAACATTTAAACGATAAAAGTGACAATCTGGCTAGCGATCTCGTCGTGTTTGGAACGTGAGATAGCGTCGCGACGCCCGGTCGACACTAGACTCTTTTTCTGTTCATTAACATCTACTCCCTTAGCACTAATATCCTATAATTTTATATAAGGTAAACTTGTTCCTCCCAAGAGCTAGGCCCCCCTAACCGACGATAGAACAGACTGACCTTCACCCCTTCCCATCGAGACTGGCAGTCACATAAGGTTAGTCAAAACTGGACATCAGTACAATAAGCGACACATCAACCTAACCTTAATGGACTTTGAACCCAAAGCGCAACGCAGCGAAAAAGTCGTGAAAGAGAGATAGTCGTAATTTATTATTTCGTCTCACACTGGCTGATCTCTTACGTAGTATCCCCACTGCATCGCGTCGCAAGTCTGTACCCAAAGGGTAAAAAAACGAAACCCTATTACTAAGACTCCGTTGTCCGTCCGATTTATAACATCAATTCCCTTGAAGTTACATAATAGGCACGCCGATTACCGGGTCATGTCTGAAATTTTTTATATAAAACCGACGACATGGATCAGTAAAATATATTTTTCTATCGTTTATAGCGCATCTATATACCTATAGTGCAAATAAATACCTACCACTGACTGACCGACTCATCAATCGCTTGAGTGTATAAATAAGTAGGTGATAGATAATGATACTTACGTGATTTGAGAAGCAGTGCTCTGGGTATTGAGAAACGGCTCCATTGAGTGAGCCACTTTTATAGCTGCATCTTCCTCAGCAGTTGTGGCTCGAACATAAACCTGCCGGAGGTATGGCGATAGGTCGCCCCCCGTTTTCTCGTTCCGGAGGTTTCAATGTCTTTTTGTTTTTCTCTGTACATGGAAGGTTTTAAAGTTGACGCTTATTTAAAACAGGTGTCTAAAAAGTTAAGTCGATACCTATAAAAATATATAAAATATCACTCATAAGACTGCTTTTACTTACCTATTTAAGACCCAGGCAGTAAAGTTATTTCTTTATTGTTTTTCTTTTATATTGTATTTATTATTTTATATTAAGTATTACCTACTGACTTTTCAGTGAAGGAAAAAAATGCTGAGGAAACCTGCATAATTAATAAAAAGACTTATGCAAACACCCTCGATAAGGGGAGGCCGTGACCCACAGTGGGAACGTAGGTATGAGGCTGGTAAGGATTAAAATTATTAAGTTACTACTTTTGATTCATGATGGATAGGTTCCTCTAAACATAAGTAATAAATAAAGTAAAGTTACCTACTTACTGTTATTCGAGTTCGTCGCTCAATATCTTTTATTTTGTAGCCCACTTCTCCACTGCACTTGGATAAGTTGAGGTGCCATTTTTAATTTAGACAGGCGATGCAACAAACGCTTGCCTAATCGTGTCAATTTTACGGACAACACTAAATTTTGATTTAATTTATTTTACCTAGATGTTGATTAAGCTCGGTACTTACGCCGCACCGCGCCGTCCCGCCCGCCGCACCTGCTCTCATTCATGTTTGTAGTATACATCTATATCTATAGATATGTTCGCAGACGCAGCTGTGTTCAGTCTCTCTCCTACGATTTATCTATAGCGAAACGTTTTAGTTATAAGTATGTTTCCGTGGGTAGCTTGATGTGTCGCCTAGTGTACACGGACTGTACAAAATATTGGTATCCAAAGCGTGGATGCAGGTTCATCGGTTGACTATCCTTATGCGTCGATAGTTGTTAGATTCTAGCACTGAGCTCTAATAGTGGGTAGTATTATAGGTCAGTGGATTTTAGGCTTTGTTTTAGTACCTACCTAGTTATTTAGAAATTAGTGCATTTGCTGTTGAACTCACTCGAGAGTTCCGTGTTAGGTTGTTAGATAGATATATTGTTTAATAATAGGTTTAGTGTTCGGTGAGCGTTCGTTTAGAACCGTATAGGGTCCGTCCGTGCCTATATGCAATATATTTAATCTGTAATTTATCGGTATCGATCGAGTAAATAAAGTAAAAGGCTACGGTGACCGCTTACCATCAGGCGGACCGTGGTATAACAAAAAAACAAAAAAAATAACTCACCTAAGATTGGTTGTTTAAATTAGGTATATATTATTAGTGATAAGAAATACGCGTTCAGTACGTAGGAAAGTATTATAGTTTAGGGTTCAGCGCACTTTTGTTTATTAGATAATAGTCTCTTTTGTATTTTGTTTATTTTGTGTGTTTGTTTATTGAAATCGCTAGTCATGTTGAAACCGAGAGCAAATTTTTGACATGCTTCGGCGGCTAGCAGCTGCTAAATTGAACATAGGAAGACCGGATATGGTGCAGGCACTGCTTGCACGCCATACCTAATTGGATGCACGTATTAGATGAAAGTGCTCAGTCAAGGACAGGACCTTTCGGAGGCCGATCTGGATGCGGAGGCCATGGCTAAGGTCACGGCCGACCTCGGGCAGGCTAAGGAATTGGCGGATGACATCCGCTAGGCTGTAGGGGTTCTCCGCATACCCAAGCAGAAAAAGAGGTACTCTAATGTTAACGAGGGAACATCGGCATTAGTAAGTCGACTGCCGGTTCTGGACGTCCCGAGGTTCGGGGGAATGTTGAGTTGTGGACCACTTTCCGAAATATGTTTGCCAGTCTGGTCGATGCCCGCCCTGACCTGACTCCGGCACAGCAACTAGCCTATCTTTTGGGCTCTTTGGATTGAGAACCTCCCTTTGAATGACGCCACCTATAAGGTGGGGCTGGAACTGCTGGACATGAGGTACCAAAATGTTAGGCAGCTACTCCCGCGAGTCCACGACGTCAGACACCTGCGGACCGGGTTTTTCAACGTCCTGTTGGTTGCGTATAAGCGTTGGACCTTCCAGTGGTAGAATATTCTTCTTTGCTCCTACATATTGTATTGGGAAAATTGCCCATAGAAATGAGGGTTCAGTTTGAATGGGAAGACGGAGGAGATTCTGCCACTCACTTCCCCAAATTAACGGATTTGGTAGGATTTTTGAAAAATGAGTGTCGTCGTGCAGACAATCTCAATTTCCTCGGACCCTCCGGCGTTACCGCTCGAGCCAGACCAGTGCCTGCTCAGGTGTGTAGGCCACTACCGTTTCAGTTGCCCAGACCTCAAGGAGGTGGGCGGTTTTGTGCTGCTGCAGAGACTACTGAATCGCGGATGTGCCTTTTATGTCGCGGTTAGGACCACGTCGTGTCCAGGTGTCCCAAATTTAGCGCGTGACGATTGTACTATAGGCACCTAAGTACTCAGCAAATTCCTTCCCATTCCCCAGATTTCAATATTGTTGCCGCTCGGGCTCATGATATTTCTTTTGTTTCTATTTATATCTCTTGACCTAATATTATTTTAATCCCAGAACTCTTTGCTATCTTTTCTACCCTTCCTCAACCTATGTATTTAAGGAGATTTTATTAAGCACCATGTGTCATGGGGCTCACATTATTGTGACTCACGTTCTCCCCATTTAATTGATTTGTTTGAGAATTTCAATTTATGTGTCGTTAACAATGGATCCCCAACTCGAAGAGTGTCCCCAATTCAAAATCCACAAACAGCAGTAGATCTAACAGTTTGTAGCCCCTCCTTGGCTATTGTGGTTGGCTGGGAGGTGGTCTCCCAAACTTATGGCAGTGATCACTTCCTAATAATTATTTCAATTCCCCAAACTATTTCCCCTGCGCCGGCTCCCAATCCCCTCCTTAAATTTAAACTTCAATATGCAGATTGGTCTCAGTTTTCTATTTTAGTAGAAAAGAAATTAAGACTAATTAATCTTAATAATCCAAATACTGAAATAGTGTATTATTTGTAATTAAAAGAATGTTTCAATTCCACGGCAGAATCCCATATCCCCCTCAAAAATAATTTACGAAAAGCCTGGTCATCTCCTCCTTGGTGGGATGCTTACTGCTCTGCTACAGTCAAGTTACGTTAGGAGGCTGAACCAAAGCACAATAGAGCTATGACTGTGGAGAACTTTCTAAATAACCAGGAGGTGTTTTCAAGGGCTAAGAAACTCTTTCCAAAAAAAATAGTACAGCTTGATAAATTTCTGTGAATCACATTCTTCTAGATCCCAATCTTCTAAAGTTTGGAAATAAATAAAGAAATTTCGCGATTCTATGTCAGCTGATGTAGGGTCTTCCTCTGACCCTTCATCCTGGTGTGAGAGTTCTACTGACAAACTGTCTCCTCCATTTGCTCCTGCAGAGCCGTATCCCCCTTTCTGAACTGTCCAGTAATCCTCGCATCTTCTCCTAGGCCGATTAGAGGCTTTGAATAATATTTTTCCTACTTGTTCCTTTTGGATTCATAAAGAAGCGCCAAGACTCATTCAAATTTTTAGAAAACTTACCCATCTGCAATCCCCTATTGTCCAATCCTTCCTTCTTCCTCTTCGCTGTCACTTATATAGAGACTCACCAACTTAATGAAACCCTAGTCCTACCCTATATCCTAGTATTTTTCTCCTACCCTTAATTTCCCTACTCATTATATGATGTTCTTCCTTCAGAAGTTCCCGCCCAGTTAATATTCAATCCCTATAAGCCTTAGCAAATTCTCCTATAATAAAACATTCAATATCAAATTATAACCTATCTTCTCTTATAACAATAAATTCTATGTTTGTGTTGTATCAATGTTGTGTTGTATATGTTTGTTGTAGGTGGAGGTCCTATAAAGGGAGAAACCCAACTTAGAGGAATAAATATCCAGAGGCATATCTGAATACCGACCATATATTTTTAATACGTGTGTCCCTCACCACTGACACAGGCGAATTTAATATGGCTTAGTTCGCAATAGAAGCCATACCGAAAAATGATAATAATAATACATAAATTTTTTTTTTTTTTTTATACTTGATCTTCCACGGCCCAATAGTAAATTACCATTTTGTTTAAAAAAATGTTTACGTTTTCATATTTCACCAAATATTTCAAGTTTTTTAAAGAAAAGACAGTATTTATGTCAGCATTTCTCACCATTCAGTTATTCGAAAATGATACCACACTTGCCATTGGTACCTACGCTTAGAGAGATATATGGCACGACAGGGAACGCGGCGGAATCAAACTTCAACCCCCGCTCCTCGCCCTCCCCGCCGAAATGCCTCCTGTGTCCTCCCGGGCCAAATTCACTCAAGCAGGACTACTTCCGAAACACTGCCAGAAATCAACCCTTGATCCAATTTCAAAAGGTTAATAAAATTGCACAAATGCACTAACTACTAGGAGTTATTTCGCACTAGGGTATGAAAAAGTTCGATTTTCGAAACTGAAGTATGTATGTATGGTACTTGCAGGTAGTAGAAGAATATATTTTAGTTTCGTATTCATACATTTTGTCGTAGCAATATGCTCTATGCGCTTTAATTGTGGTTCCTAGACAAGTCTCAGGCAAATAGTTGTATTTTTATGATTTCCATTCTGTAAATAAAAAAAAAATTTGATTTTGATTGTTTATATTTATTTTCATTTACATATTGTTTTTATTGATTCGTATTTGTTAAAACGAAACCCGAATAAACATGAATGAGCCTAAACGTAAAGGTCCTATATATGACCCAGGTTTATGTCGATGCTGTGGCTCCATAAAGAAATGTCGTCTACTAAATTTCGAATACGAATGGTCCGGTCAGAAAGAGATTTATTCCGAAATGTTTGTTGATTGTTTTGGTTTAATGGTAAGTTTTTATTTTACCCTCTTGCCTGTACGCTGTACAAATCTCTTAAACTGTGATATGAGAGTCGGAGAATCTTATGGTGCGTTCAAATCGCATCGAGAAAGGTAAAAAAGTGGTTTTGGGCCTCCCGGGTAGAGTAATTTTCCAACTGTCAAGTTGAATTCTTTACACTGCCATAGATAAGGTTGAAATTTACTGGTGTCAGTGTTAAATTATCTGTCAAACACCCATTCCAAAACGGATTGATTTTTCAACTTTACCATGCGATAATTACTTGGCGGGTTTTGGAACATAGGGTTAGAGAGAAGGAAATGGAATGCACCTCCTTTTGAACACAGCAACAATATAATAAAAGTATGGAAATAACTCTGTGTCCAAATTTCAAAGTTCTAGGTCAAAGAGTTTTAGGTACTTACATTTAGATTCCATGTGAGATTTCCAGTGATACTGATATATATATAAATTCTTAGGCATATTCCTACCATCCATTCCAGAAGCTATTTAATGTTGAAATTAATGAGATGTCACAAATAAAGTCTTGTATTTGTAAAAAAGTAAAATTTTTAGCATGAAGTGACATTTTTATTTACATCTCAATAAATGAGCTTTTAAAGTGCTACTTTGGAAGAAGGAAACTAGTTGTGTCAAGTAGATATGCTTATTACCTATAGTTTGCTTTAGTATCAATTGGATAATTATACTAAGAATTGTGAAATAAACAATAAAAGATGGTGAGTCTAGACTCTGGTTTGTGCCCAGTATGGCAATAGGCTTACCACCTATCACGTAGGACCTAAAAGCATCTGTGTAACTTGAATGTTCCAAGCACATGTTATCTCTGACTCATAATATTATTATGCAATCCTTATTTACACTTAGTACTAAATATTTACAAATATAAATATAGGTGTTTTACTTTTACAGTTTCTATCTATTTCAGTTGTCACATCTAGATGGTGCTCCAACAGAACGTCTAGTCTGTGCCACATGTGTTGTAAGACTCCGAGACGCCTGTGCCTTTCGTCAGCAAGTATTGCATTGTGAGGAGAAACTGTTACAAAGCAAGATAAAAGTTCATGGTGAATTTTCTTCTTTTGCAGAGATAAACACAATACTAATGTCATTTACAATATACTGTTACTAGTTAGTCTTACTGTAACCTTGAGTAAAGACAAGGACAATGTGATATGTAACTGAAAATTAATAACATCCCATAGAAAATTATTACTAAATTTCAGAAGAGTCCATTTAGCAGATTGAAAGATTGAAAGGTTGAAAAATTGAAATTTAAGTACTATTGGCTCATAAGCAAGCGATAGTATGTGTGAGTTAAATAAACTAAGCCTAGTGTCAATTTTATTCTTGAGCTCTTTTATATTTCACAATTTTGATTGCAATTTTTATCACTATAATTTAATCATAAATTTTTTGATGATTATATTAATATCTATGTCAAATCAAATCAAACAATATTTATTCAAATAGGTTTCTAAAAACACTTTTGAAATCGTCAATACAATGTAAACAATGTTAATTTCTACCAAAAAGAGCTGGCAAGAAGTTCTATTTAAAGTAATACTACAATACTTTGATAATCAGCTACAGAGTATACAATATGTACCAGAACACTTATTTGATAATAAAAATAAGTTAGTAAGCTACTAAAAACAAAGTAAAACATGTCAATTATAATTTTTTTATTTTTATGGAGCGCACCATGTGATGCATCAAATATCGTCAATTGAGTGAAGGAATTCAGATATTTTAGAGTATTCCAATATTTAATAGTACTAGTGACATTAACGCCATAATAATTATATTTTTGCACAATCATATGTACATACACGTACAATTATACATACTATCCATAAATATAATAAAATAATAAATATTATAAATAGTATAGTTTGAGTCCCAGAAAAGAACATAAGCTACTTGAAAATGTCAAGTATGATCCGTTTTTTTTTTCCCCATAATTGAGGAGTTGAATTTAGGGCGGGTGGAACCGTAGGCCATATCTAGTCTAATATACATGCGATAAATACATGATAAATACAAAGAAGTTAGCAAGAGCAGACCAGACTCCACAAGCGGCACCCGTTCACAAGTATGACACATGAATCAGCCATCGCTTCGCTCAACAATTTTGTAGGGAATGTAACGACCCGACGCACATGCCACCACCGCAGAGACACTCTGCTGAGAGAGCATGACACACTTAAGCAACTTCAATAGATATGTCAATGACAAAGGTTGATGATGGATACATGGGTTAGACTTACAATGGAGTGAAAAGTTGATGACTGGAGTGATCTTATAAACAATTATCTTTTTGCCCTGAACCATAGGAAACACATTATATAGCAAAAACTGTAATTGTTTCCAGATAGTGAAATAAAAACAGAAATGGATATAAAAGAAGAAGCTAAGGAAAGTTTTCCTGACAGTCTATATGACGACATCTTACAGTACACAGATCATGAGGATAGTGGTAAGTTTCTTCAATCGATATACATTCCTGTTTCAGGACACATGCCTTTCATCGGAGAATAGAGGCTTGACATAGTCATCATTGTTCTGCTAGTGAAGCCACTACTCATGTAGGTAAAAGTACTGGAATGTAGTTAAGGAAAAGTTTTGAAGCCTGTCAATAATTCAACGAAATTTGCTCAACTCGACATTTTATATTATCTCATTATTACAGATTAAGTAAGATTCGGCTCGACCCCCTTCCCCCATAAACACCTGACGTAATTAATGGACGCCCCCTTAGTTCTCTCATTCAATTAAATTATATTTATTTTAGGTATCTCAGACACAAATACACATAAATTAAAATTTTACACAAAATTAAAATATACCTTTAATATATATAATTAAGTGTAAAAATAAAGATAAAATTAAATTAAACCAAATTGAATGAAATGAAATTAGATTAAATAAAATCCAAACAGTTTAATTCAATTTTACGGTTATCCAACACCAACTAAGAAATACATACCACAGCAGTGCTGAGCATACATAGGTGCAGTCCAACCTGTTTGTGATCATAGTCTTGATGGTGTTGGAGCTAGTCCTCGCTGGAGGCGCTGTAGCTGTTTAGTATGCAGTCGGCCCACAGACTACATGCGTGGTGCGACGCTCTTTTAAATGATGAGGTTTATTACTGCCAGAATCAGTCGGCAATTTTGTTCCCCTCTCCCAATTTAGTATGTACAATAGGTGTGGGGCAGTTTCTGATACCTGTAATAAAGATTAGAATAGGGACATCACAAGTTTTGTTAGAATCATAGGTTGTATGATGACTAAGCTAAATGTTAGAGATTAATATTATGTATACATAAAAAGTTAACTATTGATTTTAAATATTGTTTTGAGTAAAAGATTGAAAACATACTAGAGGGTAATGGAGCTTGGTGATATTTAGAACAATCATACAATACATGTGTTAAGCTGCCCTCATCCAGTCCGCATTCGCAAATGGTAACTATACAAGTATTTGTATCAGTTTTTCCATAGAACAAGGTTTGCTCAGCTTAGGACTAGATGGCGCTGTGTGATTCGTTCAAAAATATTATGTAAATAAAAAGTTTTTTCTTTTAGATATGGAACCGTTGAAAAAACATAAACTGAAGAAATCTATGAAAATTTCAATCGCAAAGGAGAAAAAGAGTAAAAATGGTGTCAAAACTATCAAAAAATTAGTCAAAAAGAAGATGAAAGATGACGAAGTAAGATTAAAAAAACGGATGTTGTGCAAGATGAAGAAGCTCAGTGAAAAATTAAAGACTATGGAAAATATAGGTAAATATATAAATATAGGTATATAACCTAATTCTGCCCTAGAATCAGAATCTTCTTAGCCAATATTTTCTGCACTCAAAAACAATAAAACAATTATTTAGGCTTTAAATGTGGGAAAGATGAAATATACTTAAGTGTGTTCCGGGAGAGTTGAAAAAAATAGGACATCTAAGCGCATTAATTATCGCGGCTCGCTATTAGAGTTGAGAAAATGGGGGCTAATCGCACCGCCTATATAACCGACAATGCGTGTGGCAACTACTGCACATCCTGTACCACGAAACTAAAAATTTAAAGTAGCTTTTCATACTTACCGAACTGCGATATAATTTTTTTACCCTATTGTGGGGGTATAGGGGCGAATAGGTATTATAAATCATTTAAGGTTTTCATATACCACAAGTGCACACCATACAAATTATTATCTTCCAAAATAAAATGTTGTGTGCCGTCTTTTTTTTACTACTTTTTTTTATCGTGAGTTCTAAGAATCTGAAAAATTATTAATTTTCGTCATACTTATTGTAATTTAAATTTTTTACGTTACATTCACGTCTTGAAAGTTTTCGTTTTTTGTATCGAAATTTTCGTTTTACAGTTTTACTTAATTACAGGCAGCGGTTTTTGCACAAGTGTTGAAACAATAATTACTTCTAGATTTTTTAAAATAAAACTTAATAAAGTTATGCGCACTAGGCAATAGCAAGTTTTACATCCTTCAGATGCTTTTTTTGATTGTGTTATACTGCGTATTTACGCGATCTAGCCTAATGTTTAATATGTTTTTACAGTTGATACATAAAGGTTATAACAACAATATCTGCTATCATAAATTATTAACAATGTCGAGCGCGACAGTACTTATGCGCAAACATCTCCTCTAAATTTGTCTCACCGCTAGACTTATGTGCCGCGGCGGAACTAATCGTAAAACGTAAATTAGCAAGATTTTGTCACATTTGGCAACACGCCGATAAATAGGGAAATAACAATAAAAGTGCGTAGCGGCGTGCAGCGTTGTAATTTGCGTGTCACACATTTATTGCCGGGTTTTACTATTTAGATGAGACAATGACAACGTCAAACGCGAAATGAATATCAGGGCTGCAGCCGGAGCTGCGGAGCGGAGCTGTTGGAGTGCTAGTTGGCCTTCTTGTCCGTATTAAAATATATAGCTTTCTGTTTCTTTAACACAGAAATGGTTAGAAAAATTATCTTACTGTTAATTATTATATAATTTTTTTAACATTGGTTTGCTATTCAAACTATTACAAAAATATTTGTTGTTTGTACAAAATTTGTTATTCAACTGCTAAAAGGGGCCCCCAATGCATATACATTTACTTTATGGGCGTTGAGCTAAAATGTTCGAATAGAGTTTATTTTCTGTGACAAAAATATCTTTCAAATTAGAGGATCTATTCTGTGTGTTGCTTTCGAATTTGAATGATTATTACACTTATAAAATACTCCACAGAGGACTGAGTGGCGCATTGGTAGAGCGTACGGCTGCCATGTCAAAGGTCCCGGATTCGATTTTTGGTAAAAGGCAACCAATATTGTTAAAATTTGTTGTCTTAATTCTAGTTTGTGCTCTGCATGGCGATAGGCACACCACCTTTCACGTTTGTGGGACAGAATACCATCGGTGTAATGTGAATGCTACGGACATCCTCGTACGTCCGTAATATCTCTGACCACCCCTTCGGGGATAAGTATCGTCGTCGTAATAAATTAACAGTAAACTACTCTATCAAGCATTTCTATATCAATATATGTACCAAAAACTTTTTTTTTAAAAAAACAACCGGCTTCAAAAAGTTGCAAATAATAGGTATTCCGATAAGTACATGGATAATAAATCGTGGGGTCGGTGCATCAGTTTTAAGATTTGTTTTTCGTAAATGATAAGTATTCTATTTTTAAATAATTTAAAACTATTGTTAGTACTAAAGATATTACTCATAAGGTAATGAAAGTTCTAAAATCTAAAATCATTCTATTTTATTCGTATGCTCTTCCCATCTCTAAGATTTATAGACAACAATGATTGACAAATATTGAATCTGTTATACTCTGTGGAAATGAGTTTTATACTTCGATTTTGTTAAAAATATTGTATTTAAAATGACAATATGAATTGTTTATTGCTGTGGTATATTTAGTATGTGTCTGTTTTTCGCCGCAATTGAATTTTTGTGGGTAATATTTAGTGATTGTGAAAGAATCTTGTAATTTTAATACGACATCGTTTTGTTTACATGAAAAGAAAAGTAAGAAAAAATAAGGTTTAACCACATTAATATGAGACCAGCTGGGAAGTATACCCTTGTAATTAAAAAAAAATCTCAAATCGGTCCAGGCGTCTTCGAGTAATCGTCGTCCTTTTTTGAAGTCGGTTAAAAACAACTTAATTATAATTAATTTCTATGATGACAATACCAAATATCACATTGATTAAGAATACAGAATCTCTGATGAACCGGATGAAACGGTTTACCTACACATTTTTTACGATTATAGTAAAGATAATACGTAATTAAAACTTCTGCTTTGGTTAGTCTAAGACCAGATGGCGCTGTGTGTTATATCCAAGAATTTTTATTATTATTATTTATTACAGATTACCATCAAACAGACATACCTGAAAAAACATCAATTGTTCCCCAACCTAAGATCATAGAAGACGAACACAAAGCGTTCGTCAACACAGTAACTATAGTGGAAACTTCATACGTCTGTCCATTTGATACCTCTTTCAGCGATTACTATTGCATATACTGCAGAGACGTATTCACCGATCCTTCAAAACTAAGAGATCATACTTTACAACACGATCCTAGTACATTTAAAGACATTGTATCTAATACTAATAAAAAAATTATTCTAGTAGATATAGCTAGGATAGATTGTCGCTTATGTCCCGAAAAAATCGTAGATTTGAATGTATTTAAGGAGCATATAGCAAATTATCATGGCAAGCTTATTTACGAAACGAGGAACGAATTCGTGAAATTCCGTTTGACAATTAACCATTTAACGTGCACGGAATGTAATAGCACATTTAGTTTTTTCCATGCATTGAAGAAGCATATGGCTGAGCATTTTGGTTCATGCATTTGTGACGTATGCGGCGCACACTATTTCGAAGAGCGTATGCTTATTCTTCATCAGAAAAGTCACCAAAAGAGGGTAGATGAAAATTTTCCTTGCCATGAGTGCGGAAAGAATTTCAAATCAAAACACAGTCGATATTTACACGTTTCCAAATTACATGCAAAAGAACCTGCTTACCAATGCAGTAAATGTGATGAAGTATTATTTTCTTACGCTCTTCGATACAGACATATGATAGAAATACATGGAGAAAAGAGATTATTTCCATGTGAGCATTGTGATCGGGCTTATGACAGTAGGAAGTCTTTAAGAGAACATAATAGACGCAACCATTTAAAGATATTTAAACATCAATGCGATCTTTGTGATAAACGTTTCTATCTACCCTCACGGTTAAAAGAACACTTAGTTACCCACACTGGTGAGAGAAATTATCGATGTGAATATTGTGGGAAAAGTTATCCAAGGTTACGCGGATTAAAAGTTCATATGCAATCGCATAGTAGCGAAAAGAAATATAGGTGTAATATGTGCAGTGCATCGTTCACACAAAATGTGAATTTGAAGAATCATATTAAACGGCAACACCAGAGTATGGATATTGAAGAGACTTTCCATGAATGAATATATTATTATTGAACATGAGAACATTGAGTGATTTATTTGTTTTTCTAATAGACTGAGAAAAAATATTGTTAAATTAACACAGAACTTTGTTGTTTTGAAGTCGACAATAGTCCATTGTTATAATGTATTATTTTCTAGAACACACCTGTTACGATTCGTTTGTTTATAGCATCGTATTATAAAATAAGTAACCATAGACAGCCAGTAACTATTTACCGCAAGTGTTTGAGATAGTAGCGGCGAGTTTAGTTTTTCCTTTATTACCTTTTTCTTTTTCCTCCAATAGCTACATCATTTTAACTTTTCTTTTATTAGTTAAAACGTCTGACGCAATGTTTAGAGTATAACTGGCAACTTGACAGCAGTGAGATTAGTATCGGTCGCGTAGGAGTAGCCACGCGACAGGCGAACGTGGTCGCTAGGTCGACGTCGCGCGTCGCGGTCGCTAAGAACAGACTATGCTAAAATGCGATGTTGCTAGTGCAACAATTGTCAATTTTACAATGTATTTTAAACTCAGCTGTAGCTAAGAATAAATACACCTTACAATACTGGCTGTTGTAAATGTAATAACTAACTTGGACTTCTATAACAATAAACGTATCTAACAATAAAAATATTGTTGCCAGCACTATGAGTGTTTTAATGTACCAGCAAAGTAAATAAAAAGCTAACAAAGTTTTTATTGTAATTGTTGGGACACGTTTTCTTGTCTAACCGCATACGCCCCACTGCAGAGGTAGAGGCTTCTCTTTGGAGACGAAGACTTAGGTCACAAAGCCATTGCACTGACCTACTGCGGTTTAGCAAAGGTTAAGCTAGTGGTTACTCGATTGCCGCCCGGCATATTTTTTTTTTAAATGCGGGCTGTGTGATGTATGTTGTGTTAAATATCGTTCGTTATAAATATTTCGCTTCTCAAATCGCGTTAACATCATATTGCTTGGTTGACGCGTTAATAAGAATTTGACAATAAGTTCCTCTGAACACACATAATAGTCGTTGCTCAACATGATTCAAAAAGATGTAAGTTAAATCTTAATACCTTGTGTATAAGCTAATTGATACATTTTATTTAATGTATTTATTGCTTAAATAAAATAAGCTCGATTGTCATGAATTCTAGAAAGTTTGAAATTGAATGTTATCTAGTTTATTATTTATATTTTAAGAGAAAATCAAAACATGTGACAATACATTTGTAAAAAAAGGAAAGTTTTAAGGTTTTCGTTCACTTAGCACGGCACGGCTCCTCCTATCCAGTGCTTATAAGTGAACGGAGATCTTAAGGCGTCATTTTGATGTAAATAATGATCATGTATGTATAAAATAAATATATGTAATAAATTGTTAATATAAAAAAGTATATAATTTCTTAATGTCACGGGTGAAAAAAAAGGCGATTTTGTGAAATTTTAATAGAAATTTAATCTCCAAAAATGTATATTACCGACTGTTTGGAGTTACATAGATGGCATACTTTTTAAAAAATAGATCACATGTGCTTTCAACTGAAAGTATTATACTTCCTAATTTTTAAGCTGGATCACGATAGAAAACACTAAAGTTGAAAAAGTGACAAAATTTTTTAAGTAATATTTTTTTCATTTGTCCAGTTTTTATATATCATTACAGTTAATTTCACTGAGGAAATAAAAAAATTACAAAATTAGAATTAAATTAATTATAATCCACTTTTCTGTGTTCCTTTCCAAATGTTTTGATGATTGCATTCCCAGAAAAAAGCGTATAGGTATGAACTCGAAGTATGTTAATCCTTCGTGGTTTACGCCTGATATTATACGCAACATTAAGTAGAAATATTGCCATCTGAAACGTAACAAAGCTGAAAAAAAAAAGACTATAATCTAGAATGTTAGAAGATTAGACGCGCCGTAAGAAAACTTAAGGCGAATTCCTCTTCCGGGTCGAACGGTATACCGTCGTATTTTGTTAAGGACTGCATCAGTGCATTTGAGTTGCCGCTTCTTTACATATTTAATTTATGTTTAAAGTTAGGGAAATATTGCGGATTTTGGAAACTTTCGAGAGTCACGCCTGTGTTTAAGGATGGTTCCAGATCTGAAGTGAATAATTATTGGCCTTTAGCTGTCCCATCGGCATTCGGAAAGATTTTTGAATCTATTATGTCTAGACTCTGAAGGAGTCTCAGCCCATGTAGCGCCCAATGCTCAAGGAGCCTCGACTTGGGTTGTCGCTCTTGGGGTGTTGAGTCAGGGGGAGGCATTGGCATGTAGCCTGGACATAGCGAAGGCGTTCGTTCGGGTTTGGTACCGGGGGCGTCTATCGAAGTTGCCATCATACGGAGTACCCGAGGGTTTGTGCAAATGGGTGGCATACGAGCCGTAGTTGACGGTGGTTGCTCTAATAGCATGGACCTTAATGCTGGTGGCCTGCAAAGCTCTGTGCTGTCTCCTACGCTGTTTTACTGTAGAAGCTTACTACACGGGCCGTGCAAAAATCCCTCGTTTCGATGTGGAGAAAAAGCGTGGAAAACTTGTGTCTCAAAGGTGTTTGACTGAGAACAGGAAAACTCAGTCTGATTCAACCCTACGAAGACAAGTCTGCGCGTTCACCGCTAAGAAAACCCCATTTACTGTGGTTCCACAATTTCAAAACACTCCCCTCGCCATCTATATGGTGTTGACATTTCCAGCGATGTTCAGTCCCTAGATCATTTGCAAGACAAAGTAAAGCTAGCGTCTAAAAATCTTGGTGTAGGTACTCAACAGAGCGAAGCAGTACTTCACTTCGGGACAAAGGTTGGAGTACTGTTACCATCTCTGGGCGGGTGCACCCAGATACCAGCTTGGCCCTTTTGACTCAGTTCAACGACGGACCGTAAGAATCGTCGCCGATCCCAAACTCACAAGCGGTATCGCACCCTTAAGTCTGAGGAGAGACTTTGCCTCCCCGTGTTTGTTCTACCGCTTGTTGATAATGGTTAATTATATATATAGATAGTATTAAAACAAAACCGATAGAAAAATTAAAATAGGCATTGTTTTTCCTAAAAATAAAAATTAACAATAATAAATAATTGTATAATATTGCATTACATAATAAAATAAGTTAAACAAAATGTATGTACAAAAATTATTATCATTTATTCAAATCTTGGCATCATCTCAAATTCTTCATGTTGAGATTTCATATGAGTTCTCAAACTGCCATTTTGTGTGAAAGCAGACTGACATATTTCACACTTATATCTTCTCTCATTGCTATGCGTCCTTATATGCTCTTGAAGCGATTTTAATCTCGGATAACTTTTATCGCAAAATTCGCACCTAAAATTCCTTTCGCCTGTATGTGTTGCCATATGCTCTTTTAATCGTGACGGCAAGTAAAAACGCTGGTCACACATATCACACTGATGTCTATAAACTTTCAAATGATTTCTTCTATTGTGTTCCATTAAAGTTTTTCTTCTATTATAAACTTTATCACACAACTTGCATGGAAACGTCCTATTGTCTCCGTGGACTTCGATTAAATGACGATTTCGTAAAGCATACGATAGAAAACTAGCCTCGCATTTGTAACAATTAACTGTTGGCTTCTTCTCATGTACAGTAGCGACATGCAAATATCTGCTATATTTAGATTTCAAATTTTTTCCACAAATCTCACAGGGAAAATTAGCTTCTACCTTATTATGAGATTTTATATGAGTTCTTAAAGAGTTGTCTTCCAAAAAACAAGCACCACACATATCGCACGTATGAGTACCAAAATGGTCGATCATATGTTTCTTCAATACATCGAAATAAGGATATGTGTTATGACATTCAGTGCAAGTTAAATTGTCCAAAGTCAATTTAAATTTTAAAAATTCGTTAGTGACAGGATAGAAGACTTTGTTGTGATTTTTCGTTAAGTGAATCTTCAAAGTTTCTAAATCAGGAATTGTTTCATTGCACAATCTACAGTCTATTCGTGTAATGTCTATTTTTGGTATCTTTTTGTTATCCATCATTGTTTCGAAATCTTTGGGGTCATGAGTTAGAGTGTGCTCCCTTAATTCAACTGGGTTGGTGAATTGATCTCGACAATAATAGCAATAGTATATACTGATACGATTATGAAATGGACATATGTACGAATTTTGTGCCATTGTAACAGCATTGTGGTACACCATGGCATTATGGTCGAGTGATGGGTTTTTTGGCTTCTTAGAGGCAGTGGTATTTGTCTTCTTTTGGGTATTTTTTTCTGTGGACAAATAATAATATTAAAAGTAGAATCCCATAAAATCGTACAAATAATAAAGTTATAAATGAGACGCTTTTGGGCGCGGCCCTGCCCACCCTAAATTTGGCTATCGGCGTGGGATTCTTATGTCAACTCCTAAGTTATACTAATGACTCCTTAATTATGCATATGAAGATTGCCATAACAAGCCATAGTTCGTTTAAGCTCGATTATAGTTATTTCCGCGGGAGCTGAATTTTTCGGGATAAAAAGTATACTATGTCCTTCCCCGGGACTAAAACTATTTCCATACCAATTTCATCTAAATCAGTCCATGTATGAGTGACTTATATGAAGTAACAAACAGACAGACAGATAGACAAACAAACTATCGCAGTTATAATATTTATAGGATTATAAGATAACACGAAGCTGCGTAACAAGAATGTATGGAATATAAAAAGCAAGTCCTAATGATATATTTATTACTATTATATTGCCAGCGGCTCCGCCCGCCCTAAATTCGGTTATCGGCGTGGGATTCCCTTATTTAATCACAGTATTTATACTGTGATTTACTCCTTAATTATACTAATCAAGTTTGCTATAACAAGCTGTAGCTATAGTTCGTTAAAGCTCGGTTATAGTTATTCCCGCGGGAACTTTTGAATTTTTCGGGATAAAAAGCCTATGTGCTATTCCAGGACCCAATCTATGGGTGTGCCAAGTTTCATTCCGATCCGTCCAGTGGCTGAAGCGTTTTTCAGTAACAAACATCCATCGATACTTACAAACTTATCGCGAAAAATTCAAAAGTTCTCGCGGAAATAACTATAACCAAGCTTAAACGAACTGTAGCTATAGCTAAAAACTAAAAAATAATTTAATTTTCATAAATAAAAATGAGCTATAATGTTCCTATAAAATGGTATATATCTTAGAATTAAATTATTTTAAACTTTTTAGTTTGTTTTATTAACAAGTAATAAAAACTTGTTTTTTAAAAAAGCAAATTTTCTTTATTTTCATCTTTTTAGTATTTATAATTCAGGATTTTTAATGGATTTAAATGTTTTTCCCACGAGTATAAATAGGTCATAAACGATCCATCCATTGGGGTCTATTGTAGGGGGATAAGGAGTTCTGTATAACATGGTTCGTCCTGGTACCCTGAGGAGCAATGTTAGCGATATGACATGTTAATGCACCCTCATACCATTTAGCCCTCGGCACGTGTTTTACCTTGGCATTGGGTCATCCATCTAATCAAATAGTATTCACATTCATTACATATGAATTTTCCCAAATCTGATAGGGTTGCATATGGATATTATCTAGGACCAAAGTACTCAAGACAATTCAAACGAGCCTAAACTCGATGCGGTTACGTCGTTTTATTACGGAGATCCTACGGCTGTCTTCCAGCTTTAGCATTAAACCCTGGTTACCATTCAGAACCAAAGTACTCGTCAAGACGAATCCAACGAGCCCAAACTCGATGGGATTGTGTCTTTTTATTACGGACTTCCTATGGCCACCTTTAAGCTCCATCATTAGACCCTGGGTACTATCTAGGGACAAAGTCATACGAGCCCAAACTCGGTGGGGTTATGTCGTTTTGTAACGGAGTTCCTGTGGCCACCTTACAGCTCCATCATCAAACCCTGAATACCATCTAAAGACAAAGTACTCGTCAAGACGAATTAAACGATTCCAAAATCTATGGGGTTGCGTTGTTTAATTACAGAGTTCCTATGGCCGGCCACCTTCAAGTTCCATCATCAGATTAGCTCCAACTCATCATAATATTGCACTGTTACGCGATATACATATGCGTGCAAAATTTCAGCTCAATCGGAAACCGGTAAGTGTGTTAAAACTTGAAAGAATTGATTACAGACAGACGGACGAGTGTGAAACTAAATAAAAGCTTGTAAAAGAGCAGACAATTGCATATATATACAATATATACTTACATTAATATCAATCATTATACGTATATAACTTTATTATAAATACATTTATAATACATACATCAAAATGAAGAATATATTGTCCAGGTGTATTACAATGAAAGTTTTACGGGGAAAAATAATGATTCTTGTCACGTTTTTTAAATAACAGCGATGGATTGTGAACGTCTGACATTTAATAAAAGGTAAGTTTAGTGTAGATCTTAGTGTGGATGACACCAACACTGGTCCACCAAACGACTCACAAGTACCTTTTTTTGAATCAACTATCGCTTGGGGCAGGATTTGGCTGGTTCTCCTGGGGTGATAAGCGTTTACGCTTAACGTGCAGGATTCGTTTTTCATCACAAGTAACGATACAACTCAAGATCCCTTCATAATTGTGGCGGTTGAATAATGTGGCGCAAACTCGGCTGTTCATGCGGTATATACGTACCAATTTTTAAGGCCTTTTTTTGACTTTTCCAATTTGTATTAAGTGAATAAAAATTATTTTATCACTAACACTGAAGTCTGCCGCTAACTCTACGTGTTTTGCAATTGATCCGCTTCCACAGTCACTTAGAATTCTTCTTTATTAACTTGGGTCGCCCAACCACGCCCACGGGGCTTGTTCTGTAGGTCCAAAGTCCCAGAACGAAAACGTTTGGACCAAAAACGTACCTTGTTTTCTTTTGCAGTACCTGCCCCATACACATCTGTTGCTGTTTCTGTAGCGCTGGTGCCGCGGTAAAACTCGTATCGTAAATAACGCGACATTTAGGTTTTCCATATTGTGAACAGAACTATGTCAAAGAAAATTCAAATGGCGCAAACATAAATTAATCACTAAATTTGAAACACAAACACAAGAGCTAAAATTTTAAATAAATTTTATTTAAGAATTCCTAACCCAACACCAGATCTTTGAGACCAAAGTGGCCAGTTTGACAAAATGCTAATTTCATTAAGGTAAGGACCAAATATAAAATACGAAATTACCAGGTTTGTCCAACATTTGGTCCAATTTTGCTTTCAACTTGTTCACCTTATGGAGAAGTTCTTTTTGAACCACAACTTTCTTTATCACCTTTTTCACATTACTCGATGTATTTTTCTTCACTTTTGCAGTATTTTTAGGTTTAGTTCTTGACAGTTTTGATTCAACTTTGATCTCGGGTTCTGTAACGAAAAAGTAATTTCCTTAAATAAATTTGTGATTCAGATCTGGATCCTGGGACTCATTTTATTTATATGTCAAAGATCTGTGCTATACAGACGGACAGAGAGACAGAAATACAAGATAGAAAAGCAGTAATAGGCATGTAGCATTTTTAACACTGGGTATGGAAGCCCTAATTTTAACAAACAACTTAAAATGACTTCAAAAACAACTTTAATTACCATTATGTATCAGAAGATCTTCATCCAAAGGCCCTTCATCCATCTCATAGTTTGTATCATTGCCACAAACTGGTTCTGTTTTAACTTCTATGTCTAATTTGTAATCACCTAAAAACATGTAGGTTACAAAAATTTTCCTAACAAAAACATTAATCCGACTTCAAATCCATTAAAAAGTAAACAATAAGCCCCTAAAACGACTTATTGACAGAATAATTAGCTACATGATCAATAGTAAGCTACAGGCAAAGAAACTAGCTTAATGTTCTGTTAGTATGTCTGCTTTACGAGCATTTTAAGGGCATTGCCAATCGAGTTCAAGACAAATAAAACATGTAGCTGAATGATAAAATATTATTACCTTGCAAATCAGCTAAAAACAATGCAGAAGTACACCATCCACATGTAGGAGTGCACTTCCCTCCCTCCCTCCTTATGTGGACGATGCCAACTTCACCACTACACTACACCACCAAATTGATAACAAAACTCGACACGTGTTTCGCCTCAACATGAGGCATCTTCAGGAGACCTACGCCCCCGTAAAGCCCCCGGCGCGGAAGGTATCTCTAACGATATCCTAAAACGATAAACGATATCCTCTGCCTTCTAGTAGCGATTTTCAACGCTGCTATCGAACATTGCACCTTTCCTTCACATCATCAACACGGAACATATTCTCACTGGCTTCCAACCAGTATTAGGAAGCCCCGCCACACGGGCGCTGTCTTCTTCGATGTAGCGAGAGCCTTCGACAAAGTTTGGCACAACGGTTTAATTTTTAAACGGTACAACTTTCAGTTGCCAGATCGTCTCGTGTTCATAATACGAGACTATTTGTCGAATCGTAGCTTTCGCTATAAAGTTGAAGGCACTCTCTCTTCCCCCGTCCCATAGAAGCAGGAGTCCCGCAAGGGTCCGTGCTCGCCCCTTTCTTCTACCTTCTGTACACTAACGACATCCCTAAAACGATAGGTACCCAACTAGCCCTCTTTGCAGACGATACCGCTATCTATACCACCGATAGGCATGTGAGTCGAATCACTAAGAGACTCCCACCCTCTATCACCGCCCTAGGCAAATGGTTTCGGAAATGGAGAATCGAAGGGAATCCCGACAAAAGCTCTGCCGCTCTCTTTACCTCAGGCCGCCCTCCGCGGCCATCTCCCCTCTCACTCTTCGGTCGTGCCATTACCTGGCAAAATAAGACCAAATACCTCGGTGTAACCCTGAATAGGCGTTTGAACTTCCGCGATCACACCAAAATAGTTAGAGACCGAGCCGCTTTTGTCCTCGGTCGTCTTTATCCCATGATAGGCAAGTACAGTAAGATGTCGCTTAGAAATAAGCTGAATCTTCACACAACTTGCATCCGACCCATACTAGCTTATGCTAGCGTAGTCATTGCGTTATCCAAGCGCAATCTCCATAAACTGCAGACCCTCAAAAACCGCTTTCTCAGAGCGGCCTCCGGAGCCTCCTGGTACGTCCGTAATGCGGACCTACACAGGGACTTCGAGCTCCCTACGATTCCCCAATACTTCAAAGACCTGGCAGTCCGCTATTTCGAGCGTACACAAAATCAAACCACTTAATCGCAACCGCACCCGCGTAACGGGGAACTCCCCTCCTGGCGGTGACTCACCTTAAAGTTCGAGACTCACGCCGGTCGAAGGGACGCCCCGGAAAGCGACAACCCAAGCCGAGGCTCCGCCCGCGGGGAGCCCTTGAGCGTTGGGCGCTAAATGGGCTGAGGCTCTTTCAGAGTCTCGCCCCAAAAAGCCCGGTAAAGCAGAAATGGCTGCAATAGCCAACTGAATCGTCACTTCAGAAAAAAAAAAAAAAATTTACGTCATTTGGTGAACGTATAGATATCGACCCGGACGCCCTTGAGGCTGCAAACATCTTTAATGTTAAAGATGGCTTTGCCTTCTTTAGTCAAGTCGAGCACTACGAGCACCATGTCGTAGCAATCTGACTTATTACGGCCGTTGTACATCCTGTGTACTTCCCTTACATTTACTTACTTACTTACATATATAAATTAAGTCGTCCTGGACAGTTTTTTCCAAAAATTCCTTTGGGACTCCCCTTATAACTGCCCTGAGCACGCGTTCTTCGGCCAGCGAGTACCTGTGGTACTCGTATTACTAAGCCGTAAGAAAAGCAAAATAATCCATGAATATATCCGCCATCAGGGGACTCAAAGGGGAACCAATTGCAAGTCCTTCTTTTTGTAAATAGAATTGATTGTTAAAACTCAAAACATAATTTCTCACAGTGAAGTGATGTTCTACTATAGATTTGAAGATGACATAATATTGTGCTGTACTGGAAGAGAACAAGAACTTGAAAATTTTGTAAATAATTAAAACAATATACATACAAAAATTAAATTTAAATTAGAAAAAGAACAAAATGGTAGTCTCAATTTTTTGGACTTAACTTTAAAAAGAAGCCAAAACAAACATACCTTTCAAACTTACAGAAAACCAACACACACCAACACAGTTCCAGCTTCATCTTGTCATCCTTGGCAACATAAACTCGCGGCATTCAATTCATACATACATCGATATTGTCAGCACCTCTCAGTAAACAAGATTATTCCACAGAACTCAATATAATCTATCAAATAGCTGATTCCAATGGATACAACTAAAAGATGATAGACAGCTTAATCAAAAAGAAACTTTATTCCAGGGCAACAGCGGTACTCTACCCTGTAATTGAAAAAAATATAAAAAAATTGTTTTTAGCGGATTTACAAGGTAATAATATTTTATCATAATAATGAATTTCCGCAAAGTAACGCCTGATTCTATCAATAATGTAGCTAAATGTTCTGTGAATAAGTCTGCTTTAAAAAATATTTTTTTACTTATTAGTGGATTTGAAGTCAGATTAATTTTTTGTTAGAAAAGTATTTTATTTCAAATTTTCAGTTACCATCTATTAAACAAATATCAGTTGGTCGTCAACATTAATAATATAATTAAAGGAACTTAGAACTTTCTAACATTTATTCGAAACCCTAAATTAGTTAAGCGGTTGAATGGATAAGAAAGAAAGCTTGTAAAACTACAAGGGTTCGGTTTTTAGCACCTATCAACGGAACCTTTAAAACAAATGGCTGAAATTACATGACGAAACCATAAGCGTTTAAGGCCCCCACCGCAAATTGCGAGAAATATCCGATGAAAAAATTCTCGCGCGCGCCGGATTGATCCTGCTATATATTTTTATAATGATAATAATAAATGTTGGTCTTGTGCGGGAATCGAACCTACGCCCCTCGATTCAACAGTCAGGTCATTACCCACTGAGCTACGGAGCAGACCAAAATATTATAAATGAAAAAGATTGTTCGGTTGGTGTCATTATTGAGATTCCAAATTTATACATATTTCACTATTCGGACTAATATTATTTCGCTCATACAGCGAACGACGATGTTCGCCAAACTGATACGAATTTCTGTCAGTCTGCGCCGGGGTTTAGTACAAAATGTAAAGCAGGCGCGCCTCTCGAGAAATAAGTTTCGCGTCCAGCGGAGGTACGATCCGGAAATTTCCTACAGTCTGCGGGGTCTAGTACAAAACACGGAGCGCACAAGAATTTTTCTATCGGAAATTTCTCGAAATGTGCGGTGTGTCTAATTTACTATTTACCGTTTGGCTACGTAGATATATACCTACTACCACTTACGGACAGAATTGACGAACCTGTATAATGGGTACCGTTTTATACCATAAAATTGACAAATGGAAGAACGGATGGACATGACGGAATCCGTTTTTGCCGTGTAGCTACGGTACCCTAATCAGATGGACGCTCATAATATAACGAAGCTATAGATTAACTACATAAAATTCGGTTTTGGCTGTGGAACCCTAAAAATCAAAAGGTGAAAAAACCGTTGTATTGGCGTCTTGATGTACCTATATATGAACGCCTATTAGACAATATCATACCTTTTTTTTTGTTTTTACAAGACAAATAACAAATAAATTGGCCTATATAATTGTTTTTGGTAACAAAATTACTGGTCCGCCATCTTTGTTTGTCGCCCCCTACCCCTCAATCTCTTTAGCACGCTACGACCTAGTTTCGTGTTCAGGACATCAAGACGAATCCAATGATATAAGTCATGGTTAGGTATATAAAACTGAAAACCTAGAGCACCTTTTGGTGTGTTTGGTAAAACCGATTCAGATTTACAACTTACACTAGCTAAACTTCCCGCAAATTATTGAATTATTTATTTGTTAAATTCATACATTAATTAATTTAATTATTTACTGGCATTTTATGGAAGATTATACTTTTTGTGACTATAGAAAACAGAGTTACACTTTATAATTACATTTTGAGTATCTAAAAGCTTGCAGTTAAAGATATTTAGTGTAACGCAGCTTGTATGAAAAAAATACGTTGAATTCACCTTAAGTAATTTTTATTTAATTTTTAATTTTGCCTAGGTCCAACACTCACAGTGTTTGTTATCATCCATCTGTGCTTTAAGAAATATCTGTTCACACTCAAGAACTTGCTGCCGAAAGGCGCAAGAGTCCCTCAGTCGAACGACGCAAGTGGCACATATACCACAGTCTGCATCCTCTCCATCTAAATGTGATAACTGCAACAGAAATAATGGTGCGCTTAGAAAATCGACACTCACCAGCAGACACAAGCACAATGGTTAGACTCATGAATTTACATACTGCAACAAAGGGGCTGCGTTCGAAATCTCCATGTTACAACACCACGGTGCAGCTTCTCTAATCTGAGAATACCTGAATGTTAACCGTCAGTCTCAGTTTCCCTTTAAACCATAGTTCATTAATAATTTCGGATCGACGTCGATTATTATTTTTTAATTAATGTGTATATAAAGGCTCCTATTAGTCTGGTCAACATGTACCTTTTTGGGTGAAATTTTTGTATAGTCTCCGAAAATTACGATCAAGGTGTCATTTGATTCGGAATATTATGTAGAAAGTTTAAGAAAAAGTTCCAAAAGGGGCCGATGAAAATTGCAAAAGTTATAAACAATTAAAAAAAAAAAGTAGGGGTTTGGTTTTTTTTGAATATCTCAAAAACTATTAAAGATATTCGAAATTTGAAAAAAGATCTGAAAAGAGGAGGAAATTTCCTAAAAAAAAGTCCTGCCTCCTGGAACTGTATCTTTAATATTTATAATTTTTACGGAGCCCTGAAAATAGCGCTAAAAGCGGGTAGTCTGGCTTTCGCTCGCGATTTGTCATTTGGACACGGTAACAATAAAAATCATTTTAACATATTAAATATGAATATTAAGGAATAAAAAAATTTAAGTACTATTGGGATATATAAATGAACAATAATCCGTAGGCGAAAAATTTTTATCCCCATTTTTCCATTAGTTATGCATTAGTTAATTAACTACTTTTTCTGAATAGAATGTTAACAGAAAAAACCTGATTATTATTAAACTACAACCCTAGGATTTTTTTTCACTTCGTGGAGTTATTCTTAAAAGGCATTAAAATAGATCCCCGTTGGAAAAATTTAAAAATGTTAATTTTCCACTTTTTTATTAACAATCGAAAACATTAAAAAATTAAAAACTGCATAAAAGTTATTAAAAAAATTTTGTTTTTCAAATATTTAAAATATTATGATTTCTAACGGTTAAAAGTTACATGAAAATATTTTTTTTTTATTTTTTACCGCGATTGTTTAAATAATTGTTATAAACAAATGCATTGTTTATAAGATAATCAACAATTTTTTTTTCCTAATCTACTTGTCGATATAAATTATGATTTTTAAGAAAAAAATTATTCCTTAAAAAAATTTATTTATTGCTATAAAATGCATTTCTTAATTAACAATCGTTTTTTACCACTAAATATAAATATTAAGGAACCATTTTTTCTCTAAAAATCATAAATTCTATTGTTCTTAAATATTCTGGAAAAAAATTTTTTTTTTTTTCATTTTTTATTTGTTTATTTAATGAACAATTTGTTATAAACAAATGGATTTTCTTACTTTATTTTTTTTTTAATTCGTAATTTGATTATAAAAACAGCTATGTATTATTTTTTATGAAAAATTTTTTTTATCTATTTTTTATATAACTTTTAATATTTTTATGTCCTAAAATTTGCCTTTTTATCTCGCTCTTTTTCTTTTATAATTGGTATAACTTTTGTACTATTATATATACGACAATTATACTTCAAGTCGTTTTTATTCACTATAAATTAATGAACAATTTAAGCTTTTAACTTCAGCTCTAGCTCTATTATTTATGTTAATTATTGACAATTGTTTATAAAAAATAAACCGAAAATATTTTTTTCTTGTTTTTCTATTCCAAAACGTTGTTAAATGTTCATAAAATTATAATTATGAGCCTTTGATGACTTGCATTTTACTAATTTGCTGTCATTAAAAATTGATTACAATCGTATTTGCATAGACTTTTCCCTAAAAATTTTAAAACTTTTCCATTATGTTAATTACATTTTAACGAGTGTTCTTTTATAAATCTTTCCATACTAAGATTCTTAAAATTACTTTAGAATTTTTTCGGTTTATTTTTTATAAACAAAGCAGGCAGGATTCCGTGGGGGCTACTCAGTATTGGACATTATGAGACAGGTGACATTGAAAATTTAGAGAATACAATCAAACATATTACATAGCATACGTCGACTACGACAACGCCTTTGACTCGATATACCATGACAGCATATGGGAGGCTCTAAAAGTGAAAGGTATTGTAAACAAATACATAAGGATAATAAAAAATGTATACAAAAAAAGTACTGCCGGTGTACAGCTAGAAGAAAAAGGTAAACCGTTTAACATACAAAAGGGAGTACAACAAGAAGATCCATTATCCCCAAAGCTATTTTCTGCTGTCCTAGAAATGATATTCAGAAGATTGAACTGGGCAGAGTACGGAATAAATGTAAATGGAACCAGGCTAACGCATTTAGGGTTTGCCGATGACATAGTGTTTTTTGCTAAAACCCCACATGAACTCAATGCTATAGTCAACGCTTTGGCAACAGAAAGCCAGAAGATGGGACTCTCTATGAACTTAGATAAAACTAAAGCAATGACTAATGGAACTAAGAACGAGCCCATAAATGTAGGACAAGTCATGGTTGAATATGTCAACAAATATAGCTATCTAGGACAAACTATCTCCACCCAGGACAACATAGGAAAAGAAATTGACATTAGAATAGCAAAAGGTTGGAAGAAGAACTGGAGCATGAAGGAAATAATGAAAGATAGAGAACTATATCTACCAAAAGTAAAGTTTTCAACACATGCATAGTGCCCGTCTTGATGTATGGAAGTCAATCATGGGCACTTACACAGAAGAACAGTAAGAAACTAGCTATATGCCAACATTCAATGGAGAGAAGCATGTTGGGGGTAAAGAAAACAGATCGCCTCAGAATTCAAGTAATAAGAAGAAATACGAAGGTTCACGACATTGAAACAAAATAAAAAAACAAAAATGGAAGTGGGCTGGACACATGCTTAGGGGCAAAGAAAAGTGGAGCAAGAGGATTACCCAATGGTACCCCAGAGAAGGAAAAAGGAGAGAGGAAAACAATTTAAAAGATGGGAAGATGACTTCAGAAACAAGGCAGGAATAACCTGGAGAAGAGTAGCCAGAAATAGAGTAGAGTGGAAAAGGTTGGAGGAGGCCTTTGCCAACTGGCAAACAACCAAAGATAACCTAGATTTTATATAGATTAATTTGTACTTGTTTATTGTATCTTCATTTGAAAAAAAAGGCTTATTATTATTACTGTAGAATAGTATCGAAATAAAAAAAAAAGTACTTGATTACCCAATTTATTGATACCCCAAAGTATCGCTACATTTTTCCTGTCCCGAAAAAAAATCTCTGGCCATAGATTAAACAAATATTACGACTATAAATGCAATTTTTTCATGATTTTCAAAAATTCATAACTCAAAAAGTATTCATTGCCGTGAACTGAAATTTCAGATTTGAGGTCAAAGGGATCATATTTATCTACCATAAAAGTTTGAACGAGCTAGCAAGGAGGCCTCTTTCTAAAGCTGAGCCGTGCCCTTTACTTCCTTTGGCTTCACAGGTTTTGATTACTTTGACTATAATGTACTTGGACTCCGTGGCCTCCACCTACTTGAAAGCTTGCAGTACTCCAGCTCCAAAGTTTGAGGGTCAGAATAACTAAAAGGGGGCAAGGGAATAACACTGGCCTTAGAATATTTTCAGATTTTTTTCGCTTACCCCCAACGGAACTGTTGAAAGGAACGGGAAAACACAGACTTTCAAGAAACATACTCACAAGTAATCCGAAGCAGTCCATTAACATATCGGAATAAACTTCTTTTTTATCCGTCCATTCATACTCGTCTGTTAGAAGTCTGCATTTTTTAGTAGATCTACAGCAACGACAAACTGCCGCATCAACTATTGGACCTTTTTTTTTCTTTAATACTAAATTAGTAGCCATTTATTATTCTGCAAAAAAATAATTAAAATCATTAAATATCGAGACAAAAACAGTCAAAAGAAAGTGCAACGAAGAGCGCGTTCGTTTGGGTAGTGATTATATTCTCTTTGGTTTTGGGAAACGTATAGGGCGTTCCTTCTGAGCCGCGTTAAAATTTAATAGTAAAACCAAATTTTAGCACCAACTACCCGTCTGAGCGCATCTGATAATTTCAGCGGCGCTAAATTATTGTCCAAACGAAACGCGTTTCGCGGAATTTTTTGCCAGTTCCATGTGTAAATATATTTAAGTATTTTATTTTGATATTTTTGTAGATAATAACAAAGATATATAGTTCATAATGCAAAAAAAAATGTTATAATTATTTTTCTCAATTTATTATTATTATTATTTTCGCTTTGTGGCCTTTATTGTGCTTTAAAGGCACAGTATTTCGCCAATGTCAACGTGGTGAGAGAATCACTGTATATAATTGATCGGTTTCTTAAATTATCTAAGACCAGAATTGTTTTCTTCTAAATTGAGGTTCTATATTTATTGCCACCACCTAAAACAAAGGATCCACGTCACACACACACAACAACAATTGGAAAAGGGCATATATTAGGGGAGAGACAAATATATATTCATAAACAACTTACTACTACAGTTTAATGTTAAATGTTTTGATATATTTTGTTAGGAGATGTATAAATGGCGTATTTACAAGGGATAACAAGAATTGCATATTTACAGGGCGTGGGATTTTGGTTGGAAGGATATCATACAAAGAAACTGGGAATTTAGGGCAGCTAAAAAATATATGGTCCGGGGAGCCTTCATCCAAACCACATTCACAAAGAGAGGAGTCTTTAATTCTCAGTTTTGTTAAGAAAACTGGGGTACAGACATGTCCCAACCTCAGACGACATATGGTAGAAGTGACAGATTTATCACTGTTTCGTGAATGAAAAAACCATGGTTTTGATGGAATAGATGTTTGGATTTGACCATAATATTTTCCTTTTGTTGCTCTCGACTGTCTCCATAAAGTGTTCCAGTCTGTTGCAAGTTGTCTTTTTGCAAGGCATTGCAAGTCTAGGGAGAAGATTTTGTAGTGGGTCGAAAGTCCTGTATGAGCAGCATCTTTAGCCCATTGGTCAGCCGTCTCATTACCTTCCACACCACTGTGACCAAGAACCCAGGCAAGAACCACCTCAATACCTTGGATATGACATGCATATAATACTTTTTTTATCTCCAGAATGATAGGGGATAATAATTTAGCTTTAAAAGGGTTGCATAGTAGAGCTTGGAGACAGCTTTTTGAATCAGATAGAACTATTGATTTATTTAGTTGGTGAGATTTTATATATAAAACGGCTTCTAAGAGAGCGATAGCCTCTCCTGTAAAAACAGATGTCTGAGGGGGACTTTTGAAGCTAAGAATAATTTTAAATTTAGGAATCCAAACAGCTGAACCAACACAGCTGTTTTCAGAAAGTTTGGAGGCATCCGTAAACAAGGTTAACCAGTTGAAATAATTTTTATTAAGAGATGAAGTTAATAAGTTGTTTGCTGCTGGATCGCCCTTAGTGATATCAAGATCTAAAACTACTTGAGGGTGAAATAATAAAACTTCAAACTCTGTGGCGTAAAGGGGCTGTTTAGGAAACTGAGCAATTGGGTGAGGGAATTGGGTTAGTTTTTTATAGCTTTTTATAAGTCTAGGGTAGGGTGGTCCAGGCCCATATAGTAAAAAAATAAAATTCATATATAGGTATCGCCACCCCCTTGATTTGTTACGCCTACCATTCCTATTATGTGTGAAAAATGTCAGTCCTCTATGATATATACAAGGGGGTGCTCATCGAGTTGGAAGTTTCTGACAAAAAGTTTAGGATTTTAAGTAAAACACGTAATTTAAGTTTTATTTATATTACAAGTATAAGTATTTAAATCAAATCAGTATAATAATTTAATCAATAAAGTATTTAAATGTTAACTACATTTAGTAAAAAAGCAATAATTTACATAATATTAGTCGCAATCTTTTAAAACTATGTTTGTTAACTGCGTTTTGGATGTTTCAGTAGGAATGATTTTTCGGTTTTGTTCAACGATGTGAAGTAAAAATTGCTTTTCTTCCTCATTCTTAGTTAGTATCGTGTTGTAATCTTCAAATAGCTTTACACCTCTCTCCGCTGTATCATTAACAACACGCAAATTTTTGACGCACCTTTTTCCTTGAAGGTAATCAACATTGTTATTCCAAGTCTTTGGAGGTAATTGCAAGAAAGAATCCTTAATACCAAGAACTGACAGGGTTTTCAACGTTCTTTGTGTTGCAAAAGCTTCTAATGTAACATCTGAGGAGCGCTTAGCAGAATCACCTCGTACTGAACGATTACCGCCATCACAATTTATATTTTGAACAATGGCCTGTTTCTCACCATCAGACAGCTTGTCAGAAAACAAGGCAAATGCTACTAGTTCGTCTGACAAATACCATAAGTGACGCTCTAAGACATCTCTTGCTGCTATACCGATTTCGGAATCAATGGCTTCGTACAATTTTAAGCTCTTCCAAAGTTCTAAGTCATTTACTGGTGCATCTGCTGCCAAAGGCGCTTCGATCCAAATTTTGGTGTAGATGAGCACACCAAAACTAACAAATCGAACAATTTGTTTCTCTTCTCTTTTGGTTAGTTTAAATGCTTGTAAATTATTTCGAAAGAGGAAAATCTTTAAAGCATACAGCAATTTTGCCATCCAACGAGCATGATGAATCGGACCTGGAGCGCGCCAATATATCTTCGCAGGTGGTTTGTTTAAAACAATCATAGTGAGCTTTATTAGCTCTTCGTAATCATCACGAACTTGATTTTTTCCAGCTAAAGCGATTGTTAGACTCTCGAGAGTATTTTTAGCGAACTGTTTTGCGTTCTTATCTAGGTCAAGACAATCGTAGTGCTCCTTTGGTAATGTTTCCCAAATATCGCTGAATCTTTTGAAAAGTGGGATTTGAGGAGAGCTTGATGGCCCAAAACACAGAGTAAATATTTTTGAAAGCATTATTTCAAATACGTGATGACGACAAGCAAGCCACAAAAGTTCACGTCCTATCTTTTCTTCTAAATAAGTACAAGCTCCCTTTTTAGTACCGGTATTAGACGCAGTAGTATCAAAACTCATAGCCCATACTTTATTTGTGACATTCCACTGTTCTAATGTGTTAAAAACAGCTTCAGATATTTGTTCCCCCGTTCCTGCAGTAAGTTTAGGTACTCCTAATAGTTTTTCACGACCATCACCAGAGACAAGAATTGGAAGGCGCTCTACTTTCTTATTGCCAGTTATATCGGGCATTAGTTTGCCGTCCCAATGAATTACTAATGGAGAATCAATATTAGTTTTTTCTTTTATACTGGAGTTGTATTCGGTTCTCGCTTTTTTTCTTGCGCGTCGAATACTACTGCGAGAGATTGGGAGTGAAGCAGGATTGCAGCCGAGGGCAGCAGACAATGGAATAATCAGTCGCATTGCTTCTCGATCGGTGATCTTGTTACGATCAAGCGCACTAGTAACGTGTTGAGTAAATAGACCACTAGTAGACGGCTCAACGTCACAGGAACTAGAAGAACTCTTTATCTTTTTTGGAACAGTCACTACAAACTTAAATGTTCGCGTACAGTGCGGTTTCAGAGAAACTTCCTCCCGCGAACGCTTAAGTTGTGGAATGAGCTCCCTGCCAAGGTTTTCTGCAAGGACTACAGTATGGAGTTCTTCAAGAAAGAAGTTATTAGATTTCTGAAGGGTCGGCAACGCGCAAGTGATACCCCTGGTGTTGCAAGCGTCCATAGGCTACGGTGACCGCTTACCATCAGGCGGGCCGTAAGCTTGTTTGCCACCTTAGTGGTATAAAAAAAAAAAAAAAAAAAAAAAAAAACTCATCTTTGGACTTATCCTCTAATATGCTACTACTAGAAGTGCTACTGAAGCTGCAATCAAGGTCTAATTCTTGACTTGACACCACCAAAGATAAAGGTCTACTTTTAGCACTTTTAGCAGCCATTTCTCTCAATTTTTCAGATCTTTGCTGCCGTTGTAGAGAACGTTCTTTTACCTTTTCTAGTTTCTTGTCGATTGAGGTCATAATCATCTTACGTTCTCCCCTTTGATCGATGAGAAACGCTCTGTCTTCTGCAATTTTTATCAAATTCATAGCACTTGCATGGGCAATATCAAAAAGATTGTCTAGTTCTTTTGTAAATAAATACTCTCTTTTTCTTTGTGCGTCAGAATTTCTTCCTCTATTTTTCTTCAAAAGCAGCCAGTTTTTATGAAACTTAATGATTTTTTCAATGCAGTGGTTTTGTTGTCTGGTCGGAATACAAGATTTACTCCACACTTCTATAATTTCTTGAATAAGTACATGCGCAGAATCTTTCACATTTTTGGATTTATTTAATATGTGGTGAAAACGGAGTAAAACTTGCCGGAGAGTAGGAAGTTGGTTAAGCCTTATTAATGGCTCAACATCTCGAACCCCAAGTAGAAAAATTTCGTCTTTTTTTCGAGTAGATAAACACATTTTACTCCACTAATTCACTTAACTGTCTACTAAAAATGTATCAAAACTGTTTAAATTTGTTTTTAAAACTCTTTAATAGTTTATTTTAATATATTTTTACTAATTTAACACACGAAACTGTCCTGTAACAAAAAGTAAAAATTAATCATTTTCCACAAAAAATTCAAAAACAACACTTGATTGAGCACCCCTTTCTAATAGATATATCCAGCTGAAATTTTACTATGTTATTACTATGAAGGCATGTAAAAAATTCACAGGGTGGCCAAATTAAAAATAATAAAAAAATTTTTTTGGACCACCCTAGTCTAGGGGGTTCCTTGTGGTTCCAATAAGAACTAGATTGTAACTTATCAGAGAGAGATTGGAGAAGGATAGGGAGAGGGTGAAAGGAGAATTGGGCAATTTTAAAAAAATATCTGTCAGATAAAAATTGTCTTCGCAATCCCAGTGGAGGGTCCACACATTCAACCCGTAAGGCATTCAATGGGGAGGACTTCATAGCACCAGTTATGATACGTAGACACTTTGACTGAATTTTGTCTATTTTATCCAGAGATGCCTTAGAACAAGGTTCCAGAAGGAAGGATGCGTGGTCAAGGTGGCTACGGACAATGGCATTATATAATAACTTTTGGCTGTAGGGGTGGGAGCCCCACCACACACCTGACAGGGATCTTAAAATGTTAACTCCTTTCTCGCATTTGTCAGTCACAGAATTAAAGTGTGGGGAACCTGTGAGTTTTGAGTCTAGTATGAGGCCTAGAAATTTTACTTGCTCAACTACTGGTACGAGCGGTTCATTAACTTTAATATCAATTATTGGATTTGATCTTTTTCTGGAGAAAATAACTACCTTACTTTTTGGAACAGCAAGGGTAAGTCCATGGTCATCTAGCCAAGTTTTTAGATAAGATAAAGCAGAATTTAAGTTACGTGAGGAATCTATTATGTTGTCTGATGCATAATAGAGTGCCAAATCATCAGCATACTGTAGTATATTACAAAAAGAAGTGACAGCATGATCAAGATCATAAGTGTAGATACTGTACAATAGTGGGCTTAACACAGATCCTTGGGGAAGACCCTTCCACACAGTCCTCCGAGGAGAAGCAGCTTGCAAGTGAATTTTAATATTTCTACCCATTAAGAGGTTAGAAATAAAATGAACCAACCTCACTGGAATGCTCAGCTGATGCATTTTCTGCCTGAGTATTGGGAGTTGGACATTGTCATAGGCGGAAGCTATATCTAAGAACACTCCAACAAGATGCTTACTCTCGGACAGTGCTAGACGGATGTCTGTGGTCAAAATGCCAAGGCTGTCAATGGTACCCTTACTTTTACGGAAACCAAATTGGGACTTAGCCAGGACTTCTCTGGATTCCATAAGCCACTCTAGACGGTTCTTAATCAAATGCTCCATTATTTTGCATAAGCAGGAGGATAGTGCTATTGGTCTATACGAGGATGCTTTAGAAGGGTCGGATCCAGGTTTAAGAATGGGAATGATTATTTGGCATTTCCATATCTCGGGAATAACACCAGAACAAAATATATTATTTAAAATTTTTAATAATACTCCTTTACTAAATTCTGAGAGATGGGTGATGAAAGAGTATGGGATACCATCATCACCAGGTGTTGAATCCTTAAGACCTGATAAAACACAATTTAACTCTGTCATTGAAAAAGGTTCATCCATTATGTCATTTGACCTAAGGGAGGGGTAAGGTTGAGGAAGACAGTTCTCACCTGGAACAAAAGGAGGACATAGCCTATCTGCAAGATTCTCACACCAATTGGAAGAATCATGGGATAGTCCAGAATTAAGGGTCATTGACCCTCGGATTTTTTTTATCTTTTTCCATACATTGGCAGCAGGGGACCTAGGAGACAAGGACTCACAAAATGTAGTCCAACTGCGTTTTTTTTTTTGACTAAAAAGTTTTTTTGCCCTTGCCGAGACCTGCCGATAGTTTAGGTAGTTCTCCATAGTCATCAATCTATTATATAGAAGTTCTGCATCTTTACGGCGTCTTACCATGTCTGTGCATTCAGGGTCCCACCATGGAGGTGAAGATATGTTTTTACTGGGAGTTTTTTTTAATGGAATGTGGGAGTTCGCAGCAGATATAAGACAGTTGATAAATGTTGTGTACACTTCATCGATATTGTTAAAATTATCAAAATTATTTTGCTTTAGATTTTTCTCCATAGACAATGAAAACTGGGGCCAGTCTGCATACTGAAGCTTGTATTTAAGAAGAGGATTAAGGGAGGGGGAAGGAGAAACTAAATGAGGTTTAGTAATAATTATTGGAAAATGATCACTGCCATATGACTCATGGAGAACCTCCCAATGCAGAATGGGAGCTAGGCAAGGGCTAGAAACACTAATATCAACTGCTGATTTACTGTTTTGGGTCGGTGAAACCCGTCGAGTCGGAGAACCATCATTAATTACACAGATGTTGTAATTCTCAAAAAGATCTATAAGGTGGGCAGAAAATGAGTCACAGAAATGTGAACCCCATGAGATATGGTGGGCATTAAAGTCCCCAAGAATAATAAAAGGTTGTGGCAAGGAGGAAATTATTTGTTGAAGATCAGGAATATAAGCTGTGCTAGGGTGAGGGATGTAGATTGAAACGAATGTAATATCCATAACTCGGGCTGCAACAACATTAAATTCTGATGAATGGTGAGGAAGTGGGATCTGAGAAGAAGGAAAGTTACGATTAATTAGTAGGCAAGAACCACCCCAGCCATCCGTTCTGTCATCCCTGAGGCACGCATAGCCAGAAATCCTGAAATAAGATCCAGGAACCAACCATGTCTCCGAAATGGCAGCAACAGCCGGAGTGAACTTATTAAGTAAGTATATAAGATCGTGTTTCTTGTGGCGGATGCTCTTAGCATTCCACTGCAGAATCTTTGTCTCTTTGACTGGGGAGAATTTTAAGCAGTTCATACAGTTTATCAGCCACGGTGTTCGGTAATGCATCATCCCATTTTGAGATGATGTTGGTTATAAGAGAGAGGACTAGTTCAATCAATGAATCATTTGGGGTAGTATTTGAAAAAGATAGGTTTTGTAAAGCAGATCCATTAGGGAGTGAAGAGGGAATTTCTTGTATAATTTGCTGATGGGCTAGTCTGTCATACCCACGGGGAAGAGGAGCTCTAGGGGAAGGATTGCGAACTACAGTCTTCCTGTATGAAGTGTTTGGAGATGGGGATGGGGATTGGAAGGGTTGGGAGGGGATAGAAGGTTCATAGGTCTGAATTTCCTGTGAAGGTAAGAACATAGTCTTAGTTACATCTGCATATGGGCGGCGGCGGGAGGGTGGAAAGCGGGCAGAAGCATCTAAATATGATATGCTTTCATCTGACATTACCATTTTTATAGATTTCTGCCTGGAAAATTCTGGGCAGCATTTATTTGTTGCAAAATGTTTACCAGAACAGTGTAAGCATGTAGATTGATCCTCTGAAACTTGGCAGGATTCACCAGCATGATTTTGTGAACAGCGGAAACATCTAGCTTTAGAGCGACACTGAGTTTTGATGTGCCCAAACCGGCAACAGTTGTGGCACTGTATTGTAGGTAGTTGGTAAGTTTCAACAATCAGAGAAGTATTGTAGGAATAAATCCATTTTGGTAGACGCTGACACTCAAAGGTCAGGACTACTGACTGAGTGGGGACCCACGCGGCTTTACCTTCTGTAATTACTTTTCTATTAAGACGTCTAGCTTTGAGAACCTTACCGCAGCCCTCTGGTAAATCTAATGATTCAATAAGTTGATCCATGGACCAGTCTGTAGGAATCCCACGGACTAACCCCATTCTAGTTATATTGTATGATGGAATGGAAGCTTTGTATTTATTACCTTGTATGAAGGAAGCATTAATAAATTCATTAGCATCATTAGCTAATTTAAACTCTATAGATACTCTATTACGTCCTGCACTTTTAATTCCATCTCGAACAATATTCTGAACCTTGTTTTGGAACAAAAGATGACCTATTTTAATAGGTCTAATAGTAAAACCGGCAGCTAGGTCTGGTTCAACACGGGATATATGGACAATATAAGGACCTTTATCATTTAAATCGTATGTACGGGATTCCTCAAGGAGACTCGGGTGAACATATATTGTCTGTATTGAAGCAGATGAATCGATTTCGCTTCGTAATCTTTTTTCGTCACCTTCATTCGCATGCACAAATGGGCGTTTTTGGGCACGATTATCAGCTTGCCGTGAATCGTCTGGTATCGGGATGGGTTGGGACATAATCTGATCGATGGGATCAGGAGGCTTAGGAGGGATATTGTCATCCGCCATGATTGTCAGTCGGATAGGCCGAAGCCTTCCGACTGTGAAATTAAACTATTATCTGTTAAAAAAGGGTTAGTAACTTACATAAACAATACACAAACACTGAACACTTAATAAATCTTAGCTTAGAAGTTTGATTCTGTTAGAATAGATCCGCAAATCTTAAGAGCAAAACACCAACAAGTGATTCAAACAACCTCGCAACGACCAAGAAAAATTTCTATTTTTCTCAAAGGATTCACTTTTACATTTGACAGCTGTCAAAAAGTAGCGCAAAATACCCACCTCCCGAAATGGGTTTTTGGTAGCAACATTTCGTAGCAAAACCGCTCAAAAGAAACGCTAAAAGTCAACATTACATTTAGCTACTAATTATGATAAAAGCTAATGAAACGCGAGCCGCTAAAAATTCTGCTACGTGTTAAAAAATCGCCAGATGGAACGCTACAAGGGGCGTTTTGTTGACAAGCATTATCCACATTGAATGTGCTCAATGCTCTCCATGCGCACATTCGATCGTTCTGTGGACCAAAAATGAATAATAAATTAGTCAACAAACACAAGTCCCTTCATTACCCAACCGCGTATTGTACTACGCTATAATGCTGGTACGTGCATTCCATGGCTGCATAATACTGGCTGTACAATATCGACATGTACCGAGATTATCCGACCAGCGGCCCTACCGCGAGTTTTTATTCTTAATGTATGGAGACGATTCTCATTCGTACTTTGAGCTACCCTCGACAACGAGTGACGATGATGACGTCAGACGATTGAACGACCGACAAGTCACATGATCGACTGCTGCGCTGCTCCGCTTATATGGGTTTTCCGACATTAAGTTTTCATATGACAGCTAGAATCGTGCCAGTTCGTCGACTCACACGATTGATTTTGACGACCATCCAATGGTACTCGTCCAGCTTCATCGTACGTCGTTTGGAATTGTTTTATGACGAAACATTAATATTAATGGCATACTTCGATCCGATTTGTGTGGTAAACTAAAATAAATTAGTGTTTATATGCTTGTTTACAGTGAAATATTCAATAAATTAGAATCTATTATTGTTTGTAAATTGGTATTGTTAGCCCCGGCTGCAACACAACTCAATTTAATAACGGAGTTTGTGTACAAGACAGAAGTTTGTGAACTGAAGGCTTAAAATTGTTGATGAAATAAAATCAAAAAATTTTGATAAACTAAAGTTTCGTAGGTTAGGTACCTACCTACTTATATCTTTCGTCGTGAAACTTACATCTGAAGATTTTTAGGGCACATGCCTATTGTACATTCATAAAAGGCGACTATAATCAAAGGTGAGTTAGACTTCTCAATTAAAAGTCCTTAATGAAAACACAACGCAAAAGTAACCTAGTAGGTATTTGGAAAGGTCATAGCAGTGATTATTTACCTGTTAGGTTTATTAAAGTAAGTACACTTTTGTATTGTTGATGACACTGATATACTGGGGTTACATCCCAATGCACTTATGCTTTTACTCTGTTGAGCGATTATCAACCCTGTAAAATCGATTTTTCACCTATTTCGGAATGGGAGTTTAACCGCTTATTTTTTCATACGAAAAAGAGTACAGTTTACAGTTTGCGTCGAATGTTTCTGGGATCGGACATTCTTTTTTAAAAAAAAAGTCAAGTTCGCGGCGTAGGGTGAAAGTTACACCAATCGATAGAGGACATTTAAAAAAACAAAAAAACATCTATAGTAAAATGTTCTAAAGTGTTGTGTTACTGAGTAACTGTGAATACAGTTAAACTTTTCATATAAAAATCAACGAAATCCATTTTTCTAGTTAAAATAATCATCAATTATTGCTAATTTGAACTTAAATTAACTATTTTATTATACACAGATATTGATGATCAAACGATGACGAAGTAAAGCTCTCATGTCTCGGCCACCAAAGGATGGGTGGCCATTTTTGTACACATATCCACTATTGATGATCAACAGACTTGTTAGTTGTGATGTTGAACAAGTTTATCCAGATAGGGAAGCGGTCAAAGCTCATTGCGAACAGAGTAGTCATAACGATAATCTGCGGTCGGTCCTGAGATAGGTGATCGCTTAGTGGTATTTATCTCGAGCTTCTTCCCTGCTTGACAAGGCACGTAAACCCGTACACGTAGGTGCTAGTTCTCCCTCATGGAGTATTGGAGTTTTTTTTTTTTTTTTTTTTTTTTTTTTTTTTTTTTTTTTTTTTTAATACCACTAAGGTGGCAAACAAGCTTACGGTCCGCCTGATGTGTGTGATGTGTATGGGCCAAGTCACCATCGGTCTTTCGCAGTGGTGGTAACGACGACTGGCAAAAGTTCCCTTTGGCAGCTTTGGCAAGCGACCAGAAAGCACGACTCCCAGAAGGATAGCTCGCAAGTCGCCCACCTATTTTGCCGATGAATTAGAATTTTGCTCTGGCAGTTGCTTTCTCCTCCTCGAGGCAGCATTTAATTTGCGATTTGCGTGGTGGAATATGGCCTAATCCTTCCACCTGGAAGAGACCGGAGCCCATACGTATATGGGTTGATGATGATCCAGATATGTATCTCTACCCTCCTAATTGCACTCAAGTTAACTATACGTTTAGTATGATGTTCTATCCTGCGATTAGATCACAGGGGTACAATTGGTTATGTTCTGAATTGTTTGGAATGATGCCAACAGATACTTACTATCATCGTACCGCCCGCTATCGCAGGGAATTCATTTTCATACCTAAGAATCTAAATGGTGGTGCTGCCTCCTCCAGGGACTACACTTCAAGAAAGGAGTGATTAGATTTTTAACGTCCAAACGCAACATCAGGTGGGCCGTAAGCTTGTTTGCCACCTTGTTTGTATATATAAAAAAAAAAAAAGTCCTTATTCTAAAATAAAATAATAAATGAATATGCAATGATCTATATATTTACATCATCAGTTTAATCAATGTTTGTATAATTTTCCACTTTAGTGAAGTATTCCCCTAAGGATTTGACATAGAAAGTTGACAGTGAAGTTAAGAAAATAAGAAAATCTTGTTTGTATCTCATCTATTATGGTGGATAAGCTCTCTTCTTTCAGATAAACAAGATTTCTTTATAGCGCGTATCAAAAGACATGTCATTGAGTGACTATCAAGTACTAGGGGGAAACGTTAAGGAACGAAAAGGAAAAGTACTAGGAATAGATTTCGAAGACTAGGAGGAACTATCTTAAAAAAAATGTTAACGACTGAGAGCCATCGACTGGTTAGTGACTGTAGCTATGAGTACTCAGTATTTTCTTCACTTTTATGCAGGCACTCTTAGGCAGTAATCGTGGACAAAAGGTCTATATATAGTGCATGCTACTTACGGTAAAAGTTCGATACTCTCAAGAATATTTTGTCAGCCCTATAGGATTATCTGTGAATAGCCGGCTTTATCACAACCTGAACCTAAAAATTGCTAATGAATTCCATAGAAACAACACATACATTGTGGATTTGAAATTACGTATGGAATTCATCGATTGTCGCGAAACCGCAATGTACCTATATCTTATTTCTATAAATTTCAAATGAGAATTGTTAGCAAAAACTTTACGGAGTCGACCGGCCGGTTGCAAGTTCTGAACAAACCCCCCCCCGAAACAGGTTATATTGACTAGGTTTGTTGATTTTATATGAAACATTTAATTATCAATAACTCGGTAACACAACACTTTAGGACATTTTACTATACATGATTTTTTGTTTAATTTAATGTCCTCTATCAATTGGTGTAACTTTTATCATGCGCCGCGTACTTGATTTAAAAAAAAAATAAGGGTTAAAACAAACGTTTGGTCCGAAATCTTCAAACCCCTTCATCTTATTAAGTGATCGTAGTTACTAATTAAAGGCAGTCAGCTAGTAGGTATACTTACTTAATAAAACTAGACTTTTCAAATTTCTTCTTTATTTCAAGTGTACATTTATCAATTAGGTACATTATTGAGAGTCTAAATAACCGTGTAGGTACCTGACTGTGTGATATGATACCCATGTTATAATGTTAATTAAAAAGCCATTAATAACCGTATTAGGTCTTCAGTTTAGGAAGTTTATTGGGAAAAGTCCCGAGCACATCAGACTCGGGAATTAAGAATAGTGTAGTACCTAAGCCAGGTCTTATCTTTAGAGATTCGTAAAAGTAGGTAAAAATACATTTTACTACCGAATTCACCAGTCTGGTATAGGTACCTACCTAATAGTTCACAATCAGCTGTTACATCCTAGCTTTCTGTTGAACACGAACTAGTGTCTTGTGTTCTTATTTATTCGACCATTACACCTTAGGTATTGAAACCTGAAAAACTAAATAAATGTGATTGAAATTACGAATTACTTAAATACTGAAACTAATCTAAAAATTATTATTATTATGTGTGTATTCAAAAGTTTAAGTTTTGTGTTTTTATGCTATTTAGGTACCTAGGTAGACACTTTTTTATCTTAACAGATTTTTAATGACGTAAGGATTAGACTGCCAGATAATGCCAGAATGGTCAGTTGAGGCCATTGACCTTTGTTAATACGGTTTACAAATATTGGAAGTTGAATTCAACCAACTCAATTTTATTACCGTATCGATTTGAAACTTTGCAAATGTAGGTAGGTATGTACTAATACAGATAGGTAGGATAGGTTCTTTCGAGCTGATTGATGGATACAGAAGGTGGATAGTGGAACTCTTCAATAGTTACTAGTAAATCCTTCAAGGGGCTCATTAGGTTTGTTTTAACGATTTTCATACATTAATTACACTTAGCAAGTGAGGGTCTGATGATGCATCCTTGACGTGTATAGGGGATTTTTATTAATGGTAACCAGTAAACCTCGAGAGAGTTGGGGTGCAATTAGTTTGGGTTCACGCGCTTTGGGACGTAAGCTAGGTTTGTTTTGGGATAAAAGATAATTATTTGCGTTTATGTTGGCACCTGATTCCTCATTTAGCATTGGTTTCATAAATATCAATAGGAAACTACCTACTGTTTAAAACGTTGCCTTTGTGTATTTAACCTAAAACTACTAATCAAGCTTTTGTTTACGATATTTTTTGTCACTTTTACCACCAATACATTGACTAACGTAGGTAGTGTATGTGTGATTAACGTAGTGTCAATTAAATAAAATAATTTGAAGCCGTCAACTTTTGGTTTTGCATGACCAATATTTTTGTTACGCACGTTTCATAGCTACCCGACCAACTGCGGCGCACAAAAGATAACAATGGCAAAAAAGGCGTTATCAAGTGGGTGACATTAGCTGTAGCTTACGCCCCCTGCGTAAGTTTATGTAATGAATAACCAACATGGAATATAATTGTTTTTTAATAAATTTTTTTCAAGTTAATGATAGTTACTTATTTCTTACTTAGAATTCATACTTAACAGCGGTACATTCGCTTTGCAAAAGGACGGTAATGCCCGTTGGACGGTTGGACCTTATATAGTCTAGTCGACAAGTTGAAAATGGTACAAAATAGAGATACTGCTCTTAAAATTACGTGCGATAGCTCATTGGATCCGGACTGACGTCTAGAAAAATGTGCCAAAAGCGTATATTAGCACATAAAAAATTGCAAAAGTTATAAACAATTAAAGATGAAAAAAAATGGCATTTCTTTTTTTGCCAATATTTCATAAACTATTAATATTTAAGAAATTTCAAAAACAGATTCTGAAAGAGGAGGAAATTTGTTATAAACAAATTTTCAATTTTTTTTTATTTTTTTTCTAAAACTTCTAAAATTAACAAAAACAACCATATATAACAAAGTATAAGAAAATTTTTTTTTCAAAATTTTTATACTTTGTTATATATGGTTGTTTTTGTTAAATTTAGAAGTTTTAGAAAAAAAATAAAAAAAAGTTGAAAATTTGTTTATAACAAATTGGTAAGTTAATAAACAATAGAATTGTTGATAAAAAAATTTTTTTTTTTGTTACTTTATAGAGGACTGTCAATTATGATTTTTAGAAAAAAAAAAATTTCTTAACTAATTATTTAAACAATAGAAATATAAAAAAAACGATTATAAACAATAAAAAATTGTTATTAAGGAAAAATTATTTTTTTTAAATCATAATATTTATAATGTAATAAAGTTGTGAAAAAATTTTTTAAAAAAATATTGATTTAATCAATTTGTTTATAAAAAATTTATCAACAAATGGCGGGAAAAATTTTTTTTGCAAATCAATTAATATCTTGTATTAATAAAAAAAACGGTAATATGATGATTTAGAAAAAAAGAATTTTTTTTCACAACATTACTTGGATTTTTAAGTTTTTGTTCAAGTAAAAAAATTGTTATAAACAAAGTATAAATATTTTTTTAACTTTTATGGCACGATCTTGTTAAGTATGTATGTAAGAAAGGCTCTACGAAGCGAAAATTTTTTACGACCATTATTGAAACATTTTTTTTCACTTACAATTAAGACGGTAGTTCGAGAAAATTTAGTTAGTTAACAATTGTTTAACTTGTTGAAAAATTGACTTTAAGTAAAATTTCCAACGGGAATGAATTATTTATAGTGTTCAGAACACACCATAATTTTTTCAAATTAAAAAAAAAATATTAAATACCTTAAATTAATTAATTAATGTGCCGTACTCGCTTTTGACGCAGCGCGCGCAACCTAAAAATGTCGCGCGCAGACCTATTTTCAGCGTTAAATTAAAATTATAAATAATGGAGATAGAGTTCCGGCAGTTAGGAGTTTTTTAATGGAAATTTCCTCCTCTTTCAGAATCTGTTTTTGAAATTTCTAAAATATTAATTTGGCAAAAAACGAAATGCCATTTTTTTTTCATCTTTAATTGTTTATAACTTTTGCAATTTTTTATGTGCTAATATACGCTTTTGGCACATTTTTCTAGACGTCATTCCGGATCCAATGAGCTATCGCACGTAATTTTAAGAGCAGTATCTCTATTTTGTACCATTTTCAGCTTGTCGACTAGACTAATATAAAGAAGTCGGAACTTAAAAGTTTCAGTAGTTCGGTCAACCGGACTACTGCTACTAGAGGGGGTGAATAGGTCAGAAATATGTCATGAATTAGGTTGTTTTTTTTTAATTTAGTATATGGCGATTATAAATAGTATAGGGAGGTTGGATTAGAAATTTTAATTCTATGGCAGGCTAATATGTCATCTTTAACATTCATCAAAATAAAATCGTCCTTACAAAATTATAGTCTCGTTTACACTAAAAAGGCAGACGTGTTATTTTACGTGAGCCGCCCGAGATCACAGATTTATACGCGGTGCGTAAAACGATGACGCGCACACAACCGATAACAATAATCTCTAGCATGCGATGACTGGGCTTCACCCGAATCGATTAATTGTGCAATCTACAACCTATCACCCCCCGACCGACCTCGGCACTACCGAAAAACTATTGTTAGGCGCCCTTGGCACGTACTAATGGCCCCAGACTACGATCTCGCTATCCGGCTAGCGAGACTAGTCTCAACGACCTTTCCTAATAGGGCCTACATTAACACATGGCAAAAGTAACAAAAATAACGTAAGCGAACACAGATGATACTAAAATTTTGATATTTTTGATACCAATGCTAAACAAACTATTCATATACACGTACAGTAGAATCTTTATATGTCACTGCACTCCTCCTAAACGGCTGGAACAATTTGAATGAATTTTTTTGTATGCGTTTGGGTGGCGCCCTGGATGGTTTAGATTCACAAATCAGCCCGGTAGATGGCGCTGACCGGGCAGACGTTGTCCTGCATCCTACTGCAGCGCCATCAACTTTAAATAAAAAGAAAAACCTACTTTTGTAAGCAAGCACTGAAAAGGATTTTGCCAAAATCATCACAAGGGGGTTGTTTGTATGGAAATCCATTTTTGCAAATATATATAGGTAGTTTGCCAAAAAATCCAAAAGATGCATACTACGAGTACATTATCGCGCTGGAAAAAAAGTATACTTTGTCATATATATCATGGACTCTGTACTACCCTGAAGAACTATTAAATTTCATGGAAATTGTTTGTTAATGCGATTTTGCTTCATTTTTACGTAAAAGTAGGACAAGTTAACAAACAAAATCCCTATTGGATTCATAAAATTTACCTACTTTACTATTGGTTTCGATATTCCTCAATATTTCTTATCGCTATATTTTATGGATAACAGTAACGGAGAAACTATTGTTTATAAATCTATACATTCTACTTGTTTAGACCCACTGCAAACTGTCTTTGTCTCTTTCTGTCTTGTGACAATGTTTTTGTTTTTGGTGTTAAAAAAAAACATTTGTATAGCTACTGGGGTCATGCTAAACTATTCTTTATTCTTCCTCTTTGATATATATCTACTCAGCGCAAAACGAGAAGACACACTGAATTAATTAGTAGGCAATATATCAATTTGTAGCTGCTTGTAGGAAATGAAGGTAGTAAAAATTAAAACAAATCTATGAATCGTTTTATTAAGAATCAATCCATAATTCTAAAGATAAATTCATTTATAATTAACATCACCAATCGAAACAATAAGATAAAAGTCTGCTGACTAAAGGCAAAGTAACACAGGTACATATACTACCTATAAAGGTACAAAGTATCATTTCACTAAGCAGTTATTCAAAATTCAAAAGTCAACTTCAACTGTAAACAAAGTATTAGTTTCTTAAATGTAAACAAATATTTATTTGGAATTATTTTGGGTCAATTTTTGTTCCCAATTACTTTGAAGAATGAGACATCGCATATCCAAAAACAAACAGTAGAAAACGTACAGATTCTCTTTACAAGTATTGTAATTTTTTATTAAGTATTTAATATTTCGCAGCCATAAGTTTATTTAGGTTATCAATAGTGTCCGAGTGTGCTATAAAGTACGGCTTTCAAGTCATTTGTAAAAATCTCCTTACCATACTGTACCTATGGGTTATCAATCAGCAGCAGTTATTCAAAATTTGTACAGACACTGTGTGTAGATTTTAAAATTTTAGGCGTATTTTCGTAAATCCAGAGTAATTTATTTAAAACATAACAACAAAACCTTATCTTGGTGGTTATTGCTGAAACTAATAATATGGATAGGTAATATCAGCGCAAACTCGTCAATGCAAGAAGTGGCGTTATAACACGCGGTGGTTAAATCTACAATGTTATTCTACATACTTGTGTACAATGTGTAACTCCATCCTCTACATTAGTAATATTTATCGGTAACAGACTGTAAATAAAAGTGAATTAAGACAATATTATAATAAAAAAAAGTAATGTTCATATCCCTATTGTAAGGGTTTACCACAGGAGGAAAACAACCTTAGGTGTGAGTTAAATTTAGCTTTGCATACTTTGTCTAGCAAAAACAATAACTTTCATGTGATAGATACTAACACTATTTTTAGACATAATTATATAATTACAAGACATAAATATTATCTCACACACCATTGTACTAGTTTTTTTACCAATATTCCATTCAAAACAACTGATCATCTTAACTCGTCAAATTTTATGAGAAAAATTAATAAAAACTTGTGTTCTTGAATGTAAAGTTCCCTTTGTATTTAGAAAGATTAGACCTACGGATATCATAAATATATTTAAACCATTAGAAAAAAATACACCACAGACCTTTGGGGACTTTCTGTTAAAACTATAAACTCAATAATTCATGTTTTAACACAACCCTTTAATAGTTGTGTTGATAGTGGTGTGTTTCCTGATGAGATGAAACTAAGCAAAGTTATACCTCTTTTTAAATCGGGTAGTTCAACAGATTCTAATAATTTTCGGCCTATTAATACTACCTGTACTCAGTAAAGTTTTTGAAAAAATTATAATTTGTCAAATGTTCAGCCATTTCTGTATTAATGACCTACTTAGTAGTACAGGTTGGCTTTATGAAAGGCCCTTCCAAAACCGATGCAGGAGTGGCACTATAATAATAATTTTAACGCCTGGGAGGATTCGCATGATGCTCTTGGAGAGTTTTGTGATTTATCTAAGGCATCTGAATATGTCCAACATGAAAATCTCATCAGAAAGCGACATCACTATGGTATTAAAAGCAAAGCTCTCGACCTTTTGACCTCCTACATGTGTAGCAGAGTACAGAAAATAGATGTCAACGGTGAAAGGTAATATTACGGCTATTTGCGTGACGTAAGTCTCTGCTTATGGCCTATTAAATTACCGCTTTCAGGGAAGTTTTCATTCTATGCAACACAGCTATAAAGTTAATCAATTGTATGTGCCTGTATATAACTTGTTAAATGACCGATTAGTGTATTTCTATTAAAAGGTAATATCTATAAGGTTTATCGCAGGTGATTAAGTTTTTCGTAAAAATATAATAATGTGTTTTATAAGTGTCTGTCCGCATATGACTTGAAAATGTGTTTTATAAGTGTGTGCCCGCATATGACATATGTTAAATGAATGGAAATATATCTTTTATTACAAATATCACACACGTTAGGTTCCTCACCAGTGTCCGCATATGCAATGTTAAATTATAGCTTTTATCAACTGTGTGTTATCCGCATATGAAGTGATAAGTCACCAATTCTAGAAAAAAATATATAACAAATATTGCAGCCATATGGTTTATCACCTGTATGTGTCTGCATATGTTTTGATAAATAGCTCCGATTTGTAATTTTTTTAGTACATACATTGCGGCCATAAGTTTTATCATCTGTGTGTGTCCGCATATGTCTACTTAAAGAACCATTTCGACTAAATTGTTTGCTACAAATATCGCAACTATGAGGTTTATCGCCTGTGTGCATCCGCATATGACTTGTTAGAGAACTGCTTTGAGAAAATAATTTCTCACAAATATCGCAACAATAAGGTTTATCACCCGTGTGTGTCCGCATATGAACTGATAAGTGATATCTCCGAGAAAACATTTTATTGCAAATTTCGCAACCGTAAGCTTTATTACCTGTGTGAGTCTGCATGTGATTTCTTAAAGTACTACTATTGCTAAATTTCTTATTACATATATCGCAACTATAAGGTTTATCACCTGTGTGTGTCCGCATATGACTAGTTAAATTACAGTTTAGAGTAAATTTTTTGCTACATATATTGCAGCCGTAAGGTTTGTCACCTGTGTGTTTCCGCATATGTATTGTCAAATTACTTTTTACAGTAAAACTTTTAGAACAAATATCGCAGCCATAAGGTTTCTCAACTGTGTGTATACGCATGTGTTTTGTTAAATTACTGCTTTCAATAATTTTTTTGTTACAAACATTGCAGCTGAAAGGTTTATCACCTACGCGTTTTCGCATATGCTTTGATAACTTTCTTTCTTTTATATATCTTTTATCACATAAATCGTTGCCATAAGGCTCATCAACAACGGGTGTCCACGTGTAAGTTTTCAATTGACTGGCATTTGTAAAATTCTTGGTTTGTGCGTGTGACTGTATATAATTTTTTAGATCCTGTTTTTGTTTGAAGCTTCGGGAGCAGATGTCGCAGTAGTATTGTCTCTCCCCTGTTTGCGTACTCATATATACAGTCGAGTAGTTTTTACTGATACATTGTCTACTACATAGTCCACAGCTAGGTCTGCGTACATCGCCAGCACCACCAGTCTCGGGAGCGGCGCGGCACTGCTCACTGCCATCGATTGCTGCCTGTGCACAACCAGATCCGACACCTGAAAAAACATACCTATTGCAATAATGACAGTTTAATTTTGCTATCACTTTCTGTTGGCTCTGTAACAGTTTAAAATGAACGAAAAAAAAATCATATCAAAGTCAATTTTTTTTATTTAAATTAGGTTTTTACAAACACTTTTGAATAGTCAAAGTTATGATATACTATTTTTTTTAAATCAAAGTCAAAGTCAAAATGGTTTATTCAAATAAGGATTTTACAATCACTTTTGAATCGTCAAAGTTATAAAATATTATTTTTTGAACCCTCCCACCTTCCCGCCGGTTCACAATGTTGTTGATTTCTACCGAGAAGAATCCGGCAAGAAACTCGATAGTTACTCTTTTAAAAACACTTAAATAAACTAAAATACAATTAATGTTTTAAATAAAAGATTTTTAGTCGTACAATTTTATGTTATTTCCATTTTAATTTGGTTTACCTATGCATCCTGTAATTGAGCATCATCAGTCCCAAGGATTTTTATCATTTAAATAGTCTGAAATATTGTAATATGCCTTTTTACAAAGTACCTGCTTGATAAAAGATTTAAATTTACTTATTGATAGATTTTGAATTTTATTGGGAACTTTGTTGTAAAAGTGTATACATTGCCCCATAAAAGAGTTACTTATTTTGTGTAGACGTGTATCATGCACCAACAGCTTATTTTTACTTCTAGTATTTACTTTGTGAACGTCACTTTTCTTGCTGAAACTATTGATATTTTTATGTACATATAAAAGATTTTCATATACGTACTGCGACACTAAAGTTAAAATTTTTACTTCCCTAAACCTATCCCTCAGAGATATCCTAGATCCTAATTTATAAATAGCACGAATTGCCCTTTTTTGTAATAAAAATATTGTATTTACATCAGCAGCGCTACCCCACAATAGGATACCATATGTCATTAAACTATGGAAATAGCTAAAATATACTATTTTTGCAGTGTCGACATCGGTCAATTGTCTTATTTTCTTGATCGCATACACAGCAGAGCTAAGTTTTTTGGCTAGGTTATGAATATGAGGACCCCATTGAAGTTTGGAGTCCAGCGTTATGCCAAGAAAGACTGTTGAATTAACAAGTTCTAATTGCTCGCCATTAATATTAATACATGTCTGTCTCTGACTAACATTTGGTAATGTAAATTTAACACATTTGGTTTTTTTTTCATTAAGTAACAAATTATTAGCGTTAAACCAATTTACAATTTTAGAAAGGGCATCATTTAATTCATTATAACATGTCTGTCGTCTCTTAACTTTAAAAAGCAAAGAGGTGTCATCAGCAAATAAGACAATGTCATGGTTTTTTACATTATATGGGAGATCGTTAATGTAAATAAGAAATAGAAAAGGACCTAAAATTGAGCCCTGAGGGACTCCTATAGTGACTGCTGATCCCGGAGATCTTTCACCGTTGACATCTATTTTCTGTACTCTCCTACTCATATAGGATGTCAAAAGGTCGAGAGCTTTGCCTCTAATACCATAGTGATGTAGCTTCCTGATGAGATTTTCATGTTGAACACAGTCAAATGCCTTAGATAAATCACAAAACACTCCAAGGGCGTCATGCGAATCCTCCCAGGCGTTATATATATTTTTTAATAGTGCCACTCCTGCATCGGTTGTGGAACGGCCTTTCATAAAGCCAAACTGTTTACTACTAAGTAGCTCATTAATACAGAAATGGCTTAACATTTGACAAAGTATGATTTTTTCAAAAACTTTACTGAGTATAGGTAGTATTGAAATAGGCCGAAAATTTTTAGGATCTGTTGAACTACCTGATTTAAAAAAAGGTATAACTTTGCTAAGTTTCATCTCATCAGGAAACACACCACTATCAACACAACTATTAAATATAATGGCTAAGGGTTGTGCTATAACATGAATAATTGAATTTATAGTTTTTACAGAAAGTCCCCAAAGGTCTGTGGTGTTTTTAATTTCTAATGTTTTAAATGTATTAATGATATCTGTAGGACTAATGTTTTTAAATACAAAGGGAACATTACATTCAGGAACACTAGCTTTTAATAATTTTTCTGCTAAGATTGGACTTGAGTTTAGATGTTCAGTTGTTTTGAATGGGATATTCCTAAAAAACTGTTCAAAGGCAACTGCTACCACAGAATTTGTTTTAAAACTAGCATCATCTACAACCAACTCAAAGTTCTGACAAGAATTCCTAGCTTTAGCAGTTTCATTATTTATTATGTTCCATGTAGTTTTTATTTTATTTGTTGAATTTTTTACTTTATGTCTGAGGTGAATTGCTTTTGCAACAAGACAGACCTTTTTAAAGGTTTTTGAGTATTTTTTTAAATATTCCCTAAATATTTGGCTATTATTATATGTTTTTTCTTTATATAATTCATACAGTTTACGCCTACTTTTATGAATACCTGGGGTAGCCCATTCACTAAAACTAAAGCGACTGGAAATAAGTTTCTTTTTTGCAGTAAATATTTTATTATACTCTGTAGTAATAGTGTCAAGAACAGTATTGTACATATCATTTGGGTTGCCATTATAAAGCAAATCTGGAAGTTTATGCATTATTAATTTATCATATACTAGTATCAACCTTATTTTTTTTATCTTTACACCGATTTTCAAATTAAAATAGGTGTGAAGGTTTTAAACTGATTTCAACTACGCCGAAATAAATAATAAAAAATAAACAATAAAATAAATAGCACAATAAGGTGGTCTTATCGCTAAAAAGCGTTCTCTACCAGGCAATATTGACAAGAAGAGGTAGGTGATACATAAAGGATCGTACGTGAAATTATAAGGAAGAATAAAGAATATTACAATATACATATATAAATAAATAAATAAATATTTTTGGACATTACACACAGCGCCGTCTGGCCCCAAAGTAAGCAAAGCTTGTGTTATGAGTACCAGACAACGGACACAAATACATATAAATTACTTTTTTTTTGTAAATACATACATATCATACATAAATACACACATACTCAAAACAAACACAAATGTTTATTACATAAATGTTTGTCCAGTGCGGGAATCGAACCCACACCCTTCGCACAACAGCTGGCCAAACTACCAACTACGCTGTGAGGGAGTCAAAATACCTATGAACTTACTAGATAGATAAAATACATATACATACTGATATAAATACTTAAACAAGTACATAAAATAAATTGCTATATAATATGAATACATAAACATACATACAATAAATAAAGTAATAAAGATAGGTATGTTTGAATAACCAGAGTTTGGTCAAAATTAAAGAAAGGTAAGAAGTAGTACGTAAGTAATAAGATTTTAGTGAATTCTTGAAAATAGGCAGTGTCTGTATTTGTCTTATATTTATCGGCAAAGAGTTCCATGGACTAATGGCTTTTACAGTAAAAGAACGATTGTAAAAATTTGTACTGTGTTTGAGTTTTAAGAAGAAGACTGGTAGACGAGCGAAGAGTAGTCTTACGAGTAAGACAAGGCGAGCTGATAAAATGTAACCACTCTTTTAGATAAAATGGTGTAGATTGAATAACACGTTATAGAGGAGTGAAAGAATATGTATATTCCGGCGAAGTCGTATTGGAAGCCACTTGAGTTGTAAACAAAATTTTCAAACATAGACATATTTTCGAAGCCCAAAAATGAAGCGAATGCAAAGATTTTGTAGACGCTAAAGTTTATTGAGTTGTTCCTCTGTTGGATTGCATATATAAGTGCAGCAAATTTCATCATAATCAAGTAAAGGTAGAACAATAAATAAATTAAAGACTGAGCATGCACAATTTTGATTGACACAGGTAAAATATTTCGTAATCTTCTCAAGGTCCCGACCGAAGCAGATTTTTCGGCTAATTTCCTTGATTTGTGGGTTCCAAAATAAAGTGCGATCAATATAAATGCCAAGACTTTCTATTGTGTCACTGAAAGGGATAGTGATACCATTGAGTATGATTGGAGGTAAATCAGTCCAATTTATCTTCAATATTAGTTTTGGGCTACCTATAATTATGGTCTGGGACTTGAGAGGATTAAGCCAAAGACCATAATATTCACACCATTCAACTATTTCGTCATGGTCAGAGTTAATAGATTGAATTGTTGTTACGATATTATACTTGTTTTGCTTTAAGCCTACATAGTCTGTCGTCGTAATTGAATCTATTTCTATACAAATAGTATAAATTGCTAAAGTTTGAGTGGAACAGATCTAAACAAAATTCGGCACAGAATTAGAATACGAAACTTGCGTGGCAGCAATTCATTTATCATCAGGGAACACGTCACGAGTGGCATTAATTTACGGATGAAGATTACAAAATACCTAAGAGAACTTGATGATGAGAAGACTTGATAGACAGACGGACGGACAACAAAGTGATCATATAAGGGTTCCTTTTTTCCTTTTGAGATACGGAAGCCTAAAAACGAAACAAAAATATTTTATTAGATTGTGCACAGCATATACCGCTGATCGTTAGAGACCTGAAACTTGGCGGGTGTGTCCTTTGTATGACGTAGGCATCTGATAAGAAAGGATTTTCCGAAGGGGTCAAGAGCGAGTGAGACCGGATCAAGTGCGAGTCGGACTCGCACAATAGGGGTTAACCGATTGTAATATTTTGGTAAGTTGTTATGCACACGCCGGGGAAGGTTTTTGAGACAGTAAAAAAGGGTCAAGTGCGAGTTGGACTCGCGGAATAATGGTAAACCGATTTGAATGAAATTTTGGTAAGTTTATTATGCACACGCCGAATTAGTACAACCTTTTCACAATAGGTTGGTGCGGCAGTTGTTTAAAAAAAAAACAGCGTTCGCCGGGTCAGCTAGTGTTCTTATATATCCTACAAATCGCAATAACTTTTATTGAAATCTAATGACCTTGTCAACTACCCTTTTGTTATCAATACATTTTACAGCAGCATGTTATTTTCTTATGTAGCGACAATTACCCAACTTGAATGTTTGTATTTATCAATTTATTAACGTGTTGTTCACATTAAATTGCAAATATTTTATTCAACACGGATGACTTAATCCAAGTCATCAAATAAATAAACTAAATTAATAAAAACGTGGTAGAAAGTAGATGAAGTTGTGCAAAAAAAAATTAGTGTCGGACAACCGTCCGGAATCGTGACAACTTGTGCCTTTCACTTTTTATGTCTGTCTCTCTCGCTCTTAGGCGGGCTAACCATGCCGCGTGCCTCTCACTCGCTCTCATTGTGAGCGCATAACGTGAGCGGAGCGTAACGCAGTTTCTTGAAGTGTCACCCGGCAAACCAATTTATAAGACGTTGTCACGTCAAAAATTTATCAGGTATTTCTATGTTAAGAACTCTATGGTGAAATACAACACAAACCAATATCTGACGCCAGTAACCCCGTCCCAGCTCCAGTCTGCCGCAACACAACAGGACCCACCACCATCTCGTCCTTAATCTCATGTCCCGAGTAGAGTTGTTCTCGGTCTTGCTCTATCTGCTGATCAACATAAAATAGCGGTAAATATTTACCTATTGGGAATTAAGGAATACTTTAAGCTACTCTTTTCCCTTTTAATTTTCACTTTGAGCAAATCATGATTTTCGCAGGCCCATTTTAATTTTATTTTGTCTAAACCGTTACAAAACTTACACTCTCACCCATCCCATATGAGTCATATGACAAATGCGGGTTTTCTCTATGGTGCCGGGTGTTTGGTTGTATTTTTGAACACTGACCAAATTCAAATCTCACCTATATTCCTGCGATTCCATACTTTTTGTATGATTCTTGATTTTTATTTTATTGTTTTACAACAAACTACGGCTAGCCGCCAAATTTCTGGTTAATATTTTACATATTGGGTAGCTCATATATCCTTTAAAATGTACTAATAAACTATTTTATGTGCATGTGGTTTTTTTTAATACCACTAAAGTGGCAAACAAACAAGCGATCAGCCTGATGGAAAGTGATCACAGCAGCCTATGGACGCTTGCAACGCCAGGAGTTTCACTCGCATGTTGCTTACTATTTCAAAATCTAATAACTTCTTTCTTGAAAAACCCCATATTATACAGTTGGATTTACAATTGGGGTGCAGGATTTATGTGTTGCTAACGTAAAATTGAATTTTTAGGCCGATAATGCAGTTATTTAAAAAATTCGGGCCTCAACAAAGAGGGAAGTTTTTTTAGGTTGGCCATATTTGACACATGGTTTGAGTAGGCCACGGCCCAAATTTTGCTACCAGCAGATTTATTTTATCTAGAACCGGAGATATTAATCAAATTGCGTTTGGGCAAATGTTTTTATGTTCTTTTGTTTTACTTTATATATTTTTTAAGATTTAGAACTAATGGATTTTTACTGCAGAAATGATTGTAAAATGAAGAGAAATACGTGAAAACTTGTAAATTCGTACATATTTGATAAAAATAAATCCTAACTTCAAAGAGGCAACCTGAAACAGATTGCGCTCAAAAATTTGAAAATGCAAGTGCAATTTATTATAACTTTATCCAGTATACCGAATTAGTTGAGCTTGATATTAAAGTTAGTTAGTAAAGGAAAAATAAAGCATTTACCACCTGTAACTGATCTAATTTTTAATTATAAAAATACTATATTCAGAATTTAAGTTTTATGCTTGAAGAATACAAAAAAATCTTATTCTAGTAATAGCAATTGAGTAAGTGAAACTTTTAAAATGGGAAACTTCAACTTTAGGACCACAGTTATCCTTCTGCCCATCACCAAATAGCTGATCTCTGCAATCGAGATGTATGATTCAATATTGGCAGATGATGAAAAGAAAAACTTAATTCAATTTATTCCTAAAACTGGGTTATCCATAACTATTCTACAGTATCAGACATGAGGAAACATTTACGTATCAAAAAAGTGTGACACAGCACAGGTTACAACATATTGTGTGCTTAAGTAATTGCTTTTTAAAATCAATTTGTCCTAGACTGTTAAGATTTGTCAAATAGGAATTATAATTACAGTGGATTTCATTTATTACGACCTTGGTTGTAGTGATCATTTAGCTATAACAACGTTAAATCTAAGTACCTTGAATTTAAAGCATACTTTGGTACAAAATGTATGTGGCTAAAGCAAGTTTGGATGTAACGTCAACTTCAGGGTAAGCAATTGTTTTCAATGAATCATTTGTAACAACTGTGGAGACCTTTATCTTTTGTTTATAGATATCAGCTAAATAGGTAGGTAAGTGTGTACATTTCGGAGTTAAATTTATGGTTCAGTTACAAAGTGACGAGAATAGACGAAATTAGAGTGGTCCCTTTGTCATCGTTATACCTGAAATCAACTGTACTTTTTAATTTTTTTACATAAAGATTATAATTGGCTGACAATTTTTGGGGTTTTTAAATATATATTAAAACAAAGGAAAAAAATTATCAAAGTTATGTCTGTAAACATTCCGTTAATAATAAAACTAACCTGCTCTTGAAGGACAAAGCACTTGTATTCACTTATATCACATTTTGCTTCTTCATCCTCTATTAGTAACTCAGTAAGTTCCATTTTGATTCCCAGCTCTCTTTCAGGTATCATCTGCCCAGTGGCATCCAGAACAGTTTCTAATTTGACTTCTGCATAGTTTTTTACGTCACAGTCCAGACTAGCTTGCTGTTCATCTTTAAACTTCAGTTTTGTTGTGTTGATTGAGAAGCTGTTCTTTCCTGGACACATATTATTTGTGATGCTCATCATAACTTTTAACAGTTCATTAGAAAACTAAATTACAATTTCTATCTTTCTTATCTTTTTAATGGCAGTCATACTCATACACTATGAGTATATTTTGCCAGCGCCAAAGACAATGTAACCACTATGGCCGGAGTTATTATATGTTTCGGAAAGATAAAGTCCATTATAAATGGGGCTATAATACATATTAATATTGTAAATGTTGCACTACTACTATTATAAAAGGTGCAGTAACTGTGTCTGTCTGTTACCCTTTCATTCTTAAGCTGCTGAACCGACTTAGATAAAATTTAGTTTTTTTTTTTTTTTTTTTATAAGGTGGCAAACAAGCCTACGGTCCGCCTGATGGTAAGCGGTCACCGTAGCCTATGGACGCTTGCAACACCAGGGGCATCACTCGCGCGTTGCCGACCCTTTAGAAATCTAATAACTTCTTTTTTTAAGAACCCAATACTGTAGTCCTTAGAGAAAACCTTGGCAGGGAGCTCATTCCACAACCCAAGCGTTCGCGGGAGGAAGTTTCGCTGAAACCGCACTGTATGCGACCATTTCGGTTCCAAAGTGTGAGAATGAATTCCCTGTAGATGGCGAGCGGTGCGATGGTAGAAAGTAGCCGTGGGCATCATTTCGAACAATTCCTCAGAACACAATCCATTGTACAAGCGGTAGAACACACACAGGGAGGCAAAGTCTCTCCTCAGACTTAAGGGCTCGATACCGCAAGTTAGTTTGAGATCGTCCACAATTCTCACAGCCCATCGTTGAACCGAGTCAAAAGGGCCAAGCTGGTATCCGGGTGCACCCGCCCAGAGATGTATTGTTTGAGACTCTGGGTAGGACATATTGAGTGTTCAGTTTCTCAAATAAAATAAGAAAGGACAAAGTGTTGTATTCACTTGTATCACGTTCCGCTCCTTCGTCCTCTATTAGTAACTGTTCATCATTAAGTTCTATTTTAATTCCAAGCTCTCTTTCAGGTATCATCTGCCCAGTGGTATCCAGCACGGTTTCTAGTTTCACTTCTCCATAGTTTTTGTTTTTTGCGTCACAGTCGGGACAAGCTTGTTGTTTTTCTTTTAACTCCAGTTTTGTTGTGTTGATTGAGAAGCTGCTCTTCCCTGGACAAATATTATTATTTGTGCTGCTCATTATATGTAACTTTTTACATATTTTTTTTTATTATTTTAAAAATCCCTTCCGCCTAATCTCCTTCTTTCTTTCTTTCTTTTCTTAAAGAATGGCAGTCATACTTCTTCTAAGTATATTTTGCCAGCATCATGTCTGAGAAACTATATCAGTTTGAACAATTTTAAGCCATCATGGCTTAATTAAATCAGAAAATCTGAAACAAACAAAAAACTAACTACAAACTAATATAAAATGAGTCAATATTACACAAAGAAAAAGGTACAATGACATATGTTACATGAGCATATTACAAACTTATATTATTATAATTAATAAAAATCCAAAATGCTTTCAAAATTTCTTTAGACAAGATACATAATAAGTAAGAAATATTTACAGGAAACTGAATTACTTGTATTAAAATTAGTAAATTTAAAAACTTGGTACGCTTATATAATGGACAAGAAAAAAATTTATGATTTAAGTCTCAAACCTCTAAGCTGCATTCGAGTCCCTAACATGAATTTTATTTAAGAACGCTGGAGAGCTACAAAATCCTAACCTCATTCTGCATATTGTAGATGTTATTAAATTTAAATTTGGAAAACCAGGGTTTCACAGGAATTACAGATTGAATTTTAAAATATGAGTAATTACGGTGATGTCCTATACTTTCCCAATCCTTACTCCAAGTTTTTCTCAGTAACACCTTTGGAAGAGCAACAAGGTCATGGGGATAATTAATAAAGATGTCCCTATCTCCACATAAGACAGCCTCCTTTGCACATACGTCAGCCCTCTCATTACCAGATATACCAACATGGCCTGGGATCCAGGCCAATGCTATATTCTTCCCGCATTGTTCATATTCAAAAAATAAGGACTTTATTCTTCATAACAATGTTGTATTTAGGGTGATATATGCATACACCAACACAACCCTCAGAGTAAATTTGAGAAGCGTTTAAAAAAATTGTAGACCATCCTCGCCATTTTTCATTTAAACTAAAAGCAAAATGTTTGTCAGCATAAGGGTTGTCACACTCAATGCCAAAGTTTAAATTAATATGCGGAGTAAAATGAGATATGGAAGAGGAGTTTCAGAAATTGGCAATAAAGTTAAAAGTACAAGATTTTAAACTTCTAAACTTATCAAAACTATCAGTCAATAAAGGATGTAATTTATGTTTCCAGAAGGGTTTAGAGTAGCAAAAATTTCTCAAAAGCATAATCTTATGGAACAGAGGGTGAGACGAGTAGTAAGTAATTCTAAAAAAAAAAGTCTGTCTGATAAAAATTGACGTCGTAAATAAAGGGGTGGCTCTACGCATTCCACTTGCAGAGCTTTATTTGGGGAATTTCTCATAGCTCCAATTATAATTCTTAATGATTTTGATCAAATTATGTCCAGACTTTTTAAACTTTTTTTATTACATGGTTCCAGAAGAAATAACCCATAGTCTAAATGACTTCTAATAATTGAATTAAAAAGCAATTTGAGACAGAAAGGATGAGCACCCCACCAGGTGCCTGCTAAGCAACGTAGAATATTTATGTTTTATCACCCGTTGCTGTGATGTAGTTACAATGAGGGGTTCCACACAGTTTACTATCAAGGATTAATCCTAGAAACTTAACCTGATCATGAACTGTCACAGGAAAGGAATTTAGAAAAATATTTATAGCAGGAACACGCGTTTTTCTAGACAATATAACCACAGTACTTTTGGAAGGGGACAAGTCCAAACCATTTTGTAGCAATCACATGTTTAAACTGTTTAAGGAATGATTTATGGCTAAAGAGGCTTCATCTGCATATTGTATTATTTGGCAATCTGCACGAATAGAAGAGTGTAGATCATAAGTGTAAACATTATAAAGCAATGGACTTAAAACAGATCCTTGACGAAGTCCTTTATAAACTGTCCTACAAGATTGGATGTTATCACAGTCCGTCTTAATTTACAGTGACCTACAACAAAGCATGTAACAAATGAATTGTAACATCCTTTAAGGAATTTTGATATCTAAAGTTTTTGTCTCAACAATAGAAGCAAAACATTATCATATGCAGATACCACATCCAAGAAAGCTCCAATAAGAAACTTGTTATCGCTAAAATTTATTCTGATGTCAGTGGTAAAGATGCTTAAACTGTCAATAGTGCTTCTACCTTTGCGAAAGCCATATTGGTTATTTGCTAATATAGAATTATTTTCGAGAAACCATTCCAGTCTATTTTTAACCAAGTGTTCAGCAATTTTAGCTAGTACTGAGGACAAAGCAATAGGAGGGTAAGATCAAATGTCACTAGGATCTTTATTTGGTTTAAGGATTGGAATTATTATTTGCATCTTCCATGTAGCTGGGATTATACCAGTAGTCACTATTAAATTAACAAGGTCTAGGTAATATCCTAAAGCAATTTCTCCTGCATTAACCAAAAATGAGTATGATATTCCATCTAAACCAGGGGCTGAGTCTCTTTAAACTGAATTTAGAATATATTTTAATTCTGACATTGAAAAAGGTCTGTTGTCAGAATTATTATAAAAGTAACAGGGTATTTCCTGAGATGTTGGAACAAAAGATGGAGCAAGTTTATCCATAAATGAGTCTGCCCAATACTGAGAAGGAACTGAAGAGAATTGAGGTGATGATTTAGGATTACGAAATTTTCGAATGTTTTGCCAAACAGTTGATGATGGAATCTGTGAAGAAATGGAAAGGCAAAAGTTTTTCCAACCTTCAATCTTTTTCTGTCTGAGTAATTTTTTAGTCTTCTTAGTAACAGCCAACAGTTGGTCATAATGTTCATTAGACATACTACAACAGTAGATTCTTACAGCATTTTTTTCTCTTTTTAACAGCTGCAGTACAATCACTATCCCACCAAGGAGGCGATGGTAACTTTTCTGAGGACTTTTTACTGTGAAAAACTTCATCCGCTGACTGAATAATAGCATTAACAAAAGCATTTGAACAGTCTGATATATGATCAGAACATATGCTAGGTAGATTATATATTCTATATATATATATATATATATATATATATATATATATATATATATATATATATATTTAAAAAGGGGAATCCTCTTGTTGCAACTTTGTTTGATGGATTCCGAAGTTATAAGAATTGAGAAGTGTTTACTACCAAATGTGTTTGGTAGAACCTTCCAGAATACTTGGGAAACAAGAGAGAGGAGAACAAAATGATAAGTCGATGGCACTACGACGCTCATTAGGGTATGATTGGACTGTAGGAGAGCCATTGTTTAAGATACAAAGATTAGAGGAGTCTATTATATCAAGCAATTTGTTACCGAGATTATTTGAGAAACAACAACCCCAAACATGGTGATGACTGTTAATTTTTTAGTAAATTTGAAGAAGAGGATAAAATAAAAGGTTTTTTTTTTCAAAAATAAAAATGACTTTTTTGTTACACTGTCCCCCACTTGACCCTACTAGTAAAAGATGAAGACATAGGTACTAGTAAATGGCCGCTAGCTAAATTGAAAGAAATACATGTAGGCAACGACGATCTAACCAGAGTAGTAACCCTACAAAAGTCATCGGGTACAACTCAAAAACGTGCGATACATAAACTTATTCCATTACCAATTCAAGCAAACGACAGCAACATTAAACCGAGTATTACGAATACTACAATCCAAGCAAATATAATCCAAACAGCTTATAAACGGAATTCCAACAAGAGTTGGAAATGGTTCATGTTCCTACTAACGTTCCTACAAATAATTGCTAATACAACATCTACTTACACATGAACCCAGGATTTTATGTCGAACAAATCGGCAGCAAGTTAAGACAGAGGAGTCTTTAAAATAGAGACCAATTTCGAAAGGGAACTTCTTGATCAAAACTAAAAAAATATTAAAAAAGCAGTGAACCAATTTAATGACCTGTGTGATAAAGCAAGAACAGCAATAGAAAAAACAACAAATTGTGAACAATTTTACCACTACTTAAAAGAGTCTGACTCAAAATGACTCAAACGAACAAAATTCAAATTCAAATCAAATTCAATTTATTCAATTTAGGCTACAATAATTGAGCACTTATGAATGTCACTACGCCATCGGTTCGTAAGTCTACAGGGCGGGAGACCTTGTACTGAGAAGAACCGGCAAGAAACTCAGCAAGGGCATTTCTTTTCTCCCTTTCTCTTACAGCGTCCAATTAAAATATTGGAAAATGTCCTCCCTATCATAAAAGGACACTTTCCATTACAAACATAAAAAAAACATGAAATATAAAGCACAAGCACAACATAAAAAAGTATCTAATATAAACAAAAGACAGTTTATGTATTCATCACTAAGGAATAATCAATGTCTTACAGTATTAATAAACAAAACAAAAAAGTAAGACTAAATACTAAGAATACAAAGAAGTTTGCAAGAGCAGACCAGCCTCCACAGGCGGCACCCGTTCACGAGTATGACACATGAATCAGCCATCGCTTCGCTCAACCATGTTTTAGGGAACGTAACGACCCAACACACACGCCACCACCGCAGAGACACTTGAGAGAGCATGACACACTCAAGCAACTCCAATAAAACTTCGATTGTACTAGTTACAATGTGTGTAGTAAAGGAACAAAATATAAGAGGAGAAGATTGGAAGGTTCGTAATGCTTTACTACCGAGAAGCAACGGCAATAAACTCACTAGTTAATCTTTTATACATCATATAAAAATACAATATAGCCTTACACTAGGTAATAACATAATATACAATGTTTTAATTTAAAAAAAAAAAATTTCAAATGCCCCAATACAAATCAATTAAGTTCTAATTTTTCCAAGCATTTTTATTATTTAAGTATTCATCAACTTTGTAATAGCTTTTTTTCATTAAACTATCTTTGACATATATTTTAAATTTATTTGGGGGTAAATTAACCACATGTTCAGGAATTTTATTGTAGAAAAATATACTTTGTATTGCGAAAGTGCTATGTACCTTCTGAAGACGACATTTTGGAACTACCAATTTATCCTTATTCCTTGTATTAACACTGTGGAGGTCACTATTTTTAGCAAATAAGTGACAATTTTGGCGTACATACATTATACAAGCAAAGATATATTGGCAAGGAACAGTTAAAATATCAATTTCCCTTAATAGTTCCCTAAGAGAAATTCGAGGTCCTAATTTATAAATTGACCGTACTGCTCTCTTTTGCAAAATAAAGACTGTATCAATATAAGCTGCCTTACCCCAAAGCAAAATGCCATAAGACATGACGGAATGGAAATAGCTAAAGTAGACCAAGTGAGTAGTGTCAACATCTGTAAGCTGCCTAACTTTCCTAACTGCATAGGCAGCTGAACTGAGTTTTCCTGCAAGAATTGAAATGTGAGGGTTCCACTGCAGCCTATTGTCTAATGTAATACCTAGAAACACTGTTGAGTCTAATAGTTCTATTTCTTCTCCGTTTAGGGATAATTTTGTACTTATGTTTCTGACATTTGGCATCATAAATTTTAAACACTTAGTCTTTTTCGCATTAAGAAGTAAATTATTTGCCGTAAACCACTGAAGAACCTGAGAAAGCGCACTACTTACGTCGTCAAAATTAGTTTTATTTCTGTCAACTTTAAATAAAAGAGATGTGTCATTAGCAAATAGTACAATCTTGCATAGCTTCTCCACAAAGAAAGGCAAGTCATTTATGTAAATTAAAAATAGAAAAGGACCTAAAATAGAACCTTGAGGAACTCCTAATTTTACTTCAGAGCCATTGGATTTTACTTCATTGATTTGAACCTTCTGCATTCTACTACTCAAATATGAGCGGATAAGCTCAAGAGCCAAATCTGCAATACCATAATGACTCAGTTTCCGTATAAGAGTTTCATGTTGCACGCAGCAGCAAAAGAATACCTAACAGAAGTAAACCAAACCAGAAAGAAGAGAGGATTTTTAGGACAAATGTTAACATCTATTTTTGGCCTAAACGACGAGGCTTACAGAGACAAAGATTCGCTAAATAAAAACCAACAAAAACTTATTAAAGCTGCCAATCACCAAACAAAATTCATGCTAACAACAGTATCACAAGTAAATGAGACAGAGAATAGAATAACAAACAAGTTAGAAAAATTCCAAACAAAACTAGACCAAGTTATACAATTTATGTATGAGAGTAGAGTAGTGGTACAAAGGAGTAGAAAAAAAACAGTGTAAACATACAAATAATAGAAACCTATCAATTAGCCAATAACTACATAAATGCGATAATAGAACATTAAACTGGATTACTAGAAGTAGGTATACTTGTCGAAATCAAGTATATACAGCATTCTGACACCAAATAATGTCAGTCATCTAATATCGACAGAGAATAAAAAGCTACCATGAAACTTAAAAATAGTACAACAACTGTTAGAAACTAAAATGGTGGAAAACGAAACTCACATACAAGTTTACGCCTACTTTCCGATACAAGATACAACAAAATACATATTGATGTATGTAACAGCTGTTCCTGAGAAAACACGGGACCAACTATTTCAAACTATTGAAATACAAAAATCATACATAGCCCTAGACTATAACAACGAACAATACTTCGATTTAGACCATACAGAATTTACAAGTTGTCTACAAAGACTAAACAGTTACATTTGCTTTCCTAGTGCCGTGAAGAACAAGCAATTTTATGAAAATTGGATTGTTAATCAGCTCTTCAAAAATCATACAGTGCCAAACGAAAACGTTCGATATATTGACCAAATTTCTATGGAGACAACTACATGTAAAAAACATGGCTGTTTATTACCAAAGACCGATGCACAATATCAACCATTTGTGACGGACAAAGAAAGAAGATCGAGTTGCGAGACGTTAGAGTAATACGGATTTCTGACAACTGTATTTTAAAAACGTCTAGTAATATATTAGCTGCTAAAAGAACAGTATCAGTCCAAACCACAGCATAATTTTCAAAACAAATTGATTTTTCAGTAAATACCTCCCATTTTAATATAACCATCTTTGACATCACTAGAACGAAGTAATAGACACTTCGAAAGATATTCTTCAGCAGATAATAGATTCTGAAAAAAAACAACAAACAGAACTAGACACTACTATCTGGACCTAAATTACGTCTCACACTTACACAACTACTATAGTATCAGGGATAGTAGTTGTAACCATAATTTTAGTAACATATTTTTGTACTCCCAAGATCGTGAGGGGCATGACGTCACTGATGCAGCGACGATCCAGTCACAACAACAGAGCAACAGCTGACAACCCAGCCAGCCAGATCAACGAAGGTTTCTCTGAAGACACGCACCAGCTGTCTCAACCGCGACCTACTGAAGTAATCTACAGCCAGATAGCACCCAAGAAAGCTGCCAGACGACCACAAGATCCAACTCAAAACGAAGATGATGCCATAGGACTGTACCAATTGCAGTCCTGTTCTGGAGAGATGCCAGAATATTCAACTCATACTTGAACATTAATAAAATAACTAACGAGTTAAGTCGCATGACAAACTATATGTTTTATGAATGTTGAAATGTGAATGTATGTCACTCGTGGAACAGCAAAAATTTATGAGTATTATTTAGGCAATAGACTTTGTAACATCACTGTGTACACCAACAGCACACTAATATATGTAATAGTTGTTAAATCAACATTAATTAATGTATATAAGGTAGAAATTTTGTAAAATAAAATCAATTGGTACCCAGCACCCGCTGGACGAGCAGCCCTGAAGTACCCAGCAACCGCTGGAGGAGCTGCCCTGGCTAGATGTACCCAGCACCCGCTGGATGAGCCGACATTACATGCCTTCCAGCATCCTCTCACTGCAGCCAGGAAACCTTTAGCCATCAGTCGATGGTCTTGTGAGTCCGCTTGACTAGCAGTGAGAAAATCCATCCTGTGTACATTGCACGACGTACACACGACCCTTCCTACCCACCTTCGGCCTGCCACCTTAGGTCTCCTGGTGACAGGCAATCCCATATATATTTATTATTATATATGCAAATTACGTGTCACTTTGTTTGTCCGCGATGAACTCCTAAACTACTTTACCGATTTTGATAAAACTGTAGAAATCACCTATTTACAAAGTGATCCTACAGGTATGTAAAATCATGCCAAAATTAAATTTTGGCTAGAACTCGACAAAGAGCACACAAGCTTCAATCTTTATCGGAGTTAAGGACACTTCAGTACAAAGTTAAACTGGCCGAGTTTCGTATATGAGTGCCTAAAAAAATTCTTTACGTCTAGCAGGAATATCAGTTACACGTGTTTGAAACATTCAAACCTAAGGGTTGACACAAAATAGAAAACAAATATTATTGATTTAATTTCTTAGAAACTATCAACATCTTAAATCAATTTAAATTCAACATTTCGACTGATTATTCTAGAGAGAAGTTAAATATTTTAAGAGTATACAATTTAAAATTAATAGTTTTCGGAAGTTTAATCTCAACAATAAAGATTTGTGAAAAATCATAAAAATAATGGGAATAATCAAATGAGAACTATTTATTATTTTCTTATTTATAACCGAAGGAGTTACATAACAAATAAATGAATAATTTAATAGTAATTACATAAAATTTTATCCAAAATAAGAAAATCTTATTGGATGAATTATACAGTGTTATTGTTAGGATAACACGATTTTATGGATTTTTCTAAATAGAAAAATTCAGAATTTTTCTTAGAAAAATTAGAAAGTTCACATGATATAGTTTTGCCAACCCTAACAAATTCGAGAGAAAACACATTATACTATAGATTTATGGTTTTAAGTCTTGTTTTAAGTCTCCGAGTATATCACTAGGTCCAGTCGGTTAAACATTCGTTTTGACCGGATTCTCTTGAGCATTGACGAACCCGGTCAACTTTGGAGCGGTGTAACAGCGTTTTAAATGAATGAAATTAAAAAAAATTACAGAGAAAAAATTTCCTCAAAAGATTATCTACAAGATTGGTCTGAAATTTTTGTAAAATGTATATAAAAAAAAGTTATAGAGCAAAATAGAAAACTTTTATAAAATTTTTCTCGATTTTTGGTTATAACTACTTTAATATTTAATTAAGGGCAAAAAGTTATAACACAAATCTGTAGGCAAAACAATTTGCTACAAATTATGCCTTTACGAATTTTTTGGAAGACGCATAGTTTCCGAGATATCGCGAAAGAAGTATTTTCACCCCTTTTTCCAAGATGGCGGCCGGATGACAAGGGTGGCGACCCCTCAAACTTGCGGATAAGCTTCTATTGACCCCCCACACATGTTCCAAAAATAAAATTGCGTCCTCTAACAAATGCAATATTCGGTCCTTAAATTGTAACATTTCAATGGTCTACGTTGAAAATTTGACCCTGCGATTTATTAATGGCCATTGCAAAAGATATCTTTACCGGAAATTGTAGGCGTTTAAATTGGAACGGTAAATCCGATGGTATCAAAGGAATTCGGGGAATCGATACATCTTCTCTGGTACCACATCCGGTGAGTATTGTGCACTATATTATGAAATTTTTTAGTGATTTTACCAGCAAACGCGTTCCATTGAAAAGTTTAGGTGGTTTCGGACGGTGGTACTTTGCCCACCCCGTTCTGGCGATCGTCGACGATATTTGGGTTTTCCGTCATCGCATTTGAGTTTGGAACGACTTCGGATTTTTTTTTCTGCATTTGTAATCTCGCATACATGGAGAAATACGGTTTAAAGTCCCGCAAGGGCCGTGTACCATGTGTTTTTTTACGATTTTGAACAGGAAAGGATCTTCTTTAACCGGTAATTCAGCTGAAATAACGCTGTCAATTTGATTTGGTCTAATTTTGTTTATTAACCACACCAGCAGATGTACCTACATGTGGCTAACGACTGCCATTCTATAGTATACATATGACAGCGCGGCGGACTGAATATATGAGACTTGTTAATGAGCTGCAGGAGTTTCTGTACTTTTAAATGGAAGACTCTGTTAACTATATCATATTTGTCTTGTGGAGTTAAATTGGTGTTAATATTTTCTTTGATTTCTGGCCAATTTGGGTTACATGTTGCAGGTATAAATAAATCAGGTCTACCGTAATTTCTGACGTAAGTCACTGCTTCCTGCGATCCTTCATGTAAACATCGAGGTCCACCTGTGAATGATGAAGGTTGTATAACCAACTGTCCAATGCCGTTGCTGTGTTACATGTAAAGCATCCTGAAGGTGAACGTAATTGTCTGCTCTCTGCTTAGTTTGATTATTACAGATGTAGGCCAATCTCTCAGATTGAATTTTCGCATATTGATCGACCAAGTATTGGTTTAACATTCCATATCTAAGCAAAGGGTTGAAATTGTTACGTCTTGTCATTATACGGCAGCAATAGTCATTCATACATGACACTGTTTTATGAACCACTGATTGGGTCAACTTGATAAACATTAATGGCATAACCATCTTCTCCACGACATAGCGTTAAAGGATATTGTAAGCTGTCATAAGATCTGTGTAACTCTGAATTTTTTTGCAAATTATACAATTTCGAATACATATTTTTTTTAAATATCGTTACGTACTTATAAGTACGAATTACGTTGTGGCGCTGAAAAGCACGTTTTATTTTCCTCGCTAGAGAGCTCCGATAAACGCGTGCGATCGCTGCTAATCAGAAAGTGCTGTAAAAAGAGTGCTTAAAATCGCTTCATAAATAAGCCACTATTTCTCGTAAAAAGTAAAGGATAAAAAATGGTTATTGTGGGTTATCCCTAAGAGATGGACATATACCATTGCGGACTTTTTTGTAGATCTTTTCAAGGTGTACAATACTGTAGCACATTATTTTGATCTATCTCGTAGGGTTCAGCCACTGTTTACAATGTAAGCGCAAAAAAATGTATGTATTTTCGACATTAATTAGAAACCTCTAAAATTATCAGCTTTTCTTTACTATATTATGCATGTATTATACATATAAACCTTCCTCTTGAATCGCTGTATCTATTCAAAAAAAACCCATCAAAATCCGTTGCGTAGTTTTAAAGATCTAAGCATACATAGGGACAGACAGCGAAAAGCGACTTTGTTTTATACTATGTACTGATGTGAGAGGTATAAAGAATACTTTTTATCCAGGGGATTGTGTAGTTCTACTACATAAATATCTTCGAAATTTAGGAAAAGGTAAATAAATATATTAATTAGCTTTATGCGGTGGATAAGTTATTATACCTACCATTTTTTCTTTGTGAAATTTTCCACCTTCCACCTCACCTTTTCGTAGGACAAGACAAGTGGAGACATGAATAAGTAGGAATCTCAGTACTACATAATAGAGTTTAAAAGAACTCGAATAGATCTCCTGTGTAAGTATAAAATTCTGAGAGCTGGGTTTTCTGGTTTTCTTTAATTGTGGCTTAACCACGGATATTGTGTACGTAGAAGCCTCTTAAAAAGTTTCATCTTAAGACATATAGAAAATCATAGACCGTATATCTATGTGTTATTTATAGTCGAGCTGCAAGTGGTGCAAGTGTGATAGCAATATCCGAAAGAAAATAGTTCATTTATGATTTATGTCAGGTCAGGACAAAAAATACCTACTACGATTTTTACGAAAGGGATGGATTAGTGGGATCGAACGAAATGTGATTAAAACTTATGTTTCGTATGTATATATATTCGTTCATGAATTTTATGTGTAGGTTTATGAAAATACAGTAGAACTCCAATTATCCGAATTAATGGGGACCGGGACCCATTCGGATAATCAAATATTCGGATAATCGGATTTTTTAAAAAAAATTGCCATTGGAGAGAATAAAAGCTACGTTTTGATATTGCACTATTTTTTTATTGAATTAAATGAAAGAAACATGAAATTTTCACATGTTTTAAATATAAATAAAATGTACTTATGTACAAGTTTAGAAATAAAAATCATTGTTTTTTAAACATCTCCGTCAATGTAAGCTGTTTTGGACAATTTTTTGTGATTCGGATAATCGGCGATTCGGATGGTCGGAGTTCGGATAATTGGAGTTCTACTGTAGCATGTTTTTAATGTAAATGGCATGAATTTATAAATTTATTTATTTATAACAAATACTGTTAAAGATTTTGCGACAGAAATGAATTAAGGGTGTCCAAAGGCGATTTATAAAATTCCTGTGCTTTTAAGTTGATAGCATGGAATTTGATATTAAGGTAAAAGATTAAATTTTTATTCACACGTGTGCTACGAAAAAATGGCTTTGAGCGACTGCATTCTACTAATACGCACATAGGATGTTAATACTGGGTGTACCTACTAGTGTACAATTTTCTCTACAACTTCTTGGTTGGCTAAAAATTATATTCAATACCATTGAGAATAATATTATCTCTAATAGACACACGCAAAATTTCTTGTGTTACGATTGTTGGTCTACAAATGCATGACAATCGGATAATCGTATATTGCACAAGTGATTTTCCAAGTAGTTTCCTGAACAAAGGGGAACTTTTTTTTAAAAGTTATGCACTGAAACAACAACATCCAAAAGATGAATCCAGGTTTTTTCAAATTTAAACTGTTCTGCTAAAAGAAAGCAATTTCTAAGCTAACCACATAAAACGATTCTATTATATCACAATTAACAATGTAAGCTTGTAAAAGGAAAAATGAGTACACAATTCTAAAAGTTCACATTTTTATCCAAATAAATTTTTACAATATACTTCATCTGATTCAATACACATAAATACAATTTTGTAAATTCAATGACATAAACTATGAATTACATAATTTTATAATAAAAATTATAATTTAATTCAATATGAAAAATTGTGATGTACATTTATCAATAATAATTTAAATTTAAAAAGTAACGCCTATATGGCGACTTAATTTCATTTTAACCTTACAAAATAACACACACATTCGTTATACAAAAAGTCTCGCATTAATACTGAAAGTATTTACTAAGCAAAGTACAAATAGATAATCGGTTAATGTCATCATTAACAGTTATAGAAATAACAATGAGGACCGTATTATGTTCTCTATACCAGAATTACCAGACATCTATTACAAACTGAAATTTTGTACCTTGTCACAAAAATAAGTAAACGAGGTAGAGGTTATATCCCTTTGTGATGCCACAAATTTTTAGGAGACAAAGTTTTCTGAAGTTGTTGCAGAAATTAGAATTCACGCTTTTTGGATATTGAGTTAAATAAATACGTACTAAACTAGCGCTTCTAAGTGGTAAGTTTGACTGCCAGGCCGTTCGGGAATTGGAATAATCAATTTGGAATACCATCGGTAAAAAGTGGTTGTTATAAGCATTATTACTTATTCATCGCAAAGGTTCGTAATATACCACCTCTTCCGAAAGTGTTTGTTATGGTATATTCTTATTTACTTTGACTAGTTAATGTTGACTTTAACTATATTTCGAACTATAACTTTAGCATGCATTTAAAATAATATTGTAATAAATAAATGGAATATCCATTAAAATTTAATATTTTACTATATTGTAAAAAGCTATTTTATTTTAAAAATAGATGGCCATTCTAATTTATGACGATATTTAATCCATAGACTTAATAAATACATTATTATGCTATATAAAATTATACAAAATGTAAAATACCTAGGTATAAGTACTTATGCAACAAAAAGCCTATTAGACGGCCAAAGATTTATGCATACCTATACATAGAAATAATAACAAAATCCTCACAAAATAAAATAAAAATAATTTTTTGATGTTCTTTTTTTATTTTTTATCTTATGAATGAATGAAATGATCATAAATTTGTTAGTTTAAAAAAGCGGCCTATTTGATCACTCTATACCTACGCTAGAACAGCCTCTTCATCATTGGTTATTTTAACAATTCATATCTTCACTTATGACGTAATAAAAAAATAATGGATTACATAAATCGTATTTAATGTAAATCAGAAGCTTTTTTATATGAACTTCGTTGCAGTAAACAGGTAAGTACTTTAAGTATAATTATAAACATTTTGCATCTCAAAATGCGTTATTATAAATCGCTATTTACCATAGTTGCAAAAAGCATATTAATTTTTTAAAGGCAAATAAAAACGTTCAACTCGAATTTCAATAAAAAATCATTAATATGCGTATGTATGTACATAGTGATAATTGATAATAATGCATATTAAGTAGCAAAATATTTACAGTTATAAATATTAAAGTCTTGCTTTATAATAGAATCAAGTTTGTACTTATGGGAAAAATCTACACCGGTTTCACCTTCGTAATATTTACTGCACTAAAGGAAATTATGACGAGCAAGGAATTGGAGATCTTCATCAAAGGAAATGCTTTCAACACCTAAAGTTTTCGCAATATGTTAACTCGCAATGGACAGCAGCATAATGGGAGTAAAGTTAGGAGACAAAATACGTATCCGAAAACAAAAACAGGGTCTACAACTAGGAAGAAATTAACTAAACCTGGTATTTAATAAATGAGATTGCTAGCAGACAGAGTACAATGGAGTTGGAGAAGACCTATGCCATATTTAATATTTTGTAAGTTCTCTTTCTCTGAATTAAAAGGCTATTTTATTTTTATTACAAATTCTGATTAATTTAATAGACCAACATCACCTCAGAGGAATAACGGGGTTTTTGTTACAATTATCTACGACGTAAACATATTTCAGACAGCATATATACACTATAAATTATAAAGAGGAAAGATTTGTATTTTCGTATGTTTGTAACAAATAAACTCAAAAACTACTGAACCGATTTCAAAAATTCTTTCACCATTAGAATGCTACATTATTTCTGAGTAACATAGGCTTTATTTATTAATAGGAAAAATTATGAATCCCTACTAAAACTTTAATAATTTAACCCAAGCTGTTTAAAAAAAAAAAAAACTGGGACAGGCCGCTAGTTCATAATACTTTCGTAGTTACCAGTATTGAATAAATATTGCAAGTTGGTACCCCAAGATGACAAAATGTAACTTGATTGCGTATTAAATATTTAACTAATCTGTGGTTAACAAAATAAGTTTTTGTCAATTATTAATTAATAGGTACATTTTGTCAACAATGATAGGAACTTAAATTTTGTAAAATCAATACCATAGAGCACACTTGACTTGTTATAAGTTCGTGTTTTTAAGTTATTTCAATGTGTAGCTAGTTCGGTCGGCAGAGGAAAATGGCCGCCGTAAAACATGAGGCTAAAGTAGCGAGCGAGTTTTTGTGAGTCAAAGTTAACTATAGTCCGATAATTCTCCTGCAAAATATAGTGCGTTCTATGGTACTGAAATATATTTTCAAAATTCAAGCAACAAAGCACATATTACTTGTTTTCTTTTTGCAATAGGAACATAAAAACTGCACTGTTTTGAACAAAAACAAATAAAAAAACAGAAATTGTTATAACCTCAAAAATAACAACCTTCTATATCACACTCTGGGTGGTGGCTTTTAATATGAGATTTCAAACTCGCATTTTGTATGAAAGCTTGTCCGCATATATGACAACGATACCTCCTGTCATTTGTATGTGTCCTAATATGATACTGCAACGATTTCAACCTCGGATAACTCTTATCACAGTAATCACAACGGAAGTTCCGTTCACCAGTATGCGTTGCTATATGTTCTCTTAAACGAGATGGCAAATAAAATCGCTGGTCACAGTATTCACATTGATGTTTTAACACTTTCTGATGATTTCTCCGTTGATGCTCCGTTAAAGTCTTCTGTCTATTGTAGACTTTATCGCACAAATTACATGGATACATCCGTTTTTGTCCATGGGCTTCAGTCAAATGTTTATTCTTTAAAGCGTATGACATAAAACACTCATCGCATCTGGGACAGCGGATTATAGCTTTCTTTTTGTGAACAATGTCAACATGCATGTCTTTGTAATGATTAGATTTAAAAACTTTACCACAAATCTCACATGTATGCCTTTCGTCGTCCTTATGCCTTTTGAGATGAGCATCTAACCTCGGCTTCTCCAAAAAGCACATTCCACACATATCACATGTGAAATTACTAAAATGTTCCACCATATGTGCATTCAACGAATTAAAATCCTCAAAAACATCATTGCACATGACACATACCAAGTCGTTCCACGTTAAACGATACAATAAAAGTTTATCCGGTGCCTCAAAATATATCTTTTTTCCGTGAACTTGATCGATATGCTGTTTAAACACATTTAAGTCATCGATTTTTGCCGGACATAATCGACAATCAATTTTAGTTATATCGATTTTGGGCATTTTTTTGTATCCCATCAGTAATTGGAATGGTTTAGTGTCATGTGTCAAAGTGTGTTCTCTTAAATCTTCAGGCTTTGCATAGTAGTCTTTGCAGTAAAAACAGTAGTAATTATTCCGTCTATTTTTGAACGGACAAACATACGAAAACTCAATTATTGTAAGGAGATTTTCCTCTGACATGCAATCCAGATCTCTGTCGTAATTGATTTTCTTTTCTACTGGAATTTTTAATGATTTTGTAGAAATTTTCTTTTGTTCTGATGTACCTGCAAATGAAAGGACCTTGCATAAATACACAATAATTTATATAAAGTATGAATACTTATATTATTAACATCTATAGTTCTATACATATTATAAAACATGTTCGCCTCTGTCTGGTTATATTCTTTTCATGACTAAACCGCTGAACCGTTCTTTATGAAATTTGGCAGTGCGATAGCTTGCAGCTTGGGGAAGGCTACTTAGAAAAACGTCAAGTGTGAGTAGGATTAGCGCAGAAAGGATAACCTAAACTACAGCAAACTTGCAACAAACGCCCGTAATAATCGAATCGAACTCAAACTATCTTTATGCTAAATTTCAACCTAATCGGTACAGCAGTTTCAGCGTGAAGGAATTACGGGCATACAGACACGCAGACAGATAGACAGAGTTACTTTCGCATTTATATTATTACTATACATTTTTCGACTAATGATTTTTGATATCATCAAAGAATTAATTTATTGTATAGTAACTTTCGTTCAACAGAAAACGCTTCAATTTGGACTTTTATGATTTGTTTAAACTTTAATTTGATGTAAATTATTTCGGTAGCTTATTATGCTATGATGCTTTCAGATCTTGTACAATGAATGGCGGCGTTTAATCTAGGCTAGGGCGTTGTGTGACTTCTGCATCTCTTTTTTGAAGTTTGTCATTCTCAGTTTTTTTCAATTATTTTACCAGATTAGTGAGGAGTACAGGCATATATAAGCATGGAGCAGACAGAACATCTAATTTTGTGAATGCGTCCCTATACGAATCCCATGGAGGCATTTTGCGCATGATTCAAATTGCAGTTTTGTGTGCAATGAATTCTAATTTGGCAGTCAGAATGCCTATTTTTTGAAATGCGTCCCAACCCAACACGACTCTCATGGAGGTATTTTTAGCATGGTCGGAATTGCTGTTTTTTGTGCAGTGAATGCTTTTGCTATATTATTTTGGAAACTGTTTCCGCAAAACATTATTTTTATTTAACTATATCTAAGTTAAGACTATCGGTACGTTATAAATCATCTTTAACCTTTCTGATCGCTTTGACATTAAAAAAAAATGAACAATTGACTCCACTGCATCCTTCCAAAAAAAAGAGATATCTATTTAGTTATTCAAGTACCATACTAATAACTTTGATAAGCATTATTTATTGCTTTTTATTCTAAACAGACAGAACAAATATACAATACATAATATTGCGATTGTCTAGGAGAGGAGTCACCAATTCCTAGTGTGTGAATTTTACCAAGACAATATTTATTATTATTTTTCATTGACCTAAATTGTATGTAGATATAATAAAATCTAATTGTAAGTCATCTTCTTTTTACAATGCTCGTGCAGAGTTCACGCGTAAGTCGTGGTGGCCTGATTTCTGAGTCTGCCTCGCGTTCTGAGGGGTGGAGGTTCAAAGCCGACGTGAAGAAATAAGTCTTTTTTTTACTTTTTCAGAGTAAATAGTTTCTTTACACCACTGGCCCGCGTGATGGACTATGGGCCAACTCGCTGTCGCCTAAGGTGAGTTTAGGCCATGTAAGTATGGACGTATGAAGGCTGGCAAGGAAGCGGGGGAGAAGGTAAAGAATTAGCGACTACTAACTAACTCAATCTCATATTGAGTATGGTATGCGTTATATGATACTTGACTATATAGCAAATTATCAGTTTTAAGGGTCAATGTATACAATTTTACAACAAAGTTCCTAATAATATTCAAAAGCTATCAATAAGTAAATTTAAATCTTTTATCAACACAACTTTGTAAAAAAACATACTACAATTTTTCAAACTATATAAATGATTATCATCCGTGGGACTGAAGATGCTCAATTACAGGCCGCATAGATAAACCAAATTAAAATAATATAAAATTGTATGGCCTAAAATAACTTAATTAAATGATTTTTTTAAAAGAGTAACTATCAAGTTCCTTGCCGTATTCTGCTTTAAAAAAAAAATACTTACAGACCTGGATGAGCGCACAATTATCTTCTAAAACTTCTTACTAAAAGCACGTTTTGTCACAGCTTAGATAAAGTAGGCTTTGGCTGTATTCCACAGCGCTGGCCCAGAGCGAATTAGCAGATGTGTGAAGCTAGTGACCACTCGACTGTCAAAATGTTCAAGCCGCTCTGCTATGGCTTAACGACTACTGTCATTTGACATGTCATTTCAACAGCCAGAGGCCCAGGACTTAGAAAAATGTGCCACCAAACGGTCACCCGTCTGTTGACTGACCAAACCTTACGTTTCTTTCCGATAGCCAAATGTTACTGAACCACGAGCTTCGTTCTCCGAGCTATTGAAGTTATATATTAGTAAAACATAATTTGAATTTCTACCTGATTTACGCTTACTCTTCATCTTCGTCTTACTGCTCTTCTTTTTCTTTATACCGTTCTTGCCAGATTTACTTTTTTTAGAAACCTTTATCTTCTTTAAAGGTACGTCTGAACTGTTGTCAGAAAAGTTATCTATATCGTCCTCTTGTTTAGGGGTTTCAGGCAAAAGTGGTACATCGGGTGCAATTTCTTTTTTATCTGGTTTTAATTCTGTTAAAACAACATTTTGTAGTTAGGTTAGATAACATTTCAAAAGGATCAGCAACACACGAGTTATTACGAAAAACGTCCATAGGCTCCAGTGACCGGTTAACATCAGGCGGCCTATGCTTATTTAAAGTTAAGGGACGGCAGACATGTTATGAAGAACTGAATAATGCATTATCTTAAATTGTGAATTGGTTTAATTTTAATAATTTATTAATAAATCACTAGAAAACTAAATGTGTAAAATTTATTTAGGCTTACTCAAACCCAGACCAATATTTATGAAGAGCAATTAGAACTTGTTCATTGAAATCAATAAAATATTGCAAAACGATACCAATAAAAACCTAATAGTAAAGCAAATTGTATAAAATGGTTTCGGAATAAAGTTTTAAATGGGTGCAGACTCAGCGTTACACCATTTTGTCACACCAGAAGCATTTTTTACTGTGTGACACTAGACAATTTAATTCTTAACAGTCACACTATTATCTTTTGACGTATACAATAGTTATAGGTCGCTTCTTACCCATGGCACTACTAGGCACGTTGGTAGGTATAAGTAAAATATTATGCATAATGAAATCACAATTGACTCTGGTCTGAACAATTTACGTTAAGACAAACTATTGTTACTCTGTAACTAAGCTTAATATTATTTTCTACTATGTAGCTTTTTCCCGCGGTTCCACACGCCCTAAATTCGGTTTTCGCTGTATAATTTCAACAACTCTTCAATTATAGAAAGAAAACCGACTCACACTTGACGTTTTTAAGTAGCCTGTGTCCTTTCTCGGAACTCAAACTATCTCTGTAACTATCTTGTTTGCTACCTTAGTGGTATAAAAAAGAAAAATGAGTAACGTGGTCGTATTTGCGTAAGCCAAAAATGCAGTAATTTTGCAGGCGATCCATTTCTGTAAAAGTTCCTGAGCGACTTCGGGAAAACACACATTAGGTTACTATCAACGCATTGGCCAAGATTTTTGATTGCAGTCTCAAACGGTGTTAGGATATTATCATGATAAAGATTACTTATTATACTATTGATAGTCGGTGGTGGCCCAGGTATTTCGATTTCACCTTGTGTTCTGAGTAGCGGAGGTTCGAGCCCGGCGTGTACCACTGAGTCTTTTTTTAAGTACATTGATTATTTGCACCACTGGCTTCTTGGTAAAGAGGCACATCGTGAGGAAACCTGCATACGTCAAACAAAAAAAACGTATGTGAAGTCCACAATCCGCACTGGGCTTGCGTGTGGACTATGACCCAAATCATCCTCGGTGGGGGTAGGCCGTGCCGTAGCAGTAGGGTCATATAAGGAGATTAGACTGCGGTTAAGTTTAGTAAATTGTCGAGTACCACCAATGATAATGCTCTGGTATTTGGGTAGTAATATAAACCTGACTCAAAATCTATTTGCAAATCTTGTAAACATAACCTAACTTTACTTAATGTTCACTTTTTCTGGTAATTTAATCATAAAATATTAAAATACTTACATGATTACCTTTATTGTCACATTCTTTAACTGGTTTTCAAATCACGACACTGAATAAATATAAAATCTACAAAATTACGAATTTACGATGAGAAATATTATACGTATTTATGTATATGTTGCATAGACTAACAAAGCGAAAGACGGGCGTCAAGGTCATTTTTGTTTACCCGAATTGCAAATAGATTTTGAGTCAGGTATAAGTAACATACTTGGGTTAGCAATGACAACAAATCTTTCAAACCAGTGTTTTATGTGCTTTAAGTCACGGTTAAGTTGATCAATTGCATTATTGATGTTATCGACTGCAGTATTCATTTGAAGATCGTCAGCGTAAAGATAGTAAGAGCTATTTAAAAAAGATCTTTTTTTAGGTCGTCTGTTATTAGATTTATAAAAGTGAGAAAAGAAGCGGCGAGAATATTCCTCCTTGTGGTAATTTTATGATTTCGTGGTGGAAAAAAATACTTAACTAAATTATTTTTAATGTTTATTGACAAATTTTCAAAAATATGTTCTGGTTTAGAAAAAAGAGTAATCTTTGAATTTATGTATAATTTAAATTGGCTATTGAAAAAGTTAAATAGTAATCAACGATTAAATCCAACGTCAGCATAAAAAGTAAACGGGTTATGTCTATGCGCTCTTAATATAATAGAGAGAAAAGATAAACAAAATGGGTTCCTTATTTGACTACAAAAAAGAATGGTCGAAACAGATACCTGCTAAGATATATTTCTATATTTTTGGAAATCACTTACCTTCTACTGGATGGTCAGGATAGTCTGTAAGCATATCATCGTCGTCTCTGCCACCCATTGAATTATGGTCACTGTAGTCGTCTTTCGGCTCAGTCTTCAGTTCTACATTGTTCAGTCGTCTTTTACCATCAGGATTTGCATCTGTCCAAAGAAATTGGTTGGAATTTAAAATGATGTTTCAGCATTTCTGGAAAATTATCACTGCAGTAGGGGTAAACTAGGCAATAAATTTTTGTATGGTAGTTCCTTAACATCATTGCCCAGACCGCTGGGTCTAGAAACTTAGTGTAAGGGGAAAAAACCAGCTAAAATTGTTCTACCCTTATAGTTCAGAGGCCCGTGTCAAAGACAAGCCGTCTTCTTGAGCCAAAAACCGGAGTTACTGACTTTTTTGGTTACTATGAAGAAGGAAATCGCGATGAGGATTTAAACTGTAATATAGAAAAAAAAACAATGCGATGTGACGTTACCAATGTGACAGTGGCATTAGTAAATAAATAATGTGCAAAAAAAATAAACAGTAAAAAAGTATTTCAACCAGTGTTCTTAAATAGACTAACTACGGATACGTTTTAAACCAGACTTTATTATCAGCATCATGTAACACAAGATCATTCTGCCCGCCCAATGTGCGCGAATACCTATATGCTGACGTTAGTGTAAGTGAATAGGCCGGGCCGTGTAGAATGGGTAAGTACATAATAATTTAATATCTTGTTCAGATAAGGTGATAAACTGGTGAATTACTGTAATTCGCACTGCTGCATACTTTTTAGTATTTTTGATTTAAATTAAAAACAGTTTTTACTATAATATCTAGTGCTGTTATTACACTAATTTGACAATCCAAGTGTGATGGAAAGTTTGCACCTTGCTACAATAGAAAAGCTACAGATGGTAGTTTTACATGACAAAGCCTCGTTAGGTCAAAGTAAGGTACAGTGCCACAAACTTTTCTGCTCCGGTGTGTCCAAAAAAGAAAACAACACGCACCATATTGAAATCCTGTAAACTACGCGACACTAGCGATCGAACACCGGATTAGGCAAGTTGGTGTCACAAATCAGCTGACTAAACTGTTAGTGTCAAACGGTGTTTACATTCGACAATAGTGTCGTTTTGTTGACCGACATAATGCGGTAACCCTAACAAAGAGAATGAACCAAGATTTGTACTGTGTTATACAGAATTTATGACTTTTTAACTTGGTAGGATTATGACATTGAACGCATTGAAGCAGTCAACAAAACGCACCTATTCATTCATGAATGGGTTGAACTCATTATGACACAGCACAGTACAAACACTACTGTAAATGCTACACCAATTAGGTCTTCAACTAATTTTTTTTTTTTTTTAAAAGGTTAGTGGGTCAAAATGAAATTTCATTATTTTCCTAATTAAAGGGCTAACATAAGTGAAAGTGGCGCCCTCACTAATTTTTTTTTAATTTACATTAAATACAAACTCATTTTCAAAAAGTGCTCAAATTAAAAGTTTTATGTACAAGTAAGTAATTTTTAGAAAGTTTTATTTGCTAGATATCATTGACGTGCAGGCCGGAAAGTTCATTTATGCTGAAGTAGCCGCTTTTAGCATAAATGAACTTTCTAGCCTACACATGCATAATATTGTATAGCGACTAAAACTTTCTAAAAATAGCTTACTTGTACTTTAAACTTTGAATTTGAGCACTTTTTTTAAAATTCCTTATGTGATGAATACAAATTGAAAAATCTAATGGGGGCGCCACTTTCACTTATGATAGCCCCTTAATATTCTTGATACTACCTCCAATTTTCGTCTGCGCACACAATATGGCTATCGGTTAAACAGTGCAAAAGCCATCTAGTAGGTAGTTACAACAAAGTAGCCAGCATAAAAACCGTAACCATGAAAGAAACATTGACATATGGCACAATTTTAACATTTTACGTGAGGTAGGGCAAAGCGAATACTCGCTCTACTGAATCTTCTTTTGCAACATTAGGGGTATTCATGCCAACCTTAACGCAGTCCACCAGCAGACTTCTTCTTAATGGAGACCGACCATCATCTTTCTAACGAATGTGCAGATATTCTGCCTGGCCGAAACATCATACCTACATAATCCCGGCTACAAACTCGAGCACAATTTTGTGAGTCGTGCCGGTGTATGTATGTTTGTCCGGGAGAATATTTGCTGTCGCCGCCTTCATAGCCTGGAAGACAGGGACCTGTAGATATTATTAGTTTCCTCTACTACTAGTTAAAAAAAACATTTCAAACTTTACTTAAATTTTGGCTTGCTGGTATGCAAACAGAGTTCTCGCCCTCAATGCCCAAATCTGACTCAGCATCAGACCTTCTCCAGAAAAAGCGAATTTTATGGCTACGAGCTCATACATACCGTCCGTCCACAAGAATAGAGAGTTGAGATACCGGAGCTATTGTAGTTGCGGCTGGTACAATGCACGAGTGGTGCCGCGGGGCGTCCGCGATCTCGTCGGCAAGGCACCGTTGCAAATTCGCCCTTTCTGGTCAAGGTCTAATACGTACCATCTTTGCCTCCAAGCTTTGCTTCCAAGAAAAGTTGTTCACATTGCAGCACTTGATGGCGGAATGCGGTGGCATCACGAAGTCTCACCACGCACGTAGCACAAACACCAGAGTCCTTCTCTGTGTCATCCACATGGGACAGCTGTTAAAACAAATAAAAAAATGATGTAACAAAGTTGCTTTTTGGTATGGATTCTAAATTGAAATATTGAGTGAGTGTAGGTCATCGATATGAAAAAACAATAGATATGGTAACATGACACTGTGGTTCGGAAACCGGCGTAGCCGTTGATAGCGGGGGTGGAGTAGGTGAAGTGGGGCAAGAAAGTCAGAATTTTTATTCCAATTTAAACCTTATGTTCATTACATAAGGCGTACACGTTGACACTAGTGACATCTTGTGATGAGTAGCAGTACTTTAATTTTACACTAGACCCAGTGTTGTTCCTCTGGCGATATGAACAAAATTATCGATAGATTACTATGATGCTTGATGATCAAAAATATCTTTGGAAAATTCAAAGTCCTAACTAACTATCAACACATATTTTTATATTATCGGTAGTAAAATCATTCTGAATCTATAAAATCGTTAATTAAACTGGCGATTTTAGGCTTTTTAAAAGTCTAATTTAATGAAATATACTTAAATTATAAATGAACCTAAATATTTTAATTCTAATTAGTTTGCAGTGGACATATAAAACAGCAAATAATATTGTGATTTAGATAGTACATAGTTGGAATATAGGTATACTTTACCTTACCTTACTTGTACCTTTATGCTTTGCTAACTTTGTTTGAACACGCATTACGTTAAAACGGCTAAATTAGTTCAAAATTTAAACTTTACCGTAAGCTTTCGTTTTATCGAATTTGATTCATGGCATGAAAATATATAGATGAACGCTAAAAGTTTTATCATCAAAATAATAAATAATATGAGTTTAAATTTAATTTAATTTAATAATATGATTTGAAATTTGAACAATAATCTATACTTACTATACTATTATAAAATAAATGTAAAAGTTTGTTTGTTCTTCCTTTACAATGCCCGAGAGCATCATATAAACCTAAAATTTGGCCCAGAGATAGTATAAAATACCGAGAAGTCCAAAGTACCCATAGAAATAACCATAACCAAATTACATGCGGACGAATTATAGCTTCAGCTGTAGCTTGCTATTGCAAACTTTCTTTCTAAAAAAAGAAGTTTCCGTAGAAATTTAACACTGATAACCAAATTTAGTGCAGTCAGAGCAGCAGGCAAAAGCTAGTTTTAGGTTTTACTCCACATACACCACTCGTTGTATTATTTTCCGGACGTTAAGAAGTCTCGCAAAAGCATGCAAAAGTTAACAATCACATAACATAAAAGCGAAATAAACACATTATCCAAGTCCATCATCCTGTATATTAAATAAAACAACGAAACACTTCTATAAATCACAGGAAAGCTCGGGGCTCTAGACAAATTCTCTAAAACTATATTTACTTTGACACAATATTACACAACCCTAAATTAACTGGTTATCGGCGGGAAATTTTTACGGAAACTCCTTGATGGTTCTATGAAAGTTTGCTATGTAAAGCTGTAGTTCGTACAAGTGGAATTTGTGAAAAGTGGGGACTTGTGAATTTTCCGGGATAAAAAAATAGCCTATTTTCTTTCTATTCCAGGACTAAACCTAAATGTGTGTCAAGTTTCATCCCGCTCCGTCCAGTGGTTGACGCGTGATTGAGTAACAAACATCCGAACTTTCGCATTTAAAATATTATTCGGATGAAAAGCAGTATTTTTAGATGTATTTTGCATTAAATAAGCGCGTTAAAATGTATAAAGTTACGTCGCTGGAACTCTTATTTACCTTTTTTTTAAAGTTTTTACAACTTTTTACAGCACAATACGACATTATTGAAATAAAACAAACAAAATATCTTTAGATGTTCACTCGCCGAGGGTGACCTTGTGTTTGTTGCGTCAAATCGATGCGCTACTCAACATAGTCTAAAAATTATACTATGGGCGGTTAGCCTGCCGGTGCTTTTTGGACATATCTATTGTTTCTTCATATCTATGGTGTAGGTAGGTACTAGGAAAATAAAATTCCCAGTGCGAACTAAAACCAGTAGTCATGAGCATGTCTTTAGTCTTATAAGATATGGCTTAAGGGATCTTACCCTGACAGAAAAGATTTAGACTCCTAGTTCCTCTAGGAAATATGAAAATTAGTGCAGTTAGTTGCCGGCCACATTACAATGTAAAAGAGGAAATGTTTGCAAACTATTCTCACACACTTGAGAATCAACATATTAGTATGCAGATTGCTCAAAAGTACATGATCTTCTAGACTTCTCCAATACAATGGGCTTAGCTCAACATTATATATTTGTAATCTTGTGGCTAGATACTAACTACTCAGTAGTAATTTGAAAAGATAGCATGTATTAAAGGAGAACAACCATCTAGCTTAAGCAATGAATACACAGACTGGGAAACATTTTCTGATTTCTTGAAACAGGAAGTGAACCTGAACATAAGATTAAAAACAATTGTGAAATGATATTGATAAAGCAAATTTTTTGTTTAGTTAAAAAATAATAAAAAAACAGGATGTATCACACCTATTCTTAGCAACAGAAATCATGTAAACATTCATCTAGAAATTCAGAAAAAACTCAAAGACAAAAGAAAACTCAGCAAATTAATAGGTTATCTTTTAAAACTGCCTTTAACCAATCATGTGAATTGAATACCTGCACACATTGGTGTTATTATGTAGCCAAGTGCGGAAAACATATGCCCAACACTTGATCAGCAACTAACTATTAAGTCTATAAGACACTGATGTTACAAGGGTTCAATATCTCGTAAAAAAGGCAAACACAATTGCCTAGTTTCTCAGCAAGTCTTTACTCTCAATTAATCTTATGTGCTAGAATAAGGAACAGGAATAAAAAAACACACACAAAATGATAAACAGTGACCAACAACTGTATGTTCCCCCCGAATGGTCTCTTCCAAATATGTTATCCTAATTTTTAACATTTAATATACTTTAGGTAGGTATATTTCTTCATGTCAGAGACATATAGGTACCTATAATACAGATATTAAATACAAGCATCACACTTTTAAATACCTAATTAATAAAATACTTAAAACCTTATATAACTATTTGTAAACAATGTTTTCCGTATTATATATATCATCAATAAATTTCAAGCCGCTATTTGCAATCGCAGGGCCTAAGCGAACGCAAGTTCAACGAATATCAGAAAGGAATTGTGTTTGTAAAATTGCAATTTGGCTCCCTAATGTATGGAAGACTTTTGTTTCAGTGCTACATTGGATTGGAGATGCTACCGATGGTATAGAAAAGCTAAATTTCGGCATTTGAGGACTTGGAGGTATAAATATTTGATTCATATTCTAGTTTTATGTTGTCAATAAGATAATTTCTTATACAATTTTCTCAACATACTATCATAGACAGATTGAGCACTTGACACTTGAGCCAAAAAAACTAAAAGAATGGGCATTTGATCTATAATACTTTTAATATTATAAGTTTTGGGTTGCTGCGCTAAGTACCTTCAAGTTACTGTATAGTACATCCATATACCCTGCCTCTACCATAATGCCTGCAGCATTTGAATAAGATGGTGGGAGTGTCAAGTGAGTATGGTGAGAGTAAGAAACTAAAAACCTAACCAAAACTGTGATAAATTCTGAGATAACTAGGTTTTATTAGAATTTTAGTGAGAGGTTTAAAGGTGGATTCCATATAAATTATATATTTGTTATGATATAAAAAATAATTTTAGCTATGTTTCTTTTGTCTAAGTGTTAAAAACCAAGACATTCTAGATTACTTTTTACAATTACAGTAGTTATTCTTATCAGTAAAATAAATAAACATGTTTAATTATAGGTGTGTTTTGTTCACTGCTTCAATGCGTTTAATGTCATAATCCTGCCAAGTTAAAAAGACATAAATTCTGTATAACACAGTAAAAATCTTAATTAATTATCTTTGGTAGGATAACCGCATTATGTACATTATGTCGGTCAACTAAACGCCACTTATATTGCTTCAATGCATAAAAGTGTGTAGAGTACAAATTAGGTTCTGCTGTCGTGTTTCTCATGTCTCAACATAAAGTTACACCTGAGTCTCAAGTCCCAGACACTGCGATGAATTTCCGGCCCTGCAAATCGATAGAGCCGGCTATTGAAATCCTCCTTGCATTTTGGACCAATGCCAAATATAATTAGTTTGTTTCAATTTCAGTCTTGAAAGCAGTTAAAAATAAGGTACTTACTAAAATTCCAAAGCAATCCATGATCATATCGGCATACACTTCTTTTTGTTCCATCCAACTGTACTCCGCTGTTAGAAATCGACATTTTTTAATGGCCCTACACAAACGACACAAAGCCAAATCTATTATAGGACCGTTACTTTTTATCACACTCATTTCTATAGTAATTTTATATAAAATACAGATGTTTAATTCAGATAAAGATATTTATTGAGGTGGTTGTTTTCATAATTGCGGAATATGTGAAGATAATAAAATTACACCAAAAGTTTATGTTTTGGGCCACACACATTCCATTTGTTTATTTTCCTTAATAATGGCAGTCATACCACTTGTAAGTATATTATGCCAGCGCTATGTCTCGGAAACTAAGTTAGTTCGATCAAAGAACAACAGCGAAATTTTTAATTGAGACTAGCTGACCGGGCAGACGTTGTCTTGCATGATACCGACTGCAGCGCCATCTGCCAGGCTGATTTGTGAATCTAAACCGTACAGGGCGCCACCCAAACGCATACAAAAAAAAAATTCAAATCGGTCCAGCCGTTTAGGAGGAGTACAGTGACATACACACGTACAGTAGAAATATATATGTAAACATATATTTGAGCGTCTTAAAATATATTTTCTAAATAATGTATTTAATCATTATGTACATTTTTTAACTAAACACCTATACTAATCTTAATCTTGTTATTTAATGGCTATTGTACATTCAGTACATTAACGGTTTGACGTAACTAGTCGAAAAGGTTATTTTCATCAGCCAGGTCAATCTGAAATGGACTTTACAATGGACTTATGCATATTACAACGAAAAAATGAACTCACATAACTAATTTATATACTACCCTAGATAATGAAAGGCTACAATTATGTTGAATATTTAATATGAATGAGTATTAAGTTACAGTTTAAATTTATTGTAATTTAGGAATGATGCCACAGCTCTCAAAATGGGTGCATCACAGTCAAATAAAAGTGAAGACGCAGATGTAGATCAAGGGACCTTATTTCTTATAAGGGATTCAAAAAATGCAGTATAGTCATTTCTAGGACAAGCGAACAAAATATGGTTCAGATCACCTTTCTCCAATCCACATTCACAAACAGCGGAATTTAGTATTCTAAGTTTTTTGAGATGTACAGGTATGCAACAGTGGCCAAGTGGCATTCTGCAGATCATTAAAGTGTTTTTTATATTAAGTCTGATTTTTGAAAACCAGGGTTTTACTAGAATATCATTCTGGACAGTTGCATAAAAGACTTCTTTTACTTGAGAATACGATACCCAGTGTTTGGACCAATTAGAAAGTAGTTTCCTTTTTGGAAGAAGCAACAAATCCTGACAGTAATTTTTGAAAGGCACTTTGTCTCCAACAACAATCGCCTCCTCAGCAATAGAGTCTGCTGTCTCATTTCAAGGAATGCTACAGTAACTGGGTATCCAGACAAGAGTTACATTTAGACCTAAATTAAAACACTTCACTAACAGAGATTTAATGATTGAAGAGAATTGCAAGAATCAGAGAAAATTATAGTTTTATTTAGTTTTAATAACAGAATATATTTAATAGCTTCTAAATAGCTTTACACTCATCAGAGTCCACTGATGTCTAAGAAGGGCATTTGATATTTTGGACAATATTGAAATTTTTATGAAATATACCTACACCAACACAACCTAAAGGATCAGATTTAATGCATCTGTAAAGATTAAATGCCAGTCAGACCAATGTTGATCCAAGATGCAATCGAAGTTATTTTTGGCAAATTTGTCTGTTTTTTGGATGTCAATGTTCAATAGTACAGTAGGTTTGTATGTAATAGATGAAAATGGGAATTCATAAATAGGTAAAAAAATAGACCCAAGGTAACCTCAATTGCTAAGTGCTCTGATAACTTTTTACCAAGCAAGGAGTAGCTTTTTGAGACCAATATAGAATTGAATATATAAATCGGGTCAACAATTGTAATTTTGGAAATATTGGATCACATAAATACTGTCTCCTAAGGGACAAAGGAGGGTCACCACTGTCAAGCAGCATGGCATTAACTGGCGAAGATTTCTATGCACCTTAAATTATTTTTAAGGCTCTGAACTGAATTTTATCTAATTTGGACTTTCATGTTTTATTTGCAGTTCCTAGAAGAAACGATAAGTAGTCTATGACACTTCGAACAATAGCATTGTTTACCAATTCCAAAGTGTATGGGTGAGAGCCCCACCAAGCTCCTGCCAGGCAACGAAGAATATTAATGCTCTTTTCTCATTTATCAATAGTATAACTGACATGGCTAACTCCAGATAGTTTTGAGTTACAACGGGAATTCTAGATCCATTTAATAACCAATCATTTAAGGAATTTAGTGCTCTTGATGTTGAATCTAAAGCCAATACAACTATCAGAAGCATGTACCAAAATGTCATCTGCAGCCCCGGATCTCCAATTTTTTTTAGGCGGGGCAAAAACTGAAAAATGCCGCCCACTTATATTTATTTTTATCTTTATTACCTTTACAATTTCAGCTATCAGATGTCCACTAATTGATTTACATTTGGACATAGGCCTTCCGGAAATAATGAATCCATCGCTGTTCTTTCTGTGTTAAGCCTATTTATTTACAGATATATAGACATGAACGTGTAGGATATATATTTTATACACAGCACAGGATAGGATTCAATAATAAAAATTACTTCGAGCTTTTTGTTCAGCAAATAAATCTATGGCCTTGTCATAATTTAATTCGTGTGCAATTCGATTTTCAAATAAGCGTTCCTAGCTCATAGAAGATCGCAAATATTTTTTAAGTAGTTTTAGTGTGCTAAAACTTCGCTCACAGCTTACAGATGTAGTAGGAAGCGTCGAGTAAATTCGCAGGGCAATACAAATATTAGGAAAAGCATCTTGCAAATTATGTGCATGAATCTATTGCAAGTGATAGAAACCGTTAGCCTTTTCTATATCACCAAATAAAAGCGGAGCTTGCTCTTTAAAAACGTTCTTTAAAATTGAGTTCCTGGCAGAATTCAATCTCGCATTTCCTCGCGCGGATTTGGTTTTTGAGGTGTGACTAGAACAGGACTTACCACGGTGTATCGCACGGCTCTATGATATCAAGAGATATCGACGGCGTATATGATTGCACGTATTACATTGAATTTAAAAAATAAATATAGTTATGATAATTTTTTTACCTAGAAAGGCGATCAATGAGCTGTGATAGATTTATTGATGCGACACTAATATAATCAGTATTTTATCTTCGTTTGATCGAGAAGTACTAAATTTTAGTAAATAATAAATATAAACAAATTAAAACAAAACACTGTTGTGGAGAAAGGTTGACGAGGCAGTTTTCGATTCATCGCTTTCGCACGCACGGTAAAGAGACGCGTGCTGCCGCGATCTACGATTACTGCGGGCGAGTATGCCTACGCGCCTATCGAATATTAATGTTTGTACAACGCGTCTCACTCCGCGTTCTCGCCGCGCCCGGTCACGTGGTCCATGTGCTGTACCCCTGGGCATTGGGCGAGTTAATATGGCCACAGTTAAACAAGAGTGAAATTTCTGTACTTGTACTATTATTTATTCTGTGGTTAAGGTTAAGTAAATGATGTATTGTCCATTCGTCTGTAAAGTGTGAATTTGGCCGCCCTCTGCATACTGAAGGATACGAGCATATGGTAAAACAGACCTCTCTAATTTAGCAGTATAAATATTATGTAGGATTAGGCTTACCACGGAACCTTGGGGAATACCTTTATAAACCCGTTTTTCCCCCGAAGGGATAAAAACGGTTATTTCGAGTCCAGCCGAGGCTTGACCCACTATGAGATTACAGTCTTGCATTTTCCCCGAATGACATACTCTTCAAGCCTAATAGTACATACTCACCTACCTTTTGTCTATGAGACTGCGGCAACACTGACCGCATCGGATGTGACGTTATTGTACGGGCATCTCGAGCACACTATTAAGTACATTCCCGTTGATTGGTTGAGGTGACTCAACACTCGCGGCATTAGGTAGGGTGGAGGAAAAACCCACCCGAGGCTCCAATTCCACGGCTTGGAAAAAGCATCTACATATAGAGCGTCCCTGTCGAGGGGATCTTCCATGACGTATGTTTGGACTACTGCTGATTTGACAGAAGCAAAAAGGTCTACTTGAGGAACACCCCATCTGCGATATATGATGTTCAGTATTCGATTCGATAGAGACCATTCTGGGTTGTCCTTCCCTCGTGTCAGACTGTCGGCCGTGGCGATGTAACGGCCTGGAATGTACCTCACATGAAGTGTGACCTGTAGTTGATCCGCCAGAGAAAATATGGCCTGAACCATCTTCAACAATGCAAGAGACTTGGTGCCGCCTTCTTTTTGTATATAGGCTACTACAGTTTTGCTGTCTGACTGGATTAAGCAGGTTTGTCCCTTGATGACACTCGTCTTTGCTCTCATGCCTCGTAAATTGCCCATATGTCTTTTCTGTTGCAGTGCCATTTTTGCTGTCGTGTGTTTCAAGTGCCGCTCATCTGCTCTCCGTTTACAATGTACCCCACCCAATGTCTGACGCATCCGTTGTTAAATAGACGCTTGCTAGTTTGCAATGTATTTGAGTGATTTCGGACAGGTGTTTCAGCCACCATTGACATTCCTCTATCGTTTCTCTGCTTAAACTGTACTTTTTTGACGTTGGAAACCGCGTCATTTTGTTGCTGTCTATTTGAAAAAAGCGGCAGTGTAATTTGACTCGCTTGACAACACATGTGACATGCGAAAGTCAAATGTCCTAGAACAATCTTTGCTTGCCGCCAGCTGCACTTTCTTGCATCTAATTTTTTTCTAAGATGTTGTGTAATTACTCTCTGCTTCTTGGAGCTTATGCTCTTCACGTTGTTGAGAGTGTCTGATTTTTTCTCGTACACCTGCCAACCGAGTTCCACAAGCAATTCTCTCGCCCAAATGGCCTGTTGACACAGTACTTTTGGATTCTGTCCTACCAACAAAAAGTCATCTAGATAGAAAACGACACGAATGCCCTTTTGGCGTAATATGCTTGCCACCCAGTTCATGAGTTTTGCGAACACTAGAAAAGCGGTTGCCAACCCAAAGGGCAGACACGTCACTTAATAATGTTCGTCTTGAAATCTGAGCATCCAGAACCGCCTGTGGCATTTTGTAATTGGGACGTGTAGGTAGGCTCTTGAAATGTCTATTTTTAAAAGAAAGTCCTTTGGTTGGAGAAAATCTGGGATTTTTTGATGGCTGATAAGTCGGAACTTTTTCGGACAAATCTGTTCAGAGCTTTTAAACTGAAGATCTGCCTGTTGGAGAACATTGGATACACGAAACCCGTTTGAGTTGCTGCTTTAGCCAATATTCGTTCTGAAGCTCTTGGAATTATCGGCTCAGCCTCGGTTGTTATAGCATCAAAGTTAAATGACACTGACGTGTCTTACATTGTCCTATGATCAGCTGCTCCTAACCGTTCCTCGCGATGGTCTTCTTCTATTAAATTTTCGTCCTCACTCTCCGACTCTACCTCCAGATCAGAAAATGAGGAATCCGCTAGCGCTATTTCTGAGACTGGATTAGATGATAGTCTTTGTGGAACGGCTTGTTAGTGTTGTGAAACGATTTGAGCTAACGCACCAATTACAGTGCTAAGATTGCCCATAAGTTCTTGAAACATCTCAGTTTGTTTACCAATCGCCATCGCCAATACGTTATTTTGACTCTCTTCCCTCCCGGGTTCTTGACGATCTGTATCTACACTGTTTCGGACTTCGGCCTTTGCTCGCTTTGGTCTGTTGTTTAGCTGAGAGTTGGGTAAAAATGACCTCTTTGAAGACGTCGATCGTCTTTTTAGCACCTTATCAGCTTTCTTTCTGGATAAAAGATGAGGTTTCATATTTCTTATACATTCCAAAAAGCTGTCAATATTATCTCCATGTATGCGAAGAACCACGGCGTGTAACGCGTAAACCAAAGCCCTGGCCATTCCATCATTTTCAGCTTTGCACGTTTATAAGTTTTTTCCGATAGCTCGGAAAGCCCAAATGCTTGCTCAATTTTTTTGGTAGGGATAGCAAACTTGTTTATGATTTTAGGATCAGGTGGGCCGTCCTTAAGTTCTTTAGGTTAAAGGTCATTGACTTTCCAATCCAGCCAGCATTCTGGTATAAACGGATTCACAGCTTCCATTATACAACTTATATAACTGTTCCATTGTCACTTGTGGTCGACGTCGCAAGTAGCTCCCTTATTGGTGGCATATCCTAAAAAGAACAGACAAACGTACTTTAGTCACAAGAAAGAGCTAGGATGAGCGTCTTTCATGAACTCAATACATAAATGGAGCTGTTGCTGCCAGGGCTAATGACCCGTCGGCCCGGACGATTCGTCGGCTCGATTAATCCGTCGGCCCGGTCGATCTTTTATTACCTGAAAAATCGACTCGAACTAAGCCGAAAGAACCAATTTCGAACCGTCTGGTCGTCGAAATCGATCGATTTGGAATGTCGGATCCATACACAGGTAAAAATTTGGACAAACCAAAAATGGTATGTCTAAAGATCAACCCGAAGGCGATCCATGCACGTGTTTAGCATGGTGCACTTAATATCTGGCATTTTGGGTAGATTAAAATCTACCCACATCGCCAGAAAAAACTAAAACGACAAAAGATAATATAGGAAAAAGAAAATTCACTTACCGAATATGTTCTACTTGAAGAGCAAACAAATTAACGCTTATTAGTATCTTTTCAAAAACGTTCACAACGTTATAACTTTTCAATTGACTGTACTCAAGGACAAGACAAAACGTACTGAAGAATGACCTAGCAACGGCACTCAAGATGGCGGTCGTACAATGACGTCACATCCGATGCGGTCAGTGTTGCCGCATTCTCATAGACAAAAGGTGAGAGGTGAGTATGTACTATTAGGCTTGAAGAGTATGTTATTTGGGGACAATGCAAGACTGTAATCTCATAGTGGGTCAAGCCAAAGGCTCGGACCTCTAAATATAAAATTCTAGACAAATTTATTTCTCCATCTATAAGAAGATTAGCAGTGCGTCCCAAAAACATGTTGCAAATAAATGAGATAAATTTATCAGGTATTGAAATACCTATCTTTTTGTTTTTAAGAATAGGGAGAAACACACTGTCATAAGCAGATGATACATCTAAGAAAGCTGCTACTATTGCCTCGTTTCTGGAGAAGGATATCGGTAGAGAAAATTAAGAGGTTAACAAGAGTACTTTTCTCTTTACGAAAAACAAACTGACTGTTATCTAATACTGTATTTTTCTCATTTAAAACTAATAAAACGGGATTAAACGCGTCGTTATTTAGCAAGATAGGTATCTTGCGGTAGGTTGCAAGATAGGTATTTTCCCGACGTTGCGGCTGGGTTACACCAGCCTTGGTCACGGGTAGACTGGTGGTGCGCGGTGTCTTCAGCTTCGAATGGAGGCGTCCTGTTGAATTACCCTCACCTTGTCTTTATACTTGTCATAATCACTGCACACAACACTAACGGCCTCCTGGTGCGTTCGTTGGTGAAACTCGAGAGCTGTATTTTCCTATGACTGGATTCCATGCGTTTAATCCCGTTTTATTTTTTTTTAATTAGTAATGAAACGCGTAAATTTAAACGCGTAAACGCGCTTAGACGGAACGGTAATGGGTACTAAAATGAGGTTTTACTATTAAGGGCGCGTTCGTTCTGGGATGCAGAATCATTATTTCCATTACTTTTGCCACCTGCCATCCGTTCGTTTAGCATTGGTATCAAAAATATCAAAATTTTAGTATCATCTGTGACAAACTGTCATGCGTTCGTTTACGATATTTTTGTTTTTTTTTGTCACTTTTGCCACCGAAAAATGAAACTTTAGACCCATGACTGGAGGTGGGGTTTTGTGTTAATCTGTCAAACTGCGTATTCATTGTTTATGGTAGTGTGTGTGTGTGTTTTATCGTAGTGTGTATACGTAAACCGTTCGTTTTGCAAGTTTTGTAACCAAAAATTTTGTTACTAACGTTTCAAAGCTAAACGAACGGTAGGTGTCGGTGGCAAAATTGGCGTTATCAAAAGTGCGAAAAGTATCAATTGTGGGAACTCTTAATCCCAGAACGAACGCGCCCTAAATTTCAACGCGGCTCAGCAGGAACGCCCTACGCATGAAACGCAATCCGCTAACAATTTCTGTTAAAAAGTAGTCAGATGGAACGCGCTAACTATTATCTGTGCTATGTTCTGTGGTTATTTATGTTGGTTCTTTCTATAATTATTCAATTTATAAAAGCTTTGATTACCACATACATAATTACTATAGCTGTTATACTCTCTTTAATTAATGTAAAAAACTGCTGAATATGTTAATACAACTCTTATGTAAGATAGATTGAAACTAAAATTTGAGGTTATAATTGTATTGTAATGAATAGGTATGTTCTTCAAATTTAAACTACTTAACTTGGCCAAAGCTAAGTTTTTAAGATGTATTCTAAAGTGGGGCAGCTGAATACAGCTTTACATTTCGTCTTGTGGTATGCCTCGTAAAAATCCTGTTTAATTTAGTAAACATTGATGATTTAACTATCTGCCTGTATATTAAAAACCCAAAATATCTAAAAATTCACTTAAACAGTTTACTTACACTTCAAAAAAAAGGGAAACTAACCACATGCGGGGTAGATCCATAAATGTTAAAGTACATATTTTTTATTTATTAACTGAAAAAACATATTAAGGTGAAATTATCCTGCTTTTGGGTGTTTATGAACATCCTTTTTAGGCACAAGTATAAATATTTTTACTATTTAGGAACCGACAAAACCTAAAACGTGATTAATAGTATGTGAGTATATTATTATTTTTTTAAAGGGAAAATTGCCAAAGATGTAATTAACTTAAGAGCAGACATTATAAATTGTTTATATACCATAATGATAAAACAAATATACAAATAAAAAAGATTTTCAATTATAAAAACTGACAAAGACAGATAGTTAATTTTGTTCTTATTTTTTTTACAGGAATCAAAACAAATATTTCAATGAAATCTGTGGCACTAGGCCTGTTTCTTGGAAGTTATATCACTGTTGTTCCCAATTGTGTATTATAATTAAGTGGTAACAGTACTAATCTTCTCACTTAAGATAATCCCACTCTAAAACACATCATTCATGAAAAAGAACAAAATAGTCCTTTTGCATAAAATGTTTAAATTTTGTTTAAAAATGTCTATAACATATACTTAAGTAATAAAACAAACACTGTATGTCAATCAATATGTTAATTTCTTGATTTCCAGCAGTTAGATTGAGGTTATCCTCCAATCTCCTCATTGGTCTTCCTCTAGCTCTCTGCCATTCCTAGGGTGCCAGTAAGTAACTTTGTAGCTCCATTTGTTTTGATTACATATTATAGTGTGTCCAATCTATCTCTACTCCCTGGTATCCCTATCCTATCCTGGGAATGTTGAATGTTGATGATTTTAACTTAGATCTGGTTTTGTAACTACTCATTTTATCCAATTACTTATTCCCAGCAAACTCCTCTTTATTTCTTGTTAGGGTCCATGTTTCGCATTCATAAGTTAAGCATGGGAGAACACATGTTGAGTGTTTTATTTTCTTTTTGATATGTATTTTCTTATGTATTTATGTTGCAGATTTTTAAACTACTCTAACAATGAATGCTGTAAAGCAAACTGAAATTATGGGTCAATTTACTAATTTAAGTAATATACAGGGACCATATTATATAGTTCAAATAAAAAATGAATCAGTTGATTTAAATGATTGTGATGAATATGAAGCAAATGATGAGAATGAATATGTTAGTGTTATGAATGACACTAATAAATATATGTTGGATGCAAATAATAAAAATAAATATAATATTCATGTTGAAAATGAATTACAGTCTGTTCAACACCTGATATATATGAAAAATGAAGCACAAGAGTTTGAAGCACTCACCGATGTGGAACCAAAGATATTATTTGAATATGTGACATATGATGATAGTAAAGATTTTGATGTTGATAATGAATCACAGAATGATTCAATGCAAACATTAAAAGATAATATTTTTGTAAACATTGATCAGAATGAAGAATTTGGTAAGCTCATGTTCTAAAATACCAGCTTTTTCAGCAAAAATGGGGCTATATTATATGCACAACCAAGGTTGAACACCTGTAAATGAAGGAGACAGATCTAGTAAGTGAGAAACTTGATTGAATGTATGCCATTTTTTTGAGGGTTCCATACACAAACTTGGAACTCTTATAGTTGTGCCATGTCTGTCCATATACTGACTATAATTACGAGCTAGGGTAACTAGAATGCTGTTTGGTAATGAAGATTATTTATTGAACTGAAATTTATAAACTGAACTACGATGACTTGCGGCACCTTTTATACTCGCTGACAAGAGCGGGGGTTGCGCTCGAGTATTCTAGATGCTTTGAGAGCTATCTTGTACTTTAATTTATAAACAATCCATCCACGTGAACACTCTAGTTAATATTGGCCATCAAAGGAGAGTAAACCTTATGTCTACAGCATCAGGCATTTTTGCCTGCATAGCAATCTTCTCGCTAAATCTTGAGTTGAAGGGAAGCCCATTAGGATGTTACCTTTTTTTATGTTGTTTGTTGAATATTGATGTTTCCGGGAATGTATGCGTCTAGAAAATTACCGGCCGTAACACTATTAAGACTTAAGTAGTGAAATTAGGTATATATATACATATATATATATATATATATATATATATGTATATATATACATATATATATATATACAGGGTGAAAATCTTAAAGTAGTCAGTAATGGCACCTAGGTACCATGATTATAGCTACAAGAAAACTGTCAGAGGATTAACCACAAATTTTCGAGATAGTTCAACTGGTTTTTAGAGTATTAGAAAAACACAATTTCACAATGTGAAATAAATAAACAATTATTTTTGGACATTACACACAGCGCTGTCGGTCCCCAAAGTAAGCAAAATTTGAGTTATGGATACCAGCCAATAGATACAAATACATGTATATTACTTTTTTTTGTAAAGACATACATAAATACACCCAGACTCAAGACAAACACAAATATTTATCACATAAATGTTTGTCCAGTTTTGAATTTGAATTGAAATTGAACCCACACCCTCTGCACAGCAGCCGGCTACCCTATCAACTAGGCTGCGAGGGAGTCGATGGGGATAATTTTGATGGTAGTGTCTGCCTGCAATGGAAATTCTTATTATTGTTTTGTTAATTAAGTTTTTATATTGTAACTCAGTACACTTTCTTCAATAGCTATCGTAGGTAAATATTTTTTTTAGTAAACAAAGAGCATTTTGAGGTAATAGCAGATCAACAAGAAGAATCAGATTATCAAGATACAGAATATGACGAAAACTATAACTATAACAAAAGCCTTGTGCATGAAGGTATGTTTAATATCTATATTAACTCCTCGTTACCAGCTTTATAAATCCCATCCCTCCCATACTGTTGCTACCTACACACATCTATTGTAGGGATTCAGGCCATCACACGGGCCCAGTGCGAATTCACATATGCAGGTTTCCTCATGATGTTTTCCTTCACTAAATTAAATTTTATAATAGACCCATTGGTACGCGCCGTGGCTTGAACGCCCGCCCCTGCGAGGCAGATGCTGAGACCACTAGGCCACCTAGGCTACATAAATACAAATTAAATTATTATTGATAGAATCAGGCGTTACTTTGCGGAAATTCATTATTATGATAAAATATTATTACCTTGCAAATCCGCTAAAAACAATTCAGTAGCACTCACGTGCAGAAGTACACCATCCACATGTGTAGGAGTGCACCTCCCTCCCTCCTTATGTGGACGATGCCAACTTCAGAATAACCAAAAAAGTGAAGGTAGAGCGCACGAACAGCTTGCGTCTCTTGAAGATGCCTCGTGTTGAGGCGCAACACTTGTCGAGGTTTGTTATCAATTTAGTGGTGTAGTGTGTATGCGCGCATCGCGAGAACGGTTAGACTGATTTAGATGGCTACAATTTGTTTTTAATTTATAGTCCGGAAGTCCTATCCCACTAGTCATATATAGACTCAAATTCGTATATTACATTGTTTAAAAGCCAAAATTTTTTTGGACCCGATAGTTAAAATGTCGTCTCTTATCTAATAATCAATTAATTTTTTTTTTATTTTAGAAAATGGGGCACAAATATGGCTTTTAATGGAGGAAACGGCTAATGATGCAATCTCCAATATGGATGAAAGAGAAATACAGGCGGCTGCAACAAATATACAAGCAGCTGAAACAGAAGAGCATGAAATAGTGGTCAATGACGTCACGAATGAAGGTAAACTCTTTTTTTTTTAGCTACAACACACATAAGCTACATAAACCTTACAATATCAAAAATAATTTAATTATTACTAAGCTTACGCTATCTGTCAGTCTGACCATTAAATTGCTCTATCTTACCGAAATAGGTTGAAGTTTGATTTTTTTTACTCAAAAATGCTATGAAAATTTCGAATTACATTTGAAAAAAGAATACTGGAAGTCCTGGGTTGCCTAGATGCTGGGCTGCAAAAAAAAAAGGCTTTTCAAGACAGATAAGGCGACAGTAATTTAAAAGGGTTTACTTCTGTCGAGGTGGTCCCATATTAATGTACTAATAAAAAAGAATTCATCATTCATAACCAAACGGCATTTTAGCTCGTAAAAATATTCTTGGTATTGCTTTTCGACAAGAAATAAACACTGCTCGATATTGATAACGGCAACAGGTAGACGCTTGAAATATTCCCCTTTAAATTTTAATTTTTTTGCTCTGTTTGCTCCCTTTGGGTACTGAATCCTAAAATGAAATAAGTAGTTAGTTGTAAGCTTAAATTTTAAGAGAAAAAAACTAATAAGTAGAAAATTAAGTAACCCGGGACGCGGGAGCAGAGCGAGAGCCTTGTGTTAGTACTATTACTCATCTGTAGCATTTGCGAATTGCAACGCCTTGGCCGGAAGAAGCGCGCTTAGAAAATGAAGTGTCGTGAATTTGCTGGCTTGTTGGAAAAAAAACTAAAGCTCTTCCTTTAAATCCGCGTTTGGCTGTGTGTAATGTCCAAAAATATTATAAATATAATATCGTTTTTGTTACAACTTGGGTAGTCGGATTTCAGTTTTTTAACTTTTACTTGTTTTTTTTTTTATAGCACTCGCTTCTGACTGGTTATTGTCGAAGAAGAGGTGTAAGGTCAAGATGCAGCCTCACAGGAAAGGTGTGTCAAAGAAAAAGTGTGATTCTGAAAAGAAAAAATTGAATATTAACGACTTGGAAAAAGGTATTTTATGAGGATTTCTATAAAATTTTTGTTTAATTTACTTTTTTTTTTAAATTAATCAATAAATCTATACATCAATTGAACTAACTTAATTCTTCCAATCACATTTTTTTTTTTCTAAAAGTGATGAAGGGTTTCAGACACATTTCAGATCCCTATCGCAAAAAAATGTTTGATAATTTTAAATAGGAGTAAAAATGGTTAGATTGAATTTTCTAGAGTAATAAAAGCTTCATTCTCCGTCTCTTCGACTATCTCTGTGACAAATTGCAGCTCAATTGGACGCTCTGTTGCGGCGTGAACGATATGATTGTTTGTATGGATATGACAATACCAAATATAAAAGTTTAGTACCAACGATTCTCCATTAGCCTACTGTAATGCATATATAACGCACACATAACATCACATCTTTTTCCCAAAGGTGTTTGCAGACACCACACACCTCTTGTTGCTATGATTCTGGAAGACTTCTTTTGCTTTATCCACTAGCATCAATGCTTTCTTTCATACCCGTTCGATGGTTTGTAGAACTCTTGACCTCGGTTTTTCTGAGAACACACTCAATTTTGACGTTAACTTATTTTTTAAGAAGTAATATTTTATTTGTCATTTTAGTAAAGAAGACTCCTAAAAGAAGTTGGGTTTGGAAATATTTTAGTAAACAAAATGAAGTTATATATCAGTGCACTATATGTAATTCTAACTTGTCAATAAAGGGGTGTAATACAAATAATATGAACAGGCATATAAGAGCAAAACATTCTAATATCTATAATATGGAGGTGGTATCTAAGCCAATTGAATCAAACCAAATTGAAAATGAAGAAGTTAAGAATGATAGTGAAACAGTTTGTGAGTATTGTTTATTTTTGTTTAGTTATGCATCTATTGTAATCAAGTCGTAAAAACCTAAATAACAACGTGCAAACCGGGGCGGGTCGCTAGTATAGTATCGCTATTTTATGTTGAAATCGTCTAATCTAAAACTGCACGCCTCTCCAATTTGGTTTTTTATTTCAATGTGTTACAGCAAATATATATTACACCAATTCATAATCCGAATGTATTGAGTTTTGTCAAGTACGAAACGCATAACCTAAATGACCAATGACTATTACCTATTTGCGTGTATTGCTGCATATTTGTATTAAGCCTGTGTGCGTGGGTGGGTTGGAGGGGTGTCCAGTTTTAAATTAGACGATCTCTACTAAAATGAATTAGTAAAAGTCAGAAGTTCAAGATTATAAAGTTTGTATAGAAGTAAGTTAAGTCAAAAATTACCATTTTTCACTAGATTTCAAAAACTTGCTACGGTTTCAAATATGCGAATTTGACACATTTTAGTATTTTGTATTGCCACTACGGGCTGTTATACGTTTGACATGCTATCCATCAGCTTTCTGATCCGATGCTAATGAATATTCTCCCATTCCTCTATCAGTGCTTCTTTCAGTTCACGAAGCGTGATTGAAGGGAAATTTCGATGGCGTACACGACGTCCCAGTTTGGGCCAGTCATACGATGGGGTCTAGATCTGGGCTCCGTGCTGGCCACTCCATGCGTGTGATAGCGACATCTTCAAGATAGCCAAACACTATCCCAGCTGTATGGGCACGAGCGGTATCTTGCATAAAGATGGCGACTCGCCCATGTTTATTAAAAATGGGGCAACATACTAATTTAAGATTTCATTCACGTATCTTTCTGCAGTTAAAGTACCATTTTCTATCACCACTAGCTCGGTGCTGCTTTCGGGAGAAATTTTAGCCCACACGTATATGAAGCTTCCGCCGTATGGCACATTCTATTCAATGCAAGCTGAGTTATAGCGCTCTCCTGCTTTTCTGTAGACTTTTTGCCTCCCATCAAGTGTCTAGCTTGAACCTCGACTTGTTCGAAAACATTACTATTGACCCAGAGTCCAATTCATGTGTTCTCTCGCGTAACTCAGCCTTGAATTTCATGCTGCCTTTTGAGGTTTGGATCATTTGCGGGTCTGAATGGCTTTAAGTCTGTTTCAGCAAGATGCCGCCTCACTGTACACGTGTTCGGATTACTCCATCCAGCAAGTAGAAGGTGATTTATAACTTCAACAGCCGTTTGAAATTGATTTTTTAACATTGTTGACACCATATATCGATCCTCCCGCGGTGTCGTGCACCTTGTTCGGACTGTTTCTGGTCTGAAAATGTTGGATCAGTCTTTTCAAATCGCTGGAGCACTCTTTGAACAGTTGATAGCGACACTTACAGTTCTTGCCGTACAACGCTGACTAAGCTTGTGTTCAACCATTGTCAGAATACTGGTGGTATACTCTTCAAGTGTTCGTAGCTTGTTTTAATTGAATTTGATCAGCATATTGTATTTCTGCACAAGAAATGCCATATTATGATAGAAGTAGAACAGAAATAAAAGTAAAACAAATGGCTTAAAATTTATTGTGTGCGTGGCTTAAAATTTTTTTTTTGTAATTTTCTTCTATTTACATCATATGTTAGGAAAGTAATGCTGACCTCTCATAACTCATTCAAAATTTCGGCAGTAATTAAATCATAAAATAAAAAGTTTAGCTTTCTGATGACATTTAGTACCTACTTCCTTTTTGGTAAATGTTAATAGGTAGATATGTATATATTTTTGATGGGGTTTGTTATGTTCTAGAAAGATCTTTTGAATTTTATTGGAGCCAAGGTCTTTGTTGAGAGTACATATGATACTGATAGGTCATGAGCAAATACTTGTAGTAAGTAGCCTTGTCGTCACAGCGCTTTGTCTGGGTATCTTCTGATTTTTTATGTTGGGCTTGGTCTCTCTTTGGTCGCTTTCCAGTAGACTGTGTTGCAACAAGATCCTTCTTTTTTTCAAATTATTCTAATCTTCCACGCTGTTGTTACTGTGTGTTGCCAGCGCTTTTTTAAGTTTTTTAGCTTATTTGTTGTTTTGTTGTTATGTTCTGAGTATTGTTTTATAGAGTTGAATACATTGCATATCATGCGCACCACACGGAAATTTTTATAAATTAACATTCCATGTTGGTTACATGGAAAAAACAATCTCTTTAGGAAAAGAACAATATAATATAATATAAAATATATAACATTTTCTGTATATTTTTCTTTTTCTATCTACCCAAAGGTTGTCTGGTAGAGATCGCTTATAAGCGATAAGACCGCCTGATTGTGTACTATAAGTAAAGTTATTGATTTTAATTGTTTTATAATTCATTTTTAGTGTGTAATAAAGTATATATCTATCTATTATATATAATAAGTAGAGATGACACGGATATCCGGCGGCCTAAATATTATCCGGCGGCCTTAATACTATCTGGCCGAATACCAGATAACTAGTGTCTATCCGGCCGACTACTGGATAAAAAAAAAAAATTTTTAGGTAATTTTGCTTTACTTCGTTAGTAGCACTTAAGAAATACTAATCAGTAACCACATTATAATTCTACAACTTAGAAAATGAATTAGTTAGTACTCATACTGCACTTAAGGCAAATTATGGTGAATGAATAATAATTTATCTTCATTAAGAGGTAGCATGCGGTTTCGCTTGTCTTCGTAAATAAAGCCAGCTTCAGAAAAAAGTCTTTCGCTGTACACACTGTTGTGTGCTGGTGCTGAAAGAGATTAGATTTTAATAGATTTTTTATTCGCCGATGTCATTTCGCGACCTTAAAACAGTTTTATTTCACAGTATATAATTTACCAATAACCTACACAGAAGACAACAGCCATGGTTGCCAGCCTAAACTACGAGGGCGAAGTTGGGTTTGGTGGCTATTTCATCAAATATCCAGTACAGTTGCCAGCTGTAAACTGTGCAAAAGAAAAATAATTCACGGCGGGTCCGCTACAGGGAATTTAAATAGACATATTAAATTATTACATAATGAGATATATGTAAGGATAAAACCCGAGGATAGGGGTGGTAAACGTGAGTATAACTTAATTTGTTGAGTCCAGTGAGTACATTTGCGAGGATAGTCAGTAGTTTCGGTTACGGTTACGAAGATTCATAACCGTAACCGAAACTATCAAATATCCGGAAAAAACCGTAACGGTATCCTATGTAAATGAATCGAAAAATGCTAAATAGTGACGGAGTCTAAAGAACTTGGCAACAGTCTACGTTTTAGTCTTGCAGCATTTGGATTATGGAGTTCTTCAAAAAAGAAGTTATTAGATTTCTGAAGGGTCGGCAACGCGCAAGTGATACCCCTGGTGTTGCAAGCGTCCATAGGCTACGGTGACCGCTTACCATCAGGCGGGCCGTAAGCTTGTTTGCCACCTTAGTGGTATAAAAAAAAAAAAAAAAAAAAAAAATGTAGTACCCAAGCTTCGGCTGACAGTAGGTTGGGGAATGGGATGTAATGTACCTAATCTGTATCCATAACCGAAATCGATTAAATACTCTTAAAATCTTATATCCGTAAGATCCCTGATAAAGATATATTTAGTAGGTATTTTGAAATTAACAAATAAGGCTTATATTCAGCAGTGAACCAAAATAAGCTGATATAGTGATGAATAATTATTATAAGTAGATAGCAAATATTATAAGTAAATAGTTTTATAAATAATAATACATAAAAATATGGACACACAGCTCCATTTAGTCCCATACAATCTACCCTAAATAAAGCTGAATAATTTAATTTTTTTTTTTATATAACACTTATTATACATAGGAAACATCAAGAATCAAGACACACATATACATCACATTATTGTTTTTCCTTTACGGGGATCGAACCCACCCCTCCGTAGTCGGTTACTGTTAACTCTGCCTAACATGTTAACTGAAATTTACTTTTTAGGTATAAAACAAGCCCAAGACGTAGGAGTCTCTGAAATTGGTAACATCGACATAGTAATAGAAGATATCAGAGCGTTAGAAGAAAAGACATGGACGAAGTTTAAAAAAGAAGATATTATTATAAAACGTGCCTTGTGTTAAAATATACAGAATTTTAAACGTTAACTACTGCTACAGGGCTATCGCAAGTACTGTACCGCGCCACTGATTAGTATTCCAAAGCTGCCTTTGAAATCCCTTGAACTCGGATGGACGACACGGACGCATGCGGGGGAAGAGTTTAAAGCGCTTTAAGTATAGTGAGCCTTCTGTAATGTCTATTTTGTGGCCTAAGGTAAAGCGCGACAAGACGCTAAGGCGGAATAGTTGTGTGCGTCATATACATACGAGATAAAATTCATGAGATATAGAAGTAGTACTGTTTTTTTTTTCTATTGATAGAAATTCGAGTAAGAAAGAATAAATACTTATGATGATTTGCAAGAACACGTTAGTTTATGACAGGTGATTTGGAATATAACTATCTAATAATATTTTGCGCAATAAATATAAATAAATGTATCTATTACAATATTGTAAACAATATCAAGTGTCAATATTATGTAGTACCGATTACATGTGAAATTAAAGATGCGGTACAGCACTTGATAGTTATAATGTTTTGAAAAACCTTATTTATACCTATAAGGTATTTACACTTAGATATAATATATAATTATAACTAACTGACCTTTACTGATTTAAAAATGTGTGTAAATTATGTCTCAACCTTAATAGCTATTATATTTAAACTAGAGTAGATGCTATGAAGACAATATTTCACAGATTTTGAAAATATTTTTTTAGGGTTCCGCACCCAAAAGGTGTCAACGGAATAGGGCCCCGATCGATTTTATTTGATAACTGCTTTTTATTGTTAAAATGACCAACTAATTCCTAAAGAATAAAGACTATGCAATATTTTTCTCTCTTAATTGTTACAGTACCTACTATTTCGTGCGTAAATCAAAAATATGTATATGTAAAATGTGTATATATTTGTAATAGTCTGTTTGCTTTTGCTTAACTTGCATCACTACCAATTGAGTTAATTTTTGGCATATTAATTGTTTAAAGGACGGAGAAGGACATACTTTTATTCTGAAAAATTCAAGAGTTTCCATACAGTTCCACGGAGACGAACTATAGATTGCAATAGCACACTTTCTTAATCTTTTCAAGGGCTTGCTGTAGAATTCCACGCCGACGACCGAATTTAGCTCGGGTAGAGCCGCAGGCAAGACCTAATTTTCAAATACAGATGCAAGAATAATTTATTATTAAGTACCTAAATCTATACTATATAAATATATACCTAATATACCTAACCACTATTATATGGTACGCATGACTTCAGATTTCGTAGGCGCATTCAAAACTATAAAACTGGCAAAAAATTTGTTAACCGATATTGTTTCAATTAAAACAATTTGGGTTGGAAGCAGTGCTGTCATCGGGATCCACGTAGGTATTATAAACAAAATGTGACAAGTAATCTGTATCATTGCGTCTCGGAATTTTATCTTTGTCACCCCCAAATATATAATAAACCCTAGTAGAATAACCCTAATGATCCGTTTGTTCCCCACCGAACTAGTTGTTGTTACTATATAGTTGTGCCGTGGAGATCTTTTATCTATACCAAATTATGTGAGATATCTGCATAGTCAAATAAACACTATTTAAATAAATTCATTTCATAAGCAATGAAAAATTAAACCTAGGTACCTAAGTACCTACATAATGTTCAAAACACCGAGTAGGTTTTTTTTTACATGAATAACCTCATTTTATGATCATTTAGCGGCTTGTCAATAGTAGGTACTTAATTTTACTATAAGCAGTCATTTTCGGCTGGTTATTGTTAACGTTAAAGTTACGACGTAAAATTTGTTATCGCTAATCAGTTAAATGGTGCAATCCACTATTTTTTGACAATTTAGTTAAATTTTAATATTTTTTATGTGTTAAAAGTTTAAACGTTTAATCATCACCCATATGTAAAGATGGCGAGAACTATGCTGTGACACGCACGGACGGACTAACATTACAAAACTATAGGAAATGGTTCCGATTTTTCAATTTAAAAAGCACAACAGGCTTCAAAACTGATTGTGATTGTAATCTGTGAACAAATATATCAGGTATTACATAAGGCAAATAATGTTGAGCTATTATTAATAACAACTACAGCTGCATGAAGGAAATACACAGAGGTATGTTGTTATAATAGGCAGTGAGATTTAAACAAATAGGTATAAATTGTACAATTATTTTATTAATGTAATTAATAAATAAAATCTAAATAGTTAAAATCTAACGGACACTTACGAATAGCTAGTGATTTTGATACCACCATTTAAAACAGTTTTATTATGGTTATATGCTCCAGTATATCTACCCACGCATGACGAATGTTCCATTTCTATCGATGCTTCATATTTCGATTTATCATATCATGTAGTTGATGTAGATGTTGATGTGCCATTATTGTTTGATAACTTTTTATATTATTTTTGTCATCAGCAACTTTTAAGAGATCGTTTGACTTTTGGTCAATCCCTTTTAGGTTTTTTAAGGTTGAGTTGAGATACTCTGTTATGTGAAAGGTTTTTATTTATTTTAGAAAATTCTTCAAAATTGCAACATTTGTCGTTGACTAGGTTAAAGTCGGAATGTATAGGTTTAAGTTTTATTTCAGTGAGCGATTTGGTGACCAGTTTAGTATTTCTAGAGAAGGCTGCGCAGTTAGGTTGCAAGGTAAGTATTCCTGTCCCGTGTAGGTTTATTTCAGATAGTTCTGACCCGCACTCTATAGTGAGTTTTATGGGGGTACATTGGGTGACCTATTATCTCCAAGGGATTGCCAAATATCGACATGGCCAGATATGAACTTTGTTTTGCAGTCTAGGGGTAAGGTGTTGAGCACCTTTGTCATGATTTCTGTTTCACATATGGGATCGTCAGATATAGCATGTCGATCCATCTGTTTACACAAGTACAATAATTTTACACAAGTGTAAGTCCTCAAATATGCAATATTCTGACTTATCAATGCTTAATGCTAAATACTTATAAGTTGGTACTATTAATGAATATGAAGTGGGCTCACTAATATTATGAGGTATTGGCACAGGGATATTCCTGTGTAAATTGTACGTAGTGATGTCTACAAGTGGAATTTTTATAGTAAATATTAACTTATTGTCTACTGTAAAGGATATAATTTCAGACAAGCTTATCAATAGGTGAATATAACTTAGATCTAGGTTAACAGGAAACGCTACATGTTTCGGTTAGTATTTCACGTTTTCTATAAGTTCATGACATAGTTCTTTAGGAGATATTACAGAGGGGTGTAGAGTATTAGTTTTTCCAAATAAAATAGCGTTAATAATGTCTTCTGGTTTCTAAGAGAGTGTAAGCATACTTGATTGAATTATACTAAACATATCGTGAATCTTATTTCTAAATACAACAGAGTTTATCGTTTCTGACACATTATTTATTCGTTTCGTTTTTCGTTTTTATTTATTTCGAGTAAGGTCACGTTTAAATTTGCGATTGCAGATTTGGAGATTAATATGCTCTGTTTGACTAGTGAGGCAAGATCATTTGCTGATCTTTTGTTTAGTCTTAAGAATACATTCGTTATGTTCGTGAACACAATCGTTTGGTTTAAAAGATTTGTCACAGTTTGCAGAAATTTGGAATATGAATCGTCTGCAACTATTGAAGCGGTAGGCGGTTCTTCAGGGGGAACCTCAACAATCTCAGGTAAGTTATTTTCAGGTGCAGGTTCGTCTACTGTTATAGTTGGGTTTAGGTCTTCTAATTCTGTTATTTCTCTTAGTTCGTCAGGTAGTTGGAGTAGTTCATCCGTCGTCGGGGAGAAAGGTGGTAGAATATTTGGATCAAGGATGTCATGTAAGGTCGGTGAGTCCGGGTGTTGCTGGGTGCTGCACCTCGGACATTGTAAAAGTAAGTTTGTAGGATTTTCGTTATAAGTTTCAGGGTCGGTAGTTGCTTCTGACGTCTGGCCTTAGTTTTCTTTTAGTATAGGTATTACAGGGTATCGAGACAGTGTATCGGCGTTACTATTCATTTTACCTTTTTTATACTCTATCTCGTATTCAAAATCTTCTAGTTTTAAGCGCCATCTAACTAATCGGGATCTAACTGATCAGTTGAAGAGCCATTTTAATGGCATGTGATCAGTTACGATCTTGAAGCGTCTACCAAACAGGTAAGGTCTAAATTCTTTTGTACCATAGATTATTGCCAAACATTCCTTTTCAGTAACAGAATAGTTGCACTCTGCTTTATTGAGTGTGCGGGAAGCGAAAGCGACAGGTAAGTCTTTGCCAATTTCTCCTTGGGACAATGGATTTTATGTCTCTGGGTGAATTTGGAACAGGGAAGTCTTGGACAGCTTTTGTTTTGTTGGGGTCTGGTTTGACACCGTTTTCAGTGATAATATGGCCTAGATATCAAACTTCTTTTCTAAAGAATTCACATTTATCTCCTTGAAGCTTTAGGTTGAATTTACGCAGTCTCTGGAAGATAGATGTCAGATTTTTCATGTGAGAAGTAAGGTCATAGGAGTAAATGACGATGTCATCAAGGTAGACAAAGCAACTCTCTCCCTGGAGCCCAGAGAGGACGTTGTTCATCAGCCTCTGAAACGTGGCAGGGGCATTTTTGAGCCCGAAAGGCATTCGGTTAAACTCGAAAGGACGTTAAAAGCTGTCTTATGTGAATCCTGAGGATCCATGGGTATTTGGTGGAAGCCAGAGCAAAGAATTAGGGTGGAGAAGTATTTCGACTATCTAAGTTGGTCCAAGATTTCAGTAATATTAGGAATGGGATATGTGTCACCTATGGTTATGTCGTTGAGCTTTCGGTAATCTATGACGATGTGCCATTTTTGGTTACCGGATGCATGTCTTTTTAGGCACTACCCATATGGGCGCGGACCAGGGGGACGAAGATGGTTTGATAATTTTTGTTTTAGCATTTTATCAATTTGGGTCTCTACTTCCTTTATGTGACATTCGGGGAATCTGTAGGATTTAACGTGAATCGGTTGATCTGAGGTAGTCTTTATTTCATGTTTAAGGGCGTCGGTGGTTGAAAGAAATGCACCTGGTACGTGAAACACATGGAAAACTGAGAGCATATATCAGTAAGAGCTTTATTTTCTTCGTTATTCAGGTGGGAGTTGCGAAGTGAGTCTAAAACCTTTTTTGTTCTACTAACGCTGTCGGAGGTCTGGTGTAATACGGGTTCATAATTGTTTTCAATAGGGAGCAGAACGAGTTTTAAATTAGGGTCGAGGGAAACAGAGGTATCGGACGTGTTTACAACCGACACGTTTACTCTGTTATTGGGTTTGACTTTTACCATGCAGTTAGCAATAAGAAGTGACTCGGAAATATGTTGGTCAAATACGATTCCTTCTTTGATTTCAGGATTTATTACGGAACATTCGATTACAGCTTCACTTCTTGGAGGGATAGTGTAGTTTGGTTCATTGAAGCGTAGTTTGATTCTTTCATTTCTATGTGACCGGTGGTGTAATCTATTTTACAATTATGAGTAGCAAGAAAATCGTTTCCTATTATTCCGTCGTAGGGATCGTTTGCTTTTTCCAGGACGTGAAACGTATGTTTCAAGGGCAGTAGTAAAGTATAGTCTGGGATAAGAGTGACCTAAACATTTTATCGGTGTGGGTCTTATGCCGGTTATTGTAACAGTTTCGTTGGAAAGTTTTGTATTTGAGGATATACTAGATTTTTTTATTATACTTATGCTAACTCCAGTGTCTACGAGAAGGATCAGGGGTTTATCATAAATGGTAGAATTAATTGAAACGTAGGGGAGATATCTTTTGTTGACCATTATTTCGAACACACGGTTGTTACTGTCGTTATCAGTGTAGGGATGGCAACTATGGCTAGTCTCTATGTTTTCGTGGGAGCGGTCATCGTAATTGTATTAAGGGATGGAGTCAATCGTTTAGGGCTGGTTACCCGTAAAGTGTTTGGAGTTTGAGTCGCTTATTTGGGGCTGGTTACCCGTGTGGTAGTCGTGAGTTTGACCGTCGATTCTGGATTTGTTACCTTGTTGATGGGCTTGTGAGATAAAGGGATAGTGATATGAGTTGGATTTAAATAATTTAGCGTTAGTGTCGTTTGTTTTCAGGTCCGGTCAACACCAAGTCGAACCTAGGCTTCGTTTAAATTTGGGGATTGGTCTCTTCTGGAAGTTGGGAATTTACAGGATCCATGAAGTTCACAGGGCGATTTTGTTGATTCGAGAAGCGACGGTTATTGTATTCGCGTCGTCAACATTGTTCTAGGGTATGGCCGGGGATTTTGCAATATCGACATATAACAGGGGAAAAGTTCAGACGATTGAAATGAGGTCTTGACGTACTAGGTTCTGGGAAATTTGGATGATTTAAATTAGGTCTGTAAGTGCCAGGCTCTGGAAAGTGTTTGTACGGAGGTATGTTAGGCCTAAAGTTGTCTTGTCTCGTCTGATACTGTTGTTGAGGAGGTTTGCAAATTGTAATCTTTTTTCTTCGGCTACAGCCATATTAATGGCTTCATTCAGTGTTTTAGGGCTTTTGCAAACTACAGTAGTGGATAATCTAGGATTAATGCCCATGATGAAAGCATTTAACGCTAGATCTATTTTGACGCTATCCTGCCAGATAGTTCGGATTTTTTGGGACACGACATTGTTATCTCTGCTAATAATTGTGATAGAATTGATTCTATTTTTAATGACAATTGGTTGATGGTCTCGTTAGAGAGTTGTCGGCTTTCCTGAAGGTCCGTCAGTAGGTGGGCGTAGTGTTTACGTTCAACAAATTGGGTTTTTAAAAACTCCTTTAATGTTGACCAATTATCGAAGTCCTTGATGGAGCAGGCTATCTCAGCCTTTCCTTCAAGTTGACTTAGAATATATTTTAATATTATAGATTCTTGGCTGGCAGTGGCCATTTCTATCGCGTTAAAACAATTGTTTAGAAAGGCGGTCAGTTTCTCTCTCGACCCGTCAAATGGCTTTATAAATTTTAAAATAACACAGAGGTATTTCTGATATAACTAATTTAGGATTCAAATCACCTTTATTTTTTAGTGGTGAAGACATTTTGGAAGTTTATTATAATATATTGTTTAAGAAACGATAATTGTATAAGTGGAACAAACTTGGTTTAATAATTTTCGGAACCGTATGGGTTAAGTGTAAGGTGGAACGTATTTGCTGTAGAGAATTATACTAAGAACTGATAAGGCCGTCTGGCTATGGGATGCGCGTCGTGCTCGACCGATGGACTAAGATAAACAATTATATCAGTGTATGAGACAGTTCTTAGACTTAGACTAACTTAATATTATTTATCACTTCAATATTATTTCTTGCAGTACGAAAGTTTCAAGAATATTAAGGTTTCTGCCGGGTTTCGGTAGTTTCTTGTGCCGCTTATCGCACAGTGGACGTTGCAGATGTATAGAACACGTAGGAAACAGGGGTGGATGCAGGATGTCAGGAACAGAATATCGAGCTGGCTAGCTTCGATGCAGCATCCACGGTGAGTTCAGCTTGAACTCGGTTATCACTTCACACACTCACTGAGGCGTAAATCCCGGATCGTTACAGATCCCTTAACGCTGCCACCAATGTTAGGAACTGACTTAAAAACTTCTTTTAAAAAAAAAGGATTTTATTATTTGTTAATAATGTTACGTGAACATTAAATAATATATAATATTAAGGGTTGCAACCCCAAAGAATGCGCAACTGTTCGCGACGGGAGATAGTACTGAACTGGGGGTTCTGATGGTTGAACAAAGGAACAGCAATATGCTGACTAAGATCTAATGGATGGCGTGGGAGTAGGTTCAGCATATTAGGTTGCTAGGCTAGGGTAACAATTCGTTTGCCATGTTCGATCACGTGACCAGTGGCGCGCATAGCAGCGAGTGACGTAGACGCGCACATGACGCATCGAACAATGTCAAGCCAAAAAGTAAGTACTTACGATCATTTCATTTCCACTTTATAAAATGTATATCTTGTTTACTGATTTTTTGATTACTTTGGTAAGTGTATTACTTAAGATCACGGCATGTTTTATTTCCGTTGATAAACGTAGAAGTCTGATTTTCAACGATGTATTGACCTTAACGTGATAAATGTGACACGAGTACATTTCCGAACAGCTTGTATGTGGACGATTAAAACGTTTCAACCGATACCAAAGGTTTTTTTTAACGAAATACACAAAAAAATATTATGCGGCTACCAAGTTTGTATAGGAAGTCGAAAAAATATATTTTAGTTGGTGGTGGCAAAATACTTTTATCCCGATAAAGAGTTCCCACGGGTTTTTTGTATAGGTACTTTTAATATCGTCGTAAAAGTGCATACAATTGACTTTATTTGTCGCCCAACATAGGTTTAGGAACAGAGAAAGATACTTATTATACATTTATCCCGAAGGTTTCAATGGGAAAAGCTGCGGGTGAAACCGCGGAGTTCCAGTAGTGTAATATATTTCGACGGATTTTGTAAAATATATATACTTAGTACAAACAAGTTTTTGCGGCTTCCTTTTTCAGATACCTAGAAATCAAAAGCGCGTTACCAAACGAGCCTTAAAGAACTTGTGTTCGTATCAGCAAGCATAATATATGAAAAAGTGTTGTCAGGGATGTCGCTGATAAAGGCTGCAGAAATGTTAAACTTAGATTAGTTTCAACCTAATACGTAAACAGAAGCCAAAATCAGCGAATTCTCTACTATGACTATGTAAGATTTCGTTTAAGTGTTTCTATAATTGTCAGAATGTTTTTGTTTTTCTTTTATGGATTTTTTTAAACTTCAAGATTTCTCAGTAGAAATAAATCCCAATTTTTTTTGACTAGTATAAAAACTAACAAGTGTCGTAACTTAGGTCATGATTGAAACATTGTTATGATTGAAATATACTTGTATGTATGAGACACGACAATCCCTTTTTTCTTCAGTGTTTACTGTTCTAGCTTAGTGATATATTAAATCTATGTCAGATTTGTGAAACTTTAGTGATTGGTACAACTTTGGTCTCATAACGGCGCCTAAAATAAATATTTTTTGTTGTCCATGTAAGATATTATTTTTGTAATATTTATCAATATGTTAAGTACCAACTTCTTACAGACTCATAGAATATTTGTTTAGTATAGAAAAATAGTATAAACGTATTAAAAATATTGATTTTTTTCAAAGATATTTAGAGTGTTGACACTCTACGTGTTGTTTCAACTTTCGTTAGAATGAGGTAAATTGAACCACATTTCCCGATCCACTTTATACGCTTATTGTAACCTAACTGTCTGCTATAAAACAATAGAATATATTTTATTTAGGAGCCAGATTAGGTACTTGGTACTATGAAAATATTTGGCTCGTAGGTATTAAACACAACTTCACTACGCACTGTTTAAGAAAAAAAAAATTTCAACTGTCTCCGGTCTACGCCACTGCCTATAATTCGATTATAATACAATTGGTTTTCTATTATTGGTCCGTGCAATCAATAGCCACGAATTATTAGCATTACAATATTAATTAATAATTGTTCGACCACAAATCAGATAGTTTTTTTAGTAATATCTTATTGTTGCCAATTTGCACAGCGACATATTTTTCGCCCTGGCCATCACGTTGTTCAAACTCTGGGCTCCCCTAGTACGAAGTCAGATACCGTGACGTCAGTGGCGCCCACACAAAGTACATTTAGGAATTACGCATATGAATTAGTATATGCTTTGTTAACGCACTTTTTTCAATAATTTTTTCATTACAAATATCACACACATAATGTTTATTACCTGTGTGTGTACGCATATGTCTTGTTAAATCACTGATAAAAGAAAAAAATTTCTTACAACTTTCACATTCATGTGGTTAATCACCTGTGTGTGTCCGAATATGTCTTCTTAAATGACTGACACAAGTAAATCTTTTGTTACAAATATAGCAGCTGTAAGGTTTATCACCTGTGTGTGTCCGCATATGGCTTGTTAAATGACTAATACAAGTAAATCTTTTATCACAAATATCACAGCCATACTTTTTATCATCTGTATGTGTCCGCATATGCCTTTTTAAAGTACTTTCATTAGTAAATTTCTTGCTACACGTATTGCAGCCATAACTGTAGAAAGGTTTATTACCAGTGTGTATCCGCATGTGACTTAATAAAGTACTCCTGGTACTAAAGATCTTGGTACAAATATCGCAACTATAGGGTTTATCTGTGTGGGACAGCAAATGCCTTTTTAAGTGACTCTTTGAAACAATTTTTTTATTACAAATATCACACGCATAAGGTTTATCAGCTGAGTGTGTCTTCATGTGACTTGTAAGATTACTGCGGTGTGAAAATTTTTTATTACAAATATCACAGCCGTAAGGTTTATCACCTGTATGTGTTCGCATATGAGTTTTCAAATGACTCTTTGAAAGAAATTTTTTATTACAAATATCACACCCATAAGGTTTATCACCTGTATGTGTTCGCATATGACTTTTTAAACTACTGCTTTGTGTGAATTTTTTTTCACAGATATCGCAGCTAAAACGTTTATTACCTGTGTGCGTCCGCATATGACTTGTTAAAGAATTGCTAAAAGTAAATTTTTTATTACAAATATCACAGCTATATAGTTTGTAACCTGTATGTGTTCGCATATGACTTTTTAAACTACTGCTTTGTGTGAACTTTTGTCTACAAATATCGCAGCCAAAACGTTTATTATCTGTGTGTGTCCGCATATGACTTCTTAAAGCATTGTTAAAGGTAAATTTTTTATTACAAATATGGCAGACATATGGTTTATGATCTGTGTGTGTCTGCATGTGTCTTTTAAACATACTGCCACGAGTAAAATTTTTATAACAAATATCGCATCTATAAGGTTTATTCGCTGCGTGTAACTGAATATGTCTTGTTAAATAACTCATTACAGTAAATTTTTTTGAACAAAAACCGCAGCTATAACATCTATCACTTGTATGTGTCTGTATATGACTTTTCAAAGTACTATTTTGACTAAATTTTTTGTCACAAATATCGCAGCCATAAGGTTTATCACCTGTGTGTATCCGCATATGTATTTTTAAGCCACTAATAGAAGTAAATTTTTTGTTACAAATATCGCAGCCATAAGGTACATTACCTGTGTGTGTCCGCATATGAATTGTTAATTTACTGCTTTCAGAATATTTTTTATCACAAATATTGCAGCCATAAGGTTTATCACCTGTGTGTGTCCGCGTATGTCTTGTTAAATCACTGGTAAAAGTAAATTTTTTGTTACAAATTTTACATTCATATGGTTTATCACCTGTGTGCGTCCGCTTATGTTTAGCTAAATGACTGCTACAAGTGAATTTTTTGTTACAAATATCACATTCATAAGGTTTATCACCTGTGTGTGTCCGCATATGTGTTGTTAAATGTCTGATAGAAGTCAAATTTTTTTTACAAGCTTTACATTCATATGGTTTATCACTTGTGTGTGTCCGCATATGTCTTGTTAAATGACTAATACAAGTAAATTTTTTGTTACAAATATCACATTCATATGGCTTAATAATAATGTTTGTCCGCCTGTGAGTTTTTAATTGGACACTTGCAAAGTTCTCTGTTAGTGCATGTGACAGCATATGATCCTTCAAATCCTGTTTTTGTCTGAAGCTTCTAGGGCAGATGATGCAGTAATATAGTCTTTCTCCAGTATGTGTACGCATATGTGTATCCAAGTTGCTTTTACTGCTACATTGGCTACCACATAGTCCACACAAGTGTAAGCGCACGTCGTCAGCACAAGCTGCGTCGGAAGCGGCGCCGCGATGCTCACTGCCACCGCTTGTTGTATACCCATAACCAGACCAGACACCTGGTAATCAGAAATTTACAATTAAAAGACAGTTTAACATGTGTTTAGTCTCTGTTTCCTCCATGATTGAACAAAAACAAAAAAAACGGACTTGGCCAGCGCGAGCGTTTGAGTAATAAAGCAGTAATTTTACTTTTGTGTCAAATATTTGGAGTCGTGTACCGTAACGTATATTTGCTACAATTCCAAATTTCTCTTAAAAACGCTCCTGAACGCACAAATTCGTGCAATATTTTCATATTACCGAGTGAAATTGATAAATCGATGCAATTGCAATCCTGCTCAAATTAAAAAATGTAGTATTTATATAGGACGCAGACCAGCGAATATAACAGAAGCGAGCTTTTTTTGTATTATAAAGCCAAGAAGCTAACGGCCACTGCTATTAGAGCGTAATGGAAGAAAATTATTGCTCTCTTACTTACTAATTACCTCTTAAAGACTACAATGAATTTGTATATACTGCTAAGACTATAGTAGGTGTAAAAAAAAACCGGATTGTAATAAAAGCCGATACATCATACCTTCATTATCCCGGCTACAAACTCGAGCACAATTTTGTGAACACACACACCTAGAAGAACACGACCTGGTCAGTGATCGTCAATATGGCTTTCGCCACGGTCGCTCGCCTGGTTACCTTCTAGTGTATCTCACACACCGATGAGTACTAGCCATTGAGAGTCAGGGGGAGGCATTGGCATGTAGCCTGGACATAGCAAAGGAGTTCGATCGGGTCTTCTATCGAAGTTGCCATCTTACGGAGTGCCCGAGGGTTTGTGCAAATGGGTGGCTAGCTTTTTGTCCGGCAGACGCATACGAACCGTAGTTGACGGTAGTTGCTCTGATAGCATGGACATTAATGCTGGTGTCCCGCAAGGCTCTGTGTTGTCATTACTGCATATCAATATCATGTTATCCATCAACAACATACATTGCTATGCAGATGACAGTACTGGAGACGCTTATTACACGGGTCCTGCAAACATCCCTCGTTCCGTTGTTGAGGAAAACCGCGGAGAACTTGTGTCTCAAATCGAGACCACTCTGTCCAAGGTCTCCGACTCGGGACGGGTAAACTTGGTCCGATTCAACCCTTCAAAGACACGAGTCTGCGCGTTCACCGCTAAGAAAACCCCATTCACTGTGGTCTCACAATTCCAGAACACTCCCCCCTCCATCTCCAAGAGCATTAGGATCCTTTTGGTGTTGACATCTCCAGCGACGTTCAGTTCCAAGCTCATTTGCAAGACAAGGTGAAGTCGGCGTCCAAAAAACTGATCTTAAATCTTTCAGTAAGATTGTTAGAAGTAGAAGGATAAGAGTTAGTAAAAAATAAGATTATAATATCGAAGAATCCAACTTAGCTGGGCAGCATAGTCATCGCAGCGAAAACCGACGGAGAAGAAGAGTTACAGAGTAGCGATTCACAAATTGCAGGACGCAGTGTTGGACAGCCCAACTAGAGACTAGACGACCTGATTAGAGCTACAGTCAACCACTTGATCTAGGCATCTCAAAACTAGCCACTGATTCCCCCAAACATGGATTATCTAGCTTGGAAAGCTGTTAAATGTTGTTAAACATGGATTATCTAGCTTGGAAAGCTGTTAATTAAAATTAATTAATGCTATAAGTAATAGTTATATTTTTGAGACGTTTGCGGTTGAAACCTTGGGGCCGTGGTCGCCGGGGACTCATATTTTGTTTAAAGCGATTTCAAAGCGTTTGGTCGATGTGTCCCACGACAGAAGGACTGGCAGTTATTTCGCTCAAAGAATTTCAATTGCAATTCAACGAGGAAATACTGCCAGCCTTTTAGGCATAGATATGCAAGTTCAGTACTATATACATATAGTACAGATAGGCAACGGCCCATACATTTACTGGAACACTAAGATTAGTTCTGTAATACGAGTGCGTGGCGCTAGTGCGCAAAACGGAAAGGATTTTTTTTTTCTTAAATTCAATTATTACTAGCCAGCTTATAAATTACTTTTCTAATGTGGCTTTATAGATACCAAGTTCCATCCCAGACTAATATTTATATTGTTGTTCATCTACGAAGAATAGACCAAAGGACGTAAAATCAAACAACGTTCTCAAAGTTGACATTGTTTATTCATAAATATTCATGAAATGTACATTTATTTTCGATTTTCTTAAATTCTTAAGCTAATTACTTAGGCTGCAATTAATAATTATTAGACCATTTACGAAAGTTTTTGTTTAGTTTTAAACTAAAACTTCAATGTAATATATAGTATAGTTTGAACTTTCATTAATGTTTTAAAACAATATTCGTGTAAGATTATTGAAATGATAAAGAATGTTAGACAATACCTTCTAATACAAAATATCTGTAGATATTATTTTTTTGAGTATCATCATACCTAGGCACAGGCTTATATTTTTTGTTTCCTCTTCGTGCAAAAGAGATTTCTAAAATGTTAATAAACAATTATTTATTAATAGCTACTAATAGACTAGCTATTTTTAAAATGTTGTGTAAATGTTTTCTGTATAATATACCTAAATTGATAATATGATAATTCATATTAGCAAATTCACCTAAATAAGGTTTGTACTATTACTTATGTTTTTTTCACGTCAAAAAGTGTACTCAGGACTGTAACAAAATTAATCAAATTCTTACAAACTTATCTCTCCTAATAATCTTAAAAAGTTCTCTATCGTAAATTACCATACAAGATTCAACCTTGCAATGATTATAGCGACACCTGCAAGGCAAAACTTCGTAAATCATTTGTCGTAAGTTTACAGAAGAGCGCGTCGAAGTTTCAAAAAATTCTTAGTGACGTCTGTTACGTCCTAATGCCATTCAAACTAAAAAAAATGTTCAAAAAGGAATGTTTTATATTTCTGTATGATTAATGTGCTATAAGTACTTTAATTTTATTACCTTTTCTGAGTTACAATGAGTTTGCACGGCATAAACTTTATAAAGTGACATTGTAACTCAGGACATACAATTAAATTTTGTGTATCAATATTTGCTTATATTGACTTAAATATGGTGCCTGTGGATGTGAACCATCTTGTGGAGATAGAAAATACACAGTTGCAAGTGCCAACACCAATATATAAGCTAATACTTTTTTACTACTAGTTCTTTATTCTGTGATATGGACTCTTCCATGTTGACTAGGCAACCAATTCAAAGTCACCTTCGACGTGTAGTTTTTTGGACAAGATGTTATCTCTAAATCATATGTAAACCTACTCTAACCGACGATAGCCACTCTGAAACAATAAATTTAAATACGTTCAAAGATATGACATAATCATTCTAAATTTTTTACATTCCTACACGATGAGCTAATTTTATTTACTACGTACAGGGTATTTTTTGTACAGATACGATTTTTTACAGTGGGTATAATATTTTTACGACTATCTATATATATACTTCGCCTATATACTTCGCCTGTAAATCAACTAACATTTCAGTTATACTATGATCCTCAGCAGATTCCAAAATCTGTGCCCTCGAGATATATCTCCAAGCCTTTGAAGAGCTGCCGCCCGGCCACAAAAAACTATGGCAACCAATGTGGACAAGGATCTTCATTTTCGCCGAATTACAAAGTTACTTATTAGACTAGATTAGTTACTTAATATCAGGCTGAACAAAATTGACACAGGGCAAAATTGCAAAACCAAAAAGCTGTAAGAAAACCCGTCTGCAAATATAGGTGGAAAAATATTATGAGTAAGTCAGTAAAAATATTTTGACCCAAAACCACTTGCATTCTACCTTGTGCAAAACGTAGCCTTAATTTAATAGTGGAGTAGAGGACCGAATGGCGCATTGCAGTGGTAGAACAGGCGACTGTCGAAGTTCGGGTTCGATTTCCGGTAAGGGCCCGCTAATTATGTTATTATAAAGTTGTCTCGACTCTGGTTGCGACCAGTACTGTATGGTATACGGATATTTGGGGCACTCATTATTGGCTATATATTGGTTATATACTATTATTATTTCTGGAGGCTGTACGGACTGTGAACAACTGTTTTAAGTTTATAATTATAACGTAATAATCTTAAAATATTTTAGTTATAAATCTACAGAATTTTACTGATAAACACATATCATTTGGAACACAGAAAGCAATTTTTTCATGACTGTTTTAAGGCAAAATATTCTATGGACACAGAACAATGACATTTCAACACTGTGGTCATTAATAATTGTCTCTAAATAAAATTAGTGTTTCCATACAAACGGACGAAGTGACATACAGACATTGGGAAACCATAAGAATAAGGGTCTGCTTATTATTCGTCCTTATAGCTTAATAGATAACTTATACCGATATCTCCATTACATAATATATTGCTATTTTTGAAGATTTCTTTTTAAAATTATTACTTTTGGATAAATTTTCTACTACTACTACGGCAAAACTTTATCCAAAAGTTATAATTTTATAAGGATATCTTCAAAAACAGCAATATATTATGTAATAGAGATATCGGTCATCAAGCACATTAAACACGTAGCTATAATATATATTAATATGCCAAAATATATCCATACTTCCATATATATACTGATATTATAAATGCCAAAGTAACTCTGTATGTCTGTCTCGGGAATAATTATAACCGAGCCTAAACGAACTTTAGCTTGGTATAGCAAACTTCATTCGTAGGTATAATTAAGAAGTTGGCGTAAGAATCTAAGGCCGATAACCAAATTTAGGGCGGGTGGAGCACATTATTATTATATATGGGAAAGTTAAGATGTTTGGTTGTTTGTTACTCAATCACACTTCAACCGAGCCGATTTAGATGAAATTTGGTATAGAGATAACCTAAGAGCCGGGGAAGGACGTAGACTATTTTTCATCTTGGAAAATTAAAAAGTGTCCTCGAGAATGACTAAAACATTAGTTACTCAATCCTGCCGCAATGGAGCAGACGTACTTGAAGATATGGAGAAGAAAAAAGGCTACTTTTAGGGCTACTTAAATTAAAAAAAAAATCCGCGGAGTAACTATAACCGAATTTTACGAACAAACCATAGCTGCATCTATAGCTTGCTATAACAAACTTCTTTAGTTGCCGTAAGAAATAGTAACCTATTGGATTATATTAGGTAACTTACTTTCTGGTTGATTTTTTGGATATCCTTCCGTCTTGCGTAAACATAATTAAGTTTTCCATTTTCGTAGAATTTTTCTTCAAAATGTTTGCTACATACTTTTTTGGTATGTAGTTGTTTTGCATTATATGAATATAAATTATTATCACCTATGTTTTTTAACCAAAGAATTCGTTTATATCCCACCGAAGGAAAAGCATGAAGATAAATATTTTTAGTTTGACCATTGGAGTCACAGTTTTTTATACAACACTTAATTCTACTCATAGTTATCAATTATATGTTCCAAATCTATAACAAACAATAACAAAAAACAAATTATTCATGCTTTATCACTTTGTCAACGTTAATAATATCAAATTTATAGTTAATATTAAAAAACTTACGCAAATCTAATTTACAATACCGCGCCAACGTTTTTTTTTATAATGGCGCCTTTTTTTTTTTTTAATCTTGGGAACTTCCGCCTATACTAGCGCCACAGTCTCGTATTACATAACTAAACTATTATACCTTAATCGTAAAGCGACCTTATTTCTATACAAATAAAGTCTAAAATCAAATAAAGTTTTTTAGTGTTCCAAGCTGTTGTTCCTGCGAGAACACACGGTGCTTTTAGGTACACTGCCCCATCAGGTCAACTTGGAACAGGTTTTTTATTTTTAGTTTTTATTTTAGTTAATTATTAGTTTTTAATTTAATTTTTATTTATAATAATAATAAACATGTCATATTGCTTGGAAAGCTAAAGCATTTTCTGATGTATTGCTTTACGTTTTTGTCTTAAGATATACGTAGGTTTTGGCCATTGCGAAAACGTGTAGGCGAAGGCTGCGTTGAACAGCTAATAATGTGCTTTTTTGTCTCACTTAGGATCAGAAACAAAAAATATATAAACCAAATTAATGTTGTAAAATTATAAGGTAATGTTAGATATTCCTATGTTGAGTAACCTGTCGTAAATGCAAATACAATACATACCAATATCTGAGGTCAATGAACCGATCTCACCTTCAGTCTGCTGCAACACCACAGGACCTATCGTCATCTCATACTTTATCTCGTGTTCGGAGTATAGTTGTTCTCTTTCACGATCCATCTGCTGATTAACATCAAGCAGTTAAATTCCTGACATAATGAACTTTGAAATTACGATGTTAATTTTTTATACAAAATAGATGTCATAATCTTCAGAGTTACTTGAATTTTATTTTGAATTTGAGAAAGCCATTAGTTTTTGCTATTTTCTTAAAGCTTTATACACGAAATTATAGCAAAAATATAAAAAAACTAGCTTACTCCACGCGACTTAAATTTGGGTAATGCCATGCGATTTCTAAGGCTACTGGATAATACCATTATAGTGAGGAAGTTTGCTGTAGCAACCTATGGCTAAAGCTATTGTTTACTCACATGGAATTTGGTTATAGTTATTGCAATGGTAAACTTTTGAATTCTAAATAGATAAAAAATAGCCCATATCTTTGTGGTAAAAATCAGCTCAATTGGATTCTATTTGAACAAGTTGCTAGATGCTCAATTCACCAGATTCTCATACCACCAGATATGGCACAACCACTGTCAGATAGCTGATAACAAACAAGGTAAAATTTACTAACTTTATCCTGCGACTCCGCTTAGAATAAGGTTCTTGAAGCAATTTAAAAACTTTGAATTATTTGCTTAGAATAAGCTTTATATACTAAATAACTGTCCTGAATTATCGCCTGAATTAGTTTTTACTGAATTATAATACCAAAACTTTTTAACACTTACAAAAGGGAGTTTAAAAAGATTTCTATATTTTAAATTAGTAGGTATAAGAACAGAAACCTCCTTCTTCTTTGAAGTTGGTTAAAATAGATTTAATATTTTCATTTGGTATAAAATCAGAGTAAAATCAAAGTCCCACTTGACATTCTTCTTCCAAGTCTTTACCTGAGGCTTAAACTATCCCCATAAGGTACTAAATTGCATCAAATTACACTTAACATTTTTTAAACACAAAAACCTTGTTTAATTGCCATTCTTTTTTTAAAGTATAAACTTTAAAATTTTAAACCCTTATCTGCGCTCCTCATGCATTTCAAGTAGCTTATTCTATTATGGCCTTATTCTATTTTGTATCTCATTGTACTTTTGGTAAGTTGAGAGGCTGGCGACTTGCTTATAAAGGAATTGAATGCTTTGTTGCATTGTGATTGAGCAACAATAAAACTTTCACATTTATAATATTAAAAAGGAAGTAGGATAGATAGATATATTGTGAAAACATAAACATAGAAGTACATAAAAGTCACTTTATAATACTCATACTATACTACTACGTTATAAAATTATTGTGATTGAAAAAATTGTAGGAGCTGCTTTTGTAAAGTAAATTAGGAATTATTGTTCCTTTATTTCACCCAGAATGTTCAAATTCAAATTCAATACAATTTATTCAGTTTAGGCTACAATAATTGAGCACTTATGAATGTCACTACGCCATCGGTTCGTAAGTCTACAGGGCAGAAACCTTGTACTGAGAAGAACTGGCAAGAAACTCAGCAAGGGCATTTCTTTTCTCCCTTTCTCTTACAGCGTCCAATTAAAATATTGGAAAATGCCCTCCCTATTATAAAAGGACACTTTCCATTACAAACATAAAAAAACATGAAATATAAAGCATGTGTTTTGTTGAGTGGGTGTACCATGAAATCAAGACAACAACCAACATGTTATTACTCCAGAGAAGTTGTGTTTCTTAATATTTTGCAAATGATTATTACTGCTACACTAAAGTTGAATAGTTGCTTTAATGGACAGCTGTCCAAACTTATTTTTATTATTGTGTATTTTGAATGAGATTTTGAACTGAATTCAGATTCAGAATTTACTCTTTTTTTTTTCTTTACTACAAGCTGGTTGAAAACAATAATAGTGGTAATATCAAGCAGTAATGGATGTGTGTGTCCAATATTGGGTTGGTATTAAATAGATCCAGCTATGTATGTTGAAGTAAAATTATACACATATTTTTTTATGTTAGAAATAGTGCCTAAAAATATTTTATCCCAACCTGATATTGAATACCTACTAGATGTTCATGGCAAGGTTCATTTTCATTAACAAATGTTCATAAATTGATTTTTAAGGTTAAAAAAATGAAAGTTTTTATTTGTTAATTGCATTAAGCCATTTGCAGTCTTTTTAGTCCAATCTTACATTAACAGCAAAAAAAAAGAACACAGGACTTTGAACTTTTAATATGTTTAGTAAATTTTCACAGGTATTAGTGAAATTTCAAAGTTACTACAAAGTTGTTCTAAATGTCCATGATTGTTGTTTGCCTTATTTCGAATTTTCTGGTAATAATTAAACAGTAATGAATTAAAAAACATTAAATGATGGAGCATTGAGAATTTCTTTAGGTAGAATAGCTTAGCTTCTAATGAAACCAAAATTTAGGAGCTTTAAAGTTTTTGTTTTATTTTTAAGTAAAATTTAGGTTACTTCAGAGGTCATGTTTAAGTTCCATTTGTCTGTAGTATTAAGTCAAAGTCAATTGTTTTTATTCAAATTAGGATTTTGAATTATCAAAGTTATAAAATACTTTTTTTTTTCAAAACTTTAAAGTGTTAATTTTTGTTAGTCACCTGTCTGCTCAGTCATTCAGCTTGTTAGCTAAATGGTTGCTTTTGGGTATCAATATGCAAAAAAATCTTGGCAGTAGTATATATAACAAAGCTTTAATTACCACTGTTAAGTAGGCTTTTGGCAGTTTTTGCAAAATGCATTTCTTAGTGATTTCATGCTATGACTTAAAACAGAAAAAAAAATGTACCATCCCCAGCTGTCCAGGGAGAAGTCACAGAAAAAGTGCTCAATACAGATGTTCCTGACGACCATATACTCTTTCAATTTTGATCATCAAACTGTATGGTTATGGGGACCCCATAACTTATCACAAATAGACCAACCGCTTCATAAAATTTATTAAAAAAAAATATTTTTCAGCACCCCTATTTCTACACCCTACGGATAATCAAAATAAGCAAAAAATGGGTTGGGGTGTACAAAAGGGGGTGCTGAGAAAAAAAGACAAAATTTTACTAAGTTAAACTTTAAGTGATTCTGGGACTTTTTTCTGCGACCCCTCCCCGAACCCCTAGGGGGGGGTTCAAAAATTTTTCAAAAGGGGTGTGTCCCTATAAATGACCATTTTGATGATGCAGATCGGTAAAGCACATAGTCGGCAGCAACGTTTGTATGAGCCGTTTTTTTCTGTGATCCTTCCCTGAGGTGCTATAAATGGAAAACTAATCGAAAAAAAATATTTTTTTTTAGGGTTCCGTAGCGGCGGAACTAGGGACCCCAGGAAAAAGTGTCGTACAAACATACCATACATACCCCCTAGGGGTTAGGGGAGGGGTCGCAGAAAAAAGTGCTTTATACAAACGTTGCTGCCGACGATGTGCTCTACCGATCTGCATCATCAAAATAGTCAGTTATAAGGACACACCCCTTTTGAAAAAAAATTTGAACCCCCTAGCGGTTCGGGCAGGGGTCACAGAAAAAAGTGCTCCATACAAACGTTACTGCCTATGATGTACTCTATAGATTTCCATCATCAAAATATATTCTTATGGGGCCACCATCAATTTTCAAGTCCCAGGGCTCCATGAAAATGACTGAAAAAATTATTTTTTTTTCATTGCCTCCATTTGATCACCCTTACTGTAACCAAAAAAACAAAAATTCGTGAAAATTTCCTAAGTCCGGTCAATTTTTCCCTTGCACCCCCTTTTAGTTACTATGACCAAAAAATGGTGTTAATATTCAAAGTATGGTTTTTCCCTTGCACCACATTGCTCTCTTATTACTCTGACACCCTTGTTTCTTTTACTCAGATTGATACATTTTCCTATTTTATTGTATCACATAATTTTATCAGTGGTCTATGCAACAAGTATGCAATAAAACATTTATTATCAGTCTTACTCTCAGCCGTCCTTTTGTTACCTTCCAATAGTGCCTCCCAGTAGAAAGTTATCTAAAGTCAAAGGTAATCTAACTGAAACTAACCTGCCCTTGAAAAACTAAACACTTGTGGTTTTCAGCTAAATCAGGTTCCACTCCCTCTTCCTTTATAAGTGAATTGGAGAGTTCCATTTTGATACTCAACATGTTGCATTTGCTTGAATCATATTTCGCTCCCTCTTTTTTTATAAGTGACTGTGCATCGCCAACTTCTGTTTTCATTGCCCACTTGCTGTGTTTGCTAAAATCATGTTCTTTTCCTTCTTTTCTTACTAGTGACTGTTTATCGAAAAGTTCCGTTTTGGTTATCCAGTTAAATTGACTTGAATCATGTTCTGTTCCCTGTTCTTTAATTAGTGAATATTTATCGCAAAGTACAGTTTTGATTCCCAGCTCGCTTTTCTCCATCGACTGCCCCGTTGCATCCAGCACGACGCCTAGTTTCTCTCCTGCACAGTTTTTCATGTCATATTTAGAACCTGTTTGCTGTTCATCAATTAAATTCAGTTCTGTTGAGATGCTCATGCTCATTTTAATAATTTCAAAATCACAGAGAATTGGGTTTAAATCTTGTATAAATAATCATAAAGTAGAATTTAACAAATTTAATTTTGTACATAATACTTTGTGAATTAATACATAACACAAACACAACACTTCAAAATACATAAATTACTTAAACCATTTGGTACAATTATAATACTCTTTGACTTAAACCAAAGAGAATATAATACTACGTAAGAAGAGTTGGCACTTCCCTATTAGCCAATGAAATCAATTATGCAATTACTTTGTGCCAACATTAGAAACAAAACTTAGTACCAACATTAAAACAGAGCTGTCAACACTAGGCCTTGCAAAAGATATGTAGTTGTCGATATCGATAGTTTTTTGTCGATATCGATAAAGCCCGAAAATCATACTGTGGGCTCTATCTACAAGTTATTTTTTTTTTTTTTTTAATATTATAATGGGCTTGCACGGTCTTAGCAGACCATTTATGCATTTGCCAGAGTCAAAGTCAATTATATTATATCGTATCGTGGCGCGGGCGTTACCGCGCGTCCTCGTTTTCAAGTCCCAAGATTGGGCGGGAGATTTGGTGTGGATCCTCAGACATTGCGCGTCATGTCCTGCTTATTTCTTCAAAATTCACTATTCATGAGCCTTCGCTGCACAATTCTTAACACGCTTTCGTAAAACTTTGCTAAAATATATACATCGAAAGTCACTAAATGAATTTAGAAAAATTAAACAGAAAAAACACCACTCCTTCTTAAGATTCACGCCAAAACTCCTACAAGTTATTTATAATAAAAAGTTGTACAATCATATAATAAAACTATTTTAAATTTTCATAATTGTTTTAATCATAATTTAATAGTACATATACATATATGGTCAACACAACTAAAAAGAATTTCATGAATCCGAAGAGAATTTGCTGATTCGATGATTGGGTGATAATTCTGGCACACTGAAACAAAAATAATACTAATATGTATTTGAAGTAATATCGTAAGGGTTCCGCTAATTACCCTTTGGGTACGGAACCCTAAAAATCTGTTTGAATTATGTTTAACAAGAAAACCTGCGTTCAGTCAATATTTTTTCTTAAAATTTTTTTTCATACAGTTGTCATGCTGGCCAGTGTGATTGTTTTTAAATAATACCATTTTACTAAATAAAAATGAGGTGAATGTAAGGAGGCATTATACAGTTTTTTTTTTTTATATTCCATACAATTTCAATCGAATCTACATGCCCTTGCTGAACCAATTCATATCTTCTACACATATACACTTCATATGTATAGGCAACAAGTTTCTATGATACTGGAATATTATATTGCTTGAATAATTAATTTCAAGGTAAGAATCACTACATTGATTCCTAAATAAAAAAACTGGTTGCCTGTAAAGTCGGTATACGGGCGAAAGTTTTACGTGACAATGATTTTATGTCTGTCTCTCTCGCTCTTAGGCGGGCGCGTGCCTCTCACTCGCTCTCATTGTGAGCGCATAACGTGAGCGGAGCGTAACGCAGTTTCTTGAAGTGTCACCCGGCAAACCAATTTATAAGACGTTGTCACGTCAAAAATGTTTGCACTCAACCAAATAATTCAAAATAAATATCAGTAAAATAACAATTAATTCTTACCTTTTGCTTTCCGTTTATATGCTAGTACAATAGAAATTGTGTTCTGAGGAATTGTTCGAAATGATGCCCACGGCTACTTTCTACCATCGCACCGCTCGCCATCGACAGGGAATTCATTCTCACACTTTGGAACCAAAATGGTCGCGTACAGTGCGGTTTCAGAGAAACTTCCTCCCGCGAACCCTTGGGTTGTGGAATGAGCTCCCTGCCAAGGTTTTCTCTAAGGACTACAGTATGGGGTTCTTCAAAAAAGAAGTTATTAGATTTCTGAAGGGTCGGCAACGCGCGAGTGATGCCCCTAGTGTTGCAAGCGTCCATAGGCTACGGTGACCGCTTACCATCAGGCGGACCGTAGGCTTGTTTGCCACCTTAGTGGTATAAATAAAAAAAAAAAAAAAAAAAAAAAAAAAAATTCAAACATCTCATCAGGATGAGGTGTTGCATTTAGCTTGTGTTGGAACAGCATTCCTTTTTAGTCTAGAATTTTTCTTATTAAATGTTATGAGAGAAAAATGCTTTCCACATTTAAATTTATTTTCATTAAATTTTGATATAGGCAAATAAATTAAGTCTTCATTACCCGTAGCTTTGACCCACATGCGACATCTACAATAAAAAATACAAATTAGATGTTGATAATTTAGCTAGCAGTACTTGGGTAAAATTGATTATCCTTAAATTCAACCCATAAAAAGTAAAATAAGCATATTAAATAATTTATGAGCTATTTAAAATAATATTTTTCTGATTTACATAGAATTTTATTTTCTTTATAAAACCTTTAATAACTATAGAAAAATCATGTACTACTCTTTCAACTTAACTCGGTACTGGTACCTCGGTAAGTCAGTAAGAAAATCTCTAAAAGGAACTTTATCAATTTCAGTTCACTTCTGAGTTTTTCCTTTGCTGTATTATTACTTGTGTTTTAACTGACCATTCTGAACAGAACTGATATTCGGGCCAGGTTTCAAGTTGACCATGATATACCTATGTATACATATGATCATGTTCATAAAATTAACTTTTTGACCGTCAAATACCGGCATAAGTTGCCAAGGGAAAAATATGTCAGGTATGCCAAGGTTAGAACATCATTACAAGACTTTTACGGTGTCTCGAAGTGATAATATACATACTTCTAATTAGGTATTCTACCCTTTTTACCACGTTCAACCAACATGTTAACATTATACCAGGACCAAGCAGCTAACAAACCGTTTTCTTCGTTTGTTATAAACGAAGAAAATGGTTGCATGTAGCACAAACTATGTTATTAGAACCCTGTATATGATTAAAATGTAATGTATGGTGGGATGTGAATGGCAGTGCACACTGGGTGCAGTGCATTCTAGATGTTTAAAAGAATCTAGACTTGGATAATATTAAGGGACTGGAACTTTATACCAATAAAAATATTAATTGATAAGTTAAGAAGCTACAACCAGGTAATGATTAACTATTCACAGATAATCATAGACCTGTCAAAATATACATAGAGGGTCTTGAACTAGTTTACCTACTATCATATTTCTAGGATGTGTCTAATGATACAATGTTAAGTTATATGAGTGTGCAATACAAGCCCAAAGTTCTATGATGAAAATAAAGTCTCTCATGATGATTCATCCTTCTTCTTTATATTAAAACAATCATGCTAGCGTAAGACAAGTACCTACTAATTTCATATAACCTAATTGCATTTTCACGCAAAAACACCTCATAAATACTAGATTGTACTTACTAAACTTATAGTTAACATAAAAGTATAATGTTTCATGCATTTTCTATTAAAATATCCTAGCAAAATATACAAAGGCTGCTGAGAGAAATGTTGGTACATTACCTATTCGGTTCAAGTGGAAATCTAGCAAAAAATATATCATTACTTCTTCTTCGTACACCACAAACTTCACATTTTCTTACAGGTTTACCCATTTTTAAATAATCTGGCAAATAAAACCCAATAATCCCATGATTTTTTATTTAACATAAAATATTAGGTTATTTTTTCGAAATAAATAATCTTTTTTTTTAAAGGGTGACCAACACGACAAAACAAAAATATAAAGCGACCAAATTAATACTTTCGATAATGTTGCCGTAAATTATGTTTTTATTATACTTCGCAATTTCGTCGTCATACTTTTGTTTGCAAGATTGGAACAAACTTATATCATAATTCCATACTAAAGTTTTTTTGTATGAAGTGACGCGGGACTGACTTAAACATAGTACTTTTTTTTTCCTGGCTTGCATAGGTTTTTCGCATGCTTAGGCAATTAACTAGTAAAAACGAGGAAACGTTTTTACTAGTTAATTGCCTAAGCATTTTTTGTTATTTAGGGCAGGAAATGATCAGGAGAGGATAAATGGAGTGCAGTAGGTTGCTTTGGAGTTTTATGTATAGATAATTTGCTGTACATATTTATAAAAATGACTTGATACTGGCAACGAGCTGTGCAAGTCCATTATATTAATAAATAAAAATTATACATCAAAGATGACAGCAAAAATATGTGTTGCCACTTTTACATCAAATTATCGATTTCTACAATCGATTTTCTCAAAAAGATTATTTAAAAAATAAAATATACATACATAACCATTCCCTTAAAATACTTTTTACTGAATAAGAACCTATTCTATTGTAAGGGTCGCAGGTTCAAGTCCTGGCTCGAGGACAAAAAGATTACCTTTTGACTGCATCATTGCTATAAAAGTATTTATTTATATTGATGATATAGATATTGGCATGTATAATATATTTTCTTCTAAGACTCTAACCTTCAGGGAGTCATAAACGAAGATTGATTATTTCTATGCATGTATATTTATATTGTGTTTTTGTGTGTTTATAAGATTGATGTACTAGGACTTTATAAGTCAATAGGAGTTGTATGTGACGCTCGTTACGAGCGTATTTTCAGAGCAAAGATGTAGTTAGGATTTTCATCAGTTAGACTTTTGCCTCTCCTCTCCTCTACGAAGAGATAGGTTTAGGCCGTTGGTGGCTAAGGGCAGAGGTTCAAGTCTGGTGTGTGCCAATAAGTCTTTTTCTTAGTTTCACAAGTATATTGAATATTCACTTAACTGGCGTAAGGAAATCTGGGCACGTTAAAAAAAAGACTCATGTAAAGTCAGTAAAAAAGAAAGCAAATTAAAACATAGAGGTTCGGTCGGTCAAAGATAACATAATAAGGAAACTTGCATGTGAGAAAATGTGAATGTGTAATCCACAACCAGCCCTGGGCCCGCGTGGTGGAGTGAAGCCTGAATTATCGTCACCTAAGGTAGACCAGTGCCTCGACAGTGGGGATGCAAGAAAGCTTTTAACTAATTAAAAACTTACACTGCTTTTATTACAACGAACATTTTCTTCTAACATAGCTTGTAATATCGATTATTAAATATAATCGATAAGCAATTTTTAATGTAGGTCTGGTAACACCGTGGATAATTTCTATCCTTTTGTTTTACGTTCCATTTCTACAAAATACTGAGATTTAATAAAACTAAACATTTTCTTCTCCCAACTTTAAAAAATATGATTTAAGCTCTAAAATATACACCGATAATTAACTAAAAACTTGTCCAAATTTGACTACAATTCGCTTCGTATTCAAAAAGTTTGAAGTGGTACCCAGACTGCCGTTCTTCTTTAAGACAAACTCTTTGTTCGATGTTTTTGTCCATTATGAAATTCGCAATACACAATAGATATGATCTTACTAAAATCAGAACTGTATTTAATTTAAATAACAGATGCAACTTAAAATGTTGTATGCCAAACTAAAAAAAATAAAAAAAAAATGGAACTATAAACAAATCATCCATTCCCGATACTTTTTTTGACTAAATGTCGCTTTCACAATATCAAAAGATACTTTTACAGATCTGGCCATTGATTGAAATTCTTCATAAGTGATGTGATATTCTGGATTCGAATCTCAAATCCGGATTAAGAAAACTACTGACAATGCACGAATATCCGGTTTTTTCGGATTACGGATAATCCGGATTTTTAGGATAGGATGGGATATTTTGGAATCAGATCTTTCTTATTTAAAAATAATAAAACGGGATTAAACACTTCATTATTTGGCAAAATACCTTTTTCCCGACGTTTCGGCTGGGTTCCACCAGCCTTGGTCACGAATACACTGGCGGTGCGCAGTGTCTTCAGCTTCGAGTGGAGGCGTCCTGTTGAACTACCCTTTGTCTTTATAATTGTCATAATCACTACACATAACACTATCGGTGTCCTCGGGTGTGTTCGTTGTAGAAACTCGAGAGCTGTATTTTCGTATGACTGGATTTCATGCAGGCGACATTTAGTATGCAGCCTCACGATTGAAGTTCTTATGCTTTTTTATTTCAATCGCTACGCGTACCAATCTACGGTAATATTGGCGATCGGTGAACAAAACCTTAGGCTGGTGGAGCTCAATCCAGTGGTTGGAATTTGAGTTAATCAGATGTTCTGCTATAGCTGATTTAGGCGACTGGCAATTCTTTACGGCAGCAAAATGTTCTTTCACCCTGTCCGTAATTGTGCGTTTGGTCTGGCCAATGTAAGAACTGCCGCAGCTGCAGTCAATTTTGTAGACACCTGGTGGCTTGTGCGGGATTACGTCCTTTGGCGTGCGCAACTGCTGTTCAATTTTGGAGAACGGAACATATACCGTCTTAATGGAGAATTTATGCAAAAGCGATCCAATTTTATCCGTTACTCCTTTGATAAAGGGCATTAATCTGGCTGTAGGCTAACCTCTGGATTCTTCGTACGTATGTTACAGCGAACTGAACTTCTTCTACTCGTTTTGTACCCGTTTCTCTTGAGTGCCTCCTGAACGTGTGCAGCTCACTATCTAAATGTTTAGGGTCGCACACAAATGAGCTCGGTTAGTCAGAGACGTCACAACTGATTGTAGGTGACGCGGGTTATGTTGCGAGGAGGCGTTCCGATATCTGTCTGTGTGTGTGGGTTTCCGATATACAGTATGCCCCAGAGAGCCATCTTCCTTTACATTCAATTTAACATCTTAGAATGCCAGTGAATGTTCACTTTCTATTTCATATGTAAAACGTATTTTTTCATGAATGGGGTTGAGGTGATCTAGGTACTGTTCTTCTTCCTGCCTGGTTCCCTTAATTACGCAGAACACGTCATCAATATATCTTTTCCAAAGTCGAACGCTAAAAGGCCAAGATTTTGGCTAACGTTGTAGCTAAAGAAATTTTGCCAAATAATGACGAGTTTAATCCCGTTTTATTATTTTTAAATTAGGAATGGAACGCGTAAATTTAAAAACTCTTTATACAAACTTTGAGACACTTTATAGCTAGACGTGGTACTTGTCAAGAACAATGGCGCGACAACGAGACAGATTTTGTGGGAGCTTCGAGATTGAAAGATTGATCTTTTTAAAAAAAGATCAGTCATATTTGAAGAAATAGTAAGGTTAATGGAACGATATGGAGATTTTTACCACACGCGCCAAATTTCGGTGGTTTATGGGAGGCTGGTGTTAAATCGGTAAAGTACTATTTAAAAAGAATAACAAGAAACTCTATATTGAAGTTTGAAGAAATGCCATCAGTACTAGATCGAATAGAAGCTTGTTTAAATTCTAAGCGATTATCGCATGTTAACAATTACTTGGAAAATATATCTGTCTTAACACCAGTATATTTCCTACTACTTAGGAGAACACATTTTAATAGTAGCGGTACCTGAAATTTTTTTTAAAGAGTCTCAGGTGAGTGAGGAGATGGCAACATACTCAAAGAATGTTGCAAGTGTATTGGCGAATATGGTCGAAAGGATATTTGACCAAATACTTCCATAGATATAAATTAATAAGCCGTTAAACTCCAGAACAAAGTGTTGGAGATATTGTTGTAGTTAAAGACTTGCCACCATGTCGATGGCTTTACGGTTCTCACCATGTCGATGGCTTTACGGTACGGGTTCTCAAAATACAATCTGGTTCTGACAAATTTACTCGAGTGGTGACACTGTAAACTAAAAATTCTGTTAAAGACCAACATCTAAGCTATGTATACTTCCAATTAGAGAATAAATAGTTTATCGATATATTTTATTTAGTTTCAAAAAAAGAGAGTGCAATTTTTTTCTATTAAAATGTAACAGTAGGTAAGTTAAGCAAATTTTGTTATTTTAAAAAAATGTTGGAAGTTTTTTGTAAATATAACCATTGGCATGGTAGGCGACGTAATTAGGAACAAAATATTTTGTTCTTGGTGGACGGAAAATGTAAACTCTGTAATATTGCCGTATTTATTTAGTTTATTATTTGATTGATAAAGGACATTGTTAAAATAATATCTCGATAAATACATGCATGTCATAGTGTGTCTTTGAGATATAATAAGAATAATGTGTAAAATATTACTTATCAAAAAAAAAGCTTCCGAGTTTACTAAATAACATAATAAATCTATAATGCAAATTGCCAATATTTATTATATATTAATTTATTTTTTTTACCCAATTTGAAAAATATGACGAGGAGAGATTTTAATCTGTAACAATAAGGAATTCATAGGTTATGTTCATGGTTTGAGTTAAAGCCGCATATTATAATCGATATGATGTGTTTTCATGTGGCCTTTCAAGCTGCATTTTTGTACAAATGCCTGTCCACAAACCGGACAAGCAAACCTTCTATCATTATTATGTATCCTCAGATGTTCTTTTAACGTTTTCTTTCTAGCATAGGACTTCTTACAAAACTGACATTCATGTATTCTCTCTCCATTATGCTTTATCATATGCACTCTTAATTCGTTGTTTGTAAAACACTGGTATGAACATAATTCGCACTTGAAGTCCCTTTCTTCTAAATGATCTCGCTTCAAATGCCTTGAAAGTGTATATCTTCTATCAAAAGTCTTCTCACACACATTGCATTTGTATACTAAAGGAGCAACACCATGAATTTCAACCATATGCTTCTGTCTTCTAAAATATTCTGTAAATCGTTCAGGACACTTAGTGCACTTAAATCTTTTAAGCGAATGGTGGACTGTATTTACATGCATTTTTTGCTTTTGTTGTGATGTGAAAACTTTTTTACATAACTCGCACGGGAAGTTACCTTCTACATGCATGCTTTTACAATGTACTTTCAATCTATATTTTGTAACGAAACCAGTACCGCAATCTTTGCAAATATAATTCCTATAGTGTACATTCATATGTCTTTCTATTGCACCGAAAGTTTCAAAATTAAATCCACACGTTTGACACTCATATATGTTATCCGTTGATATTTTAAATGGTATGACTCTGTCTTCATAATCTAAATGCATTTTCTTTTTATGTATTTTAGTCAAATGAGATTTCAACTCGTTAATATTTTGCATTTTTTCATTGCAAATTTTACATTTTAAATCTGTGACATCAACATATATTACTAACACTTCAACGCTGTATGTGTTTAGCATTTTTTTCAAATTAACATTTTTGTGGTCATTATTTTGATGTTCGCATAGTTTTTCTATGTTTTCAAATATGCTACGGCAATAGAAACAAGGGAATCCCGACCTGCTTTTGCTTTTAAACGGGGTCAAATTTGAATTCTCCAATAGGGTAGTCGCGTTTACTATGTGAGCTACTTTTTCAGTTATGTACACAGATTTTGAGCTTGAATTTCTCCCTTTAATTTCAGATTCCTTTAATAATTCATATATCATTTTAGAAGTAATAATTTTACCTGTAAATATAAAATGATTTCAAAATAATGCATGTAAATATCTATACTACCTCAAATTGCTCAACACATTACTTTTCAAATCAAAGATGAAATAAGTATCTTTGTACCTAATAGAACAATTTTCAAATATGAAACTTTCCTGATGACAGACATTATGGCGATTTAATTTTGTGTAAAAAAAACTGTATGGATAAAACTTAAGCGTTAAGCCCACGGCACTTGTAGTAAAAGTAAAATATACAAATATAAAAAAAAAACCTGTGAATATAAGGTACTGGCGCATTATTTTTATGCGTATCTCTATACGAAGTTTATTATTTCATAGTTTTATCATTATGACATCAGCAACTTTCTACCATCCTAGAGTAAAAACTAACACAAAGCGGGCGCGGGCGCGTGTGCAGGGACGGGCGCGCGGGCCTTGGCGCCGTTTCGGCCACACCGTCAGCGCTCGTGATAATGGCGGGTCAGACGTAATAAAACATTGGACAGTTTATATAATGGATAAAGAAGGCATTTCATCAATGGAAAATTCATACCTTCAATGGGGAATGAGCTATGTGAAATCTGGAATACATAATATGAATAATCCACCACGATTTATGCAGATTTAAAGTTGCATCCTGACAAATTTTATAAATATACAAGAATGTCTATAAGTACCATTTTAAATAAAAGAGGCAAAAGATTATGATATAAATTCCTTCGTATTTATTTCCATATTTGAGGCATCTAGATAAAAAATGGTTTATCTCAACCGCCAGTAACGAGCGACTAAACAGTTTACACGCACCGTCCGGTGTCGCCAATACAGGCGGATTGTATGAGAGAAACCTAGTCAAGTGAATGAAGCTGCCCGACACGCTCACCCGCGCCCGCTCTCGCGACTCTAACAGCCAGTCACATCACGATCTGGGTGTTTATGAAGCGCGATTTAATATGTTAAAACTAGACGCACCCGCCCACGCTTTGAGTCTGTTTTTACACTTGGAACCTAAATGGACCCTCACTGTGTGGTTTCAGATGAGAGGATCTTCCTCCCGAAAACGCTTGGAATTTAGAATAAGCTCCCTGTGAGAATAGATTTTTCCCTAGGGACTACAGTATGGTTTTTCTTCAAGAAAGTAATTAGATTTTATACGGATAGGGATAGGCTACGGAAACTGCTCGATACCAAGCGGGCCGTATGCATGTTTACCACATCAGTAGCGTATAAAACAAAAAAGGAATTAAGTCGGATGTTGGATGGATGATCTAGCCCCCCTAGAGCAGCTCTGTGTTTCGGAGGGCTCTTCAAACAGTCGGTTTTAGCTGCTTTCAATGACAGGCCAGCAGTCTAGGGCCTTATTCTTGCGGGTTGAAAAATCTAATAATTAAAATTGTTACTAGCTCGACATCGACCACTTATCTGCCCTGGCCTAGCATGGTGGACTATGGCTTAAGCGTCGTTCCTCTAAGGAGATATATAGGTAATCATTATAGAAAAATTATATACCTTTGAACATGTCTAAGTGTTTGACATACTTTGCACACGTACTGTACAATGTCTGTCTTGTAGGTAGCGGTTTAAGTTTCCTCGGTGAAAATCTTTCTAAGAATCTTGCTTCTCTCTCACTTACACTTTTAAACTGTTCCTTCTTATCACTTGATTTATAATCTGCAACTGTATATAAGGTAAAAGTTTGTTAGTTAATAATATAGTACAAATTTTGTGGTGGATGTGAATGATCTAACCCTCTGAATTAAGGAGCGTGAGTTTGATCCCCGAACATGACTAACATGTTTTATGTGTATAACTAACATTGTCCCGCGACTTCGTCCGCGTGCGATTTTGGTAAAAAGAAAGCTTTGAACTGTTCATGGTTTCACCTACAAAATGTGAAAGTTCTCTAAAAAAATACTAGATAACTGTATCTAGTCCGTTAGGGGATAATTTTCACGTTAATCTTAATTTTCAAACTAGAAGCCAAAAACCATTTTTTATGTATACATCTTAAAAAATAATGAATTTCCAAACAAAATGGGGATTGGCCCATTTTACCCCTTTAGGGAATTAATTTTGGAAAATATTTTCTTGAAGCTTTAAGTCACAAAAAACCCACATTCCTAGTTTCAAGTTTTTAGACCCAGCTGTTTATAGGCTGTACAGTGTACATTGATATGTTATTGAATCAGTCCGTCAGTTTCTTCTATTATATCGATAGATATGTATTTACAAAATATAAAATCGGCCAATTGCGAGTCGGAATCGCGCACGAAGGGTTCCGTGCCATTATCTATAAAAACAGCAAAAAAATCACGTTTGTAGTATGGGAGCACCCCTTATATATTTGTTTTTATTTCAATTTAATTATTTATTTTTGCGGCAACAGAAATACATCAACTGTGAAAATGAGCGGATTCTTAGTAAAGGGTCCCATTTTTTACCCTTTGGTTACTGAACCCTTAAAAGTATTTAAGAATGTATATTAGTTTGTGTGGCCATAGTACAGTGGGCCGCACGCTAAAGTACACCATTAAGATTTTAAACTGTTTAAAGTTTTATTATTATTATTTTGTTATCTACGATTAAACATTCCTTCTTTAAATTAACCTGTTTAGGGAATTTTATTGGTTTGATATTAAATTAAACTGCGGTGAAAATGTACAATAGTTTATTCATTATAAATGTTTGACTGAAATGAGCTGAGTTGACATCGTATACTTTTAGTTGTGGCCGCGTACAAGCCTTGATTAGTTTGATAACAGATGGCTATGTATGATATGGCTAGAAATATTTCTTATTAATTATCAACATACTTGTAGATTAATGCAAGCGTATAAACCAAAATCCCCAAATACGCTCGCGTGGTGGACTATGGCCCAAATAACCCTCGCCTGGGGTTGAGGGAAGGTTGGTGAACCAACACTAGGACCATATAAAGTCTGGTAACACATGCAGGAGAAATCTAGTAAGAAACGTTTAAGTACTTACTACACTGATCGTCACTGGCACCGAAGTCAGAATCGTCATCCACAGCATTATATCGTTCAACATCACTAATTTCCTCTTTTACTTCCATCTGACTTTCTAATTTTACATCAAAATCCGTAAGTTCTGCCGCTGGTACTACAAATAGTAAATTAAGAGTATTTATATTCGATTCATTACCTATTTTATCAGTAGACTTAGCCTAGTATGCTATCACTCTCTTGAATCAGCTGGAAGAGACCACATCTAATGACAAGCCTGACCTTTGTACATTGTGATTTTTGTTGCTCGGGGCAAAGGTTGCTGCTTTACAAGTCGCAAGTCCGGCCTCATCGTCACACCTCAGTAGAACTTCCTCCCGCGAACGCTTAAGTTGTGGAATGAGTCCTGTCAATGTTTGCTCCAAGGACTACAGTATGTTTTTCATAAAATAAGTACTATATTATAGACATTTAAAGGGTCAGCAAGGCGCAAATGATGCCCCAGGTGTTGCAACCGTCCATAGGCTTCAGTGACCGCTTACCATGGGGGCACGGGGGAACGTAAACTTCTTTGCCACCTTAGTGGTTAAAAAGAAAAAAACATGCTGCACACAGGGTTGGCATGATTATATACGTGCATGAGTATATTATAAACGCTTGTTGAAAGTCTGTATTTACGGAATAAGGTGGGGGAGCTAATTCGTCTGTCACGACTGTTCTATAACTCACCTTAAATACTGACTTCAAGACACCAGATGCATATATTTTTTCTTCTTGTGAGAAATTAACCCTAGGTCTTTAATTAAAGGACTATATTATAGGAAGTCTATAAAAGCAAAAACCTAGGTCTCTAACCCGTAACCAAACCGAGATGCACAGAGTCAACCTCAATAGAATTGTCCATGTGTTTTCACTTAGGTACATTAAGTATTAGAACTTCTGCCAGCAACTCGATTAGTGCTTCTGTGGCAACAATATCTTGTCTTCCCGCTATTGCTCTAAGTACAAGTAGCGTCATGTTTGAACACAACTAGACGAGTTTTATTATCCATGTGCCAGAAACAAATCAGAATCCAATTAACACAGCTAGGTCACAAACGTAAACGAAGTCCAGAAGGGAAAGCCAAGTCGTAAAAACAATCGTACACTCAATAATCCGCAACACCCCACACGCTGCGAGTACGCATCATTTGAGTGTAATAGAATAAAAATCGGACAAGTGCGAGTCGGACTCGCGCACGAAGGTTTCCGTACCATTTTTAACGCACCCCATTGTGTCTAGAGTATCGGTTATTCTATCTCAAGGTCCCAAGTTTATTTCGTACGTCGAAATCTTGTCAAAATGAATAAATCCAATAAGTTAAAGTTATTTAACTTCGGCACTTGAAGCTAGAGCAGTGTGCAACTAAGCTGAATTGTTTGGACGATTGTTTCGTTTTTAGGGACCATAGAAAAATAGCATAAAATTTCAAACCCCTTTAGCCCTTACCATTTATAAATATAGTCTGCTTGTTTGTAAGCATGTCTAGAAGCTTCTGTTCAGAGCTTAGTACCAACATTTTGAAGTGGTTTGCATCTCTTAGACGATGGACGCAGGAAGAGCATATAAGTGTGCTCATATCGGCACTGGTTGACAACTGAAATAAAATATAAAAAAAATATATAAACGGCATGAAATTTCCATAATGTTTAGCTCATGTACACATGGTCGTAAGATAACATAAAATTATTTTAACAAAAAAAAAAAGCAACTGACTTCAAAAACATGCACTAAAAAGGTACTTTTTTTTTGCTTTACAGTGACGAATTGCTTTTTTTTTCTTGCACACTAAAAACATCCAATCTTGAATATATATCTTGAACAATACTCACGAATATATTAAAGCATTCCATGAAAATGTCACAATAAACCTCTCTTACACCATTGTGATAGTATTCCTTCATCACATCTCTGTGGTCACCTTTTGCTAAACAGCAACGACACTGGCCATATTTTGTTTTATTTTTCGCATCAGTATTAAATTTTGTCTTCATTGTTATCTGTAGTGACGAAAAGTTAGGTCTAAAAAAAAATATAACATTTGATACTAACTATACCGCATAATTAAAGATGCGGCTGTATGGCTAGTCCTTTGCCTTTATAGACATAATTTATGATACTTAAAGTTAGGTCGCAAGAGCGTAGCATCGAGCTGTTAGGTAGTATTTCATAAATAGCGAATAGAGAATTTAAAATTAAATATTTCAAAAAGTAAGCATCTTCCGAGGGAAATGGTACCAGGACTTAGCCTTCATCTCCCCCTTGCCCTCTCCCGCCCATAAAAAAATCCTGTACCCCAATTGTAAATTTTTCTCATTATTTAGTATATCTACAACCTATTTAAAACTTTTTATGATTCTAACTAATCGTTTCCATTGTTAGTAGTTTATAGGAAGCTAATGTTATGTTAAATTTAGTAAGTGGTAAGTAATAAAAAGATGATTAGGTATTTTCACATGAGGTTTTCAGGTTCACTTTAAGGGTCTCTTTAGTTAGTTAGTTAGACTTATTTTTTCCGCACTTAGCCTTATGATAGGGCCATTGTACGGAGGTAACTGGTTGATTTCATTAGTTACTCATACCATCCCAGCTCCGTCCAGAAATCAAGGACGCATTTGACGAAGCGTAGGTTTTTTCTACTAAGTTGTAACAGCTTGTGCGAAAGATTTGCTTCCAAGGATGTAAAAAAATTCTTGGTGTGTCTGCAGTCCCTGTTTGTTTTGTAGTTGTAAGTAGTAGGGAGGTACGGGAACTGGCTCAACTTTGAGGGGCCTCTGAGGGGGTTATTGGGGGGAAGCGAAAAAGGTTTAATTATTTTAATTCGCTGTGTAATTATTTTAATTAGCGTGTGTGTCAACTTTATTCGCGGTCTTATTATTTTAATTCGCGGTTCTATGAAATCTTTTGAAATGTTCTGCGTGCAGTGTCAACAATGGATTTTAACAACAATAGAAAATTCATTATTTAGTTTGGTTCTTTTAGTTTCTTTTATCTACGTCGTCCTGAGGTTTAATTTTTTGTAAGTCTCTGTGGCTCGCAACGATTTCCGGTAATAATGGATTGTAATAACAATAGATAACGTATTGGTTTCCTTTCTTTGAACTTCAGCTTTAAAATTAAAAGTTGATTTATTTCTTAAATGCCGTGGGAGGTCCCTGCTAACAGGTTGATACATGTTTTAGTACGGAGAGGCGTCATCTTTAGAAATTTTTTCAATTAAAATTATTTATTTAAGCAAATACAGGTACTTACAATGCCAATATGGATTGTGATAACAATAACTTATTGTTTGGTGTCCTTTATTTTGAACTTCAGCTTTAAAATTCAGACGGTGATTTATTTCTTACCCTTCATGTGAGGTCTCTGCTACATTCTGGTGTATTAAGACATGTACAGACATGTATGCTATGATTTGTATAAAAGAAGGTCCAGTAAAATTAATTTTGCAGTCTTATTTGTGAGTTTCAAAGTAATACCTACAGTGTTTTGTGTTCATATCCCGTCAAATGGAGGTGAGTTTAATTGCTCAATTTTCTTTATACCATATGTGTGTTATTGTTTTATTATTATAATTGTATTTTTTACATACTAATTAGTGTCATTATTTATTAATGTTTTTTTTGACTTGTTGGTATAAATTTTTAAAGTTGCGCTCGGAAATTGGATAATGTACTGGATTCAAATATACATGTATATTCACTAATGTGTCATTGCAAATAATGTGTGTTAGTTTATTATTCAATCTAATCAAATAGTAAAGTTTATTTATTGTTCTTTAACCCTGCAACAGAGATTGTTAGCACTATTAGCCACAAACAGAAGTTAAATAGTTTTGTATTGTTTTATTATTATAATTGTATTTTTTTGTAAAAATAGTCTATGGCACTTAGTAGGTTTACATCCAAAGGAATCAAAGTATTCACCAACTTCATTACCTTCTATGTAAATAGCAAACCAGTGAGAACCTTCTTTAAAATCTTCATCTAAATTGCTTATAATAAAAATTGGACAATTTACGTGAATTGGGATACGATTAGCAGCAAATACATTATTCTCCACTAATGGATCGATTTGTTTCAAAAATTTACGTATTTCACATGTACCCATAGCATCTTTACTTTACTAAAAGTTATTACAAAATGAGATTATTTTAAGAATGCACATGTATTTATATTACAGCTTAACTATTGTAATCTACATTAACAAATTAACGATTTTTATTGATTTCTATAACGTTATCAAACTCCGCGTATACAATGCAATTTACCGTACTTTGCAACGAATTCTCAAATCTTACACTACCATGTCTAATTAAATTCCAATGTGAGTTTGAGTTGGGTGATAAATCAGGAGTGAGATCAAACGCTTGTAAACAGTATCCATTAGCATAATCGTCTCTTGAAATATTATTTCCTTCGTTCAAGAAGTGAATCCCAGTTCCTGAGAATAATGTGTGGTAAGTAGATGTAAACACATCAGCATCAAAAGACGGTTGTAAAGTTTTGGAAGGTATTTGTTGACTATCTACATATAAACTAAACAAGTTCATACCAAAATTCTGGAAGTTGAATGGATTTGTAGTAAAACTACCATTAAATGCTGTATTATTTACAAACCCAATAACACAACGCTTTGGGATTTGACCGAGGAAAATGTTATCAAGTGTTTTTCCTTGAATTCCAGACGGTAATATTAAAACTTACCGCGCGAGTTATCGGATATTTAGCTGTTGAGGTAGATAAAACATTTTGGTGAGCTAACAAAACCGTGGGGTTTATTCTAGCTCTACGAATTATAAGCGTTGCATCAGTGATTTGAACCTTTAATTTTAAATCCGCTTGAGAAGACATAATATTAAGGGTTTCTTTTGTGCGAACTAGTTTAATACGCAGTTCCACACCATTATGCAAAAATTTATCCTGATTAAATATGTCACCATGCAAATGACCCATCAGTTCAACCTCCTTACTATCTTTAACGAATTGTTGTCTTACATTGTAACCTTTATTCGATTCATCAGTGTTATCCATTTTTTTTAGTTGATCTTCATACTACAAGTCCATAATTTAATAATGTTCCTATATAAGAGCGATACGCGTATGTGTTGTTTGGTGGAGATACAAGTTTTTGATTAAGATATATATCTAGCTGATTAAAAAGTGAATGCAGCCATTTATTTACTGGAGCGATATTTGTTGCTGCAGCTAATACAGTGGAATCTTGCTTCAATACCCTCGCCTTAATTTGAATCATAGTATGAGACAAGTCAATGTAGTCATCTCCTGTACCAGGAACTTGGAATGCAATAGGTCCCTCGTCACTTAAAGAAGAGATTGGTTTATAGTGAATCCATTGACCAATTTCAATGCTGGTTTGTGTTGATGATAATGCAAATAGATCCAATTCTGACTTAGCACATTCACAAGACGAATGATGTTAAAATGACATGGTTATTAAGTCTAATTAATTTGTCTACGCTGTTTGCAAGTAGTTCTTCCCTGTGATGCTTTCAAAGCAATGATTGAACGTCTTTTCTGTCTTTTCTTTTTATACCCAGACCCTGTCATGATGGTATCAATTTTACTATCTGCTTTTCGTTTTAAATTACTTGTAGCATCTTTAATGCGTGATTTAACAGACTCTTCCATAGGTTGCGAATCCATCATATCCGATAAGAGACCTACCCCAACATTCAGCGCCTCTTTACCAACAGCTTTTGCTCCACTTGATAATAATGGTAATACAGATCTAAATAAACCCCCTAAAAAACTCCCAATACCGTGACCACGTTGATATGGAGCTCCTTTGTAAATTATTCCAATACCTGAACCAGCTTGATTTGTATAATAATGTTCATATGGACAAATGCTACGATTATGACTGTAAGTATTCATTTTACACGTTTAAAATGTAGCTTAACGCATGCAGTCCCAAACTAAAATGGAATTCTTGCGCCTATGCTTGTTCTTATATCTATTTCTAAAGTATCAAATTCACGACGCATTACGGGGATATAATGAGCAAGCGAAAATATATTCATTTTATAACCACCGTAAATATATATCTTGTAGGATCCAAAGGGATGATTCGTAGCAATGATGTCATAACATCACCTACAATTTGTGGTTGAACTATATCAGTGTATACGAAAAGTTGCGATGGTAAACCCAAGAATAGATTTACTGGACGTTTTGCAATATTATTTCGTATCAAGTTTGCCCTTGGACCAAACCCTAGCTGAAGACTGAGTTGAGGAGTTAACATCAGGGAAGTCAAATCTTTTTTTGAATTTGTAATAGTAACTAGTTTTGATGTTTCATCGTATCTGAATTTTACACTATTTTGCAATAAATTATTTCCATTGAAAGCATTCAAAAGCTGATACACATCATCATAGGTTGTAGCAGGAATATGAGATTTGTATTCTACAACTGCCTCACTTGAATCTATAATTGTTTTTTTCTTTACATATATAACGTTTTCATGATCTTGAACATTTAACAAGCTGAATGGATAGTGAAATTCAACTAATCCGACCAACCATTCTCCTTCTAATTTAACTGTTTTAGGTAATTTTGTTATAAAATTTGCAGTTGTGTTTGTTGGAAAATAGCTCATTGAACTATTACTTAAAAGGGTTAAGTAAAAACTTTCTTGACTCATATTTTCTCTATGCTGGACGCTGATATCCAACTATTAAATTTTGATGGATAACCTCTCCACTTAACCAGTACTTCTTTTCTGCCTCTATTATATCTGGAACATATGATTTTATCAATTTTGAAGTTAAGAGTGGGGTTGTATAAATTTTTTTGAAGTTCCTGGAATATTAAGTTCCTGTTATTGGTTCTCCTTTTAAATCGGTTAATGTATAAACCGGTTTTCTATCAATAATAATTAAAGTTTCATCACTCCAATTAGTTTCATAACCTTTTTGAAATATATGTTTATATTTAGTTATCCTAACATGATCGCCAATAAGGAATTTCGGTATCTCGATTTCATTCTGTTTTTTTCTGTCATACAAATTACGCCAAACTGTCATAATCTTAATATATATAAATGTCGTGTCACAATGTTTGTCCTCAATGGACTCCTAAACTACTGAGCCGATTTTGATCAAACTTCGTAAATATCTGTTATTTGATCCAACTTAAAAGATAGGATAGTTTTTATCTCGATATGTCAAGTGCGAGCCGGACTCGGGCACTATAGGTAAAAACCAACTTTCGCCGGGTACAGAGGGACGGCAGCGGAACAACGTTCGCCGGGACAGCTAGTCTTAATATATATAAATCTCGTGTCACAATGTTTGTCCTCAATGGACTCCTAAACTACTGAACCGATTTTGATCAAACTTCGTAAATATCTGTTATTTGATCCAACTTAAAAGATAGGATAGTTTTTATCTCGATATGTCAAGTGCGAGCCGGACTCGGGCACTATAGGTAAAAACCAACTTTCGCCGGGTACAGAGGGACGGCAGCGGAACAACGTTCGCCGGGACAGCTAGTATTATTAAAATTAACATCACAGGGACACATTTTTATACTTGAATGATAACTATGGTTGTAAGAATATAACAAATCTTGCAAAATGTCTATGTATCTAAATGTATTTTATGAGTAAAATAACGCCACATTTTCATTTTAAGAGTTCTCTGAAACCTTTCTTCTATGCTTGCTCTAATATCTGGGTTATTAGTTGTGTATTAATTTACATTTTTACTCTTAAAGTATCTTCTAACATCTTTTGCAATAAATTCACTACCTTTATCAGATTGAATGTGCCTAGGAGTTGCGTTAGCTTCCGTAAATATACTTTCAAAGCATTGTACTGTGGTCTCTGAATTCCTTTTTTTTTATACACCTAGCGTGCAATGTAAGCATATTTACTAAAGACATCAATAACACAAAGAATATATTTAAAACCATCGTTATATTGACTATAGGTTCGCATATCACTTAAATCAACTTGCCAAAGTTCATTATAGTTAGATAAAATATATTTATTTCTAGAAAACTTTCTCTGGACAGGTTTATGTAAAGTATATGTTTCTTGAGCTTGCAAACATTATTTTACTTCTTTTTTATTCATCTTCCTATCCATAGCTTGAGTTAACTTATCAATACTACTAAAACCAGCTGGATTAGAAACGTCAAAAAATTTTGTCTATGTTTAATACGGTGTCCATCTTTCCCAGTCAATTTTTTTAGTTTTAATTTCTTTTGAAGAAGATTTTGGTGTCTTATTAGTAGGTGCTTGTAGTTTCGGCGTAGAAGACGGTGAAGAAGATGATTCTTTGAAATTTTCTACATTTAGTTTTCTAATATATTCAAGTGTTGTAGGATTACCGATAAAAAATAACGGTACACCTATATCAGATAATACCTGAGAAAACTGTTCCCACTCTCTTGGTTTTGGACGTTTTAACAAACGCAGGGTGTCACTTAAAAGTCTACAATGTTGCTTCCAGGAATAGCTTCTTCATAAATGATGACTGTACCTTGTGAATCCCATTTAACTTTATCATTATTATCTAACAACGTCTGAATAGTTCACCCTTTTTCTTTAATGTCTTTGGAACTAATCTCAGTAAATAAGCAGAAGAATAAAGTGTTTTGTATTTCACGTGATGACTGTGCGAGTAATGGCTGAATTTTAATATTTTCTTCTTTATAAGTATTTTGGACTTGACTGGCATCCGATGTTAAAGGTTATTTTTGTGTTTGAACTTTAATATTTTCATCTTTATATGCATTTCCGAATTGACTGTCATCTGATATCAAAGGTAATTTTAGTAGTTGTCTTTCTTCACCAGTAAAATATAAATACCGTTGTAGGGTTTGCAAATATAACTTCCATTTCTCACGGTCTTCTAATTTTCTACTCAAAATAGCCTGCATTTCCTTATCTAGTCGCGACAATGAATCTTCAGGAATATTTCCTCTATATTTCAGCCTTTCTTAGACGCTAGGTTCAACTAGCAACATCTGTTTTGTGTTCTCCATATTTTTAAATGATAGAATTAAGCAAAGAACTAAGAACTGCAACCGATATTATCGGTAAGAATGCCCCACCTTTTTGTATAATAATTCGTTTTCTAAATTTGTTTCTACCTTTAGAAACTAATTTCCTGAGAACCACTTTATGTTTTTTAATTTAGATTTTTCTTGCGCCTTTAAAGGAATTTTACCATTTAAAACATTATAAATACATTCACAGAGACAGTTTATTTCTTGTTCGTCACAAGTTTTTAATAGTGCCTCACGATACCTTGGTTTGAGTGTATGTAAAGCTTTTAATAATTCTTCATGTGTCTTAACTCGTCTCATTATTATTAATTATTAAAAATATTTGCCCAAGTCAATTTTGATAAAATAACTGTCTATAATACTTTTGACACTAAACAATTTAAATTCAGAGATCTCAGTGAATATCTCTTCGTCTTTTCTTTTAAATTAATTTTTTCTGCTAAAATAAAATTAAGCTGTTTACAAATATTGTTTAGTTCTTCTTCACAAGTAGTTTCTTGTAAAGTTTTGCGATACTTTCGTTTCAAAATTTTTAATATTACACTAAATGAATTATTATCACACGTTGTTACGGTTCCATGCATGATATTGAACTAATTGATATTTGATCCTTAATATTACATTTAAATCGTTTTTTGGTATGTAAACAGTACGAAAATTATTATCAAGTGGTAATATATTACTTTTAAAGAGATACATGTCATTTGTTTTTGTTTTAGATCTATCATCAAATAACCATGCGGTTTACTAGTGGCATCTTTATAGGCTTCCTATACAACTTTGGAATTATCAGGAAAAACTTGTCGTGCTAAATGGCGTATTTGAGTTCGGTCTCGAGGATTTTTCCTTCGTTGTGCTTTTTAATTTTTTTGAATAGTACAGTCTTTTGTTTCTTCTTGGCTCATATCCAAAGGAAAATAATAATTGTTTAAGGTATAATATTCCGGGGATAAAGGTTAAATCAAGTAAATAAAAATTTTAAAACAATCAGTTAATAAAAATCAAATTAATAAAATTGTATTTATGAAATTTCCTAATAGTGCTAACAATCTCTGTTGCTGGGTTAAAGAACAATAAATAAACTTTACTATTTGATTAGATTGAATAATAAACTAACACACATTAATTGCAATGACACATAAGTGACAATACATGTATATTTGAATCCAGTACATTATCCAATTTCCGAGCGCACACTTTATAAATTTATACCAACAAGTCAAAAAAAATAAATTATTAATAAATAATGACACTAATTAGTATGTAAAAAAATACAATTATAATAATAAAACAATAACACACATATGGTATAAAGAAAATTGAGCAATTAAACTCACCTCCATTTGACGGGATATGAACACAAAACACTGTAGGTATTACTTTGAAACTCACAAATAAGACTGCAGAATGAATTTTACTGGACCTTCTTTTATACAAATCATAGCATACATGTCTTAATACACCAGAATGTAGCAGAGACCTCACATGAAGGGTAAGAAATAAATCACCGTCTGAATTTTAAAGCTTAAGTTGAAAATAAAGGACACCAAACAATAAGTTATCTATTGTTATCACAATCCATATTGGCATTGTAAGTACCTGTATTTGCTTGTCACAGAGCTTAAATAAATAATTTTAATTGAAAAAAATTCTAAAGATGACGCCTCTTCGTAGTAAAACATGTATCAACCTGTTAGCAGGGACCTCCCACGGCATTTAAGAAATAAATCAACTTTTAATTTTAAAGCTGAAGTTCAAAGAAAGGAAACCAATACGTTATCTATTGTTATTACAATCCATTATTACCGGAAATCGTTGCTAGCCACAGAGACTTACAAAAAATTAAACCTCAGGACGACGTAGATAAAAGAAACTAAAAGAACCAAACTATTTTTTTTTTTTTCTGAACTGTCTATCCAGTTGGCTGTTGCAGCCATTACTGCTTCACCGGGCTTTTGGGGCGAGACTCTGAAGGAGCCTTAGCCCATATAGCGCCTAACGCTCAAGGGCTCCCCGCGGGGGAAGCCTCGGCTTGGGTTGTCGCTTTAGGGGGCGTCCCTTCGACCGGCGTGAGTCTCGAGCCCGAAGGTGAGTCACCGCCAGGAGGGTTGTCCCCCGTTACGCGGGTACGGTTACGATTGAGTGGGGGCGAGAAGCGCCCCGGCACTCTTTGATACCTCGTGTATCCTTGTGGGCGCCGACGAACCCGGAGACGTCGACGTCGAGTTTGGAGGGAGGCCCTATTCGGGGAGGTTGTAGAGACTAATCTCGCTTTCCGGACAGCGAGATGGGGCCGTTAGTACGTGCCGAGGCCGCCTAACTATAGTTTTACGACCGTGCCCGGGTCGATCGGGGGGATGATACGTTGTGGATTGCACAGTTAATCGATTCGGGTTATTTCTGCGGACTGCCAAGTCTTTGAAGTATTGGGGAATCGTGGGGAGTTCGAAGTCTCTGTGTAGGTCCGCATTGCGAACGTACCAAGAGGCCCCAGAGGCCGCTCTGAGAAAGCGGTTTTGGAGGGTCTGAAGTTTGTGGAGATTGCGCTTGGATAACGCAAAGACTACGCTAGCATAGCATAATGGGGCAGATACAAGTTGTGTAAAGATTTAGCTTATTTCTAAGCGACATCTTACTGTACTTGCCTATCATGGGATAAAGACGACCGAGGACAAAAGCGGCTCGGTCTCTGACTATTTTGGTGTGAGCGTGGAAGTTCAAACGACTATCCATGGTCACACCGAGATATTTGGTCTTAAACTAAATAATGAATTATCTATTGTTGTTAAAATCCATTGTTGACACTGAACGCAGAACATTTCAAAAGATTTCATAGAACCGCGAATTAAAGATGACCCACACGCGAATTAAAATAATTACACAGCGAATTAAAATAATTAAACCGCGAATAAAGTTAATCCACACGCGAATTAAAATAATTGGACCGCGAATTAAAATAATTAGACCGCGAATAACTTTTTCGCGTCCCCCCAATAACCCCCTCAGAGGCCCCTCCCGTTGAGCCAGTTCCCGTACCTCCCTACTACTGTTGTAAGCTTCTGTCACGTATGAGTTGTGTAAATATGGAGACACTGGCCTGAATTAGCGGCGGAAGCGACGAGCAGATTTAATTCTTTATATACTGAACTGCGAAGGAAAATTCGATAGCGCGCTGTAGGACGCGTGACGTTAGCCTTGCTTGTAGCGGTACGATATAGTCAAGATGTTGATGTTCAGGTCACGGGAGAACACTTCCGCGCCCGTTCTAGACTCTGTTTTAGAGCCATCAGTGTAGATCCTAAATTCATGCATGCCAGAGCTATCCTTTTCTTTCTCATGAAGCTGGATGTGGTATCGTTTGTCGAAGACAAAGGTTTTTGGGATGATGTCTTGCCTACTGCCTCCTTGAGACGAGCATAAGTGATTCTGTTGTCCACTTTTCAGAGCTCTACTTCCTCAAATTGCATGCAGCAGCTTCTTGTTGTATAACATGGTGAAGTGGTTTGAGATTAAGAATGACCTATAGTGCTGTCGTGGGAGTCGTTTTCATACCGCCTGCTGTTGCCTAGCAGGCAAGGCGTTGCAGGCTTTGTAGTTTGTTTTTTACTGTGCTTTACTAAGTTCAGGGCCACCAAACTACTGCACCATACGTTAACATGGGTCGTATTATGGCTATATAAAGCCACAGGGTTATGGATGGCTTAAGGCCCCATTTCTTGCCTTTTAGTCTTCTGCATTGCCAGAAGGTTTTTTTTTTTTTTTTTTTTTATACCACTAAGGTGGCAAACAAGCTTACGGCCCGCCTGATGGTAAGCGGTCACCGTAGCCTTTGGACGCTTGCAACACCAGGGGTATCACTTGCGCGTTGCCGACCCTTCAGAAATCTAATAACTTCTTTCTTGAAGAACTCCATACTGTAGTCCTTGCAGAAAACCTTGGCAGGGAGCTCATTCCACAACTTAAGCGTTCGCGGGAGGAAGTTTCTCTGAAACCGCACTGTACGCGACCATTTAGGTTCTAAAGTGTGAGAATGAATTCCCTGCCGATGGCGAGCGGTGCGATGGTAGAAAGTAGCCGTGGGCATCATTTCGAACAATTCCTCAGAACACAACCCATTGTACAAGCGGTAGAACACACACAGTGAGGCAAAGTCTCTCCTCAGACTTAAGGGCTCGATACCGCAAGTGAGTTTGGAATCGTCGACAATTCTCATAGCCCGTCGTTGAACCGAGTCAAAAGGGCCAAGCTGGTATCCGGGTGCACCTGCCCAGAGATGGCAGCAGTACTCCATATGGGGCCTAACTTGCGACTTGTAAAGTAACAACCTTTGCCCCGACGTGAAGTACTGCTTCGCTCTGTTGAGTACACCAAGTTTTTTGGACGCCAGCTTTACCTTATCTTGTAAATGATCTCGGAACTGAACATCACTGGAGATGTCGACACCAAGGATTCCTTGGTTGTACATGCCTTGGTTATTTTTGTGATTAGATGCTTACTCCAATTCTGCATTTTGTCTAAAATTACCACAAGGTTTCGAAAGGGTAACCTCAATATCAAATAGTTTTGGCATGGTAGTCATTTAAATTTTCCTTTTGTTTGTGAAAAGGACCAATTTTGTCTTGTTGGGGTTACTGTCAGCTTATGGTGGTTACACCATTCTTCCATGACTCTGAGGGCTAGTTGCATGCGAGTGCAGATAATGTTTTCTTAGTTGCCTTTGATCAGAATGGTGATCTCATCTGCATAACCAACTGTGTAGTAGCATCTGTCGTTAAGATGTTTTAACAGGTTGTCCACCACAATGTTCCACAGCAGTGGAGAGAGCACTCCTCCTTGTGGGCAGCCTTTGGCTACAATGCCTCTCTTAGCTTCAGAAGTTGATCAATCCACCCACTGATGGTTTTTTCAACTCTAAATCTACTCTACAAGGGTCTCATTATGGCATGAACAATAATTATTTTTGTTAATTTTGTCACCTGTCATCCATTCATTTAGCATAAATATCAAAAATATCAAAATTTTAGTATCATCTGTAACAAACTGTCAAGCATTTGTTTACAATATTTTTGTTATTTTTATCTCTTTTGATATCGAAATAGACCCATGTTAGAAGTGGGGTTTTGATGCTAATCTGTCAAACTGCCTATTCATTTAATTGTTTATGTGTGTGTTATTATCGTAGTGAGTGTATGTCAACTGTTCATTTTGCAACCAAAAATATTGTTATACCTTGTAAAATATAGCTTGAGTTATGTGACAGCTGTCAAATTAACAGGTCTAGTGCTGGAACAATGTTGATAATTGATCATTAATACCAAATATTGTTGCTATTATTGTATAAGTTTCAATATATTTTTAATTGAAAAATAAAATAACCACTTCTTTCCCTATCCCTTCCTTTTCCCTGTTTTTCCTTTCTGCTCTCAATTAACTTATTCAGAAGCCTTCTCGGCGGCTATAGGCACAAAAATTAACCAAAGAGTCAATGCAATGGGTTGAATACAAACAAAGCAACATGCATGTTTATATCCCTATACACATAGATAATGATGCCCACGGCTACTTTCTACCATCGCACCGCTCGCCATCGACAGGGAATTCATTCTCATACTTTGGAACCAAAATGGTCGCGTACAGTGCGGTTTCAGAGAAACTTCCTCCCGCGAACCCTTGGGTTGTGGAATGAGCTCCCTGCCAAGGTTTTCTCTAAGGACTACAGTATGGGGTTCTTCAAAAAAGAAGTTATTAGATTTCTGAAGAGTCGGCAACGCGCGAGTGATGCCCCTAGTGTTGCAAGAGTCCATAGGCTACGGTGACCGCTTACCATCAGGCGGACCGTAGGCTTGTTTGCCACCTTAGTGGTATAAAAAAAAAATAATAAAGGTAAATCCTATATTGAAATTTTTAAAATAACTATTTTCCGCTTGATTTTATCTGCATAATTGTTTACGGTTAACACTAGAGTGCGTGCTTGCTCTACTACAGTCAGGTCTACAGGGTCAAGCTTTTGAATCATGTCATCTTATCTTTTTCCCTATACCTGCCGCTCCTAGATAAGCCTTGACTACTAAACTTCAGTTGAGTGCAGTATGCAAACTAATTAAAAGGAGACCACACATCGATATTATTTCGCTCCAAATTCGTCGTTGTTGTGTGCGCAACCACTTGTGTAGTTAATAAAACAAGTAAGTAACTTATTGTTTCTTGTTTCTCTTTTTGTCATCATCTAATGTTGTACTTTGTTTATGTTTAGCAACAAAAGATATTCCACATGGCAAAAAATCGTATTATAATTTGTAGCTTGCCAAATATGTAACTTTTTAATGTGATCTCTTAAAAATGTTCCTAATTAAGAAAATTAGAAAAATACAAAACTTAATAGACATCCATTGTCGCAGAGCTCACCTATATTTTATGAGCTTTGAGGGGCATTCATTCTGGGATTAAGAGTTCCCACGATTGATACTTTTCACACTTATGATCACCCCAGTTTTGCCACCAACACCTACCGTTCGTGTAGCTTTGAAATGTTACTACCAAATTTTTGCTAAAAAAAACCCGCATAACGAATGGTTGACTAACTCACACTACGATAGCAACACACACCCACACTACCATAAACAATGAATAAGTATAGGCAGTTTGACAGATTAACACAAAAACCCCAACTCCAGACATAGGTCTAAAGTTTCATTTTTCGGTGGCAAAAGTGACAAAAATATCATAAACGCATGACAGTTTTTCAAAGATGATACTAAAATTTTGATATTTATGATACCAATGCTACACGAAGGGACAACAGGTGACAAAAGTAATGAAAATAATGAATTCTGCATCCCAAAACGAACGCGCCCTAGTTACACTGATCAAAAATTCGCTTACTTTAGAATAACAATGAGTAAATTTACGGTTAAAAAAAATATTACCATTTATAGTACACTTTTTAAAGTACAGAGCTTCCCCATAAGTTTATGACCAACTATAAGATTAGTCCAAGACCATGACAACCGAACTCTAACCTCTGAGTACCACTTACTTCTAACTTTAATAACATTAAAAATTTAAATAGCCCACAGAAATGCGATAACATGAGCACAGCACAATCAATTTATTAGGCTTTTCTCCACTTTTTTCTTCAAAAACATAAATCAAACCCATACCAACAACATAAACATAAATAATACAAAATGTTTTTTCTATGGTATCTAAAGATAGGCAAAGGTCTTACCACCATACTGCCAAGCCCTGGGTTTGCTTTATTTTTACTGAGATATTTCATTTTATTTACATAAAATAATCAACAATATGATAGGTACCAAACACAGGTGATAGGTACCAAAGAGAATATGATACACTACGTTTATGGTTACAGTGCGGCCAACAAGTTTACGTATTCTTATTCATAGACGTAGATAGATGTGTCTTTTCATCTTATAATTTTTTTTTCTGACTAACTATGCAGTTGGCTGTTGCAGTCATTACTGCTCCACCGGGCTTTTGGGGCGAGACTCTGAAGTCGAACGAATATACCCATCCCTACCGAGACTGCACTTGGTCTAAGCTGCAGTATATCAGTACAGTATAGTATTTATATCGAGAGTTTTTAGCGTGCCAACAACACACACACACACACACACACCCAAGCGGCTTTGTTTTCGGTAGAGGGAGCGCGGTCTCGTCTTCGGGCTGCGTTACGTTCAGCCATTAGCAACCTGATGTGCTGAGGCAGGTTTAGGTGCTGGTAGTCACCAACCGGTACTTGTCTTGAGCACTCGCCAACGGTGGCGGACAGGTGACTAGTGAGTAAGTCGATAGCTACGTTTATAGCGTTCGTGGACGAGATATTGTCGGGAACGCAATCTAGATGTGGCGAGCTGGGATTTTCGAGTAATTGCTCGAATTCATCAAATCGGAACAGGGCAGAGCGGTGACTCGAGTCAAGTTCGTCAAGCACATCTATAGAGAAAATGCTTAGCCTAACACTCTTTAGAAGTGCTATTGTGACGTGTTAGCGTCATAAGAGAATAGTCTTAGGTATATAGCTAGTTAATGTAAAAAATAATTTTAATTTTAAAAGTTTAATAAATAAAAGTTATAACAATGAAGCAGATTTGTAGGTAGTAAATAGATAGGGTCGTGGGTATTACACAGTTCTAGCTGGCTTCGACAAGAATCAATAAGGTACCACTCTCCGCGGCAGATGTTGCTGTGTAGCCATAGACGTCACAGTGGAGTCGGCAAACCTTCAGGTCAAGCAGACAGCAATGGTGCTTAGCGGTTTGAGTAGGTATTCTAAATTGGTAGCTGTAGATAGTAGGTTGAAGTGTTGAACGAACCCTGGAATATGACAAAAACGGCCATTGAGAAAAATATCCACTTTCAATAAGTGATTGCAACATCATTTTTCATCAGGTTGAATTTTGTCGTTGTAGAAAGCGGTATTGAAACGTTAGATAGCAATTAATGCTCAGGCAGTCTAGGCATTACAAAAATGATAAGATCTAGCATAATTTAGGTGACTAATCTAGGTACAAAGTAAAATTTAGAAAAGTATGGAAATTAACTAAGAGTTGACTAATTTGGAATAAGCCATTTGGAATCGCAATAGCATAAAGATTCTTTATTAGTTTTACTAACTTTTGTATAAATATATAACAATTCAAACACAGATTGCACTTTGACCCCTAGAACATGAAATGGCTACCACCATGGTAAATGAAATATTTATTAAGTTTTTCACATTAAAGGAAGGTTGAATTGATGAGAAACATAATGATATTTAGATATCAATATGAAATAAAGCATTAAGCAAAGCATACAAAACATTTATGATGAATTTTAGCTAAGCGTGGTGAATCACATGTTTCTTTGTAAATACACACATACTTAGTCTAAGGTTTATAACTAATATTGTGCAACACTCACCCAATTATCGGGGCATCAACACTATTAGTAAAAATGTATTATTTATATAAAATGAGCAGCATAAATGTATTAAAAGTTGTTTCCTTTAGTAGAAAATTAAATTATTTGAATGCACTGGGCAGCAGCGCCAATAGGTGTGTGTCGAGTTGCCGAGACTTCGTTTTGAGCAAGTCGTCAAACCGGTTCAGAGGAAACAGCGCGAGCAAGTTATCTAGGCATCACTAATAAAATAAAAGCGTTTGTCGTTATTGATTTTTGTTTGTAATATATATTTTATGTATATGTAATTATAATAGTTTGTTTAATATGCATAAGAAGGTAACTATGTAATCTATTAGGTTATTAATTTGAGGGTAATATATTAATATAAGTGGATATCACAGTATACTTTTTTATTTTATGTTTTTAGGAAAAACGAAAGTGCTAAATTATACAGACAGACAGATACATTACATTACATAGACAGAGCTAAATTTCAATTCATCGGAAAAGTTGGTTGGTGACTTGCGAGCTATCCCTCTGGGAGTCGTGCTTTCTGGTCGCTTGTTAAAGCTGCCGAAGGGAACTTCTGCCAGTCGTCGTTACCACCACTGCGAAAGACCGATGGTGACTTGGCCCATAGTGCAAAAGAAAAAACTGATCTATTGGGCAGTCTCTTTGCCACCAGCTCGAATATGAACGACGAAGGCGCTGTACCACCTACTATGCCGTGGTGCGGTACGACCATGCAAAACAATAAAACACACACATACAACAACGGGAGGTCCGGCAGGCGTTGCTTTCTCTAGACGTTCATAAGTCAAGTCAAGTCATTGGAAATGTTGGACATCAACAACATACATTGTCATGCAGATGACAGTACTGGAGACGCTTATTACACGGGTCGTGCAAGCATCCCTCGTTCCGTTGTGGTGGAAAAACGTGAAGAACTTGTGTCTCAAATCGAGTCCACTCTGGAAACATAGTCCGATTCAACCCTACAAAATCACAAGTCTGCGCGTTCACCGCTAAGAAAACCACATTCACCGTGGACCCACAATTCAAGAACACTCCCCTCTCCATCTCCAAGAGCATTGGGGTTCTAGGTGTTGACATCTCCAGCGATGTTCAGTTCCGAGATCATCTGAAAGACAAGGTGAAGCGGGCGTCCAAAAAACTTGGTGTAGTCAACAGAGCGAAGCAGTACTTAACGTCGGGGCAAAGCTTGCTGCTTTACAAGTCGCAAGTCCGATCCTATATGGAGTACTGCTGCCATCTCTGGGCGGGTGCACAAAATGACCAGCTTAGCCCTTTTGACACGTTTCAACGACGGGCTGTGAAAATTAACGACGATCTCAAACGCAGTTGCCGTATCGAGCCCTTAAGTCCGAGGAAAGACTTTATCAAAATGACGCCCACGGCAACTTTCTATCATCGCACCGCTCGCCATCGGCAGGGAATTCATTCTCACACTTTAGAACCGAAATAGTCGCGTACAGTGCGGTTTCAGAGAAACTTCCTCCCGCGAACGCTTGGGTTTTTGAATGCGCCTGCCAAGGATTTCTTTAAGGACTACAGTATGTGGTTCTTCAAGAAAACCTTACTAGATTTCTGAAGGGTCGAATGATACCCCTGGTGTTGCAAACGTCCATAGGCTACGGTGACCGCTTGCCATTAGGCGGACCGTAAGCTGTTTTTGCCTCGTTAGTATTATAAAAAAAAAACGGGTTACACTCCGGGAGTGCCTGCGGGAGTGAAAACCTTTACACACGATTTGCGCTTACCATTCAAAAATGTTACAACTCATTTAGTCATATTTAATTGTACAGAACCATTGTCCTTAACACACAATTCGCACTTAACACTCAAATATGTCACAGGTCATTTCTTGACCCATTGTATGTTTTTGAGCAATATTCTACCTATATTTCTGAATAATGTAATAAGCTATATAAAACGTTGTATATTACTATGCCACTACTTCTATGGAACTCTCTATCCTATCACACCTATCCTATAACTCCTCTAACTTTCGACTATTTTTTTTGACACAACCTAACATCTATCTATATATTTAAAAAATGAATTGCTGTTCGTTGGTCTCGCTAAAACTCTGGACGGCTGGACCGATTCGGATAATTCTTTTTTTGTTGTGTTCGTTATTTTTAAGGCAAGGTTTATAAGGAAAAATACAAGGTCAAGTGCGAGTCGGACTCGCGCACTAATGAAAACTCGAAGACGGCTGGACTAATTCGGTAAATTTTTCTTTTTTTGCGTTTGTTAGGGTTAGGGCAAGGTTTTTATGAAAGGAAAAAACGGTCAAGTGCGAGGCGGACTCGCGCACTAAGGGTAAACCGATTTTAATGAAATTTTGGTAAGTTGTTATGCACACGCCGGGGAAGGTTTCTGAGAAAGAAAGAGTCTCTTTAAAAAATGAATTGTTGTAAGTTGGTCTTGCTAAAACTCTGGACGGCTGGACGGATTTGGATAATCCTTTTTTTGTTGTGTTCGTTATTGTTAAGGCAAGGTTTATAAGGAAAAATATAAGGTCAAGTGCAAGTCGGACTCGCGCAATAAGGGTAAACCGATTATAATGAAATTTTGATAAGTTGTTATGCACACGCCGGGAAATGTTTCCGAGAAAGAGTCGGACTCGCGCAATAAGGGGAAACCGATTGTAATGAAATTTTGTTAAGTTGTTATGCACACGCCGGGGAATGTTTCTGAGAAAGAAAGAGTCAACTGCGAGTCGGACAAAGTCAAGTGCGAGTCGGACTCGCGCAATAAGGGTTTAAATACAAATTAATTTGACATAAGTTGGTATATAAACAATACATCTATATACATACATGCCGACTGGGAGCTTTATATGGCGTGCGCTGGCTAAGAGTTACATACATTTCTAACAGATGGCGATTTAAGTTAGTTTATCGACAGAAGTAAACATGTCCGGGTTCCATACACTTCTAACGGATGGCGGTGTAAGTTAGTTTATCCTTATATATGTCCGGATCGGGTAAGTATCTAATAGAAATCCCCACGGGTGTAGCCGTCACCGTAAGCCTTGGTTGTTACAGTGTCCTAAGTGTGAGTTTTTGCGTATTCGTAAATCTACTATCGCGTTCGCGTATTCATTAAAAATCCTACAAGAAAAAATAGTCTCGAAACGCGTCCCCTAGAGGCGCTCCAAACGTGTATTTCGTTGCAGCGAACGCGATAGTACCTATAGCGTTAAAAACTCACACTAGGCACACTGATGGTGCTACAGCGCATCAACTTTAAGGGCAGAACAACGTCTGCCGGGCTAGCTAGTAATAAATAAAGATTGTTTATTTTCCTATAAAATCACCTTTTGACACGTCAACACATAGATATACCTTCTATCCAGTGTAGTGTAAGCTATGCTCTACAGTTACTTTTATCTCACCTCGTATCGTATCGTACATTTTAACATATCTAATCCGCACTTTCATTATTATAAATAATAATGTTTGTTAATTTACTTTTTTGACGTAGTATATTTGACATCTCAATCTGTCATAGAATTAAAATTCCATATCCAACCTCCCACTACTACTTACCTATTCATAATCGCCATATACTAAAAATAAAAAACTAACCTAATATAAATAAATCTGACGCGAGTTCCGTCTTACGAATTTTCTATGAATTGTCCTTTTTTTGAAGTTTTCACTTCAAAAACATACAGCCAGGATATAACATTTTAACATGTGTAATCTGCACTTTCATCTTTTCATTAACCCAAATTCCTCTTACTTTTTATTCGTCCAATACACCGTGTAAGGGACATCGTGACAAAAAATTTGGCAAAAAGTAGCATTTTCAGTTTATAAAAAAATTAGAAAAAAGATTTTTTGTCATTTTTGTATCGTGTGAAAGCGCGCAATGTATTGCATACGTTTCTACTTCACCACGTCATAGTAGGTAGGTATAAAAACACGTGCGCGCGAACACAGAATGTCGACGCCGACGTCCCCGGGTTCGTCGGCGCCCACAAGGATACACTAGGTATCAAAGAGTGCCGGGGCGCTTCTCGCCCCCACTCAATCGCAACCGCACCCGCGTAACGGGGAACTCCCCTCCTGGCGGTGACTCACCTTCGGGTTCGAGACTCTCGCCGGTCGAAGGGACGCCCCCGAGAGCGACAACCCAAGCCGAGGCTTCCCCCGCGGGAAGCCCTTGAGCGTTGGGCGCTATATGGGCTGAGGCTCCTTCAGAGTCTCGCCCCAAAAGTCCGGTGAAGCAGTAATGGCTGCAACAGCCAACTGCATAGTCAGCTCAGAAAAAAAAAAAAAAAAAAAAAAACACAGAATGTAGGTATAGCCGCACCTCGATGCCTACTGCTTTATCTTTACCGCTGTGTGAGCTTGTGCTATTGTGTAGGTACGTTGACCTTACTCAAGAATTTATTTTAAACGTATGATGACAGCTGCAGCTGATTTTAAATTTGATTTACATTGCAGTTTCAAGTGAAAATAATAAACTTATTAGTGTTTTTACCTTTTTAGTTAAAATGGGGTTGTGATACACGGTTATAGACATTATCAGAAAAAAAACGCCAAAAAAATTCATAAAATCATAAAAAGACCGACGTAAAATTCTAACGCTATAAGGTTCAGAATCATGTACTAAACCTATGGTTTCAGTTTTTCGTCACGATGTCCCTTACAACCTTTAGAGTTTAACATTTTTTACCCATCACAAAAAAGTGAACAACGCCGCTAAATCAGGGCCGTAGCTAAGGGGGGGTAGCATTGTGGCTCAATTCCCTACCTTGAAATACTAATGCCCTACCTTAAAAGTACCATAAACTAAGGTACATTATATATAAATGGTTTTCCCGTACTATAAATTAATACCATTTTGCTCTTGTTTTCCCGCGATCCCACCCAATTACCTTCTACCTTAATTACTCACGCTCACAAGCAGGTAAAATAATGAAAGATAGAAAAATTACTTCCGCCCCGTACCAGTGCATGAAACCACCACTGCCCTACCTTAGATTCAACTCTAGCTACAGCCCTGCGCTAAATAAGTTTTCACTTCAAAATTATAATAGGCGTGGCATTATGGTTTTTTTGTCTTGCGAATTTTTATGGCGCGGCATCATGTCTGACGATCAGTCTGACGTGAGTTTATAATTTTTTACCCATCAGAAAACTAACCTAATGTAAATAAATCTGACGCGAGTTCCGTCTTACGAATTTGCCAAACATACCGACATTACTGACACATGTGACCATCCGCATCGCCCTACTCCGCTCCGTTGGCGTCGAGACCACAAATTATATAGTATTATGTACGTCGAGTCCGCTTCAGAGGGCAATATAGGCCAGGTTATTTCTGTAATTCTAACATTGTGCAATACATTTAACTAAAAATCGTTAACTATGTCATATACATTACTATGAATTATATTTGTTATATACTTCTTCAGTAATTTATACCGTAACGACGTCTTGAAACTTTTTTTTTGTTTGAAATTTAACGTTTCTAACGTTTTGTAGTCGCATTTTTTGACTTTTTGCTACATCTTAGAGTCAATGCATTAGATACCAACCTATTCTAATTAAAAAACCAACTTTCATTTTAAGCAAATACAATGAATGCACGTTTTAATTTTCATACGTCTTGAAACAATGGTTTTTTATTGCATTAAATACAATAAATAAAAATTATTCAGTAAGGTAATGCCCTAGACAATATCAAGTTTTATAACCTATATTTTTTCAATCCTTTAGATGCTATAGTTTATCCACAAAATTTGTACAAAAACTGTGTATTTACGCGATCTAGCCTATAACACGAGCGCGCGCGGTATATTCAGTCACAGTGACGTCACACGTAGTCGCGGCTCGCTGGCTTTAAGCGGCAGGGACGTCCTAAGTTTAATATTTATTATCACCCTAAGTAACGGCCCGATTTGGATAATAATTTAAAAAGGTATAGTAGATAGTAGGTAACGTGGATAGTAGATATAGTTGTATTGAATTTGCACGTACTTTACTGGTCCTCAATCTCAAAAAGCAATGGGGGTATATTATGCTGTCCTTGGTCTTATCAGACCCAGAACTTTTGCTATGACTTTTTGTTAATTTGACCCGAGGGACTCTTTTATGCTTTACCGTCGAGCAAAACAACATGATTTTGCGGTGGACACTGTGCACTAATCGCGCACAGCTCACTTAAATATCTATGATAAAATCATGTGTCGCTTGAAAAGTATAAAACTAGTAACAATAAATGTAATATAAAAACCTGGTGTGCAATAGCACATAGTAGCTACAAGTGTAATAGAAAATGTAATGTTAAGCACTATTAAAACTCAATATTGTATGAATTAAAAGCTTGTATCATAATATTAAATTATAACAACATTTATTTCATCTTTAATCCTAGGACTTGTTTATCTAATAAATCAACATAAGCACAATCTATGAGGTCCTCGTCCCTTACACCTAGTTTCTCTTGCAAGTCCTGAGCTATCTTTTGTCCCTCTTCTATGCTTTGTTCTGGTCGCAGAACCACTTCTAATTCCATAAACTGTCCGAGGTCTTGTACTGTGTCTATGTGCACTCTGGTCTGGCCAACCATGTAAAGTTTTCTGAAAAAATATTGATCATAGTTATACAAGGTTTTGATCAGGATCAGGATTGAAGTAAATAATAAATAGCGAGCTGACTCTTGACCACAATCCTAATTCCGATCATATGCCAATCTTATATTAACTTGTTAAGTATACATTGTTTATTTGCACTGTTGGCTATTTAGTGAGGGAATATATCATTGGAAAACCTGCATATTTTATCACAAAAAAAAACATATTTCAAGTCCACAATCAGCACTGGGCCTGCATGATTTAAATCGGCCTTATAGGAACTTGTTGAATAATTGCCTGGAGGTGGGCTTATCAGAACCACTTTTTGAATTCCTTCAAAGCATACTAAAACGGCCATAGATAAATTTCTGAAAAACTGAAAGTTTTAGAGGGCTAGTCACTTTTATCTGTACATTAACCTAGGATGCTTTAGGAAAATGATTTGCCAAATTTCAACCTTTGGCGATGAATAGTTTTGGAGATATTAATTATAGAATTATTGATGTAATTGTATTGTAATAAGACAATATTATAAACCAGTCTATATTATTGTCTGAGCTAGCTTAGATTGACTATTACTTTTTTTTTGAGAGATTTTACAGAAAGGAAATAAAAAAGTCAGCAGAAAAGAGTATTGTTTGGAAAAAAAATATTCAAAATAAAAAAAGTCTAACTGAGATCCTAGTGTTAGGTTAGGTGTATTTTTCCCCAAGCCAGTGAGGGCAGCCCACGGAGGGTGTGGTGTGCTAAATACATATCAGGTAAATTAAAAAAAAAATTGCATTCTATTCTATTAAATTTTTCCAACGTTTTGCTCCCACACAACGGACCACAGGGGGATCCTACCCTCCCCCCTTCCTACATGTCTTGAAGTAACCTTCCTAAAGTGTGATTATAGATAAAACACAACAAGTGCTAACCGTTCTTTGATTACACGACCGCGTACTCCTATACATCTGCTTAGCATTATATCTAATTGTTTAGCTTTGGTCAATTGGAATTGTACAATATCATAATCACTAAGTTTTGGCCCCTCTTCGTCGTCACGCTCGTATCGCACCAATTGTCCTGCTGTGTCTGTAAACCTCATTTTCAATCTTCCTTGTTTCACGTTATAAAATATATCATCTTGTTTTATTATACTTGCCGGTGAACCGCTAAGATTTTCAGCCAGTTTACAAATGGTATCTAAGTCGCGTATTTTCGCTTTAATTTCTATGTTTCGCATTCTTGAAAGTTTTGTAGTATTACAAAGAAAAATTTGTAAATATCATTAAAATATTGCTATATGCATATATAGGTATATAATACCATACATACCTATGTAGGTATGCAATTAAATTACACTATTTTCCTGCAATTTAGAAAAATAAAAATAACCACATCCAAAAACTCGGCGGCAAAATATTTTGCTCAATTTTGCTTCTTTTCTATTGTTTTTATTTGCCAATATGGCAGGCGAAGGCAAGCAAAGGAATTCGTCTATACAGCCTTATTTTTTTCTGATATTTATCTGAGGGGTCATCGGCGCACGTTACACGCGCTGATTTTGAACTGATATGTTTTTGTCTATACACTTTATCGATACCATTTTAGAGTATGTTTTTGAACAATCGACGCTGATTGGGAGCGCGTACATAAGGTTCCCGATGACCCATCTGATGTAGATATGGACGCTGATAACCGATGAGCCAGCGCGCGGGCGGTGCCAGTCAGATTCGGTCCGTGGTGGTGCACAGTGGATCGACTCCATACAAACGCTTATAAGGATAAAAATATGTGTATGTATTTCAGCAAAACTAAAATGTATTTAACTAAACGATACAAATTGAAAATATACTTACGCGATTTGACTTCATCTTTAGAAGATATTTGATTAAAATGCATTTTATATGATTCATGATGATAGTGATTTCATGATGAGTGAACAATACATTATATCTGACAAATTCGTACAGTAGGCGACACATCAACCTAACCTTAATGGACTTTGAACCCAAGGCGCAACAGAACGAAAAAGTCGCGTAAGAGAGATAGTCGTTATTTATTATTTGGTCTCACGCTGGCTGCTCTCTTGCGTAGTATTCCCACTGCATCGCGTCGCAACCGTAAATTATGACTGAATATATAGTGTGCGTGCGTAATTATTATTGGGTTCCAATTTTTTTTCCTACGATAACAAAGTGGAATACAAAAACGTGATTGCCCTTGAAAACCTTATTTAAAAATCTACTCGGTCATTTATTGATTTAATATATTGTTCTATTTGAATTTGGTGTTTGTGCCGTCGTAATATTTGTCCCTCCCATTTAAAAGTAGGATTTGGGAGATACAAGATTAGTAATAATGTAGTAATTTCGTTAAAAACATTTATGAAGTTTCGAAAAAAATCGTCTCATTGTAATTTATTGTAAATTAAAATTAATTTTTAGTATTTTCACTTACCACCACCGTTAGTATTACAGAATTGGCTTTTTAGCCTATTTCGCACCCAGTGTCCTCTATAACTAACGTACACTAGGCCCGTGTGTGTGCCTAGTGCGTAAGCGCAAACATTCTCCTCAGTAAGTAGGTATAGACTTGTGCCCACATGTGGGAAGTGTGGGTTGATATACTCATTGGTTTAGTTCTTTGTTTCAATATACTAAGGTACAAATAAGCATACGGCCCACCTCGTGTTAAGCAGTCACCGCAGCCTGTGGACGCTTGCTACCAGAGGCATTACTCGCGTGATGCTGACACTTGTGCGTGACTAACAAGGCTTGAGGTGTGAGGATGGACTCCCTCACGATGGCTAGCGATGCGATGGTAACTGGACGTGTGCATAGTTTTTAACAATTCCTCAGATATACAAAATCGTTAACAAACATCAAGTTAATCCTCTGATTTTATCTCGACTAGTATTGGCACAAGTCATCAGTTGGCAGACTCTTTGCTAATTTGGTTAAGACTGGCCTTTTAGTGAAATAAAATAAAATATCAGAAGTCGTAGTAACGTCATTTAATTATTTAAAATCGACATGAAAATTTAAATTAAAAATAATAATGAGGATAAACTAAAAATAACAACAATAAAAATAAAATTTTAATAGACATTATTTGGCAGTAAAGTTATTAACTGTTACCTATTATTTAGATAATGAATCACACTATAATATAATAAAGGCAAAAGTTTGTGAATGTGTTCTTCACGCTCAAACGGCTGGACCAATTTTAATGAAATTTGGTACGGATTCAAATTCAAATTCAATATAATTTATTCAGTTTAGGCTACAATAATTGAGCACTTATGAATGTCACTACGCCATCGGTTCGTAAGTCTACAGGGCGGGAGACCTTGTACTGAGAAGAACCGCCAAGAAACTCAGCAAGGGCATTTCTTTTCTCCCTTTCTCTTACAGCGTCCAATTAAAATATTGGAAAATGACCTCCCTATCATAAAAGGACACTTTCCATTACAAACATAAAAAAACATGAAATATAAAGCACAAGCACAACATAAAAAAGTATCTAATATAAACAAAAGACAGTTTATGTATTCATCACTAAGAAATAATCAATGTCTTACAGTATTGATAAACAAAACAAAAAAGTAAGACTAAATACTAAGAATACAAAGAAGTTTGCAAGAGCAGACCAGCCTCCACAGGCGGCACCCGTTCACGAGTATGACACATGAATCAGCCATCGCTTCGCTCAACCATGTTTTAGGGAACGTAACGACCAGACACACACGCCACCACCGCAGAGATACTTTGAGAGAGCATGACACACTCAAGCAACTCCAATAAAACTTCGATTGTACTAGTTACAATGTGTGTAGTAAAGGAACAAAATATAAGAGGAGAAGCTTGGAAGGCTTGTAATGCTTTAGGAGTTAGGTGACTCCTTGGATTAACATATAGGTATGCTACTTTTTATCCTAAAAAAATATAGTGTTTTCGAGGGATGAGCAAGGAATCAGATATGGCTCGATAACTGAATTTAGCGGGGATGGAACCGCGGGCACAGCCAGTAGCATTATAAAATAACAAAAGTTTTTTACACTGACCGGCGCGGCGTGCATATTTAGTAACTACCTATCATGGGAACGGTGTTTATATCCATTACAGTTACCATTATACACACAATACCGCAACATAGCTACGCAAGCAGCAATGGTAAAAGGCATAAGAAATAATACGTAATGGCTAAACAACGGATTTTTAACATCAATTCCCTTGAAGTTACAAAATAAGCACGACCAAATCGACGACATGGTTCAGTAAAATATATAATCTGTAGCCCGCTTCTCCGCTGCACTTGGATAAGTTGAGGTGCCATTTTTAATTTAGATAGCTAGCGATGCAACAAACGTTTGCGCGCGCGCGCCTAATCGTGTCAATGTCAACGACAACAAGAAATTTTGATTTATTTTATTTTACGTAGATGTTGATTGAGTTCGGTACTTACGACGCCCGCTGCACCTGCTTTCATTCATGTTTGTAGTATACATATCTATTGATATGTTCGCAGACGCAGCTGTGCTCAGTCTCTTTCCTACGATTTATCTATAGCGATACGTTTTAGTTATAGGTATGTTTTCGTGAGTAGCTTGATGTGTCGCCTAGTGTACGCGACAATCCCATGGTCTGGGGGCGACAGGGGACGGGACGGACCGCGACACATGGTGTGTCATACTCGTGAACAGGCTGGTCTGCTCTTGCAAACTTCTTTGTATCCTTGTATTTAATCCTACTTTTTTGTTTTGTTTATGAATACTGTAAGACATTGATTATTAGTGATGAATACATAAACTCTCTTTTTTTTATATATTTTATAATTAGATACTTTTTATGTTGTGCTTCTGCATTTAATGTTTTGTATGTTTGTAATGGAAAGTGTCCTTCTATGATAGAGAGGGCATTTTTCAACTTTTTATGTAGACGCTGTAAAAGAAAGGGAGAAAAGAAATGCCCTTGCTGAGTTTCTTGGCGGTTCTTCTCAGTACAAGGTCTCCCGCCCTATAGACTAACGAACCGATGGCGTAGTGACATTCATTAGGACTCAATTATTGTAGCCTAAACTGAATAAATTATATTGAATTTGAATTTGAATTACTGCACGGATATGTCTGCTGATATCCCTATAGAGATAATTCGCAAACCATAATTTGATATTATATTATTATTATAATATATATAAAGCTGGAGACCCACTGACTCACTCACTGACAGAATTGTTCTCCCAGAAGGAGCCTCCGGGGGTGAAAGTGATGTATGGGAAAAGTGATTGAACTGGGCCCGTGAGTATGGGAAAACTTCCAGATCTTCGAAATCTGCTCCTCATCAGGGAGTGAGCATGCAGCCCGCCGAAACTATTGCTTTTAGGGATATAATTTTTTCACTTAAGGAACTTACACTTTAGTCATATTCGATCGCCGGTGAAAAAAAATCAAAATGGCAGAAAACAACATGGCCGCCATATAAATATTCAACGAAGGATATCTCGGAAACTATTTGCTATACGGGAGAGGTGCTCGAACAAATGTTGTAGGGGGAAATGAGGAGCAACTGCCTGACGAAAAAAAAAATTAAGATGGCGGATTCAATATGGCGGTCGAAAACATTTGTTTACCGATCCGGCTGAAATTTTTCGTCTAGGGGTTTTCGGAGTCGCGGATACGGAATATTAAGTCGGTTTTTCGATTTTCTAAAATTTCAAGATGGCCGCCATAGTGTTGTTTTTTGAAAGCTTTTTATTTTCGCAATGATATATGAGAGGTTTGATCGAAATGGTCCCGTGAGTATGGAGAAACTTTTAGATCTTCAAAACGGCGGAAAACAACATGGCCGCCATACAAATATTCAACGAAGGATATCTCGGATACTATTTGCTATAGGGGGGAGAGGCTCAAACAAATGTTGTAAAGGACTCTTTCCTTTCCTTTCCTTATTTTTATAATTAACTCTAAAATTCATACAGAAATCATAGGATGACAATGTAAAAAAAAACAATTAATGTACCCAAGTTTAGGGTAGTATATGCACCTTATCAGCCTCACACGTCCCTGCTGCGTGGGCACGGCCTACTCTCACCAAGGGTGATTTGGACCATATGTTAACGACCAAACCAGATTTCAGGCCAAATTAGTTTGTCCTGGGCCAAACGGGTTATTCCTTATCGTGCCATAATATACTAATTTAGCTCAGGACAATCTAGTTTGGCCTAAATACTTTAGGTTTAACTAGTTTGGCCTAGGCTGAACTGATTTTGAATTATCTTTAAAGTAAATTAATGCTTAAAATTAAAAGGCAATAAATTAAATGCTCTATATTTATTCACACATAATCTACCTAATTTGAAAAAAAAAAACAGTAGGTATTGATTAAAAATTCACACACAAGACACAACACTTCTACAAAACTATATAATAAAATCAGTACTTCTTAGTGTTATGTATTCATGTAAGCCATGAGCTTTAAAGATAGTTTATGTTGAAATTATCTACCATTTAAATAATTTTAAAATAATATTTTTTAGAGTTAAACTAAAATTAAAAAAATATCTTTTTGTGCTACTTAGTGTAAAATTTAAATCTTTTATTTATTTTACATGTTGTTTCAAATTATTCAGGCTTGATACATGAACTTTTATTTTGGTGTCTTTTGGCAAGCATCGCTTACACGCAAAAAATATTTGCTGGCCCGATCTGGATACAAATTCCACATACTCAGTCAAATGTGGCCATGGATTCTCATCAGGACCGCTGGAATCCGATTCCATGTCTTCCATGATATGGTTTTAATTACTTCACTGCACAGTACACTTTTTCTACCTAACTAAATAACACTGCACTCTTCTTTATCAACACGCCAATGATCGCTGACAGTAATTTATAATAACAACAAACGACTAAGTAACGAAATGATCAAACGAAACAAATCTCTTCGCAGTTATCTCACTCGCACACGCCGGCAAAATATATCTAGTTTTGTTTTTGTTTCACTCGCTGCCACGCGCCGCCCGGCACTTGTCGTTTCATACTTGTCTGAACCTGTCTTTCGCACCGCGCCGCGGTGTTGTGCGGTAAATAGTAGGCATTGGATTAACGATTAATGGACTTCTGCGTATTAGCGGAAGTTAACGTGTCCGTTAACATTTTTAAAAGTTAACTTAAAAGTTAATCCGTGAATCAAAATGTTAACTTCGTTAGTTAACGATTAACGGGTTAACGAGTTAATGCCCAGCTATGCCTATTCGTAGTAGTTTTAGGTACAGGTACACCTCACAAAACCTTGTCTTGTTCCTACTAAATGTTTGTTAGCTGCATGAACATCTTGACTGGCATAAATTGGCAGAAATTTTCGAGTAAAAAGTCAAATTTAGGTCTGCCACAAAGAAACAGAAAAATTTATAAACCTTTTAAGTTTGTTGCACAATATATGTTTATTATTATTTTGAATTTTGTCATAGATTAGAAAGAAAGATACGGAGCAAGGTAAAAAGCGTGCGAGCGAGATAACCAGATATTACGTACTAGCTTCTGGATTTCGTTATTGCAAGGTATTGCGCGCCATCTGTTACACTATTATTATAAAGGCGAAAGTTTGTGTGTATGTGTGTTTGTATGTTTGTTACTTCTTGAATCGGCTGGACCACTTTGAATGAAATTGGCTATGGTGGTAGCCAACACCCTTGATTAACACATAGACTACTTTTTATCCTAAAAAAACAGAAATTCCTGCGGGAATAACCGAGCTTTAACGAACTATAGCTGCAGCTATAGCTTGTTATAGCAAACGTCATTAATATAATTCAGAAGTTCCACGCCGATAGCCGAATTTAGGGCGGGTGGAGCCGCTGGCAAAATCTGGTATTAGATAAATTCGAAATGAGGCGCGCAGTTTTAAATAATAGTTCAAAAGAAAAATAACGATAAGAAAACAAGAATTTATGTAGTTGATTTTTTTTCCTAGGGTACGCTGGGCTTGCGGGCTTGTATAAAGGTACTGCCACTGACTACCATAAAATTTTGCAGGAAAATATGACTTTTTCAGACAGTTATGCATTGATTTTGTTCATATCAAGTAATGTGAAAACACTCAGCTCCTTGGCGGTTTAGTTTAATAACTGTAAAGAGTCATGATGAAATGGTCTTGTTTTCTTTTTTGGTGTTTTTATTACACCCTGGAAAGAAAACAAGACCATTCATTCTGATGTCAACATGAGTCTGTTCTCTGCTATACTCTTCTCGGGCTAATTTTCGACGTTGGATGCCATTGGTATAACTGAACAGCTTCCCTTACATATGTTTTTAAAAGCTTCTACGTTAATATTGTGTCCACTCCATAAAGCTACAAAAATAATTTTAGACCTGAAAATTAGATTAATATCTATACTAGTTATTATTGCAGATAATAGCATTGTGAGGGCTATTTTTGTACTTTGACATTCAATGGGCTCAAAATTAATAATTTTTGTATTTTTATACTGCATCTCTTCGTTAGTAATTTCAACAGACTCGTACAACTCTTATCCTAATGGGTCTAGAGTACTGTGGCAAAAAAGGGGTTGCATTTTGCCAAACAATATTTCTCTTTTTACCACATACTAACACTAATGGCACCATAAAGCTTTGAAAAATGTTGGTATCAGAGTCTATATCGATTTGAATGACTGCTTATTTTGTATTTATTGGGTGGGACCTATTGCATCCCTATTTGCATATTAATTACATTTGTTGTTTGTCATCATCGTTTAACGTAGCCACAACTTCCTTTATGTACATACTTATAATTTTGAAGTAGTGTGATTTTTAGAGTTTATTTTGGCACAGGTTAATTCTATAGGATTCTTTGATAAGGTAGCAATCCTTTTTTGCTTTTTGAAGAATGGAATAGCACGGATAAAAGTTTTACTGTCCTAATCTAAATATTTCATATTGTGTTCTTGTCAGATCAGCTTTTACATCATAGAAAATTAATTTATTGTCGCAAATGTTCAGTACCTACAGCATTTTCATGACAAGCATCCTGCAACACTGCACGACTTTGGTATAAAGAGTTGTCTGCATTTGGCATTGGCAAAATCCGTAGGACATAAACATAATCTAGGTATATAATTTGTAGGCAAAATATTGTGCCCAAAGAAAATATAATCATAACGTTTTACTGTGCCCTTAAAGCACAATAAAGGCTACGAAGTGAAATTAATCATGACATCAAATATGAATCCGTTTGAAGTGACGAGCTCTGTTTTTCAGCCAGATGTGTGTGACTTTTCTGTCCTAATCTAACTATTTCATGTTGTGTTCTTGTCAGTTCGCTTATGTTGTGGAATGAGCTCCCTGCCAAGGTTTTCTGCAAGGACTACAGTATGGAGTTCTTCAAGAAAGAAGTTGTTAGATTTGTTAAGGGTCGGCAACGCGCAAGTTATACCCCTGGTGTTGCAAGCGTCCATAGGCTACGGTAACCGATTACCATCAGGCGGACCGTAAGCTTGTTTGTCACCTTAGGGGTATAAAAAAAAAAGATCAGTTTTACATACATAGAAAATTAATTATTGTCGCAAATGTTCAGTACCTACAGTATTTTCATGGCAAGCATAGCTCCACTTTGTCGTAGAGAGTGTTCTGTATTTGGCCAAAGAGAATATTATCACTACGTTTTTATATTTGGCATTGGCAAAATCCGTAGGGAAGTTTTGGCGCACATCTTAAGAAGGAGTGGTGTTTTTTTCTGTTTGTTGTTTACTGTAGAAAAATTTTCCAAATTTATTTATTGTATTTTTATGTGTATATTTTAGCAGTGTTTTACGAAAACGTGTTAAGAATTGTTCAGCGAAGGCTCATGAATAGTGAATTATGAAGAAATAAGCAGGACATTACGCGTATTCCTGAAGGATGCACAAAATCTTCCGCCCTACCTTGGGACACGAAAACGAGGACGCGCGACGCCTCGATACAGACAAAGACAAGAAAATTTATATGACTGGCAAATGCTCAATATTTGTATTTATAGAAACCGTTCACCCAGTTGCACCATTTTAATTTCTTTACGTGTTAACTGACATTGGCAAATAGTTGAGTCTAAATAAATAAAAGCCACAAAAAAAATAAGTATAATAATTTGTGGGCAAAATATTGCACAGATAATAGTATATAAGAAAAAAGCGCGGGAAACGTTGAATTTGGCGGGCGTCTTTTTTGGTTCAGTATTTATAATTATAAATATTTAGTGGTAAATTGATCGAGTGAGGAGTGTAAATATTTTTATTTAGTAGATTAGTTTATATAGTTTATTTATATTTTAGCCATATAGGTAAGTTTTGTATATATATACTGTAAATAAAAAACAATTATGAACGAGCCGCCAGATGCTGGCGGCTCAGTTCCTGAGGCGTCTGAATTTGTGACAGTAGAATCGAGTGCAGAAACAGATGGATCTAACTGGCAACCATCTCTGAAACGACACTGTTTGACTAAGAGATGTAAAAAATGTAATAAAAAAAAGAGGAAAAATAAATTAGGAGATAGTAAAAGCTGCGATTGTTGTGATGAAATGGATTCATTTCCTCAAGATCCCATACCTCAAAGTAGTACTTCGAAACCTAGTTTGGACCAAACTCCCAATACAACTCAAATCCCTGATTTAAATACTAATTCAGCTCCACCACATACTCCCATAGGCCGAACCTTGTACCAATCCACTGATGTGTCTCCTTATGTAGTACATGTGCAAAAATTGCAAACATTACCTAATGATAGTACAACTTTGCATCCAATTGCATTTGGCAGATTTTTAAAAAACAATTCTATAAAAAATATAGTTAACGGCAGTTTAAAACGCTTAGGTAGGAACAGAATTGCATTAGCATTTTCAAATTTCATTGATGCCAATTTATTTATTGATAACTCAAGTTTATTGGCACAGAGTTTAAAGGCCTTTATACCTACTTTTAATGTAACAAGAATGGGTATTGTGCGAAACATTCCATCTGAATGGTCGCCTGAGGAGGTAAAAGAAAATATATCAGTTCCAGTAGGTTGCGGTGAAATTTTAAAAATTAGAAGGATTAATTACAAGGTAATTACAGAAGGAGCTTCTACATGGAAACCTTCCCAAACCGTAGTCCTAACTTTTGATGGACAAGTCTTACCAAAAAGGATATTTATGTGTTACAATTCCCTCCCAGTCGACTTATATATATATCCCACCATACAATGCTACAATTGTTGTAGATTTGGCCACACCAAAACACAATGCAGAGCCAAGCCTCGTTGCTACAAATGTGGTCAGGATCACAATGGAGATTCATGTGATACTGAAGATAATGCATCCTGTTGTTTATGTTCTGGGTTTCATTATGCAACTAGCAAATCCTGTCCTGAATTTTCGAGACAGAAGGAAATTAAATCATATATGTCACATAACTCAGTTTCCTATTTTGAAGCATCAAAATTATTCCCTGCATGCTCCAAATCATTTGCAGATGTGACCATATCTTCTGTTAACTCACCAATACAAAATAATATTATTAATTTCAATCATACCAAACAACAACCTTTTAAGCAATCCTATAAAAAAACAGTTATGATTAAACCTCCATCACATCCTAAACAAACAGTGGGATATGATAGAGAAGCTCACAATGCTATTATAAAAGATTATAATACCCCTTCACCTTCAGTTGGTTGTGTTCTGAATATGAGCAGAGAGATGGACAAAGAACAATCTGTGTCTGATGTAATAATCTCCCTTATTACATCATTATCTCAATCCAATATTATTTCACCGTCCAACGCTGACCATTTAATTGAAATGATTAAAAAAAAGTCTCACTACGGACGACCCAGCCACACTTCTACAGTGGAATTGTAGAAGTATAATAAACAAGAAAAATGATTTAATTTATCTTATTAATAAATACAATCCTATAATACTTACACTGTGTGAAACCTGGTTAAAGCCTGGTTATAATTTAAAGATACCTGGTTATTCTTGTATAAGAGAAGACAGAGCTGATGGTCATGGTGGCGTTGCCATCCTCATCAAGAATTCTCATGCATTTTCCCCTATAAGCCTTCCCACCCATAATGATAATATTTCAATTGTTGCAGTTAATGTTCTAAATATCTGTTTTGTATCCATATATATTCCACATCCTTCTACTCTTATATTCTCTGAGGTTAATCATATTTTTTCTGTTTTACCAAAACCAGTCATAATTCTGGGTGACTTTAATTCGCATCATCAGTGTTGGGGCAGTTCTGTTACAAATTATAATGGAGAAAAAGTCCTAGAAATTCTTGATTTAAACAACCTGTGTATTCTTAATACTGGTGATCCTACTCGAAGGTCTTCTCCACATGAAGGTAAAAGTGCAGTTGATCTTACAATATGTTCACCTAATCTAGCTTCCTCCCTTTCTTGGCATCCACTCTCTTCCACCTTTGGTAGTGATCATTTTCCCCTGTTAATTACACTTCCATTTAAAAATGTTAAAGTCATTCCTCGAAAATCACATTTAAAATATATTCTTCCTAATAAAAGTGAAGATTGGGAAAAATATAGAGACTATGTTGAAAAGAAAATATCAATGTTGCCTAAATCTAATTCTGGAATGGAGAACACATGCAATAATGCATTGAGTGATCTCCTTATAGAAACTGCTGATAAACATTTTCCTTCAAAACCTAGGTCATCTAACAAAATACCTTCTCCTCCATGGTGGGACAAAGAATGCACAATAGCTATAAAATCTAGAAAAGAAGCAGAGAAAAAATATAACTCAGATATGTCCTTTCTAAATTTTCAAATATTGTCAGATACTATTAAGCATACAAAAAAACTTCTTAGGAAAAAGAAATCAGAAGGATGGAAGAAATTTTGCACCTCTATCTCTCCCGATACTTCCCCATCCGCTGTTTGGCGTCAGATAAGAAGATTCAAATCCTCCTATTGTAATACCTCTCCTCCTATTCCCTCTTCCTTAACAGACTCATTTATGGATAATTTAGCCCCACCATACGTGCCAGAGGATTCTTGTACAAATCCACTCACATTACCTATTATAAATCTGACAGGCCTTAATGCTCCTTTTACCATGTTGGAATTAAAAGGTGTGTTAGCTCATGTAAAAGACTCTGCACCAGGATATGATGGAATTCCCTATTCTTTTGTTTCAAACTTAAGTGATAATGCATTACTATATTTTTTGGATGTCATTAATACAGTAATGATAACAGGTAACATTCCCTCCTCTTGGCAAGTACAAACTGTGATACCATTTTTAAAACCTGATAATAACCCATCTGATGTTTCTGCTTACCGTGGTATAGTTCTTTCTTCAGTCTTGGTAAAAATAACTGAAAACCTTTTGAAAAATAGACTGGAATGGTTTATTGAAAGTAAGGGGCTTTTATCAGGAGACCAGTTTGGATTCAGAAAAGGGAGAAGCACTATGGACAATCTAAGTGTTTTCATTACTGATATACGCATTGGCTTTTCTCAGAATACATCAACCCTTGCTGCCTTTTAAGATATTCACGCGGCCTATGATAATGTCTTATTACCTATTCTTAGAAAAAAACTGAATGACCTTAATGTCCCACAAATGATTACAAATTTCATTATAAATATCCTATCCAAAAGAGTAATATCCCTTGAAGAACCTAACAAGTTATCAAGATTTGTCTGGAAAGGTTTACCACAGGGCTCGGTCCTTAGTCCTATGCTATATAACATATACACTTATGATTTAGCTGCTTCACTTCAAGGCCAAGTTAATGTCCTTCAATATGCTGATGATCTTGTGTTATATGTAAGTGATAATAATGTAGACCAAGCTTGCACTACCCTAACAGCTTCTATGGGTCTTCTTCATTCTTGGCTAAACTACAATGGTTTACAATTATCCATTTCAAAAAGTACTATTGTATTATTCTCCAGATTCAGAACCCCCCCTGTAATTAATGTTTTGTATGATAATGCTGTAATACCTAATAAAGATAATATTAAGTTTTTAGGTATTTTATTAGATTCTAAGTTGACAGGAAAATTACATTGTGAATTTATAGCCGCCAAATGTGAAAAACGTTTGAATATGCTTAGATGTCTAGCAGGAGTCTGGTGGGGCAGCCACCCCTTTTCCCTTAAACTTATATATAATGCAATGGTCCGTAGTCTGATTGATTTTGGCTCTTTTCTATTAGAACCATGCAATGTTAGTGCTCTAAAAAAATTAGATAGCATTCAATATAAAGCATTAAGAATAATTACTGGAGCCATGAAATCTAGCCCTGTTAATGCTTTACAAGTTGAATGTGTGGACCCTCCCCTAAAATTAAGAAGGCAATATCTTTCAGACAGATATCTGTTTCGAAATATGCAATTTTCCAATCACCCACTAAAATGTAAACTACAATTATTACTAGATTCCACTAGAGCCTCCCACTACTGGTCTAAAAAAATACCTCCTTGTTTGGTTTTAAGCTACAAGAAATTTTTGTCTATGGAAACTCCAATATATTCTTTTCAAAAACTTCCAGTCTTTTTATTTAGCTATGAATCTTTAGTAATATCTCCTGTAATTCATAGTAATATAGGGTTAAATAAAAACTCCACAGAAGTTAAAAAAAAAATTTATTCAGACAGTCAATGAAATGTGGCAAGGCTGGCATTACATATTTAGTGATGCTTCAAAACTTAAATCTGATAAATGTGTTGGAGTGGGTGTTTTCCACTCTCAGTACAAAACAATACAAAAGGTTAAACTTCCTCCAGAAAGTTCTATTTTCACTGCAGAATGTTTCGGCCTCTTAAAAACTATAGAATATATTCTTTTGGCAAAATTAAAAAATACAATAATATTTTCTGACTCTAAAAGTGCTTTACAAGCTTTAGCTAGATATCCTTTTTATTTAAAATCAGATTATTTAATCATTTTTCAAATGCGGGAGTTACTTTTGAAATGCTTCAGAAATGGATATATTGTTGAGTTTGCATGGATACCAAGTCACTGTGGCATTGAGGGAAACAATAGAGCAGACAATCTGGCAAGGGACGCAATTGAAGATGGTGATATGTTTCCTTATAAAACTTACTGTCATGATTTGACAGTTTTACCCAAGATTTATCTAATAGATTCTTGGAATACACATTGGCAAGTAAGCAGTCAGTTAAAAGGTAACTCATTTTATCAGATTCAGCCAACAATTCCTTCTAAACCATGGTTCTATAAAATTAATTTTAGCAAGGTCATAACCACAATTCTGATACGTATGAGATTAGGACATGTTTGTACTCATGCACAGCTATCTAAATTTCATATAATCAACTCTAATGTTTGCCCCTGTGGGTTGGATGTAGGTGATCTGAATCACCTCTTCTTTTCCTGTCCTCTGTATGACAATTCCTCTTTTCTTTATGCTCTGTTATCAATCCGTGTTCCCTTCCCAACTAATATAATGTGTTTACTGAGCTCGAATGATCCTGTTATTTATCGAATAATTGCCTACTTTATTTACCATAATAATATTAGGATTTAATTTTATAAATAAAAAGTATGTATTTGTAAAATTTTTGTTTATATTTTGATTTATTATTTTTATTTATTAATATAATGGACTTGCACGGCTTGTTGCCAGTGTCAAGTCTTTTTTATAAATATGTACAGCAAATTTTATATACATAAAACTCCAAAACAACCTACTGCACTCCATTTATCCTCTCCTGATCATTTCCTGCCCTAAATGACAAAATCCAAAATTTGTATTTAAAATAAAAGAACGTTTCCTCGTTTTAACTAGTTAATTGGCTAAGCATGCGAAAAACCCATGCAAGCCAGGAAAAAAAAAAAAAAAAAAATAAAAAAAAATAGTATATAAATATTGTGCCCAAAGAAAATATAATTATAACGTTTTACTGAGCCTTAAAGCAAAATAAAGGCCACAAATTGAAATTAATAATGAAATGAATTATGAATCCGTTTGAAATGACGAGCTCTGTTTTTCAGCCAGATGTTTGTAGGTGCTGTCTTTCTGCCAGTGGAACTTGGGATTTAACTGCTTCGTATACCTCAGACTCTGGAATCAAAGAAGTCCTATCGGATATTCTTCGGGAATGCTTAGGACTTACAGTTAAGTTTATTTAAGGCGACGGTCAAAGTATCTGAAAGGGGGCGCAACTGGCGCAGGGGAAATTGTACACCCTAAGTCTACGTTCCAATTCACGTTAAAATTGCACCGGTAATCGCTGGTGTAACATAAGTCGCCAAATTTACCACTTGGGTCAAAGTAATTATGGCAGTGTTTCAAACTTTTACATAAAGCCGGCGCCAGATACAGCTTCACACATTTGAACACTTATGTGATCACTCTGTGTGGCACGGTACTTTGACTACGTGTTCAAACTTTGAACAAAAGTTTGAAATTTGCCATGTGTTTGCAGTTTTTTAGTGCACATCAAAGCATTCAAAGTCGCATAGTGTTCAAATGTTTGTGTAGCCTGCCTCACTTGCGCAAAGTCCAGTTGGGCGAGGGTCACTGTGAAGAGCGGACCTGCACGGTAGCTAATTTTGTTTCTCTCTGTGTACCCGTACGTGTTTCACATGATATTGTATACATGATATGTCGTCCTTATATGATTTGAATCCTTTTATAAATAAAGCTACAGCAAACTTCCCTCTTTTTGTCCCCTTTCTCCTTCATTGAAAACTTTTTTCAAAGCATCTTGTGAAGAATTAGGTACATGACATTTCCTCCTAATATGATTTCAATCCGTTTATAAATAAGCTACAGTTAACTTCCTCGCTTTTTGTACATTTAGTACATAATTACAAACACATAAATAATATAAGCACACCACGTCAACAAAATCGTCGTCCATCATGTTTGTAGTATCAGCACACTGTGAAGAAAAATGTTTGCAAAGCATTTCTGGCAGGTATATATATATAAGTGTTCAACTATGTGGTCAAAGACGTCAATAATTGTTCAAATGTTTGGCGCTGGCTTAACACACTTTACTCAACAGTGACTGGAATTTACCCTTAGTAATTCTAAAAATGTACTATGAAAGTCTGTAATGGTTTGAAAATTTGTAAATTTGTAAATTTTGACTATTTATCATAATGTTAATAGTATTTGGACTTGCAATAGGGTAAAATAGCAACTATACATGACTCAAAATCTATTTGCAATTCGGGTAAACAAAATTGACCTTGACGCGCGTCTTTCGCTTTGTTAGTCTATGCAACATATACATAAATACGTATACTATTTCTCATCGTAAATTTGGAATTTTGTAGATTTTAGGTTTAATCAGTGTCGTGATTTAATAAACCAGTTAAAGAATGTGACAATATAGGTAATCATGTAGGTATTTTAATGATTTATAATTAAATTACCAGAAAAAGTGAACATTAAGTAAAGTTGGGTTATGTTTACAAGATTTGCAAATAGATTTTGAGTCAGGTTTAGAACAGTTAGTTGTAGGTTCTGCATGTACTTTTTGTTATTATCTAATTTAAACTATTTAATCTAGTTAATTCTGGGTGATTGTAGCATGTTATTTGTTTGTGTCTCTCTCATCCAACCTAGAGTGTAGTTAATTTAGTGTTTAAAGTAACATGTGTTGACTTCATTTACTTGTTTGAAAATAAAGAAATATATAATTGAGATTGACGAAATTCTGTAAAAACTTCTTATTATTTAAACACACAGCATCAATATAATATCTTTGTTGATTAAAAGTCAAGCAAGGAGTGAATGTCAAATTATTGTCACATACATATTACTTCTTAGCAAAGTAGTGATGGTATCAGGTGCGGTTGTAGCCTTAGATTTTGGGGGGTACAGCTAGGCTCAAGAATCGTTCAAAGAGCAAACTTTACTAGTAGAGCATACATGATATCACGCTTGTTTTTCAGAAAAGTAGTCAGTTACAGCAAACTTCCACTTGCTACAATCCTTTCACACATCTTACACTTCATTCACTTCCACCAGTGTTTTTAAAATATTTGTTACACTCTGCTATATCGAGATATGTTTGATGAGGTCTTTATCAACCCTTCTATTTAAATTTGTCTCAAAAATTTGTTTTGAGCATCTTGTTTCATTCATCATTACAACAAGCTTTACATCTCAATATAAATTTCTTAATCCCTATCCCTAGTAGTCCTAGGTGTACGCAAAAAAAAAACTGCAAATCGCTGTAGAGTTTAGGCGTTTGGCACACAGGTACTTTAGGGCAAAACAATAATTTTGAGCCGCAGTTCCTCAAAAAAGGGTTAGGATGTCATCAATTTTTTGTATGGGATTTAAAAAAAATTGTTTCAGAATCCCATTGTGTGGGGTTCTACTTTACTTTACGTTTCTTAAAATCCAAAAAGTATTTTCAAAATTTTGGGCCCCTCCAGGTAGAAGACGGCTCAGTATTTTTCTCTAATATATACCTTAAATGATAGTTTATATCCTCATTTTTAACCCTCTGAAAACAATCTGGAAAATATTAAAATTTAATATTTTGAGGAACTGCGGCTCAAATTTATTGTTTTGCCCTAAAGTAACTGTGTGCCAAACGGCTAAACTCTACATCCATTTGCGGTGTTCGAGCGAAATTGCCTTTGTACACCTGCCACTATAGGGGAGAGGCACCAATTACAAAGTTCTACTTTTTTTTTACAATAAAAAATAAATTAGAAGGAAAAATTGAAATGAATAGGTAAAATAAGTAAGTACAAGTACACATTACATTTGAATATTTTGAATTACATTCATTTTTGGGGGTTTTTAAACATTTTCCTTAATCGGATAACCAACAATAGGGCCCAAATATAGTTTTTTCTATACTGGGTACAATCTCTTTAAGATTTAATGAATTCATGATTTCAACAAGCTTTACATCTAAATATAAATTTCTTAATCCCTATCCCTAGGGGAGAGTCACCAATATTTTCAAAATTTTGGGCCCCTCCAGGTAGAAGACGGCTCAGTATTTTTCTCTAATATATACCTTAAATGATAGTTTATATCCTTATTTTTAACCCTCTGAAAACAATCTGGAAAATATTAAAATTTAATATTTTGAGGAACTGTGGCTCAAATTTATTGTTTTGCCCTAAAGTAACTGTGTGCCAAACGGCTAAACTCTACATCCATTTGCGGTGTTCGAGCGAAATTGCCTTTGTACACCTGCCACTATAGGGGAGAGGCACCAATTACAAAGTTCTACTTTTTTTTTACAATAAAAAATAAATTAGAAGGAAAAATTGAAATAAATAGAAAAAATAAGTAAGTACAAGTACATATTACATTTGAATATTTTGAATTACATTCATTTTTAGGGTTTTTTAAAAGATTTTCCCTAATCGGATAACCAACAATAGGGCTCAAATATAGTTTTTTCTATATTGGGTACAATCTCTTTAAGATTTAATGAACTACTTAATGTTTTGTATTGTATTACATTTATATTTACAACAAATAATTTTAATTTTTCATAAAAAAAGACTTTATTACGATCTTTTTTTATTTTTCATTGTTTAACACAATAAATTGTTGTAGATGTTTTAAGCTTTATCTACCCTAAATAATGCACATCAAACTTTGGACTAGCTGATGCTCCATCTTTCTGATATCTTTTCATATTTTCTTAGAAGGAAAACAGTAAGGGGAAAAGTATGTCAGAAGCTTCCATACAAATTACTGAAGTCACAAGGGCCCCTAGAGCAAATCTCACAGCAGAATTGATTCCACAGACTTGCTTTTGTCCTTCCAAACTAATATCTTTTGGCATTATTCTGCATAGCAAGCAAGATAGCAAGATCATAATTTATTATGAATTTTGTTCATATATTTATTGATTGGATATCCAATATTAATATTAAGATTTAACTTGGCTAAGTGTGAATAACAACTTTTAAAAGATAGACATTTTCTCAAGTAAGAAGTGTTTATAAAATAAATACTAAGCTTGATGAAATATGGCAAAAGCAATAAATATTATTAGTATTTTTTTTAATAAAACCTTTATTCACTGTAATATGTTTTCGCTTAGGAGAAAAGTTGTGTCGCCTTACTTTGCAGCCATCTTTTGTGCTAGCTAGTTTTACTTTCTGCCCTAGCCCTGTTTTATGATTGTCCATGATTATATAAAATCAAAAACATACATACATAACATCACGCCTGTTTCCTAGAGGCGTAGGCAGAGACCAAAGTCTGCCACTTGCTACGATCCTGGCATACTTGCCTCATCTATACGCATCAATGCTATCATACATTTTCTACGGTTCCGAGTACTCCTGACCTGGCCTTTTCTAAAACGTACTCAATTTGATCTATATACGTTTGCCGAGGTCTACCTCTACCGACCCTTCAGACCAATTGCTTCAGAATCATAAATCTGTTTCGTGCATCTATTTTCGTTCATTCTTTCAACGTGTCCAAATCACCTTAACATACCTTTCTCAATCTTTGTCACCACACTTTCTTTCACACCGCACCGCTCTCGTATCACACTATTTTTTATCCTGTCATTTAGAGTCAAACCACACATACTTCTCAATGCTCTCATCTCCACGGCATTAATTCTACTTTCGTGCTACTTTTGCCATACCCTTCTTCCATACATCAGTGTTGAAACCAACACACCCTCATGTACAGCCAAACATGCCTTTTCCGACAATTTTTGATTGCTCATAAAGGTGTGCATCGCCCCATTCACCTGATTTCCCGCGTTTACTCTTCTTTCAATGTCACCTTCACATTTTCCGTCTCTAGTAAACAAATATCCTAAGTATACGAATTCTGGCACTTGTTCTACTTTCTTCCCTTCTACCGTAATATTGCATTCTGTTACAGTATCATTCCTTTCAATAACCGTAACTTTCGTTTTATTTACATTAACATTCATTCTATTCTTTTTAAATGACTCATACATAATCTTTACCATTTCCTGTAACTCCTTTGCTGGTGCAAGAATGACCTGATCATCGGCATAGAGGAGGCACTTGATTAGTAACTCAGTCATTCTTATACCACATTCTTTCTCTTTCAAATCTCCAATCCAATCTCCATGAATAGATTGAACAACTAAGGTGACGCTACACATCCCTGTCTAATACCTTTTTCGATGTTAAACCACTCTGTATGGGCCCCATTTATCCTGACACAAGCACTAGAATCCCGGTAAAGAGATTTCAGTGCTCGAATCAAGTTGCTGCTCACCCCATACATGGAGAATGCTGACCACAACTCATTCCTCTTCACTCCAGCATAGGCTTTTTCCAGGTCCACGAAAGCGCAGTAGACTTTTTGGCTTTTCGCCAAACATTTTTCTACTACGTTTCGCAAGGAAAATACCTGATCCATGCACCCCATTCCTTTTCCAAATCCTGCTTGCACATTCCATATTTTACCTTCCGTTTCTTCCTTAACTCCATCAATCAAAACTTTCGCATATAATTTACCAACGACGCTGAGGAGACTTATCCCTCGGTAGTTTATGCAATCTTGCTGCGACCCTTTTCCTTTATATAACGGTACGATTACGGCTTTGCACCAGTCTTTAGGCACATCAATCAAAAACAGATATCACTATTTTAAAAATTGCGATACTCGACTATTTAAAATTGCGCAACTATTCGGTATACGGTGCCTCTCCCCTATCTACATATTTTGTCTCTCCCCAACACTCTCGAATCACACTACATCTTATTCAGTAATTTAGAGTAACGTGCCCACATACATTTCTCATTCTCAGTCTCTCATGCTGTTTTTGCCATACCCAACATTTCCATACATCTGTGATGGAATGGAACCAAAATTTATTTTTATTATTTCTTTTTCCTACATAATTGTTACTATTAGTTGAAACTTCTTCGCTGTTGTTGCTTAGGTCACCTAGCATAGACGAGGAACTTGATAAGTAACATTTTTCCCTTAAATTAGATATCTCGGTAAAAGCTGAAATAATCTATAGACAATGAAACGTGTTCTAAGGAATTGTTTAAAATAATTTTGCACGGCTACTGTCTACATTTACATCGCTTCGCTCGCCATTAGCAACCGGACATTAGCACTAAATGGTGACGTACCTAAGCCTCTTAGCCTTTGTCTCAGTTTATAGAGATTCTGCGATTTCAGAGAAATTTCCTCCCTAAAGAAAGAAGTTATTAGATTTTTAAGGGTCGGCAACAGGTGAGTGACGCTTCTGGTGTCCAAGCGTCAAGGACCGTAAGCTTGTTTGGTTTAGTACCTCGTGCCCCTTTACCTATCTAGTTTTCTAGCTACCGCTTTTGCCTCCCTCTTTTATGTCTTTTTGTCGGCATTTTCCCGTTTAGAAAACATTTACTAATAGAGTTTTTTCTCGGAAAATCTCAACGGTACGTAATTCAGAGTAGAAAGAACCACAGATCAGTAATTAGGTGAAACCCAGAACTCTTCAAATCTGCTACTTTATAGATATGCACTACCTATAATTTTTTAATAACTAGGGCATGTAATATCGGAAGGTTTTCGGTTCCGATATGATTTCTGATATTGGACTGCAATATCGTAATTCCGATACTAATATCGGAATTGCAAATATTTGATATAAAGTTAGATTAGATACGAAAAGAAAGATATTTTAAACCAATTTTTTTAATATTCAACTTAAGAAACACACTAATACCAATTTGGTAATTAAACTATTATAAAAAACATAAAATTATAAGCAATTGAATGAAAGTTCATCAAAAATAATTTTGTATTATGTGACTTATTCGTATGTTACTGTGTTATTCATTAAAAGTTCTACCCATAAGGGCTGGGACAGCCGAAAGACCGTGTGTGTAAGCGTTCATTAGAAAAAGCCTACGCCTAACAGTGAACTGCTATATTTACAGGTTGATGATTGGTGATGCGACTTACCCATCTCGCCACGCACCTTAAAACACGTCGGGTGCACTCACCTCAAAACCAAAATCTTATTTCTAAATCAGACTACTCGAAAATATTTTAAAGAAACAGTTTATGTTTTACTTACAACGTGTTATAGTAATATAGTATGTACTATGTTAAAAATCATAGACATATTTCTCATTACTATCTACTACTCATAATTTAAAAATAAACTCAAAATTATATAAAATAGAATAAAATAATCAATAATTAAAAACAAATAACAAGATATTAACAACTATTAATACTATTATATAATATTCATTTATCTTTTAGAAAACGAACGTTTCGTAGAAACTCTTGCACTCCTACTTTTATTCTACTAATAAAATAAAAACACTCAAAATCAACTAAGTATAACATAATAAATAGTCAGAATCAAATGTAAAAAAAAAACTTCGAATCTCGAATCGAGAGAAACATGATTAAGTATTCTTAAAAATGTTAAGACTTTTATTTCATTTATCTAAATGTGGACTTCGAATGACACTACAAAAATATTCAGTTCACGAAAAACACGCTTACTTCTAACACTGATTGGCAAAACGGATATAAGGTGCGTGCATGCGTGACTCACTTGTTGACTAAGAAAATGTGTCGTCCTCGGAAGCCAATAGAATCTTTCAGAATTATAGAGGTAATGTAGTAACTACTGCTGATATTAAAAAACAATTTTTTTTTATTCAGACTTGAGTTAAATCTAGTGTGTAGCTTTATACTCGCGACACCAGGCAAGGAATATACTTCTCTAAAGACTCCGTCCGTTTAACTCGGACACAACAATGTGAAATGTTCGGAAGTCCCGCAAGGTGAGGCCAGATTGCACGAAGTAAACCGTAAGTGGCTCTCAATACGAGAGTATAGATAGTCAGCAAGCAAGCGAGACGCACAAAACGTAAGCTGTAATGACGTTCTGTAACTCTGTAGCTGTTTAATAAGGAGTAAGTGAGATTACATTAGATTGCACGCAGAGCTGAGTGTGGGTTGGCATGGTTTGCGTCTTATTTAAAAAAAATATGAGAAAATTTGACTAATTCCGATTTTACGATATTGATCTACTCAGTATCGAATTTTAATATCGGAACTAGCGTTCCGAGATTCCGAAGTTACGATATTCAGAGATTCCGATATTCATGCCCTATTAATAACTCTGCAATGACGTTCTAAGTACTCGGGACAATGACCTAAGTACTCTCTATAATATGAGAAAATTTGTACCTAACTATCGGTGCGGGAATGTCAAGTTTGTGTAGATATGATTTTTGGGGGTTGGTATAATATGGCAATTCAAAGTTATGAAGCAATCTTTAATAAATTATTGTAACATGCATAATTTTAATCTACATTCAACATATAATAGTATAATTGGTGGTGGTAAATCATATCAGATTAAGAAAATCCTGATCAATTATAAACAAACCTATAAAGCTAACACATGTATTTTTTTATTTAGCTCTCGCACGTAAATGAATGGAGCTCATACAGAGTTGTATGTAATATGTGTATAGGACACATACGTGATGCAGATTCTTTCCGTAAACAAGTGCTAAAAGCAGAAAGATTATTTGCTAAATACTGGGAAAATCAAGGTATGAGTTGATTGAGAATATTTTTTAACTTATCTTGTTTCTTTTTATTAAATGACACAGGTAGTTTTACTTTTTTAGGAACCTTTCAAAACCATGTTAAAAATGCCTTACTCCATGAAAGTTTTCCATCTTACACATATTTCTGTCTACCTTTTTTATAATAAATCATATTTACAGTGCGAGAAAAAATGGTTGATGTAGCCTTGAAATGGGAAAAAAGTTATGATAAAAATACTTTCAGTTGTTTTTATATTATTACTAAATTAAATTAAATAATGTACTGTTATGTTTAAAACAAAATTTGTATTAGTTTACTGTAAAATGTAATGTTAAATAAATGAGAAATATAGTATTTATGTTACGTAAATATATTTTTTTTAATTCATTAGCTACACTGTATCAAGGTTACATTTACTATCAATTTTACTAGAGATATAGTAAATATACTAGGTAATTGTACCGTTGTACATTACGAGCTTGCGAGCGAGAGGCCTGCATAAATGTTACAAAAGACGATTGGGCATAGGTCGTCAAAATTTTAATCCTGATAGAATTGATAATATTCGAAGGTCATTCGATAACAGTTTAGTTATAAATTTTGGCTAAGACACTTCCTCAAGCGAATCAGAAACTGACTGAATAACATATAAAACGGTTTTTTTTTGCAAATAGCTTTTTATGTCAGTTATAACATGTTAAGCTTGTTGGTAAGCTTAAAGCTAAAACATTAACATTTTGAGTATAAGTTCCATTATATTTTCACAATATCTTAGCTTAGTATATAATTGTATGGGAACGGTACGGCCACGACCGGCTGTTGTAAAGACATACATGGAAGACCTAAGTTAACAGCGGGCATTCTCTGGCCAAGGAGAAAAAGAGGATAAAAGTTACAAATACTTATCTTTAATACTCTTTACTTAAATCGGTTGTAAATACATAGATTGTAGGTACCACTGTTACTTATAGGCTTACTTCCCGATTTGAGCGGGACGTCCCGATTTCAAGGGGTCTATGGATACATCCCGATTACACCTTGATCGGGCCGCCAAATGTTCCGATTTTTGGAAGATGACAAAAAGTTATTGATTTTTGAGTTTAATTAACTTGTTTGTAATCCTTCTATTCTTGTTGTTTCCTGTTTTTTTATTTATTACTTCTATAGTACTGGAGACGCTTATTACAAACATGCCTCGTTCCGTTGTGGAGGAAAACCGCGGAGAACTTGTGTCTCAAATCGAATCCAATGTCTCTGACTTGGTTGCTGCTTTACAAGTCGCAATTTCAGCCCCATATGGAGTACTGCTGCCATCTCTGGGCGGGTGCACCCGGATACCAGCTTGGCCCTTTTGACTCGGTTCAACGACGGGCTGTGAGAATTGTCGTCGATCCCAAACTCACTTGCCGTATCGAGCCCTTAAGTCTGAGAAGAAACTTTGCCTCCCTATGTGAGTTCTATCGCTTGTACAATGGGATGTATTCTGAGGAAGTGTTCAAAATAGTGCCCACGGCTAATTTCTACCATCGCACCGCTCGCCATAGGCAGGGAATTCATTCTCACACTTTAGAACCAAAATGGTCGCGTACAGTGCGGTTTCAGAGAAACTTCCTTCCGCGAACGCTTGGGTTGTGGAATGAGCTCCCTGTCAAGGTTTTCTCTAAGGACTACAGTGTGAGGTTCTTTAAAAAAATATTTTATTGTCTCTTCTTCTAGCTGTGGAAAGAGCCACAAATCGTTCGATATCTTAAAAGATTACTTTTTGACTTTGGGAGAAGACGAATGTCCTACGATTTTCTGGGATGTTTTTAATAGTGAAGGAACTAAACCATACCTAGCTTTCATTCAAAACTACAGGAGTTCTAAGTTCTACAAGATACTGTTCTGAGCCTAGAGAATGAATCATTATTGTGTTTTGAAGTCTATGGTTACAAATACTTATCTTTAATACTCTTTACTTAAATCGGTTGTAAATTCATAGAATGTAGGTACCACTGTTACTTATTTATTGCCCATCACTAGTTAGGCACACCTGACATGTGTCAGGAACGCAGTCTCTGAGCGGCCGAAATATAAATTGTAACTTACTGAAATTGTGTGAAGCACTTTACTTTGTATTGTAGAAGCCCATCATTTGAGATTTCACTTTCTTAATTATGTGCTATTATTTATTTTTATGTATTAAATATTTCTGCACAAACAGGTCTACAATCACAAGACACCATAAATAATAATATTAGCCATTCTCTACCAGCCGATCATACTCTCAGCTGATAAATAACAAGCTATTACTCATTTAGGATATTATTAAACATACGAATTTTTATGATTACAGAAACAACGGAAACCAATGCTAATTCTGCCATAGACAATGATACTGAGTTGGTTATATATGATGGTAAGTAAATAAGTAAAAATAAAGGGGTGTTGAAGCTTTGATCAATGTAGGTGATATTATAATAAAATGTTTGTGTGGACTTGTTACCTTATCCTCATTTATTTCGTTGGTTAAAAAGTAACATAAGGCTTGTAAAATTACTTCGAGTTCTTTAGAAATACTTTACCTAGTTATTAAAATTTAAATGTTTGGATTTTTTACCTTTATTTTTATATAAAAGTACGATTTGGTTTAAACAAAGATAGTTACGCCTATGATATATGTCAGTTCAGTTCGGACAGTCGTAGTCAATAGACGCTTTTCTACTGAGCACACTACTCAGTAGTTATCAACTTTTTTTTTTAAGTCACAAATTATAACGTAATATTTTAATTATGTTAATGTAATAAACTTTAACAATGAATACCTGGTCCAAATGCAATACTAAATTTGCAGCAACAATGCAGCGTGACATGTGCAAAAAGTCCTTCGACTTTAGATTTGCCAATATATCTGAAGTCAACTACCGGAAATTGAGCATTGAAAGAAGAGCAGCCTGGAAATGCATAAGCTGTAGAAGTTTACCTGCTACCCAAGCCGACCCATAGTGACCCTTGATTAAATATTTAGCGAGTTACGGGATATGAAACGCCAATAAGCTGGTTTATCGACTCTGATTGAATATGTAAAAACAATAAGAATCGATAGTATCAAAAGTAATTTTCCTTAATTAAGATTTAACTACCAATGATCAATGGGCTCGTTTGAACAATGTGGGGTTAAGAGGCATAAGGACGAAAACCTTTATTAAAACGAAGATTACCTTTTTATTAGTTTTGTGGCTACTCACAATTCCAGCATATAACGCAAGAACTCTTCAAACTTACTGAAGTTATTATAAGAATCATGTCCCTAAACTGCATAAGTGCCGAGATATTTAGGATCATATTTTATATGTATTTTTAATGGTTTTCTGTTGCATATTTATCATGATAACAAAGGCAAAATAATGTTTTTATCTATTTTCGCGCCGATGCTGTTTTTTAAACACCATTAGGATGGCAAATAAGCATGCTGTCTCTCTGAAGTTTGGTCAGTTATCGTATCCAGAGGGCTATAACACTAGGGGCATTAGATGCGTGTTGTTGAAGCCTCTAGAAATATATAAAATATAAATATATCATGTAATTTTTGAGCCCCTTATATTAATTTTTCATACTCTACCTACAGTATATATTAAACTTATCAAACAAATTTTTGTAAAAACTGTTTTCGAACTCGCAAAAATCTTTTTATTTGTTACATCAGTATAGTAGTGTTCAAACTTGTTACAGAAAAGTACATCCAAGCCTACACCTAACTCCCACTCCCTTATTATTCAATTGTCGTTTATTGTAGGTACGTTAGTTCTTTTATCCGATGTGCTTCTTAACAATTTGGCATAATAACTTGGATATTTTGTTTTCGAAGCTGTATTATTATTAACATGGATGATATTATAAGAGTTCGACTTGAAATATCTCTGCTTCGTCATCAATAATGAAGCACAGTAATTAAATAAAACCAATCACAGTGGCTGCCCAAACAAACAAATTTGTCCTTACATCGTTAATTAAAGCCCTTTGGAACTGAAATTAACGATTAAATAGAAATTACTATTGTAATTTTTTTATGACAGTGGCTTAAGAAATGGGGGTTGAAACTTTATTTGAAAGTCCCATGTTTTAAAAGGGTTCCTTGCTCGACTTAGGAACCCTAAAAAGCATTGATCAGGAGTTTTGAAGTTATACACTACTAATAAATATTTTGGAAGATATAGACTATATCTATACTTCTTGTGATTTATGATTTTTTAATATTTTTGATTGAAAAACCAATTTACTATTTGTTTCAGATGAACTTAACTTAAGAACGAATTTAAAAATTGCTGAAGACACAAAAAAGACATTTTCTACCAAGAGAAAAAGACACAAGGCAAAAATAAATAGGAAACAAAAGGAAATAATTATAAATGAAGGATATGATTCTGACACAACAACAGTGAAATTGACAAGCAAAATTGTATCCTCTGATCTACGCAGTAAAGATGATAATGCGAGAACAAAAAGCTTAGAGCCACTAGATTGCGAGTTAAAAGAGAACATTGAAAAACATAACAAAGTTACCAATGCAGGTCAGATTGCTAAATGTTTTTCGATTGCATTTAGGCTGCATTTACATAAAAAAGAATTTCTACATAATTTCTTTAAATTTTTCACATGCCATATTTTGTATGAATTAAAACCAATTTGCATAATATATAATGGTAGTGCAAAAGATATAGTTGCAAAAATGACCACCGTCTGGGATATCAAGAAAATAGTTAAATAGTTATCTAAAATTTGAAAATTTGCTAGCTCTTACACTACTGTTTTCTTGTGTAAATGCAGCTAAACTATCAGTTTTTCTTTACATTGTGAAATGAATTTGTTATCTTTCATAAGATATTACAGCTTCACTTGCTGTTTTCGCCAACAAATTAGTTTAAATTGTTTAAAAGTAGATTGCTGGTTAACAAGTCACAAGTTCGGCCCCGTATGGAGTACTGCTGCCATCTCTGGGCGGGTACAACCGTATATCAGCTTGGCCAATTTAACTCGGTTCAAGACGGGCTGTGAGAATTATCGACGATCCCAAACTCACTTGCCGTATCGAGCCCTTAAGTCTGTGGAGAGACTTTGCCTCCCCGTGTGTTCTACCGCTTGTACAATGGGTTGTGTTCTGAGGAATTGTTCGAAATGATGCCCATACTTTCTACCATCGCACCGCTCGCCATCGGAGGGAATTTATTCTCACACTTTGGAACTGAAATGGTTGCGTATAGTGCGGTTTCAGAGAAACTACTTCCCGCAAACGCTTGGGTTGTGGAATGAAGTTTTTCTCTAAGGACTAAAGTATGGGATTCTGCAAGAAAGAAGTTATAAGATATTGAAAGGTCGGCAACGCGTGAGTGATACCCCTGGTATTGCAAGCGTACAGAGGCTACGGTGACCGCTTACCAACAGGCGGGCCGCAAGCTTGTTTGCCACCTTAGTGGTATAAAAAAAAGTTATGTGATTGTAGTTGCTTCTTCTGTCTAGGCATTTAAACCCTGTTCGTTAACAACGTAACCTCTCGAAATGTTTTTTTGAATTTGAACACGTACCTAAAAGCTTTTATACTTTTTTTATCTTACTTCTTTTATAATGATTTCACTAAACTTCCTTCTTCTGATCATAATCAAATGTCATGTGCGAAGAAAATGTTCGAGTCTTTACTATTATTCACAATACGCCATTATGCAGTATGTTTTACGAATAAAACTTTTTGTACTAACTATTTCCAACTACATGACGTCTCGTTGTTTAAGTCAACATTCTGCTGGCATCATAAAACTGCTTACAAATTTACAATGTTATATTCCTTAACATTAGCTACTTACGGTAACTTCTGTTTATTTATGTATAAGCTTTGTTTCCTTTATAAAAACTGCATGCATACATGAAATAATAAGACACTAATAGTCGCTACTGGGTAAAAAAAAATACTCATACGTACCTTATACTTCTGTTGTGGCTAAACGCCGCGTGCTCACTCAAAATGGCGGACTGTCGCACGTTCGCACGGCGTGGCACAAAATTAAACAGAAAAACAAATATTTACTAGTTTATGCAGATTGTGGTAAATTTTACCCGGTAGCGACTTCTGCCGAGTTAACAAGGTAACAAAATGATAACGCCTTTTATAGCTACCATGGACTTACGAAAGATATTTTTTTTGCTTTTATAGCACATCTGCTAACAAGAGTGAAAAAAGTTGTCAAGCACACTTCAGAACGCAAGCGCGTTATGTTAACTTGTGGCACCATTCTCAGAGACACTACAGCTTGTCCATTTAGACATCATAAGAGTTGGTTCCAATGCTTTTTTTGTTCTAAAGAATTCATGGAAATAAATCTTTTGAGGGATCATAATTCACAAATCCATTTGGATATAGACGCCGAATTAAAAAAGATGAAACGGTATCCGAGATCTTTGCAAATCGAAATCTCGAATTTGGAATGCCGCCATTGCAGTGTAAACTTGACAGATGTTGACGCCATGCGTCGCCATTTTGTCGAAGTCCATGGCAAGGTTATTTATAACGAATGCATCGCTGATTATAAAGTGAATACTAGTCCGTATTTTTGCCATATTTGCAATAAAGAGTTTCACGTTTTTAGAACTCTAACTACGCATTTAAACGAGCATTACGCTAACTGTATCTGTGACGTTTGCGGGAAATCTTTTCTCAATTCCAAAAGGCTCAAAGTCCACAAGCGCACGCACGAAAATGGCCACTATCCTTGCACGGAATGTGGTAAAATATTAAAAACTAAAACGTCAAAAGCCAACCATATAGAAAGCGTTCATGCGAAACGTGTTTTAAAATGCCAAATATGCTCAAAACCTATGAAACATTACAATGACAGAGTTAAACACATGTCTGATGTACATAATATTACACATAAATTCAAATGTCACATTTGTTTTAGAGAGTATAACATAAAACATTACTTAGCAACTCATATAAGGCAGACGCATGGAAATAAGAACAAAAAATGCATGGAGTGTGGAATGGCGTTTATTACCAACCATGGATTAAAGAAGCATATGGCAAAACATACTGGAGAGAAACCATTTAAATGTACTGTATGTTGTAAATCGTACGCAAGAAGTTATACATTGAGGGCACATATGCGGAATCATGAGAGTGAGACTCTTGATTAAATAGGTAATGAGATATACTTATAATTTGTTTGTGTAATAAAATCTAATAGTACGAATGAGCGAGTGGCCTTTTACCCGTTCATCTGAGTTGTGCCGAATTTGAAGGATTTGCGAGGTAGTTGCTCTGAGGCGTCAGCGATGCTAATTGTAGGTATTTTGCACGTCGACAAGATAATTGACCTATTAGATTCTGTTAAACATATATTTTTAGTTTTGTTTTAATTATACTTAGACCTCATAGACCTAATAGTTGCGTGCTGTGGTAGACGTTGCCGACGAGTCTTGTTATTCGTGATAGATTTCGATATGGAAAAATAATTTTATTATAATTTCACGACGTTTAAAACGGTTGTACAGATATATTACAATTGCATGAAAACTTACCGGATGGCGACATGCCGCAGGTGTGTTACATAACCTGTGGCTGAAAATGTACGTTCGGCTTCTACAATTTGTTCTTTTTCCCTCTTATATTCCCTAAACTCATCAAACATGTCTCTTTAGATTTAGTCGCTGACATTATTATGATGTTAGAGGCCAGTTAACTTCTTCGACTGGATCTACAATCATTTAGGTACTTTTGTAGTATTTACTGCATTTTTTGATATATAGGAACAAGCAGAAGAAGATTCCAGACGAATATGGTTACTCCATCGACTGACGACTCCACATACTGACACTATTCGCCGCGCTCTTTGTTGTGCCTACTGTCACAGAATCGTTACGGGGAGGCGGCGCGTCGCGGGGTCTACTAGAGAGTGGCCAACATGTGGCCGTGCCTACTGCTTGAAGTGCTTTTAATTTATTATACTGTAATTATACTTGCTTCCGGAGTAAGACTTCTGAACGCTAGTATTCTATAGTAAAAATATATGGATTGGGCGATGTTATATACCTTCTTACATACATTTAAGGATAAAACTGTATCTATACACGTACAATTAAATATCTTTTTATATATTGTGTCTTTTCTATATTTTGTATTTATTGTGTCTTTAAATTAAGACCTATTTGAGCATTATCCATAATAGTATAGAATTAAAGGGGTATGTTTGTTTGTTTGTCGGTTTGTCGTTACATAACTCAGCAACACAGCAACGAATCGATGTGATCTTTTGCGCAGGGATAGTTTATGGATCCGAGAGTGACAAAGGTTTTTTATCCCAATCGACAGACATTTTTGCATATTAAAAATATTTTATTCCTGAACGCCGTAAAGAACCTCCTAAATGTCAGTATTATGCCAGAGACAGTTAAAAGGATACAGATTGATAAAGGAAACTTATCCCAACCTAAAGTTCTCACGGTAACTTTTGTGTTTTGCTTGCATGTTTCGATTGTTTTATTCCTTTACTCCTTAACGGGGCATCTAATTGACTTGATACCGAATGGCAATATTCCCGTTCATCGTTCGTACCATCAGTTGCGTGTGACATATAAGTTAGGTCAACAACGGGAAAAACCAAACATTCCTTCACGATTCAACAGAGCAATAATAATATAATAATTTGTTTAATTCAAGTTAAAAAATTCGCATTTCAAACATAATAATTAAGAAAAAGGATACACTTGTAAATAATAATAATATATTGTCCGTCCTATCCTGTACTGTATTTAACAAGTTTTTCACAACAGTGTCGGATATATGAGCAGTCTACCCTGCCAGCAATCATCGTCAGGACGATGTTGGAGCTTGCCTGCACTCTGCGTACCTACCAAAGATGCACCTCGCTTGCGTAAAATAGCTGGAAGCATAGACATAGGATTTTTTCACTAATCTATGGCTGGAAAACAGTCGGTGCGAGGCTTCGCGAGCATCGCGAGGCCCAACACCGCTGTGAACGCATTATTGTACTGGACGCGAAGGGCGTTATACGACTTTTAGGTGTAATTTACCCATAGGCTGGAAGAGTATAGCTAGGTACAGTAAATTTTAAATAACACAATTTTAGGGCCGTGGAGCACCGCGCAAACCTATGTAAAATATTAGCTTTATTCGTCAATGATCTGCGCTCCTGTTCCATATCAGCACTATCCTTGAGGTCAAAACTATCAATATGTCCCAAATATTTTAATTAAAGGAGTGGCATAGTCCTAATGGTAGTTAATTTAGACATTGTTTAAAACTGCCCGAATAAACTATGTACTGGCTTTTGGTTTTCTTGTATATAAGCCCATGACTTAAAAAAAATTCATTCCACAAAATTATGCACTCAGCTCTGACATGATGACTACTAAGCGTGACAATCAGTTCGTTAATATACAGATTGAAGAGAGACGAAGAGGTAAGCCCCTCACCCCGCATTCCCGTCGATATGGTTCAAACATTGTGTTTTCACATCTGACGTTGTTAATCTGATTTCCATACTAATAAATAGGTACTTGAAAATATAACAAATTCACTCGGCAAGTTAATCTCTTCAAGCTTTGTAGAAAGGATATAGTATGAAACCAGGTCAAATGTCCTAGACAAGTCAAGGAAACAGGCGATCGCCGGAGTTTTACAATCAGTCTAGTATTTAATAACATGCTTAAGAGACAATATAGCACGTCAGCTCATAATTCCTGATTCGACTCTCGTGCTGTGCGGTCGTGTTCTTGAGCGTCAAGTGCTCTCACTGTGTTTCGTGGTGTGCTGACTCATCAAATGTGCTGTCCTGTGTTGATGTTTTGCCTCTGTGCCGACTACAGAGTATCGTTGCTTGGTTTATTGCCCGCGATACTTGGAAACTCTGACTGAGTGTTAAACGGTGCTCAGTGTTGTGTTCTTGGCTGGGACATTGCTCTTCAGCCCACTGTGGGTGAATTGCTCGCGCTTTTTAATTCGCCCACTGCGCGAAGTTTATCGAAGCGATACTGTGTGTTTTTGTATGTGTGTGTGTTTCGTAGTTGCGGAACTACTACGAAAAGTCACTACTCTCGCTTAATTCTTTGACACGCTGGTTCGACCGGTCTGAACCCGGCCTTGGGTAGATCGCTATTGTAGCATTTCCGCTTCGGCGGATCACTGCTCTGCGCATTATCGCGTTTTAAGTGTCGATTGCGTCAACCGCGTTCGCGTTCTCGCACTCGTTCGCGCTCTCGCATTCGTTTGCACGCGCTCACTCTGCCGCGACCTGCTCCTTGCCGGAATCTTCGGGTCTCCGCACCCATTCGCCCCACCCCACTCCGGGATCAGATGTAAGCCATACTAGGTCACCTGATTCCCAGTCCCCCCCTCCGACCCCTGCGCCTACAGCGGCCGCACCTTCTCCTCCAGACGCCACAATGTCCACGGAGTCAGCATCGTGCTCAAACGAGGATGATGAGGGCTACCAAGTGCGGCTTGGGCACGAAAAAGGGTAAAATGCGGAAGAAAGCCGCCTCAAAACCCCTTCTTCGGCGTCCTCCGCGTCGGAATCCCTTTCAGATTCCGAGGCAAAACTCCTCAAAGCGCTCAGCGCTTCCCCGTCCTCCTCGGTGGCTCCTCAAGAGCCAGCCACCATGGGCACAACCTCTGCCTCCTCCTCTCACGCCGACCGTCCCTCTACGGGATGGAAGGAAAAAGGGGGTTAAACCCAGTCGTCATTAAAGACAAGGGGGCATGGCCTAACATCGCAAACGCGATGAAGGCCAAGCGTATCAATTATACGCATCAAAGTTCAGGTCTTCACACCGTTAGTTTTCCGTAATCTGACGGGTTCCTGACTGCCCAAAGGTACGAGTACCACACGTACTCGCTCGATGATGAGCGAGTACTGTGGGCCGTCATCAAGGGAGTTCCAAAATAATTCTCTGTAACCACTGTCAAGGAAGACTTGACCGCCCAAGGCTTCCCGGTAAGGGAAGTACACAGGATGTACAACGGTCGTAACAAGTCTGAGTGCTACGACATAATGCTCATAGTACTCGACCTATCAAAAGAAGGCAAAGCCATCTTTAATATCAAAGATGTGTGCAGCCTCAAAGGTGTCCGGGTCGAAACCCCGCATAAGCGGTGCTCCCCCGAGCAATGGCACAGTTGCCAATTATATGGCCACGCTCAGTGCAACTGCACACGCATCATGCCACTGCGGACGCATCCGACCCAGTCGCTTACGTTCTCCGTGGAAGCGAGGGCCACTCTGCAAACTACCGCGTGTGCCCAAAAGCTCCAGAACAACCTGCCTGCCTGCTCCCCTCCCTGCGGTCAACGCCTGGAGCCAACCTCCGGCGTGGCGCTAGTCGACGCGAAAAATCCAAATCAAACCAGACAGACAAACTTTGGTCTGCAGTCACGAGAATTCCCTACCCTGCCCCCCTCATGTCCCGTGACATCCCGTGATCCCCGCGCCCTTCGCCTGCGCCAAGTGCTTCCGCACTGCTTGCGAACACGCGGCGATGCTCACCCATCGATCCTCCGCCCCTTGCGAATTTAGAAGCATCCGTCTGCCGCATAGCGATGACCGGCCATCAGCCGATCATCAATGCATCGGTTTATACTTTGCATTCGTATTTATAATGGTGAATAATCAAACAAGTTCATGCAAGATTGCAAGCACATAGACGACAAGTCGTATTTCGTCCCTTTGCACGTCTGAACAAGCGTTGCGGACAGCGGCGGCGGCGCTTTGCAAATTTCGACACGTTGTACTGAATATGGAATATGCAAGTTCTTACAAGCAACAGTCGCTGAGCTTCTTAAAATATTATCTGACTACATTGATTTCACTATCGAAAGCAGATAAGTTTTCGCTTACGAATTGTGAATACCTATTTTTTCTTTCACGCCAACGCAGACCCCCGGGGCGGGTCTGCCTTGGACCTCACTTAGGGAACTGCTGGACTAGCTGTTGATTTAGTCGTTTTGTATTACAATATTTCAGTGTGTCGCATGACATCTGATTACAAACTATTATGTAAACCTTCTCAGATTAGATACTTCGCTAGAGTATATACACGAAAATAATACTCCAGACCCTGAATAAAAATGACCTCCGATGAAGGAATCTACGATGTCCATCAATTAAAACATGGAAATGCGTTAAAAAGAAAAGTAGTGTCGGTCCAAGTAAAGAAAATCGATATTTACATAATTTGTAATCCAAAGGCCAACATATAAACTGTTAATGCTTTTAACATTTGTGCAGGCAGGTTCATTCTTTTTGTTTTAATAGGAAATCAAAAATGACCATTGGTGGTGCTAATGGACGTCAGAAACCCTTTGTCTAGAGACATTAAAAAAAATGCACCAATACCACAGATAGAGTAGCATGTGGTGTGTATACCTATAAACCACGGTTCATAAGTACAAAACTCTTATTATAATTTATTTTGCAAAAAAACCGAATGACCACAATTTCTAACGTGGATTATGTGGTCGTTCATCTAGACCTACTGGTCAATAAAAAAAAATTAATGCCGGAGGCAGAAAATTAGCAAATTTGTTATTTAACGGGATTATTTGCCAATAATGTTTTGTTAAATCACAGAGTACATTATATTTAAATGTAGGTGTTAGTTTACAATTCTAGTGTAAGTGACCACTATAAAATGTCGTCGGATTCTTTAAAATTAGAAAAGCACTTGTGTCGTTGTTGTCATGCTGAAGGATGTTTCAAAACTTTAGGGGTGTCGTTTGATGCTGAGAGCTCAGGAGTGGTCTATTCCGATATGATACGAGACTACCTTGATATTAATGTGAGTATCACGTTCTAATTGGCAGTTTCTAGTGAATGCATTATAGCGTTTCATAGTGTAGAAATCACCTTAGCCGTTTTAGAACACTACAAGAAAGAACTGTATTTGGAATGTCTATTTCCAGTAACTACTCGGTCAGAGTAACTAAAAGGGGGCGCAAGGGAAAAAATGACCGGACTTAGGAAATTTTCACGAATTTTTGTTTTTTTCGTTATGGTTCTGTTTAAATGGAATAAAAACCTATTTTTTAGTCATTTTCATGAAGCCCTGGGACTCCTGGGACAAATGTTTTTCGTGAAAATTTTTGGTGTCCCCATAAGAACATACTTTGATGATGGAAATCGATAGAGTACATCGTCGGCAGCAATGTTTGTACGAGACACTTTTCCTTGGGGCACCTAGTTCCGCCGTGAAAATTTGGTGTCCCCATAACTGTATATTTTGACAATGGGAATCAATAGAGTACATCGTTGGCAGCAACATTTGTATGGTGCATTTTTGTCTGTGACCCCTACCTGGGCCACTAGGGGGGCTCAAAATTATGGTTCAAAAAAAGACTAGTAAAGCAAAGTATCAAAATATAATCTTCCAGTTTGTGTCGAACTATAAAATGTAAGTGTGATTATTGATAAAAACATTTGTTACAGTTGACACCAGTAGCAGGCCCCTTGTGCCTTGTCACTTACACAATATGTGAGGAATGTGTGAGCAGACTTCATGATTGTGTCAGCTTCAAGAAGCAAGTACTGGCCTGTGAAGAGCGGTTCAGAGATATGTACAGGAGGGATCTTATAAAAGGTGTGTTTATCTAATCTTTCCTAACATAGATTACTAGCTTGTGCCTGCGGCTCTGCCCGCGGTAAATTTGGTGATTGACGACGTCACAGTTTTTAAAGACCCATACATAGTGCCTTTTTCCACTGTCGCCGTCACCGGAACGTCACAGAGAACAAGATGATTTTTGGCCGAAGTAGATCAAAATGACGTGACGGCGATTGTTTGTCCACCATAACGACATTCTACAAGTTCTTTTAAAGAATAAATAAAAAAAAATGTATTTAAAATTTTTGGCCATTTTTATTACAGTTTATTTTTGATTTAAATAATAATACCTTGAAAACAAAAACCACCGTGGTGCGATGTGGATAGACAAGTTCAAACGTGTTTTGTTTTGCCGGTACATTCCGGCCGTCACAATCTCGGGCCGAGTTCTAGCGGTCTCGCTACTCTAAACATCTGCGGCCGCGATGGCGGCGCTCGGGCGACGGGCTTGCGGTGGACAGGTGGCTAAGTTAATGTCCCAGAGACGACGGCGGTGGAAAAACGCTGATAGTCTTGACTTACCTAGTTAAACAAATTAAACTGTCACATTGACAAATGTCACCATGTGCTGGACATTAAGGGTGGACATGCCTAAGCCACTGTAAGCAGTAAAAGCAGTTTTGTGATTGGGCACTTTTAGAGCTTTGCATGTCACAAATTTTGAGCTGAAAGACTGGACATATTCTGAGTACATTCATTGCTCTATCTTCTGAGTGACAAGTTATTTGCATCATTGGAAAGACTGCCAAATACTGATTTATAGTTTTTTCATTTTTACAGATAGAAGAATGAGTGTGCATTAATTAATTAATGTGTGTGAACAAAAACATTCTTCTGCATAAGCACCTAATTTTATTTTTCAGTCCAAAATCCTGATTTAGCAGCAAATATCAAACTGGAGATTGATATACAAGATATTCCCTCAACATATGTCGAAGGTATGTAAAAAGTAAATTGAAATAACTTTAAACATAAGTCATTAGTTGCAAAGACTGGCTGTTTTCACTGATTTAACCACCTTAAGTTAATGCTTTGCTCCTTAGTTGTCATCCATTTAATATTTCATGCAAATTATCTTCTATTTTTCCAATTTTTATATGCATCATTTGTTTTTATCACACTTTACGTGCCTTCCAGTATTATAAGTCTTTTTACAGACGTTGTTGATTATGTGCAAAGTAATGTCAGATTTTAGTTACATAAATTGATGTAAGGTAAGAGATCGGCGGTAAGTCTAAGGTACTAGCAAATTATATTATCTAAGATGTAAGCCGCGTTTTTACCCACAGAAAAACCGTTCTTTGCGTACTCTTGATTGTGATGAAAGAATTATTTGTCCTTCTCTGTCGCTACCGCTATCTTTGTGCCAAAAATCAAGTAATTTTCGTGTTTCCAGCTATGCCTGCAAAACCAGGTTACTCCATTGCTTTGTTGCTATGAATAATACATATAAATATTTTCGGATATTACACACAGTGCTGTCTGGTCCCAAAGTAAGCAAAGCTTGTCATGGATAACAAATACATACATATATATTACTTTTTTTTTATAAACACATACATAAAATTACACATAGATAACAGCAAGTCTCAAGACAAACAGAAAATAATAAATGTTTCTCTTGTGCGGGAATCATACCCACAGAGCCACTGCCTTTTTTTATGTTACATGATTTTTGAATATTGATATTACGAAATAAAAACTGATTTTTAACAAATAATATCTTACTCAGAGATAGGGAAACAATGAAAGAATTAGATAATTCTGTAGATAATTCCCCCTTCACATACAAACAAACAAACCTATAATAAAATTCGTAGACATCTCACACTGTGAACTCTGGTCCCAAACTATGTAAAGCTTGTATTATGGGTACCAACCAACGGAGTCACCTCATACACAATCTAGTTTATATCAGCGACTTGGTACACGAGGACTTTTGTAAAATAAAAGTTTATTTATATATTACAGGCGCTACTGGTAAAAAAACATAAAATTGGGTTTTTATGTATGTTTGTTACTCGTAAATTATTTTTAAAACTATTCAAATACTGCATTAAGTAGTATTTTTGTGTTGTATTTTTGAACTCATAGTTATCACTAAAACTATAACAACTTTCAAAATATACACTATCTCCTGTTCAACATAATATAATTATAAGAAGTTAATATTTTATATTATTTCCCATTATAATCAATTTTGTTAAGTGTATGAGCCGCGCACATTTACACGTCCAAATGGGGAGTTTGTATGGCGGATGGCCCGTTTACTGATAACACTCTTAACTGTTTATAGTTTTAAGTATCAAAATTTATTCTCATATAAATTTTCATCCCCTATTTCTCTCTGTAGGCGATGAATTTAGCAAAATTCTTTCTTTGTGCTAAGCGGGCACGAAGAAGAAAGGATTTTCGACAGGAACCTTTTGGTGCAAAATTCTTTAGACATAGTAGTTTGGGCTGTGTGTTGATCAGTCGTCAGTCAGTCAGTTTATTCCTTTATATATAGCTAATAAACATTGTGGTAATTGTAATTTTTTTTAAGCCCTCAAGGTGGAGTGTCCCAAGCAGGATGTCGAAGACTTCGCTCAAGAATCAGACTTTGATTATCAAGGTACGCATTTTTCTAAACCTTTATATTGTCAATACATGTTTTTGCTTCCTTTCCTATGTGTCCTTGTGACATATCAGATCAGGGCATCATTCATTACAAGCCACATAGGAAAAATGGTCAATAAGAGGGTACAGTAAAGTATTCATAAAAGCGTTTAAATAGGTGTTCGAGGGTACGGCCCTAAACCACCATAGGAATGTATTAAAGTATATGCCACATTAATACATTCCTATGGTGGTTTAGGGCCGTACCCTCGAACACCTATTTAAACGCTTTTATGAATACTTTACTGTACCCTCTTATTGACCATTTTTTCCTATGTGGCTTGTTCCTTGAATCCTTGCAGTGAAACGCTAGCTAGTACATGAAACCTGCTAGAACGAAACAGTTTTCATTTCTAGAAGGTGATAACCCGTGGCTGGACACACAGTACACACCCACATCAGAATGTGGGGAACTGTCTCTTTTCACCAACCACGTAATCCTTGGTGACAGGGGGTGAGCTCATCGCCGCAACACAGATTCTGATACAGTGTAGGGACATAAAAGTTGTGACGTTATGCAGCAGCTTTAGAGTAATAACTAAGTGGTAAATTTAAAATAACCAGAAACAGAATAATATAGCCTCATAGGGTAGTAGTAGAGTAGAGTATGGACGCTCATAACTCGCAAAATACACACCTATTAGAAAATGTAACTAAAGAATCTGGAACAAAATACTAAAGGTCTAAGCAATCGAAAAATGTGCAACTAGGCGGTCATTTATTTAAGTACTGACAACACCTGACGGTGCTTAATTTCGCTTATCGTTCTGGTCTATTCATTTGGGCTATTCGATTGGGCCTTGAGCCACAAAATAAGTAATATCGCAAACAAAAGTATAAGAATAATTTCAGCGGCCATTTTAATGTGGACTTCTGTAAAATCATGGGTATTCACGCCAACCTTATCGGAGTTTACCGTCACCTAGAAACTGCGCAGCCGACCATTCTCTTTTTAACGGACACGCAGATGTCCTTCCCAGCCGATACATCATACCTACATTATCGGCTACAAACTCTAGCACAATTTTGTGAATCTTGCCGGTGTATGTATTGTCGTCCGGGAAGATGTGTGCTATCGCCGGCTTCATAGCCTTGAAAGCAGGGACCTGTCGATATTGTAAGAGCGCGTAGATCACGGCGGCCACACTCGTATCTATGCGTGCCTATACAGGTCTCATAGCGGTGACACGGACGTAGCTCGACTCTTCACGCATCTTAGTTTACCGAATATCAAAGTTCTAGAGCAATATTCCACAGCAGAACTCTCTTCGCGCTTTCCTATCACACTAGACAATTTTCGTCTTTATAGAAGACTACGAATGTGCGCCCGGTGCCCAAAAAGGGCAAAAGATCAGATCCATCGCCTTACAGGCCAATCGCTATTACCTCTCTCCTCTCCAAGGTAATGGTGCGTGTGATCAACACATAGAGTCTAAGATACCTTAAAAAAACACGATCTAGTCAGCGACCGTCAATATGGCTTTCGCCACGGTCGCTCGACTGCTGACCTTCTAGTGTATCTTACACAGTGGGCACTAACCATTGGGGGTCAGAGGGAGCATTGGCATGTAGCCTGGACATATCAAAGGCGTTCGATTGGGTCTGGCACCGGGGTCTTCTATCGAAGCAGTACTTCACGTCGGGGTAAATATTGCTGCTTTACAAGTCGCAAGTTTGGTCCCATATGGAGTACTGGGTCCGCCTGAAAATATGCTTGCAGCACTAGGGGCATCACTCGCGCGTTGCCGACCCTTTAAAAATCTAATAACTTTTTTTCTTGAAGAAGCCCAAACTTTGGACCTTAAAGTAAAACCTCATGCCACAACCCAAGCGTACGAGGAAGGAAATTTCTCTTAAACCGCACTGGATGAATGGCGAAACTCCCTGGCGATGGCGAGCGGTGCGATTGTAGAAAGTAGCCGTGGGCATTATTTCGAACAGTTTAGAACAATTTCTTAGAACACATCCCATTGTACAAGCGGTAGAACACACACTAGGAGGCAAAGTCTCTCCTCAGACTTAAGGGCTCTATACAGCAAGTGAGTTTCGAATAGTCGACAAGTCTCACAGCCCGTCGTTGAACAGAGTTGTTAAGGCTGGTATCCGGGTGCACCAGCCCAGAGATGGCAGCAGGCCCGACTTGTGATTTGTAAAGCAACAACCTTTGCCCTGAGGTGAAGCATCGCTTCGCTCTGTTGAGTATTCTTGGTTTCTTAGACGCCAGCTTCACCTTGGTTTCTAAATGGTCGCGAAACTGGATATAGCTGGAGATGTCAACTCCAAAGATCCCAATACACTTGGAGATGGTAAGTGCTGTGTTCTAGAATTGTAGGACCACAGTAAATGGGATTTTCTTAGCGGTGAACGCCAGGCTTGTGTCTTTATTGGGTTGAATCCTGAAACGCTTAACGCCCGCCGGACCTCCCACTGTGATATGGAAATTTTTATAGTCTTACCGCATCACGGTAAAGTAGGTGGTACAGCTCCTTCGTTATTGATATTCGAGTTTGAGGCAATGACACTGCCCAGTAAATCGGCTTTCTCTCTAGCACTATGGGAGAATCGGTTTTTCGCTGTGGTGGTAACGACCACTGACAAAAGTTTTCCTTGGCAGCTTAACAAGCGACCAGAAAGCACGACTCCCAGAGGGATAGCTTGCAAGTCGCCCACCTATTTTGCCGATGAATTGGAACTTAGCTCTGGCGGTTACTTTCTTACTGAACCTCGAGGCAGCATTTAATTTGCGTTTTAACTCAGACGTATTCAGATCCTTATTGATCGAACCGTGGTCCAAGCCTCATATGCAGTTTGCTTGAGGATTTTAGCTTCTTTACAAGACCTATTGAACCACGGTCTTTTTTGACTTCGGCAGCTACTCGAGGGTTAGAAATGTAACATTCCATGCCAGCGAAGATTGTCTCAGTGACTGCGCCTGCGCAGATGTCAGGACCTTCTGAGATGAAGCAGAGCTGCATCCACGGGTACGATGCATAAAAATCCCGCAATCCATCACAATCTGCTGACTTATAATGCCGCACACAACGCCATTTAATTGGCGCAGAGGAAACGGTTAGTGTGCATGACACTTGATTCCGTTCATAATTTTAATGAACGTGTTTCTATTTATGCCGCAGTTAGAGCTTCTCATAGACTTAATTATATATTCGCATGACGTCAGCGCTATGTCAATCTCTATCGTAACTAAATTATTATATATTTTACACAAAATATCCTCCAAATCTTGATTTAGCAACGAAATATGGTATCAAGTCTGTAGAAAATTATGTTAACTACGATTCAAATGGTTTTTTTCGTTGATTTTTCATCTATATTAGATAAAATATTCAATCAACAATGCAGTAATTCTGATTATTCCGTCTTGTAAATAAACATTGGCTCACACTAGAAGACAGCTTTTGTATCTAAAAAATATTTTAAATATTAATGACGGATTACAGAAAGAAAATTTGGAAAATCCAAAAGTGCACGCCTCATAGCGGTCATTCACATTTAAAAAAAATATTCTAAAACAAAAACTCAAGTTTTTTAAAATAAAATAACAAATAAGGTGAGGAAAAAATATACTATAAAATAAAAATAAAAAATATATATATAGATATACAGTATACAGTGGTATATTAGTTTTTTATAAATTATAATTAAACGACAGTACTTAGAACGCTAATATTAACTAGGAATCAGCACAGTGTAATACTTCATATATTAAAAACAAAAGTATTCCGGTAAGATGATTTTTTCGACCAATTTCTCTGCCACATACATGGTCACAAAAACACAGACTCACGGACATCCAAGAATGATGAGTTTTAATGTTATTATTTATTATATTAAACAAATCAATTGTTTATAAAATGTACCATATGTGCTAGACAGATTATTTAACTTCATATTAGTGCACTCATATTATCCTGTAAGTGTTATATTAAAAAAAAAAAACGTCATTTAAGTTTCGAAAGACTGGGTTTTTTGACATGTCGAGAGTAGAGCACTACCTCACCGCTCCGCTTATGAGGCGTGCAAAAGATAATTTCAGTCACAGTAAACAAATGACGACCTTACCGGATCGCGGGAGACATTGACATAGGCACCTATTTTCTTCAGTCTTATTTTGTCTCGGGCCGGGCTCTATGCACTTAATTTGGATTTCTCCCTTCCACGCTTTATTGGTCTTTTTTTTTCTTGTGCGGAGATTGAACCTGCACCCGTCGTTTCCGTAGATAGTCTTCACCACCAACAGAGCCAAGGAGCTGTCAAACGTATATATCTTTGCCGCAAAAAGAATTCCTAATAGACTTTATTGTCGATATCGATACGCATGACGTCATTGCTAAGTCAATCTTTACCGTAACTAAATGATAACATATTTTACACAAAATATCCCCCAAATCTTGATTTAGGAATGAAATATGGTATTAAATCAAGAGAATAATATATAAACTATAATGCAAATTCATTTTTACGTTAATTTTTCGGATAAATTCGATAAAATATAATTAACAACAAAGCAGTAAAAAAATCATAAATCACCGGTAAAACGTGTATCTATTCATATTATTGCGACTTGTAACGTCACATTGGCTCACAAAATAGATACCAAATTTACAATTTGAATATTCTAAAATATAAATCAAGGATTCAAGGAGGCAAACAGAAAATTCCTATCGCTATAAAATAGACCCGCCGATATCGCCGCTTATCAGTGTAATTATTGTCACATTCGGCCATTTTCTTCTATCTAATTTTCTCATGGGCACTATGCACTTAATTTGGATTTCTCGCTCCTACGCATTATTGGTCTTTTGAACGTAGTGAAAAAATCCTATGTGTATGCGTTCGTCCGAAATTGGTTACATTTTTGATAAGTACTTAGGTATTATCGTTGTTTGTCAGAAAAACACATTTTATATACAAAGAAATCCTTATTTAACAAATTTGCATAGGTCATTCTGTCTTTGAAATTCCGTAGTCATGCCCATATTTAACTTATACGTCTGAGATCATTGAAATGAAACAGCTCTAACTTCTCCGATCTCTGATCATAGACGAAGTCTCGAAACATGAAAAGAATTCTGATTACAAATATACTTTTCAGATGACATTGACCTCGACGAACTACCAAATCAAGATGACTCAACTAAAATAAATTTAGAAATGAGTGAAGATAATTTGACTAAAGTCGAAGATCTCAAAAAGAAAGAGAAAGGCAAAGGGAAGGCCAAAGCTACAAAGACTACGAAGAAAGTTGCGAAACCGAAGAAGTCGGCGCTGTCAGAGCCGGGTGAAAAGAAGGCGAAGAAAGGTAGGTGCTGATTTTCTGTTACCGCTCAATGGTTCAAATATTGGGTTTCTGCTAGTTTTACCACCGCTTATAACTGTCCATTTCTATCTGTATACCTGTCTATTGTTCAAACTGTATTTATCTTAATTGTTGGAGATTGTTCCTATAGGGTAGTTGACAATGTTATCAGATTTTGATGAAACTAATAACGATTTGTACTATATACTATAATAACATGTCCAGTGAAAAAATTAGCGTGATAGAGAAAGAGTTTTTTTTTTTTTTTTTTTTTTTAAATACCACTAAGGTGGCAAACAAGCTTACGGCCCGCCTGATGGTTTTTTTTTTTTTTTTAATACCACTAAGGTGGCAAAAAAGCTTACGGCCCGCCTGATGGTAAGCGGTCACCGTAGCCTATGGACGCTTGCAACACCAGGGGTATCACTTGCGCGTTGCCGACCCTTCAGAAATCTAATAACTTCTTTCTTGAAGAACTCCATACTGTAGTCCTTGCAGAAAACCTTGGCAGGGAGCTCATTCCACAACTTAAGCGTTCGCGGGAGGAAGTTTCTCTGAAACCGCACTGTACGCGACCATTTAGGTTCTAAAGTGTGAGAATGAATTCCCTGCCGATGGCGAGCGGTGCGATGGTAGAAAGTAGCCGTGGGCATCATTTTGAACAATTCCTCAGAACACAACCCATTGTACAAGCGGTAGAACACACACAGTGAGGCAAAGTCTCTCCTCAGACTTAAGGGCTCGATACCGCAAGTGAGTTTGGAATCGTTGACAATTCTCACAGCCCGTCGTTGAACCGAGTCAAAAGGGCCAAGCTGGTATCCGGGTGCACCTGCCCAGAGATGGCAGCAGTACTCCATATGGGGCCGAACCTGCGACTTGTAAAGTAACAACCTTTGCCCCGACGTGAAGTACTGCTTCGCTCTGTTGAGTACACCAAGTTTTTAGGACGCCAGCTTCACCTTATCTTGTAAATGCTCTCGGGACTGAACATCGCTGGAGATGTCGACACCAAGGATCCCAATGCTCTTGGAGATGGAGAGGGGAGTGTTCTGGAATTGTGGGACCACAGTGAATGGAGTTTTCTTAGCGGTGGACGCGCACACTTGCGTCTTTGTAGGGTTGAATCGGACCAAATTTACCCGTTCCCAGTTAGAGACCTTGGACAGTGTGGTCTCGATTTGAGACACAAGTTCTCCGCGATTATCCTCCACAACGGAACGAGGGATGTTTGCACGACCCGTGTAATAAGCGTCTGCAGTACTGTCATCTGCATGTTGTTGATGTCCAACATATCATTGATATGCAGAAGAATCAGCGTAGGAGACAGCACAGAGCCTTGCGGGACACCAGCATTAATGTCCATGCTATCAGAGCAACTACTGTCAACTACGGTTCGTATGCGTCTGCCGGACAAAAAGCTAGCCACCCATTTGCACAAACCCTCGGGCACTCCGTAAGATGGCAACTTCGATAGAAGACCGCGGTGCCAGACCCGATCGAACGCCTTTGCTATGTCCAGGCTACATGCCAATGCCTCCCCCTGCCTCTCAATGGCTAGTGCCCATCGGTGTGTGAGATACACTAGAAGGTCACCAGTCGAGCGACCGTGGCGAAAGCCATATTGACGGTCACTGACCAGATCGTGTACTTCTAGGTATCTTAGAAGCTGTGTGTTGATCACACGCTCCATCACCTTAGAGAGGAGAGAGGTAATAGCGATAGGCCTGTTATTCGATGGATCTGATCTATCGCCCTTTTTAGGCACCGGGTGCACATTCGCAGTCTTCCATGAAGACGGAAATTGCCTAGTGTGGTAGGAAAGCGCGGAGAGGCGCGTGAGTACAGGACATAACTCAGGAGCACACTGCTTAAGCACCACTGCTGGTATACCGTCTGGCCCACTCGACTTATGAACGTCTAGAGAAAGCAACGCCCGCCTGATCTCCCGCTGCGTTATGCAGATTTCCGGCATGGTCTTACCGCACCACGGTATAGTAGGTGGTACAGCGCCTTCATCGTTCATATTCGAGTTCGAGGCAAAGAGACTGCCCAGTAGATCGGCTTTCTCTTTAGCACTATGGGCCAAGTCACCATCGGTCTTTCGCAGTGGTGGTAACGACGACTGGCAGAAGTTCCCTTCGGCAGCTTTGGCAAGCGACTAGAAAGCACGACTCCCAGAAGGATAGCTCGCAAGTCGCCCACCTATTTTGCCGATGAATTGGAATTTTGCTCTGGCAGTTGCTTTCTTACTGAACCTCGAGGCAGCATTTAATTTGCGTTTTAACTCAGAAATATTCGGATCCTTATTAAAACGAGCCGTGGTCCAAGCCTCATATGCATTTTGCTTAAGAATTTTAGCTTTTCTGCAAGACCTATTAAACCACGGTCGTTTTTTGACGCCGTCAGCTACTCGCGGGTTAGGAATATAGCATTCCATACCAGCAAAAGTATTGTCGATATTATATATATATTTACAAATTATCGAAAAAAAAATTAAAATTATATATTTTTGCTTTGGTTTTACACTATTGGTTAAATTTCAAAAGACCTTTGTTATATGGCACAACATACGTAAACGCAATACCTATGTAATGAGATGATTGCAACTTTTTTTAAAGCGCCGCGCCTTACAAATTGTCTACGAGTACAGTGTTCGAGACGTCACTAATCTTGAACAGTTTAGTATCAAGCGTTTTTAGAGCGAAATTTTAGAGACGTATGTTAACCTTTAGACAGTTTTTTTAATAAAATAAAGATTTTAGCGCAGTTCTCCTTACTGTAAGATAAAAAAATGAAATCAACCAAGAATGAAAAAACTAGGACCAAGATTAAGTTCTAAATTAGGACTAATGTGGTATGACCAACGTAATTTCGATATTCAGAAGAATAAAAATAAGTAAAAGCTTTGTGATTGGACATAAAATGCCAATGTAAATAGGTCTTTTCTTGGACTTGGCTGGCGGCAAAAACCAAAATTTATACCTTTCGTAACAACTTATTGCGTATTAGACTATCGCCAATAACGGAGAAGTTTCTAGCTTTGGGCAAACGACATATACCTTTTACTGACGGCGGGCCTAGCCTGCTACTTTTTGTAGTCTGAAATCACAGCCGAAACCTTTATTCTGTTCGTACAGTCAGTCAAGGCGCGCGCCGCGACAAAATGTAGGATTGGCTGGATAGTACCTGATTAGCAATCCGATCGTAAACATTCAGTTGTCTTACTTTTTTAAATCAAAGTTGGAAACCCAATGTTTGGACCATTTTGTTGACAGACATGTTTTGCAACACATTTTAATGTTACGATATTATGTACACGGAGGATTTGTTTTGAAAGTCGCAATATTTGTTTACGTATTTAAAGATAATAGTTTATTAGGATGTTGGCAGTGGAACTATTGCGTTGTTTCCTGAAGGATAAGATCTAAATGAAAAAATAGTTTTGATGTGATATCGTGTAAGTCTGCCTTTTGTTCTTTTAAACCAATCATAAGCTGGCGTTTTCAACAGCTGTATTGAATACCGGATTGCCATTGGTTTAAAGCAATGACGCGTAGTTGCATTATCCAAGAGGCAGCCGGATGGCTCGCCGCGGTATTTGAACTCATGAAGTGTTGTGGAACCGCCCTGTGTCAACTTGGCCTGGGGCGGAAATAATAAATAGGGTTTGTGAAAAAATTCTTTTTCGCGAGGCAGCCGATTGAAACAGCGGTTGCCTAAGTGTGTTCGCTGTCTATTTAATGAAAATATAATGCCGGCATCCTGTGCGCGAGCAAAGAAAAAAAAAAGTTATCAGGCAACCCTTCATCACATACAGACACTGGAAACAAATTGCCATCCGCCTCGGCCGATCGTTTATCGATCCGTTAGTGTTGGAAGCAGGAAAAAAATTGAATTTTTCGAGCGGTGGACGAGAAATAAACACACAACTCCACAACGGAACGTGGGATGCTTGCACGGCCCGTGTAATAAGCGTCTCCAGTACTGTCATCTGCATAGCAATGTATGTTGTTGATGTCCAACAGCGTAGGAGACAGCACAGAGCCTTGCGGGACACCAGCATTAATGTCCATGCTATCAGAGCAACTACCGTCAACTACGGCTCGTATGCGTCTGCCGCACAAAAAGCTAGCCACCCATTTGCACAAACCCTCGGGCTCTCCGTAAGATGGCAACTTCGATAGAAGACCCCGATCGAACGCCTTCGCTATGTCAAGGCTACATGCCAATGCCTCCCCCTGACTCTCAATAGCTAGTGCCCATCGGTGTGTGAGATAAACTAGAAGGTCACCAGTCGAGCGACCGTGGCGAAAGCCATATTGACGGTCACTGATCAGGTCGTGTTTTTCTAGGTATCTCAAAAGCTGTGTGTTGATCACACCCTCCATCACCTTGGAGAGGAGAGAGGTTATAGCGATAGGCCTGTAATTCGATGGATCTGATCTATCGCCCTTTTTGGGCACCGGGTGCACATTCGCAGTCTTCCATGAAGACGGAAATTGCCTAGTGTGGTAGGAAAGCGTGAAGAGGCGCGTGAGTTCAGGACATAACTCAGGAGCACACTGCTTAAGCACCACTGCTGGTATGCCGTCTGGCCCACTCGACTTATGAACGTCTAGGGAAAGCAACGCCCGCCGGACCTCGCGCTGTGTTATAGAGATTTCCGGCATCGTCTTACCGCACCACGGTAAAGTAGGTGGTACAGCGCCTTCGTCGTTCACATTCGAGTTAGAGGCAAAGAGACTGCCCAATAGATCGGCTTTCTCTTTTGCACTGTGGGCCAAGTCACCATCGGTCTTTCGCAGTGGTGGTAACGACGACTGGCAGAAGTTCCCCTCGGCAGCTTTAGCAAGCGACCAAAAAGCACGACTCCCAGAAGGATAGCTCGCAAGTCGCCCACCTATTTTGCCGATGACCCGACCCGAGCTTACTCAAAAGTAAAAAAAGGTCAAGTTGGCTTACTTTGGCTTGCATGGGGCGGTTCCACAACACTTAGGGAGCTCAAATACCGCAAAACATTCAACTACGAGTCATTGCTCTAAATATAATGATGTGGGACGGTAAAATTTAAATCGCGTGGGCCAACTTCGCGGTGTATCTGTAATGAATATTTTTCTTTTATCTTTACATTTTGTTGTTCAGAAACATAGTTTGAACATAGTTTTTGAAATATTTTTCGTCATAATTGTGTTGCGTAACATGTCTGTACTATTTAATCTTTAAATAGTGTTATTTCTATATTTTCTGTTATGTTTACAAATTGTACTACTTATACTCGTCAGTGAAGATAATACTATTTCTGTTTGTATGAATAGGGCGTGAGGTACATATAGAATAGAAACAAATCTTTTTATTTCATATATATCTATATTTAAGGACGTAATAGAAAGATTTTACCTACCATTAAAATCCTTATTGTGGTCCTGGAGTCCTCTCCGGGTTGTGAGAGAGCGTGTTTGTAATTTTGATGCATTCCGGCCTCAATTCTGTCCATTTCGTGGCGCCACTGTCGCGTACACGTGGTTAAGTCAAACGAATGCTCCCGCTCACCGTCTACTTACCAGTGTGCACCATTTCTTTTCGTCATTGCGTCTCATCCGGTAGGCCTCAATAGGCCCGGAGAGGACTCCAGGACCACAATAAGGATTTCAATGGTAGGTAAAATCTTTCTATTGTGGCGCCTACGTCCTCTCCGGGTTGTGAGACGTGTCTGTTATCACCTGGTGAGTTGTTCGGGTCTGCTTATAAATAAGTGCTTTATGAATGCAAACAAAAAGAATAAGGATTTGTTGATTAAATACCCTGCAACGTATTCAAACAAAAAGAACGTAATCCATCATTAATATACACAAAAAAATTTAGGATTTATTGATTAGATACCTTAGTCAAAAACTTATTAAATAATACATCTTAGTTAAACTGGTTGAAAATCGTAGACGAAACTAAACAACATTTAATACCTTGATCTTTTTAAATTATTTTATTATATTTTTCTTGAATTACCTATTTTAATCCTTTTTAATATTTTTTTGAAAATTCCAAAATATGAAAAATAAGGAATTCAAATAAAGACATTCATTGCACACAAAAACAAAATAAAACATAAATAGTGATTATATATGTAGCCTAGTAGTTTTCTAAAGTGCTAGACTGTAAGTTCAGAGCGTAGACTACGGACTACAGTGCATGAACACGTTTTAAAATCTCTTCTATGAGTTTGGCAGGCGATTGAACGGTATGTTGCTTACAGTCTGCGCTAAACTACAGAGGGTCAAATTAACATTAAAAAAAGCAATAGAAAGTATTTGGATGTTCCAAATATCCAATTGGAACTTATGTAACAAATCTAGCTGTGCCGGCTTTTAATGTCGGCATCCTGTAGCATTTTACATTACATTTTTCACACCAACGATACAACGTGTTCAGTTAATTAATAATGACAAATTTGACTTCAGATCATCAGATGTAAGGGAATTTATACGTAACCAAAACACGATACTTAATTTCATTATCTCAAGCTAATTCTTGTCGGTGGGAGGTGCTTTCCATAAGCATTAAAAAAAAACATGGAGTGAATGTAATAAACAAACCTTGACCGAAAATATTTCAAGAAGTTAACACGAATGGAAAAATCGCTCCAATGCAAAAATAAATTGTGCCCAGGTGGAACCGTTTCAATAATTCTGCCTTGCTTGTTCCCTTTTAACGTTCTAAAGTATGAAAATAAAGAAATTACATAACAAAGATGGAAATATTATTGATGTATTAAATTTACCATCTACCTTAAGCACGGTGATATGAGTAGAAGTATGGACCACTGTAAGTAACTAAAGCGACATTTTCTTCCGTCCAGTTTTTTATTCATTCATTCAAGAGAAGAAACTCTGTCCCCAAATCAGCATGCTTCCTGTTTCGATTGCACGACATTCCACGGGGGATGTCCACAAATTGTTTATGTTTACTAAGTAATACTGATTATTCTGGATTTGTAGTGGGTCAAAAAAGGCATTTGCGCGTAGGTTTGCTCGCCAGAACGTTCGCTCCCAATATGGCTTTAAAATCTCAATTAAATACGCTAAGGTAACTACGTACCTTAAGTATCGAGGATGATAGAGGAAAGACTTAGGCCAGCTGGTGAGGCTGCCGGTATTGGTGGTCTTCACACATCATAGGATCATGTGATCTCGCTTGGAGGCAGATAGGTAAATCTCCAGAAAAGTTTCTCGCACAGCGTGTGAAAACAGGTATCATTTTGGTAGAGGATTTCCTCTGTATTCGACGTTCCTTTAGGGTATTTAAAGCCACAAGGACTAGCAAAAAGTCAATAAGTGTTTATGACAGCAGGTTGCTTGGTTCCAAGTGTTTTTAAGTCAGCTTACACTGATTTTCTGATTGTATAAGGATCTTAAAGTTGTATTTCGTTGATTCTAATTCAAATGCCAATAATTTTGTCCTTTAGTCCACTATCCGGCCATCTTCTCCGGCACTGACCGTATGTTGACTGGCACGACCAATTCACAAAATATGGTCTCCCTACAGGGGACTCCCTCCTGGGTGAGTGCAGGTTCTGATCACTCGTCAAATAGAGCCTTCCTAGGAGACTCTTTACCCTCCTAGAAGAATGCACGGCCAGAATACAAATACTATAAAGTTTAGTCTCTGATCACTCATCAAATTAAGCCTTTCTAAAAGGGACTTTACCCTCCTGAAAGAATGCACGGCCAGAATACAAATGCTGTAAAATTCAGACTTCCTAGGAGGTACTTTACCCTCATGGAAGAATGCACGGCTAGAATACAAATGCTGTAAAATTCAGACTTCCTAGGAGGGACTTTACCCTCCTGGAAGAGTGAAAGCTCTGATCACTCATCAAATTGAGCCTTTCCAGAAGGGACTTCATCCTCCTGGAAGAATGCACGGCCAGAATACGAATGCTGTAAAATTCAGACTTTCTAGGAGGGACTTTACCCTCCTGGAAGAGTGCAAGCTCCGATCACTCGTCAAATTGAGCCTTCCTAGTAGGGACTTTACCCTCCTAGAAGAATACTCGTCCTATATATAGAATTCTATTCCGTTTAAAATCTGCAACTCCTTGCGTTCCAAAAAATTTCAAAACAAAAATTTCCCCTTGATTGTCTTCTTTGTATTAAGGACTTATTTTACATGTTTAATATAAGAATTCCATAAAATTAACAACGTCGATGTCGTAAACGGATTCACTATCAAAAAAAAAATACCAAACAAATTCACTGTCAAACCCTAATCTTCGTAGACTATATTATTTTAATCTGCTACCAAATTGGTTAATGTACCAAAAAATATAAATAGACTATATTTATAAATATCTTGAAAGGTAGATCCTGTCATTTTAATCCTGTTAATTGTACATTTTGCCCTGAATACTAATCTTTTTCAAAAGAATTATTTCGGAATGTTAAATGTAACTACATACGTTTGCCCTTTACAGGAAAAAAAAAAGAAAAGAACACTCGGGCATTGTAATGATTAACACGGGTTCCTAGCACCTTATAGATTAATTCATTATAATTATGCAATTTTGGGCGTAAGTAAGTACCTACTCGGTTGAGGGTAGCTTATTTTTCTTGCATAATTGAAACCAATTTACAAGTATTTATCGATTCTGGCATTGCAGCTTTAATATGATTGTAAGTCATTAAAGAAAACCCGTATTTTATAAGAATTTAAACAATTTTCGTTAGTGTAGTTAGTTATTTCATTGCGAAATCCAGTTATTGTAATAAGATTTTTTTTTTGCTAGGATTCGCTTTAATATTCGCTATATAATTTGAAATACAAACTTGCTAGATGCCAATGGGACATGTGTGGCAAACCTAAAAAAAAAAAGCTAAATATCTTCAAAAAATACATCAAATGCCAAGAATGTTATCATGATCATCATAAATTATGTCTAATTTCCTAAAATTTGGAGCGTCCATATGATTTTAAAATTTTATTTCTATTAATATAAGATAAATCTTTTTCTGTTAAAGAAGCGTAAGATTTTAATTACTCCAATGCAAATTTTAAATTATTCTGCTTTGCCACTCCTTTTTTATCCTATAAAACAGTTCTAAAGTCACAAAAGTAACTATTACTAATTGCCCTCGGAATCCTTAGAACGTTTGAAGACTGGTAACTGAAGCTACAGAGTGACTGATAAAATCTCTGAAAGTACTAACCTGAGCACTCAATAGACCAAACCTCGTTTGCCACGTGGTATTCTTGACAAGCACTTGGCTTGTCCGACGGGAGTGTCGGCGCAGTAATTGGAGCAACCGAGCGCTCGCTGTCGCGCCGCTGTGGCCTGTCGCTAGCTTGACAAGGTTGGCGAGCTAAACTGCTGCGATACTGCTGGAACCAGTGCGGCGCTAGCGTGGCCAGCCCGCATTTGAGGGATTCGCACTTGCTTCATCGCGGTCTTTGAACACGACATTACACGGGACTGTATGCGGATCTCCAGAGAATAGTCTATTGCGAAAGCGACGCCAAACGGCTTAACTATTGTCACAGAATCACGGTTACTTAAAATAACACTTTATTCTAAACTAATATCAATATTTTAATTCCGTAACCGATTTTAATTTGAGAGGCGGTACCGATGCCGACAAAATCCAACGACGCAATGGACAGAATTGAGGCGGAAATGCGTCAAAGTAACAACCACGCTCTCTCAAAACCCGGAGAGGACGTAGGGGCCACAATAATCATAACTTTTATTACTCGATTATTTCTAAGTATTGTTAATGAATAAGAGCCGATTATAAAATTTACTAGCGCTTAAGAAGTTTCTCTACGTTGGTAATTAGGTTAAAATTAGGTTGTAGTTATTCCTGAGGAAACTTTCCGGGATAAAAAGCCTTTAAAAGCAGCCAATGTATTTCTCGAGTGTTTCGAGAAAAAAAAAATATTAAATATCAAAAATAAATAGATCTTAAAAATAATATTTGTAAGATCAGCTTTTACCTTCGGATTAATGACGTAGTCTTTTATTTGTAACAAATAAAACCTTACAATATACCGTTTGCCCGCGGTTCCACCCGCCCTAAATTTGGTTATAAATGTAGGATTTCCACAGCAACTTCTTAAATATAGAAAAAGAACCGACTTACACTTGACGTTTTCAAGTATACTTTGTTCTTCCGCGGGACTAAATGCCAAATTTGCTCGCGGTTCACCTGCTCTAAATTTAGTTATCGGTATAAGATTTCAATGGCAACTCCTCAATTATAGAAAAAAAACCCTTGACGTTTTAAAGTAGCCTTTGTAAGAGCTCGGTACTCAAACTATCTTTATGGCAACTTTCATCCTAATTGGTACAGCGGTTTAATCGTGGAGATGTAACAGAGAGACAGAGTTACTTTCGCATTTATAATATTAGTATCTATAATTCTTCGATAATGATTATTAAAATAAAACGTGTGGCGTATGTATATATTCAAAAATGTTTCGTGCCAGGCGCGGTGTAAAAGCAGGGTGCGGACACTCAGGTCCGCTTTTACCTCATATTAAGCATATCGGTATTGAGAGCATGCCAATATATTAAAAATTAAATATCACAAAACTTTACTTGTCATAATATTAGTTATTAGTTTTACGTTACCAACTACTTTAGCAATTAAAATGTTCTTATCCGTCTCTCTAACTATCCCTGTGCCGAATTTCAGCTCAGTCGGATGCTCTGTTAGACTATCACATATATGATCCATTGCTATATATTTTCACTAGCAAAGAAGCTAGCTAATCGGTAGCCCTGTAACAACATGTAAAAACCGCCCAGCAAATAATACACATATTTATAATTTTCAGCACAATTTTAATAAAAAATCTTAACTAATAATAAGCTGGGAATTAAATGTAGATCCTTTCTTGTATAAAACCAATGCTTAAACCACTAGGCATGTTTTTATAAGATTAATGGCTAAATAATAGTAAATTAAACTCAATTGCCCCTACTAATATTTGGACCATTGAACTATGCTAGGGCTAGAAAAGTACTAAAAGGCAATTTTATTCGTTAAGTATACCCATTATCTGGTTAAAGGCTTTAGTGATTTAAAAGAAACGCTTTAATCCCTAGGGTAGGTTTTATACCAAATTATAAGTTAATATTACACTCTATTGCCCTTTCCCAGCACTTGGTCTATAGGACCATGCTAAGGCTGTAAAGAAACATACTCAAAAACAATTTGAGTCGTTAAGTAAAGAATAAAGTAGTTGCAATATCTGGTTCAAGGCTTTAGTGACGTAAAACAAACGCTCAAAACCCGAGAGCAGGTTTACATGTAATTCGAAAGGCTAAATAAATATTGGTCAATTTTACATTCAATTGCCTCTACTAGGACTCGCTCTATGGAACCATGCTAGCGCTGTAGAGATACATACTCAAAAACATTTTGAGTCGTTGAGTAAACAACCCAGTAGTTGCAATATCTGATTCAAAACTTTAGTGACGTAAAACAAACGCTCAAAACCGAGAGCAGGTTATATGTAAGTTAAAAGGCTAAATAAGAATTAGTTAGTTTTACAATCAATTGCCCCTACTACGACTCTGTCTATGGAACCATGCTAGGGCTCTAGAGAAACATACTTTAAAACAATTTGAATTGTTAAGTAAACAACCCAGTCGCTCCAATATCTGTCGTTGTTGTTATAAAAAAATCTCTTAAAACTCAGTACTCTCAATATAGTGTATGCATTAACAAATTTTAAAACCGAAATGGTCGCGTACAGTGCGGTTTCAGAGAAACTTCCTCCCGCGAACGCTTAAGTTGTGGAATGCACTCCCTGCCAAGGTTTTCTCCAAGGACACAGTATGGGGTTCTTCAAGAAAGAAGTTATTAGATTTCTGAAGGGTCGGCAACGTGCGAGTGATACCCCTGGTGTTGCAGGCGTCCATAGGCTACGGTGACCGCTTACCATCGGGCGGACCGTAAGCTTGTTTGCCACCTTAGTAACTCTTTAAAAAAAAAAAAAAAAGATTTTTTTTCAACACATTTATTTGTAAACAGTGTCATTACGTGCAGGCAAAGCGGGTGCTAAGAGCTTAAGACCTTAATCCTACGGGCTTTTTCTTTGTAAATTTTACTTTTTCAAAGCAAAGCGCGCGGTCATAGACCGGTAATGACGCCCCTATTCTATCAAGTTCCTAAATATAAACTATGCGCACACTACTAGCGAGCAATTACAAGTTTTAACTTCAGCCTAAACTTTTTAATTCATAACTTCTCTAGATATCTGATGCTGGCGCTGTTTTCTCTACTTCTATTCCCACTATTTCAATTGTGTTTTAGTGAGTTTGTTTATTTATTCCTTATATTTTTATTTATTTACTCGCAAATGTGATGAAAAACATTTTGTGTAACACGGGTAGTACGGAAATTACAAACTCGGGCCATTAATAGCCTTCGGATTTCGGCTTCTAAATAGCCTCTCGTTCATTCTCTCCTTACCAATTCTCAGTCATTTTCTCCTTACCAATGTACATTTTGACTGAGGGGGTCATTCTTTAAAGGTGTGAAAACCACTGGGTTGGTGGCAAATGACTGTCGCTAGTGTCGGCGTAATGTCACAGCAGCTTAATATGACGAGTGTAGTTCAGATGTTTGCCACAAGGTCAGAAAAGTTTGCCAACACGCGCCTTACCGCGTCAGGCCAACCAGACCACAAGCGCTCTCCGGTCGCATCGTTTTCTTAATTGCTTTTGAAAACTACGTAAATCATTGTGAACTCGCGTACACTAAATAAAATCATGTTAGTCATGTCTCGCGGTGTTAATCTTTCACTCCGCCAGAACAAAAAACTACGTCCACTCGAAGACCATGTTGGTCCGGTCCTTACGAACTAATATATATATGTCTATGCCAGAGGCAATGGTTGGTCACTGCCGATGCAATTTTGTTAACACATTATGCATAAGGATAATTTGAAATTTAGTGTAAGGCGGGAGTAAGGTTTGTGGAGACATATTACAAAGAAGGTTAGTAAATGATCTTTATGAGAGCCGTCACCACACATTGGACACTTCATACAAAAAAAAAAAGAGTGCCGGCAGAAGTGAAAACATACTAGCTATTTACTTCCCGTCACTTCGTAAACATATTTATTTATTTATTATAAATAATAATGTCTGTTTATTTACTTTTTACGTAGTGTATTTGACGTCTCAGTCTGTCATAGAATTAAAATCCCATATCAAAGCTTCCTGTACTACCCATAATCGCCATATACTAAAACTAAAAACTAAACTAATGTAAATAAAGGTCACGTGTCCTGACGCGAGTGACATCGTACGAATTTTCGACCAGGACACGTGACCTGACGCGAGCTTAACATTTTTAACCCATCACAAAAAAGTGCACAGCGCCGCTAAAGTAGTTTTCACTTCAAAAATAGGCGTGTGTATACTTGCGGTAAAAGTATCGTAATAGAGAGGTGAGGCCGACACTACAGAGCGGCGGACAGTCGCCATACTGCATGTAGTGCTATTATCTATACTGTGCCGGCACACAAGCACGCCTCCCGTACGCACACTCCCACACATGGGTCTTAGTGTACTTACAAACAATTGTTGTATTTGCGCCGTGTGCAGTGACTCGTTGTAGTGCATGAGTGCGAGAGAAATAGCAAATCTAGTGCTAGCCCCGCTCTACATAGCCCTTAAGAGACTCGATATCCGAGAGGTCTCTTTCTTTTTGCACTCTGGTGGGGAAGACGAAGTTACTGTTTTTCTGGACTGCTATCAAATTAATTAATAAAAAAATAAAAAATTACTAATACCGTGGGCGTTGCCAGCCTTTGGGCTTGGATAGGGCACACTGGACTAGGGTGGGGCAGACAGGGGTAAGGATGGTGCTCACTGAGCTAGGGTGGGGTAATCTGGAGTAGGGTGAGACAGACCTGAGAGAAAATATTATTTTAATGTGGCATTGATGTACTAAACAGACTGAATCCTCCAAGTTGTAGGCACTTTGATTACAGTAAAATAACTGATGAGTGTTGTGGTAGTACAGAGTGTAAACATTTTAAAGGCCCATGCTTTGGATTAAAACTATTAAACATTAATATTTAACGTATGAATGAAATATATACTCTAGTTAGTTATATAATAATTCACTGGTATTTTATAAATGGATAATCTTTTGTACCTTATAAATAGCGATATGATAATGCTTTTTGAGTAGCGAAATGTTACAGTTATTTACGACCAAAACCAAGTAGCCGACACACCAAGTCTTAAATTTAAAAAATACATATAAAAAGTATAAGTTACATATTATTATTAGTTTGTATTTAAACAAACTTTGTATATAATGATCGCCAAAAAGTTATTATTGTCAAAAATTATTATGGGTATTAATAGTATTTTTTTTATTTTACTATGATGATATTGAATGATATTCTGCATTTTGGTACCTATAAAATGTATATAATTGTTTTGGTTACTTAAAGCAAGGGCTTTTACATTATACATATATTGCTCAAAGATTTGAAATATATATTAGGCCCCTTGCAGACGTCCGTTTTTTCACCGGACGCCGGGCCGATAAATGCACCTCGCGCAGTGTAAAAGTTACAATGAGAACGTGTACTTGTGCCAGATAACGGACCGTCGAATATTTGTACCAGATATTTTCTGTTGGTCCTTGTCAAAACAGACATCTACAAGGTCTCTTAGTCTTTTGAACAGTGTTATCATGTGTTTGCTGTTTATTTTGTTTGTAAGAAGCTTCCAATATTTAGATTTCGTCTTTATGCATAGTTATAATTGGCAATGAATCTATTGTGTAAAGGCAACTACAGATAGTATTTTTTTTATATTCGGGAACGTATAAATATTACGAACGGTTTCTTTAGCATCGACATCCATTAGGTAACCAAATATTTTTGAAGTATAAAAAAAGTAAACGTAAATTATTTTTTAAATTCTACTGATTCTTTTACATTAGAAGACTTATAAGTTTTTTTCGGCAATATTTGTTGAACAAAAAGTGTTGAAGTCGCATATATGGTGTTTACTGGCTTGAAAAAGGTAAGTCATTATTTGGCCGTTACAGCATAATAAGTTTTTTATGACATTTTTTTACAAAACAAAATAATTTTTGAAGTTCATCCGCCAAGAAACCTCTATTTTTTAATACTAGTAAAATCTTAGTTATGATATTAGTCTTACTATGAAATATGTATATATATATATGCCTTAACTGTAGTTATAGGTTCTAAACTAAGATATATACTGTATGAATTTAACCTGCACAAAAAATAACGTTATTGTTATAGGTTTATAGGTGATGGAGTAAAGCCTATGGAATGGTTACAAACTACTTAATTTAGCAATGAATTTAAAGAAAATTATTTCTATTGGAGCAACAGACAGATACGAGAAGTAATAGTTATAGGTTCTAAACTAAGATATATACCGTATGAATTTAACCTGCACAAAAAATAACGTTATTGTTATAGGTTTATAGGTGATGGAGTAAAGCCTATGGAATGGTTACAAACTACTTAATTTAGCAATGAATTTAAAGAAAATTATTTCTATTGGAACAACAGACAGATACGAGAAGTAATAATAAAAAATTACGTGAGTGTATAGATTCTCTTTTACGCGTAATACCGAAATTATTTTAAAGACAGTATATAAACCCTATATGACGGTCCTAATTTATTCCTAAATAAAAATTTGTATAGAACATTTGATTAAAAAGGTTTAAAAGCCACAATGTTTTGCGAAAAATTTATACATTAACCCTTATTTTATTGTGTCCCTCGATGCCTGTCTGTCAAAGTTTTATATTAGTCATCATTTATATCCCCTGCTATATATGACTAAAGTAAATGAATAAGGCATGCATAGCTAAATCCATTTTATATCGATACACCCTACATCCGCCACAGTGTAATCCAGACACTGGCTAGCAAAGTATATGTCATGTAGAACTAAAATTAATGAACAAGGCTTACATAGTTAGCCCATCTTATATAGATACTCTTAGCCACAGTTTATTCATATTCATATATTTATTTATAACATCTGTTATACGCCAATTTAACATTAGATTTTAATATAATTATTTGTATTATTACAAGAAAAATATAATAAAAGATTATAATAACATAAGTAAATAATAATTTTGTTATGTTTGTAATTAATTATAGAATCGATTTCACATAATAAATTTAATGTCATTTATTTAAACTAAGTTATCTGTCATTTAAGAACTTACTAATTGAGTAAAATGTGAGAGAGATGACAGGCATTTTTTTAATTTTGCAATAAATACATTCCGTGATCGCGTATTTACTTATTAAGTTTATTATATACTTTGGGCCCAAAACTCGTGTACTCGTATACCACACGGATTGAGATGATTTTTTTTAATTGTTGTTTTATTATTCTTAATTTGTCGTTATTTCTGGTGTCAATATTGTGTGTGTGTCATATAATGTTTTAAATTTGTCTAGGTTTACTCTTACAAATTTTGCAACTTCCATAATGAATAGGGATGGAACTGTTAGGCTATTTAGTTTCTTAAATAGTTCCCGAGCTGGTGTGTCCCATGGGACGCCACGAATTATTCTTTTCGCCCTTTTTGTAATACAAATACAAGGTGTCAGTCAGCTGCTTGGCCCCATATGTCTATTCCATTGATTGTGCTGTACATAACCAAAGTAAGCATTTTTCACATGAACAGTATTCAGCGATTTTACTATCCGAGATAACGCGAAGCCGGCTGAGCTTAGGTTATTACACAGTTGATCCACATGAGTGTTCCATTTCAATCCTTCATCAATCACAAAACCTAGGTACTTAACGTTCTTGACTTGTTTAATCTGTTTACACTGTATTAGCCAAAGTATTTATCCCCTGTCACGCAGGGCTAAAATTAATATGTAACGAAGCATATGTAGTTGTCTATTTTAATTCGACATACTGTACTAGCCACAGTGTAGTTACTAGTCACGGTGTTATACAAATAAACTGTATCAGCCAAAGTATTTATTTTTATTATTTCTGCCACGCACGAATAAAATAAATGAACAAGGCATATATCCTTATCAGCTTCATACGTCCCAACTGGGCACGGCCTACCCTCACCGAGGCCGATTCGGGCCAAACACGCGGGCCCAGTGCAGATTGTAGACTTTACATAAGTCTTTTTTTTTGGATGTATGCAGGTTTCCTCACGATGTTTTCCTTCACCGAAAGCCAGTGGAGTGAATAATCAATGTACTTGAGAAATTAAGAAAAGATTCATTTGTACACGCCGGTTTCGAACCTCCGCCACTCAGGATGCAAAGTAAAATCGAAACCTCTCGGCCACCACCGGCTTAGGCCTGTATAGTTAAGTTTATTTTAATTCGATAAACTGTAAAAGCCACAGTGTAGTCCAGACTCCAGATACAGATACTGATCCAGATACTCCAGAACACTTCACTAGTCATACAGTACTAAAATTAATTATGGACTAGGCTGTGCCCCTTATTTTTGATGTTAGTTTGTGGGTCCTAAATGCTATATGTTTGATTGAACTTATCTTTTAAAATTTTAAATTAAGTAATTTCCTTTGACGAAATTATGACTGTGAACTAAAGTTTAACATTTTGAATAAACCTTTTTTTATTTAACTTTGAATATTTCGACTTGATTAATAACTGTCAAAATCTTTTTTTAAATTGCTTATGTCTAATAGCACATAGAATTTGCTAATTAGCTAGTAAATGTGTGCTCAATGCGTTACAAAAAAAAGGATTGTTCTGTATCTATTTCATTTGAAAATTTATTTGATCTATCATTTTGCTTACTGGCTTAAATATCTTAATGATTACCAACCGATTCGTTGCGAGTAATTTGTTTACTTTTCTTACTGATTTTTCATATCATTAGGCGCTATTTCCTCATTTTGTAGGACCTAAATACTACAAATAATCACATTTATAATTTTTTTTTCTTTGACATAATTATGATTATGAAATTTAGCACAATCTTTTTTTTAAATAACATTATAAACACTTATTACCTTAACTTTTCACATTGTAAATAAACTTAAATTTAAACAATCAGCAAAACCTTTTTTGACAACATATATAACAATGTATTAATTTAACTTTTAATATTTCGAATTGATGTACAACAAATACGATTAATTGACCTCGTTTACTAAATCGTCTCTAGACCGAACTCCGCTGAAACTACTTGAATGCAGATACAAATTATTCTGTAATATTGTCTGCGTAGCAATGTATATGTGTGTCATCGATAATCATTTATCTTTGTGTACACAAGAATATTGATTAAACTTGAATATGATGCGCCCCTTAAATGGTTTATGCTGGACAATTAACTCTATACATGTGTGTAGGCACGGCAAAGGTTGGGCAGAATGGGCTTAGGTATGGCAGAATGGGCTAGGATGGGGCAGACCAAGTAGAAAGTGTTATTTACAAAAATGTACATTACAAGCGAACTCTTCGAGTTAATAGACTCTTTGAGCAGTCTGAGTGTAACAGATGCCTAACTCTGGTTGTTCCTGGCTACGCCTATGGATGAGGGTCTTAGTTTTATGTGAATTCTGATGTTTAGGAAATACTTGGAAAATTCATTTTCACACCTTAGAACCTGAATGGTCACGTGCAGTGTAGTTTCAGAGGAACCTCCTCCCACGAACGCTAAGGTTGTGGAATGTGTTTCCTGCCAAGGTTTTCTCTTAGGACTACAATATGGGGCTCTTCAAAAAAAAAGAAGTTTTAAAGGAAAATAGGCAAAATTTAAATTAGATTTTTAAAGGGTCGCAACGCGCGAGTGATGACCCTGGTGTTGTAAACGTCCACGGGCTGTGTTAACGGTTAACATCAAACGAACTGTTGGCCAGTTTGCCACCTTACTGGTATAAAAAAAATACAAGTACTTTGAATGTTCTTCGTCTAAGTTAAGAATATAAGGTATTGGATAAACGATACTCGACAAAGATAACAAATTCTATTTATTAACTTAAACATACTTTTTACAAGTATTTATAAATATTTATCCTTTTTTTTATTTTTCTCGATAGGTATATATTTATTTTAAACATATTTTATAATAAAAACAATTCATATATCTATTTTAGCAACAATGTTAATATTACACGATTAAATTATAGTCAAGGATTTGAATAAACACTGCATCATGTGAAAGCAGATGTTCGGACTTCTGATCAAAGATTAATCAGTAAAAAAAGGAAATCGATTCGATTCGATCGAGATTCTGGAACCCAAAAAAAATCAGGTTCAGTGTTTAGACACCGTTAACAAAGCAATAAGATTATTACATGAATATGCAATGATACGCTGCTGCGCTCCACATTATGTTTGGATGTGTTTCTAACCGCTGGCCATCCCATTTGGCGGGAAAAAAGCAGTATTTATGTATGTGTAATGAATAAAAAGAACAGCAAAGAGAAATGAGAATAAGTGGGACATGTGAAAATGTATATTTTTCTGTCTTCTAGGGGGGAAAACGAACGGGACAAAATTCAGACTACTCGAGACGGACTTTAAGGTGGAAGGAGATGTCTACATATGCAGCCATTGCAACAGAAGATACCTAAAAAAATTCTCCCTAAGATTCCACGTAAAGACGAAACACTATAAAATACCCAGATTTGCTTGTCAATACTGCAAGAAAGAGTTCATGACTTTGGCACCTTTGACCGTGCACAAATTGGAAGAGCACGATTTGGACGAAAGATTTAAGTGCATGGCGTGTAACGGAACGTTTAATACAAAAGTACAGTTAAGAAAACACATAAATAACTTTCATATGTTGGGTGAAAAATATAAGTGTGAGTTTTGTGATTACGAATCGTTTAGCTTTGAAGGTATGTACAAGCATAAGTTTAAACATAAAACAGTGAAGGACTACCACTGCAGATTTTGTAGGAAACCGTTTTTGAGAAAGACCACGTTGGATTTACATGAAAGGATTCACACAGGGGACAGGAGGAAAGTTTGTAAAGTGTGCGGGCAAGCGTTTGTTCAAAAAGCTAGTCTTAATTATCACATGACGAAGTATCATCCTGAAGTTAATTTTTAATATTGTTTTTTTTTGTAGTAGGTATGCGGTTATTATGTTTTAAAGAGATATCGAATTGTAATCGGTTTTTTAGGAAAAACATAGGGCGCGAACTACGAAATCATTAAATCTGACGCGAAAAGGATATAAAACGGGTACTTGGCCAGTGAGAAAAAAAAATACCAGTGTTGGAACTTGGCACATGTAGGGTTAAATGAAAAAAAGGGGTAATCCTATCTGGCTAATTTTGTACTTTTAGTCATTTTTATGGGATTCTTACTGTTATTAGGCGAAATTCTGAAAAGTTCCTGATATTTCAAAGCTTTTACACGCGCCATGTCCGCGGGATGACTTCTTCGACTAATGACTGTAAGAACCTACTTAAATTCGGCTATTCCCCACATAATGCTGTGGGTGTGTTTCTCCCCATTTAGGAATTAAATCTGTGACGTTATACATTCTTTCAAGAAAAATGTCAAATTGTGATTGAACCGTGAATATTTGTAAGCAATTTGTGCCGTACTTATGTAAAAATATGCGTCGATATACGGTTAATGGATTTCAAAGAAATTGACGTCCTCACAAAGATAAATCTAACATCACATTGCTCCTTATTTAGATACTTACAAACTAAATATATAAGTATCTGGTGCATTACATCGCAATAAAACCTAGTGTTCATGTAAATGAGTAAATACCAAAACGAAGCAATATTTTGGTATGTAAAAAGTGGCCTGAATTACCCTGTCGAACACATAAATTGCGCCAAAGTACAAGATGACTCTAAAAAAATTTATTAAATATGCAATTTTTTTTTATATGTTTTATAGGAAATAAATAATACTCTCTAGGGCATTTTAGGGCTTTTTAGAATTTAAAAAAATTTACGATTTGTATATATACAGGTTTTAGTATAACGCAACAACCACGCATATAACATTTCTTTACATATAGAAACAAGAATAAAAGTTTTTTTTTGTCGCCTAATGCAATGATTATAGTGCAATGCAAAGTTAAGGACGGTTTACATTTATTTGGCCCCACCCAAATGATCTGCTCACATTTTTGTTCTCAACAAAAATAACCACATGTTACCATTTACAAATGAAATCTTCCAAAATAGCAAATTTTATCAATAGTTTGCTATTATTCTGAAATCAAAAAACATTTCAGCTGAGGCAAATATAAATGAGTGGTTTATATGGATAATGCCAATTTTGCATATTTTGTTTAATAAAAAATAATTTTAAGATTTCGTGATGGAAGAGATTTCTTTTCTTTTAAATCACAGAGGCTTTGCAAAGAAGTATTTTACGTTATAATAGAGTAAATATATAAAAGCAATTACTAAACTTGATGAAACGAACTAATCATAGTACATAAAATTGATACTGTTTATATTTTTGTACACTATGACATATTAGGACTAAATTATTATCATAGCCGCCATATAAAATGATGTTATTTATTCATTTAACAACTTTAATTTCAAAATACAAGATTAATAAATTTAGAAACCGAAATTATAAAAAACTAAAAATTTTAGCATCGGGTGACATTTAATGAATGATTCAAGCGGAAATGATTCAAGCGGCAGTATCTAAAGGAGCCAAGACAGAAAGAGTAAAGTATATGACCCCTAAGGTTAAAGACTCCTACCTGCTGAACTTCCTTTATATATAAATATGTATTAAGTTCAGTCTTAGGTTGTCTGCAATTATTTTTGTATATTATTTTCAAATTGTGCAATTTATAAATTAAGCTTGTTTTAATATTTTTATTCATATATGTATGCTTTTTTGGTTAAATTAATTAATCTATTTTTTTTTAATAAAAAATATAATTAATCAAGATATATATCGTGTCTAATTTTAAAACCAAGTAACAAATATGTAATGATAAACCTACTATTGTGTATTTGGGTATCAAAATGCCTTTTAGAGATGAAGATAATTTCTTTGCACTTCACTGTTCACATTATGACGAAGTCCCTATTGTAGACGAAGTCCATTTGAACTTTGTTGAGTAAACTATACTGCAAAGTGTAAGTTTTCCTCTTTATAATATTTATTACCATATGACATATATTCTATAAACCTACTCTTACGTATTTGGGTAACTAAATGCTTTTGGCGATAAAGACTCTTTGGACTTCACAGTACATAATATGACAAAATCCGCTTAATCGTTGCTGTAGTATTCAGGTGTATTCGTTTCTTGGAAGTATTTCAGAACGCAGTGAATAACAAACTGACTCACCGCTGGCTTGCGTTCTATTTATACTCACCGAAATTAGTAGGGTTGCTCTAGAATATTCCAAACGTAGAACACGAACAACATGCATTGTAATCGTTAACAACTTTTGTGAAGTAAACACCCATTATCTGCATTAGGCAGATTTTTTTAAGCTCATGTCTCGTCATTAGGGATGCAATATTGCGAGAGAGCCCCTACCTCGCGAGATTTGAAATATTAATCTTACGAGATCTCGCAAGGTTTGAATTATCTACAAAATGTTCCGTAATGATCCTCAGAAAAACATCAAAATAATTTGTTTAAGTTCTACCATATTGTTCTTTTTTTTCGTTATAGAAGTGACAGTACTGTAACTTTATTCAATATTAGAAAAGTAAAATTTGTAAACCTTACTGTGAAAAATATAATTAGTTTAATTTAATTAGTTTTAGCTCTCTCGGGGTTAGTGATCTGAAGAAAAGTGAGATATGACGCTACTGTTTCTTTTCTAGGCGACAAGGCGCCGAGCGATCAATATTACACCATCACAGAAGATGAACAATACAAATGTAATGAATGCGCCAAAAGATACGCATCCCAACCTTTGATCTCTCAACATTATCGCTTTGTACATCTTAAGCGACGCCCGAGAGAACGAAAATGTCCGAAATGTGATGATAAAGTTCCAGGATACTTACGAGCTTACCATTTAGAACAGCATCATGGCATACCAGCTCCGACTTGCGGTGTTTGTGGCAAGAAATTCCGATATCCATGCCATGTATTGCAGCATCAGAAAAAGGTGCACATGGGAGAGAAGACGGCTGTCTGTAAGATATGCCAGAAAAGTTTTTTTAATCAACTCAGTTTGAGATTGCATATGTCCACGCATTCAGAGGAGAAGAAGTTTAAGTGTAAGATTTGTGAAAGAGAGTTTCGGTGGGAGAATAACTTGAAGGATCATATGAGGATTCATGCTGGGGATAAGAGATATGGGTGCAATGTGTGTGGGAAGGCCTTTATCCAAAAGTCTACTTTGAAACAGCATGCGGCCAGAAACCACCCCGGGATTGTGGTTTGATAAAAGTAGGTAGAAAGTTTGACGTTACCTCCATTCATTCTATTAACTTAGGAGGATATGAATTTAGATTTAAAGGATCAATTTCTTTTTACTATTTCTACTCAAAGACGTGGTGAGAAATCAGATAGAACAAGTTTTTAGAAAAGCATGCGGCTAGGAAAAACCAAAAGCAATCAAAAACCAGGTTACTTCAAAATAAACGGCAGAAGCGCATCCGTGATATGCTAATATCACTTTGATGGCAAGATCTAAAAAATAACGGGGTTTATTTTCAAGTTTATGTTAGCGTTATGTTAGCGGAAAGTTTTCAAAATAACGAGTTAGCAGAAAGTAGAAGTAGTAAGATAGTAGTAAGTTTTTAAACAAAAGAAAGTAAAATTGTATTGTAATTTGTCTAGTTTAGACGTAAGCAGTCAGCGGAGACACTCTTATACTGAGTATGTCGTTAGCCTAATGGCCAAGTAGCGGTAGTTAGTTGATATGTTCTTAAAATGTAATGTCTGTGATAATCAAAAGAAGGGAGCTAGTGTATCCCTACAATCCTTATGGGGTGTAGGTAGATATCCTTCAATAAAGGATTTTATAACGGATTAAATTCCCGAAAAGTTTCCCCTTAAAAGTAATAACACAAGTTAATTAAATATGAAGTCAATCGTAACGTGTACACATTATTAAAACGTGTATAATTAAATGATTGTAAGTTAACGATTAATGATTTTGTGGAAAGTTGTTTAGAATAGTTTTTAATTGTTCTGTTACTGGCGTCACCTGTGCCACAAAAATTCTTTGCGAGTGTGCCCATATATGTTTGACGGGTTAGGAGAAGCATATTTACAATTTTTTGTTACAAATCCAATTTTAAAATGGTTAAATGTGATGCACCAGTGTAGATAGAGCTATCTATAATCTATACTCTTTATAGAAGTATCTATACTCATTTCCTTCTTCCCCTGCTAGTTTCTTGGACTGGAATTGCACTAGCAACAAAATTTGTGTCTTTCTTATCCAGCGTCGCACACATTGTTTTTTTTTCTACACATGTTCTTCATTATATAATATTTCGTCATCAACTATACAATTTATATTAAAATTGATAAATAACGCGTACTTGCCTGTCCTTTTTGTGCGGTTGACTAAATTCTACACTCTTTTCAGTCTTTACTACAGTTACTAAAATTAAATTGCATTAACGACAAAATTATCTCTTATCCTTATCCAGCTTAGCTCCCATTATTTTTTATTTGTACATGCTGTTGATCAACACTTGTCTACAATAAACATACAAGTACAAAAAAACTTTTGCGCTCCTAGTATACAAATCTTACAAATACACTGACTTTCATAATAAATAGACATACATATAAATAATATTTCCTCGTTTCAGACTGAAGAAAAGCATCAAACAAAACGTATCAAACTAGCCATATCTTTAGACGGAATCTTCGTATTTTCGGGTTAAGTAAGTTCTGGCTCGAAGTTAATCTTTTGATAAAAAAAAATACTTGGCATTGATTAAATCCTTATCAAAACGTGCGAACAATTTAGTTAAAATTTAGTTACCTATTTAATAACTATATATAATCATATGAGTTATCTACATTATACATGAAAACAAGCTATTAAGTGTGAAATGAGAGGGTCATAATTGTTTAAATAAGAACAATAAAGCGACTTTATTGTAGTCAACATTAAAACTGTAGGTTTTTTTTATAAGTGAAGTCGGTTTATTGTTTTCATCTAAACAATTTTTTTCATATTTCAGGTCGTCATGTCTTGGCGAAGTATCGTTCCCATCTCGTCGAAATTCAAGGGGTGAAGAAATATGCGTGCGATAAATGTCCTAGATTGTTTAGCGACATATATGGGTTGAAAAAACACGTTGATCAACGCCATACAATTACAAAATGTCCTCTCTGTGATAAGAAATTAAATGGACCCATTCTCAAAGATGAACATTTGGTACGAGACCATGGGCAGGAACAATATTTTGATCACATTTCAAAGACACTCCAATTTAGAGATGCCAGGAAACTTGTCTGCGATATATGTAAGAAAGAATTTATGCTTAGGAAACATATTATAATGCATATATGTAAAATGCACAGAGAAGTGAAATGTAATATATGTCGGATGATGATAGTGAAGAAGTATCTTCACATTCACAAAAATGAAGTACATGGTGTACAGATACCAACTTGCGGAATTTGCGGTTACAAGAGTGCACACAATTTTTCAATTATAACGCATCAGAGAAGGACGCATATGAAAGAAAAAAATTGCAAATGCCTTTACTGCGATTTACAGTTTTTCGATGAGAACTATTTGAGAAGACACATGTTGGTTCATAAATCGAAGAAGGAATTCGAGTGTCCGTATTGTCATAAGAAGTTTCCAAGGAAGACTACGCTTAGAGTTCATGTTCAGATTCATACTGGGGAGAAGAATAAAGTGTGCAAGGTTTGCGGAGAACGGTTCGTACAGAAAGCCAGCTTGAACTATCATATGGGAAAATATCATCCTGAAACGTGTTAAGATTTGTCCTGTTCAAGCTCTGAAGAAAATGAAACTCTATTAGTAAAAAGTTTTTTTTTTCGATTAAACTGTTGTACCCACTTAAGATGATTAGTAGCCAAGACAACAAGACAAAGAATTTAATTTTCCTCATCTATTAACGTTTTTATTGATAAATAACTCACTTTCTCGCTAGATTTATCGGCGAGAAAGTGGAGGATTTTGCTTGAAGGGTTTACCTAAACGACTTTATAATGAAGATTGTGAATGAAACGTATAGTGTGAATAAACGCCACGCAGCTCAATGAACCGTGAAGGTAAAAAGATTTAAATTCCATTGTCATATCAAAAATCACAGTGTTGCAAAAATCACAACCCTTCTACAAAATGGAGCTGTGATCTGGTCAGGATGCAAGCAGCAGAAGAGGTCTACGTTTAATAGAGGCCGGAATAACTTAGCTAAATAAGTAGTACCAACTTAAAAATGAGAATTCTTCATACACACTTCTAACGCATATTTACCTCCTTGATAAGATGAAGATAAGATGCCGTGAAGCCCTACTTCATAAATTAGGTTATCCTGCATTCAAAATAATAGGTTCTAATATCAGCAGCTTAGTTTGTACGTAGGTTACCTAATCATTCTATAGGACAATACTTTATACATTATAAACGTCTATATTATTTATTGATTTAATTGATGAATGAATTTATTAGTGTTATAAGTTGTTATTTTTGGGTTAAAGACAATACGGAATCATCTAAACACCAAATCTAAATATAGAGTAAATAATGTATATCACAATTTGTATAATTAGTGGCGTCTCGAAACTCCTTTCGTCTAGCATGGATTTGAATGTTACATTGATAATGTTTTAGTAAAACTTATAAGGGCTATGTATATGTATGATTTGTAGGTCCCCTTAATTTACCCCTTTCCCTTAAATCTTACAACAGTGTTTTCTAATATGTTTTTAACCTGTTTACCAAATTACATGCCCCTAATATCAAATAAATACCTGCTTAGAATTTTCAAAAAAACTTTTGGCTTTCTGAATTCGTCCCTCTCTGTCGTAAAACCATAATGAAAGTATTTATTTTTTGATTTCGTGATTAGTCTGTGATTCGGGGAGTATGTGGAATTTCGCTTTTATATAGATAAATTTTTACTTTTATATTAAATTGGTGTTATGTATTAGTTGTTTTTTTATTCTGTGAGACTTAATGCTTTACATTTTAATATTTTTTATGGAAAGTTAAGAATGTATAAAAGAGCAATAATAACACTTTATTTTTTTCTTTTTTTCCAATTTGTCATGTTAAGGTTAATGGTACAGACATTACATGGTTCCTGGAAAAAGGGGTAGCGGGACCGCTTATTGTTTGTGGTGGTTGTTAATAATAATTCCATTCGCAATTTTATATCTTACTACCTGATTCTGAGAACGTTGTTTTCCTGTCTAAAGTCTAAAAATGCCTATAAACTTTGTTCGTGGATTATTAAGTTATGCAACTCGTCTTAATTTTTTAGATCATATACACTCTTGCCAAGCGTCCGCAAGCGACGCCAAATAAAGATGCTAACGGGTCAGTGGTGGCTCGCCTAACAGCCTCGCTAATAGCGACGACTGTATCCACTTGGCAAACCACAGAACAAACGACTCATCAAATGACCCATAACATGTACTTTTGTCCATCACACACGTCCTCGTAATGGGTTATTTATATTCTTGCGAACCGTCTGAAAGCGATGACAAGCACAAGAGCGTAAATAGGTCACTTGTAGCGCTTCGACCAACACCGTTGGTAGCAGTGCTGCAAACTCGCCTGGATTTTACAATATATTTTTTTTTTGGAAAAGTATCCTTATCCTCCTGGTTTCATGGGCAATATATTAAAGTTTGCCAATGTCAAGAATGTCAATAACTTTTCAATTAAAACACTGAGAACATATCCATTGTAATTAGGTAATCATTTATTATAACTTTATTAAGTAAGATTTTAATCATTTGAAATCTATTCTTTCAAGTGCTACTACTATTAAGTAAGTTTTTAGCTAATAATTTAAACTAATCCACTAAATACGTAACAGTTCTAACGTATGTCTCACTACCGTCAGCTCTCGTACAAAACGCGTGAATATCTTAAATTTACCTAATATCATAAAAGTTATTCTGTACAACCTAGTTTTCTTCTAGTTAGTTGGACTTATATTTTCCGTACTTAGCCTCATAATAGGATCATTGTGCGTAATGCGTAACCGATTCACATGTCATTGGTTATCGGTGGCGTTGTCTCTAACCAACCTACCTTTTGGAAATTTCACAATACTACCGCGTAGTAACTACAGAGCACTCCAAGTATAGTGCAACCGAAAAACTCCTTAATAATCTCCACAAACCATGAGAGAGGTACTGAATAATATCAGATGGCTCTTTGACTTTTGGACAGAGCTGAAGTTTTTGACCGGGCGGTTAAAAATCAAAACTACAGTCGCCATGTTGAAATGGTGTGAACATACCTCGACACTAACGACCAACCATCCAAGGTCAGAAAGTCAGAAACGTTTGTTGCACTGTCCTTTGCTACATAGAAACTATCTGCTATAAGTTAACTCTCGACCAAAAGGTCGAAAGCGCCATATACAAGTCGGCGCTTACGCGTTTTGTTCAACTTAGTGTAAAGCCATTTTCGCCTCTGTCTCTTTCGCTCACACGCGTTGGGTGAAATTGGTAGAGGCAAGCTAAAGAATTTCGGTATACGTTTTTTTGCTCTTTCTAATGAATACGTTTTTAACGTTTGTCCTCTCTGTCGCCTATAAGTAATTAATAGATAAAATTGCGAAGTTAAAATCAAATTATATTCAAATTTCAATAACCGTTTAAAAGTGTCTTTAAACGCAAATTGTGTAAACCTTTTTTATATAGAATTGCACTTGCCAAATATATACCAAACACTGACAGTGATAATGGCAGACGGACACGTACTAAATTCATGGTATATATATATATATATACCTTTTTTATTTAGAATTGCACTTGCGTTTTATTTAGAATAATATATATATTTTCTCGGACCGGCTTACCCTTGCCATAATTCTACCCATCGCCAATGTTGGTTATTGGATGGGTGACCGCTCAGCGACACACCCCTTACTTGTGTTTGCAAATTACGTAGGTAAATGGCGGAAGGTAAGTACGGAACCCTCGACGCGCGAGTCTGACCCAGTTTTTTTAAGGATGCCGAACCGACAAATATTTGCGGCATTTATTATATATAAAAATGACGTGTCACGTTGTTTGTCCGCGATGGACTCCTAAACTACTGAACAGATTTTGATCAAACTTTGTAACTATCTATTATTTGATCCAACTTAAAAGATAGGATAGTTTTTATGTCGATTTGTTAAGTGCGAGCCGGACTAGGGCACTTTAGGTAAAAACCAACTTTCGCCGGGTTACAGTGGGACGGCAGCGGAACAACGTTAGCCGGGACCGCTAGTATGTATATATATATATATATATATATATATATAGTCAGGGCATTTCAGCTCTGTCCAAAAGTCAAAGAGCCATCTGATATTATTCAGTACCTCTCTCATGGTTTGTGGAGATTATTAAGGAGTTTTTCGGTTGGTCGCTCACGCTTTCGCAGTGTAGGTTCACATGCGGAGGTGTCTCCTGGGCTTCCATGCAGCTCCTGCATATGGAACTGTCGGTAAAGACGATATTGAAAAAGTGTTTGTTTAGGGAGCACTGACCTGTTATTATACCGATTATGTAGCATAGGTTTTTCCTACTAAGTTGTAATAACTTGCGCAACAGATTTACGTCCATAGATGCAAGAGCAGTCTTAGTCGCAGTCTATTTGTTCTGTCCACTGTTTGTTGTGTAGTTGTAAGGTTCTGTCACGTAACCACGTTTTGAGTTGACTTGAGTGAATAGTATTGGCATAATGGGTTCTGGTCCCATTATTTTAGTGTCCGACCCTCTCTATGCCAACTGATCCGCCGCATCATTGCCTAGAGACCCACTATGACCACGTATCCATTGAAGGGTAACCCGATTATTTAGTGCAATTTTTTGCAGTTCACAGTGCCGCTCCAGGATTAGTCCTTAGCGCGATTTTTGTACTCCTTTAAAACCTATCTCACTCTTGATTTTTCTTTTTCTGAAAAGAGATTATCTGTGACGAACTTCAACCCATTTTTAATTCACTTTCACTAAAAAGCGGAATAATAAAAAAAAAAAAAAATACATTTATTTCGACCTTAAAGATCATATTTTGTTACTAATATATAAGAAAACCCTAGTCTAATGTTAGTAAACTTAAAAGTACCTTAATCTAGACCTTATATCTAAGACAGCCCTGATTAGTCAGCACGTGAACCATACTGCAGTGGTTCAGGTACTGACATCCAGCCTGTCAGCGAAAGCTCTCAGGACGCCACTAGGACTATCCCTAACCCTGCGCACCAGGGATGTGCACCGCTTTCGCATAATCGAGTGAAAACAATCAACATGCGCATCGGCGAACATACCCGACGCACTGCAGCATCGAGGCAGTCCCATTAGCATCCTGAAAGCTTTATTGTACTGAACGCGGAGGGCATTGTACTGTTTCTGCGTAAAATTGATCCACAGGCTGAGTACAATAAGCTCTAAAGAGTGTTACTTTAACAGGGGTGGAACAACGAACAAACCTGCGAGCGATCATGTTCGCCCTAACGGACAATGCCCTGCGCTCTCTCGATATCAGCATCGTCTTTCAGGTCAAAGGTTACAACATGACCTAGATATTTAAATTGCGACACCCTCTTTAACGGAGTACCATATAATTTAATTGGTGGTATAATTGATGGCAATGCTTTACCCCTGGCCTGAAAGTCCATACATTCGCTTTTTTTACATTATATATTAAGCCGTGACTTTGAGCATAGTTTTCACATATGCTCAACAGTTTCGCTAAGCCACAGACAGAAGCACTCAGCAACACCATGTCGTCAGCGTAACTGATGTTGCTAAGACTTACTCCGTCAATGTGACAACCGACATGTGTGCCACTGAGCGCCTTTATGAGGGCATTAACATAAAGGTTGTAGAGCTTAGGGGAGGTTAAGCCTCCCTGTCTAACTCCGCACTCCTCCGATTAAGTTTCGGACCATCGCACAAAATTGACCTGGTTACGGTACCAATATTTGAAGATTTTGGTTACTTCTTCAGGCAGTCCAGTATTTTTCATTTTCTGCCATAGGATATCGTAACTTACCAGGTCAAAAGCTTTACTGAGGTCTAGAAAACAGGCGTAAACAGGTGTACGTCTAACCGAATAAAAGGTTACAGTTTGCTTCAGACATAGTATGGCTGACTCAGTTGACAAACCTGGCCTGAAACCAAACTGATTATCATGTAAGGTTATATTTTTATCAAGGTGGACACTAAGCAAACTGTCAAAAACCTTCGCAACAACCGTGGCCAGTGAGATAGGCCTGTAGTTGGACTTATCAGATACATCTACAGTTCTATTCTTCACAATTGGAACCACCACAGTTGGATGAAAACATCAGCGCTGAAGGCAATTACGAGTGTGCCATGCACAATTTATAAAACATGGCAAGCACTCTGGGCAAGTGAGGACTCGCGTACCTTTGGTGTTCAATACTCAAACTGTCATGGCCAGAAGACTTGCCACGGGACATAGAGGCTATAGCATTATTGACCTCGTTTGCAGTAAATCGGATTCCAATCTCCTGACCACGTGTACATTCATCTCTTCCGAGCTGTGATGGTCCCAACGGTGACGTCACCGTAAAATGTTCCCTGAACATGTCTGCTATGAGATCATGGTCATTAAAATCCTCAACGATCACTCCAAGTCTACCACTTACTTTATTTGTAGATTTCCAAAAGTTTTTAAAGTCATTGTTCGAATGCTGCGTAGCCGCAATGTCCATTTTAATTTGCTCGCTGTGGTTTTGACACCAGCGTAAACGTGATTTAAATAAATTACGACTACGCCGCATGTCCTCGTAGACTTCTCCGCTTTCTGGTCTACCCCACCAAACCCTCATCAAAAATTTAGATCTGGGGAGGCATGGGCATTGCGCACATATCTGTTCCACCCAACCACCGGCCGCTTCATATCACGCAATCTTTCAGTATTGGATTCCGTTGCAGCTACCGTAAAAATATCTATAATTTCGCCATATAATTTATCGATAAGTAAAGTGTGATCGGTAGACTCGCAAGAACAATCACAACAAGAACGAAACTCTTCGGGGAAATCGATTGCTCTCAATTTATCATGACATAATTTCGTAAATAATGATATATCCTCCGGTTTTCTATTTCCTCATAGAATCTCGTTTACAACATTATATGTACTAGTATACTTCGGTTTAATAATATCCAAATTACATTCAATTATTAAACACATCGTACTTTACATAAACATTTAAAATTGACGCTACCGCAGATTTCGTGGTTACACAGTGATCTAGCCACCTTTTCGCCCCGTGGGCTTCACTAACAAATGTGTATGTACCCGTGCTTACTCCTAAAAACTGTACATCTATACATGACCAGTTTTGTTCGTCACAGAAACACGTCAACTCTTCATAAAAGCGTTCGTTTGGATGCGCATTAAAGTCGCCGAGGATATAGACACATTCTATATTCATATTATCAATAATAGCACTCACCGAACTGAGGCAGTCCGTAAACTCCGTAAGATTTACCAATGTATCCGTCGGCATATACACACTGAACACTAGGATAGACCTATCACTCAGCATTATTTTTATCGCACATATACGCGGATTATCACAGTTTATTACTGACACATTTTGAAACACACTTTTATTCCACAATAACGCTACACCTCCGTAAGGTCGGCCGTAGACCATTCCCGCCGCCGTGTCCATCGCGGAGGTGCCTGTGCTGCCGAAGCGGTCATCAATCCCGCTTAGAAACTGAATATCGTGTGGGAATAACCACGTTTCTTGAATCGCAATAACATCCGATGACTGACAGAACTGCCTCACATGGTTAGTTGATCGTTTTATACTCTTACAATTGAAGCTGACAAAACTACATGGCAGAATTTTATCCATTAACATTTGGGGTAGCGCCGTTCACGGTATTCACTGTACCGTTCGTGCCAGAGCTTTTAGAGGTTGCGCTTAAAGTTAACGAAGCGCCAGAAAATCACACCCTGGGGCCAAAGTGTTTTATTTAAGAAAATTTCTATTTTCCGTTCTGATACAAAAAAATTGTAAGCGTTGTAGTCTTTGTTTTCTCTACTAAAAGAAATCTTTTCGAGTTTTATATTTTCTTGCGTTTTATTGTAAACGTATTGCATAATATCATTCTCCGTCGTGTCCCGATGAACCATCGTTATAAAAATGGGCACTTTTCGGTCTGTCGATTTAAAATTACTTTCGTCTTTGGAGACGCCCTCGGCTCCCATATAATAATATTTCGTTGGTTTCTGGCCTCGACGCACAACTCTCCACTCCCCCTCCGCTCTCGCCACCTCGGCAAACGACCGTGCAGTTGCACCCGCTGCCTGCTTCGGTGCTGCCCCCGCGCTGACTGGCGGGCTGGCTCGCGGCTTGGTCGGCGCGGGCGCCGGCGATGTCGTAATACTCGGCCGGCCCCTACCCGCGACCGCGCCGATTGCCTGTTCCGCGTCGCTCGCTCCTTCACCACACGAGACACCTACCTGCCGACCGTTCTTAGAGATTTAAAACTGCCCTCCATAGAATTTAGACTTCTGTAATTTTGATTATAATCTTTCGGAGATGACGATTCAACGTTAGGATGTTGACTTAGATTCGCGATAATCGTATCATCGAGTTGCGACAATCCCATGGGCCCACTGTCCCGATATGCTCCTCTTCGCATGTTCACCTTTACCGCCGAGAAGGGCGGCGATGTATGCTTCAAATTTTGGCACTGCCTTTTAACCTCTTCCAGCTGGTCGACGGTTACATATGATGACTTGATGTTTTTAATGTCAGCCTGCACAATAGCCAGATCCTTCAGAAGTTTAGATACATCGAGGTGATCAAAAGTAATCGGAGGTAATTTATCTAAATCTCTCGCCACGAAAATTGGCAAAAGATCAGGGTCCGTGACCTTAAAAAGGCTGATTATATTGTTTAAAGAACGATTTTCTTTGCCCTTTCCCTTCCTCGTAGTTTTGCACTGATCCGCTGGTAGGGAATTGACGAGCAAGTTTTTTGCTTCCTCAATTTGTTCTGATGAAAACGTTGAAGCACATATTCTAACAATACTATCCTCATCTGCTACAGACAGCTTGTTTTGCACGTATGCTAATAACTCTCTAATATAGTTAATATTACAATTATTACACTTTAACGTCATTTTCGAAACTTGTAACGCCGCCTCCGTTACGGTTGCACTGCAATCACATGTGACGCGACCGGCTCGAGGCTCAGCGCGCATAAGACTGATATAATAAACACTCCGAGTAATTTTAAGTTACATTCGCATCCTATCTTATTTCATCCAACTTCAATCGAAAATTGTGAACAATTTGAATTATGAGATTATTATGGCACCTGTGATGAAATAGTATAGTCCTGTTAACTTTCTTCGACTAGGAGCATGGCATGCAGCTTAATTAGTGACGGAGCCATGGAAACAATGTATCTGCCGCCTTTCCTCACTATTTGAAACGCCACTCGTTTGAGACGCCGAAGTTAGTTTAGGAGAGTTCAGCCTAGAACTTTTATAGAAAATAATATCACAATGAATAATGCACAGTCACACAGATTTTTATTACTGTTAGTAAGACATGTTGCATAAGGTTTTATGTGTAAATTCTGTATTACTATATTGAATTCCAGGTTTCGAGACGAAGATTTTCCCATGTAAGAAATGTCCCGTAGAATTTAAGGACCTTGATGCACTGAAGAAACATTTAAAGAAACACTATACTGTTAAAAAATGCCCACTTTGTGATAAAAAACTCGAGAGATCAAGATTATGGCACCAACATCTTATCCGGGATCACGGTAAAGAACATTACTTTGACTATGCCTTGAGGTCTTTTGAGCTTCGGGATGCTAAGAAACAAGTTTGCGATATATGCCAAAAGGAATTTATGTTTAAAGAAAATTTACGTTCACACATTTATTGGTGTCACCGAGAAGTAAAATGTGAAGATTGCAATATGATTGTGCTTCAGAAGAATATCGGAATCCACAAAAACGATGTCCATGGTATATTAATGCCGACTTGTGGGGTGTGTGGTTACAAGAATCCGCAAAAAAAACGTGTAGTCAAACATCAGAGGATGGTTCATATGAAAGAAAAGAATTGCAAATGCTCTCGTTGCGACTTGGAATTTTTTAACGAGCAGTGTTTAAAAAAACATATGGTAGTGCATGAAGCTAAGGAGGTATTTGAGTGTCAGTATTGTCTGAAAAAGTTTCCGAGGAAGACTACACTTTCAATTCATGTCAAAATTCACACTGGAGAGAAAAACAAAGTGTGCAAGATTTGTGGAGAGCGATTTGTACAGAAGGCTAGTTTGAACTATCACATGGCTAGATATCATCCTGGCATAGAATTTTAGTGATATAACCAGTTAAAAGCATATGTATCAGAGTAATGCAACGACATCTTAATTTGATGAAGCTTTAATTGTAATTCAAGAAATACGAGGGGTGACCCAAAAGTAATGATAATCAATATGAAATGAGGGAATTTAAGTTCAAAATAAAGTTAATTTCTCTACATAGTCTCCTAGCAAGTCAATACATTTAGTCTACCTTTTTTCTAAACCCATAATTATTTTTGCCTTGAACCTCCAAAAATGCCTCTACATTAGTCATCACCTCGCTATCGTCGTCAGTTTTTTTTTGCCTTGGTGTTGTTCCTTGAGCAGAGGGAAGAGGTAAAAGTTACTGGGAGCCAGGTCTGGCGAATAGTGTGGGTGTTCGAGCAATTCGAATCCCGTTTCTTCAATTTGTTGATGTGGATTTGTTTTGTGGATCCAGATCTCGTCCATGGTCACGAAATGAGACAAAAAATTTTACTGATCCGCTTCGAACTTTTCGAGATTCATCCTCAAAATGTCGACTCGTTTTTTCTTTTGCTCGTCGGTTAACATTCTCGGCATCCAGCGCACAGAGACCTTTTTCATATGAAGTACGTTCGCAAAGTTCTTTGAACACTGCCATATGAGATCCCTGTGACCTCAGCTACACATACCGTATGGTTACTCTTCGATCTGCCAACACGACATCTTCGACTTTTTTACGTTGTCTGCAGTGAGGGACGTGGATGGGCGTCCCTCGCGATATTTATCTTCTGTGGATGTTCTACTCAGCTTAAACGCGGTAAAGCGCGCAACTGTGGAATATGGAGGAGCAGATTTTTTTTTCTTTTCTGACTGACTAGCAGTTGGCTGTTGCAGCCATTACTGCTGCACCGGGCTTTTTCTCGCACTAAAAAAGGAGCCTCAGCCCATATAGCGCCCAACGCTCAAGGGCTCCCCGCGGGGGGAGCCTCGGCTTGCGTTGTCGCTCTCGGGGGCGTCCCTTCGACCGGCGTGAGCCTTGAACCCGAAGGTGAGTCACCGCCAGGAGGGGAGTTCCCCGTTACGCGTGTGCGGTTGCGATTGATGTGGGGCGAGAAGCGCCCCGGCACTCTTTGATACCTCGTGTATCCTTGCGGCGCCGACGAACCCGGGGACGGGTCGTAGAGACTAATCTCGCTATCCGGACAGCGAGATCGTCATCTAGTTTAGTACGTGCCGAGGCCGCGTAACGATAGTGTTACGACTGTCCTGAGGTCGGTCGGAGGGTTGATACGTTGTGGATTGCACAATTAATCGATTCGGGTGATTTTGTGTACGCTCGAAAAAGCGGACTGCCAGGTCTTTAAAATATTGGGGAATCGCACGGGGAAAAATGCGTTAATACTAAATTTTATTAATTTAAAAAAAAAATCTGGAAATTACAAAACAATATAAATTCAAATAAATTTTATTAATTCCATAAAATAATAACAACAAAATAATTTTATTCATTTCCGTAATTAATAATTTGTACTTCGGATTACAGAATTTTACAAATCCTGTAAAACTTTTCTCGAATTTATGAGTAGGGTAATTAATTTCATTAAATAAAGCTTACTAAAGATTACAAAAAGTTTTATTAAAGCGAGCAGATAATACACAACTTGTCATTACAGTGAAGGCCAATTAACGTTTACAAACACCTTTTCTACGTATTAGTGAAGTTTAAACATAACTCCTTTACCGCCGCTCCACAAATGGTAACTTGCGCCGAACAGATTTGTGAGGCCCTATTCGTCGCAGCCCTTCTACCAGATACACTAACCAGTTATTATCAACCGTACGCTTCGCATCACAGAGCTTCATCAGGACCATCTACTCGTATCGGTGTAATTAAACGCTGATTGTAAGAGTTTTTTTATACCAAATTGCATTCCATTAAATTTTACTTGTTTTAAGTAAACAACACTGTTATTCCAACAAGACTAGTTTTATTTCTGTTAATAAATACAATAATTAAAACTCATTGGTAACCGTCAGTGTAATTTACTTGTCCTCGGAATTACTAATATTTTAGTAGTTGTTAGTATTATTTACTTGTAGCTACTAAAGTTTTTTCTCCGTGCGTGGGGAGCTCATAGTCCCTGTGTAGGTCCGTATTGCGGACGTACCAGAAGGCTGCGGAGGCCGCTCTGAGAAAGTGGTTTTGGAGGGTCTGAAGTTTATGGAGATTGCGTTTGGATAACGCATAGACTACGCTAGCATAAGCTAGTATGGGACGGATGCAAGTGGTGTAAAGAGTCAGCTTATTTCTAACCGATATCTTACTATACTTGCCTATCATAGGTAAAGACGACCGAGGACAAAAGCGGCTCGGTCTCTAACTATTTTGGTGTGATCGCGGAAGTTCAAGCGCCTAGCCAGGGTCACACCGAGGTATTTGGTCTTGTTTTGCCAAGGAATGGCACGACCGAAAAGTGAGAGGGGAGATGGCCGCGCAGGGCGACCTACGGTAAAGAGAACGGCAGAGCTTTTGTCGGGATTCACTTCGATTCTCCACTTCCGAAACCATTCGCCTAGGGCGGTGATAGCGGGTTGGAGTCTCTTAGTGATTCGACTCACTTGCCTGTCGGTGGGAGGAGCAAATTCGCCAATGTTTCCACTAGGTCGCAGTGTATGTCTTTGGTAGACTTTTTTTTCAAACAGAGGTACTTGATGACAGCTCTGATTTCGTTTTGCTCCATTTTAATGTTTTCTATCCGGCTGTTCGTATTCAAATGAATTTACCTTCCGGAAATTGTGGCCTATTTCAATGTTTTTTTTTGTGCTGACCTAGTAGATATATGAGGAACCAAAAATTGCTTTACAAATATCCGATTATCATTACTTTTTGATCACCCCTCGAATGTGTTTATAATTTACTATTCTGCTGTGTTAAATCAATACACAATGTTTTATTGAAGTTGTAAAGCAATATATTTTATTTAATCAAGATATTTTAGCCAAAACTGTTTTCTTACTGGGTTTTAATTATGTACTTAAGGCTAAAAGCATATTCGTCCATAAAATGTCAATAAATTTATGAATTGCCAGAGTTTTCAATGTTTTAATCAATTGTTTGAATTTCATAAAATCTTTGGTTATTAATTATTCACTGGCGTTTCGTCAATGGATATGTTTTTTGCAATAACGACAGGCACATAGCGATTTATGATAATTACGCATTTTGAGTGACGAAATGTTTAGTAAAAAGTTGTAGATATTTAGTGCAATAAAGGTATGAAATAAATTATGTTTGGATACACCTTAATGAACATTTTTTTGTCTTTAATGTTTTATTCTTCTATGTCAATAAGGGTTTTAACTATAGATACATTATAACACGATCACCTAATTTAAGTCTAATCAACAGAGCAGGTTCAAAGAAATTCTTGCCAAAAATAGCGACTACTGAAAATAGCGAAACAGTGCGACGCTGTAGTTAATCATTCTTGCTGAGCGACGCCTACCGCTAAAGTGCTATCGGTTACTTGTGGCGATTCGCATAATATTCCCGGTAGTAATATAGCGAGCTTGTCTTAAAATTTAAACACAACTTCGCAAAACATTAAAGAATCCGTCTTGGCAAAAGTTCAATTATCCATAAAATGTGTAAGGGACGTCCTTGTTATCGACTCACCCGAAATCACCGGAAGTATAGCGGCGCTGGTCTCCGCTTGGCGAAACAGTGGACAAGCAACTTGGCAAGAGTGTAAATGATCCATAAAATGTTCTTAGTACTGTCTTAAAATTTTTTTATACATCCAAATAAATAAAAAAAACATATAGATACTACATTATAATTTCTAGGTTTGTTAGCAAAAACATGATTCTATAAAATTTCCTCAATAGAAAAAAAATCACAAAGTTACCTCTTTAAATTGTGCTAATTATTAATTTATTTTTATAACGGTACATGTAATTTAGCTGAAATTTCATTATAATATTATTTAAAACAAAGCATAGGGCTGTTGTCGTATATAGCCATGGGCTAAGTTAATCCGGACAAAGATTGGATATGTCACATATCATTCCGATTAAAGATATATATCTGCTTCGCATATCCATATCCGCTTAATATATCCGCGGAAATATGCAATTTTCTAGCACACCGCGGTCAAACGAATCCTTGGATCGATTTCGTACACAAATGTGTACAAATCGTTAGTGTATCCCTCGTTTGTTCGGAACGGAAACATTTTTGGTGATGAGTTGTGATAGGTATGAACCGGGCTTTGTTTGACTAGTCATTTCTTAGGTTAGGTCAGAGTAACTAAAAGAGTAAGGGAAAAAATGACCGGACTTAGATAATTTTTACGAATTTTTGTTTTTTTTTCGTTACGGTTAGGGTGTACAAATGGGGGCACTGAAAAAAAATTTTTTTTTTAGTCATTTTCATAAAATGTATGGTGTCCCCATAAGCACATATTTTGATGATGCAGATCGGTAGAGCACATCGTCGGCAGCAACGTTTGTGAGAAGCACTTTTCTCTAGGACCCCTCCCCGGACCCCTAGGGGGGATCAAAACCACTTTTTAAAAGGGGGTGTGTCCTTATAACTGTCTATTTTTTGACGGATTTCAATAGAACACATCGCGAGGAGTAACGTTTGCATGAGCCGTCTTTTTCTGTGATCCTTCCCTGAGGTGCTATGAATGAAAAACAGAACGAAAAAAAATAATTTTAGGGTCCCGTAGCGGCGGAACTAGGGACCCCAGGAAAAAGCTCATAGCGATGCCTTCTATCGATTACAGCCATAAAAAATAGGTGTTATGGGGACACCAACATTTTTGACAAAAAATCGTCTAAGCCCTGCGCCCCCTACGGTAAATAGCTACGCTGTTTTAAACCTTTTCTTAGTGATTCATTCTGGGAATTTTACTGGGAAAATTTATGGTGTCCCCTAAGTGCTATTCCCAGGACCTAATCTATGGGTGTGCCAAGTTTCATCCCGATCTGTCCAGTGGCTGAAGCGTTATTGAGTAACAAACATTCATCCAGACATACAAACTTTCACATTTATAATATAAGTAGGATTTTATAAATATCATCACTTTACCAACAAATGTCACCTGAAAGCTTATCGTATCTCGTATATCGTATTAAATACAATAACCTTTAAAAACAGGGTGAATTTTTGAACGATAAACTTTTTGTTAATTAACCATTAGCTCTGAAAGAAAGAATGGTAACTTTGGCGGAAAATTAGATAAGGCCTAATTATTATTACCCATAAAAACATTTGTTTGAGCAAGTTAGAGCTGTAACTGTACATACAGTCGGGTTTTATAGTTATTTATTTTTATTTACAGTTTTTTTTCCCTTCTATCGACTAGAAAATTATAAATTTTATTTATCCTAAAACATTGGGGAGACAAATACCTTTCAGTTGAGACCTCATTCATCAAATCGGTCCAGCCGAATAGGTGACATACAGGATTACAATGGAACGTACATACATATATACATACGTCCACACGAAAAACATTACACTTCATCTGGGTCAGTCGGTTAGAAACAAAACGAAATGGGAATTTATCCTTAATAATTGATATTGCCCTCCCATGCCCTGATGTATGCTTGCAGTCTGCTACTCTTCCTGAGATCAGCGTTACGTTTAGTCTCCTATTGTTAATTTACTGCTAGTTTGAGCTCAGGAATTGACGATACAGCGATTCCATTTGAGATCGATTGATCAGGTTTAAATCAGGTATTCGTGCTAGCCACTCCATTTTTTATTTTCCGACGACGGACAAGTACTTCGTGCGCTTCGAGGTCTCGCATTGTTATGCATAATCATAAAGTTTTTCCAAAAAATCAGCACACGGAACAACGCAGTCTTCAAGAAATATAGTTACGAGTATGTCTCGATCAGTTGTCAAATCACTTTCATCATTAGCGGGGTTGACGAAAATAATTTCTGTTTTTCCGTGTAAAAAAAATCTACCCCACACCATACAAATACTTCCTCAAAAACTAACAGTTTCTGGAACGTAGCATTGAGCATGCCGTTCACCAGAAAGTCTCTCCCATCATTGCTAAAAAAACAGATTATATCGTCAAAAACAAAACTCACCTCCAGTTTTCTAACGTCCTTTGTTGTTTTCAAGCAAATTCTAGGCAAGATCAGCGATAAGCTACCGTTAATTTTGTGCTCCATCAGGTTTATGCAATGTCAAATTTCGTTTACTATCTACCTACTGATTGCGACTCTCCGGACATCACATAGCTTTTGATGGAGCTGATCAACGTTGAGTTCACGGTCGCCACATGAAGTGTTTGCAGAAACGGATCGTCACGTTCTTTAGTTGCCCGTGGTTATCCGATTCCAGGTTACCTATCAAAAGCACCAGATTCCAGGTCCTCCGGTTCACGAATTTAACGACTTAAAAGAAGTCTGCGAGCCACTTACGTTGTCCATGCCTAGCATTAAGTAAAGATTTGATTAAAGCAGCTTCCGTCAGACAGTATAATTTTTTTCCTAAAAAACGATAAGTAATTTATTTTTATTACTAGAAAATTAAGTTCAGAAACATGCTAATGGCTATTTTCACAGTTGTCAGGTAAAAAAATCTGTAAAAAAATAAAATAAAAAATCGACAAAAAAATTCAACGCTAAGGGTTCACTGAGTATCATATACTGAATTCATGGTATCAGTTTGCGGTACGATTTTACTTACACCCGGTATATTGGTATATATACATATATGTATATGACATACCGCAACATCCTGTTTTGCCAATTTTGCAGAAATTACAATGTCCTTTCTCTTTAAAATTTTACCAATAGATGTTTGTATTGTATTACTATGTTGAATTGCAGGTTTGAAGAAGAGGAATTTCACATGTAAGAATTGTCCTGTAAAATTTAGAACCGCTTATGCACTGAAGAGACATGTTGAGCAACGTTGCATTGTTAGAAAATGCCCACTCTGTGATAAAAATTTCAACGGATCGTGGTTAAAGCATCGTCATCTTGTCAAGGATCACGGCCAAGAACAATACTTTGATTATTCCCTTAGATCCTTACAGCTTCGGGAAGCCAGGAAGTATGTTTGCGACATATGCCAGAAGGAATTCGTGTTTAAACAAAATGTACGTCGGCACATGTATTTATGTCACCGAGAAGTGAAATGTAAAGAATGTAATAAGGTTATGCTCCAGAAACATCTCCACATCCACAGAAATGACGTCCATGGCGTTTCAATGCCGACGTGTGGTGTATGCGGATACAGGAATTCGAGAAAAAAGTACATTGTCCTACATCAGAGAAAGGTCCATATGAAAGAAAAGAATTCCAAATGCAAGCGTTGCGACTTGGAATTTTTCGACGAGCAGGACTTAAAAAAGCACATGGTGGTGCATGAAGCCAAGAAAGTATTTGAGTGTTGCCATTGTCAGAAGAAATTCTTAAGGAAGAGTACACTTACGATCCATGTTAAGATCCACACAGGAGAGAAAAATAAAGTTTGCAAGATTTGTGGACAGCGATTTGTGCAGAAGGCTAGTTTGAACTATCACATGGCTAGATATCATCCCGGAACACAATGTTAAAGCCAGAACACCTACAAGACTTAGCGTGCCAGCAGCTACATGTTATTTCGATGATGTTTTTTATTGTTATTGTATTATATAAGTAAGAAATATGTTCGTAATATGTTCTGCTACAATGTTAAAGCAAAATTAAATGCTTTCGATAAGGTTTTGAAACTATTAGTATTTTTTTACGTCAATTCGGGTTTCGGTTAGATATTTATATACAACGCTATTATTAAATTTAGCGACGATGTAGCTGATGCGAATGAGCGCGAAGTGTGATGAGCGTTTAGTGTCATAATTCAGCTAAGTTAAGGAGACATAAATGCTGTGTGGCACACTACAAACCTTGGCTCATTCACTTTAGTTGTATTATAGACATTAAGCGCATAATGTACATTATGTCGGTTAACAAAACGCCACTATCCTTAGTATAGCGGCGCCGGTCTCCGAAACACTATAGACAAGCGACTCGTCAAAAGTGTGGATGATTCATAAGATATGCTATTGTTCATCGCCGACGTCCTTGTTGGTCATACTTTCGCTGTGAAGGTCCTCAACCTTAGAGCTTGTTTGCATAAAGCGTTTTAAGCGCGGTTCGACTTGCGCGACTAAGAGAAATGAGACACTAGTACCTGCTGTCCACTTGCACGCACGAGTCTGCTTTTACTTGCGCGTAGTCGAGATATTAGAGTGACCATAAATTTACGTTCTAGAACACGCGCGAATCGATACGCTTTATGAGAACGAGCTCACGAGAGATGCAAAAATTTAGAGAGCATCTTAAAAACAGTGATGTTAATTTCGCCTTATTTCTAAGAAGGCACTTTTAAACTATAAATTAATTAGTAGGTAATATAAATTAAAGTATTTTATATTTTATGTACCTATTTTGTATCCATTTTTATGTATGCAAATAACAATGGCCAATCTGGACTAGGAAAAAATTATGATCAAGTCCTATAAAATAAAACAATTGTATTTATCGAGTACTACCACATTCTTTTCAATACTTATGAGTAAATACTTTAACTGTAGAAAGAAACAATATCATAAATAAATTTAAGTATTTACCAGTTAAGTAGTATTTTTTTTTTCAATTTATCGATGTTCGTCCATAAATTTATACAGAGCAGTCCGATTTTTAATTAGAAAAAAATCCATCTCTAAGGGTAGAAAAATAAAACATATCATATGTTTGATTTTTCACCAACTTAATTTTGTAAAACTATTTGGTTGAAACTCAGCACACTTATGTAGTTCTGATAACGGTCTGGAAACGGAGGCAGTCGAGGGAACTCCTTTGTGTTGCTTTTGGACTTTTTAATTAATCTTAAAGAGAATTTTTAATCAAGTTATTAAATGTATTTTGAAGAATTGCAGGCCTACCCACAAATAAAATATTACACTGATGAAAATAGGGAAAAATTAAATAAACCTTTTTAGTCTTGCTAACATTATAACTAATGTTTTAAGTTATAGCTATGAAAGGAAACCTATCGCCTTCTCTAAACAAAAACTTTGCTCCGTAATCTATTGCATGTAGGTATCTTGTGCAAAACGTAGTCGGGCAACTCGTCGTTGTCAGGGGGGAGGGGGCAGTTTGGTACCTCGTGACGCCTGCAAGCGTACATTCCGTGCCTTTATCTTCTTTATACGAGTAATGGTCGGCTAGCTAACACGTATTCCGGGAGTTCTTGCACTACTAACGCGACGGGTCTGGAGATATTTTTTTACACAAAGATCAATAAGTGGTTAAAGAAGTTAAATCAATACGTACTCTTTAAATAAAACAAGTAGTCGGGTAACTCGTCGTTGTCAGGGGGGGAGGGGGCAGTTTGGTACCTCGTGACGCCTGCAAGCGTACATTCCGTGCCTTTATCTTCTTTATACGAGTAATGGTCGGCTAGCTAAGACGTATCCCGGGAGTTCTTGCCCTACTAACGCGACGAGTCTGGAGATATTTTTTTACACAAAGATCAATAAGTGGTTAAAGACGTTAAATCAATACGTACTCTTTAAATAAAACAAATTCTTTTACTTGTAAGAATCATGTCAAAGCGTTTTAGCTACTAAAATTTGTACAACACATTTAAAAACCCTCAGAAATTTATTAATTACTCTCTTAAGTTTTGACAAACCATTCTTACACACCCGTACAGCTGAAGTTTAGATTAAAAATCTTCAAGCTGTTTCAAATCACAAAATGTACCTACGCTTGTACAAGATTCTGTGCCGCTGAGTGTATGATATCGTCTGGAGTATCGTTAAATAGAAAATCAAATTTAATCAAAGTTATTGTGAGGTTCATAAATATTATTTTAAAATTTTTCCCGCTGTTACAATATTCATCATCAATAGGTCCAAGAACTAACGCAGAACGTATTGTCTGGTAAATCTTAAAAAAAGTTACGAATACTAGCATAATATGTGCCATATGAAACTGAAATCACTTATAAAATAACACAACTTACTAATCAAATAATTTCGAGATAAAGCCGAGCAAGATACCTAAAACAACGTGGTAACAGCTACGGATCCTTACTGTAAGCAATGACCGACATGGTCCTAACCAGTTTTTATTTCTTCATTGGACTCTAAAATTAACGCACTCAGCCTGCCCTAATATTGCTGTACTAATAACATAAGCTAGCCTTGTATGATACAAAGTCAAAGAACCATACAAATTATATGTCCGTATTTTCAGGTCGGAACGTACCGAAGATCTATCATGAGTTATTTACAGTAGATGAGCAGGATAACTACGTGTGCAAGAAATGCCATTCAAAGTACCGCAATGTACATCATCTAACTGAACATTTGAGGGACCATTTAAAACATCTCTTCCAATGCCCTCTCTGTCACAAGATGTACAAAGGTCAACAGGTAAAGACCGATCATCTAATACTAGAACATGGTAAAGAAGAATACTTTGACAACACCACAAACTCTCTACAAGTTCGAGATGCCAGAAAGCATATTTGTGATATATGCCAGAGAGAATATGCGCTAAAGAAGGACATCAGAAATCATATTAGAGCTGTACATAAAGAAGTGAAATGTATTTTATGCAGCGAGATAGTCCTAAAGAAGAAACTTCATATTCATAACAGCGAAGTGCATGGTACAGTGTTGCCAACTTGTGGTCTATGTGGTTATACAAACGCTTGTGAATCCGCCATTGTCACGCACCAAAGAAGTACGCATTTGAAAGAAAAGAATTGCACGTGCCCGGAGTGTGATATGCAGTTCTTTAGTCAGAAGCATTTACGTAGACACATGATAGTTCACAATCCTGTAAAGGAATTCGAGTGTCCTCATTGTCAAAAGAAGTTTCCGAGAAAGAATACTCTACGGATGCACGTCCGGATTCATACTGGGGAAAAGAATAAAGTTTGCAAGGTTTGTGGTGACCGGTTTGTACAAAAAGCCAGCTTGAATTATCATATGGCAAGACATCATCCAGAGGCCTACTAAGATATCAGTTAAGAATAAAGATTTTGTAGAAACACTTTTGGACATAATTGTTAACCTCTTACTTTGTACCTTTTGCATTCAACCACAACTGAAAGAAAAAGTTGGAGGACGCTATTGGGCTGTCCCCGCTGAGTCAACATTTTGGCATCATGATGTACAGAACGTCCCCTATCACGTTCTGGTCAAAGACTTTCCTCTTCATTCTCTACGGTATAGGTGTCGAAACTACCTACCTACGAAACTTTATGCAAGCTTAAATAAAATTAAAATTAGGCCTGAGAATTTATTTTCTATTGTCTATGCATTTTTAGGGAAGAAGGCACAAGGGGTGTGTGATTTTTTAACTTGCTTTTTCTATCTTAGCATATTTGTAACAAACAGGAAATTGAATAGCTTTTAATGGGTGTACCCACCCAGCTTTCTGGCTAGGAAAGCGAATCAAACCAAAATATATAAAGTCAAACATAAAATATGTAGGTATATTTATTTAAGTAGGTTTTTTAAGGTGTGAATATGTGAATCTTAGTCTAACTTAGTGCGCTATTCAACAATTTTGGAACGTGATGGCATAAACGCACAATTAAAAATAAACAAGCAAACAAAATTTTCGGGCTGCGTTCGGCAACTTCGTTTCTCAACACTATGGTGTGGCTACATTATTTTAAACAAAAGCCTGTCACTTAATAAAAGCAAACGTGAGAGTATAGCCCTGCTTGAAGTTAGTATTTATGGTGTTGAAATTGGTGTCGTGATGTTTTCGACTATTGCAACACCAACATTGCTTTTAATATCCGATCAATTCCAGGTATTCAACATGGCGTCATTAGTTCCAAAGATAAATAACCATAAAATAAATAGTTTCTTAAAATTACAGATTTCAGATAAGTTGGTGGGTTTTTGCTATTTTAAATAAAACCTTTAAAATTGCATTTAAATTATTTTTCGGACATATATTATCATCGTACATCACAGTTTTTTTGATTTTTTTTATACCAGTAAGGCTGCAAAGAATCTTAAGGTCCGCCAGATGGTGAGCGGTCACCGTAGCCTATGGATGCTTGCAACACTAGGGTCACTCACGCGTTGTCGACCCTTCAGAAATCTAATAACTTCTTTCTTAACGAACCCCATACTGAAGTCCTTCGAGAAAACCTTGGCAGGAAACTCATTTCACAACCCAATTCAAAACACAAAATTCGCGTTCGCGGTAGGAAGTTTTTCTTAAACCTTCTTAAATAAGCGACCATTTCGGTTCTAAAGTGTGAGAATGAATGCCCTGCCAAAGGCGAGCGGTGCGATGGTAGAAAGTAGCCGTGGGCATCATTTCGAACAATTCCTCAGAACACATCCCATTATACAAGCGGTAGAACATATACAGGGAGGCAAAGTCTTTCCTTAGACTAAAGGGCTCGATACGGCAAGTGAGTTTGGGATCGTCGACAATTCTCACAGCCCGTCGTTGAACTGAGTCAAAAGGTGTATTCTTTTAAAGCAGCAACCTTTGCCGCGACGTAAAGTACTGCTTCGCTCCGTAGAGTACACCAAGTTTTTTGGACGCCAGCTTCACCTTGTCCAGCAGATGATCTCGGAACTAAACATCGTTGGAGATGTCAGCACCAAGGATCCTAATGCTCTTGGAGATGGAGAGGGGAGTGTTTTCATATTGTGGGACCACAGTGGATGGGGTTTTCTTTGCGGTGCACGCACAGAATTGTGTCTTTGTAGGGTTGAATCGGACCAAATTTTTCCGTCCCCAGTCAGGGACCTTGGGCAGAGTGGTCTCGATTTGAGACACAAGTTCTCCACAACGGAACGAGGGATTTTTGCACGACCCGTGTAATAAGCGTCTCCATTACCTACTGTCATCTGCATAGCAATGTAACATACATTGATCGATTTCCAACATTTCATTGATATGCAGTAGAAACGTACAGTTATAGAAATGTACACTTTTACTACCCAAAAAGAATATACCTTACGTAATCGGACGTAAGCATATGAATTTATTTTAATATTAAGACCTTTTACTAACTAACAACTATTTAAGGCGCAGTGACTACCTAAGTAGCGCCGCCAAAAGATATTCTTTATTTCCTCAAGACATTTCAAAAAAGTTACCAACCAATATAAGTTACTAGTTCTAAATAATTAGTTTGCAACATTATTAAAATGTCCTTTGTACAAAGAGGAAATAAAGACTATATTTTGGCGGCGCTAGTTAGGTAGTCACTGCGCTTTAAATAGAAGTTAGATCTTTTTATATATAAAATTAGACATATGTGTAGGTAAGTCTAATTATTCCAATATATGGTTGCATGTAATGAGATTTTTTTAAAAAAACTATGTAAGCAAAGGTATTTTTTAATTAATTATTGTATATTTTCACGATTTTATTTGTAAGAAGTTATCAACAAAGTTGTTTTTTTGCCAATTTCTTTGTTACGTAATATATATAATATCCAATAAATTGTTGAATTTCTCTGGGGATTTTTCAATCTATTGTTTTATTTACCTCATCAGTAGGCACTGTTTTACGATGTGAATATACATCAGTTAATGATGCATGTAGCTCAGTTAGAACCACGGTTCTTAGGGTTTCGAAATCATATGATGCTCATGCTGGGGCGCCGGCTTTTAGTTAACATAAAGGTGCCCATGATCATCTGATGAAGCGTTGAAAAGAACTGGAGAGGTGTGAAAATATAACCCCGGCCGAGTAAAAAATATCCCACACTAGCTGACCCTGCGAACGTTATTATTATTATAATAATTATACTTTATTGCATCAACATAAAAAATTTACAAACAAAACATATTTACAAATAGAGAAAAACAAAAGGCGGTCTAATCGCTTTAAAGCGATATCTTCCAGACAACCTTTGACAACGTTATTCCTCTTTTTGAAACAACTGGCGCGCCATCTATTGTGAAACGGTTGTACTAATTCAGAAACGTTTCCCGGCGTGTGCACAACAATTTACCAAAATTTCATTACAATAGGTTTATCCTTAGTGCGCGAGCCCGACTTGCACTTGACCATTTTTTCTCAGGAACTTTCCCCGGCGTGTGCACAACTGACAAAAAGTTCATTACAACCGGTTTACCCTTAGTGCGCGAGTCTGACTCGCACTTGACCCTTTTTTCTTACATACAAACCGTAACAAAAAAGAATTATCCAAATCGGTCTAGCCGTTCCCAATTTTTTGTGAGACTAACAAACGTCAATTGATTTTTATATATATATGTATATAGATATAGATAATGATGAAAATCACAGCGAATCCGAAAGTTTAACACCAATCAAGTTTTAATAGAAATTTTGAAGGTTTGGTATGTGTTTATGTCCTAGTGTCCCAGATCACAGCTTACACATTGCATCGAAGATCTGTTCAAAAACAGCATATGTCCCAAAATACACAGAAGTTTCAAATTCCTACTTCGTTTAGTTTGCAAGTGAAAACTTTGATGACCCCCTTTTCTTTATTTATAAACATAAAAGACAAAAATAAATATTTTCGTTGGTAAAAGTACCTCAATCAAATCGTAAAGTAAGTTTTACGAGGTAATTACCCCTTTCTGAAAAAGAACGTCAATAAACTTCTAATTAATCTTTTTTTTACTACTAAAGTGACAAGCATACGGCCTGCCTGATGTGGCACCAGGGCAGTACCTACTCGCATGTTGCCGACCGTTTAAAATCCAATCACTCTCCCTTTAAAGAACTCCATAGTAGTCATAGTAGAAATGAAAACCAATCGCTAAACTGAATGCGAACTAACGCAGGGACCAATAGGACTTGGAAACCCGAAGATCGGTATTTCGAACTGTACGCAGGTTAAAATTAATTGTGATTCAAAACACAAGTAGGATGTACATGCCTAAAATATCTTGTAATTTTCCACTATTGTTGAAGAAACCTTACCGTGAGTTTGACTCGAGATAGGATTTTTCACCACTTATATTTTCGGGGTTGCTAGTTTAATGCATCTGGTCAGTAGGGCTCCTTGACGTAGGGTTAAAATGGGGGTTGAAATTCGTCGTCGTCGATTTTAAAGCTAAATCCATAAAAATTGTAATTTAGTCTTTAGTTTAAAACGTGTTTCACCCCCCAGGAGTCAAATCAGGGAATGAAAACTTGTATGTAAATTCCAATATTTTTGTAGTTTCACCTACAAAAATATCGGAGTTCTCATAAACAGTTAAAAAGTTCACGCGGGCGAAGTTGCGGAAATAAGCTAGTTATATATAAAAACTTACCTCCGCAGTGCCGTAAAATATTCTATCCATCATTCTTTTTAATATCATGTAACGTTCATTCGTGTGAGAAGAAACACCCCGAAGCCATAACAACTACTTATATATTTAGGGGAAATAAGTAAATATAAAAAATATAAATTAAAACTAGTTATAGAAAACGTTATTTAATCATAAAAAGTAAGTGCTTAATTTATATTACCTTAGCTACCTACATAAAATTATGAATTAGGTTAAATAAATTTTTTACCCGACTTTTTTTACAGATGTGCCAAATTTCATAAGATGTAGATGACGTGATTGGATTTTGATAATTCTTAATATAATCTAGTGACAAAACAATATAATAATATTTATAGCAGGAACTTTGGAATATAATCTATGTGTGACTGATGGCGCTTAGCGCTTGGTAACATAAGCAAAATATTCCAAAATAAATTATTTTTTATTTACTTATTCATATTAATTATTATAAATCTATAAAATACATCTGTAAGTTATTTTATAGTTCTGTGTAAAAGAACGTATCCAAAGATGTTAAAAAATATCAGTGATATTTTGCCAGCGGCTTCGCCCGCCCTAAATTTGGTTATCAGCGTAGGATTCTTACGGCAACTCCTCAATTATAGAAAAAAACCTACTAACACTCTCTCTTCATCTCTCTCTTTCTCTCCCTTTCTCTCTTTCTCAAAAATAATAAATAATTGACTACTAAAACTAATTAACTAATGGATTAACCTCGCGAACATCATACAAACTTTTAGGGGGTGAGTTTTTGGAAATTCTTTCTTAGCGCACGCCTACATCATAATAGCTATATATATGCTCAATTTCAGCACGATCCGTCCAGTGGTTGGAACTGTGCGTTGATAGATCAGTCAGTCAGTCAGTCAGTAATAGTTACTTTTGTCTAAAGCTAACTTTAATCCGTGACTTTGTTTACGTAGAAGGTGAAAATATTTTTAAATAATACGAACCGCCCTTCCTTTGTTGGTGTTAGCGTAATGATATATAGTCTATAACCTTCCTCGATAAATGGGCTATCTTACACTGAAAACTTTTTCAAATAGGACTAGTTCCTTAGATTAGCGCATTCAAGCAAACAAACAAACAAACTCTTCAGCTTTATAATATTAGTATAGAAGAAGATTTGCTTATGTTTTTGAGTGAGTTTAACTTTTCAAACATGTGTTAAAATAAAATTTAATTAAATCAAATGCACTAAGGAGTATTGATATCAACTTCGCAGCAAATGACCGCCAAAATAACTTTCTACCCCTTTTTAACCCCGTTAGGGTATGAATTTCAATTAAAAACGAAACTCATCTTCCACCAATTCTGTTAAAAAAGATTTATGTAAAATTAGAAGGAGATTGGACCAAGGAATCACGTTGTCCCATACAAACTTTGATCCCCTTTTTCACCCCCTTAGGGGTAGAATTTCGGAAAATCCTTTCTTATCGGATGCCTACGTCATACAAAGAACACACCCTCCAAGTTTCAGGTCTCTACGATGAGCGGTTTAGGCTGTGCGTTAATCCATCAGTCATTCAGGGCAAAGCATTTTATATGTATAGATAGATAAGCGAGAGCAAGAGTGACCTCAGTAAAATTAATATCTTTTTTGCCAGGCGCCTGACTCCATCGTAACAGGAATTGTAGATGTAGACGATAGATTCATAATGGCAATCAGCACTCATCATTACCTTAACAGGGTAATTTAACTAATGGATGTTGAATCGTGAACAATGGGATAGTATAAAACTATAAACGGTTCAAAATTCAGATGGTATACTTTTAAACTGATTGACCCCACCCAACATGTAGGTTATATACATATATCCATAGGTTACGGTGACCGCTTACCATCAGAGGGACCGCAAGCTTGTTTGCCACCTTAGGGGTATAAAAAAAATATATAAATACCGTAAACTGCGTCCATAGAAAATAAGTCGGCGTTCTAAGCAATAACTTTACGTTACCGTTCGAGAGCTTCAATACGAGCACGCGTGCATCATCTATTTCTATTTACAAAATATAATTTTTTGTTAGACATTCAAAATTGTACCTTATCCCCTGTGAATAAGTGCTACATTCAACTGTTGCTACTCCTGCCTTCGATTAAAGAAAAACAAGAGTTAAACAAGATTGAATCTCCTCACAACCGGATATATCTCAAAGTACTGATATTGAGCTAACTGATCCCACATCCATTCATCAGCGTAAGAAAAGACAGCGTTTATCTTCTGAGGACGTTGAAACTGACCTAACTCTTACGGATTTTCGACAAGAGATTCTCGGGAAGTTTAAAGAAATGTTTGATGCGCAATCCAGACTGAGCCTGGATATTGCCAATGTTATGGATCAACTATCTAATGTCAGAAAATCGTACCAATTATTATCTTAGGAACAGGATAATTTAAAATCTGAACTCACCGATCATAAAAAGTCAACATCTGAAAAAATTGACTTTATTGAACAAAAATTATCAGACGCCAACATCACAATAAGTTCGCTTCAAAATCGCTAAAATACAAACGAACAACAGGCCCGCATGAATAATATTGAGAAAGCGGGTATACCGGCTTTAAAGAGTGAAAATCTGTACAACATATTAAATAATTTGGCCGTAAAAACTGGGGCTACCATCAAGTCGTCGGATGTTGATTTTATACACCGGGTTAAAAAATATCCTACAAACGTGGGAAACGGTAAAACTAACTCATCGCTACAAAACACTACGCCTAATATAATCGTCAGATTTAACCAGCGTAAGAATAAAAGTGATTTTCTAGCCGCTGTCCGAGCTCGTCGTGGAATAACCACAGCTGACCTTGGACTCGATGGAACGGCGAGACCAATTTTTGTCAATGATCATTTGCCCCTCAAAACAAGCGTTTATATGGACAAGCCCGGGCCTTAGGAAAACAGCACGGATACAAATATATTTGGTTAGCAGATTGTAAAATATTTCTACGCAAGAACGACAACTCCAGAGCAATAAAAATTAGTTGCGAAATTGATCTCATAATGATAAAATGACTCATAGTTAATACTTTCTTAACGTCTACTTTATTGGACTTAATAGTCGCTCACCAGTTAAAGTGCACTGCATATCTTTTTTATGTGTACAAATTTGCTTGTGTGTGCTATATATTACAGTGTTTACGTCCTAACTACGATAAAATAAAAATATGTACAATGTATCCTTTTCAACTCGAACAAAGTCCAACAGTTATACACAGGTATTACATATCAATATTTATTATTAATCTGCGTCTATTGACATCAGTCTTAAATTTAATATTTCATTATTGGTCCAGTAAATTATTTAACAATAATTTCGAGACGGAACACATACTCACTTATTTATATTTCTTTATATTTCTTAATGCCTATCGTGCAAATCGTGGTGCAAGTATGCAGGTTAACCTACCCTTATTTGACGGGGAAGCATTAAAATATTTCGCTATTTCGTAACTAAATATGTATTCTTTTATAAAAATAAGTTAAAATGGCCTACACCTTATCTATTTACTATCAGAACGTCCCTCACGTTACGTACAAAGTCGCACATGTTTCACTCCGCTATCTCTAACTGTAATTACGACGTCATTTGTGTTACTGAATCGTGGTTAACAGCCGGATTTTACAGTAGCGAGTATTTTGATGCACGTTATATTGTTTTTCGTTGTGATCGGGACCCATTGAGCAGTGGCATGGAGCGTGGCGGCGGCGTCATGATCGCGGTCCGCCGCGAGCTATGTCCCGCGCTGCGCTCTGATGCATCGATGCTCACCGGCGCGCCCGATTACCTATGGGTGACCATGCCCTGATGTTCTTCCCGTGACGCAGCTGTGGCTAACTTACACATTTTTTGCGCCTACATTCCTCATGGAAGATCACATGAACAGCAATTAACCATTTTTTTTTTGAACACATTGCTAACAGCTGAGTTAACACGCTGACAAATGACGTTTTTCTTGTTTTAGGTGATCTTAATATTTCTCAACCCAGCTGGGTGCACAATAACGCAAGTGATACAATGTTTACTGGCCCAAGTAATCATCAGTTAGTCTTTCTTGTCAATGAATTTATGAGTTACTCCTCAATGTTGCAATATAATTCTGCTTTTAACTATAACAACCGATTATTAGACCTAGTTTTTTGCAACATTAAATGCGACGTGGTACACTGTTCCCAGCCACTTGTGCCAGAAGACTTCATAAAGCCTTGAATATTACCTTATCTGCGGACATTCAGAAAACCCTATCAAATAATAAACACATCAAAAAAATGTTCTTTAAAGCTGATTATGAAACTATCTACAAAGAGCTCCTCTGCAATTGACTGGAACAAAGAGTTCACAGCATTTACAGATATTAATTCCATCACCGATGACTTCTATAAAACCTTAAATAACTTAATAAGTAAATATGTACCTAACCGTACAATTAGCTCAAACTCCAAATACCCACCGTGGTACTCTAAGTCTTTAATTAAATTGAACAGAGAAAAATGTAAGTTTCACAAAAAATGGAAACAATATGGTAATCAATGTGATTATAATAGCTTCTCTGTTTTAAGATCACGTTTCAAAAAAATGGAAAAAAAATAATTATGAAATGTATATAGAAAATAGTGAAAATAATATCAGGAAAAAACCAAACTCCTTTTAGGCGTATATTAAATCCAAAAAACAGAATAATAACGACATCCCAGATAAAATGTTCTATCAAGTCTTAAATACCGGCATTGACATCTGTAACGCTTTTAATAACTATTTTCATTTTGTATTTGTAAAACACAATGAAAATAACACTAGATCTTACCAAGCTAAAAGCGATTGTATTGTAGACATAAACACAATTAAAATACTTAAAGACTCGGTTCGCCATGAATTAAATACAATTAATATCAACAAAGGTGCAGGCTATGATGGAATCCATCCCTACTTTATTTTTAAGTGCTTAAAGCAGCTCCTAATTCCAATTGTTTACATATACCAGCTGTCGATCAGTTCAGGAACTTTTCCCGAAATCTTGAAAAAATCCATCGTTACACCAATTCCTAAAAACACTAAAACTAACCAAATAACCGAGTATAGACCTATCTCAAAACCAAGTATATTCGGTAAAATACTTGAAAAAATGGTGACCTCTCAGCTATCATATGCTTATGTTAACCAAATATCCAATAATCAACATGGTTTTATAAAGGGACGAAGCGTTGAATCTAACTTACTTACTTTTACAGAGTTTGTACTATCTGCAAACGACAAAAATCTTCAGGTGGATGTTGTGTACACCGACTTTTCTAAAGCATTTGATAAAATAAATCACAATCTTTTGTTAGAGTAGCTTTGGGGGAACGGTGTGCACGGCAGCCTCCTGAGATGGATAGAGTCATATGTTAAGAATCGCTCCCAAGCAGTTTTTCTAAAGGGTTACTGTTCTGAATTCTTAGATATACCCTCAGGAATTCCACAGGGATCCCATATCGGACCGTTGCTTTTTAATATTTATATTAATGATATTCATGGTAAACTAGGTGACTCCAGCAGCCTTTTAATGTATGCTGACGATGCCAAACTATATAGAATTATTTCAAAAGAAACTGACTGTGTTAAATTTCAATCGGAACTTGACACTCTTGCTGGATACTGTCACAATAATCAACTTTTCTTAAATATAGATAAATGCTCTGTCATAAGCTACACACGCAAAAAGAAACCAATATACTTCTCTTACAAGTTATTTGACAAATCACTTGTGCATGTACAAAGCGTACGTGACCTAGGAGTTATTAAAGATGACAAATTATCGTTTAACGAACACATTGACTCCATAATCCTAAAAGCATACAGGAACCTCGGCTTCATCAGCAGAGTCACTAAGCCATTTAAACATATATTAACACTTAAAATATTATATTTCACCTTTATTAAGTCTGTTCTCGAATTTGCATCTGTTGCTGGGTCACCCCAATACAAATGTCACATCGAAAGGATCGAAAAAATTCAGAAAAAATTCATTATACTGCTTAATTACAGATTCGGAAACGTAAATAGTGCACTATTCCCAGAAAGATTCAACATTTCTTCTCTTGAAAATCGACGAATTATAATAGATCAATGTACATTATTTAAAATTATTAACAATAAAATACAATGTCCACAGTTATTGAATAACATATCTTTTATTAGCCATAGTAAATTCATAGCTCGCCCCTCACGTGTAAGGAAATTAAACGATAAGTATTTACATGTATTTGTAACCCCGAAAGCATCAAAAAAATATACCGAAAACAGATTCTGTATACGTGCACCCGATTACTATAATAAACACTTTTGGGGATTGGACCAACTTAACTCACATATAGATATATTCAGTAATTCAGTATCAACTTTCAAAATATCTGTAAGAAAACGACTTGATCAACTTTACCATCATCTGTAATTTCACTTAATGTTTTTCTAACCAATGTAACATGCAGATTTTAGTATATATATATACATATTAGTACCTACCCCCTAAACTTAATGATATATTCAAACAAATTAAAAAATAAAATAAAATTCAGGATAAAATTAAACAATATTAAGTAAATATTTTATATTATTGGATTTTATTCTTAACAATCTCACAGTGTTAAAAAATAAATACATATACACTTTGTAATTAGTCATTTATTTAGCTAAGTAATAGGTACTCGTATGCTTGTAAACCCTATTGTAAATACAATAACCTCTTTCAATCAATAATCTATACTTACAATAACAATATTTTACTCTCTTATTTTATATAACCTAAATTGATTCTGTTTCTTTTATTTCAAAATATATATGAATCTCGCCTTGTGCTTAACTACATTGTCTCAACCATGTACTTAATTATAGCTCTTAATAATTATCATAATTAATCATGTAACGACACTATAGGTCTAATTAATGAAATAAAATGTATTGTATTTTTCACTGTCTGTAAATGACCGTTTGTTGTCTTAAAATGAATAAATAAATAAATAAATAAAGGAAGATTGAAAAATTCTAGAATTTCAAAATTATTGTTCAATTAAGAAATTATATCTCGATTCTAACTCACTTACCTATTGGTATCAATTTTTTTACTAGTAGGTACATTCAATATGGCATAAAAACAAATATTCGTATTCCAGGTTTGCAAGATGTGGATAAATATATGGCGTATTTCAAAGTGATCAGTGGAAAGAAAAACTACGCTTGTAATAAATGTAATGCAAAGTACAAAGGATTTTATGCGATTAAAAGGCATATTGAAAGGCGACATTTTCCTGTTAAATGCCCTCTTTGTGACGAGACATTTAAGAATAACACCTTAAAGAAAGAGCATCTTGTGCGTACACACGGACAGGAGGAATTCTGTGACGATTCCACGAGAACAGTACAACTTCGGGCGGCCACGAAGGTCTTTTGTGACATTTGTGAAAAAGGATTTATATATATGAAATATCTTCGACAACACGTGGCAAATATCCACAAAGAAGTTACATGCAAGGTATGTCATCTAACAATGCTGAAGAATAAATATATGACCCATAAAGAAAGCCATTCGGTGTCCAGGTTCAGTTGCGGAATATGTGGCTTTCAGACCCGTACTGAATATAAACTTATACGACATCAAAGAAGAGTGCATTTGCAAGAGAAAGATTATGCGTGTGAACATTGTGATATGAAATTCTTTAATAGAAGTGCTCTTACGGCCCATTTAGTTCGTCATAACCCCAAAAAGAGATTTGAGTGTGGATATTGCGGTAAGACGTTTCCGAGACGAAACACGCTAAATGAGCATGTAAAGATACACACTGGCGTGAAGAAGAAAGTGTGTAACATCTGTGGCGATCGTTTCGTGCAGAAAGCTAGCTTGAACTACCATATGACGAAGCGCCATCCCGATGCCTGCTAAAATGTACATACGAGTAGTAAAGTAACTGATCCGGCAAATGTTGTTTTGCAATATCCTCCTCACGCCCTCTCCCAACTTCCCTTCCCAATTCATCCGGAAAACATACGAACAAGGTCAAGTTAAGGCGAATCGCCAGAACTTACTTGTTGACGCTCTCGCGCTTGGTGTCGCTTGGCAAGATCGAATATGATCCATTAATATCGTGGCATTGAATTATCCAAAAACAGCCATTAAAACCAGTTGGACTCTAATCCGACTTAAATACTGGTATTAATTTACTGTAGGTACTTCATCAAATCTTGAAGCACTTCCCCATCTACCTATAAACAAGCGTTAGAAATTCTGTCTAAATAGGGGGCAAACTATAACATAAAGTTTGACTGAATTTTAATTGACTTTAATAGATAGATCACGAGTATTTCTTACCGACTTTACGAGTAGGGACTCGCACGCCGTTGTACCACCATTTACGTAATTTACAAACAAAAATAAAAAGTTTGCGGTTACTCGTGACAGGACTGACCAAGCCCGATGTTGCTTAACTACGACTATCGTTTCCAATAAACAAATGTGCAACTGTTTATCTTAATAATCTAGACTATTTTTGCTAGATGGCGTTGATACGGTAATTTAAGATGGTGAATAAATCGAGCCCGTCCACACATAGCCGGTTTTGTATTATTTGTTGCATACTTAAGAGCTTACACTATAACCACTGCAAGTCTTAAGCTTTTATATATGACTGTTTACAACGGAAACGTGTTTCTTGTGTGTTCCCTTCAATTTTTACTTTTTGAACTTTTTATTATCTGCCATTCGTAAATACATACATATCATAAATAAATACACCCAGTCTCAAGACAAACATTATATTATGACATAAATGTTTGTCCGGTGCGGGAATCGCACCCACATCCTCTGCACAGTAGCTGGCCACAGTACGAACTAGGCTGCGAGGGAGAGTCGACCCGTATGTATGTAATATTGTTAGAATTGCAAAATATTAATATATGTTAGTCTAGGTAGGCTTCTAAATAGGTGTGCCAAATTTTATATGATGTATGTATGTTTGTCCATGTATTGCTCAGAAACCAGTAATCTAATTTAGTGTGTAGCTTTTCCATACATTTTAAACTTATGACCAAACAACCACACAAACAAACATATGTAAACAAAATACTATACGGCAGGTGGACCGTAAACTTGTTTGCCACCTTAGTTGTATAAAAAAAAAATTATATCTATTGACATTGGACGAAGTCAAACGCTCAAAGAAATTAACGCAATCCAGCGGTATCTAGAGTATTTATGAATTAAAAAGTTTTGCCTTAACGAACAGCTTAAAATTGCTCGCTTGCTGCATAGTTCACATCTTGAACCACAGATAGCGCTTTAATACACACTAGATAGAATATACCAAGTACATAGAACGCGCACGGTGCGCACAGGACAGGTTTCATTTGTTATTATCGGCCGTGGTTTCTCTGAACGCCCGCTTTACCTTGAGGAAAATAAAATTTACAAAGAAAATAACCCGTGGGATTAATTAAGGTCTTAGCTCCCGCTTTGCCTTTACGTTATGACGCTGTTTACGAGTAAGTGTAATGAAAAGTATTTTAGAGTATTCTTACATAGTTTCTAATTGATTCAGCTTTGAAAAAAAAACGACTTGCACATGTTTTTTTTAGTACAAAATAGCAGAAAGGTAATTTGTGAAGAAAGCTAAAACAAAGGGAGAACAATGTAAAAACCAACTACTTAATCGGTATAATATTAAATCCGATGCAATTTTCTACAGATCTCAGAAACTCTTATTTAGAGAAGTCAGGATTTAGTTTTTAAACTTGAAACTTGTTGACTACGCTACTATTTGAGCGAGTTGCGATGCAATGTGATCTATAACTGAAAACGTATTTCAACACGATCCATATAAACTATTCGTATTCCAGTTCCAGGTGATGAAGATATGGAAAAATATAGAGGATATTACAGAACAATTGATGATGAGAAGAAATACGCCTGCATGCATTGTTCTGCGAAATACAAGGTAATATATGCAATGAAGAAACATTTGGATACGAGACATTTTCGAGTATGCCTAAACCTGGCATGCCCTCTGTGTAACCAGAAATTTAACACTCTAAGCTTAAAGAAGGAACATCTAGTACGAGTACATGGTCAGGAAGAGTACTTCGACGTCTCAGGATCTCCACAACTTCGAGAAGCTAAGAAACTCTTCTGCGACATTTGTATGAAGGAATTCAAGTTTAGGAAACTTCTCCAAAGGCACTTCGTAAAAATGCACGTGGATGTGAAATGTGACGACTGCGAAATGACTATGCTCAAGAAAAATCTTTTTCTTCACAGAAATGAAGTTCATGGTGTTGCTGTGCCGACTTGTGGGGTGTGCGGCGTGAAAAAATCATCGGAATTCGAAATTGTTGAACACCAAAGGAAAGTGCATTTGAAAGAGAGAAATTTTGCGTGTCAACATTGCGACATGACATTCTTTAACAGAACACGGTTAATTAACCATTCAGTTAAACATAATCCAGAAAAAATATATGAGTGTGAGTATTGTCAAAAAAGGTTTTCGAGAAAGAATAACCTTTATGAACATGTAAAGATACATACTGGTGAGAAAAACAAAGTTTGTAACGTTTGCGGAGATCGCTTCGTTCAGAAGGCGAGCTTGAACTACCATATGATGAAGCGACATCCCGAAATATATCGATAAGATTTTGCAGTCTCTGTATACTTGTTTTATATTACAGACAATGATATTAAGTTAACCTAAGCTTATAAGATCTCTGTATCTTATGCAAGTAAGTCTCTGAGCGTAGTTTGTCTTATCAGACTTATCTGCGCGACACATCCTGAATTATATCGATAAGAATTTTTAAATTAAACCTCATTGTTTCTTGTAATCGAGATATGAATGCATAAAACTAAAGTATTACTAAATACTACTACTAAATTATTTAACTTGTTAGTCGTAGTGTTTGTCAGTACTTGTTTACTTTTGCTTTTAAGTTCAGATTGTTGTTGCTTTATTTTTGATTTGTAGTCAATACGTCTGTATTATTTATATTATAAAACTCAATGTCTCTATCTGTCTGTCCGTTTATGTTCTTTTCACGTCCGAACCACTAAATCGATGTCTGTAATCTGACAGCGTGATAGCTGGCGTCTTAGTGAAGGACATAAGCTCCTTGCAGACGGAGCTGGGATGGTATGAGTAACCAATGAAATGAACCGGTTACCTACGTACAATTATCATGAGGCTAAGTGCAGAAAACATAAGTCCAACTAACTAACATAGGCTCCTTAAATGTGTGACTCGTTAGCGCAAAAAGTACAACCAAAACTACAACAAACTTCCTTATTTTAATCAACGAGTTGCCGTAGGAATTCCACACCGATAACCGAATTTATCGCGGGTGTAGCCGTGTGCAAACGCTTGTACTTACATATAGTGTAAAAAGTGATTAGGTATATCGTTCCTTCTCATTATATAGGGACGATATCTTAGAGCGGCCTAATATTGTAACGCTCAAAAACGTGTAATGTATGTAACGTTATGGTAAATATTTTAATTTAATATCACTCTAAGTATTATGTAGTGTAATTCTTAACAAAAATTAAATATATATTATTAAAATAATAAAAAAAGGTATTTATTTTTTTGTCCTGAATGTAAGTTTCATTTTAATTTGCCAAGGGGCCGATCATCAAGATTAGTTTTGTCCTAGCCATATTATAGAGTTGAAAGGATGGTTGTTACTATATACTTTACGTCGCAACGGAGCATCCAATTGAACTGTTCTTTTGCGCAGGGACGAGGAAGTCTGTCTTGAGACTTAAGGGTTCAAAGCCGCTTGTGTTTCTACACACATAAAGAGTTCATTGATTATTTGTGAAAGCATATAAGAATATCACACGTCTATTCGATATTCTGTTCACTACAGCATTACGAATTAAATAACACTATAGTCTGTCTCATTGATTTTTTTGTTTGTAATAAGATTCTTAAAACAAAATACTCTCGACAACATTATGTCGCCGCACTAGAAGACATGGAAGCTATTTGGTGCTGTCTTGCAGGCCAAAGAATGGGTCTTCCATTCAAAAATACATTAAAGCTCGAAGTGATGCGTCTTGTATGCGGACTGTAACTATAGTTGGTGCAACAGCTTTTAAATGAAATTGATCAAGATGAAATTGAATATTTAATTCTAAAATGTCCAGTTTATAAAAGCTTTAAATCTATGTGACGACATTGTTGACATTTTTCATTGTTGGTTTTTCAACTCACCACTACCAAAATTCACAGCAAACGCTATTTTTGGAATCTCTTTTGTTCGCTCGAATATCTTCGCTACAGATGTGTCTTTATTATTTATTGGACAATGGCAATTGAAGATGCCAAAGACCTCTTTAACTGTTGACCTCCTAAATGAGCTAAAAATGCTCAACTAGCTATGGATAGAAAGATTGTAGGTGTTTCTTTCCGCGACAAAAACAAAAGTCACCGACGAATCTCAAGTAGCAATGCACATTCGCTCTTTAACAGCTGTAAAAAAAAAGTTGCGCAGGACGGCCTCCTAACAGGTAAACAAACGACCTGGTTATAATCGCAGGCTGCTCAAGTCCGGCCGTTGAGGATACGTATAGAGGTAGCCTGCGTTCAATCGTGGACGTCTTACAGTGAAACATTGTACTAAGTGTTGCTTTCGCCGTGGCCCACTTGATATTCTTAAACATACTTTTAACTTAACAATTCATAAGTGAATTAAATAGGAACTATGCAAATATACACATTTTAATTGGAAACCAAATACTAAAATGAAGAAAATCTATAAAATAAAAACGTTTTGCAGATCCAAATATGGCAAGCCCGCACTTCAGCACTGTAGAAGAGGGCAACACTTCAATCTACAATATAATTATTTACTTCAATCTACAATATAACGTGAGAAGGCTTCACACAAAAATGTTCGCTTTGTAAAGATAAATACTTCCATTGAAAAGAAGAATCACGAACGTAGACGAACATGGCTTAGAAGAATTTAGCACTAGAAACAATAGATACTTGCGGCCAAACAAAAATATAGTTTTGACGTGTATACGAAAGAGGACAAACATTTGTTAACGGATCAGTACCTGGGGACCGAGCTTTGGTTATTTTTTTTGACAACACCATCTATTGTCAAGTAGCTTTAGTGTTGCAATGTCAGTATTAATAATAGTATTACTACTCGCCAATAGATGTCAGGAACAGTCATATTTTTCAGTTTATCATTGCCTGAAAAAAACACGGATAAAACGACGTTTTCTAAAAATATTATATATATATATATATATATACAAGAATTGTTCGTTTAAAGATATTAGATAGATAAAAGAAATAAACACAAGATTTATTAGTGTCTTGCGTGTAATAAAGTGCTACAAGTAACTCATGGAATTCCGATTCCTACTGGCTGATTAAGTGGGTATACGAATTTAAGGGAACGATGGAATTCTTCAAAACCTCAAACTTGAGATCGCATTTGGAAATAACACTGAAATGAGAAGACATTTGAATGTTCCTTTTGTCACAAAGATTTCCAGCGGAAGCGAGCTTTAGATTTCCATGAGAAGATACACACTGGTGTAAATAATAAAGTGTGTACAATCTGTGGTGTGTAATTTAGTCACAAATCGAGCTTTAATTAACGATAAATAGGAGCAAAAATACTAGTAAGAATTATGTAACACAAACTAAATTTTTAATTACATAAACTAAAAACTATAATTTATTTCAATTGACTTAAACAGCACTTTTAAATCGTCAATTTTATATACTTTATCACCAGTTCGAAATAATTTTGCTACCGAGAAGAGCTATTTATTGCTAATGTAACAATAACAGCAAAATAATAATATCATACAATAATTTTTTTCGTTTTTTTTTTAAAATAAACAAATATGTTCAAAAACAGTTTTTAAGTTATTTTTTTAGGTTTTACTCTCTGTTCGTATACGGGGGTGGATTCACTGTACTGTCCACTGTAATCCTTCTAGCTCAAAGGAGTCTACTCGATATTGCTCAAGTCCTGCAACTTTCTCTTCTACCTCCCGTTTATCTTTTAGTCCGGTTTATCGTCCAATGGATATTCATACCTTAATAACATCACAATTATAGTTAGCGTAGTTAAAGGCTAGCATATAGAGTCGCCAAACAATATTCACTAAAGGTAATTCAGGTTTACGCACCGACTTCGGCAAGTTCGAATTACGAGGGTGAGGTAATAATTATATAAAATACTAAAATAATATAAATAAATACATATAGGGGTGGTCTAATATGAGGGTGAATAGGAAAGTTCGCGGTCTCAGTAGATGTAGATGTTTAAAGTATTTAATTCGTTCTACCTTTATAATATTCATAAATTCTTTAGTTGTTATTGTGCAAAGATTCAGTTTGGTGTTACTTTGATAGAGTTTACAACGACTTATTGACCGTTAAGTGAAAAGATTTTTAAAAGTTGACCCAAAATACCCCGGTTTTTTTTAAATAAAATTCATTCGATGCGTCTTAACACTCCATTTGTCTTAGCATATTTGAGGACTTCTAAATCTAATATGCCTAATAAATAAAAAGGCACGCTTATGCGCGTATGACTTTGATCGAGTGGAATCGCGGGGAATGCTCTGTTTCTATACCCTGTGAGTATTTTTGAATCTAGAAATAACGAGAAATGCCAATGATAGCGCGAACTTTTCGATCAACCAACGCCGAAGGTGGCACTAGATTATACTTTATTTTTTGAAATACAAGAAAATAATTTTTTGCACTTTTTTCTAGCACTTCTGTTGTAACACACCACGCACTTATTAGAAGTCAACAAATAAAAATATTAGGTACATAAAATTTCATCTAGCGTTCAAAATTAAATAAAATTAATTTCCAGCAACTAAATAAAAACATCCATATTCCAGATCGTGATATCCCGCTGGAATGCATAGACTACTCTATAATAGAAGATGGAAGCAGCAAGAAATACATCTGTCTCAAATGCCAAACCATAATGATCGACCTCCCAACATTGAAGCATCATATAATGTGTAGACATACAATCAAGAATAATCCAATAAAATGTCCAATTTGTGACAAGGAATTGAGCAGGCGATCAAAATTCAAAGAGCACTTGCTAAGCATCCATGGAATGGAGGAAGTTCTAGACGGGAATGAAAGAACGTTTCAAGCGTCTAACAAAATTAAATATATTTGCAACGAATGCAAAAGAGATTTTTTCAGCAGGAAGAGTTTATACACACATATTTGTTCTTGGCATGTCCTCAACAAATGCCCAGACTGTAATTTAAGGTTCAATAAAAAGCAGATGGCTTTTCACAGGAACGAGGCTCATGGGCAAGTGATACCAACTTGTGGAGTATGTGGATACAAGAACCGTGACGTGGCCCGACTTACTTTGCATCAAAGAAGAGTTCATTTGCTGGAGAAGAACTTTGATTGTGACCTTTGCAGCATGTCTTTCTTTGATGTAAAAGGACTGAGAAGGCATCAAGTGAAACATGGATCTGATAAAGAATTTAAGTGTTCTTATTGTTCAAAGAAATTTCCGAGGCAGACGACGCTCTGGATGCATGAGAAGATTCATAAAGGGGAGAAGAATAAAGTTTGTACAGTTTGTGACCAGAGGTTTGTGCAAAAAGCTAGCCTCAATTATCATATGGCGAGACACCACCCCGGTGTTAGCTTCTAGGAGGTATATACACCTTGAAACGGGAGATATGAATAATATTTTTTTACAAATTAACAAGATGTCAATTTCATGATAATTATCTATATGAGTGCACTTCAACTTTATTTTCTTAGCGCCAACGAGCTTTATCTTTATACTAAACTAACGTACATTGAGGTTGTTGCTTAACGCAGTTTGTTTACGCAGTTTAGAGCCTTATTCAGAAGGGCCGAATTTGCGTCGACTCCACTCACGAGTTGTACTGCATTGTTGTATGCAGCGCATGTCTTTGTAGACAGCATGTATCGGCACCTAATGCCGACGCAGCCTACGCACCTATGAATTCACACGAGTTAAATCGCGGTGAATTCGCCCTTTCAGGCTTGTCCTAAAGTCCTTGTCTAAATACCTACTTATAAACTGCAACTGGAGCTAACTCCACCGCTTGGAAGACTAGCGGAGCAAGCGCGCCCCTTATACCCGCGCACATGTACCGTATCGTATTTTGCTCGTGGAAATTCGGTATTTACTGTCATTCAGGAGCATCTATCACTAGAAATTAAACGCGTTTATCTATTCATTATCGATATTATATTTCTGTGCATAATATTTAAATATGCGCTCTGTTTGGTTTTTTTTTTTTTCAAAATATCAGACACCTATACATTCTCTACTAATCAATAGCTGGCATCAATACAAATAAGTTGATTCATACAGAATCAAAATCTTGTGTTTCAATACAAAATAAGTACGTATCGGGTAAAATTAGGAAATATATATCGAGACGTTAGAGTACATTTTTGTGTCTAGAAGTTTGTAGCTATTATTCACTTTTGATAACTTGCAATAGTTGATTTCAAAGTTCATTGAATGTCAGGTTTGCAGGAAGTTTTTGCTCTCATCTCAGGTAATTTTGAACGTTGCCCTCTTCCATATGTTTGAACAACGGCGAGTCTTGACCAAACTGCGTATACTGGCTTTGACCAGGTCGACTGTCCACCTGGAAGGAAGTTGTCTGACGATGCATCTATCGATTTTTTTTCGCCACTTAAGAACTGTAAGAGTACAAAATTATTGATTATCATTAGCATTAGCCTACATTAAGCAGTGGCCACGCATTCTAAATCGCGCTATCAAAGTTTATTGTATGATATAAAGCTATATTAACTTTTTAATCCGAGAAGGTATACTAACACGCCTGATCGGAGATCTTCCTTTTTCCATTAATAATCTACTATATTGAAATTTTAATCACAGCCTATATATGATTGAATTGTTGGGAACATGACATATATGTATAATATGAACATTTTGATCTAATCTAAAACTGCAGCAGTGGCGTAGATAGCTTTTTGCGATTGGGAGACTATGATGGATTTTCATTAAATTTTTCAACTAAAGTTTTATATTTTATTATTTGACGGGAGATTGATCCCCTTTGGGCCATCCCTGCGGTCCACTAGCGCTGCAATTAAATATTTTAATTAGCGTTTTTCAAAAAATAAAACTAATCATAATTTCAGATCGATTTGTAATATTTCTAGAATGGAAATGCAAGTTGTAGATAGCATATTTGCTAAAAATGGTCACTTTTAGCAGATATGCGATCTACAACTCAGAGGTATGTTATAGAAACAATACAAAACTTTCTTAAAATATCTTAGAACTAGTTTCATATTTCTTTTAATAAAATTTTTGAAATACGTTTTCTACGAATAGTAAAAAAAATATATCTTGTGGCGGCGCTAGTGGACCTGGCCTTAATAACCCAGAGGTAGACTACCAAAGTCCTGAAGAGCTTAATTAGGACCTGTATATCATTTTAGGTTCACCTTTTTGGATCAGTGCTTTATTATAAACATGTATTTTGTTATCCACAGACATATAAGGGAATATCGACAAGTATGTTTTTATGTTTGTCTGAATAAAGTAAGTTTATTATTTGTTACATCTGTATTTTTTACACACTTTTACAGCATTTCAGCTAAAAGCAGATTCTTAAAATAAGCGGCTAACATTCATTTTACATTGGAGTCAAATAAATCCGGCCCCCAATATTTTAAGACCATCAATATACCCTAATAATTTCAAACGAATGTGCTAAAAAACCTAAGCCCGACGCAAACGAGATGTATATCAGTTTTTTTATAATAATTTGTAATAAAAATATTGTATAGAGGGAATCATCAAAATCGTCTTTGGGATAGGGTGAAAATGCTGTACCTATGTCACATTAAAAATATTGCCACAGCCATTGTACGCCCCACTGCAGGGCCTCTCCATAGTCCACTGTGCTGACCCAGTGTGAACTGGAGGACGTTTGTCGAGCTAGTCATCACTTGATCGACTCTCAGAATTTTCAAGCTGTTTATAAGACCTCTGACTTGCCTTAACGACTACTATCAAAATATGACAACAGCCAGGATTATTAGAAATCTTATTCCCTCTACATCATATTTCATAACACATTATATTAGAAACCTGGATGCATTTCGTTTTCGCTGGGCCTGAGTTTTGTCTCCATACTAAATTAGCATTCTCCTTTGACATAGGTATAATATATGATAATAAATCTTATAGACTTTTGGGAACATGGTTTATCGGCGGCGGGCCAGCTGAGAGCAAAATAAACATAACATTCATCTATGGATTCAGCGTTCCGTAACCATGATTGGAAACTAATAGGTGCAATGTATCGCGGATAATAAGACCTGCCTGTCGGCTAATTAGGCCTACCTCATAAATTTTAAAATAAGAAAAGTGCAAAAGAAACCACAATATGGGAAACAATTACAAAATGATTTTAAATCTAAAACCGAGAAATCAAAATATTATCATAGCTTTTCAGGAACAAAATGATTTTGTATAGTGCGAGTATTAAAGCTTACGTGCAGCATTCAAATTTTTACATTGTTTGGAAGATTATTGATTTCTATGCTTATTTATTTATTAAATTCACACAGCAATACAGGTTAATTAATTACATTGTTTTGATAACAATATCGTAAAGCCAATTATGGAATTCCTTATGAGCTAACATTTTTACCTGTACAATCATATAATTATAATAATGAAGTATATCTCTGTGCTTAATACTTATGTATTGTTTTGCCTTATTTATGTATATGTGTTTAAAGAAAGTATTGAACGTGGTGAGTGTGAGAGGAAAATTGTATAATTATTATTAGGAGTATGTGTAAGTAGTGCGTAGTGCATAATCAGTTTTGGATGAAAGTCTATCTCTATTATTTTAGTTTTGAATGATTGCTTGGATGGGTGAAATGGGTCTACTACAGAAAATAATTTGTTGTACTGCGAAGCAATTCTGAGAATAATGAGTTTTGACCATAATTTCAACGGTGTGTTGGGACATAAAAAAGACGAGTACGACGACCCTCGTCTCGATGGGGCCCAAATACTATAATTGGACAGTCCAACCGGCCTCGAATGATGTCATACAGTAGCATCATATCAACAAGTGTTCGACGGTTGTTAAGGAGAAGAAACCTGTTATGGCTGAAACTTAGGGAGATGAAAACATGTGTAAATGTCATATAAATATACATTATACCGGAGAGGACCTAGTTGTGAACCCTGACGCACGCCAGTTTTAATGTTAATAAAGTAAGAACAAAACCCACCCAACACGACAGCCTGCCTACGATTTGTAAGATATGCCTTGACCCATCTCAGTTAGTCCCCATAAATTCCTGGATGATGTAACTTCCGTAGTAAGATGACGTGGACTCCGCGATCGAAAGCTTTTTCGAAAACTGTTTCTAAAACACATTTGTATGTAACTTTTCAGCGCCAGTTTCATTCACTTTAAATTACTAATCGTAATTCCACGAATCATCACAGGATCAAATAAAATTAAACTAAGCCATTCTGTTATTTGTTGAAACATGGCCCTTCTTGCACACCCAAGGCCATATTTCCCGCACCTGTCTCAATTTCTTTGAATTCATTTAGAAATTTGAAATAACAAGTTAAAAATATATTTTTCTTCCGAGAAACTGCAGTTCCATCATAACAATACAAAAAAGGTTACGAAGTAAAGGCTAAATAATTAATTAAATCAATGAATTTTATATTAGCTAGGCCTTATTACCGGAACCTACCTTATAGGTTAATAGGCGAGCCTTGCGGTTTCACTCGCAATAAAATCTATATTTTCGTGGGAACTTTCGATCAGGATAAAAGAATTTTTGGTTCTTTGCCTAAGTTATCGTTTGCATCGTTACGCCGTGAGGAATAGTGTTCCGATTTAAAAAGTATTCCTATGGGAACTCTTGATCGGGATGAGGATTCTTTTTCCTTTTCAGTACCTTCCAACTATGTCTGCACTTTCGAGGAACGCGCAATATGCAATTATGTTTCAGTATATATAAATATTTACAATGGATGTCTCAAATCCTACTCGAAATTTGAATTTCTAATAATTTTTGTTGTGTCAACAATGTAACGCGAATATGTTGTAGTTGTCATCAGAAAAGTTTGAGGTTAAGCTATGCAGCGTTTTTTTTTCGTTTCGGATTTTATCGCGCAAAGAAATACCAAGCATAGCTCGCTGAGCGACTCTGAGCTTATTTAAGAGGCCAACAGTAAGAGACCACGTTTCTGTACCATAAGACATCACTGCTAATACGCATTGAATATAGACTTTCGTCTTTAGGCACTAAGGTATTTTAGACGAAAAGATGTTGCGTAGATTTCCGAGCGAAGCCGAGCTGGATTCTTCGGTTAACCTCTTTCTCAAAGTTGAACCTACCTAACTGGACTTCTGGTCCCAGGGATGTGTATTAGTCAATAACTTCGTGAGTAGCGTTCCCAAGAACAACCGGTATGGCGCGACATGGAAATTGAACATCACCTTCGTTTTATCCATGTTCATTTTAAGGCCAACCTGTTGGGAAACCCTGCTGAGGTGTCCGAGCATCGTGCCTAGGTTTTACAGCGATTCTTCCATGACTACTGTCGTCGTTTCAGCCGTAAAACGTCCACTGCTAAACGTAGGCCTCCCCCATATGTCTCAACAACGGCCGGTCCACTGTGTCGTCGGCAAATCGAAGGTGAGTGATGTACTCGCCATTTATGTTGACGCCATTTCCTTCCCACTCCAGAAGCTTAAACACATCTTCAGCTTTGTCAACTGCCGTTGCCCAATAGGCAGCTCTCTAGAAAACACTTTGAGCCTTTATTTCGCTCTATAGCCTCTTCTACACGCGTCTTATGGCTTTCGAGATAGGTCTTTTAAGCCGTGTGTATTCGGACCTGTCAGATGAAGGCTGCAATTTAATTTCGCGTTGCAGCTTCATAAGATTGAGAGGCTGATCAATGAGTTTTTGTGTTCTATTTTTGCGGCGAACTTTAAAGAACTTAGCTCCAACCGTTTGGACAGTTTCCACCAGCCTGTCATTTAAATAATCCACATTTTCGCAATTTGCTAGGCACTGAAAGCGATTTTGAAGTTTGAGCTGAAAATGTTCGGGGTATTAACGACTTATTTCAAATTCGAGGTTAATATTCAGCGTGCCTCTTACCATGCGTTGATCACTGCCAGTTTTCACTATTGATCACAGAGACATCGCTGAATATTCGCCAGAAATCAGAAGTCAGGATAAAGTCAATTCCGTTTTCGATTAAACCGTCAGGGCTCTTCCAGGTCATTTTGGAAAAAAGAATTAATCATAAAGAGTCCTTCTTTCTCCATAAAGTAAACCAATCGCTGGCCCCTACGGTTTCATTGACCTACTCCAAATTTCCCAATTATCAGCTCATCGCAATTTCCAGTGCCCAGTGCGACAGTGAAGCGTATGCAATGGGAGAAGCGTATGCAAGTAATCCACAGACAATTCCTGAGCTCAAAACCGAAAACAAAAAATTAACAAAATTCAACAACAGTGATGTCAAAATGTCATCAAAAATTTTTTAAATAGGGTGAAGGTTTGCCAGCAAAGCCGAGGCAGGCATTTGTCGGATGCTGTGTTCAATTAACCTCCGTGTCCATATTTAAAGTTGAAAATAAAATACTCTCAAAATTCAACTGCAATTTGTGTTTTATTAAAAAAAAAAATCATGTAGGTTTTGAGACAGCCTATATTATTTTCTGTTTTATTTTTGAGGCAAATAAGTTCAATAGTTTTAAAAAATATATGCCCTTATAAGTAAGGAATTGTTACATCTAAATGAAGAAGATAATAGAATTTCGTAATTATTTCAGATTCCGGCCTATCGGTGCAGATGCTTTCAGACTATACTGTCATAGAAAATGGTAAAAACAAAAAATACATGTGCCACAAATGCGATGCTTTAATAACCACCTATTATTCAATGAAGAAACATATCAGTGATCTCCACACAGAAGCTAAATGTCCGATGTGTGAAGAAAAATTTGCAACCGCCACTAAACGTAGAAAACATCTAATAAAAGTTCACGACATGGAAGAAGTTGGAACAGGTGACAGAAAGACAGTCAGACCAGTTATAAGACACATCTGCAATTATTGCAAAAAGAGTTTTGTTGACAAGAAGATCTTAAGACGGCACTTGTTTATAATACATGAACGCAAGAAATGTGAGCATTGTGAGTTGAAATTTGCTTCCAGGAAGATGATAATACATCGTCATGAAAAGCATGGAATTTTGATGCCAAGTTGTGGCGTCTGTGGGTTTAAACATGTCAGTCCAGCAAGGGTAGCTACCCACCAAAGACAAGTTCATTTGAAAGAGAAGAATGTAACCTGTGAACATTGTGAAATGAGGTTTTTCGATAGTATTGAGTTAAAGAGGCATATGATCCGGCATTTCTCTGAAAAGAAATTTGAATGTGAGCATTGTCATAAGAAGTTTCCGAGGAAGATGACTTTAAGGATGCACGAAAGGATTCACACGGGAGAAAAGAATAAAGTTTGTCCTTACTGTAATGAGAGATTTGTTCAGAAGGCGAGCCTGAACTATCATTTATCAAAGCATCATCCTGATGCAAATTGAATTTAAAGGATTTCGTAAAGATAGAATTTAAGAACACTCATTGATTTAAACTGTTGCTTCTCTTAGGTAGCTTACCTGCACATCAGATACCTTACATAATTATTTGCATTATGAAATGCATTAAGTTATTTGCGTAATTTTTTTTTTATTATTATTAATTGCGAATTATGTACACTGCTCCAATTACAAATTAATATATTTTGTTTAGTAATTAGGTACTTCATTCTTTTTCTTTTGTAGCTTCCTAATTCTTATTTTGTTAGTGTTACCTAAACATTAAAAAGGGTACAAATTGATCCCTCGAGGTTAAATGACCATTAACTGTTTTATTGACAAACAAGCGTTTTCTAGTTATAAATGAGCGAAAAACTTATTCCTCACAAAAAGTCATAGCGTTGTGATCGTCGCATATAGGTACATTTTTTAACCATTAAATAAAAATTATTGCGTTTTATGTAAGGCTAAATATCGGGCGGGGCACGCTCTGCGATCAAGTACCTACTCTTACTTTGTGTAAGGTAAGCAATTGTTTGATTTTGTGTAACTTCAGTACCTAAGTACATATAGGTACCTAAATTAGATTTTCAGAAGTATAATTCAGTAATGCAATCAAACCGTTTCTATGATATTATCTGATACTAAGAGGTTTATTCATGTGTAGGTATAGCATATTTTAAAATTATATATATGCGAATAAGGGTAAAAAAAATTATAATAAGTCAACTCCTTTGTCTACGGTCTAAATACATATATTTACAAACCCACAGAAAAAAAAAACGGGTGCGTCGCGGGACGTACTGCAAAAGTGAGAACTGAGACCGAGAGAGACAGCGGCTATACGCGCGCGCCTATCCGCCCCTCTTCCCCTTTCCCACCGCGCTTTCCCCTTGATCGCCCGAACGGATTTACGTTCAACGAAATAGGTCCCCAACCAAACGCGCGCAATAAAGTTCTCACTTTAAAATGTAATAGGGTATTCACAAAATAAAACACAAGTAACCCCTTTGTCTACATAGCGAATGTAGATGTTTGTACGTGTAGTAAACATGTTTTTTGGGCTTTTTAAAAGAAAATATCCCGCTGTTTTCCCCTATACCTACAAACGTATTCCCCTGTTTCGTTCCAATTTCGATGATTGTGACTAGATAAAATTAGCTCGAGATGCAGTTGTCCCTTTCGCACATTGCTATCGAGGCCCGGGTCCTAGCATGACGCCAAATGATTTTCTAATATAAATAGGTATAATATAATATACTTGCTTGGTTGGGATATATTTATGTAACATACATTTAAACAGAGGGTCTGATCCCCCAGAATAAGTAATCTTAACCAATATACGTTTTGTGACTGTGTTTTGTAAGAGTAACGCTGCCCCTACCCTATGCTTTATTTATTATTTTTTAGTGAGAGGAAAGAGAAGTAAACTTCAGTAGTAGTCCATTGAAATGTTACAATTTAAGGACCGAATATTGCATTTGTTAGAGGACGCAATTTTATTTTTGGGACATGTGTGGGGGGTCAATAGAAGCTTAACCTCAAGTTTGAGGGTTCGCCACCCTTGTCATCCGGCCGCCATCTTGGAAAACGGGGCGAAAATACTTTTTTCGCGATATCTTGGAAACTATGCGTCTTACAAAAAATTCGTAAAGACATAATTTGTAGCAAATTGTTTTGCCTACAAATATGTCTTACAAATTCTGGCCCTAAATTAAAAATTAAAGAAGTTATAAGCAAAAAAGTGAGAATTTTTTATAAAAATGCATGTGTGGCTGCAGGAAAGCAGGCCTGAAATGCTCTACAAAATGCCTCCATTGTTCTGGCGAAACATGCAGCAACATTATGGAAATGTCAAAGTTAATGGAAGAAAATGAATTCAAAAATGAATTTCCAACTATGACTCCAATTTTAACTCCTGTCATTCCTCGAACTTTCACATTTGACGTTGATTTAGAGATTCTGAGCCACAGCCTGGACCATCGAAGAAAAGTAGATTAGAGTAGCTAGCTAATAAGTGATTGAAAATATTATGATGTCGAGGATTACCTTACAAGTAAGATGTCCGTGGAGTAGGCCTACTGGGAATACCACGTAAAAAAAACGCGCCTACAGACTCTACCTCATAGGTGGCGGGGAAAAGAATTAGGAATGAATAAGTAAAGTTGTACGAAATTAACAAAAAATTTTAAGAATATATTTACAATAAAAAAAAAACAAAAATAAGTTAAACATTATGTTTTGACCGAATTCTCATAAGCATTGACGAACCCGGTCAACTTTGGAGCGCTGTAACAGCGTTTTAAATAAATGAAATTAATAAAAATTACAGAGAAAAATTTTCCTCAAAAGATCATCTATAAGATTGGTCTGAGGTATTTGTTTTTGTAAAATGTATAAAAAAAAGTTATAGAGCAATCAAGAAAATTTTTATAAAAATTTTCACACTTTTTTGCTTATAACTTCTTTAATTTTTAATTTAGGGCAAAAAGTTATAGGCAAAACAATTTCCTACAAATTATGTCTAACGGATTTTTTGTAAGACGCATTGTTTCCGAGATATCGCGAAAAAAGTGTTTTCACCCCTTTTTCCAAGATGGCGGCAGGATGACAAGGGTGGCGACCCCTCAAACTTGAGGTTAAGGAGCTGACACGCGCACTTTTTTTCAAAATTCATCTTGAAGCGATTCCGAATCGAATGACACCTAATTCATATTTTTCCGAGACTGCTGAAAAAAGTTGAACAAAATAGGACTTATTGACTAGAATATAAGGAAGCAATTATTTGATTTCGTGCAACTTTAGTTAAGTTTTTAAAATTGAATTTTTATTGCTTTTTCAATATAATTCAATGCTTAATACAATTAATAACATTCTATTTTATTAACTGATATTACGAGGCTATACGAGTCATATATTTTTCTGGATTTGTTAATGTATTTGTTTAGATGATGTTTAGAGAAGATGTGTCACTGTATATTTAATTATTGAAATAAAAAATGTGTCAGATAATTAGCGCTTTTTCTGTCTCCCCGACTTGAACTTATAGAGTTTTTGCCAGCAATTTACGCACCGTCGCCGATACCAGAATCACGGTTAGAAACGGCGAATTCGTTCAGTTAAGTTCACGACTTTAGCCCAAGTAATTTACCTGGTAGCCCAGGTGGTGCCAACATATTGTGCGTGGCTTATTCTTAATAACCTTAATCCTAAATAACCCTTTTTCAGAAAATGAATTGGGTAACAATTGAGGTAAACAAGTTCGTAATTATTTCAGATTCCGGCATCTCAGTGCAGGTGACTCCAGAATATTCCGTCGTAGATAATGATAGCAACATAAAATACATGTGCCACAGATGTAATGCTTTACTAAGCAACATTAACTCAATTAGGCTTCATATAAGTGAAATCCACACAGAAGCTAAATGTCCGATGTGCAAGGAAAAATTTGCAAACGCCACTAAACGAAGACAACATCTAATAAAAGTCCACGATATGGAAGAAGTTGGTACAGGTTACAGAAAGACAGTCAGACCAGTTATGAGACACATCTGTGATTATTGCAAAAAGAGTTTTCTTTATAAGAAGACATTAAGATGCCACTGGTACTCAGTACATGTACGTAAAAAATGTGAGCATTGTGAGTTGCAGTTAACACGCAGAGAAATGGGTTTACATCGTCATGAAGAGCATGGGATTTTGATGCCAACTTGTGGCGTTTGCGGCTTCAAACATGTAAGTCCAGGAAGAATAGCTGCCCACCAAAGACAAGTGCATATGAAAGAGAAGAATGTAGCCTGTGAACATTGTGAAATGACGTTTTACGATAGCTATGATTTGAAGAAACATATGATACGACATCTCTCTGAGAAGAAATTTGAATGTGAGCATTGTCATAAGAAGTTTCCGAGAAAGAAGGCTTTAAAGTTGCACGAGAAGATTCACACGGGAGAAAAGAACAAAGTTTGTCCGTATTGTAATGAAAGATTTGTTCAGAAGGCGAGTCTAAACTATCATTTATCGAAGCATCGCCCTTGTGTTTGCTGAATTTAGAGTCAAAATCTCGGGCAACATCTGGTGAAGGTATGAAAAAAATCTAATTGTAAGATAACTACTTTGCCCTCGCATTAAATTAGTATGATTTCGTATAACTGAAGCGTGAGAGCTGGTGAAGCCAATTAGGTAAGTCGCAGGCGCGAGGGTAATGAGAGGACATCGCTCTCTTTTATACCGCACTTCAACGTGGCTCTGTCGAATGTCCAAAGTGACTCACTATTAGATTCTTTTACACGTATGGATTTAGTGAAGATAGAATTTTAGGATAATTTGTTTAAATAAAAAATATTTATTAACCACTACACACTATGAACAAAGGATGTCCAATTGATTTTGGTAAGCAAGAATTTTGATGTCATAGACCTTCATGTCCATGGCTACCTTGCTCTGTCAGCTTGTGACTCAGCCTGTTAATCGTAACGGCTATATCGGTAACCCTAGTTTTCTGTCGGATGACCTCATTGCAGATCCGATTTCTAGGGAAAACTCCGGGGATAGCACTTTTCATAGCTGGCTGAGTAACTTTAAGTTAGCGACTAGCCCCGTCGTCAGTGTCCACTTCTCAGCATCATATGTCATCTTTGTGGCATGGACGAAGCTTCCTAAATCCTGCCCAACCTAAATGGTACCTTATATTATTTTCTTTTCAAATGTGTTTTAAACCAACTGTAGGTCCTTCTTGTCTGAGGTACTTAAGGCTGCACCCTACTAGGATGTGCAGTTTTAGGCTCGTTTTAAAAAACGATTCCACTGTCCTATTGCAAGTTTCAGACTGGAAAAAAATAACATAGCTTTCTACATTTTTTAACTCGCAAAGTACTGTAATTGTTTTAAGATATCTGTTAAAACATAGCTTTAAAAAACGGCCGAACCTCTCGTTTTTCTATTTAAATTTATAACTCATTATCAACTAGTAGCGGGAACATAATTTATTTTATGAAATGTGAAGTAACTATAAACCTAGATAATTACTGTAATATATATTTTTTATATCTCATGTGATTTAACTGTAATTAATTATTTTCCACTTTTTACGCTAAGCTGTTTGCATATCTATTATATGTTTTTGCCACTAAAAAATGAGCTCTATTTGAGAATATGGTCGATTTCAGCTCAACGCCCATAAAGCAAATGTATATGCGCGTTGAGGGGCCTCTTAAGTAAATTCTTAAACAAATTTAAAGAATATATATATGCCATCGATGAGAATAGGCCCCAGAGTAATGTGGTCATTTAGTATGACTTTTGTTTTATCTACGTTTATCCGGAGGCCAACACGTCGGGAGAAAACAGGGTGTCAAGCATTGCTTGCAACTCTTGCAGCGACTTTTTTTATACCACTAAGGTGGCAAACAAGCACACTGTCCACCTGATAGTAAGCGGTCACCGTGGCCTATGGACGCTTGCAACACCAGGGGTATCACTCGCGCGTTGCCGATCCTTCAAAAATCTAATAACTTCTTTCTTGAAGAACCCCATACTGTAGTCCTTAGAGAAAACCTTGGCAGGGAGCTCATTCCACAACTCAAGCGTTCGCGGGAGAAAGTTTCTCTGAAACCGCACTGTACGCGACCATTTCGGTTCTAAAGTGTGAGGATGAATTCCCTACCGATGGCGAGCGGCGCGATGATAAAAAGTAGCCGTGGGCATCATTTTAAACAATTCCAAGGACACATCCCATTGTACAACACACACGGTGCGGTAGAACACACACAGGGAGGCAAAGTCTCTCCTCAGACTTAAGGGTTTGATACGGCAAGTGAGTTTAGGATCGTCGACAATTCTCACAGCCCGTCGTTGAACTGAGTCAAAAGGGCCAAGCTGGTATCCGGGTGCACCTGCCCAGAGATGGCAGCAGTACTCCATATGGGGCCGAACTTGGGACTTGTAAAGCAACAACCTCTGCCCCGACGTGAAGTACTGCCTCGCTCTGTTGAGTACACCTAGTTTTTTGGACGCCAGTTTCACCTTGTCTTGCATATGATTTCGGAACTGAACATCGCTGGAGATGTCGACACCAAGGATCCCAACGCTTTTGGAGATGGAGAGAGGAATGTTCTGGAATTGTGAGACTGCAGTGAATGGGGTTTTCTTAGCGGTGAACGCGCAGACTTGTGTCTTTGTAGGGTTGAATCGCACCAAATTTACCCGTTCCCAGTTAGAGACCTTGGACAGTGTGGTCTCGATTTGAGACACAAGTTCTCCGCAATTTTCCTCCACAACGGAACGAGGGATGTTTGCTCGACCCGTGTAATAAGCGTCTGCAGTACTGTCATCTGCATAGCAATGCATGTTGTTGATGTCCAACATATCATTGATATGCTGAAGAAACAGCGTAGGAGACAGCACAGAGCCTTGCGGGACACCAGCATTAATGTCCATGCTATCGATCGAGCAAATTAAATTCAAATTCAATATAATTTATTCAGTTTAGGCTACAATAATTGAGCACTTATGAATGTCACTACGCCATCGGTTCGTAAGTCTATAGGGCGGGAGGCCTTGTACTGATAAGAACCGGCAAGAAACTCAGCAAGGGCATTTCTTTTCTCCCTTTCTCTTACAGCGTCCAAATAAAATATTGGAAAATGCCCTCCCTATCATAAACATCGAGCAACTACCGTCAACTACGGTTCGTATGCGTCTGCCGGACAAAAAGCTAGCCATCCATTTGCACAAACCTTCGAGCACTCCGTAAGATGGCAACTTTGATAGAAGACCCCGATGCCAGACCCGATCGAACGCCTTCGTTATGTCCAGGCTATATGCCAATGCTTCCCCCTGATTCTCAATGGCTAGTGCCCATCGCTGTGTAAGATACACTAGGAGGTCACTAGTCGAGCGACCGTGGTGAAAGCCATATTGACGGTCACTGACCAGGACGTGTTCTTCTAGGTATCTTAGAAGCTGTGTGTTGATCACACGCTCCATCACCTTGGAGAGGAGAGAGGTAATAGGGATAGGCCTGTAATTCGATGGATCTGATCTATCGCCCTTTTTGGGCACCGGATGCACTTTTGCAGTTTTACATGAAGACGGAAATTGCCTGTGGTAGGAAAGCGCGAAGAGGCGCGTGAGTACAGGACATAACTCAGGAGCACACTGCTGGTATACCGGCAGGCCCACTCTACTTATGAATGTCTAGAGAGAGCAACGCCCGCCGGACCTACCGCTGTGTTATGGAGATTTCCGGCATGGTCTTACCGCACCACGGTATAGCACGGTAGGTGGTACAGCGCCTTCATCGTTCATATTCGAGTTTGAGGCAAAGAGACTGCCCAGTAGATCGGCTTTCTTTTAAGCACTATGGGCCAAATCACCATCGGTTTTTCGCAATGGTGGTAACGAAGACTTAAAAAAAAATAAGATTGTAATGATTCTGCTCTACGCCTTTAATAATAATAAAGGACTAAAGTGCCAATTTTAGGGTTCCGTAGCTTAATGTTTTTTTTCGCGCACCCCATCGTTTGGTGTGTCGTTTAATAGGTATTTTAATAGTTCAACATTTTGAAAATTGGATTGATCCAAATCGTTTCAAAGTTTTTCAGAAATCTGTAAGTAATTATGACAATTGTATGGAACCCTAACTATAAGCGTATACCACACGCGCTGGGCCGCTTTTTTCTATAAAAGAAAAACATCATTTTGTACCAGATCTGCTTAATTGTTATTTTTATCTAGTGCATTATTGAGTAATCTTCATTTATTGTAATTAGTGCTAGAATCAGCAACTAAATACTAGTCCAACACTGCACAACAAAAACAACACAAAGTCGGTAAAACGGAAAGAGCATTGTTAAGGTCTGGCCTGGCGTGACAATTTTTTAAACAACTAGATCGATTTATCGCCCCCAAAACCCCCTGCATACTAAATTTCGTGAAAATCGTTGGAGCCGTGTTGCCCGTGTTGCTCGTGCCCTGTCTTCGCCACACAAATTATTAGCACCGCTGGTGTGCTGGTTATTCGGGCATGCGCCATGCGCCACGTAAACTTTCCGCTCATGTAGTACTGATTTTATACGCGAGATGGCGCTGTTATATTTTTAGCAAAGTCGATATCAAAATATGCTAATCTTAATAAGCATATAAGTTTCAAATCAGATTATAAATTGAAATTCGATGAATTCAATAGGGTAGGCAGTGCCTTTCTGCCCATATGGAGTTTACACCAATATCACCATCATTGCAAAATCGGCTGAGCTCTGCATTTGCCGAAAAATAACCTGTTTATCTTACTTAAGAAAAATTAAAATAATTATTATTACTTTTAACCTATTTAAAAAAAGGAGGAGATATTCAATTCTGACGTTTTTTTTATCTAAAGTTTATAACACTTCAATTTCGTGACACCAACTTCAAACTATAATTCAGATCAGAGTTTTGGAAATAAGTAATTATTTTTACCTTTTTAGTGCCTTTTTATCTTTTTGAAGCCGGTTGTTCTTTTTTGTTAAAAAGTTTTTATCTTTATTTACATACAAGCATAGAAGCATGATCAAAATTTTAAATAACAAACCAGTGCTAATCATATTTTATTTTTTGTGTCTCATAAAAAGTGAACTCTCAATATGTTTGTAATAGTATCAGTTTTTTTTTTGTTTGTTTTTTGCTTAATTATTTAGCTAAATAGGTACGTACTTACTTAAGATATCTCACAATATTTAAAAAAAAATTTAGACAAATTGAATTCCCCTTAAATTGTTTATTTTTCTATTTCAGAAGAAACTAGCATCCTGATGAAACTCCTCTTAGAAAGCTCTGACAACATTAACAAGAATTACTGTACTGAAACAGACGATGAAAGCGTTAATGAAGATTGTGTTATCACTGAATTGCCAGAAATCCAATGTCCTTTATGCAATGAGAAATTCGAAACCTTAGATATCAAAGATATGCATTTAACCGTAGAACATGTGGTAAGAGAAATTTATACAGATGGAAAAGTAATTTATCAACCTGTGCGTCGTGAAGATTGCATTATATGTAAAAAACAATTTCACAGCAAAAGGTTTCTTCTTGTACATCTTAATAAAGCACACAAAAAGAAAATGTGCTTTACTTGCAATGTAATGGTGGATTCTGAAGATATAATGTTCCACAATAATTTAGAGCACGGAGCTTCGATCCCAACATGCGACGTGTGTGGCTACAAGGCTTCAAATAAAAACCTTATCAACCAACACCATAAAACGGTACATTTGAAAGAGAAGACAGTATCTCGCGAACAGTGAGATATATTTTTTTATGACAGTGACCTATGGAACCATTTAATAACTCATAAGGACGTGTACGAATGTGAATATTGTAAATGTTGTTGGGTTCGTTCTACTGCTTTTAGAACTACTTTTCTGCACAAAATAAATAAATACAACAGATCTTCACGTGTATGAATTATCGCCTCGTGATTTCATGACATCGACATCGGAGTCATGCGGTGGATTTTAGCGCGCTTCGTGTGTAAGAATAGCAGTCCTCTAGTACCTATCACTTTTTTATTACACTGTAATGGAAACGCTTACAGATGTCGTCTATTGTTTTAAGAATAAACTTCACGATCATATTGTTTTTTTATTTTAATATCACGAATAGTGTAAGGGGAAAAATCCGAAGTGAAACTGCATAAGCGGTGGTTGTGTATAAGTATTTTAAAAAAATGTGAGATCTTATAGGCTCGTCGATAGAGAAGAGGAATGTTAATTGTTTACGTACCTAGTTAGGTAATAATAATAATAAGGAGTCGAAAGGTTACTCAAAATATGGTGTGCCTGATTCTGATTGGCCAAGTGCGAGTAGTAGTAGTAGTTTAAATGATAATCAAATCAAGTCATTAAAAACTTAACTTTCAAAGCGAAAATTGCAAACCAAAGATATCTAGGCGTTCTTCACCTTCGAGACATCCAAAGTAGGGAGGTACGGGAACTGGCTCAACTTTGAGGGGGCCTGTGAGGGGGTTATTGGGGGCCCGCGAAAAAGCTCTCTACACACTCGCGGATCATATGTGAATCAACTTTATTCGCGGTCTAATTATTTTAATTCGCGGTCCAATTACTTTAATTCGCGTGTGGATCTATTTTATTCGCGGTCTAATTATTTTAATTCGCGTGTGGATCAATTTTATTCGCGGTCTCATTATTTTCATTCGCGTGTGGATCAACTTTGTTCGCGATCTAATTATTTTAATTCGCGGTCCAATTATTTTAATTCGCGTGTGGATCAACTTTATTCGCGGTTCTATGAAATGTTCTGCGTGCAGTGTCAACAATGGTTTTTAACAACAATAGATAATTCATTATTTAGTTTCTTTCAGTTTCTTTTATCTACGAGGTTTAATTTTTTGTAAGTCTCTGTGGGTAGCAACGATTTCAATGAATTGTAATAACAATAAGACGTTGATTTATTTCTTAAATGCCGTGGGAGGTCCCTGCTAACAGGTTGATACATGTTTTACTACGAAGAGGCGTCATCTTTAGAAATTTTTTCAATTGAAATTATTTATTTAAGCTCTGTGACAAGCAAATACAGCTACTTACAATGCCAATATGGATTGTGATAACAAAAGATAACTTATTGTTTGGTGTCCTTTATTTTGAACTTAAGCTTTAAAATTAAACGACAGATTATTTCTTCAATGCACTTCCGAGGAGGTCTGTTAACAATTAGACACATGTTATCTATAGAAATATTTTCTATTAAAAATATTTATTTAAGCTCTTCGTCATGCAAACATTCCGATACCAGGTACTTACAATGCCAATATGAATTGAGTGATAACAATAGATGGCTTATTGTTTAGTTTTTTTTTTTCGACGTTGATTCATATCGTGTGAGGTCTCTGTCATATCCTGTTGGAACACGCAAAGACATGTAGGCTATAACCATATATATAAGGAACCACAGTAAAATTCACACTGCAGTCTTATTCGTGAGTTTCAAAGTTATACCTACAGTGTTTTGTGTTCATATTCCATCAAATGGAGGTAAGTTTAATTACTTAATTTTCTCGATAGTGTATGTTTTATTGTTTTTTCATAATGTATGTGTGTAATTGTTTTATTATTGTCCTGTTTGGTCAAATGGTTAGTGCAGCTAACTGCGGAGCCAAGGGTCACGGGTTCGAATCCCACAAGGAGCAGGTGTTTTTTGTGATGATTAAACATTTGTTACTGAATCATGGATGTTGTTTATATGTAGTCTATGTACTGATATTCTATGGTTGTTGTTTCTGGTTACCATAACACAAGTTTAATACTTAGCTTAGGGTCGGAACCATCTATGTGTATACGTTTATGTATATTATTTTATAACGGTATTACATAATTAGCGTCTAACCAATAGTTAAAGTACTGAGTTCCAATATTATTATTTTTTTCTCTTATGTGCTTGTAACAGCAATTAATGTGTGTTAGTATATTATTCAATCGAATCAAATAGTGAAGTTTGTTTGTTTATTGTTCTTTAACCCAGCAATAGAGATTATTAGCACTATAAGGAAATTTTATTAATACAATTTTATTAATTTCATTTTTATTAACTTATTGTTTTATAATTTTTATTGTTCCAGCCTTTATCCCCGGAAAATTATACGTTAAAAAATTATTACTTTCCTTTGGATATGAGTCAAGAAGAAACTAAAGACTGTACTATTCAAAAAAATTTGAAAAGCACAACAAAGCGGAATATCAAAAGTATTGACGCATTTTTTGAAAATCCTAAGAAAAGAAAATCTCAAGCAAAGTCTTCGTGTGTCAGTCAAGGCAATGAAAATGGAATCTCTTATATTTCTACCAATAATGACGACACAACGTCTGCAAGTCACCTATTAAAAATTGAAATATATAATATGAAAAAGATAAAGGACATACCAGCTGAAGATCATTGGAAATACGCAGACTTAAAAGTTAAATATTATACACAATCACATGACGACCAGCATTATCTAAGTACCCGGGATTCCATATATAATATTACAAAACAAATAGCAATGAACTGTGATTGTAAAAAGTTCTTCATTGAAACTAAAGATAAGCGGGGATATTAATTTCATTCATTCATTTACAACTTCTTAACATTACTTAACAGAGAACGCCAAAGCTTAAAAACAACAATAGATTTACCCCCACGCTTCATTCAATAACAAGTAGCCATTGTCAGAGTCAGTGTATTTAAAGACGGGCAAAAGACTTCTAGTCAATATTTTCTCACCAGCAAACACCATGGATGTGTTCAAAGATCGTGAATACGACAAGGATTTGCTTAACATGTGTTTTGAAGCGGAAAGAAAATATTTGTTACTCAATAGTGGTTACTCACTTCCGATATCACAACCATACGAGGAACGTAAAATTAATATTTTGACGGTGATGGACCAGTTGGAGCAAGAAAGACTTGAAAAGGAAATGTGCATTTCATACACACAAGAAGATTTATCACCATCTTTCTATAGTCCTCAAGATTATGTTTAGCTTAAGAATGTAAAACACTGTTTATTAAATAAATAAATGTTGAATTAAAAATATCGTTTTTTTATGTAATAAGTTTCCAACAAATAAAACACATAAATTCATAAATCTATAAGTTTATTTTAAAAAAATTGCTTTATAAAGTGCTCTTAAAATTAGATCATTATACAGAGTGTTATTTGAAAAAATGTTTACAAAATCCATCATAGAAATACCAATAGATCTCATAAATAGATACACTAAACAATATTCACCACAAACTGATGTATAATAATTTTGTATCATTTTTGCATTAAAAAAATATTTTTTAGCGTTCCTTTGCATAAATATTTTATGATATCCAGTTGGTTTTCGGCCATATGAATCGAAATATTCACCGAAACCATTTTTGTCTATGTGAATAGCAATCCAATGAGATCCTGGTTTAGTGTCAGGATCTAAGTTACTTACAATATATGATGGATACGAAATGAAAACGGGCATGCGATTTGAAGCAAAAACATTGCATTCTGCTAATGGATTAATTTTTTTTAATAATTTACGTATTTCATAAGTATCCATTACACCTCTCGTAACTACAAAAGTTATTTTCAGAATGAATAAAATAATAGCTTTAGAACAATATATATGTTTTTTTAACTATTATAATCTACACTTACATCACGATTTTTATTAATTTCTATAATGTTGTCAAATTCTGCATATATAATACAATTTACTGTAGTTTTTAAAGAGTTTTCGAAGCGGACTTCCAATCTAACACTTCCATGTCTTATTAGATTCCAATGCGATTGTGAATTGGATGAAAGATCTGGGGTTAAATCAAAGGCTAATAAACAGTATCCATTGGCAAATTCTTCTCTAGATATATCATTACCTTCATTCAAAAAATGAATACCAGTTCCCGAATATAAAGTGTGATATGCTGATGTAAATAAACTGCTATCAAATGAAGGTTGCAATGTTTTAGAAGGTATTTGTTGGCCATCTACATATAAGCTAAACATATTTAAATTAAAGTTTTGAAAATTATATGGGTTCATATTAAAACTTCCATTAAAGGCTGAATTATTTACAAAACCAACTATACATCTTTTGGGAACTTGACCTAAAAAAATATTATCAAGTGTTTTTCCTTGGATTCCTGAAGGTAACGTCATAACCTTGACTTCCGCACGCGTTATAGGGTATTTGGCAGTAGTGTTGGCTAAAACTTTTTGATGAGCTAATAACACAGAAGGACTTATCCTAGCCCTTCTTATTAAAAGTGTTGCATCATTGATTTGCACTTTTAACTTTAAATCTGTACTAGATGACATTAAGTTAAATGATTCTTTGGTACGTACTAATTTAATACGTAATTCAACACCGTTTATCAAAAATTTGTCTTGATTAAATATATCACCATGTAAATGACCAATCAATTCAACTTCCTTGCTATCTTTCGTAAACTGCTGTCTCTTGGTGTAGCCTTCATTGCTTTCATCAGCAGAATCCATTTTGTTTGAGGTATCTTTATACCACAAACCACATGTAAGATGAGATTTTTTTGCAGCAGGACCATAATTTAATAAAGTTTCAATATAAGAACGATAGGCATAGGTGTTGTTTGGTGGGGAAACAAGCTTTTGATTTAGATAAACATCCATTTGATTAAAAAGAGAATGTAACCAGTTATTAACTGGGGCAACACTTGTCGCTGCAGTTAATACAGTTGAATCATGATTTAAAACTCTAACTTTTAATTGGAGTAATGTATTAGATAAGTCAATATAGTCTTCTCCTGTACCAGGAACTTGAAATTCTATGGGACCTTCATCACTCAAAGATGAAATCGGTTTATAATGAATCCACTGACCATTCTCTATGCTTGTTTGTGTTGTTGGTAATGCAAATAAATCTAATTCAGACTTAGCACATTCACATGAAGTATTATGTAAGAACGACATTATTATTTGTTTGATTTAAGAAAAAATATCACAACTATTCTTATTAAAAACTTTTTTAGTAGTTCTTCTTTTCGTTGCTTTCAGAGCAATGGCTGATCGTTTATTACGTCTCTTGTTTTTATACCCTGATCCAGTCATAATGCTATCAATTTTACTATCTGCTTTCCGTTTTAAATTACTTGTTGCATCTTTCATGCGAGATTTAATAGAATCATTCATAGGTTGTGCATTCATCATATCAGACAGGAGACCTACACCCATATTCAATGCTTCTTTACTGACTGCCTTTGCTCCACTCGATAGCAACGGAAGTACAGATCTAAACAATCCCCCTAAAAAGCTTCCGATTCCATGGCCTCGTTGATATGGGACACCTTTGTAAATGATCCCCACTCCTGAACCAGCTTGATGAGAATAATAACTTTCATATGGGCAAATACTATGATTACGATTATGAGAATTCATCTTATTCGTTTAAAATGAAGTTTAGCACACGCAGTTCCAAATTGAAATGGTATTGTTGCACCTGTGTTTGTCCTTATATCTATTTCTATAGTATCAAACTCACGACGCATAACAGGTATATAGTGAGCTGGTGTAAACACATTCATTTTATAACCACCGTAAATATATTTTGTTGGGTCTAATGGAACTATTCGTAATAGTGATGTCATTACATCACCCACAATTTGAGGTTGCACAATATCAGAGTACAAAAAAAGTTGTGAAGGCAATCCTAAAAACAAATTAACAGGACGTTTAGCTATGTTGTTTGCAATTAAATTAGTTTTTGGTCCAAAACCAAGTTGAAGACTTAGCTGTGGTGACATCCTTAAAGATAAAATGTTTTTATTTTGGGGTGTTAAAGAAAAGAGTTTTGATGTCTCATCAAAACGAAACTTTATACAATCTTTTAAAAGGGGATTACTGTTAAGGGCATTTAGAAGCTGATCAATGTCATCATATGTTGTAGCGGGTATGTGGGTTTTATATTCTGCAACACTTTCAATGTTGTCGACCAATATTTTTTTTCTAAGATATAGAACATTTTCATGTTCTCTGACATTTAAAATACTAAAAGGGTAATGAAATTCAACTAGTCCTACCAGCCACTCCCCTTCTAATTTAACTGTTTTAGGAAGCTTCGTCAAAAAGTTTGTTGTTGTATTGTTTGGGAAATAGGTCATTGAACTGTTACTTAACAGAGTCAAATAAAAGCTTTCTTGACTCATATTAATTCAATGTTAGATGTTGGAATCCAGGTATTGAATTTTGATGGATAACCTTTCCACTTGACCAACACTTCTTTTCTGCCTCTAATATACCTAAAACTTATGATTTTATCTATTTTGTGCTTAAGGGTGGGGTCGTATAAAACTTTTTGTAGTTCTTTAGCATAAAATGTACCTGATATTGATTCTCCTTCTAAATCATTAAGTGTATAAACTTTATAAGGCGACCTATGAATAATTGATGATATAACAAATACTTCATCACTCCAATTAGTTTCATAGCCTTTTTGAAATATATGTTTATGCTTAGTTATTCTTACATGGTCACCAATTTGAAACTTAGGAAGCTCTGGATATATATTTTGGTTTTTATTTTTCCTGTCATATAAATTAGACCAAACAGTCATAATATTACTAGAATTGACGTCACATGGACACATTTTTATACTCGAATGGTAACTGTGATTATATGAATACATCAAATCTTGCAAAATATCTACATATCTATATGTATTTTTGTGAGTGAAATAACGCCACATTTTCATCTTAAGAGTTCTTTGAAATCTTTCTACAATACTTGCTTTAATATCTGGATTATTCGTTGTGTAGTAATTTATGTTTTTACTCTTAAAATACCTTCTAACATCTTTTGCAACGAATTCACTACCCTTATCAGATTGTATATGTTTTGGAGTTGCGTTAGCTTCTGTAAATATACTTTCAAAGCATTGTATTGTAGTTTCTGAATTCTTTTTTTTCATACATCTTGCAAAAGCATATTTACTAAAGACATCAATGACACAGATAATATATTTATAATTATCGTTATATTGACTATAGGTTCGCATATCGCTTAAATCAACTTGCCAAAGGTCGTTATAGTTAGATAAAATGTATTTATTTCTAGAAAACTTTCTCTGAACAGGTCTATGTAAAGTATATGTTTCTTGCGCCTGTAACCATTTTTTTACTTCTTTTCTATTCATCTTTCCATCCATAGCTTGGGTTAACTTATCAATACTACTATAACCAGCTGGATTAGAAACATCATAATATATTTTGTCTATATCTAATACGGTGACCATCTTTCCCAGTCAATTTTCTTGCTTTTTATATCTTTTAAAGACGTTCTCGGTGTTTCACTACTGGGCGTAGCATGTTTTTCAGGGGGAGAAGTTTCTTTAAATTTCTCTATATGTAGTTTCTTAACATACTCCAATGTTGTAGGATTACCGATACAATATAAAGGTAAACTTATATCAGTTAATAACTGAGAAAATTCTTCCCACCCCCTCGGTTTTGGACGTTTTAGCTGACGTAAGGTATCATTAATCAAATCTACAATATTGGTCCCAGGTATAACCTGCTCATTTATAGTGATTCTCCCTTGTGTATCCCATTTGACTTTATCATTATTTTCTATCAACGTTTTAATTAGCAGTTCACCTTTTTTTTTAAATGTCCTTGGAATTAATCTCATTAAATAAAAATAAGAATAGGGCTTATTGTAAACTACGTCCCTCTCTTTGGATGGTGACTGTGTAAGTAATGGTTCAGCTTTAATCTCTTCTTCTTTATATTTTTCTGTTAATTCACTGTCATCCGACACCAAAGGCAATTTTAGTGGTTGTCTTTCTTCACCAGTAAAATACAAATATCTTTGTAATGTTTGTGAATAGAGCTTCCACTTCTCACGGTCTTCTAATTTCCTACTAAGAATATCCCGCATTTCCTTATCTAGTCGCGACAAGGAATCTTCAGGAATAATTTCTCTACGTTTGAGCCTTTCTAAGACGTTAGGTTCAATTAATAACATCTTTTTAGCGTTCTCCATTTTCTTATATGACAGAATTGAGCAAAGAACTAAGAACTGCACCCAAAATTACAGGTAAGAATGCACCACCTTTCTGTATAATTATCTTTTTTCTGAATTTATTTCTTCCTTTAGAAACTAATTTCCTGAGAACCACTTTGTGTTTTTTTAATTTAGACTTTTCTTGCTCCTTTAAAGGAATTTTACCATTTAAAACATTAAAAATACATTCACAGAGACAGTTTATTTCTTGTTCGTTACAACTTTTTAATAGTGCCTCACAATACTTTGGTTTAAGTGTATGTAAAGCTTTTAATAATTCTTTATGTGCCTTAACTCGTCTCATTATTATTAATTATTAAAAACATTTGTTTAAATAAATTTTGATAAAATAACTGCCTATAATACTGTTGACACTAAACAATTTAAATTCAGAGACCTCAGTGAATATCTCTTCGTTTTTTTATTTGTTTTTTCTTTTAAATTAATTTTTTCTGCTAAAATAAAATTAAGCTGTTTACAAATATTGTTTAATTCTTCTTTACTAGTTGTTTCTTGTAAAGTTTTGCAATACTTTCGTTTCAATACTTTTAATATTACACTAAATGAATTATTATTACACGTTGTTACGGTTCCGTGCATGATGTTGAACTAATTGATATTTGATCCTTCATATTACATTTAAATCCTTTTTTTGGTATGTAAACAGTACAAAAAATATTATTGAGTGGAAATATATTACTTTTAAAGCGATACATGTCATTTGTTTTTTGTTTTAGATCTATCATCAAATAACCATGCGGATCACTAGTGGCATCTTTATAGGCTTCCTCTACAAATTTGGAATTATCAGGAAAAACTTGTCGTGCTAAATGGCGTATTTGAGTTCTGTCCCGAGGATTTTTGAAATAAATTATATAAGAAGAGTTTAGTGAAATATCACGTTGACCTTTACCTTGATGAAATAAATTTTGAGTTATATAGAAAACGCTTAAATTTCTGTGATGGCTCCCTTTAGTAAAAATATCAACAACTCGTCCATCCGATTCTCGCATTAGGTCATCTATAACCAGTAATTGAGGTTCATTACCATCAAACATATTTAAATCTGGAATTCCTTGAGTGTATATAACATTACTAATATTATACAGTGGCTGCATTTCATCGTAACACCAAAATATATGCTTAAAATCTGTGTCACATATTTTTTTAGCGCAGTTTATAAAATTTGTAACAAAATTAGATTTTCCACATCCACTCGGACCTGCTACTATAGCTGTAAAAGGGTGTGAGAAATGAAACATCGTTTTTTTTTTTAATACGTGTTAGCTTCATAAGGATTTTAAGTCAAATGTCATTTGTTCACATTGAACATTAGTTTTAAATAAAATACAGTAATACTATAAAAATCATTTATTAAATATTTTAAATAGTAAAATGTAAAGTTGACAAAACAAATAATTAGGGTTCCTTTTTCTTTTTTTTTTTATTAAATTAAAACAGTTTAATTCAGGCACAGAGAAAACCAATATACATTGTTAGACATGACTCATCAATACAAAATTAAAACAGTTTAATTCAGGCACAGAGAAAACCAATATACATTGTTAGACATGACTCATCAATACAAAATTAAAACAGTTTAATTCAGGCACAGAGAAAACCAATATAAATTGTTATACATAACTTATCAATACAAAATTAAAATTAAAATCAAGTCAAATTAGATGAAAATGAACATAACAGTTCAAATTAAAATTAAATAATATTTTAACATAATACAAAAATAATTTTACAACTTCTTTACATTTCTTAAACAATAATATATTTTTTAATGAAACACAGTACTTTTTAATTAGATTTATAAAAAAAATAGTTTTACAAAAAACAATTCAGAAAGTTTTTACATTATTTTCTAACTAAACATTTTTTAAGCTATAATGACCCCATGCCAGAGTATCGGTAGAATTTGGTTTTATATACCTTTTGCTATCATTGTAAGATAAAGAAACTTTATTACATTTTTGAGTAAAAATTATATGTTTAATAGATTTAAACCGAAGCATTTTACAAATTTCATTAGTATTATTAAATAAACAATTTTTGTAATTGTCAATTTTAAAGTTTTTGACAATGCTTTTGTTTACACCCTTTGCTTTAGCAACAAATTTATCTTCCACGTCAATCGCATACATTTTTGAGCGTAGTCCTACAAACTCTCTAAATATTTTACCATTATTTTCATCTTTAAATAATCCTAATTTTTTTTTATTTAACAAAGGTATACCATATTTATTGTTAATTTCATAGTCTGAGGTGTCGAAATGTATGGCAACATCTGATTTAATATCGGAATAAAAGTTTTTTGTAAATACTTGATAAACTAAACTATCTGTATCTGTGTAAAGTAGTTTTAACCTATTCTGAAACTTCACGTTCATATATTCGTAATGGAACTCATACATTAGCGTTTTTGATATATCTAAAATACAAAAACCTAAATAAATTGGTTTGTTATATAACATTTTTACCTTTTTTAATTGTATAGCAACTAATGACTCTGAAAAGATAGATAAACTATGAAATTCAGGTCTTGCTAGCAGTGATTGAGCACCTTGAACATTTCCGCGATTCTCCCAATGAGTCACCAGCTTTACATTTACTCTTTTTTCAATATTTTCCATAGTTTTACCGAAAACAGAGTTATTCATTAATTTATAAAAATCCTTTTGAAACTCAGAAACCGCCGATGCACGCAGGTTAGTATTTAAATCAATGTATTTTTTTAACCAATCACTTTGTTTAAATTTTAAAATTCTATGCACTTTTAGTAATTTTAGTCCAGTTTGTAAACATTGTTTTAAATTTCGATAATGTATTATGTAGTTATTTTTATTGTTTAAATTTAGAACTAATTTTTTTTCTTTTGTGTTACCAATACATATCTGATCAGGACAAAATGGAAAATCTGAATGTAAGTCATGTAAATGATCTGGATATTCTAAATCTACTTCCAATATATAACCATATTCTGAGTTATCAGGCACTTGAAAATTAGTATTTATGTCAACCCATTCAAACTCACTCGTCGGAAGGTATTGTGACATAGCCCAACCATATAGATTATTAGCATCAAGGTAAATTAAATAAGAAGAAGGTAAGTCACTATTATAATTGTCCATAAAAATATTGTTAGCTTTTGCATAACGGTTACTACATTGAGAAACCCCACCTCTTATTCCTTTTTGGATAAAAGCAAGTTTATCAAAATCTGTTAAAAGTTCTAACTTTTGTTGAGTATGTTTTAACATGGAATCCCAACTCAATCCAGGTGCAGTATAATACTGTGCAGCATCAAGACCATATGTTTCAAGACATAAATTTCGAAAGTTTTCAAACACATCAGCTAATAATAATACATCAGTTTTTAAATACAGATTAGAATAATCTAACATATTTTTACAGTTAAAATGATTCCAAACATCATTTGCATGTGCATAGTCCTCGTCAGATACATGCTCGTTATTCAAGGAACTAAAAAAAAATTCTTTTGTTGGTAGTGTCGTGTTTTGTAATTTTTCATAGGATGTCATAAACTCATAGGGATAAATGCCTTTACGTGTTAAACGGATGAAATCTTCGTTATTTGAAAAATTTTTACTAAGTTCATGAAATTGATTTGTATCAAGATTTTTTGCTAACTGAGAAAGACTACAAGACATGAATTTGAAAGAATCTACAAACCTTAATTTCATAGTATAATTATTTATTTGAATGCACTTTGAAAATGATATGTATTTTTCTTTATTTTGAGGTATTATTTCTATTGCTCCGTCTACACTGTTCAGCGCATGTACTATAAAGTGACTATCATAATTACTCAAGTTATGCAAAAAAATTGGAACGAATCGCGGGACTTTATAATTTGAAGAGCAAATCGAATGAGCTATTCCTCTATATAAACCCGTGTGTGTGTCATAATCTATAACAGACTCATTATTTAAATCTTTTTCACAAATGTAACAGGTTTTACTTTCTAATATATTTCTCTCATTCTCGACCGATAACGGTTGAGGACTTTTATGGAAACTGTTTTTTTTAGCAATTTGTTTTAAATCATCTACTAGAGACTGCATAAAAACCTTAGCACAGTCCTTTCCAGTATAGGTCCTATAAGTAGACAGACTATTATCGTACGAACATTTAATATAATAACCGAAGCTATATACTTCATGTTTTTGAATATTATTACTAAACGATTTGTTTGGGTCATTATCACAACTATGAATTGGTAATAAAAGGGCTTCAAAATCAGCATAAATGACAAATGGAATTTTCAATTTTCTATCAAATTTATCAAATGACAATATATTATTTAAAATTGGTTCACCAAACCACATCTTTTTTTTGGGAAGTGAATTAGGTAAATCGGTTTTAATGTGATTACAATCAAACCTTTGATGGTTAGTTAATTCATTTTGATTTCTAAATATTAACAAGCACCCGTCACAAATATGAACAGCTTCATTTTTTGATGAAATTTGTTTACTCACTAATCTAGATAAATTTTTAATGTAACAATAATGATAATTAGAACCGGTATTAATTAAAAGTAGATTAATGTGTTTTTGTTTTCGACACTTTGTAAAATGAAGCGGTCCTACTATTTTATTTTTTTTATTATTTGCATCGTACTCTAAACCAAAGACATTAATACTTACATCATTTAAATTTTCAAATTTATTTATATCCTTCAATTTAACGGGAAATGGAATATTATTAAAATTTAATTTATTTTGGTGACTAAAATATGAACAGACTCTATCAGCGTTATTATTTACTGGATATAAGGCTGAAAGCACAGCCCATTGAAAACATTGGTGGTCATAATTTTTCACATTAATTACCGCTTTTTTGTGTTTAATATCTAATGGTAAATCTATATACGATGAACCACGTAAGGGATTAAATTTATTAACATTCATATCTATATGTTTAATTGCACGTAAGCTCCAGCCGCTATCTTTTTTTTCAAAATTGGAAATCTTATTTGTTATCTCATTAATAATCATTGAAAATATTATTTCAAAATCATCTCCACGACAATACACATAGTTAAAAGTTTGGAAATCGAAAGTATTTTTTAAGTTTTTTGTTGGTTGTATAAAATCAGCATTTAAATTAAAATTTACTTTTATGACGGTTAATTGATTAATGCAATCACTTATTAACTGAAACAAAGTTTCTTTAATACCTTGGAGAAACGAGTCAGGCGTCTCGAATTCTACCTGGGCTACAGTTTGTTTTGGGGTTATTCTATAGGTTAATATGCGTGCTCCAAATGCAGTTTCAATTAAATGAACATTTGAAAACTTTTCATGACATATTATTACATTGTTTTTATGGGAATTACTTTTTAAATGACTAGTAAAATGTTTTTTGTGGATAAAAACTTTACATTGGGGGCATTCAATCTTATCAATATTTGAACTTACATCTAAAAGAAAAGTAGACGATGCAGCTGCTGATGATGTCGATGGTACTGCTTCAGGGCCACCCCTTGATGTAGTCGCTTGTGGTTCTGATGTACGAAGTCGTTTTTCCAGTACATTTTCTCCATCTAGAGCAATTTTTCTTTTTCCACCAACTTGGCTGTAAACAATAGAAAAAAAAAACACAATTATTATAAAAAATAAAACAGAAATATATAATTAGAAATTTAGAACATTATAAATAAGTCACATAAAAAAACCATCTCACGTTTATTTACTATTTTTACAAGAGGTGCAATATGCTATGACCGGTAATAATCCGTCAATTTCATCACCCCCACTGATTAAATGCGTATTACATGGCGTATAATACGGTTTAAAGTCTGGATCCTCAATCATTGATTTAGAAAGTTTGCCATTTATAAACCAAAATCTAATATAACGATGGAATCTACTTAAAATAATTGCTTTGTCGAGTAAAATTATTTCCTCACTAGTAAGCGACCACATTTTGTCAAACTAACAGTAACAATAATCTCAAACCAAAATACATTCTTTTATATGATCCACCCCTCCAATGCTATACAATAAGTTGTTACAAATAAAACAAGTCGAGACAAGACAGCTAGTAAACCCAAATACTTACAATGTCTGTTCTTGTTTGTTGCACTGGTGATTTTTTTCTTCGTGTAGACATATTTTATAGAGCAATTGATCGTATTCATCAATGAGTTTTCTTTCTTCCTGTATACAAAGTTCATACAGTTGTTGGTCGAAGTAATCGTTTTGTAAATCTGAAGCGTCCATGATGATGTTAGTTTGTATAAGAGTATTGAAAGTGAACGAGGTATCGCTTAAATATAACTTGTAGCCTAAGTACCTGTGGACGAAGGTGTGAGAAATCTATTGTTGTTTTTAAGCTTTGGCGTTCTCTGTTAAGTAATGTTAAGAAGTTGTAAATGAATGAATGAAATTAATATCCCCGCTTATCTTTAGTTTCAATGAAGAACTTTTTACAATCACAGTTCATTGCTATTTGTTTTGTAATATTATATATGGAATCCCGGGTACTTAGATAATGCTGGTCGTCATGTGATTGTGTATAATATTTAACTTTTAAGTCTGCGTATTTCCAATGATCTTCAGCTGGTATGTCCTTTATCTTTTTCATATTATATATTTCAATTTTTAATAGGTGACTTGCAGACGTTGTGTCGTCATTATTGGTAGAAATATAAGAGATTCCATTTTCATTGCCTTGACTGACACACGAAGACTTTGCTTGAGATTTTCTTTTCTTAGGATTTTCAAAAAATGCGTCAATACTTTTGATATTCCGCTTTGTTGTGCTTTTCAAATTTTTTTGAATAGTACAGTCTTTAGTTTCTTCTTGACTCATATCCAAAGGAAAGTAATAATTTTTTAACGTATAATTTTCCGGGGATAAAGGCTGGAACAATAAAAATTATAAAACAATAAGTTAATAAAAATGAAATTAATAAAATTGTATTAATAAAATTTCCTTATAGTGCTAATAATCTCTATTGCTGGGTTAAAGAACAATAAACAAACAAACTTCACTATTTGATTCGATTGAATAATATACTAACACACATTAATTGCTGTTACAAGCACATAAGAGAAAAAAAAAAATAATATTGGAACTCAGTACTTTAACTATTGGTTAGACGCTAATTATGTAATACCGTTATAAAATAATATACATAAACGTATACACATAGATGGTTCCGACCCCAAGCTAAGTATTAAACTTGTGTTATGGTAACCAGAAACAACAACCATAGAATATCAGTACATAGACTACATATAAACAACATCCATGATTCAGTAACAAATGTTTAATCATCACAAAAAACACCTGCTCCTTGTGGGATTCGAACCCGTGACCCTTGGCTCCGCAGTTAGCTGCACTAACCATTTGACCAAACAGGACAATAATAAAACAATTACACACATACATTATGAAAAAACAATAAAACATACACTATCGAGAAAATTAAGTAATTAAACTTACCTCCATTTGATGGAATATGAACACAAAACACTGTAGGTATAACTTTGAAACTCACGAATAAGACTGCAGTGTGAATTTTACTGTGGTTCCTTATATATATGGTTATAGCCTACATGTCTTTGCGTGTTCCAACAGGATATGACAGAGACCTCACACGATATGAATCAACGTCGAAAAAAAAAAACTAAACAATAAGCCATCTATTGTTATCACTCAATTCATATTGGCATTGTAAGTACCTGGTATCGGAATGTTTGCATGACGAAGAGCTTAAATAAATATTTTTAATAGAAAATATTTCTATAGATAACATGTGTCTAATTGTTAACAGACCTCCTCGGAAGTGCATTGAAGAAATAATCTGTCGTTTAATTTTAAAGCTTAAGTTCAAAATAAAGGACACCAAACAATAAGTTATCTTTTGTTATCACAATCCATATTGGCATTGTAAGTAGCTGTATTTGCTTGTCACAGAGCTTAAATAAATAATTTCAATTGAAAAAATTTCTAAAGATGACGCCTCTTCGTAGTAAAACATGTATCAACCTGTTAGCAGGGACCTCCCACGGCATTTAAGAAATAAATCAACGTCTTATTGTTATTACAATTCATTGAAATCGTTGCTACCCACAGAGACTTACAAAAAATTAAACCTCGTAGATAAAAGAAACTGAAAGAAACTAAATAATGAATTATCTATTGTTGTTAAAAACCATTGTTGACACTGCACGCAGAACATGTCATAGAACCGCGAATAAAGTTGATCCACACGCGAATTAAAATAATTGGACCGCGAATTAAAATAATTAGATCGCGAACAAAGTTGATCCACACGCGAATGAAAATAATGAGACCGCGAATAAAATTGATCCACACGCGAATTAAAATAATTAGACCGCGAATAAAATAGATCCACACGCGAATTAAAGTAATTGGACCGCGAATTAAAATAATTAGACCGCGAATAAAGTTGATTCACATATGATCCGCGAGTGTGTAGAGAGCTTTTTCGCGGGCCCCCAATAACCCCCTCACAGGCCCCCTCAAAGTTGAGCCAGTTCCCGTACCTCCCTACTACTGCTGCCTCTCACACGCTCGATTCCATGTTGGCTTGTTATCAATTTAAGAAGAATAGGTAGTCTTTAGAATGTTATTATTTTATTTTTCTATAATAAATTAATAATACATCGTCCATTTACTTATATTTTATACCTGTTTTACAGATGTACCTACTCCATGTAAGTAACTTTTAATGGAATTCGTACGAAAATTTCACTTTTCCAAGTACATGTTATAACTTGGTCGACTATTACACGTTAGCCTGTAAAGTGTACTTACCCGTGATAGTTTTCCTTTTTAATTCATTATATGCACTACCACCGTAAAGATTTAAAGATTTTAGTCTACCACTTTGTCGGCTTGATCAATGTGTATATCAATGCCAAATTGCAGCTTTCGCGTATTAGTAGTTTTTTGTTTTGAACTAAGCCGTGGACAGACAGACGGAAGGACGGACATGGCGAAACTATAAGGGTTATTTGTTGACTGCGGAACCCTAATAAGAACTAAAAATACATGTTTGGTTTATAAATTATTGAAAGCTTTGAATCAAAATTAATATATATTTTTTGGAGCCGCATTGACAAATGTTTTTTTAGTTTCGCCCATTGCAAGCTCCATTGTTTGCTTTTCCCATGATGCTTTGTAGTTTTGCGTTTATACTTATTTACCATTCATAAAATATAAAAAAAAAACCAAAAAAAAAAAAATGTTAAACAAAAGTTATGCCCAAAAAGACTGCCTGTTATTGGACGACGTTTGCGCTAACTTCGTACACGTACACTTCGAAACTAAAGGTGCGAAATTTTACTCCGTATTCACCGTTTTGGTCGGGCTACCCGTTTTGGGCTTGTCTTATCTACCGTTTGCATATTAAGTAGAAAGATGAAGGTTATTGTAATTATTAAGGCTACGATCCAATTTAATTTCACTCCCTTCTACCCCGTAATTGTCGCTAGAAGTTTATTGTCCAACTATTTTGGAACACATATTTGACTGTAAATTTTTCACTGACAGCAGTGATTTTCAACCGTATCTATGGCAATGTAAATACTTCAGTTCAGTTGCGACCGGTGCCGGTCTTCAAGCATTAAACCAACGTGCCGGGGCTTTCCAAAACTCCTTTTCAACTTCCACGTTGCAGTTTGAAACACACCTTAGATGATATTAGAGAGACGATGATCCGGGTTTGTAAGGAATGTTCGTATAACTATATACATACATATATATTTACATCTAGGTTGCCATTTTCGTTTCAACCGAAAGACGTCCAGGCCTCCCTCTTCTGTCTCCACAACGGCCGGTTCTGAGCCGCCCGCGCCCATTCGCTTCCTGCGGCTCTGATCAGATCGTCTGTCCACCTGGTAGGAGGCCGACCCCCGCTGCGTTTTCCGATCCGTGGTCGCCACTCGAGAACCTTTCTTTCCCATCGGTTATCGGTTCGGCGAGCGATTTGGCCTGCCCATTGCCACTTCAGCTTGCTAACTGTTTCAGCTATGTCGGTAACCTTAGTTCTTCGGCGAATTTCCTCGTTTAGGTTCTATCTCGCAAAGAAACACCAAGCATAGCTCTTTCCATAGCTCGGTGAGCGACTCTGAGCATAAAATTGGCATAGACGTATTTTAACCTCCTGAATGAATTCTGGCGTACTTTTTAGTTCCGGCGTTTTTCGCACAAGTTTCGGAAGGCACTGGTGTTCCCGTATATCCGCGTGGATCTAGTTCTATTTTACTTTCACGGCATCGTGAATCGCTCGTCCGTGTATATTCATAATTTTGAAATTTTTTTAAATCGCCGACTTAATGACGTCCCCGAAGACGTTTGCAGGGTGGTTTGGAAAGGTGAAAGGGGGCCAAGGTCATGGAATCATCATCAAAGGTTCACGCACCAATGTTTGTTTTTACCGAGTATATCTTTACTCATTAGCTAAACAAGACTCTGGCGTCGTTTGATGATGAACATTCACTTGTTTAAATTAAAAATCCGTGTTTTGTAAGATACAACGATGTTTTAAAAACTATACGGCACCTATTCTACCCTCTTCAAAAAACTAATTAAGTGCATATCTAGTAACTAGAGCCACGAATTAAGAGACTCATGTCGCTAGTTTTGTAGATGTAGGCTATTATGATTCATCGTTTGGCCGAACAGTGTCACTGCTTTAAAGAGCTATATTTTATATTAGGCACATTTATCGATATATTTAAAAATTACGTCTCACGTTGTTTGTCTGCAATGGACTCCTAAACTACTGAACCGATTTTGATCAAACTTCGTAACTATCTGTTATTTGATCCAACTTAAAAGATGGGTTAGTTTTTATCTCGATCTGTTAAGTGCGAGCCGGACTCGGACACTTTAGGTAAAAACCAATTTTCGCCGGGTTACAGAGGGACGGCAGCGGAACAATGGTCGCCGGGACTGCTAGTAAACTATAAATAAGAAATTAGTTCGGTAGTAAGTTCCGCACAAGCAACTTCTCTTGAGAATATTTTTTGCGTCTTTAAAAAAACAGTTTTTAAGGGATAAAAAACAATTTCAGATCTATTGGTCCATTGGTTCTTGAGATATCGGGGAGCAAAATTAACGTACGTAGCAAAGCTAACCTACGTACATACACACACATCACTCTGAAAATCATGGCTCCCTCACAGCAGTATAGTTGGTAGTGTGGCCGGCTGCTGTGCAGAGGGTGTGGGTTCGATTCCCGCACGTGATGTATTATATGTTTATGATATGTATGTATTTAAAAAACAAAGTAATATATATATATATCCATAACACAAGCTATGCTTACTCTGGGGCCAGACGGCGCTGTGTGTAATGTCCAAAAAAATATTTATTATTATTTATTTATAATAACTTTCTTCAAGAGAAGTTAATAAATCGACTGTTTTATTGTTTATTGCTTGCTGTACGTAATTCCTGTAACATTTTTTATTTATATTTCAGAAAAATCTAGCATCCTGATGAATCTCCTCTTAAAAAACTCTGACTGCAACAAAGACACCAAGAATTGCATTGAATATGCAGACGAAAACGATGTTACGGATTGCGTTAACACCGGATCCCAAGAAAGAAAATGCCCTTTATGTGGTGAGAAATTAAAAACTTCAGATCTCAAAGAAAGACATTTGATCGTAGTACATGCTGTAAAAGAAATTCGTACAGGCGAAAAAGTGATTCTTCAGTCATTACGTCCTTACAGTTGTGTAGTTTGTAATAAAGAATTTCACTGTAAAAGCGTCCTTGAAAGACACCTTACTAAGGCACACAACAAGAAGCTATGCCCAACTTGCAATGTAATGTTAGATACTAAAGATATGAGACTCCACAAAAATCGAGAGCATGGAGATTTGGTTCCAACATGCGGTGTCTGTGGCTATAAGGCTCCAAATCAGTATCTACTTAATACACACCAAAGGAAGGTCCATTTGAAAGAGAAGACAGTAGCTTGCGAACAATGCGATATGATGTTTTTCGGACAGACAGAACTAAAGAAACATTTAATAAAGCACAAGGCAGATAAGGTGTACGAATGTGAATATTGTAAGAAGAAGTTTCCAAGGAAATCTACAATGATGATGCATATCAAGATACATACAGGGGAGAAGAATAAAGCTTGTTCGTATTGTGATGCCAAATTTGTCCAGAAAGCCAGTTTAAACTATCATATGATTAAATACCATCCTGAGAGTTGCTAAGTTAGAGACAATATGTCAATTTTAGCCTATTAAGTAAGAAAAATTTAGGTAAAAGTTTAAAATAAATACAAACATTACAAATAATGCAGTTAAGCATATGCAATAGTAAATACCTAATGGTTCTTCGCTTCGCTATTCACCACCTCCATAACTTTGTTTTATGCTCGGACCTCATAAAAGTTACTTAGGTACTGCAAATGTTTGCTAGGCATTAGAAATACGGAATAGGAACTCCAAATAGTAAAAGAGTTTGTACACGTGCCGGGTGCCAGTCTTGCGAATAGGTTTTTATTACGTAATGTAAGGATGAACGTCTTCTGCTGAGATCTACCTCTCCTGGTGTCGAACAAACGTCTACAAGAGGTCTGAAGCTTGCGATCAAAGGTACGCACAGAACTTTCATACAAACAGGTTGCGTTGAAACACTTGTGGTTTTATATTAAAAATCCTTTATAAACTTACCACATAAATCTTATTAAGTATATTTCAAAAGAATTTTGTATATTAATTGACTTGGACGGGTGATATCAGACAAAATATTTATAAAATACTTGAAAATTTATACAAAAGAACTTAAATAGAAAATAGTCAGTTTTAAACATAAACAATTCACATGTGTTCCGTGGTCGTTATCCTAACAGTGACTCTTCGATAAGATCACTAAATATCTTTGCTGGGTGAGTTAGATGTGTGAGGTAGCTACACATATTAAATCCTACGTTTTTCTTAGTGGCCGACACAATTGTTTCGTTACTGGTAATAAGCCCGGCGATTTACGGACGTTGAATCTGAGTAACATATTCATAAAATACGTGGAGAAATAAGTTACTTCTCTATGTAGTTCTGTCAGATTTCAAGATATAAATGTCAGAAATACTTATTTTGTCTGAACGAGGAGACGGTATGCTCTGTTTTTAGCTTAGTCAGATGCAGATATGTTCTTCGAATACACCAAACTTTAAGCTTTAACTTTAATTGACGATTCTAAAGTGTTTCTAGAAACCTACTTGAATAAAGTTTAATTTGATTTTGATTTTGAAGTCGCTAGTTTCTCGAGTTAAAAAATAGCTGATAATGTTACGATCAGTGCTGCCATTTAGTGATGACATATTTAATATAATCATGGTTGCTTTTATATGTAATACTGCTGATCACGTTACCCAGGACAATCACGTGAACTAGCTGACACCGGAAGGAATACCACGTTTTCTTTTGCCATGAGTGAGACATACCGACCGACATGATAGTTCTCACTTTTCACTAATCTTATGTAACAGCTAGCCAACATCATAAATATAATCAATTTTATGGTAATATGATATTGTAAAATTACCTAGAAATTTTTCAGGACTGAATAAACTTTAGTTTACAACATTTAATAAGCTTAGCCAAATATGTGAAATAAATAATTAAGATTTTCACAAAGGAAAATCACAGCCATATTTAAATCAACTCAGAGATTCTCGGGGAACACACAATCTTGTTAAAATAGGTTCAGAAGTTCCCATTTAAATATTTACCTATAAATAAGTGCGTAAGTAGGTATGTACACCTTACAGACTTACAGGAATCTTTTATCAGTTAAAAAAATATGGAATGTGCTTGAAATGGGATCTTTAGAAAGTCTTAGATCGTCTACACATTATAAATTATACTTACATACCTATATAATACTGCAGCATATGATCTAACTCCAACACACCGAGCGAAGCTTGTTTGCCCAGGTATGTATAGCTACAACTCGGGCGAATTAACATGACATATGGCCGCGTGAAGTCTATTCAATGTAGAGTGTGCAAAACAATTGTCAACGTGATTAAAATGAGGTGCAAGGGACAAAAAAACTATGTATATGGGGACACCACAAAATTAAAAAAAAAAATTTTTACGTCACCCCCATTTGTACACACTAACTGTAACCAAAACAAAGGAGAAAACCTGAAAATATTCTAAGTCCGGTTCTTTTTCTTTCCTTTTAGTTTGACTCTGACCATTTTTTTTTGCACACTACATTGAATAGACTTCACGGGACCAGGTGTCATGTTAACTCACCCGAGTACTACTTATTTTGTAAGACGTTTAGCAAAGTTAAGGAGATGTTATACGGAATTTAATTTTTTTTAGCAATAAATGCTCGATAACAGTTGCCGGTGTTAGTGGAGCAATAATTACTTAAACGTAATCGCACTAAATTGGTTGATGTTGTCGCGAGTGTCGTGATGTTACAAACATTTCCCAGATTGGAGCAATGTCTTTCTTGGTATTCACAGAATTCTGAATCTTGAAATCATAATTTTTATTAAAAAGTACATGTGATTCTTCTGCTAGATGCAAGATCCGTACGCGGGTAGTTCAATATTGGAGAAAGCCCATGTCTAACAAATTTCCATCAAATAAAGTTTCATTTAACTCGACGTTTCTCCATTAGATGATAAGTTTTGGTGTGCACAGTCAAAGATCTTTGATTGTCGAAGGTTTTGCTACAGGCCTGACAATTCAGCACAACCGGCAGCGCTCCATGCATTTTAACTTCATGATTATTCTTCTTAGTGTAATCTGTGAACTTTTCTCCACAGAAGCCACATTTATTTCGTTTGTTGCGACAGACATGCACTGCTCTTTCATGATCTTTTTTCTTGATACGTGTGTTGAAGACTTTAGGGCAATAATGACAGTTAAAAACACCAGTTACATGTCTATAGCTATGAGCTTGTAGAATCCGCTTGTTTACAAAACCATTTCCGCAAATTTCACAAACGAAATTGTTGTAATGTACATTCATATGTTCTAGCAGCACTTTAAAATTGTTGAACTCATTGTTACAAACGACACAATTTAATACATCACTAATAAATTTGAAAGGAACTATTTGGTTTTTTATATTAGTGTGTAAAGGCTTATTATGAACAGAAAAAAGATGTTTTATTAGTTCTTCTAATTCTTTGATATGTTCTCCACACAAAGTGCAATTTAAAAGTGTGATGTCTAATTTTACGATAAATGTAACTAAAGATTTGCCTTTCATAAATTTTGATTTGGTAAGAAAATCATGGTCGTTTATTGTGTGACTTTTGAGATCTGCAGGGTTGATAAATTGTTTTTCACAAAAGCAGCAAGCATATCCAGCACTACCATGACAACGAATAGGGGTTGCGTTTGAGCACTCCATTACCATTCTTATATTTTCTTGATGCTTGTCCGCTTCAGTTTTTCTTTTGACAACAAGTTTTGATACGTTCTTCTGATCTTTTGGCTTTATCTTGATGACTTTGCTTTTTGCAGGCTGAGGTATTGCTATTGCAAATGATTTTGGTGTCTTTGTTCTGGTACCTGCAAAGAAACAAAGTATCAGTAAACATTCGATCGGTAGTTAATATAGAGTACAATACTTTTTTGTAGCATTACCTTATTTTAGTCGTGTCACACATTATGTAAGTAGGTTACAGTTTAAGAAATATTTATTCTTCAATATTTATCGTTTTCGTTTTATATTATGATATATAAGCCGCAAACAACGTTAATAGGGTAGTAAGTTTTAAACTGAGTTCTATAATCAGTTCACAATATAAATCAGCTTCATTAAAAATACAAAAATACTCGTGCATAGCACTAAGTAACATCTAATGTTATCAATAACAAGGTCAACATAATTTATACACCTTCTCCATGTTTAGATCGCATATGACTTCTCCAACTACATTTCTGAACAAAAGTATGTTCACAATGGGAACAAGCAAATCTCCTGTCATTCATATGAATCCTCATATGTTCCCTTAAAGTATTGCTTCTGCCATAAGTTTTAAAACATACATCGCATCTAAAATTCCTTTCTCCAGTATGTTTAACTATATGTCTCCGAAGGCCGTTTTTAACAAAAAAACTCATATCGCATTCTGAACATTTGTATTTTCTTTCCATTAGATGATCTTTTCTTATGTGTTTTGTTAAGTCACGTCTGTTGTTAAAAGTACGGTCGCAAGCTTGGCAATTAAGAATTATTGGAGTAGTGCCATGATCTTTGACCATATGCTGCATCTTTTGATAGTAATTAGCAAATCTTTTATCGCAAAACTTGCAAACATTTCGTTTATCAAAACCTAGATGTGTTCTATTCATATGATCCTTTCTTTTTACTTCATTATCAAAAGTTTTATCGCATTGTTGACATTTGTAAGCACCAGTTTCGTGCCTTTTAACATGCCTCCGAAATAACTTTTCAGTTACATAACTAGAATTGCAAGTTTCACAGATGTAGTTGTTGTAATGAACGTTCATATGCTCTTGGAGCAACTTGAAAGTTAAACATTCTTTAAGACATACAGTGCAGTAAAGAACGGGTGAATCAAATTTAAAAGGAAGTATCTGACTTTTTACATCAGTATAAACGTCTCTATTATGGTCATCATTCAAATGTTTTATCAATTCTTCTAAATTATTGATATTTTTATTACATATGGTACATATTAAGTGCGTAATATCTAGTTTAACAATACGATCTAATAGTTTTTGTAACGTTTGTACCATTGACATTTTAACTTTATCTTCTTCAAGAAAATGCTCTTTTAGTTTTGATGGGTCCTTAAACTTTTTTGGACAAATTCCACAACAGTAGCCATCGTCATCTTTTCGGCCGATTGGATTAACGTTTGAATGTAAAAGTATATTTTTAAGATTACGTCGATTCTTCTTCGACTCCCTCAACTTCTTTAAGCTATTCTTCAAAGGTTGCCGATATTCTTTTTTTATCACAAACTTCAGCTGCATTGAAGGTTGAGACTTGACCATGATTACTTTAGCGCTTGGACCTACGAAGAAAAAAATATTTGAATATCCGAAATTTTATTGAACGATTAATCAAATTCAACTTCATCCCTAAGTTTTATGTATAGAGCTTCCTAACATACCCTTATTTGTGTTTGTGTTAGAAAACTTTCAGTTATGATGCAATTTAATCAAAATCGGTAGAAAGATGGCAGAATTATAACTGTAACATACGAATTGACAGGCTGACGTACGTAACTGGGAGAAGCAACTTTTAGAGCGCCTCAATATTGTCCCTATTTAATTCCTAAACGACTGCTAAATGAACATAATTTAATGCTGCAATATTAGTTACAAAACGTATTTTAGAAGTAATATAAGTAATTCTCAGTTCAAAAACTTTTCTAATTTAACTATTTATTTCGCTTTTTTCGGTAACGCAGAAGACAACAATTGGTAATTTAGTTTAGGTATATAAATCCTTGTTTCTTGATTACAGACTTGGCAATAGTAATGTTCACCAGTGTTATTGCAAGTTTGGCTTGCTTAGTGGGTAGGTATTATCGATATTTCAGGTTATATTAGGATAAAACATTTAGCCGTATCGATAATATACCTACGCCATAATTCCACCACTCAGTTTAGTAGAATAGCAAAGCATGTAAAAACCTTTATTTAAAAAAAAACAAATAACATGTGACATGTTAGTTTAATTTCCATTTGGCTGTGCAAAAATCATTTAAAGAAGAAATGGCTAAGATTTTTTTGGGTTTCGTAAATATGCTGTAAAACTTGAATTCGTATAGGGAGTTGGGATATAAAACGCCGCTTTTGGACAGTTCTGTAAAAAAGAGGTTTCCAGAAAAGTCATAGAATATCACAATTTTGATTGTGCAGAATAACTCGCCGTGCCACGTTTATTGTTAAGCTACGTATTTGTGCCGTTTGCGGTAGAAACGCTCGGCTCTCTTGGAGACTCTCCTTTGATGATCGGACTCTAACCGACTCGAGATAGATCGGGCCCCCCTCTCACAATATACTTTGTACCCAGGTCCGACTCGACAGTCCTTCGCATTACCGTTGACTACTTCATCCTTAGAGCACAAAATGATGCAAACATAATTCTGAACTGCTTTTGCAAACTTACCTTGACTGGCAGGATGTCAGTTTTCACCATGTTAGTAGACAACAATAATTCAGTTTAGATATACAAATCATCGTTTCTTGATCACAGACTTGTCACGAAATGACATGTAGACGAACAGATAATGGTACATGTAGACAGACAATGGTAGACAGACCTTGATATTTTTGATCGGAAGGAGAGCACTTAAAATAAGGCAATAAAAGAACAATTCTTTAATAAAAACAATTTTTTACATATTTCTAAAACAAACAAGTTCTAACTTATACAAACACAGTCTGTATTTACAACCAAGTCTATGATTAGACACTCTTGAGGTGGCCGGAGACAGAGACGCGAGACATAGTGCTTATTCACATACAACTAGCGGGCGCGGGGCGTTTGCGGGCGCAACTTGGCGAGTTCGTGTTCACATTGGCGATTGGCCGCTGTTAGTTTGCGCAGGCGTGACTTGTTCGTAGGGATTAAAAATATTGCCGACAATTTCGGTGATTTTTTATTAGTATTGATTTTTTGGAAATGACAAAAAGCAGAATTGTTATGAACACAAAATTAATAAAAAACCGGTCAACACTAAGGGTTTATTGTAATAGATAAACTGTGTTGAGGGACAAACTTGACTTTGTCGTTGGAAAACTGTTGTCCCCATACATTGACATTGGGCGCAAAAAAAATTACATTCTTTGCTTCTTGCCAAATTTCATGATTCTAGGTCAACGGAAAGTAGTAAAAGAACCCTATAGGTTTTGATTTCCTTGCGAGCATCAAAATAAGAGGCATATATAGAGCATAAACGGCCGTATCTTTTGATTACGTTGACTTAAAAGTTTGATTCTTTTACTTCTTCTTTTACTGCTCCTAAGGATTGCAGACCTGAGTATTTGATATCTAATTTTTCGGCTTGATACCTCCACGCGTTCCTGAAGAAACGGACGGTCAACTAAGTGATCCTAGAAGGGTTCCGTTTTGTTTTTTTTGAGGTACGGAACCCTACAAAAGAGAGCGGTATGGTAAATTTCATTCCTACAGATTGAGAGAACATCCTTCGAGGTGTTTTGAATATACAGGAATGACACAGTTAACTTTCTTTGAATTTTTTATACTTGATATACTTCATTTTCTTATTGTATTCGATTTACTTAATGATTTATATTTTACTTCTTATAAGGGGGGAGGTTCAAACTGGTTAAACTTACCTGCCAGCGCAGTGTGTATGGATCGCTATCCCGTGCGTTTCTTGTGTGAACTCAGTATTATATCACAAGTTTGATATTTCGTGAATGCGCCAGCCACCACGTCAGTGTGAACAAGGAAATACATACGACTTCGTCTCTATTGCGCACCAAAATGCAGACGCCAGAAAGAAACAACGAACACTAAATAAAATCAAATTCGAACAGGTATTTTAATTTTTTTTATGTTTATAAAAGAAAATATTAAATAAGCTTTCAAAATCTGATTTTGGATCTCGTCTCGGTCTTCGGTCTCTACTTCAACGCGAACCGCTGGCTTCGCTTTTGTTCTCACTTTAGTACTATTATCTAGCTTAAAGACACTTCGCGCAAAAATAATGAACCGTCTGACCACTCTGGGTACTCTCACCTCGGAAATTGCATCACAAGTTTTAGAGCTATTTGATTTCTGCTCAGAAAATCTTAATTTTTATGAGAATCGATTAAAAGAAGGCGAAATTATAAGGCTGTGACATTCGGAGAGAGGCGATATAACTGCTGTACAGAAAGCCATATTTTTTTTTAAATAAAATACAAACAAAATTGTTGTGATAGTGTTTTGACTTTAAGAAATCTCTATATAGTATACTCAATTTAAATATTTTCAATACCTAATATTCACATCTAAATCTAAAAGGATCTAAAACACCTATAACCTGGAAAGACTAAAGTATCTCTAAATATGCCTCACACCATTTCGCTTATTTCTGATTACCGGTACAATGGAAGCCCTTACTGAACCCAAGGTTAGCCAGACTACTCTTTTTTTCTTAGATGGACCATTTAAAAAGATTACACACAGTAAGCAATAGAAGTGTCTTATAGCATTTATAGAACAACTTACAACAGACTTTTTAAAATATCTTGATGCTTTTTCGTTAAATGCCTCCTTAAATAAGTTTTACACATAACCGACAAGCAATATTTACATTTAACTTTCTCGGGATAATGTGTTACCAAGTGATTCTTTAACGTCTTCCTCGAACCGAAACTCTTCGCACAAACCTCGCACTGGAAAGGCCTTAAATTCGAATGGGTCGCCAAATGATCCTTCAAATACTGTTTAAGCACGAAACTCTTTCCACATTCCTCGCATTGAAACTTCTTCTCCTTCGGATGATACAATTTCTTGTGACCCCTCAACTCTTCGTTTGTTGGAAACATTTTCTGGCACGTTTCGCATTTAAATTTAAGTTTAACGCCATGAACTTCGGCCATATGGCGTTGTTGTATCGTGTAAGTAGTAAAAAGCTCATCACAATGCCTGCATCTATAGGACATCTTCTTATATACATGAATGTGGTTAATATGGGCTCGCAACCCCTGTCTTTTAGTGTAAAATTTATGGCATTGATTACATTCAAACGAACCTACAGCGTGAAGTTTTTTATGGCGATCACAAAACTTCTTGTTAACAAATCCAGCATCGCATATGTCGCAGATATAGTTTCGGTAGTGGCTGTTCATATGTTCTTGAAGCGCCCTGAACGTTTTAAAGGGTTCTGTGCAATAGAAGCAACACAGCTCTTCGGTGTTGAATTTGAATGGGAAAATACGCTTTTCAACATCAGTATATACTTCTCTATCGTGGATGTCGTTAAGATGTTCTAGTAACTGTTCAGGTGTATTTATCCCTTCGTTGCATAATGTACATTGTAGATTAGTAACATCAAGTTTTATGAAGTATGTTGACATATTTGTTTCGGTTAATGCGAATTTGGCTTTTTCTTGGTCTGTGTGAGCTTCTAAGGAATGTTTTTTAAGGTCTTGTGGTAATTGAAACTGTTCTGCACACCATGAGCAGGTATAGCCGTAGCCGCTATGTGAGCGGATAGGTGTGGCATTTGAACATAATAATATTTGTCGTATATTTGTCAAGTGTTTTCTTATTAGAACTCGTGGTGTGGATGGTTTTTTGATTTGATGAGAATCTTGATCATTGGATTGAACAATGAGAACCTCCAAATCTTCTAAACGTACTTGATCCATGTCAATTATGACACCTACAAACAAAAAAAAAGCATATTGAATAATCGAACCAAATTAGAATTACCTACAATAAATAAAAAATGAAAAAAAAAAAAATGGAACATTCCCGACTACGGAAATAAAAAAGGGAACTAAGAAGTACGAAATAAGAAAATAATAAAAATCATACAGAAATCAAGAAATGCATAGGTACAGAAATGGTCAAGCTAGAGCCGTAGTTGTACGTATGCGTACATACCAAGTGACCTCCGGTGATAAATGGCACAGTGTCTTACGCCTTTGTTCAGTCTGGTTTTTAATTTCATTTGCTTACATACGCGGCACAATTGATCGGCTACTTGTAAAATCGCATCGAAAATGACCAATATCATTTTTAAGGTGTTCCAGACACACATGTTGTTGAATTATGATCTGTAGGGTAATCTCGACACTCAATTTCAATCTCACTCGAGATCGAATAAAAAAATCCAAATAAACTACTTTTAACATATTTTTAAAACACAAAGTCAAATAGTATCATTATGATATGAATCTAAATTTACTAGTTTTTATAAGAGATAATTTAAGATTGACATTTGATTGGCATCGAGATTGTTTTTAAATGTCAGCCCGCAGATGCTTATTTCAATAGGCATTTCACACCTAACGGTACCCTCCTCATCGAATAACTGGTTGCGGCGATCCGAGCTATTGCTATAAAAGTGCCATACAGTCAGACACTTCAGTCAGGTCAGCAAGTCGGACTGTGTAACTAGTACTGTCATAAAGTTACGATTTAAAATTAGGCTACGTTCACACGGCGTAATTTTTCTCGTATACCGTATACGAGATTTTATCGAATATCGTAGTGACAACAAAATTTGTATGGCAACTCTGAAAATCGATCACACAGCGTCTATGCGAGAAAATCTCGTATTCGAGACATATTTTTTACCGTATATCGTAGGGTTTTGCTACCGGGGATGCGAAATTCTCGAAACGATTTTTTCGAATGCTATGCTCAGTAGCGCTTATGTTGACGTTGATTCGTTCACATGGACATTACGATCGAGTTATTCATCACGCTTATCGGGGATCGACCCATAATATAAGATGAATCATTAGACAACTATCAAAAAAAATGGCGTGCTCTCAACGACTAGCGGTGTGGCGGCTGGCAAAGCGTATCGAATAGATGCTGTGTGAACGGCGGCCACATATACGGGAAGAAGCGAGTAAAACCGTATGAGAGAAAATATTGAATCGAATAGTCGCCGTGTTTAAGGCTACATTCATACGGTGCGAGTTCAGTCAGTCAGGTATTTCAGGAAAAACGAACCGAAGCGGCGTAGTAGTGCGTTGGACTTGCGGAATCGAAAGTTTTAGGTACAACTCCAAGTATGGGGAAAGAAATATTATAATTTATGTATTGTAAAAGTTGCCTCGAGTCCGGTTTGCTCCCGAAGAATGACAATAAGTGTACGTGGACGGAATATTATCAGTGAAAGGTTTACAGCAACAATTAACATTCAGTAAGTTTGCCTTGACAATGGGTGTTTTCTATGTATAATAATATGTATATATTTAGAAATATATATTACACTAGCTTTTGATTATGGATAAACTCGGTTATCGATGTAGGATTTCAACGGGAACACCTGCATTATAAAAAAAAAGAGTTGCACTCCGTGAGTGCAAGCAGCAGTAAAAACATTCTAGCTAGTTATTTCCCATCACTTCGTATACATATTTATTTATTATAAATAATAATGCTTGTTTATTTACTTTTTTGACGTAGTTTATTTGACATCTCAATCTGTCATAGAAATAAAATCCCATATTCAACCCCCCCCGGTACTTACTCATAATCGCCATATACTAAAAATATTTTTTTATGGCGTGGCATTCTGGTTTCCGTCTTACGAATTTTAGATCAGCCTGCGCGAGTTATCATGTTTTACTCATGCCAATTATGGCGTGGCATTATGGTTTCCGTTTACAAATTTTCGATCAGCCTGCGCGAGTTTATCATTTTTTACCCATGCCATAAAAGTGCACAACGCCGCTAAAGAAGTTTTCACTTCAAAAAACCGACTTACTCTTCAAGTAGCTTGTGTCCTTTCCCCGGGACTCAAACTATCTCCGTGCCAATTTTCATCCTAATCGGTACAGCAGCTTAAGCGTGAAGTGGTAACAGACAGACAGACAGAGTTACTTTCTTTATAATATAATTAATAAAATATTGGTATCCGTTGTCTGGTATCGATGGTAAAAGCTTTGCTTCGTTTGGGACCAGAAGGTGCTGTGTTTAATGCTCAAAAATATTTATTAATTTATTATTTTTTGATTCTTTCGGAAAAGTCGGCATGGATTGATTCCAAAAATTCTTTTTACGTTAGTGCGTATTTATCTTAAAGAAACATAGGCAATCTAACATTAAGCTAAGACCAATAGGAAAGATAAAATGTAGAAAAAGGTTTTAAAAACGGAAGAACATGTCTCTTCGGTGACCTTTCATGGCGTGCGCTGCCTAAATAATTAAAGTTACTTGAAAATAATGTATAGTGGGATTGTTTTATAAAAAATGCGTGATAGCGTATATCTATCTTCTTAGATAGACTGACAATAACTATTTTTATATTTAAATTATTAAATAAAAATATAACGAGATTTGCAAAACTGTTTTCTCCTAATTATTATCAATCCTTATTTATATACGTATTTGGTATACCTTGGTTATGTAATGTAGATAAAAATAGTCCTTTGCATCATGGTTTAAACGAATAGTTTACAAGATATAACCAATTTTAAATTAAGCGCGTCGCGTCGGAGAACCGAAAAGATGTTCGTTCGTTCGCAGTACTGTACTGTACTGTACTGTGCGTGGCAGAAAACTTGTGTAAAAACAAGGATGACGCGGTATGTAACTAAGTGTGCGTGAGTAGTGCAGCTACATACATCTCAACTTATAAGCTTCATTGAAATACAAGAAATAAATTATTAGTTTACTATACATCTGTATTATCAAAAAATGTTTTTTGTAAGGGTTTTCACCACTATAACGACTAGCACTTAACAGAAGATTTCTTTGCCAAAACATTTTAAAAAAGAATGAAAAAGGATCAGTTTAGTTTTTTTTTGTATCGAGCAAAATTTCATTAATAATGTTTCACGTTTGCCAGGGTTTGAACCATATCACAAAGAACGTAGTAATTGTGATAACTTTCTTTGATGTGTCAAACGCTTCGCTAAGGCATGAAATGTCAAATTCTTAGTTGTGCACAGCGAGACTACAGTATCAAGAGTAGAATACCAAATGGACTTTGCAATATTGTAAATACGTTATTGCACTGCTGTGGACTGAAAAAAAACATTGAGAATTTAAAGAAAATTTATTTCAAATGAACGGATACTTAAAAAAAAAATGTTTTACAAGAATTATGTATCTTACCTATACCTTATTAAACAAAATCAATTTAAATCAGGTGTCTATGTTTACTTGCAATATGTCGCTTGAAATTTTTCTTACGCAGATAACTCGGGCAATACGTGCACTTAACATTATTAACAGCCAGATGCGTATTCATAATATGATGAGTTAAATACCTTTTTGTTCCAAACATCTTTAAACACAATTCGCACTGAAAAGTTTTTTCTTTTGTATGCGTCACCATATGGTCACTCAAATGCTGTTCAATAGAAAACCCTTTATCACACACCTTGCATCTGTATTTCCTTTCCTGCATATGGTAATATCTAATATGATGATTTAACTCGCCGCGAGTTCGAAACGTTCTGTGACAAGCTTCGCAGTTTGAAATCAATCCAAGTCCATGAACAGTGGACAAATGAAGTTGCTGCGCTGGATAGGTCGAAAAGCGTTCATTGCAATGCCTACATTTATATTTAATTACATTCTCTTGATGACGATTACGTACATGAGCCCGCAAATTTACTACACTCTGGTAAACTTTCGGACATTGTTCGCATTTGAAAGTTCCTAGACTATGAATTCTTCTATGACGAGAACAGTATGTTTTGTTTACAAATCCAGCATCACATATATCGCAGACGAAGTTCCTGTAGTGGCTATTCATGTGTTCTTGAAGAACTTTAAACTTAAGAAAAGATTTAGAGCAATAGAAGCAAGATAACTCGTCATTGTCGAATTTGAAAGGAAAAATTCGGTTTTCAACATCAGGATATACTTCTTTATCGTGGATAGATTGGAGATGCTCTAGTAACTGTTCTGGGGATACAATTTCTTCATTGCATAGGAGGCATTGAAGAGATGTTATATCTAATTTAATAACGTAGGTTGTTATTTGACTGTAGTAGAATTTTGATTTCTCTTCCTCAGTGTGAGTTGCAATAGTGTGACGTTTAAGATCTGCTGGTATTGGAAACTGTTCGGGACACCACCAACACATATAACCTAGAATGTCATGATTTCGGATAGGCGTAGCATTGGAACATAGAAGTATTTGTCTCATATTCACCAAATGCTTTACAAGTGCTCCTCGGACTCCAACCTTAGGTTCTCGTTTGATAATAGGGTAATCATAAGAGTTTGATTCCATTTTAATGAACGCCGATTCTTCTAGTTCTTTCAAGACAACATTGAAACCTACAAAAGAAGAAATTAATTTCCATTAAATTGTTGTATTACTAGCTGTGCCACGCAGTTTTGCCCTAGGAAAAATTCCGAGGGGACTTTCGATAGGGATAAAAGTTAATCTAAATCACTCTCCAGCACAAAAATAAACTAGCTTACGTTTATTTATAATTCTAGAAGTTACTAAAATTCTGTATGGCATTTGCAAGCGTTTATAAACCATTCAAACAACTCTTCTCACACATTTTTATGATATGATTAGTTACTGCAGATTTTAATATAGTGCAGAACTAAACACATGACGGAGATGCTAACAGCTATACCAAACGCAGAATATCGCGGCAGGGCGAGCCATACCTACATCTAGATTTACGTAGTGATGTGATCAAGCACGCGCTATCGATAATAGATCACGTGGCGAGTCACTCATGCGTGCAACGAAATGATGTATTATTACAGCGCATAACGTGATGTAATTGGCCGAGAACAAAATAGCCGAGAGGCAGTACCAAATGCCTGTGAACTGTATGTTGCCACTGTTTAGCCAACTTTAAGGTGACTTAAAAATAAAACTTCGCTAGTTAAGAAGCCTTTAAAAGCATGATTGAATATTTAAAAAAAACAGCTAATTACACGCATTATGTTAGTGTTCCATAGAATGAGATTTTTTGCGGATATCTGAAAAACTTATCAACCTAATTCGTTAACAAGTTTCTACAGAAGTATTTGGCAATCGGATGGATGAAGTTGGAAAAAGTGTGGTTATTCAATAAATATAAAAAAAATTATGCTTTTTGTGCTTACAGTACGTACGTTTGCCAGCGGCTCCATCTGCCCTAAATTCGATTATCGGTGGAAGATTTCAACGGCAACTTCTGAATTATAGGAAAAAAACCGACTCACACTTGACGTTTTCCAGTAGCCTATGTCCTTCCCCGGGACTTAAATATCTCCATGCCAAATTTGTTTCAACTTAATCGGACCAGCGGTTTAAGCTTGAAGAGGTAACAGACAGACAGATAGAGTTAGTTTCGCATTTAAGTATAATATTAGTATGGATAGCGATTTGAGATAAAAACGTATTTTAAGTAGGTACCTAGCAAAATATTTATAGTTATAAATATCTAAGGAAACAAAGTTTGTAATGGAAAAGATTATAATCGGATTGATCTTAAAGGTGTTATCGGTAAAAAATGTTAAATTACTCGTAAATGGCAATAATGTTTTGTGGACCTATTCTAATTCATTTAGTGTACCTTTGTTTAATTTGTTTAGAATAAAAATTTTAAAATATAATTATTTATTAGTTGAAAAAATATTAATTGAAATAATAATTTAGAAAATTTACGGTAAGAAATTTTCAACTAAAATTTTATTATAAACTAGCTTATTCCCGCGACTTCGTCTCCGTAAAAGTTTTTAAAAAAGGCAGTCTTTGACTGTTTACTGTTTTACATACATGGGATTCTCATACACATTTTCATTCCCTATTTTGCCGTCTAGGGGTAAATTTTTCAAAAACGGTGAATCACGTGAATCCTAATTTTAAACGTTTAAGCCAAGTTTTAGCCATTTCCATGCAAACTGCCAGCCCATATTTTATTTAATCATTTCCAAAAAAAACTCTTCTTAGTGGACACGTCATTTAAGGAACATTTGTGCAAAATGTCTTGCACAGCGGTTTCGGCTGTCCATTGATCGATTAGTCAGTCAGCCAGTCAGTTTCATCTTTTATAGACATACCTATAGCTGAACCGGCGAACGTTGTTTCTTTTTTTAAAAAACCTAATAGGGTTGTACTAATTGAGAAACCTTCCCCGGCTTGTGCATAACAACTTACCAAAATTTCATTACAATCGGTTTACCCCTATTGCGCGAGTCCGACTCGCACTTGACCCAGTCTGACTCGCACTTGACCCTTTTTTTTCTTTCTCAGAACCCTTTCCCGGCGTGTGCATAACAACTTACCAAAATTTCATTAATATCGGTTTACCCTTAATGCGCGAGTCCAACTCGCACTTGACCATTTTTTCTTTCTCAGAAAAATACCCCGGCGTGTACATAAAAACTTACCCAAATTTTATTACAATCGGTTAACCCCTATTGCGCGAGTCCGACTCGCACTTGACCCAGTCTGACTTGTACTTGACCCTTTTTTCTTTCTAAGAAACCTTTCCCGGCGTGTGCATAACAACTTACCAAAATTTCATTAAATTCGGTTAACCCTTATTGCGCGAGTCCGACTCGCACTTAACCCATTCAGTAAATCCTTCTTATCGGATGCCTACGTCATACAAAGAACACACCCTCCAAGTTTCAGGTCTCTACGGCCAGCGGTTTAGGCTGTTCGTTGATCCGTCAGTCATTCATTTAGGACAAAGCATTTTATATGCAGTAGTATGTATATGTAGAAAAAGAAAACTTTAAGTATTATTATACACAAAAAATCAAACATCTAAAAAGTGCATAACCTCTTTAGCTTAGAAACCTTCAAATGAGGTACGTTGACATTCGAGACATTCCAATTTTAAAGAGTATTTGCTTATGTTTTTAAGTGAGTTCAACCTTTTTTGAATAAAATCGGATTGTTTTTTCAAACATGTGTCAAAATAAAATATAGTTTAAATCAAAAGCACTAATGAGTATTGATATCAACTTCGAAGCTAATCACCGCCATAATAACGTTCTTCCCCTTTTTAACCCGGTAGGGGATGAATTTCAATAAAATAAGAAACACGTCTTCCATCAATTCCGTTAAAAAAGGTTTATGCAAAATTTGAAGTAGATTGGACCGAGGAATCACGTTGTCCCATACAAACTTTGCCCCCCTTTTTCACCCCCTTAGGGGTAGAATTTCGGAAAATCCTTTCTTATCGGATGCCTACGTCATACAAAGAACATACCCTCCAAGTTTCAGGTCTCTACGATCAGCGGTTTAGGCTGTGCGTTGATCCATCAGTCATTCAGGACAAAGCATTTTATAGATAATCGGCTACTGAATCTAAACGAAAAACGAGAAAACGGAAGATTCTGTTATTGTATTTTTAATGAATAGAAAGGAAAATTTTGTTCACACACCTCCTATAAAAATATTTTAAAACCTAAATTTAACAATACATTTACTGTTCAAAGTGTGTGAACCGCGTACCTTTACACCTGCAAACCCTGAGCTTGTACCCTACAAGGGGGCGGCCCCGCAACCGATAACACTTTTAACGAAAACTTATGCTACATGTGTAGATAACTACAGCCTATTATAGTCGTTGGTTTGTTACGGTTAAGGGTTACCTCATACAAAGATAACCTAATTAGGCAAAAACTTCAGCATATTTTTGTGCATTTATTTAGGTTTATGATAAAAAAATGATGTATAATTTACCGTGTTACGTTGAAGCCGCTTTCTAAAGCTAAGATGCGCCTTACACTTCGAGCCTAATTTATAGTAATCGTATACATGCAAGCATGTACTCTAAGAAAACATCTCAAAAGAAATCCACACAAACTCGTGAGCGAGAGCTAGTACTTCACAGACAACAAATTTTTGGAAATTCCTTTTTTTGTTTATTTGTGCAGTTAAATAGATATTGGTCTGACTTAATTTCAAATCAAAATTCATATTGCAGTTATTTACATTATATTTATTGATTGACAGGCACAACAATAAATAGTTTAAACACTTATTGTGATCACATTGCACGGAAACCATAAGGGATTAGGCACCATCCTTATTATATACCTCACGCAAATATCTTTTTCTAGTATTTATCTTAAAAAGTGGCATTAAAATTTGTTGTGTAACAACAAATAATAATGTGGTTTTTCACATATTAAAAAGATGGTCAATTTAATATGTTAAAACATTTAACCAAAAAAGACATTTTGTAGAAACTTTTCCAATGATGCGGTCTAAATCGATAACTAATCTAAGAGCTCGCTCCATGTTATATAGTACAAAATAGTATGTACTGAATGCAAATCTAGTAGTTCTATTACAAACACACTGAGACACAACCTCTTATCATAAATTCACATACAGTCACCGCAACATAGTAAAAACTAAGTCAAATATACACGACAAACTATAATACAATAAATAACTACATGACTATTATAAATAATAGAAATCTACTTGGCAACATTATGCGGGACAGAATTTTTAGTAATACCATGATTTTTTCTCATATGTTTCCGTTTACTATTCTGCGTAGCATAAGCCTTACTACAGACATCACATTTATACTTTCGCTCATTTGTGTGGGTCGCCATATAGTGCCCTACCATATGACGCTTAATAAAGAAACCCATACTGCACACAGAGCACTCATAAGGACGCTCTTTCAAATGCACACTCCGCATATGAAGCATCAGATTCGATTTCAAATTAAATTTCTTTTCACACAAATCACACTTAATTCCTTCCATATTATGAACCTGTATCATGTGCCGAGTCTTTTGATAATAATTCTTAAAACGCGCCTTACAAATCTGGCATACGCTGTCACCGGCAATACCTTTATGCTCTGTGTTGACATGAGCTTTCCTTTTTGACTCAACATTAAAGGTCAGGCTGCAAAGTCTGCAGGGAAAGTCAGATTTCTTCTTAGCATGAGTCATCTCATGTCTATTTAAGCGGAAACTGTTGACAAATCCTGCCCCGCATGTGGTGCAAATAAAATTCCTATAATGTGCATTCATGTGTTGCATGAGCAATTTCATGTTGTGATACACTTCTTCGCAGAGACAGCATTTCATTTGCGGTTCGCTAGTAAGCTTAAAGGGTTGAAAGTAATCCGTAACTTCGAGATAATACGTTTTACTGTGTACATTGACTAGGTGTTCAGACAAACTCTTCAAGTGTTCCATGGGCTGCTCACATATCTTGCATTTAAGGTCGACAATATCGAGGAATACTACAAAGCTCGCCATGCCAGAGCTAGCTTTATACGTTGGTTTCTCCTTAATATGATCATTGTTAGTATGCGTTCTTAAATAATCCGGGTTGGGATAGGTTTTGAAACAATAAGCACAAGTGAATCCAGCATCATTTCGGTCCTTGAAAGGTGTAGCATTCGAATATTTAAGTAAAGTAGTAAGATTATGCCATTGCTTCTTCATTTCGGGCATGTGTCTTTGTCGAAATGCTATATTTATTATTTTTTCATCATTCTCTTCTTTTACCAACCTTTTTCGATGTATTTTTGGTGCTCCGGCATGGCCTATAAAAGAAAAACAATCGTTGACTCGGCTTTTTGTCTTGATAATAATAAAAACTTACACGTCTTCTACGAAAAACTCTAGTGCTTCCGTAATATATTTTACAAGGACACAACATTTTCAATGACAATTTGATGTAAAATGTTCTTTAACGACTATTGTAATGTCTTAAGATACGATGAATTGCAAACGGCACACAATAGCAGCAAAATACCACGCCACATATTATGGTATTTACTTTTAAATATTTCGTTCATTATAACAGTAGCCAATTTCATATGGCTTCGAATAAAATAATTCTTCATGGTTATTAAATTTGTATAAGCACGTAAATATACTGAGATTTACCGTTTGTTTTAAACCGTCGAACGTGTATGAGAGCATTGATGCGAGTGTATAAAGTAAAGTATACTAGGGTTGTACCAAGTATATGGTCTCGGTACACACACCTAACAGACATGCAAGTATGTACCGTTTATCGTTACAATTTTTTTTAGCTTATGATTTTATTGGCTTACATTACAACCAAGTGTTATACTAAAATTTTGCACATGCTTTGGAACACAAACTTTGGTTATTACATTAAACTGCAAGAGCAAAAGACAAAAGTAAGTATTGTATCGTGTATTTTGTCAATATTTTAACAGATTTAAACACAAAAAAAACATTTTACATAGTATATAATGTATACTATGTACAATGATTTTTTATGTAGTTACGAAATTACATGCAAAATAAGAATGATAAATATTTTTTGTGAACATCAACACTGAGAACAAAATTGATAATATATGTATCACAAACATAAATAACTTGTTGTATTTGCTGCTGCAAAAAATTCTATATTCTGTTATAATGACATATATTTATATCTATTGATTCTATATATACATCAAATAGTAAACTGACTGATATCAACGCACAGCCCAAACTACTAAGTATAAAGACTTGAAATTTTGCACAAAGACGAGCACTAAAAAAGGATTTTCCGAAAATCATACCTTAAGGGAATAAAAAAGTAATGCTAGTAATGCTTTAAACTTGGCATTTGGCTTTATTGATAATAATAAAGATTGCCCTGTTTATTTATTTGATTTATTGCATCTAGAATATACTTGTGACTTGTAGATGGTGTTTTTAGCAGAAATACTGTCTACGACTCACATGTATATTCTAGAGACTATATTTAACGTTCTAAAAATACTTAATACCTAGATCTAAATAACTAGTTTGTAACATTTTTGAAATGTCTTTACTACGAAGAGGAAACAAAGAATATCTTTTGCCGGCGCTACTTAGGTAGTCACTGCGCCTTAAGTTAAGAAAATAAGATGAACTGTTTAATTGTTGACTGTGTTTCACTGTTTAAAAGTAATCATTTATTCCCTCCAATAGTGGTTGAAAATTTGTATAAGAATTCCAATATTCTGCACAGAGGTTTCTGTTACGATGTAAGCGAGTACTAAGAAAGGATTTCACAGAATTCGTTCCTTAAGAGGGTTATTAACAGAGGTTTTCTGTTATAATTTAAACAAGAAATACGAAAGGATTTTGCAAAATTGATCCTTTAAAATGGTTAAATGGTGGTTGCAAAATAAATTTTACATACACTGTCAAAAGGGTGCCAATACGGAATCTATCGTGTGGCGCAAATTCGGTACGTTTTTTATTTTGTTTAACGGACTATACAGTTGGCTGATGCTGCCATTACTGCTCCACCGGACTTTTGGGGCGAGACTTTGAAGAAGTCTCAGCCCATATAGCGCCCAACGCTCAAGGGCTCCCCGCGGGGGGGCCTCGGCTTGGGTTGTCGCTCTTGGGGTCGCCCCTTCGACCAGCGCGAGCCTCGAACCGGAAGGTGAGTCAGCGCCAGAAGGGGAGTTCCCCGTTACGCGGTTGCGAATGCGAGTGAATGGGGGCGAGAAGTGCCCTGGCACTCTTTGAACCTCATGTATGAGGTGGGTTTGTGCGTTCACCGACGAACCTGGGGACGTCGGCCTCTGAATTCAGTAAGTGGCGCGGTCGCAGAGGTAGGACATCATCATAAGAATATAATTTCATCTTTCGTCGGCTCACTATCACAGCCTGCCTGCCGTGTGATGTCTTAGACCCGAGTATTTTAAGTGGTTATCTAACGCAAATATAGGGGTCAAACTGGCTTGCACTGAATGACTTTAATGACTTATGAAAAAATTCTGTAGATATTTACACGTTTTGTACGGGAGCTGACAACCGTGACCTTTTTGTACGTAGTACTATTACTTATTTTGTGACAATACAGACTTGCTATATTTTTTTTCTGAACTGACTATGCTTCACCGGGCTTTTTTGGGCGAGTCTCTGAAGGAGCCTTAGGGGAGCCTCGGCTTGGGTTGTCACTCTCGGGGGCGTCCCTTCGTCCGGCGTGAGTCTCGAACCCGAAGGTGAGTCACCGCCAGGAGGGGAGTTCCCCGTTACGCGGGTGCGGTTGCGATTGAGTGGGGGCGAGAAGCGGCCCGGCACTCTTCGATACCTCTTGTATCCGTTCGGGTGCCGATGAACTCGGGGACTTCGGCGTCGTGTGAAGGAGGAGTCCCTGTTCGGAGAGGTCGTAGAGACTAAACTCGCTATCCGGACAGCGAGATCGTCATCTGGGGCCGTTAGTACGTGCCGAGGCCGCCTAACGATAGTTTTTCGACCATGCCGAGGTCGGTCGGGGGAATGATACGTTGTGGATTGCACAATTAGTCGATTCGCGTGAAATTGTGTACGCTCGAAAAAGCGGACTGCCAGGTCTTTGAAATATTAGACTTTTCTAAAGTAAATAATAGCAAATTGTACCAACATCGATCGTTAACTTCACTTATACTTTGTTAGAGTGAATACGGTACCAATAGTGACAATAAACTGTTAAAATTAAAACTTTTTGACAGGACTGAAAGTGACAGCACGACATTGTACACTGGGTAAAGAAGATTTTAGAAATCAAAGCAGGTAGTAAGGCAAGTGCTCACTTATGTAGAGATAGAGGGTATAGTCCAACTTGCGGGTTCACTGCCTATTAAATCAAAATCACGTACCAGTTGTTTTCAGAATTTGTAGGTCTCATCCATCACGATATTTTTCATTCACTAAATATAGGTGTGTGCTATGCCTTAAGTGGGCCGCCTATGTGCATATACATTTTGCTTTATAAGCGTTAAGCAGAAATCCACGATGTTGGTTCCCAATGCAGTAAATTTTTCTGTGTCAAAAATAACTTTCGAATTGAACGAAAGCTTAGGGTAAATCGGATATCTACATATATATATATATATATATATATACTTTACATATATATATATATATAATATAAACATTTATAAATAAAAATGAATCGCAGAAATGTATGTAAGCGCATCACTTCTGAAAGACTGCACCGAATTTGATAATTCCTTTTTCGTTGTGTACGTCATTGTCAGTGCAAGATTTGTATGAAAGAAAATAACCGGTCAAGAGCGAGTCGGACTTGTGCACTAAGAATAACTTCCGAACGTCTGCACCAAATTGGAAGATTCTTTTTTTGTTGTGTTTGTCATTGTCAGGACAAGGTTTGTATGAAAGAAAATAACCGGTGAAGTGTGATTCGGACTCGCGCACTTAGAGCAATTGTAATGAAATTTTAGTAAGTTGTTGTGCACACGCCGGGGAAGGTTTCTCAATACTTAGTAGAACCAGACAACATGTAAAAAAGACCGGTTAAGTGCAAGTCGGAGTAAATAAAAATATAAGGTGAATCAATAAATGAACTGGCGGTAATAGGAGACAACAACGCCATCACTAGATCTCTCGCCAGCCTTCATACGTCCCCACTGTTGGGGCACGGCCCACCCTCATAAGCGAGGGTGATTTGGGCCATAGTCCACACGCGGGCCCAGTGCGGATTGTGGACTGCACATACGTCTTTTTTTTTTCTTGACGTATGCAGGTTTCCTCACGATGTTTTCCTTCACCCAAAAGCCAGTGGTGTGAATAAATAACTCAGTGTACTTGAGAAATTAAGAAAAAGACTCATTGGTACGAACCTCCGCCACTTGGGATGTGAAGTGAAATTTAAACCCCTCGACCACCACCGACTTAGCGCGTAGTTCAAATTTTGCTTTTATATATACTTGATAGAATAGACGCGTCATTACCGTCCGTGGGTTTTTTAAACGCGCCTTGCCTTGAGGAAAATAAAATTTACAAAGAAAAAGACCGTGGGAGTAATTAAGGTCTTAGCACCCACTTTGCCTGCACGTTATGACACTGTTTACGAGTAAGTGTTATGACAAATATATTACAGTAATTTGCTAGCTATGGTTGCTTTACATTGTGTAAATAAATATATTTCCACGGCAGGTAGTAGTAGTAAGGAGTTATGGATTAAAAAAAGATAATCCTTTTACAGAACAGATATCTCGAAACAAATACAATAATTTTATAGTAAACGATTTTTTAAAGGTATGTTATATTTTTCTAGTTATGAATTTTATACTAATTTTTAGTATTTATCGTTATAGCGGCAACAGAAATACATCATCTGTGAAAATTACTATCACGGTTCACGAGATACAGCCTGGTTGACAGACAGACGGACAACGAAGTCTTAGTAATGGGGTCCCGTTTTTTATTCTTTGGGTACGGAACCCTAAAAACAGAAAACTGTACATTTAAGTAGGGCGCCTTAAGACCGAACCGACAGAATACTACCTTAATTTTTTTTTAAGTATTTTTCCAAACTCGCTCAGTAGATCTGACTGGAATTTAATGACGGTGTTTTTCTGGATGACAGACGTTAAATTATTAATAAACTTTTGTTCAATAATAAGAAATCATACACTGACCTCTTTGAACTATTTTTTTTTTATGATTTTTTAAAATGTTTTGGCAAATCTTCAAAGTTCAAAGTTATATTACTTTACAACTTTGGTCAAGCATTATCGTGATAGTGTTTTGAAACCCTCACAAGAAGTTTTTTTAGCACAACCACTAATTCATTTATTTTATTTCAATGAAAATATTAGTGACTTAAGGTGTAGCTGCACTCACGCACGCTGAGTTTACAGATTGCGACGTCCTGGGTTTTCATACAAGTTTTTTGTCAAGTAATACTGCCTCTGTAGTATGTGCCTAAGCAGCGGGACTGGGTGGGTGGCTGACTATTTCTTCCGTCCCAATGGTCCATAACAAACAAGCTCCACACACCAGACGTGACAGAAGGCGACATATCGATAAGGCGATAATATCCAGTGTAGTTCAAAAAAACTCTAACCACTATTAAGTACTAAAACATTCCTGAACAAATTCACTACACGATGGTTGAGGTCGCACATAAGCGACTAGTAGAATTCGAGTTGTCTGTGTTCGCTTTAACAGACGGACAGATATTTTGTGTTATAAATATAGAAGAGAAAAAGTTTTTGTATTCCCCATACAATATTACAAGTACCTTATCAGCCTCATACGTCCCAAATGTTAGGGCACGGCCTACACTTACCAAAGGTGATTTGATGCAATAGTCCACACGCGGGCCCACTGTGAACTTCACATACGGTTTTTTTTTTTTTTGACATGTGCCGGTTTCCTCAAGATGTTTTTCTTTACCAGTTTTGTGAATAATCCTTGAGAAATTAAGATAAAGACTCATTGGTACACGCCGCGCTCGAACCTTTGTTACTCAAGACAAAAGGTGAAATCGCAACCCCTAGGCCACCATTGACTTATTTAAACTTGCAATTATTTAAATCTTAAAGTAACTAGTACATAATAATAATAACACTTATATGAAAGAATTTAGAAAAATTGAATTTGTACTCATAAAGCCAATAAGTTACACCATAAATAAAGATCTGATTACAAGATAAATCTAATCTTGTGGTTAAGATTTTTTTTTATTTTATAATTAAAAAAAAACAGTTTTTCTAATTTCTTCTATAGTGAATCAGCAATAATGTGTTCAAACGGTAGGTCTCTTTGTAAGGCAATGTATAATCATAACATTTACAAACATTTTGTTTTTAACTTTAAACCACTATCTATATTTGCTTTTAGAGTAGAATCAATTGAATGTCACCAAGCATTTGATGTAACGGTTGGATGGGTAAATGGCTAAAGCGATCAACAACGATGCGACCGATGATCTGGGCTAAAATCGGCTTAAGTTTGACTCCGATATAGTTAAAACATTATACCGTTCAACCAGCGAAAGCCCTAGCATAAGTCAGTTACAATTTTATCATAGTAAAGTTTGTTTTTAATTTTTTTATTGTATGAACACATTATCACTATCACTTTGGAAATAAACAACAGACTTACGTTTAGCAGCCGGTTTCGCCTGTTTTGTTGATTCGGGGCTCGTAACTCTTGACGTGCTGGCTATGGCTTTGATTGAACGCCTCTTAGATCTCAGTTCTTCTTTTATTTCTTTTTCTTCTTTCACACCAAGTGTGTAATCTGAAAACGTTTCAGCTTTAGTTGCCCATGTACAGTAGTTATTTATAAGAATAGCCCGTAGACCTCGAGTCCTCTAGTCTGTCCTATAGACTACGCAATAGCCACACATAATTGACCTTTCTTTAGAACAAACCAAAGTTACAACGCTTCGCGTACCTTTAAAATAAAAACAAATGTAGAAAAAGAGAGAAAAACTACTTGCCGCGAACTTGCTTTGTCTTAAGTCACACTTTTGCGGCCGTTTTTACTTCACATCTGACTGCCAAAGTAATAATCATATCTTTACTCTATTCTGACAATATTACATTTGCTCTGCAAGATATTTAACTTGAGCCCAATGCTATTGGCTAAAGTTTGCAAGTATAATACCAAAATATCCGAACACATAATAAACTTTTGTAATTATTTAATTTGTGACCCTATTACAACCTTGTAAAGAACCTTGTAACATAGATAGTTCTGGACGTCCATTTATTTTATGTTCGCTTCTCTCAGTAGGAAGCAACAACGTAGTATTATACCTCAGTACATTTAACGGTATCACAGAGGTTTTTGAAACTCTATTTAAATAACGATAGTTAATCTTTACCTGGGTCAGACAGATCATGTCCTTCATCAAAATTATCAAAACCGTCAGCTTCATCGACATTCTCATTTGCTTCTTCCATCTTTATTAGCTCATCATCAGCAGCTGAAAGTAAACAACTGAAGATTAATGAACTAGTTTAAACTTAAGGCACAATATTTGGATCTCTTTCGAGTCTATTGTGATTTGTGACACTTTTGATGGTGCTATTCGAAACATAGCAACTACAATGGCGGCAGAATTGCCAGCTACTATATGTACTATATGTATACCTTCAGGCTTTAATTCTCTGTGTGAAGCTGGCTTGGTATGTTGGTGGAAAACCCGTCAGCTGACGTTAAATAAGCAATCGGCGCTCACGTCTGTCTCCCATGCCCCACCTTTCACTGCATCAGCTGATGACTTTTCCACCAACAAAGAGCCAGCTGACGTTTTTATTTATTCAAAATTGCATGTAAACTATCATCTGACACATTTTCAAGTGAGAGGAAATCACTGAATGAAAAATTTTTTTTTGCATGTTCGTGTGACCAGCTGACGTATAATCCACCACGGTACGGCCAGCTGACTTTTTTTTTATCTTCAAAGAATTGCGTTAACTATCATTTAACAAATTTTCAGTCGGGAGGAAATGATTGAAAACATTTTTTTTTTTTTACGTGATTGAGAGACTGCCGCTTCCCCACCCACCAACGGAGCGGCAGCTGACGTTCACCATGCTGCATAATAAAACCCTCTGAAGCATTTAACCAGTTACCGTTTGAGAGGAAATTGGTAAGGAAAACCTGTTGCTGGCTCACGGACTATTACACCAAGATAGCTAAAAAAGCCCAACAGCTGTGTTAATTGGATTTTAAAGATAGTTTTGAAAATGAAATTAAGTCGAGAAAAGTCATGGATAAAGACTAATAAATTATTCATTATTTGAACATAAACAAAGGTTGTGGAATAATTGTGCCAGACTTTGTACTCTCTGCCAGTCCCTGCAGTATGGGATACTTCAAAAAAGTAATGATATTTTTAAAAGGTTTACAATACATGAGTGGTGTCCCTTTTGTTGCAAACATCCATAAGCTATGGGACTGCGTAACATCAGGAATAACAATATAGTGTCATTTATTTAAGCAAGGCATACTCACATTTTGTGGTTTTCTGTGTAATATTACGTTTCAACTGCTCTTCTGTATTAAGAACCTGTTTCTTAAAGTTAGCTGCATTCCGCAACTGCGTAATGCATACTTCACAAATACCTCCATCTTCACACTCCTCTGTCAGCTGCAAATAAACGTAAATTCTGTTGAGTCAAACTTAAAGTAATAGAAAACAAGCAAGGTGATTGTTTTTGGTAAAGTTTACAGAGTCACAAAACGTCTGAAGCCTCACAAAATAGCCAAACGATTGCATCTTATTAGAAGTATGTCAAAAAAATTTATTTAATGTGGTAACTAGCTCACATTATGACACTCTCTCTCGAACAAGGCAATCTCCCACCCGACTGGAAAGAAGCAGAAGTAAAACCAATTCACAAAAAAGGGAATAAAGAAGTGACTACTAACTATCTCTGTATTAACCTTACAAGCACAGTGTAAACTATGGTAAAAATTACAATGAAGGAACTAGGAACTATTTCTAGCACAATAAAACGTTATGGCCGATAAACAACATGGATGCATCCCAAGAAGATCGACAGTGACAATCTGCTGAAATGTGAGGAAAAGCGGACTGTAATGTGCGACAGCCAACATTTAGACAAAGGAAAAGCATTTGATTAAGTCCCTATACCTCAGAGTTGATAAAAAACCTGATTTAAATAAAAACCCAAATTAATTAGATTGAGGTATTTGAATTAAATCAGATTTTTTTGATTGTTTATATTTGTATCTATTTCAATTTGGAAGTCAAGAACAAAAAAAAAAACAATTTTTATTTATGTAATAATTAATAAAATTAACAAAAATTGACATTATATATAACTTGGTAGGCCTACATCAAAAAGTCACTCATTTTGCAATAAACATAGTAGAATATTTATTGAAAAAAAAACCTGTTTTAAAATTTACAAAAATCAAGAGTAAAAAAGGCCCCTTTTTTTCTTTCAGATATCTTGTTGTATTCACTTTTTTACAAATCAATCACAAATGAGTAGTGACCGGGCAAAAGGGATGGATTCGCGAGTTTTTCGCAAGCTTAAATTTCAGGGAATCCCTGAACTCTGTACGTAACATAGCATTAAACACGTGTATGCGTGCCGTAGTTAATGTCGGATAAAGTCCCTTGACAGTTTTTAGTTAAATAGGTTGCAATAAAAAAATTTAGATTAAAATTATTTATTTTTTAGAAAAATCTCTTGATATAAATCATTTCGACCCTGTTATACATATATGAAGACTAATTACTAAACAAGAACATTATGGTATGTATGTGCATGTATATCTTGTAGCATATTTGTATCTTCCGGATACTAAACGAAATGATCACCTTGTATTGCTGTAGCTCGTCGTCGTCGCGGTGTTAGGAACCTAGGCCATTGTGCTTATGTCACCTTTAAGTTACTTTAAAACACTAAGAAACTAATATAAAACAAAGACCATTATAATATCCAAAAAAATATTGAGTGAATATGATGCTCGACACAGCTACATCCAGTGAATCAACTAACACCACACTCTTTCCAATAAACTTCAAAATCCAAAAGATAAAATCACCAAATACGCATTGATACCACGAAGTTGGTATTTCAAACCGAACGCGAGATAAAATTAAGTAAGCAGGGCGCGAGTGTAGCAGCTCCCAGCCTGAAACCAAGGTCAATGTCATGCTAAGAGAATGGCGAGACAACTGTTTATTATTACTGAACATTTTCACCATAAATCATGTACCCTAAATCTTAATTAAACCATCACTAGGGTAAAAGTACCATCTAGACGATTTTTAGCCCCAGAAGAGGGTCACCAGCTACTATGTATCATAATGTGGTAAATAGCCTCTTTTTACCAACCATTTTAGGTAATGAACCATCGCTGCAACACTGCTTTTGATTTAGTGTATCTAGACAATGCTGGTTTTATATATGTTTCACACTTCATAAATTACCAGCTTTAAAGTACATATACACTTGGGATAGAATAATATACCCTGCAAATTCCTGACTAAATATCAAAATCAAAATCTTTTTATTCAAATGGGTTACTAAGAACACTTTCGCATTGTCAAGTAAATTAACTACAACTAGCTTTAGAAACTAATTACAATGTTTTATTGCGTGCAAATAAGATGTTCGTATATAAAAAGTAAGTCAAGATTTGGCTAACGAGTCAAAGGGCCTGTTTGTTTTGGGATTTAGAATCATTATTTTTGTTTATTTTATCACCTGCCATCCGTTCAATTATCAGTGGTGCCAAAAATATCAAAATGTTATAATAATATGTCAAGCATACATTTTTGATATTTTCATCTATTTTTAAATGCTAAAATGAAACTTTAGACACTTACGTCTACTAGGATCCCCTGCTAAAATCCCCTTGGGTATTGGATTCTTTTGGAATTTTTATCCACATCTCCTGGGGGATTCATTTGAATATGTGAAAACCACAACTTTGTCTGGAGATAGGGATTTGATATAAATCTGTCAAACTGCCTGTACTGTAATATTCATTGTATATGGTACTGTGTGTATTATTGTAGAGTGTGTGTGTAACACCGCACGCTACATCGTGTTATCACTGCTACAAGAATGTAACACAAATTGCATCTTTAAATGCATTTCAATAATTCATAATGTTTCGCAATATAACACGTTAATATTTACATAATAAAAACTATTTTCCTTATAGGGACTATTTTAGATTTAAGAAAATGTTATAAGAATAAGTGTAAAATTGTATTAAGTTAGGTAAAAGTAGAGTAGGTTTGTTTCATTTTCCCTTTTTACCATTTGTTGATATCAAAAATGATATTGTGTGAATACCGACATGTTGTTGACTTTGTACTCACGACTATCCCCAAAAAAGCGGGAAATTTAGTTTAATATACGTATGTAAAACATATGCCATTTGCTGTGCAAAAATGTACAGAACTACTATGTAAAGTTCTATATAGACCGTATGTATAGTTATTAAGTTACAGATGAAAACAGTTAGCGTGTTGAGTATTGTAAATTCTTTCTTCCTCACTCCTATAACAATAAACTGAAACAGGGATACAAAAGAGATGGGTCTATTAGTAAAAAAGAGAAAGACTGTCTACAACTTTACCTGGCCAGGGTCATTACGTCCTTAGGCTATGCCTAAAATAAGTATCACAGGTGGAATGCACACCTTTGCCCCTATACGTAGGTATCTACACTGTTACGGTTAGGGTGCAAAACACATGTAAACTTAAGAAATGCAGTAGCTTATAACTCAGCAACCGGGTTACATAGGATAAAGGTAAATGTATCATTAGATACCACTCGTAGGTATCTACCAAGATAAATAGGTTTCATACAGGTAACCTTAAGCCCTGAAGTACAGGAGCACAAGTAAAATCCTGAAAACTTGTATCACACATTTTTCATGATTAAACATACTGACAGACACCAAAAATACTGAAAGGTACGTCCAAATTTTAGGTCTATTTTTTGACATATAGCACAAAGTCTATAGTCATCTAGTATAGGCAGAAAGCCCTGAGAGCTAGAATTCCAGCTCTTCTCTCACTACGGCCTAACTGTAGATGATGGAACACACCACTATACGTCGTTAGAACCGCCTCCGAAAGCTCTATCTTAGGACACCTAAATTGTCATTATAGCTCCCACCGTTTGGCTATAAAACCTAAAAATGTTAAACAACATTATTTTATAGTCAAGCCGCAAATTGTGTGACTGTGATGGCAATAGCCGATAGAGACCCCAACTGTCAGTAGCGATTTATAGCTAGGTAGATATACCTACACTTTCAATATATGTTCATATCAACTACTATATGTTGTCTTTCACTAAGTTTTTGTGTGGGCTAGATTTTCAGTCACCACAGTAAGTACAAAAGTTAAGTACTAAATCTAGGAGGTTCTATGGAACAACCTCTCCCTCTGATGGGGTTTTTATTTTTATTATAAATATAGAACAAATTTTGTATTTGTCAATCAAAAAGCTTCAAGAAGTATCCATCAGATACTAATATATAATGTTTAAAGTGAAATATTTGTAAATATGTGTTAGAATTAAGTTAGAAGCATAAGTTAAGCAAAATCAAATCGGTCTGTTGTGTGCATATACACATTTCACATATTTCTAAGGGTCTGTCCACACAAAATCCATACAAAACAAATATCATTTCAGCCAATTTTTGCATTTCATTTGTGTATTAGGGGATGCTTCTGTATTATTAAAGACATATTTTATGCAAAAACAGCTTGCGCCCAATAAGTAAACATTTAACCAATTGAATAATGGAATTTCATTTAATTGAAGCTGTTAAAGTAGCAAATTCCCACAGCAATGAGACTGCTATTTTCAATGCTGCATAACATCCTCATGAGTATAGAAATCAGTCTTTTTTTTCGCCACTCCGACCCAAGAATCTATTTGATATTCACATATCCTTATGCATGATACCTCGGCTCTGCTTGAATATAAAATCACAAGGATAGCCTAGCACAACCTACAGTAGTATTTCTGAATACTGTTTTATTTAAAAAACTACCTTTTGTCGCCATTCTTTTATATTTTGTTTATGATTGGGGGAATACTTCTATATTAAAATGCAATCATGATAGGTTGCAAAAAAGTTAATATTTACCTATGTCCTACTCAGCCTCTTCAACTACCCCTGCCAAACTTTAGCTTCATTGGATGATCTATTGATTGCGACGTGAAGAAAGAACAAACAAATTCACTTCCTCATTTATAAATTATAGATATGCATTAATAACTTACAGTAATATTAAGACAATCTTTTAACATGACTGCATACACCTCTTCTTCACCCATCCAGTGATACTTTGATCTGACGTCTTTGAAAGTCCCCTCCGATGCACAGCAACGGCACATACCATTGCTTAGCACCATAGTCATTTTACCCACTTTGCTTTAACATCTAATCAAGAAACACAAAAAAATAGTACGATAAATCGGCAACAGCAATTTTTTTTTCTTTTGTTGGAAAAGGGAATACAATACTGTTTGTGGCTTTAAGGGCGCGTTCGTTTTGGGATAAAGATTTTTTTTTTTTTTAATTTTACTCATCAATAAAAAATTGTATATAAACCGACCTAGGATTTTTACGCTACGCTATCGAAACAGCGTTTCCGTAAAATTGTTGCACACTGTAACTTCAAACTGACAGATTGAGTTTGCAACATTTCTCATATTCATAAACAAGTCGGATTTGTTTCTAGTTAGTTTCTATCAATAAAAACACTTAAAATTTACTTTTCTCTTTGCAATTCGTAAATTTGGCAGGGAATGTCCGCCAGTGCGCGCGGGTACTCGTACTGCGTGTCATGTGTCGTTATCGCTAGTCAAATTTTATAATAACTCTTGCGACAAAGATGAGAATCGGTGAGTACCTACCTAAATTTAATCGCCAACATAATAATATGTAAAATAAAGTCTACCGGTCTATCCGTTAATTGTATGATTGTACGCGATTACTTTTTAAAAATTTATTCCCGAAGAACATTTAGACAAAAAAAATATAATATTACTACATACCTAGTATAAAGGTATATACGATACCTACAAGATTTATGATTATTTTGTGTGTCTATGTTTTCAAATCAGATAATTAATGTATTAGTAACTATATCACTTCATAACATAATTTAGGGTAAATTTTATAATATTAATCAATGACCTTCTAAGTAGATCGACCGTGAAAATGACTCGCAGAAGTCAGTCCAGCCCCTTTTTTTCTTTTTTGAAACAAGGTTTTTTGCTTTTGCTGAAATATGCCGGTAAATAATATAGTTATCCATAGTCATAGATGCATTATACTGCAGCTCAGATTCCCTGCGTTACCTTATCATAATAGTACATTCCGAGTTCCACCATGGGGAAGACGACAGACACTTACGTTGGGTTCTTTTTGAAGGAATATAGGAATACGCTGCAGTAGTCAGACATTCTATGAATCTGGAATAGCTAATGTAACAAGAATCTAGAATATTGTGGTTTAATTGTTTTAGTTTATCATCTACAATAGAGACAAATTGTGTCCAATCTGCATATTGGGTTTTATACTTAAGAAGAGGTCGAAGGGTAGGGTCACGACAAACGGTTTGTGGATTGGAAATTATGATTGGGAAATGGTCACTTCTGGGAAAGAACTTCCCATTTAAGAGTAGGGGCTAAATAAGGGCTATAACCAGAAATATCAGCCGCTGTTTATATTTTAGGGATACTCTACGTGTGGGATCTCCACTGTTAATGATGCATATATTAAAGTTTTGAAAAAATCAATCAAGTGTGTAGAGAATGAGTCACTGCAGTATGAACCCCATTAAACATGATGGGTATTAAAATCTCCAAGAATGACAATAGGTTGTGGAAGTGCTGTAAATAGAGAAGTAATGTCTGAGATGAGAGCTGAATTAGGGTAAGGAATGTAGATAGATAAAAAAGTTACGTCTATTACATGGGCAGCAACAGCATTGAATTCCGGGGAACGTGGAGGGAGAGGGATATGAGAAAATGAATAATCACGGTTTATTAATAAGCAAGCACCTCCCCAGCTGTCAACTCTATCATAACAGAGACATGAATGTCCTGAAACTCTAAAGTGAGAACCAGGTACAAGCCAAGTCTCCGAGACGGCAGCCACAATTGGGGAGAAATGGTTTAATAAAAACACTAGCTCGTTTTGGTTTTTGTGTCGAATGATTTAATGTTCCACTGCAGAATTTTTCTCTCCATGCTGGGGGAGAATGTGAACTAGTTGGGCAAGTTTTTGTGCAACGTTGGACGGTAACGCATCATCCTATATTGTGACGATGTTCATTAAAAGGGATAGAATAACCTCTATCAAGGATTCGTTAGGAGTTATGTCAGATGTGTTCTGTAGAGCACATCCATTGGTAGTTGATGAAGAAGGCTCTCAGACTATGTCAAAGTGTGTCCTATTTTTATAGCCATGAGGTATAGGGGTATTGGGACAGGGGCTACGGACAATGGTTTTTCTATAAGAAGTAGAAGGAGAAAATGTATCAGGTAATTGTAGGGGTGAAGCAGTAGAGTTATATTACTTATATACTCATGTACTTATTTAATTTGTCAATCAAAAACTCGCGCGCACGAATAAAACATTCGATAGGCAAGAGCGGCAAAAGCGCGCCGGCCGGAGCGAAGGCGGGGTCAAGCTGGCGATTGGCCAGGAGCGGCGCGCCACATTTTGCTGTTTTTTGCATACAACATTTTCTGTTTTACGTGTGAGACTGTCTCGAACTTTCTCTTTCACTCTCGTTGATTTTAGCTTTAAGTTTCTGTACTAAAATTCGTTTCATATGAGCGCATAGCTAGCGCTCTACTTAATCACAGTCTCCTTAGTGCAATTCCATACTAAGCCTTGAGTTAAATGTGTGTGTACAGAAAGTTTTTAGTGAAATGCTATTTTAACATAAAGTGTAATCTAAGCATATTAATTAATAATTTTAAGTAAAATCTAAAACATATTGTTTTTAAGTAGATCATTATTTATGGGGGTGCGCTCCTTAGGACGAGCCGCCTCTGCTCAGTTGTTAAAAGCGTTCATAGGCTACGGTGACCGCTTACCATCGGGCGGACCGTAAGCTTGTTGTCAAGCTTAGTGGTATAAAAAAAATCCCATATTATGCTGTTATTCTCGGTACCAAAAAAGTGGGGGCGAGAAGTCTTTGATACCTCGTCTATCCTTGCGGGCGCCGACGAACCCGGGGACGTCGGCGTCGTGTTAGGAGGCCTATTAGGGGAGGCCGTAGAGACTAATCTCGCTATCCGGACAGCGAGATCGTCATCTGGGGCCGTTAGTACGTGCCGGACCGCTTAACGATAGTTTTGTAACCATGCCGAGGTCGGGCGGGGGGTTGATATGGATATGGGGGTGGTTTATCCAAAACGGATTTTTAATTAGTTAACTTACCATTTGCATAAGGTTTGGCATCGCATGACGAAGTGTCCCGGTTTTAGGTTAAAATCAGTAGGGTAATGTAGATTTCCCGCTATTTATGATTTCGATGGGTAGTTTATAGGTAGCGAATAGAAAATTATACGCAACGAGTTGCTATAATTTTCTGGCCGATCGATGGGAAATATGTAGAGGTTACGACCTCTCGTTAGGTAAAAAGGGAAGTAAATATGCTAGCGAACGTTTCTACGCAGCAAATACTTCATAGTTCTTTTACTAAAACTACTAACTTTTCTAAGGCCCCTGGTCAGTGACCGTTACTATGGCTTTCGCTACGGTCGCTCGACTGGCGACCTTCTAGTGTATCTAAGTCAAAGTCAAAGTCAAAATGGTTTATTAAAATAAGGATTTTACAATCACTTTTGAATCGTCAAAGTTATAAAATATTATTTTTTGAACCCTCCCACTTTCCCGCCGGTTCACAATGTTGTTGATTTCTACCGAGAAGAATCCGGCAAGAAACTCGATAGTTACTCTTTTAAAAACACTATCAATAATACAAATAAACTAAAATACAATTAATGTTTTAAATAAAAAATTTTTAGTCGTACAATTTTATGTTATTTCCATTTTAATTTGGTTTACCTATGCATCCTGTAATTGAGCATCATCAGTCCCAAGGATTTTTATCATTTACATAGTCTGAAATATTGTAGTATGCCTTTTTACAAAGTACCTGCTTGATAAAAGATTAAAATTTACTTATTGATAGATTTTGAATTTTATTGGGAACTTTGTTGTAAAAGTGTATACATTGCCCCATAAAAGAGTTACTTATTTTGTGTAGACGTGTATCATGCACCAACAGCTTATTTTTACTTCCAGTATTTACTTTGTGAACGTCACTTTTCTTGCTGAAACATTGATACTTTTATGTACATATAAAAGATTTTCATATATGTACTGCGACACTAAAGTTAAAATTTTTACTTCCCTAAACCTATCCCTCAGAGATATCCTAGATCCTAATTTATAAATAGCACGAATTGCCCTTTTTTGTAACAAAAATATTGTTTTTACATCAGCAGCGCTACCCCACAATGCGATACCATATGTCATTAAACTATGGAAATAGCTAAAATATACTATTTCGACATCGGTCAATTGTCTTATTTTCTTGATCGCATACACAGCAGAGCTAAGTTTTTTGGCTAGGTTATGAATATGAGGACCCCATTGAAGTTTGGAGTCCAGCGTTATGCCAAGAAAGACTGTTGAATTAACAAGTTCTAATTGCTCGCCATTAATATTAATACATGTCTGTCTCTGACTAACATTTGGTAATGTAAATTTAACACATTTGGATTTTTTTTCATTAAGTAACAAATTATTAGCCTTAACCCATTTTCCAATTTTAGAAAGGGCATTATTTAATTCATTATAATATGTCTGTCGTCTCTTAACTTTAAAAAGCAAAGAGGTGTCATTAGCAAATAAGACAATGTCATGGTTTTTTACATGATATGGGAGATCATTAATGTAAATAAGAAATAGAAAAGGACCTAAAATTGAGCCCTCAGGGACTCCCATAGTGACTGCTGATCCCGGAGATCTTTCACCGTTGACATCTATTTTCTGTACTCTCCTACTTACATAGGATGTCAAAAGGTCGAAAGCTTTGCCTCTAATACCATAGTGATGTAGCTTCCTGATGAGATTTTAATGTTGAACACAGTCAAATGTCAAATAAATCACAAAACACTATAAGGGCGTCATGCGAATCCTCCCAGGCGTTATATATATTTTTTAATAGTGCCACTACTGCATCGGTTGTGGAACGGCCTTTCATAAAGCCAAACTGTTTACTACTAAGTAGCTCATTAATACAGAAATGGCTTAACATTTGACAAAGTATGATTTTTTCAAAAACTTTACTGAGTATAGGTAGTATTGAAATAGGCCGAAAATTCTTCAAATGGGCATTAGCCATTGAGAGTCCGTGGGAGGCATTGGCAAGTAGCCTGGACATAGTGAAGGCGTTCGGTCGGGTCTGGCACCAGGGTCTTCTATCGAAGTTGCCATCTTATGGAGTGCCCGAGGGTTTGTGCAAATGGGTGGCTAGCGTAAAATTTTCAAATTTCAAATAGTTTATTTCTCAAAAATAGGATACAATATAATTTTTTTGACGTCAGTATAATATGCAAGGAATTCATAAATTACTACCGTTTCGGAATCAAGATGGCGTTCTGGGGAGAAGAAACGGCGAAAGAAACTCGCCAGCTGTCGCTCTTTTCAATTTGAATTATAACGATTTGTACATTTCCAAATATAAGTACAAGCACAAGTAACATTTTAGTTATTCCCATTATAGTAAGCTTTTTTGACAAGTTTCTGTTTAACAAAATATTTAAACTTCTTTAAATTCAGTTTACATACTTCTGCAGGGATTTTGTTGTAAAAACGGACACATTGTCCTTTAATTGATTTATCAATTTTTTCAAGCCTTGTGTGTATCAGAGCCAGTTTGTGTCTATTTCTTGTATTTAGATTATGAACATCACTATTTTTTTAAAAGATTAATATTCTTATGAACATACATTAAATTATCAAATATATATATTTATATTATTATTACCTATTATTATTAAAATTATAGACGAGCAGCATGAGATGCTGGTGTGTCTATCTGAAGTGATGGAAATGTCTTAGTCCTTTTCACTAAAATATTATTCACTTAATATGCCATTCTTGTAAGTCCACAAACTTGAAGTCTTTAAACCATTTGTCTAGTCAATTTTTAAAAGAGTTGACTGAATCGGCTGAAACTACACTGGCCGGCTATCTGTTCCAAGTTTCCACAACACGATTACTCAGAAAGTGGTGTGCAATATTGGTTTCATATCTGAAGCGCATGATATTAAGATGGTGTCTTCTTGCGTGACCATGTGAGTTTGCATCCTTCAAGACAAACATGTCACGTATGTTAGGTAGGTTGTAATTGCATGTCAGGATTTTATATGTCTCGATTAGATCATCCCTCATACGCCGATCTTGTAAAGTTGGTAGCTTTAGTATTTTAAGCCTCTCCTCATATGATTTTCATTTTAGTCCAAATGGTATTTTAGTAGCCTTCCTTTGAACACTTTCTAAAAGAGTGATGTCCTTTACAAAATATGGACTCCATACCTGAAACGCATACTCAAGCAAAGGTCTTACGTATGTCTTGTATATTTTTATAAATTAGTTGACGGTTGTTCCTCTGATAGCATGGACATTAATGCTGGTGTCCCGCAAGGCTCTGTGCTGTCTCCTACGCTGTTTCTACTGCATATCAGTGACGAGTTGGACATCAACAACATGCATTGCTATGCAAATGACAGTACTGGAGACGCTTATTACACGGGTCTCAAATCGAGACCACACTGTCCAAGGTCTCTGACTGGGGACAGGTAAACTTGGTCCGATTCAACCCTACAAAGACACAAGTCTCCGCGTTCACTGCTAAGAAAACCTCATTCACTGAAGATCCACAATTCCAGAACATTCCATTCATCTCCAAGAGCATTGGGATCTTTGGCGTTGACATCTCCAGCGATGTTCAGTTCCGAGATCATTTGCAAGATAAGGTTCACCTTATCACCTGGCGTCCAAAAGACTTGGTGTATTCAACAGAGCGAAGCAGTACTTCACGTCGGGGTAAAGGTTGCTGCTTTTGTAGTTCGCAAGTTTGGCCCCATATGGAGTACTGCTGCCATCTCTGGGCGGGTGTACCCGGATACCAGCTTGGCCCTTTTGACTCGGTTCAACGACGGGCTGTGAGAATTGTCGGCGATCCCAAACTCACAGTGAAAGAAATAGGGTGTTATAAGGACACAAGGTGTTATGAATGAGGTGTTATTTAGAAAAAAAGTGCACAACGCCGCTAAAGAAGTTATCACTTCAAAAAAATATGAACCCCCTCTAGGGGTCCGGGAAGGGGTCACAGACAGAAATACTCCATACAAATGTTGCTGCCCAGGGCTTCAGAAAAATGACTGAAAAGAAAACCAAATCAAGTGCAAGAACGTGAAATATTCTAATGCCGGTTTTTTTATTCCCTCGCGCCCCCGTGTAGTTACTTTTACCCAATTATTTTTTTTCAGCGCCCCCAATAGGCTTGTGTCAACTAACAATGAAACCAATGGATGAATGTTTCTAGGCGTAAATTGTAATATTTAATCAAGGAAAACCGAAATAATTCCTTATAAAAAAATAAGATTATTGTTATTTTTACAAATTAAAATCAAAAAAATACCCCCCTGGCCCCTCCGCCGTGAACGCCAATTAGAACGTATTACGTCACATGGTGATATGCGCCATTGTTGTTGTTGACGTTTGGTTATGATTTTCATACAACAGCACAAGTCACTTCGTTTTTTTTCTGTTATTATCATTTTTCGACAAGTTGAGAGTGTTATTTCCACCCATATCGGATAATACTAGCATAAACTGCCATGGAACCTGGATTTATCAAAGCGAACAGCAATAATTTACCCAAAATCGGCCGATTTTTCGCGTCGAACACTGACTTTTGTTCATCGGAATTTCGTAATGTTAAAACTTCTATGTAAGTATAAACAATACTAAAATACTGCTTATTATCATTTTCACGTATATTTCACTTTAGCACGCAGTCAATTATTATTTGAAGGAATGTATACCAATTGCAAATTAATTGATTTTGAGGTTAGAATTACAATGTAAATATAGAGAGATGATATTGTAAAGACACTTCTTTGTCTTAGTATCTTAAACCCTATCGCAAGTTTGTGGAATAGTGGGTTTTTATTTTAGTCGGAGTTTTGACGTGACAACGTCTTATAAATTGGTTTGCCGGGTGACACTTCAAGAAACTGCGTTACGCTCCGCTCACGTTATGCGCTCACAATGAGAGCGAGTGAGAGGCACGCGCCCGCCTAAGAGCGAGAGAGACAGACATAAAATCATTGTCACGTAAAACTTTCGCCCGTATACCGACTTTACAGGCAACCAGTTTTTTATACTTGTATTTATACACTGGGGCACTATACAGTTTTTAAAATACGAAGTTTCCATTTTTATTTAAACAAAACAAACTTTCGCCGTAAGTGAACACAATCGCTTGCAACTATGTGACGTCATTCACGACGCCATGACACTTTCTTGTGTTTTTACGTCAGTTTAAAAATATTTTTTTCAAACTTAAAATATGTGTTTTAAATATAATTTTTATCATGAAATATTATTTTTTTGGGGTAATACAGGTACTAAACTATCGAATAAGCCATTTTTGAAATTTACGACACAGGCCTATTGTACACCCTAACCGTAACCAAATCAAGCGAAAATATTCTAAGTCCGGTTTTTTCCCTTGTACAATTTACAATTACTGGCAGAACGAAACTTACTGGAAGAACAAAACATTCGGCAATCATTTGACCGTATATTACTGTATCACCTCCATCACAATATTCAGACCATAAATTTTTAAGATTATTATTTTCCATATCCTCGTATATCTAATTTCTTGATAAACATCCATAATAATTTACAAAATAGTAAATAAAACGCAAGACATCATGGACATATAGGGCGCGTTCGTTTTAAGATCATTATTTTCGTTTACTTTGTCATCTGTTCGTTTTGCATTGGTGTCAAAAATATCAAAATTTTAGTATCATCTGTAACAAACTGCCATGCGTTCGTTTACGATATTTTTTTACTTTTGCTACCGAAAAATAAAACTTTAAACTCATGTCTGGAGGTGGGGTTTTTGTATTAATCTGTCAAACTGCCTATACATATTCATTGTTTATGGTAGAGTGTGTACTTCAACCGTTCGTTTTGCAACCAAAAATTTTGTTAGTAACGTTTCAAAGCTACACGAACGATAGGTGAAAATTTTGTTAGTAACGTACTGTTATATATACATATACGCTAGTAACTAGCAATACTTGTTGCTTAGACAAACGCAATGTCAGCAGTCCTGTAATACTGGTGGGCTGAAGAGCCATCGGGACCAGTCAGTCGTATCTAGTCCGCTCAGAAAGCTACACACTTGCCACTCGCCCCTTCTATTTCCAAAAATCAATTTTGTGTTCTATTTTCTATTTCTTTCATTAAAGTGATTAATTTCAAAGTGTAAAATTTCTTTTTTTAAAAACCTATTTCGGGTCTCCCCTGTAACATTGGTGGCAGCGATAAAGGGATCACAAAAGGTCCCCGGTACGCCTTAAGTAAATTCAGTGCTATATTATAAAACAAATAAACGGTTTTTGAACATTTTCATAAAACTTTAAACCCAAAGTGACAAGTGCAAATGTGATTCAAACTCCAAAAGTGGCAAACATACTTCATAAAAACAAAGATCGCTGGCTCACAAGAAATTCTTCACTGTACCCTAAACAAAAAAAAAAAAAAAAAACACAAGGTCGTCGTGTCTCCATTGTTCCCTGAAAAGAAAAAAAAATACAAGGTCGTCGTGTCTCCACTGTTTCCTAAAAAAAAAAAAAAAAATACAAGGTCGTCGCGTCTCCACTGTTTCCTGAAAGAATAAAGTAATCCAAAGTCGTCGCTCTTCACCGTATCCTGAAAAGAAAAACTACTTCGGAAATTATGGTCACCACTGGCTGCGATATCCTGATCCTGTAAGTTGTTTCCAATTTTACTAAAGTGTAGAAGTGCAAATCGTGTTACAAAGTGTTCTGAAAACCTTATTGAATATAACGTTGTTAGATATTCATAGACATATCTCAGCCGAGCCATGATGTCCACTCAGTGAATACGGACACCCGCGTCGAGCTTATCAAACTACAACTAATGTAAACCAACTCGTCTCTTGTTATTTCGAAGTGCTTTGTTAGAGCTATAATTTGTTTTGAACTTAACTATTCTGATCACTCATAATTTATGTGTAACATCTTACCGTGTTCAGCTTGTGTAACCATTTTATTCCTGTATTGTTTTGTGTGTATATTTTTAGTGTTCATATTATTTGATTATTAACTGTGTACCTTTTCAGCTTAGATATATTATTTGCTCTACTTTTAAACTAGCAAAATGGGTCCTAAGGTTGATCATGCACCAGAACAGACGTCCGAAAAAGTTAGCACAAATGTTTTGCTTAAATTCGTAAAACCGTTTGATGGTTCCCGCGAAACTTTAAACTCCTTCCTTAGTAATTGCAGTAACGCTGACTCTCTGGCCAGTAGTAACCAAAAACCAATTTTATTAAAATATATTATCAGCCAACTAGAGGGCAACGCCGAACGAGCTTGTTCTTTAAAAGATTTCGACAACTGGGAACAGCTTAGTACCTTTTTAAAAACCCAATTTGGAGAAAAAAAACACTACAGCCATCTATTGACCGAGTTACAACAATGTAAACAAAGTTCTACCGAATCTGCTAGTCAATTTGGATTACGCGTTGAAACATCCTTATCCAAATTGCTCACAGAAATAACCATTTCTTCCAAAAGGAGCGAAACACTCGATGGAAAAATTTCTGCCATGTCGGACCTTGCTCTACATACATTTTTGACGGGACTTTCGCCAAAAATCTCAGACTTTGTTCGTTTACGAGACCCACCTAACCTCAACGACGCGATAAATCTCGCAAACTCTGAAGAGAAATTCTGAAACAAAACGACATCTAACCCCTCGACCACAACGCGACCTTCACGTCCTAGCCCAAACTTTGAATTACAACCATACAAACCTAATTACACGCAACCCCGTACTCAAAATCTACCTGAAGTTTGTAGATACTGCAAAAATCTCGGGCACTCGATTGAGAATTGCCGCAAACGTGAATACAATAATAGCCGTTTTGCAACATTACGAAACGGAAATGACCAATCAACGTCACAAGCGCACCAATTTCCTTCTCAACGCCAATTCTCCAATTAACGACAATTCTCTCCACAATACCGATTGTCTAACCAACGTCAATTCCCTACTCAACGCCAACTGCCCATCCAAAGACACGTTAACTTCAAAGACCAAAACCCTGAAAATAAGGACCAACAACCACAACCTTTTCTTGCTATTGAACAATCCCAAAATGACGAAAATTTAAACGCTTAAGGCTTCCTGTTGGGTATCGCACAGGAAAGACAGGCCATCCAATCGATACCATTCCTAAATATACGATTTCAAGAGAAACCTAGAACAATATCCAATTAGAGAAACCTCCCACTGTATCCACTGCATCTTCAATTTCTACTACGTCCACTGTGTCCACTGCATCTACAATTTCTACTACATCCACTGTACCCATTACATCCACGATGTCCACCGTAACCACTGTTTCCACAGCATCGACTGTACCTGCTACACCCACCGTGCCCACTACGCGTATGATTAACCAACCACAGGCTGAAAGCACTTCTTTCACTGAACACAAAACAAAACCCCACCGGTTGGGTGGCCTATCTCAAAGTAACGACAACACCGTATCCTATGCTAGAGATCAATTTCGAAACACCAGACTTACCTTACCTGAAGACGAGAAATACAACCGACCTGAAAAACAAAAGACAGATATCAAAATCTACGAAATAAACTCGAACCCTAACAGACTATTACCTCACGTCTCAATCCACACACCTGTTCCGAAATTCCACTAACACTTCTAGTTGATTCGGGTTCCTCCATTAGTTTGCTAAAACAAAGTTCTATAAGGATGGCCCCGAACATAATAGAAGAACCCATATACATAAAAGGCATTGACCACATTCAAGAATCAAGCCCTACAATAGGGCACTTCCAACTCAAACTCTTCGTAAACGACAAGGTTCCTGGCAATTTTATGTCTCACATCTTCCACGTAATTCAAGAAATAAACCTCCCATACGATGGAATAATTGGCAATGATTTCTTTTTGGCACATAACTGCAATATAGATTATTCGGACAATATCCTTGTCGTCGATAATGTAAAATTAACCTTAAAATTTGACGAACCTGTTTACACTGTACCCCCGCGGACTGAAACTGTAATTGAATGCTCAGTGATAAACCCCGAAATTTATGAAGGGCTTATCCTTGACCAAAGACCAATAGACAACCTTCTAATAGCTAACTGTATTGTTAAGGTAAAACCTAACTCTAGGGTCAATATTTCTGTCGTAAATATTTCCGAATCACCAATACGAGTTGATTCAAACATGAAACTCGAATTATTACCATTAGATAAAACCCAAGAATATGAAATCTTCCACACTCAAATACCCACTTATTCCAAAGATGACATGAACTACGCAATGATCCGAGCCGAAGAAACTTTAAAACTACTAAGAGTCTCCCATCTAAACATAGAAGAGAAGGACGCTTTATACAATCTTTGTTCCACTTACTCCGACATTTTCCATTTGCCCAACGACAAACTTACTTGTACCGAAGCCGTACAACACGAAATACCGACTTCATCCTCTGTTCCAATAACCACAAAATCCTACAGATTTCCCGAAATACATAAACAAGAAGTAAACTCCCAAATCAATAAAATGTTAGACCAAGGGATTATCAAACCATCAACATCCCCATGGTCATCTCCCATTTGGATTGTCCCTAAAAAGGCAGACGCGTCTGGCCAACGAAAATGGCGTGTCGTTATAGATTACCGCAAGCTAAATTATATAACCATTGGAGATTCCTACCCAATCCCCAACATTAACGAAATTCTATACCAGTTAGGAAAATCTCGATACTTCAGTACACTTGATCTCGCTTCTGGTTTTCATCAAATCAGGATGGGAAAGGACGCCCCCAAGACAGGGTTCTCCGTTCCACAGGGGCATTTTGAGTTCACGCGCATGCCTTTTGGGCTTAAGAATGCCCCAGCCACCTTCCAGCGGCTCATGAACACCGCCTTGTCAGGTCTACAAGGTATGCAATGCTTTGTGTACCTTGACGATATTGTAATTTACAGTTTTGACCTCGAAAAACATATCCAAAACCTCTCCAATGTTTTTGATAGACTCAACACTTTCAACCTCAAGCTCCAGCCCGATAAGTGTGAATTTCTTCGCAAGGAAGTTTCCTACTTAGGGCACACTATCATAGATGAAGGCGTTAAGCCAAATCCCGAAAAAACTAAAGCCGTCCGTGACTTTCCGCGTCCCAATAGCCCTAAATATATTTAATCCTTCATGGGCCTAGTATCATATTATAGAAAATTTATTCCAGACCTGTCCAAACTAGCCAAACCTCTCACAAGCTTACTAAAAAAGGACGTTCCTTTTAATTGGCAGAATGAACAACAATTAGCGTTTGAAAAATAAAAAATTGCTCTATGCTCAGGCCCTGTTCTAGCTTATCCCGACTTTTCAAAACCATTCATTCTGACTTGTGACGCATCCAATTTCGCAATCTCAGCTATTTTATCCCAAGGTCCAATCGGAAAAGACCGTCCCATTGAATACGCGTCACGAACCTTAAATAGAGCAGAGAGTAACTATAGCGTTACGGAAAAAGAATGCCTTACCATTATTTTTGGAACTAAAACATTCAGACCATACCTCTACGGCCGGCACTTCAAAATAATAACAGACCACCAGCCACTTAAATGGCTGTTTAATTGCAAGGATCCAGGATCCAAACTCGTCAGGTGGAGATTGAAACTAGAGGAATTCGATTACGAAGTTACCGCAAAGGTAAAATGAACGTTAACGCCGACACTTTGTCTCGTTTCCCTGTTAATCCTATCACCCAAGACACATTATATCCTTAACCTTCCACGTCAGGTATCTTCACAAATCCAGACCCTAGCCACAGCTCCGAAATACCCCAAGATATTCTAGACGATTTAACAGATCTCGGCGCTCTCGACTTATCCCCAGGAGGACAAATCGTTGATTTTAGCCCCTTAAATCCTCCTACTCCACCGGACAATCACTGTAACGAAACAACAGGGCCGTCACCAGAAATCCCTCCTAATCCCATCAATCAAAATGACGATTACTCCAATTTCCTATAATCCTTTGCAGACAAAAACGAGACCTACAACACCTATATGAGAGAACATAACGAGAACCTTCTAAAGAGTACCTCGAAAACCATCTTAATTCCCGTATCGATTGACCTTGACGACTCAAATCCTTACCTTCAAGACCTCATATCGTCTCCCGCTAACTCTATCCAAATTCTTGAGGGTGAACGAGAACTCCACTCTTTTAAGAAATTCGAATTAAAAGGAAATTTATACTACTTACTGTTTACCAAAGTATACTACTTCGACAGCCCCAGCTATCCCGACATCTTCAAAACCCTGAAATCAGTAAGAGATGACATTTTACTTACAGGTGACATTAATGAAATCGCAGTATCCGATTTCAAAAATCCATTTGAACAGAATTCTTTTGTAAAAATTTACGGCATACTCATGTATTTATTTAATTCTACAAATATTACGGTTAACATACATCATAATAGCATACTTTACCCAACTCCCTCTGAAATCTCTAAGCTCCTCAGGGAAAATCACGATAATCCAATAGCAGGACACCCTGGGTCAAACAGAATGTTAAAAAGAATTAAAGAACGTTACTTCTGGAAAAACATGCAAACTGATATAGAAAACTACGTCAAAAACTGCAAACTATGTCAGTCAAATAAAGCCCTACGCAGAACGAACAAATCACCAATGCAGATAACGAGTACTTCCACTCGTCCATTTGAACGAATTAGTCTTGACCTAGTGGGTCCTCTGCCTGAAGCAGGACTCCAAAATTTGAAATTTATTCTCACTCTACAAGATGATTTGACCAAATTTTCTATTGCATACCCAATCTCAAATGCTACCGCCGAAGAATCATGTGAGTGCCTTGTCCATTTCATATCCCTGTTTGGTATACCGAAAATGATACTTACCGACCAAGGAACAAACTTTACCGCTGAGCTCTTTAAGAAAACCTGTGAATTCCTTAAAATAAAGCAGCTCTGGTCATCCCCACCATCCCCAGACTCAAGGTGCTCTGGAGAGAAGTCACTCGACTCTGAAAGAGTACCTAAAATCATATGTCAATGAGAATCAGAACAATTGGCACAAATTTGTATATACCGCTATACTCGCTTACAACAGCAATGTCCATACTACAACTCAGTTTACTCCGTATGAGCTTGTCTTCGGTCACAAACCTTTTATCCCAGACTCTATCTTCGACTCACGCACTGACCTGACGTACCCAGATTACATCAAAATGCTTCATCACCGCCTCAAAGTATCTAGGGAAAAGGCACTTCAAAATATCGTAGCTTCCAAAGAAAGATCCAAGACGTACTATGACAGACAAACTCGCCCTACTGAATACAAAACCGGAGAATACGTTTACCTGAAGAATCACCTACGGCTCCGCAAAGCTCTATCACCTTTATGGAAGGGCCCCTATAAAATTGTAAAGGTCCACGGCAACAATACGTTGTCCCTTTTAATAAACCGTCGACATGTAAAGCACCATTTCGACGAATTAAAACCAGCACATGACATTGAATAGAATAAGAATAGAATGATTTAATTTTAAATAGGTTAAGGTTATAATTTTACTATTTCCTTTTTTTTACATTTCCCACACTTATTAGACGTAGTCATATATTATTTTACGCAATTTTACAGTTAGATTTACTTAGGATATTATTTCAGAATGGTCACCGCCTGTTATGCTCAGACTGCTTACAACAACAAATACACCAATTATATTTCCAAAAGTCCCGGAATACTCTTCGATCCCGTTGGCACCTTGAGGACCGTAAACGACCACTTCCATGTAGTAATCCCAGTAGACGTATCCTATTTCAAACATCACATTGAAATCATTAATTATGTTTTCGGCGAAATTCAAACACTGTGTCATGCAAATGAGGACTCTGAGAATATTCAATGCCGAAATATGCTACAGCCTTTAGATTCCCTATTCAAGGACATTCTCCGTGACTATGACTCTATTTCACATATAATATCGACATCAGTCTCCAAAAGATCTGCTTGGTTTTCCGGTATAGGCACCGTTTTTAAACATATCTTCGGCACGTTAGATGAAAATGATGCCAAAACGTATAATGACGCTATACAAACCCTGTATGATAATGATAGAAAATTAGAAAATTCTATTAAGCAAAACATTGTGATATCCCATACAGCTATGATAAATATGAACAATTCCTTGTATGAAATGGAAAATAACCAAAATCAGCTAAACAAAATAATAAATAATATTTCTATGACTGTAAGCAATATGTCCAAATTAGCAATAAGTAATAGTATTAAAACAAAGCTTAATTCAGTAATAAGCCTTTTGCAATCACACTTATTAACTCTTTCTTTTAAGATAGAAGATATACTTAGTGCAATATTATTTGTAAAAAGTAATACTCTGCACCCCTCTATTTTAACACCAAACCAGTTGTATGAAGATATTGTAGATAGCCTGAAAACTCTGCCTAAATTTGTAATTTTTCCTGATAGTCTAGACTTAAATTATATACATTCAATAATGAACCTCGCAGAATTGATTTGTTATTACTTAGATAATAAGTTAGTTTTTATAATGAAAATACCTTTAGTGAGTATAACAGAATATAACCTTTATAATACTGTACCTTTGCCTACTCCTCACGCTGTAAATAACCCCAACTCCTACGCTATGATCTTACCTTCCGGAAAACTCTTAGCTGTAAGTAAAGAGAAAACATCATACACTTTTCTTAATGACCTAAACCTTTGTAAAAATACCATAACCGACACTTAACTTTGTGAAATCACTGAATTGTATTCAGTTTTGGGAAATCCGTCTTGTGAAACTGAAATTACAACAAAAGCTCTAAATTCAATGCCAGTAAGTTGCCAATTTAGGTTTTTGTATGGAGATATTAACATCTGGCACAAGTTAAACAGCGATAAATGGGTTTTCGTTCAATCGAAACCAACCAAACTTTCAATAGAGTGTGATGACAATACTTCAAATGAAATTGTGATAACTGGAACAGGCGTGCTAGATATCCCATTAAAATTTATAGCCTATCATAAAGATCTTAAATTATTAAAGAAAAGTAACCTCAGTGTAAACATACCTGTCGTACTTTCAGATTATAATATTATTAACGACCCTTGTTGTAACATTAGCCGTTTTGATAAATTAAGAGTCAACTTACCAGTTACTGAAATAAAAACAATTAATTTACAAAATCTCAAAACTCTCAAAAATGTATATGATCAAGAGCTGAAAGAATTAAAAATGACCAACCCTTTTAGTAATATAAGCAACCATATTAGTTTTTCTGTTATTAGTGTTTTATCTTTAATTTTTGTAATGTTAATTTTTATTGTGTATTTTTGTAAAAGGGGCAAGTTCGCAAAGAAACTCATGAGTAAAAAAGATAAGTTAGAAGTATCGAAAGATTCAGGTATTGAAATACCTGAAGTCCAACCGCGTCTGCGTTTTGGATAATTTCTGAAAACTCACCCCGTGAGTTTTCATCTTAAGAATGGGGGTGTTATATATACATATACGCTAGTAACTAGCAATACTTGTTGCTTAGACAAACGCAATGTCAGCAGTCCTGTAATACTGGTGGGCTGAAGAGCCATCGGGACCAGTCAGTCGTATCTAGTCCGCTCAGAAAGCTACACACTTGCCACTCGCCTCTTCTATTTCCAAAAATCAATTTTGTGTTCTATTTTCTATTTCTTTCATTAAAGTGATTAATTTCAAAGTGTAAAATTTCTTTTTTTAAAAACCTATTTCGGGTCTCCCCTGTAACAGTAACAAAGCTACACGAACGATAGCTGTCGGTGGCAAAACTGGCGTTATCAAAAGTGTGACAAGTATCAATCGTGGGAACTCGTAATTCTGAAACGAAAGCGCCCTTTTGTTTTCCAGTTCCGTTGTCGACTCTTGAATAATCTAATGATTTCTTTCTTGAAGAACCTCATACTGTAGTCCTTAGAGAAAACATTGGCAAGGAGCTCATTCCAGCCCTATTGAGTAATCACTTTTTTTGCAGGATAAAAAAGATTTTTCTTGCCCTTTTTACACGTACGACACCCCTAAAACATTAGGCACCCAACTAGCCCTCTTTAATCTAAATACCGCTATTTACACCACCTACAGGCCAGTAAGTCGAATCGCTAAGAGACTTCAATCCGCAATCACCGCCCTAGGCGAATGGTTTCGGAAATGGAGAATCAAAGTGGATCCCGACAAAAGCTCTGCCTTTCTCTTCACCACTGGCCGCCCTCCGCGACCTTTTCCCTCTGACTCTTCGGCCACGCCTTTCCTTGGCAAAACAAGGTCGGTGTGACCCTGGATAGGCGTTTGAACTTCCGAGATCACACCAAAATAGTTAAAGACCAAGCCGCTTTTGTCCACGGTCGTCTATACCCCATAATAGTACATAAGTACAGTAAGATGTCGACGATCTCGCATTCCGGATAGCAAGACTAGTCTCAAAGACATCCTAATAGCCCCCCCCCCCCCCCCTCACACGACGTGAACGCACGGATCCACCTCATACCCGAGGTATCAAACCACGTAACGGGGAACTCACCTCCTGGCGCTGACTCACCATTGAGTTCGAGGCTCACGCTGGTCGAAGGGACGATTCCAATCCGTGGTTCCCTCTTCTCGGGAGCCCTTGAGCGTTAGGCGCTAAGTATCCTTCAGAGTCTCGCCCCAAAAGCCCGGTGGAGCAGTAATGGCTGCATAAGCCAACTGCATAGTCAGTTCAGAAAAAAAAATTTTTTGTACATTGTTACCTGTGTGTGCACTGCATGCTGTTAGTAAAATGCTCTATTACTTTATAATCTAAACCAAAAAACACGTTAAAACAAAACACAAATATGCAGCTTAATTAAGTGATTAATCAGTAAGTAGCATGTTATTTACAAAACAACTAATTATTAAGACTTCGAGGCGCCCTCGCGCGTTTCACATTTTTGCTAAAATGTTGCTGTCCCTATCGAACATGATGCGGCGCGAGACCCCTTTTCCCCGTGCCGCGCGCCTTATTCTGGTATGATTTTGTCGTATAGCTGGAACGTCAGTATTCTGATAAGCGATAGGTATGACTTTCACCCAAAAATACTATATTTTGAGCATTAACGAAGTATAAATGAATTATCACCATTAATTTTTCAATTTTATAAGTATTTAATGTGCTGCCATATTGTTTATCCGATTGCGATAAAACTATGTTAATTTATTGCTACCACTTGCGCAAAAGTTATAGGCATGAAAGAATGTCATTGGTTGTAATGGAAAAGGTATTAGACGTTCTGTTCGGCGCGCTCTCTGAGAAAATAGCTAGGTACCTACTTATACAAACTTATAAAGGTTATGAGACCTTTTTTTTTTGAAAAATTCTTTATTTATAGGCAGGAATGAATATTGAAATAGGAGGAGGTTTCTGAGCTAACATTCATTTATCTTTTCACGGAGACCAGCAAGGACGATAATAAAATAGGTAGGTAACTCGGTACCTCGTAACATACCGTATGTGTAGGTACGGTATCTACCGTTTTTAAAATTTACTTTAAAATCATAATGTTAATAATGGTAAAATGTAAGTACAAATATTATAACTTACCTTTTACCATTTTTAAATTAATACTTATATATTATAGGTACTTATAGACTACTTAATTAGTATTTTTCAAAATAATTGTACGTTATGAAATTGTTGCTGAAGTTAAGTAGTAAGTTGTAACTTTTAAAAAACGTGTACACTGCCTACTGATTGACTAAAGAAATGAAAGGTAACATAAATGTAACATTGGCGGTCAATACATAAAATAATTAATAATACCTAAATAATCTATAAAGGTTGTAATTCGTAAACAATATTCGTAGTAAGTATTTTTGAAATGGAGTACGGTAAAACACCCAAATGTCGGCCCCTTAACATGAAACGCAACTTTCAGTCCTAACCATACCTGAACCTTGAAGTTATCCACCGTTGAATTTGCATTGTCAGGCTATTTGACATTTACACTTTATGTTATTGAATATATAGTGATTATTAACATCTTAAATTACGTGACAAAGAATAATAAGCGTTTAAAGTTTTGTACGGCAAATTTCCCTAATATCGGTCATCCTTTACCTAACTACGGCCTCCTTCTATCCTAATGTCGAATCGTAAAAAGGGCAATATATCAATAGACATTATTTATTTCTGATGAAACTTTACCATGCATAAATTTAACTCTTTATAATACCTTTCAAAATTGAAATCGTATTAGGTTATATATGTATTCTTGTTTTTCTTATTATTTGAAAATTGACCAATAATAAATAAAATAAATTGTTGAAATTTCTAACGGTAACTAGTTTTAATGTGATAAACAGCATTGTGTTTTACAGCAAAAAAATATAAACACACTGTTCTACACACTTACATGAATAGACTTATTTAGTATTTTAACATACTGTATTTCTGTTAGAGCAGCCTAATTTCGGCCGTGATAATTATAGTCTTCTAAAAAAGTATAACTAACATTTTGAGGCGGCCGAACTTTGGTTATTAAATTAACGGTTTAAAAGCCCTAACTTAGGATACTAATAAATCCATTAAAATTTAACATTGCGATTTAACTGTCCGGAATTAGTAAGAAAACTATTTTAAGCTATTGGTGAAAAACATATTTCCAGAGTGGTATCAGTTGACGTTTTTTGCCAAATTAGTGACAGAATTTCACTGTGCTGCCACTTGCGGGCTTTACATAATCTTAATCATACCCTTTCATTTCATCATTTTTACATAAAAATCATAAGAAAATACCTATATAACCTAATATAATTTCTATTTTAATACAACTTTCAATTTTAAATAACAATGACTAATAATGCCTTCTTTTGTTTACGATTTAGAACATTCTTTACTGTTCGATACAAGCGTCCATAGGCTATGGTGTTCGCTTACCATCAGGCGGACCGTCGGCTTGTTTGCCGATTTTTAATATTTAATATTTAATTTATTTTTTAATATTTAAAAAAAATGAAATACCTACTGTTCTATTATTTTTACTTAGGATAGAAATAATTGGAAATCTCTAGATATTTCTAGACTTCCAATCTTAGTGACACATTGTTCACAGTAGATGTAGGTACAATTATTTTGAAAAATAGGTATCATACGGCATATTTTTAAGTAGGTATGTATTCATTATAAAAATCCATACTAATATTATAAATGCGAAAATAAATCTGTCTTTTTGTACCTCTTCACACTTAAACATCTGTACTGATTAAGATGAAATTTAGCATGGAGATAGTTTGAGTCCCGAAGAAGGACATAAGCTATTTGAAAACGTCAAGTGTTAGTCGGTTTTTTTTTTTCTATAAGTGAGGAGTTGTCGTTGAAATTCTACACCGATAACGCGGGCAAAGTTTGTATTATATAAGTGTAACTTACTCATGATCCTGTCTGATCGAGGGTCAATAAATTGCAAATCAAATGGTAACACTTTCAATTTTATTACCTACTATTATTTTGCACGCTCTAGGCAGTGCTCTTTATAGATATTACAGGTGAACCGTGTTTCTTTTTTTTTAAACAACTGCCGCACCAACCTATTGTGAAAGGCTTGTACTAATTCAGAAACCTTCCCCGACATGTGCATAACAACTTATCAAAATTTCATTAAAATCAGTTTACCCTTAAAGTGCGAGTCCGACTCGCACTTGACCGTTTTTCTTTTATAAAAACCTTGCCCTAACACTATCAAACACAACAAAAAAATTACCCGAATTGGTCCAGCCGTCTTCGAGTTTTCCTTAGTGCGCGAGTCCGACTCGAACTTGACCCTGGCCGACTCGCACTTGACCCTTTTTTCTTTTTTAGAAACCTACCCCGGCGTGTGCAAAACAACTTTCCAAAATTCAATTTAAACCGTTTTCCCCTTTTTGCGCGAGCCTGACTCGCACTTGACCCTGTCAGACTCGTACTTGCCCTTTTATTTCTTTCTCGGAAACCTTCCCCGGCGTGTGCATAACAACTTACCAAAATTTCATCAAAATCGGTTTACTCTTACTGCGCAAGTTCGACTCGTACTTGACCGTTGACCGTTTTATTCTTTCATAAAAACCTTGCCATAACACTATCAAACACAACAAAAAAAAATATCCAGTAGGTATTTAATTTTTTTAAATATTAAAAAATAAATTAAATATTATATATTAAAAATCGGCAAACAAGCCGACGGTCCGCCTGATGGTAAGTGAACACCATAGCCTATGGACGCTTGTATCGAACAGTAAAGAATGTTCTAAATCGTAAACAAAAGAAGGCATTATTAGTCATTGTTATTTAAAATTGAAAGTTGTAATAAAATAGAAATTATATTAGGTTATATAGGTATTTTCTTATGATTTTTATGTAAAAACTGAATTTGACGAATGATAAATAAAATATAATAAAATTATTAAAATTTCTATATTATTATTAAAAAATAAATTATTAATGTTGCAAACTGCACTGTGTATTTTAGAAAATAATTATGAATACACTGTTCCACACAGTTACATGAATAGACTTAGTATTTTGAACATCCTATATTTCATCAAAACAGGTAAATGTGGCTTAGGCAGAGCTGAGGTTGTAAGAGTAGCCTAATGTCGGCTGTGATTTTTATAGTGTAATAAAAAAGTATAACTAACATTAAAAGGCTGCTGAACTTTGGTCAATCAATTAACGGGTATAGAATGCCTTATAAACTATAAGAGCCCTAACTTAGGATACTAATAAATTATAAAATTGCTGTCATCCCTCTTGTCTCGGCCGCAGGCCAACATTAGGGTTTTTAGTAACAAAATAAGAATCCTATCATGGGCCCCGTTATCTCTAAGTAACAAATTAAAGTAAACAACTAAAATAAAATAAAAATTCCTTTACATCGCATTTTAACTGTCCGGAAGCAGTAAGAAAACTATTACAAGCTATTTATGGTCAAAAAAACATATTTCCAGAGTGGTATCCGTTGACATTTTCCGCGTAATTTCTCTGAAACCGCACTGTACGCGACCATTTCGGTTTCAAAGTATGAGAATGAATTCCCTGCCGATGACGAGCGGTGCGATGGTAGAAAGTAGCCGTGGGCATCATTTCGAACAATTCCTCAGAACACAACCCATTGTACAAGCGGCACAACACACACAGGGAGTCAAAGTCTCTCCTAAGACTTAACGGCTCGATACCGCAAGTGAGTTTGAACAATTCTCACAGCCCGTCGTTGAACCGTGTCAAAAGGGCCAAGCGGTACTTAACTTTATCAACAACTGCGTTATAACTTTTAAAAAATGTGTTCACTGCCTTCTGATAGAATGATGAAATGAAAGGTTATGATTAATAGGTCTAAGGACGCCCTTTTTGTCGGGTCATAAGTATCAGGCTGAAACTTTCTAGATCGCTTCATTTTAGTGAGTCGGACAAACTTTTTATTTGACAAAAATCTCGGTAGTGGGGACTAATTTTGCTAGAGGCCTTGAAACATGTCGATTAGTCCGGGTGCCAAAAATTTACTAATACCAAGCCGATTCTTACTGAAATTTAAAGATTAATTTATGAGAAAGTCAAAAAGTAGATTGTCCGACAAAATTAATGGGGACTATGCGCCAGTCGGACATACTGAAAATGTTGGAAATTCAAACTCAAAAAAGTGATTAATATCAGGCTAAATTTTTTTTTATGGGTTCTTAAAAATTAATATAATACAACTGTAACGTTGTCCGACAAAATTTATGGGGATAAGCGCCAGTCCGACACTCGAAAAATGTCGAAAATACCAGCACAAAAAAGTGATTAATACTTGTTGATTAGATCATTTATAACCGAAATATAGTGATATCCGACAAAAATAATGGGTCATATCGCTAGTCCGACAAGATTAGCCTAACCGCAAAGAAACTATATCTATATATACGCTCTTAGAAACGGCAGTATATCTATATGTGGATTTCGCTTTTCGCTTTCGAGAGCTCTGTTAGTGTATCTGTCGCACTATATAGTATACATGAGGTTTTAACCTCTCTACCACAACTAGAAGTTTGTGAATAAATGTAGCTGTACTTGGCTCAAGTTTAATGTATAAACTTTTTTTTAAGCTACCCTTTTTGTTTCTAATTAGATAATCTTAGAAAAATAATATAAATTTATGTTGTTTGATAAATAAAATATTAGTTTTATTATCACACATTTAGAAGTTTTTCATAAGACTTGACTCAAAAAAATTGGCAAAAAAAAAATTACTTCTCAAATTTATCAATTTTAATTGATAATATTGAAAAAACTATATCTAATATCTAAGTAGTATATATACAACAAATGGTTTAAGAAGGCTACGCCTTCTACCGCGCGTGGTTTCCACACGCTCAATTTTTTGCTAATACGTTATCTCATGGAGTCAAGCGATAAAATTTTTCTTGTTTTCTTCTAAATCATTCATAAGACGTGTCAAATTACGAGCTTACAGATTTTTTTAGGAGGATTCGTATAATATTAAAAAAATGGAAGCTAAACAGGCCTTTTCAAATTTAAATTTAAATTGTAGATTTTTGAGGAATACATTTTTGGTTACTATTTTATTTTTGTTAAATTCTAATAATAGTTAACTTAAGGAGAGATTAAAGATAGAAGACATGTAAAAAAATATTTGTTTATTTGTTTATGGTTTGAAGCAAAGGTTTTGTATTATGAAAAAATAGTTTTTTTTTTTTTTAATTATTACTGTATCTTATAAAAATTTGAATCTTAAGAAACATCTGCTTTTCAATGTCATTTAAAAATAGAACACTTTTTATAACGGTAAATTTTTAATTAGAATACAAGAGAGGATAGAAAATAAAAGTAAATAAAAAATTATTTATTTACGAATGCTTAAAAAAATTAATTAATTATTAATAGTTTTTCTTTATTATTTTTTTAATTCACACAAGAAACACTGCATGATGAACAGTTTCTTCTATAGAAGGGCAGCACTTCAACAGTTGAACGAAAAAAGTTTTTTTTTTATTTAAATAAATAAACTTCGGTTTGGGTTGACAAAAAGTATTGCGTGGCTGCGTGCATGTGAATAGGTTATGGATGCCACGCGGCCAGTGTGTTTGTAACTACTGGGTACCTATAGTGCGCTCTCTGCCCCATCATCTTTCTCACTCACTTTCATGCAGCCAAACACAGAACAGAAACACACAGACAGCGTTCAGATATACTATTATCTGTGGCGTTCAGGGAGAGAGGGGAGATATATATATTGGTATACTTAAATGCTGTATACAGAACGAATAATTTTAATAGATATTTTATCGATTTTTATTAGTTTTCCCCACATTTCTTGTCGGACAATCGTAGAATCACGTTTAAAACATTATTTTATTACTGAAAAAATAAAAATTAGGTTGATATCAATCACTTTTTTGTGCTGATATTTTCGACATTTTTCGAGTGTCGGACTGGCGCTTATCCCCATAAATTTTGTCGGACAACGTTACAGTTGTATTATATTAATTTTTATGAACCCATAAAAAAAAATTTAGCCTGATATTAATCACTTTTTTGAGTTTGAATTTCCAACATTTTCAGTATGTCCGACTGGCGCATAGTCCCCATTAATTTTGTCGGACAATCTACTTTTTGACTTTCTCATAAATTAATCTTTAAATTTCAGTAAGAATCGGCTTGGTATTAGTAAATTTTTGGCACCCGGACTTATCGACATGTTTCAAGGCCTCTAGCAAAATTAGTCCCCACTACCGAGATTTTTGTCAAATAAAAAGTTTGTCCGACTCACTGAAATGTAGCGATCTAGAAAGTTTCAGCCTGATACTTATGACCCGACAAAAAGGTCTAAGGACGCAGACCTATAAGATTATGTAAAGCCGGCGAGTGGCAGCACAGTGCAATTCTGTCACTAATTTGTGCTTTAAAATTTTCGGAAACGTTTTCTTTTAGTGTATAATAAGCACGAAGTTGCAGCTGTTTTGACCATAATTTTTTTTTTCACTCTAATAATTTTAGAACTCCACAATTTAACGTAAAACTGAAACACCACAGACCTAGATATTAGTTGTCTGGTATTGTTAAAACAAAAAACATTGAGTTTGAGGAATTGATATTCATCAGAGGAGAAAAATCCTGTTGTATGGAGCGCGCTGCGAATCCGATACTCTTAACAGCGGCAACTGCAAGATTCTGAGCCGCCAAGTAATGTGATAAGATGAGCATAAAAACAAACATAGGTATGATAAAAAAATACAAAAAGTGATATAATGCTTTTTACTAAACTGCTAATTAATAATCTACAATTTTTAGTCCGTCCGTCTGTCACCAGGCTGTATCTCGTGAACCGTTATAGTTAGACAGTTGAAATTTTCTTAGAAGATGTATTTCTGTTGTCGCTATAACAAAAAATACTAAAAACAGAAAAAAAAAATATTTAAGGGGGCTCCCATACAACATACGTGATTTTTTTGGTCGTTTTTGTAGATAATCGTACTTCGTGCACGAGTCCGACTCGCACTTGGCCGATTTTTTAATACAATTACGATATTCCTGTATATCCAATATGTCCTAGTGGAAAAACATAATGCCGGTGTCGTGCGTGCCGTCACCGTTGCAGTTGTCGCAATCGTTTCGTCAAGTCGAAAACTAATAAAGAACATTATTAATCATGTCGTGTAAAATATTGAAAACTAGTACTTACCGATATCGATAAATTATTTTCAACCACTGGCGAAAGCTGTCCTTGAAATATCCAATGACAGTTCATTTTGATCATTGTCATGGCGTTATAACGACTAATAGTAAGGTAACTAAGCTGTCAAGATCAGTACAGGCCAACGATGAGGTGCGGTGCGGTCCAGGGGGACCCCTATTTCGCAGTGTACTGTCTAAATAGCGTTTCGCGTCAATATTGCTTATTAAATTTTACAATTGTTGCGACAAAGATGAGAATCGGTGAGTACCAACCTAAATAAATCGCCACAAACATACGGCGTCGAGGGTTCCGTACTTACCTACCGCCATTTACCTACGTAATTTGCAAACAAAAGTAAGGGGTGTGTCGCTGAGCGGTCACCCATCCAATAACTACCGTGCCTGACGTTGCTTTACTCTGCATATCGTTTCCAACGGACGGATATGTCATTGTTTCTCTTGATAATAACAGCTAGATGGCGCTGTAACAGTAATTTAAGATCGCTTGGGCCCGTCTCACACTTGGCCGGTTTTTATTACTTATTATTATAATTTGGAGCTCATACACACTTTAATCATTGCAAGATAGAAGCTTGTATATGTTACTGTTTTTACGATAGAGAAAAAATAACGAAAATGTGCTTTATTTGCTATATAATCCCCGATTATAACAAATATTATGTGAAAATATCAGGCTTCTACCTATTTTGGTCTAAAAGATAGAGTCCTCTAATAGTAAAACAGACAGACAGACAGACAAACAGACAGCGTAGGCTTAATAATAGTGCTCCGTTGGCACCCTTGGGTGCGGAACCCAAAAAATAACCTACCTGGGTTTAATTCATTCGCTTCGGTTCGTGGCGAAAATATATTTTGCATATCGTTTCCAACGGACGGATATGTCATTGTTTCTCTTGATAATGATAGCAAGATGGCGCTGTAACAGTAATTTAAGATGGTAAATCGCTTGGGCCCGTCTCACACTTGGCCGGTTTTGTCAAGGATCTATTCCATCTATTGTCAAGGAGCTTTAGTGTTGCTGTGTCGGTAAAAATAATAGTATTACTACTCGCCAAAAGATGTCGATTTATCGCTCCCGAAACCCCCTGGGTACTAAATTTCATGAAAATCTTTCGAGCCGTTTCCGAGATATATAGATATATATAAAATAATTGCTCGTTTAAAGGTATTAGATTTTGTGAATCTATCTATCATTAAAATACAGTTTTGGTTTGATTTGGCAATATCGTGACTAGACAAAGATTCGGTCGTTTGGCCTGGCAAGTATTTTTTTACATTCTAATGTTTTTGATGACATAAACTCTATAGAAGACTCTCGACCTCTAGCACATACCTACTCTATTTTATTTGTTTTTTTTTTGTCAGTTAATTACGTTCAATATTTTTAGATAAATCCCCGACATACATTTCTTGCTTATACGCCCTCTTAAATCTATTTATAGTTTCTGGAGAAACGTTCACGTTTAGACTGATCGACAAGCACACGTGAAAGTCCCTTTTAAAATCAATTTCAATCCCAATTCAAGTTCAATTTGCAAGCTTATAATCGATCTTTACTCTTGAACCACATTGTAATGGTATTTGCAATTGGAATTGCGACGAGCAACGACACTTCCTGAAGAACGAATAAAATAAACAAATAAAATGGTTTCAAAAGCCTTAACACATATAGGTATATATAAACATTTTAATTTAATAAATAGTAAGTAGGTATTTGGCTATACTTACATTAAATTTGACAGTTTTCCAAAATTTCATTCTCGATTCGATTCATGCTAAAATGCTAATAGATTTTAGTTTCACAGCTGCTACCAAAGTCCTTTCTCGATTGAGTGCTACAACAATGTTAATGAGTACCGATTTGTGGATATCTCAATCGCCAGTGCCGTAGGATTGCGACTGAAATTGGTTTCAAGAGTTACCTCCATGGTCTTAAAAAATAAAATTAAACAAAATTCTCGTAGAAAACATAATTATTCACTCTCCAATATGAAAACAATTCCGTGTGTCTTAGAATAATGTTGTTTCAAATAATGCGCGGTACAATAAATCTTTTTACAAATCTTGCATATATTTTTAGTTTGTACAAAATGCGATTCTTCGTGCCTTTTTCTCGCATTCCCGGTATAAAACGTTTTTTCACAATGGCTACATTTGTGACTTCTTTCTTTGTTGTGCTGCCTTTTTAAATGTGCGACGTAATATGGCTTCCAATCGAACACCTTACCACAAACCTCACAAACAGAATACACAACATGCTCTTGGTGAAATTTTAAAACATGCAAATGTCTATCATATTCTTTGACAAATCTGGCATTACAAAAAAGGCATTTATATTTCAATTCTTGTTTTTTATGAACAAAATTGTAATGTCTTTGCAATAGTCTTTCTCTATCGAAAAATTTATCGCAAACATTGCATTTTTTTCTATCAATTTTATGTGTTTTAATATGTTTTTTCAATCTACCCAATGCTAGGAAACATTCACCGCAATCATCACACATGTACGTTTTGTAATGGGAATTCATATGACTGTCTAGATATTTATAATGTGAAAATTTATCTTTACAAAGTGCACATTGTGTTTCCTTAGTGCTATTATAGACATTTAATATATAAGGTACAACTCTGATATTTGCCAGTTCGAATTTGACATCGTGCGTTTCGCTTAAATGTATGAACATTTCCTTCCAATCCGATATCATAGTACAACATATGGTGCATATAAGGTTTTTTACATCTATTCTCAGAATTTCGTTTCTATAGTAAGGTCGTAGGAATTTCTCAACTGACTTTGTTCTTTCCTCTGCATGGTTTATTTTTGTATGTACTCTTAGTTCATCTGGATCGTTAAAATGTAATATTTGGCCTTGACAGTAGATACAGTAGTAACTGCCTGCATCGCTTTTAAAAGGCGTTGCGTTTGTATAAATAAGTATCTTTTTTATTTCGTTGATCAATTTACGTTGTGTTTCTTCTTTTAGTTTTTTAAATTTGTCTTGTTCGTTTTCTGTAAATGTTAATTTTGTAAAATTAATACTTTTTGGCGCTTGAGGTAAATTAGAGTCTATCTAGAAAGTTTTTCCTCAATAAACAATTCTTAAGACGTAAAATAATTTTGTTTAGAATTCAAGCCTACATTCGCTATAATGTCCTACATTATACTTTTCCGTGCAGATAAATGTGGTAGATATCAGACTTGTATATTTTATGGAAATTATACTTTTACAATAGGCAAAATAATACTTTTAAAATCAATCCATTATATTTTTACCTCGAGTTTAGATTTAGCTGTGGGGTGAATACCAGCCCAAATTTTTGAAGTGAATAACAATTCTTTGCAAAAGTATTCTTCTAAAAATGCGCTAATTTATGGTGCCCACATTTATAGCAAGAAGTGTTTTTAGTATACCTTGATTTTTTCTTTATCTAAAATTGTTTAAGTGGGACACATTTATCAGACGGCATAACTACAATGACCCGGGCCTCGATTACGTAAGTTGTTGCTAAAAAATCTCGATAGAAATAAGATATACATTGCGGTTTCGCGACAATCGATGAATTTCATACGTAATATCAAATGCGCAATGTATATCTTATTCTATGGATTTCAAACGAGAATTGTTAGCAACAACTTTACGTAATCGACACACCGGATACATTTTGAAATATGACAGAAGGGCATGGGCGTAGCCAGCTTTTGGATTTGGGGGGGAGCAGGCTTGGCTAGGGGGGGGCAGACCTGATACTCTTACACGTTTTACAAACAATACAAAGCGTTCTAAAAATAGTTAATCACTAGATAGTATTTATCATTTTTTTTACTTTATTAAATACGCTTTTTATGAATGAGGAATAAACAATATCCTCCAATGTTGAGCTTAAGTAAGGAATTATCAACTCCTTGTCAATTTTGCAAAGACAATTTTCTATGACAATGTGAAATTTAAAATCCTCTTTCAATGCCTGTCATATCAATGCTCAGAGCATTCCCTCCCACTATTCTGACCTTCTCGAAACTTTTAAATCCGAAAACATTCATGCGATATTCATATCTGAAACATGGTTGAACCGAACCTTAACTCTGTACACTATGCACTTCCCAGATATGTCCTGATTCGGAATGATGGCACAGGTAAACGAGGAGGGGGTGTTGCTATCTACTTACGCAGCGATATTCCTTACAAAACCTCCCCATCCCAATACTCTGCTTCAGCTGAATATATTTTTTTGGAAATATGTATCAAGGCAGTGAAAGCCGTTCTTGGAGTCCTATACTGTCCACCTACTGTCGACTATTTTTCCGATGTTGATTTCTTCCTTTCTTCTTTCAGCGCACCTTCTCCCCAGTGCACCAAGTTGTTATCATTAGTAAATTGAGCCAGTCTATCTATACTTCCTTTAGAACCAACGCATCATAATCTTAATACAGCTGATACAATTTTAGATTAAATTATTACCTCTAATGTTGATAGAATAGCTAAATTTGGTAAGTTCACTGCACCTGGTTTTTCAAGACATGATTTGGTTTATGCCGCATACAAACTAAAACCTCATAAATATCAACCAGCAATTGTGACTGCTAGAAAATTCTCTAAAATCAATGTTGAGCAACTATGTAGTGATGCTGACCAAATAGACTGGTCCACTTTATTATTAGCTACAAATGTAGAAGAAAAAGTGCATCATTTTACTCACTCATTGAAAGCTCTTTATGATAAACACGCACCTATTCACACCTTCAGGATGAAAAGGCCCCCTGTACCCTGGATCACTGTAGAAATCCGCAAGGCAATGGTTAAGAGAGACAGAATATTTTTAAAATTTAAGAAGAACCGTACGGATTCTAATTAGAATTTTTACAAAGCTGCAAGGAATAGATGCAACCAGCTGGTAAGGACAGCCAAACGCCGATTTTTTCAAGATAGTATTGTCAATTCTTCACTTAATGATATATGGAAATTCCTCAACTCACTCAACCTCGGCACTAATCCAAATAAATCTTCCAGTTCTCAATTCTCTCCTAAAGATCTCAATTCTCATTTTTCTAGTACACCATCTTTAGATAGCATCACTAAATCACTTACTATCTCATTTATTAATTCTTTGCCACCTCTTGACATTGATTCCTTTTCTTTCTCACCAGTTACTACGGATGAAGTCAAAAAAATAGTTATATCCTTTAAGTCTAAGGCAGTGGGATGTGATGATGTGAGTAGAACTATGATCATCCATATTTTAGACTCTGTTCTTCCTATTATTACTCATATTATCAATTTCTCACTGTTCAAGCGTGACTTCCCAGACACATGGCGTAAGGCTTCTGTTATTCCCCTACCTAAAATTCCACATCCTCTATCTCTTAATGACTTTAGACCCATATCAATATTACCATTTTTATCTCAAATTTTAGAAGCAGTGGTGCAAATACAGTTATCTAAACATGTTCATAACAACCATCTACTAAGTTCTTATCAGTCTGGTTTTCGTTCGGGACATAGTACTAGCACTGCCCTGCTGAAAATCACAGAGGACATACATGATGGAATGAAAGAAGCCTTGGTGTCGGTTGTGGTCTTAATTGACTTTTCCAATGCCTTCAATATTGTCGACCATGACATTTTACTGACCATACTAAAATATAACAAGATCTCTTATTCAGCTTTAAATTGGTTTTCTACATATCTGCGAGGTTGCCAACAAGTTGTTCGGATTGACAGTCTAGTCTCGGATTGGTGTGAACTTACCTCTGGCGTACCTCAAGGTGGTATACCCTCTCCTCTCTTGTTCTCCATTTTCATCAATTTCATTTTTCCTCGTCTTGGCTGTTCTTACGAATTGTATGCGGACGACATGCAGCTCTATATGCAAAGTAGAGTCAACATTGAGTTGAATAATATCTTTGAGTGGTCTACACGCTTTGGAGTGTCAGTAAACCCTGATAAATGCCAGAGTATAATTGTAGGTAGTTCTCGACAAATGTCTAAAGTTGATTTGTCAGCAGTACCACCAATTGTATACGACAACACTACTGTCCCATACTCTGCCAATGTAAGAACTTGGGTTACATTTGGATAACTCATTCAGTTGGAAGTCGGAAAGTTACCAATACTCTACGTTGTCTTTACAGATACCGCAATTTTCTCCCAACCAAATCCAAACTTCTACTGGTACAGGCACTTATATCCAGACTTAAACTCAGATCTCCTTAACAAATTAGACCGCGTTATTAAAAATTGTATTCGATATATTTTCGGTCTACGAAAATATGACCATATCTCCACTTTTCGCAATCGTTTAACATGGCTCCCGATTCGTCAACGCAGAAACGCAAGGACTTTATGTACTCCATACTCTATTTTAAATGATCAGAACTCTCCATCATATTTAAAATCTAGGTTTCAATATCTTGGTTCTTTGTACGACCGACCACTTCGTTCTTCTGACAGCCTTCTTCTTGCCACGCCTCGTCACCGCTCTGGGTTTGTTTTAAATTCTTTTACTATCCATGCTATAAGGCTCTGGAACGTATTTCCCAAGGACATCCGCTGTGCTAAATCTACACTTGTCTTCAAACAGAAGTTAAAAGATCATTATCTTAAACACATGCAAAATTAAATGTTTCAGAGTACAGTCGATCGGGTTTCTAGTGATATTATTCTGTATATAAATATATTTTTATAATATTTATTTAATATAGTACATTTATCTAATATACATGTAAGTTGATGTTGTAAAGGGGCGCCCTAAGATTTTGTAGACGGTCTATAAATACTTTAAACGGCAAATTGTGACAGCTTTTAAAAACATTTTTATTACCAACCGCGTTGTTGCGCTCTCTTCTCTGAATGGAGTACATTTGTACAGTTTAATTAGAAATGTTGGAGGTAGTTTGGTGTGGGAAGGGACGATAAAAGCCACTGATCCCACTGTATGATCTATTCCTGATCCCAGGCTCGAGGTACATTAACAGTTCCTACTCCATACCAAGTTGAGTTGTTGCTGTATTTTATGGACATATTTCGCGACGTGCTACCCGCTTGTTGTTTTATGGGTTATACTTAATTATCTACTACTTTATCGATAAACTTAATTAGGTACCTATTGTATATAAATAACCATGCAGTCAGTTTCAAAATGTATATTCGGGTAGGCAGCGTTCGGAAAACTACGTCAAAACTTCACGGCCTCAATACCTCAATGCTTAGAGACAAAAAAAATTATGATTTGATGGTAAGATCCACAACTGCTGGCTTTACACATAACCTCTGAGTCGCTCAGCCGCCTTTGGACAAAGCTAAGCTCGGAGCTACTTTTAGTTACGAAGAAATACGTAAAAGTACAACAGTAACCGACATAGATTTAAAGAATTAATAAACTAATGTGGCAATAGAGGAGTCACATAGTTCGTAGAACCGAAGAACGATAGGAAATGGAGGACCTGGAAATTTTGGAGTAGACTATAGAAAACGTAAGTCACTGGATGCAATCGGCACAGACCCGTGAAGTTTTCAGGCGTGATTGTAAATCTGCTGCAACTATATTTCTTCTAATAATATTGTTTATACAGGTTCTGTTAATGGAGGTTATATAAATATACGCGGATACGACAAAATAAAACTTGAATAGCCCATAGAATTTATTGTTATATACATATCTTAAAAATGGATCTTAGTTTTATTCTAAAATTTCTTTACAATCTTCTTCTGCGTGCGAAGTTTCATTTTGAGATAGTTCTTTACATGGTTCTATATCTATTGGATCAATAGCGTGAACTGTCGAATAATGATGCTTCAAATACTGAGCCGAACTATAGGTCTTCTTACACAGCAAGCATATATTAACAACCTTGTGCGTTTTTTGATGCTCGTCTCTCAAATTTTTTGTACAGAATTTTTTTTCACAATATTTACATTGAAATTGTTTAATTTTATTATTCCTATGTTTCTTTCGCAGATGAATCATATATTTAGATTTCCAATCGAAGGTTTTCCCGCATAATTCACAAGTCCAATATTGAACTTTATCTTTGTGATTTTCTAAAACGTGTTCGTGCCTTTTCACTTCTTCAGAGAATTTCTCATCACAATACAAGCATTTGTACTTCCTACCTTTGACGTGTACGTAGTTGAAATGTTTCCATCTATACATTTCGCGTGTAAACTTTTTTCCACAAATATGACATGGAAATTTCTTTGTAGAATGAATTTTTAAATGGGAATTCAATTTGACTGCTGTTGCGAATAAATCACCACAATCAACACAAACATAACTCCCGTAATGTGAGTTCATATGACTTTCAACAGCATTGAAATTCGGAAATTTCGCTTTACAAAGCGCACATTCTATATGACTATTTAAAACTGTTCCTAACCTATAAGGCACCACCTTATCTTTAGCAACTTTAAATTTAACCTCATGGTTTTCTTTTAAATGCGCAAACATTTCCTCCCAATTGGAAATCATAAAACAGCATACGGAACAAATTAGATTCTGTATATCGACTTTTAGTATTTCGTTTTTCCATTGAGGCCTCATGAAATTGTCTACACCTTTAACTCTTTCATTAATATGCTGTACCCTTGTATGTACTCTCAGTTCTTCCGGATCATTGAATCTAGGTGGATTAGCATAGCAATATCCGCAATAGTATATATTTGACACTGTTTTAAAAGGTGTAGCGTTCGTAAATGTTAGTATCTTCTTTGCATCTTCAATAAGTTTGTAATGTTCTTCTGCTTTTTCTGGTAAAGCTTTATTATCGTCGTTTTGCGACTCTGCAATATTAACAAACAGTGTTTTGGAACATAATTTATTAACTTTTAAGCCGTTCGGGATTGTTATTGAATAACTAACAAGAATAATGTTAACGAGTCTAATAATAAGGACCAGTAATAATATTTACGTGTAGCAATCGAGCATTCTCTATTTATATTATAATTATTTTGTATGTCTGTATAACGTCACGGCTTTTATTCTCCGAATTTTAACTAGTGGCTGGAAAGACACCCACCTCTTAATATGGGGGACAGTCTCTTTTCACCAACCACTTAAGTCATGCGTGACAGGTGGTGAGCCCATCGCCACACTGCTTGTGATAGCAGTGTATCTGAACAAAGGTGGCTTTATATATGACCCAAATATGGCAAAACCAGGGACAGAATAATATACACCTTTGCCAGTTCTTGAACTATAGAAAGTAAGTCACATTATAGAATTAATTTATAAGTTACTTATTCATTCGAATGTACGTTTTTTTCTAAAGAGTTAAATATTGTGTAAAGGCGGCATGCAAAATGTAAGAATTAAATAGCGATTACCTTCAGTGCAAGAAAACTATTTTTAAGCAAAACATAATACAAGTTGTGTAAGTATGTAAATAGTTTTGACATAGTACAAGCTCAAAATTTTTAATGCATCTACAAGCAATACAAAATCTGACATATTCTAGAAGATTAGACATGATTGTCAAAAATTATAAAGCGTTTTTTATTCTCTTTATTAACATATTAAATTATTGAGTTAAATAGTATACATTATCCTCTCGTAAAGTTAGAACTTTGTTACGTTGTATTAGATCTCATAGACAAGATGTATTAAGTGCATTTTCTGTAAGCTTAAGTTCCTTGGGTGATATACCGTAGATAAACTATGGTAAGAAATCCGATTTATTTTGTTGTATCTTAAAAGTTTTGCGAGGCATACGTAATTAAAACTGACAATCCAATAGATATAATAATAATCAAAGTTCTTTGAAGAGAAAACATCAAAAATATAAGTATGTATTTGGTAAGTATACAGGGCTAGAATGCGACATGCTAGCTGCATGGGAAGTACGTCGCCAAAAGCTAAGTTTCTATATTAGTGGTATAGGCGTCAGGCGTCGCCAAGCACTCGTTCCCCAGCAGCATGACGCGCCATGCCACCGAGTATCTGATTTAGATTAAAATATTTTGGGTGTTTCACTTGGCGTCGCAATATTAATTTTATCTAAAATTGCTGGAATAGATAACAATGAACAGCGAACAGATTCAGTGAAGGCTACAAGAAATTTAGAAATTTACTGCCATGAAACCTCAAAAGGATACTGTGGCAAAAGATCGCTCTTAACCTTGAAATTGAAGGTAAGTTTTTCGACATTTTACGAGATATTCGACATTTATTTGAGATGTTGTCAGTCAAAGTACTACGTACGTTAGTTCTGGAAGGGGTTGGTCAACAAAAGGTCGTATCACCACATAATAACGTACGCAATCTTTTACGCAATACCTGATAGATTGTGAGTAGCAATAAAATGGAAAGTTACAAATGCCAATTTATTTTAGAAACTCTTGCTCGTTTACTTATTCTTTTATTACTTTACTGCTAACATGGGAACGATCCAACTTTTTAGGACCGTGTCGCACCGCTGATATGAAAAATTTAGCTTAATGTGTAGCAGAGCTTTACAGCAAACCTTTCCTTTTTTACTAGCCTTATTTTTACTATAGATGTCAAAGAAGTTGCAGTTGTAAAATTTTATCAGTACAATCGTATGAAGCGTCGCAAAATTATAATAGAAGGAATTAAAAAAAAACCGAACCACACGAATCGTTACCAGGGTGGTCTACCGTAGACTGAGCTGGTTTTTATTAAGGTGGTAGCAGAAACTAGAATAAAAGCTTTTCCTATACTGGAGGTTACTCCAGTGCGTGTTAAACGAGCGCCACTTCGCTACTATACATTTCAATTACAACCTAACTATAGGACATGAAATCGAAATTATAGGCCGCCACCAAAATTGACAGGCTAGGTGAGACCCTATACAAGTCAAAGGAAAGCTATAAAAACCCGGGTACAAAGCTGTCAAAAGTTTTACGCCATTTGATTAATATCATCAAAATTTTTATATCAAGACTTTAAGTTTAAGATAAGGTGGACACCGATTCCGTGAATTCAAGACACACGGCAGCCAAGTTAGAAATAGAAAAGAATAACACAGGCCATATTTATATAAACGATTTTGAGCAGTATTCTTCAGTATTTCGGTAACTATTAGATCTACAGACTTGCAATGAAGATGATTTCCTATGGTATGGAAGTCAGTTTTACCTCAATTTGAAACCTATATACCAGTAGATAAATAATACTTTATTACAAGTTTATGCCTATTACAATAAATAGCAAATCAAACATTTGTCAAGTTTAACCAAAAATCTGAGATATATAGCAAAATGCCCGCTAACCATACATTTACCCAATCGGTAGTCGCTGGCGAATGTAGTTATGACTTCTATAAATTTTTTTAGATATAGAGTAATGACAACGAAAAACTATGTAAAGTTCGAACCACCGATATTGGGGTTTTAAGGTCGTCTACGCAGATAGCAGTCTAGAATGCAGGTTGATCCCTCACCGCGCATGCTTGGATTTCATATGAAGCGAGGGCAGGGAATGGCTAATGGCTGGCGAATTTCTAAGTAGTCTTAAATAAAATATGGGGATATTGTAAAAACTACCTTGCTTCCTTGCTTGCCGCCCGCCCCAATTTAGTTATCGGCGTGGGATGCTTACGGTAACTCCTTATTTAAAGAAATTTGTTATAGCAAGCTATAGGTACAGCTACAGTTCGTTCAAGTGGAATTCGGTTATAGTTACTCTCGCGCGCTTTCGAATTTTCTGAGATAAAAAGTAGCCTACGTGCTTCTCCCTGTATTTAATTATCTCTGTGCAAATTTTATCCAGATCCGTTCAGCCGTTTTGGCGTGATTTAGTAACAAACACTATCCAAACTTTCGCATTTATAACATAAATATAAATTAATATAATAAATATAGATATAGAATATATTTGATTTACTTTTTTTTTTTTTTGTTAATTTGCACAGATTTAACCTTGAAATTTGAAATTTAAAATAAGCTTTACTTCAAAAACAAATACGCTTACCGGGCTCATTCAACTTCCTTCTAATACGTCCTGCTATAGTCCTCCTAGGTACATTAAACGCTTCAGCTGCTTCGGCCTTAGTCATCCTTTTACTCAGTACAGCTTCTATACTATTCTTCAGATCTTCTTGAGTGTAATTCAAGTAAGGTTTTAAAATTTCTGCTTTCTTCTTCTTTTTAGGCCATTTCCTTTTAGGAACTTCGGGACCTTGATCAATTGTGTACACTGTGGTAAATTTATATTTATATTTGTACTGTTATATCTCTTACCTATTCATATAATAATATATAACAATAATAATATATGTCCTGACCCCTGTTACATCCCTTGCATATTTCCTTTTTGACTGTTCAATTATAGGTAAACTACGTTTGTATAGATATTATATACGTTAATACTGTTCAATTTTTTTTTAATTTTCCATAAGGCTTCTCCATGACATTACGACAAGAGCGATGTAATCACGCGATGCTATAAGCAAGCGCGGATCAACCGTTTTGGGCATGCCTAAAACCCTAATTAAGGTCGATACGAGAAACAACAGCCATGTTGCTCGTATATCCAACGCCTTAGTAAAATTTAAAAAAAGACTCATGAGGTGTCTTGGTACACCCAACTGGAATCAAGTAATTTATACCAAATTTTATAAAATTTTTGCAGTCGGTTAATAATGGATTTAATTTTTCATTCATTACGAAACCCTTATTTGATTCACACTTGAAAAGTAGATGTTCTTTTAGGTCTGCTTTATTAAAAATCAGCTCAGCGTATTGATGGCAAGCGAGTCCGTAGTCCGACTCGCACTTGGCCATTTTAGGTTGGCCGTACCGTGACCACAACCTCTTATGAGGGCTGGATTCGCGCCTGCTTTAGATCCACCGTTTATTGGTGCGCCTGCTGCAAGATATTGCAAATATAGTAGGATAAAGTGGCTGTGGGTTTGCCTTCTCTGCTTACTTCAGGGACCTACCAAAGGGCTTTAGATCGGAGATATTGATGTAGTAAAATGAGAGTATTAATTATAGGTAATTTAAATCTATTTATAATACATAGAATAGTTACATAGTAAGGAATTGACCAGGCCTTAATTTGCAGTTAGTGAATTGTTTATAGAAATAGGTGATGCCTGTGCAAAATAAAATTTAAAATTAATGCTTGACATTATATAACACTTCATAAATTGGAGGTTTTCTTTTTATTTTAAATGACAATTTACAATAAGGTCAAACCCTAAGTAGGTTTTACCTGTTACAAACTTACCTTCTTTATCTTCCTCGTGTTCTAAATATTCTATGTCTTGATACTGCGTATACTGATGGTCCTGCGTTACCTGCGCCGCTGTGAAAGCGAGTTCACCTTCAGTTCTATTTGGGTCATATTCATATGTCACCGTGTAACTGTTTTCCACAGGTACATCTAAAATACGTTTTTTACGGGTAGTTTCATAAACATATTATATTACTTTATAAGGAACAGCGTGCCTTGTGTGAGTTTTGTAGGTTTTTACCTACTATCGCGTTTAATTTTTTTTTATTGTTGATTAATAAGTCATATAAAATCAATGGTCTCAGAACGCGTCCGCTAGGAGCGCTGCTCCTATTGCCCATTTTAAAAAACTCCGACTAACCACACCGATCATCAACGGAGAAGGGGTTGATGAGGATACAGTTATGAGGAAGAGGATACGGATGAGGAAGAATTAGAAATACACGTTGAGGATGTGTATGAGGATGAGGATTTGATGATGTGGATGAGAAAGAGGATGTAGAAGAGAAATTTAAAAGACAGACACGTTTACACAAGCGTCGAATACACATTTCTATCTTTGTATTTGCTTGAAAAATATATTTGTATAATTTTAAAAACTAAGTTTTGCCATCCATATTTTCAACAGACTTAAAAAAAGGAGGTTCTCAGTTCGACCCTTATGTTTGTATGTATGTATGTTTATCCACGATTATCTCGCGTTTGGCTGAACCGATTTTAATGCGGTTTTCAGAAAAGGTTTTGGTATACAACAAATGGCTACCCATGGTGAATTTAAATTCTTTTTTGAGTCTCCTGCAGACGTTGACCGATTGTTGAACTGATAAAACTTCAGCACTCATCACTATGTGGCACTTTTCAACTAAATTGAAGGCAATCTCATAGCTTTAATCTGTGCTCGTCTTAAAACAAAATATTTTCGTAAATTAAAAAAAAAACGCATAAATTTAAAGAAGACGAAGCTTACAAGTTTTAGTTAGCTTATATATCGCACATTTGCAAGTTTCAGATTTGACATAGCTGGAACATGACATTAACTTGCATCTTATCGTTACTTTGAACGTCATCAAAACTTAGTAATTGATGTAACTGCAATGATACATATGAAAGTTTTTAAATGAATTTGGCAGCAATATAAATCACAAATTTATTGAGATGTTACTGTTTAACATTGTTGATGTATAGATAATGTAATGGTAAATGAAAGTAAGTGTAAAAAATTGGTCTCATGGTCATAAGGTCAGGATATATTGATGGGATCCTGGAAAAATCAAGGGAAAACTTAAAATTTTTATTGGCATACTCAAAGCCAAGAGTATTTTTTTTTATACCACTAAGGTGACAAACAAGCTTTCGGTCCACCTGATGGTAAGCGGTCACCGCAGCCTATAGACCTGCAGCACCTGGGGCATTACTCGTAATAAATATATCATTTATCAACGTTGCCGATCCTTCAAAAAACTTCTTTCTTGATGAACCCCATACTATAGTCCTCAGAGAAAACCTTGGCAGGGAGCTCATTCCACAACCTAAGCGTTCGCGGGAGGAAGTTTTTCAAAAACCACACTGTACGTGACCATTTAGGTTCCAAGGTGTGAGGATGAATGGCGAGCGGTGCGATGGTAGAAAGTAGCCGTGTGTATCATTTCAAACAATTCCTCAGAACACATCCCATTATACAACCAGTAGAACACACACAGAGAGGCAAAGTCTCTCCTCAGAATTAAGGATTCGATACGGCTTCTAAATTTGGGATCGTCAACATATTTTTGTATTTGAAAAAATAAGCCAATAGGTCACTGAGAAGTAAAAAATAAAAACTTTTCAGCAAAAACCAGAACCTACTCCAAAAAGATGCACTAAAAAGTAAAAAATAATTATTTCAAAAAAATCTGATCAAAATTAGAGTTTGGAGTTGGTGTCGCGCAAGTGAAGTGGGTTATAAATTATTTAATTTAGTACCGCATCCGCATCCACGGATGTAAGCCTAGAAAAATCCGCATCCGCAGATGTGAAAAACTCTGCATGCGCAATATTCCTGAACCCAAAGATGGCAGAATTGGCTACAGAACCTTGGTATTGCTTTGTGTTTACATCTCCAGCGATGTTCAGTTCCGAGATCATTTGCAGGACAAGGTGAAGCTGGCGTCCAAAAAACTTGGTGTACTCAACAGAGCGAAGCAGTACTTCACATCGGGACAAAGGTTTTACAAGTGCTTTACAAGTTGCAAGTCCGGCCCCATATGGAGTATTGCTGCCATCTTTGGGCAGGTGCACCCAGATACCAGCTTGGCACTTTTGATTCTGTTCAACGACGGGCTGTGAGGATCGTCGACGACCTCTATCTAACTCATAAGCCGTATCGAACCCTTAAGTCTGAGGAGAGCCTTTGCCTCCCTGTGTGTGTTCTGCTGCTTGTATAATGGGATGTGTTCTGAGGATTTGTTTGAAATATTTTAAATATTATATTGCCCACGGCTACTTTCTACTATCGCACCGCTCGCCATCGCAGGGAATTCATCCACACCTTAAACATAAATAGTCAGTCAGTTCAGAGAAATTTCCTCCCGCGAACGCATAGGTTGTGGAATGAGCTCCTCCCTACCAAGGTTTTCTCTACGGACTACATAAGTGGGTCTTTAAGAAAGAAGGGTCTGCAACGCGCGAATGATGCCCCAGGTGTTGCAATCGTCCATAGGCTGCGGTGACCGCTTACCATCAGGCGGTCCGCGAGCTTGTTTGCCACCTTAGTGGTATAAAAAAAAATACTCATGGCTTTGAGTATGCCTATAAAAATTTCAAGATTTCCCTTGATTTTTCCAGGATCCCATCAATATATCCTGACCTTATGACCATGGGACCAATTTTTTACATTTACTTTCATTTACCATTACATTAACTATACATCAACAATGTTAAACAGTAACATCTCAATAAATTTGTGATTTATATTGCTGCAAAATTCATTTAAAAACTTTCGTATGTATCATTGCAGTTACATCAATTACTAAGTTTTGATGACGTTCAAAGTAAGGATAAGATGCAAGTTGCTGTCATGTTCCAGCTATGTCAAGTCTGAAACTTGCAAATGTGTGATATATAAGCTAACTAAAACTTGTAAGCTTCGACTTCTTTAAATTTATTCGTTTTTTTTTTAATTAACGAAAATATTTTGTTTTAAGACGAGCACAGATTAAAGCTATGAGATTGCCGATTACCAAATTAAAAGCAGTGGGGAATGGCGAGTTACAATAACAACGATTCATAAGCTCACCTGTCTGCACATCTTCAGCACCACTTAAATCAGAAATATACTCCTCTTTTACATCAGACTCTATGCTGTCCTGTTCACATTTTGGTATTGGTACTGAAACACAAAGACACAAACCTACCAAATAATACCTTGGTGAGTTTTTTCACACAGTCAAGATGATTTCTGAATTCACATAATCATTTTTCAATAGGTGGCATTGACTTGTTTCAGCAAATGATTATTCAATTTAGCAGCAGTTCATATGTTATGTTATATAAATTAAGAGTGAAGAAGGTTGGCTATAGGAAAATAATGTTCGCCGAGTTAGATAGTATAATAAGCGGCAATCGGAATTAAGTGACAAACTTAGAAGAACGAAGTCCAATACGCGGATACTTCCTTATAACAAACTTTTTTTCATCTTTCATCCCACGTTTTGGATCATCCCTATACTATAATTTAATGAAATTCAGAGTAGGTAGACTAAATCTAAACTTTCTGATGAGACATAACCAAAAGACATAACTAATGTTTACTTAGTTCAATATATGGAAATTTACACTTAATTTTATTTTTACTGTTATTGAAAAATTGTATGGCGGTTCACATAAGGTTTCTCTTAAATTTTATCAGAATAAATTCAAAGATGGACATGACAAAAAATTGAGAAAGTTTTGTGCCAGATCTCTATAATTTTTGCAGTTTTGAAACATTAATAGAAATAAAACTATAGGTAAACCGCTTAACTGAGTCCTTGCCCGCGCGGTATCGATCAGCGGGGGCATGACCACTAAGGTAGCCGAGGGGGGAGCGGGCGAAAGGGACGCATTGTGTGATAAACAAGTGTTTGTTTTTTATTAGAAAATAAATTATATTATGAATGTGGAAATAAAATATTATTTAAATTAAAAAAGTTACTACTAATGTATGAAAAAAAAATCGGAATTATTATTTAATTCAAAATATCAAGATATAAATCAATCACTTCTTTCCATATCAATATAACTCAAAGTTGGTTCTTCACTTTCGGAAGTTTTGGAGCTACCAATATCAGATTCATCCTGCAGATCAATAATTTATTGATCAATAACATCATCTAGAATTCTGTCATGTTTGCAACATTCATTCTCGATTTCAATTACGTGGTTAACACAATACTCCCACTTCTTTGCAGAACATTCCAAATTTGGGTCGATATTTTTTGTCCTTTAATGTCCCCCCAGACCAATTCAATAGGGTTTAGGTTGGGGTGATATGGAGGCAAATGCAACACTTTATGGCTGTTTTTTATTTTAAATAACGTCAATTTAGTAAATACCTATGCAAATGTTATTTTTTAGATAATTTACTGACCATAACTATTGTAATTTATTTTCTAAAAATGACATTGTCGAGATGTGCCCCATCCCATCGTAGGCATTCCTGCAATCGTCTACGCTATCCTTGGGAAACTGGCTGGCTCACGCGTTGTGTTTTGTTTTGATTCGGGTGTTGTGTTTATTAAGGTACACTCAACTCTTAAGGTAACCCCACAAGAAAAAAATCTCAAGGTAAGCTCCGGGCTTCTCTTCCAGGATATTACCTCTGCGAGAAATCAATTTGTTCAGAAACATTTCTATAACTAGTGGTAAAGTCAGGTTTAACTAATGACATATTGCCACATCTTGTTGCATTATGGTCCTACTGTTGTATCCTTCAAATTCATGTAACTGTGAGTCAAAAACTCAACATTTTCACGTAGTATTAGTAGAGTTCACAGTCGGGTCCTTGATAATTTTCAAAGAATGAATGAAGTGGCGTTTGGTGTTTAAGGCGAGGGTTTGCCCTGCTTCCATATTGAAAATTGTGTTTAATGATGTGCCTGTTAATGTGAAAATGGGCCTTGTCCTTAAATAATACATTCTCAAGGCTGGAGAATTGCTCCAACATAGTGTTACCCAATAACTGACGTTGAATACAAAGCTTGTATGGGTGCAGTTTGAGAAGAATATCGAAAAGTTTGGAAATTTGACTGACCCAGTTACACACTCTGTTAACAATTCTGAGACATTGCTTAAAAAAATTATATTAATATATGTTGTAAGTAAGTCTCCACTTTTTGATTCTGTTCTTTTAAGTTTGTCAGCCAATTGGGATCAGTGATAAATAAGTAATAAGTGCATTAAATAAAGTTTACCATCTAAGAATTGTTGCATAAGCTCTTGTTCAGTAGTTAGAACCTGCTTTTTGAAGTAAAATGCTGATCTCAGTTTGGAAACACAGTCCTCACAGATTTGTTCATTGTTTTCAGGATCTTCAGGTTGGTGCCACTGTAATTTAACAAAGATCTATGTAATAGTTTGTATTTAGGGCTGCTCTGTGGGTCTGTTGGTAGTAGTGACTGGTTCTATCTACAGGATCATTAATCGGATAAACATTTGTGTACTTAAGACTGTCTGGGTATTTTCTATGTATAATATGTATGTATTTACAAAATAGTACAATAGCATAGCAATAGAGGACACAAGAGAGGATGATATAAAAAGAACAGTGGGAAAAATGTGGTCACGCGTAGCAAGGAGCAGAATTGAGTGGAGAGCCTTTGAGGAGGCCATTGTCGCAAGACAAACTGTTGACAAACAATGGGAAGATAAAGAAAACAAACAATAGTTACTGCATAAAAATTTTAATTTATTGAACTTAATTAATGTTAATATGTAAAAGTAATAAAGGCTAAATTAATTATTATAACACTAGCATAGAATTAAGTTTGCTAAGTTTTAGATGAGCCCCCTCCCCCTGCTCCTACTTCCACTCACCACCCCCATATAATCCTACTAATATTAGAAAATGTGAAAGCTTGTATGTACGGATGTTTGTTACTCAATCACGCTTCAACCACTGGACAGATCGGAATGAAACTTGACATACATATAGGTCCTGGAATAGCATATAGGCTACTTTTTATCCCGAAAAATTCAAAAGTTCCAGCGAAATAACTATAACGGAGTTAAACAAACAATAGCTACACAGATAGCTTGCTATAACAAACCTCATTAGTATACCTTATTAAGGAGTTTCTCGCCGATAACCGAACTTAGGGCCAGCAGAGCCGCTGGCATAGTCTAGTATAATATAATTGAAACAATTACCTGCATGCATCAAATGCCATATAGAGCAAAGAACTGGTTGAGTGCAACCATGTAATGACAATTATGTAATAGAATTATTTCTCCACCCCCTTGCACCTCTCTCATTTGCCTATAGTACCCTTACATAAGTTGGCGTCAGCAGCTAGGAAAAAATAATTCATGGATATTTGTGCATTTGAATCCATGTTTTATTATTATTAACACATTACATGCTTAGACTGTCCTGAGTAAAGGAAATGCATTACTCAAGCTTAGCTAAGAATAGGAGCCTGCTTAGCAACACTTGTGTGTCTAAGCAGTGTTTATTATTACATTATTCAAGATAAGCCTATGTCTTAGCAATAAGTAAAACTTTATCTAAGCAACAACTATTATAACAGGCCTCAGTTATGTTCGTTGTTGCATTTAATTACATTACGCTTACCAAGCATCTTAGAATGTTACTTTGTCTAAGCCACGGCTATTAATCCAGGCCTAAACATCCTGAGAAGAGTGTAAAAATCCTGAGATATGGTGACCCTAGACCCGTCTTCCCTTTTTCGCCCTCAAATTGTGCACCCCTATTGTAATTTTTTCCCAATTAACAAAAATAATGATAACTTTGGTTGGGGTGTACAAAAGGGGGCGCTGTTTTCCTTGCACGCCCTTTTAGTAACTCTGACCCAGTGCGTTGGGGTGTAAAAAAGGGGACGCTAAGGAAAAAAGACTTTTAAAAAATAATAAATAAAAGAAAGAATTTTTCATTTCTCATGCGCCCCCTTTGCCCTTATAGTTACTCTGATCGAGCAGTGTGTAGACAGAGAGTGCAACATCGCGGCAGGAGCATAGTGTGGCAAGGGGGTTAGATTATAATACAAATTTGATGGAGAGGCTTTCATAATTTTATATTTCTTGTTTACTTACTGGAAGAACGAAACATTCAGCCATCATTTGGCCGTAAATTTCTGTTTCACCGTCATTGCAGTATTCGGACCATAAATTTTTAAGATTATCATTTTCCAGACAACATTTGCATATACCAGAATATCTTATCTCTTGAATCAAATCCATAACTAAGTGAAATAAATAAGGAGCAAAAACTCATGTATCCAAAGCAAAAAAAAATAACACAGATAAATATTAAAAACGTAGTGATTATATTCTCTTTGATAAATAGTAGATGCGTTTTGATGACTGCTTCAATGTATATCATGTCATAATCTTGCCAAGTTTAAAAGTCATAAATTCTGTATAACACAGTACAAATCTTGGTTCATTCTCTTTAGTAGGATTACCGCATTATGTACATTATGTCGGTCACAAACGCCACTAGTATAAGGTGCGTTTTGTTCACTGCTTCAATGCGCTTAATATCATAATTTCGTCTTTTTTTGCGTCATCGTCCGTTAACCTAAATAGATGTATACTGTGCTGTGCTTTAACTTAAATATTCTGTTTTTTTCTTGTCACTGGAATAACAACTTTATGCAGTTTAAAATATTTCAATTTTTTAATTTAGTACAGTGCGCCATTTTTCTTTTTAAACAATGCGTTATTACAGACATACGATATCGTGTTGTCCAATAAGTGTCCTATCGCGTTTGTATAGTACATGTAAAACATTAATACAAAATGTCTCAAACACCACCTGCCGGTATACACTCGTCACAGGAGGATTTGTCAAATAATGAAGATGCGAATATAATAAGGAAATTTAATCTCCGTAAACGCTTGAATACCGATGCCTATTTGACTTCTTTCAATGATGAAATCAAAGATTTGTTCGCCAAATTGCATGAGAAAATTGATTGTTGAAATGAAAAATATGAAAAATTATTTGAAAACATAATGATGCAACAAACACAAACTATTAAGCTTCAATACTTTGACATAAAAAAGATAACCGACTCGCACATAATTGATCAAGCAAACGCTTTGGATAGAATTAAAACCTTGGAGGAGCAACTTGAAATACTTAAACTTAATTGAAAGAAAGTATAGACAAAATGTAATAGAAATCAAAAATCTACCTGCCAACACCACTGAAGATGCACATACTGTTTTTGAAAAGTTACAGAACGCTCTAGATATCAAGACAGAAAATAGTAAAATACAGAAAATCTATAAGAAAGGCAAAGAGAACATTACTGTTTACATTGAATTTCACGATTATAAAGTGAAACAATCTGTGATAAAGTCGATTAAATCCTTTAATATGAAAAATAACACTAATAAAGTAAACATTGATCATCTGGGTTTATATCAAGCTCAAAGAATTCCTATCTATGTAACAGACACACTCACGCCTCTATCCAAGAAATTATTATACTCTGCTCGTGCGCTTACTAACCAAGGTTTTTGCAAATTCTGCTGGGTATCAAATGGAAGAGTGTTAGTTCATGAAAGAAGCGAGCAACCTGCTGTGGTAATAACATCACAAGTGAGGTTTCTATGGAAAAAATACTATGCTATGGCGAATTCACTAAAATTATCCTTTTTTCATATTTTTATGTTATTTTTTGCATGCATATTCAATAAAGTTCGAATCGATGGATTTCAAATATTCAACATTTTTCTCTTTCATTATCTCAATATTTGTACTCTCCTATACTATAAAATACTTTTATTATTTATAAAAACAAAAGTATGGGACACATTAAAAACATTCAACGAAATATAAAATATCTAGCCCTAAAAAGAACATCAAGCCATGGATTATACCAGGTTTAATTCGTTGCATGAAATTCCGTGACAAACTACACAATAAAAGGTGCGTTTTGTTGACTGCTTCAATGCGTTTAATGTCATAATCCTACCAAGTTAAAAAGACATAAATTCTGTATAACACAGTACAAATCTTGGTTAATTAACTTTGGTAGGATTACCGCATTATGTACATTATGTCGGTCAACAAAACGCCACTAAACATAAAACAAATCTGGAAGACTTAACCCTCCTAGTCACTTACAAAAGGCACCGCAATTTTTCTCCAACCTTCTTCACAAAATCAAACGAGATTTTGAAAGAGAAACCGGCCAAGTGCGAATCTGGCTCGCACACCGAGGGTTCCGTGCAAAGGTATTATATGTTATTAAAAATATGATGTAACTAAAAATTAACGGTTTTCGCAATTTTTCGTTGCTTCGTACCAAATTTCAAGATTCTGAGTTCACGGGAAGTACCCTGTAGGTTTTGATGCCCTTGCAAGTTTCGAAAATTTGCGGAAAGCTGCAGCATAAACGGCTGTATCTTTAAAAAATTACGGTTTTCGCAATTTTTCCTTTATCTGTACTATAAGACGTTGCTTTGTACCACAGCTCCAAGGGACAGTAGACCTGAGTAAAGAAATTTTAGCTGGATACCTCCATGCGTTTCTAAGAAAAAGGGTCTTGACAAACGGACAGACGAACGGACAACAAAGTGGTCCTATAAGGGTTCTGTTTTTTCCTTTTGAGGTACGGAACCCTAAAAACAATTAAAACTATACCAGAAATATACAAAAATAAAAATGATTCTAAAAAAACCTGGGGCACTATTAGCCAATTATGTAACTTAGAAACAAAAACAAAATCTTTTTCAAAACTATTAAATTTAAAGTCTACACCACAAGAATCAGTTAACTTTAATAATAAATATTTTGTAATTATTGGAGAAAAATTTGCAAATGAAGCCCGCCATGAGATAGGTAAAAAGAAAATGAACTAGAATCCCTAATAAAATCTGAGTTTTCTCCCCCAAATTCTCTTGTAATAATGTCTCTTAAAAATACATATTCTATAGGTTGGGATAACATAAATAACTAAATTTTTTTTATGGACATTACACACAGCGCCGTCTGCCCCCAAAGTAAGCCAAGCTTGTATTATGGGTACCAGACAACAGATTTCTTTTTTTTTGTAGATACATACATATCATACATAAATACATCCAGACTCAAGACACGTTTAAAAGTCGAGAGGTACTGCGGTTTTTCTGTAAACCGTACTGTTTCTCATTGATAGTATTGTTATCTATTAAATATTTATTATATATTTACGTTACCAAAATACATCTCAATTTTTTTAATCGATACATGACAGTATCGTTATTGGCCTATAGTTATTTATGTCGCTGAGACTGCCATGTTTATAAATGGGTATTATTATTTCTACCTAATTTTAGTTTGTCCAGGTAAGTTGATTCAAGAGGTCAAAAAAGTCAAAAAAAAATTAGCTTCAACTATTTGTTCGTAGTGCACTACAATATCTGGCTGCGTTATATTTTGGATGTACATTATTCTCTCCCCAATAAAACTATTTTTTTTGTCTTACTCTGTTCAGCGGCTCGATTCCGTAAAATGACAGCTAACAATTCTCGTTTGAAATCCATAGAAATAAGATATACATTGCGCATTTGAAATGACGTATGAAATTCATCGATTGTCGCGAAACCGCAATGTATATCTTATTTCTTTCAAAAAAGGTTAGCAATCTTTTACGGAATCGACCCGCTGTTTACATTATTGTTTACATAAAGAACAAAGAGTATTATTATTATACCCTTACGTAGTATTATATTCACTTTGATTATACCAAAAGGAAAAAAAATCTCTGACCCTAACCCAACCATTCAAAGTGAATTTAGAGGCATCAGCAGAAAAACCAGTAGTAGAGTAGCTCAAGCTGCAGCCTGCCATTTTTTATTTCAAATCTTAAAATCTTCGAGGACCGTCTTATTCACTGCTAACAAGTAACATTTGCAATGAACAGAGCTAGGACAAAGGAATTCATCCCCCTTAATAATTTTAATATAGAAAAAAGTGTGTTTTATTCAGGTATTGGTTGGGGTGTATAGAAGTGTGCGCTGAGGAAAAAAGACCTTTTAGTTACTGTGGCCCAGGTATGTCATCAACTCATCATCTAGATTGTGAGTGTACTGTATCTTATTAGTGTAAATAGATGTGTTTGTTTGAATGGCAGCTGCTGATAACTGTACCTTTTTGGGTAAAATAATATAGGTTAGGTTATGTTTTATTCCCGACCATAGCAAAGACAGCCTACAGAGGGGTGTTTAATCATTTTTATGCAAAAATTAAGTAATTATCTTACAACAAGTCACCTTGATGGGGGGATGGGGTTGGGGGAAAGGAGGCGTTTAAGGGATTTAAGGGGCAAGGGGTATAACCTTCCTATATCTCCCAGTACAATTCGCCTACCACAGATGCTTATTTTTTTAAATTTTAGAGGTTGCTAGGTTGCTGTGCTTCTCCCTGCCTAATTTAGTTTTATGATTTTCTAGCATTAGCAGGCTTCTATGGTTATAATTGAATATTTTGATATTTTTAATGGATTTTTTATTATATTATTTTTAAAAAAGGGGTTCTCAATTCAGTGTTTATATATTTCAAAATAATTTTTTGTTTGACAGGGATTTATTTCAAAATAGTTCTATTAATTTATTTTCATATAGATCTGATGATAAGTTGTGAAACAGACACAGGAACTATTCAAAAAATTACAGCAAATCAACCATGATGGCTGCAATTTTTTATGCAATCACACAACTTAACATTAGCCCTGTACACTTAAAAGCAATTTGTCACTCAAAAGTAAAAAATTAAAAACTTTTAAATAAAAAAACAGCTTCAAAAAGATGCATTAAAATGGTAAAGATAATTACTTTTTCCAAAAATCTGATCTGAATTACAGTTTAAAGTTGGTGTCTATGGCCCTAACAATTTATAACACACTTCACTTACATGACTTTAAACTAGGTAATTCTGATTAGATTTTTGAAAATAAGTACCTAATTAAAATAAGTACCTAGTTTTTTTAAGTTATTAGATTTTTTTTTAATATTTCAACACCGGTCAGGCAGCTAAAATTTCATGGGGGGGCTTGAGTTAAATACCCTTGAGGAGGTAAGGGGGTGCAGAATCCTCAAAATTCAGGCCAATTGATATAAGACCCAACCCCTCTTTTTTAACACACATTTACAAAATCATGCTTTCACAGAAAGATAATTATATACAATTATATTTGAACCCTCTGTTATCTAAACACAATTGCTTTAAAAACATGATATTTTGTGATCCTTTATTGATGTTTCATGTCATTATTATATAAATGATTATTTTATAAAATTGCATTTGCTTTTACTGAACTCTGAATTATCCAAACTTCAGCTTGATTTCAAATATTAGCTCTGTCCTTAACAGAAATTATTTTGTGATGTATAGTTTCATGTGATTAAATATACAACATATTACAAGTTTAATGAATGTCCTTCTTATAAAATTGTATTAGTAAAGATATATTAGATATATACCAAAATATTAAGTTTCTAAAAAGGCTCATTTTATGCTCATCTTAATGCTTTTAGGGATGAAGGACCATAAGATGCTTCCAGGGACCACCAGTTAAGAACCACTGCTGTAGCTCATGAAACTTTCTTTGTTAAAGGTTATCTGTCCATTCAGAATTTTATTATTTGGTTTTTTGGTTTAATTTTAATAAGCATTTAAAAATCTGTGTTTTCCATGTAGGTTATTGCTTTCAAAAAGTGGTGTTCTATTTTTGAGAAATAAAACATTAGAAACATCACTCATACTGAATACATACAAGTTTATCTGTTTCAGATTTTGGAATGGATTGTAGCCCAAATTTATTCAAAATACAGGTTTTGAAATGTGACACTTGCTAAAGTATGCCCATTATCATCAAAAAAAGAAAGAAAAAGCATTGTGATCATAGAGGAAACAAATATACTACATATAGTGATAATGGAACTAAGCAGCGCAAACATAGGTCTGACTGATCTACCAGAAGAAATACTAGTTAGCATTTTCCGAGGACTAGATACTGTAACAAAATTAAATATTTACAGTACATGTAAACATCTCAGATTTATAATATGTAGAGAAGATGTTACAAAAGTTTTTCAGATGTCGTTAAACTGCATAGCTACTGTACACACATTCAAATTGGGTTATTTTCAAGAAATAGCTCAATACTTACAAGAACTTAACATGAGTGGTGTATGTGACTTATCCATTAAAGCTTTAGTCCCAGCTTTAAAGAGGCTGGAAAAATTGAGAACGTTAAATGTATCATACACTCGAATATCAATTGAAGATTTGCCCGATATACATTTTTCATGCCCTACAATAAAGAATATAAAAACAAATACTGATTTAAGTATAACACAGGAATTATTTGTTAGAGAGAATATTTTACTATACCAGAGCATTTTTAAAAATTTTGAAAATGTTCATTTAGTTGGTTATGGCCTGCTGTATTCTACCTTAATCCCATGTTTATTGACTACAGCTAATTTTAATGTATTAAAGCTCACACAGTATCACCAATATCAATTACCAATGACTCAAACTGTACCAGAAAATGATTTAAAAATACATTCCCAATTTCAGCATTTAGTTTTATATATACTGGAGGGCTGTGGAAATAGCTTAAACTATGAACAATCTATTCTCCCTCATATAGAATCATCAAATATGTTTGAATTCATAGTAATAACGTCAGATTTTCATTTAGTATATTGTATTTATGTGTCACCGTTTTTCCAATCATTCTTTTCTGATTATTTGAATCTCGATGTAAGAATAATTACAGAAGTATCATACAATTCAGTCCCTAACTATCATAGGAATATGGTTATAATGGTATGGAACAAGGAAAAGACAGAATTTGATTCAGACTTCTTTGAAAGTCTATCGCAGCAATTAAGATTACATTTGCCATACTGGGTAGATACAAGTAAAGAAACAACAGCACCAAATAACTATGATTGGTACCGCTTAGAACCTATGTTTCCATTCACTCATGAACTGTCTACACAGGATGAGTTACTTCGAAGTCAGAAACCAAGAATGACTAACAATATATTAAATTACAATGATTTTTTTAAACAGAAGAAAGATATTCAACTGAGCATTATATTTATAGTACGTGAAGTACAGCCGCCTGTGAATTTACCAACAAATTGTGATTATCTGAAGAAATTAACTTACCTAAATTTATCTGGTAACATGTATTATAGTGAAGATTTTTTTGCTGTTCTACTACAGACTTGTATCAAGCTTGAAACTTTAGTCGTATCAATAATATTAACACCGTCCTATACAATATCAAGCATATCAAGCTCGTTTTTTTCAAGTGATACTTTAAAAAACTTTAAATTATATGATAAAAGAATAAATTATGAAATATTGTTACAATCTTTAAGTAATTGTAAAGCATTAGAAAATATTTGTATTATGGAAGAAGCTAAACACAACACTACATTGTTAGACCCTAGTACTATAATTGAAAATTGTAAGAATCTTTACAGTATTTATTTTAAAATTAATGTGAATGAAAGTGCTAAAGTGCATAACCTGTTAAAAAATGCTCAAGCAAGATATAGAAGATATCACTTAAGAATTGGTGTAAATGATTGGGATTCAGGTGTTTATTATAATCGCTTCTCTCATAGTCCATTCAACAGTGCATTTAATCAGTTTGCAATAAAGGAGTTGTAATAATCCTTTTCTTTGTCTCATCATTTAATCCTTAACTGAGGAGCTTGTGTACCCAGTCGCATTCGTCTACCGGAAACAAAAAGTGAAGGTAAACACCGTCGGGAGTAGTCAGGATGGGTGCCAGCCTAGTGGCACATTTTTCTAAGCTCCACGTGGCACGTTAAACCGTTTGTCCTGGCTGCGATGTCATACACGAGACAGCAGTCGTTTAAGAGGACATAGGGACGGCTTGAATACTATTATTAACTTAAAATTTATAAATAGAAACCATAACCAGAACTTAGTCGACTATACTATTATTATTTTGTTGAATTTGCATTTTTCTTTTGTTCTAAATATGATAACTATATTCTAGTGGATTTTTTTTTTATTCTTGCAATTACAAAATCGTTATTTATAACTTACAGATATATTCTGAAACAGTACAATGCATTCTAAATATAGCTTCTAATTTGTGTTATCTTCTGTACTATATTTATGGTTATGGTATACGCTTTGTACAAATTGAAATTAAAAATATACAATGGCGGCGATATATTGCGTTTTTGTATTTGCTGTCGTAGCACGCCCTAAAAACTAATGAATTATTAAAAAAAAAATAAGTTAAAAAACTTGCCTACATTATACCTCCAAAGCTGTCGACTTTTGTTACTTATCTATAAAATAGGTAAAATTGTACCCAAAAAGGTTAGATATCGAAGTAATAATTTTGCTAATCATATAATCATACAAAGAAAATGTTATTATATTTGGTCTAGCTTGTCAACATCCCTTTTATTTCTAGAGCAGGTAAATATTATTAATGAAGTATAATTATTAATGATAAATTCATATATGAAGTAAAGATGGTTCATTATGTTCATTCAATTAACGTGCCTACACTATGTTAGTTATATTATTATTATATAATATTACTGTAAAATAACAGTGATTAATGAATAGTTAAAATTAAAATAGACAACCATGATATTTATTTTTTTAGTGAGGGCTATTAAAATTAGGTTAAGAATAACCGTTTCAAACATTTTTCAATTTGTTGACTGGCCATTTACTATTTTTACTTTACATCTGCCAATTCAAACTAGGCCAGCGTGGCGAACTATAGGCCTAAACCTCTGCTTCCGAGGAGAGGCCTATGCCTCAGCACATTGCTCTGTATATCAGCTGAGGTAGGCAATACTACTTAAGGGGATACATATGCAGCTAACTAGCGCTGCCACGGATATTTTTAATTTACGCTTCGTGCACAGATAACCTTTACAACTGTAGGTAACTTAAATAAAGAATAAAATTTAGTAACAACTATTTTTAGAATACTTATATTTTTTCTTTTTTTATTAAAAATATACTTTTAGCAGATACTCAAGTAGTCCTGATACACTGAACTGTCACGCACGTAGAGGACTAAGGTGGTTGGTGAAAAGAGAGAGTCATCTACATTATGATGTGGGTGTGTGTGTCCAGCCTATGGTATTGGGACTGTGACGATATACCTAAAATACTATGATATATTATCTGAATAGATACTCAAGCTATCTTAAACTGACACTAGAAAACTAAAATCACTAAAAATAAACAACTGATTCAATTTCGTAAGTTAATTTATAATAAATCTTGTATAGTACAAATTCGATGATTAAATAAAAATCTAAAAAAGTCAATATATTTTACCGAAATATGACGAAAATATCATTATTCACAATGCATACTGCCTATATAAACAATAAAATCACACTTTCAACTCCTTAAATAATATACTAAAAATACTATTGAAATCATATTTGAGAACTAAAAAGAAAAACTGAACAAACGAGAGAGATAGATGAACCCGAAAGAATAAGATGGGAAGTGTGCGCATACTAAGAAATTTCACTTCTAATTACGTGTACTTTCTTTAATAGACTATTCCACACAAGTTTAGAAATGTCCATTAACATATTGTATTGACAGTATTTTTACATAAATAAAACTTTTAATACATCAAAAAATATTTAGAACTAACCTAGTTATTTCTTATCAAAGTTTGAGGTAAAATGTATAAATGTACCTTTAAACGGCAGACAATATGACCGTTCGGTATTACTGACCAAATTGACGTCACAGCGCTCGAATCACCGGCACGCGTTAGTAGTATTATATAAATATATATATATATACAAAAATATCTACTCAAAAAGAAATATAAATAACACTGCCTAATAATTAAAGCTTTTGCAGATTACAACAATAGAAAAAAATATATTAAAAAAAGACTTTATATAAAAGCTTGAATTATTAGTCAGTATATAAATATAAAAAAGAGCAGTGGCACTCGGGGCCTGCTGCGGTAAAGCTATTGCATTTATGCAATTATAGAAAGAGCTGCTTACGCATTCGTCCGATTTCGCTCTCAGTTGTTCAACCAATATCTACAAAGGGATATCTGCTCATGAATTTGCTCTGACCTATGGATTCTCTCAGCTAATACTTTGTCCAACGAGAATACCAGATACAAAATACCACACAAAAGTCCTTACTTTTCCGTCTCAGTGGATGCGCCTCTTGGCTCCTTAGACCATTGTCTCGTTCGGACTCATGTTTCATGCACACAACCAGATCCACCTGCGCCAAAAAAAAAACGAGTTGCACTCCGGGAGTGCCGGCAGAAGTGAAAACCTTAACACACGATTCGCGCTATATGTTACAAGACAACTCATACGTCATATTTAATTTTACAGAACCAATGTCCTTTTCGCACACACACAACACAACACTCAATTCGCACTTAACATTCAAATATGTCACAAGACATGTCTTTGACATTGTCAAGAAATAATAATGTTTGTTTATTTACTTTTTTGACGTAGTATATTTGACATCTCAATCTGTCATAGAATTAAAATCCCATATCCAACCTCCCTGTACTACTTATAATCGCCATATACTAGAAATAATTATGAGCAGTTAGCAGCTAGTCTACACGCATAATTCTAGTCGCACGCACACAAACACCGTGCCGTAGTCTGCCGAACTGAAACGACGTAAGACGATTGTTAGATTTTTTTCGTTACGGAATTTCTTGATTCGGTCGCCGATAGCTTAAAAATAATATAAATAATAATATTTCTTTTTGAGTAGATATTTTTGTATTTAAATTTTTTATACACATATAACAAACAATACTACATTGCATCTTAGACAAAAACGTTTTTACTAACTCCGCAATGCAGATTTAAGCGTGTACTTATAATAGTTATAACGCCTAGGTAGCGCGTAGTGACTTCATTTTACTCAAACTTCGTTTATTTTTATCGTAGGTATAACATAAAACTGCATCAAAATTTAAGTTTTGGTAAGCTCTTTCCATATTAAAATAATAAAATTGGTGGAATATAATATTATAGTATGATTTCTGTTTTTGTGTTATCATAAAATATCATTAATATTATGTCTATGCAAAAAAAGCTTAGCAGGAGTTCCTAACCGTATTCGAATAGTTATGTGAACTGACGTAAAGCTAGACTGGCCAACTGTCCCGTTTTTCAGCTATAATTTTAGCCGTGTTCTGTATTTTAATAAAATTATACAGGATCATAGTTTAAAAAAAAAATACTAAGGGACTCTGCTACCAATTTTGTTTTTCAGGCTATAACTAGTTAATGTAATTTCCATTTCAGAAAGCAATATTTAAATTTTAGTTTATTTTGCCTGTGGGTACACGCCAAGGCTGAATTTGGTTCTGCGCGTGGGATGTCTACGGACACTCCTTGATTATAATAAGGAAGTGCTGTCGCTATACGTGAAATTCGATTACTTATAATTATTCCTGCGGGAACTTTTGAATTTCCCTGGATAAATGTCCTCCGTCTCTTTAACTATCTCTGTTGCAAAATTTCAGCTCAATCGGTTGCTTTGTAGCGCCATTTAGCAATAATAAATAAATTTCCGCAAATATATTAGTTAGAATAATAAACGCAGTGTCCCATATTTTTCAGTAAATCCTGTTATTTTTGATTACAAGTAAATATTGTAATATATCATGTTAGGTTGCTTATCCAACGTAAAGCTAACAATTGCGTATCAAAACAATGAACAGCGTCATCTGTAGGCGTAAGAGGAACTAATTTTTGAAACAAAATGGTTGCCTTTCATTATTCACGTTAACTATTTTATTACGATAGGAAGTCGTACTAAGCCCTTATATATATTTTTTTAAGTGTACAACAAAACTAAATAAGAACCATTATGAACCTTTAAAAAAGCATAAAAACAATTAAATACAATAATAAAAAAGTACTTAATCTGAAAATCGGATAAGATTCACTGCTTTTTTTTTTACAAAATTACATGTCATTTATTCGAAATTCATTAACAACTAAAATCTTTATTTCTTACTAAGAAATGTAATTAACTGTACACAATTACAAAAACTGATCTTTTACCCTCTCAGCCTCTGCCTTCTGCTTACTCTCCGCCGCTATTTGTTTTAAGGTTAAATCTCTATTGTCTATTAGATGCTTTACATCGTCGAATTCCTTAAATATATCCAAATCGTCTTGGTGTAACCTTACATGACTCTTCAAACTACATTTCTGCATAAACGTTTTCTTGCAAACTTCGCACTGATACCTTTTGTCATCTTCGTGTAACTTAATATGCTCCTTCAAAGTTCTGGGTCTTGCAAATGATTTGCCACACACATCACACGTATAGACTTCCCCTCCCGAATGTCTACACATATGATCAACCAAACCACGTTTGGAGAAAAACTTAGCATTACATTGATCACATAGAAAACTCCTTTGCTGCAAATGGTGATGCTTAATATGCCTGTTCAACTCAAACTTTTTCTTGTAAACTTTATTGCAAGCGTTACAAGGATATATTACAGGAGCTTCGTTGTGAACTTTGACCAGATGCTCGCTTCGGTCATAGTAACTAACAAAAATCTCAGGGCAATGTGGACATTTGTTCCTCAACCAACCGCCAGTATGGACACCCTTTTCGTGATTACGCTTCTTTGCAAGAGAAGTGTAGGATTTTTCGCAGAAATTGCAAGGAAAAGTGCCTTGATCGTGCGTTTTTCTATGTTTTCTCAAGGCTGCTTTGGTTATATATCCCGTACCACATTTCTTGCAGCAATAGTTACTGTAGTGACTACTCATATGATGGTAGAGATTTTTAAAAGATATGTGCACAGCGGAACAAACTACACATGTGAAATTAGTGCCATTTTCTAAACGGAACGGTAAAATTATGTCTTTTATATTTTTATGTATAACCTTATTATGGATCGTAATTAAATGATCTTTCAATTCGTTTAAATCCTTCATTTCAGCTTCACAGACTTTACAACGTAGATTTGTTATATCGACTTTAATGGGATTGTAACTTAATTTATAATCTATCATTGAATTTATTTTATCTTTTTCGGATTGTTGTGCGGTGTGTGCTCTAAGGTCATCTATATTTTGAAAGTATTTACAGCAGTAGAGACAAGCAAAACCTCTCATAGTTTTGTCTCTGAAAGGGCTTGCGTTGGAATGCTGCAATATGGCTGTAAGGTTAACTCTATGCTCTAACCTCTCTGGTGTTGCGCTATTATCTGTTTTTCTTTTCCTTTTTCTTCGTTTTGGAGCGACGCCGTCTGATTCTATAACAATAATCATTAATTTAGCGTATTGGTCAATTTGTATCGAAAGGTTAAAATTCCTTTCGACGTATTAAGTAATTATAGTGATTTCTTCGTTTGTTCCCCACGGATCAACTAGTTGTGCCGTTCAGTTGTTCGCAATAAAACGCTCGAAATTGCCCACGCAATATAGTTGGTACGGGAATTGTGAAAATTAGTAGAAATGTTTTCCCCACGGCACCACCATTATTTTATAAGCTACGAATATATTGACGAGTAAAATTGGTAATTTGTATTTGAAATTTTGTATGTTTTGAGTACGTGTGAATGGTTACCCATAAACAAGTGTTGTTTTTTTATACTTTTTTTTTATATTTTAAGTTGTTTCTTTTAATAGTAGTACTTACTTCTATTGTACCTACTACTATACTGTTTTTTTTTTATAGGTAATTTGTGGTTATGAAACCCAGAGTTCGGGATTGTTTATGAAGTAATGTGTGTTTTAGTGTTTAAACAAAGAGAAGTTCGTTCGGTAGTTGCTATCTGACCAATTATTTAATGGTTAATTTATTTACATCATCATCATCATATCAGCCCATTGACGTCCACTGCTGGACATAGGCCTCATCTAACTTTTTCCACAGCGTGCGACTCTGTGCCGCCTGTAACCAACGGCTCCCCGCTGCCTTTACGAGGTCATCTGTCCATCTAGCGGGGGGCCGTCCCACGCTGCGCTTTCCGGTTCGTGGCCGCCACTCGAAAACCTTCCCCCATCGGCCATCGGTTCTTCGAGCTATGTGTCCTGCCCATTGCCACTTCAGCTTTGCGATTCGGTGAGCTATGTCGGCGACTTTGGTTCTCCTACGGATTTCCTCATTCCTGATTCGATCACGTAGAGAAACGCCGAGCATAGCTCTTTCCATCGCCCGCTGAGCGACCTTGAGCTTTCGTATAAGGCCCATAGTTTGCGGCCACGTCTCAGTGCCGTAGGTCATCACTGGCAACACACACTGGTTGAAGACTTTTGTCTTCAAGCACTGGGGTTTTTTGGGACGAGAGAATAGTACGCAGTTTTCCGAACGCTGCCCAACCGAGTTAGATTCGGCGATTAACCTCTTTCTCGAAATTGGACCTACCTAATCGAACAGTTTGTCCCAGGTATACGTATTCGTCAACAACTTCGAGTGTAGAGTTCCCAAAAGTTATTGGAGTGGGTGCTACATGGCCATTCGACATGATTTTCGTCTTGTCCATGTTCATCTTGAGGCCCACTCGTTGGGAAGCTCTACTAAGGCTTTCGAGCATTGTGCTAAGGTCCTCCATCGATTCTGCCATGACAACAATATCGTCGGCAAACCGAAGGTGGGCAATGTTCTCGCCATTAACATTGATGCCAAAACCGGCCCAGTCCAGAAGCTTAAAGACATCTTCCAACGCATTTGTGAAGAGTTTCGGAGATATGACATCTCCCTGTCTCATACCTCTCTGCAGTTGGATCGGTTTCTAGTTCTGATCCTGGAGATGGACTGACATGGTGGCGGTATCGTAAAAGCATTTTAGCACCTCGATATACCGATGGTCAATGCGGCATCTCTGTAGAGCCTGTAGCACTGCCCATGTTTCCACCGAATCGTAGGCTTTCTCATAGTCCACAAACGCTAAGCAAAGGGGCCGATTATACTCTTCTGACTTCTGTATAATCTGCCGTAGCGTATGTATGTGGTCTACGGTACTATAGCCTCTTCGGAAAGCGGCTTGTTCGGGAGGCTGGAAGTCGTCGAACTTGCGAGCGAGACGGTTTCGTAATTACTCTTGAAAACAGCTTATAAATATGGCTCAGAAGCGTGATGGGTCTGTAATTCTTAAGAAGCGTATTGTCACTTTTTTTGAAGAAAAGCACCACCACGCCCCTGTGCCATGCTTGTGGCGAAGTACCTTCGAGTATGACGGTGTTGAAGAGCTTCTGAAGGACTTTTAGTACCGGTTTTCCACCCGCTTTCAGAAGGTCAGTCGTAACTCCATCATCACCCGGTGCCTTATTGTTTTTAATAATCTCGTACAAGCTGACGTCCGGGATGTCCTCGGTAATTTATTTACATAAGATATCCTAAAATATTTTTGTTGCCTGTGATGAACTGATAAAGGATGGATAGACAGACATGGCGGAACTACAAAGGTACCTTGTTTGACTACGGAACCAAAAAAACAGGTCTCGTGTGTATTGTAGGGAGACCGGGTACAAAAGTAAGGCGGGCGAAATTATCAATAGCTCTGTAGATTTGTCTAATGGTCTAATCACTTGCCCGCGGCCATTGAGGGTTAGTTTGTAACACTTCCCATGCCTGAGATCGGTTTCCATGCGTATCTCGGGTTTGTGTGTTGTATTAAAAGACGAAATGTGGTTTTACGCCCTGAAAGTACGATTTTATACTTTTATTAACTTAGTGTTTACGTAGGGTTGAGATGTGTATATCTTTGTTGCTACTTTTTTTTGAGTCTCCATTAGTTTGTTTGTACATGATAATAATTGTTTTATGTAAATCACATTAAGTTTTTAATTTATTACGTTAATTTATTATGTACAAATAATTGAGTGGGTATGAAAGTAACATTACACCACGGGGATAAAAGTGCTTTTTATATAAACACTTACATAACTCTTTTGTTCTCTTCGATTAAGATAAACAAAGAATTACGATGCTGTTCGTGAAGTCTATAGAAAAGTCGCACACTGGCAATTTTAATGAAAAAACGTTATAGCACTAGTAAGAAAACTGTGATTCAACTATTTGCTGTAAGTACTTGTAATAGTCTTTTTAATAGAAACTTTTGATGGTTATCGTAACAGCGATGCTTAAGCTTCTCTCCACTTTCATCAAAATTGTCACAGCTAATTAGATCATATAAGCCCAAATCACAATATCCTGGGTGCACGAAACGCAGGACACGTTGTAGAAAAATACCGGGAATCTACGTTTAACAGTGGACGTCTACAAGCTGAGATGATGATGAAGCGAAGAGTAAGAGTAGAGGATGTGTGAAATGTTTTACAAAAAAATTTTGTTCTTTTTTTGTTACGTGTGAGAAAAAATATTATTTTGTGCTTATTAAAATCATTAATAAAAACAAACAATTTGTAATCATTATTTCAAAATTAGTATTATTGCTTATCTACCAAATGCATAGTATATGTTACAATGTTACTTTTGACCCGTGGCGTGTTACTTTCGACCTGATCGTGAGGACGAAAGTAACAAATGACTTAGCATTTTTAAAGTTCTGTAGCTCTTTAAAAACAATTAATATCATAGTTAAGAATATCTTTTTTTGTAAAGAATAGACGAAAATTATATGTGGCTATGTCAATTTAACCGTATAGATATTAGACTAACCGAAATCAAGCGAAATGTGTAAAGTGTTGTAACCGGTCTCACCTAATGTATGAAAACCTAGCATGAACAGTTAAAATAGGTAAGGTTAAAACACTTTGTTAAACACCTTGTCGTATAAAAAGATAAGTAAACATGAGATTCATATACTTACTAGACGACCCTTCATTTTTCGCCTTCTTGCCTCGCTTGCCTGGTTTAGGACCTCGCTTTTTCGGTTTCTTTTCATCAGCTTTCTCTTCCTTTATTGGCCATTCATATTCTGAAATTAAGAATTTAGAAATTGTACATAAAAGTGGCTGGATGCAAGCCATTTTAAGTATCACTTTAGGCCACAAAGTTAAAAGCGGCCTTAACACTCAGTGTTCTATACAAACGTAGGTAACAACGGTTGTAAAAGATAATCATGAGATAGTGTTGTTTTCAGGTAACACATTACTATTATTCTAACTTAAAAAATGTGATACGATTTTAAATAATGTAAACAGTTGTCTGGCTTAAGTTGTCTGGTCTGGCAAGACCAAGCCCGACTATCCTTAACTTTGAATTTCGTTTGCAACAAATGTGTTACTGTTTCTCTTAATAATAAGCTAGATGGCGCTGTACCGGTAATTTTAAATAGTAATGGCTTGGGCCACTTTTAAATACACTTGGCCGGTTTTTATTATTTGTTGTTATACTTTAGAGTTTACACTTTTTTTCGCTGTAAGTTTGAAGTTTGTATGTATTACTGTTTTTACGATAGAACAAAATATTTGGGGATTGGGGACTCCCTAAACAAATGTGTTACTGTTACTCTTAAAACTATTGCTAGATGGCGTTGTACCGGTTATTTAAAATGGTAATGGCTTTGGCCCGTCTCACACTTGGCCGATTTTTATTATTTTTGTTTTACTTTACAGTTCACACTATTTTTGACTGCAAGTTTAAAGTTTGTATGTATTGCTGTTTTTACGATAGAGCAAAAACAACGATAATGTGTTTCTTGTATGGGAATCTACCCTAAATTTTAACTTTTTATTATTTGTTAGATAATCCCCCGTTATAACACATATTCAGTGAAAAATTCAGGCTGCTACCTATTTTGGTCTAAAACATAGAGCCTTTCAATGGTCGGACAGGCAGATAGACAGACAGACAGCGTAGGCTTCCCTCTGGATACGGAACCCTCAGAAAAGATGGCCCACAATGATATATAAAACTCATAATTTTTTAATAACCAAGATTTTTATCATATAGCTGAATGGACGGACATAAGTTACTTTTTATCCCAATCGAAAGTTCCCACGGCATTAAACTCAGAGGTAATTACACCTTTTCAAACACAGTTGAATTCCTCCATGTCGCAATGGGGTTGTGAAATGATCTGATTTTGGCATAGGGATAGTTGGAGGCACCTTGAGAGACACTGAATATTTTTATCCCGTTCGTGTTAGGATAACAGAGGCATCAGTAAAATCTAGAAGTTTACAATTGGCTAAAAAAAGTAAATACTTATCATAGTATACATACCTTGTTCAGAAAATTCATCAGTGTTTGACAACTGGTCCGAATCGTTATTTTCTATTTGCGATATTTCGATTTTGATCTTTTGGTCTACTGAAACTAAATTTAAAAAAAAATTATACTGGTTTCGAGTAAAGCAGCCTATTGTGACATAATATTTATAGTTTGTCAAAAACTGGCAAAGGGTATATTACTCTGTTTATTTTCCACTTATTTGGTACTGATTTACTAATTGTTGGACATATATAAATAAACATTTGGTAAGTTTTATTTATCTATGGTATGAAATAAAACACTTTACTAATTAATTGTAAAGAGGCAAAGTTTGTAAGTTTGGATGTTATTAGCAGTAAAGTTTATCACACATGTAAGTTTGTACCACTCAAAAAAAAACTTTCTGTTTTAATTGAAAGGGTAGATTTATGATTATTTTTAATTGTTTTTTTCGTTCACGGGATATAAAACTAAATAGTCACATAGGTCCTACCAGTCAGTGGGTCTTAGGAGACAAAACAGTATTCCGAAATCCACCAGTGGGTCTGCTTGGTAAATCCTTGAAGACAGACCACTAATTTGTCCCCTTTCGCATTTGATAACCAATAAAATACACTGAACCGTTCGGTGCGATGACACAACGCGGTAGGAGGGTTGCGGCATTCCACGTGCTAACGACGATGTCGGCGCGCGGCCTTCAAACTAACCAATAGCGCTCAATTTTTCTATTTAGAATTTTGCATATATTTTTTGTACTTTTCAATGATTAAATTAAACTGTAATTTACTTAATTAATTATAGAGGGAGAAATAAAAGTTTTATCTTTTTAATAATCTAAAGTAAATATGCCAACATATTTTTTCAAGGTCAATGCAAGCCCTAATATTTGGAATAAATGTTGCCACTTGGTAGTCGTAGTATGCGGTACAATACTGGTGAACACGCCGCATATACCGCCTCCCACCCGAACCGCGCCGAACGGGCGTGAACGAGCATACACGCGGCACTAACCTCAAAATAGGCATATTTACTTTAGATGTTTGAAAAGATAAAACTTATTTCTCCCTTTATTTATTCATTAAATAAATTACAGTTTTTAAGTCAGTTAATTTTTTTAAATTACTTTTTTATTTCTTCATTTCTTAAATTTCTCATTCAATTTTTTATTCGAGTACCTTTACTCAGTTATTGCTTTGTCTTTAATGTGTATTTTTAGGTGAAATTGATTTGATTTGAAATTATAATATCTACAATTACACGATTACTTTTTAAATTGCTAAGCCTCATTTTATTATTTTCATTGATATTAACTAACCTAAAGCCTAACTGCGTGCAAACATTGAAATAACATGCATAGTGTCATGATTTAGAATTATGCCAGTAAACCAACAACACATTTCCCTTGTGACTGTTACACATTTAACTCTCTATCGCTAAAACTACTGAACACATACTGTTTCCTAAGTTGGACGAAAAATATTTTTTTAAATTCGACATAGTTTTTGAGTTATGCGCCGACAAACATACGAAATTTGTCACACATGCTTAGAAGCTGCTATTGACTATCATACAAAAAAGCAATGCAAGTGCAATTCTGAACATTACATACTTTTTGAAGTTGGTTAGAAATAGAATGTTTTGCTCTAACATTAAAGGGATTGGAGTATCAATACTTACCTAGTTGGTGTGGTTAACAACAATATGAGTAATGTGAATATTACTAACACATAAAAAACCAAGACTAAATGGATTTATTTGCATTATCTACAAAATGCAATATGCAAAATTAAAAATGACACCTGTAAGTTGGATCATGAGGGTAGGCCAAAAATCTGTTTACCTGCAATTGGATTGTTTCTTAAAATATTTTTCTTTAGCTGCTGTTCTGTGTTGATGACTTGTCTCTTAAAATTGGCGGCATTGCGAAGATAAGTGATGCACACATCGCAAATACCACAATCTTTACAATCTTCTCCAACATACAACTGTAATAAATTTAAACAATTATTTATATTCAAGATTTTTTAAACAATTAATTTACGGTTAAGGAGCATATAGCAACTAACTGGCACTGCCATTTTTTCATTGCTTCTTTATAAAAAGCATATTTGAAAAGTAGTCATAGGCTTCTTTAATAAAGTTTTGTATTGTGTCTGGCATAGATCTCTGGGCTTTAGCTAGAATTACTTCTACTACTTTTAGAATATTCCCCTTAATTTTTATACAGACAGACATTGTCTATGGCAGTGTAAAACTCAACTTGTCAGCTATGTTTGTCTTTTAAAACCACTTATTGAATTTCCCTATAGCATTTTCAAATACTCTTGAGTGATTTTCATTATCTGCTGAGTATATTCAGTTTTAGCATGCTGTGTTCATTTTGTGCCAAGCAAATAACAATTGAGGAGTAACCCTATGTTAAGAAATAAATGAATATTTTTTACATTACATACAGTGCCACCTGGTCTCAAACTAAGCAAAGTACTATGGATACCAGACAATGGATACAAATATATATATACACTTTTTTGTAAATACATACATATTATACATATAAAACACCCAGTCTTAAGACAAACACAAATATTCATCAAATAAATGTTTGTTTTATGTGGGAATTGAACCTACACCCTCAATTAAGAAGTGGAGTACCTACCCACTGAGCCATTGAGCCATCAAGTTAAATTAGTTTAAGATATAAAGGAAAATCAATTAACTGGAAAATCCTGGGCTCCCAAGTTTTCCTTCAATGTTACAAAATGAGGTAAAGTGTTAGTAATACCAAGTACTTAACCCGTCAAGCGTCCCCATACTAAGGAAATTATCCGCCCTTGCTGCATACAAACGGAAATACACCTAACTTTATTATGTTTATTCCTCTTTATTTATTTTTAGGTATGTTCCCTAATATATACAGTATAAAAAAAAGTAATAAGAATAAGTTTATGATAAATATAATAAGTAATAATAAATTTATTTACTAAAAAAATACATAGTTTTTTATATATAGCACATTACCAGGGGTCAAAATGAACTTTATGCTACTGTTAATAAAATCCAAATCCATCTCAAAATGGCGCAATATAAATGGCGGCCGGATCAAATTACCAAAACAATTTCTGATAAAAAAATATTAAATTCTCCCACGACACAAGTCGCTTAGGTCCCACTGTGGGACCTAGGACGCGTAACAGGTTAAAACATTTTTGGATGTATAAAGAGATACTCAAAAGGCACTATCCAATGAAAAAAATTTACTTATTCTAACCCTGTAGAACAAAAGATATAAGGCAAAAAATTACAACATGTCAAAGAGGAATGAAAAGAAGTATCCACAGCTTGCGCAAAATAGATGAAATTAAAAGTACAATCATAAGACAAAAACAAAGGTAACAGAAGCACTTAAACAAACTCTTAAACTATAAAGATAGATGTTGGACACTAAAATTGACTTAAAATGGCTGGGAACTGTTAAGAAAAGAAAGGTAGGGAGGCCAAAGAAAAGATGGATAGACAATATTATAAAAGTGGCTAGAAGGGACTAGATGGAGTAGGCACAATGTAAGAAAACATGGAAAAAGATGGAGGAGGCCTATACAAAAAGGGATCTGTAAATATTTAGTCAAGAAAAAAGATAAAAATTATTCACAAACTAACATAAATTTTAAGACAAACTAATAATACTAACAAATATAGTTAAAATTTAAAAAAATTAAATTAAAAATTGAAACCAATTTTCAGAATTAAAAAAGGCTATAATAATAATTATAATTTTACTTGTATCAAATTTTCGTACTGGGGTCTATAAATTAAAATCGATTCTCAAGGAGTAAACTTCAAAAACTGGCCAAATGTGGGTTGTGAAAGCATTAGGTTAGGGTTTGTAGAATAATTATTGCAAATACCAACTAACTAATTTAGTTTGTTTTGGGTAGTAAAATGAGTAGATAAATGTTACAAGAGTAACATATGTTACGATTGTAAAAGTGTAGTTTTAAACAATTTCATTAAAAGCCTTAATTGATTAATTCAAGTTTAATTAATTAATGTATAAGTTTATCTAAATCTTAATTAGCCAATTAATATAATACTAATTCATTGTTTGATAGATAAAAGCCTTATTAATTAGTTTTGTTTAATAATTTCATCAACTATTAGATTCAACTTTAATTTATTGGATTGGGTTCGATCCCCACACAGGGCCAAGGTTTATACAATGAGCATTTGTTTTTTGTATCCAGTGTCTAGTATTCATCTATGCTTAGTTTGGGATCAAGTGGCACTATATGTAAACTCCAAATTAAAGGACAAAAAAGAATTAATACAAAACCTAGTGTACACCTGCACATTTGATGGTAGTGTGACTGTTGGACAAATGTGTAGTGGGTCTGTGATTAATCAGGAGTTGGAAGGTGTTGGGCAGTTGGATGAATATTTAGTTGCAGTTTATTTGTTTTCTTATTTTATATCTTCATCAGAACAACCACCTTTAGTTTAAACAGTTTGAAAGGGAGCGCAAGGCAAAATAACGGGAACTAGCTATGATTTGTAAGGGTCTCGTACAATTATTTACTAATCCTGCTGTTGGAAAGTGCAACTTTAAAGAAATAACCTATAAAGAAAAAAGATAATAATGGGGGTAATAACATAATTAAGCCCCAAAGGTACCTTAATAAAGACTGAAATTACTTACAGTAATGTTAAAGCATTCTTTTATCATATCACCATAAATTTCTTCTTTGCCCATCCAAGAGTACTTGGTTTTCAAATCTTTGAAAGTGCCCTCCGAAGCACAACAACGGCACATAGAATCGTTTATTCCGGAATCCATATTTTTCGGAAACTCCATAATATATCGTTCAAGCCCTCATTTTTTAATACAGATACTATAAATACGTAGTGTATTATATTCTCTTTGCTATAAATCTATAAATATTTACAAAACCAAAAACGACGATATTTTTTATTATTATCTGTGATACTTTTAGCACAGACCAGTGTTGCCAGATAAATTCAGGTTCAAGTCGCCAAAAATTTGGCACTAAGTAGCCTAAAAGCGCCCAACTTTATATTTTTGAAAAGTAGCCTAAAATTGTCGGATTTTGAGTCAGGTAGCCTCAGCGGCTATTTTGATTAGTTATTTACTTACATATCATATTTTAAAAAAATCTATTTTTTAGCGATAAAAACAAACCGCTGGAATGATTTTGCTCAAAATCTTTTCAGATCTAAGTCATGACGTGGCGTATCGATTCATATGGTCACAAGACTAATTGGTCCATTGGTTCTTGAGATATCGAGGACCAAACAAAGCTAATTTACATACACATTTGCCTGTGACACATACACTTTATCGCGAGAATTTTTTTTACAGTTAGGGCGTTCCGTCTATGCCGCGTTGCAACTTAATAGTAAAACCTCATTTTAGCACCAACTACCCGTTCTGTCTAAGCGCAACTGATAATTTCAGCGGCTCTATTATTGCTCAAACGAAACGCGTTTCGCGTCATTTTTTTTTTAAAAGCCCGGTGAAGCAGTAATGGCAGCGAGAATAAACTTTTCTTTAAAAAAAACAACGTAATAACTACTTTTCTCAAATGATTCATTTTCACATTTGGGAGCTGTCAAAAAGTAGCGCAAAATACCCACCTCCCGAGATGGCTTTTTGGTAGCAACATTTCGTAGCAAAATTGTTCAGACGAAACATTAAAAGTTGTGGAGCGGCGCCAAAGAATAGACACCTGCCAGGCGAGGTGTTATGCCTGGGGATCACCGTGGTCCACTTAATTTACGCTTCGAATTCTATATATGCTGAACTGCCGAAGAACTTTGATATCACGATGTAGGACACGTGACGTAAGCCTTGCTTGTCGCAGTACGATATGATCCGCTGCAAAGTCAACGTTAAATTTTGCTATGATTTTGCTACCAAAAGCATAAAAAGTAGTCAGTTGGAACGCCCTAAGTGTATAATTTTCTTTCGGAAATTTTTCGTAATGTGCGCTCGGCCTTACTTATACAATGATTACTATTTTTTTAATTTATTTATGGCCTAGTTACAAGACATTTAAGCCATTACATATTTACAGTTTTATTGTAAATCATAGATAAAGGATAGCGTAAAAATCCTAGGTCTGTGGTACATATTGTTACTTTTACTTTCACCACATATTCATTTCATATATGCGTTTTGTTAAGAGATTTTTTACTGTACTTGTAATGTATTTGTAAACAGTCCGGCGTCACTTCATACAAAAAAACAATCGTATGAAGCTATGACGAGGATCTTGATGATATCTATCACTTCTGTAATGAAACTACTAGTCTACGATCAATAGTTACGGAGATATAGCACTTTCTAGTTTGACAGCTGTCATCCGAAACGAAGTTCTTGATTGATCAATAGGTTAGGAGATATAGGTAGCCATTTTAAAACTACCACTTGGAATAAAGCTTTAAGATTTTGAGTGCAAAATCCTGTCTTCAGTTTAACTTGGTTAAAAGCTTTGGTATTTATATTTCGTATTAAGCCCTCAGTGCGCTTATCCGAATCACACTTGACGTTTTTTAACTACAACAAATTGCATCCTTTTAAGTTAGTTAAAAAGGAATAGTGTTTAATTCATTATAGAAGCTCCATAAAAACCTCATTTGAGAATTTCCTTTTTTAAAGTCGGTTAAAAGCTTTAATATGATTATTTTAGGGCAGTGGTCCAACTGCCCATGTACTTGTACGAAGGGCCCTGTAAATTTCGGTCGTCCAATGTTCAACTATTCAGTTGATCCACGGGAAAAATAAATCCTAGTTCGTACGACCAGTTAGCCATAATAGTTGGACGAACGGGAAAAGCCCGAACTTTGGCCCAGAGATAGTACGTACATACTAATATTAAATAAATGAAAATTTTGTACATTAGATTTAGATGCTAAGCGAGGGAAGCGAGCGGAGCGTTTCAGCCAAGTTTCATATAATAATGTTTATTTATGACAATTCAGCACATACTAAAATTTTTCTACAGGAAATTTTTTAACTTTTTTAAGTATCTTTTTCCAACAGAGGCTTTAAATCTAATGCACAAACAAAGCAACCTGTACGCACAACAAGATTGAAAAAGCAAATTATATAGCTAGGGATGACATCAGTAAATTTATAGGAATTATCATTTATATGTCTGTTGTTCAGTTGCCGTCTACGCGCCATTATTGGAGAGAAGGAACATATTTAGAAAAGGTAGCTTCAACTTTAACTTGTAGCAAATTTGAAGAAGTGAAGAGATTTTTGCATTTCTTTGATAAAACCAAAGAACTTAAACCTAACGAACCTAGTTATGATAAACTACAAAAAATTAGTTATAAGCAAAAACGTGACGATACATACATGCCGTTATTAGATTTTAAATTATACATTGCTAATGTTCTGATGCGGGAAACGACTGGAGTTTTCACGCCCACAACACGAAAAAGGGGGCGTCCCCTTTTGGATCACAATATAGAAAATATAAGAAAACCAAAAAGAATACGTCGCATTGAGTTGCCCCCTCGAGAAGTAACAGAAGATGGCATAGGCCACTGGCCCATTTGGACAAATGATCGCCAGCGCTGCAAAAATTGCAGCCAAAAGTCACATTTATATATTTATTTTTATTATTATATAATAATTAATTAATTAATAATATATTTTTACCAAAAAAAATGTTTCCTAGCTATATAATTTGCTTTTTCAATCTTGTTGTGCGTACAGGTTGCTTTGTTTGTGCATTAGATTTAAAGCCTCTGTTGGAAAAAGATACTTAAAAAAGTTCATTGGGGTTTGCAAATTCATGATTTCTTCAGATCTTCACAACCTAAGAAACTGGTATTTTGGCTTTCACAATCAATTGACTTCTCGGTCCATGTCAGTTTAGTCCGTTGTTGTGTCGCTTTTGTATTTTTTGTGCCTTTTTTCTGTTACTGCTCTTTATGTTTGTAGATGTTGATGGTTCTTCTAAGTTTTTCGCTTCTTCAACTTCGTCAGAAAAGTATCGGCTTGAATATCTTCTTTTAAATATATATCATCTATATCTGACATAATGTTTCCATCTTCTTCAAAATAATCAGATTCATTGTCTGTTTCTTCAATGGTAGCAGCTGTCCTAAGAGGTAAGTTATAATCATCTACATCTGACAGGTTTTCATCTTCACTTTCTTCAGGAAACAAAGAAATATTACGCCCGCGATTCTTAATTATGCCTGTAATTAAAAAAAGATCTACTTACGGTTTTTTTATGACAATAACAATATATAACTGTAAGTTGAATATACAGACTGTTTAAGGTAAAACGAAACGTAAAAAATACTTTGCCTACTGCTCAGTTATAAAGATTTCATAACATAATTATATACTAATAATAATATTTAATACTACTTTAGTACCTCTGCATAGAGTTCCATATTTGGTCAAGCATTAATACAAACGGTAAAGAATATAGTTCCATATTTGTCGATAGTTTACTTGCCCTTAGTTCATACTGTTTCATTTTGGGAACAAAGTTGGAAACATATTTTCAATAAGATATGGATCGTAATACTTACGTGTTCTACTGTAGAATCTTGCAGGATCTATTTTCCATCCAGAAAACTCAAATAACTTATTTATTTCCATTCAAAAAGAAATCGAAATAATTTTAGCAAACTATTCAACATATTCACCGCAAAAAATGACCGAACGACAAGTTCTATTACAAAAATATTAAACCAGAGATAAGATAGAGTTCGCCAGTGTTTCTGTTACGTTCCGTTTTACCCATACTAATCATGGTAGCTTACATCACGTATCACAGATGCTGTGAAGCGGATATTTCAACACAATATGATAGTGCGTCAAATTTGGAACGACATGCGGTAAAGGGTTAAGCTCGGGCCGCACATTTAGAGAAATTTCCTGTAGAAAAATTTTAGTATGTATTCATAAATAAACATTATTATATGAAACTTGGCTGAAACACTCCGCTCGCTTCCCTCGCTTAGCATCTAAATCTAATGTACAAAATATTCATTTATTTAATATTAGTATGTACGTACTATCTCTGGGCCAAAGTTCGGGCTTTTCCCGTTCGTCCAACTATTATGGCTAACTGGTCGTACAAACTAGGATTTATTTTTCCCGTGGATCAACTGAATAGTTGAACATTGGACGACCGAAATTTACAGGGCCCTTCGTACAAGTACATGGGCAGTTGGACCACTGCCCTAAAATAATCATATTAAAGCTTTTAACCGACTTTAAAAAAGGAAATTCTCAAATGAGGTTTTTATGGAGCTTCTATAATGAATTAAACACTATTCCTTTTTAACTAACTTAAAAGGATGCAATTTGTTGTAGTTAAAAAACGTCAAGTGTGATTCGGATAAGCGCACTGAGGGCTTAATACGAAATATAAATACCAAAGCTTTTAACCAAGTTAAACTGAAGACAGGATTTTGCACTCAAAATCTTAAAGCTTTATTCCAAGTGGTAGTTTTAAAATGGCTACCTATATCTCCTAACCTATTGATCAATCAAGAACTTCGTTTCGGATGCGGCCAGCCTAAAAGTGGTGCCATTCTAATTGTTTCGACCATGTTCGACCTACTAGAGAGCTGTCTTTATGTGTTTTGTGTCTTATGACATTTTTTTTTGCTGTTACAAAGGATATACATAGTTACTGCGGTCGTGCTTAATACAATCCATCTAATGGATAATAATATGTCCAAGGAAGTTGGCTCTAAGGTCTAGACCTAAGCCTGTCTGCCCTCCCCTATGTAAAAAAAAATAAGATGAAAATGGGAAATTGTCTAAATATTTATAGAATATTGAATGGTTTTTTGATGGTATTTGTTTTCGTAAGGGTCAATTGAACAATATTTCGTTCACCACACGATCTCTGGAAAAAAACAACGTAATGGATAAAATAACACAATGTCGATGTTGTAACTCCCAGCCGGCAAGCAAAAGCTTGAAAGACAGCTATATAAGATTAGGCAACACGGAAATTTATGCTGATATTATGAAGGAATGTTTTGAAATTCATGTTAGTATAATGATAAGCATTTAACGGATCTGTATTTGCATATTTAGGCCAAAGTAAATAATAGTCTAATAAGTAAGAGAAAAGTGAACCATTACATAGGCACCTATACATTTCCTAGTGACCAACTTTTCTTCGTATATCATACTATTTTTTCCCTTGCGCCCCCTTTTCGTTACTCTGACCAAGATACAGGTTACAAATACCAATATCATAATAGACAAAATAACGTTTTTTTCATTATTATCAACAAGGACGATATTCAAACATTGTTGATAATTATGTAAATAAATAAACAAAAAAAATAAATGTTTATTTTGATGTATTATAAACGAAGTGACTCCATTCAATTTACCCGACTTTATTTATTATCTTGTGGAGAAAAAAACCCTACTCAGAGGTTATTATTGAGAAGTAGGCACCTGAAGAAGTAGGTACTAGGCCCATGTAATAATTAAAACAAATATTTTAAAAAAAAGGTTAATATTTACTGATTGGGCACAAGCTACTTTTGCTTAAAATATTTTTTTATCAATATTGGATCATCCCCTTATACACAAATGTAAAACAAAAATTGGTGTAAAAAATCTATACAAAATGTTTTTTCAAAAATGTTAAAGTGGGATAAATAAAAAGCTTTATTATTATTAATGGTAGGTCTTGAGCACCACTGGTGACTCGCCGAGTCTATGTACTCAGGTACGGTTGCTAAGGCTTGGTGTAGTAGCTGCAGCTCACCTCGAGATATCGGTGAGCAGCCCAGGCTGTGCCCAAGATCTGAAGTGCAGTCAGTACACTCCCTGAAGCTTCACAATGCAAGTGACATGCAGTAGGTGCACACAGTAAGTCACGCAAGAGTGGAGTGTGCAGTAAGCAGTGGGTAGGAAATTATCAGTTTCAACTGCCAACGCACCAAACCGGCACCAGATGTCTTCCAGCAGTTGAGAAGTCATCAGATTTGCTACAGATGCTGACATTTTCCCCAAAAGACAAACCCGACTTTGAGACTTAAAGTCTCCTTAGACTTTTGGGTTTTGAACCTAGCGTAGGTATGTCTAGACATGCCTGGCATATAGAATATTTTAGCACTTATTATTACAATTGCGACTCGTCGTGCAGCTTTCAGAACGTAAAGTATTGCCTGACAATATGTGTCAGTTGCAATTTTGCTTTTTAGGGTTCGCTAATCAAATGTATGAAGCCGGCCATGGCAGTATGCCTGGGTGTCGCGAAACTTATAGAGTTTCTCATATCACTGGTCCAACTTCCTACAGCTAGAACCGGAACAGGATCTTTATCGTTTAAAGTTGATTTAATGTGAGTAATTTAGTGACTATTGTAAAACATTTCTATGCATAAAACATTTACGTAATTTAAGAAAATTTTAGAATTTAGTACCTGTGCTATTGTCAAAGTATACAATAAGAGAAATTGATAAAAAGCCAAAGTGTGCCATTATTAAAAAAAATACTTTAAATTTTCAACAGTCCTGTTACATATTATAGGTACTTTACATTTTTTTTAATACTACTAAGGTGGCAAATAAGCAAATAAGCACACGGTCCGCCTGATGGTAAGTGGTCACCGTGACCTATGGACGCTTGTAACACCAGGGGTATCACTCGCGCATTGCCCACCCTTCTAAAATCAAATAACTTCTTTCTTGAAGAATCCCATACTGTAGTCCTTAAAGAAAACCTTGGCAGGGAGCTCATTCCACAACCCAAGCGTTGCGATGGTAGAAAGTAGCCGTGGGCATTATTTCGCACAAATCCTTAGAACACATCCCATTGTACATGGGGTAAAACACACACAGGGAGGCAAAGTCTCTCCTCAGACTTAAGGGTTCGATACGGCATGGAGTTTGGGATCGTCGATAATTCTCACAGCCCGTCGTTAAACCGAGTCAAAAGGGCCAAGCTGGTATCTGGGTAAACCCGCTCAGAGATGGCAGCATTACTCCAAATGGGGCCGAACTTGCGACTTGTTAAGCAGCAACCTCTGCCCTGATGTGAAATACTGCCTTGCTCTGTTGAGTACACCTAGTTTTTTTGGACGCCAGCTTCACCTTGTCTTGCAAATGATGTCGGAACTGAACATCACTGGAGATCTCAACACCAAGGATCCCAAGGCTCTTAAGGGGCATTAATGCCTATGCTATCGCAGCAACTGCCGACAACTACGGTTCGTATGCGTATGCGGACAAAAAGCTAGGCATCCATTTGCACAAACCCTCGGGCACTCGGTAAGATGGCAACTTCGATAAAAGACCCCTGTTCCAGACCCGATCGAACGCCTTCGCTATGTCCAGGCTACATGCCAATGCCTCCCCCTGACTCTCAATGGCTAGTGCCCATCGGTGTGTGAGATACACTAGAAGGTCAGCAGTTGAGCGACCGTGGCGAAAGCATATTTACGGCCACTGACTATAAGAGATAATGATCAAAACTAGTGTTACATGCCATTGATAAAAATTAAAAATAAACATTAGTAATTAATTATACATTTTGTTTTATTAGTCCCTAAGGGCAACTATCCTTATAGTAATAAAATCATTGAGGCATCCCATAGGTCGAATGTTGACGTATATAGCACGGACGCTAAGCAGGAAGAATTTCGTTCAATGACTGGTCACTATTCGTCTCTGTTGCACGCGCATAATTATTTGCCGTCGCACTCGCACAGATGCTATGACCTCTGTCATAGCGGAGAGCAACAACAAATAATTATGCGCTTGCAACAGAGACGAATAGTGACCAGTCATTGAATCTTGAAAATTGAAAATCTTGAATCTTCTCAAATGAACTTATCAATTTGAATCATAAATTAAAATGTACTTTAACTTGTTTTAAATAATTGTGCCGAGTGCGGGTTTCACTCGGCCGCGTTTCAGCGAGTCTAAGCTCGACTGCGTAAATAGGATATGAAACGCGCGAGGGGGTATTTTTACTAGCTTCGCTCAAACGAGCAAGGTCGTTGGCGTATAACCCAGTCCTAATTTATCAAGACGATACTAGATGTAAAATCGTAAAGCTATTGTTGTACCTAGGTTTCATTTTACTTTTCAATTTTAAAACATGCTTAATAACTAGTTTTTAACGCATCTAGCTATGGCTTAATTCTTTAATATCGTGTTTTTTTTTTAAAACTCAAACTCAAACTTTTGTTTATTCAAGAAGACAGAACTGTCAGTTTAATTATTAATTTTATAAACTTTAGGGCCTTTCAATTTAGGAAAATTTGGAATGACTTACTACCGAGAAGAACCGGCAAGAAACTCGGTAGTTAATCTTTTAGTACCTGGAAGACCGAGCTTTGCTCGTTTTTCTTAAAAACGCCATCTATTGTCTAGTAGCTTTAGTGTGGCTTAACAACGCCATCTATTGTCTAGTAGCTTTAGTGTTGCTTAACAACGTCATCTGTTGTCTAGTAGCTTAAGTGTTGCTTAACAACGCCATCTATTGTCTAGTAGCTTTAGTGTTGCTTAACAACGCCATCTATTGTCAAATAGTTTTAGTGTTACTGTGTTTGTAAAAATAATAGTATTACTACTCGCCAAATGATGTCAGGAAGAGTCATATTTTTTAGTTTACTATTGCCTGAAAACACGGATTAAACGATGTTTTCTAAAAATGAAACCTAGCTAGATCGATTTATCGCCCCTGAAACCCCCAACATGCTAAATTTCATGAAAATCGTTGGAGCAGTTTCCGAGATGCAGATTATATACATTATATCATTAATTATTTTTATCATTAATGTCATGTCATGTCAATTCATCAACTTTGTAATAGCTTTTTTTTAATTCAATGGCCACCTTTCAAAGGTTGTACAAATGATGCCAACAGGGTGATTACCAACCTTAAGCTCTCTAATAAATTCTAATAGGTAAAGCACGGTCACGAAACACAAAGAACTTCATACATTGACCTTTTAGCCTGTGTTCAGTGGTCACAAAAATGTTTGATAAAGTATGAATTTATAAAATATTGCGAAGTTGTGAAAGAAAATAAAACTGTTAATATATTTATTATACAAAATGTTGCATAGGTTACGGGCATTTAAGTACATTTATTAATCATACATTAGGTTTTAATCATTACGGAGCAATTTAATCAGTAGCATATCTCAATTATTATTTTTTCTAAACTGACTATGCAGTTGGCTGTTGCAGCCATTACTGCTTCACCGGGCTTTTTTGGGCGAGTCTCTAAAGGAGCCTAAACCCGTATAGCGCCCAACGCTCAAGGGCTCCCCACGGGGGGAGCCTCGGCTTGGGCTGTCCCTTCGACCGGCGTGAGTCTCGAACCCGAAGGTGAGTCACCGGCAGGAGGGTGCGGTTGCGATTGAGTGTATCCGGTCGGGCGCCGACGAACCCGGGGACGTCGGCGTCGTGTGAGGGGGGAATCCCTATTCGGGGAGGTCGTAGAGATAATCTCGCTCTCCGAACAGCGAGATCGTCATCTGGGGCCGTTAGTACGTGCCGAGGCTGCCTCACGATAGTTTTACGACCATGCCGAGGTCGGTCGGGGGTATAAAAATTGATGTACAAGATCAACTCAGACTTGTCCGATTTTCGCTTTCTAATTGAACTGCATACAGATAAATAAGGCATTTCACCTTTTTTTTCTATTTGTTTCTAGCTGGCGACCTCTACAACAGATGATGGTATTTGCGATATTTGTATATCTCGACTGTGCGACGCTTGGGATTTCAAACAGCAGGTCCAAAGATGCCAAAAGGAATTCCAAGTAGCATTGGTTAATAATGTAAAAGGTATATTGTTGTCCTACTTATATTTATTAATTGTGACTTAACAAAATGTTTATACATTATATATAGCTTAGCTTAGCACTATAGCTGCATAAGGGTCGGCAACGAGTGAGTGATGCTCCAGGCGTTGTAAGCGTCCATAGGCTGCGGTGACCGCTTACCATCAGACGGACCGCAAGCTTGTTTGCCACCTTAGTAGTATTAAAAAAGATAATCTCGATCGCTATTTTACACATAAACATGGATATTTGTTGCCTCAGTATAGCCCTACTACAGTGGCACAGGTATCTTTAAAAAGGATTGGCTTTTCCTGTAGTCCACAGCACACTTCCTTAATGCGGATTGGTGGACACTTTCGAGCTACAGCTGCTTCACCGTCAGAGCTTCCAACCGCTTATAATGCCTCTGACTTAGCTTAATGACAAATGTCATATGACAATAGTTGTCTGGGCAAGTATGAAGCACAGAGTCGTCGTTCCACCGGGCTGGAAGGCGGCCCATGCTTCGCCTTCCTATACGCGATCATCGGTCCTCCGACAGACGTGGACAGTCCACTCATTTCAAATTCGATCCCTCAGAGACACTCCGAGCATAGCTCGCTCTATTGCGCGCTGTGCGATCTTGAACTTGTGGGCCAGCCCTGCTGTAAGTGTCCACGTTTCGGCGGCGTAAGTCATGCCAGGTAGGACACCGGAGGCGTAGCGCGGAAGCATGGTGGTATTATTCTTCAAAAAGGGAGATAAAACTCTACTTAAGAACTACCGGCCGATATCTAAGCCACGTGTATAAGCTGTTCTCTAGATCAGAACAGGCTGGGTTTCGGAAATTTCATACTGTACGGCAGATTATACAAAAAACTCAAGAGTATGCCGCTGTGCATGGCGTGTGTGGACTGCGAGAAAGCCTTTGACTCCATCGAAACCTGGGCCGTGCTAGATTCTCTGCAGCGATTTCGTATAGACTGACGATTATTCTTATTCTTTTCCTTGGACTGGGCTGGGCGGGGCATAAACATAAACGGCGAATACGTCGCACACCTAAGGTTTGCCGACGACATCGTTATGGCAGAATCATTGGAAGAACTGAGCGAAATGTTGCACATCCTGGATGAATCCTCTGAACGAGTGGGCCTTGGCCTGAATTTGGATAAGACAAAAGTCATGTTTAACCAACACGTCGTGCTAATGCCAGCATACGTCGCGGGTACCCTACTCGAAATAGTCCAGGATTATATGTACCTTGGACAAAAAATCCAACTGGGCCGGAACAATTTTGAGAAGGAAGCCGATAGGAGGATCCAGCTAGGTTGGGCAGCATTTGGTAAACTTCGTCAAGTCTTCACGTCGCCTATACCGCAAAGTCTGAGACGAAGGTCTTTGACCAGGGCGTCCTACCATCACATTTATTTTTTCCCTTACATAAATAAAAAGATAGTTACACAAAACACATTCAATCTGTCCTGGTATTTATCAATTAATGCAGTGTGCAGAAGTGTGTGGTACATAATAGCAAGATAGAAAAAAAAGTTTCACTCTATCTTACATGCTTTGTAATTTTGAATAAGATTAAATAATAGTAGATTATACAAGTAAAAAAAAGAGAATTTAATTCGAGGGACTACGTTGGATCCTGAGCGAAGGATGCTAGAGTGAGTCCTGAGCGAAGCGAGGGTTACGAAGGATCGAGGTTTTTTGACTGCCAGAAAATAAAATTTCCCGTCTCTCTACTCTACTCCTTCCCGGAGTGTCTCCGAACGCAGCATAAAACAAAAAACTGTCTCACCGGCGACTTTTGTTCCCTTTTATACTCGCTAGCAAGAATGGGGGTCGATCCCGATTATTCTAGATATGTCATGTGTCATATGTGTATATTAATTTGTTTACGAATCAGATTTAAACTTCCATTGTCTTCTATTTTTGTAGTTAACAACATTGGCGACCTAAGGAAAGTAAATCTAACGTCTAGGATATCAGGTACACTCTTGCGTGTAGAGCAATATTCTAGCTGAATCTTGAGTTGAATCATTCCCGATTCGACTCTCGTGTTGTGCGGTCGTGTTTTAGAGCGTCAAGTGCTCTCAGTGTGCTCCGTGCAGTGGTGACTCAGCTGGTGCGCATTCCTGTGTGGTGTTTTGCCTCAGCGCTGACGACCTCGAATTGTTGTTTGGATCATTGCCCGCAATTCCTGGAAAATCGGCCTGAGTGTTGAAGCGCTGCTCGGCAGTGTGTATTGGCTGGGAAAATGGGTCTTCCATTTGCATAACAAGCAACCATTTTTAGGAAAGTAAACCTAACATCTAGGAAATTAGGTACACTCTTGCGTGTAGAGCAACGTTCTAGCTAAATCTTGAGTTGAATGGGTCTTCCATTTGCATAACAAGAAACCATTTTTTGTTGTTTGTTATCCGTCGATGTTTCTTGGAATGAAGGCGTTTAGAAAGTTACCGGGCGTGACAATATGTCCAAAGGGAAGCAAATAATAAATAGGCCAATAAATATATATAAATTTATTACACACAGCGCCGTCTGGTCCCAAACTAAGCAAAGCTTGTGCTATGGATACCAGACAACGGATACATATCATCGATATGAAAAAACAATAGATATGGTAACATGACACTGTGGTTCGGAAACCGGCGTAGCCGTTGATAGCGGGGGTGGAGTAGGTGATAGGGGCATGAAAGTCAGAATTTTTATTCCAATTTAAACCTTATGTTCATTGCATAAGGCTTACACGTTGACACTAGTGACATCTTGTGATGAGTTGCAGTACTTTAATTTTACATTAGACCCAGTGTTGTTCCTGTGGCGATATGAACAAAATTATCGATAGATTACTATGATGCTTGATGATCAAAAATATCTTTGGAAAATTCAAAGTCCTAACTAACTATCAACACATATTTTTATATTATCGGTAGTAAAATCATTCTGAATCTATAAAATCGTTAATTAAACTGGCGATTTTAGGCTTTTTAAAAGTCTAATTTATTGAAATATACTTAAATTATAAATGAACCTAATTAATTTAATTCTAATAAGTTTGCAGTGGACATATAAAACAGCAAATAATATTGTGATTTAGATAGTACATAGTTGGAATATAGATATACTTTACCTTACCTTACTTGTACCTTTTTGCTTTAACTTAACTTTGTTTGAACACGCATTACGTTAAAACGGCTAAATTAGTTCAAAATTTAAACTTTACCGTAAGCTTTCGTTTTATCGAATTTGATTCATGGCATGAAAATATATAGATGAACGCTAAAAGTTTTATCATAAAAATAATAAATAATATGAGTTTTAATTTAATTTATATTAATAATATGATTTGAAATTTGAAAAATAATCTATACTTACTATACTATTATAAAATAAATGTAAAAGTTTGTTTGTTCTTCTTTTACAACGCCCGAGAGCATCATATAAACCTAAAATTTGGCCTAGAGATAGTATAAAATACCGAGAAGTCCAAAGTACCCGTAGAAATAACTATAACCAAATTACACGCGGACGAATTATAGCTTCAGCTGTAGCTTGCTATTGCAAACTTTCTTTCTAAAAAAAGAAGTTTCCGTAGAAATTTAACACTGATAACCAAATTTAGTGCAGTCAGAGCAGCAGGCAAAAGCTAGTTATAGGTTTTACTCCACATACACTACTCGTATTATTTTCCAGACGTTAAGAAGTCTCGCAAAAGCATGCAAAAGTTAACTATCACATAACATAAAGCTTAACAAAAAAGCGAAATAAAAACATTATCCAAGTCCATCATTCTGTATATTAAATAAAACAACGAAACACTTCTATAAATCAAAGGAAAGTTCGGGGCTAGACAAATTCTCTAAAACTATATTTACTTTGACACAATATTATACAACAGTTTCTTACTGACTAGATTTTGCCCAGCGGCTCCACCCGCCCTAAATTAACTGGTTATTGGCGGGAAATTTTTACGGAAACTCCTTGATGGAACTATGAAAGTTTGCTATGTAAAGTTGTAGTTCGTACATGTGGAATTAGTGAAAAGTGGGGACTTGTGAATTTTCCGGGATAAAAAAATAGCCTATTTTCTTTCTATTCCAGGACTAAACCTAAATGTGTGCCAAGTTTCATCCCGCTCCGTCCAGTGGTTGACGCGTGATTGAGTAACAAACATCCAAACTTTCGCATTTAAAATATTATTCGGATGAAAAGCAGTATTTTTAGATGTATTTTGCATTAAATAAGCGCGTTAAAATGTATAATTAAATCTTCATTTAACTGATTGTACCCACAGGTTGATAGAATTATTTAACTTTTTAAAAATAATTAATTTTTCGAACGCTATTGAAATTTTGAACGCAACCCTAAAACATTCCATTGACTACAAGCATCAATTCACTTCATTTCCACAGGTGTAAATTGATCACAACGGGTAAAAAACATCGATATTTTTATCTCATGCGTACAACACTAAGCAAATTAAGCTATTTCGCTAAGCGATATAGATAGTAGTTTAGCTACTCACGGATAGATGGCGCATCAGATATTTAATTTATTCTTTATGTCATTGTAATACGGTTTAGATTAGGTCAATAATTTTTCGAAATAAAAACTCCACAACAATTTCTACTCAAATAGAGGTGAGGTACTTTGTTGTCTTCGATTTATTTTCGTTGTGAATTTATAAAACAATATCCTAATAATCTTGAAAAACAGTCACAATTAAAGTGTAATTTATTCTTTTTATCACAAATAAAAAGAAAGGTTTAAAATTATGCCATGAAATTGAAAAAATAACACTTTTTATGAACAAGATTACAGTGATGACAAACATGATTTCGATAAAAATAGTGCACCTCTATTAAAGTAATTTATTATAAATTAAAGTAAATCGGTTATTTATGAAAAAATAATACTAAAGTGTGTTAAGTTACGTCGCTGGAACTCTTATTTACCTTTTTTTTATAGTTTTTACAACTTTTTACAGCACAATACGACATTATTGAAATAAAACAAACAAAATATCTTTAGATGTTCACTCGCCGAGGGTGACCTTGTGTTTGTTGCGTCAAATTGATGCGCTACTCAACATAGTCTAAAAATTAGACTATGGGCGGCTAGCCTGCCGGTGCTTTTTGGACATATCTATTGTTTTTTCATATCGATGATACATATACATATGTATATATACATTTTTTTAAATAAATATGTAATATCAAGACAAACACAAATAAATAATAATAAATAATTTTGGACATTACACACAGCGCCATCTGGTCCCAAACTAAGCAAAGCTTGTGTTATGGAGACCGTGCGTAGTGTGAGTTTTTAACGCTACTATCGCGTTCGTGTCAACGAAATACATGTACTGAAATGAAGAAGCGCCCATAGTGGACGCTTTTTGTGACGGTTTTTTCTCATCATACGACTTTAAATGAACGCGATAATACAGTAACAACCACGCAAAAAGTCAGTCAATAATCAAGGAGATGCCGTAAGAATCCCACGCCGATAACCAAATTTAGGGCGGGCAGAGCCGCTGACAAAAGCTAGTATAAAAAAAGAGAATGTGAGCGTCTACTCTGACGTCCTCACTCTTCGGTGACCGATGATCCAAAGTCCTCGTTCCCATAAGCCGAGATGCTGACTCAAAGTTTGGTTGCCCATTTCGTTTGTTGGAAGATCGCAAGTCAATGGGTCATTGCGAAGACAATGGGGAAACATCCCTGTTGTACTTGTAACACATTATACTTTTACTATTATATATTTAATTCTTTTTTTTTTAGAATCGAAACCAACAGTTAAACAAGAATGGGACATAGATTTTGAGGACGATGATGATGACCAACTACTATTTGGTAAGTTTTTACTAATTTAAACAGGTTGTTGGCAAATGGGTTTTAGGAGCTTCGCACATTAGACGCGGTGTGTCGAGTTGCGATGCGGAGCCGTGCGGCTAATTTTTGTTTGTGACTGCGCCGCGCCGCCGCCTTACTCTAATACTTTTATTATCTGCCGAACGTTGAAATATACATATAACCTGTAGTTGCCCAATTTCAGTCAAATTAGAAAATTAAACAACATTAATTGGTAGAGTTTTGAATTTTGGTATACATGTTCATTAAGACCTCCTGTTGTGCATACTAAAAGTCCCCATCGATACCTGTTGCGCTCGCGCCGCCATCTTGGAAAAAACGTACCCTTTTTCAGTTTTTTGCTTATATCTCGGCAATAATTATTAATACGATGAAAGCGTGAAAACAAAAACTTTAACATATTAAATTTTCTATAAAAAAGCTAAGATAGATTATTATTTATGTATATCTAATATTTTAGCTGTAATCCGACATTAAAAAGTTTTTTTTTATATTTTTGCTATCGATATTTTGTTTTTGTTTTCTCCTAAAATGTTCATATATGAGATATATATTCCTTTAACTTATTCCATGACACTACCTAGAGATAGAAAAACCGATAGAGATGATGAGAAATAGAGAGAGAGAAAAGGGGAGGGATAATTCAGGGGCAGATGCATTATGCGACATGATGTGTATAGCAGGGCGGAGTCCGCTTGGTGAATAAGAATAGCCACTAGGCTAGACTAACCAACCATCAGCTGATCATCATCGCGTTAGATTCCGATAAAAACCACCTATCCTGAGTAGAACGTAGGCAAGGTTCTCGACAGACTGATAAACAAATTCAATTTTAACATTATGACTGCTACTAACTACGCCGTTAATGACAACCATTGGCTGAAACATACTCAACATAGCGTTTCTACAAAACATTAGCCTAAGTTAGCGCCCCATAGAAGTACTGAATGAACTTTGCTTTAACAATCTCTTGATATTATGTCCCTTGGGCCCCAGGCCTACGAAGCTACTGCAACAGACTAATAAACGGGGACAAATTCAAGAAAGCTCTTAAAATAATCAGCTTAGCACAGCTGGATCTCATTCCTGCTCTCATTAGATCTCTAATATTGGTGTGGTCATCGAATCTGTCACCCAACAGTCACTCGCAAGCTATTATTAGCAAGTGCAAAAATAAAAACCAGTTAAGAGCGATCACAGTGTATGTGGAACAGCTTATAAATGTAACAGCTTAATAACGGTTGTGTTAGTATTTATTGAAAGCTGTCGCCACGTGGCCAAAAATGGCGCTCCTATAGGTATAAATGTGCTCCGTGAAATCTGTGATGCAGTGCCGCTGTTCTGTTGTTCAAAATCCCAAAAGTCCTTTGGTAAAGAGGTCTATGCTTAGTGTCTATGAAATTACCTAACCGTGGTAGTAGTAACCATTAATAAAGTTTACTCAAACCGTTTAGTAAACTAAATTATCTATATGACGAGGGCTTAGAACATTTTTACCCTAACTACATCGCGAAAAAATGTAGCTCGACATCCCCCCGTTAAAAATACTTATTAATATAATAATCAGGAGTAAACTTAATTTTGATAGTCTGCAGAACTTCGTCTGCAATGACAGGAGGTAGAGAGGTAAGCGGCGGGAGAGCGCATCTACATTTGACCTCACTGTCTTCCTCGCGGTCATGTTTGGTGTCTACTTGTTAAGTGCTAAGCAAGCATTATGACTCTAAGGCCCGGATTAATAGACGTTGCTAAGCAATGTCCTAAGTAATACTTCTGAAAGTCTTACTTGGAGAATTCTATAAAATACATACTACTGCTATTAGTCATTTTACCAGATATGTTTTTTTTCATGTCAATTTATTGTAAACAGTGGTTTTGTTTATCGACAACGCTGTATGGCTTAATCTTGCGCGCATTCAATGTTATATAGAGCAAAAAACCGGTTGAGTCGTCGAGTTCGAGTTTTAACTTGCGCACCGAACGCGGCGACGATACCGTAGGTAATTATGTACCAGAATTATTTCCCTACCCCCTCGCACCTCTCTCATTTGCCTAAAGTACCCTTCTAGAAGTCGACGTTAGAAGCTAGGAAAAAATAATTCATGGATATTTGAGCATCTGAATCAATGTTTTATTATTTTTAACATATTACGTGCTTAGACTGTCCTGAGTAAAGGAAATGAGTTACTCAGGCTTAGCTAAGAACAAGAGCATGCTTAGCAACTTGTGTGTGTCTAAGCAGTGTTTACATTATTTATTATTTAAGCTAAGCCTATGTCTTAGCAATAAGTAATACTTTGTCTAAGCAACGACTATTATAACGGACTTTAGTTATGTTCATTGTTGCATTTAATTACATTACGCTTACTAAGCCTCTGTCTTAGAATGTTACTTTGGCTAAGCCACGACTATAAATCCGGGCCTTAGTTTTTTCTAAGCAGTCCGCCTTTTAGTGGTCGTCACAGGGAATAATTTAGTCTTTGCAAGGAAGGCATGGCGCTCAGGGTGTCGACTTCAGTAGCTTTGTAGCTCCAGTTAACCTTGAGGTTAGGGTACATCTTTTCCATTGCGTTTTCGTGACTGCTCTTTCTTTAATACGCTTTTGTCGGATAGGAGTCAGAGGGACATATAATAACGTAAAAAAAGTCAAAGTAAAATGCGTCTAGCTAACAGAAACCTAGGCTTACGTTATGTGAACGCGCTACTTCAAGTATTTCCAGCCTATGACTATTGGTAGTATTGCAGTACTATAAATCGGAATAAGTTGCTTAAGTCTTTATGGGAAGTGAGGCACACCTAAGAGACGATGATCAGCTGATGGCTATTTCGTGGTACTTATATCCACCAAGTAGCCCCAATATACATTCCGACCCAGCCATACACATCATGTCACATAATGCATTTGCCTCTTCCCTCCCCTCCTTTTTCCTCTCTTTCTCACCCTCTCTCTCTTTCTCTCTTGCGGAATAAATCTAAAATATATATTTGAACCAAACATAAAACAAACGGTATCTCGGCAGCAAAAAAATAAATAATTTTCCTCTTTAACGCGTGATTACAGCTAGAATACTAGAGATACAATAGAAAGATGTATGAGCTTTTTTTTATAGGATATTTAATAATCTATAGTTTCAGCAAAAATTGCCGAAATATAAGCAAAAAACTAAAAAAGGGTACCTTTTTTCCAAGATGGCGGCGCGAGCGCAACAGCTATCGATGGGGACTTTTAGTATGTTCAACGAAAGGTCTTTATGAACAAGTACACCAAAATTCAAAACTCTACCAATTAATGTTTTTTTAGCCCAAAAATGTATCTAATTTGACGGCCTACAGTGCTCGACACTGATTCAGAGGCCTAGCACACCAGATGCGGCCGACTTTCGATTTAAATACACGGAGGATGAAGAATGGCGCGTCTGATGTGCTGAGCTTCTTACAGTTGCTATACTGCGCCATTCGGAGACTGAATTTCCAATGTTTCGCGAATTTTAACAACTAACTTAGAGTCGTTAGAGTGCGACACGCATATCCGTAAAATATGAGTAAAATCATGTTTAGAGCAAAGGGAGAGCAAACAGTAAATTAAAAAATAAAAAAGAGTGCGAGTCTATCAGTATGTACGTGTATTAAAACAGTCTATTCAAAATATGAACTACGCGCTTACTATAAGTGACCAATTACAAGTTTTAAACTTCTTATTTACGTTTTGGTGAGATCATTTACCCTTTTATTTACCTTATATTTTTATTAACTCGCAAATGTGATGAAAAATATTGAGTGTAACACGGGCGGTACGGAATCACACACTCGAGTCATTAAAGCCTTCTAAAGGACAAACCTTCGGACTTAGGCTTCTAAATAGCCTCTCGTTAGTAATTTTCTCCATACCACCCTTAATACACACTATACTATAATAGAACTTAATATCTCCCTTATCTGATTTGATGTGATTGTGGACGTCACATACGTCTTTTTTTGATGTGTGTAGATTTCCTCACGATGTTTTTTTTTCACCAAAAAACCCGTGGTGTTAATAATCAATGTGCTTGAGAAATATCGATCACAATATCTTTCTGAAATTTTAGATTTAAAAAAAGATGTCGACAAAATTAAAAAGGAGGGAGCTGCCTCAGAAAATGTTGCGGATTTGTTCGATCTTAAAGAGATAACAGTAAAAAAAACAAGAAATGTTAAAAAACACGAGAAAAAGCCGGCCAAAGGAAAGGAGAAAAAAGTGTCAGGTATGTACATTAGTATTTTTTATTTTATTTTAATTGCATCTGTCACGGGCGTGCGCAGCTTTTGTTGTTACGGGAGGGCAAAATCACAACTCTTCAGTGCAGATTTGGCAAATCATCCAAAAATATGTGATTTATATGTAATCTGGTGTTAGCTGCTCCTTCCTGACTCGACTAACACCCCACCCCCTCCCTCAGTTCGCCCATGGCACCGTACTAAATAGTTTTTGCAAGTGACGAGCGATTTTTTAAAGAATAAGCAAGATATATTATGTGAAAGAGATAATAACTAGAAGAAAAAAGACATTGGTAGATCGAACTTACGCCATGTCGATCTGAAAAAAGAAGCTGCAAGTGGCCAGATGAGCAAGGTGAAAGACTGAGTGTGGTGATGTTCATTGAGAGAGACCTATGTACAATAGTTCACTGATGTTGTATGATTGATGGAACCAGAAAAGATCTTATATGCTATCTTATAAGGTTCTCCTCTCAACACTTGTTTTTGTTTAAATCTAGCTAGCTAAGTTCTGTCGGTTTATAATTTAGTGCTATGAAAAAGTTTTTTTGTAAAATTACTGTCACTACTATAATTCACGAAAGTTGTAACAGTTAGATAGCAAGCAAGCAGTTTTGGGAAGATTTCTTTGCCAAAACCGTTGAAAAGGAGTGAAAAACCGTCAAAGTAGGATTTTTTGGAAAATCAGCTAGTTATGTTTTTTAAATTTGGCAGAATTACTGTGGAAAAAGAAGATTACATTTGTTACATTTCAGTTGGAGGTACTGAGTAGATCCTAAGAAACCCCTCCAAAAAGTTTAGGTTCCATGGGCTTTTAAAGCCAGGTTCAAGCGCCCGTCTTTAGCAAGAACCATAGCAGATTACATTAGAAATACGGAACTCTACATCGATTTTATGATTTTATGAATAGCTTTAATATTAATTGCGCCTTAAGAATTTCGTACAGTTATTTCTCATGTAATTGTTATTTAAGTATACTATATTAGTATAGGTTTAATAAGTGAATTCAGTAAATTCCTAGTAATAAATCAATACATAACATGATACATATAAATAAAATAAAAATCATATTTTCCCCCATCCCATAAAAAATCATGCCTTACATTGTCTCATGTACACGCACGCACGCCAATCTTAATTCCTGTCTAAAGTTAATCGCAAAAGGTTGTAGGTAGTACTTTAATGTCTGATAGTTTTTTAAGGGCGTTGACACACTGTAGTGTAACTTGCTTAGCGCCTAAACCCTAGCGACACCCACCTAGTTACTCGCTAGGATACCACGGTGGCTACACTGAAGGTGGTTTGCGTGTTGACTCACTAGGAGGCCACAGTCATTTCCTTGTTGGCACGTCAAGATGTCGCGTTCAAAAATATCTTAAATACCACTTCTTTCAATTCATCATAGAATAAACTGTTCTACAGTTTTATGAAACATTTAAGATCAAATAATTATAGTACTTTAGGATAGGTGTATTTTTTTGGAGATAATGAGCTGGATTCCACATAGATTCTGTATAATAATAACTGTTAATTTTTTTTACCAAGTCATACGGCAGGTGACTAGAAGGCTTAAGTACATATATGTTGGCCGAGCGAAGGGAAACGCCAACGTGTAGATAGCCTATTGGTCTTGCACGACTAGCTGGCCGAATGAAGGCAAATATGAATGTGACAGCCTGTTTGTCTTGTCTTGTCTTGTCATTGCTTGCCGTCGCTCGTTGTGGCTCACCTAGCTAGGCGAGTGAAGTCAAGCGCCAACGTGTAGAAAGTTCATTTGGCGTGGCTTGTCATAATTTGCTGTCGCTTGCCACTACTCGTCTCAGGCAGAGCGATTGTTGGTTTTTCTGCACAAATCAAAGGTGCTTGCCTTCACTTCTTATGCCAACCGTGCTCACATGTTTGTTCAGTGTTTAAGGAGTTTTTGGAGTTATGTCAAAATAAATCGGTTATTTAGGACCTCAAAGACAACACAAAGATAAAACCCGACTTTCTAGATTTACATTGGTCATATCCTCTAGGTATTGTATGGTCTGGTAAATTGGTTGGAAGATCTACCTTTCCAAGGGTTTCAGTACCTAATTATTTGAAAGATGTCTCAAGATGTTTTTCTTATCGCATTTAAAAAAAAGGTGCAATGCAAGTTATTGACAACTATATTACCTAACATAGCTAACTATAATATGTACATCTAATCATCGGCCCCATGATTAAACTTTGGTATAGCCAGAGTATACAGGGTGGAAAATTAAAAGGGGTCAAGGGGTTAAGGTAAGGTAGGCGTAGCTAACCTAAAAGTTATTGCTACAAGAAATCTGTCTTAGAAGACATTTAAATTTTTGAGTTATTTTGACTGGAATTCACAGATTTTGAAAAATTAGATTTGTCATCAAAATAAAAGGCAATTTTTACAAAAGCTATTGAAAATGTAAGGGAAAAGATTTTTGTGATTTCTAAAATTTATTTTAAAAAAATGTACAAAAAAGATCGTTTTATTGTAGCTATAACGATTACGGTAGCTCCTCATACTGACCCCTTTAAAATTTTCAGCCTGTAAATCGAGTAAGTGAACTACAGAACGACTGTTTGGTCCGAGGCTATGGAACCAGATAGCGCTAGATCTAGAGGTTTCGTGAATTGTCGCGGTTACAAATACTTTCATATGTGTTTGTTTTGAGGATTATAGTTCAACTAGACTTTGCCAGCGGCTCCGCCCGCCCTAAATTCGGTTATGGGCGTGGGACTCCTTTATTTAATCACAGTATACTATGTATATATAATACTGTGATTTACTTCTTATTTCACTAATGAAGTTTGCTATATCAGGCTATAGCTATAGCTATAGTTCGTTTAAGCTCAGTTATAGTTATAATTTTGATTTTTTCGGGATGGACCTCATCTATAGGTGTGCCAAGTTTCATCCCGATCCGTCCAGTGGCTGAAGCGTTATTGAGTAACAAACATCCATCCAGACATACAAACTTTCAAATTTATAATATTAGTAGGATTTTCTTTTATGTGAATGCTAAGGTTATTGGAGAAGCCCCTTTTCAAGGTTTAATGTAGGGGTTTCAATATGGGGTTGTTCAAAGAGGTGTAATTAGATTTCGCAATTAATGGCCCTAATGTCACAAGGCTACGGCGACTGCTTTACGCCAGGCGTTCAAATGCTTGTTTGCCACCTAAGTGGGATAGGGTATGACGACCGCCTAACATCAGGAGAGCTGTAGGGTAATTACGTCTTATACGTGGTCCGTCATTGAGTTTGGACACAAATTTCGGATGGACGTTTTCCAAATTATACATTAGTAATACTGATGCAATAATATCGTATATTTGAAATGGACTAAGCCGCTTAGCTGGTTCCGTCACATTCTGTACTAATAACATTGTATTAACATAAAAAAACTACACGATTAGCCAGCTGTACCTAATATAGCCATATTGTTATGTGCTCTTCTATTTTTTAAACTTCGATTTTATCATCACTTGTCAATTGCATTGTCATTATCTTTGGTTAACGGCATGCACCTTTGCTTTGAATAACAGTTTTTTTTTTACCTAAGTATGGATAGTAATTATCCTATATTTAAAGAAAATGATAAGATAAAACAAGATTCTGATATACCGATGCAGATCAGACAAGCACTTTGTCATAAGTTTTAATGAATGAAGAACTATTTTAGAAAATCATTGGTCTACATAAATTTATTAGCAATGCATCTGTTTTAAATGTCATAGCGGACAAGCTCAAAACTTCATTTTATTAAAAGGTAAGGCCTCGTAAATTATATGCGCCAATTTAAGTAGAAAGACATCTTAACAATGAAAGGTATTAAGGATGGAATTCAAATAGGCGATCATTAGTTCAAGCTTAGACTAGACTAGACTAAGACTTAGCGTTCAAAGCTTCCCAAATAAAACAATGCTCAATTTAACAACTTATTTTATTTTATTAAAAATTATTGAATTTAATATTATTTTTTAATAAAAACTATGTAAGTATTTGTATAAGTTGCCTAGTACCCAGGCGCTGTGTTTCATGTACTGATGACCAAGAATATATTTATTAATGGACAGTGTTTTCAACTAGTACGGAGTGCACAAAAAAATATTATACAACCAATAAAAACTATTGAGTGAAAACAATACTTATCAAAAAATATTTATTTTTAAGGTTTGAAACATTTGAAACAAATTAAAAAAATTAGTAACACTTGATTACACTTGAAACTGGGAGATTGAATTATGCTTGCTACACCTCGTCCGTTTCAAACTATACGCACCGCGTACGCAAAATTGGTATATATTCTGGCATCGTAGACGTCCACCATCAGTTTTATATGGATGCGTACACTGGCCTTATGGCAACTACTCTTATTGTGTGACCTGTTTAGATTCAAAATTTTGACGGCTTAAATCGAAGCGAGTCGAGATACTGTCATGCGAGTACACACAGTGGCAGCAGCTCGCTTTATGTAACCAGGATTTTATTTATACGTTTCATACTATATAAGTGTTGATGCGAATGACAAATATTTTTGGTTTAGGATTTAACACGAAGCACGTATATTTTTATTGCAATAGCTTAATTATTTTAAATTCTTGTAGGTTTTTTTGGACACTTTTGACTTATCGAAATGATTGACGACATATTGGTAGGTATTTGCCTAATTTAAATAGTGGTTTATAATGCTCTGTCTACCGAGAATAGCTGGCCAAAAAACTAGGTAGGTACTATTTTAGTATTTGATTTTTGACTTGATGCCTCCAGTTGATCCTAATAAAAAAATAGTGAAGTTTGTGTGGATAACTGTCAACTAAATTGAAGTGTATATTGTAAAAGGGTAAAAGTAAGGATATTTTAGAATAATAATGGTTGAATTTTTATATTTTTGTTTTAAAATTATTATGTATTATGTACCTAGGCCAAATCTACCACTACATCCAAAAAAATAAAAAAAAAAAAACAAAAGTTTCGCAATTTGCCTTCTTGTAATAAAAGCTTCAACTAGTACAAGCACTAGTTTTGCCACGTCTTGATTATTGTGATGTATGTGTGTTATCCGGATTTGAATTCTGATCTCTTAAACAGACTAGATCGTCTCTGCAACAACTGTATTCGGTATATATTGTATATATTCGGTTTACGAAAATATGACCACATCTCTGTTTTTCGTAACCAGCTTAAATGGTTGCCAATTCGTCAGCGTAGAAGCGTTAGAATCCTCTGTGTCCTTTATTCCATTCTTAATGATCGCAGCTATCCCGAATACTTGAAATCCAGGTTTAATTTTCTTGTTTCAGACCATGAACTTTTACTTCGTTCTTCTCAAAGCCTTCTGCTTCCTACCCCACGACATCGTACTGAGTTTGTTTTTAGTTTCTTTACTCTTCAGGCTTTATACAGGTCTCTGGAACGCACTTCCTAAAGCCATTCGTAATGCCCAAATTAAGACCATTTTAAAAACAGTTAAAGGAATATTATTCCAAGCAGCTGGAGTGAACTACTTCTTATATTCTTTTTCTATTATATGTTTTGTGACTACTTATGTGTACGTATGATTCTATGTATATATACCGATATATGTTATTTACATATCTTGTTTTGTTTATAATGTTGTTATAAATATTTATCCATATATGTAAGTATACGCTTGTATGTATATTAGTAAATATAATAAATAACAAACAAATCACACCAAAACAGATTATCTGTTAAAATTCGAGCTAAGTACACGTGTAACTATGGTGTCAAATAAAAAAAATATTTTCTTTGCCAAAAACATTAAATAAAATAAACTACACAATATCAATAAAAATACATGAATAAAAAGATTTTTTTTTGTTGCTGTGCGCTTTTACAGTATGATTATTTCTTACCAGCCTATTTTTAACAGCATTAACGAAATTAAATTATGTCTATACATATGCATTTTATTATATTATATCATATACATAAATATATATGAGTTTCTTGTTACATTCTTTAATTATTGTTTTTTTTTTTATAATACCCTTTGACAATCTGTTTGTCGAATGTGTAAAAATTTACTGTAGTTTTCAGGGTACAATACAAATTTAAAATATTAAGTAAGTTTCGGTTTCGGTCGAAACTGAGACCAAGGCTGAAATTTTGGTTTCGACTGAAAATCCTGTGTCGGTCGGAATATTTTTTTATATTTTTAGTCTTTTACGGCTACAGTATTTAGTTTTTACCAAACTTTAGAGATATAGCTCCGCGAATAAACACAGCAACGTTAGGAAAAAGGGTAAATAAAGGAAGCAGAACGCAAAACACATGCTATAATGAAGCACAATGACTCCAAATGATAAGAATGAGGTCCAGGAATGGTCATGGCTTAATCGCTATCAAATATGACTGATGTTGGCTCGAGCCGGAAGGCGAGGCTTATTGAGTTCGAAAGTCGACGAAATGTAACCTATGTGCATTGCAGTAAAGAACAAATTCCCATCAACCAACGAAGACAACTTCAAGTTTGTAAGATAGAAGATAGAACAGATTCATCAGCGTGGGAACTTTTATGACTTGGTCGGGAACTCTAATATCTACAGGCTATTTTGGTTATTTTGTGCGCCGCGAATAGTAGTCTCTTAAAGGCCGGTGACTTGATTTAGTAACTGCTGCTTATTTCATACATACTGACCATTAAAGTGAACACGGCCGAGTGTAGTGCGACATCTAGCTGGAGTACATACGTGTCAGTTGTCACACACCTGACATTGTCGGTCTAAAACGTAATCTGCATCGCTCTGTTTACCTGTCTTTGAGATATACTTAATAAATTTCTCAGTAATTTTCAGCTACAAACAACTTTAACCAATTTCAAACATACATACACTAGGCTGCGCATGTAGATTAATCTACTGCTTTTATTAACATTACAGAAATATACATGTACAGAACTACGTACATTTTTTGTTTTTATATACATAAAAATATTGTCTGTTAACGTTGGTGCACTTTGTTTGCACTTTCGTGCTCATATACTAAATATACCTGTATGTGTTTTTTCCTATATTAAATCAGTGAATTTACGGCACTCAATGGAAAAATGGGTCCTTGACTATGTCTACACACTTCACTTTATTTTACTGTACTCAACAACAATTGGGACATTATAATGAGAGGCCTGCGGGAAGACTGGTGAACATGCTCGGTCTACATTTTGCGTGGATCTGCATAAAACACTGCTGGAGCTATACGTCCTTTTGCACGCCTCATAACCGGAGCGGTGAGGTAGTGCTCTACTCTCGACATGTCAAAAAACCCAGTCTTTCGAAACTTAAATGACTTTTTTTTTTTTAATATAACACTTACAGGATAATATGAGTGCACTAATATGAAGTTAAATAATCTGTCTAGCACATATGGTACATTTTATAAACAATTAATTTGTTTAATATAATAAATAATAACATTAAAACTCATCATTCTTGGACGTCCGTGAGTCTGTGTTTATGTGACCATGTATGTGGCAGAGAAATTGGTCGAAAAATTCATCTTACCGGAATACTTTTGTTTTTAATATATAAAGTATTACACTGTGCTGATTCCTAATATTAGCGTTAATATTAATATTAGCGTTCTGTCGTTTAATTATAATTTATAAAAAACTAATAAGTATACCACTGTATACTGTATATCTATATATATATATTTTTTATTTTTATTTTATAGTATATTTTTTCCTCACCTTATTTGTTATTTTATTTTAAAAAACTTGAGTTTTTGTTTTAGATTTTTTTTTTAAATGTGAATGACCGCTATGAGGCGTGCACTTTTGGATTTTCCAAATTTTTCTCACTATGATCGCTACGATATGTTACTGTGGCTACTGTAGGCAGTGTTAGTAAAACTGCTGGCTCAGTCTCCGGGTGCTGTATATTACTATCTTTGTTCAACATTCTTCTTCTTATGATTATCAAAATACAAATTAAAATTAGAACACCTGTTACCAAGATGTTCAATGTTGTATAATGATGTAATCCTTAGTGAACTGGGCTTTTTTAATTGTTCATGTGCTTTAAAATAGATTTTAGAACTTGCACTATTTGCTGTATGTTGGTATGGCTTAAAAAAGTTATTGTAAGAACAGCCGACTAATGGTTATTTTTAAAACTGATCTTGCATGGTAAAGCACAATTTTTAAGTCGCCGATATTCTTTTTCAGTTGTGTAAAGATTTCTCAAGCAAAGTGGTCAGCACAATAACGCAAAATTTCTTAAGTTTCCAACATTCTTCCTTACGACTTTTCCTTACCACATTTATCCAACTACTTGCTACATTAGGATCAGTAGGAAAACTAAAAAGGTTTAAATAATTTAGTTATGACGTTTTTATTTTTCTATTGACACACATACATATAACATTGACTAATAATACTTTTTAATTACAGTTTCAAACAGAAAAAGATACCCTTAAACACTCACGAGCAGGCTTTTATGGTTAATACTAGAAAAGCATTCACAAAATTAGCAGATTATTACCCAATTTTATTTGGGTTACACCAGATTTTTTTTCTAAACTACCCAATAATTCTTTGCTTTTTTTTAATTCAGCACCCTCAAAAACACAACAGTATACAGCCTTCCCTTTTCATACAATACACATGATGATCGGTTCATTCTACTGAACAGATAAGTTGATGGCGCCTTATTAAGTCTTAAATAGGAACTAATAGACCGGGAGATAGTGACAGTAAATACTGGGTCATTTGTACCGGTATTGCGGTTCTTCAGGGGTCTAACTACGTAATGACGAAAAGAAAAATGATGGTCATAGCGATGGTACCGGCGGCCCAATCGTGTGGGTGTTAGTCGAACGTGTCGGATCATAAATAGAAGTCAGATAACCTGTTGGAGGTGGCAAATGTGTACAATTTTTTTTATCTTGTACCTTGAAAACCCGTCGAAAAATCAAGTATGGTGCCCCTTTTTCACCCTATTAGAAGTATGGCAAATATATTAATGGTCACATTGCATCATATAATTTCCAAAAATCCAAATGCCATACTGGTACAAATCGTCAAAAAATTTTTTTTTAGTCTGTAATTCACACCGGAGAAGTATGGCATTACGCTACCGCCTATTTTTTTTTTATAGACTATCGGAAAATACAAGGAGTTTTGTGGAACAAATCGTTCGACATCGCAATTTATAATATTTTTTAGGGCCGCCGGTACCAGCGCTATGACCATCATTTTTCTTTTCGTAATTACATAGTTAGACCCCTGAAGAACCGCCATACTGGTACAAATGACCCAATATTTTCTGTCACTATCTCCCGGTCTATAAACCCAGCATTTGAAAATGTTATTTCGCTTTTAGTTTTATAAGAGCCCACTAGCGACTCCGTCTACTAAATAGAAGCTAGTGATATTGCTCTTCCTTATCTTGTAATACCTACCTAGATTATTCTATTATTTCTGGGGGTTTCGAGTTTTATCAAAATAAATGTACCAGTGCCTCTTGCCTGAAGTATCTTTTTAAAGTGTTTACCCAAAATAAAGTACTTCTTGTCATCGAAATTATAAGTTCACCTACTGTAGGGTCGGGTACAGTTCAGTACAAACATAGTTTGGTGCTGAATACTTTTAACATCATCTTGCACATAGATGAACTCATCATACCCTACCCGATTGCTTGAATAGGATTAGTAAAAATATACTTTTTGTTTCAAATACCAAGTAATTTAATAATTATTTATCGAAAATAACTTTTATGCCCTTATCAAAACAGTGCAGAAATATTGTATGAACATCTTTTGCATTCTAGTTTTTATTGCAAAGAAAATGGCAGACCGTGGTGTGCGAACAAAACGAATATACGCGAAACGACTGAAAATGACATTGAGTTTTTGTACTTCAGGTCTTGTAAAAGTGGAATCTTCTAGTGAAAGTGAGCTTTCCATAATGCCTGAGTTAATAAAAATCGAGTCAAAAATGGAATCTTCTAGTGAAAGTGAGTTCTCCTCAACGCCGGAGGAGATAAAAAAAGAGGCAAATAGCGTACTAGATAACCTTATACCAGAAAAATCAAGAGCGCGATATTTGAGAGTGTACGAAAATTTCATACAGTGGAAAAACGAAAAAAAGGCGCATTCACTTTCAGAGAGCGTGTTTTTAGCATATTTTAGTGAGTTGTCTAAGCAAATGAAACCATCAACATTGTGGGTTACATACTCAATGATTAAAAGCACTATTTATACTAAGAACAATGTAGATATTAGGAAGTACAAAAAACTGAGAGCGATTTTAAAACGAAATTCAAAAGGTTATAAACCTACAAAGTCAAAAGTTCTAACAGCTGAAAATGTGCAAACGTTCTTGAATGAAGCGCCTAACGACATATATTTAGTAGCTAAGGTAAGTTGATAAAAAATAATGTTAGAACGCCACCACTAATATAACGATTTTAGTTTTATGTGGCCTACCCTGCAGTGACGTAAGCTAAGAGACGGTGCTTATTGCTGCGGCGATAGCCACCGCGAAAATCTTGCGGAAAATCAGAAAAACCTTGTTTAAGTATAAAAAGTTATTGAATTGAGTTAATTAGGATATTGTTACAGTTTATCAATCGTTTTAAAAATTTCGAAATATAATCAAATATTTATAAGGTTATTAAAAGGTTTATTTTAAATATGTAACAAAAAACCATATAAAAAAACCCTGAAAAAAGAGTTTTCGGATAGATCTAGTTTATTTTATAAACCATTAGTAATACCATTGGATAGAGCTCGTAAGGCACTTTCAGGATAAATAATCAGTATTTCGATATCGTGTATGGATTAGGAATAATCGAGTGAGATCACTTAGCGTTTCCACCCTGTATAAATGTATATAAATATTTAAATAAATATCTAAATCAGTATTATTTTACAGGTTGCCCTAATTTTAGGAATCAATGGTGCATGTAGATGTTCTGAATTAACTTATCTGACTATTAATGATGTTGAATTACACGATGACATGTTGCATATTAAGCTTGGAAATAAAAAACCTACGACAGCTCGCGTATTTATGATAAGTAACGAGTTTATGGACTTAGTTCGTAAATACCAGGCCATGCGTCCAAAAAACTGCAATAACAAAAGGTTTTTCCTTAATTTCAAAAACGGCAAATGCACCAAACAAGTCATTGGAAGACATACGTTTGGAAGAATTCCCAAAGACATTGCTACATTCCTGAAATTACCTAACCCAGAAGCATACACTGGGCATTGTTTCCGCCGTACGGCTGCAACACTGCTTGCTGACTCTGGCGCGAATTTAACAACGCTTAAACTTCAGGGTGGTTGGAAGTCGGATAGAATGGCAAAAAGCTACATTAAGGAATCTGTGGGAAATAAGTATGATTTTACAAATAACATAACAAAATCAATTATCTTGCGTCACCGATCAACATCTCCACGTCCATCTACTTCTCATACTCGTGAAGAAACGTGTACATCGAGTGAAGATGAGTTTATCACTGAGTCAAGGCAACTATGTTCACCTGCATCGACTGAAAATACTATTTTAGGAAATTAAACATTTGCAACTCTGCTATTTTGAAATTGTTTTAATATTACCGTCAATATTTTAAACAAATGTTTTTTTTTTGTTAATGTAACTAAATTTATTTTCATCACACTTACTCGTAAACAGTGTCATTACGTGCTGGTCATGCGGGTGCTAGGACCTTAATTACTAGAACGGCGTTTGTTTTTGTAAATTTTGCTTTCCTGAAGGCAAAGTGGGAGTTTATAGAACATCAAGTATGTACAAAAGCGCCATCTGTGGTTCAAGATATGCATGGGAGTAGCCAGCTTTTGGATTAGGGGGGGCAGGCTTGGCTAGGGGGGCAGACCTGATAGAAAATGTCATTTGAATATAGTAAACATGTTCATTTTGAGCCAATCCCTTTAGGCAATGGGCACCTAGGCAGCTGCCCCCCTCCCCTGCCTGTACCTGGCTACGCCCATGAAGATATGAGCTACGCGCCAAACAAGCAATTATAAGTTTTAACTTCAGCCAAAAGTTTGTAATTTATAAATTCTTTAAATATCCATCCATATTCGTATCTAGGTTTGGTGGTAGGTTTTTTCTCTTTATATTTTTATTTATATACTCGTAAATGTGATGAAAAACATTGTGTGTAACACGGGCGGTACAGTAATAGTTGTACCCTTCGTTGGTAAGTTTCCCTTTACCTACTTTGATACACAAGTATCTGAAAGACCGAGCTTTGCTCGTTTTTTTAACAATGCCATCTATTGTCAAGTAGCTTTAGTGTTGCTTAACAACGCCATCTATTGTCAAGTGGTAAAAATAATAGTATTACTACTCGCCAATAGATGTCAGGAAGAGTCATATTTTTTAGTTTATCATAGCCTGAAAACACGGATAAAACGACGTTTTCTAAATATGAAACCTAGCTAGATCGATTTATCGCCCCTGACACCCCTAATTTCATACAAATTGTTGGAGCTGTTTCCGAGATTCAGATTATATACTTACAAGAATTGCTTGTTTAAAGGCATTTCTTCCAAAAACCAAATAATTTCATCATTATTGTTTACATAAAATGCGAGCACATTTATGCTCTTAGCAAAACTGTGCTGTGAAATTGAATAAGTAACCATTAGATCCAAGGTTTTTTTATTGCGCTTCCGCGCAAAAATGACCGACCCCGATTCGAAACTTCATGAATTAGTAGTAGTAATGGTTGACAGCGAATCAGCGCGAAACGTGTGTATCTGTCTGAAAACATACATTGCGTTTTTCTTGTTCAGGTTTTGTAAAAATGGAATCTTCTAGTGAAAGTGAGTTCTCAATGGTTGAAGAAGTAGAAAAAGAGGCGAATATCGTACTAGATACCCCAGTCTTGCCAGATAAATCAAGAGCAAGATATTTAAAAGCATACGAAAGTTTTATGCATTGGAAAAAGGAAAAAAAGGCAAAATCGCTTTCAGAGGGCTTGTTTTTGACATATTTTAGTGAGTTGTCAAAGAAAATGAAACCATCAACAATGTGGGCTACATACTCAATGGTTAAAAGCACTATGCATTCAAATCACAATGTAGATATAAGTCAGTACACAAAACTGACAGCGCTTTTAAGAGGAGCCTCTAAAGGTTTTACGCCTAAAAAGTCGAAAGTTCTCACGGCTGAAAATGTAGCAAAGTTCTTGAATGAAGCGCCTAACGAGAAGTATTTAGCAACCAAGGTAATTTAGTAGAAGGAATCTTAGAAAGCTACCAGTAAGATAAAACCTGTACATTTAAACATTTAAACTATAGTTTTTTCTTACAGGTTATTCTTATTTTTGGAATTAATGGTGCTTGTAAAAGTTCCGAATTAATTAATCTGTCTGTTGATGATATAGAACAATACAATAACATGTTGCTTATTAAGCTAGCAAATACAAACAATAAGAAAGGTCGCGTGTTTCTAATCCGTGAAGAGTTCATGGATTTGGTTCAGAAATACCAAGGCCTGCGTCCAACGAACTGCAATAGCAAGCGTTTTTTTCTTAATTTCCAAAACGGAAAATGCACTAACCAAGTAATTGGAATAAATAAGTTTCGAAGAATTCCTAAAGACATTGCTGCATACCTAAAACTACCAAACCCAGAAGCGTACTCTGGGGATTGTTTCCGCCGTACGTCTGTGACACTGCTTGCAGACTCTGGTGCGAATTTAACGACACTCAAGATTCACGGTGGCTGGAAGTCCAATAGAGTAGCAGAAGACTACATGAAAGAGTCTGCAGAGAAGAGGTATAAAATTAAGAATAAAGAGACAAAATCCAACAATTTGTGTCGTCGACTAACATAGTTGAGAGTCGTGAAGAGATCGAACAACATCTGTGTACATCAGCGTCGACTGAAAGCTCCATTTTAGGAAATCAAATAATTCAATCTTCAATTTCTGAATTGTTCTGATATAAGTATTAATTTTCGAAATAAATTATCAGTTTTGTTAATTTGAATTAAGTTCTATACTTTTTATAAAAAAAAAAATCGCTCTAGTAGAATGAAAAGCAAAATATCAGCGTCGTTAAAGAAGTTTTCTTGTGACACTCCAGAGAGAGGTAAAGTTTTGATTAAAATCTGTGTAAGTAGGGCAAAATAAAGAAATATGTAAGTTTTTTCTTAAACCATATGCTGATATAATTTCATAAAAATGTTCGCCATAAGTGCAGACAGAATACAGAAATTATTATTCTTTATACAGTGCAGGAATATTGTATTAAAAACCTTTCCATCTAGGGTTTTTAGTTTTGAAATCTTATATGAAAATCCATATCGTCACGATTTTTATTGCGTACGCAGGAAACGTTCAACCGTGGTTGGCTATTGAAATGGGTTCGAAACAAGTAAATGCAGCTGAAAATTGCATTAAGTTTTGGTTATTAAGTTTGGCTAGTGACAGTGAGTTTCTTTAATAGAGGCAATAAAAATGGGGCGAAAAACGAATCTGATAATGATAAAGTTCTATCGCGTCACGCTTGTACAATTTAAAAAGTATATTGATATGACAAATTTTGTTTATTTTTTCGAATTGTTATATTTTCTTCTGATTTTGTCCCAAACCGTACGTAAAGTCCATAAAGAACCTGATAAGTTTAAAGTTTCTTTAACGTTCATTGACATCTACCAATTTTCTATAAGACAAACCTACATACCCTATTGTTTTATATCTATACATATATATTGTAATTCATAACTTTTGATATTTTTTAGTCTTATTTATTTAAAAAAATATTGTTACGAGTATATCTCATGAGATTATAATATATTAAATTTACCATTTTTAATCAAAGGTTTTCTAAAATTTAAAAAAGGCTTTTACAAATAATTTTGAGTCAAAAGTAAGTCAAAGTTATGAAATAGTTATTTTTTGAAGTACGATCACGTGATTGGATAAACTCTATAATAGCCATTTTAAGCTGTTTTACCCTTAAGATGGATTCCCATGCAAGCAGTTTCAGCGAAAAGCAGCAGCCATTGAACATCAGCACGAGTGGATTGGCTTCCGCTATGCTGTTTGAAATGCATTTTTGCAATTTTTATTGCAAATACATTGTTTAAACCTTTTCCGTAATAGCTCCGTTGCTCAGTGGGTAATGATCTGACCACCGAAAAGAGGCGCGTGGGTTCGATACCCGCACAAGACAAAGACAAGAGATTGGATTGGGTGTTTTCTATGCATAATATGTATGTATTTACAAAAAAAAGTATATGGGTATATATATTAATTTGTATCCATTGTCTGGTATTCATAGCACAAGCTTTGCTTAGTTTAGGACCAGACGACGCTGTGTGCGATCTGACATGACTTCTATATAATACAAAAAACCGCATCGATATCGGATAAATAGTTTTTGAGAAGCTGCTTTGTAATGATACCAGTACCTGGTAGACCGAGCTCTGCTCGTTTTTAGGTTTCCGTACCCGAAGTCACCAGGCTGTATCTCAGGATACGTGATAGCTCCGTTGAAATTTTCACAGAAGATGTTGCCGCTATAATAACAAATAATAAAAAACAGAATAAAATAAATATTTAAGGGGGCTCCCATACAACAAACGTGATTTTTTCGCTAGATTTTGCTCGATATTGATAACAGCAACAGGCTATATTTAGTTGTATAGTCACTTTAAAAATAAATAATTAAATTAAAATAAAACAAATATTTAAGGGGGGCTCTCATAAAACAAACGTGATTTTTTCGCCATTTTTATAGATAATGGAACCCTTCGTGCGCTCGCACTTGGCCGATTTTTTTTTTTCTATCAACTCCATCTATTGTCAAGTAGCTTAAGTGTTGCCGTGTCGGTAAAAATAATAGTTTACTACTCGCCAATAGATGTCACGAAGAGTCATATTTTTCAGTATATCATTGCCTGAAAACACGGATAAAACGACATTTTCTAAAAATGGAACCTAGCTAGATCGATATTTATTTATATTAGTAAAACCGCAACGAAATCGACCCATTAGTTTTCGAGGAAAATGGTTAACAGACACACAGAGACCCATTGCACCTCTATCACTTGGTTCAGGATTCATAGTTCGGCGATAATGTATTTTTTAATACATACCTATCTTAATGTCCATAGCCAAGACTGTAAAAAAGGCTTACCTACATTCTGTTGGTCGATGTATGCTAAATTTTACGGTATTATGTTTGACTTTAGAATATCGGAATAATGATAATACGAACGTCGGACTTTGATTCTGCGGAAAAATAAACCATTCGGCTAATGTTTCTACAAGGATAAGATAGTTACCTAACCTATAATTATACTTCAGGATAGCATTACTCTGTCTGGTATTCGAAAATATTGAGTGAGCATTTTTTTGTCATAGTAAAAAAATATGCGTTTGGTGAATAAAACAAACTGCCGCAAAACACGTGCAGACGACCGAAAATTATATTTAGTTTTTGTTGTTCAGGTGTGGTAAAAATGGAATCTTCTAGTGACAGTGAGTTTTCCTTAACGCTTGAGGATATAAAAAACGAGGCAAAAATGGACCCTTCTAGTGAAAGTGAGTTCTCCTCGACGCCTGAAGAAGTAAAAAACGAGGCAAATATTGTGCTAGATAACCTTTTGCCAGATAAATCAAGAACAAGATATTTGAAAGCATACGAAAGTTTTATGCTTTGGAAAAAGGAAAAAAAGGCGAAATCTCTTTCAGAAAGCTTGTTTTTGGCATATTTTAGTGAGTTATCAAAGAAAATGAAACCATCAACATTGTGGGCGATATACTCAATGGTCAAAACCACTATTAATACAAAACACGATGTAGATATAAGTGACTACACAAAACTGACAGCGCATCTAAGAAAAGTTTCAAAAGGTTATACGCCGAAAAAGTCGAAAGTTCTCACAGCTGAAAATGTACAAACGTTCTTGAATGAAGCGCCTAACGACAGATATTTAGCAATAAAGGTAAGTAAATAGGTCGTCTAAATCCTGTAAATCTCAGGTATATATGTATAAACATCTAAACCAGTATTTTATTCACAGGTTGCTCTTATTTTTGGAATCAGTGGGGCTTGTAAAAGTTGCGAATTAACTAATCTTTCAGTTAATGATGTTGAATCGTACGATAACATGTTGCTTATCAAGCTTGCAAATACGAACACTAAGAAAGACCGAATATTTATGATCAATGACGAGTTCATGAACTTGGTTAAGGAATACCAGGCCCAGCGTCCAAAAGACTGTGATAACAACCGATTTTTCCTTAATTTCAAAAATGGCAAATGCACTAAACAAGTCATTGGAAGAAATAAGTTTGGAAGTATTCCTAAAGACATTGCTAGATACCTAAAATTACCAAATCCAGAAGCGTACACTGGGCATTGTTTCCGCCGTACGTCTGCGACACTGCGTGCTGATTCTGATGTGAATATAGCAACACTCAGAAGGATACATTGAAGAGTTAATGAGAATAAGAATAAAATTTCAAATAAACAACTTGCATTGTCGATCAACATCTATGCCTCGATCTACATCTCATGCTCGTGAAAGGAAGGAAAACCATCGTTGTACCTACATTAAGTACAAATACGTTTATCACTGTGAGACTTGCAGGCGCAAGTACTTTTTTGGGAAGTTTAGCTATCTCCTTATCTTTACTTACAGTTCAGGATTGTTCTAATATACTAAGTAATCGTTTGTGTATTTTTTTATTTATTATTTTAACTTTCATTTCTTGCTGTAGTTGAACGAAAAGCTGATTATAAATTTCTTGCTGTCTTCGTATTCTATTGATTATTTGTTCTTTTTGCTTTCTTTTTGGAAAGGTAAAGCTTTAGTTGATTATACAGGTCCACAAAATACAATCTTGTGAGTTTTTTCTTTATCGATGTAATAGATTTTATGCATTAATTATCTTTCAACTTTTAAATATTTTTCACGTTAAATGCAAGCAAAAAACAAATTTAACTTACGTTAAAAACAGCACAATATTGCAATTATGAATTTGAACAAGGCAAAAGTCATGTTCAACCAACACATGACGTGTGCCAAACCTTTACGTACTATGTTGTAAGCCTGGCCTTAACAACTTAAAGGAAGAAGCCGATAAGAAGGAATCAAGTCTTCAGTTCGGCTATACCTCAGAGTCTAAAAAAACGAAGGTCTTTGACCAGTGTGTTCTATTTGCCATGAGTTACGCTGTCAAAACTTAAAGCGAGGCTAGTTTACAAGTTTAAAATTGCGTGCGGTGGAACGAGCTATGCTTAGAGTTTCTCTAAAGGATCAAATCCGAAATAAGGGCATTTGGAAGAAAACTGAAGTCACCGATATAGTTTCCAGAATCAGCAGGCTGAAATGGCATAGGGCTGGCCACGTCTGTCGAAAGCCGATGGAGCAGTTCTGGGACCTTCATTTCAAAAAAGTCTCGATTACTCGGGTCTCGCGTTTTCGGGGGCAAAATATACGGTAGTAAATCTCACCTCAGTAAACATGATTTTGAGAGGTGGGATTTACCTGACCATACAGTCTTTTCACAATAAGCTCTCTGCTAGAGTGGAGACCGCGTATTGGGAAGCAAAGCGTAGGTTACCTTCCGGGTTGATGCACCGATGACCTTAAGAGAAAAGGATAACTGGTCGTCCTGATGACTGAGAAAAGTTGTGCGACATGGAGGACATAATATAAACTATGTCCAGCTGTGGACCTAAATAAGCTAATATAATAATGATTCTCGTACAAATTTCATTCCCTTTACCATAACTCTCCAAAAGAAATATCTACAAATTTTAATGGATTTAACTTAAAAAACCGGCCAAGTGCGTGTCGGGCCACACGCAATATAGGGTTCCGTAGTAGCTTCATAAACCACCATATAAACAGATTTGATCGCTCCGCTGCTGATATAAGACCCACGCTTTGTACCTACTTGTAGTAAGCGAATCGGTAGGGAGTTGAGTTAGGTACCCATGTAGGTACGTTACGACTACGTACGTTTAAAATGTTTAATTAAATAAAGTCGACTCTAAATTTGCAAAGTAAAAGTTCAACCTTTTAAAGAATAATTATCTGAAATTTTTTAATAAGTGCCAAGTTGTAGTAGTATTGAAATTAAAGTTTTTTAAATGATAATCAAATCAAATCATTAAAAACTGAACTTTAAAAGCGAAATAAAACAACCTTTTGTTTTCCTTTTAAATTCATTATACTACCACCGTATTTTTTTTTACATTTCCAAATACTATATATATTTTGCTGGTAGGGGGGGTCACTTGACTCTAACAAAATTTAGTACTTTAAAGCTAAATGTTTCGCAAACGGAGCCCTAAATAAAAAAAAGATACCGCTAATGTTTTTGGAATTTCTATCCAACGATAGAAATCACACGATGGGGTAGACGAGAAAAAAAAATTACGTCCAAATTTTTTTCAAAGATTTTTTTTCTACCACTTTTTTGGCTTGATCAATGTGTATATCCCTGCAAAATTGCAGCTTTCTCGTATTAGTAGTTTTTGAACTAAGCCGCGGACAGACAGACGGACGGACGGACATGGCGAAACTATAAGGGTTCTTTGTTGACTACGGAAAATAAAAAAACTAAAAATTAATCAATAAACCTAAATTTAACCACTTATGAATTTCGGAGTCGCATAGTGGACGTGTACGTGGAATGGACGTTTACTGTTAATTTGTAATAAAATTTAGCTTTGTAGTTATTGGCTCTGCGTTAATAAATCAATCAGTTAGGACAATTTCCTTTTTGACTATCACATGATTAGAAAAACTTAATGACGATCAAATAAATATTGAAGTTGTTTTACCTCTAGCCAATTCCTATACAAGCAAATTTTCGTGCGAAAATTAGAAGCCAATCACATTTGGCACGAGTGGACGCGCTGTGATTAGCTGACGCTAGGGAATGAAATACTGGCTCATTTTTGAGAACTGGGTATTTTTCCGGTTCCAGGACTGGTTCTGATGCAAAATTTATACAGTTTTGTAAAATTCAATCAAACGGGGCGTAAGTGATATCGTAACACAAATTGATATTATAGACTGAGTACATGGTTCTGAACACTTTGGCATTGGAATTTCGCGTTGTTTATTTATGTTTAAATATTATTTTTAGGGTTTTTTAAACTCATGCGCGAAATGATTGTAACTGAGTATCTAAACGAAACTAAGAAAGAAAAGTATTTTCTTCAGATCTATATTTTAAGAATTATGTTTTTAACTATGTAGTGACGTGAGCAAAAAGACACGACAGCCATCGCGGAAAATCAGTAAAACGTCCTTTATAAAAAAGCTACGATAGTTATCAAAAAACCTGGTTTGAGTTTATTAAGATATTGTTATTGCCTACCGATTATTTCTAGAATAGTTGCGAAAAAGCCTTTCGTTTTAAATATCGAACGAAAAAATATTTATTTGATTAATCTAGATGTAGGGAATACCAACTTAGCAAACTTAATGCCTCTTAATGCTGCATCAGATTCGAAAGGACAAAGCTTTTAAATCTCTGTCGACAGTAAAAACTCTTCTGAAACCGATTGCAGTTAATGTTTACCTACTTAGGCACTTTCCTTGCTGCCTTGTTCTTCACCATTACCATTCCCACAGTGTGCCCGCGCACTCAGAGCCATCGGAGTCGTGATTTGCCAAGATACTACTAAGGTAATGCCGTCTTCATTGTTAGGCACTCTTATTTGGCTGTAGGTGTTGAAAATGTAACTAAGCCAGAGTATATCGAGTAAGTTTTCTTTGCAACTTCAAGTTCGGTCAAGACCAATAGAGCAAAATAACGCTAGATTCGTTATAAACTGTCGCACTTACGCACCGCTGTGATTCCTTCAAGCGTCTAAGCATCTGGCCAGATTCAAGCGGTGCGCTATTTCGCTTTATTATTCTTGACCGGACACGATGTTTGAAAGTGGACTTATACTATACTATACTCTGCTATAGCGCTCTACGCAGATAATAATAGCTTCCAGCAATTATATACACAAACTCATGAGGTTTACTAATATATCTTTTTCTTAGATTAAATTTTTTGACCTAAAATAGTCAGTATTTTATTATAATATCACAAGTATTGATTTCTTCCGTTTCAAAGTGTCACTTGGCGTGCAATGCTCGACTTGGTGCTTTCATACATTTTTCAATTTTTGACTTTGTAGTCTCCTTATTTATATTTTCCTGCAAATATAAGTTTTTTAAAATTCAAGCCATATAGCGGCGTCCATATTTTTAAAAAATTATTCGATTTCCATGAAACAAATTCTATTAGATATTAAAGGGAGCTAAATTAATTTTTTTGTCAATGTTACAAAATTTTAGGTAGCTGACGTAGTATGGTGTGCATTGTTTTGCTAAAATTTATCGCTAACAAAGAGAAGTTTCTCGAACGGTTGTTGCTGTCGTACGATTTTTTTATACTAAAAACGTATTTAGTATAAAAAGTAATAACGGGAAACAACAATAACTTAAGCTAAAATTTTAATTTAATATATGTTTAAAATTTGCAGTGCTTGAGAAGTCTGATTTGTCATTTGCACACTGTATAAGTAGTCAATCAACGTAATTTTCCTACATTGAAATTCATACAATAATTGTAGTTCAAACATATTGAGTAAGCCTTTTTTGGACATTCGAAAAAAATACGCGTTTTGTAAACAAAACAAACTGTTGCAGTAAAAAAGTGCATATGACTGAGCATTACATTGAGTTTTTGTTGTTTAGGTTTGGTAAAAATGGAATCTTCTAGTGAAAGTGAAACCTCCTCAACGTCTGAAGAAATAAAAAACCAGGCTAATATCGTACCAGGTCATCTCTTGCCGAATAAATCAAGAGCAAAATATTTGAAAGCTTACCAAAGATTTTTGTGCTGGAAAAAGGAAAAAAAGACAAAATCGCTTTCGGAGAGTTTGTTTTTGGCATATTTTAGTGAGTTATCAAAGAAAAAGAAACCACCAACATTATGGGCTACATACTCAATGATTAAAAGCACTATTAATACAAAGTACGATGTAGATATAAGTGAGTACACAAAATTAACAGCGCTTCTAAAAAGAGTTACAAAAGGTTATAAGCCTAAGAAGTCGAAAGTACTCACAGCTGAAAATGTACAAACGTTCTTGAATGAAGCCCCTAACGACAAATATTTAGCGATAAAGGTAAGTAAATAAAATAGTCGTCGAACGCCTATTATACTGAAGTATAATTAGTATATAATGTGTATAAACATCTAAAGTAGTACTTTACTTACAGGTTGCCCTTATTTTTGGAATCAGTGGTGCCTGTAGAACTTGGGAATTAACTTATCTTTCTGTTAATGATGTTGAATCGTACGATGACATGTTGCTTATTAAGCTAGCTAATACGAACACTAAGAGAGAACGAATATTTATGATCCGTGACGAGTTCGTAAAATTTGTTAAGGAATATCAGGCTTTGCGTCCTAAAGACTGCGATAGCAACCGGTTTTTCCTCAATTTCAAAGACGGCAAATGCACTAAACAAGTTATTGGAAAAAATAAAATTGGAAGTATTCCTAAAGACATTGCTACATACCTAAAACTACCAAAACCAGAAATGTACACAGGGCATTGTTTCCGCCGTACGGCTGCGTCACTGCGTGCTGATTTCGGCGCGAATTTAGCAACACTCAAAAGGCTACATTAAGAAGTCAGTAGAGAATAAAGATAAAATGTCGTATTCCATCAACTTGCATCGTCGATCAACGTCTCCGCAACCATGGATGGTTATAAGAATTGGAATTCTTATCTTGTGAAGAAATCGAACACCATTCGTGTACATCAAGTGAAGTTTATTTATGACTCAAGGCAATTGTGTTTATCTGAGTCGACTGATAGCACTATTTTCATAATATAAACAAAACATCTGGCTGCTGGTGCAGCTCTTAAATTTCAGAAATGGACTTATTTTTCCTAAACAAATGGCTTTTTTTGCTCTTTTGAAGCAAGTTTTTTATTTTGTACCAACTTTTGTCGCTGTAGTTGAATTAAAATTAGATTATAAACCTCGCTGGCACTCGGGCTCCCGAATAAAATTGATAGGTTATGTCCTATTTAATTACAGAGGTCTTAGAAATAAAGTGTATAGACTGCTGTGGTTGAAGTAAGCCAGTGTATTCGTGGTCAATGTAAACAATCAAAAGGACAATTAAAGTTTGGAACTTCAAAGACCAGCTCAAAGAATTGCTCAGGTACCGTTGCCTCGAGCGCAAACTTTGTGGAAGCTTTTCGGCGTATTAACTAGAGAGCTAAAGTTTGGCACAGAAATAGAGTTAAATACTCACATAAAGAGAAAACTATAAACACCTGGATAGTCCATAAAAAAAAAGATATTACGCACCCAAAACCATTGTACAAGAAACAAAAATACCTACAAAAAGAAATGAAATCTCAACGAAAACTATGCTTTAAAAAACCTCCCAAGTCTCGATTAAGCAGATTTATCAATAAAAAGTAGTGAAATCCCATAAACAACCAGGTCTAGGCGATTGATACAAGAACACTAGTAATTTTGGCTTAAATCTGGCCCATCTTTTTCTCATAAATATATTTTCTTTAGAATCTACTGTGTCTAATTATAAAAGTCTGAAACATTTTAATTACTGGCAAGACAATAAGGTTAATATACGAGTGGTCTTATTTTATTTTGTGGTATTTTATATGACTTGGCCGATGTTGATATATACTCAAGCTCAAGAAAACAGAAGTACGTATTGTTACGGTGACGCTTACAACATTTTCATATATATATATTGTATGTTTAAAATAAAAATTTGCCACATCAATGTCAAAAGCACAACTCTAGGTTTATTCATTTTTAGGGTTCCGTACCTGTAAGGTAATTAGGAACCCTATTACTAAGCTTTCGCTGTCCGTTCATCCGTCCGTCCGTCTGTCACCAGGCTATATCTCATGAAACGTTATAGTTAGACAGTTGAAATTTTCACAGAAGATGTATTTCTATTACCGCTTTAACAACGAATACTAAAAAACAGAAAAAAATGAATATTTAAGGGGGCTCCCATACTACAAACGTGATTTTTCTGCTCGTTTTTGTAGATAATGGTACGGAACCCTTCGTGCGCGTGTCCGACTCGCACTTGGCCGATTTTTTTTTTAGGTGACGGAAATGTATTGATTTTCTTTGAACAGCACCGTACATTACTTGCAGTTGGCGCTAAGTATATAAGTATATTTTTAGCAGTGGAAACATTTCAATATTTAGTTCACAAGTGGCCAGCAATAACGCCATACGTTTCTTAACATACTATTTTAACAATAATTAGTTTCTTCATGTCTTAGTAAGTTGAGTAAAAACTGTCTTTTTCATTTATCAGTCATCAATGATTAACTTGTAGATTCTTTTTGGTCCTTCGAACGAGATCTCACTTTTTGATGAAAGAATTAAATTACTGTTTTGATGCCAAATGTTAGACATTAGTTTTTCACACTTCAAAAAACGTCAAACTTATTACTTATTCATTCTTTTAGAAACTTTTTCTGTTTTAAAACAAGGGGTTCTTTAAAAAGTAAGTGATAAGACGGCAACACGTGAGCAATACCATATGGTTTAGGAAATGCAAATTCGAATGTTTCTTTGAAATCAGGATATCGACAATCGCTTTTCCAATCGTACAGCAACTTAAATTATCTCGTATAAAACCTAATAATTGTAAAAACTTACACTGCAATTATGTATGAGTGGCGTGTAATCTTAATAATACTATTTGATTTTGTTGCATAAAAAGATGTTAAAGTGATTTATTTAAGAGTGTGCCTCTACAGCCTGCTACGAACGATTTGACACCCCGCGTCCTGCGCCCTTCTGTATTTGTTAGTGTCTTATCTATAGAGTACCACACATAGAGAAGAGTGGAAACTGCAAAATCTATATTTTTTTTTAACATCCCAAAGTTGATGTTTAGTTCGAATGGTTTTTAGATGTTTATCAATAGAACAATTAATGAATAAATAATATAAACATTTATTTAAATAAAAAAAAAATGTTTATACGTGCGAGCGTCTATAGGCTGCGGTGGTATAAAACACCTTAGTGGTATAAAAAAATGTATCTTGAAATATCATAAATATGCTAAACCTTATCCAAGCAATACCTAGTTGGCCGGTCATACACATATTAAAGAAAATACGTACATATAAGTTCGCTAGTACCTACTGTGCTAAATACTGGCTAGTCCTTTCCATTTGTTGATTTATGGATTTTTTGTAATTGAAATTTTTCATTGTTTTGCTAACGGAATTCACGGAATGTTCGCCACTGAAGAAATTTTTCATCATCGGCCAGTTCTTCGAGCTATGTGCGTGCTCTGCCTATTGCCACTTACGAATCTCCTTAACTCTGATGGATTAAAGCTCTCTATCGCCCGCTTTGCAGCTTGATCTATCTGCAAACTAGCCATATTAGCATAGAATTTTAAATTACGTTATAACTATTTCCTACATTCTAAAGAGAAGACACGGCAAGAAAACTTCAGCCGTGGCCGTTTATAATTATTGAAATCTAACTAATCAAAGCGCCCATGTATATTAGTGTAGGTATCTAGTATGGTCTGTCTAAAGCTCCGCCGTGCGGCGACGTATTCTGTATGTATTTGTGTAAGCTGTGTTCGCAGGCGCGGAAGACGTTTGAGCCATAAGCTTCGTGGTGATATCGTCGTGAAAGTCGATAATTGCGTGCCTACAGTATCTTAAGGATCCTAAGGCCCTCCTTTCGGGGGCGTTATCGCAAGCCTGCCTAACAGAGTCTTGACTGTCTGGACTGTCTTGTGTTGCCTCGTGGGCTGACGCGATCTACCCATATCATATTATTCCCAACTTGTACTGTAAGACCATTCATTACAACACAAAGCTTTTCTATAAAAACGTTATCTGATGGATTTAAATACATACTTAAATCTTTTTTATAGACATTTATTGGCCGTAAATGGAAATTCCCCTTCAACTTTAATTTTGTATAACAAAAATGTAGATGAAAATTACCTTGGTATAGTAATTAAAACACTGTCGTAGGTACTTACACGATTTCGTCCTAAAATTCCAGGTTTTCGTTTGTTTCGCTTTTGACAATTTGAGTTTAGTATAAATAAACAAATAAATATATTTGGACATTACACACAGCGCCGTCTGGCCCCAAATGAGCAAAGCTTGTGTTATGGATACCAAACGGATTCAAATACATATATTACTTTTTTTTTGTAAATACATACATATCATACATAATTCAAGACAAACACAAATGTTAATTACATAAATGTTTGTCCTGTGCGGGAATCGAACCCACACACTCTGCACAGAAGTCGGCCACACTACCAACTAGGCTGCGAGGGAGACTATGTCCATCTATAAATGAGCGTATGTAGCTTCAAAATAATCTTTCTCTTCTCTTGCTGTTTATTAGTTTGAAGTATTTTATGGCATTTTAATCTGTCACTTGTTAATCTATTAATATTTTCTAGTATTGCCAGAAATTATTTGTTTCAATTTGTATGATAAAGTGGAAGCTAACGTTAATTACCGTATTTTGGTAACTTTTGAAAAAATGCGGTTACACAAAAAGAAATTATTTTTGTTACAGATCGTAAAACAATAAATATAATTACTGCACCTCGTAGAATAACCCTATCAACAAATGAGAAACCTATGAGACAAATAATTTTCACCTCTACTTCTAAATTTCATAGTGAGCACCAAAAACATCAACAGAACATTAGTAATATACTTAAATATTCTAACTGCACGCCGTTTGCGAACAAAACTTTAAGTGGTTATGTATGCGCATATTGCAAAGAAAGCTTTCAAGACCCTCAGGATTTACGTATTCATACACACACTGTCCACAAGAACGAGGAACTGAGCGACAATTTATGGAAAGACAAAAGCAATATATCAATCAAAATGGACATATTTGACCTAACATGCACTATATGTAATACAAAATCGGAAAATATATCGAATTTAAAGAAGCACTTAGTGAATCAACATGAAATAAAGTTTTATCCTAGCCTTAAAGATTATGTCTTAGAATTCAAATTGACGATTTCCGAAATATTAAATTGTGCTTTATGTAATTCGACTTACGAGACGTTTAAGATGTTGTTGCAACACATGAATGGCCATTACAGGAACAATATATGTGATATATGTGATTTGGGATTTATAAACAAACATCGCCTTAATAGTCACAGACGTATACACGATACGGGTTCATTTAAATGTAGTTTTTGTGAAAAGGTATTTAGTACAAAAATCAGATTGACGTTCCATGAGAAGTATTCACACAAAACCAATATAAGATATTTTACTAACTGTCCGCATTGTGATGAGAAATTTACTAATTATTACCAAAGAAATAGACATATGGTTACAGAACACAATACGTCGGCGGCATCTTATAAATGTAATGTATGTGATAGATCTTTTATTATGAAATCGAAATTGACTGCGCATATTAAGAAAGATCATTTAATGGAAAGGAATCATATATGCTCGATTTGTGGTCAAGGATTTTTCTCAAGACAAGCTTTAGAAGAACATGAGATTAGACATAATGGGGAAAGAATCCACAAATGTCACGTTTGTCAGAAAGCATACGCGAGGAAAAAAACTCTAAGAGAACATTTAAGAATTCACAACAACGATCGAAGATTTAAATGTGGGGTTTGTGGTTTAGCGTTCGTACAGAAATGCAGTATGAAAAGTCACATGTTGTCAAATCATGGGATTACGTTATCGGAATTTGAAATTACGAGGTTAGATTCAAACGGGCAGTAAGTAATGTGAAGAAGCAATATGTAAATATGTATGTCTAGGAGAGGAAAATCAATAATACATAAGAAATTTGCAGACTTTGTAGGTATTCTGGAGGTCTTATGTTAAAAGTTGTACCTTATATTTAAGTATGTATGGCAACTGTGTTAGAGTCCACAGGACATTATTAGTAAGAAACTGCCTACTTCTGCGCGCAATATTAATGTTAATAATTTGTGTTACATTTTATAAGTTTATATAGTAATTATATTTATATCATTATAATAATTTTAAGTTTTTGTTGTATATTTACATGTGTATATATGTATTTATGTAAACCAGAAGCGGCTAGTGACAATTTTAAATGGGTGTTAACTAAAAAAAAAGAGAAATTGCTAACTGTTTAATTATTCTATTTATAACTAAAATTCATTCGCCTATTTTGATTTACAAACGCGCGTCACACGTATGTTTTCGTGCCACAATTTTGTAACCCTTTGCCTTTATTTTAAGCTGAATTACTTAAACTTTTTCGCACTGTTTAATCACATCACAATAATTACATTTTTATTTCGCTATACTTATTAGACAATTACAAACTGTTTATGTAGGTATGTACTCATTTAATTTGTTAATCAAAAACTCGCGGGCACGAACTATAACATTTGTTGTGATAAGAGCGGCAACAGCGCGCAGGCCGGTCAAAAGGCGGAGATCAAGCTCGCAACAGTATTTTTCTTGACACACATACCCCAGGAACGGCGCTCCACATTTTGCTAATATTTCATTTAAAACCTTCTGTTTCACGTGTGAGACTGTGTCGAACTTTCTCTTTCAAATTCGTTTCATAGGAGCGCAATTGCTAGCGCTCCTTTTAGTGACAGTCTCAGTGCAATTTCATACCAAATCTTGAGTTAAGTGTGTGGGTATGGGATGTTTTTTTTTTTAGTGAATTGCTATATTTATAATTAAAAGTATTTCAAATAAAATCAAGAAAATATTTATTTATGGGAATGCGCTGCACCAGCGCTACTTAGGACGAGCCGCCTCTGATGTAAACTGTATTTGCAATACTTTTATTTTTTATTTTATCGATTTTTCCCATGTTGCACAACTATTTGTTTATTTTCAGTTTTACCCATAGTTTTTACCCATAATGGCAAAGAATGCCCAATTGCATTAAGTCCACCATTTATGTAAGTTTTTATAAAAAATGTTACATAAATGAATTAAATAAATAAAAAAATATTTTTCATTTTGGTACTGAACGATTAAACCATTATCGTTAATCCATTAAAAATAAAAAATGTTGCAGTACAGTATATCATGGGATTCATTTGTTAAATACCTACATTAAATTGTTATAAAGAACCGTACAAGAATGTTAAAAGCATTCGGCATGTCGGCTATTTATTAATTTTTCTCAAACAACTTGTTTACAGTAATAATTCATATGTATGGCCCTACGTTTTGTTATCTTTTGTAGATATTTAACGTAATATAAGTACTACTTATGCTTGTTTTATTTATAAGAAATTTTATGTAAACAGATCAGAAAGCGTTGATTATTTTTGACGTGACAACGTCTTATAAATTGGTTTGCCGGGTGACACTTCAAGAAACTGCGTTACGCTCCGCTCACGTTATGCGCTCACAATGAGAGCGAGTGAGAGGCACGCGGCATGGTTAGCCCGCCTAAGAGCGAGAGAGACAGACATAAAAAGTGAAAGGCACAAGTTGTCACGATTCCGGACGGTTGTCCGACACTATTTTTTTGTACTTAATCAATTATTTGGGTACGGTGGTATAGGGTTGCGCAGTTTGCAATCAAAGGCTCATAAATTACAAAATACAAATGTTATATGAGATTAGTTATTTATTTTTTTATCCTTATTGTGTGGGCAACAAATTGGCATACTTATTTTAACTGAATAGAACAGAAAAATTTGCGCAATTTTATACATCCCAGTGTGTAAAATTGTGCGCTATAGTCGATAAGATTGCGCGACTATGTTATTTGCACATATCACAAATAAAAGCCTCGGACCCAAATCAGAGCAGTTTTAATGCCACTAACTCCTACACGTATTGCACTTAATCGAGTCTTCTTTTACTGGCTCTTTATACACTTTGCTGCATCCTTAACATGCCCAAATTTTCTTATTTTTTGGCTTTTGGCTTTTTGGCTTTTAAAATTCTTTTTTTACATTTTTTGTCTTCAGTTCCTTTTTAGGTTTATTTTTCTGATCCTTTTCTTTTTCTAGTTGAAGTTTTTATGGCAAACTACTAATCTGAGACGACTTTGGAAATGGAATGATCTCCCCCAATGGTGTTGATTTTATTTGGAGACTAGACCTCGCTTCTGCAACAAATTGCTTTTCAGTTGCATGCATTAAATAATTTTCTGAAGTACGCAAAAAGATTGGTTTCGTGCAGGAAATGGGCGGGTTGTGATGGATGAATATCAACGGTTTTATTACGTAGTTCCGCTACTTGTATTGAAGAAACTATTGAACTCTGAATAGATTTACATGAAGTATTTACTCCAGAAACTGACAAGTTCTGAGACCTAGATGACATATCTTGTGTAACTTCGGGGTTCTCCCTTTCTCTAACGTTGCTGGTCAGAAAATCAGTGTCATCAAAAATGTCAGGATTCCATGGCACAATACCAGTTCCAGTTCCGCGGCCAGTTGTTTCAGCCTGATGAAAAGCGGGTGTAAAAATCTAATAGACGGTAATTGCCCTTTCCGGGTGATTACGAAGCCGTTTTTCGCACTCGCTAGAATAAAACTTCTTTAAAACTCCATGGAATCCCCTATCAAGAGGCTTTTGTGTCTGGTGTGGGGCGGTAACGTCAGTGCTATTATATTATTTTCTCTGTAAAGTTCAGTAGCTTTTTTTGAGTTTTGTCGGCTACGTGTGGTCTCTGAAATGAGAAAGCCAATCGAGGTAAAGATCTCCGTTTATAAAACTGAAATCTGAGACCATGCCGATAGATCCAGGTGGTGCAGCTCCGCCTTCATCCGTTTCCTGCCAAATATAAACGCCGGTGGAATAAAATGGCCAGTCGCAGACACAGCATTGACGACATTTACATTTGTGCCTCACTCTGCGCTGGATATTTTGTTCACAGAATGCTTACCCTTTCTAGAAAATACTTTCGACCTCAGGTAAAAATGTAGTATCAAATCTGCCTAATTTCGTTATACATTAAAAAAACAAAGTAGACTCCGCCATTCCTTAAGATGAGGCCACTGATCTTATGCTTTCGCCATTATCAATTCGCCTCCGAGCCTTCTTCATAGTCTCTTCAAAACAAACCTGGCGATCTGTTTTCTTTTATTTTTTCGACATACTGAAATAATACAAATCATTATAGAACTTATTCTAAATAGAAAACAGAAATGGCAGGTTAACTAAATTATTAAAATAATAATATAGGACTATAGAATTTGCAGGCGTAAAGACATTCAAAGTGCGCAATTTTGCACTATTATAAAGATCGCAAAACCACTGCCATCTTTTGGAAAATGTCCGAACTTTATTGTTCGATGGCGAAACTTGTGTAGTAGTGTAATGCAAAAACATTAACACACTGTTAGAATTCTTTATCTTTTTCGTACAATAGCACTTAGTACTCACTTATTTCTTGTGTTTTCCACTGAATTCATTTTTTTCCTTACGAGCGTAAACTGGTTCTGATAGCAAACAAAACACGATTGAAACTTCACTCCGTTGTTCTGTGCGCAAATTTATCGCCCGCGCAACTTTATACCACCCTACCTACTTATTGTTTGCGGGTTTATGCAATGGAAAATTATGTTTATTAACTAACAATGTTTAGCACTAATTATAAGTTTTTTTTAAATAAAAGATCAATCTATGAATCTAATGTTTTATGGTCCTAGCCCTTATTTTGTTAATATGCTTTTATAAAATTGATTACAACAATCAAGAAATCTAACTTTACATTGAAACTAAAGTGATTTAGTATTTAATTGATAGTTATAGTAGTAGTAGTCTAAAGTAGTATCTAGGTAGTGAAAATAAATAATAGCAATTGATGCCTAAACTCGCCTAAAAAAAAAAGCACGAAACTCTACCTCGGAAGAGTTGATTTTTTGAACCGTTCTAGGACCGCTAACAAAACACGCACACATTTACGCGTGTAAATATATAATATAATACTGACAGAAAGAAAAGCACGAAACTCTACCTCGGAAGAGTTGATTTTTTGAACCGTTCTAGGACCGCTAACAAAACACGCACACATTTACGCGTGTGCCCACGTAATGTGTTTTTGTAGTGTTAGTAGCTAGTGTCCAGCGTGCGGTAGTCATTTGTTGGGTATTGGGTAACGTAACGTTTTGTTAGTGTTTCTATATCTACTATCCGGCCGCTCAGAGAATGCGTTCCTGAAACGTTATGTCAGGTGTCCTAACTAGTGATGGACAAGAAGTAACACTGGTACCTACATACTAGGTATTCACAACCGATTTAAGTAAAGAGTATTAAAGTATTTGTAACTAAAGTAAAGATAATAATTTTTGCTTATTTTTTTTAGATGACATGTAACTTTACAACCTAAGTATCTATGTATTTACATGGATTTTATATGGTGTTTTTACTGCATGCACAATTTTGCTTGATGGGTAAAATACTAGGCAAATATACCTACTAACGTAAACAATACAATCACCTAGTTTTTTCTACCACATATCTAGTAAAATTTATAGTAGATATACGTAACCTTGACACAGCGCAGCTACTGAATTAAAAAATTACGTAACATAAATACTATATTTCTCATTTATTCAACATTACATTTTACGCTACACTAATACAAAAAATAAACAAACAGGTACATAAATTTGGTTCATGACAAAATAGTACAGTATTTTTTTAATTTATTGTATTATCTACATATAAACGACTAGGTCTTGTAAAAATTACTGAGGACATTCCAAATGCAATGGAGAGAAAACAGCTCACAATACTTACGTTACTAGATTTTAGCAACGCATTTAACAACGTTGATTTTGATATTCTGCTATGTATGCTAAGATCTCTTAACATATCCCCTACAGTAGTTGAATGGTTTCGGAGTTACTTGTGTGAACGCCTGCAACGCATCCAAGCTGAAGAATCTTACTCAGATTAATGCATCACAACCGCTGGTGTCCCGCAAGGAGGTGTGTTATCTCCTATACTCTTCAATAGTTATTAATTCTATTACTTACCATATCTCTTCTTTATATCACCTGTATGCTGATGATCTCCAGATTTACACTCATGCTTATGATGACTTTCAAAATGCCGTTGAAATCACAAACACTGATTTATCAGTTATACTTGAGTGGAGTAAATCATTCGGACTCAATGTCAATGCCAACTTAACGCAAGCATTGTTATAGGAAGTTCAAGGTTACTCTATACTTGAATACGCCGATGCCAGCTATTTGGATTTCACTGAAGAACAGCTTAATAAACTTGAGCGTCTTCAAACCATGTGTTTAAGGTTTATTTTTGTCTTAGGAAATAAATTTGTCATATATCTGAATATCGTATTTAGCTCAAATGGCTTCCTATCAGATTACGCCGGAAAACTCATATTCTAACACTTCTCTTCTCGATTATTGTTTAATCCTTCAACGCCAGCCTATTTAAAAGAGCATTTCGAACATTACATTTCATTACGGTCTTGCTCCAATTCCTTACTTAAAACACCTTCAAATACCACTTACTTTTACAGTGCAAGCTATTCAGCTATGGAATTCACTTCCTCCTCCTATTAGAAAAGCACAGTCGCCCTATGTGTTCAAAAATCTTATAAAAGTTCATTATCAATCTCTATAAGTCTCTTCTGCTTGCATTTTTCTGCTGTAATTTTATTAAGAAAACTCCACATTTTATTATAAACTACTTATTATTTTTTATTTACTTATTATTATATTATTCACTATTTATTTCTTTTTATATATTTATTATTAATACTTATGTAAGTATATTTTATTATATTTATCATATATGTACATTATTATGTGTGTAAAGTTTAAGTACTTATAAATTTATTTTATTAGAATTGAACATAAATGTACACCCTACCTGTTACCGTTTTTAGGGTTTCGTACCTGAAAGGTAATTAGGAACCCTATTACTAAGGCTTCGCTGTCCGTCCGCCCGTCCGTCCGTCCGTCTGTCACCAGGCTGTATCTCATGAACCTTTATAGTTAGACAGTTTAAATTTTCACAGAACATGTATTTCTGTTGCCGCTATAACAACAAATACTAAAAAAAAGAAAAAAATAAATATTTAAGGGGGTTCCCATACAACATACGTGATTTTTTTTCGCTCGTTTTTGTAGATAATGCTACGGAACCCTTGGTGCGCGAGTCCGACTCGCACTTGGCCGATTTTTATTATTTTTCTTTGTTATGCACTTTTAGGTTGTCTGTAAGAAAATGGATAAGGCCGCCATTGTACTTTTTTTTGTAATTATTGTTTTGATGTTACTTTTTTTGTGTTTCGGTGTACTATAAAGAATATTTGCATTGTATAGTAAAAGTATTTACTATCGTAACTTTTTCCCATTTTAGGGCTACATCGACCATTTTATTTAGTCACGAACGCACTTTCTGAGCACTTGACTTCATTAAGTCGACATCATTCGAAATCGTTAAGAAGCACAGACCGACGGACAGACGACGAAGTCTTACCATTTGTTGGGAAGTATTTATGATATTGGTATGGAAATCTAAAAATATATTTCATGATTACTAATTAGGTGATCATGTTTGTATGGATCTCTAAAATCGTGACTTTCATTTTCAAATAACTGCCTTTTCATAATCCCATATAGTTATTTGCATGTAGTGAAAAAGAACAACCATTATAAATCGCGCCACGTAAGTTGAACCTGCGCAGTAACACATTTTTGGTTCGTCAGTACATTTGTTCGTACTGTACCTGCGCAGACGGCCGCCATTTTAGTTCAACTTACATGGCGCCAACTATACCAATAAATTGTTGTGTTTTTAGACTACAGACTAAAATTTGAAAGGGCTAAACGGATTTGATGAGACTTTAAGCCAGGTAGACGACTTTTTGCAAGGAGTAATTAAGGTTACTTTCGGATCTCCCTTTTAAATTTTCACACTTTTGGTCTGATTGTGACACTTTCCATGTTGTGAAGTGTGTCCAGTTGATTAAAAGGAGGCCAGGAATACGGAAAAAGCTATAATATAGAAGTAGACCTAAACTTGCTTAGGTGCTAGGTTAGGTGGTTTTTAAATGAATTTCCAAAGTATTATTTGAGATTTAGTTCAGTGAAATCTAATAAGAAAACATAATCAAAATCGCATGCAAAAAAAAACCATCAATGCCATGGAACCATCGTTGGTGCAACCACCAGAACTGACACACTTATTATTTCCTTTTGCTAAAAAAAAAGGAACTTATAATGAACTAAGCGTACGTGACAAAGTGAAGTCAATTACCTCGGCGCAATATTAGAGCACAAGATGAACAACAGTTAGCATATGAACGCGGAAATAAACGAAGCGTGCCCAGCATAACCTACTGGCATTGAAGAAGACCAAAACAAACTACAAAGCCTGCAACGCGTTGCCTGCCTGGCAAAGGCTGTGTACTGAATATCAGACCCCTGTGCCTTGTCATGCAACAAAAGTTTCCACTGCAGACAGGCAACTTCAGAAGGCAGGGCTTTGGCTATGGAATCAGTCATCATAAGCGTCTTAAAGAGGCAATGAGCAACAAACTCTCAATGATGACATTATCCCAAAAACATTCATCTTTGACAAAAGATATAACAACCAACTTCACGAAGAAGAAAATAATAAATTTGATTCTCATATGAAGTCAGAACTACGCGGATTGAAAAAGGAGTCGGCAACAGAAGCAGGGGTGTCTTTGTTTGACTTGAACATCAATATATTACTTTCTTTCAGACATAAAACTTTTTTATTCGGGCCGCAACAGCTGTCTCATCCAAAAACGTGAGTGACTAATCGACACACATCGTCTCTTACAGCAACTCTTGATAATAACTACACGAGTAGGGGGCTCATTCAAACTGCAAAAGGTTGCGTTGAAAACTTGCACAACTTTTCAATGTATACGCAGTCACAGTGGCTAAGTTTAAATGACGTTTCAGATGGCAAAGAGGATCACATACTGAAATAATGAGAGGCAAACGAATTGTGCCAACCTTTTGACAACTTTAACATAAGGCGTTGCTTGCGGTAGTACCCCCAGATAAGACGCAATTCATAAAAAAAATTAAACTTTCATAACTATGGGAAATGGTCACTTACCGGCACCGACCGCACGGAACGAGTCGAATTTAGAATTCTTTGTATGGAATGCCATAACACCTTGAACTATCAGTACCGAGCCAAGCCAATCGCCAGAATAATGTGGAAGGTATTCGTTGTAAGTGCCAAACGCATTTACTTTTTTTTAAACTGATATGGGAACAAGGAAGGAAATCGATTCATTTGATATTTTATTTAAGTGTTGTTTCTCCGGTTGTTTGTTTATTAAGGTAGTACGCAAAAGGTGTAAAACCAACGTGTTTGCCCTTCGATAGTGTACGTGTGCAATAAGTTATGTATTTCTTCTTAAACAAAAAAATCATTCACTAAAAGCAATTTGTTTGACGGTACACAAGTTTTGCTTAGAACTTAGTAATAGGATCACGACTCCAAAGGGTCTTAATAAGGGAAACTTTCATTAATCTGTAAGGCGGAGGGCTGAGTAATAAAATCTAATGATCTAATACGGGGTCCAAGATGGCTACCTCCATGACGTGAAAGTTGTGGATTATTTATCATTAGTCTTTCGTAGTTCACATACTTTTGAGACAACTAATAAAATATTGACTTGATATTTTTAGTAAAAGTATTTATTTTCCAATTTGATTTTAGGAATAAGTTTCTTTTTCGGTTTTAAAAAGTATCTTTTGTTACAGATGGTAAAAAAATAAAAATAGTCAGAGAAACAAATATAGCGTCTAACCAAGCTCTTACATCAAAGGAAAGTCTTAGGAAACAGATTCATGTTACAACTACCAAAAGAAAAATTAATGAAACAAGACAGTTTAAAATTAACTTAAACAATATAATCAAATACTCTAACTGCACACCTTTTGCTAACAAAACTCTCTGTGGCTTCGTGTGCGCTTACTGCAAAGAAAGCTTTCAAGATCCACAAGATTTACGAACACACACAAAAACTTCCCACGGAAATGTTGAATTCAACAAGAAATCCCTAAGAGACACACAGAATATATCAATTAAAATTGATATAACTGATTTAACTTGTTCTATTTGCAATAAAAATGTTGAACTAATTTCGGAGTTGAAGAAACACTTAATGAAAGAACACGATATAAAAATGTTCTTGGATGCAAAAGATTATATTTTAGAATTCAAATTGAAGTCATCTGAAGTATTAAACTGTGCTTTGTGCAATTTATCTTTTGAGACCTTCAAAATGTTGCAACAACATATGAACCGTCATTACAGAAATTTCGTTTGTGAAATTTGCGATATGGGATTTTTAAACAAACGGCGACTCGACTATCACACTAAAGGACACGACACTGGTTTATTCAAATGCGATTTCTGTGAAAAAGTATATGTAACAAAAGTAAGAAAAGACTACCATGAAAAGGTTGTACATAAAAATAAGAGATATTCGACAAAATGTCCACGTTGTGATCAAACGTTTACTACGTATAGCCAAAGGAATAGTCATATGTTAACAGAACACAACACAGCAGCAGCTCTGTATAAATGTAACGTATGCGATAAATCGTATAGGATGAAATGGACGTTGACATGTCATATTAAGAATGTCCATTTGATGGAAAGAAATCACGTTTGTACAGTATGTGATAAAGGATTTTTTAGTAATGATGCTTTAGAACGTCATTTAATCAAACATAGCGGACAGCGAATACATAAGTGTGACTTTTGTCAAAAAGCATATGCGAGGAAAAATACTTTGCGAGAACATTTAAGAATCCATAATAATGATAGAAGATTCAAATGTGGCGTTTGTGGTTTGGCTTTCGTACAGAATTGCAGTATGAAGAGTCATATGTTAACCAATCATGGAATAACATTTTCCGAATTTGAGAGAACTAAAGTAGATTTAAATAATTCGCAAGTCAATTAGCTTTAAACATTTTTAGTTGTCTAGGTACTAGGCAGGTGTAAAGTTATGTCGAAGATTATACGTTATAGGGACACATAGTTAATCATATCTATCATATTTAAACACATACTTGAGACAGTAGTTCTAAAGTTTTTTAAACATATTGGTGATACCAAATTTCTTCATTTTATTAGTAGTTTTAGGGCCGTTGGGAATTCGCCGATTTTCAAAGAAATACCATTTCAGATTATTTAAATACTTATTCCTTATTTGTAATTGAAAGTTTATATGCAAACTAAACCAACTACCTAAACCTTCAACCTTCCTACCCCTATTTTATCCCCTTAGGGCGCTTGTGCACTGATTCGTTTTCGATTAGATTTCGTGCTCTTTGTATACATATGACTGATGCACAGCTCCAACCACTGGATATTTAAAGGGGGCTCCCATACAACAAACGTGATTTTTTGGCCGTTTTTATAGATAATGGTACGAAACCTTTCGTGCGCAAGTCTGACTCGCATTTGGCCGGTTTTATTATGTACGTAGAAATCGCGGATACGAAACAAATAGGTGTCAGTGCACAGACGCTGTTAGGGCATGAATCCATAATAATATTATAAATTCGAAAGTAACTCTATGTCCGTCTGTCTATTTGTTACCTCTTTACGCTGAAACCGTTAAACCGATGTAGATGAAATTTGATTGAGTCCCGGGGAAGGACATTGGATAGTTTTTAACCTTAAAAGTTTACGCGGGAATGACTATAGTAGAAATTCAACGCCGATAACCGAATTTAAGGCGGGCACAGCTGGTGGCAAAACTAGTTTCAAAACCTTTCTTGTTGGAGCCCTACGTCAAAAGAGGGACCTATATTCAACGGTGGCATGCTGCGTCCTTTAATAAACGGTAGCTTTTGGGTAGCTTCGTTCATTGCGGATAGATGTGTAACGGGGTAAGAAACTTCGTTGATTGCGGTTCGACTAGTGCTTAGTGCGCACGGTGCCGATAATTGCGTACTAAATTAATGATGTACGTAAAGTTAGCAGAACAACTATCGCAAATCGAAATGAAGCAGAAAACTCGGTAACTCAATAAATATAAAAGCGGAAAATTTTATTTTTTCACGGATAAATCACGGCAAATTAGCGGCAAATTCCTATGTATTTGGTTTTCTCTAAATCTCAATTTTTTCGTTAGTGTTCTGCTAACTTAACGTAAAGTTAGCAGAAAACTCTGTAACTCAAGAAATATAAAAGCGGCAAATTTTATTTTTTCACGGATAAATCACTGCAAATTATGCAACTTATTTCATTTCAATTTGCGATAGTTGTACTGCTAACTTTACGTACATAAATTAATGCGTGGAAGATAAGCACTTGGTCTGGTTTTTTTTAAATCTTGAATGTACGGACTCAGCGCTTAAAGTTTGATTATAGTGAACATTTGTATTTTTAACAATTTAATTTATTATAATTACCTAGGTAGTTTTTAAGGCAGTTGGTGTGTCTGCAAAGAATGGAGCAGATCGCATAAATGAAGCCTAGGGTTGCTTTAACTTGTTATATGTTTCGTAAATTTATTTGTTGATTTTACAGAAAAATAAGTTATTATAAAAATAAAATAATTTTTATTTAGGACAGTTTATTTAGAACACAGCTGTAATTTATTGTATTAAGTGAAAAAACTATTTAGTGCATAGAATTATAGTCTTTTATATACCTACCAAATGATGTTTAATTGTTGGGATTCGATTCCACTCCGCGATCTTCGCTATGTGTTAATTCAGCTCATAAGCTATCCATTTGTAAAATTTAATCCAAACCTCTATAGCCAAATTTAAATTGGTGATCATATATGTTAAATACTAAGGTAAATAAGGTCCACTTTTATTCAAAATTAAATATTCCGGAATAAGTATATAGTTTAATAAAACATCAGTGTTACAAGAATATTTTTTTTTCATCTAAGTTATAAAATGTACAATATTTGAACTTTAGTTTGACAATTTTTGTGACAATAATGACTAAAATATAGTACAAAGCAACCATTACCCTGGATCTAATTAAACCTAGGTGGCCCATAACAAATTTTACTATTAAGCATGCTGTTTATATTGTTTCTTACTTTAGTTAGCTTCATGGACTTCAAGTTCGGTAAGCTGTCCTATGGACTGCACAATAGGCTCACGAAATTGGCCACACTTTCTAAAGTGACAAAGTTAACCTATGGTATCTTTTCTCATAGACAAGACATCACACGTTCGTTTCGTCTCTGTCACATTATTTTGCATGTTAATGCAGTCACTGAATGGTGAGATCAATATAGACCGTGCATTAGATAGATTGCGGTATTAATGTAATTGTTTATTGTTTAAGCTTAGGCACCATTACCTGCAGTTGTAATTCGGTATGACTGACTTGATATTAAATTTTGTTCCTAACGTATCTGTTACTATTTACAAAGAATAGTTTAGTATAAAGCAAATATTTATTGATGGAGTTAGTGACTACACTATTTATTTGCACGACGGTGGTGTCAGGGGTCCAAAACCATAGACATAGAGAGCTAGACAGCGCATTTCCTAGCAAATTGTGAAGAAAAATGGTCGCAAAATTGTGACAGAGACGAAGCGCGAACGTGCGGTTTCTTGTCTATAAGAAAAGACACCACAAGTTAACTTTGTCACTTTCTAAAGTGTGGCCAGCTTTATGAGCCTTTTGCACAGTCCATAGGACAGATTACAGAACTCGACGACTATGTCCAAAACGCACTTTTGCGATTATTTTTTTTCACAGCTGGATAGGAAATGCGCTATCCAGTTCTCTATGTCGATAGTTAGCTTATTTTAAATTAAAAAAAATATTTTTATTAAACATTCAAGGTCTTGTCACAATATTCAGATAACATAAACTTCTATAAAATTAATTATTGACAAAATTTCAACAATAAATTATCCTCTTTCTTTTAATTAATTACTACATATTAAGTAAAGTATAAAAACCATATATAATTAAGTGCATATAAACGAGAATTAAAAAAAAAATGCGGGGCTCTGAACCGAATACCGTTACGTGCGTTTATACATTGCAGCTTACGAAATGATGCTATATCTGTCACACTTTGATAGTAACCTACAGATTCTAGAAATTAAAAACATCTTCATTCTCACTTCTTACCTCCACCTAGTGCCTCTATGCAGTGACTGGTGCCTGCAACATTATTCCATTGGAGATCTCTGTAAGTATGGAGGTAACGTATGTTATTTGGGTACCTAAAGATTGTGGTGGGAGTCCAGTAACAGTCTTCGGTTATGTTAGTAGTAGTAGTAAGAAGTAGTAATATACTTTATTGCACACATAAAATATACAAGTAACAATAAAAAATAAAAGAAAATCACAATGTAGGCGGTCTTATCGCTAATAAGCGATTTCTTCCAGTAATATTGCGTAACATGTGTGGGGATTCTTAACAACAAGCTTGTGGAAAGTCGACAAAGAAGAACCCAGAAATTAGAAACGCTCTTTAAGGTATGATGGTGCTGATGGGTTGAACAGAACTTTATACAGAAAGCATAGAATATGAGTATTCCGGCGAAAACGAATTGGGAGCCATTTGAGCTTTAATCGGTATTCTGAAATATGGTCAAATTTGCGCAAGCCAAATATGAACCTGATACATACATTTTGGAGTCGCTCAAACTTTTTAAGCTGCTCCACTGTAAGGTCAGGATAGCTAACGTCGGCATAATCGAGAATAGGAAGGAGTAACGAATGTGCCAAAGCAATTTTAGTGGGAATAGGTAAGAAATTCCGCAGTCGCCTCAAAGAGCTGTTAGGCGCGAACAATTTCCTGCTTATTTAATTCACGAGCGGACCCGATGTTAAGAAACGGTCAATTTGTATTCCTAGGTTTTTCACTGAGTCACGGATTAAGACATTTTTTAAATATACTGGTGGAATTAAGTTAAAATCCAATTTTGTTAAGAGACGCGAGCTGCCAACAATTATTACTTGAGTTTTAACTGGATTTATTTTCAGACCGTAGTACTCACTCCAATCTTTAAAACGAGTCAGATCATAATTTATGTCCACAATAGCTGGAGGCAGATTTTCAATTGTAAATTGCTTATATATCTGAAGATCGTCTGCATAAAGATGGTAGAGATTTTAAAGAGACGTAGGGCACTACAAGTACTCGCTCGAATAAGCTGCCCCAACAAATAAAGCGGGGCGTAGCGAGTACTTGCTCGAATGAGTGGCCCGAACTGGGGAAGTACCTCCACCTTACAGAAAACCGCGGCCACAATAACACTAACATTGAGTAGTGCTGTGTTCCTGGTGGTGAGTAAGGTTGCCAAGGCTCTCTTTGAGGATTCGCTGTGCGGACAGCGGAGGACCGGCGGTGCTTATCGCTGTCATTGCTCGGCGTAGACGCGGCGTGCTGGTTCGGCGGTCAGGGAGACCTGATGAAACGGCTGACCGCTGACCGCCCGCAGGTTGAACGGGCTCCCGAACCCAGGGATCACTTAATCTCCGCCCTGGAAGGCTGATTCGCCAGCCTGTGTAAAGTCTCTGAAGTGGTAGTCTTGCCGGAGAAGGAGACCGGAGTGGACCCGGCTACTACAACAGAAGGGGATCAAGGGGCCTTCCGCCCGCCGTGCCAGCAACCGTATGATCTGTGTTTAGTACCGCACCTTTTTGTCTTCTAAGCTGTCTGTGCAGTGAATCCTCATTCCTAGTCTAACTAACTGTATATAAAATAGCCAGAAATAGATAAAGGAAAAGAGTTTTTACAGCGGCTAGTCCATCCACATACAATGTGGATTTTGGCAATATCAGGGGTATTCACGCAAATCTTAATGCAGTCCACCATCATCTCGAGACTGCGCAGCCGACCATCCTCTTTCTAACGGAGACGCAGATATCCTGCCCGGCCGACACATCATACCTTTATTATCCCGGCTACAAACTCGAGCACAATTTTTTGAGTCGTGCCGGTGTATGTATGTTCGTCCGGGAGGATATCTGCTGCCGCCGACTTCATAGCCTTGAAGACAGGGACCTGTCGATATTGTGGGGCGCGTAGATCACGGCGGCCACATTCGTATCTATGCGCGCCTATACAGGTCTCATAGCGGTGACACGGACGTAACTCGACTCTTCACGCACCTGAGTTTGACGACTGACAAAGTTCTAGAGCAATATCCCATAGCAGAACTTGTTATTTTGGGAGACTTTAACGCTCACCATCGTCAGTGGCTCAGTTCTCGAACCAATAACTATGCAGGGATATCTGCTCATGAATTTGCTTTGACCTATGGATTCTCTTAGCTGGTACTTTCTCCAACGAGAATACCAGATAGGACCATACGAGCTCCTTACTGGACCTTCTGCTAACTACACGTCCGGACGGATACTCCATCTCAGTGGATGCGCCTCTTGGCTCCTCGGACCACTGTCTCGTTCGGACTCAAATATCATGCACACAACCCGATCCTTCTGGGCCAACTAATTGGCGTCGTGTGTGGTACTATAAGTCGGCAGACTGGGACGGATTGCGAGAATTTTATGCATCGTACGCGTGGAGGCAGCTCTGCTTTAGCTCAGTAAATATATCACTAAATATTCTGTTAATATTTCAAGCGTCTACCTGTTGCCGTTATCACTATCTATCAAAAACGAGCAAAAAAATCACGTTTGTTGTATGGGACCCCCTTTAAATATTTATTTTATACTCTTTTTTTGTATTTGTTGTTAAAGCGGCAACAGAAATACATCTTCTGTAAAAATTTCTACTGTCCAACTATTACGGTTCATGAGGTACAGTCTGGTGACAGACGGACAGACATACAAACAGACAGCGGAGTCTTAGTAAAAGGGTCTTTACCCGAAAAAAGTTAATCAGAGCCAAAATACGCCCCACTACAGGGATATAGGCCTCTCCTTGGAGAATGAGGCTAAGGCCATAGTCCACCGCGCTGGTCCAATGCGAATTGGAGGACAGTAGTCGAGTTAGTGGTCACTCGATTGTCAGAGATTTCCAGGCGCCGATAAGGCCACTGACTTGGCTTAACGACTGCCACCATAATATGACAATATCGACGGTTATAGGATCGACGGGATCACGTACTCTCCAAAGCATGAAAACCTAAGAAGAGTGTGCCTCTAGGTGGTAACTAACACTGGTAACAAATCAGGGTACTGGCTTCTTTGCTTGCTTTACTTCGGTTATCGTTTCTGATAGACAAATGCGACTGGACCACGAACTCTAATGGTAATGGCACAGTTAAAATAAGGTTTTTGAAAAGGTAATGGTAAGAAAAAGTCCATTAGGTACCTGTTCCATTGCCACGCGCAAAGGTATTGAATAGTACTTTTAGCATATTTAAGAGCACGGCTATGTTAAAAAGACTTAAAACGGCTACAATTGATGTTACACAATTGCCTTGCTGGTCAAAGAGTATCCAAGCATAGTGTGTACATAGGATTTTGTTTCTGTTGAGACTTTTTATTAATTGGCAACGCGCAAGTGATACCCCTGGTGTGACGTCTGCGCAGCCGCAGTCACTGAGACAATCCTCGCTGGTATGGAATGTTTCATTCCTAACCTGCGAGTAGCTGCCAGGGTCAAAAAACGACCGTGGTTTAATAGGTCTTGCAGAGAAGCTAAAATTCTTAAGCAAACTGCGTATGAGGCTTGGACCACGGCTCGTAATAATAATAATCCGAATATTTCTGAGTTAAAACGCAAATTATATGCTACCTCAAGGTTCAGTAAGAAAGCAACTGCCAGAGCAAAATTCCAATTCATCGGCAAATTAGGTGGGCGACTTGCGAGCTATCCTTCTGGGAGTCGTGCTTTCTGGTCGCTTGCTAAAGCTGCCGAGGGGAACTTCTGCCAGTCGTCGTTACCACCACTGCGAAAGACCGATGGTGACATGGCCCATAGTGCAAAAGAGAAAGCCGGTCTATTGGGCAACCTCTTTGCCTCCAACTCGAATATGAACGACGAAGGCGCTGTACCACCTACTTTACCGTGGTGCGGTAAGACCATGCCGGAAATCTCTATAACACAGCGAGAGGTCCGGCGGGCGTTGCTTTCCCTAGACGTTCATAAGTCGAATGGGCCAGACGGTATACCAGCAGTGGTGCTTAAGCAGTGTGCTCCTGAGTTATGTCCTGTACTCACGCGCCTCTTTGCGCTTTCCTACCATACTAGGCAATTTCCGTCTTCATGGAAGACTGCGAATGTGCACCCGGTGCCCAAAAAGGGCGATAGATCAGATCCATCGAATTCCAGGCCTATCGCTATTACCTCTTTCCTCTCCAAAGTGATGGAGCGTGTGATCAACACACAGTTTTTGAGATACCTAGAAAAACACGACTTGATCAGCGACCGTCAATATGGCTTTCGCCACGGTCGCTCCACTGGTGACCTTCTAGTGTATCTCACACACTGATGGGCACTAGCCATTGAGAGTCAGGGGGAGGCATTGGCATGTAGTCTAGACATAGCGAGGGCGTTCGATCGGGTCTGGCACCGGGGCTTCTATCGAAGTTGCCATCTTACGGAGTGCCCGAGGGTTTGTGCAAATGGGTGGCTAGCTTTTTGTCCGGCAGACGCATACGAGCCGTAGTTGACGGTAGTTGCTCTGATAGCATGGACATTAATGCTGGTGTCGCGGAAGGCTCTGTGCTGTTTCTTACGCTGTTTCTACTGCACATCAATGATATGTTGGAGATCAACAACATACATTGCTATGCAGATGAAAGTACTGGAGACGCTTATTACACGGGCCGTGCAAGCATCCCTCGTTCTGTTGTGGAGGAAAATCGTGAAGAACTTGTGTCTCAAATCGAGATCGGTCTGTCCAAGGTCTCTGACTGGGGACGGGAAAACTTGTTCCGATTCAACCCTCTAAAGACACAAGTCTGCGCGTTCACCGCTAAGAAAACCCTATGCACTGTAGTCCCACAATTCCAGAAACTCAAACTCAAATCAAACTTTATTCAAGTAGGTTTCTTATAACACTTTTGAATCGTCAATACAATGTAAACAATGTTTATTTCTGCCAAAAAGAGCTGGCAAGAAGTTCCATCTAAAGTAGTAATACAATACTTTGATAATTAGCTAAAGAGTATACGATATGTACCAATACAATAGGTAATAAAAAATAAGTAAGTAAGCTACCAAAAACAAAGTCAAACTTGTCAATTTTTGTTTGTTTTTATGTAGCATAGGGGGCGCACCATGTGAATGTCAAATATCGAGTGAAGGAATTTAGATATTTAAGAGAATTCCGATATTTAATTGTACTAGTGGTGGCATTAGCGCAATCATAATTATATTTTTGCACAATCATATGTATATACATATATTTACATATACTTAAAATTATCCATACTATCCATGAGTATAATATAATAATAAATATTATAAATGCGAAATTAAAACTGTCTGTTACCTTTTCACGGTGAAACCACTGTACCGATCAAGATGAAATGAAGGAATTGTTTGAAATGATGCCCACGGCTACTTTCTACCATCGCTCCGCTCGCCATCGGCAGGGAATTCATTTTTACACTTTAGAACCGAAATGGTCGCGTACAGTGCGGTTTCAGAGAAACTTCCTCCCGCGAACGCTTAGGTTGTGGAATGAGCTCCCTGCCAAGGTTTTTTCTAAGGACCACACTATGGGGTTCTTCAAAAAAGAAGTTATTAGATTTCTGAAGGGTCGGCAACGCGCAAGTGATGCCCTTAGGCTACGGTGACCACTTACCATCAGGCGGGCCGTAGACTTGTTTGCCACCCTGTGGGACGCCAGTTTCACACCAGGTAGATGTAGAGTCATTAACATTAATGCGCTGCCGACGTCCACACAGATAACTGCGAAACCAGTCAATAGCCGTTGGAGATATGTTAAGCGAACGTAAAGTGCCCACTAGAACATCAAGATCAACCGTGTTGAAAGCATTGCTGAAGTCAAGCAATAATAGTATAGTGACTTTTTTATGCTCCATGCCTTCACGGATACTTCTACCCCTGAAATATTTGTGGCATTGTAAAATTTATTTCACTTATTACATAAATAAAAGACGTAACAAATACCTGCAAAGATGCAGTTGACGCCTCCTTTTTGGCAGCTATGGTTCTGGCGGCGATTTCTAGTGGTTGGAGCTAAATTTGATTGAGTAGTAGACTGTGTCGTACGGCAAGGTTATAATACCCAATTCTTCAAATTATATTAATGTAATTTGTTACCTCAACATTGGTAGTACCGTCGATTTCAGTCTAAAACGGTCCTTTATGTTAAGTAATACTCGTCCCTTCAAGCTTACGGCGACAAACACGACGATAAAAATTTTCAATAACGTTATAATCCTATAATCGCTGGTCGTTGAATGGATTCGCTTTTTTGTTTTTTAACAATTATAAATTTCAATTTAAAATTGTTTTAACTTGCAACGCTGACAACAATAAAAAGCGTAATGATGGCACAGGCAACTGTCACTACATAGGCACAGTTGTACCTAACAAGATGGAGGTAGGAAGTGAGACAGAAGATATTTTTAAATTATAGAACCCGTAGGTTAACTATAAACGTGTGACCGAGACAGCACCATTTCGTGGGCTGCTATAAGTAAACGCATGTATAGAGCAATAAACTTTTCTGACCCGGTGGTCAAATATCAAAACTACAGTCGCCATATTGATATGGTGTGAACTTACAACGACACTAGCGAGCGACCCAACACCCAAGGTAAGAAGTTCAGAAAAGTTTTTCGCACTGTCTACGAGTATGGTCTATGGTTCGGAGCAGGAGTGTTATACTACATAGATACTTAGTTAAGCATACCTACATATAACTTATCTTAATATCAATAATAATGATCCAAAAGCTCTTTCTTTAATAATGTATGTATGTATCGTTTCATGTTTTTTATCCCCAAAAGGGGGAATCAGCTTCTGGATACACGCCCACATCATAATGTGGGGGACAGCCTCTTTTTACCCACCACTTTATTCCTACGTGACAGGGGGTGAGCCTATCGCCGCGACAATGCTTCTGATGAAGTGTATCTGGACCTAGGTATAATAGTTTTATATATGTCTTATACGTCATATATTATTAGCTTTAAAGTAATAAGCAGTAAAATTAAAGACCTGGGACACAATAATACCTCAATTGCCAGTTCCTGACGAACTATAAAAAGTAAGTCAGGATTGGGCAGGAGGTGGCTATTTTCTTCATAATAAAATTAGCAGACTGAGTTGGGAAAATATTTTTGTTACAGATAATAAAAGAATAAACTTAAAAAAGGCATCTAGTGTAACATGTATTCGAGGTGTACTGCCAACTGAAAAATCCAAGAAGATGATATGTAAGAAGACAACCAATACAGTACTTTTGAATGAGCTAAAACAGATACAGTATAATATGAAAAATGTTACTAAATACTCTAACTGCACTCCGTTTGCTAACAAAACTCTTAATGGCTACGTGTGTGCTTTTTGCAATGAAAGTTTCTCTGAGCCTCAAGAATTACGAAATCATACCCAAACTATCCATAAAAATGTCGAATTGGATTGTAAAATTTGGAAAGACAGGCATAGTATATCTGTAAAAGTTGATATATCTGATTTAGCTTGTACTATATGCAACACAAATGTGGATATTCTATCGAGTTTAAAGAAGCATTTAATTAAAGAGCATGATATAAAGTTTTACCCAAATGTTGAAGATTATTTTATAGAATTTAAATTAGTATCGTCATCTGATACTTTAATCTGTGCTCTGTGCCATTCGCCTTTCGAGACATTCAAAATGTTACTACAGCACATGAATGGACATTATAGAAATTTTGTTTGTGAAACTTGCGGCGTTGGGTTTTTAAACAAACTAAAACTTTGTATACACAAAAAAACACACGAAACTGGTACATTTAAATGCGATTCATGCGAAAAGGTTTTTGTAACAAAAAGAAAAAAAGAATATCATGAAAAAATGGTACATAAAAGTAAAAAGTGTTTAAGAAAATGTCCACATTGTGATCTAAACTTTCCTACCTATAACCAAAGGAATAGTCATATGTTAACAGAACACAACACAGCAGCAGCTCTGTATAAATGTAACATATGCGATAAATCGTATAAAATGAAATGGACATTGACATGTCATATTAAAAAAGTCCACTTGATGGAAAGAAATTATGTCTGCACAGTATGTGGTAAAGATTTTTTTAGTAATGATGCTTTAGAACATCATTTCATCAAGCATACAGGCCAGCGAATTCATAGATGTGAATTCTGTCAAAAAGCGTATGCCAGAAAAAATACTTTGAGAGAACATTTAAAAATTCACAATAATGACAGGAGGTTTAAATGTGGAGTTTGTGGATTGGCGTTCGTACAGAAATGCAGCATGAAAAGTCATATGTTATCAAATCACGGGATTACATTTGCTGAATGTGAAAAAAATGATTTAAAATAGTCAGCAAATGAATAAAGTAATTATGAACATTAGCATACATATAGGAAAATGAGATAAGCTGTGGCGGAGAGCATATGTTAATAAAAAGAACAACATTGTTATTGGTTTTAACTATTATTAACAGTGGCTGGTCCTTTGTGTCATTTCTCATTTATCAATTCAGTGTTGTAATTAAAATCTTGTTGCTAGCGTTTAATAGTACATTGTATGTTAAGGGTGGTAAGGAGAAAATTACTAACGAGAGGCTATTTAGAAACTAAGGCCGAAGGCTTTAATGACTCGAATTTGTAATTTCCGTACCGCCCGTGTTTACACACAATGTTTTTTATCACATTTGCGAGTAAATAAATAAAAATGTTTGGCGAAAAAAACTTACATACCTACTTAAAAATTAACTTTACAATTTCTGAAAACACAATAAAAGTTTTTTAAGTTACCTTAGTGTGTAAATATTTATCGTCAGGAACTTCATCAATATTTTTCATTACATACATTTTCTCCCGTAAGTAGTTCAAAAGTTACTTTTATATATATACTGTTTAATATTGACTACTGTTGAAAGTGCTCGACAACATTGAGTAAATTGTCCATAGGGAAAACGGTTTGTATGTTTCGGCAATTTTCCCAAAGTAAGCTAATAGGAAATTATCTGAAAACGAACTCGTTTTCTTCTTGTTTCTCTAGGTAGGTAATAAAACTGGCGTATGCGATTAAGTACCAACTTGTCTTTAGGCTTCGGTGGTAACAAGTTCATATTTATTTATTGAGCCCCATTAACGATATCTAGCAGTGTCGCATTTATATTAAACTCATCTGACGACGAAAAAATTTTTTATTTCTTTTGTAGGTTGTAAATAAAGAAACTCACCAAAATAAAAATGGAGGGAACAGGAGTGTAGCCACCTGGCGATATCTCAAGAATTTATGAAATGAAAAGTTTTGGCTAAAGTTAAAACTTTTTGGTCAGTAGTGTCGTTATAAGATCACACCATTTCAATATGGCAACTTTAGATTTCATTTTTGACTATCGGGTCAGAAAATATTGTTGCACTATATTGCTCGCTTGGCACGTAGTTTACATCTTAATGGCACTTTTGTAAATACTTGATAAAATAGATACTGTTTGTACGTAAAGTGAACATACTGTTTTATCGTACAAGTAGAGCGCAGCGCGTGCGGTGCGTTCGATGACAATGAATCATATAGCCCTCGGGTTCAGCATTCGCTATCAGCCAAACATAGGCCAAAAAAGAATGTTGAACAACTTTGAACAACTTGAAAGAAAATTACGAAATATTAAAAATGACGCGATGTATTTACTTGTAACTTTATGACGAATTTATTTAGTATTTAGGTTATACCACCACAAAAAAAATGTATAAAGATTAAAAAAATATTTAAATGTTAGTGTGTATCAATCTCAAATGTTTATGGTATCCCTTTTCCTCGTATTCCCCGTATTGCTTTAGTAACAGGAAGAAGTGTTGTACTTTTATAGAAATCCTAAAACTCAGTCGATACAAAAAAAAACATTTAGCTCAATGTTCCGTCTGATGTGGTTATTATTTATTTATATATTGTTTAGTTTAGTGGTTTTTTTTTTTTTTTAAGTTTATTAAAAGTTGGCTTTAGAGAATAACGATAATAAGGAAACAACCCCGAATGTATATTTGAACTAAGAAATCACTCAAAGAACACTAGTTGTTCTGTAGCAAAATAAATCGTTTAAGTTTTTTAGGGACGCTTTCCTTTTAATTAAATCTGTTATCTGCTGACTACTATTCATTAGTACGCATACCTACATATAGGGTAAGATTGCTTAAGTCATACCACGGCCTAAGTAGTATCCCGGCAATGTCATGACCGATACTTGTAAGTAGCACCATATAGTGTCGTCAATATGAGCTATTTAGTCGAGCAAGCAAACACAAAAAATGGCATTTTCAACTCATTTGTAAGCTTATTATGGCAGGAATATGATCCTTACCTTTCTCCTTTATTATCATCTATTTGTAATACTTATTTGGCAATTGTTTAGGCATACTTAAACGGTAGACCTTGTTCAGGTTATGTTATTGGTTTTAGTTTTAAACTTAGAAGACCCCGTTGCTTGACTATGCAGTTGGCTGATGCAGCCATTACTGCTCCACCGGGATTTTGTGCCGAGACTCTGAAGGAATCTCAGCCTATATAGCGCCCAACTTTCAAGGGCCGCGGGGGGAGCCCCGGCTTGGGTTGTCGCTCTTGGGGTCATCCCTTCGACCGGTGTGAGCCTCGAACCCAAAGGTGATTCAGCGCCAGGAGGGAATTTCCACGTTACGCGGTTGCGATTGCGAGTGAGTGGGAGCGAGAAGTGCCCCGGCACTCTTTGATACCTCGTGTATCCGTGCATTCGCCGACGAACCTGGGGACGTCGGCGTCGTGTGAGGGGGAGGCCCTATTAGGGTAGGTCGTTGAGACTAGTCTCGCTATCCGGATGGCGAGATCGTCGTCTGGAGCCGTTAGTACGTGCCGAGGCCGCCTAAAAATAGTTTATCGACCATGCCGAGGTCGGTCAGGGGGATGATAGGTTGTGGATTGCACAATTAATCGGTTTGGGTGATTTTGTGTACGCCCGAAAAAGTGGACTGCCAGGTCTTTAAGATATTGGGGGATCGTGGGGAGCTCGAAGTCCCTGTGTAGGTCCGCATTCCAGACGAACCAGGAGGCTCCGGAGGCCGCGCTGAGGAAGCCGTTTTGGTGGGTCTGGAGTTTAAGGAGGTTGCGTTTAGACAACGCATAGACGACGCTAGCGTATGCTGATGCTGCTGCTGCAAGTGGTGTAGAGAGTCAGCTTATTTCTAAGCGAAATCTTACTGTACTTGCCTATCATGGGATATAGATGACCGAGGACAAAAGCGGCTCGGTCTCTTACTATTTTGGTGTGATCGCGGAAGATTAGACGCCTAACCAGGGTTACACCGAGATATTTGGCCTTGTTTTGCCAAGGAATGGCACGGCCGAACATGGACAGGGGACATGGTCGCGGAGGGCGGCCTACGGTGAAAATAACAGAAGAGCTTTTGTTAGGAGTGAATTCTTATCGATCCTCCATTTCCGAAACCATTCGCCTAGGCGATTGCGGATTGAAGTCTCTTCGTGATTCGACTTACCGGTGTAAATAGCGGTATCCTATTTACACCGGTAGGGCTAATTGGGTACCGTTCTAGGGATGCCGTTCGTGTACAGAAGGTACATGATAGGGGCGAACACGGACCCTTGCGGGACTCCTGCTTGTATGGGATGTAAGGCGCTTTAGGATATCGTTAGAGATACCGTTCGCGCCGGGAGCTATACTGGGGCGAAGGTCTTTGATGACCTGTTTGACTTCGTCGACCGTAACGGGGGGCAAAGGACCTTGTGGGGGCAGAGAAGCTCTGCGCTCCACTTCACCGTCTACCTTTTGCGAGTGATCGGGATCGAAATTCCTTACTCGTACCGCTACGACTTAGGTATTAAGAAAATCAAAACAGAAAAAGTAATAAACCAAACTATAAAAAGAAGGAATATAGAGACATGCAAGAAAAACGAAAAAAATAAAAGCTTAAGAATCGTGGTTATGCCAACTATGTAAGGAAGAACGTGAAGAAAACTTGATCCAGTGTACAAAATGTAAAGGTCATATAGTGCGCACTTACATAGAATCACTTGATAAACCCTCAATTAATACCCATTAAAACTCAAATATTCGTGTGTGGCGCACGCCTTGCGTTTCTTGCAGTCGTACTTGGATATAATTTTTTTATATTTATTTAAAAAAAAAAATTATATGATTCTAATGTTTTAAGAAAAACAAGTTTTAAAAAAAAAAAATTTTACTTTTTTAATTTTATACTTTTAATCGTACAGACTGCTGTGAATTTGATGATGGATGATAGAAAGTAGCGAAGACGACGACTTTATTATTCGAACTATCGTTTTGCAATCCCGCCGCAAAAAATTTGCACGAAACAAGGAAAGAATCAATGAGTGCTGTTGTATTTAAAAGTCATTTTAGGCAAGTATCTATCTTCAGTATCTTTAGTAGTGTGTCTCCAGTCTGGATATAAACTTTTTGAATATAAAGTAAGTATGCTACCTACAAACAACACCTTGTTAGTGGTTACATTTATCTTGTTTATTTACTGGCACACACAGTTTACAAATCAACAGTGTTTTAGTCCATAGGCTACGGTGACCGCTTACCATCAGGCGGACCGTAAGCTTGTTTGCCACATAAGTGGTATAAAAAAAAAAGTATATTACCTAAATGATATTTTCTATAGCTTACTATTCCTGTTACAAACTTTATTTTGGAACTTCTATAACTTTTTAATTATCTAATATACCCTCAATTATTTCTACCTTTACTCATATTATAACATAGAATAAAGAAACATAGGAGAAGGTGCAGTCTACAAAATCGATACTTACAATTCCTATGTATTTTTAGTAATGAACAAATATTTTGAATTTGTTGCTGAGTATTACCCGATACCTTCGAGTTTATTCCAAACCAAATAGGAAGCTCGCCAAACTCGAACTCCTCATTGCAAATTGATGGATATTAATCTTAAGAGAGGATTTGCAACTCCCATGCAAGTTCTGGTTTTATTGATTCATTGATTAGAATTAGGAACCAGAATCCATTTGTCAATTATTACTTTTAATATTTTAGAATATATTATTTATATATGTGATCAGTAGTCTTATATATTTTTTTACAATAATTGCTTATAATTAACCTTGCTTAATTGTATCTTATTTGTACCTCTTCATCATCAAAATTACTTGAGCTATGTACCTATCTATACATGCAAAACATCACTCCTGTTACCTAAAAGAGGAGGAGGACGATCACAGATTTCTACTTGCTATGCTCCTAGCACACTTCTTTTACACAAACTATCCAACTGCAACTTATTATGTGCATTCCGTAAAACAAATCTGAATATAATATTGTTTTTAAAAGTCTTCCATTGCAATGTTCATATTTAGCACATGTTTAGCTATAGCCAAGCTTTAAAAATAAAATTTAAACTATCTTTGTGCTAGAATTTATATTACTAATTTCCATTGCCACACAGATTTAATAATGGATATGTTTTTAAAAAGCATTTGTTCCTAAATTCTAGCTAACCTAATCAGTCATTACTAAATTGTCAAACTGATATGTTTCAAAAATGGATCTATCAGGAAATACTTATTATTAATTGTCAAACTGATATGATTTTAAAAATGGATCTATCAAGTAATACTTATTATTAATTGCATTAAGGTCAATACTGGATCATTTTGGCATTAGTAGAGCCACCGACGCGCGGCGTAAGAGCTGTGCGTAGGGTTAGTGTGGTATTTGTGGTAATTGATTCTAAAATTACCTTAAGTATAAGTTTAAATATTAGACAAAAGTTTAAATATAAGATAAAAGACAAAAATAAAACATGGTGTCAATATATCTATGTTATGTGCATATCATCAATAACATTATATTTACTATGTATTACTGTTTGTAAATTTTATATGATACCTACTAAGGTTAAGTATGTTAGTAGAATTAAGTGTGGGAGTATGTAGTGTATCTATGTAGGTAGTTCTTAGGAAATATACATAACATGTTTGCAACTTAAAAGTTAAGAAAACTCAGTAGTTCGGTCAACCGGACTTACAACTGGACTACTGCTACAAGAGGTTTATACCTACCTGCATTGTACAACTTAGTTAATAAACCAGTATCGATTTACCTGTCGCCTTGTTACTTACTGCTCCTATACATCACAAAGACTACCTTGATAATTTAAATGGCCGGGGATCAAATAAGTAGTTTAAAATTTTAAAAAAGCGATCGCTGGATACTTGATTTCGCCGTTTGTTCTTGCCAGAACGCCACTTTCATTTCGAAACGGTAGTAACTTTTAGTTTTTATACTTCCAAAAAGTGATTTATCCAATTTGTAAGAAATAAAGCATTTGATTCGATGCGAGGCATTTGGAGGACTGAAGGTAAGTGTTGATGCACATTGAAAGAGGCCCTTTAAACACCAGGACCGCTTATTCCAGTCATTGCTCTAAGATTCCTGCCCTGCATAAAGATTATGAAGGTTCATCACAATGTGAACTCTGTAATATGTACCAGTATAATAACCCAGTAAGAAAGAGATGTATTGATGCAACCAATCATAGTTCACCCAAGAAGTTAAAGTAGCATATTAAAATGTATAAAAAAATCAACAAAATTTTTAATAATGAATTGTGTACAATCATTTGTTTCTTGTTCAATTAAACGTAAACATACATGCATTTGCCTTTAACCTATAGTAATAATAATAAAAACTGTACAGCAATATATTTCTTTCAGTAAGATTAACCGAAGTACTATTAAATATCGGAGTACTCGTAAAAATCTGAATTCTTTCACAAGATTGACGACATTTGACGCTTCTCATGTAGGTACACAAGTACAAGGAAGTTAATAAAAAAAGTAAAAATTTAAGGAAATCTCAATTCAAGCAATTCTATTTAATTTACCTTATTTAGTAGCTTATTTAAAACTTCTAAAATTAAATTTTGCATTACGCCTTTTTCAGCATGCATCTTCCTCCGCTGTTGCTGATTTTCCTTCAAAATTTTCAACAATTCATTCGTCTCTGCAACTTTTACTGCAACAATTTATAAATTTCACTATTATAAAATGCATTTATCTAAATTACTTTTGAGTTTACTGTTCCATGCGTTCTGCAAGAGGCGGATGCGACTGACCTGCGCGTCCGCCTCTTGCATTCTTCTCGCCGCCTCGCACATTAGTCACGACACTTGCTACACCCGTAACTCGCATTTACCTCAAGAATATGCCAAAGAAGACGTCTTTTCGGGGCCAGGGAAGCTGTTTAACCACACAACTCAACGCGTGCTGGGTGGTGCACCAAGATCTGAACGCTTCTCTTCAGAAACATGAGCTTGGATTTCGGGCGTGCGGGATTGTAGGCGGGAGTGTCGAACTGAGGTGCGCGTCGGTACACATCGCACACCTCTCCACGTACTTAGAGACTATTCCAAGGACATTATCGTACCTAGGTTATTTAAGTCTAGGCGCTTACTGCGGTTTAGATGAATTAGTCAATTCAATATATATATATATATATATATATATATAACGTTGTTTCGCTGCCGTCCCTCTGTAACCTGGCGAACGTCGGTTTTTACCTAAAGAGTCCGGCTTGCACTTAACAGATCTAGATAAAAACTATCCTATATTTTAAGTTGGATCAAATAACAGATAGTTACGAAGTTTGATAAAACTAGGTTCAGTAGTTTAGGAGTCCATCGCGGACTAACAGCGTGACACGTAATTTTTATATATATAAGATAGTCTAGTGTTTCTGGCTCTAATAAATGTTAACCTTACCCTTGCTTTTAAGTCTCATATCTCTACCCCTGAGTAGCCGTTTTAAAGTCTGCTGACCACACAGTTACAATTACTTATTTATTATTAATACAATTTTATTTAAAGAATTTATTAAGTGACACTACTGTTTCTACCTGAAATAAATAGTTAGCTGAGGTAGTAGTTAAAAAGGCTACGGTGACCGCTTATCATCAGGCGGACCGTAAGCTTGTTTGTTACCTTGGTGGTAATTAAAAATAATGAACCGAAAAACATACTTACTTTTTCGTGTTATACGAACTGCTTCATTGTTGCCAATTCTAGTAATACTCAAAGTGGATATATAGGATTGGTGGTGAAGATCATGAAAAATCTGAAAAATGAATATTAAATAAACAAACTGAAATATGGAACCTTCTACACTGACACACTTATTCCTATAAAAATTTCGTCTTAAGTTCTCTCGCTCTCTATAACACCAAAGAATTTTCATATTTATTTATGCAAAAATGTAATATTTTTTACTGTCAATGCTATTACTACAAAAAAACCTACTAAGGGTATTATCAGGGATATGCATGTTTCATCCATCACGCAATCAGGTTCGTGGAACTAATCTGAGGAAGCCGCCTGCCTTGTCTTGCGTGCAAAATGTATAATGTATGTATGCATTATAAATTCTATGTCGTAGTTGTTATCCATAAAAAAAAATACTCAAACATATGTACACACACGGTGCTGTCAAAAAATGATGCGAAACGCGTTTCGTTTGAGCAATAATAGCGCTGCTGAAATTATCAGATGCGCTTAGACGGAACGGGTAGTTGGTGCTAAAACTGCTAAAATGAGGTTTTTCTTTTAAATTGCAACGAGGGACAGATAATACATAAATCCCAATTCATTTAAAAATCATATCGTAGGAAATTGACGGAATCATATGACTATAAAAAAAAATCCACTGTATGCTTATAAACTTACAATATAAATGTATCAATTGAAATAACTTACGGATTTGCGGTTCTGCACCTGTATTATGAGAAGCTGAAAAATTAAAAAAACTTTATTAACATGTACCAAGTTGCCTTACAAATAGCAATTTTTTGCAATATAAAGCTACTGCAATATAGTTGTTTCAAATTTATAAGAACCGTGATCCTACCACACGAGTATATGCTAATAAACTTGCAATTTAAAAGTCTTTTATTGTGTTATAAACACTAATTAGGTTCCTACGACACGCTGGTTTAAAGACGAGTTGAAAGTCGAAAAACAATACTTACTGACTTGAGCCCTCTCATACATATCTTCCTCAACCTCTATAGTATACAAACACTGCAGGTCCGGGTCATACAAATTCAACTGCACCATTTTACGACTATAGTTTAACGAATATAAAACACAACAAAATTGAAGTATTTGTTTACGCGCTGACATTTGACACTGACAGTAAAAACAACTAATAAAAAAAGAAAAACCATGCTATGAGCGGTGGTTATTTGTAGTCACTTGGTATAAATTGGATTATTTTAGATTCTTGTCGTGGACCCGTGGTTGTGACGTCATTTAGTCATATTTGGTCGAATATAGTCGTGGTTTATCGTACCTGGACCGCAGTCTCTATAAGCAGATAAATTAATTCTTTTCTTTTTCTTTGTTTGTAAACAATTAATTATCAACTAAATTTATATTAATTGATTCGTGTACGTATTGGTGGTGTTGTATAATGAGCCTAATAGTTACAGACAAAATGGAATATAACTAAAATTAAACATACCTGTCTAGGTATGTGAGAGAAGTTTTACTTAAATTGCCTGTATGGATAATTTGATTCAAATCCTAGTAAATCTCACTGATCTTCATAAATAACTCAAATTTTACTTAGTTTTGTACACACTAGATAAATATCTCTCTTAATTACACAAATATTTCTTACTTATCTTAGACATGCGGATTGCACATTGTGCTAAATAATTTGTTTGCAACATTCGTAAAAAAGGATAGGACTTTTTCCCAACTCTTGGCCCTAGAGCAAACACCATAATTTTTTTAGTTTTATTGCCTACGTGCTTATCTAATGTGTGTGTGTCACATCACAATCCTCCTGATCACTTCTTAATCTCTTACCTCTGGTTTCTGCATTATAGAAATGATCGAAGATTCTGCTACTTCAGCCTATGCCTAACCATGACTGAGCTTTGTTGGACACATGCTCACATCATTTTTTATATCGCTTTAGTGATGTTTCGCTTGTGAGCTAAAGATGAAAATGAGCTAGCTCACTTATACATCGTATCTTTCACTTGGTCACATGTATTTTAATTGTACCGGTATATCACTGGCTCACTATGGTTGTGTCTCAAAAGTGATATTTACCCACATATCACTTTATGTCAGTGAGTTTAAGTTTGCACACACTACTTTGTGATTAAATTAAATCATTGCATATTGAGATATGGTGATTTTTCACTTACTTAAAATAAACGTCTGATTTGCTTCATATCTTTCTTGTATCTCACTCTCTCCACTAAAGTTGAAAACTATAAATCATTTCGTAATCACTGAGCTAGATGAGCATGTGAGCTGAAAAAAAGATATGATCAAGAAGATACATATTATTATCAGTCTTTTCGTTGAGCTGACAGACTGCGTGCACCTATTATCCCAATATTTACCTGTTCATAGTAGTTAGTAATACAAGTTGAATGTAGGCAATCTCCCTTATTTAAGTTTGTAAAATGGTCTGGTTTCAAGGTGAATAACCCACTGTGAATATGTATTAATCTCTATAGGCCGGCTGAATATAAGGCTGAGTCACACTTATGTACCAGTTGATTCTGAATATAGGTAATAACCATCTCGGAACTACATAATTTCTACTGATTTGAACATACAGAACACCAGTCTGCTTAAAAATATTAATCTAGTATTATCAATATTAGGCTATTTAACTTAGATTGATAAGGCTTAATAATCTAGTTTGTTAATTTAAATTCATAAATAAATTTTAAAAAGTAAATATACCTTATACCATAGTATATTATAATAAGGTATACTGCTTCTGTCAAGGGACTCACCCGGCAGGTGTGTGTTTGTCCTTAGGGTTGTGACGATGACCACCTGCAGCCTTAGCAAATCACCTATTTTATCTTGGCAAGCGCTTGCCACACACTGAATTTGGGTGCTGTCGAATAGCAGCAAGGTAGCACGTATGCATTAATACCTAAACATTGAATGTGCTACGCCTGTCTCTAGCCCTCAGATACGATCTTGTTACCGCTTGCTTGAAACATGCATACATTTGCTCGTTTACACACTTCATTGTTGTTTTTGTAGTGTTAGTAGTCACAAATAACATAGTTTTTGTATGAAGTGGCCGGTGAGTGTGAATACTTATTTTCTTGTTACAGATTTTGTCTTGTTAAGTACATGCAAACTTTATTATTATGTAGCTGCATAGACCAACAAACAATAATTACATGTGGAAGTATGATCAAGCATTTTAAATAACAATACACATTCATATCACAACCAAAGCCAGGTTTATGAAGTTGATGACATGGAGAAATTAATAATATATGACTTAAATTTAGAACCTTTTGATGATAATGAAATCAAAAAGGAGATATTTGAACCAATCATTGTGGACTCATCTGAGGAAGAAGAAGTTGAAATAGGTAGTTATGCATTTTATTTTTTAATAATACAGTAAGCGCTTGGCGATCTGGTTTCACTAATCCTGTAGATCCACTATTAACTGACAGTTTGACAGTTGGATTACAGAGCAGGAAGTGTATACAAAACAAAGATTGTTAACTATTCCACAACCATTATAATTAATTAAATACACAATGTTGAAAGAAGTTATAAGTATAATTTCTCATATTAATTAACATTATTACTGTGTTACTCTATGGAAAAATTGGTTTTTCTATAGGTATACAATAATCCAGCATTGTCAACAATCTGGGGAAAAATATGTGTGCTGGATCACCAAACGTATACTGTAGTTACTCTAATCAGAAAATGCCAGAGTAATACCATCAAAAAGCTTTTATATTGGAAGAGGGTGTCAAGGCTGACATTTAATTGCTGTGAAAAGTCATGAGATCCCATGAAGAACCAACCAACCAAGTCAGGCATTCTTAATACTGGTGGTCCATTCTCTCAACAAATTACTCAACAGTTCTTAAAACTCAACAATTCAATGACTATAATCTTTCTAATAATACTAGCTTTTGTTAACCATTTTTCCAACAATTTAAGAAAATTGCTGTAACAGAATTGAAAGTATGCCAAAAATCAGGCCATCCTATTGATCGTTGCAATGCGAAGGAATACTGCTCTGCGATATCACACACAGAAAATTATTTTTAAGTGGGAACCATTTATTGGGATGCAAGGTGTTATATGTCCTCAGCTTCTCCAGCTATATAGTGCAATAAATCTTGATGCCTTGTGGGAACTTTTAAAAGCATCATATGAAATCTAGCTATTTCTCTAATGTAAATCAAGTTAATTGGATGTTCTAAAAGGATGTGAAGGAACATTGCGCCATTGGAAAAAAAGCTTTTGATGTGAACTATCAATTCGGAACAAAACCATAAATCAGGTCATTAGATGCTCTGTTTTTTCGAAACATGACAACAAACTAACAACAATATTCCACTTATAGATTAGGATTTTCTAAATATAGGTTACTTAGGTTACTAAATATACCTTCGTCTCTATCTCTTTTTGTAAACTTTGGTATGTTTTACTGCACATGGCTAGAAAAGTTTCTGATAGGTATAGTACAGCTATTGTATGACAGGTGTTGAGTGATTTATTTTAACAAATGAGTATACCTTCATCATGTATAATGTAGGGGAGAGAACAGAGGTTATAGCCAAATAATGTTCACTGGGTCATTTAGCTTGTAAAAAAATATTTTGTGAATTAGCAAAATTATTATTAAACCATCCATTTTTCACCTAGGGTAGACTGGATATATTCCATCTCAAAGTGCCGATCACTTCCTGCTTAGGTGAACCTATTGCCATGCATGCACAAAATAGACTTTGTGATTTTAGTTGTTTGTATTTACTTGATCTTTTTTAAACTAATAACAGATGGCGCTAGTTTCTTTAGTATAAAAAACACTGCTTGCAAATATTTGACTAGCCATATCATATCTTTTCTTTTCTTTGTTATTCAGTGCACTATAATGATTTTTGGAATTTTATTAAGTTTTTGAGAAATTATGAGAATCTCCTATATGTTAATTTCTAGATTTTGGATCCATTGGATGTACCTTGTAGGTACCTATGTGTATCCTCATTTTTTATAATATCCCACTCTGGATGTAACATCTAGCAATATGACCAGTATGAATGTTTGCCTCAGTCTATTTACCTACCCACTGCAGGGCACAGGCCTCTCCTTGGAGAAAGGAGGCTTACCCCTTGATCTACCTTGCTAGCCCAGAGCAGATAGGCAAAGGTTATCGTGTTATATTATCTATCTTAGTAGTGCCCAAAACCGAAAGTCTTAATCAATGGCCAGTGATGACTTATGGTATAGAAACGTGGTATTTTACTGTTGGCCTCTTTAATAAGCTCAGAGTTGCTCAGCGGGCTATGTAAAGAGCTATGCTTAGTGTTTCTTTGCGCGATAAAATCAGAAATGAAGAAATTCGCCAAAGAACCAAAGTTACTGACATAGCTCAAACAGTTTGCAAGCTGATGTGGCACATTGCTCGTCAAAAGGTTCTCGAGTGATCGGAAGACGCAGCGTGGGAAGGCTTCCTACCAGGTGGACGATGGACGCGGGCGGCTCAGGACCGGCCTTACTGGAAACATATGGAAGAGGCCTACGTTCAGCAGTGGACGTCTTCCACTTCCACGCACGAACGATTTTTATCTATCTTATATTGTCACCTCATCTAGCTTTTATATCAAAACATCAGTAGCTGTAAAGCATACTTTAACAGTTATATAATATTTGATCATCTGATTTTATAGATTATAATACGAAAGATTCTGCAGATTATGCACGAGCACAATACCAGGACACCATCGCTTCTTTGCCGTCATCCAAACCACATTCCATTGAAGATTTCAAAATGACCTTGAGACCCAGAGATGGCAAGAAATCTTTAGCTTATTTAGACCAAAGACCAGATACTCCGACGGATTTGGATTCTAACTCAGATTTAGACAGTGTAACAGTAAATACAGAAAGTATTCAAGATGGCTGTGAATTAACAACAGATGTGACTACTGTGACTGATGAAGACTGGAATACCAAGCAGATTGATATTGAAGAAATTTCTATGTACAGCTTTAATGGAGAGGAAAGTAAGTGGACCTTATTTGGAAAGTCAGGTATTTCAATATCATCGTTATTAAATAAATCGCTAGCTGTCCACTGCTGGACATATGCCTCTTTCATCATTTTCTAAAATTAAAGGGTCTGGCTGCTTGCGTCAAATAACTTCCCACACTGCATTTTCCAGCTTGCGGTCTCTATTACAGAAACATCTTTTCCCATCTTTCATTGGTTTTAAAAGCCTGCTATTGCATTACCGCGCAGTTAACTTATTCTTTGAGCCGTATCAGTTACTCTAGTCTTACGATGTTCCTCATTATGAATTCTGACACGTAAAGAAACTGCGAGTATAAATCTTTCAATAGTCCTTTGAGTAACTTTCAAAATATATATGAAGTCAACAGTTGTGGGCCAGTTTTCAGTACCATAAGTCATCTCTGGCAACACACATTGTTTAAAAATTGAGGTATTTTGAATATACGAAGCTATGTAATTTCCATAAATGCTGTTTCATCGAGCTGGATTCGTAACTCTATCTCATTTTCTCTGTTTCACCCCGGACCCTAGTGAGCTGTAATATGGTTGAATTTCTAGTCTGAATCTATATTGTTTTGACCGGGGTTCAACGTGTAGTTGCAGCTTATGAATAAATTGCATCTCGAATACTTTCGAGAGCTTGCTTAGTAAGGTGATGGGTCTATAGCTTTCTGCAGTGCCCGGTGCACAGGATACCATTAAAAACACGCGTCACCGCCGCAATCATCTCCTGAGGAAGGTGGCGAAGTGTGGAGTTTGTGATTTGGTATGACCCTGGAGCCTTCTTGGGTTAAGTCTGCATGATCGCCCTGCGTACTTGACCAGGGGAGGACTAGATTTGTTCTTCTGGATTTATCGGCTGTTCAAAGTACTCTTGAAAAACTTCAATTTGAGCTTCATGTTCATGATCTGCTGTAGGATTTGGGGTGAATTGAGTCTAGGCTACTTACCAGGATCTCGGCTCTGTCTGGGGCTTTGAATTTAAGGTTTCCGCTTCCATCAAGGAGGAGCTTGGTTGGCTGCTTATTGTTGCATAGCTGGCGGCATTGGCGATATATTGACGGCATATCGTCGTCTATGACATCTATGTGGCGCTCCCACTCTTTGGAGCCATTTTTGTCTAGAACACATTTCACTTTCGCCAACAGTGAACTAAGCTCATTTTAAATAGTGGAGCAGCAAATTTCTTGCCAACGTTTTCTCAAGCGCCGTTTCTCAGAAATCAACTCCTGTATCCAGCATGAGATATTTGATATCCTAGTACGTGCAGATCTTGATTGCAGGGCTGATTCAAGAGCGTTTTGAATGCAGACGGTCAGAGATTCAGCTGCCTTGTCAAATTCCGATGGTTAGATAATAGTGTGTGAGGCTGTTGTCTCGGCTAGCATTGCTGTAAAATGCTCCCAGTCATACTTTCTTGTAGGCTTTAACAGTTGGCTTTTTTTTGGGAGGTCCTCGAAAATTAATAGATCTGGTCTGTGGTCCGAAGGGAGATCGGCAAGAACTTGTGCTGTGTAGAGGTTCGGAGCCCTTTGTACACCACCACATCTAGTACGTCCCCAAATCCTTTTCCGCAGTAGTGCGTTGGTTCAAAAGGCCCCAACACCCCGTATTGGAATATCACCGAGTCTTGAAGGAGGTGTTTTCCCTGTGGGTTTATGCTGTCAGAGTTCCAGGCCGGGTGCCTGCAGCAGCAAAGCTTAAGAGCACGTCGCTTCACTATTGCAAACAAAAAACAGCGTTCATGAAGTTTTGTATTTTTTCTTCTATGGTTGCCTGTTAATAAATAAGGAACTTTATAGGCGAATGTCAAAAGTAAAATAAACGGTTGGAATTAGTATAGCATGGCTCTTTCCATAGCTCGCTGAATGACGATCTTATTTCAGAGATTAAGATTAGAGACCACATTGGTTGTAGACTTTGGCACTGAGGTATTTTGGACTAAAAGATGTTACGGAATTTCCCGAACGCTATCCAGACCAGCTGGATTCTTCAATTAACCTCTTTCTCAAAGTTTTGTTTTGGAAAAAAGTTGTCATGAAATTAAGATAAAATTAAGGGTAGCTCTCACATTGAACCAAGAGGTTTTTCTTTATGTGCTCCCACGTGTAAGTGTTCCTGTTATTAGGGCAACTTTTCCTAGGAAAAACCAAAAATCATATTTTATTTTTCAGTCACATTTCATACGGACAAACCAATAGGCATAAACACAAATATTAATATGATTTCAGGTAAAGAAGATTCAGAAATCGATGAATTTGTCAACAACAAACATGAAACTTTATTGGACTACCCTCAGGAATCGCTGTTTATAGAACGCAATGTGTCTAATACAATTAAAGAGTTCCAAGTCCGTAAACGAAAACCGTCAAGCACCAGACACTCATATAATCGCCAAAGATCACGTAATAAAAGACGAAATAAAAATCACGCAAAAATAGAACGTATACGTCGAAAAAAACAGAAATTTTTATTTTATGCATTAAAAAATGTGATACCAAATCTCCTCCATCAAGATAATGCTCCTAGGATACTCATTATCAAAGAGTCCATAGCTTTATGCAAAGCACTTAGTGAAGAACAGTCTCGATTGAACATAGTTAAGGAAGAACAGACTAAAATTAATAGGCTTCTTCGTGAGAAGTTGCAGAATTTCGTGGACTACCCTCAAACTGTACGCATAGAATGCGATGTGTCTGATACTTCTTTAAGCTTCCAATCACTAGAAACAAATCATCACAAAAATAAAATATTACAACAAAAATCGAGAAATTTTAAACACTCGTATAATAGTCATTCAAAATCTTTCTACAGAACAGAACTTGAATTTGAAAATTATGATTTTATATGTCGAAAAAACATGCTATTTAATATGTTGAAATATATGATACCAAATCTCAAAGGTGAAGTAAGTAAGACACTTGTACTGAATGAATCTTCAGCTTTATGCAAAGAGCTCAGCGAGAAACAGTCACAATTGAACATGCTTAAGCGAGAGCAAATAGAAACTAATATGCTTCTTAGGAAAAAGTTAAGAGATTTAATAGTAGATGTCGTTTTTTGAGGAGTTTCGGCATAATACAGTGAAATCCGAAACTTTTGTGGTGTGATATTACATTTTCTATAAAGTTTCGCGGTTTTGTGATAAAAAAAAGACATAATGTGTCTTGAAATTAACAAAGACTGTGAATGTTATAAATGATGCAACTGTGGGTTGCAAGCTAATGTCGAATGTTGACGTTACCCGAATTCTAAAATGGAGGGCTAAAGGCAACATTCTAATTGCTTGGCCGGAACTTCGTTTGAAGCTTAGTGGCAGGCATAACTTTGACAAAAATTAGGATATATATTTAGAACAAAACTTTATTTAGATTTTAATGGAGTAAATGGTTGAAACATGGTGTGATTGGCAATTACTTGCTCTGTCAGGATAGGTCATAATGTCAGACAAGCTTCAGTTCTGAAAATTTTGTATTAATGTTATTATAATTATCTATAAGGATCTCATTTTAATGTAAATAACATTGCTGGACTGATAATATAATTTTTAATTTAATTTTCAAAACTTTAAAAAATTATCTGGCGCCTCATACTTTATTTACAACTATTGCTATAGCAAACTCCATTAGTATAATTAAGGAGTTCCAGGCCGATAACCAAATTTATGGCGGGCAAAAATCTAGTATATAAATGCGAAAATAAGTTTGTTTGTTACGCCTAAACCGCTGAACCGATTACGATGAATTTTGATGTAAAGTTAGATGAGACCCTGGAGAGTCTATGGTTATAGGCTAAAACTTCAAGTGTGAGTTAGTAGTTTTACCACAGTCAAGGAGTTTAATAACCAAGTTTAGCGCGGGCGGAACCGCGGGGAAAAGCTAGTGTAAAATAAAGCGGACATCTCATTTCTGCTGCTGACGGCCAATACCCGGCTTGCTCCCCCGCCCCATGGATCGGGCCCCATTATCATCTCGGTTAGGATTTGTTAATTTCTCGGACGATAGTTGATTTTTAGTGGCGCCACCCTTTTGAAGGTATGGTGTGTTTTCGCTTACGCCTAGTGTATCTACACGAGTGTGCCTATATAGTAAAAGTGCCTCGCTCTATCTTGTGCAAATTGTTTATTAAAATATTAATTCTTAGGCAACATTCGATATTGGCACCCCCACCTATTGGCACTTTCCAAAGAAAATTGTATTCTAAAAATCCGTTGCCTCTCTGCAAAAACTCGTTTGCTTAAAACTTCGCTATATTCTGGGACCTTATTTGTACAACACAATAAATGTACATCTAGAGACAACAGTAGCAAATTTGTGTGTAAAAAAGCTCTTACTGAAAACGATAGATTATGAGTACATTGAAAATCTTATGAAAATAAATAATTAACTTTTTAATTCCTAAAATTTTCGTAGTCCTACTACTAATGTGTAAATCGTATTTATCACTTAAATCTAACTCTAGAAAATGATAAGTAATGAAGTCACTCTCAAAACATCAAATTATCCTGTATTGTAACGTAAAGTTACTAACTCTGTCTGTCTATTACCTCTTGACGCTTCAACCACTGTACAAATTAAGATGAAGTCTGAGTCCCGAGAAAAGACATAGGCTACTTAAAAACGTCAAGTAAAAGTCAGTTTTCTGTCTGTCCGTCTATCTGTCTGTCTGTTACCTCTTTACGCTTTAACCGCTGTACCAATTAGGATGAAATTTACCATGGAAATAGTTTGAGTCCCGAGAAAGGACATAGGCTACTTGAAAACGTCAAGTGTGAGTCGATTTTTTTTCTATATTAAATTAATATTTTCTCTATTGAAATTGAAATCCTTAATATAATAATTTAAATATTTATATGAATGTATATTTACATGTATATACTAGCTGTTGCCCGCGGTTTCACCCGCCCTTTTAGTCATTGTTGGTTTTATTGTCCTTAGTCTAAAAATTACCGTTTTCTTTTGTTCAATACGGATACTTCGCCTTAGTCAACGTAAAGTTTCTCAAATGTTAAGAACAAATTGCTTTTAGGTGCAGCACGTTTATAGAAGATATATGGCCAGTCCTGGGGTGTCGATCAAAGGCTCCAGTCTCCTGGTATCTTCTATACCGTGCAGTAACAGCTTTGCGAAGAACGTGGAGAAGCATGACCGCGCGAACAGGCTGAAGAAGATCGGCCGAACGAGATTTGACACCTCGAAGGGTTGCAACCGGCCCAAAATCAACAGTGGCTCACCGCAGAATAAGCCTCCAATTTGCCCTTGAACATAGGGAATGGAAACTGGATCAATGGGTACATGTTCTTTTTTCTGATGAGAACCAGACCAGACCAGACCAGAGTGTGTCTTCATGGAGTGATCGAAGGCAGAGAGTGCACCGACGCACCGGAGAGCGCTATGCTCAGTGCTTTATTGAAGAAACTGTTACATATGGCAGTGACTCAATTATAGTGTGGGGCGGTATTTCTTTAACTGCACGAACAAAGCTGATTGTCATTGAATCCAGTGTTAAAAGTCACGTGGACTGACAGCAGAACGGTATATTCGTGTCATTCTTTAGGATCATGTCGTGCCTTACTCATGTTTTATTGGAGATGACATGCTTCTAATGCATGATAATACAAGACCTTATGCTGGGAGAATCGTTCTTCAATATTTAAGGGATGTTGGCATTCGCAATATGACTTCGCCAAAACGAATCCGTGTTTTGAACCCCATCGAATAACTTTGGAATGAGTTAAAGCGCAGGTTGCGAGCCGGGATTCCGATCCTTAATCACTCTCTTGAGCTCTGAATGACGATAAATGAAGAATGGGCCGACATCCCTCAGACTTTATTGTCAGGTTGATTAGATCAATGGGCACAAGGATGCAATCGGTTATCCAAGCTAGAGGAGGTAACACACAATACTGTTACATCGATTGTTAGGGTTTTTGGAGGTTTTTCAGCATTCCAAAAATTTAAAAAATTACTTTAAATACACAGAGAAAAAAAACACTCCAAAAATAAAAAATCTATTTTGTATTCAAGGAAAAAGTAAACTTTACTCATAATTACAAAAGCTTTGCTGCATTTGCAATCATTATAATTTTTTTTATGTAAATGTAATTTCTAAAATACAGTTTTAGTAGATAAAAATATTACATATTTTAATGATTATTGCACACCATATTAAATATTACTAAAGTTTTGCAATTTTTGTAAATCATGCTTAGTGTATTTTTAAAACGCCATTCGTTATTTCAATTAATAATGGAAACATTACAAAGTTTAGTTATATTCAATATTAATATATTTGAATTTGCATACGCTTTACTTGAAATAACTTAAATAATTAAACTAATTGTTTTTGTAATTTCAAGTAACGTTTTTTTTTATCCTAAGTGTGAATTTTGTGAAATACAGAAGGTTGACGCGACGACAGGTCATCCGCCATTTTAAGATAATTCACGTTAGGGGCACGTTGAGCTGAAAAAATATCTCTAATTTATGGGGGGATCCCCCCAAATGAATCCCTCCATAGTAATCTTTTCGATTGTGTGGTTTTCATTAGTGTAGTTTAAAAAAGAAATGGACAATCTTCTATCTATTAAATTATTAAGTAATAATTGCTAAAATTTAGGGTTTGCCTATGACGTCATAATTTTGTATATAACTATTGCTCTCTTGAAATTACTAAGTAACAAGTATTTGCCAATGTCATAATTTGGAATATAACTGTTGCTCTCTTGAAATTACTAAGTAACTAGTATTTGCCAATGACGTCATAATTTCGGATATTACTGTTGCTCTTTTGAAATTACTAAGTAACTAGTATTTGCCAATGTCATCATCATTTGGAATATTACTGTTGCTCTCTTGAAATTACTAAGTAACTAGTATTTGCCAATGAAATCATAATTTTGGATATTTCTGTTGCTCCCTTGAAATTACTAAGTAACTAGTATTTGCCAATGACGTCATAATTTCGGATATTACTGTTGCTCTTTTGAAATTACTAAGTAACTAGTATTTGCCAATGTCATCATCATTTGGAATATTACTGTTGCTCTCTTGAAATTACTAAGTAACTAGTATTTGCCAATGACATCATAATTTTGGATATTTCTGTTGCTCCCTTGAAATTACTAAGTAACTAGTATTTGCCAATGACGTCATAATTTCGGATATTACTGTTGCTCTTTTGAAATTACTAAGTAACTAGTATTTGCCAATGTCATCATCATTTGGAATATTACTGTTGCTCTCTTGAAATTACTAAGTAACTAGTATTTGCCAATGACATCATAATTTTGGATATTTCTGTTGCTCCCTTGAAATTACTAAGTAACTAGTATTTGCCAATGACGTCATAATTTCGGATATTTCTGTTGCTCGCTTGAAATTACTAAGTAACTAGTATTTGCCAATGACGTCATAATTTTGGATATTACTGTTGCTCTTTTGAAATTACTAAGTAACTAGTATTTGCCAATGACGTCATAATTTCGGATATTACTGTTGCTCTTTTGAAATTACTAAGTAACTAGTATTTGCCAATGTCATCATCATTTGGAATATTACTGTTGCTCTCTTGAAATTACTAAGTAACTAGTATTTGCCAATGACATCATAATTTTGGATATTTCTGTTGCTCCCTTGAAATTACTAAGTAACTAGTATTTGCCAATGGCATCATAATTTCGGATATTACTGTTGCTATTTTGAAATAACTAAGTAACTAGTATTTGCCAATGACATCATAATTTTGGATATTTCTGTTGCTCCCTTGAAATTACTAAGTAACTAGTATCTGCCAATGACGTCATAATTTTGGATATTTCTGTTGCTCCCTTGAAATTACTAAGTAACTAGTATTTGCCAATGACGTCATAATTTCGGATATTACTGTTGCTCTTTTGAAATTACTAAGTAACTAGTATTTGCCAATGTCATCATCATTTGGAATATTACTGTTGCTCTCTTGAAATTACTAAGTAACTAGTATTTGCCAATGACATCATAATTTTGGATATTTCTGTTGCTCCCTTGAAATTACTAAGTAACTAGTATTTGCCAATGACGTCATAATTTCGGATATTTCTGTTGCTCGCTTGAAATTACTAAGTAACTAGTATTTGCCAATGACGTCATAATTTTGGATATTACTGTTGCTCTTTTGAAATTACTAAGTAACTAGTATTTGCCAATGACGTCATAATTTCGGATATTACTGTTGCTCTTTTGAAATTACTAAGTAACTAGTATTTGCCAATGTCATCATCATTTGGAATATTACTGTTGCTCTCTTGAAATTACTAAGTAACTAGTATTTGCCAATGACATCATAATTTTGGATATTTCTGTTGCTCCCTTGAAATTACTAAGTAACTAGTATTTGCCAATGACGTCATAATTTCGGATATTACTGTTGCTCTTTTGAAATTACTAAGTAACTAGTATTTGCCAATGTCATCATCATTTGGAATATTACTGTTGCTCTCTTGAAATTACTAAGTAACTAGTATTTGCCAATGACATCATAATTTTGGATATTTCTGTTGCTCCCTTGAAATTACTAAGTAACTAGTATTTGCCAATGAAGTCATCATTTCGGATATTACTATCGCACTCTTGGAGAAACAAAACCGTTTCTTGTAATATTTACTAACTTCATTAACAAAAATAGATTCATTTTTATCGCAGAGCATCTTTAGTCCTCGGGTTTATAAATATTTTACTAAAAATTAATATTTTTTGTTAGTTTTTCTCTCCGTGTATTATCTTATTTTTTTACTTTTGTTCTATGGTCAATAACTCAGCAGATCATTATCTTTAATTATACAATTTACTGTCGAAGTAAAGCTTATAAAATAACCTTTACCACTTTATTTAGAATTGAGTTGATAGATTCGAAAGAAACAGCATTTGAACTCGAGGATTGATAGTGTCCCGGTTTCTTTGACCGCCAGTGTATATTGTTCTAAAAAAAAATTGCGGAAATTTGCTGCATAAACGGCTGTATCTTTAAAAAATTACGGTTTTCGCAATTTTTTCTTTATCTGTAGGTACTATAAGACGTTGCTTCGTACCAAATTTCAAGATTCTGAGTTCACGGGAAGTACCCTGTAGGTTTTGATTCCCTTGCAGTTTCGAAAATTTACGGCATAAACGGCTGTATCTTTTGATTGCGTTTCCAGACGAAAATTGACAAGTGTCTACAAGTATAACCCTATAAAATTTTCTTAAAGTTTAGGAAAATAGAAGTGAAATAGAACTGATCAGTAATGTTTTATTCACAATAAAATAAAATCCTTATAGATTATATAAATGAACATATAATTCTCAGAACTGTAATATATCTCACGTTTATGACCTATTCTGTCTGCGTCATTTCTAGTAGAAAAACGATTTGACACCATGTCTTGGTCTCTTGACTACTAGTAAAATCCTTTTCTTTCAATTATGAGACTTTGTTCTCAATATATCCCAATTTCCAATTACAGTCAAAGTTATATCTGCCACTAAGCTTTAAGGAAAAATTCTCTTTACCAATACTGGCCAAGGATTTTTGTCTGCACAGAGTATTTCAAAACGAATTCGGGTAATGTCTTAGGAATAGCTTAGTGGCCCCCTTTGAGTTCAGTATTATATATACATACAGTTCGTTATGTATCACTATTCATGTTGGAGATTTTCAAAATGTTCTTAATGTCACGACTTTGATCCACAAAATCGCAGTTTCTGCCAAGAAATATCAAATTTCGTAGAAAATATACCACATATCTTAGAAACTAGTGAATTTACTTAGGTTTCTATGTAATTCCATTACAGTTTTATTCACAGTATTCGCGAAATATGTCAGATTTCAAAAAACGACTTCTGCCACTAAATTCCTTAACCACTTACGAAGAAGCCTGTTCAGTTTTAACTGCTCTTTCTCTATCATATTCAATTGTGACTGTCTTTCACTAAGCGCCTTGCACAATGTTGTAGATTCATTTAGTATGAGTGAGTTACAAGCTCTACCTCTCAGATTTGGTATAATATTTTTCAAAGTATCAAATAAAATGACCATATTTTTTGATCCGTAGGATTTTAAATGACTTTTAGATGAGTTTTTGGAACATCTCGGCTTTTGTTTACGGATGTTATTATTTTTATGTCTTGTTCTTTTCGATTGGGAGCATGAAGCGGTGTTATACATTTTGCGTTCTACAAGTAATTCTCCTTGAGTGTGGTTCAAAGTTTCTTGTGTGGTTTCGATAGTTTCAATATCTACATCCGACTCTTCTGAATCTGAAATAATTTCATTCATTTAGTTGGTGAAGGAATTGCGTGGTATCCGACTAAATGTTAAAAAACTTCTTTTCTGTGCAAATCTTGATTTCAATCATAGACTTATTTTACTTTGCAAAGGCAGGGTCAGGACGAAGCACGGTGGACGACTTGTATTCGGTCTTCAGAAGTCTGCGTTTAGACAAAATTTCACGTAGTTATCAAAAGTAATTACAGATAGCGCTAGTATTTTCGTATATAAAAGAGACCGTTCGTGAACATTGTACCCAAATCGATCCTATTGTTTAGCAAACATAGCTAAGTAACAGATTAACTTCCGCTTTTAAAATGTTGGTGTGTCTTTTCTATTACCCCGCGAGAGTCATTTCCAATTACTATAAGTTATGTTTAATCGAATCAGCTGAATTTTATAAATTAAAGTAATAGCATACACATCATGAAATCTAATAGTAGGTCAACTTCCTTGTCAGCGCACGAAATACCAATCGATGCTCGTGCTTAGATCGCACTGGACACTTGGCGATGGTGAAAGTAGGTACCTAATGAGCGAGTTCCCTAATTAGATACGTCGTAGGCACTCGGGTAGACTTAGGACTGCTTGCCTTTTAATAGTGACTTAAAAATATATTAGATTTATAACAATAGCAAGCATTTTGATCAAATGTTCATATTATCATAAGGCAGATACTATTATTATTACCTATTAAATGTTTTATTAGGCCAGGAATTGCACAATGACAGTCATACGAGGCTTTCCTAATAGGGTTGATTTTGTTTGCCTTCGACTTTGCAACCTGTGCATAGTTATTTTTTCTTTTTACTTTCATGTCTATGAATTTGGGTTTGGGCGGGTAGGAGTTAATTTTAAATAGGATAGGCGGTTTTTTTACTCAAAATTTTGTTCATAATAAATTAAAACATAATATATTAATTAAAATATACATAAATAAACTGTATTAAGTACACAATTACATCACATCGAACCGAAACTCATTTCCTCCCTATCTTCGTAGTACTGTACAATAGGTACTCATACCAGGCAATAAATTTCACATTGAGCTTCAGAAAGAGTTAAATCGATTAGCTTCGGCTTTTAACGCACGGAATAGTGACAGTATGGTACCCCATGAAAAGTAGCGACAATGCTCATGAGATGGAATGTGACCTACCGCATAAGAAGTAGCGTCACTATTCAGCTCGCGTTTGGCACATAAACCATGTTCTAAAATCCCGTAATGTAAAATGAGTAAAAATATTATTTAACGCTTTGGAATTGCATACATAACCAATGCATTTTCTGTCCCATTTTTCATGCACGTACTCATATATACGTATTTGTAAAATCTTAAAATGTATCGGTTGCCGAACGTAAAATGATATATTGCCATGGCACTTATCTGTGAAGAGGCTGGTCAATGGTCATAGATAGTCCTAGTATCAACATCCACTTTTCACCGGCAGTAGGTATTCATACTCCATTTCCAAAACTTTAGCTTAAAATCAAAATTTATTCATCCAACTTTTTAATCTCACAAGCAGCCATACTAATCCCATGATTAGACAAAAGATGGCTTTTTAAACTACATTTTTGTACAAAAGTCAAGGAACAAACATCACAACGAAATCTTCTATCATTGTTATGTATCCTCAAATGTTCTCTTAAGGTATATTTCCTTGCATATGACTTGTGACACACCTCACATAAATATTTTCGTTCTCCTGTATGTTTAATCATATGAGCAGCCAGCGCTTTCTTACTAAAAAACTTATAACCACACTCCGTACACTGATGATTCCGTTCCATCAAATGACTTTTCTTTATATGACACATCAATAACGATCTTAAAATATATGGTTTATTACACACATTACATTTATAGGGCGCTTCCGAGTTGTGCACTTTGATAAGGTGAGAATTCCGTTGGTAGTAACTGCGGAATGCCTCATTGCAGTATGGACAGTTACCAACACTACGGTTCCCCAAATGCTTAGACCGTTCATGATACTGTTTTTTGCTTCTACTAGTAAATATTTTCTCACAGTGATCACATTTGAAGCTTCCGTTTTCATGTGTTGTGTTATGAGCCTGCAACGATCGTTTCGTTGTGAAAGATGCATCACAGATTTTGCATTTATAGTTACTGTAATGGGTATTCATGTGCTGTTGCAGCATTTTGAAAGTCTCATATTTGGATGTACACATAGCACAATCATATATATCTCCTTTGGACAATTTAAACTGCAATAAATGATTATTTATATCATCATGAATAATTTTTTTGTGCATTTTTGTTAAGTGATTTTTTAATAATGCTAGATTATCAAATTTTCCTTCACACAATAAGCAGGAGAGGTCAACTATGTCAAGCTTCACAGTATATTCACATAAATCAAATGTTGTTTTTAACTTTAGCCTTTCGTTTTGATGTTCTTTTTGTGTGTGGGACCTCAAATCAGCAGGGTCAGGATACGAAATATCGCAGTAACCACAGATATAACCTAAGAGTGATTTACTTTTGAATGGTGTTGCATTTGAGTACTGTAGAATTGTTTGTAAATTGTCTATATGCTTTTGTTTATCACAATTAGACTTGCTTCTCCATACAACACTGACTGGATTGTTTTTGACGATAAATTTACTTCCAGATTTAAAGATCTTCGTTAAATTTTGAAATGAATTTTTGTTGCCCTCTGCAATTAAAATAAAAGAACTTTCTCAGATGTATGTCTGGGTTTTTCTTTTGGGTTGCAAAGATTGAATAGGTATCAATAACTTCAAGAAACTACCTTCCTGCACTGATTTGGTAAGGTATTTAATAAATTTTGGGTAAAACTGCTTAACATACATATTATACAAGGCTGAAACTGAAGAAAAAAAGAAATACGCGTGCAACTTTATACATGTGACACATGTGAATTCCTCTATCAACACCATCTGTTAGAAATAAATGACACTACATGCGATGTATTCACAGACATCGCCTTAGCCGGAAGCTTAGCTTAGCCACTGTTGAAGCTCGACCTCCACCATGTCTTCTCAACGCCCTTTTTCTAAGCTGCCTGCACCCACCAGCTGTCTGCAGTTTTATGGCAGTACTATTGTGCTATGTTTGAAAGATTTTTTAGTAATATAAAAACTTACCTTTACACTTATTTATGGTATATATTTTTTTTTCAGTTAAGGTCTTGGCATCTTTCCTTCTTGACGTCTTTACTGTTAGTTTTGGCAATCGTATAAGCTCCTCCAATTTCGAGGTTACTGATTTATCATTTGTATCGTCTAAATATATCTCAGATTTAGCTTCTGAAATTAAAAAATGAAGTTAACTATAAGTGCCCCATATTGCCTTGGGAAGTTGGGAATTTATGGTAAGGATAAAAGAATTCTGTACAGCTATCTCTGTTCCGAAAATCAGGACTCCTCATTATTTAACAAATATTGATATTTCAAACTATTTAATTGTAAGGCGAATCCAAATCAGATTTCTCCCACACAAACTTAAACATTCGATAACCTAGAAATAACCATAGTTTTTGTTGAAATGAAAACTTTGGTTAGGTACTTGATGATACACTGGCATTTTATTGATGAATATTAATTTGCAACTAAGACTCATAAAAAAGTTTAAGAAGACAAAAAACGAATAGTCATAATAAGTTTTTAACAATAAGATCTGATTTATAGATATATATTTACACTAATTCACAGTATCAACATTATATTATGCAGTTGTAATACTTTTTGTCGGGAATTGACAAAAATAAAGTCCAGGCGTCAAATCTGACCACAGTAAATGCTGTCAAAAATATTTTTGGGTTGTTTTTGATCTCAAAAAACAAGCCACAAAACCTACAAAACAGACCAATTTAAGAATTTATATTAGTAACAATATTTTCTTACCTATAGAATTCCGTAATTCTGTCTCATCTTCACATTTTATAACTTGGGACTTGTCCCGACTTTTCTTATTTTTCGTCTTTTTCTTTTTAGTCTCCGACAATGGCTCATAATCAATATCCGAAGTAACTAAAAAAATATTTAAATAAATAATACATACAACACTTAATTCAATATAAATCAGGAATCCGTTTGTGAAATATTACGCTTAAAAGTCTTAATTTTTGTTAGTCAAGTGTCCCCTCTGCGAGCAGGTTGTGTTTGGCTATATAAAAAAATCAACAGCAGTAGTAGGGGTATATAGTTAAGTTAAAGAGAAAGTACCTGGAGACGGAGCTTTGCTAGCATTTTATTTACAACGCCATCTATTGTCAAGTAGCTTAAATGTTGCTGTAAAAATAATAGTTTTACTACTCGTCAATAGATGTCAGAAAAGGTCATATTTATTCAGTTCATCATTGCCTAAAAACACGGATAAAACGCCGTTTTCTAAAAATGAAACCTAGCTAGATCGATTTATCGCGCCCGAAACCCCCCGCAAATTAAATGTCATGAAAATCGTGGGAGCCGTTTCCGAAGTTCAGAAGATATACAAAGATATCAAACTTAATTTAAAATGTTGTATTAAATCATCTTACCCATATCGTCATAGTTTAATTTATCAATTTCAGTTTCTTCTGCACTAAAATCTGGTTCCATTTTTATGACCGTACCTTTATCTGGAATCAAAAGTTTAAAATTATGTAATATTTTTTTAAAATTTTCCTATGAGCTTTGTTGTCTTGAGGTAAAGCATGAGTCCTATCTTTGGATATTTTGTCTTATGTGTATGTGACATTCTCATAAGATAAAATAGAATTTGACGTTAACAGCTACCCCACCCCAGTGTCTCAAGGCGCGGCACAGCGCATGGAGCAGTACTATAGTTCTTAAACATTACTTTAAATAATAATGTATACCTAATAGACCGAGAGACAGTGACACAAAATATTGGGTCATTTGTCCCAGTATGGCGGTTCTTCAGGGGTCTACGTAATGACGAAAATAAAAATGATGGTCATAGCGCTGGTACCGGCGGCCCAATCGCGTGGGCGTTAGTCGAACGTGTCGGATAAATTACGAGTGTCGAACAATTTGTTCCACAAAAATCCTTGTATTTTCCGATAGTTCATAAAAAAAAGTAGGCAGTAGCGTAATGCCATACTTCTCCGATGTGACTTACAGCCCGCCATACCGACGCAAACACATAAATTTTAAAATAAAAACATTCAACCATTTGTACCAAGCTAATTTTTGCACAGCTAATCATCGTAGAGGAGCCATTCACGAACATCATCATGCCATACTTTTCGGACGATTTTGCAAAACGATTTGTACCACCTTGAAATTTTTTTCAACAGTTTGTGTTTTTGTTTTAATTGAGTAGATAAGTAATTAGTGAAAATCATGATCAAACAACTTACCATCCTGAGCATCCCTAATTCTTTTCATTATTTTCTCTTCACACTGTATAACTTGACTCTTAAAACTCACGGAGTCCCTCAAGCTCCTAATGCAGGTCTCACATATAGCACTTGAAATGTCATTTGATGTGGAGAGCTATGGAAGAGAAAACAAATTCAAACATTTACTGGAGGATAGTAGGATTTTTTTGTTATTTTGCAGTACTCATTCATTTTATAGCAAAAAATTAAATAAAAGCATAACTAGTGCTCATTATGCAGGCAGTGACGTGTGTCGCCACTGTGAAGAACATATTATGTCTTCACTACAGGTTAAATAGGGAACAAACAGACTTTATTAGGGTCATTCATGGAAACTAAACCCATTCTACATTTTTGTTTTACACTGGACCCAACTAACTCCAGACCTTCCCAGACTGCCCCTTGCTCTTGTTGGCATGTAAAAAGACCGCATACATTGAAAACTAACAATCGGATTTTTAACTTCTTTCAAAATTCTTTGGTAAGTAAATACCTCTGATTACAACTGCAGTCCTCACGGAAATTCATAGATTTGGAGATATGGACCTTTAAAGGTTCCTACCTGACTACTCCACTTTTTAAATCTATTAATTTAGTGGTTTGTTAAAATGTAAAAAAGAGGGTTTGGGGACTTCCCCCTCTTACTGCCTCTTTTTTTTTTTAATACCACTAAGGTGGCAAACACGTATACGGTCAGCCAGATGGTAAGTGGTCACCGTAGCCTATGGATGCTTGTAACACCAGAGGCATCACTCACGCGTCGCATCGCCCGCGTTCGACCCTTTGCCCCTCCCCCACCCTAAGGAACCATTCATTTTTAGAATAAGATTTTGTTTTTTGCAAAACTTTACTTCCACTAGTGGCCCCTTCGCCGGCACTCACGCCCCCCTCGGCAGCTTCGGCTACTTGGTTGCTTGCTTCGCTTCGCTCCTGCCTTAACCTTCTAACCTAACACAGCCACATGTTTGGTTGCCCTAACAAGATTACTGGGTAGAAATAAAAAAAATAATCACGAAGGGTAAGCTCCGGCCCTAACTTTCTAACCTAACACGGCCATGTTTAGGTGCCCTAACAAGATTACTGTGTAGAAATAAAAAAAAATAACCACGAAGGCTAAGGCAGGAGTGAAGCGAAGCAAGCCTTCTTACCTAACACGCTGTGTTGGAGAGCCCTGACAAGATTACTGGGTAAAAATAAAAAATGACCATGAAGGCTAAGGCAGGAGCTTTGGCATTACACTTTTTTGACAAAATACTGCTGTAGAAGAGTATCAAAATCGAGAAAAGTACACGATTACCCAATCTATCGATACCCCAAAGTATCGATACATTTTTCCTGTCCCTAAAAACAAATCTCTGGCCATAGATTAAACAAATATTACGACTTTCAATGCATTTATTCACGATTTTTAAAAATTCATAATTCAAAAAGTTTTCATTTCTGTGAACTGAAATTTCAGATTTGAGGTCAAAGGGATCATATTTAGCTACCATAAAAGTTTGAACGAGCTAGTGAGGAGGTCTCTTTCTAAAGCTGAGCCTTAAAACACAATAAATACTAATATGAGTCTATTTTGAATCTTAAAACTTAAAACATTTTATTATCTACTTAGGGTGCGTTCCAAATCGCAACGAGGAAGTTAAAAAGTGGTTTTGGGACGCTCGGGGTAGAGTAATTTTCCAACTGTCAAGTTGAATTCTTTACACTACCATAGAAAAGGTTGAAAATCACTCCTGTCAGTGTGAAAATTAACTGTCAAACGCTCGTTCCAGAACGGGTTGATTTTTCAACTTTACCGTGCGATAATTACTCGGCGTGATTTGGAACATAGCCTTAGACAAATTTTCAACAATCATTGTGGTGTCCCTATAACACCATATTTTTATGACGGTATACAATAGAAGTCCCATATCAAGTCATTTCAACATTTGTTTAAACAAATTGAGCTAGATCAATGATCTATAAGTCTATATCCACGTTTTTTCCGGGGGTTTCAGTCTAGTTTTAGGAAAAGTTCAAACATAATTTATTTTCATATAAAGGTGTTGGGGCAAGGTATGAAGCCTTTTAAACTCACAACAATATTGAAGCATTCCTGTATCATATCCGAGTAGACCTCTTTTCTATCCAACCAAATATAAGTGGAAAATAAGTTTTTATGCGATCCCAGAGTTAAACAGCAACGACATTCATCCATTTCCACTGATATTGGGCGTAAACTGGTATCAAAACAAAGTAACGAATATATCCTCTTAAACAACAAACAAATACGAATATAAAATATTTATTATAATTTATAAATTAATGTTTTCTTTTTGTGGCTAAAAATTAATGTTTGGAAACACGAAGATGAAAAAAATCACAGATAGATACTTCATCAGTGTTGCCACCAAACTTTTTGCGAGCCCACAGATGCAGGTCCTAAAACCACCAGAAAACCACCAGATATTTTAACGCATAATATGAAACTACTAAATTATAAATTTGTATAAAAAACTAATTTTTAATAAAAAGTAAAGGAATATTGAGTCAATATTCAATGATAGTAAATTTTGTAAAAGCTAGAAAAACTACTGAAAGCCAGCTTTTGAAGCCACGATTCCCAAAAATTTAGCGTGTAGTGAGGCTTAGGCATATTTTCATAATATAAAAATATTAACGAAATAACAAGTAAAAATAGTTTTACAACCAGATAATGCAACGTGATTAGTAACCCAAAACAAAATAAAATTTTGTTCGTCGATCTATATTAGTTTATAATAATTTATAAGCGATCTAGAAGTCTGTCCTATAAAGGCCCTGTTTTTTTAGCTTGCTATTTTTTTGCAAATTTAGCTTTGGCAACTGAGAGCAAATAAAATTTTCAACTATAGAAATATATAGCAAATAGATTTTTCAACAAAACAGTGAGACAGCACGAAAGCAAATGCAATCGTAATAGCTAAAAAATCATGCCCATAGTATAATCTAATAATTTGTGGTCGTAGTCATTATCTAGCGAGCTACGGGAGTGAGATCACGGCATTTCTACAATTATGGTTCACGGGGATAATAATCAATGTCACCAACATATAATTTTATTTATGATAGGGATATGTGATTAGTAGGTAACTATATTTACCGACTGCAATATTGTTTTTATTCAGCAAAATTTTTCTTTGTTTTTGAAAACTATCAACCTAAAAATTGCTTACTAAAAAATCCACTAGCCACCAGAAACAAAGTTTGCCCACCAGCAGGGGGTCCCAAACCACCAGATCTAGTGATGAAACCACTAAGTTGGCAACGCTGTAATTAATAATTATAGTTTTTGAGAATAAAGTTTTTTTTTTCTGACTGACTTTGCAGTTGGCTGGTATAGCCATTACTGCTTCACCGAAGTTTTGTGGGCGAGACTCAAAAAGAGCCTCAGCCCGTATAGCGCCCAACGCTAAAGGGCTCCCCGCGGGGGGAGCCTCGGCTTGGGTTGTCGCGTCCATTCGCCTCGAACCCGAAGGTGTGTCACCGCCAGGAGGGGACTTCTCCGTTACGCAGGTGCGGTTGCGATTGAGTGGGGCGAGAAGCGCCCCGGCACTCTTTAATACCTCGTGTATCCGTTCGGGCGCCGACGAACCCGGGGACGTCGGCGTCGTGTGAGGGGAGAGTCCCTATTCGGGGAGGTCGAAGAGACTAATCTCGCTATCTGGACAGCGAGATAATCATCTGGGGCCGTTAGTACGTGCTGAGGCCGCCTAACAATAGTTTTACGACCATGCCGAGGTCGGTCGGTGGGATGATACGTTGTGGATTGCACAATTAATCGATTCGTGTGATTTTGTGTACACTCGAAAAAGCGGACTGCCAGGTCTTTGAAATGTTGGGGAAATATTAAAGAGTAATACTACTATATATAGTATCAGATGGACATGTGCCTTAGTACGTCGCTGGGTTTTTTTATTCGGTAGCAATAGATTTTTTTTTAATAGAAGCAAAGTGTGAGCGAGGCTTTCGGCAGCCTGTGGCCTATATTTTTTTAAATTTAGTGTTTGATATTACAAATTATTACGTTTCAAATTAAAATTTTGTGTGCCCCCTTTCTTTTACTACTTTTTATCGTGAGTTCTAAGAATCTGATATATTGTTATAATAGAACATTTTTAATTACATTACGATTAGATGTATAACCCATACTTCTTGTAATTTATTTTAAAATCACGTCTTCAAACTTTTCGTATTTTGTATGGAAATTTGACGTATTTACCTACTGCTTTGAAGTCATGTTCAATTAATTTAAGCTTAAACTTTGAGATATAACAAATTCCAAAGATTTGACTAACTTTTATGACAACCAATGCAATTATAAACTTAATTGCAGCGTTTAAAGTACGTTTAAGCACAATTATTGGCACAGTACCTAATTACTTTCAGTTTTTTTTACACTGAATACAATAAATAAAACTTGATAACAATAGCAATTGTTACAACTTATATATTTTCTACAATCCTTCGGATACTTTTTTTCAATTGTGTTATAAAATTTGCACAAAAATGCGTATTTACGCTATCTAGCCTAATGTTTAATATTTTTATACAATTGATACATAAAAGATTATAACAGAAATATCTGCTATCATCTTAATAATATATATAAATCTCGTGTCACAATGTTTGTCCTCAATGGACTCCTAAACTACTGAACCGATTTTGATCAAACTTCGTAAATATCTGTTATTTGATCCAACTTAAAAGATAGGATAGTTTTTATCTCGATATGTCAAGTGCGAGCCGGACTCGGGCACTATAGGTAAAAACCAACTTTCGCCGTGTACAGAGGGACGGCAGCGGAACAACGTTTGCCGGGACAGCTAGTAAATTAATAACTATTGCGTGCGCGACTGTACTCATTCGCAAACATACCCTCCATGTTTCGCTCACCGCTAGACTTGTGCCGCGGCGTATACCTCCCTACTAGTTGAAATAAGCAATTAAAGTTTTTACAAGTACCTAAACAATAAAGCGGCGAACATATAAGCAAGGACTGACGAATACATCCATTGAGCCAGATTTTTCTACGACGTACAAATGCCAAAAAGTCAAGTCAGCTTCTTACGACCTATAATGTGCAGTTTCAAATAAAAATGTTCAGATCTCCAAAATCAACGTTAGTTGAACAATTGTTGAAGGACGCGTCTCATAATAGGTTCGCAGCTTTACAAATAAAAAATTGACTAAGATTATTAAAAATATTCTGTAGGTACTTGTGAAAATGAATTTGACACGTTATTCCAATACCGCTATTTTGTTAACATCGTGTAACAAACATTACACCTTAATTATTCCATTAAAATTGATCGTGGTTTGACATATTTTGTTACTAAATCCATAACAAATATAGGTACTATGATTGTTGTGGTAGGACATGCTAAGAATCTCCTGCAGAGACATATTACAACGCTTAGGTACTGTTTAACAACTTACGTAAAGGTTGTTAGACTGAAAGAATATTACACAAGCTACGCTGGGGCATAATAGGAATTTTCGAAATCTATATAGGCGGAGGAGTCATTACTCATTATTTGATAAATCTAGTAGGTAACTTACTTTACTTTCAGAAGAGCGAAGAACTGTCCCAAGTTGGCAATAGGTTAATAGTGCACTAGCCCTTCATATACATTACGATAATCGAGAGTGAATCGGCATGGGTAGCTAGCTTACCTTATTTAACTCACCAAAATATATTTACTGAAGGTGATATAGGTTTACGCATAGACTTTGACATGAACAGATGAAGAGGTAGGTACGTACAGTTTATTGATGGAGTTATTGATAAATCCATTCATGTCTTCCAAACAGGCTTCACCCCAAAGCTGGTTACTGAAATTTTTTTCTATAGGTAAGGCGGCAAACAAGCTTGCGGTCCGCCTGATAGTAAGCGGTCATCGCAGCCTATAGACGCTTGCATCACTTGGGCAGGGCCGTAGCTAAGGGGGGGCATTGTGGGGCAATGCCTTACCTTGAACTACTAATGTCCTACCTTAAAAGTACCATAAACTAAGGAATAATATATATAAATTGTTTTCCCGTACTATAAGTTAATATCATTTTGCTCTTGTTTTCCCGCGATCTCACCCAATAACCTTCTACCTTAATTACTCACGCTCACAAGCAGGTAAAATAATGAAAGATAGGAAAATTACTTGCGCCGTACCCGTGCATGAAACCACACTGCCTTACCTTAGATTCAACTCTAGCTACAGCCCTGCACCTGGGCCATCACTCGCGCGTTGCCGACCCTTCAAATATCTGATAAATTGTGTTTTGAAGAACCCCATGTAGTCCTTAGAGAAAACCTGGGCAGGGAGCTCATTCCACAACCCAAGCGTTCGCGGGAGGAAGTTTCTCTGAAACCGCACTGTACATACTTTATATAACGCGAACTGCTGCGTTTTTTTTTCGCGCAGCAACGCTGCAGTTCGCGTTATATAAAGTATGTCAAAAAATCACAAATAATTAGTACTACAACTATCTCCAAGGATTTACGGTTTTCTTTGCGGTTCCAGAGATATCCTGATTTTTCGTACCAGCTTCAAGCAAATTTTTCGTAAAAAAATAATAAGTTGTTTGTTTTCATGCCAAATGTGGTATTCGACGTGTGACGAGTTCAAAAGGTTAGCAGGTAAAAAATAAAAGTTATTTCATGATAGTGATAATATTCAGTTCGTTTAATGATGAAAATTAAACGTTCAATTTTTTTTGGTTGTAGATAGGATATATTTCTTCTACGTTTTGAGTTATTTGATGCATTTCAAAGGTATTGTCATTTATTGTTTCAGCAAAATGTCCCGAATGGTTATCACGGAGTACGAGCTGGACAGATGTTTAATATACTAAAAGGTCGCGAGGAGAATAAACAGCATGATGCTAGTACTACATCTAACCCATGTAAGTTGTTGTATTACCTACCTATTGAGTAAGTCATGATTTCTGTGTTAGCAAATTCTAGAACTAATTATAGGTTCTGATATGTTTTCAGATATGCTTGATCAAGTGACATCTGAAATCAAAACAGTAAGCTGCAATAATAATTAGCAAATAACAAAGCAGAAATGTAAGATTACTAAATCGTATTCACTTTCAAACATTCCGAAGCGGAACCATTTCATAACGCAACGCCGACGTTATTCTTCGCTGCCACCTACAATTACAGTACACTACGGAAAACGAGACAACATTGATGTTTAAAGTGATGGTTCATTTTGTTGATAGAGGGCGTAGTTTATCAATGTCCGCTCTCACTTACGATGATACCAAAGAATACAGTAACAAGCGATGCACTTCAGGTCCACCTTCATTTGTCTATAATTACGAGTGTACTCAGATACTAGAATCTGAACCTAATAACTTGAAACGTATTCCTGTGATGGTGACTATTCCGGCACTGAGTGACATAACTTACTGTCCTAGACTTGACAATGATCAAGAGTCGAACGATTCAAGTCCAGGGTTACTTTTAGATGAATTATCATCTTCATCAAGCATTTACCACGGTAATCCAAACGAAGGAAGAAAACGTCAAACTAATTGTGACCTGCTAGAAAATTAGGTAATAACTGCAATTCGCAGTTTTGTAGGACGAATAAGGTACGAAATTGTGAAAAATTTGATGATGAAAGACGTCATGAGATACACAACCGTTTTTGGAAAAAATTAACTGGGACCAGCGCAAAGTGTATGTAGTCGGACTTGAAAGCCGTAAGGATACGAGACGCAAACAAGTAATCAAGAATCGAGACGTGAAGGTACATTCGATTACTTTCTGCCAATGAACGAAGGCCAAAATACAGGTTTGCAGAACTACATTTTTAAATACTTTATGTCTGGGGTCATATACAGTTCAATCTTGGGTTAAAATTCGCGTGATAGAGTAATTCCTTGTCAAGAAATTCAGAATACAATCAGGGTCAGAACGCCACAATCTGGAACACAGCGAAAGCTTCTAACCGTACGCAACTTTTTAGATAATAAACGCAAAAAACATTGCACTGAAAACGAAGAGCCTTTGCTTTCTCGCTTTACTTTCGAGAAACTGTTTCATGAGAAAAATCTATTCCTATACACCTTAAAAAAAGGACATGTGCGATTCCTGCTGTGGCCATGCAGTAGGGAACATTAGTACTTACAATTATGAGCAAAACATTAGACGTAAAAATAGAGCGAGACAAGAGAAGGAAACGGACAAAAAGAAGGCTATTGATTTTCTCAGTGTATGCCAACCGACTGTCTCGAAAATCTAATTGAATTTACTCAGTGTTTGAGTGAAATTTATGCAATTGTCGAAACTTCTAACAGTGGGTCCGTTTACATATTAGGGGACTTTAATGCTAATCCTAACAGTTTATTTGGTACCGAACTTAACAATTTTTGTGCTGAGAAAAAATGGATCTGTGCTGATATACAATTACTAGGCACAACGTCTGGAACTTTCACGTTCATAAGTGATGCGCATGGTACCAGTAGCTGGCTTGACCATTGTATTGTAACAGAAGCTGCAATGCAGTCAGTTCTGGACGTGAAGGTGCTCCATGACGTCAGGTGGTCAGATCATTTTCCACTAGAACTTACGTGCAACTTTAAAATCTTAAAGCCAGAGCGTATTCCTAAGAATACAGGTATAAATAAAGTAGTATGGTGTGAAAGAAAACCTGAGCAAATAGATAAATATACTACGCTATGTAATAAACTTATTGATTTTCCTGACAAGTTTACACATTGTGCAGGAAAACTTTGTCAAAACTTAGAACATAAGTCTTTTATTAAAAATTTATATAAAATCATTGTGACAGTGCTAAGTGAGTCTGCCGTAACTAGTTATACTCTCAAGAACGCTAAGATAAAGACGGTAATAGGCTGGAACAAATATGTTCAGAAAGCTCATGGTGAGGCAAGGCTTCATTTTAGGAACTGGGTGCTTTTGGGAAAACCTCCTAGAGGAAATGCTTATAACCTAATTAACGAATCCAGGAAAAAATTTAAAGCCAAGCTAAGATGGTGCCAGAATAATTCCCATCAAATAAAAATGGATATTCTGACTTCCTTACACACCTCAAAAAAGTTTGGCAAATTCTGGAAGAATACTAATAAATTAAATCCGAAGCCGAGTCTCCCCGTTAGCGTTGAGGGAATCTGTGATCCGCAAGGTATTGCAAATATGTTTAAAAAATTTTTGTAGCTTACTCAAGCACACAGTCAGATGTGGCTAGCGTGTCGTGGTCTCTACTGATAAAGTTGTAGCTCCCAGTACACGTATTGTATTTACAGCCAAAAAAGTGGCATCTATCACATATAACTATCATAAATAACATGAATAAAGGAAAATCGCCGGGGCACGATGGACTCAGTATTGAGCACTTGCAGTACGTTGGACCACATCTCCCTAGAGTTCTAGCGATGCTGTTCTCTCTTTGTGGCGGCCATGCGTACCTTCCGGACGAACTCATGAAGACTGTTGTGGTGCCGATTGTCAAAAATAAGACTGGAGACCCCTCTGACGGGTCCAATTACAGGCCTATATCTTAGGCAACAACAGTTGCTCAAATCGAGACCACACTGTCCCAGGTCTCTGACTGGGGACGGGTAAACTTGGTCCGATTCAACCCTACAAAGACACAAGTGTGCGCGTTCACCGCTAAGAAAACTCCATTCACTGTGGTCCCACAATTCCAGAACACTCCCCTCTCCATCTCCAAGAGCATTGGGATCCTTGGTGTCGACATCTCCAGCGATGTTCAGTTCCGAGATCATTTACAAGATAAGGTAAAGCTGGCGTCCAAAAAACTTGGTGTACTCAACAGAGCGAAGCAGTACTTCACGTCGGGGCAAAGGTTGTTACTTTACAAGTCGCAAGTTCGGCCCCATATGGAGTACTGCTGCCATCTCTGGGCAGGTGCACCCGGATACCAGCTTGACCCTTTTGACTCGGTTCAACGACGGGCTGTGAGAATTGTCGACGATCCCAAACTCACTTGCGGTATCGAGCCCTTAAGTCTGAGGAGAGACTTTGCCTCACTGTGTGTGTTCTACCGCTTGTACAATGGGTTGTGTTCTGAGGAATTGTTCGAAATGATGCCCACGGCTACTTTCTACCATCGCACCGCTCGCCATCGGCAGGGAATTCATTCTCACACTTTAGAACCTAAATGGTCGCGTACAGTGCGGTTTCAGAGAAACTTCCTCCCGCGAACGCTTAAGTTGTGGAATGAGCTCCCTGCCAAGGTTTTCTGCAAGGACTACAGTATGGAGTTCTTCAAGAAAGAAGTTATTAGATTTCTGAAGGGTCGGCAACGCGCAAGTGATACCCCTGGTGTTGCAAGCGTCCATAGGCTACGGTGACCGCTTACCATCAGGCGGGCCGTAAGCTTGTTTGCCACCTTAGTGGTATAAAAAAAAAAAAAAAAAAAAGTTGCAAAAGTGCTGGATAGTTTGCTTGATGAACATTTGACTCGGCATCTTAATTTTCATCGGGCACAGTTTGGGTATCGACCCGGGCTATCTACTGAAGCTGCCATACTTAGTCTCAAGCACATGGTCGAGTATTACACAAATAGAAAGACGCCTGTTTTTGCCTGTTTTTTGGACCTGTCTAAGGCATTCGACTTGGTCTCTTATAAGATTCTATGGAAAAAACTTTAGAGACATAGGCTTTCCGGAAGAATAAGTGGCTGTTTTTGATTATTGGTACCAAAATCAGGAAAACGTAGTGCGATGGACAAATTCTTATTCTGATATGTACAGATTGACTTGCGGAGTAAGACAGGGTGGTCTGACCTCCCCAAAGCTTTTCAATCTGTACATAAATCAGCTGATTGAAGAGCTCAGTAGCGCAGGCGTTGGTTGTTTCGTTGACGTAACATGTGTAAATAATATTAGTTATGCTGATGACATGGTGCTGCTGAGCCCTTCAATCAGAGCCTTGAGGAGGCTTATTAATATTTGCGAAGTCTATGCGTCGTCACATGGAATTTGATACAATTGTAAAAAGAGTGAGCTGTTGGTTTTTAAATCTCGATATAGAAACTACACTGAGCTACCACAAGTAGTACTAAGTGGAACTCCCTTGCAAAGGGTCTCAAAGTTTAAATACCTGGGCCATTGGGTCACGGAAGATCTTAGTGATAATAATGATATAGAAAGAGAGCGGAGAGCGTTGGCTGCGAGGTGTAACATGTTGGCTCGCAGGTTAGCACGATGCACTGAACAGGGGAAAATTAAAGCTTACAGTCAGTCTCTCTACACGAGCAGCCTGTGGGTCAACTATACACAAAAATCTTACAACGCTCTACGCATACAATACAACAATGGTTTTCGTATGTTGTTGGGGCTACCCCGCCACTGCAGCGGTTCAGGAATGTTCGCCAAGGCTTGTGTGGACGGCTTTCACGCCGTCATTAGAAAAAAAGTAGCCTCCCTGATGCAACGCGTGCGGTGCAGCGCCAACAACATACTTAAGGTTATTGCTGACCAACCGGACTGTTCCTGGCTCAAACACTGCATAACGATGCATTTAAAAATCAACAGTGCCTCAGTCGGGCAAAGACATGGGAAGTATTAATTCAAATAAAAAAAAAATGTTATATTAAAATTTTTGTATTTATTTATATTTTTATTCAATTGTAATTTATTTAATTTGATTGTAAAATTTTCATAGAAATAAATAATTGTCTGTATACTAACATTGTTTTTAAGAAATACTAACACTCTGTATTGACTTCCAATGTCTGAAAATAAAGATTTATTTATTTATTATTATATCCGGCGAATTCCCTTTGTTGTCTGTGGATTTAGAGTCTGTAAAAATATGCCCTTACCTAACAGCTAGCGCACTATACTTTAAGACAAAGCTTACGTGTCATAACTTTACGATGTATGACCTGGTTAGCCACCAAGCCTCCTGTTATTGGTTTGATGAGACATGCGCAGATCTTACTGCTAGTACTTTCACATCTTTTGTGGCCGATTACATCGTAAGATATTGTTTGCCTAAATGATTGCCTATAATCATTTATTCAGATGGATGCACCTATCAAAATAGGAATAACATAATGGCAAATGCCTTGTTGTATATTAGTATTGAACATAAAGTGACTATAACACAGAAGTACTTAGAGCCTGGACATACACAAATGGAATGCGACGCAGTCCATTCTGCGATCGAAAGGAAGCTGAAAAATAGGGAGATACATCTTCCCAGCGACTATATAACTGTAACGAAAGAGGCACGGATAAATCCTTTTCCTTATGAAGCTGTTCAGATTAACTACGATTTTGTTAAGGATTACAATAACAAAACAAATTGGAGATACAGCACCATAAGACCCGGTCGAAAAGCAGGCGATCCTGTAGTTGTTGATCTGAGAGTCATTCAATATAGACCAGATGGCACTATTTATTATAAAATTAACTTTGATGATGATTGGACAGAGTTACCTGTTAGACCAAGGAAACTGAATTCTGTCACTTACTCAGCTTTGCATGTTGCACCGATTCCCATAGCTTCTACCAAATTTATTCACCTTCAACAATTAAACAAGTCTTGCCAAATGATTGTCACTTAATTTATGACAATTTATCTCACAAATAAATAATCTGTACATTTGGTTAATTTGATTGATTTTTGATGACTTTTCTTTTTCTTTTTTTAATTACTAAACGAAGTAGCTTCTTTTATTCAATTGTTTTTATGTAAGCAAAAAATTGCTACGTTATATTGTATTTGTTTATTTTCTTATTATTTACGAATTAAAGGTTCTAATTAAAGATATCGGTGTTTTGTTAATTACATAACCTTCTAAATATCATACATTATTACATAAAAAGAGCAAATACAAAGTTAATATCTCCTATCTAACCAAATACCTACTACATTATCATGGAATATACGAATTCAGCATAATATATAAAGAATACATAATTATTATTCTGAATTAATAAATGTATTAACAAATTTTTAACTTATCAAGAAATTAAAAGTTTTTTTCAGTTTGTGTAAATTTTTGACTTTGTGTTAGGTGTTATTGGCACTTCGCCGTCGATATGTAAGTGTCACCAGATTGTTTAAGTTGATATTATTGGTTCCTAATTCTTCTGTATTAAAATCCCTTTTTATGGCCACATCTATATCTGGAACACAACGTTTTGGATTATTGTAATGCGATACTTTCTAACCAAATTAGCAAAGTATTCCAAAACGTAAGCCTTAAAATAAACATGCACAAAAAATCAATCAATATGACCAATATCTAACCAATATCGTTGAAGTTCACACTATCATTTGCTAATTCTTCTTTATTAACATCTGGTGTTCTTTTTATGGCCATATATTTATCTGGAAAGAAATGTCTTACATGATTGTAATGCATACATTTTAAACCAAATCAGTACAGCGAAGCATCTCGACATCATCAATCTGCCTATAGTAGTCCACTGTTAAATATAGGCCTTTCGTCATGAACGCCACTACACTCCACCTTTCTCATCCAGCCGCTACCAGCTACCCTTTTAAGGTCATCGGTCTACCTAGCTGGAGGGTGACCAATGCTGCACTTACCAATCCGTGGTCTCCACTTTAGGACTCGTCTGCCCCAACGGCTATCGATTCTGCGACAGATATGACCTGTACATTGCCACTTAAGCTTGCTTATTCTGTCGGCTATGTCAGTTACTTTATTTCGCAGTCTTCATTTCTATCATATCCTTCGAAGAAACTCCGAGCATAGCCCTTTCCATAGCTTAGTGAGCGACTCTTTACTTATTGATCGGGCTACCTGTCAGTATCCATGTTTCTACGCCATAGGTTATGACCGGCAGACGCGTTGATTAAGACCTTTGTTGGTTGTAGTAGCCTGCCGTAACCCGAAGATACCTAGCACCACCTGCCCTATCGGGAACACTGCTCTCTAAGCTGTAAAGATCTTTTTATACCACTTAGGTTGTAAAATTTTTAAAATTTTAAATTTTTAAAAAATATAGAAAAAAATTTTTTAACTACTTTGATGTACATAACTATATTTATAATTTTTCTAAGTAACGAAAAAAAAATTATATAAAAGTCAGAATTTCTTTATAACAAATTGTTTATAAAGTAAACAATGAAAATATTGTTGAAAAAAATTGTTTTTTTTTTAAATTCTATTTAAAATAAGAAATTATGATTTTTAGAAAAAAACCGATTTCTTAATTAATTATTTATAGGTCAGATAAATAAAAAAAACGGTTATTAACAATTAAAAAAATTTTTTTTTTCTAAAAATCATTATTCCACTTTAACAATATAATGGCAAGAAAAAATTTTTTTTAAAATATTAAATTTGCCTATTTGTTTATAAAAAATTTTTAAACAAATGATGTAAAAAATTTTTCAATTAAGCAATGAAATGTAAAAAATAGATACAAAAACAGTGAAAATCAAAGATTTCGTAAAAAAAAATTTTTTTAACTACATTTTCCCGATTTTTCATTTTTTGTTAACTTAGAAAAATCATTATACAAATTAAAAAAACTTAAATAAATTTTTATACCGGAATCTTGTTTATTGAGTAGAAGAGAAGAATTGACTAAAAAAGATTTTTAGCTAAATTATTTAAACGTTTATGATAGATTTTATGTTATCTTAAGTTCATGAAAAATAACTTAATTAACAATTGGATAAGTTAAACAAAAATCAAGTTAAAATTTTTTTGTAAACTGGATTGTATTCCTTCAAGTGTCTAAATGATACTATAATTTATTCAAATTTTTATATTGATAATAAATATTATAAAAAAAATATTTTCTGACGCTTAGTTTGTTTGGCGGCGACGTCACAACGTTGAAACTGCCGCGCGGAGCGCTATTTTCAACGTTAAATTAAAATTATAAATAATGGAACTACAATTTCGGGAGTAGAGACTTTTTTTTATGAAATTTTCTCCTCTTTTAGATTTTTTTTTCAAAATGGAGCTTTTTTTAATATTTTTGAAGTTACTGTTAAAAAACGAAGACCACCTTTTTCTCTCTTCGTTTTTTGTTAATAACAACTGCAATATTTAATAGCAAAAAAATTCCAAAATTCCCCTTTTTCAGAGTAAAATTCTGAATCCAAAAAACCAAACCCCATATTTTTAAATTACCTATTTTTACTTTTCCTATTTTTCACTATTTTTCACTTTAACTATTTTTCGCAAAAAACTCACTTCTCGACCAGACTAATTGTTCTGTATTAAAATCTGCTTTCCTTTTTAATGTCACATCTTAATCTGAATTAAGATATTTACGTAATGCATTTGTATACAAATAATTTTATTCAAAGTAACAAATAATTCCATTGTTTATTTATACCACTAAAGTGGCAAACAAGCTTTTACAAACCGCCTGTTTAGCAGTCACTGTAGCCTATTCTTCTGTACTAAAATCTGAATATTTTTATGGACAAATCTTTATGGAATGAAATATTTTTGATGATTAAAATCGTCGAGCAATAACTATTTTTACAATAACAGTAAAACTTCCTAACTTGTTATGACGTATTAATAAGTTTAAACAAGATGGAGGATATACGTAATATATCTAAGTCTCACCTTTAACTGTTTTCATTTGGATACTTCACTCGAAGTTGGTGGCGAATATGTGTACTAGAGCAATAGTTCAGTTAGATAGGTTTAACTTCGAGAAAGACGTAACCAACAAATGCAAGTTGGGTGTGCAGCTTTTGAACAACTACGCCGTATGTTTCCATCCGGAATACTTAGGTGCATCAATAGAGAAGTCTTTTATCAGTGCCAGCTTATGGGCAACTTTATGTACGAGCTCCAACTCAGTCTATGTCGTTAAGGTGAACCCATCGTGAAATGTTTTTATACAAACTATGTTAGACTAAATATTCTTAACTTAAACATTTCGCTGCTCAAAACGCATTATTATCATACAGCTACCCATAGTCATAAAAAGCATATTCAACCATAAAGTGCCAGTAAAATATGAAATAGCCAAAGTTTTCATTAAACTTATCAAATGTATGAATCTAACAGAAACTCTGGTTGTTCAATAATTCACTGGCATTTCATTGATGTATACTGTATGATACATGTATGATAAAGAGAGTTGTATAATAATAACACGTTTTCAGCAGCGAAGTGTAGTTATATATTTTTAGTATTAATGCAGTTTGTGCGAAAAAAAAGTCAGATTAAGCCTAAGAAAATACATAATGAGGTAGATCAGTAAATTTTGAACATGAATGATCGAATAACTTACCATCCTGAACATTGTTAATTCTTTTTAACATTTTCTCTCTACATTGTAATACTTGACTCTTCAAACTTGTGTCTCTCAAGCTGCCTATGAAGGTATCACATATATCACTTGGCATTTCATTGGTTTCGGAGAGCTATGGAATACAAAAACAAAGTCAATCATGGACAGTAAGGAGTTTAAGCTCAGAAAATCTTTTAAGGTTAGCGACTGATCTGCCAGTTCATTTGACTAACTTTCACTTCACTTGAAAAAAAAAATGAAATTGAAAATAATCAACCGATATAATTAATTAAGTTCAGTAGTGGCGCCATAAATTTTAGGTAGGTCAGTTGCGTATAGCACACATATTTCACAACCTAACAAGTTTTTGACAAGATAAAAGACAATGAATATTATGCCTCAGTTTTCTTGGACATCCAAGATGCTTTTAACCAGGTCTAACATATAGGTCTCCTGCACAAGCTAAAAACTACTTACCCCACAGCGTAAACTTATTACTGAGCTCTAACTTATTAGAACGCCTGTTCATATCCCAACCTGGAATGTGCAAGGTTAAGTATCTGTATGAAATAAAGGTTAGTGTTCTCCTAGGATCAGTGTTGGGGCCTCTGCTATACACAATATACACAGCTGACCTACCTAAAATGGATGGCGTCATGACTGCACTATATCATATATTTAAATTGCTACAAAAATGTAGCATCAAAGCTAACTTTAAGCCCTATTTAGTTTTTCGCAGGACTAAACTGGACATTTATACAAAATATTCACAAGCTGCGTACGATTACTACGGAATTAATACAAGAAACTGAAAAACGGAAGATTGACAGAAAGTAAAAAATGTTGTATAAAAATCGCATATGACTAGAAATGGTGATCAGTGTTATTTATGTGGTCAAATTTACAGGCAGTATATATATACTACGATATTTCTACTACCTAAATCAATTTTGATAAAACAATGAGATTGTTTTGCAACTTATTTAAGTCTTTGTTGGAGGTCTAGAGAGTTGTGGGGTACCGTTTATAAAGCTTTGGCCAAAGGTAGCATATGAATATGGAGGTAATAGGTGGCGCACCTCCCGTTCAAAAGTTATTATGGTTAGAAAACAGGTAATAGGGGGACATGGTGGTTGAAGATCCCAAAAGTAAGTAATAGTTTGTCTTTCAATACAAAGTGTTATTAAATTAGAAATTTCCAAGCACAAAACACAGTTAAGCGGTGGAGGGCAAAACGACAACGAAATTGCATCAATTCTTTGATATTTTAGAGAAATGTGTCATTCCCAAACCATCATACATATTTTTATGAAAGTTCCATACATTAAATCGAAAGAATATAATGTTTTTTCGCGTACGCTGTTGCATGGAATATAATTGGATAGGGCTTCAAAAATGAATTTTAGGTTTCCAATTTTTTTTTTTCATTAGGTACAATGAAATTTTGTGAACTTTGTTGTTATAGCATAGTGTGTCTATAACCTTTAATTTGTAAAACATTCATAGTTAAAAAATGTATGTCCCTCTAACTTTAAAAAATCTGAAAAATATTACAATAATAGAAAATTATAAAAAGATTTCAACGAAAATTGTTTTGAACAAAATAGCTTCAGTTCTAAATAATTAGGCTTCTGTGAGGCTTTCGTTCATGAGGTTGTTACCTTATTTTCTTGAAATACTTCATCATTTTCATCTTGCAATAGTTGAATATATTTTATTAATTCTTTCTTTTCCTGCTGGATTCTGTTTATATTTTGTCTTAAGTTATCCATTTCTTTGGTCATTGATGCTAGTTTATTTTTAAAATGAAAATTTTCTTGTTTTATTTTATACATTAGTTTATTATTTCTATTTGGCATCCTTTTGGTTTTATTTTTATTCTCCGTGAACCTCATTCGCATTTTCTTTCGGTCTTCTAAAGATTGAATTTGGATCCTTTTTCTTTTTCTGCTTGTTCTTTCAGTATTTTGCTTTTTAATAGCGTCATATTTTTGGGGATTTTTCCGTTTTAAAAATTCTTTAAGTTGTATTTGTTTTTCAGCCTGAGTAAGCATCTCACTCTTACCCAAGGTGAGATTAGGTCGTGCTCTGACAGTCTGGACGTCTGGAGGCTGGTAAGAAAGCATCAGTAATAAAAAAAATCAATAATAACACATCAAACCATGGCAGTAAAAACTAATCAGTCAAGACTACCAATCATCTATAACTGATGATTTTTAACCATTATGTTCTAATGAAAAATTTAAAATAAATGATGAAAATGTTGTAGTTAAGGTACAATATCTTTGTAAACAATGTATTAAAAGGTCGATCACCCCATGTGACAAAAACTTTAACACATATCAGACCTATTTTGAATTGAATTTTTATTATAAAATGTTTTTGCTCATATCATACATTGGAATTATAATGTCGTATCTATGTGTTTTTTTCTATTATTTATTTTGACTTGATTTACTAACTTAAAAATCAATTCTACCTTGGGCAATTTAGTTTAATTTACTTATTCAAATAAAAAATATAACACTTTACTGACGTCAATTAATTGTGCTCTGCAATCCTAGTAGGTTGGTGGGGTTATAAAGTTTCTCATGTCCTTTTTAGCTCCTATAACTATCTTTGGGCTTAAAATCAGGGCAATAGCATAGCCTAATAACTACCTACTAATAGTGAGCGAACTTCTTTGTCTCGGCGCAAAATTACTACAAGCGGCTAGACACTAAAAATGAGTCAGTGTTGTTACATAAAATTATGCATATTCAAAGCAAATAGTTTGAACTCGTTACTATACCTATTACCTTTGCTATGAAACTTTAAGTTAATCTGTGCTTTCACAATGTTATTGAGGTTAGCATTTAAAAATTTGTCAGAACCTGCCTCAAATTGTTTCTTCTTTATTTCGTTAAAGTGCAATTTTTATCGTTTTTACCTCATTCTTATAGACCAAAAATTTTTTCTGAGGAGTGTGATCAGTCAATTTTGAAGTACTTTCAATTGGATGGTCTTCGTGAGATATTTCAAGATAATTTACATCTACAGCATTTGTGGCTTTGCATTGGACATCTTCAAAATCCTGCACACCTCGACTAGTAACATCTTGCAAAACAAAAACTTTTGGAGAATCAGTTTGTGTGTAGGTTGATCTCTGTGAAGGGGGCAAATTTATTGTAGGAATAGCAGTAACTTTCAAATGCATTTTAGCATACATTTTTTTTTCAAAGTGCAGGCCACAAATATGTTGATTTCTTAAAGTTTTATAGCTTTTATTGCTTAAATCTGGTCTCAGGCACGCTGTTATCCATTTTTGGCATCTAAAACAAATTTAATATGTTATGCACTGTTTAGGAGACATACTTATGAGGGAAAGTGCTCATTTATTTTTGTCAAGACAACCGGGGTTTTTACACGCACCCAGTAACCTAAAAACAACATGTCATTCGATGGGGTAGACAATAAAAAAATTATCTCCATATTACGAGTAGGGGAAGTCCCCTAAAAGATTTTTTTTAATGGTTTTTTTGCTACCACTTTGTTGGAGTTATTAATGTGTATACATACACATGCCAAATTACAGCTTTCTGGTACCAAGATTCTCTGAACTAAGTTACGGACAGACATGCGAAACCATAAGGGTTCCTTGTTGACTTCGGAAGTCTAAAAAGGAGGCCAAGTTCTTCTTTTGTAACCGAAACCAAACTAATCCTCTTATTTAGGGTTTTGTACACAAATTGCAAAAATGCAACCTACCTACGGTAAAGTTCAAAAAGTAGAGGGAACACATTTTTCAGAGAATATCAGTTCTTTCTTGAATATTTTTTTTGTTTTTTGACTCTTTCATATTGCAAAAACATCTTAGTTCAGACAGAAGTTCACTATCTATATATATCTATATTTGCACACACATCTACTTCAGCTCCACTTAAAATTTTGCTTAAATGGTAGTTGGTTAGTTGGACTTATGTTTTCCGCACTTAGCCTCATAGGGCCATTGTACGTAGGTAACCAATACATGTCATTGGTTACTAATACCATCCCAGCTCCATCGAGAAATTAAGGAGACATCTGATGTTATTCTGCGCATCTCTCATGGTTTGTGGATTCTTAAGGAGCTTTGTCCGTTGCGCTTTTGCTTAAATGGTATATCTAGATTGTTTTCTTAAAGTCTAGCCTCGATCTCCTGGTTTAGGATATCAATTACTGGCGAAAGGATCAAAACTGTAATACTGCTTTACAGATTCAAATGGAACCTTACTCCCTCCCTCAATTTTGGAGGTTTTTTTTTCCTTCTTGGTAACTCTGCTGCTCTAAATCCGCACTTGTCAGCGATTTCTGTGCAGTGATCGAACAACTGAGTAAAAAAACTCATCTGTTCTGAAGGATTGTAATAATTCGGGTATGCTGTTTTTTACAGATTTCACAACTTCGTAGGTCAAACTGCTTGCCTAAAGGGTCTTCGATAGTATGTCACATTGGGTTTGAACTCTTCTTAGTCGCTTCAACACGGCATTCCCATCTGGTATCACTTAAGTACTTCAATGTCGCTGCTCCACCACAAAAGATTTTTGAATTCGTTTTAAATACTTTTAAAAATAGCATGTTGTTTAGTCGATTTTTCAGTAAATGTGATTCAGGCAAGGCAAGGCTGTCTTTAGGAAAGGTGTTCCTTTAATTAAAAATTTTGGAGTGGCAAAATACTGGGTTAGACAATTCTGGGAGGGGCAACTGCTACCCCTAGCCAGGGCCTCTTAACTATCTAGAAACCCACTCAGACACACAAGAAAGGGACGAGTACATTTCCTATTTCCAAGATAATATAAAATAATGTTAAGACAAGATAATTTAAAATAAATAAATAATGCCAAAATATCGAAGAAAAATTGTTTAAAATTTTTAAAAGCAAAAGTTATCATAAATATCTTTTCTTGACCTTAAATAACGACTTTTTTTAATAATTAAAATCATAAAATTTGAGAAAAACCAGCTAAATAAACTTTTAAGCAGCGAGTAGGTACTATCCTACTTTTCAAGAATAAATTCTTTTGAGAAAAATATATGAAATCTTGTTCTAGGATCTTATTTGGCCTCCAGTATGTATCTATATTTTACTGTTTTTACAGTAAAATCCCTGCTGAAAAAAACGGATTTCAATGTGCCCTCTTATAATATAGGTACTTTCTTAACAATGAAATTTTGTTTTTTTGTAAGCGGTCACCGTTGCGCGTTGCTGACCCTTTAAAAATCTAATAGCTTATTTCTTGAAGAACCCCATACTGTAGTCTTTAGAGAAGGCAGGGAGCTCATTCCACAACCCAAGCATTCACGTGAGGAATTTTCTCTGAAACCGCACTGTCCGCGACCATTTCGGTTCTAAAGTGTGAGAATGAATTCCCTGCCGATGGCGAGCTGGCGATAGTAAAAAGTAGCCGTGGGCATCATTTCGAACAATTCCTCAGAATACATCCCATTGTACAAGCAGTGGGACAATCACAAGGAGGCAAAGTTTGTCCTCAGACTTAGGGCTAGATATGGCTAGTGAGTTTGAGATCGTCGACAATTCTCGCAGCCCTTCGTTGAACCGAGTCAAAAGGGCCAAGCTAGTATCCGCCCAGCCCGCCCAGAGATAACAGCAGTATAGGACCGAACTTGCGACTTGTAAAGCAGCACCTTTGCCCCGACGTGAAGTCCTAGACAAGAAAAATAGACACGGAAAATCAAACTCTACAACAAATAGACCATTATAGCCAAAATCACAACCGAATACTATAAGAAAATATATGGAGGAGACGAAAGTATGATGGATAGGAAAAAGAAAAAAATCAAGACTACAGGGAACAAGAAACACCAGATATTTTACAGTCCAAAGTAAATAAAGCGATAACAACACAAAAAAATTAAAAAGCTACAGGAGAAGATAATATATCGAAAGTGTTTAATGAAATAATCAAGAAGGAAGAAATACGTACAGAATGGACTTAATCAATGATCTCTCATTCATAAAAAGGGTGATTGAAGCAACATTGACACCTACAGACTAATTATTCTCATATCTAATATTTATAAATTTTTTTCGAAAATCATTTTCGGAAGAGTTACTAAACGTCTTGATGAAGAACAACCAAAAGAATAAGCTGGTTTTAGAAGTGATTTCTCAACAATAGACAACTTGCATGCCGTTAAACAGGGTATAGAGAAATACAACGAATATGGAAAACCACTCTACATAGCCTATGTTGACTACTACTATGTTTGACTCCTTATACCACCACTATATCTATGGGGCTCTACAAAGGCAAGGTGTGCAAAAAAAATATGTCCAAATAATTAAGAAAATCTACAGTAACACCACAGCTAAAATACATTTAGAAAAAACTGGGGAGGAATTTGGAGGAATTCCGAGTTAGAAAAGGATTTAGACAAGGCGATCCACTCGAAGATATATTTCGGCAACTGGACTGGAACACATACGGAAGAAACACCAATGGGGAAACTCTGACACACATAAGATTTACAGATGATCTAATTCTGTTCTCTGAAGATCCAAGAAGAATAGATACAATGCTGGAACAACTAACAGAGGAAAGCCAAAAGGTAGGATTAACTATGCATGTCTCAAAGACCAAACTGATGACAAACCGCTCAAAAGAAAGTATTGGTTGTGAACACCAAGAAGTAGAGTATGTTGATGAATGCAAATACCTTAGACCAATAATAACTCCCAAGTATCAAATGGCAGCAGAATCTGACCTAAGAGTAACAAACAGATAGTACCGACTGGTCGTTTAAAGTAATTTTTAAAAGAAAATTAAAAGCCAACGCTATCAAGGGTAAAATATTCAACTCATGCATACTCCCGGTACTGCCAAACATGGAATCTCTCCAAGAATAACTGTCAAGGATTAAAGGTATGCCAACACAAAATGGAAAGAAGCATGTTGATCCTAAAACTAAATAACAGATGGAGACTGACAAAAATTAGGCAACTAACAAAAGTAGAAGGTGTAAGTTATAAAATAAACTTCTAAAATGGAGATGTACGTGGGGCACTCAGATGTAGGGGGGAGGGGTATACTTATATATTAGTATATCAGTCTCCGCTCACGGAAATTCATAGTTTCGCAGATATGGATTTTTAAAGGTTTCTACGTAACTACTCCATTTTTTATATCTATTTGTATGTTAAAATGTAAGAAAGGGGGTTTGGGGAGTTCCCCTCGACTTACTGCCCCTCCCCCCACCTTAAGGAGTGGGCCTTGAAGTGGGGGAAGAGAGGGAATTTTTTTTGCAAAACTTTACTTCCGCCTTATCTCCGGCGCTGCCCAACCCAACCCCGTGCAGAGGTGTACTTGTGCTGTATACGCTGGTGCCGGTCCCAAGTCCGGATAAATTGGGAGGCCTTTGGCCTACATTTTTCAAGGAGCCTATGGGCTGGAAAGCTGGCATACTTGGAAATGCAGTCCACATAAGTAAGTCAAGTGTGTGTGTGTAAGTACACACACACACACTTGACCTAACAGTTACATAAACACACACACACACACACATACACACATGATCTAACACTTTCTCTCACACTCACACCACCCCATTACACACACAACACACATACCCAAACCGGCAGATGTAAAAGAAAACCATGGAAGTGAATCTTACAAGAAAAATACCCCAGGAGGGTACTAGCGTCCGCGACGCTGGAGAATCCCTTTCTGAACCATTGAGCTCAGGCTCGGGGTCTCAGGCTGCTCCACGTATTCTGGGAGAGCAAAGTTTCACAGACCTACGCACTGAATCTGCGCGAGCTAGCTGATGCTATTGCCCAGCGCCCAAATAACCTCAAACGCCTCCTGGCAGCTTGCACCGCGCCGAGCAGACAGACGCATTAATGCGAATGTCAACTCCGCGAAGCCAGCAGCCCCTGGAGTCAAAAAACGAAACGGGCGACGCCATCACCGTGGCCGGCACTCAGAAAACAACCGCAAAACCGCGAGCCTACCAAGGCACACGCTGACTTGGATGTACGGAAAACGCGATTGAAGGGGAAACCAAACAAGAGGTCCCAGCTCTGACCGGTGTCGCCGCGATGTTGACTCGGTCATTGACTTGGACCAGTTGCGACGTGCTTAGTCGGCAAGCGGGTCTAATATGACGGCTAACGCGGTCCTTATTGAGCAGCACGAAGCACTAGACGGGGTGACGTCTGAGGCTCCCCAAAGTGAACTCCTGGAGCGAGCTGGAGACAACACAAGGCCGACCCAAACAATCGCAACCACAACAGGTCCGAAGTAAAAACGCAAACGCGGATCACGCCATGTAGCGAGTCGCCCAGAACAATCGGGACACCCCGTACCGCCCGCGAAGAGGGAGCGCCTTGATGATACCTTGTCACCAAGGGATGGGCCCAAACGCGCTAGGCTGGATCCCACACCGAGGAAGGCAACAACCAGCTATGCAGATGCGAGCAAAACGCACTTGCTTATAGCCATTGCTCTCACACCTGCCACTGATCTGACGGTAGAACAAGCACAGCAGCTCGAACTCTCCATTGAGGAAAGTATCATCGAAGCAGCGCTTGCCTCACCAACAACAACGAGCCACCATTCGCACCCGCATTAGAGGGAAGCCTATCGTAGCAGAAGACGTTCTGAAAATGTGGTGTGAGAATGATGACTCACTTACCTGGCTCAAAACCACTGTAGCTACCGTACTCACCAATTTCGGGAACCAAACTGACTGTTATTCAAGCTGTCAGACGAAGCGAAACGAGTCCGCACCTCGCTTTGGTTACCGAAATCAATCGGAGTGGACCTAACAAGAGCCCATCGCCTGCTGACCGCGCAAAACTATTGGTACAACGTCAAATCCTGGCAGTTGTACGGCGCGACTATGCAGGAGAAGGGAATATTTTTGACCCTGGGCATTCCAGAATCTGAGGTTGCAAAGATTCTGGAAAGAGAACGACGTATTGCCTTCATCTCTGGCAGTGTTTACATTAGCTTTGGCACTGCTCGGCCCCAGGGGGTGGGGTGACTCGGCGGACACAGAATCCCTAGCTGTACTCAACATAAACGAAGCTAAAGTCACCGGCCAGGCACCACCATCTGCCGGCCCAAGTACCTCAGGCTTAGCTTCCTCAAAACTAGCACCTATGAACCTAAACACGGTTTCACACCTGACACAGATGCTGGCTATCATACGTCGTCTGACGGGGAGTCCCTGGACAGTAAAATTCTCGGGACCCTATCAGATTACGTAATCCTAACCAACCTCCAGCACAAACAAATTGCAGCGGCTACTCTACGTAAACTGCTAGAGGTTGACCAGAAGACCATAGCCCTAATCCAGGAGCCGTGGATTAGAGGAGACAATATATGTGGTCTTAACAACGTCGGGGGTAAGTGGTTACACAAAATCATAGCTCGTCAACCGAGAACATGCAGATACACACCCAGATCAAAACCAGCTTTGCTACTAACCAATTTCTGTTCCAGAGAACTTACTGCTGTAAGGCTTGAAACAGGTACAAACAAACAAACGCTAGAACTAGCCTCGGTGTACATGCTCGGAGATGAGGAACTCCCGTCATAGGACCGGCTGAACTAGCACAACACTGCGAAGACCACGGCTGGCACATCATAATATCAGCTGACGCAAATGCACACCACACAATCAAAGAGGTTAGTCTATATTCTCAACTAATCTATCTATAATTAACAAAGGATCGGAGCCCACTTTTGTTAATTCCAGATACCAGACCATAGTAGATGTAACTCTCGCATCCGACGGAGCAGCACAGTTTGTGTCAAATTGGCACGTCTCGACTGAGCCATCCTTTGCGGACCACAGGAGAATTTGCTATACCATACAAGTGCATGAGAAGGACCAGCAACCAAAACGTAACCTTCGTAAGACGGACGTTGCGATGTACAATGAGGTAGATATAATCACCTTTAAAGACATTACCAACAGAACTGACAATATAGAACACAATTTAGACACACTAATCAAGTGTATCCAACACAGCTACCAGCAGGCCTGCACCCCTACAACACCAATCATAGGGGGAAAGTCTTACTGGTGAGGGCCAGAACTAGAGGGACTTCTCAATCTAAACTACTAAACTCAATCTGAAAAGACTCTTTAATCGAGCCAAAACACTAAACCTGACTCAAAATCTCTGTGCAAATCTTGTAAACATAACCTAACTTTACTTAATGTTAACTTTTTCTGGTAATTTAATCATAAATCATTAAAATACTTACATTATAATCTTTATTGTCACATTCTTTAACTGATTATCAAATCACGACACTGACTAACACTAAAATCTACAAAATTTCAAATTTACAATGAGAAATATTATACGTATTTATGTATATGTTGCATAGACTAACAAAGCGAAAGACGCGCGTCAAGGTCATTTTTGTTTACACGAATTGCAAACAGATTCTGAGTCCGGTTTAGAGCTGAAAAAGACTGGGAACGATACAAACAAGCCCATAAGAAGAAGAAAAAATTATTACAAGAAGCGCATAAGATATTGCATAAGCGAATCCTGGCGGCAGTTCTGTGACAACATCAATTCCACCAATGAAGCAGCTAGAGTGAAAAAGATATTATCACAGGATAATAACAGAACTCTGGGCTCAATAAAAAAACAGGATGGTACATATGCGACCTCTGATAGCGAGATAAGCGAGGTGCTCGAAACGCACTTTCCAGGATGTGTAGTCACTGACAACCCAAAATGGGAAAATATAGAACACAAAGAACCAATGCCTACAGACTGGAATATAGCCGAATCCATGGTCACTGCAGACGGATTTGGGTGGGCAATTGAAAGCTTCCAACCCTTCAAATCTGCTGGCCTGGACAACATATTCCCAGCACTTTTGAAATGGAGACAAACAACAGTTGTGCCACATCTAGTTTTTATATATAGAGCTTCCATAGCTCACAACTACATACCTCGCCAGTGGAGAGAAGTCAAGGTTATATTTTTACCAAAACTAGGTAAATCTGACTACACACAGGCGAAATCTTACAGGCCAATTAGTCTGACCTCCTTCATGCTGAAGACTTTAGAGAGGCCAACTGATAAATATCTAAGGGAAGGTGCACTAACGCGCATGCAGATCAACAGAATCAGCCCTACACCCTGTGGTAGGAGCTATAGAAGCTGCCCTCTCTGATAAGTTAATGACACTAGGCGCTTTCACTGACATAGAAGGAGCGTTTGACAAAACGAAATTCAACAGCATCGCTCTCTTAGTAGATTTAGAGTTGAAAAAACCCATCAGTGGGTGGATTGATCAACTTCTGAAGCTAAGAGCAGTACAATTCACAGTTAACACCACTACAAGAGGCATTGTAGCCAAAGGCTGCCCACAAGGAGGAGTGCTCTCTTCACTGCTGTTGAACATTGTGGTGGACGACCTGTTGAAACGCTTAACGACAGATGCTACTACACAGTTGGTTACGCAGACGACATCACCATTCTGATCAAAGGCAACGAGGAAAACATTGTCGGCACTCGCATGCAACTAGCCCTCCGAGTCATGGAAGAATGGTGAAAAGTTGTAAAAACTATAAAAAAAAGGAAATAAGAGTTCTAGCGGCGTTATTATCACACGTTAGTATTATTTACTCATTAATAACCGATTTACTTCGATTTATAATAAATTACTTTAATAGAGGTGCACTATTTTTATCGAAATCATGTTAGTCATCACTGATATTTTGTTCATAAAAAGTGTTATTTTTCGAATTTCATGGCATAATTTTAAACATATCTTTTTATTTGTGATAAAAAGAATAAATTAACCTTGAACTGTGACTGTTTTTCGAGATTATTGGGATATCGTTTCATAAATTCACAACGAAAATAAATAGAAGACAATAAAGTACCTCACCTCTCTTTGAGTAGAAATTGTTGTGCAGTCTTTATTTCGAAAAATTATTGACCTATTCTAAACCGTATTACAATGATATAAAGAATAAATTAAATAAGTAATGCGCCATCTACCAGTGAGTAGCTAAACTAATATGTATACCGCTTAGCGGAATAGCTTAATTTGCTTAGTGTTGTACGCATGAGAGAAAGATATCGATGTTTTTTACACGTTGTTATCAATTTCCACAGCTGTGGAAATGTAGTGAATTGATGCTTGTAGTCAATGGAATGTTTTAAGGTTGCGTTCAAAATTTCAAAAGCGTTTGATTAATTAAATTATTTTAATAAGTCAAATGACTCTGTCAACCTGTGGGTACAATCAGTTAAATGAAATTTTAATTGTACATTTTAACGCGCTTATTTAATGCAAAATACATCTAAAAATACTGCTTTTCATCCAAATAATATTATAAATGCGAAAGTTTGGATGTTTGTTACTCAATCACGCGTCAACCACTGGACGGATCGGGATGAAACTTGGCACACATTTAGGTTTAGTTCTGGAATAAAGAAAATAGGCTATTTTTGATCCCGGAAAATTCACAAGTTTCCGCGGAAATAACTTTATCCAGATTCCACTACAGCTTTACATAGCAAACTTTCATAGTATTAACAAGGAGTTGTCGTAGAAATTTCCCGCCGATAACCAGTTAATTTAGGGCGGGTTGAGCCGCTGGCAAAATCTAATCAGTAATGAAACTGTTGTATAATATTGTGTAAAAGTACATACAGTTTTAGAGAATGTGTCTAGCTTCGAGCTTTCCTGTGATTTATAGAAATGTTTCGTTGTTTTACTTGATATACAGGCTGGTGGACTAGGATTATGTTTTTATTTCGTTCATTTGTTAAGCTTTATGTTATGTGATTGTTGACTTTTGCATGCTTCTGCGAGATTTCTTAACGTCTGGAAAATAATACATTGAGTAGTGTTTGTGGAATAAAACGTATAACTAGCTTTTACTGCTCCGACCGCACTAAATTTGGTTATCAGTGTTAAATTTCTACGGTAACTTCTTGTTTATAGAAAGGAAGTTTGCAATAGTAAGCAACAGCTAAACGTAAAATTCGTCCGCGTGTAATTTGGTTATAGTTATTTCTACGGGTACTTTGGACTTCTCAGTCTTTTATACTATCTCTGGGCCAAAATTTAGGTTTATGTAATGCTCCAGTGCGACGTCAAGGAAAAACAAACAAACTTTCACATTTATTTTATAATAGTATAGTAAGTATAGATTATTTTTCAAATTTGAATTGAAAAATACTTTCACATTCATTCAACATAATACACTTAAGATAAAAAAAAAACGAATTATAAAATATTCTTTTTAGTTTTTGCGCCTAAAACGACAAGCACTATTCTTTCAAGTTGCAATAGTGCAATAAAGATATTATTTTTAGCACAAAACTAACTGACAGGACAGATAATTATTTATGCAGGATATTTTCAAATCGGTTTTTCAAGGAGTTCCCATAAGAATCCTTCGGCGAAGACCGATAACCGCGCGTAGCTATGGACAGACAGTATCTCAAAATCTAACATTTTCATGGACTTTATTTGACTTATATTTTTTAGATTTCCTAAAGATTCTAGACTTAAAGGGAAATAGATTGGTGCCACGGGCCAAAACGAGAATTGGTATCCTACACCCAGGGCAGTTATTTGTTCGGAGCATATTGATTTAAGCTGTTCTTTAGAAAATAATGGACGAAGATACTTTAAAAATTTCCCAATCCCAACAGTCAAGTTGATGGCTCGTTCTACCAACATAATATGTAGAAAAAGTTGCAGCAATGTATTAAACGAATTGCGAGAATACGTAATTTTCGATAATTATTTTACTTCTAAATGTTACTCGTGCAGTTTTTTAAAGACTGAACTTTATTTTGTTATTATTCATTATTAGATATACCAACAAAACCTAGTGCTTGTCTTAAATTTTTGTCTTTGTATTTAGGTCAAAAAAAATCCATCAAGTACATCTATAAAAGAAAATCAAGAAAAACACTGTCAGTAGTAGTATTCGCACATATCAGTTATCACCATCAGTTAATGTAAGAGCACTGACGGTTTTGGGTTGTTTTTTGAATGAACACAATAATATCAGCACATTTGATAATCCCTACAGTAATAGTGATGAAACAAAGAAAATTGCAGTTTTTTTAGAACCATGTCACATGCTGAAGCTGATCAGAAATGCTTTACATGCATTTCATGATAAAAATGCCAAACTGTTATGGTCCAATAAGAAAGTGTCCTGGGTTTATTTAGATGTGCAAAATAAATTACAAAACACAGAAATGTTTCATTTAGGAAATAAATTAAGTAACTCACATTTAAACTTTGAAATAAATAAAATGAAAGTTCGGCTAGATTCACAGTTACTTAGTAAAATTGTATCTGAAGCTTTATCATTTTGTAAGTCAGATTTAAAACTGTGTAGACTATCTGCAATAATTGTCGTTATCGGACAGTTTTTTTTAAATTAATGTCTTTTTAGGGTTCCGTACCTCAAAAGGAAATAGGATCACTTTGTTGTCCGCTTGTCTGTCTGTCAAGACCCGTTTTCACAGGAACGCTTGAAGGTATCAAGTTGAAATTAATATCATATACTAAGGTCTTCGGTTCCTTAAAGCTGTAAAAAAATCTTTTATGACATCGCAATAAAAAATACGGCCGTTTTTGTCGCATTTTTGGTATTCACAAACAAATACAAATACCTATAACCATGAAATTTGGCAAAAAGCAAGATTTTACGTAACAAATATAGGAAAAATTAAAAAATTAATAATAAAGGCATAAACCTATAAGACTTGATCTGATGATAAAAGAACTATAAACATATAATAAGTTCTCGCTGTGCGAGCCAGACTCGCACTTGGACGGGGTTTTTATCTTTAAGTTCCACTTAATTCCATGAAAAGTATTCGAAAGCGTACAACAGTAAAAATATAAAAGTCCTAAAAATATACCTAAGGATGTGTGAACATATACTAAATCAGGTCAACGAGAATTCTCAAAAAATTTTAGTTTGTCAGCAAGTGTAACAAAATGCAAATGAAAGTATTTTTGATTGCATTGACTAACAAGTTTGATTATTTGCAGCTCTAAGGTTTTTTAGGTAAATAACCTTAGAAATGAATGTTGGTACATCCGAGATCGACAAACTGTTTGACCGATGATAACCAAGAAAGTTGGCACATCTAAGTGTTTTTATATGGAGAATGCTGTCCGATATATAAAAAACCTGAAATTTTCCACTGGATGGCCGTGCAGTGCAAGAAAGGGCAAAACAACATCTGCTGGTCCAGCTAGTAAGTTTTGTGTCCCACCACCACATTGGTTAAACAATGTTATAACTTCTGATAGCTAAAATGTTCTGTCAATATAGTATAAATGTAGCTTATGCATTTACCACTTTTTATACTTTAGAAAATTAATATTGATTGTAATACTGATGCAGGAGGGCAAGCAACCTACTACATAATCCCAAATTGATAATATAGATAGTAGTTGTAAATGTTAAGAAAACCAGCTGTATGTGACATAATAACACCAAAAATATTGATGATAGAAAAAAACCGACTCATACATGAAGTTTACAAGAAGCCTATGTCCTTTCCCATGCCATGAATCAAATTCGATAAAACGAAAGCCTACGGTAAAGTTTAAATTTTGAACTAATTTAGCCGTTTTAACGTAATGCGTGTTCAAACAAAGTTAAGTTAAAACATAAAGGTACAAGTAAGGTAAGGTAAAGTATATCAATATTCCAATTATGTAATATCTAAATCACAATATTATTTGCTGTTTTATAGATACCTACATAAAACTAAAATGTCAACTGCAAACTAATTGGAATAAAAAAATTTTTTAGGTACATTTATAATTTTAGTATATTTCATTAAATTAAACTTTTAAAAAGCCTAAAATCGCCAGTTTAATTAACAATTTTATAGATTCGGAATGATTTTACTACCGATAATATAATAATATGTGTTGATAGTTAGATAGGACTTAGAATTTTTCAAAGATATTTTTGATCATAGCATCATAGGAATCTATCGATAATTTTGTTCATATCGCCACAGGAACAACACTGGGTCCAATGTAAAATTAAAGTACTGCAACACATCACAAGATGTCACTAGTATCAACGTGTAAGCCTTATGTAATGAACATAAGGTTTAAATTGGAATAGAAATGGTGACTTTCTTGCCCCACTTCACCTACTCCACCCCCGCTATCAACGGCTACGCCGGTTTCCGAACCACAGTGTCATGTTACCATATCTATTGTTTTTTCATATCGATGTGTACAACCTTTTGGCAATGCAGAAGACTAATAGGCAATAAATGGGGCTTAAGCCATCCATAACCCTATGGCTTTATATATATAGCCATAATACGACCCATGTTAACGTACGGTGCAGTAGTTTGGTGGCCCTGAACTCAGTTAAGCACCGTAAAAAACAAACTACAAAGCCTGCAACACCTTGCCTGCTTGGCAACAACAGGCAGTATGAAAACGACCACCACGACAGCACTAGAGGTCATTCTTAATCTCAGACCCCTTCACCTTGTTATACAAAAAGAAGCTGCTGCTGAGAAAGTAGAGCTCTGGAAACGGGACAACAGAATCACTCATGCACGTCTCAAGGAGGCAGTAGGCAACGAGCTTCCAATGATAGAGGCGACATGTGACAATGTCACACATCATCCCAAAAACTTTTGTATTCGACAAAAGATACCGCGTCCAGAATCATGAGGAAGAAAAGGATAGCTCTGGCATGCATGAAGTGAGGCTACAAGCTCTCAATAACAACCGCATCAACAGTGGACTAATCCTGGAGGGTCACTGTGAACTGCAAAAAATCGGGCACTAAAATATTGGGACCCGAACCAATCGTACCAATACCTTTTACACAACTCAAAACGTGGTTACAGACCCTTACAACTTACAACTACACAACAAACAGTGGGCAGAGCAATCGACTGCAGACAAACTAAGAATGTTCTTACATACTTGGACGCTTATATGTCGCACAGGCTGTTACAACTTAGTAGGAGAAACCTACGCTACATAGTTGGTATAATAACAGGGCACTGCCCGCTAAACAAACTTTTTTTCAATATCGGCGATACCGACAGTCCTCTAGGCAGGGGCTGCATGGAAGCGGAGGAGACACCTTTTCACGTGGTGCTACATTGCAAAAGCGTGAGCGACCAACGGACAAGGCTCCTTAAGAATCCACAAACCATGAGAGAGGCGCTGAATAACATCAGATGCCTCCTTGATTTCTGGACGGATCTGGGATGGTATGAGTGACCAATGAAATGAACCGGTTACCTATGTACAATGGCCCTATCATGAGGCTAAGTGCGGAAAACATAAGTCCAACTAACTATCTCCGGCACTGCGGGACTAGCAGCCCCTCCGCCCTTGTGTAACAAAGTCACAGGCACTCACACTCCTCTCTGCAACTTTGGCTTTTTGGCGACCATTCTCAGCCGCTACGGGTCATGCAGTACCTGTGGCTTTGTTATAGCGGGCGGGGGCTGTTCTCCCTCCACGCCTCCGGGCTCTAAAAAACACTCTAGGGGAAGGGCAGACCAAGACCACGGCGTTTCGGGGTTGACAGAGTTGGTTCTGAATGTTTTTTTACAATTAACTAGCTTTTGCAACGTAACAGACAGACAGACAGTTACTTTTGCATTTATAATATTGGTATAGAGTTCTATCAATACCCTTACTACCCAAAATAGGGCATAAAAAATTAAAGATTTTAATCAATGGCATAAAAAATTAAAGATTTTAATCGTGGTTAAGTGAAACGAATGCTCCCGCTCACCGTCTAGTTACCAGTGTGCACCATTTCTTTTCGTCATTGCGTCGTTGGATTTTGTCGGCATCGGTACCGCCTCGCAAATTAAAATCGGTTACGGAGTTAAAATATTGGTATTAGTTTAGAATAAAGTGTTTTTTTTAAGAAACCGTGATTCTGTGACAATAGTAAACCCTTTTGGCGTCGCTTTCGCAAAAGACTATTTCTAGAGATACGCGGAGTCCCGTGTAATGTCGTGTTGAAAGACCGCGATGAAGCAAGTGCGAACCCCTCAAATGCGGGCTGGCTACGCTAGCGCCGCACCCTTTCCAGCAGCATCGCAACAGTTTAGCTCGCCAACCTTGTCAAGCTGGCGACAGGCCACAGCGGCGCGACAGCGCGTGCTCCGTCGCTCCAATTACCGCGCCGTCACTCCTGTCGGATAAGCCAAGAGCGTGTCAAGAATAACACGTGGCAAACGAGGTTTGGACAATTGAGTGCTCAGGTTAGTACTTTCACAGATTTTATCAGTCACTCTGTAGCTTCAGTTACCGGTCTTCAAACGTTCTAAGGATTCCGGGGGCAATTAGTAATATACACACCGGCACAATTAGCGGAACAGAAAAAAAAGTGAGACTATGAGATAATAACGCATATATTTCCAAGTTCATTCAGATTGTTGGGGGGTGGCATTCTGGATTTAACCCTTCTTTTTAGCAAGTCCCAGACATGCTCTATCGAATTCATATCGGGGGATTTGCTGGCCACTGCTTCACCGGTATACCTACGTGGCTCAGATATGCCTGTACCGATTGTGCACTATGAGCATGAGCATTATCTTGCATTAGAATAAAGTCGTCACCAATAAATGGGGCAAATGGTACAACATGTTCTTCTAAAATGTCTCTGATGTATCGATCTGCTGTCATGGTCCCTCCTGTGACTATCACTAACTCCGTGCAGGCTCCCAAAGATATCCCTCCCCAAACCATAAACGAGCCGCCACCATAAGCCACTGTGTGTTCAAAATTAGACTGTATGTGGCGTTCTCCTTTGCGTCTCCATATTCGCTGTCTCCCATCAATCTGTTTTAAAAGAACTCTGCACTCATCAGTAAAGAGAACCTGCTGCCATTCGTTCAAATCCTTTTTTTGTGTTCCGCTAATTGTGCCGGTGTGTATAGTTACTTTTGTGTTTTTAGAACTCTTTTATAGGATAAAAAAGTGGCAAAGCAGAATAATTTAAAATTTGCATTGAAGTGATTTTTCTCTTATCTTAATGGAAATAAAATTACAAAATCATATGGACGCTCCAAATTTTAGGAAATTAGACACAAATTATGATGATCATGATAACATTCTTAGCATTTGATGTAATTTTTGAAGATATTTCGCATTTTTTTTTTTGGGCTTTGCTACACATGTCCCATTGGCATCTTACAAGTTTATATTTCAAATGAGTCAATATTATAGCGAATCCTAGCAATAAAATCCTATTTACAATAACTGGATTTCGCAATGAAATAACTAACTACACTAACGAAAATTGTTTAAATTCTTATAAAATACGGGTTTTCTGTAATGACTTACAACCATATTAAAGTTACAATGCCATAATCGATAAATACTTGTAAATTGGTTTCAATTATGCAAGAAAAATAAACTACCCTCAACCGAGTAGGTTACTTACGTCCAAAATTACAAAATTATAATGAGTTAACCTATAAGGTGCTAGGAACCCGTGTTAATCATTACAATCCCCGAGTGTTCTTTTTTTTTTCCCTGCAAAGGGCAAACATAGTTACTTTTAACATTCCGAAATATTTCTTTTGAAAAGGAAGATTAGTATTCAGGGCAAAATGTACAAGTAACAGGATTAAAATGACAGGATTTACCTTTCAAGATATAAAAAAAATATAAATAGACTATCTATTTATATTTTTTTTGGTACATTAACCAATTTGGTAGCAGATTAAAATAATATAGTCTACGAAGATTAGTGTTTGACAGTGAATTTGTTTGGTATTTTTTGATAGCGAATCCGTTTACGAGACGTTGTTAATTTTATGGAATTCTAATATTAAACATGTAAAATGAGTTCTTAATACAAAGAAGACAATCGAGGGGATTTTTTTTTTAATTTTCTGGAATGCAAGGAGTTGCAGATTTTAAACAGAATAGAATTTTATTAAAAACTTTATATATGACGAGTTTGATGGCCCAGGGCGTGCATTTTTCTAGGAGGGTTAAGATTCTCCTAGGGTATTAACTGTAGAAAGTTATGTGATCTCTAGCCGCTTGTCCGTCCAGGAGCATAAGACCCTGCTAGCGAGACTGAATTTACCAGGTTTTGTATTCTGGCCGTGCATTCTTCCAGGAGGGTAAAGTCCCTTCTGGAAAGGCTCAATTTGATGACAGATCAGAGCTTGCACTCTTCCAGGAGGGTAAAGTCCCTCCTAAGGAGTCTGAATTTTACAGTATTTGTATTCTGGCCGTGCATTCTTCCAGGAGAGTAGTCCCTTCTAGATAGGCTCAATTTGATGACTGATCAGCGACTGAACTTTACAGTATTTGTATTCTGGCCGTGCATTCTTCCAGTAGGGTAAACTTTCTCCTAGAAAGGCTCAATGAGACGAGTGATCAGAACCTGCACTCACCCAGGAGGGAGTCCCCTGTAGGGAGACCATGTTTTGCGAATTGGTCGTACCAGTCAACATATGGCCGGACAGTGGAATAAAGGACAAAATTATTGGCATTTGAATCAGAATCAACGAAATACAACTTTAAGATCCTTATACAATCAGAAAATCGGTGTAAGCTGGCTTAAAAACACTTGGAACCAAGCAACCTGCTGTCATAAACACTTATTGTCTTTTTGCTAGTCCTTGTGGTTTCAAATACCCTAAAATCCTCTACCAAATTAACACCTGTTTTCACATGCTGTTTGAGAAACTTTTCAGGAGATTGACTTATCTGCCTCCAAGCGAGATCACATGATCCTTTGATTTGTGAAGACCACCATTACCAGTACGTAGTTACCTTGGCGTATTTAATTGAGATTTTAAAGCCATAATGGGAGCGAACGTTCGGGCGACCAACCTACGCGCGAATGCCTTTTGTGACCCACTACAAAACCAGAATAATCAGTATTACTTAGTAATCATAAACAATGTGTGGACATCCCCCGTCGAATGTCGTGCAATCGAAACTGGAAGCATGCATTTCGTTTTAGTGAGTGAGGTAGATAGTAAATTTAGTACATCAATAATATTTCCATCTTATGTTATGTAATTTCTTTTTTTTCATGCTCAAGAACGTTAAAAGGGAACGAGCAAAGCAGAATTATTGAAACGGTTCCACCTGGGCACAATTTCTTTTTGCATTGAAGCAATCTTTCCTTTAGTGTTAACTTCTGGAAATATTTTCGGTCAAGGTTTCTTTATTACATTCACTCTGTGTTTTTTTTTTATATGCTTACACGGAAAGCACCTCCGACCGACAACAATTAGCTAGAGATTATGAAAATGAGTATCGTGTCTTGGTAACGCATAAATTCCCTTGCATCTGATGATATGAAGTCAAATTTGGCATTATTTATTAACTGAACACGTTGTATAGTTGGTGTGAAAAATGTAATGTAAAATACTACAGGATGCCGACATTAAAAGCCGGCACAGCTTGATCAACGGTCTTTTTAAATTTGTTACATAAGTTTCAATTTGATATTTGGAACATCCAAATACTTTCTATTGCTTTTATTAATGTTAATTTGACCCTCTGTAGTTTCGCGTAGACTGTAAGCAACATACCGTTCAATCGCCTGCCAAACTCATAGAAGACATTTTAAAACATATTCATGCACTGTAGCCCGTAGTCTACGCTTACAGTCTAGCACTTTAGAAGACAACTAGGCTACATATTTAATCACTATTTATGTTTTTTTTTTTTGTTTTTGTGTGCAATGAATGTCTTTATTTGAATTCCTTATTTTCCATATTTTAGAATTTTCAAAAATTATTAAAAAGGTTTAAAATAGGTAATAAAGAATATAAGAGAAATATAATAAAATAATTTAAAAGCTTAAGGTATTAAGGGTAGTTTAGTTTAGTCTACGATTTTCAACCAATTTGACTAAGATGTATAATTTAATAAGTTTTTGACTAAGGTATCTAATCAATAAATCCTAATTATTTTTTGTGTATATTAATGATGGATAACATACTTTTTGTTTGAATACATTTATTTTGCAAAGGTATTTAATCAACAAATCCTTATTCTTTTTGTTTGCATTAATAAAGCACTTATTTATAAGCACACCCAAACCACTCACCAGGTGATAACAGACACGTCTCACAACCCGGAGAGGACTTAGGGGCCACAATAGAAAGATTTTACCTACAATTAAAATCCTTATTGTGGTCCTGGAGTCCTCTCCGGGCCTATTGAGGCCTACCTGTTGAGACGCAATGACGAAAAGAAATGGTGCACACTGGTAAGTAGATGGAGAGCATTTGTTTGACTTAACCACGTGTACGCGACAGTGGCGCCACGAAATAGACAGAATTGAGGCGGAAATGCATCAAAATCACAACCACGCTCTCTCACAACGCGGAGAGGACTCCAGGACCACAATAAGGATTTTAATGGTAGGTAAAATCTTTCTATTATAATTAAGTTGGTGAAATTTTTTTTTTAGATTTCATCTCTTTTATGTGCTGGGTGTGTGTCCCATCTGTCAAATATCTAAAATCTAAAAATATTTAAATATTACTATAGGCACACGGCACACATAATGAAAGTTCCAGTTTTATTGAATTGAAAAAAGTGAAAGTTCCAGTTTTATTGAATTGAAAAAACTCTTGCATTTCACTATATTACTGGCAAAATACTGCTGTATCAAAATCGAACAGAAAAGTACTTGATAACTTAAACTATTGATACATTTTTTCTATCCCTAAATACAAATCTCTGGCCATAGATTAAAAAAATATTATGACTAACAATGGATTTAACAATTTCAGATTTGAGGTCAAAGGGATCATATTTATCTACCATAAAAGTTTGAATGAGCTAGCAATAGTCCGTGAGCCACGTAGTATATTTTGTCAGTCATTTCCTCTTCAGCAATATCTCGTCAAATGCTTCAGAGAGTTGTATTATGCAGCATGGTGAACGTCAGCTGCCGCTCCGTTTCAGCAGCCTCTCAATCACGTAAAAAGAATAATTGTTTTCAAGCATTTCCTCCAGAATTTGTTAAATGATAGTTAAAGCAATTATCTATACTAATTTTATAAAGCTGAAGAGTTTGTTTGTTTGAACGCGCTAAATAGCTGAGCAAAAGAAAAATGTTGAAACGGTTTTACAAGCTTAGAAATGAGATAGCAGACTTTATGAAAATAAAAGATAAACCACTATCTGAATTAAGTGACCCAAAATGGATATGTTACTTAGCATTTCTGGTCAATCTTACAAGCTATTTGAATGATTTAAATTTGAAACTTCAAAAACAAGGACAGTTAGTAAATGATTTGTAAAGCCATTTGATAGCGTTTCAGATCAAACTACGCTTGTGGGACTCACAGATGCTGTCTGGTAACATTTACCATTTCAACACACTCTCTGCGTATGAAAATATTGCTTATGCTCAATATGTTGAAGAACTCAAGTAACTGTTGTAACAATTTTCGAACAGATTTAGCAACTAAAAAAACATGGAAGACTGATTCAGTTTATTTGCTACTCCTTCAAAATGTAATCTACAAAATGCTCCAATACACTTACAGATGGAGTTGATCGAGATTCAAGAAAACTCACTCCTATTATCCAAATTTGAAGACATAGAGTTGTGCGATTTCTACAAAAATACCTAGAAAAAGACAATTTTCCGCAGCTCAGAAAATTCACAAGAAGATTGATTTGTGCATTTGGCAGTACTTATAAATGCGAACAGTGCTTTTCATTGATGAAAGTTAATAAATCAACACATCGTACAAGACTGACTGACAATAATTTGGAAAATTCTTTAAGTCTTTGTATCAGTGGAATTAATCCAAATATCGATGGATTAGTTTCCCAAATTCAAGCTCAAGTGTCTCATTGATTTTGATGTATTTAACTTTCCTAGTTTGTAACAATTGCAAATTTAAGGATTTGATTATAATGAACCATTTTTTAAAATTTCATTTTGTTATTTTAATAAATTGTACTATAATAACATTGTCGTATTATTTCATGTCTAATATCTATCTCAAAAAATATTATCACTACTTTAAAATGTACTAAGTACATTTAAACTTGGCCCGCCAACGTATTTGCACGCTAAAGTTTAGCCCTAACATGTCAAAGGTTGCACATACCTGATGTAAAGTATCAACTGACACATTTACAAGTGAGGACATCACTGAATGAAATTGAAATTTGGTCCTAGAGAAAAGTGCTTCATACAAACGTTGCTGCCGACGATGTACTCTATTGATTTCCATCATCGAAGTTTATTTTATGGGGACACCATAAAATTTTTACCACAGGGGGTGCAGGACTTAGACGATTTTGTGACAAAAATTTTGGTGTCCCCAATGGGGTCTGAGTAACTAAAAGGGGGCGCAAGGGAAAAAATTACCGGACTTAGGAAATTTTCACGAATTTTTGTTGTTCTAAGCCTAATAACGTACACAAACAAACAAACAGACCAGGGGCCTTTGTACTCACCGTTTCTCATCTTTAGGAAATGCATGAAATCGGCATTTTCCATTATTACTGCTGTAAGACGTCGACAAACAACCGTATACTGCACATGTACACCGCATGTTAATAAAATAAATCCTGTGTCGCAACAATAAAATTTAATTAGCAATAACAACAACAGTACCACAGCAATGAGAATATATTTTTTTTTTTTTTTTGTGGCTTTAATTAAGTCAGAAGACTCAACTATTTGCCAATGTCAGTTAACACGAAATAAATAAGATGCTGGTGAACGGTTTCTATTGATGTAAATATTGAGCTTACTCAGTCTATGTACACTACAAAAACAAAAAACTACTAGGTAACTAAAAACAAAATTGGAATACATACATATTTATAAATATCATAACAATACATAAATTTCAAAGTCTAATATTATTAAATGACATGAATTTAGACAAAATTTTGATGACTTTACGTGAATATACATAAGTAAGGAGGCATTTAAGGTTAATAGGACGAGGGATATTACAGGGAGGTAATTCATACAATGATGATGACAGTTTTGGGCATTCAAAAAATATATGATCCATAGTACCCTCGTCCAAGCCACATTCACACAAAGAATTGTCCCTGATCCTGAGTTTAGCTAAATGTACCGGAGTACAAGCATGACCAAAACGAAGGCGACAAATAGTTGTAGTAAACAATCTATTTGTATCACGATGACGGAAAAACCATGGTTTCGATGGGATATCAAGTTGAATGTCACCATAGTGCTTACCTTTAAGTGCTTTGGAAACTTTCCACATCGAGTCCCAAGATTTTATCATTTGGGGTTTTGTTAAGGTAAGAAGGTCATGGGCGTATAATTTATGATGTTCTAAGGAGCCAGAGACAATGGCATCCCTAGCACATGAATCAGCAACTTTATTGCCCTGTATCCCAGAATATCCTGGTATCCAGCCCAATACAACATCCATATCTTTACACTGACACTTATATAAGGCTTCTTTTATGTTTAAGATGATTGGAAATGGAGATCTACAACGGAATTGGTTTGCGAGAATTGCCTGTAGACAGCTTAATGAATCCGACAGAATTAAAGATTTATTAAGGAAATGAGATTCAATATAATTTATAGCTTCTAATATAGCAATAGATTCACCAGTAAAGACAGAACATTCAGCTGGGCACTTGTAATTTAGAATTGTATTAAATTTTGGTATCCAAACTGCTGCCCCAACACATCCATTTTCCGACAATTTTGAGGCATCAGTATAAGGAGGAGACCAACCTCGCCAGTCTTTAAACAGTTTTCTTTGTAAGGATAAGTTTGCTTGTAAAGTTTGCTTAGTTATACCTAGATTCAAATTAACTTTGGGACGAAAAGTCAGAGCTTGGAAATTAGTACAAAAGAGAGGAAATCTGGGAAATTTAGTAGGAGGGCATGTAAGATTGGCAATTTTGAAAAAGCTTTTAAGAATAGGAGGAATATCTTTATGAAGCCAGTAAGGGGAGAATTGAACTTGTATAGCTAATTGGTGCAATCGCAATAATAAAGGATGTGAATCAAATTGAAATAATTTATATATAAATCGATCACTAAGAAACTGCCGGCGTAATTTCAAAGGTGGTTCAACACATTATATTTGTAGAGAGTTAATAGGAGTGGACTTCATTGCTCCATTAATAATTCTAAGGCATTTATATTGAATCAGGTCTAGTTTAGCTAAGGCCAATTTATTACATGGTTCTATAGTAAAGCAAGCATAATCAAAATGACTACGAATTATGGCATTATAAATTAATTTTTGTGTGTATGGATGACTGCCCCACCAAACACCTGCTAAAGCGCGAAGAACATTAACCCCCTTTTCGCACTTTTGAGTGATATAATTTAGATGAGGTATACCAGTCATTCTGCGGTCCAGAAAAACTCCCAAGAATTTTACTGTTTCTACCAATGGGATAGCCTGATTTTTATAAATAATTTCAATATCTGGAGAAGATCTGCGTCTAGAGAACACTATCACTGAGCTTTTAGGGGAAGACAGCTCTAGTCCATGATTGGAAATCCAATCTGAAAGATAACTCATTGCTGAATTAAGGCGTGTACGAGCTAAAAAAATGTCTTGGCTAGGGAAATATAATGTAAGATCATCTGCATACTGAAGTATACGACAGAAAGCATTGACAGATTGCTCTAAGTCAAATGTGTATAAGCTATAGAGAAGAGGGCTGAGAACCGATCCTTATGGGAGACCTTTCCAAACATATCTTGCTGGAAGAAGAGATCCCTGAGAGCGAATATGGATGGTCCTCTGCATAAGCAAATTTGAAATAAATTGAATGACTTTTACTGGGACATTTAGCTGTAGTAATTTTTGTTTGAGAACTGGTAAAAAAACACTATCATAGGCCGAGGCGATATCCAAAAAAACTCCAACTAGGAATTCATTCTTAGAAAGAGCAATACGAATGTCTGATGTGAGAATACTAAGGTAAGCCGCAGTCACAGATGTCAGGATTTTCTGAGCTGAAGCAGAGCTGCCTCCACGGGTACGATGCATAACAATCCCGCAAACCATCACAATCTGCTGACTTATAATGCCACACACAACGCCAATTAATTGGCGCAGAGGAAACGGTTACTGTGCATGACACTTGATTCCGGGTGAGAGAGTGGTCAAAGGAGCCAAGAGGCGCTTCCACTGAGACGAAATATCAGTTCGGACGTGTAGTTGGCACTCCTAGCCTCTATATCAGGTATGCTCTTTGGAGAAAGTACCAGTTGAGAGAATTTTGTTTGAGTTATTGTAAAGAATATAAACCAAATTTAATTGATACGTCTTATTTTTATTTATTAAAAGTATCTAAATTTAACATTATTTAGTAATAGTACTAAAACTATATGAACATAAAATATAGAATCTATTTGTGACTTCTGGTGAACAAAACACCGTCATAAAAACCAAGTATTTGATATTATTTTTCAGTATGCAACCTCTTACAATTCACCCCCACCGTGCGCGTAATACATATTGCATTTCGTACTAATTCTAAATGTGGCTCGAGCGGCGCGCACGATGCGGGCAAATGTGCGATCGCCTTTGGATGGCTATGAATAATTATCTTATTAATATTCTATTCATGTATAATTACATATATCGATACTGATGCCGTCGGTCGCCACCTTGTCAAGGTCTATGGTAACTAAATGTCTACATATTTTACGCAAAATACTCTCCAAATCCTTATTTAACAACGAAATAATGGTACTCAGTAAATTTAGACAAAAAAAATGCAAGCTATGATTTAAATTGTTTTTTATTTCGTAAAATTCTCAACTAAAACTGATAAAATATGCATATGACAACAATGCAGTAAAAATTATTATAATTTACCTGTGAAATGTGTACTTATTCGAATTATTATCTGTTGTGACTTCACATTTACTCACAGCACAAGACACCATAGTTACCTACAAAATTAATAGTTTGTTAACTTAGGATTATTTTAAAAAAAATCCATTCGCCTTAAGAGTAGCGCTATGTCCTGTTGTGGTCATATAATTTTATACTTATTTTTTCATAATTTTAATGAACGTGTTTCTGTGTATGCCGCAGTTAGAGCTTCTCATAGACTTTATTATATATACGCATGACGTCAGCTCTATGTCAATCTCTATCGTAACTAAATGTTTACATATTTTACACAAAATATCCTCCAAATCTTGATTATGGTATCAAATCTATAGAAAAACATGTAAACTACGATTCAAATGGTTTGTTTCGTTGATTTTTCAGCTGTATTAGATAAAATATTCAATCAATAATGCAGCAATTCTGATTATTCCGTCTTGTAAATAAACATTGGCTCACACTAGAAGACAGCTTTTGTATCTAAAACATATTTTAAATATTGTCATGTATGTGTAAATGACGGATTACAGAAAGAAAAAAGAAAATTCCAGTCACAGTAAACAAATGACGACCTTACCGGATCTTATCTTGTATCGGGCTCTATGCACTTAATTTGGATTTCTCGCTTCCACGCTTTATTGGTCTTTTTTTTCTTGTGCGGAGATTGAACCTGCACCCGTCGTTTCCGTAGATAGTCTTCACTACCAACAGAGCCAAGAAGCCGTCAAACGTATATATCTTTGCCGCAAAAAGAACTCCTAATAGACTTTATTATCGATATCGATACGCATGACGTCAGTGCTAAGTCAATCTTTATCGTAACTAAAAGATTACATATTTTACACAAAATATCCCCCAAATCTTGATTTAGCAATGAAATATAGTATTAAATCAAGATAATAATATATAAACTACAATTCAAATTCATTTTTACGTTATTTTTTCGGATAAATTCGATAAAATATAATTAACAACAAAGCATTAACAAAATCATAAATCACCGGTAAAACGTGTATTTATTCGGATTATTGCGACTTGTAACGTCACATTGGCTCACAAAATAGATACCAAATTTACAATTTAAATATTCTAAAATATAAATCAAGTATTCTAGGAGGAAAACAGAAAATTCCAATAGCTATAAAATAGACCCGCCGATGTCGCCGCTTATCAATGTAATTATTGTCACATTCGGCCATTTTCTTTTTTCTCATTTTCTCATGGGCACTATGCACTTAATTTGGATTTCTCGCTCCCACGCTTTATTGGTCTTTTGAACCTAGTGAAAAAATCCTATGTCTATGGTTTAGCCAATCACGATCAAATAGGCGGGGTCAGTTTGAAAAGTGTTAGGGAGAGGGCTATGTTGATGAATCCATATCGATAAATGTGGCGTATAAAGATAAGATTTTTGCTCACTATAAAATTAATAATTTACACATACTTAGGTCAAATTATTATTAAACTTTATGAAATCCACTTTTTTACTACATAAAATAAAATATAACCTTATGAACCAATCTATACATATAAAATGCTTTATCCTGAATTACTGACTGACGGATCAACGCACAGTCTAAACCGCTGACCGTAGGGACCTGAAACTTGGAGGGTGTGTTCTTGTATAACGTATGCATCCGATAACAAAGGATTTTCCGAAAGGGTCAAATGTGAGTCTAACTCGCCTAATAAGGCTAATTCAATTGTAATAAATTTGGTGTGGTAATTAAATTTTGGAAATTTGTTGTGCACACGATTGGGAGGTTTCTGAAAAAAAAAGGGTCAAGTGCGAGTTGGACAGGGTCAAGTACAAGTCCGACTCGCGAAATAAGGGTAAATCGATGGTAATTAAATTTGGTAAGTTGTTACTCACACGCCAGGGAAGGATTCTGAATTAGTACAACCCTATTAGGTTGGTGTGGCAAATGTTTTAAAAAAGAAACAACGTTTGCCGGGTCAGCTAGTCTTATATGAGTCCTTAAACGAGTAATGTTACATTTTTGAGACATGAATCAAAGTTGTTGTAACTTAGATGACGACTAGACTAGGCGACTAGGTGTCAAACGAAAATAGACTATCCCTGTGCATATGTATTTTATTGGTTTTAGGTTTATGAAAAACTGGTAATTTGTAAGTTTTATTTGCTAGGAGCAAAAAATAAGTTCTTAAATTCATAACACCCTCACACAACTGTATGATTTTTTTTTCTCGCGATGAAAACTGACAATGGATGTCCACGTCGATGTAATCACAAACAAAGCGTATCGTAACCTGGGTTTTGTAATGCGCACCTGCAAACCCTTAACGGATATATCATGCATAAAGAGTGTATATAATGCTTATAAACGTAGTACTTTAGAGTACGCTAGTTGTATCTGTTCACACCGCTATATAACTTACTCACATAGCATTGAACGCATACAAGAAAAATTTGTAAAACATCTTAATTTTAAAACAAGAAATCACTTTAATAGTTATGAGGACAGCTGTAGTCATTACCGATTTCTCCCCCTTTACTACCGTCGAACCCTTGCCGATATGATGCTTTTGTATGACGTCATAAATGCATGATTGGATTGTCCAACCCTGATAAGTGAGTTAGGTATTTGGGCTACCCCTAGACGAGGTCGTCACACTCGTCTGTTTTGTCTCCCGGTACACCGTACCAATTATGATCTAAACTCTTTATTTTCTAGAATTGCTTCTCAATACAATAAATTATTTTCAACAGTCGACCCATTTTATTTATCCAAACAATCGTTCAAATCAAAAATATCAAAAATTCTTTTATCCGAAATTGATTAGGCACCGCACACACACTATCAATCTCAAATACACATGTCACAGATACAATAAGTAAATAAGTCTTTTTAACACACTTAACACTTTACACAAACACACTTAACACACACACACACACCACACACCCATAAAACTAAAACTATACCTTAGACATACATACCTACAAATGTATTGATAGGGTCACTGGTAACACGTGACATAATTGTATATTTTTTTTAATGTAAGATAATAGGAATTTCATAACTGGCTGTACAATCTTCTATTTTTTAACAATTAAATGTTGGTAGTTTTTAAGAATCGCTGTATGAATTCAATAAATAAATAAAAAATAAATAAATAAGATTGCCTGTGATAAAGGTTCAATAAATAAATGCTTTTTTCAATATTACAGGCTTGTGTAGTATTTTTTAAAAACTTAGTTTCGTGACGCAGTGGAACTTGTCACTGACTAGTAGGGCGTTCCATATGACTACTTTTTAGCAGAAATTGTTAGCGGATTGCATTTCATGCTTGTGGTTACAAAATCATAACAAAATCTAATGTTAATTTTTAACGTTTCTTCTGAGCGATTTTACTACCAAAAAGCCATCTTGAGTATTTTGTGCTACTTTTTGACAGCTGTCAAATGTGAAAGTGAATCCCTTGAGAAAAATAGTAATAGTGTTTTCGCATTATGAACTCTATATCTTTGTTATTAAGAAAATCGAAATAAAATACTCAAACATGTACACACATGGAACGGTCAAAAAATGACGCGAAACCTATTACCTATGGTAAAGCTTTGATTTCAATTTATGGCAATTTAGTAAAAATAAATATAATTTTAATTGCGGAATGCCATTACGTTCTAGAACGGTTAATAAGTTAGTAAAAATATATATATGAATAGATTTCCATAAAATTCTTTCATCTCTGCTATAGGGCCAGCAAATAAAAAAAAATAATAAACAAACAAAATGGCCGAAGCTAGGATCAAGCACTTGTGACAGAAAAAAAATCAATTTTATATGTCTTCATGAAAATCGAGGTGTATATATCATTACTCTCTAAAAAATTTGGTAGCTTTTATTATGTTTTAGCGTAAGTAATGTAGTGCAACAACGATGGAGGGCGACGAAATTGTTATCAAAGAGGGACCCGGTCTTTGTCGGTGTTGTCTATCGGAAGGATGCTATAAGGACTTGGCTTCGGAGTACACTTGGATGAATGAAACAGAAGTGTACGCAGATATGTTATTGGAATGCTTTGATATAAGTGTAAGTTATCCTTTTCATTAGATTGCTTTTTATATACTTACTATATAAGGGTGCGTTCTAAATCACAACGAGGAATTTAAAAAAGTGGTTTTGGTACGCCCGGGGTTGAGTAATTTTCCAACTGTCAAGTTGAAATCTTTACACTGCCATAAGGTGCGTTTTGTTGACTGCTTCAGTGCGTGCAATGTCATAATCCTGCCAAGTTAAAAAGTCATAAATTTTGTATAACATAGTACAAATCTTGGTTCATTCTCTTTGGTAGGATTACCGCATTATGTACATTATGTCTGTCAACAAAACGCAACTATAGAAAAGGTTGAAATTCACTCCTGTCAGAGTGAAAATTGAATGTTAAACTTCCGTTCCAAAATGGGTTGATTTTTCAACTTTACCGGGTGATAATTACTTGGCGGGATTTGGAAAACACAGCCTAAGTACAGTACCTAAAGTATATTTATATAAAGCAATATCTCGCAAAATTTGAAGATTTGGAAATAGCGTTCAATATTCATATTATTACATACATTAGTCAGAGTAACTAAAAGGGGGCGCAAGGGAAAAAATGACTTTGTCGCGAAGTCTTTTTTTCTCAGCGCCCCTTTTGTACACCCCAACCCATACATTCATTTATGTACAAATTGTAGAAAGTGATTTATTTTCCGAATTTTAGAACATATTAAAATAAAATCTGTTTGATTCTCTAAGTTCTTAAAAATTTTTTAGACTAGTGGTATGTGCCATTTCTTCAATGTTGAACAAATAAGATAGACCATTTTGGGGCATTGGGGTATAACACTGTCTTAATCTCTTAATAGGCCCATTCTATCTATCTATCTATCTGCTTGCCTGACTTTCTGTCTAACTATAAAATTTTTAGGGCCTCTATCTTTTTTTTAGACCAAAGATTATTTTACAAAATGTGTGTTATTATGAAGGATTCCATGATAAATAATGTAAATAATAAAAAAAAACAAAGTGTAAAAAATTAAGGGGTAACCATTCAAGATACATGTTTTTCTATTTTTGGTCTATCAAAACGGTAACACATCAAGCTTCAAACTTAAAACTATTATAGTGCAAGCAATGTAGAAAATAACAAATGTAGATTGGGTTTGTGCATTATCTGAGGTGCCAGTCCAACTTAGTTGGTTGTTTTTTTTTATCATATTGTAGCAGAAAACGGCCATTGATGGGATGTTTATATTTTTATCAGATTTTTTTTCAGAAGCCTAAATACAAGCTCATTGCTCATATGTTAATTTTTTGGTAATTAAAGTAATGGTTTAACCTATGTTATTTTTAGAGCTATTTTATTTTAAATTTTCTGCAAAAATAGTAAATATTAGTTTTTTTCCACATCTCATTTCAAATTCGTAAAATGCAAAGATAATGTTACAGAGCACTTGAACTCTTAGTTGCACTTTATCAGTAAAGTAATGATGTGGAAATAATAAATTAGTATCAGTTTACTGAATTACTTAAAACAATAAAACATATATTATTTGATTTTACAGAAAGCAAACAAAGATCTGTAAAAGTGTCAAACTCGAACATGTGTGTGATTTTAGATTTTTTAAGCATTTCAGAGTTGCATTTTAATGTTGCTAGTTTGTAAACTATGAGATATCCTAGTCAAAATCATAATTCATCATCATCTAAAAAAATAGTCTGATTTGAATAAATCAGATTTTTTTCCAACCCCAATCTAATATAGACATTTTAAAAATATTACATTTGTGCAAATGAATAATAATGAACAATAATTTTCACCGCAGATAACACAACACAATGGAGGACCCAATGGTCCAAATCGGCTCATTTGTGAGGTGTGTATCACTCGGCTACGCGATGCTTGCAATTTCAAGAAACAGGTACTGGATTCTGAGAAAAAATTTGTGGATATGGTGGGAAGAGGAAAGTTTAAGGAAATAGGTAAATAACTCTCCAGTTTTTTAGGGTTACATTGCTGAATCACAAAAATTGAACCATTATAAACTCTTCACTATTTCACAGCTTTATAGCTCCGCTGTATATTATAAACTGCTATACAGATTTGTTTAAAGAATTTAAGGGGTAGCTCTCCCTATACATAGAACCAAAGGAATGATTGTTCTTAATATCCAAAATACATCATGATAATAGAGCTTTATAAACACTTCCAATAAACAATTTTTTTTAATAAAATCGGTTGAACATTATTTTAAATATTCGCAATATTTCTCATTCGGCCCAATTCTATCTTCTATGCTAATGCATATACGAAACGCACTTGGCTGGTTTTTTAACTAGCAAAGCAATGCTATTTCATGTTCAGTGGTCACCTCAGTCTATGGATGGATGCTTGCAACACCAAAAGAACTGCTCGCTGATGACTTTTTAAAAATCAAATCACCAAGGTGGTAAATCCAATACTTTAGTCCCTACGGAGAACCTCGACAGACAGCTTATTTCACAACTTAGGTAACCTCTTACCATCAGGTGGACCTTAAGTTTGTTTGCCACCTTTGTGGTATTAAAAAAAAGAGTCGATTAGGCGTAGTTATCTTTGCCTTAAGATCTTGTACTGTATATCTTTTTTTATTTCAGTTATGGTTTACGAACAAGATATCAAGCCTGATATACGTGAAGAATCTGCTGTCAATGATGCAACAGAGTATCTTGATGACGATATAGCGTTTATGGATGGTATAGAATTTTGTTACATTTGTTGTACTTTGAGAAACTTTTTTTTTTATGCTAAACTACACATCTGTCTCTTAATATAAAAATGATGAATGGCTGTTCTGTTTTATGTATTCTGTTTTTAAAAAGTTATTAAAACACAGTTTTAAATCAATTGCGATATTGTTATTGTCTATCAATTTATTTTTAAAAACATTGCAAAATATATTTTTATATTAAAAACTCAATGGGAAGGTGACCAAAACAAGATCTTCTTGACAAATATTAAAGTTTTAAATTTTAAGTAAACAAAAATAATAAAATACTTATATGCTATGATCTGAAGAGCCAGAGAAACTGATGTCCTTAATGTAGAAGCACAGACAACTATTTGGAGAAAACTTAGACCACAGTCTATCTGGGTAGGCAAAGGTAGCTAGTAGCCACTTGTTTCTCAGAGTTTTCAAGCTGCCTATAAGGCCTCTGACTTCGTTTAACAACTATTATTAATATGACAATAGCCATGACCAACAGTTTAACATGCCAGCATGAAGGTGCTTACAAAAATGTGCCACTAAGGCAGTCACCCATTAGCGTAACGCTTGGTTATCTTCTCATGTAACTTAGCTACTAGAATGTAACTTAGCCACAAGAATGTAACTTGCCAACTTGCCACAAGAATGTAACTTGCCACAAGCTACTGTTTACTCTAAAAGGCATGTACAATTAGGTAGCTAAATTACGACCAAGTTCTTTTTCTGCTAAAAAAAGGTTTTACATAATATAAGAGATTACACCGAAGAATTTTCTTTATAGGAAACTAAATTTTGCCAGCGGCACTGCCCGCCCTAAATTCGGTTATCGGCGTGGAACTTCTTAATTATACTAATGAAGTTTAATATGGCAAGCTATAGCTGTAGCTATAGTTCATCAAAGGCTGGTTATAGTTATTCCCGCGGGAACTCCTAAATTTTTTGGAATAAGGAGTAGCCTATGTCCTGTTCCAGGACCTTACCTACATGTGTGCCAAGTTTCATCTTGATTCATCCAGTGGTTGAAGCGTGATTGAGTAACACACATCTATCCTTACGTACTTTCACATTTATAATATTAGTAGGAAAACAGTTTTCTACCACAAAATCAGTGTGTGTACGTTGACCATTAGGTACCTTAATTAAGGCCAACTTCTGTGACTTCTTAAAACTTCTTGCTTTTTAGATGATATTAAAGACAAGGATTACACAGAAGAACCTTCATCATCAGAAATAACAGTTGCGGCTCTGCCGATCAAAGCCAAAAGAGGAAGACCTAAAAAAGATGCAGCAGTATCAAAGTCAGTCAAGAAGGCAAAATTAACCAAAGTGGCTAAAGGGACTAAATCTGAGACGAAAGCTAAAGCTGTCAAAGGTAGGTTATGTTTTAATGTAGTTACTTAGTCTTTGTGCAATGTTTTGTGTTTTTTTTATTTTAATATAAAATATTCTGACATTTCCGATGTTGTCAAATTTTATAAAATTTAGGGTTCCACTGCCGAATGACAAAAATGGAACCCTTATAATTTTATGTCTGTATGTCACAGCCTTAAAATACCGTTGTCTTTGATTCAATTCTGATAAATTTTATAGGAAGATGACTTATGTAAACAGCCATAGGTACAGATTAAATATCAAAAGTTAGGAAATCAAAAAAAAAATAAGAGTAGTTCTCCATCTATTGAATTGCTGGATAAGAATTTTACCGTTGGATAGGTTTTTTTAAAATGCAAATGAGGTTTCTAAGTAACTTATTTACTCTACTTTATTAACTTACCTTTAAGATTTATGTTTTTTGAGTTATCAGCTTTTAAAGTTGGAAGATGCGTGTTTCCCCCCCTATTATTTCTAAACCGCGTGTTATAAAAATTGTTTAGACAATATTAATTAACAAGTTTTTAAAATTTTGGCAATAATTCTAACTCACTCGTAATGCGTGTACAATTTTTGTTGTCTAAAATTTATTAGTCATATTAAGAGGCCTACTTTACCTACATTTAATTTTTTTGGAAAATGTTTCTCTGGATCCGCTAAACAGATCCGACTAAAATTTTATGTCCTTCTTCTTCAGGATATAGTTCAGACCCTGAAAAACGTGAAAAGCATAGCCTTGATAGTGCATTAGACCGTGAAAAAACACGTTTTTTGATAACATGATGTGTAATGAACTATTAATTTATTTCATGTAATTCAGTGAAAAAATGAGTAAATACTACAATACTCACGCACGTTTAGTTACATATCGCGTCATAATAATAATTTTTTACAAAAATTTATAGAAACAACATTAGGGAACTTTTGAATATATATAATTTGAGTATTCTTAAGCCTATCGGAGAAAGGTGCAGTTAAAAAAAACTCACAGTGTTAAGAATTTGTAAAAATTTTTCTATCAATATCTCAATAACAGTTTGTTTTTCGTAAATTCAAGACACAATTTAATAATTAACTTCAATATGATTAAAAATATCCTTTGTATGATTTTATAATAAAGAAATAAATGTCACATATGTTCAACGCTACGTCTTATTTATATTCTGCTTCATAATATCTTACTGTATGATCTTTTTTTACCGAATCATGCTCTTGCAATAATTTGAGAAAACAATAAATTAACGTTATCATAACAAAATATAACCTACGACGCTTTTTTCACAGTTTCGTTTCACTTTTTAGGTAAGAAATGCTCAGAAACAGTTGCTACCAATGAGGCTTTGAGTAAGTCCTCAATGTCTGCCACTAAAAGAAATCGTCTTACAAAAGGCAACGCTATCATTATTTTAGAAACTTCTACTGTTATACCCTTCAAATGGCATAGGCAAAGTTACCTTTGTTTCTATTGCCACATTAATTTCAAAGACACAGAAAGCCTTAAACAGCATACAAGGAAAACACATAAGAATTCCAACATTAAATCAGCAGTTTCTTACCTAAGAAGAGACGAGAAAGTGAAAATTGACACATCTAATATTACTTGCAAAATTTGTAATAGAAATTTAGAAAATGTTGACATTCTAATTGATCATATGGAAGCTTATCACGATAGGTGTTTTACTAAAGATTGTGGATACGGAGTTATACCTTATAAATTGCTTGCTGATTCATTCCGATGCGGTATATGCGATGATGAATTTCAATATTTTGTAAAACTAAACCAACATATGAATCATCATTTCGGAAATTATGTATGTGAAGCTTGTGGAAAATCGTTCTTAAGTCAAGAAAGACTTAAATGTCATAGTCTTAGTCACGGATCGGGGTTCCATTGCAAAATATGCACAGAAACTTTCGATTCGTTAACTCAAAGAAATAATCACGAATCTAAAGTTCACAGTAAAGACAAGAGACTCAAATGTTTGCATTGCCCAGAAGAATTCTCCAATTATATGCAGAGAAAAGTTCATCACAATAGAGTACATAAATTGGGCTTACCAGATTTCAAATGCCCTGATTGCGGGAAAGTTTTTCAAATTATGAGCAAAATGAAGGTACATCTGAAGGAAGTTCATATTCGAGAGAAGAATTTTGCCTGTTCGATTTGTGATCAAAAGTTTTTTTCGAAATCGCATCTTCGGAATCACTTAATAAAGCATTTTGGAGGAAGGGTCCATCAATGTGAGATATGCAAGAAGTCTTATGCTCGGAAGCAGACATTAAGGGAGCATATGCGTATTCATAATAATGACAAACGGTATGTTTGTGCTGTTTGTAGTCAGGCGTTTGTTCAAAATAACAGTTTAAGATTGCACATGCGAGCACATAGTTTGGATTTGAAGCTTTCGCAAGGTGTCTTAGTCTAAGATAATTAAGTTTCCATATCATTTATTGTATACCTAAAATATCCTTAATTTATTATATAAACGAATTTTGTGGCCATAATTTACAATGTATATGGAATATTAACAAAGCAAAAAACCTTTTTTTTTATTTCATTTCTGTTAGAAACTTTAAATGTACCCTGATTATAAAACTATTAAATATTAAATGCTTGTAGTCTTTTTGCTCAATATTTTTATTTTGCCGTATTTTAGCCAAGTGTTGATTTAAATAAGGGTACATTTACTGTACAAAAAAATTTCTTTTCAGATTTAAAACCGCGGAAATACAAAGGCACTGAATCATCATCAATGCGACGTCGAAAAAATCTTCAAATATTGTTCAACAATACTTCCATAATTCCATTTAAATGGCGTGGCAAATATCTATGTTTTTACTGCAGCAAAGATATTGCTGAATACTCAGAATTAAGAAAACACACTAAATCGCATGGAAATTGCTCTACAAAAGATCATTCTTTAAAAGTTTTAAAGGGTGGACAAAACATGGAAATTAAAATAGACATGTCTAATATAAAGTGCGAGGTTTGCAATGAACCTTTTAACATATTCGATGAGATTGTTACACATTTATGTGTTAAACACAAAGTAGACTATGATAAAGAAATAGACATGGCTATAGAAGAGTATAGGCTCGTTGATCTCACATGTTTAGTTTGCAGTGAAAAATTCTTATATTTCGGTTATTTAGTATCTCATGTGAATAATAATCATCCAAAGAATTGTCTTATATGTGATAAGTGTGAACAGAAATTTAATAAAAAGCGAGATTTGTTCTCCCATATCAAGAATTACCACAGAGAAGGTGGGTATGAGTGTGAGATTTGTACGAAAACGTTTAGTTCTCTCAATATATTGAGAAAACATAGAAGTAATCGTCATTTAACAAGATGTGGTATATGCCATTTGAAGCTATCTTCATCAGTTATGAAGCAAAAACATATTGAATTAGAACATCCAGATGACGGATCGTTACAATGCGACAGTTGTTTCAAAGACTTCCATACAAAACAAGGCCTTAAAATGCATGCTAGAAAGTGCAAAGGAGAAAAAAAGTTTGAATTTGAAATTAAAAAAGATTATGATGTCATGGACTTAGATGATACTCATGAAGAAGTTAAACGGCCAAGCGTAAAGCAAATTAGAGAAAACATTGTTATCGTTCTTAACATGTCTACTGCCATACCTTTCAATTTCTACAAAAACAAATTCAACTGTTTCTACTGTACCAAAGATTTTGCAGATTCAGATACCATGAGAGAGCATACTGTTATGGAACACCCAATATGCGATGTTAAACAGAAATGTATAAGAAAATGTAGAGAATCTGTGGCTAGCGTTAAGATAGACATATCCTCTCTAGCTTGTAAGATATGCTTTGAATCTATGACTGACTTAGACACTTTGCTAGATCATTTAATGGTCCAACATGAAGCTAACTACGATAAATCGATCACAACTTGTTTACAACCTTACAGGTTGATCAAAGATCACATGGTATGCCCCAATTGTCCGGGCGAAGTATTTCGATTCTTTGGCACACTGCTCAAACACGTAAACAAAAAACACACAGACAATAATATAATATGTGTATATTGCGGGCAAACTTTCCGAAGGGATCAAAATTTGCGAGTACATATTTGGAGGCACCACAGAGATGGCAGGTTTAAATGTAATATCTGCCATGCGGAATGTAATATACCTTCACGGTTGTATATGCACATGGCTAGGGCTCACGGTGTAAAAGCAGCTAAATGTCCAAAATGTCCAGAAGCATTCTCCACTCAGTATCTACGCCAGAAACATTTGATAGACGCTCACGACTCTGGTCATAAGTGTTCTTACTGCGGTAAACTTTTTACTAGAAACTCTTTTATGCGTGACCATATTAGAAGAATCCACTTGAAAGAGAAAAATGTAGAATGCTCTATCTGTAGTGTGAAGTTCTTCAATAATATTCTTTTAAGGCGTCACATGGTAAAGCACAGCGGCGAGAAAAGTTTTCATTGTGACGTATGTGGCGAGAGGTTCTTTTGGCGAAAAAGTCTCAGAACGCATATGGCAAGGCATAATAAACATTTAATTCCTATTGACATGAACATCTAATAAATATAACACCTCTTAAAGATATCAAACAATCTATACCTTAGTATTAGCCAAGATTGGCCAAAGATATTTACGCGATTATACGTTTCTTTTCAGAAATAAAACCACGGTTAATGGCCGAACAGAGTGGCGCAATGCGTAGGAGGAAAAATTTGGTGTTAATTTTCAACAATACAACTATTATACCTTTCAAATGGCGTCGTACTTATACTTGTTTTTATTGCAATGTGAAATTTCGTGTGTATGAGGATTTCATACAGCACACTAAGTCTCACGGTACTTGTACTGTAAATGATATTGCGTTAAAAGCGCAAAAATCAGCTCGTAAAGAAGTAAAACTAGACGTTTCAATTTTAACTTGTGAACTGTGCTGTGAAACGTTTTCAAATTACGATGATATAGTTTATCATTTAAATGTAAAACATGATTTAAATTATGACACCAGTGTAGAAATATGTTTAGCAAAGTATAGGTTACTTGATTTAAAATGTTTGAAATGTGATATGAAGTTTGATTACTTTAGGAAATTAGTTACACATGTGCATAGAAATCACCAGGAAAATTTCTTTCCTTGTGAAAAATGCGGAAAAACTTTCGATAGACTTACGGATTTAGTTACACATTTAAGAACTTATCATAGAGAGGGTGGCTTTAATTGTGATATATGCCATAGTAGTTTTAAGAATATAAACGTTTTAAGGATTCATAAGGTAAATGTGCACTTATCGCCCTGTCTGGTGTGTAATAAAAGCTTTTCAACTTACATCATAAAACAAAAGCATATGAAATCCGCACATGGATTTCACAGTGACAAAGACGATGTTAACTGTACATTACTCCCAGTCGATAAATTCGATTCAAGTGAGCTTGCAGAGAAGCAACATAAAGAATGGATGACTAAAAATGAAAAAGCTAAACGAAATAGACAAAACATCGCTTGTATCATTAACATGTCAACGGCAATACCTTTTAAATATTTCAAAAATAGGTTTAGTTGTTTCTTTTGTTCGAAATGTTTTCTCGGACACGAAGACTTACGCGAACATACAATAGAAAAGCATCCATTTTATGATGTTAAGTCTAGATGCCCGAAAGGTCTCAAAGGTGTCGATATTTGTGTTAAACTTGACATTACAACATTATCGTGCAAAATCTGTTATGTATCTTTCAATAACTTGGATCCTCTGATTGACCATCTTATAGAATCGCATAAAGCTGAATACGACAAACATATAACTGGTATTGTACAAACTTTTAAATTAATCAAATATAACATGGCTTGTCCAACATGTGAAAAATCATATCCATACTTTAGTAGCCTCGTAAAACATATGAATCAAGAACATTGGGTTAAAACTTATTTATGTTCTAACTGTGGAGAAAAATTTGCCAATAAACCTCTTCTAAATGTACATATGTCTCGAATCCATCAGCCATCAGTGTTTCAATGTGACACTTGTAACTTAAAGTTTAATTCATCCTTAAGATTGAAAACTCATAAGGCGAAAATTCACGGTGCTAAAGAATATCCTTGTAACATGTGCTCAGATAAACTATCATCTAATTACGATATGAGAAAGCATTTGATAAAAGTCCATAATGTTGGTCACAAATGTTCCAGTTGTGGAAGAATGTTTACTAAGGACTCGTTTCTTAGGAATCACATCCGACGTACGCACTTAAAAGAAAAAAATATCCAGTGCACTTTCTGTAATGAGAAGTTTTTTGACAATACACTTTTAAAACTTCACACTGTAAAACATACTGGCCAAAAAGAGTTCCACTGTGATGTATGTGGAAAGGGTTTTTATTGGAAAAAAAATCTTATAGTCCACATGCGTTCACATGATAAAATATCCAAATCTCATAACGAAAAATCATATAAATACCAGTAAATATCCGAAATGTTTTTTAATATTTTTCAATAAAACCATGACATTAGAATCGATACATAAGCCCACATTTCTTTTCAGGTAATCCACAAACAAAGGGTTTTATAATAACAGCGGCCAGACGTCGAAGTAATCTTCAAATTTTACTTCATAACACAGACATAATACTTTTCAAGTGGCAAAATATATATAAGTGTTTTTACTGTGGTAAACATTTCGCTGAGTATAAAGAACTGAAATCACATACATTGGCTCACGGGAAGTGCACAATGCAAGAACATTCGTTTCAAAGATTAAGATGCTCTGAAGTGGAAATCAAAGTAGATGTGTCTGACCTAAATTGCTTGCTTTGCAAAGAAAAATTTGGAAATATGAATGAAATAATACAACATCTTGTGTATGTTCATGATCTTAAATACGATAGGGACGTCCACATGTATATGAAGCTGTATCGATTATCGGATTTAAGTTGTCCGATTTGCAAAGATGATTTTTTGTATCCATCATTTTTAGTTGATCATGTTGACAAATATCATCAACAGATTGTATTTTCCTGTAGCGATTGTGCGGAAGTATTTACTGAGGAGAGTAAATTAGAATCACATAAAGTTACTCATAACGTCGAAGGTGTAATGCAAAACTGCGTGCAAGATGTTGCTGATTTATTCAATTTTTCAACTGTGATACCCTTTAGATATTCTAACAATAAACTTCGTTGTTTCTATTGTTCCGAAGAACGTACTGAATTGAAAAGTATACGAAATCACACATCAACGAATCATCCTAAATGTGATCCTAAAAGTATTACTATCACATCTGTAAATAAAAATGATCTTACAATCAATATAGATGTCTCATTACTAACATGTAAACTTTGCGGGGAAGACTTTAATAATTTGGAAGCATTAATGGAACATTTAACTTTAAATCATGTCATACAATTTAATACCCAAATAGTTGCAAAAATTAAACAATCCGAATTTCTAAAACAGTTCAAGATTGAAAATGATAAATACACTTGTGTGATTTGCGAAGAAACGGGATTTAAACATTTCCATAAGTTTTTTCGACACGTGAACACATCACATTCGGATAATAAAATAGTTTGCGATCTTTGTGGAATAATTTTCTCTCATATAAGCAGTTATCGATCGCATTTTAAAAACACTCACAAGAATACAAAACATTTTAAATGTCAAAGGTGCCATAAAACATTTACGTCGAATCGGCAACAGCTAAAACACATGGTCGATGTTCATAAACTTGGACATAAATGCTCTGCTTGTCAAAAAATATTTTCTAAAAAATCTTTTTTGAAAACTCACTTACGAAAATCGCATTTAAAGAAAAAGACTGTGAACTGTTCTGTTTGTAAATGTGTTTACAAGAGCAAAAAATATAATTGCATAATATGTCAATATTATTTTGCATTGAAAAAAGACTTGAAAATGCACATGAAAACTGAACATAATGAATTTTAATTAGTACATCGTTTCATTTTAAACAAGATTTTATTGTAAAAACAAATATATGAATAAAAATTTTCTCATTGATCTTATCTTTAGTTCAAATTCTTCTGGTGTTTAATATCTAAAATACATACTGCCAAATAAAATATACGTACAAATACAATCAAATCATCACCATATATACAAGGAATCGGGAGAAATCTTACAGTTAAACAAATTTATTTTCAGATAAAAAAGGAGCGAATAAGACGAGTGGCAATAAAAGCAGAAGGAGAAATCTGAAAATTTTGTTTAACAACACCTCAATTATCCCCTTTAAATGGCGAGGGAAATATATGTGTTTTTACTGTGGTGATGATATAACTGACTATAGTAATCTACGTAAGCATACTAAACATCATGGCGTGTGTAATGAAAAAGATCGTGCGTTAAAATTAGTTAAATCTAGTGAAGAAGAAGTAAAAGTTGATGTATCAGATATAATTTGTGAACTTTGCGGTGAAGGATTTGCAGATATCAAAGAAGTAGTTGACCATTTAATACAAACACACAAACGTTCTTACAACACACATACACAATTGATGATAACCCCATATAGATTAATTGATCTGAAATGTCTTTCATGTGATGAAAGGTTTAATTTTTTTACAAATCTGGTAAAACATATGAATATATCTCATCCAAGTAATTCATTCTTGTGTGACAAATGTAATCAAACTTTTAACAAAAGAAGAGACTTGGAAGCACATTTTAGGTATTACCATAAGAAAGAAGGTTATAATTGTATCGAATGTCGAATGAGTTTTCCTTCTAAATGGGCTGTTGACAATCATAGAATGAATATGCACGCATCAATGTGCAACGTTTGTTTCAAAATATTTTCTTCAGCCGGTAAGAGATTAAGACATATTAAAGCTGAACATGTTAATGATGAAATTTTACAATGCGGATTTTGCTTGGTAGTAAAACATACAAAACAAGGGTTCCTTCGACATGCTACTGAGTGTGAAAGAAAGATGGAGAAATCTGACGAACTTAAAAGGTTTATAGATGAGGTAGGCAGTGTTAATGAAGATAAAATTACGATTAAACAAATAAAGCGAAATGTTTCTTGTTTACTTACAATGTCGACAGTTATCCCGTTTAAATTTTTCTTTAATAGATTCCGCTGCTTCTTTTGCCCTCAAGATTTTACGCATTGTAACGATCTTAGAGAGCATACTATATATCAACATCCCATATGTGAAAGTAACCTTAAATCGATGAGATTGCGTAACAGAGATGATGTTTGTATCAAACTGGATATATCAACATTGTCTTGTAAAATATGTTTAGAGTCTTTCAAAGACTTGGATTCTTTATTAGACCATTTAATATCAATTCACGACGCGGAATACAATAAATCTATAGATTGTAATCTGCAACCTTATTTGTTAACAGATGAAAATTTTGCCTGTCCGTTTTGCGTTGAGGTATTTATATATTTCAGTAGTTTACTCAAACATGTTAGTCATAGCCACAGTAACAATAATATTCTTTGTATGTACTGTGGACATTCATTTAGGACGAATCCGAGCTTGCGAGCACACATTTCTCGGTATCACAAAGTTGGTAGTTACAAATGCAGTAAATGTTGCTTAACCTTTAAAATCAATGGTGATTTACAAGTTCATATGGGCAAAGCGCACGGTAGCAAAGAATTTAAATGCATGGAATGTTCCGAGAGGTTTACAACTCAATATTTGAAACAAAAGCATTTAGCAAATATCCACGGTTTTGGACACAAATGTCCCTATTGTGGGTTTTTGTTTATTAAAAACTCAACTATGTTAAGCCACGTGAGAAGAATTCATTATAAAGAGAAAAAAGTGAAATGCTCGATTTGTTTTGAGATGTTTTTCGATGATCAGCGGCTTAAAACGCACATGGTTAAACATATCGGTGAAAGAAATTTCCATTGTGATTTGTGTAACAAGAAATTTTTGTGGAAGAAAAATCTAAGAGGCCATATGGCATCGCATTTGAAACATTCCATAACTGAATAAATAACATACCATTGCATCGGAAGAAAATTGACAACGACCATTTGTTTTCAGATGAATACCCGGTAGGACCATACGAAGGATTAACCTCTGAGAGGAGAAGGAAAAATATGCAAATACTCTTCAATGCAACCTCTATAATGCCTTTCAAATGGAGAGGTAAATACCTCTGTTTTTACTGTGGTATTGGTTACACAGATTATTGTGAATTCAAAAAACATACTAAATCGCATGGACTTTGTTCCACTAAAGACTATTCCCTAAAAAATATTAAAGGAAATCATATAGAAATAAAGATCGATGTCTCAGAAATAGCATGTGAAATATGTTCGGAGCCTTTTTGTACTTTTGAAGAGATACTAGATCATTTAATTTACACACATAACTTGGAATACGATAAAGAAATCGACACGCCTTTCCAAGAATATAGGCTAATCGATTTTCGGTGTTTAATTTGTGAAGAGCAATTTAATTACTTCGGGTATTTGGTTAATCATACGAATCTTTTGCATCCAAAGAATAACTTCATTTGTGCTGATTGCGGAGCTACTTTTAATAAAAAAAGGGATTTAGCTGTGCATTTCAGGCACTATCATCGCCCTGGAGGATATCCTTGCGCGAAATGCTCAGAAACTTTCACAACCTACGGGTTGTTGCGTTCTCATGAGAAAGGTTATCATTTTAGGAATTGTAAATGTTGTACATTAAGTTTCGCATCGTACGGTATGCTCCAAAAACATGTACAGATTGAACATCCAGAAGATGGCAAGTCAAAATGTTATCATTGCAATAAAGAGTGCCATTCGAGCCAAGGTCTACGACAGCACAAAAAGAAATGCAAAGTTAGACTTATTACTGAAGACACGGAAGTTGAAAAAAGTGATATCGCTTTCAACGATAACGATCTAGAACCTAGAAAGAGACAAAATATACTGAAGATTAGGGAGAATATACAATGCGTACTCAATATGTCTACTGCTTTACCCTTTCGATACTTTTCTAAATATTCGTGCTTTTATTGCGCAAAAAAATTTGTTGAAGTCGAAGAATTAAGGGAACATACAGCTTTAGATCATCCGGTTTGCCATTTGAAAACGAAATACATGAAACAGTGTAAAGGAGAAAGAACTGCAGTAAAAGTAGACATATCTTCCTTAGTTTGTAAAGCATGTGGCGTACCTATGGACAATATAGACAATTTAATAGATCATCTAACCTTAAATCACAACGCCAATTACGACAAAACAATTGCGGGGTGCTTTGAACCTTTCAGAATAACAAAAGACAATATACCATGTCCCATTTGTTCTAAAGTTTTTAGGTACTTTGGTATCTTACTGCGTCATATGAATTCGGAACATAATAACAATAGCAGCATATGCAATTTCTGTGGCCGAAGTTTTAAGACTGTCACAAATTTAAACGTTCATCTTTCATATTCTCATACTGGTGATTGCGAATGCGACTGTGGGGCGAAGTTTAAAAATCAATGGTGCTTGGCCCGGCATAAAGCAAATTCACACAACGCTAAAGCCTTCAAGTGCTCTAAATGTCCGGAGGCGTTTCGTTCAATTTATCACAAAGCAAAGCATATGATCCAAGAGCACAATATCGGGCATAAATGTAGTTACTGCGGAAGGATGTTCACTAGAAACTCTTTTATGAAAGACCATATACGTAGAACTCATTTAAAAGAAAAGAACGTGGCTTGTTCGGTGTGCAGTGAGAAGTTTTTTGACAACTACCTACTGAGAATGCATATGGTTAAGCATGATGGAGAGAGAAAGTTTACGTGTGATGTGTGTGGCAAAGCATTTTTGAGGCGTAGCAATCTTAGTTCGCATATGGATGTTCATAAAAAGTATGGACATGTACAAAATTAAAACAGCATCCAATTGTAGAAAAATCATGCGGGTGCGCTCAGGTTAGAGGTTAGAAAATACCATTTACTAATCTCCAACCTAGCTATATTGTTATCATTTTTAAATCGAGCCTGTGATTGGGATAGAAAAATCGGCCAAGTGCGAGTCGCACTCGCGCACGATGGGTTCCGTACCATTATCTATAAAAATGGCAAAAAAATCACGTTTGTTGTATGGGAGCCCCCCTTAAATATTTGTCTTATATTAATTAATTTTTTTTTTAAAGTGACTATAACTAAATATTCTGTGAATATTTTAAGCGTCTAAATGTTGCCGTTATCAATATCGAGCAAAATCGAACAAAAAAATTACGTTGTATGGAAGCCCCCTTAAATATTTATTTTATTCTGTTTTTTATTATTTGTTGTTATAGCGGCAACAGAAATACATCTTCTGTGAAAATTTCAACTGTCTAACATACAACCTGGTGACAGACGGACTGACGGACAGCGGAGCCTTAGTAATAGGGTTCCGCTAATTACCCTTCGGGTATGGAACCCTTATAATAATACTTTCCCGGACAAGCTAAGATTAAAAACGCACAGGTTGGAGGTTAGAAAATTACCATTTACTAATCTCTAACCTAGCTATATTGTAAATCATTTTTAAATCGAACCTGTGATTGCGACAGAAATGATATGACTTTGCCGGACAAGCTAAGACAAAAATATTATCTTCTGTTCAATATTAGTACACAAACACATGCAAACAGTTTTAAATAGAACCATTTTGACATATTATGACTTTAATTAAATATGATTTGGGGTTTTACTGTCGTACATTGATATCAGTTTGAAGCTATTAGTGTATATACAGATATAAATGAATTTTTTCAATATAGGTATGGTCAAATTCGCGTTTATATTGAAATTCAAATTTTGTTTACACTAGAATGTAACTAGATTATTCTTTGAAAATACTCTTGTGTGTATAATTTTAATAAAATAATTAACTCTTAGAAGTGTTTGTAATAATACTGAAATTGTATTAATGTTGTATTGTTAGGAATAATTATGAAAATAGTGCATTGCTTTATCAACTTATAAGAATCAAAATAGTGACATATTTTTTGTGTATAATTTTAAAAATAATTAACTCAGACTTTAGATAATGTATATGGTGAAAAACATGGACTGTGAAATAGATACTCTGTTATTGACAAACTATTTTCCATAAATATATTTAATTTTTAGGAGAGTTAAGATTTTTATCGTCGAGCTGTTAGCGATAGTGGTACAGTAAGTTAAAACAAGTTATTTTAATTTTGTGAGGATTTTTTATGCTGGACATATCTTAAAGTATTCTACATGTTTGAAATGTTAAAAACATTTTATACTAGACTTATCAATATACGTTTTAATATTCAATTTGTATTTTTTCAATCCATTTCCACCTAAAAAAACAACTAAAATCAAAGGGAAAACGAGCTACATAAGGAGACACAGATGGAAATCAAAAAAAGTTAGTTAAAACTACCCTCGTTTCATTCCAGGTGCAAAAATAATTACTATGGAGGACAAACGTAAGAAAATGGATTTGGCACGTAAACTGATGATCAAACGAAGAAACGTTGAGTATGTGTTACAATACGGAAACGTTACACCATTTTTATGGTACAAAGGAAGATATAGATGTTTCTATTGCATCGAGCCTATGAAAGACCCAGACCTGCTCAGACAACATACGTCCGAAATGCACCAGTTTTCAAACATAGAACTTGCAGTCTTTGATAGGACTAATAACAGAAACAGGGATGCGGCTGTAAAAATTGACGTTACAGGGATATCTTGTAAACTGTGCCCGATATCAGTTGCGAATTTAGAACAATTCATTCACCATCTTATTATAGCACATGATGCAGAGTACGACGTTAATGTCCCAAATTGTCTCTTACCCTTTCAATTGGATAAAGAAAACCCAACTTGTCCAATTTGCAATTTAAAATTCGTTTTCTTTGAATATCTCCATAGACATGCTAATAAACATCACCTCGCTCATGAGTACATATGCGACGTTTGCGGGACCAGCTTTCAGGGGGAAAACCATTTAAAAATGCACAATAGGTACTACCATAAAGAAGGTGGCTACGAATGCGAATATTGTGGAATAAATCTGGCCACTCTGTCAAAGAAGATTCTACACGAAAAAAATATTCATCTAGTAAATCTATCCAATTGTCCCCACTGTCCAGAAACGTTTAAAAGTCCGTACATCAAGAAACTTCATTTAGCCAATGTGCATGGCGTGGAGGAACTGAAAATTAAATGTCCGTATTGCCCAAAAGTGTATCCTCAAGAAAGTATAATGTCAAGACACATGAGAAGAGTGCATTTAAGGGAGAAAAATGTCGAATGTGAAATATGTGGTGACAAATTTTTTGGACCTTACGACGTCAAATTGCATATGGTTAAACATAATGGAGAAAAGAAATTCGTTTGTACGATTTGCGGGAAAAAGTTTTCTAAGAAAAGCAATCTAAATTCTCACACTATTATACATACCGGTGAAAAGAGTCATGTTTGCCAGATTTGTAATAAAGCATTCGCACATCATGGTAATTTAAAGATGCATATTAGAAGCAGACATCCTGAATATGAAATTGTAAGGATGGAAATTACTGCTGATGGTACATTAGTGACTGAAAAAAGTGGAATCAATTTATGATCAATTTATTACAACACACTATAGTTTTTGATGAATCTGTTTTTAATTATAATTTTTTTTTTTTTTTTTATTATATGGCATCATTATTTAATTACGTAACGTTAAATTTCCTAAAATTAGACCCTATCCTCGCTCCTCAATACGTGACCCCTATCCAAACATTTTGATTTTAGTGACGCCTCATAAAATATAGCTAAACATCAGAGACTGTTTTTAAAATATGTATGATCTGCAAAAATTTCATAATATTTTTCCTTTTTCATTTCTGATTCCATATTTAAAATTCCAATGTGTAAAGAACACATTATTCTTTCATATTAAGTTTTCCTTATGATCAAAATCGTTATTGTATCGCTTTTTATATCAGTGATGCTGTCATACATAATGACTATAACTTTGTATTCGTAATCATTCGTGGGCATTATATAATATATTGTGTACTAGCTGACACGGCGAACGTTGTTTCTCCGCACCAACCTTTTGTGAAAGGGTTGTACTAATTCAGAAATCTTCCCCGGCATCTGCATAACAACTTACCAAAATTTCATTACAATCGGTTCCCCTTATTGCGCGAGTCCGACTCTATCTCAGAAACATTCCCCGGCGTGTGCATAACAACTTACCAAAATTTCATTACCATCGGTTCACCCTTATTGCGCGAGTCCAACTCGCACTTGACTTTTTTTTTATTTCATAACAACCTTGCCCTAACACTAACAAACACAACTAAAAAAAATACCCTTAATTGGTCCAGCCGTCGTCGAGTTTTCCTTAGTGCGCGAGTCCGACTCGCACTTGACCGTTTTTTTCCTTCATAAAAACCTTGCCCTAACACTAACAAACACAACAAAAAGAAATTACCCGAATTGGTCCAGCCCTCTTCGAGTTTCCTTAGTGCGCGAGTCCGACTCGCACTTGACCCTTTTTTTCTTTGATAACAACTTTGTCCTAACACTAATAAACACAACAAAAAAAAAATACCCGAATTGGTCCAGCCGTCTTCGAGTTTTCCTTAGTGCACGAGTCCGACTCGCACTTGACAGTTTTTTTTCATACGAACCTTCTCCTGATAATAACTCGGTTCGGTAGAAATCGGTCTAGCCGTTCACGCGTGATGGTGTGACCAAGGGAAATAGGGATTCATTTTTATATATATAGATATTTGTATTTTGTATTTAATAAATTATCAGAGCTGTTGTAGCTTCTATCATTGGAGTATCTCAATTCTATTTCTATTTATTCCTACTCCGTTCTTCTTATTTGTATCCTCTTCATAGTCACAGTAAAGGTATTAGCTCTTCATGCAGTATGGAAACTGTCCGCCGTTCTCCAGTATCTGCCTCACTTCCCATGTGACCGCTCGCAAAGGACCTGCCGCGCGACGCCGCCCGTCATTTACGTTATGTATCTGTGCTGCTATGAAAATATTACCAAAATAATTATTAGATGAGCTATTTATAATGCAACTATTTCTTCTGATGCGTGGGTCAAAAATCAAAACTACATTCGCCATATTGAAATGGTGTGAACTTACAACGACACTAGCGACCCAACACCCAATGTCAGTTAAGTATTTTGTACTATAACTTAAATTACTTTTATAATAAAATAATAATTAAAACATGGGATATGTTTGTACAGTGAACGGAGCAAGCAACCAGGCTATTTTATTTCAATCGAGTTAGTACTCGTCTTGCTTTAACAATCGTAAGATACGGTAATAACAAATTCTCATTATTTCCACTACTATTTGTATATATAAGCAACTCTCGAACATATACATATAAACCTTTTGGCTATATTTGATCCATTTGCTATGTATTTTTTTTAAAGCTTCCTTCTTAAGTCATTGGGCGTTCTCCACGCAATAGTGTTTTTATAATTCTGGTATGTAAGCCCCAGTATTTTCATCAGGATGAATTTTATTAAGAGGGGTTTTAAAATCGAGCGGCCTGACAACTCGTTAAATAAGCCTAAGGTTAACGTGAGCGGATTGATAACTCTCTAAATCAATGGCTCCTATGTATAAAGGCCAAACTGGAAAATCATAAATTTTCAATAGAGGCTCAAAGTTTAATTTTTTACATACTGCAACTGAAGTTTATGAAACATTGCATAGTAACTATGACACATATATTAGTTATTTAAGCTCTAATAATTTTTTTGTATATATGATATTTTTCAAATTAATGCACATGCACCCTAATACTTGATTTTCTTCTATTTTAATTTCACTAAAAAAACTAGAAAAAGGCCAAATTGTCATTTTATTTACTTAACATGGGCTAATATTACAAAAAAAATGCATTTCGAAATTTTTCTGTTACCCATATTTATATAAATGAGTTAAAATTAAGTTAATTTACTTAAATAAATATTAATCAGGTATTTATTTTATGTAATAAAGTAATAACTAATTAGTCATATTGACACATATACGTATTTTTAGTTGGTAATATAAAAATCTCCACATTCTGTTAGATCAAAAGAATAATAAAACACATAAAGTAATTTGACTAGTTTATTGAACTTTTGTTGAGAATTATCATGATGTATGTTAATAAAGAGCAAAAGAATAATAAAAAATGTAATATAGCCCCTGATATCTTTTACATTTGCTGTGTTAATGCACTTAGAATCAATCAGATTTGAATGTACAGTCATTTGCTAAAGTCCATGCATAGTGTAAAGGTTAAAATTGCGTGGAGCCATTCTGTGAATCTCGCACTCACATATTAACATTATCAGAACTGTCAATAATATTAACCTTAAATCGACGAAGTTAGGTTCAGTTTTCTTTATACTAACCAAATTATTTAAACCGTTCTTATATCTTTTGGTTTCTTAACCTTAACTTTTTTTGTTTTGTTTGCAAGAATTAAAACACATTATTTATATATATATATATATATCTCACCTTATGCCTTTATATATATATATATATATAGCTTCGTATTAGTATTCGTTTTCGTAATGAAAAGAAAATTGAAACCATAAGAATAAAAAAGAATAAATTCAAGTCACCATTGGGTATTAGTTAAATATGGTTTTTGAGCTGGCTTTCTATGATGCAATCCATCAATATGCAGAGCTCGACAAACAGTGGGTGTAAATGTATGAAACATGTTCCCAAACAGTCGGTATGAAACCATTGTTCTCGTATTCCTCCACCATAAATCGTCTTTGGGTCACATCAATGTGCCGCGGGCGTCCACTTCGAGGTCGAGTTGATAAACTCCCCTCCTCTTGGTTGCGCGAGACCCAACGCTTTACGGTAATCCACTAAAAACCAAATAGCCACATTAAAATAAACATTTTTCAAACTACTAAAATTATATTTTAACTTTTTTTTAGAAATTTACTTACAAAAAAGTGTGGTATTAAAAAATTATGATATAACATTAACATCAAATAAAGTACTTAGGGTAAAACCAGTCTCATTGCAAATTTGAGATATATTGTAACCCATATTATATAGTTCTATAATACGCATCCTCTCTTGAATAATAATATTGGCCTGCATATATTTTTTTGCAAAGAAATTTAATAAAAACACCAAACAACCTTATCAACACAAGCACCTACAGTAACACATCCACAACGACAAAAAATGGCTACCTAAGTAATCACCGCACCTAACTTAATAGCTAACTGCAACTGACCGTACCTTGTTGGTATATTAATTTTAGAAAAAAATAAAAATTTTCTTATGTTAAAATCAAAACTTCTTAAACTTAAACTGGAATCTTTGGAACATAACTTAAATATAAAATATTTAAGTTGAAATTAACAAAATGGCTAACAAATAATAAAAAAATTGCTATAACGAATCAAAATCACTCATTTTCAACATTATCACTGGTAATATTGAAATGTTATCATTAGATGCTACCAAAGTTTCATAATGCCTTCTCATGAACAAGCGAAATTATATTTTTGTGTCATAAATTAATTAGTACAGTATAGACCCTGTTGTTTCATTTAGTAATTTTGAGTCCAGTCGGCTCAATACATTAATTACATTCCGAAATTTTTTCTACTTTTTTTCATTTTCTATTTTTTTGTATATAAAAATGTTTTTTTTTATAATGTTTATGCCCTATTACTTTGGGGAGTATTAGTGCACATGACCAAATTTCCAAAGAAACTGAATCCTGATCCACTGTATTAAAATCGTAAAACCGATTTTTAACATACCTCCGGTTTTATGACCTCTAGTTGTTACACGTTATAGACTTCATCATTATGTGTACTGTGGAGGTCACAAATTCTTTTACATATACAGTAATACCCCGGACTTACGCGATAGGTGGGACCAAGCGCTATCCATGTAAGTCGAATTCGCGTAAGTCGGGGTATAATAATGCATATAAAGACATACAAAGTATGTTTAATTGGGACCGGAGACTAAATAAAACAATAATTAAGGAAATAAATGTGTAACTTATTGTAGATAATATGACAAATCTGAATCCGAATGAATGCAATCTGAAGTTATTTTGATGTAGAAGGTTTCATAAAATCTAACAAAGTCGTCTGACGAGTCAATAATTTATAATAATAATGTTAAGTTTACACTTCAAAGATAATGTTTTTCTATCCTTATTTGAAGCAAAAGAGTCGGTTCTACTTCGTTTGGATGCCATAGTACTTAGTACATATCTTAGGTCATCGAACAACACACAAAATCGTTATTTTTTTGTACCTACTCGTCTATTCCGCGCTACACGTTTGAGCCTAAAAAATCGCGTAACTCCGAATTCGCGTATGTCGAGGTAGTGTAAGTCGGGGTATTACTGAACAGTGACATTTATTTCGAGTTAAGAAATCAACTCATAAAATACACATTTGGAATGTGCTAAACAAGAAATCATTCGATACTAAACTTTATATTTTTTAAGTTGTTTTAATTTATAGGATTTATTACGCAACCCACACTCGTAAATCCTGTAGTATCAAGCGGTGAAACTCCCGTCCAAACTTTGACCACCTAATTAACGTCCTTATTTATATACTCAATTTTAGTCGTTTTAATTACTTAAACTGGCTAACTGCATGTCGTAACACGTATTTAGTTAGGATTCCGAAAAACGAGAATTATTGACGGTATCTAAAAAACTTATGAACCTATTTTGTTCAAAACAATTTTCATTGGTAATTTTTATTAAGCCCTATTATCGTGATAAATTTAAGGCAAAAGTTTCCAAAGAACCTCAAATGCATTTTTAAACCCCTCTCCAATGATACGCCACATGATGGGGTGCGTATCCCCAACTTTTTTTTCTCAATTTCCATATGTAACATATTATTAGATATTATCTGTCCGGCAGTTCACACAAGACGTAGTAAAATTTCTTTAGAATGAACCCAAATACCCAAAGAGGTGGGATTATAAGGCTGTGACATACGAACGGCCGAACATGAGGAATTTACAAGGGTTACTTGTTTCGCCATTTGGCTACGGAACCCTAAAAACCGGATTTAGGGTTGCGTAAAATAGGTGAATGGGTACAAAAGTGTGAAGCACGTCATGCTTAATTTTCAACCCGAAGGTACATACTTCATAATTTTCATGGCTTCAACTTAAAAAAGACGGATTTTCATTCGAACTTCCAACCCCTATTTTACTTCTTTAGGATTCATATTTGCAAAATCTTATTTTAGTGGAGCTATACGTCATAAAACGAAGGTATAAGACAAGTATTAAATTTTTTAAGTAGTTTCAAAAACTATTATGCATCTTAAATTGTTTTTAACTTTACGGGTTTTGCCTGTGCGAAGAGCAGGTGAAGTCTTTATACAATATGATAGATAGCACGCGGAAATTCGCCTTATTTGCCAAAATACAATAAGGGAATTATGGCGGAATAGATGACCATTGTAACATATCTACATAAAAAACCCTAGCATGAGTTCTACAATTTACTCTCTACTTTTATCAGAAGAAAAGGTCAGAAATCCAATTTATTTACTGAAATCTAACATGTAGTGTGTAAAAGGAACAAAAAATGGAGATGCCGGGGATCGAACCCGGGGCCTTTCACATGCAAAGCGAACGCTCTACCACTGAGCTACATCCCCTATTGATATAGGACCTAAATCTGCCTGCCGTTTTCAACAATTTTAAATGATTATTATTTATATATTTGGTTATATTTTTTTTTACACAATTCACTTAATTTATTACTTAAACATTAACAATGTTGAACTTATACGTCACCCGCAGTTTACCTCTCTATTACTCTGTCTAGACATCTTCGATGGCCGACACAGTGAAATTATTGTTTAGTCTGTGTAACTACCTTGTCGCGTACTTTATGTAGTACCAGTTGACTCGTTGGGATAAATAAGCGATAAGTATGCGATAATTAGTTCACCAGTCATTTTAGGTAAATTTCGTACTAAAATCTCCTGCACGTTTTAAATTTTACTTTACCAATGTTTAAAGGTTTTTTTTGGATAAGCTCAAACTTAAAATTCAAACTGAAATTTTATGAATGAATGTAAGATTTGTGCCACTACATTAAATAGCAATGCCTACTTATATGGTAAGCGCATTTAAGTAGCGGAATGTTTTTGTGCAAATTTTGTAGCTTTTGTCTACTGCAATACTATATTGAGTTATTTTCATTTATTGTATTTGGTGCAAAAAAAATATACCTGGAAGTGACTATTGGTCCAACACTTCTGCAAATATTTATAGCGTGTATTGAATTTGGTAGCTATGAAAGTCGGCTAAATCGTCATATAGAATTTGTTGTTATCTAGTGCAATGACTATAAGATTTGATAAAAATCAAAAAATGTGACTACAAAACGGTAAAATCGTACGGTCCCTAGGGAAACCTCGGCAGGGATTTCGTTCCAGTGGTTAAATTTCCACTGAAACCGCACTGTGCCATTACTAAGGTGACTCAGACACTAATAGCCCACAAATAATAGCAGCCTATGCATGCAGCCAGTTACATTTCCCGTACACGTCGACACGAGTCGAATAGTGCCGCTAGTTTTTTATTCCAATTACAGTACGCAATTACGCATTACAGAAATGCCGGTAACTGGATGTCTAAAAAAACTAACTTTTCCATAAAGTTACTCAGTAAAAATGTAAATAGGTATGAGAAGTTAAACACACAATTTTGTTAACATTTAATTAATATTAATGATTTCAAAATCTTCATTTCACATACGCCCCCCCCCCCCCTGTCTATAGAAGGAAAAAACCGAGTCAGACATATTATTATATTCTTTATACATACTATAGTAAAAGTATGATTATACGAAGTGTTTCACCGCGCTGTAGAGTCGACCCCGCCACCTCTTTGTTACTGCTCGCATAGAACGCGCACACATTTGCGCGTATACACACACACACACACCTAATTTGTTTTTATAATGTTAGCACCCACGAATTAAGTCTAGGGTTTTATAAACCTAACATTAAAAATATTAAACTATCATTCTATTAATTTTCATATCTGGCTACCTCTAGCGTTAAATGCAATCACAATTGAAAGTTTAGTAATGATTTACTTTCAGGAAAAGCTAGAGGTGGCCAGAATGAAAACCACACCATAGATCCAACTCCTCAAGAAGTACCCGAAAATCCGAAAATTAAGTCATCCACAAAGGAAAAAAGAAAAATAATGAGAAGTAACGTTGTGCAAGTGCTTTTAAAGTCTACGGCCATGCCGTTTCGTTGGCTAAAGAGTTCTTATAGATGCTTCTACTGCTACAACATTTTTCAAGAGGCTTCAGCATTAAAAGATCACCAGATTGTTCATAATAATGATGATGTTAAAGAACAAACCATGAACAACTATTGGGAACCCGTTGTCTATATTGACATATCCAATTTATCTTGCAAGCTTTGTACTGATTCTGTTGCTGATCTATACGATCTTATAGACCATTTGATTGATAAACATAACGTTGATTACAATAAAGATATTGGTCCGTCCATGGTAGCTTTTAAATTGGACAATTTCAATATAAAATGTCTCGCTTGCGGCGCTAATTTTTACACATTCGGTCCTCTTTTATATCATACTAATAAAGACCATAAAGGAACATCGGCAATTCTTTGCGAAATCTGTGGACAAAATTTCAAACATGCCAACTTACTGCGCTTACATGTTAAGGCTGTACACGAAAATTCCGGTCTCCTTTGTCCTGAATGCGGAGACAGATTTGAAACGAAATCAAAATTGAAGACGCATCAGAAGAATACGCATTATATAGATAAGAAATATAAATGTTTAGTGTGTACGCTTACGTTCCAAAGTCATTATAAAAGATCTTTGCATATGGCGAGAGAGCATAAGAACAGAGAGGAAATTAAATGTTTGCATTGTCCGAAAACATTCGTTTTCAGAAGCATGATGATGACACATGTAAGGGACTCGCATTTAAAAGTTAGAAATCATATATGCGGTGTATGTGGATGGAAAGCATTTAACAGTCATAGACTGAAGAATCATATGTATAAACACAGTGGAGAAAAGAATTTTAAATGCGATGGTTGTGACAAAGCTTTTACTACTAAGAAGATTATGAGGGCACATTTCTTGCGTATGCATAAGACTGCGCAGTTGCCAGTGATTCAGTATGAAAATCCATATGTAGGTCATTAAATTTCAGCTAAGGATTGTGATATTTGGGTATTAAGAAGATGTTTGTGTCGTTTGTGGAAGAAAAACGATGTACAGTAACAGATTTAAAAATAATATGTACAAACTAGATATTCATAACACTGCGCAACTGTCAGTGACATTGGATTCAAGCTGTATGATTTTTGATATTTAATAATTAGAAGATGATTGCGGTGTTTGTTGACAGAAAGCGTTTAATAGATAAAGACTGAAGAATCATAATTAAGTATAAACACAGTTGAGCAAAAAAAAATTGAAATGCGATGGTAGCGACAGTGCTTTGTGTCTCAAGAAGATTATGAAGGCGCGTTTTTTGCGTATGCATGAGACTGCGCAGTTGCCAGTGATTCAGTATGATGCATATTTATTACACTGAATTTACTGTACGATTTGTATCTCAGTGATTCAGTATGGAATTTTATATTAAGGACATTGAATTTAAGCTGTACGATTTGTAACTCAGTGATTCAGTATGATATTGCATGATTAGGACATTTTATTTAAGCCGTACGATTTGAACCTCAGTGATTCAGTATGGAATTGTATATTTGAGACATTGAATTAAATTCGTATTATTTTTGACCCAGTGATTTACTAAGGAATTGCACATTGCATTGAATTTGATCTGTGTGATTTATGACATTCGGTAGTTAGAAGATATATGAAGCTTGCGCACGTTAAACTAATATTAAAGTATAAGAGTGCCTAATAATGTTAAACGTGTTTTTTCTTTATATAATTTAAGTTAATGTGTTTTATAATTAGGTAGATTTGAGATATAATATTATGAACTTTTGACAAAAAAAATACACATTAAAACTATATTTTAATGGTTTAAATTCTGCGTCGTTTTGCATGAATTGAATTATGATCTTAGCTACCTGAATTCAGTATGCACAGGTTTCCTGGACACCGGCTTAGGCAAAAATATTGAAAGGGTAATTAGCTTAAAAAATACCTACTTATTAAGTCAAATTATGTTCGGATTTACAAAATAAGATATTAATTATTACTCACAAATTCTTAAAAATAAATAATAAAAGCCTTAATTTCCTTATATAACACAAATATAAACAAAGTTTCATAATTTACAGACATGTAGATTTAATAACATAATATTCTCAAAATTTAAATTAATAATAGGCCTGCAACAAAACCTCAAATTAGTAAGCAACTGGAAAATTCAAGATAACTCATTTAAACTATTTTTTATCAAAACGATATCATATGAGAATATTGTAGTCAAAAATTACTATAAATCACTGTGGCGTAACATGTCAGCATCATCATCAATCATCTTTTACATTAGATAAGTTACAAAGAATATATGTGTTTAGTTTTTTGAAATCAACACGAAAACCTTAAATACTTAAGAAACGTAAAAAAAAAATACTTTAAGAAAAAAGAAATTACCAATAAAAAGGATCAGCTCATAGTATTCCATCTCTAATATTAATAATTTTAATTTGAAATTGTAAATAGAAGTGCGCGCAAGCGACCGCTGCGTGCCGCTACGATATGTTCGAAAACCGGCCGTGATATGTAAGAAAATATTTTAAAACTATCCAGTATTAATAAAAAAAATATATATACTTAATCTAAAAACTTCGACGAATAATATCCTGCTGAAAAAAAATACACACATATTTTAAAATAAAATAGGCCTACTGTCAGCAATTACTACACGACGACACTTTTTTATACAATATTCGATAGATTATTTTTAAACAAATGTCACTAAAATTATTTCGCTTCATGGAGGCTTTAGGGGAACTATACCATATAAGATTATGGGATTGCTATGTTTTTAATATTTATAACCTATTATTGAAATTTGAAATTATTAAGTTTTTGGTAACTATATTATCTGTTTAGATTTTATTTAAGGGCGCAACTTCGGTTATCGATATCGTATACAGATATTTTATTTATTTTCTTGTTGGATAGATCATAAATAAATAATTAATTTTAATAGAATTAATAGCCAGAAGGTTAAAACAATTAAAAACATTGCAATCAGAATTATCCATTTTTTTTAAATAAACGAAAATCCTAAAAAATATTAATTGATATCGGTCCTATTTTATTCAAAATAGTTAGGGCGGAATATAAATTGCTTCAAGGGTTTTGATAATACCACATTTTTTTCAATATTTAAAGTAATATTATACTAATTCAAAAACATTTTTTTATGTAATAGAGATAGAGTACCATAAAGTCAATTGGAAAATCCTTGAATCAGTCAAATCTGTCGGATATGTTCTTTTGTATAAATATAATTCCATAATTTCCGCAACAATTATTTTAGTTAAAGCATTCTTAGATGATACAAGTTTTCTCAAAGTTGCCAGTTGGATCAAAAAAGTAAGGTTAAGTAGCAGAACTATAAATGCCAGTATCATCATAAAACCTGTGCTGCAAACAACCTAATAAAAAAAAAGTTACTATGTGTAAATTAAATAACAATAAGTGGAACTATTTACACATACCTAAATAATTCATACTGTACACAACACCTTTAAGTCAATATAATAAATTATAATATTATTTACATTACAATAATTAAGTAGCAGTTTAACATACTTTATCAAACAGTATTGTCTTTAATGTCGTATTTACATAATTCATTGAATTAGAAAATGATACGCATATCTAAACGTAGTATAAAACGGAAACCACAACTTAGTGTAAAACAACATTCAACAAATAAACTACTAAGATCCACTGAAATAAAAACATCCCAAAATATTTGACAATGAAAGAAGAACAAATTATGTAAAGTTTTATTTTATTTCAGAAACAATCCATATCAAAAGTGAATATAATGAAGAACAAAGAATGAAAGAAGTTCGAAGAAAAAATGAATTAACTAGAATTTTAACAGAAATAATAGAAAATACAACTGTGATACCTTTTAGATGGTTTTCTAATAAATACATGTGCTTTTTCTGCTGCTGTCCTTTCGAAAGCAGCTCGAAGTTGAAAGAGCATATCCCAAAGGAGCACAAAGATGTACCATTGAAAAAAGTCTTAAGATCTCTTATAGGTTCAACCAGTATTAAATTGGAAATATCTGAATTAAAATGTAAAAGATGTACGAAATCTTTTAACATTTTTGAACACTATTTGCATCATTTACAGTTGGAACACCAGTTTCGAATTAATAACGAAGCTATTAAAAGCTTATATGCCTTTAAGTTAACTGATGAAGAAATGCTTTGTATCGATTGTGGTGTAGATTACAAATTTTTTGGTTCTCTCTTAAGACATGTCCACAAAGTCCACAACAAAAGCAAAGCGTTTTTATGTGAAATATGTGGACAAGGCTTTATAGCTAAAGCAAACATGGAGTCTCATTACAAAAACACACATTCTAATCTTCGTTGCAAATATAAGGCATGCAATCAAATCTTTAACAATCAATACGCAAAACAAATTCACAATTTAAAAGTTCACAAAAGTGATGGATTAAAATGTTCTAAATGTCCTGAAATTCTGGACAGTTTATACTTGAAGAGAAGACATTTGGCTTTAGTCCATAATGTTCTGAGTGCTCAATGTGATCAATGTCCTTCCGTATTTCCATTTCACAGTCAACTAGTGCTGCATCAACAGAGGATTCATTTGAAAGAGAAGAGTTTCTCTTGCGTAATCTGTGGCGATATGTTCTCAAACAACACGAATCTAAATCGTCATAAAAAGAAACACGACGATACCAGGCCGTTCAAATGTGATATTTGTAAGAAAGATTTTAAACAGAAAAAGACTATGACCATTCATAGAAGAATACACACTGACGATAGAAGATACAAGTGTAAAGAATGTGATAAAGCCTTTGTGCAAACTACGAGTTTGAAACTGCATATAAGGGTACATCACGGTGGTGGAAAGAAAAATACGTCTAAGTAAATGGTGACTCTAATGTCATACCAAGGACATATCTAACTTCTAGACTAATCGGGACCTTGTTGTGGATAATAGAAAGTCAATACCGCAAATACCAAAGATGACTTTTACGTCTTGATTCCGTGTTCAGGCACACAAAACGAGCCAATCTAAGTACCACATCATATGTAATCTGTGCGTCGACGCGAACTGTGCTCCCGCGTAAAGTGATAAAAATGACGATTCGTGCAATAAAACCGTGTAGAAACTATTGGAAAAAAAGGTTTGATGAAATAAAATCACTTTTGGAGAAGTTATTACACTAATCTGCTTGCTATATTTGTGATACAAACTAAGTTTTCAAAAGATTTATTCGCAAAACGACAATACATATTTTTCACCTAACGTCACGTAAATTACATTTTTTTCATGTTGATAAAGTATTGATGATCCCTGTGAGACATTGTATCTATATAGGGTTGCTCTAAAATCTAGCAACTAGGACAAGAAGCGTAAAAAGCCCCGGATTTTGGAGCTTAGAACCCGGACGTGTCAACAGCTTTTTTTGAAAGTTACTTAGAAAAATAAAAAAATTAAATTAATTTTAGTCTTTTTAAGAAACAAAACGTTTGAGGAACCGTTCACAGTCTTACATTCTTTACTCTGTTATCAAAACAAAAGGTTCTTAAAGTTTTTAGGAACCTTTAAAACCGGACCATAAATGAAACGTCCGGACGACGCTCCCAGGACGCCCTCTAAACTAGGAAAATCCGGGGAAACCCGGACGGATGGCAACCCTATATCTATAGAACGTAAACCTTTACCCCGGACTTCTGCAATGTTTACATAGAAAAAGTAGTATCATGAATTTTATGAATTATGAAATTAATTAATTACCGTATCTTAAAATTTACCGTTTGAAAAATTATCTTCTCTTTATAATGAAACTGTAATGTCACACTTTGGACTCTATTTATACAATTTCAACTTTGATTACCTGATATTAGGTACTTTATTAGCAAGGCGGACGCGCAATTGGGTGTGTAAAATTATAGGGCTGTCTTATTGTCATGTGAAGCAGCCGCGGCAAATCAAAGGCGTGCGGTCAACTACACGGGTCCATTTAATCTTGATTTTATTTAATAAAATACTTTTTACGAGCACTACAAGTTAAACCGAGTGTTTTTTGCATTGTTTGTGGAATTTTCTAAGTCGTCAATCAGTAATATAAATTATTCAATTACAACAATAGACTTATAAGGTCCTAAGTAAAACAATTATAATGTACTTATACTGATGTTTTGTTTGATTTTCTTGAGGAAACTAATAAAATGTGATACTAAATTTGATTGATTATAATAACATATATAATCTTTACATTTCCTATGTAAATTGAGATTAAAATACTCTATAGTTTATTTATTAAAATCCCTAATAGTTTCTTACCCGAAGGGTCCCAACGGAGCCCGGTATTGCTAAGCCTACGCTGACCTTTAAAGAGCTCGAAGTAGGCAAAAGCCTGAAATTTTTTCCTTTGTAATAATAAAAATGTAAAAGCAAAAACTAAAAAGTCAAGAGGGCTTTTTAGAATAGGTATAGGCCGGGACTACCATGATCATTAAATGACACTCTAGCACGAAACACTAACGAGTATGAAGTTCACAATAAATATTAATTGAGAAAATTGTACACATTTAAAAAATAGCATTGTGATCCGATTAATCAAATAAAAAATACACATCTTTATGACACAGACATACAGGAAAATACATAGCTTTTGCCTCATTTCTTAAGTACGAGCATATCATGCAGTTGAACCAAGCACAAGCAAAATCTATATAATATTGTGATTGCAATACACACATTATCCAACTGTTTGGGTATGTAAGGTACTCAATTATTTGCTAATCTCGAAAGTACGTTATGGGGTTTTGAACCTAGCACGACTATTTCAATTTCTTTTATTATGACACAGTCATATAGATCTTTGCTTATCTCTAAAGTACATTATGCAGCCAAACCAAGGAAAACTTTAGTACTTTTGCCAGCACTGGTAATTAGATTCATCAGACATTACTTTTTTACCACATAATTTTACAAATTGATTACAGTCAAATTATGGGATATTGAAGTAGTATTCGAGTCAGGTTAGGAGAAAGGAAATGACTTCGGTTTTGTTTTTTTCCAAAATTCACTATCGTCATAGACAGATCTGGAAACGAGCCAGCAAATTTAGAGGTAAAGGAAAGCAAATCAAAGAAAAAAGGACAACTAAAGATTTTAATCGAAGGATTACAAACGAAGCAGTCGAGAGTGGAAGAGTTAACAAGGAAAGACGCACTATCTAGAATACTATTTGATATTTTAGAACATTCCACAGCAATGCCTTTTAGGTGGCATTGCAATAAATATATGTGCTTCTTTTGCTGTTGTCAATTTGTGGAAAGCTCAAAATTGAAAGAGCATACGAAAGATGAGCATCATGGAGGTAGAAAGATATACGTGTTAAGATCTCTAATTGGATATGGCAGTGTAAAATTAGATGTTACAGATTTGTCTTGTAAGAAATGTCCAAAACGTATAGACAATTTAGATGAATGCCTAAAACATCTATCGGAAGCCCACGATATTACATATGATGAAGGAGTAAGCAATAATATCTTGGCATTTAAACTGTCGGATGATGGAATGAACTGCCTTGATTGCGGTATAAAGTACAGATTTTTTGGACCTTTGTTAATGCATGTAAATAAGATTCATAACAAGATGAAATCTTTCCTCTGTGAGATATGTGGCCTAGGTTTTATTGCCAGAGCGAATGTCGACAACCACATCAGAACTGTCCATTCTAATCTCCAGCGTCAATGTGTTAAGTGCGATGAAGTGTTTACTTCTCATAGCGCTTTATCTTTGCACTATGATAGGGTCCATTTGAAAGAAAGATTAAAGTGCCCAAAGTGTCGGGAGATTTTAGGTAGCAGGTATTTGAAGAAGAGACATTTAGCCTTGGTGCATGATGTTAAAAGCGTTCAGTATAAATGTCAATTTTGTTCAAAGATCTTCATTCACCATAGCAAGCTGGTTTCACATATTAAGAGGGTGCATTTGAAGGAAAAGACAATTGCATGCGATGTTTGTGGATTTAAGGTTTTTAATAAGGATTTGTTAAAGAAACACATGGTAAAACACGATGACTCAAGATCTTTTGAGTGCGAATTCTGTAAGAAGACGTTTCAAAGAAAGAAAACTTTAGAGTTTCATCGGAGAATTCACACTAATGATAAGAGATATGTGTGCAAGCTGTGTGGGAAAGCATTTGTGCAATTTACCAGTTGGAAATTACATCTTCGAGTGCATCATTCTATTAGTAACTAAGCTGAATATAGAAGTTGAAACTGTTAAAAAATAATACCCTAAATTTTGATATTAGGGGGGAAAGAAGATTATGTTTTGCAATCTAAAACCTAAAAGCCCGTGTTTTACACGATACTTTGCAATATAGTTACTTAAAAATAGATAGTTAATGAAAACGAAATACGCTTAATTAATATTAAAGTAAAGAGATTCCTAAATGTAGAATTAAAGTTAAAGATCAACAATTATTGAAATATAATGTTTGCTTCTTATAAAGTTTTAGAATGCTCATATCGTTTGGTTCATTAAATCAGTTTGATTTTCTTACGTGTGCATAAAGTGCAACTAACTTCCAAGCCATTTTTTCTGCCCTAGAATGTGTCATTTATTAAGTAACTGTGTTCAAAAGTTAATTTATTTGTTACCTTTTAGACGATTTAGATCTGTTTCATGCGTGCTTGCATTAACATTATTTTGTCACATAAATATAGGTATCTACTTCTGTTTCACACGTTCCGTATTATCTATTGCATTCGTTTTTAAAACTTAGTATAGGTAACAGCGGATTAAATTTAGATTTCGAACAATATGAAGGTACTTTACTTGAATATCATTGAGTCAAAAAAAAACATCTTTATGACACACTTCTAATATATTTTTTGCTAATCTCTTAAGTACATTTTGTGGTTGAACCGAAACACGAATATTAAAATCTATTTCATGTTTTTATTTCAATTATTTTGTGGTTAAATTAAAATCATCCAGTCATATATAAAAGGATTATCCACATATTTATGACACAGCCATATAATAATTATAATAAACGTTTTATTTCAAATAAGATTCTTATACCTATATTGGTTAGTATGTTACTCATTATAATACTTATACATATATGTACATGTAATTAGGGACACATAATAAATTATTTTATATTAATTTGATCTTAATTTTTAAATAACTCCTTAATTAAACGACAATTTACGACGTGTCTTCCGTCACTGTTGCAGTACAGTCTCTTAAAAACGAAAATTACCCTTTGCACATAATCGCTGAGAAGCAGTCTACGTGCCACAGTGAATATTTCCGATGCGCGCAGCCTTTACACAGCCCTGAAAGCGTTATTGTATTTGACCCATGGTTGTGAAGAATGTTTGACAAAATTATTTTTAAAATGTCAATTATACTGTTTAAATGAGCGAACCTGCGGGCCAACATATTAACTGTCAACTACTATTATTTTCATTTTCCTTCAATTTCTATGTTATCATTTTAATCTTCACACACGTAATGCTTAACGTATTTAAAAGGACTTACTATCGAGTGTTGGACCCTAGTTCCTCTTTACCATTACCATGCACTTTCTTATATTGTAGGAACCTATACAAGCTCATGCCTTGCAGCGTAAATCTCTTAATTATTTAAAGCAATACCATCTATATTGCAATCTACTTGCATGTTGCTTAGACCAGCGATCAGGTCATTTACATACAGGTTGAAAAGCGTTAGTGAATTAATCAAACAATCTGCCGTACCAGAAAACGCAGCTCTCCGGGTAGCTTTTTAGATCCCAACTTTTTCACAATAGCTCATATCGCACTAAATCAAAAGCTTTGGATAGATCGAGGAAGTATATACACTCGCGAGCAAAACTATGAAATCACTTACTTGGATTGACTCCGCGCGATCTTAAGTTCTTAGTAACTAGTTAAGAATAATAAAAATGGTGGTTAACTTTAAATTGATACCAAATTTATTTAAATCACATTAGTATTTTAGGAGCTGTCCAGGATTAAGTAAAGGAGTTAGGAAAACATAAGAAATATGGAAAAATAATAAATGAAGGAAACAACAAAATATTTTCATAAAATTTTATTTGGTTTTAAAAAAAAGTTTCAATATTTTGTGTTTCCTCCTCTCGCCCTAATAACTGCTTGAAGACGGTTCTTCACTGCGCTAATCAGCTTCTCAATCGATTCTTGCGGAATACCTTCCCACTCCTCTATCAAAGCCAATTTCAGCTCATTCACACTTGAATGAACAGGATTTCTGGAACAAACCCTCCTCTTCAGTTCATCCACACGTGCTCAATGGGATTCAAGTCCGGGCGGTGCGCTGACCAGTCCAATGTGGCGGTACCGACTTCTTTGAGGTATTCAGTTGTGGCATGAGAAGTGTGACAACGAGCTTTATCGTGCATAAGGAGGAAGTCATCACCGATATATCCCACATAGGGAACGACATGTTCCAGTAGAATATCGGAAATGTAGCGGTCTGAAGTAAGACCGGCTTCTCGTGTCTCGCCAGGCACAAAAACAAGCTCCGTTTTACTGTCGAAGGAAATGCCGGCCCTCATCATACAAGAACCGCCCCCAAAATCCACCGTCTCAGCAAAACAGCACTGCGCAAATCGCTCCCCAGGCCGTCTGTAGACCCGACCCTTTCGCTCCTGCCGTGCAAACACATTCTGCACTCGTCGGAGAACAGGACTCGCCTCCATTGCTCAACCTCCCAATCAAGATAGGAGCCGTCTTGATCTTGGTCTCGGGATAAAGCCACCGGTCTCTCGAAAGCGATTATAAACTTTCGAAACACAGGACTGGCTTATGTGGAGCTGACGTAGCCCGCTAGCTACTGATAAAGAAAATCCGATAAAACGTACTTTCATAGGGGGTTAATAGGCTTCAACTCGCTACGTATCAAACAATTGAAACATATCTTTTTCCTTACTCTTTCACGTAATCTGGGATAGCTCCTTAAATACTGATGGATTTAAATGAATTTGATATCGATTTAAAGTAAACAGCTCAACTTTCAAAATGGTACCATTTTCATTATTAATGGTACCATTTCTTAACAAGTTGTTGAGGTATTCAAGATCGCGCGGAGTTAATTAATTCCAAGTAAGTGATTTCATAGTTTTACTCACGAGTGTAGTAGCTAACTGTTTGTTTCAAACTTATAGCGCTCTCAGTTGACAATCCAGGTCCAAAGCTTAAATAAAGATTAACCAAACAGTCAAGTACTATTGCTTGGACTGTAGCTAACGAAACTGGCCTGCAGTTGTATGCGTCCGAGTTGTTACCTGTTTTATTCCCGACTATTGGTACAAAAATAGTTCTAATCAGATTATGTAAGAGGTAACAGTGAGTTACACGGAGCGAGTAGAACATTGTCAATACCCTACACCAGTGGGGCCCAGCATAATGCAGCTGTTCAGGAGAGAAACTTACAGAACATTCGGTGTTTCGGTTTCGTACTCTTTCTCAGCATTATTTAACCCGCAGAGAAGGGCTATCCAAGAAGTGACTGAACCAATCGTTGAATATGTCCGCATTGTTTTTTAATCTTTGGTAATATAATCTCTAAAGTACATAACGTAGAACCAAACACGATTATTTAAATCTGTTTGTTTTGATTTAAATTATGTTGCACTTAGATTAAAGTCTTATATCTTTATGACACAGCCATATAGTTTTTGCTAATCTCTAAAGTATATAGTCTATGCGGTTGAACCAATCGAAAATAATTACACAATTCGATAAAAGTAAATTTTTGGGTTAGTGGAGTACTATTCAAGTCAAGACAGGAGATAAAGGGAATGACTGTGATTTTGTTCTATTTCAGAATTCACTATCTTCATAGACAGATTTGGAGACCAGCCAGGAAAATCGGAAATGAGAGGAAGTAAATTACAGAAAAAAGAAGAACTGAAGATGATACTCTTTGACGGAATCCAAACGAAAGAGCCGACAGTGGAGAAGTTAACAAAGAAGGGCGCGCTATCTAAAATACTATTTGATATTCTAGAAAATACCACAGCAATGCCTTTTAGGTGGCATGGCAATAAATATATGTGCTTCTTTTGCTGTTGTCAATTTGTAGAGAGTTCAAAATTAAAAGAACACACGAAAGAGGAGCATCATGGTAGTAGAAAGAGGAACGTGTTAAGATTTCTGATTGGATGTGGTAGTGTTAAATTGGATGTTACAGATTTGTCTTGTAAGAAATGCCCAAAACGTATAGACAATTTAGATGAATGCCTAAAACATCTATCAGAAGCTCACGATATCAGATATGATGATGGCGTAAGCAGTAACATCTACGCGTTTAAACTGTCGGACGATGGAATGAACTGCCTTGATTGCGGAGCGGGGCATAGATTTTTTGGACCTTTGTTAATGCATGTACATAAGTTCCATAACAAAAGGAAATCATTCCTCTGTGAGATATGTGGTCAAAGCTTTGTTGGCAGGGGGAATGTAGACAGTCACGTCAGAACTGTCCATTCTAATGACCAACGTATTTGTGTCAAGTGTGATAAAGTGTTCACTTCTCATAGCTCTTTATCTTCGCACTACAATGAGGTACATTTCAAAGAACGATTGAAGTGCCCGAAATGTCCGGAGATTTTAGGCAGCAGCTATTTGAAGAAGAGGCATTTAGCCTTAGTTCATGATGTAAAAAGCGCTCAGCATAAATGTAAATTTTGTACAAAGATCTTTTTTCACCATAGCAAGCTGGTCGCACATATTCAGAGGGTGCATTTAAAGGAGAAGAAAATTGCGTGCGATGTTTGTGGATTTAAGGTTTTTAATAAGGATTTGTTAAAGAGGCACATGGTGAAACATGATGGATCGAGACCTTTTGAGTGCGAATTCTGTAAGAAGACGTTTCAAAGGAAGAAGACTCTGGAATTTCATAGAAGAATTCACACTAATGATAAGAGATATGCGTGTAAGGAGTGTGGAAAAGCGTTTGTGCAGTTTACAAGTTGGAAATTACACCTTCGAGTGCACCATTCTATTAGTAATTAACCTATATAGGAGCTAAACAAAAGGAAATTCGATGGAGAGGCGGCAAAGAGTTAGCTAGGGTTTAAATCGTCAACGATAATGGAAGTAATAGTATAGTCAAATTACGGAGAGGTATGGAAGTAACTCGTGTAGTCATAGTTTTTTTGGAACTGTTAGAGTTCATCATTCAAGGTTTTCCCCCGGTTTGCATCGTTTCTATTATGCGGAAGGCCTTAAAATTTTGAGTTTTAACTTTAAAGTACCGTAATTTTAAAATGTATCAAAAAGTATTTTATCCACGTGTAGAGACCCTTTCATACATAATTCAGTTTACTTAAAAAAATGTGTTACGTATGAAAACCTAGTTATTTATTTATTTTAGTTAGCGCCTCGAGAAAAACTCAGTAGGATTTTGCAAACTTATACTCAGCATTTTAAAACAGTTTAATTTTGCATACCTGGGCAAACTATATAACATGATGTTTTTATATATTTGTAAATTGTTCTTCGAGGGAAACTAGTGCAGGTATATAAATTTTAATTTAATATCTATTCTAAAGGTATACATTCATACTCTATAAAAAAAAATTGAACCGAAAGTTTGTCAAAATTAGTCAATTTCACGCTAGGAGCTGCGGGGGTTCGATACAGAGCGACGCGGGGCAGGAAGTGAAGGAAACGTAATGCAAACGCTCACAAGATCAAATTGTTTATATTTATTTACCTTAGGGTTAATAGACACTGATGTATTATAATACTAAGTTATTATAGTCAAATTACGGAAAAATATGAATGTTATTCATGTAGTAGTGTTTTTTTTTTAATAATAGATGACACAACACAACCAGAAAGTTTCCCCCCGTAAGCACTGTTGCTACGTATACATTAAAGTGCCGTTTTTTAGAAATTATTAAAATCTTATTCAAGCAAAGTTAAGGGCCAAGTAAAGACCACTTTGGTATATATTGTAATTTATTTAAAACTTTAAAACTAGCGACCAGGCCCAGTTTCGCACAGGTCCAATAGAAAATATGGACTTTTTTTAATACGTAATTATTATAAAACCAAAAGCATGTCGGGTCATGCTAAGTGTAGGGTTCCGTAGCTATTACTACTATTGATGTTTGAAACCACAAAAAAGGTTGGCTTTGTATCACAAAGTAAAAGTAATTTTTGTCCTTCCTGCTTTGCACGGGAGATCCCCTTAATTTATTCATAAAATATTTACAAAATTTATTGCAGATGTATTTTTTGTAAATAATTTTATTGCAGGTGTAATTGACTAAACGTTTGCCAAATTTTAGCTTTGTCTTTTATAGTCTCTGGACAAAATGGCTGTAACCTACCTACGAACGGATGCTATAAGATTTTTAGATTGCGGCTCGAGGATAATTTACCTGTTAATGCAAACTTAGGTTGTGGAATGAGCTCCCTGCCAAGGTTTTATCTAATAAATACAGTATGGGGTTCTTCAGGAAAGAAATTATTAGATTTTTGAAGGGTCGGCAACGCGCGAGTGATGTCTCAGGTGTTCCAAGCGTCCATAGGCTGCGCTAACCGCTTACCATCAGGCGGACCGCAAGCTTGTGTCAAGCATCTTAGTGATATAAAAAAAAATATTTTTTTCGCCACCACCACAGATTATAAGAAAAACCGAACAAGCACATGGTTCACGCGGTTCTGTAGAAACTTGTAACAACTTTGTATTTGAAGAAATGGTTCCCTATACATTGATAAACCGACCTCCGGCCACGGACAATTCGTAAACTACAAATGTAAGTTGATAATCGCAATTAACGATATTCGAGTTTTTCCTTTACTTGTCCTGTGAGATACGGGCAACGGACATTCGTTTTTCTTCTTCTTTTAATGTACGTACGGTACCCAAAAATCGGAGTTAGGTATTATGTAAAGGCTTCACGTCTTGCATAAAACGGTCTACGATTTTTTTTCTCGTGCTTATTGTTAGGAAGGGAGGTGGGTAGGCACCTACCTCAGAAAATGGATGTTTGGATGTTATTTAGGGTTTTTATATCAAGATATTTATTGGCATTTAAGTATAGGAAAAACATATCTGGTAAAGCAGAACTCATAAGCTTTAAAAGTATTTAATGGTAAGTAAGTGCTAGGTACCAACTTACTTTTTGAGAGCATAATATTGTAAAGGGTTATCATAATTAAATATTTATATTGCAATAAAGTGTTTAAATAAATAAATAAATATATAAAATAATAATAAGAACATGAATATAACGTCGGTTACTAAACAGCTTCGATAATGTATGTAAATGTGGTATAAAATTAGGAATTACCAATATAAATATAGGTTGCCCCTACCGGAAATCAAATCCGGGTTCTTTGACATGGCACCTCAACGTTCTACCACTGCGCTACTCGACCTTCTAAATTTTTGCCTTTAAAACTATAATTATATTGGGTATTTTAACAATTAAACTTTGTAAGAAATAGACTTGCAACGAATACTCTCTCCGACGCCGGGCTATGTGTTTTGACATGTTTAGTTTGGTACTCATAGATAAACATTTTCGTGCTCTTTTCGTTTTGATTTGTTTCTTTAAAAGTAAAATTGTGTAAGCCTAATTTAATAGTAATCAATTATGGCCTCTAAAAAGAACTCGCATATAGTATGGAAGTTTATAATTCATGATCTTTTTATCATCATTAAAAATCTGGAAGTGACCATTGATTCAGCAAATTTTAAAGCGTGTATTGCATTTGCTCATAATGAAAGTTGGTTAAACAATTATAATTGGTTGCTATCTTGTGCATTGACTATAAGTTGTAGAAAAATGACAAAAAATGTGACAACAAACGGTAAACAGTTTCAATGCGTCATCACGGCATAAATTACTTTAGAAGTGTATAACGAATACCAGCAGCGGCTCGATTCCGTAAAATGACAGCTAACAATTCTCGTTTGAAATCCATAGAAATAAGTTATATATTGCGCATTTGAAATGACGTATGTAATTCATGGATTGTCGCGAAACCGCAATGTATATCTTATTTCTTTCAAAAAAGGTTAGCAATCTTTTACGGAATCGACCCGCTGCCCCGCAGAAAGTTTTGCGAAAAAAAGTGTTTGTGAATACTGGCCACTTGTAATTATTTTGAAAATTTAAATATGGCCTAAAACCTGATGAGTCATTTGATAGACTTGTAATGGCTTTTATGGATAAAGGATCTTCAAAAGCAACCATCTACTGTTGGCATAGCGAGTTCAAGCGCGGTCGCCTTACTTTGGGCGATGACCAAAGGAGAGGTCGTCCTACGACGGCTGTCACGCAAGAAAGTTTGATGGCAGTAAAAAAAAAAATTCAATAAAACAGGCGAATTACATACGAAGAGATTCAGCATACACTGCAAATTGGTTCGGGAAGCGTTTACAAGAATCTATATACACGACCACCTTCGCATGAGAAGGATAGTTTCGCGCTGGGTGCCGTACAACCTCACCGAAGCTCTGAAGCAAGCCCGTGTAAAGTGTTACCGTGATATGATTAAAAAATTTGAAGCAGGCTCGTCTCGGCGCCGTTACGACATTGCGACAGTTGACGAATCCTGGATTTATCAATACGATCCAGAAGCAAAGCGTCAGTCGACAGTTTGGCTGTTTCAAAACGAACCAACGCCTACGAAAGTTAAGCGATCGAGGAGCGCAGGGAAAATTTTAATCGCTAGTTTCTTCACTTTGACGAGGTAACTAGTTTCAATTCCAATACGAGACCAAAGCAGCATCAATGCCGAATGGTATACTACAAAATGCCTGCCATATTTTTTGTCTGCAATGAACAACAGGCGACCGAACACCGGGCTCCGCGGCGTATTGCTTCACCATGTCATGATGACCATGACCACGCGCCCGCGCACTCATCGCTTAAAACGAGGGACTTCCTGGGCACCACACCGGTCAGAGTTGGGTCACCCTCCTTACAATCCTAATCTGGCACCGTGTTACTTCTTTTTATTCCCTAAAATAAAAAAATCAGCTGAAAGGGATACAGTTTTCATCGTCGGAAGACGCGCTATCTATAGCAGCGTTTGAGAAAGCCGTGGAAGAGGTGTCTGCGGCGGACTGGAAAATGTTTCGAAAATAGGTTCAGACGCATGAAACTTTGTAAACAGGCTGGTGGTGAGTTCTTTGAAAAGATTTAATTAAAATATCTTATCCATAGAAGTTTTTTTTAGTTTCTTAATAGTTTCTGAGTGTCCCACGTACATTTCATAGTAGGTAATGTATACGTTTGGTAACACAGAATATTGGTAACACAGAAATTAGATTTCTGGCCTACCTATATCCCCTTTTTTATGCTTTAAGTAAATGACGAGTTTTGTGGAGTAGTATAATGTTGTATTTTGTAGTCATTAGCTTCGCGCTACACAGTCCGTTGTGACGCAGTTTATGGTAAGTGACTGTTCGTCACAACATTTACAATAATTAAAGTTCGTCTGAAAGCCTGACCGAACTTGTTAAGAACTTCTTTCACCTCTCTGCAAAACATGTATAGTTCGCAATGTAATGTAGTAATCGCAACGTGGTACTGTATGTGTGTCCCACACATATTCAAAATACCTACGCAGTTTAGTACCGAAAGGGTGAATACGATATAACAACGACTTTACTTTTGAGAAGACGTAAAATAAATAGGTAGTTAACAAGAACTAATTAGGTCATCAATGATTTAGTATATATTATCGTGCTGAATTCAAAACATATTTAGATGCAGCAATGTAATTGAGCTATTATTGCATCCTAGACCTATTATGTGGACAAATCAAATATTTTGTTTATACAATTACAAGCTAATAATTTTAATTTGACATAAATTAAGGTAGGGTGGGTGATTAACGCCCGCTGTCTAATAACGACCAGATAACAGAAAACATACTAAAAATGATGCGTCTCAGTCAACATTCCACGCACACATTGAATAAACCAATTAGAAAGCGTAGAGCGAGCAGCGGTTCGGTGGCGCCTTTGTGCCGTGTCAGGTGCAGTATTCCGGTAGGATCAGTCACTTACTACGCTTTTGTAATAAGTGCTGCGGCGTAAAATTGTAAGTTTTGCTGGTTTTTGTTCGTTTTGTCTAAATTTTTTGGTTACATTTAGTAAAAGATTACCCATTATGCTATTGCTTTAATATTTTGTGTTTATGTCTATCATTTTTATTTCAAAAATGTGTGTTGTGTGCGATAACGCCCGCCTGGGTAATAACGACCGGTAAATTGACGGTTGGGCGCTATTAGCCTGCATGGGTGTTATTAGCACAAGCATTTTTAAGATAGGTTTGTAATTCTACGTTAACTACAATGGCTACTTTGTTTGCTACTAAATATGGTTTATAGTAGGATTTTTAAAGGAGGCAATACAAATCTGCTTTATTCGACATATTTTTGTTATAACGTAATCTACAATTGCTAAAGTAATTAATGTTCAATGCTATGTTATTTGTGTTTTCATTAATAAATTAGAATTATTTTATTTCTCTTTAGGATATAAAAAAATGTCTTTACCGTAAAAAACGAGGGGAGTCTTGGTCAGAAGATGATTAAAGGAAGACATTACTACTTTATATCTAAAATATAAAACAGACGACACAGTAGATAATAATAATAATAAACCCTAACAATAATTGTTTGTCAATGACCATTTGTTATGCGCTTGTGTTGACAACATATGAGGACAAAAAAATTATGTCTATTAATTATATTTTTATGTCAATATCTACTTGCGTCGGGCGTTAATTCCCGTTATTAGTTTAATTGCGCCCAAAGAACATTTAAAGATTATCTAAATTCAACCCTAAAAACAGATAAAACGTTAAGTGCTCGTGATATGTTATAAGATAATTCTTAAAAGTTCCTGAAATGTAACTAAATCATCGATATGAAAAACATATCGATGAACTAAATACAAATATACCATGTGATGTTAGATGTATTGTTAAGTTGGTCAAATATTGTCTTAAATGTTGATTATTTTCGTTTATTTTTTAATATAATGAAAATAAGGCGAAGTGAGATTTCGGTTATAAGATATTTTTTGTTCTAGTGCGTCTATTTTTACATTTAAAGCTAATTTTACAAAGTTTGATAAACATGAGTAATATAAGAAAAAATCTTTCTATGGTGTTATTTTTTTGTTCAAAAATAAAAGTTTTCATTGTTTACAGTACTGTTTTTTACATATTCAAGTAAATAACAAAATTATCTCAAAGTAAAGTTAGGTGGGCGTTAAACACCCACAGTACCTTCTATTACTTTACGTATTATATTTTGATAAATACACATGTTCAGAAATGGCTAAAAGTGCTACAACCGCGGGTAAGAGTAACTAAAAGGGAGCGCAAGGAAAAAAAATATTATCACATACTAAAGTCTACAGTCCTTTGAAGCTGAAGCTATGTAAAAATCTAGCTACTAAAAAAACGCAATCGAAAAATACGCATTAAATTTTAAATTAAATGCGTAAGTCAAAAGTATCAAGTTGAATTAAATATCAAATACTTAGATCTACAGTCTCTTAGAGCAGTAAAAAAGACAAGCTTACAAACCAACGCAATAAGAAAATAAGGCTATTTGCATATTTTGACATACCTACGAAATTCAACCAAAACATATAGGGTTGACTTGAAATTGCCGGAATAGCCGTTGACTTGAAATCCTGAAATTTGGCAAGCAGCAAGTTCTCAGAGACCAAGTAGAGGTAAAATTTTTATTTTTTATTTTGTATGTAGTTAAATAAAAAACCGGCCAAGTGCGAGTTGGACTCGCGCACCGAGGGTACTATTATATACAAACACACACAAAAAGATGTGCAGCTAAGCGGTCACCCATACAAGTAATGACCAAGCCCGACGTTGCATAACTTTAAATTTCGTGTCCAACAAACAAATTTGTTACTGTTTCTCTGAATAATAAGCCGCATGGCGCTGTAACGTTTTCATTTATTGTTGTACTTTAGAGCTCACACACACAATAGCTGCATGATGGAAGCTAGTATGTGTTACTGTTTTCACGATAAAGCAACCATGTTATTAAGAGATTATAAACCGTAATACATTTTTGAATAACAGTTACGCATGTAAATTAAGGTAATTTACGAAAAAAGACAAAAACAAAAAGTGTGCCGCTAAGCGGTCACCCATCCAAGTACTGACCAAACCCGACGTTGTTTAACTTTGAACATCGTGTCCAACAAACAAATGTGTAACTGTTTCTCTTAATAATAAGCTAGAAGCTAGATGTACCGGTAATTCAAAATAGTAATTGCTTGGGCCCGTCTCACACTTGGCCGGTTTTTATTATTTGTGTTACTTAAGAGTTCACACTATTTTTCACTGCAAGTTTGAAGTTTGTATGTATTACTGTTTTAATAAAAGAGCAAAAACAAAGAGAATGTGTTTTCTGCATTGGGACCCCCTTAAATTTTAACTTTTTATTATTATTCTGTGAAACATTTAGGCTTCTACCTATTTCGGTCTGAAAAATAGAGCCCTTTAATGGTCGGACAGACAGACAAACAGCGTAGGCTTAGTCATTGGGCTCCGTTGGCACCCTCTGGGTATGGAACCCTACAAGTAGAAAAATTGTTAATTTGCACTAAACCTAAGTATTTAATGTGCAGTAACTTAAAGCTTCTTGAAGGCGAGGAAAACACGCAACACTTAGGACGGCCGAGGGAGAAATGAATTGTAACATTTTTAAAATATATACTAAACTTTTATTACATATAAAAAATACTTGGGGTTACTTAGGTTTGTATATTTAAATATTCAAAAACTGCACGTACTAAGTCGTTTGGGTAACTTACGTTTGCAGATTCAAAGTTCAAAAAAATACCTTCAGATCTTCAGATGATCGCCCCCCCTAAGCTTTTGTTCTGGATCCGCCGTTGGACATAAGTCCGGTACTAATGCTGTTGCTAATTTAGAGCAATCGACTGCTGGTTTATCGGATGCTTTTGCAGAACTGTTCGTCTAACATATTTTCATCTCTGGAAATTTATGCGTAATTCCCAAAAGAATGATGAAAATATTCGTATCCATCTTATTACTCATATTTGAGTAGTAGAATGCAGAAGGTTCAAATCAATGAGGTAAAATCCAATGGCTCCGAAGTAAAATTAGGAGTTCCTCAAGGTTCTATTTTAGGTCCTTTTCTATTTTTAATTTACATAAATGACTTGCCTTTCTTTGTGGAGAAGCTGTGCAAGATTGTACTATTTGCTGATGACACATCTCTTTTATTTAAAGTTGACAGAAATAAAACTAATTTTGACGACGTAAGTAGTGCGCTTTCTCAGGTTCTTCAGTTGTTTACGGCAAATAATTTACTTCTTAATGCGAAAAAGACTAAGTGTTTAAAATTTATGATGCCAAATGTCAGAAACATAAGTACAAAATTATCCCTAAACGGAGAAGAAATAGAACTATTAGACTCAACAGTGTTTCTAGGTATTACATTAGACAATAGGCTGCAGTGGAACCCTCATATTTCAGTTCTTGCAGGAAAACTCAGTTCAGCTGCCTATGCAGTTAGGAAAGTTAGGCAGCTTACAGATGTTGACACTGCTCGCTTGGTCTACTTTAGCTATTTCCATTCCGTCATGTCTTATGGCATTTTGCTTTGGGGTAAGGCAGCTGATATTGATACAGTCTTTATTTTGCAAAAGAGAGCAGTACGGTCAATTTATAAATTAGGACCTCGAATTTCTCTTAGGGAACTATTCAGGGAAATTGATATTTTAACTGTTCCTTGCCAATATATCTTTGCTTGTATAATGTATGTACGCCAAAATTGTCACTTATTTGCAAAAAATAGTGACCTCCACAGTGTTAATACAAGGAATAAGGATAAATTGGTAGTTCCAAAATGTCGTCTTCAGAAGGGACATAGCTCTTTCGCAATACAAAGTATATTTTTCTACAATAAAATTCCAGAAAATGTGGTTAATTTACCCTCAAATAAATTTAAAATATATGTCAAAGATATTTTAATGAAAAAAAGCTATTACAAAGTTGATGAATACATAAATGATAAAAATGCTTGGAAAAATTAGAACTTAATTGATTTGTATTGGGGCATTTGAAATATTTTTTTTTTTTTTAATTTAAAACATTGTATATTATGTTATTACCTAGTGTAAGGCTATATTGTATTTTTATATGATGTATAAAAGATTAACTAGTGAGTTTATTGCCGTTGCTGCTCGGTAGTAATGCATTGCGAACCTTCCAATCTTCTCCTCTTATATTTTGTTCCTTTACTACACACATTGTATCTAGTACAATCGAAGTTTTATTGGAGTTGCTTGAGTGTGTCATGCTCTCTCAAAGTGTCTCTGCGGTGGTGGCGTGTGTGTCGGGTCGTTACGTTCCCTAAAACATGGTTGAGCGAAGCGATGGCTGATTCATGTGTCATACTCGTGAACGGGTGCCGCCTGTGGAGGCTGGTCTGCTCTTGCAAACTTCTTGGTATTCTTAGTATTTAGTCTTACTTTTTTGTTTTGTTTATTAATACTGTAAGACATTGATTATTTCTTAGTGATGAATACATAAACTGTCTTTTGTTTATATTAGATACTTTTTTATGTTGTGCTTGTGCTTTATATTTCATGTTTTTTTATGTTTGTAATGGAAAGTGTCCTTTTATGATAGGGAGGGCACTTTTCAATATTTTAATTGGACGCTGTAAAAGAAAGGGAGAAAAGAAATGCCCTTGCTGAGTTTCTTGCCGGTTCTTCTCAGTACAAGGTCTCCCGCCCTGTAGACTTACGAACCGATGGCGTAGTGACATTCATAAGTGCTCAATTATTGTAGCCTAATCTGAATAAAATTATATTGAATTGAATTGAATTGAACTATTCTATCAATGATATTTAAAAGTAAAGACCTTCATATTGTTTGAAATCTAAATTTGATCCGCTCTTATCTACACTAGGTTTTGACAACGAATGCAATGGATATACGCAACGTGTGCAACAGAAGGAGACAGCTATATTTAGAAAATGACATGTGACTGAACAAAATTACGACAATTGTCCTAATTTCGATGCCTCACTTTTTGCGTGCTAGTTCAATATCTACGTCTTTTCATATGTACACTATCATTGTATTCTATATTATGGTTCTGCTTTTGAAATTTAAAACAGAATTCTTGTGTCTGCTTCTTCGTGCAAACACTTGTAATTTGTGTCTTCTAATCTGGCGACGTGGTTACCGATTACTTGGTATACAAAACAGCTATCTTTAACCGTGAGTACAACAATTTTTACTTTGAAGAATCGATGTAACACTATCTTTCGCTAAGCTACATATCAGTGCTCAACTAAAAAGCAAAAAAAACCTTCTTTAAACTTTCGGTTTCGTAAGCTTTTCAAATAATCGGTCGGTTTGGTTTGGTCAGCTCCTACGATACTATAGGGAACATCTTCTGCGCCCCGTTTCTCGCGCATGCAATCTTTAATTGATAGAGAAAAGTATCTATCAAACACCATATGAATTTCAGAGGCTTTTGTGTTACAAATTCTTAACATAATCGTCTCCGCGACTATACCAGAACTTTGAGGAAAGGATGCACCGATGGTATGCAAGAAATAGAAACCATCTTTAATATCAATCAATGTCAATCAATCAATCAAATATCAATGATACCGAATCAACTTTAGATTTAAACAGCCTTCCGATTGTTACATGCATATCACAGGTGTAGGTAATTGGCAAAAGCGGGAGGCGCTGGAGCAAGAGGATAAGTAAGTCAAGTTACTGTCTATTTTTTTTCCAATACTATAAATCTTCTTCCTTTAATGAAGCCAAATTTCAATACCATTCCACGATATTTGGTATAATATCTTTATATAAATTAATAATTTATTACTTTTTAGACTCATTTGTTTAAACAATCAACGACACGTAAAATTATTCGTAGGTGACCGTGGCACGTGTATTCCATTAGTAAAAATCAAAAGGAACCGGGTGATTGCTGACAAAACTGAATTGAAACGCTGAATCCAGCTGCGTGGAGGATGACCTTCAATTGCTGCAGCAACCACTTTCTCCTCTTTGGAAAATGCAGCAATGGTTTTTCTTACACAGAAATTGATAATCTTTCGGATGAGCTTTGGATTTTTCAGTAGATCTATCATACTAGATACCTAAGTACATACGAGGCGTCGCTTATCATGCTGCTGCCACTGATAAGGCCAATCAGGGGGGCTTGCAGGACCGCATTATCGTATAGTCCTACACCTCCCATGTTCGGAGGAACAAACGAATCCTGTGAGTCTTAGCATATTAGAAATCGGATTTTTAAGTTTTTTTTAAGAAAATTTTAATAGCGTTGCCAGGTTTTTGCATTGCAGCATCTCCATTTCGCGTTCCCCTATTAATTACGTGTCTCTGGTATTTGGTAGTCTTATCGAACTAGGTTTAGTGTTGTGAGCTCTTAGACTATAAGATGCAATTTGTATCTAAAATACTGCAGATAGTTTTTTTTTAAGAAAATTTTAATAGCGTTGCCAGGTTTTTGCATTGCAGCATCTCCATTTCGTGTTCCCATATTAATGACGTGTCTCTGGTATTTGGTAGTCTTATCGAACTAGGTTTAGTGTTGTGGGCTCTTAGACTATAAGATGCAATTTGTATCTAAAATACTGCAGATAGTTTTTATGTAGGTAATATAAACAAAAAAAACATTTTCGTAATTATTTTTTTTTATTTATCACAACATATACAAAAAACTTATTTAAATACTCTGTCCAAATACACTAGGCAATCACAGCAACGATACCCATTTAAACAAACCAACTCTTAATTTAAAAAAACTATTGAAACTTCGTAACAAGGACGCCTTTATTATATGTATGTACTATGTACATATATGTGACTAGCTGTTGCGACCTAGTCAGCGTCGTCGACGGCGATATAGACCAGAAACCTAATTTCTATAATACTAACGATGTGCATGTAAATGGACTAAAAATCATTACACAATGTCATCACAATATATTTGTTAAAAGTATACTTCTTATGTAATTTATGCCATAATGACTCCTTGAAATTTAAACTTTTTTGTATGGAATTTAACGTTTTTACCGTTTTGTAGTCACATTTTTTGACTTTTTACTACAACTTACTAGATAACAAGCTGTTTAAATTATTTTACCAACTTTCAAAACGAGCAAATGCAATACACGCTTTTAAAATTTGCACAAAAACGGCGTATTTACGAGATCTAGCCTATATCGCAGTCCGAAGATATGGTATACCCTAACTAACCGCATGTCTTCCGGTATAGAACTAAATACTAGGATGTCACTATACTGGCTAAGCGAGTAGCCTACATTATTCTGTCCCTGGTCTTATTTTACGACTTATAATCCTTAGTCCAGATACACTGTGTCCAAAGCAGTTTTGCGGCGACGGGTTCACTACCTGTCGTGCAAGGAGTAAGATTGAAGTGCTTCGTGAAAAAAACTGCCCTTCGAATTATAGTCTGGATATGTCCAGCCACTGGTTACCCCCTTTGCAAGAAAAAAGTGCTAATACAAGGTACTTACGTAGAAATACGTATTTTTATATCATGACCAAGCCAATCTCTCAAAAATATCAATACTTGCTTGGTTACCATTTCTTGAATCCTTCTTTTAAATGTTCATAAATATAAATTAAAAAGTTTAAATCTGTAGAACAATCTGTCAACTGTTAACAATATTCAGTTTAACAAAAAGGAAATATACAACCAAAGCCTTATTTATAAGTTATTTATACGACTATAGGGGTATTATATAACTATCATCTTCCTTACTAGCCTTAATACCCTTCTAACGCTGCTGAAAAACTAAGACAAGTTTTCATTCTTCATGTTACTACTGTACATCAATAAATATTTCTGGACATTACACACAGCATCAGCTGGTACGAAACTAAGCATTTTTTTGTAAATACTAACTTATTAACATAGAAAAAACTCAGACTCAAGACAAACACAAATGTTCATTAAATAAATGTTTGTCCCGTGCCGTGATCAAACTTACGCACGCCCGTTGGTTGGAGGTCATTACCCCCTGAGCCACGGAGACTCCGGATTCTGGTTAATATAATACTTTATCTCGATATATAATAATCCTATGCTTACGTCACTTTAATTTGAACAACTTTTACTAACGTAACTTTAATCCATATTATTGGAACTACAATATTTATAGTGTAATGCTAAGCTTTGACGGATTTCGTGACTTTTGACTATATTAAATGTATAGTAGAGGAGTAAAAAAGTTAAACAATTTTCTCTTAAAAAAACTAGTTATGTTACAAACAAGATTTATTAAGATAGAACATACAGTGTCAATCGCCCCGCTACAAGTAAAAAAGAGTTTCAGGTGACGAACCTAATTATTCCTCAAGTGTACAAAATATTTCATATTGAGTATTATAAATTATTGTTGTCTGACTTATATTTAAGACATTATTTTAAAAATCAGTCTGCGGTTAAATTAACTCCGACCATGAGAAAAGAAGAAACGTATAACTTCGGATTATGAACTTTTGTAAATTTAAAAAGATATTAATGAGATCTTTTATTTCTGTAAGGAAACTGCTAGTCTAAGATCAATAAATACAGATATATAGCCCTTTCTAGTTTGACAGCTGTCATCCAAAGTAAAATTTTTGATGAGATCTATCACTTCTGTATAGAAACTAGTAGTCCACTATTAATATTTTCGGAGATATAGCTATTTTTATTTTCACATCGGTCATCCGAATCAAAGATCTTTAGGATATATATCATTTCTCTAAGAAAACTGCTAGTCTAAGATCAATAGTTACGGAGATATAGCCTTTCCAAGTTTGAAATAAGCCTGCCTATTCGGAATAAAGATCTTGATGACATTTTTGTCGAGAAAGTGCTAGTCTAAAATAAATAGTAACGGAGATATAGCCCTTTCTAATTTGAATTCGCTATAATATTTAAAAACAATTAAAAAACATTAAATCATTTAAAATTGGGAATAAAAACGCTAGATGTCCCACATACCAACTAGTTGTGCCATTCCGTTGTTCTGTGGGGAATAATCGATTTTTTCTGCGTAAAGTTTGTTTGATCCAACAGAATACTTATTCGCACTTGGCCGGTTTTTTTTGTTTGTTTTTGTATTTCTGTTCATGCTTGTGATATAAAACATTTGTAAGGTGCCACGGTAGTGTCATCATTTGTAAACAGCACTGCCAGCCACGTATTCTATATTGTGTATATAGATCATGGTATTATATTTATGGACCACTAATTGAATGGCTTTTACGAAATCTGCATTACGGTTATAATAAGGTAATTCCAAAATTCCCTCTGAAGCCTTAAAATTACCTCAGATAAAGGAAAAACTAGGAACGCTTATAAAATTTCCGTAAGCGAATTTAATAATGGTAATAAACTTAAGCATTTGTGCATGGATAGTTTTGCAATTCGTTGAACATTTGAAAATGTAGGCAAGCAATTAAAAAACCTTCAAACTTTTTATTCAAGTAAGTTCTATAGAACACTTTTAAATTGTTAAAATAAACCTGAAAATAAATATTTTTTTTAACTTATTTACAATGCCGATTGTTACCAAATAGCGTCGACAATTTACTTAACAGTTGAGTAGGTAATCCTTTTATACATAACAAATAAAACATCTTAAATTAGTTGAAATCCCATGACTTAAGTATTAAACGATGTAAAACAGCTTTTCTAGGTAAACAATTTGAAAAAGCTATTACAACAAAGTCATTTATTTCTGTAATTTAGCTACTTATGTCAAGACTCTTATGGCGGCTCCGGACTCATAATTGGTATAGTTTTTGGTAACAATTGTTATTCTACACAAGAAAGAAAGTCCGAACTCAGAACCGAAACGTAAATTGAATAACATTATTGTTTTGAGTTTAGGACACATTTGCTTTGCATAGAGCCATATTTACCTACAGGTAATTTTAAATGACCCAATTGTTTGTTGATTAAACTCCTCCGTAATTAAAATAAAAAATTGAGCATTAGCTATTTTAAGATTAATGTTTAAACTGTTACAATAAAATAATGCCATACATAGCAAACGTATTATGTACAAAGCAAAATACAACTTAAAAAAATAACTAAAAAATACCCTTTGCTTGTTTTTGAATGTGATCCGAAATTTAGAATACCAAGTGTATTCAAAAATCTAGATGAAACTAGCGGAACAATATTGTGTCCCTGCTGCTTCTGTTTACTGGTGTTAACAGGTTAAATTTAAATATTTTTCACATTGCTTCCAGGGGGTTCAAAATGAGGATATAAACTATCATTTAAAGTATATATTAGAGAAAAATACTTAGCAGTCTTCTACCTGGAGGGGCCCAAACTTGGTATGTTTTGAAAATACTTTTTGGATTCTAAGGAAAAAAGTAGCCCAAAGATAATAGTGTGGTATATTTTTAGAACCGGCTCATTTGAGCCCTTTCATTTGATACCCCACACGATGGGTTTCTGAAAAAAAATATTTAAATCCCATACAAAAAATTGATGACACCATAACCCCCCCCCCCCCTAAGGGAAATATTTTGAGGAACTGCGGCTCAAAATTATTGTTTTGCCCTAAAGTATCTGTGTGCCAAATGGCTAAACTCTACATCGATTTGCGGTTTTTTTTGCGTACACCTAGGACTATAGGACTAAATGAATCTTAACAAAAACGGACAGTTGAAAATGTCTAAATCAATTTGAATCGTTATTTTAGTATATGTCACATACCAATGGTCGAGTCAGACAAAAATCAATTCACTTATAGAATAAATAATTACAAGCATACTAATATGTCGCTTAAAATGCCTTTTTATTTCGCTGTGGTAATATAGATTCTTTGGCAAAACTGAAGAACGAAAGCAGGCTGTATCGCTTTGATTTACGAGCTAAGTAGTCCACCACGTTACTTTCACCTGTAAAGGATAATATATGATTACAAGAAAAAAAAACAGCAAAAGCTAAGGGGCCGTTCGAGTATTAAGTAAGCACCAAAGGGGGGTAAAGGGTTTTTGCTTTGCTTATTTTGTATGAAATGATGTTTGAATGGTGATTACGTCAGAAATGTAGATTCTGATTCGAACAGATATGGCAGGCAACCTTACTTGTCTATGCTTGAAAGTAAAATGCTCAGGAACTGAGTATTACTTACTCGCTCTCACGCGTTGTTTTATGTAAGAAAGAAGAGGTTTATTTTGTATCAAAATAAGTATAAGGGTGAAAAACTATACTTAGTGACATGAAAAAGTTGTTTGATATCGCGAATTTGTAACTAAAGCCATGTACACAAAACATTGTTTCGCTACACATTTTTGTTGTGACGGAAAACATCTAAACATTTACCCTTGCATAATCTGTGGTGATCAAATTTACTCTGTAGCGGTAATTATTTTTACTAAATCTTCCATTTCTAAAATTTAGAAGAAACCCGGCTTAAGGTCCCCGCTGCTAAGAAATAATATTAATAGATCAACGAAATTATCGCAAAATGTATGTGGGTTCTGTGGATAAAGTGGTGACGCAATCTACCCGGTGCAGCGGTCTAGTGAAGTTAGGAATGATAAATGGAAATAATATTAATGCTAACATAACTATAGGAGAGGGGGCTAGAGTTTTGCTTACTTTCGCTGACAAGGGGGAGAGGAGTATCAAAAATTATTTAAATTCTGTTTACGACATACTTGAACCAGCCAACCGCGTGTCGCATACGCATTAACAGGCATCTCCTTAGAAAAAGGAGTCTAAGACCGTCTACCCCTTTGTAAGAATTATCAGACGCTGTCGAGATAGTGACCACTCAATTATCAGAATTTTTAATATAAGGCATCTGACTTGGCGTAATGCTGCTGTCATATGACATCATATAACAATAGTCAGGACCAAAGGTTTAGCGTTTTCTTAGTAGCCACCCATCGAAAGACTGACCAACGTTTTGTTATAAAATTAAACATTGTAGTTTTTAATAATTCTAAGTTTTCTGGAGTGACAGACAATCCAAGTATTATAACAAGAAACGAACGAAATAAAGAGAAAGAACACTAACCAAGCAACGGCTGTTTCTCTCCAGTAGTTGGCAACACGTAGTCGTTTGCTGATAGAGACACAAACAGTGCAAATGGTACTATCCATAGACAAACTGTGAAGTATGCAACAACCTGGAAAATATAATAAACATGTAACACTTATCAAAAGTGTAATAAATCTAACACTGAGTCCACTAAGCCGTTAGACAGAGCAACGTTTTGCGGACAGTATACGTAACTGTAGATTTTGCAGTTTGGCCACTTTCCGGCGCTCTCAATCCCACCGCTTCTGTGATGATCAGAGGTCGGAAGTAGGTAGTGTGATTTAAAGAATAATATGGATATTATCCGACATATCAATAAAATCCTATCAACCATTGTCAGTGATGTTAGTGTTCTGTAGTATTTCAGATCCTTTGACGTTATGGGAAAAATATAAGACATACTTTTTGAAGACATCCTACGCTCTTTAAGGCGCCACTCTGACAGAGAAATTGATGTAATTGACTAAACGGTAATTAATAGTTCTCTCAACTCTTCAAAATATCGTCTTTTCAACTGGGGGCAACCTCCTTCAGTAGGTACGGCCTTCCTGTTCTCCAAATACTACCTGATCAACCTCTCGTAAATTGCGCATACATTGCAAAGACGAACAATAGCTAAACTGAATTGACCACTGTCGGCTCCGTGGCTCAGTCGGTAATGACCCGACTGCTGATTCCAGAGACCTGGGTTCGATTCCCGCACAAGACAAAATTGAGTCCAGGGGCGTGGGTTCGATTCTCGCACAAGAAAAACATTTTTTATTTGTGATTGTCTTGAGACTAGGTGTTTTCTATATATAATACGTATGTATTTACAAAAAAAGTATAGTATATATATGTATCTGTTGTCTGGTATTCATAGCACTAGCTTTGCTTAGTTTGGGACCAGACGGCGCTGTGCCTAATGTCCAAAAACATTTATGAAAAGAAAAACTCGTATTCCACTGCAGAACAAAGGGAAATATTATACCCAGTCGTCCGAAGTGTGCATAATAATGAAGGAAAAATGTTTTTGCTAGATGCCCTAGCCGATATCAGGAGACACTATAAAATTGCTCTGAATGTAGCTGCATCAGGAATTGCAGCCACATTACTCCCTGGCGGTAAAATGTTTAAAAACCCTATTGACTTAGACAGCAATGAAAAACCGACATGTTATGTAACACGAAACTGCGACAAAGCAAAAGTGAGGATTGCTGTCTAATCGTTTGGGATGAATGCACAATGGCAAACAAAACAAACCGTCGAGGCCGTTACCAATGGGGAATGTAATATTAACTTTCTTGGGGTTTTTCGGCAAACCCTTCCAGTCAGTGCTTGAGTAACTAGAGCTGATGTGATCAATACTTCGCTAAAGCGCTCTTATCTATGGCCCGAAATAAAAAAGCTAAGCTTGACAACATGCGAGTACAGCTGGGTGGCCATTCACATGCCCAAGAATTTACGATGTTTTATTGAAAATTAGAGATGGCGTTCTCCTTAAAGTGTCAAGTAAAGTTTAATGGATTTTAAAATCTGTCTGAATGATAAAAATAAATTCCACGGCACCAGCTAGTAGAAATAAAAATACTATTGGCAATAAATTACGGTTTCCTGTATTCAGAAAATTACGGTAATGTCCATGTTGATATCAACATTTCATTGCAAATACATAATTCACACTATCTAATTCAGACCTCTAGAGATGACCCTGTGACCGCTAGCACAGACCACGCACACATCACACTTATACACACATAGTTTGTTTTTGTAATGTTAGTAGCCACTATATATTAGTAGCCATCATAATGCAGATTTTATATAAAGCAGCTAAGGTGTGGGTGCAGTATGAAAGCGCGGGCGGCGTCCTACCTTCTGTCCGGTGACGCACCGGCTCGGCTCGGCTTCTTGTGCACGCAGATACTGTGCTAAGGTTAAAGGATAGTTCTTTCTTACGAGCCCAAGCATGTACCAAAGAACATTTTGCTAAAATTCTTAAGTTTCGATCTTCGGAGAGGTGAAAATTAACTAATTTGTTACAGGGAACCAGCATACATTAAAAATACATGCGTGCGTGATGGCCTATGGGCCAAATAGCCCTTAACCAAAGATGACGTTAGGCTGGTGCCTGAAAAACAGTGGCAAGGATAGTAATGATGCTACTGCTAGTTGTGTTGTGTATAAATTTAAATGAATAAAGATATTACAAACCTCAGAAAATGTGTAGTATTCATTCCCAAAATACTTGAATGCCAAATAATGGTGCAGCACTAGTGTTGCCATGCCTATGATGAATGGGATTCCTGTCATCCGGACAACTGGGAATTCTCGCAGTAGGATGCCGTGCAAGCATTGCTGTAGCAACCCTAACCCATTTAAGTATAGTGGAATGTCTTCAAATATTATCAGCCCTATGTGTATTGCTGCTGTAACCTGTTAAAAGTATTTTGATAACTGTTCAAGAAATTAAGAAAGACTTTTACCTTAAGAATAAAACAGTAAAAGTGACACTCATGTAACAATACCTACATCTTTTCTGAGATTTTATATCTGAGCAAGTAGCATAAACAAAAATTAACACTTCTTGTACACTGTAACATCACTATTATATTTTGTTTCTGTAGCATTAGTAGACAGGGTTTTGTATGAATACTAGGATCAGAGGCTCATCCTCAGAATTGCTGGTGCAGCGCACTCCCATAAATAATTATGTACTTTTAAACATCATGTTTTTAGATTTTACTTAAAATAATTTAATTTTATGATTTTGATTTGATTAATATTATGATTCGATTATATTACATACCATGCACACATAGTTAACTCAAGATTTGGTATGGAACTGCACTGAGGCTGAGTGGCTTACTTGAGAGCTAGCAGTTGCACTCCTATGAAACGAAATTCAGTATGGAGACATAGAGATAAAATCAACAAGTGTGAAAGAGAAAGTTTGACATGTGAAACAGAATATTTGGTCCGAAAAATTAGCAAAATGAGGAGCGCCGATCCTGACTTATGTAAACAAAAATACTGTTGCCAGCTTGACCCCCGCCTTCAGTCTGGCCAGCACGCTGTTGCCGCTCTTGTCACAAAAAATATTTTAGTTCATGCGCGCAAGATTTTGATTAACAAATTAAATACGTACATACCTACATACACAGTTTGTAATTGTCTAATAAGTATAGCAAAATAAAATGTGATTATTGTGATGTGATTAAACAGTGCCAAAAGCTTGAAATAAAGGGTCACAAAAATATACATGCACGACGCATGTATGTAAATCTAAAAAGGCGAATGAATTTTAGTTGTAATAGAATAATAAAAGGTAAGCATTTTAGTAATACCTCTTTTTTTTTTAGTAATCACCCATTAAAAATTGTCACGAGCCACCTCACGACGAAAATAGTCATCTATTTTCTTCTTAATTTATCAGATTATTTCTTAAGAATTTAAAGAAGGATCTAATATTCAAAACAGAATGTTAATAAAATTAGGTATCAAGCACATTTTAATACCCTTCATGTCTTTATTTTTTAAAATATATGTGATATTTTTTCTCATTCTCTGAAGTTTTGAGGAAACTATATAATAAAAAAAGGGATTCTCACAAGAACTGCCCATGTGATGCATGATTTGGCAAATACGGTGTATTCTTCCACTAATTCCGCTAAGTAATACAGTCCAGCACCTGTAATGTATTAACAAAAACATATATTATATTATTTTACACAACATTCAATATATAGTGTAAAGTTGTGTTAGTTTTAGATGGATAACCACAAAAGATCACAGAAAATTGCTTGGAAAATTATTTGTCACTTTGTTTGTTTTAGATTAATACAAGTGGACTGAACTCTGTATCAAATTTTTCTGTGTCACACTGAACTGACTTACATGCTGTTTCTGAGTTTTTGATATTCATATTTAAAGAGTTGTTACTTTTTAATTTACCATGATATAAAAAATATGCTTTTCAATTGTTTGGCAGATACCACCAAGTTTAGACTTAAATTCTGTTAGAAAACTCAGGCGCAATACTTGTTTGACACTCTACCATGCTCTATATTTCAGTAAATCTTTAATTCCCTGCATCCTTTTTTTGTGTTACCAATCAAGAAGCATCTCTTGTAAATAGGGAATAAAATTCAGAAATTGGTATTAATCCTACAAAAAGTTACCCTAACAGAAGGGGAATGGGTGTCGGGAGTTTTGATAAAAACATTGGTCTACTGATCTGAGTTCCACCGGTGTGTTTAATACTGACCTTCCTCTAAAATATAAAAAAAGAAATTGTGAAAAGCCCACACAATTTATTTCTGCCGATTTCTTAATTCGATTTGGGGGGATGTTAATTAATTGATTAAAATTATTTTTACACAAAAATTATAGGCCGCGGGGAAATGAAGTGGAGTACCTACCTACCTGGTATTGTATACATTGTTTTAATTTTATTTCTTGAAAACCAATGGTGGTCGAAAATCAGAGTAATTTAAAAAGCAGCAAGCACCCTGAAGTACCTAGCTTTAGGGGTGCTTGCTGCTATTTAATTCATTTTCGACAATACTAAAATAATTAATAAGCAACTAATTCTGACCAAAAATCAGGAAAGTAATGCCGTAAAATATGTGTTTGTACTTACCGATAGACAATGAAATAAATATTATCTGCACTAATGCTGATATTACTGTTAGTAAATAAAGAAAAATCATATTTTTTTGCAATTTTATGGTTTGTTTTGGTATTTTTGCAACTTTTTTGAGGTTATACGCGTCAATGTCAACATCAAAGATTTAAAAATCTTTTACGTGGCTTGATAGGAGACAAGTCCTTGAGCCAGACTTAATTTGACATAAACGAACAAAATGTCTCGTATTTTAATGGCATGTATATCATATTTTACCATACCATACTAGCATACGCTAGTGTCGTCTATACGTTGTATAAACGCAACCTCTATAGACTCTAGACCCTCCAAAACCGCTTCCTTAGAGCAGCCTCCGGAGCCCCCTGGTTCGTCGGAAACGCGGACCTACACAGGGACTTCGATCTTCCCGCGATTCCCCAACATCTTAAAGACCTGGCAGTCCGCTTTTTCGAGCGTACGCAAAATCACCCGAACCGACTAATATATAAGTGCAATCCACAACCTACCATCTCCCCGGCCTCGGCACGTACTAACGGCCCCAGACGACGATTTATTCATATACGAGGTATCAAAGAGTGCCGGGGCGCTTCTTGCCCCCACTCAATCGTAACCGCGTAACGAGGAACTCCCCTCCTGGCGCTAAATCACCTTCGGGTTCGAGGCTTACGCTGCTCGAAGGGACGACCCCAAGAGCGACAATCCAAGCCGAGGCCCTTCAGCGTTAGGCGCTATATGGGCTGAGCTCCTTCAGAGTCTCGCCCCAAAAGCTCGGTGAAGCAGTAATGGCTGCATCAGCCAACTGCAGTCAGTCAGAAAGAAAAAAATCGCATTTTATTTTGTTCGCCTTTAAAGTCTGCTACACTACTTATGCATTAACGTTGAGACAATGACGATATACTAATATTCAGTTTATAAAGATTGCTTTTTTACACATTTCGATTTTGAACATTTAAATATGTCTTATTTGCACAATCACGGCGGCTTTGCGGCGACCGTTCATATCGTCATTGCTCAGTGGACCATTGCTAGCCATTGAACGTGAGTAGCACCAGCGGCTCGATTCCGTAAAATGACAGCTAACAATTCTCGTTTGAAATCCATAGAAATAAGATATACATTGCGCATTTGAAATAACGTATGAAAATCATTGATTTTCGCGAAACCGCAATGTATATCTTATTTCTTTCAAAAAAGGTTAGCAATCTTTTACGGAATCGACCCGCTGTACACAACGGCAGCGATGCGTATCATGTGCCAACTTGCGCCATTGTGTACATGTGTATTGGTGGCTTACACTAGGGTTACTACGGGCGGGCGGTCCCTCTCCGCGAGACAGTTCAAAGCAACAATAGCAACGATTTATTCATATACGAGGTATCAAAGAGTGCCGGGGCGCTTCTTGCCCCCACTCAATCGTAACCGCGTAACGAGGAACTCCCCTCCTGGCGCTAAATCCCCTTCGGGTTCGAGGCTTACGCTGCTCGAAGGGACGACCCCAAGAGCGACAATCCAAGCCGAGGCCCTTCAGCGTTAGGCGCTATATGGGCTGAGCTCCTTCAGAGTCTCGCCCCAAAAGCTCGGTGAAGCAGTAATGGCTGCATCAGCCAACTGCAGTCAGTCAGAAAGAAAAAAATCGCATTTTATTTTGTTCGCCTTTAAAGTCTGCTACACTACTTATGCATTAACGTTGAGACAATGACGATATACTAATATTCAGTTTATAAAGATTGCTTTTTTACACATTTCGATTTTGAACATTTAAATATGTCTTATTTGCACAATCACGGCGGCTTTGCGGCGACCGTTCATATCGTCATTGCTCAATGGACCATTGCTAGCCATTGAACGTGAGTAGCACCAGCGGCTCGATTCCGTAAAATGACAGCTAACAATTCTCGTTTGAAATCCATAGAAATAAGATATACATTGCGCATTTGAAATAACGTATGAAAATCATTGATTTTCGCGAAACCGCAATGTATATCTTATTTCTTTCAAAAAAGGTTAGCAATCTTTTACGGAATCGACCCGCTGTACACAACGGCAGCGATGCGTATCATGTGCCAACTTGCGCCATTGTGTACATGTGTATTGGTGGCTTACACTAGGGTTACTACGGGCGGGCGGTCCCTCTCCGCGAGACAGTTCAAAGCAACAATAGCAACATGACAGCAACCGCGCCCTATCTAGACATACATACGTGGACATCTTTTTCACCCCAGTACGGGCAAAATAGGAACGGGTGTCGGGTTAAAGACGAGTGTTTTAACCCATGACCCGGGCGAGTCTCGAGGGTGAGCGCACCCTCGGTAATTTTTTAGAGAGGGCCTACTTTTCAGGCCCCCTGCCATCATAATGGCCACTTAAAAAGCGGCGAAGAGAGAAATGAATAAAACAAAACAAAATAAAGTAAAACAAAAATGAAAGTAGTATGAAATGAAAAAAGAATGATGATATGAAAAATCCGAAAAAAATCGAAAAGATTCGAAAAATTCGAAAAAAAATCGAAAAGGTTGAAAAATTTAAAAATTTTGGCTAGCAATTTTACAAACGATAAAAACTAAGCAATAGGCTTAGTTTTTCGGAGGAATTAACTCCCTAGGGAGAGGTCGGCCTTCCGGTGGACGGGCATGTAGAGCCGCAATGCCCCTTAGATGTCGATGCGCACTATTGTCCGCCATGTCAAACAGCCGGGCGGCCAGTCTGGCGATAAACTCACCTATCGGCTCTGTCTTTGTGTCCCTAGTAATTGTGTCGTTGCGGACGTAATGCGGAGCGCCCGTTATTATCCTCAGCGATTTATTTTGCACAACTTGGATCTTTTTCTTTTTAGTGGCGGATAGCAATGCGTACCAAGCCGGCGCGGCGTACGTCAAACGGGACCTAACGTAGAACTTGTATAGCCGGATTTTGGTTTTAAGCGGTATGTCCACTTGTCAAGTCAGCACGGGAGGATATCAAATAACCGCTGCATTTTAGCGGCAGCTAAATAGGACTTACGGGAAGAGCTCATGTACGCGCTGTCGTCTGCATATAGTGTAGGGGTGACGTCCTGTACGCCTGGCGATAGGCCGCTATCGCTAAGCGTGGGAATGTCATTAGTGAAAAGTGCATACAACAGAGGGGAAAGGCAACTACCTAGTGGGACCCCCGCTGAAATGGTCTTAGTAGGGGAGTTTTTATTGTCAACTGAAATATAGAAACTACGCCCCTCCAGAAAGGAGGCTATTATACGTCCGTACATGGGGGGTAAATTGGTCTCAAAGAGCTTAAACAATAAGCCGGGTAACGTAAAACAATAAACAATAAGTAACGTAATCGGGCGATAATGCTCTGGTTTCTGGCGGCTCTTACCAGGCTTCGGTATGACAATAATTTTGCCTTTCCTCCAGGCCGTGGGAAAGAAACCTGTGCGCAGGATCCCGTTAAAAATACGGGTTAAGGCCACAAGACCTTTTCTAGGCAACATTAATAGGGCCGTGTTCGGAATGCCGTCAGGGCCGGGGGATTTCTTTTTATTTAAGTATGAAATACATTTTTTGACCTCCTTAGGGGAGATAAAATCATCACCTTTAAGTGGGTCAATAGGACTAGCAAGGATCTGTTGTATGCGCTACTCAACCAATGTTGTGTGGGCGTGGTCGACAATGGGGTTGGGCCTAAATTGGTTCTCGAAGTGGTGCGCCAGTAAGCCCTCGCGTTCCTCAGCTGAGTACAAACGGTTACCTAGCGTGTCTACAAGTGGATGCACCCAGCAGGGGTGTTGGTCATACAGCGAGCTAAACGATAAAGAGCAGTATCGTTATCGCTGGCCTTTGAGATTGTGTTATCCCAAGACCATTTCCGATAAGTTGAAATTTGGTGCAATAGATCACTACCTAATTTATTCAGCTCTTTTTTAATTGTCGGGCAACGAGTTCTGCAACACAGTTTGCGAAGCTCTCGTTTTTGGCTAAGTTTACTATGGAGATGTGCCGGTAGTAAACTTTTCCCCGAGGCTGACTTGGCAGGCGTGGTGCACTGAGCAAGTGCGGAGGAGATAGCCGATTTTAGTGTCTGTGTTGCTGCTTCCACTTCCTGTGGGATAGACAGGCCACCGGGAGTGAGTTTAAATGAGCTCAGTAGTTCTTGGTATTTTGTCCAGTCCGTGAAGTTTTTCATTAGTGGTAGAGGTTTTTCGCTAATAGAAACTCCGAGGACCAGTAAAATTGGAAGGTGGCACCGCTACACATTCGCAGTCTTCCATTAAGACGGAAATTGCCTAGTGTGGTAGGATAACGCGAAGAGGCGCGTAAGTATAGGACACAACTCAGGAGTACACTGTTTAAGCACCATTGCCGGTATACCATGTGGTCCACTCGACTTATACTCATGTCCCGATGTGTTATGGAGATTTCCGGCATGGTCTTACTAACCCACGATATAGTAAGTTTTTAAATTTTATAAAAAAAATTGTAAAAATGGTTTTTTGGGTAACAAATAAAACAGTTCCTACAAATCACAAAATTTATTTTTCAATTATTTACAACCGCGCCAATGCACGGCACCACTCAAGCGTACAAACTTAAAATAACATCATAAAATATATTCATCTATGCACTACATTAAATTGTAGGTAAAAAGGAAACAACGCGTATTAGAAGAAATGTCAGTTTGTACGCGAACATAATTTACTTTGAGACCGCCATTTTGTAATTAGTAATCGATGAAAATTACTAATTGAAATTAGCAATAACATATGTAAGCTAAAGCTATACTGTAAACTAAAGTTAATTTCTATTGTAATGTAATTACATATTAATTCTTATAAGGTACAGCATTTATGACAGTGTATAACTATCCTATATAATAATGGCTCGTGTATCTTTAGAGGACAAAAACGTGTGTATATATATTTTTTATTGGTATTGAGTTATTTTTTTTGGGAGTTCAATATTTTTGTCCTTGAATACTTTAGACAGGTGAATAGCGCGCACGATAAATTACCCATCTTCGGTTCTTTCTTACTGAACACCGTAGATTTTAGGTCATACAAAATTGATTTGCCACAATGTTCGCAGTTTCCTGAATTTAACTTAGTATTTCGATTTAAAAAAAATAGTGCTCAGCGTAATTGCTTTTAGAGATATTGATAAGCCCTTATTTTTTAAATACCTACATACAAGAAATTCCGGCAATTATGGAATATCATTAAAAAAAAAATGGCTTATCAGAATTTCATGAAACCTAAAACACCGAGCACAAACTTAAAAAAAAATACAAAGTATAATTTAAGGAACTTCAATGATTAAGTATGGCAAAGTTTATATTGTTCATTTCGTATAAAAAAAAAGTCAGGGCGTTTAACGTTAACCATAAAACACCATGTGACAGCGAGTAAGTCCTAATGGTTCATTTTGGGGAATCCATTGAAATACTCTTTTTAGGGCATAGACAAGTACGGTTGCCATATGAGTCTCACAGGCCCGTCACTTAATGAAACCGAGAATATTTTACCAAATTGTCGACGAAGCCCGCTACGGTCCTGAGTAGCCTTGCGATATAAACTATCCGCCATTTCGTCGCCCCTCCCGCTATCGGCAACATGCACGCGTCCAAGTAACATTGCATTTTAAGTGCACTCGGGTCTGCGAGGCCCGACCAGGCACGCGGCGTAACGTTTAAACGGTAAGTAATTATTTTTGTTCTTTATTATATATAACTTTTTGTAGTAAATTATTTATGTAAATAATATTGTTGCAGTTAAAAATGGCCAGAAGACTACTAACACTGAAATAATGCAAGCTTTAGAAATAGATAGTCACATTTGCTTGTAACACACGAATTTTATATGCAAAAATAACAGTATGTAAGTTGATTTATTTGTGCCTTAAATTAATGTAAAGTCTGATTTTTGATCTCTATTAAAAAAAGTTAAATATTGTTGATTTTATCATAAGTGTTAATTTTTATTACCAAAAATTAGAGGTTTTTCATTTGTTTAATAAAACTTTTCATTTAAAAACTACATTCAAAATAAATAAAAAAACTGTTATTTAGTATTTATATTTATAGTATTTAATATTTAGTATTAGCTTACTTTTGCTTACGAGTCCGACAGACTTACCAGGTGATTTTTTATTATTTCACCCATGGGTTAATTATTTAAACGGCCACAATCGGGCAGAACTATTATTCACTATTAAGTATCTATACTGTACCTAATACGAAATTACTATGAAAAAAAAAAAGAATGAAATTTAGTCAGGTAGGTAATTAGGTACTATCTGTTAACAGTTATCCCAAATCAACTTCAGTTGTTTAACATAAAAGAACAATTATTATAGTACAATCATAATTTTTTATCATTATATAGCAAATGATTACTAATTACAAATTCGATTACAATTACAAAATCGTCTCTGGTTCTAAGCTCTACTAATAGAAATTTAACAATAATCCACAGCGAACAGTGCCACAAAATAACTTAGTGGCCTGGCGCTAGTGTATATAGTAACAAGATATAAACTAAATATAAATTTTTAGTTCCACAGTGTGTCGCCACTAAGTTATACTGCGGTACTGTAAAATAACAATATCATCAAATACACTCAGAGTAAAAAATGTATGATAACGCTTGAAATGTATCCCACAGTGTAAAATATACGATCTACTATTCAGAGAGAACACCCGAGAAAGGTAATCAATCATATAATTATGAAAGCCTCAACTTGAATTATGTTCTTACTGTCGGTTATTGTGTTTGATATAGAAGAAAATTCCGACAGCGTCTTGACAATTACGGCGCCGCGACCAGGTGTACAGGCTGGTTGGACAGCTCCCGAATGGCCATATGGGAAGATATAGGTCAGTCGAAAGCTCTAAACCCCCGTCACGCCACGCACAGCACCTTACGATTGATCTGTTTAGGACCCCTTCGATGATAGATTGTATAAATGAAATGAATAAAAGCTAAACTGTGTTGGTTGTTCTATTGGTTTATGATTTATCCTTCTTTATCTAGTTTATGGGCCCGAGTTACAGGCCACTTTTTATCCAGGTCAAGCGTTCCTACAAGAATCGATTTTCCAGCGGGTGAAACCACGGGGCACAGTTACTTAGCAAAATAATAATGCTGTGCTAAATGTGTGCCCATTTCGAGCTTTGAAAAACTACTATCACATTCGCGTATACGTTAACAGTCCAATGAGAAAAAGTGTCCGCTAGAGGCGCTGCTGCTCTTTTGTCATACATTTATTTTGCCCGAATTAGACGATCTTTATGTGCCTAACATTATAAGCTATCGCCCAATAAATAATCAGGTGGTGCGCGGAGTTCCATATAATACAGTAAGTGTCTCTCACCGATTTTTAAACGGCCTATTAAAAATCGGGCAGTGCGCGGCTAGGCTACGAGTTAAAATTCGCTCTTAGAACTCTATAGTATAGATGAGTATGTAGCGCCATTAATTTCTGATATATGGCGTTAGTAAAGATCTAAAATTTCAATACAATCTTATCTCAATATTAATAACATTGGCCACTGTCCTTTTGCTGATGAATATTCTCATTAAAAGTTCATAAGAGCTACACAAAATATTTGTCACTTTGTGGGTTACAAAATATTCAAGCGATACATAGTACCATTGTAACTTACATTTTAATACAAAAACCAAAATGATCTAACAAGTTTTTATGATTGTTTATTTTTTTTTTTGCTGATTTCTACTTTAAAACACACATGGAATGTCAAAATACGACATTTTCTTTTTTAATATTTAACTATGTATAACGAAATGCTTCAGTAGGTACATAATAAGAATGCAAATTCTTTAAATTTATATCATAGATCACAAAATGCATCTAAAAAGTCCCCATCGAATCAAAAAATGTGGCGCTTCTGATAACAGTGCCGTCCAATTTTATACACGCAAATACTGCAATGAAATTTATAATTATGAGTGTAAAAGGTGTAAAATTTATTGGAGCGCAGTTTATTTCCGTTTCGTTCTCGCTCACACTCGTTAAATCAATAAGAGGACTTTATAACAATCTCTCAAGACCATTAAGGCAGTGTTACCATCCTTCACACTCACGCACCGCTGTATTTCTGTCTCTACCACGGGTCACTGTACAGGAGACAAGTACATTTACATGAGTACTGTGAGTAACGCTATTTATAGGGCTGCACGAATTAAAAACCCTGTAAATATTCGAAAAAACTTTACAAGATCAGCCTCTACAACATTTATTTTTTAAATACGTGAAACATAGTAAGTACACAGCAATTTTTAATTCATTGAATTATTAGGTACAACAACATACAGAGTGGGAAAAAACTAACGCCCTACAGCTGTACGTGGTTAAAGTTAATTGAGCATCTTTACTGTAGGGTCAACTCTGAAATCTATTTACAAATGTAGGCGCATCATTGTGACAGCAATTTATTAAAATACATGCTGAAGTTAGTTTGCCCTGAGAAAAAACAGCTTATTTTTATAAAACAGCCAGACATTACACTACACTCTATATCGCCAAGTTAAATAGGTCTGATCCTAATAACCTTTCGAGCTTGAAGAAACACACGTCCTAAAGTTTTCGGAAGTTTTGTGATTATGTAAGCGAAGTACAGTTTTGTAATCCCACCTTGTAAAAATATACTATGGCCATACTTTTTGTTATACTCACTTAAAGGTGTATGCGAAGTGATAATGTGGTACTGAAATACATGGTAGTTTGCCAATGTTCTTTACTACATTTCTATTGCTAACATCAAAAATTTTTTTAACTAGGTAGGTACCACAACATACATAATGATTAAGTTTATTTAATTATTTACTCACAATATTTGTACAACAATTTTCAAGAGATTTTAAAATTTCTCAATAGATGGCGTTTATTTTAATTTCTAACTAGATAAAATACTTAATAACCATTGTTCGCAAGACGCCATATTGCTTAAGACGGTAAAGTTAAAATAAACGACATCTATTGAATTCTACTAGTCTTAATGTTATTATGTGTATGATTAAAATTTCTACTTCTAAATTCTTACTTTTTTAAAAATACTTTAATATGAAAGTTATTTTATATGAGTAAACTATACAGGGTGTCTTGAAATGAGTCAACAATATTTAAGAGGTTAATTTCTAAGGTAATGATTAGGAACATACTAGAATATTAAGACTGAACCTTAACCAAAATGTTATAAATCTTCAGTCTTCAGTTTTAAATAAATTTTGCAGTCGAATATGTTCAAAAACTATTGTACACATTGAATACCTAAGGGAAACAATTCAAAAGCACATTTAGAGTGTATGTTTTTAAAATCTAGAGCAAATAAAGTACAAGGTTTCCCAATTTTTTTTAGTACAATTCTAACGAATTTCATTGCGCCTTAACGAATTTCTGTATTGCCTGATAAGTCAACGCAATAATAATATCAAAGAAAACTATGAAACAACACACAAACCAATGTAAGCAGGTTGTAACACTTTTTACAAACAACAACAATTAGACACCCTGAAATGGTTGACAATTAATTAATTGTTATTTGTAAATTTTTGACGCATTCGCACAAACAACTAATCAATATACGTTAATTGCTGACCCGATTTATGGTCTCGCTAGTGTCGTGAAAGTTCACAGCATTGACTTTAGTTTTAATTTTTGACCACCAGGTCAGCACTGTAATAATGAACAGTCAGCCAAGAAAAAATGTTAAGCACGCTGACAACGAATCGATGACATGTGAAATAACGCATGCGCAGTGCGCGAAAAAGAATCAAATGAAATTTTGATGTGGCTAAGTCCTAAAGCGCTCAACATTTTTATTGGCCGGCTGTACCTTGTCAAATACCTTACCAACTTCATAATTTGCTTCCGTTTTGTAAACATTATAATATTTAAATACTATTTTTGTGTTAAATGTGATGTTTTGGAGTTTATGTATTGCAATATACAACGATTGTTTTCATAATATAACAAGTCATTTAAGTAATTGTTTTACGCGACGCTACACTACACTATAGACGAACAAAGTCAGACTAAGGAGTAAGTCTCCGCTTTTCACAGAGAGACCTTAGACCTTGCAGTAGGGCTGGGCTGTACAACGGCTAAGGCAGGCAATATGCGTAATATGCAGGGCCATGTAATATATTCGTATTATTAGTCACGATATTAGCTCAAGTTTATAGATTCATAAATGCTTTGCTTCTCAAAAATAGGATATCATATCACTTATTTGATGTCAAAAAACTAAAAGTTGCTAAAATTAACTACCGTTTCGGAATCAAAATGGCGCATGTTTCTCTATTGATGATAAACCCTTTTTATAATAATTTATTATTAATAATATTTTAATAAATTAAGATTTTCACTGCAAAGATGGAGAAATGTTATTAATGCATTAAATAATTTAAAATATAATTCATAACGAAATTCTGTAGCAGGTGCAGATATTTTCAAATAGTAAATACAGAAAAATAAAATGATTTTTTATTTCATAGTCTCCTCACAGTTTTTCGAAGGTTCGCTAACAATTTAAAACATATTTTACATAATTTTCAGACTCCTATAATTTACAGAAATACGTCATCCTATGCCCCAAACACGTTAAGAGGAATCTGATGGAATTTTCCCATAAACCTGACTCAGAATCTATTTGCAATTCGTGTAAACAAAAATGACCTTGACCCGCGTCTTTCGATTTGTAGTCTATGCAATAGCTATGGGCTAAGTAACTCCAGACAAAGATTAGATATGTCACATATCATTCCGATTAAAGATATGTATCCGCTTCGCATATCCATATCCGCTTAATATATCCCTCGTTTGTTATAGATATCTATATTATATTTTTCTAACCGATATACACGCGCTCGTCACTAAGCAGAAGTGATACTAAAAACTACATGTTTATTTCACGCAAAGTGAAGGAGTTGTAACATAGCCGGCCTCGGATATATATCCAAAGATATAGTTATGTCTGGAGTTACCCAAGGCTACTATGCAACACTAATGTACTCTGTGATGCAACATATATGGTACGTAAATTTGAAATTTTGTAGATTTTAGGTTTGATCAGTGTCGTGATTTGAAAACCAGTTAAAGAATGTGACAATTAAGGTAATCATGTAAGTATTTTAATGATTTATGATTAAATTACCAGAAAAAGTGAACATAAAGTAAAGTTAGGTTATGTTTACACGAATTGCAAATAGATTTTAATTCAGGTTTACAATATTCATTAATTAAAAATGCAATGAACCTTGTATTGAAAATATCTGAAATGGTTTCATCATAACCAATTGTTGTTTGTACATAAAAACTAAAAGGCATATATATATATTCACAACATACAATATTTCAACATCATCTTGTAGCAAAGTGTAAATAAATTAAAGCGCAACCAAAATAAAGGCGCAACCACATCCATACAAATAAATCGACTGTAATTTTCTATATATTTCGCACTCCAAATGGACACCGGAACTGTCCATTAAAACTGACGCTGCTTTTTCAATTCAGAACAAATAAGACAACACTTACAATTTACATGAATTGCTATAGATTGCAACGTAGCTCAGAAGGAACGCACCTTTTGTGTTGAAATATGTGAAAATATGTTTGAAACCATGTCAAGCGCCGGCAGCAAGCAAGGTACTTCAATTTTCAGGTTCACTCAAATTCAATTTCAACGTTTGTCAACGATCGTGCATCTACTCACACTACTCCGGTGCTCTTATACAGTAAGGCCAGCTCTACGCGTTGGCTTGATGGACTGACGAACTAGTTAGTGCCGCGCGAAGGCACTCAACATAAACCTTTATGAAGGAGGCCTACGTCAGCGGTGGACGTCTAACGGCTGATAATATGATAATGATGAGCTGTGGTGACTGACCTAAACATATCCTTTTGTTTATTGTTTTGATTGTTATCAGCCAACGTTGGTACTAATGTTTGGGCCAACATGTGGAGTCGAGAAGGGCTGATAAGGCAACTTGTCCATGAACAAATGTGACGCATTAGCTCTTTCTATCTATACTGTTTTGTGAGCTGAATCCGCAATATATGCTTCGTCAAGGTCACACTAATCTTTTAAGTTTTTTATGCACTGATATAAATATCAATGAAACATGCTTAAATTGGCAAAGTTATTTGGCTATTACTTACTGAGAAAGAGAGTGTAAGAGATAAAACAAAAACGTTATCTGCTTGACGAAGTGAATTTAAAATGTCAGTTTTAGAGCAAAGTATGGTTAGCAAAGAAGTTTTAAATATTTATTGTAAGTAATCAAACAGCACGGATAATTATATCGTAATGTAACTTATTTTTTCTTGTGATTGTTAATTTTTAAGTATTTTTAGTAAGCTAATTTCTCGTGTACGGACAGTGGTGAAATGATAAGGCTGCTCTTGTGAGAAATAATTTGGTTGGTGGAATGAATTTAACAATTGAAAAAACTTTCCGTTTCACTACTGTACATAAAAAAATCATTCTGTTTACAAAAAAAGGTCTGTGTCCCCTGTCTGTCCTTTTCGTTGACCCATCGATTTTACTGACCACCACGAGCTTTCATGCCGTTCCCGGACTGTCCAGAAAGTGGTCACTCTGTATGTCGAAATGTCTCCGTTTTTGCGGGTAGATTTGGCATATTTTCACATTGGAGGATGGAAACACGATAACATCGATGCCTTACGTGTTAGAATATAGTATATTTGCATGTAAGTTTGCACACGGTACAATGTGTGTGATTTCATATTGACATACAAATAGCTTCATACGAATGTATATAATATTCAATATTATGACAAGTCATAATTGCGCATACATTGCGTAAGTGCTCACTTTAAAGTCTATTATTTTTGAATGCACATCAATGAAATATGTGTTTTATCTTCATAAATGTTTGTGGCATAATTCAAAAAAGTAATAATGTACTTGCAAAATGTGGATCCTTTTATTTCCGACTGAACTTTACCCGCAACACGGGACAGTTGGGATCGTTGGCGCTTAACCAGATTGAAAGAAAAGCCCTGTGAAACTTCACAACTACAATGTGCGACCAATAACATAGGCAAGGCTTCAAACAATTTTAACCCTTAGTGCGCTTCCGCACTGCGGGTTTTTTAAAAGCTGAAAATCTACCCGCGTTTCAGCATTCCGCGCTGTCGACATAGATTTCCGACTGACGAAAGCTTGTGCCGTCGCACTAATCCTTTGTAATCGAAAAAATAAATGCCAACATGCAAATCGATACTGGGTGCATCCTCTTACAGGTCAACGATATATAATAGGTTTCTTTTATAAACTTTACAGTAATCTAAAAGAACATCCAGACATATTTTTTAATTATTAAAGAATGCCAATCAATTGATTTTATGAACTCCTACGTGTAATAGGCCCAAATATCACATACAAAGACACATAATTTCGAAAATCAGTATCTTTACCGGTACCAGATGATCTGCCCTCTGTCTTCCGTATCCGATAATGATGAACGTGTCGGCGAGCTCATGATACTCTAGTATGTCTGTCGCTCTAGTGGTGTCTCTGCTGTAACTGGCGAGAAAAAACCGCGCGCGGAAACCCGTATCGCGAACGCTTTGATACAATTCCATATACCACATTTCAGATGCGGTTTTTAATCCGCGCAGCGAAATGTGGATTATCGCGTTTTTAGATTCCGCGGCGGAAATAATTCAGCAGTGCGAACGCTTCTATTGTGTTTCATACATCACATCTTTTGCGGAATAAAAACAGCTCATTAAAAAACGCAGTGCGGAAGCACACTTAGGTCTGAGGGCTTAGCACTAGTTTATTATCGTTAACGTATTGTTTAGGTGATCGACGCAAAGCAAACAATTTTGTATGAAAACACTTGAAAAAGTCCTACCTGTGGGACTGAGCAGTAACTATTTAGTAAGTATTTCATACAAAATCTCTTTATGTAACGATCGTAAACACATGCATAGCTCTTCGGAGACCCAAAGTTTATATAACTAAACTAAGACCAAAAAGCAGAGATAGCGAATGTAAACAAATAGCTTCTTCGTATTACAGTGACGTGTGTAAGAAAGAGATAACAATATTCTGTCGATTTATACTTCTGTATCTGTTCTCTTTTGCCTTTCTCTAGGCACAAGTAATAGGAACGTTTTATTTTAACTCAAGTTGCAATTTAAAACAATAACAAACTAAAATACTAAATACAGGACACATATTATTTTAAAATTAACTACCGAATAAAAAAAATATATTTTAAAACGCACTTATCATAAGAAATAGAATATTTATGATTGCATGTGTATCTTCAAATTTGTCTAAAATTGTTACACGTAAGTGTCAGTAATATACACAAAATGTGTGTATGTTTATTTATGTGTATTTGTTTACGAGGTCATCATATCGTTGACTGACGTGCTTGAATTGACAGTAGATCCTTTCAACAATTCATTGATGTCCCGCCGGAACATTGACAAATTTTGTGTAAACCTGTTAACGTAAAAAAACATGTGTGAATAGATTTTTTTCGATAAACGTATTTTTTGTTTGTATAAGATAAATAATGAAAAACATAATTATAAACATAATTAATTGAAAGATTGAATTTTATCTGGCAACACTGTATTACAATTTCGAGTTCAGGTAGCTTTTCGTAATAGTTTTCTTTGTCTTTTTAGTTATGTAATTCGTCAATAATGAGGATATGGGGTATTATTCTGTGCCTGGTCTTTTATTTTAACGCTTAAAAAGCTGATGATTTAATACTTATCGGACATATGTATATAAAGCGACATTAGTCTAGACACACTGCGCAGATACATGGTTGCAGTGATGGACTTAACACCTGCCTGTCGCGCAGGATTAAAGTGGCTGGTGATAAGAGGTATATGTCTAGCAGCTGGTTACCGCGAGGGATTAGAACCGTTACTCGTTATACATAATACAGTAATTTTTTTGTTTTTCTTGTTTAAGTACGCACAAACAATACCAAACACTAAAGAAACTACTTAGTAAAATAATTTAATTAGTGTATCTTTATTATGTAAATTAAAACAATAATAATAATAATAATTTACTTTATTGCATCAACATAATAATTCTACAAAAAAACATATTTACAAATAGAGAAAAACAAAAGGCGGTCTTATCGATTTCAAGCGTTCTCTTCCAGATAACTTGAACAATTATAGTAATGAACAAAACAAAAAGTCCGCGACTGTATGTCCACTCGTACAAGCAGCATATTTAGCTGGAGCGGGATGCAAGATTACTTGTTTGTTTGTGATATATATATATATATATATATCCTTTCTACCTTGTTTTGAATTTATATTAAGTCATTTGCGACTAACTTTTTTCAAATCCCGCTCGCTCCTAAATTCATTTATGCCGCGCATCTGATAGTTAACTACAGAGACACAAAGATTCTTGCATATATGTATGAATAAACACATGTCTATGTGATTATGTACACATATTATTTCTATTTGTTTATGTACACACATGTATATGTGTTTATGTACACCCATGTCTATGTGTTTATATACACATAGCAAGGGCGAATTCAAAACAAAAGTTTGTCATAAGAATTGAAGGTATTTTTTGAACTCTCGCTCCGATCGCCGCCCGCTGGATCCGCCCCTGCACATATGTATGTCTATGTGTTTATGTACACATATGTCTATGAGTTTATTAACACATAAGTCTAGATATGTATTTATGTTTACATATGTTTTTGGGTATTTATGTATATCTACACTCACCTATCTCTATTCTTTGTAAGCAAGTTTGGCTCGATTCCCTGCATCAATCCATTGAACCACTGCGCTAACTGAGCTTGTTTGTCCCTCGGTTGCTGAGCGATGAGCTCCCCTCGGATACGGGCGAAATGCTCCTCGTTGAGCAATATTAATCCCAACAGAGGTCTGGACATTGACCACTGGTTACAGCAGTCTTCAAACATTATAACGTTCAGTACCTACAAATTAATATATATAGAATGTTAAGTATTTACCAACAGATTAAAATAATATTAAGTTAAACCTACAAATAAACATCAGACATTTCAGTAGGTACCCAAATTCATACCTTAATACAAATTTAACATTCAAAATTCAGTACCTCTAAATTAACTTCTGGCCTTCAGATTTTATTCCGCGGGGCATGTGGATTCCTTAATGTCAAGGAGTAACAAGGTGACCTAATTTTTGGATTAGGGATAGCTGGAAGATTTTACCATAGATAAAACCGCGGGTCACCTTTCCCTTACGTCGCAGTGGTGCAAAGGGGTGACCTGATTAGTGGCACAAGTTTAGCAAGCGGGACAAATAATAATATAGAATACTTTTACCACGTTAAATCAATGAAGCATCCCACGGCGACGACGGTAATATGTGCGAGCGAAGCAGGGGAAAAAGCTAGTTATTAATAGTTTTGAAAATTAATACAAAACTAAACTACCTTTCGAAACTGCAAGGTTACGATTTAATTAGCTAACTGAACAGAAGACCTACATATGAGTCTTTGACACTCAATATACAAAGAAATTAAATACTTCGAATCACTCTCAGCAAAAGTAGTCATGTCACATAAGACATTTGTAGGGAAGAATTCCGGTCAAATTAGACCAAGAAATATGAGTGAAGATACAAATATTCCCAAAAACCTGAAAGTTGGAATTTTTTTTTAAAATATAATTTAAATAAAATTTGATTGAGTAACATAGGCAATATTTATTACTAGAATTTAACTAGAGAAATTAGGGATCCCTACAAAAACTTCAATAATGTAACCCAAGGTGTAAAAAAATTGCATTGATAAAAAAACATGTTCTGCAATATTAAAGAACATTCCAATATCTACAAAAAACTATTGTTGTTATGTCACTATAACTACTTTTTTTACATTTTAAAAGTTGATAGAATTGCTGACCAAAATCAGACCATGTTATCCATACCTTTGTATTAATCCTAATCCACATAAATTATTTCGTATTCAAGATTGTTTCAATACCTGTAGATTACTATTTTAATTATTCAAATCGGACATTCCAGTCAAAAGATATAACGAATTTAAAAACACATTTACTTTACGTTTATCCCAAAATGTTTAAAAATAAATGTCCACCCGTGCGAAGCCGGGACGGGCCGCTAGTGTTAAATAAACAAATACTCACAGTAGACAACAACTGCTGCATAATTTCGGTTCGTCTTTGGAGAACTTCTATAAACAAATTGCTGAGTTCAGGCGGTCGAGCGCGGGGATTTGTTACTTTGTTACTTGCTGTAAACACATAATATACGAATATGAATATCATAAGGTGGAAAACAAGCATACGGCCCGCCTGGTGATTAGCAGTTACCGTAGTGTTACCGTAACCTTAAGCGTTTACGGAGGAATGGGGTTTAAGGTGTGAGGGTAAACATTGTACCCTGCACTTACCTTAACGTGAAGCTGTACAAAGTACTACTACGTACAAGACTTTACATGGAAACACTAAATTTCACTCTGCTAAACACACAACTCTCACTCTGCTTTTAATCTACCTACAATCACACGACTTTCATTAGACAATCACACGACTTTCATTAGACTATCATACGACTGAGTGACTCGAGCTTCCGTTGGGCGGTGACAGCTTTAACTGTGATATTTTAATAATCAATGGAAGTTACCTGTGTTTAGGATGTCAGCTGTTACATTAATGCGCACCACAACTTCCACTGGGCTGTAAAATCACTTTTTATAGACTATCAAACAACTTTCACTAAGCTATCAAGATACTTTTGTCACAATGATATTTCACAACTTTTAATGGAAATCAGCTGTCGTAACACAACTCTCACTCAGCTATTACTACTTTCATCAGGATGAAAAACCCTTTATCACATAAATAACTTTCATTGGGCTATAACCACTTACACTGGAATGTTGGACAACTATCAACTTGCTGTGTATCACAATCTTTACTAGATATTATAAAACTTTTAATGGACTAAGATCACACGAATTCATTGGAACGGAACACATGATTTTTTTACTGACTATCCATAGGACTGGGTGTTACACGACTTTTACCAAAGAAAGACTCTGAGAAAAATATCCCGGAAGTCAGGTATTTTAAACATATTTCGTGCATTCGAACTACTAAGACTACCTTGCAGTCTAGTTGGTAATGTGGCCGGCTGCTGTACAGAAGGTGTGGGTTCGATCCCCGCACTTGACAAACATTTGTGTTTGTCTTGAGTATGGGTGTATTTGTATGACATGTATGTATTTAAAAAAAAAAGTATATAAGTGTTTGTATCCGTTGTCTGGTTATCATAATACAAGCTTTGCTTAGTTTGGGATCAGATGGCGCTGTGTGATATGTCCAAAAAAATAATATTATTATTATTAATGTGATGAACACTTGTGTTTCTATGGAGTCTGGGTGATTTTTTTATGTATTTACAAAATAAAGTATATAAGTATTTGAATATATTGTTTGCTCTGCTTAGTTAGGACCAAACGGCGCTGTGTAATGTCTACGAATATTTATTTATTTAATATCGCAAAAGGCATGGTTGTACTTACTTTTTTGTACTAATTGTTTAAATAAATATGTGACTATATGATCTAGAGTAGCGCAACATCCTGTACATACACTAGTATCTGAAAATATAAAAATATATATATATTGTTTTTTTTTTTTATAGGATATCAAGGATTTTTTTTAAATCGTCAATGCAATCTGTTAAAGAGATTTTATGACGTCAATGGTTTTGATTTGCTTTTTGAACAAAGCTAATTTAAAAAATGTGCTTCTACAGAAATATAACTAGTAATAAGCTATTTTTGGAAAAACTTTCTATTGTGTCTAGGCTAAATCTACAGCTCACAGTTGTAGATAGCAAAAAGTGACTGTTTCTCTACAACTTACAATTATTAGCTAATTTATCTTAGAAACAATAAAAAACATTCTAAAAATAGAATTCAATAAATTACTGTAGAAGCACATTTTTAAAATTATTGTACTAAGAGAAAAAAACATATCAATTGACGGTGCTATTTAGCAGGCTCTTTGCTGATTTCTACAGAAAAGAACCGAAAGAAGAATAGTTATTTATGTTATACAAGTAAGTAGTAAGTGCCGACTTTATATACTGAGCATAGCGAGGGATTTAAAGGCACGAGACCGAAAAAATTTATTCACGCGTCCAACATACAACTTTTCACCAATACCAGCGAGAAAAATATATACTTTGTTTTTTAAAAATTGAGGTTGCGTTCGGAATTGTGCCTTCTACCTCCCCTCTGCCGTTGCTATCAAAACAACGTATGATATTTTTTAAGTTGCTGTATAAACTTTTAATAATACTAATAAATTTATAAAAACTCACTTAAAAACGAAAAAATGCTATGTAGTTATATTCTTAATGTCCCGAAATTTGTTTCTGACCAGTCATTGTATTGTTTGTTTTTTTTTTTATCATCGGGTTAATTCCAAAAGTCAATGTTCGAACAATGAATTACTTTGCCTCACTAGTGAACAAAATTCGATTGTGAGGTGAAAAATATATTTTTTAAATAGAAAATATTTCTTACTTACTATTTAAAAATATAACTTAAAAGATTCTGACAATAATTTAAAATAAAATAATTATATGCTAGTAAACTTGCTTTTGTCATACATTAGCAGCCGATAAGCGTAAGCAAGGTAGAATATGACGGCAATTGTAACCGATATTCTGGCAATTAAAATTATTATCAGAGGCCAAGGGCACTTTGAAAACTATAACAGTCGAGCGTCCACTAGCTCGTCAACGACCGCCAACCCGCACTAGGCTAGCTTAGTGAACTATGGCCCAAGCCTCCTTTCTCTAATAAAAACCTGTGCCACCTGTAAAAGGGACAAAAACTAACTAAATAAAACTTACCAAGTGCTGTAAGCCCTTCAGAAATAGAAGATAGTATGTACAGTGTCGCTTCTGGCTGTTGTGAAGCCAGGAACGGCATGTGGTCTTGCGCTAGCCGTTCTAGTAGGACGTAGTACGTTTGTGACAATTTCGGATAGTCCTGGTGACAAAATAATAATCCTAAGGGACGGTCAGAAATATTACGAACGTCAACTATAAACAATGTTAGTAATATGTACGTTGCACTGATGATATTCCACAAACGGATATAGGTGGTGAGCCTATCATGGTGCCGGGTTTAGTATTTCTATTTATTTTACTGTTTACATATTGGCAAAAAGGTAATTTGATTATCAATGAATATAAGTTTATTAAACACTAGCTTTTGCCAGCGGCTTCGCCCGCCCTTTATTTGGTTATCGGCGTAATTCCTTGATTATACTCTAAAGAAGATTGTCATAGCATTACCTATTGTTCGTTCAAGCGGAATTCGGCTATAGTTCTTCTCACGGGAACTTTTAAATTTACCGGGATAAAACTTGAAGAGAAATTGAATTGGAGAATAGCCTATGTTCTTCTCCGTCTCTTCGACTGTCTATTTGGCAAATTACAGCTTATTTGGATGTTAAGTTCTTTTCCGTCTCTTCAACTATCTCTTTGCCAAATTTTAGCTCATTTGGATGTTATGTTCTTCTTCGTCTCTCCAACTATCTCTTTGCCAAATTACAGCTTATTTAGATGTTATGTTCTTCTCCGTCTCTTCGCTAAATTACAGCTCATTTGAATGTTATGTTCTTCTCCGTCTCTTCGACTATCTCTTTGACAAATTAAAGCTCATTTGGATGTTATGTTCTTCTCCGTCTCTTCGACTATCTCTTTGCTAAATTACAGCTCATTTGGATCATATGTTCTTCTCCATCTCTTTGACTATTTGTTTGCCAAGTTTCAGCTTATTTGAATGTTATGTTCTTTTCCGTCTCTTCGACTGTCTCTTTGCCAAATTACAGCTCATTTGGATGTTATGTTCTTCTCCGTCTCTTCGACTGTCTCTTTGCAGAATTACAGCTCATTTGGATGTTATGTTCTTCTCCGGCTCTTCGACTATCTCTTTGCCAAATTACAGCTCATTTGGATAACATGTTCTTCTACGTCTCTTCGAATATTTCTTTTAAGCTTATTTGGATGTTATGTTCTTATCTGTCTCTTCGACTATCTCTTTGCCTAATTACAGCTAATTCAGATGTTATGTTCTTCTTCGTCTCTTCGACTATCTCTTTGCCAAATTACAGCTTATTTGAATGTTATCTTCTTCTCCGCTTCTTGGACTATCTCTTTGCTAAATTCAGCTTATTTGAATGTTATGTTCTTCTCCGTCACTTCGATTATATCTTTGCCAAATTTCAGCTTATTTGGGTGTTATGTTCTGCTTCGTCTCTTCGACTATCTCTTTGCCAAATTTTAGCTCATTTGAATGTTATATTCTTCTCCGTCTTTTCGACTATCTCTTTGCCAAATTACAGCTCATTTGGATTTTATGTTCTTCTTCGACTCTTCAACTATCTCTTTGCCAAATATCAGCTTATTTGGATGTTCCGTTGTGGCGTGATTAAGTAACAAACTTACAAACTTTCACATTTATAATATTAGTAGTATAGGGTTAGTAGAATAATAAAACATAAGTAACTTGATACAACAAATACAATCAAGCGGTTAAATAGCGTTAGGAATAACAGGCAAATTTCACATTTGTTATAACTATTTAGTTAGAATAGTTGTAGTTATGGTTTACAATTTGTATCAAGTGTCAAAAAGCATCCAAATTCACGTAGTGAATGCTAATTTGCACTTAAGTTATAGCCATCATTCAACTTATATTAAATTAAAAATATATAAAATTAAATAAAAGTCTTGGGCCATAATTACTCGACTTCGACTTTGATTTAATTTCATAGTAAATCTGTTCATAAAGATTACTTGAAGGTTAAATATTATGATTTCCCACTTAATTTAAGAAAAAAAAAAACAAAATATTATGTAAATACAATCAGAGATGGTAACAATAAAACAGTAAGTTTCAAAACCAGGTTCACAATCAGGACCCTTTGCAAACAAAATAAAGGTAACGTAAAGTTCGGGAAGTTACACTGGACTGGACCATTACTAGGATTATTATCAAGTGAGGTCGTAGTCCTTCAGCATCCAAGGATATCAATAACATCAAAAAATGAAATGATAAAGAAATATGGTCTCACCAAAAGATCGCTTTGCGGTATACTTAATAACAGTTTGATGAACATATTAAGAGCATTGTCTAATGCTTCATCGCCATATAATCTGAAAAGAAACAACAGCTTACAGTTTTTCAAAGATTCTTTTTGAATTTAGAACCTAACCTTTTCTTTTCTTTTTCTTAGAACGTAACTACACTATGATAACTAAGAAAAGACCACCAGTCTACTTCTTTAAAAATCTATACATGAAACTTAAGAATTATCGATAAGCTAGCTTCCGCTCAAGCGGAATAAAGTGACCGAGGTGGTGTTCCCGTGGCAACTCTCAATCAGGATAAAAAGTATCCTGTGTTTCTGCGGCTATTTCTGGAAATTACCAGGTCACCCCGGCCCCTCGTTGCGACGTAAAGATAGCGCACCTCAGTTTCATTTGCAAAAAACGGTCTACTAAACATTTGGCGAAAACACTCAATTAGTTTCGGGCCCACATTTATTTGTGAGTAACGCTAATTTAAAAAAAAATGGATGCTTACGAAACTTTTACCAGTGCAATTCTTTAGAACCTGTAAAAACATACCTGAAGACACCAAAATTAGCATAGTTCCCGCATAGTGCAGCCTTCAATATAGAAAAACATAATGATATGCCTTTTAATTTCATCGCGTACATCTGTTTTTTGGATACTTGAGTTTCTGTCAATATCCTGCTACCTGGAATAAAATGTATGAATGTATGTCTTCATGGTTTTAGTCCCGAGAAGGGGGTAACTAGTAGCTGGTCACCCACCCACATCATAATGTCCTGAGTGACATAATGGCTCATGTTATACCACATGGGTAATTAAGTCTAATAGCTAGTCAACTAGGCCATTCGATAAAGCAACGATGAGGTGCGGTATAAATGCAAGCGGGGCCGCTCTCTTACCTGTGCGCCTACAAGATGTAGCAAACCAGTTTCCCACATGCGTTCGGTACTGTCACCACTTCTCACGCGCAGGCATCGATTCAAAATTGTAGGCAATCACGCGTCGACAAAGAAGTTTACTTAGTACTCGATTTATTAAACATAATATATTGCTATTAATAAGCGTTTTTATAATTATTTTACATATAAAATGTGTCTTTTTTTTCAATTAATTAGAATCTCTTTTCTCTAAAACAGTTTTCACAGCTTTTTCGGGTACAGACAATTTCCACCTACTTAGTGCAGTTGTTAGGGATGATTGATTATTTCCCACGCATTAATTTAATTAATTAGTGTATAGCTGGTAAACTATTTTATTTTAAAAAGAAGAAAGGGAAAAAAAATATGAAAGCTGGTACCTGAAAAGTGAAAACCAATTGCAACCAATCAAAATAATTTAGATACAATGTAAATGGTGAAATTATGTAGAAAAATAGTATAGGGGAATGTCTCAGTTTGCTGTTCGCTCTGTTTAATGTTAAAGATTTACTATTCACCATATTGTTTGCTTTGAAGTTGTATCCTTTTTTTAAAAAATAGATAATTGATTAATAGCTAAATTTCACATATTTGTATCTATCCCATTAATCAATCAATCAAAGAATATTTATTCAAGTAGGTTTCTGAAAACAATTTTGAATCGTCAATACAACCTATTTCACAGTGTTAATTTCTGCCGAAAAGAGCAGGCAAGAAACTCAACTACACGTAGTAATAATACAATACTTTGTTCATTAACTAACAAGTACAATCAATATTGAAACATTTTATAATAATTAAGTTAGTGAAGCTACTAATAACAAAGTTGTGTACCATGTGAATCGACAAATACCCTAAAACGTGTGAAGAAATTCAGATATTTAAGTGTACTCTGATACTTGATACTACTAGTAGGTTTATAAGTACTACAATTATATTGATTAAAATAATATTTATAAATCCCTAAGTGAGTTTAAGGTGAAATTTCGCACAGGGACAGTTGAAGAGACGAAGAAAGAGTTCGGTTACTTTCTATCCCATAAAAATAAAAAAATAACCGAATTTCACGTGAATGAACTCTAGCTTCCTATAATCCGGGAGTAACCGTAGAAATCCTACGCTGATAACTAAATTTAGCGTTGTCGGAGCCGCTGGCAATAACATATATAAACACATACATAAACATACATACACATTTTAATATACATATAACACAAACACATATATTACAAGAATTAACAGAACTAAACAGAAATAAACTTACATAGGTACTAGTATAATATTTAATACACTATCGGCCGCCCGGTGCCAGAGTGCGTGTATCAAACAAACATGCACACATACCGATATACATACACACATTCACATTCGTTGTAAATCACGAAGTAGCCTTGCTCCTACACGAGAGTCCGACAAGAAATGCACAACATTTAACTTACTGTCACTTCCAGAACAATAAGTGACAAAAAACTTCCCGGGTGTACAACTGTTACACATCAACCAGTAACCAAGTCACCAAATATGAATATGTGTACACACACGTACATGTAATGTCTGAGTGCCACACCTACCCCAATCCCGTTAATGTAACAATCATAAAAAAAGATTAAGACATGAAACCAAATGATTTGGCTCATAGAAAACTGTTAATGTTAAAGGTTGTATACCTCTGAACGGACAGCAAACTGAGACTATAACTGATAAAAACTATTGTTCTACTTATTTAGATCATTCAAACTGATTTTCAGGTTACAAAATACCCATTTCCTTTTTGTTTTATAAGTTTTAATCACCTAATTATGGCCAAAAAATTATTGTTATTGTTAATTAGATAAATATTTTAAATAGTAATACTAAACTACTTTGATAATTTAAATTCAATGGACTAATTATATATATATATATATATTTAATAATTATTGGAAAATTAAGTCGATAATTTGAACTCTGGTTTAAAGTGACATTCTCACAGCAAAGGTTCATTATTAAACGTTTCAAAGGTGTAAGCAAGCAAACCCGCAAGCAGAAGCAACCTTTCAAAAATTTGTTCTTACCATAAGCACATATTATATTTGATAGTTCTCTGAACAACAGTGTTCCATTTGGCGAACTTATATCGAAATGCAGTCTCTGATTTCTATTTTGGGCCAGTTCAGCGGTCAATTTGAGTACAGGGGTCGTCAAGGTAGGTTCAGCATACCAAATTTCAATCCCTCGTAGCAAGACCTTCATGTAGATCGGGTAACTGGGGAGGCAGAGGTACTACGATTCAAACATATTAGTGTTGAGGAGGATCATCTCAGGTGGTTTTGGAGTATCATGTTTGGTGGCTTTTGAAAACTGTTTCAATAGAATGGAAGAGTCTACGTTAATAAACACAGTTATGATTTGGCAAAGTTTAAACCTAGTCTATCGTTTGCACCAAGTTTCCAGATTTCTGATTGGGAATTTAATGTTAATGATTTTAATTTAAACATGCAAAAAGTATAATCCAATTGTGATATTGATTGAAAGTAGAGTATTTCGTCTTATTCCGATAAGGATAATATAGTCATAATTTGGGCCCATAACAGGCCCAAGGCAAAGTGTTTTATTAGTTAACGACTTACGTCTGTGTTGAACTCAAAAGAACTGATAGTTACTTTGTTAAATGTATAGTTGTTAGAAATCACACAAGCCACATCACAAAACTTTTTAGAAACCTTAAGGCTGATATTATTACTAACGGGATTTGAGTTCTAAAAGTATTAGTAATGGCGCGGGCTATTGTGGTGCCGCTTCGATATCTGTCATTCGCAGAATCTCGGTGATGGTTTCAGCTATCAATAAGAAATTTGGCATAGGCCATTCATGAGTTACGTCTTATGTCACCCTATTTTTCCAATTTTTTTAAATCACCCCTACACCATTCTCCTACCTTCTCAGCTAACCAACCCTACGACATTATAGTATATATGGTCTAAAATAAAAGAATAAAGAAATCAGATACGGAACAGGATCAAAAATATCAACACCAAAGAAAGCTGTTACATTACATAAGAAATAAAAAAAATCACATAAACTAGTACTAAGAGCAATTAGAGTAAAGAGTTTATAATTAGTCAGATAAATTTAATTTTTTCATTTTTAAAAGTATTGGAGCCAACAACCAAAATGTCTGTCTAAAGTCTTTTGAAAAATGGCTAAAGTAGTTAAGATAAAGCAGAGATACTGATAAGGAAGAAGGAAGGAGGTTAGTTTTCCTTGAGTTAGTTTTTTGATACGATGGGGAAAAATAATAATCATACTATACTTACATCCAATCAAACAGCATCATGTATGTAGTTTTCGTATTAAACGCAAAAGCAAGACCTCGCAAGTCTCTGGCCAGTCCAATTAATGTCTTTTTGGCATCCTCTGACGCGAATAAAGGAGTTTCAGGTGGACCTAGTAGTCCTACAATGCTTTCAAATGCCGCTGTACAGAAAAAAACAAAATTTAATTATTTGGGTTCGATCATCGCACTAGAAAAGTCGGTGGTGGCCGAGGGGTTTCGATGTCACACATGTGGAGGTTCGAGAGCCGGCGTGTACCAATGATTTTTCTTCTTAATTCCTCAAAGTACATTGATTATTCACACCACTGGCTTTTCGGTGAAGGAAAACATCGTAAGGAAACCTGCAACCTGATATAGGTTGATTGATCGAAACATTTATATGAATTACATACAGATAGATAATTCGCCGAAGAACTAACGTCAGCGACATTGCTTAAACAGTTAGCAAGCTTTAGTGGCAATAGGCAGGCCAGGTCGCTCGTCAAACCTATACCTAATAGGAAGTAATGGTAAGTGGCGACTACGGATCGTAAGTCGCAGCGTGGAGATACGTGGACATCTTCTTTTACCCCTGTCGGGTAAAGGAGGTACGGGTGTCGGGGTAAGGACTGACGTTTTACCCCATGACCCGGGCAAGTCTCGAGGGTGAGCGCACCCTCGGTGATTGTTTAAAGAGGGCCTACTTTTCAGGCCCTCTGTCGGCATTATAGTGGCCACTTTGTGAAAGTGGCGAGGAGGAAACGAAATAAAAATAAGCGAAAAAATAAAACAAAAAACGAAAAAACGAAAAAACACAAGTGGAGAATGAAAAACAAAGGTGATTGGAAAGAAAAAACTAACTAAAATATGACATATACATGTAACATATAAGCCCGGCTAGTTTTTGGGCGGGATTAGCTCCCTAGGGAGAGGTCGGCCTTCGGGTGGACGGGCGTGCAAAGGCGCTATGCCCCTTAGGTGGAGGTGGGTGCTATTGTCCACCGCGTCAAACAACCGGGCGGCCAGTCTGGCGATAAACTCACCTATTGGCTCTGCCTTTGTGTCCCTAGCAATTGTGTCATTGCGAACGTAGCGCGGAGCACCCGTTAATATCCTCAGCGATTTGTTTTGTACTACTTAAATCTTTTTCTTTTTAGTGGCGGATAGCAAGGCGTACCAAGCCGGCGCGGCGTACGTTAAACGGGACCTAACGTAGAGCTTGTATAGCCGGATTTTGGTCTTAAGTGGCAGGTCAGACGAAAATAATGGCCGTAGGGCCGCCCTGGCACCAACCGCCCTGGCCGCTGCATGTTCAACCATTTTGGACATGCGCAGTCTGCGGTCGATAAAGCAGCCGAGGTATTTTACGCTGCTCTGCCACTCAATTACCTGCCCGCGGAATACAAGCGCTTTAGGTAATAGCCTCTGTTGGCCGGTTAAGATGGCTGCCGTTTTTGAGGCGTTTACTGCTATCCTCCACTTGTCAAGCCAGCACGGGAGAATGTCCAATAATCGCTGCATTTTAGCGGCAGCTAAGTGGGACTTACGGGACGAGCTCATGTACGCGCTGTCGTCGGCATACAATGCTAAGGTGACGTCCTGTATGCCTGGCGATAGACCGCTATCGCTAAGCGTGGGAATGTCATTAGTGAAAATCGCATACAACAGTGGGGAGAGGCAGCTACCTTGAGGGACCCCCGCTGAAATGGTCTTGATAGGGGAGTTTTTATTGTCAACCGAAACAAAGAAACTCCGCCCCTCCAGAAAAGAGGCTATTATCCGCCCGTACATAGGGGGTAAATCGGTCTCAGAAAGCTTAAACAAAAGGCCGGCGTGCCAAACACGATCAAAGGCCTTCTCGATGTCGAGAAAGACCCCGACCGTGTACCTGCCTTTGTTCATCTCAAAGGCCATATGGTGTAAAACACGAGTAAGCTGAAGAGTGGTGCTATGATTACTTCTAAAGCCAAACTGTTCTGGCCTAAGATTGATAAAGGGTGATACCCTTTTCAATAAAAGACGTTCGAACAGTTTGGCTATGTTAGAAAGTAACGTGATCGGCCGATAATGCTCTGGTTTCTGGCGGCTCTTACCAGGCTTCGGTATGACAATAATTTTGCCTGTCTTCCAGGTCGTGGGAAAGAAACCTGTGCGGAGGATCCCATTAAAAATACGGGTTAAGGCCACAAGACCTTTTCTAGGTAGCATCAAAAGGGCCGTGTTAGGAATGCCGTCAGGGCCGGGAGATTTCTTTTTGTTTAAAAAAGATATAAATTTTTTAACCTCCTTAGGGGAGATAAAATCGTCACCTCTGAGTGGGACGGTGGGGGTAGAGAGGAGCTGTTGTATGCGCTCCTCAACCAATGATGTGTGGGCGTGATCGACAATGGGATTGGGCCTAAATTGGTCCTCGAAGTGGTCCGCCAGTAAGCCCGCGCGTTCCTCAGCTGAGTACAAACGGTTACCTAGCGTGTCTACGAGGGGGTGTATGGGTGCAGGGGTGTTGGTCATACAGCGAGCTAAACGATAAAGAGCGGTATCATTGTCGCTGGCCTTTGAAATTGTACTATCCCAAGACCATTTCCGATAAAGCGAAATTTGGTGCGATAGGTCACTACCTAATTTATTTAGCTCTTTTTTAATTGACGGGCAACGAGTTCGGCACCACAGTTTACGAAGTTCTCGTTTTTGGCTAAGTTTATTACGGAGATGTACCGGTAATAAACTTTTCCCCGAGGCTGTCTTGGCAGCTGTGGTGCACTGAGCAAGTGCGGAAGAGATAGCCGCGGTAAGCGCCTGGGTGGCTGTTTCCACTTCCTGTGGAGTGGACAGGCCACCGGGGGGGAGTTTAAATGAGCTTAGTAGTTTTTGGTATTTAGTCCAGTCCGTAATGTTTTTCATTGGTGGCAAAGGTTTGTCCCTAATAGAAACTCCGAGGACCAGTAAGATGGGGAGGTGTTGCGAATCAATGTCATGGAGGGTTTCTTATGAGATAGGCCAACTAATATTACGAGCTAGTGCTATGTCTAGTACGTCCGGTTGAAATAAGTCCTGAGATGGATAGTGAGTGGGAGAGCCGGGACCAATTACGACGTAATTGTGCGCCTTGGCATCATTTTTTAAATCTCTACCGTCTTTGGATGAAATTCTTGAACCCCATTGTCGGTGTTTGGCGTTAAAATCGCCGAGTATGAGTGTGGGCGTGTCGTCGGACATAATGTTTGTAATATCGCCGGAAATAAAAGGCACCTTAGGTGGCTTGTAGGCAGCGTAAACCTTGAGTTCGGTATTGCCGACTTTTAGTTTAATACCTATCGCTCGAGTTGAAACAAAGCTTGACAGGGGTAAACTTTCGTGGACAAGGTCTCTACGAATCAGCACTGCTGTGCCCCTGTAAGCGATGTTATTCGTGGCGTTTATTTCGTCCCGCCTATAGACGAAATAATTGGGCAAACAAAGAGAATGCTCAGGGCGCAATTTGGTTTCGCCCAACAACAAAATATGAATATCGTGCTGTTGGACTAATAACCTGAGGTCTGCGGTCTTATCTCTTACACCCCCCGGATTCCAGTATATCACTCTTAGATTGAAGAGAATTCCTGGACCAGGAGGTAAGTAAGTTGCTGCAGGCCGTGCAGTAGAGCGGGCAGCGGGTTTTGCCCGGCCGCGATGGCCTCAATAGCTGCATTAAGCGCAGCGATGGATGCTCTGGCTATGTTGATCGACAACGGCGGGCAAATAGCACCCCTGACGGGAGGTGCACGACCCCTAGGGGGTGGAGCGGGGGTGGCGGCAAGATTTGTAGAGTTTGTTAAATTATAAAAATTTACCTTACGGTGTGATGCGGTGGGCGGTACAAGCGGTCGTGCGGGGATGGGGGGTTGGGGGGGTTTAAAAAGAGTAGGAAGCGGGGCTTGAGGTTGGGCGCGGGGGGCGGCCACAACGGTGGGCGGGGCGACAGCGGCGGGCGGGGGGAGCGGGGCGACGGCGGCGAGCGGGGCGACGAGCGACGACGACGACGACGACGGTGGTGCCATCTGTGCTACGACCGAGTTAAGCTCACCTGCGCTTTCTTTCTGCTTCCTGCCCTTTCCTCTGCGACCTCTCTTTCTACCTTTATTTAAGGGCTGCGTTCTGTCTGACGGCAGATTGGCAGGGGGCATTAGTGTTGGTCCCTGCGTGAGGTCATATTCTTGAGCCTCCATTACCGGTAAGGGTACCGGGGACTCTCTTCGGGGCGGCGGTGGCTTCGGGGCGGGGGGGGCACTTTTCACCCCCATCTTACGCGCTTCCCTCCTGTATAACGGACATGACCTGTCGTTAGCCGCGTGCTCTCGTTTGCAGTTAGCGCACGTTGGGGTCGCTCCTCTGTCGCGCTTGCAATCCGCGGTTGTGTGGCCCTCTCCGCAGCGTACACAACGTATTGGCCTATGACAGTTGGCCGATGAGTGGCCGAACGCTTGACATCGGTGACACTGCGCCGGCCCGGGCTTTGCCTTCCACGCAGTGATATTCACGCCGGACATGTTTAGGAGCTCCGTAATTTTGTAGACATTTTGGAGCTCACTGTGTTCGTGTCTGTTCTGTAGCTGTCCAAAGTAAATACAGTAGGGGCGACCTCTTGCCCCCGGGATCTGTCGAATATGCGATAGGAGGAAGCCCAATGCGTCCATTTCATTGGCTATTTCATCCAACGGCGCGTCGAGAGGTAGTCCTTTTATCGCCAGTTTTTGAGGTCTCTCGTTGTCCAGGCTGTAGCAATACCAGGACACGGTGTTGTCCGCTTTCGAGACCTCGTCAATATAGGCCGCCACCACCCTATATTCTTCCGGCGATTGCGGCAGGAAACGCACGCCTTTGCCAAAAGGGCGCGCGTGTGGGGCGTGTTTCAGGAGGGAACGCAGCTTCTTTAGATGCACCGACCATTGTGGCAGATTTTCGACAATGATTGGTGGGTACCTGGCTTTCTCCTTAGGCTTTTCGGGCTGGACAGGTGTAGGCTGGACAGGTGTAGGCTGGGCCGGGATGGCCGACACTTGCGCGTAGGACTGGCCGGTAGTTTGCGGTGAATTGGTATCCGTATCCATTTGTACGTCAACATCGGTCGCTGCTACCTGCGGCGGGGTCGTTGTTGTGGCGGGTACGTAGGTCGTAGTTTCCCTTGCTGCTGCGCGGGCTTGCTCAGCTGGGTCTTTAAATGGGCTTAGCGAGAAAGGACGTACCTCACGGCCCATTGTCCTTCGTGGGTCGCTCGTTTTAATGGCGATCGACGGCGGGTTGTCACGCGGTGGTGGGTTGAGCGGCGTCGATGGTGACACTATAGAGGCGTCGCGGCGGGCCGACGCCGGTGGGGCGTGGATGACAATATCTGAATTAGCCGCAGAGCTGGCTATTACCTTTTGCGGCGACACACCGTCCGTTGGAGAGGCCTGGATGGGAGACAGCATGGCGGGGAGCTCTTCGTCTTGGAAGTACTCATACTCGTCACCTGTCTCAGAGGTGGCATAACTTGTTGTGCCCGAACGGGCAGAGGCCATCGACGCAGCCGACGGAGGGCGCGACGGCGGGAATGCTGCGGCGAAAGTGCCGTCCGCGGCAGTAACCTGTCCCGTAAAAAGGTTACGGGCCACTATTGCCGGTGGCTGAGAACGCGACCATACCTGTCGCTTCCTTACTCCCCGGCCCCTATTTGGGGGTTGGCGGAACGGAGGGGGTGGCATCTATAGGGATGACGACGGCGACGCTAACATTCCTCAGATAGGCACGCACGGAGGCGGCCGGACCCAGAGCAAGTAAGAAAAAACACTTACTCAATCCAAATTACCTATCGAGGGAGAGCGAGACAGCAGTCTGTAGCCTTCTTGCTCGCACACGCTGAGCGATGACGCTTCGGCTCGAACGAGCACCCGCAACACACAAAACGCACACAAACGCAAACCGTCTACAAACAAAAGGCAGAATGAACTGTTCTTAGGAGCAAATACAGAAAGAAACGGAAAGAAACAAGAAACTCCAAAGCGAACGGTCAATCTGTGTGATGGCCTCGCAGCGTGGGACGACGCACGCAGGTGGTCAAACGATCTGACAAGACCCGCAGGAAGCCGTTGGACGTGAACGGCTCAGAACCGCCGTTGTGGAGACATATGACGTCTATATTCAGCAGTTATCATCTGGCTGCTGAGAAGACGGTACATACCTGTAAGCGGCATCATGAATTGCAGGAACCTCTCCTCGTCTTCACCAAGTTCTACCATCAGAAGTCTACCGAGAGCTGTGTAGAGCATGGTCCTGCATCGCATCTCGCTCGTTCCCACTCCAGATATACCGAGAAATGGAAAATGCTCTGCCTGAAAAAATAATTATCATCCACCGTCATACTTGTAATATACAATTTCATGGTTTTAATCCCTCGAGGGGGTAACCATCTGGATACACATCTACATCATAATGTGAGGCACAGTCTCTACTCACCAACCACTTTAGTCCTGCGCGACAGGGGGTAAGCCTATCGTGGCAAAGTGCTCAACTCATACTTACCCCTTTTGCCAGTATTTGACAATCTTTAATAGATACATTTGATTTCACCTACCGTGTGATGTGTCAACATAAACTGGACTTCATCCAACTTCACCAGTTTCCTCACACAAGAGTATCCACCGCTCAGGTCGCTAAGAAGACCTAGGGTCTTTGATATTATTTGCTCCGACCCACCCCAGTATTTCAAGTTAGTGATGCTGAAAAAGAAAACCGGTTAAGAGTCGGATTCACGCACACAGAGTTTTGTACGTAATAGAATTTTTATTATTATTATTTGTAAGACTCACATTTTTCTCATAAGAACGCTTAGTAATTGACTCTCCTGACTAATACCGAGAACCTCAGACAGACATCTGTAGACGTTGCTGTTTTTCTGAATCTGTTCACCGACGTATATCTTACGGAACTGTTCGAAGAATGACATCATAGCAAGTTCTAGTTTTTCGCACCCACCCTGTAAAAATATAGTATAATAATTTCAAAAGGAATTTCTCCAGCTGGAATTTTACCTCGATGGCATAGTTGGCAAAACACTAAGACGGAATCTAAGGGTTACAGGTTAAAGTCCTGGCTCGAGGTTAATCTTTAGACTGCATCTTTGCTATTGAAACAAAAATATTTTTAATACTTATAATCACTTTGATAACAATAATATTGCTGCACATTATAAACATTTCTTTATAAATAGTAGGCCACCATCTTATGGTATTTTGTAAACCATCTTTAGATTTCGCCTTGCGTCCTGAGAGACAGAGATTTGAACCTGGCGTGTACCACAATGAGTGTTTGTTTCAATTTCTCAAGTACATTTATTATTCACAAACTGGCTTTTTAGTGAAGGCAAACATCGTGATTACTCAAAAAAAAAAAGACTTATGTGAAAACGCCTTCGGTGAGGGTAGGCCGATAACAAAAATTAGCAAATAATTTACATTTCACTTCTTCCACGTTTTCTAAGCTGCATGCGATTTTTTTAACACACATAATATTAAACACTAATAAAAATGTTTCTACCCACCCTAGCAAGCCTGGAGTCAGTCAAATCCATAAGCTGCAAAACACGACAGACCAATTCTCCATCCATTGCATCATGGTCGTCACAAACGTTTACTGAAGCCCGACCTCCGATCGCAGCACCGATTATATATACGAGCCACGTTAGTTGACCTGTAAAGAGAATTTCTTACTCCATTAGGGTTGTGTGGATTTATCAGTATGGCTTTTGGCCTGTCAACCTCATCGAATCAACTTTGCAATAGAATAGAAAATAATCAAGTTGATAAGTCATCATTTTTAACAATAACCGTAAAAGATCACATATAGGTAAAATCTTACCCAATTTACTACAAGGCGACTTTACTTACTTCCATGGGTGTTATTGGTGTATTTAAATGGACCACATCTGGCCGTCCTGTGTCTTCTAAAGGGCCCTAAGGGAGCCCTTAATTAACCTTAAACTGAGAGAGGAAATAAAAGCTAGGGTGAAGATCTCAAACTCAAATCAAACTTTATTCAAGTAGGTTTCTTAGAACACTTTTGAATCGTCAATACAATGTAAACAATGTTTATTTCTGCCAAAAAGAGCTGGCAAGAAGTTCCATCTAAAGTAGTAATACAATACTTTGATAATTAGCTAAAGAGTATACCTACAATATGTACCAATACAATAGGTAATAAAAAATAAGTAAGTAAGGTACCAAAAACAAAGTCAAATGCAGCATAGGGGGCGCACCATGTGAATGTCAAATATCGGTAATCGAGTGAAGGAATTTAGATATTTAAGAGAATTCCGATATTTAATAGTACTAGTGGCATTAGCGCCACCATAATTATATTTTTGCACAATCATATGTACATACATATATTTTCATATACTTAAAATTATCCATACTATCCATGAATGTAATATAATAATAAATATTATAAATGCGAAAGTAAATCTGTCTGTTACCTTTTCACGGTGAAACCACTGTACCGATCAAGATGAAATTTGGCATGCAGATAGTGTTGAGTCCCGGAAAAGGACATAAGCTACTTGAAAACGTCAAGTTTTATTCGTTTAGTAATTGAGGAGTTGCCGTTAAAATCCTACACTGATGACCGAATACTAAGAATACAAAGAAGTTTGCAAGAGCAGACCAGCCTCCACAGCGGCACCCGTTAACAAGCATGACACTTGAATCAGCCATCGCTTCGCTAAACCATGTTTTAGGGAACGTAACGACCCGACGCATGCCACCACCGCAGAGACTTTGAGAAAGCATGACACACTCAAGCAACTCCAATGAAACTTCGATTGTATAAGTTACAATGTGTGTAGTAAAGGAACAAAATATAAATCCGATTCATATTAAGATTTACACACACAAGTTTACATTTAACATTACAGGGCGAACACACGTACTCTGAACTTAAAACTGATTTACATTAAAACACGGTGTATCAAAATTGATACTACTAGAAAAAATATACTTATATGTATAAACTTAGGTACAAGTATAATAAATGTAATATTAATAACCCGCTGCAATCCACCGTCGGCCGCCCAGCGCCAGAGAGGTTCCAAATGCGAGAGGGCGCATCACACAAACGTGCACACATACCCAAATGCATACACATACTCACAGACGTTGTATACCATGAAGTAGCCCAGCTCCCACACGACAGTCCAGCAACAAATGCACACCATTTAACGTACTGTCACTACGGAAACAAGCCTAAGGGAAGAAGAAGTGACAAGAAACTTCCCGGGTGTACACCTGTTACCATCAATCACACAGGAACCAGGCCAACCGAATACACAAAATCTATGCAAATATGTGCAAACACACATACATGTACACGTCTATGCGCTACACCCACCCCCATCCAGAACCCCCCCAACACCAAGCAGCCATGGTGCATCCCCTGATCGTAATGTGTCATTAATTATCAACTACATAAGTCATAGATAGATGTCCAGAATTGGGCCCATACCTTTAATTCCAGACATTATTATCTTTATTGAATTCTTCCACAGTATAGTATCCCTTGTTAATAAGAACCTTTTTAATGTAAGTTTCAAAAGTATGTACAGGTAGGTTAACAATATTGTCAGGAATTGTATTAAAAAAGTAAATGCTCTGAATTATGAAAGAACCACGCAACTTCTGAAGGCGACATTTTGGAATCGCAAGTTTATTTTTATTTCTAGTGTTAACATTGTGTATGTCACTGTTTTTAACAAATAAACTTAGGTGTTTACGTACATACAGTAAGCACGCGTAAATATACTGAGAAGCTACAGTAAGTATATTAATTTTTTTAAAGAGGTCACGAAGAGAATCTCGACGTTATAAGTTATACATTGATCTTATTGCTCTTTTTTGAAGTATAAAAATAGTTTCTATATCGGCCGCCCTTCCCCACAATAAAATACCATTTGACAAAAGGGAATGGAAATAACTAAAGTATACCAACCGAGCAGTTTCTATATTAGTAAATTGATCAACTTTTCTGACTGCATAAGCGGCGGAGCTAAGTTTTCAAGCTAAGACAGAAATATGTGAGTGCCATTGCAATTTAGTATCTAAAGTGATGCCCAAGAAGACTGTTGACTCAACTAGTTTGAGTGCTTCACCTTTTATAAATAATTGTGTTGGAGTGTCTTTGACATTTGGTAAAGAAAACTTTAAACATTTTATTTTCTGTGCTGAATGCACAGTAAAAAGATTATTTGATGTGAATCAACTAAGAACTTGCGAAAGTGTATGATTTATATCGTCATATGTATCTTTGTTTCTATCAACATTAAATATCAAAGACGTATCATCTGCAAACAATACAATTTTGCACAGGTTTTCTACATCAAAAGGCTGATCGTTAATATACACTAAGAATAAAAAGGGACCTAGTATAGAACCGTGGGGTACTCCCATCACAACAGGTGATCCAGAAGACTTCACTCCGTTGATTTCAACTTTCTGAGTTCTATCACTTAAATTTGAAAAAATAAGTTTAAGAGCCGTATCAACAACACCATAATGAATTAGCTTTCGAATAAGAGTTTTGTGTTCAACACAATCAAATGCCTTAGACAAGTCGCAGAAAATACCAATGGCATTCTGCGACCTTTCCCATGCGCCAAAAATATGTTTTACTAGGTCAACACCCGCGTCGGTAGTGGACCTACCTTTCGTAAATCCGAACTGTTGACTAAAACTTAAAACAATAAATAAGTGGAAATGTACTTAACTTCCCTGATGTAACGTCATCCAAAAATTAATCACAAAACACTTTTAAATATAAAAACAAAACACTTTTCTGACAAAATAGGTTATTTAATTCGTTGAGTAAGAATGACATCCATATAGTTTTGCCAGAAACAAAACTGAATGCTTTCGGAACCTAGTGTTCCGTGTGTAAGGCGCGGCCCCGATAGCAACGGTAAAACAGTAAATGAATTCTACTTTTAGAGTAGTTACACAGTCTAATTATATTAGTACCCAAAACATATCGTGTTACCATTGACTGGCTTAATTTTTAGAGGTGGTTAGGAACGATAATAGAGAAGACCTAAGCAATACTGTGTGAATAATAGGCGACTATTAGAGTTAGAGACGGAAGAAGGGCGGCGACGGCAAGAGGTAAACGGGGAGAAGGCAAGTTGACTTCGAACCACATGTCGATCACCAGCCTGTCCTAAGGCAATGTTGTTAAATGCAGTTGCGTACACTTTCATACAAACGAAAGTCGGAAGCCGGAAAGTTTCAAGCTGAGGCGGTGCCGATCTGGTGCCAGAGTGTTATTTTTGCAATAACCTTAACTCACCTTGTAACACAATTATTTGCTGCGGCTGTGTCTCGACGCTGTAAGCGGCTGCCGCACGATCAAAGTGCGCCACCAATAATTGACATGTCTTCGCATATTCGCACCGACCTATAACTGATAGCTGTTCCAGCTGCTGTTGGACTGTACCGACCTCGTCAAGTGGATCTTCTAAACCGTCCCTGTTCAAATTAAAACAGAAACGGTTATTAATTTGACTAGCCGGTGGCTTATTCCAGTGGTTCGGCCTGCTGTATCGAGAGGACAAGTTTGATTCCCGCACAGGACGGAAATCTTGTAAACACTTATTCAGGGGCTTACAAACAACCTTTGGATTAAATAAAAAAAACAACACACAAACTGTGATTCGAAACTCGAATGACAGCATTGACAGCGTCAGCGTGAACTTACTTCAAAAAGGCGGTCCAAAAGTTTAGGTTCCATGAGTCAGATGCATTCCAGTACCACTAAACATATCTCCAGTATCAGCAACAGAAATATATCTTCTGTGAAAATTTCAACTGTCTAACTATAAGGGTTCATGAGATACAGCCTGGTGACAGACGGACGGACGGACAGCGAAGCCTTAGTAATAGGGTTCCTAATTACCTTTCAGGTACGGAACCCTAAAAAGGTTGTTATTGAGCATGTCCACAATCATATCAATATATAGATAATCACTGTTGTAGGCCTCCCCAGTATATATAAATATTCCTTGACATATCACAGGGTACCATCTGGTCTCAAACTAAGAAAGGCTTCTACTATTCATGCCAATCAAATAATACTTGTATATATTTACCTTACAACAACAGCGACTGAGTCAATTCGACTTGTGATGTAAGCAGCTGTGACGCCTGGCGCGTACGTTTCCAACAGATGGGGTTCCGTAGCTTTAACGTACGGGACTGAGGCAACCATTCGTTGCCATAGAGACAGTAAATAGTGAACAGAGTTGGGCGCAAACTGCCACATCTGGAACAAGATATTAGACCAGTCAAATGAGAGTTCAACCTCGGATTGAATGATAATAAATAGCTGTAACTTGAATAAATCTTTGTCTAGATATTTTGTATGTTATGTCAAACGTCTCAATAAATCTCGTGTCCGCTAGTCAAGATATTCAAGGTCCCATAGTCAAAGGTCAAAGTCAACAAAACTGATTTTTTTTTTGTTAATACTGTTTTTTATGCTTTTTAGTTTTGAAGTTGAGAGAAAAGTTATAGAGATTAACATTATATATCATATAGTTTATACATTTTTTCCAATCTCGTGTGCCGCACGCGGTTTGGCTGCGGGCGTCACACGCAGTCATAGTGCACGTTTAATCGTGTACAAAGATGAAAATTTATTTACTGGTGACACGCTCGAGACTACAGCGGCGGACGAAATTTTTCGCCTGCGCGTGGCCACGAGCGTGCTATTACACGCACGCGGACCAGATCCGCACGAGGGTGCTAATCCGCATGACAGGAAAAGAGCCCTTATCTTAAGTAGTGGTAATTCTACAGTTGACCTTAGGATGTCATATACACAATTTTAGCGCTTTATCTCAAGAACGGTTCTATAAAATATTTCTAGGGATTAAATACGTAGAAAATTTAATGCTCAACAACTTTTCGATAAACTCCAAAACTTACATAACATAACCTTTGACAACACCAGATTTTTTAAGACTTTTGCCATGACTTACAAAACACCAAAACAATGATTAATACTAGTTTGTAGGTTATTATTTTTCATTCCAAGGTTTACCTTTCTCCTAATTCGACTGTCTATATATATATTAAATGAGCCGAGAAATGCAAAATTTTTCTTTAATACCACTAAGGTGGCAAACAAGCTTACGGTCCGCCTGATGGTAAGCTGTCACCGTAGCCTATGGACACTTGCAACACCAAGGGTATCACTCGCGCGTTGCCGACCCTTCAGAAATGTAATAACTTCTTTCTTGAAAAACCCCATACTGTAGTCCTTGGAGAAAACCTTGGCAGGAAGCTCATTCCACAAACCAAGCGTTCGCGGGAGGAAGTTTGGGTTCTAAAGTGTAAGAATGAATTCCCAGATGGTGAGGTTACAAAGGAAATTGAGTTCTTTAGAAGACAAAAAGAGGAGCAGGTTGGAGGAATTATAAAATATACAAAAAGCGTGACAACAAGTAGGGTCGAACTGACCCCACTAATACCTAATCATGCATTATACAATACTCAACATTTACCTGCAGACTTTGTACTGTGAATTTGGCGATAAGCTCTATAAGCCGAGGGTAATTGTCCACCAGAACCAACTCTCCAAGCTGATAGTTCGACTTCAGACGAGCTAGAAGCCGGCAGAACTCGTGGTAGTTTGTCGGGTCGGAAAGGCCCTGGAATATAGGAATAAAATATTTAAAAACCGGCCAAGTGCGAGTCTGGTTCGCGCACCAAGGGTACCGGACAAACTTATTATATATAATTTTTGGATTTTTTCCTATATTTGTGATGTAACATCTTGCTTTTTGCCGAATTTCATGATTCCAGGTCAACGGGATACTTCCCCATATTTGTGATGTTAAGTCTTACTTCTTGCCTTACTTGATTCTAGGTCAACCGGAGGTACTTCCTTATAGGTTTTGTTTATTTGTGACACAATATGCGACAAAAATAACCGTATTTTGGGCATATTTTTTTATTCCATTGACTTAGAAGCTTAATTTTTCTACAACTTTAAGTGACCCTAGATTTTAATATTTAATAGTAATTTTAACTAAATAACTACACGCGTTCTTGAGTAAAAAGGTCTTGACAGACAGACTGACAAACTTTTTTTTAATGTGTTATAACTACAAATTAACGAATTTCGGAGTTTTTCCTATATTTGTGATGTAAGACCTTGCTTCGTGTCAAATTTTATGATTCTCGGACAACGGAACCCTAAAGGTTTAAATTTATTTGTGAATGTCAAAATATGCGACAAAAATTCATCATTAATAGGCAGATCATCAACATCATCACTGAGCCACGGAGCAGACAATAACAAGTCATCATCTTTATGCAGTTACTATCTATAACCAAATTGTAGAAATAGACTATTTGTATGGCTGCATACAACGAAAATAGACTAAATATCTTTAACAATAAATAGTCAATTTAGTCAGTATTATTGTTGAAACGAGATTTATTGCAATATTTTAACATTAAATAATATGTAAAAATTATTTTCATTCCCAATGAACCTCATTTTTAGCACAGGAATAGCAAAGAGGGATCTGGATATTTTTTCAATCCTTCGAGCATGAATTATTCTTCAAGTTCACACTGCAATATGCTTTAACTTAGCAACAGAGCAAAGTGACCTTTTAAATATAGGGTACCTGGAGAAACAGAAGGCTGGAATGGACTTTATATTCCAAACGAAAGCCCGTAGGTATCCTAACATGATTAATCAAATTTCGTTCCTAGTGAGAAAAATCCAATTCGGCGCAGGCGAATCCTGAGGTAAAAGCTAGTAATAGTAGATAGTAGTTATAAACAAATAATAAAAAAAGCCATACTTGAGTATTATCCAGTATTCTCAAGACAGCAGCGGCCAAACGGTTTAAGAACTTAGCTCTTTCGTTGTTACTAAATAAAGATCTTCGCACTGACGCCAATTGTACTAGACACGCCAGAGCCAGACTAGCAAGGCCTCCACCCAGTGCGTGATACAGCTCGAAAAAGAGGTCAAGTGTACTGGACTCGAGGAATGTGGGGCGCCATGACGTGGGTATCTAGAAGACAACATATTTTATAATATATTAATGTTAATATGTTATAATAAATTTATTTATAATATGTTAAGTATTTTTTATCGAAAACTTATGCATTTGTATTTATCGTAATGAGTATATGCTGTAATCTTTTCCAGAATAAGCACGTTATGCCATATATTTAACGCCAGATCCTCCCAACGTTTTGTTTGGGATCAAAGAACCGTTTTTTTTTGAGGCAAAAATATGTTATCATATTTTTAGAAGAAACGATATCGATATGTTTTTGAATCCGAAAACATGAAGTAAAGACATAATGTCTTTTTTTTAGTAAGAATGATATGACGCTTTATTTTGAGGGCAAATTTTGCACAACCTCGTGCGAGATATGACAGCTTTTTTTTATGACTCACATGTACTGTGCACAAAATCTCTGAAGACTCACCTTTAGTGGTTCCAATAAGGTCGGGGTCAGTTGTAATCTGTTGTCTTTCATCAGTCATGTAAAAGATGCAGATAAGAGGCCATATTTACCAAGTCGGAGATATGATGGCATATTTTCCAAGTCCCAGATATGGCAGCATATTTTCTAAGTGGGAAATATGCCGGCATAATATTTTCCAAGTCGCAGATATTACGGCATATTTCATGACTCACCTGTACTGTACACAAATCCTCTGAAGATTCGTCGTTAGTGGTTCCAATGAAATCGAAAGTCAAACAGTTGTGAGCTAGACGCAATAAGGCTGCTATAAGCGCGTGTTGTCTTTCATCAGTAAGATCAATAGTCTTTCCTCGCGCCGCGCTCAGTAGCGAGCAAGAGAGACGAAACGTCTCAAAAAGTTGTGTGTCTCTGTAAAACAAAACATTCATACATAGAGTGTAGCCTTCTTCCTGCAATGAAATGGCGCATTCACATAGAAAGTAAACTGGCGCAAGTTGGCGCTAGTGTCGTATTTAGAATAGAGATTTAGTATTGCGTTAATAACAAAAAGTAGGTAATACTGAATAAAAACCAGCGCCGGTTAACTGCTTTGTAAGTGAATGCGCCCATAGGCCTGTATCCATTGATTGATGGGCCGGTAGCCAATTATAGATCAGCAGCCAATGATGAACAGCGTATTTTACAAAACTACCCACCTGAATGACGAAGCTATTTTCCTGTGCCTCGCAAGTGATCTGTTCGCATCTGTTTCGGTAGCTTGGTTCATTTCAACCACCAATTGAGACAAAAGTTGTACTCCTATTGTGCACATTTCTATGGGACCCTAAAATATAACAACATTAATATTAATTAAATAAAATAGTAATAAGTTTTTAGCTTTGTTTTATTTCATCATATGGGAGCTTTAAATAAAAATGTACGCAAATAAGATTCCATCTGAAAGTGTAAAAAGCAAACATGCTTCAGTTCAAATATGAACTGCAAATCCACTACAGTCCTATTAATATTTTTTGATTATATTGGTATTTAATAACATTTAATTTATATCTGAGCATGTTTTTTTAAAATTCTTAAGCTACCATAAACACTAATAATAAAACAAGCGTGCAAAAAAAATAATAATTACCAAAACCACAGAAAAAAAGGGCGATTGTCTCAATTCAGTTTCGTGATTTTAATTTTATAACCCTCAAATATTTCGAACTCAAAACTATTCTAATCAAAACAAACTATAACTATTTTGTTCGGTATTCATTTAAAGTGTAGCTTTCTATTAGTGAAAGGATTTTAAAAATAAGTTTAGTAGTTACAGAGATTATAACTATATACAAACAAATTTTACCTCTATCTTATAACTATATAGATAAAGACCTTAATATTATTTATTACCTGCAAAAAGCTGGTTATATCAGTGATAACATTGTGAAAAACGTATTCTTCTTTAATCATATCAAGCCAACCGAGTTTCGTAATACGGGCGAACAGTGATACAAGTGCCTGAAATACAAAAATAGTTTATTAAAACACATCCTATGAACAATCTACACTAATATTATAAAGTTGAAGAGTTTGTTTGCTTAAACGCGCTAATCACAAGAACTACTGGTCCGATTTGAAAAATTATTTCAGTGTTAGATAGCCCATTAATCGAGGAAGGCTATAGGCTATATATATTATCACGCTAAGACCGATAGGAGCGGAGCACCAATAAAGAATGTTTCAAAATCTGGGTTTTTTTTTTTCCTTTTGAGCGTGCGCTGCGTAAACGGTTCAAGTTTCGCAAAAATCATGTATGACAGAATTGTTCCCCTTTAAAAGTTCTAAATAAAAGTCTGCGACTGCATATGTCTATTGTTTAACCGTTTTATGCCAACACAAACCTAACACATCCTAACAAAGACAAAGTCAATGACTAACAGAAGCCCAAAAAAATAACTATTAACGACAATGAAATTGAATATGTAGAAGAATTGGTCCAATTATGTCTACTAAGAATGTCGTACACAAAGAAATAGACACAAGAATCGAAAATGCATGGAAACGATATTGGTATTTTAAAGACATAATGATAGACAAAAAAATAAGTAATGTACTAAAAGGCAAACTATTCAATACATCCATACTACCGATACTGACTTAAGGAAGCGAAACATGGGCTTTAACAAATGAACTAGAAACCAAACTGAGAACCTGCCAACGAACCATGGAAAGAAGTATGACTGGAAAGAAAAAAATTGAAAAGACAAAGCCCACCAAAATTAGAAAAGTCCAGGATGTAACTCAAACAACTTAAATGGCGTTGGGCGGGCCATAAAATCCGTGAAGATAAATGGAGCAAAACTATAACAACATGGTACCCAAGATGAGGAAACAGAAAAAAAGGAGGACCGAACCGAAGATGGGATGATGACATCAGGAAAACAGCTGGAAACTTATGGATGAGAATTGCCCGAGTCAGACAAGAGTGGAAGAGGTTAGAGGAGGCCTTTGCTAAAAAGCAAGAAGAAGATAAAGATCCTAGATATAATTTAATTACTTAGAAACATATAGTTGTAACAAAATTTCTGAATAAAGGCTTTATAATAATAATAATAATGCCAACACAATAACAAACAAACGATTTATACCCATATTATAGCTAACTACTATTTTAACAAGTTGCAGGTCCGACCCCATATCCATCTCTGGACAGGTGCACCCGGATACCGGCTTTGCCTTTTTGACTTGGTTCAATGACGGGCGAAAGATTCGTCGACTCACTAGTCGTATCGAAACTTAGTCTAAGGAGACTTTACATCCCTGTGTGTTTATCCACTTGTATAATTGAATGTATTCAGAGGAATTGTTTTAAATGATGCCCTCGGCTACTTTCTACCATCGCACTGCTCGCCATCAGCATCGATTCATCCTCACATCTTAGAACAAAAATGGTCACGTACAGTGCGGTTTCAAAGGAACTTCCTGTCCCGATCGCCTAGGTTGCCAAGGTTTTCTTCTTCGAAAAAGAAGTGATAAGATTTTTAAATTTGTTTGGTGTTACAAGCTTCTATAGGCTGCGGTGACCGCAATCAGGAGGACTGTTAGCTTGTTTGCCACCTTAGTGGTATAGAAACAAATATACAATGATAAACAATATACCTGAGTCACGAAGTTGGCCAGCTTTGGTCTGGTCGCTAAGTAATTGAGGACATAGTTCCGTATGTCCAGTCGCTGTTGTATCGACAAACTTGTTGTGGACCTAAACAAATAAAATACTTATACAAATTTAATAATAGTAAAATAAAAAATGTTCATACTCAATACAAAATTAAAAATAGGAGCAAGGCTTCTTCTTGAAGAAAGAGGCTTAGGTCATAGTCCAGCATGCTGGCCTAATGTGGGTTGATAGACATTTTTAATGTTTGCTCTAAAGGCTATCAGATCTTTTAAGACACCCACAAGGCCTATGACTTAAGACTTAATGACTGCTATCATATGACAATGGCCAAGATCAACAGTTTAATGTTTCCTCCAAGTACAGAAAATATACCACCAGTAATAAAACAGATATCTAAGCAATGAAAATCATCACTAGTTTACTAACCTACTGATAAGTTTAGACAGGGTGGTAGCTGCCAAAAGTTGTGAGTAACTTGAGTCTGCACGTTCCAACAGAGCTTGACATTTGTTCAGGGTGTCAGGGGACTCCTGCAAATATAGTAACATAGGACAATGAATTGCAGAGGACAAAAATCACATTATAGCAATTATTTATACCTGAAAGGCAACAACAGCCTTCTCTGCCTGCTCCCTTATGACAAAGTCTTGCGACTCGTAGAGCTGTTTGCACAGCAATTCTATTTGGCGCACCTCCTTCAAACAAAAACATCCTTATATGTAAAATATAAAACAGTAATGTATACATTATAGGTGTTCCAAATAAATCTCTATGGCTTAAACTGTTATGGTGCAGGGAAACCTCTGATCTAAAAAGATACACTCCTGGATGATCTATGGCTAACATAATAGTTGCTTAGAGCTGGTGGTATCACAATGAATGTCTAGACCTTACCGGCTTTTTCAACAACATCAATCCCGATGATAGATTGTAAACATGCTTTGACTGTGGTTCAATTTAAAAACTATGTTTAAAAGAGGTTTCCCGGCTAAATTTCGCATACAAACATTCAAGTTCATTTATAACTTTGGATACGCATTGATTTTGCCTATTTTTTTACTTAGTCTATGAAGACATGTTCTATGTTGGTATTATTTCATTTAAGATATATATAAAATAAATATAGAAAAATATTGATATTGATGATAATATGCTTGGAAAAAATAGAACTTAATTGATCTGCATTTGTAATATTTTTTAAATTCAAAAATTGTATGTTATGTTTGTTATTACCTAGTATAAGGCTATATTGTATTTTAATATAAAGTTAAAAAAATATATAAAAGATTAACTGCCGAGTTTCTTGCCGGTTGTTCTCCTAGTAAATCATTCTGAACCAGTGGTTATTATTTTAATTAATAATTAAACTGATAATTAAGAAGTGCTGTTTAAAAGTCTATTTGAATAAAAAAGTTTGAGTTAGAGTTGGTGTTTTTGCCAGCTGGCTTTTTTCCACATATTTTTATTCTTTAGTAATATCTGCAATCAGTGCATTTCAGTTTTATCAGATTTGTTGGAGGTTCATGTTGTGTAGTGTGACCTCCAGTAAGGGCATCTCCTCATTAGTTTCTCTACAGGATATCTTTCCTCTTGAGGCGTTTGGCGTAGCTGCGCATTATGAGCTGTGTTGCTAGAACATTGGGGTGTCTTTCTAGCTTCTTGTGATACCTTAGGGTTGCATTCTGTATCTTGTTTTTCACTGTTGAGATTTTCAGGTGTTCATGTATTTTTTTATTAGTGATGTACCAAGGTATGTTACCAATTGTTCAGAGAGTCATGTTTTGCATTCTTTATAGGCTTTATATGTTACAGTTGCAAGCACTTCCCCAGAGTTGAATTCAAAACTCTTAGATAGAATGATGGTGTTTGACTGCACCACCTCCAGCTGTAAATACCTCGTAATGCATTGTGGTACTTACGGGTGTCTATTTTTGATGGCCTCAAAAACGGGATATCTGGGAAGCCTAGCCAAATGGGAGCCAGGCAATTTAAAAAAGCTTCTGCTGGCTAGGCACGTGGCAGGCAGATCGCGAAACTGCTAGACGGACAAGTTGAAGCAGGCTGTCCTCCAAGAGCACGATCCTCAGGCATGAGGAGACTACGACAATGCTAATTTTTCTTTTTTGGTTAAATTTTGATTAGAACTGATCACACAGAATTATTATCCACTTTTAAGCTGATTCTGTGGTGACTAATGAAATCAATTTAAAATAGATAGGTATCTTAAAAAAATATTTTGATTATATTGATATAATATTTATTTATATAAATTTATTGTTTATATATTTAGATGTATGTACCTAAAGAAACCAAGTGATATGAAGAAATCTACCCTTTGACCTATATTATTACCTCCTGGACTGCAGGATTAGTTATTTCAAGGCATGTTGAAAGGAAATACATAAAACACTATAGTTAAGAGCAACTCTATTTCTAGATCTTTAAAAAAATCTATAATTCCTAGTTTTACACCAATTATTTACGAATTTTGACGACTGACTTTCAAGGGTAGAAAAAATGACAACAGAGCATCATAATAATCAAAACAATACCGGCAACATAAAATAACATTACTCCTAGACTACAAATGTTAAATAAAGAAATAATTATCTGTATTTGGAACGAAATTAATTGAAAAGGTTGAGAAAATTGCAGCGCAGCGAAGTCTCAAATAATGTGAATTCAAGGGCAATAAGTCGCAACCGCAAAATAGTAAGTTGCGGTTATAGTCAGATTAGACTGTAGATTTTATATAACATGATATTAATATCTAATTAAGTTAAAATATTACAAAAATAATAATATTTTGATACTCACCTGTTCTTCAGCCATTTTTGTTATTTTCACGCATTTGGAATGACGTTTCGGATAAGCGAATGACAGAAAAAAGATGTTGCCGACAGTTGAAAACAAACAAGTAATTTCTTTTTAATGTTTATTATTTCGCATGATTTTTAAACCTTATCTGATTTTATTTTGTTAACATATATCCGTGTATAAATATGAATATTATATTTTTTTCTCTAACAATGTACAATGAGTAATGTAAACACTATATGCATGAAACGGAGCGCTCTAACGAATGCGTTCAAAAATCATATACCGCTGTTTTTCAAAATTACTTCATCAAGTCTGGCAGAACAGAATAATTTTTTTTTTTTAATTTTATGATAAGAAGAACAAAATTAATCTGTCAAAAAAAAATCAAAATGCAATTTTTTCTCATTTCCAGAATGTAGTTAATTTTTATACAATAACAAAATTTTTAGTATATATTTTGATAGAACATGATAGAAGCAACAATGTCAAAAATCAAAAGTATATGTAGTATAATTTTCACTCCAAATGTGTTTAGGGGAAATACACGCAACACGGATTACAAAGTAAAAAAATGTGAGTTGGTACCTACCTTTCCAACATTGGTAATATAAAGTACAAATCGATTTTATATGAAGGCGGGTCTCCTCGCAGAATGTATAAAAGATAGAGCCTAATTTCTGCCCCTGGAAAAATATCGAGATTCTCCATGACAGATCTATGTAATTGTACGTGAGTAGCTTAGTTTTTACAAGCCAGTTTGAGTTTACGAACGCCCCACGAGCTGCCACTTTCGTGAGTCATCGAGAACCTTCAATACTGTGGCACTAAAATGACCCTGTTGGCACCAGATCTGCGTTATGTTTACTTGAGCCATTCAAGTGGGATTCCTACGGCAGCTCCTTACTAAGGCATCCGACTTACACTTGACATTTATTAAGTAGTTTTTGCACTTGCCCAAGATAGAAGCTATCACCTTGCCAAATTTTATTGTGCTCTGTTCAGCAGTTTAGCCGTGAAAAGGTAACAAACCAAGACACTTTCGCATGTATTATATTACTATCTTTTGCTCGCCCTTAATAGAAAAAAAAACCGGCCAAGTGCGAGTCTGGCTCGCGCACCTAGGGTTCCGTGCAAACTTATTATATATTGTTGTATATTATTAAACATATTTTTATTATATGATGTAACTAAAAATTTACGGTTTTCGCAATTTTTCCTTTATCTGTACTAAGTATAAGACGTTGCTTCGTACAAAATTTCAAGATTCTGAGTTCATGGGAAGTACCCTGTAGGTTTTGATTCCGTTGCGAGTTTCGAAAATTTGCGAAATTTTTAGTGCGTTGGCTTAGAAGTTTGATTTTTTCACAGCTTCAAGGAACAGTAGACCTGAGTATTTGATATAAATTTTAGCTTGACACCTCCACGCGTTCAAGAGAAAAAGGGTCTTGACAGACAGATGGACGGACGGACGGACGGACAACAAAGTGATCCTATAAGGGTTCCTTTTTTATCCTTTCAGGTACGGAACCCTAAAAAAACCACACAAACTTGACGTTTTTAAGGAGCCCGGGAATCAAATTATCTCCAAGCCAAATTTCATCTTAATCGGTACAGCACTTTAAGCGTGAAGAGGTATCAGACAGAGTTACTTTCGCATTTTTAATAGAGCGGATCCGACAGACCTTGTCCTGCCTGGAAAAGCAACGCCACATTAAATATGATATTTTAAATTTCACATTTACAATTTTTAGATTTTGTGATTCCACAATTACTTCTAACGAATGTACGGCTAAATCATAGTTTTGGATATCTCACTGTTTACTATGGGCTCTATGTCTAAATTATTTAATTCTTCATTTTATTCCAAATCTTCTATAGTGGAAGTATTGGTGGAAAGTCTTTCTTTAAATCCTTTTGATTTTAAGCTAGCCCTTTCGATGCGTTTTTAGGGTTCCTTACCCAAAGCGGAACCCTATTACTAAGACTCCGCAGTCCGTCCGTCCGTCTGTCATCAGGCTGTATCTCATGAACCTCATAGACACTTGAAATTTTAACAGAAGATGTAATTCCGTTGTTTCTATAACATCAAATACTAAAAAATAGAATAAAACAAATATTTAAGGGGGCTCCCATACAACAAACGTAATTCTTTGCTCGTTTCTGCTCGATATTGATAACGGCAACAGGTAGACGCTTAAAATATTCACAGAATATTTAGTTATATAGTCACATTAAAATTAAATAATTAAATTTGCCGTTTTTATAGATAATGGTACGGAAACATTCGTGAGCGAGTCCGACTCGCACTTGGCGGTTTTTAGACGTGCGTGCAGAAATTTACTCTATGACACCTTTATCAAAAACAAATCATATTTTTTTTTAAATAAACGCTATAAATTATTAGTAGGTATTATTGATCAAAAATATTAAGTACGTCAACAATGAAAAAATGCAATGTAGTTATGCTTGCTAATATTAACTACACTAAACCTATCATTGCGTTGTTTTTTTTTTAAAAAAATAAATATTAATTTCATACACATCTATATAGTTTAGTTCATAATTAGTGATAATATATTATACATACATATTTACAACTATACTTTGCCCTTAGTCGTTGTAACTCGATATCATTACGTAGAATAAAAAATATTAATATGATGTTCAAAGCATTCAGCTGCAGCTCTATAACAGTCGTCAAATAGTTAGCTAGTCATAGCTCCAGCAAGTGTATAATTTCAAGAAATAAAGATTCTGGAAAAATAGAACGAGTGATGATTCCCCTCATATTAAATTGGGCCGTTATGACCATAACCTACAGGGCACTAAAGTTGATAAGGCGGTTGTATATTTTGGACCCAAGGGCGTAGCAAAGACGACTTTACGAATCAAATGAGTTCAAACTCGAAGGTTTTACTAGTTACCATTAAGGAGTATCCACTAAATTCCTTTTGGCTCCATCATCGGTCCCTCGCCACCATAGGTAATGAAAGAGGCTCCTAAAACTCAATCTAACGAGCCCTTACACGAAGGATTTGCCAGTAGACATTGAAGAGTTCCAGTATCCAACTCTTGGCTTCCTTGTCAGATCAGCTCAAAGTTGCCAATTTATAGCATTGATATGTATACCACATATAACTGCAAAGTTTCAATCTGACAGGACGATCTAACTCGGCAAAAACGAGAAAAAACTTATTTTACAAAGGAATAATGTTAACTGCAGTGCCGTAAGTTACCACCATAACACCTGTCTAATAATACCGTGTCGTGGGTAAAAATCATGATTTTTTGCACCTAAAATTTGCACTTTAAACTTATTTTATAATAAAAATCTTTGTTTTCATTGTTTTTTTTTCTGGTGTGTAAAGTCTTCAAAAAAAACAAATCCCGTTAAAATATTTGAGCCACGCCGCAGTGCGCGGCGCGCCGCTGGTAAATTAAGGCTCGGCGCGCATGTATACTACTGAGCTCTACGAATCTAACCTACAATTAGTTGTTTAGGTTCATGACACTCAGTGGTCATATTTGAATTTTTTATGTCTGTTTGTTTGTTTAAAAATTATTCAGAAGCTGCTGGGTCGATTTTGATGAAATTTTTGTGTTTGCAAACAGGTGATTTATTTCTCTACGATAAAGGAAGCAGGAGATGAAATAATAAATCTACCAACAAAGTTAACTGCGGGGCACTATTATCAGGCTAAACTTTCTTTTCGTTATTTATGATATTAATATTTAGGCTGTGCTTCGCTTCACTTGGCACGGTTTTTGGCCCAAGGATAGTTGGAGAGAAGGAAAAGGACAGACATTTTTCCCTATTTATAGATCCCATGGGAGTCCTAGTCTCGTGTAAGTTCACACGATTTTATTATGGTGACTTTAGTTTTAAGTTAAGAAAATCACAACGCCGTATCTAAACCCGATAAGTGGTGCGGTGGTCGAGTTATTAATAAATTTAATACTTATAAACCAAAACAAATAATAATAAATTGGTCAACATGCAAACAACCTCTTCTGTCCATGCTTATACATACTGCTGCTGCTGCTGATTATGCAGGGACAGATCAAACTTATCGTGCCACCTACCGGAAAGGCCAGAACAATGTTTACCAGGCTAGCTTTGTAAATACTTTCAACCAAATTTAATCCAAACAAAATCAACATGATTTTCAGATATTTGTAATAATTCTCATTCTATCGAACCCTAACTGTGTACGACACGCACTTGACCGGTTTTTTGATGCATGAAACCATTTTTTTATTTTTGTCTTGTAACATGATACAAAAATAAAACATTTAAGATGGCGGCTCTGTTGGTAGTGGAGATTTAAGGAGGCGGGTATTTTCCATCCCCTCACAAGATAAACATTTAAGTGAAGTGTGAGAACATTTGTGTTTGTATTGAGTGTGGGTGTTTTCTATGTACCTATAATAATAATACAAGTTGTAATAAAAAAATAGTATTCTAGTTATCTTCGTATTCATAATACAAGATTTGTTTGGTTTGGGAGTAGATGGCGCTCTGTGTAATGTCCAGAACTATTTATTTATTTAGATTAATATTTTTTTTTCTTATTTTCAGCATCTCTGGTCGCGTCATCAAAAGCTCAGAAAGCAACGAAGTCTGGATCAAATGATATACAATCTGACAATATAAAAAAGAAATGCTCGTTGGATTCTAAAAAATATCTGGACACTGGTGTTAAAGATGCTTTCGCTCGAGCTAAAAATGATGCAAAAGTGGCAAATCTCATTATACCTCAAACATTCGCTGTTTCTGAAAAAGATATTGAGCATCAGAATATTACATTAACTGAAAATGTAAAGGTGAAAGAAAAAAATGTTAGTGCTGACAAGTTTCGAATCTCTGGAAAAGAAAATACAGAAATTAAAGAAAATGTGAATGGCACCGGCTTAGTCATAGAAAAACCTAAAGACGATGTTGAAACAACGGTAGGAAATCAAATAATAGATTTTTCAAAGAATCAATCTGTTGGATTTCTGAGGTCACCACAGGAAACAGATTTTGAGAAAACAATAGACATAATGGCTCAACAGTGTCTTGGAGAAGCGGTTAGTAAAATCGACAAAGAATTGTTAAATGAAACGAAAAAAGTATTTCCACCCCTAGATTGGACGACTTTAGTCGATTCAGACAAGGATTCGCAACACAAGAATTTTGGAAGAAATGTAACTCCAAGTATCGATTATCAGGAAGGCATACACAACAAAAAAGAAAGTGAGTGTCAAAAATGCCAAAAAATTATAGCTGAAGTATTTGGAGACAATGATTTAGAAAAAGAAAGAAAAAGTCCATTGACACAGGGTGTCAACAAACAAGATATCAATAACCAAAATCAGCCTTCACTTACGGATATCCAATGGTATAAATCATATTCGTTAAAGCTGCAAAAAGAAAAAGAAAAGGAATGTCAACAATGTCAAAGACTGATAGCCAAAGCTTTTGGAGAGACTGGCCGCACTACTGACAAAGTGGGTATAGATAATAAAAATTCAAAAGTAATTGCGCAAGCTACCACAGCATCTCAAGAAGAAGAAAAACTTACTCAAAAAATTGAAAGCATAAATGAACCACCTCTTGTCGAAGCCGAAAAGTCCAAAGTGGCAGGATTTAACACACCAAGCAAAATCTTAGGTGGCAAAAGTTTAGATATTAACAAAACACAACAAGAACTTGAGAGTGGAACTCTCAATTACTCTAATATAAAACAAGATAATCCAGTTGTTGAGAAGTTTGGAGTTTTAGCTCCACAAAAAACAGAATTATTCAGTGATCCAAAAAACTTAAATAATACAAAAATCTTGGCTGAAAATAATTTAAATTTGGAGTTAGATCATTATTTAATACAGGAAAGACTTATTCCTATTTATTTAAGTGATAAATCTTTGCAAATATCTGACACAGAAACTATGCTAAACACAGTAAAAGATAGTTATTTGGAAGAAAGTCAGACTTTGGTTGAAGAAAGAATTATACCCTTACACTTGTGCAGTAAGCCTTTACCTGATTTATATAATGACGTTACTATAGGTGCACAAACAGTATTAATAAGCGATAATAACGCCTTAGATCAGGAAATGGATATTTATAAGGATGAAAACAATTCTCTTTTAGCACAAGAAAGGCTTTTAACACATTTTTATTCCAAACCGTTACAAGATATAAATATAATACTCAATCCACCTAACAAATTAGTTAAAGAAGTAAATGAATTAAAAGCAAATATTCAGTCGGAAACTGAAAACGTAACCAGTTATCTACAATCTTTACGTGGAGGAATAAGACCACCTGCAGATGAAACACCAGATTTTGAGTTTATAGCTATCAAAACACAATTAGTAGACTACCCAAACTCTGATAAAAATGTAATTTTCGAGAACGATATTGAGGATCTAGAAGTTTTTTTTACACAAAGTGAACAGATGGAATCAGTAACTGAAAAAGTTAAAAAATATTTAGCTCACACCAATCATGAACATTTCTATAACCCAGGAAAATATGAAAAAAGGAAATATACAGATGTCTTAACAATTATACAACCACCATTGATAAAAGAAACAAATGCAGTTGATCTTAAGACCGATTGTGATAACAATGAAAACAATCAAAGTTTAAAAGAGGAAAGAATATTTCCTCTTCATTTATGTAACAAACCATTAGCTTTATCAGAGGAAAAACCAATCGCATTTCAAAACGCATGCTATAAGGAATACCCAAATGCTACAAGTAATGAAAAAGACATTGACAAAATAGATGTAGAAAATGCACCAGGTGTGCAAAGTGAACACATAAATTTTCAATATACTAAAAGAGTAACTGAGGAAGACTCATTAGGAATTGTAACAAAAAAACCAACAGCGATGGTAGCTTCAAAAGGTCCCACTCAGTCTAAACCTTTGGCAGACACTTTGTTTGATAAGGGTGCTTTTAGTAATGCTTCAACCTCAGGGCAAACCTTTAACAAAATTACGTCAGGTAAAGTACCCTTATCGGTTATGTTAGATAGAGTGCGACAACGAAGCTATATGGAATACTGTCAAGCGTTCAAAATGCCTGAACCATTTGAAGCTAAAAAATGGAGGCGATCAAAGAAATCAAGGAAATCAAAAAAGTCGAAAAAAACAAAAAAACAACGCTGTCCACCACCATGTCCACCACCTTGTCCTCCGCCTTGTCCTCCGCCTTGTCCTCCGCCTTGCCCCCCGCCGAGACCCATATGTCCACCACCGTGTCCTCCACCAAAGCCTTGCTGTCCTCCTCCTTGCCCCCCACCACCACCAAGATGTCCACAATGCCCACCACCATGTCCACCACCATGTCCTCCACCAAAGCCATGCTGTCCTCCTCCAAAGCCTTGCTGTCCTCCACCAAAGCCATGCTGTCCTCCACCAAAGCCATGCTGTCCTCCTCCAAAGCCTTGCTGTCCTCCACCAAAGCCATGCTGTCCTCCACCAAAGCCATGCTGTCCTCCTCCAAAGCCTTGCTGTCCTCCACCAAAGCCTTGCTGTCCTCCACCACCAAAATGTCCACCGCCATGTCCTCCACCACCGTGTCCTCCACCACCATGTCCTCCTCCAAAATGTCCACCACCATGCCCTCCACCTTGCCCACCCCCATGTCCACCTCCAAAATGTCCACCACCATGCCCACCGCCTTGTCCATGCCCCCCACCTTGTCCCCCACCACCTATTTGCCCGCCACCCCGTTGCCCCCCACCTAGTCCATGTCCACCTAAGAAGAAGAAGAAAAAAAGTCCTTGCAAGAAATTTTCTAGCGCTAGAGACATGCTCACTTTTATACTTTTAGCACCAAGACTTAACACCGTATTCCCACTACCAGCAACCCATTCTATCTCAAGTTTCCAAATATATAAACAAGCTAACAATGCAGTTATGAATGCAAGAGACTTCAAGCCATGGGTACCAATACCTTCTTGGGAAACACCAAAGAAGAAAGAAAAACCATCACAATCCCAAAAAGAAGAAGTTAAAAGATGTCCACCAAGTTTATCACCCCCTTGCAATGAAAATCCGTGCATCAATTTTCCTAAGCGCTCGTTTTCTATGATCGACTTGTTCTTAGCATATTGAGTAAAATTATTATGTAAAGGCAAAAAAAACAATAAGACTTCCGTTTATCATGAACATTTTCATTAACATTGGTTTAATTAAAACACGTGCATATTTTTTTAGGCAAAATAAAACCAACTATCCGTTGTCATTGTTTTATTAATTTTTAGGGTTACATACCAAAATGAAGTAATAATAATAATCTATTTTATAACAATAACATAAAAACGAATTAATTATTTAAAATTAAAACTACCTATATAGAAACACTTGATGCGTGTCACGAAATGTGCTAATTAGTCCACCGGAATTACAGTAAAATGTGAAAACTGTATTTCAATAACATGAAACATATTATGTCAAATTGTAGATTTTGAGTTGCCGGATATAAATTTTTAGTTGAGAGGCGACAATAGATCACATCACATCATGAAGGATACAGCAAGGAATGCCCACCTACAAGGTGGATAAACGTCTAGGCTAGAGCCGCAGGAAATCGACAAAAGCGGGCCTACGTTCAGCAGTTGACGACTTCTAGCGGAGACGACGACAACAAAGACTTTAGGTGGGGTGTATAATCTAAATATACATAAAAATATGTTTTTCGGTTTTTTTGCATTTGGGGCCGTTCAAGTATTACGTAAGTATTATAGGGGGGCTGTCCTTGCTTTGCTTATTTTTGGTGGTGGTGATTACGTCAGCAATTAATAGTTGATAAAAAAGTTACCTAATCGATAAATTATCGTTTTTTATCATAATAAATTCCGAGTAATAGCGCAAGGAAAAATATAAGAAGACGAATGGGAAAATTTTGAGACCAACCAGAACCGTTTAAAATAAACAGAAAAAAGTTATGGGCAAAATATACGTTTTTCTAATTTTTTCAGGCCAATTTTTTAGCGCCATCTGGACTGAGGTACTTGTAAAAAAAATCTTTTAACGAAAAGTCAGAACACATTTTCCTAAATATGTCCAGTCATTTTTTGCCCTATTCAAATTTTGTTTTTTGTAAGACATTTTCAGATTTTGGCCAGTAGCGTGAAATTTATTTATTTTGAACAGCCAAATTGTGTAGCCTTTATTCCGAGTTATTTATAATTGAATTTTTTGTTTTAATTTTTCATTTGGGGATAAGAGGATTTGACTGTTTAAAATAGTATATTTTATGTTAACCTTAGCTTTAAGCTTAGGTTCATTGTAGATCTCGTAGATTAGCTAAAAAAAGTTACGGCCAAAAGTTCAGAATAATTCTTTTTACGACAAATATTATTAGTTTTTCCGTAGTAAAAGGCAAAGTTCCAACAAGTTATTTCGTTTTTTTTTAATTTAGGAGTATTTTCACTGGTAGCGTCCTATGGGCACTAACTTCACTAGTAAAACATACTTGACAGCACGCGAGTAACGCGCCCACATACCCTTCTCAATGCTCTCATTTCCACAGCATCAATTCTACTCTCATTCTTCTTTTGCCATACGTAACATTTCCATACATCACTTCTGGAACTAACACACCCCAAAAATTGGTTCAATCTCACTAGATCCATTGTCCAGATCCATCATAGATCTAATGAGATATTATTTTCTCAATAGATACATTGTTGATAGTGTGTATCTACTGAAAAGTATTTGTCTCGCTAGATCCGTTAACCACATCCATAAAACCTTATTCCATGATCTTCCATGACCTCTAAAAGTTACGGGTCGAGGTAAGAATTCCTTATTGAAATTCTACTGAGGTTTTTGTACCTAATTGGTACTATTTGGTACCTTTGTTTAAATAAAATTAGTACTGTATTAGTAGTAATGTGTAACGAAAAAATTGAATATAAAGTTGCCCGCCATTCTGACGTCAGGACTCAGGATGGCGGGTCACTTCGCTTTTTAAGAAGTTTCATAGAGTATTACTAATGTCATTATATGTAAACAAACATTTAGTACATATTAAAAATGACCTATTCCTTTTAAGTATAAAGGAATAAATTCAATGATGGATTGTAACTTGAATTTAATGTTATTTAAAATTAAATTAAGATGTACTTCATAAGGGCAAATTGATTTATTTAAAATAAATTCGAAAACTATCATATCATATAATCTTCTCGCTTATTTGCAATTGTTTTGGGGACACTGTGTCATATTTAAATTATTGTTTAGTAAAGAGTGTGCAGACTCTTGTTATTCCTTTATAACTCTATCAGTGTATACATGTAAATCGAAGAACGTCGTAATCAGATATGTCGGTAAAAGCTGAAATAATCTAAGTACAACATTTCCAGTTACACGTGGCAAGGTATACATTTCATGGAACGAAGACCCAAGTGATAAACTGAAGCGCCACTTTATCAAAGACCAAAGCAGATAAGGTGACTCTGGAACAGCTTAGAAAATCGGCCAAGTGCGAGTTGGACTCGCGCACGAAGGGTTCCGTACCATTATCTATAAAAACGGCAAAAAAATCACGTTTGTTGTATGCCCTTAAATATTTGTATTATTTTTAATTATTTATTTTTAAAGTGACTTTATAACTAAATATTCTGTGAATATTTTAAGCGTCTACCTGTTGCCGTTATCAATATAGAGCAAAATCGACCAAAAAAATCACGTTTGTTGTAAATTAATATTTATTTAATCCTGTTTTTTAGTATTTGTTGTTATAGCGGCAACAGAAATACATCTTTTGTCTATCACGGTTCATGAGATACAGCCTGGTGACAGACAGACGGACGGACGGACAGGGGAGTCTTAGTAATAGGATCCCGCTAATTACCCTTTGGGTACGGAACCCTAAGTCGACAGCATAACGACGACTGAGCTTCTAATAGTTTGTGGAGCGCCAATTGCTTCAAAAGTTCCAAATTTCTTATACGTCCATGCTAAAATAGAATCGACTTTTGCTGCCATCCGTACATATGTTACATATCTACATATTTTTGTACGCCTTGTAACTCCGCCACCCTTGCATGCTGATGAAAATTTACAGAAAGGCGTTCCAATTTTTTTTTGAAAGTCCATATATCACAGGGAATGATTTTTTTCGCACCCCATTGCGAGGGGTGTCGTCAGATAGGTCTTTAAAAAAATATTTGAAGTGTTTTAGTCACGTCTTAATTTTAGCTTCATAATCGTAGCCGTTAAAAAGTTATCGTGGAAAATAATATTAAAAAATTGTGTACTAGGGTTGTCTTAGTTTTGGGATAAATAATAGTTTGTTTGGTCACCGTTCGTTTAGCATTGTTGTCAAAATTTTGTATTATTTTTTCAAAAACGAAAAATTGTGTAAAAGTAATTAAATACTATTTTTTGTAATAACTTTTTACCGCTACGTCTTGGAAGCTAACATTAGGATGTCTTTAGGTACCAAATAGGTACTAAATGTTTACATATAATATCATTAGTAATACTCTATGAAACTTCTTAAAATGCGAAGTATTACGAAGTGACCCGCCACCCTGACGTCAGAATGGCGGGCAACTTTATATTCAATTTTTTTAGTTACACAGAAAGGTACTAATTATTTAAACAAAGTTACCAAATAGTACCAATTAGGTACTAAAACCTCAGTAGTATTTCAATAAGGAATTCTTACCTCGACCCGCCATCATGACGGACACCATTTTTCAGCTTAGAAAGCATTTCCTATTGGAGGTTTCTCTACCAAAAATTCTGAACGATACCTAATTCAGAGCGCAAAGAACCACAAATAATTAATTAGATAAAGCGCAAAACCCAGATACAGTTATAGACATATACACTATCTATTATTTTTTAATAACTATAAAATTAGAAAAGTCATTGGAAAAAATTTGGGATAGGGTACCTAGCCGTCGTCGGCGCGGGTATCTAGTCAAGTTTGTGTAGATGATTTTGGGCGGGTCATGACTCCCATGACCCCTCCTCTCGGATCGCGCCTGTCCCCAGGGGATTCTACAATAAAGATACAATTTGACATTGTTTCCGGGTTTTATTCCATTGTAATATATTTACGTATTTTAGTGACTACTTCCGGTGGAGTACATACAATGCTTCCTGTTTCCTTGTGGTCCTATAAATTGTACCGCTTGCTGCATTTCTTGGCTGGGTAGCAAGCAAGCAATAGTGATATTTTGGGTGAATAAAGTAGCTCTCCCAAAATGTTGGGGATGTGCTGTGGCTTCGGCCTTTAGACTGAAATGATTTAAAAATTTCTCTGTAATATATAATTATCACCATAATCATTATTAATTACATACAAAAAAATTAAAGGAACAGTTCTTTATGGCACTGACACAATTTCTGCTGCCATCTGTTATGGCTTTTTTCTTGTGGCTCCCGCTCCTAATTCTTCAAGAAAGAAGTTATTAGATTTTTTAACGGTCAGCAACGCGCGATTTATTCCCTAGGTGTTGCAAGCGTCCGTATGCTGCGGCGACCGCTAACATCAGGTGGACCGTAAGCTTATTTGCCACCTTGTCGGTATAAAAAAATCGGTTATTAGATGGGATTTGTACAGAAAGTCCTTGATCTATAGTTTGTTATAGCAAGCTATAGCTGTAGCTATAGTTCATTGACGTGAATCACGGTTAGTTACGCCCCTAGATATAGGAGATATATATAGCGTAGCGTAAAAATCCTAGGACAGTCCTAGGTTATGCCTGTGGGAATTAAAAAAGCGGGATAAAAAGGCAGGTTGAATATTGCTACAGATGCAAGTTGCTTAGTGCTCGCAGGTAGTTTGCTTTATAAAATTAAAGAGCATAATACATATGAGTAGGTACAGTCAACGTCTCTAGTCAGTTTTCATAACATTTAGCATTTCAACTAGTCCTTCTGTTTCCAATCAACCAAAAAAAAGATAACGCAACCTAATCCAGTAATGGATTTGAACATTGGCTTAGAGTAGAAAAGCTCAAAACTTTCAGTGCAAATTATGAGTAGTCAAATCCATATTTATGGATTAGATTCCGCCTGTGATTAGTTGGTCTTTACCTAATCCATACCCCCAAAGGCTGCCAATGGGATCCTATTTCTTAGCTTACGATGTCTGTCTGTCCAACCTTTGAGAGCTGTGTCTTTTAAAACGCAATAGGCAAGGGTAAGTCGGGCATGTGCTAAAAATTAAAAAAAAAACAAAAACCGGCCAAGTGCGAGTCCGGCTTGCGCACCGAGGGTTCCGTACAAAGTTATTATATGTAGATAGTTCTTCCATTATGAGATCTCACAGGTTTATGCCTTTTTTTCCCTATATTTGTGATGTTAAGTCTTACTTCGTGCCTTTTTTGATTCTAGGTCAACGGGAAGTACCTACCCCATAGGTTCTGATTTATAAATGTCACAATATGCGACAAAAAATGATCGTAGTTTGGGATCTTTTTTAGGGTTCCGTAGCTAAATGGCAAAAAACGGAACCCTTATAGATTCGTCATGTCTGTCTGTCTGTCCGTACGTATGTCACAGCCCCTTTTTTTCGAAACTATAAGAACTATACTGTTGACACTTGGTAGATAGATGTATTCTGTGAACCGCATTAAGATTTTCACACAAAAATAGAAAAGAAACAATAAATTTTTGAGGTTCCCCATACTTAGAACTGAAACTCAAAAATATTGTTTTCATCAAACCCATACGTGTGGGTTATCTATGGATAGGTCTTAAAAATGATATTGAGCTTTCAAATATCATTTTTTTCTAAACTGAATAGTTTGCGTGACAGACACTTCCAAAGTGGTAAAATGTGTGTCCCCCCACCTGTAACTCCTAAATTAGTAGAATGATAAAACTAAAAAAAAAATATGATGTACATTACCATGCAAACTTCCACTGAAAATTGATTTGAAAGAGATCTAGTAAGTAGTTTTTTTTTTTAATATGTCATAAATCGTAAACCGCAATTTACCTTTCATTTAACCAACTCAAATATAAGAATATTTTTGTTTGTGTTTGTAGATTATATAAATGGTGCCAGGTACGGAACCCTCGGTGCGCGAAGTAGGTTTTGAGACATCCTTTATAAGCAAAGAACTAACTAACTAAGAACTAACGGTAAAATATCAATAAATTACAATTAAAACGCCATCTACCGAAAATAGTCCTAGTAACATTCGTCTATCGAAAGCTTTATGCGAAGTTAAGCAAGTTCGGCGTGGTCAGTCATTGGATGGGTGATCATCTCCTAGCATACTTTTCTAAGCTTTTAATCACTTTTGACATACAAAATTGTGGTTGAATTTCGTCTATAACTCTACGAATTTAGCTCAGAAAGAAAAAAGACCAGAGGTGTCAGATCACACATGCTTGGAGGTCATGTTACTTCTACTCGCTGCGAGATAACTCATCTTGTTAATTTTGTCTGCAATAACTGCATAGTTTCAGCCGCATCCTCGCGCCTCATCGCTAAAGATGATTTTTTTTTGTGAAAAATCGCCATCGACTTGTTGATGCTCCAGTATCCAATTGACGAATGTTTGGCGCTGAGCGTGGTCTGCTGGCCTTAGATGTTGTTTTAATTGAAACTTGTCAGCGTGCATGTGCTATCTTTAATCAAAAATCGTTGCAAAGTGCTTCCGAACATGTTTAATTGTTGACAACGATGACGAATGGAGGTGGCGTGGTAGTTCGTGTACACTTTGTCTAACTGCTGCAATGTTTTTAAGCGATCTACCCGTACGAGGACGGCTACCTGCTTTGATATCCCGAACAGAGCCAACAGTTTAAATGACGTATTAATTAAATTCTCCATAGAGCTCGAGATGATGCATGATGATTACCTAAAAATGTGCGATATCTTCGAACCGTTTCTGTAAAGTTCTCACCATTTTGGTAGTGGATTTTCACAATTTCTTAGCGTTACTCGACTGAAAAACGCTGCATAACTTAACCTCAAACTTTTCTGATGGTAACTACAAAATATTCGAGTTCCATTGTTGACACAAGTAGGTTTTGAGGCACCTTATAATCAAAGAAAATAATATGCTCTAACGGTAAAATATCAATAAATTACAATTAAAACGCCATCTACCGAAAATAGTCCTAGTAACATTCGTCTATCGAAAACTTTATGCGAAGTTAAGCAAGTTCGGCGTGGTCAGTCATTGGATGGATGATCATCTGGTGGCATACTTTTCTAAGCTTCGTGCTTCGGGCACGAAAATCACTCGTTCCTGGATGTTGTCATATGACAGCATTCGTTAAGCCACATCCAATGCCTTATGAGTGACTTAGTCGAGTGGACACTAGTACGATAATGTCTGCCAATTCACACTAGGCCAGCGTGGTGAACTACCCAACTAACAAAATTTGATTGTGTAATAATTGAGACAACGTTTTAGTCGCAATCTTAGGTTGGACCGTTTTTTTTTTTTTTTTTTTTTTTTATACCACGAAGGTGGCAAATAAGCTTACGGCCCGCCTGATGGTAAGCGGTCACCGTAGCCTATGGACGCTTGCAACACCAGGGGTATCACTTGCGCGTTGCCGACCCTTCAGAAATCTAATAACTTCTTTCTTGAAGAACTCCATACTGTAGTCCTTGCAGAAAACCTTGGCAGGGAGCTCATTCCACAACTTAAGCGTTCGCGGGAGGAAGTTTCTCTGAAACCGCACTGTACGCGACCATTTAGGTTCTAAAGTGTGAGAATGAATTCCCTGCCGATGGCGAGCGGTGCGATGGTAGAAAGTAGCCGTGGGCATCATTTCGAACAATTCCTCAGAACACAACCCATTGTACAAGCGGTAGAACACACACAGTGGGGCAAAGTCTCTCCTCAGACTTAAGGGCTCGATACCGCAAGTGAGTTTGGAATCGTCGACAATTCTCACAGCCCGTCGTTGAACCGAGTCAAAAGGGCCAAGCTGGTATCCGGGTGCACCTGCCCAGAGATGGCAGCAGTACTCCATATGGGGCCGAACCTGTGACTTGTAAAGTTACAAACTTTTGTCCCGACGTGAAGTACTGCTTCGCTCTGTTGAGTACACCAAGTTTTTTGGACGCCAGCTTCACCTTATCTTGTAAATGATCTCGGAACTGAACATCGCTGGAGATGTCGACACCAAGGATCCCAATGCTCTTGGAGATGGAGAGGGGAGTGTTCTGGAATTGTGGGACCACAGTGAATGGAGTTTTCTTAGCGGTGAACGCGCACACTTGTGTCTTTGTAGGGTTGAATCGGACCAAGTTTACCCGTCCCCAGTCAGAGACCTGGGACAGTGTGGTCTCGATTTGAGACACAAATTCTCCGCGGTTTTCCTCCACAACGGAACGAGGGATGTTTGCACGACCCGTGTAAAAAGCGTCTCCAGTACTGTTACTGCATAGCAATGTATGTTGTTGATGTCCAACATGTCATTGATATGCGGTAGAAACAGCGTAGGAGACAGCACAGAGCCTTGCGGGACACCAGCATTAACGTCCATGCTATCAGAGCAACTACCGTCAACTACGGTTCGTATGCGTCTGCCGGACAAAAAGCTAGCCACCCATTTGCACAAACCCTCGGGCACTCCGTTAGATGGCAACTTCGATAGAAGACCGCGGTGCCAGACCCGATCGAACGCCTTCGCTATGTCCAGGCTACATGCCAATACCTCCCCCTGACTCTCAATGGCTAGTGCCCATCGGTGTGTGAGATACACTAGAAGGTCACCAGTCGAGCGACCGTGGCGAAAGCCATATTGACGGTCACTGACCAGATCGCGTACTTCTAGGTATCTTAGAAGCTGTGTGTTGATCACACGCTCCATCACCTTAGAGAGGAGAGAGGTAATAGCGATAGGCCTGTAATTCGATGGATCTGATCTATCGCCCTTTTTGGGCACCGGGTGCACATTCGCAGTCTTCCATGAAGACGGAAATTGCCTAGTGTGGTAGGAAAGCGCGAAGAGGCGCGTGAGTACAGGACATAACTCAGGAGCACACTGCTTAAGCACCACTGCTGGTATACCGTCTGGCCCACTCGACTTATGAACGTCTAGAGAGAGCAACGCCCGCCTGACCTCCCGCTGCGTTATGGAGATTTCCGGCATGGTCTTACCGCACCACGGTATAGGTGGTACAGCGCCTTCATCGTTCATATTCGAGTTCGAGGCAAAGAGACTGCCCAGTAGATCGGCTTTCTCTTTAGCACTATGGGCCAAGTCACCATCGGTCTTTCGCAGTGGTGGTAACGACGACTGGCAGAAGTTCCCTTCGGCAGCTTTGGCAAGCGCCCAGAAAGCACGACTCCCAGAAGGATAGCTCGCAAGTTGCCCACCTATTTTGCCGATGAATTGGAATTTTGCTCTGGCAGTTGCTTTCTTACTGAACCTCGAGGCAGAACCTATAAGAATCATGGTAACGTGTATATGACGCGAAAAAGCTGAAGATTATAAAACTTTCATTCGTATAATGATTAAATAGACGTCATGTAACTTAATAAAAAATGTAAAATATCATTGACATTGACGGATGCTTTGATGTCAAAAGCTCAGTTCACCAAACGTGATTCGTGCATTACAATATTAAAAAATTGACCTTTTTAAAAATATAAATTATTAAATTATTATTAATTTGGACATTTGTTTTTTTTTAAATATTGTATTATTGTAAGACGTGTAAGCATCGTCAAAAGTTCTTGTATGAAACATGTATATGACAAAATTCATTGAGAATGACAAAATATTGCTAAAAGTTGCTAATTTCAAAAATTTATAAATTTTGTAAGGCTTTATCTCGGGAACTATTAGGCCTACAAAAGCAATTCTAGTCTCATATTGTAGCAAATTTAGTTTACTAGTCATGTCTTAATGTCCTACGTAGGAACTCTTAAAAACTAGTCTTTTAGGGTTAAAATCGCCACGGGTGTTGTTGTTTTTTTCTTTTTTTTCGTCACAAGGAAAGCTAGAAAAACTAAGGAAAACAAAAGGATAGGAGACATTGTATTCAGAGTTTCCGTAGAAATGCTGTAACAGAATTGTACACGGGCAGAACTGCGTGAAAAAGCTAGTAGGTATAGTACCTACATAGTGTATGTTAAAGTCGGTGAAAAAACACAAAAAAAACTCGGTATTTGTTCAAATTCTATAATAATGCAATAAATTAAAAGGGGATTAAATTTGACCTACAATTAAATTGTACAATGTAGAGCCTAGGGAAAAAAACGTAAATTAGGGTACCTACCTACAATAGCACTTCTTTAGAACTTTAATTTGGTATGGTTACATCTTTGGTCAATTCTACTGTGTAAAATGAAACGTCTCGTGTGCGTCGTGAGGCTCGACTTTACATTTTCATATATTTTTACAAATTTCTCGTATTGGTTTATTTGAAGTACTATTTTTAAACAAATTGTTTTTATTTAAATTATAATCTGAATAAGAAATTTGTGTTTACTGTTTGTTGTAAACGGAATAGCTAAAAATAACGCATTTCAGGCTAAAAAGTATTAGAACCACTTAGTTTTAAATTAAAAAGTATTAAAAAAAAATTACGAAATGACCAACAGAAATTACAATACTTCATATCCGCAGGGGTAATATTTAAATGAGAAGAAAATTACGAACTCGAGTTATTAGTAAAAATGTATGAGAATGTGGCAGAAATGTATAAAACATATATGGAAATGTGTGACAATAATGAATATGTCTGGATCAGATACTTTTGGCCAACATTTGTGCCTTGTGCACGACGTCTTCGATGGTGCCCACCATGTAGAAAGCACCTTCTGGTATGTGATCCATTTCTCCATTCAATATCTGACGACAAAAAATACTAATTATAAATAATAGAAAACCCGCAAAGTGTGTGTCGTACACGCATTACGTAAGTGTTCCTTAGAACCGTTTTTTCCAATACATAGTGCCGCTAAGCGAAGCCTAAAAAGCTGCCAACATTATGTTCAAATTATAATAAATTTTATAAACAACTAGCTTATTCCCGCGGCTTTGTCCGCGTGGACTTTTGAAAACAGAGAAAGCTTAATTTTAACTGTTGAGGTAAATACCTACAAAAATTTTGGAATTCTCATACAAATTTTCATCCTCTATCAAGCCCAATATATAAGGGGATGATTTTCAGAAAAAACCGCTCTTTCTTCACGTTGCAATAGAACGAAGGGTTGACTAGATTTTTAATAAGTATAAAACGATAGCTGGAGAGTCTGAGAGGAACTAACAGATATGACATAACATGCTTCATGGCCTTCGCATACCACCTTAACTCACTAATTCCCTTACACTTCACCAGCTATTCATCCCGGATTGTCCATTAGAAGAAGAGCTGCTCTATGGAGAAAGTGCAATGAATCCAAATGATAAGTGAAGTGGTATGAATAACCAACTACACGCAAATTGGTTACTTACGTAAGGTATAACCCAACAAACAATTTAGCGTTGGTTTCAGGTAATTTTGAAGCTTAGAGTACTACCATTGATTTATAATGGATTCGGTTGTCACTTAAAGTGATACAGTTCACTTATGACATAAGTTTAGCTCTATAGGTTGTATTAGAACTGTAAAAACGAAGTTAAATATTCTTTCCAGTTAGTGTAGCAGCTGCGGACGCTTATATAATTATGACGTTAAAGCTTGTTTTGGCCTGCAGCGTCAAAAGCTGTTTGAAGATCTTCATTAAGTCCCTATAATTCTTATTGCTATATTAGAGTTGCTTCTATATCATAAGGCTGTTGTTCAACTTCATTAACATCATTGGTTCTGCAACGGAATTAATTAAGAGTGTAGTAACACCAAACACTACATGCGTTGTATAACTCTTACATACAGCTTATGCCTGTAATACGATAGACAATGATGGGTTAAATAGTTATAGCAGTTTTGTACGATTCTGATATACGGGTTATGGTGTAAGTAAAACAAATGGTAATTCTTTAATGACACCATTTAATGTTTCTAACACTTAAAGATATTGTCTATAATCTAACCTTACATTATGAAAACATTGATCGAATTGAGATAAAATTTGGGATTTCACTACTTCGTAAAGAATCCTAATCTTAAGGTATATAGGTAAAGCTAAAGCCAGTATTTTACTCTCCGCTGCAGGTAGATGACTTCGCTAAGTGCGTAGTTCCTCTCTTATGTTAACCAAAGATCGCATAATACTCTTGACTACCGGCGTTGTAGTTATTCAAGTGTCGTAATAGATTAAAGAAAAGTCTCCACCTTTAAGATAAATATCTCCACTTTCTCTCAAAAAAAATTAAATATCTATTTATACAAAATAATTTTTAAATAACGTGGTACCTTAATTTTCCGAATTATTTTACATAGTTTATGTATACAATCACTAAAACTGACCAACATTTGAAATTGAATGTCTAAACACTATTTTAGGTTATTAGTACTTTTAGTTGTTTAACTTTTTTTTTCCTTAAAATCATATTTTTTTATGGCGCGTCAAAATTGAGACGACAAACATGATACACAATAACATTAAACTTGCAAGCGCACTAATAATTAATATTACACTTCAAGAAACTGTTAATCAACAATACTTACATTTCGTAATGAAAATGTTGCAATGTCCGTAGATATGCAGTAGCACTTATTTCAAATTTATAAATTAATGTGATTTTATGACTTAAGAAGTTCTTACTATCTACTTTTGACCCGGAAAACGCTACAAATGAGTAATAAGGTATCAAAATACGGATCCAAGTTCTATTTGACACCGTTATAGATATTTTAAATAACTAAAAGATTCAATAAAGTTGTAGCGGAAAACTGACGATCTTATAACACCTCCTATACACTCTTACTAAAGATTATATAGAACTACTGTAAAGGGTCTACACAGGCTTTACCTGCTAAATTTTGCGCCAAAATCGAAGATATAAAGGTGTTATTACACTCTATAACTCTCTTATAAATTATACGCTAACTCTTTAATATTTAACCAGAACCGAAAGAAAAGTCCAATGCAGCTTTTCTTAACGCTAAAATGATACTTGGGTATGGCCCAACTGTGAGGTTTAGTAAGGATAATAATACGCCTAACTATCTGATAAACTAATGTATGCCAACATGGGAATGTTACCTTTTGGAACCCTTTGATGGTTTCTTCTAGTTTTACCAATTTCCCCGCGTGCCCAGTGAACACTTCTGCTACCTGCCCAGAAAACAAATACTATTATAATACTACTATATACAACTGTCATACACCCGTATGTCGTTTACCAAAATCATCGAAATTAATGTCATGTACCTGGGTAGTAGTATATTGTCCATGACTTTGGGGGTCTATATCCAAAAAACCCTCGTAAATGCTAACAGTCGAATGGCCACTAGCTCGACAACGTCAACTAGTTCGGTCTGGGCCAGAGCACAGGACTATGGCCTAAGCCTCCTTTTTCTAAGAAGAAGGAGGATCTTATGACGATAGAGACAATAATTACCAAATTATATAACATTAAAATGCATTTTTCGGAGCCAAAGCAGGTAGTTAACTATATTGAAATTTTGTTTTCAGAGAAATCTCAAAATCCGCCCTCAATTGACAAATTCGTATATTTATATACAGGGCTGATTGATAAGTCCTTTTAAAAAGTTAATTTAAATCGGTTTTTAGGGTTCCGTGCTTCAAAAGGAAAAAAGGAACCCTTATACGATCACTTTGTTGTCCGTCTGTCTATATGTCTGGACCCTTTTTCTCAGGAACGCGTGACAGTATCAAGTTGAAATTAATATCAAATACTAAGATCTACGTTCCCTTGAAGCTGTTAAAAAATAAAGCTTCTAAGTCATTTCAATAAAAGAATATGCCCAAAATATGGTTATTTTTGTTGCATATTGTGACACAAATAAATCAAAACCTTTAGGGTACTTCCCGTTGATCAAGCATGAAATTTGGCAAGAAGCAACGCCATGATATAATAAAGGAAAACATCTGAAAACCGTAAATTTGTTGTGACATCACAAAAAAAAAGTTTGTTTTCAGTTGGTAAATTAACCGTGACCTATTGGGACAACAGTTGTCCAACGGTTTTTCCCTCAATACAATTTACCTTTTACGGAACCCTCGCGGTGCTTTTTTTTTATTTGACTTTCACACTGGTAGGGATGATTCTTCTAACGAATGCTCTCAGATGTTTACCAATACAATACGCCGGTCATTTTACAATTGCTTATGTGTCATCAAAATTAAGTGTTTTGCAAACATGGCAAAAATTCAAGTCGTGTTTGGACATGATTAAGACTAATCCTAGGGTCTTTTATAACTGTTGACGGCTTACGAAACTAGGGTCCACCATTCTACGACGGAGTCGAAACAATGGATGTACCTACTCGTATGAGTCTACGCCGAAGAAAGCCAAGAGCAAGACTGTACTGTCAGTAGGGAAGGTGACGACAGTTTTCTGGGATAGCGAAGGAAGTATTATTATTGATAATATTTATATAATTATATAATGATTATTTAGCGTTAGTAGGCTGCGGTGACCCCTTATCATCAGGCGATCCGTAAGTTTGTTTGCCACCTTAGTGGTATAAAAAAACGAGTAAGACTAGCCACTATGATGCAAAATTAATAGATCGATTGAAAACCGATTTGTTCGATAATCGGCTAAAAAGTGCTTGCTCATCAAGGCAATGCGCCAGTGCACATGTCAACAAACGTAATGGCTGAAATGCACAAGTTGGGCTTCCAGCTAGTTCTACATGCTTCATGTTAATTCCGTGTCCCTTGTCAGTCTTTTGCGACCCTACTTTTGGGGCACGACCTTTACCTCTCACACCAAGGGAGATTTAGGCCATAATCCACACGCGGGCACAGTGCCGATTAGGACTTTACATGCGTCTTTTTTTGACGTATGCAGGTTTCCTCAGTCACGATGTTTTGCGCCACTCAACAGGCAAGGCGAAAGCAAAACCCCGCGGCGACTACCGACTTCGATGACTCTGCGAGCCTAGTTGGTAGTGTGGTTGGCTGCTGTGCAGAAGGTGTGGGTTCATTAGAACCCACGGTATTAACCGCACAAGACAAACATTCATGTGATAAACATTTGTATTTGTCTTGAGTCTGGGTGTATTTATGTACCTATGATATGTATGTATTTACAACAAAAAGTATATGTATTTGGATTTATTATTATTACATTTCCCAATCTTGAAAAGATGGCTTAGAGGCCAAAAATGATTGACAAATAAGGACTGCATGCACTGCAGGCGATAAAAGCTTATTTGCAGAGCTAGAAAAAAAATAGGATTTATTTTTTATTTTTCTAACTCAGGACTTATCAAACTCCCAACCACTATGCGTATTTCTGGATCGATTCTGCGATTGGAATTGGTTTTTAAAGCAATCACGTAAAAACGTAAATTTAATATGTCAAAGGTGTAGTTAATATATCAAAAGGAGTTACATATGTACCTGGAAAGGATGAAAGAGAAACCTCTGTGAAACGTATATTTAATATGTCAAAGGTGTAGTTAATATGTCAAAAGGTGTTACATATGTACCTGGAAAGGTTGAGAGAGAAACCTCTGTATCTTCCGAGCACGAGCAACAGTAAGCTTGTCATCCTCAGACAACTCATCCATGCCCAGGATGGCGATGATGTCTTGTAGAGATTTGTAGTCCTACAGCAAAAATAAGTATTTAACAATATGTAAGAAATTAAGAATTATAGGCTAATGTTTAATTTGCCAACGTTGATCAGTTATCATGTAAGTAGTAAGATTGTAATATCACACATTATGCGAGTCTTTTATGAGAGTGGGATCGCTATACAACTTCAGCCGTAAGCATAGCCGAGAACATTTAGGGTGGAGCACCTGCCATAGACTACCCAGTAATCGTGTCTATAATATCGAGATTTTTGGCTGTTTATATAGTACATTTTTCCATATAGTAATAACATAGTCCACCAGTTCTGTCCAACCTTAGTCCACCTTTACCCACTCTAAACTAAGAGGTAACCATACGTCCATGACTTCTTTAATTCTTCTTTTAATCGCAAAGGATTTCTTCTTTTCCGTTGACTTGTAACATCTGCTCTAAATTTTTAATTTTATATTTCGATATTTTGAACTTTGGTACTTAAATTATTTTTGACGAGAACGCAAAGAAAAATGTCAAACCTAGACAGTTTAGCTTGATATTTGGTAGGATCAAGACCTTTCGCCATTAGTTAGTAATTTTCACTAATCGGAGTAATTACTCCGATTAGTGAATTATTTATGAAGTTCTGAAAATAACCGGTTAATTTCCTGTGATCAACACTTTTATGTCAACATCGAATAAATTCGAGATTTATGAGGATGAATGAATGAAATGAACCACTAAAATCAAGCAAACGAAAGGTAACCTCGCCGGGCTACAGACAGTATGGAAATTTAAGTTTAAGAAAAGCTTTATTTAATCATTTGTGTACATACGAGTATTTTTAAGTGGCCGCGTAGACTTGAGAAAATAAAATGAAGATTTTAATCGTAAATGGTTTTAACTACACAACTATCGGAATTCTCATACAAATATTCATATTCTATTTTGCTTCCTAGTGGATGATTTTCCCTAAAATGTCTTAAAGTTTATCTGATTTCCATACAAACGTCCCACCCTAATTTTACGCCCTTTAGCAATATTCTTTCTTAGTGTCCGCCTACGTTACAACCTCTTTGCAAATTTTTAAGTCTCAAGACTCGACACAAAAATATCAGAATCTTCATTCAAATTTTCATACCCTATTCTGCTCTCTAGTAAATTAATTTCAAAAAATCGTGAAATACGACAATCTATTTCTTCGAAATACGACAATCTATATTTTCTAAATACGACAATCTATATTTTTAACCTATTTAGCATAATTCAGACTTTTAAATAAGTATGTAGTTCAAAATCAAACATACCTGCAATATCTTCTGAACGCCTCTAGCCACTCCGTAATGCTCCGTTCCTATGATGTTGGGATCCATAACCCTGGAGGTGGAATCTAATGGGTCTACTGCAGGATATACACCCAGCTCTGCTATAGCGCGTGATAATACCGTGGTAGCGTCTAAATGGGCGAAAGTGGTGGCAGGAGCAGGGTCTGTTAGGTCGTCGGCTGGGACATATACAGCCTAGGTAGAGAATTTAAGGTAAGGTGGTTGACAGCTTTTATGGTGATAGTTTTTAAATCCATTACAATTTCCATTGCCACGCGCATACTGTACCTTTCCATATACGCGTGCAAGTATATCGTAATGGATTTTAATGCAATTACAATTGTAATAAGAAAATCGGCCTGCTGTTGTAGTGCCCATTTCTGACCCTATATATATATTTAGGTTCGCATCTTGGTTGCGCAGCATCATGAAGTACGATTCGCTAATTTGAGAAAAAAGAATGTAAGAACGGTGGCGGTCAGAAAATGTTTACCAGTTTTGAAATAAGATTCTATATCACACTTTTTTCACTAAGTCTAAAATGCCATATCAAGTTACTTATTACCTTTCATAAGCTATTATGTAAAATGACGCATCGAGAAAAACAACGAGAATTATTGATCACTTTTTGATAATGAAACTCATTTCTTTATTTGATGAAATGACATTTATCAAAAAATATTGTTTGAACGTCGTTTTGACAAGAGTAACATTTTACAACATATTTTTTCATAACGAAATAAAATGGCAAGTTTAACCCTGGAGCAAAGGACTGAAATAATATTTCTCTTCGAAGATGGAAATTGTTTTAGTGCTATATCACGAGAACTCAATATATCGCGATTCACTGTGAGGTTTTGGATTAGGTGTCACGGCGAAGAAGGGCATATAACGGATCATAAAATTAATCAACATGACGACCGATACTAACCGCCGCGTAAATAACAGAAATGATTCGTCGTTACGAAGAGAATAGTTTCATACCGACTAGTTTTTTTTGCTGCTTTATATGATGTGAGTGCTCGGACGATCCGACAAGCTTTGCACAATTGTGGACTACAGACACCATGCTATTAAAGTGGAGCTGAAACCTCACCACAAAACAGCCCGGCTTAACTTTGCGCGACAACGTCTCGATTTTGATTGGTCGAATACTATATTTACCGATGAAAAAACTTTTAAATCGAGCCAAATCGGAAGAATAACTTTATGGCGCTACAATCGAACTCGGTATGATGACGCTCATATTATGTCTCAAAACGAGTCAGGTAGCATTACAGTAAACTTATGGGGGTGGATGAGCCTTGACGGCGTCGGAGAACTGGCGTCGTTAGAGAATAGGGCTACGGCCATTAATTATGTGTCGCTTTTAGAATAAGTGATGCTACCTACTGTGCGCGTAGTGTATCCTACAACAGAATTCCCACACATTATTTACGTTGAAGATAATGCACGGTTACACACGGCTCGTGCTACTATGGCATGGTTCAACCTGCACTGTGACATTCGTCCCATTCAATGGCCCGCTCGGTCTGCTGATTTAAACCCTATTGAAAATTTTTGGGGGGGGTTCAACGCTGGGACTGTCAAAATGAAAGAAACCCTCATGCTCTTAGATCACCCTGTGCTCGAGTATGGGATGATATCAGAGGTACTGATCTATGCGCGCTTCTTGTTGCATCTATGCGAGATAGACTACGTGCCGTCATAGCTGCGGGGGGAGGTAATACTAGATATTAAATAAAGATTTTCGAAGTGTCTATTTTATTATTTCTTTATATTCTTATTTAAAAAATTAAAATATTAGATTTTTCAAAGAAGGTTTTTTATATATCAAAACTTGATAGTAGTCAGTCCATCACCTAGAGCAGAGATGGCGAACCCATGGCAATTTGGGCACGCCAATCATTTATGATATTTCTACGTATGCTTGCAAGTCATTTTTAGAAATGAACTCTAGTTTAGCTTCCATACTGCTTAGTAACAAAGTACGAGCCTGCCCTAATGTGAGATTTTTAGCACCTAATTTGCAACAGCAGAAATCACACTAATTATTTTTTTTAATTTGAATATAAATATTAAACATTTCGATTGCTGTAAACATTTCGAGATGCAAGTAGCTAAATAGCTTTAAGTTAACAGCAATACGTTTAATTTTTCTCCATTATTATTAAGTAACCCAGATTTTTTGACGGCACGTCATAGGTACAGTATTGTTTTTTTAAAGGTTCGCCATCCCTGTCCTAGAGCGATTGATTGTCATATTTGAAAAAAGATAATCTATGGTCAATCAAATTATTATGAAATAGACATTTAGAACTTGTAACTTAAATGTGTGCATGCAATTGTGATCCTTAAGGTGGTTAACATTTTCTGACCGCGACCGTATGTTTACTGTGTGCTTTTATTTTGCCTTATTGAAGGTGCTCTGACTGACACACAGAAGGACGTGCAGCCTAAACGACTATAACATGACATGAATAATGAAAATAGTAAAATATACTAATTTTGTAAAATCAACACCATTATTTTAATAAGTATAATAGCACTTATTACGTACTGTTTTGCACATTTTACCAAGATTCTTCAAAAACGTACTAAAATTCAAACCATGTGCGTAGCCAGCTGTTAGGCTAAGGTAGTCTCTAACCCATGTAGTCCGGATTTCATCTAGTAGAATATGGAAAAAATAAATACTATACTGGCAAACGCTTTTGGTTAGAGTAATTGACAGCCTAGGGTGGGGCAGCCGCCCAGAGTTCCTAGCTACGCTCATGATTTAATTTGGTAGTATTTTTTACCTGTACGCTGGTGATGGATCCAGTTTTAGTGGTAGTGATCCGTTCTTGCATAGTACCCATGTCAGTGGCTAGGGTTGGCTGGTATCCCACGGCAGAGGGGATTCGACCCAACAAAGCGGATACCTGGGTAAGTGTTAAAAGATATACTTTGTGAGTTTATATCAGTAATATTTTTCAGTAAATTATTTTTGTTTGCACTGGAAAGTCTTAATGGGAATTGTTTTCTGTACATTTAATTAATTTCATAATTATGACCGTCATCATCATTCTGACCGGTCATCATCCACAGCTGGATGCTTTACATTTTCAATCTGAATGAACTATCGAATCCACTCTCTCTTAATCTCTGAACCCCCCTGATCTGATAACCCGCCTGGGTGATTCTCATAATGTCATCAATAAATAAAAACATATTGTGTGACACCTTGATACGGAACTACTTATCTAGGGTAAAACCACCAAAGATAAAATGAGAATACTGACCCGAATCGTGGGAAGGCAGAATCGCATTTACTTACCTCTGAACCCGCTTGAGTGAACCTGAAGATATTATCGATGAAAAGTAGCACATCCTGTCCCTCTTTGTCACGGAAGTGCTCGGCCAGGGTGAGACCAGTAAGAGCAACCCTGGCTCTGGCACCTGGAGGTTCGTTCATCTGCCCATATACCAGAGCCACCTTAAAAAAAAGTGTATCACATAATAAAACTGTTAATCCAATAATTTTATTACACGTGCGCAAATTTTATTAAATTTAATAGTACGTCAATTTGGGCGATTGACGTAGCAGCAATGAGGTACGGTATGTAGGGAGAGCGGCTTTACCCTCCTGCCCACGCGCCTGTGACGTACCAACCAGCTTTCTTCGCAAGGTCGGTACAGTCACTACATCCAACTGCTCTCACGCACAATCGCACGGACAACAGCAACACACAACCCTGACTTATGCGAAATTGTAGGTCTCTTCCGAGCTACCTGTCTATTGCCACTTCAGCTCACTAATTCTTTGAGCTATGTTGTCCTAGTTAATTCATTCACAAAGTCCTCATTGGTTAAAGACTTTTGTACGGCTTTTCAGACGCTCGAAGCAGTGTCCGAACGTTCTAATCCATACACTTACAAATTCCGGTTACGTCGGCTGAGTCGAAAGTTCGATGCAGCGACTGAGCGATTCTGAGACCTCGTTCTGTACGTGGTATGTAGTCAAAACACGATGCAACTTCTGCTAAAACGCGCGATTTTGATACCACGATCAAAACAGCAACGATACACCATCGATGCAATTGCAAAATCGCCGGTAGCCGTTGCTACGTTGTTGTGTCTGCTGAGACTCTCTGTGTTGGAATACTGACAGTGTGGTTGAGATTAAAACGCCCTCCTGAGGTATTTCAGCAATTTTTTTAGTATTACCTACTTATATGTGTAGAGTAGATAATAAAGTGTTTTGTGTTCCTTATTGGATGAAACATAAGAATGAAAAACACATTTACAAACCTTCGACGTTTTGTAATCATCGGTGATGACACCTCCCACCTTCATCTCGTGATACAAGTCATTGCCTTCGCGAGTTCTTTCTCCTACTCCCGCAAATACCTGTACAAATATATATTGCTGTTGATATATGTATATTCGTTAAATGTCTGATGCTGGTATATTTTACAGATACATATTTTTTTTATTTTCGTAGCATATCCAATCTTGACTTACTTTTATTGTTTTTAAGTACTGGCAATGGGAGAATGTTACATTATTCTGTCCCTGATATTTAATTTTACCAATTATAGTCCTAAAACTGGTGATTTACGACTTATAAGACCTATATAAAGTCAGTCCCGATACACCACCTGTCCCGCAGTACAAAAGTAGCTTGATAAAGATGCTATTCCCTACATTATGATGTGGTTGTGTGTCCAGACCCTCTTCTGGGGATTAAACCTCCTTACTTATTCTTTAGTTCTTCGTTTAAAACGTAATGCTATTCATATAAACCCAGTCTTAGGTTTGATTCCTATCTAGGACTTTAATTTGAAACAAAATTTGAAAATTCCGTCTAAGTGCTCTGCCAATGCATGTATCGAGGTTTTGGCAGTTGAAACCTCCTGCTCCCCGAAATCCCGGATGAGGTTACCACTTCCTATTAGTACCTATTACTTATTTAGTCTTAAGATATATATCTACCCGAACTTCTGGGTATCTTGGCTTGGCATTACTTCTGTCATTTGCCAATCCCCACGACTTGAAATGCATTATGACGAAATAAGGATTACACTAGACAGTCATATTAGATACAATTTTGTGTCATACCGAGAATCCACCGTGAGCCTTGGCTACATTGTTGATCAGTTCCATGATAAGTACCGTCTTTCCCACGCCAGCTCCACCGAATAAACCAATCTTGCCACCTGCCAGGAAGAAATCATCCTGTCTGTTATCAGGCGTTGCACATTTCGAAGTTTAGGTATGAATCTTTGCTGCTGGTTGGTGCGGTATCCAAATTTGGAAAAGATACGACGTATGATTTCCAAACGATCGCGCTAAGGCCGCGCGGTCCCAACGTCATCAGCTCTGAGCCCTAAAGACGCGGGCGCACCTGCCACGTAATGTTATCGCGCCGAACAGTTCAGTATAATGTAGCGGTTAATTTTATATTAATATAGCGGGACAAATTGGCTTGTACTGAATTATTAGATATTTACGTGTTTTTTTACGGAATCTGATAATAGTGAGACTTCGGTACAGTACTATCACTTATTTTGTGCTGTTATAGTATAATATATAGTTTAAGATATTTGTTTATAACCCTATGGTAATAGATCTACTAAATTTATCAGTGCAGCAAACTCGTAAACAATAAATTATTTTATTTTACTTGACTTTAGCACAAAATAGATAGATACAAAACGCTTACTCCACCCTATAGTAAACCCTTACCCCTGAAACTCTTCCTCTGCACACATACCTACGTCTAGCATTGTACCTTGAGCTCAGAACTACGAGACGTATACGTGCCAACTATAGAGTGAGCATTCTAATCTATATTTTGTGACTTTAGTTCCTTGTTCCTGGCTATTCCTGGCCAAAGGTAAAGTAAGGTAAACAGAGCACAAGCGGCTTTTTGGTAGGGCCTTATAGGTAGATTAATATACATCAATTAATCTTTCTATATTTAAATTACACATGTATCACTTTTTTCTGCAATTTTGTTCAATACAATAACTACATATATTTAATGGATACAGGACAGGTCACAAAACGAGACTTTTAGATACCCAGACCATCTGGCAATCCTAGTGACAAATGTAACCCTAATCACACTATGTTAAAAGGCATTAGAGCACAGTCAGGGTCACTTATCATTAGGTAAAATTTCAGTTCGTCTTTCAGCCTTACACTGTAGTGGTTAAAAGTAATATGCACATCTTCAGAATCTTACCCTTGACATAAGGGGCGAGGAGATCCACTACCTTAATGCCAGTGACGAGGATTTCTTGGTCCACTGACATGTCCACAAAAGGAGGAGCATCGGCGTGGATCGGAGCAAATTCATCAGTCTTTATTTCACCGCGTTCATCTGAAATTTCACAATGACCTTAGGATCACCCTTAATACCTGTGAATTTTATTTTTATCTTAATTAAACAAGAAGGTGTATATGAGGAGTATGCTAGGTGTTTCTTTGCTTTCAGATCAGAACGTCTTCTAAGAAAAATGACCAAGTAGGCAAATTGACGAAGTAGCTAAACGATACAGTGGTTCTCAATTTTTTTTGACGATGGAACCCTTTCGAAACACTAAATAGTCTACGGAGCCCAAAACTAAGCAAAACCTGTTTTAATATTAATTTAAATTACAATAAAGTTTATAATTTGCTTTATTTAATAAGAGGTATAAAGTTGTTCACGTAATTTTAGACCAAAAGTTTAACTTTTGACTTAGGTTGTTATTTTTACGGCGGAACCTTCGGAAGTGCCCCTCAGTACCCTAGGGCTCCGCAGAGCACACCTTGACTACCTAAATATTTATATTTATATAGCAAACTCTCTACGGCCTAAGCCTCCTTTTCTGAGGCGAAGCCCGTGCCCCTGCAGTATAATAGTGGGTGCGACGGAGGCAACCTAGAAAAAAAAGGAAAAAAAAAATATTATTTCAGTAAATCACGATCTCGTGGCGATGAGCGCATTCTGCCCAGTCGAGGCCACGCGCGGGCGTTAGCTATTTAATCAGTCTTTCAGTCTGTAGCAGTTTACTCTTGGGCATAGGCCTTTCCCAACAAAAGCTACATTACTAGGACCCTTGCTTTCCTCATCCAGCCATTTCCGGCTACTTCTCTCGGGTCATCGGTCCACCTGGCTGCGGGGCGAGTCTCCAATTTAGAACGCGTCTGCTTCAACGGCTATTGGTTCTGCGGTAGCTGGTGTTCCGTGAACGTTCACCACTGGCACTACCATAGCTTATATAGCGAAAGTCTAATTGCTTTATGAGGATGCTGTGCATAACTGTCCAGTGTATTGTCGGTAGTGTCGGTATGATAACTTTTTGCTATTTATTTAACTTGCATTCTTAGACATTTTGCTAGTTCGCCAATTTACCAACCTAGTCATTTTGGTCAGAAGACGATAGGAAATATTGTTGCTTTGCAACTTCGCTAAATTGCCTATTTGGCCATTTTGCTTAGGACCGATATGTAGGCGTTTTTTTGCGTGATAAAATCCAGAACGAGTAAATTTGCCAAAGTCCGCTTGTCTGCTTGTTGTCCGTTGCACATAGCTCAATCAAATACTAAGCAATTTTAAGTGGATATGGGAAGTTCAGATCGCTCGTCGAACCGACATAGCTCAATCAAATACTAAGCAATTTCAAGTCGAAATGCAGGAAGTTCACATCGCTCGTCGAACTGATAACCGATGACGAAGAAGCGTTCGAGTAGCTACCAAAAATTCGAAGGCGCAGCGTGAAAAAGCTTCTACCAGAGCCATAACAGGATGTCAGTCGAAGCAGGCGGCTCAAAACCAGCTGAAGGCCTATGTCCAAATGTCGATGTCTCCCGGCCGAGATGACGAAACGGTTTGTTCTATCGAATTCCTGCACAATGAGTGGTATTGAGGGTGGACCAGTTAGTGGTGTACATGAATTTCTTCTCGATGATGACGGTTCAGCGAATGGGTAATCTTTTTCGACAAAAATCGACAAAAGGTGGTTAGGGATGCCTATGTGTTTATATTATTTATGTTTAATATTTTACATAATTGATTAATTTAAGTAAGAATAAGAAATAATCATTCTGTGTTATCATAATAAGTTTAAAAGTTTGTTTATATTGTATTATTCGATTTCGAGATTATAGGCTATTTAAAATAATAATACAACCCTTACTACAAGCCGAGCAAAACGAAAAAAGTCAGAAAAGAACCCTAACGAAAAAAAGTAATAGCGCGGACGAATAATATGACAGTGGATGGGGAATGGCAGCAACGAAAAGGGGAAAACAACGTCTGCCAGGTTAGCTAGTCTATGTATAAGGTAAAAGTATGTTTGTTCGTTATTCCTTAACGTCCTAACCAAGCATTTAATTGACCTATTTTTGGCAAGGGGAAAGTTGGAGACAGGGAAGGACAGAGAATATTTAGAGAATTGAGAATTCCAGTGGGTTTTTTCCACAGATGAGCCTGGTCTGGTTTTTGACATTAAAATCGTAATTAGTTTCATCAAAATCTGATAACCTTGTTAGCTTTATCAACTACCCTATTGAGATATCCCGAAGGAATCCCGCCCGGGAAGACCTAAATAACCTTCTCTCTTCCTACCGTATACAGTAAGGAAACCTTACTATTGGAATAAAGACAAATAGAAAGTTACTAGTTGAAAACCCTAATTCCGTAAAATTTGAATGATCTCAATATCTTGTAATTCTAGCAGGTCATTCCTCCTAGCAGTGGTGCAGGTAAGTACAGAAAGTGATTACCAATAGGCTCTCCAATAACGTTGATAATTCTTCCCAGGGTTGGTTCTCCCACGGGAATAGTTATTGGAGCTCCTGTGTCTACTATCTCTTGACCTCGAACCAGACCTTCAGTACCATCCATTGCGATGGTACGGCAGGAGCTCTCCCCCAGATGCTGCGCTACTTCCAGAATTAACTTTGGTGCTGTAAAAAATCATGGTATCCCAAAGATAAAAGGTTTTTAACTCTTTTTCTCAAAAAAAAAAATTTTTCTGAGGTTGATCTGCTTACTTCTTCCTGGAACTTCCAATGCATTTAAAATTGGAGGCAACGTACTCTCAAACTGCACGTCCACCACGGCTCCAATAACTGGCCAAAAAAGAAAATCACATAATGATCAAAGGGTATAAAAAATCAAAAGTTAATAATAACGCTATTGGATCAAACTTACTCGGATAATTAACATTTATTGTTGGCATTAACGTCTTTTTGAATAATTAATGTTTTGTCGTCAATTAGTAATAATAATAAAAGTGAAATAATAACGAGTGTTTCAAAGTTCTTACATTCTTACTTACTTTTACAAACAAACCTATATAGAAGAAGGAACTGACTGACGACACATAAATGCACAGCCCAAACTGCTGGGTGTAGAAACTTAAAACTTAGCAGATTGGTTCCTTATGGGATGTCAGGCTCCACTTAGAAAAGATTTTACAAAATTCATCGCCTAAGAGAGTAAAATAGGAGTTGGAATTTTGTATGGAATCCTTTATTTTTGAAACTGAATGCATAAAAATTTGTAAGTATTTGGCATTAAGGTTGAAAAAGATTGATGTGTGTCCGTTTTTTCGAAAAATATTCCCCAAGTGGACAAAGCATGGGTGAACAACAGATAAGAATTCCTATATTTTTTAAGTAAAATGATGAAGGTGTTAAAAGATTCCTTTTTTCTGAAACCCACGTAAACGAACTAGCGGGAAAAAGTCGGACGCGAACTGAAAATGATTTTTATTCAAATTCTTTTGTAGGATATATTATGTATTGTTATGTTATTGTTAGAAGGGTACATTGCTCATATACTTTTAAAAACTCTATTTAAAAATTGATTGATTTATTTTTATTAATTTTGCATTTTTTTATGCTTTGCATTTTATTATACTAATGAAGTTTGCTGTAGCAAGCTATAGCTGTAGCTATAGTTTGTTTAAGCTCGGTTATAGTTATTCCCGTGGTAACTTTTGAATTTTTCGGGATATAAGGTAGCGTATGTCCTATTCCAGGACCTAACCTATATGTTTACTAACCAAGTTTCATTCCGATCCGACTAGTGGTTGAATTATGATTGAGTAACAAAAAACCCTCCATCCATCCAGACATAGTTTCACATTTATAATATTAGTAGGATTATTGATTATACCTATATTTTCGATGCTTGTACGCAAAGAATAATGTGATAATTGTTATCATTTTTCGAAAAAAGGATGAAACAGGTAATTTAAACCAGCTTGTGAAAAATGAAATAAAAAATGGAAAAATCGGTCTGAAATAACAAGTGAAACTAAACGGTTAAAAAATAAAAGCATACCTATACCTAGGATACATTTTTTTAGCTCTTGTTTTCCCCAAAAAAAAAATTAAAAATACCAGCGATTATTCTTCCTTTAGCACCAGCTGTGTCTGATACTGCAGCTACTGAAGCCGAGTGCTTCCTCTTCTTCGTTTTTTCACTCTTTTCCTCTCTTTCCTCCTTTTCCGATTTCTCCTCCTTCTCCAATTTCTCCTCCTTTTCCCTATTCTTCTTTTTTTCCTCTTTTTCTTTTTTGTCGTGTTTCTCAAAATTAAAGTCATCATCACAGTCGTCGCTTCTTCTTACCGAAGACGTAGAGAACTGAAAACATTGTTAAACATTAAAATATTTAATAATTTTTAACCCCCGACGCAAAAACAATAGACAGTGTCAACAGATCTCAGCCATTGAATGAAATAACACTTCTTCTACTTCACTGTAACTTTAATAAATTGAACAAACAGTATTCATATTCTTTAGCTATACCTGTGTTAAAAACGTAAAGGAATAGTGCCGTTTTTCGTACGACTAGATTTACAAACACTTATATTTTGAACTAATAACTTATTCTAGTGTATAGTATATAGTATATATGTAGTATATATATAGTAGTGTAGTCATTAGGTACATACTAACAAACAATTTTTTCACTTTTTATTATATAGTGCAAACTGACATTCGGCGTTTAGACGCTAGTGTTGTTGTAAACTTACACCGTTTCAATATGGCGAATGTAGTTTTGATTTTTGACCATCGGGTCAGAAATGTTTTTTGCACACTAAAGTTAGGATCTAGTACTAGGAAGAATCGGACATTACTGCCGCGGCCCGCTAACACAGCATAACAGGGCGATCATGAGTATGCGGGTCGAGGCGTAGCGGAGGCACGCATCACAGAGTCTGGTTATGCTCAGTTGTGGCCATGGCTTGTATAGTGCTTTTACATGCGTTTAAATTAAACAATAACATAACTGTTTATTTAAAAAACTAATTATTATGACAACTGTATAGACAATAATAAAAAGTTTAGGTAATTTTGCCGCCAATTCGCCGCATTTAAATGTCGACTTTTAGACGACTTTTAAAAAATGCTTTATATATATAGTCACAGCCTTAAAATTTCGCTATTCCGATTGAATTTTAGAGAAAGGGTGTCTTATGTGAACCGTTATACAGTTTACCTATACTCTATACTAATATATAAAGTTAAAGAGTTTTTCGTTTGAACGCGCTAATCTGAGGAACTACTGGTCCGATTTAAAAAATTCTTTCAGTGTTGGATAGCCCATTTATCGAGAATTATATATATTATACGCTAACACTAATAGGAGTGGAGCAGCAATGAAAAATGTTTCAAAATCGGGGTTTTTCTATCCTTTTGAGAGCTTCCGCTGCGTGCGCTGCGTAAACGGTTAAAGTTTCGCAAAAATCATGTATGACAAATTTGTACCCCTTTAAAAGTTCTAAAAAAAAGTCCGTGATAGCATATGTCTATATTTTAAGGTTGGCTCACTATAATTTTTTTATGCTAACCATATTTGTTCCAAAATAATGCACTATTTGCAAAGTTGTTTTTATAAACATGATATAAGTCTTTATCCAAATAAATACGTTATTTATCACAAGTATTTAATTTAAAACGAAATTGCCCTGTACATCACTCGATTTTAATGAATATCTTAGGAGTATCGCAGTTTTAAAATAACATCGCAGCAAAATAATGATCAAGTACTGCGCGCGCATTTATGATGTGCGAGGCCGGCGGGCAGTCATGAGGGGGAAGGGCGGTACGTATTATTTTAAAATATTTTTACCTTCTGTGTTTTTTTATAATTGAGGAGTTTCCGTAAGAATCCTATGCCGATAATCAAATTTAGGGCGGGCGAAGCCGCTGGCAAAAGCTAGTAAAACTATAAACCGGCCAAGTGCGACTCGGACCTCGCACATTTATTGTTCCGTACCAAATGTAGATATTATAAGCCGTCCGAATGGCAGAATTATGCATAAGCAGTAGTAAAGTGAAACCCTTCTGTGCTATATACGCATTTTCCCCTAAAATCAAGTTAGTTGTAATAGAAAAAAATTAGAGAAATTGAAATAAAAAATCTGATTTATCAATATATTGGTATTTGTAAGTGAAATATCTATACATATAATATGCTTTGCTGTGTGTCAAAATGACTGATGGATCAATGCACAGCCTAAACCGCTGACAGTAGAGACCTAAAACTTGGAGGGTGTGTTCTTTGTATGACGTAGGCATCCGATAAGAAAGGATTTTCCGAAATTCTACTCCTAAGGGGGTGAAAAAGGGGGGAAAAGTTTGTATGGGACAACGTCATTCCTTGGTCCAATCTACTTCAAATTTTGCATAAACCTTTTTTTACAGAATGGACGGAAGACGTGTTTTGTATTTTATTGAAATTCATCCCCTAACGGGGTTAAAAAGGGGTAGAAAGATATTTTGGCGGTCATTTGCTTCCAAGTTGATATCAATACTCCTTAGTGCTTTTGATTTAAATCACATGTTTGAAAACTCAATTCGATTTTATTCAAAAAAGGTTGAACTCACTTAAAAACATAACCAAATACTCGATGCAAAGGAGTTTTGGCGCGAATCTTAAGAAGGAGTGGTGTTTTTTTCTGTTTAATTTTTCTAAATTCATTTAGTGACTTTCGATGTATATATTTTAGTAATGTTTTACGAAACCGTGTTAAGAATTGTGCAGCGAAGGCTTATGAATAGTGAATTATGAAGAAATAAGCAGTACATGACGCGCAATGTCTGAGGATCCACACCAAATCTCCCGGCCAATCTTGGGACTTGAAAACGAGGACGCGCGGTACCGCCCGCGCCACGACTCTGGCAAATGCATAAATGGTCTGCTAAGACCGTGCGAGCCCATTATAATATTAAAAAAAAAAAAACCAAATACTCTTTAAAATTGGAATGTCTCGAAATTTACCGTGCTATATTAGTACCTCACTTGAAGGTTTCTAATTGTTTTCTAAGCTTAAAGAGGTTATATACTTTTTAGGTGTTTGATTTTTGTGTATAATAATACTAATAGTTTTCTTTTTCTACCTACTCGTATCTATACTAATATTATAAAGCTGCAGAGTTTGTTTGATTGCTTGAACGCGCTAATCTCAGGAACTTCTGGTCCGATTTGAAAAATTCTTTCAGTGTTAGATAGCCCATTTACCGAGGAAGGCTATGGGCTATATATCTTTACACTAAGACCAGGAGCGGAGCACCAATGAAGAATGTTTCAAAATCGGGAGTTTTTTTTCCTTTTGAGAGCTTCCGCTCCGTGCGCTGCGTAAATAGTTAATAAAGTTTCCAAAAATCATGTATGACAGAATTGTTCCTCTTTGAAAGTTCTTATGTCTGTCTTTTAAGGTTGGCTCCTTTTTTATGCTGAACAAATTTGTTCTAAAATAATGCATTACAGCTTGCGAAGGTGTTTCTATAAACATGATATTAATCCTTATCCAAATAAATACGTTATTTATCACAAGTATTTAATTTAAAACGAAATTGCCCTGTACATCATTCGATTTCAATGAATATCTTAGGAGTGTCGCAGTTTTAAAATAATTTCGCAGCAAAATAATGATCAAGTACTGCGCGCGCATTTATGATGTGCAAGGCCGGTGGGAGTCACGTACCACACGTATTTTTTTTAAATATTTTCACCTCCTACGTGAACAAAGTCGGGGGTTAAAGCTAGCGTTAGCCCAAAGTAACCATTACTGACTGATTGACTGACTGATCTATCAACGCACAACTCCAACCTATGGACAGATCGAGCTAAAATTTAACACACATCTAGCTATTATGATGTAGGCGTGCGCTAAGAAAGGATTTTTCTAAGAAGCACCTAGATCGCGAGGTTAGTCCATTAGGTAATTAATGTTTGGTAGTTATTTATTTATTATTTTTGAAAAAGAGAAAGAGAGAGAGGGAGAGAGGGAGACAGAGAGCGAGAGAGAGAGAACGTCAAGTGTGAGTAGGTTTTTGTTATATAATTGAGGAGTTGCCGTAAGAATCCTACGTCGATAACCAAATTTAGGGCGTGAGAAGCCGCTGGCAAAAGCTAGTAAATAATAAATTTCAAATTCATTTTTTTTTTTAAATATCTTTGGTAGATTTTTTTTCCTTTGTTTTCTTAATATTGTGTTCCCTTGTTTTGAAACAAAAAATACAGTATCTACTCCACGAGTTCTAAACAACAAAAGGTGCGTTTTGTTGACTGCTTCAATGCGTTCAATGTCATAATCCTACCAAGTTAAAATGTCATAAATTCTTTATAACACAAAAACCGTAACGAAAAAACTTGGTTCAATCTCTTTGGTAGGATTACCGCATTATGTACATTATGACGGTCAACAAAACGCCACTTTAATCACACTTGGATGTGGTTGGTCAAATTTTTTTTTGCGTCCCCCTTTAGCTTTATAACATTTAAAAATATTTTTTTGACAATTTTATGGCTTTAGGTAAACAATGCTTATTCTGTGAAAAAATTAAAGACTGTAGCTCCAACCGTTTGGCTGCAAAACCTGTGTGACAGACGGACACGTGAATGACAGCAATAGAGCTCCGATTGGACTCTTCGGGTACGAACCCTAAGAAACACAAACTTTTTAACTGTGTGTTCAAATAAACAATCATGGAATTTTTATTGTTTTAACGAAATCAGTTTACATAATACCACAGAGTAAGGATTAGATGCTGAGATACAGGGCAAACAATTGCCTTAATCCTGACACTGAGCTTATACTATGTGTTAGGTACCGCGATATGCTTTTGGTTTTGACGTTATCTGTTCTTTTCAGTGTTTTTTTTTGTTTATTTTATGCTAGAAGCGCTCTGCGATTTTACCCGTTGATAACTTTATTCCCGTGGCACCTTTCAATTAGACGCCTTAATCCTGACACTGAGCTTATACTATGTGTTAGGTACCGCGATATGCTTTTGGTTTTATCGTTATCTGTTCTTTTCAGGGTTTTTTTGTTTATTTTATGCTAGAAGCGCTCTGCGATTTCACCCGCTGATAACTTTATTCCCGTGGCACCTTTCTATATTATTTTATAAAATATATAGCTTAGTATATATTAAACTATATTATATATAGCTAACTAGCTAGCCCTGCGAACGTTGTTTCGCTTTTAGTTGTTAAAATAACTGGCACGCCACCTTTCCTGAAAGGGTTGTACTAATTTAAAAACCTTCCTAATTTCATTAAAATCAGTTAACCCTTAGTACGCGAGTTAGTACGCACTTAACCTTTAACTTTAAAACCTTGCCATGACAATCACGAACACAACAAAAAAAAATTCTATTTGGTGCAGTCGTTCGGAAGTTATGACGTGACCAAGGGAAACAGGGATTAATTTTTATATATATTAAAAGATATCATTAAGAATTCCTACGCCAAAAATCAGGTCACCTTGTTGGTTCGTTGCTACGTTGTTGTCTATGGATAGTGCCATTCTCTTCCAACTTGATAAGACAAAAAAATTTGTTTCGAATTAAAAACTTATTGAGAGATTACATACATAGATATGGGGTTAGTAACTGCAGAGATGTCCCCTTCATACGTACAAACAAGGAAACATACAAATTTTATATCTTTATAAATTAAAATTTAGCATTTAATTGGATGGACTGACAGACAAAAACGTTCGTAATGTTTTAAAGGTCTTGTTATTTACGTTGCGAACGAGCTTCAAAACTTACCTCCTTTGAAGGAACAGTTATATTAACACATGCACCCAACTTCATTTTAGTCACACGTTTAGATTTTTTTAATTTTTTCTTCTTCTCTTTATCATCCGACTCCTCATTGACGTCACTTCTTGTTACCATAATTTCTTCAGCATTTGACTTCTCTTGCTTATCTTCTAGCTTCTCATTAAGGTCACATTTCATATCCATTATTTCTTCCGCATGTTTCTTGTACTCTTTATCTTCTAGCTCTTCAAGGACGTCACTTCTTGTAGCCATAATTTCTTCTGCACCTAACTTCTTCTCCTTATCCTCTAGATCCTCATTGACATAAGTTCTTGTAGCAATCAGTTCTTCTGCTTCGCATATACTTTTATTCAGAGCTTCAGGTACTTCTTCAGGTTTTAAAGGATATTTGATGGAACTGATTCCCATGACTGATTCTCTATTTTCTGGACTTTTTATACGTGCGACTTTATATATTGGCTGGTTTTCAAGGTTATCTTCTTCTTTAGGGGCGGAGTCCGATGAATCTCCCTTTGTAGCAGAACAAAATCTAACAGCAGTACGAAAGTCATACTTGTGGTGGGACTTTAGGAGTGTATGTATATCTGAAAAGTATGGAATTTTTTCCAGAATTTCTTATATTATGTTAAAAGGGGAAAGAAATCTATTCTAACAGCAGGATTTTTTTTAAACCTATGAGAACGTATTTTTCTGATGTACACATACCTATTAAAAGGGTATATGGGTACTGAAGGTCGTGACGCAGCCCAAAACATGATTGCATATATTTCTCTCGGTAAGTAGATTTTTTAAAAAAGTACTTTACAATGTTACTTTGTCAGGGATTACCAAAAACCTATTAAAGTATATTACAATATAATAGCTTCAATTTTAAAAAAAAACATATTATGGGTGTTAGTCGAGGTTGAGATGTAAAGATTTTATTCTTAAACAATTATTTTTTTATACTTTTAGAATATCATGGAAATGAAATGTACTAGACTCTTTCTTGTGCACTGATAACTATTTTTATTAATCCCGCTGCTTCAGTCATACATTAATGACATTGGTAAACATACCCTTCGGCGCTGACTCACCTTCGGGTTCGAGACTTACGCCGGTCGTAGAGACGCTCCCGAGAGCGACAACCCAAGCCGAGGCTCCCTCCGTCAGAGTCTCGCCCTAAAAAGCTCGGTGAAGCAGTAATGGCTACAACAGCTAACTGCATAGTTAGTCAGAAAAAAAAACATACTGTACAAAACATTAGATTGCTTCAACAGTAAAATAATGTGTAAAAAGTTATCAATCGATTTCTGACATCAACTTACAGGATTAATAGTTAACTTACAGAAGAAATAGAGGTAGGTATCAAGTTATCCCAATAAACGCAACATCTCGGGAACGTTTATCAGAAAAAAAACAATTATAAATAACACTTTATTAAGTTTAATTGGCTTTTACTTTTACTAAGTATAATTTAATTTTTGAATGTAGAATATACTTAATAGCATTGATAATAACACAAAACGAGTAGCGAAATCTTTATAGTTAAGTAGGTTTATTATACAATTTATACTAGGTATATTCGAACGTTCGAAAAAGAGTATTTATAATTTTTGACGATTCAAAAGTATTTGTAAAAACCTAATTTGAATAAAAATGTTGACTAGCTTTTGTCCGCGCTTGCGCTAAATTAGGTTATCGGCATGGTTAACGGTAACTCTTTGATTATAAGCAAGGGAGTTGGCGATAGCAAGCTATACCTGTAATTTGTCAACGTGGAGTTTGAATCCCGGGGAAGAACATAGTCTACTTGAAAGCGTCAAGTGTGAGTCGGTTTTTTTTCAGAGTTGCCGTTGAAATCCTACACCGTAGGCAAAAGCTAGTAATAAATAAATAAATAATAAACATTTTTTGGACATTACTCACAGTGCCACTGGTCTCAAACTAAGCAAATCTTGTACCTACTATGGATACCAACAACGGATACAAATCCATATACATACCTATGTATATACTTTTTTTGTAAAAACATACATTACATATTATGCATAGAAAGCAATCAGTTTCAAGAAGAACACAGATGTTCATAACATAAATGTTTGTTTTGTACGGAAATCGAACCCACGAGGCTCGATTTAGCAGTCGGGTCATTACCCACTGGAGCCTATTGAGCCAAAGCTAAGCACTAACGAACAAACAAACTTTCAGAAATATATATTACATATGTTAGAATTAGGATGTTTATTTACGCACATAGATTTAAAGGCTCGCGTGGTCGAAGCACAGACAATAGGATACTCGATAAGTCGAAGTCATGGAGATCTGTAATCTGTCATTATTCTCAATTATCTTTCTACTTAGAAGGTCATCAGTCACCTACATAAACTGCATATGTGGCATTTTGCCAATAGATACATGAATTATTCATTATTACATGACGCTGGAGCACTGATATGCATTGTTGCGAAATCTAGTCTTCATATTTAAGAAGGAAGGAAGGAAAGTAGAAGCCTGTATTAGGTTGAAGTCACAAATCACAATACCTACCTACACCTGACTCAAAATCTATTTGCAAATCTTGTAAACATAAACTAACTTTACTTAATTTTCACTTTTTCTGGTAATTTAATCATAAATCATTAAAATACTTACATGATTACCTTTATTGTCACCTTCTTTAACTGGTTTTTTAAATCACGACAATGATTAAACCTAAAATAACACAAAATTCCAAATTTACGATGACATATATTATACGTATTTATGTTTATGTTGCATAGACTAACAAAGCGAAAGACGCGCGTCAAGGTCATTTTTGTTTACCCGAATTGCAAATAGATTTTGAGTCAGGTTATACAACAATTGTATAAAGGTTCGGGTCTCCATCGAAAACTAATCATGTTACGGTTTATATCAGATCTACTTATAAACACTCATCAGCATATGAACATAAAAGAGATGAAAAAAAATATTAATACACTTACATAATTTTGCAACTCGCCTCATTATTGAAACTAAAGTCGCAATTATATTGTTTTATAAATAAATTAATATATTAACCAATTTAATTCCAATGCTTATCCAGTTTCATTGACTGACAGTTCATTTGTCAAATGTGACATTTTTGCATTTTTAGAGAAAATACGTACGTAGAAAATAAAGTTATTAAACCTCGTTTGTCAGTTTAGTTTAATTTTTAGGGTCCCGTGTCCAAACCTGTCTCACTTCTTGTAGTTTGTCTAGTATTGGGGGTATATTATTCCGTTCCAGGTAATTTATTTTACCGCTTTTCACTATAAAAAACTATAAAAAGCTGGCATTTATATGGATATATATACAGTAATATCCCGGACTTACGCGATAGGTGGGACCAAGCGCTATCCGTGTAAGTCAAATTCGCGTAAGTCGGGGTACAATTTTGCATATGAAGACATACAAAGAATGTTTACAATTAAATGGACCGGAGACTAAATAAAACAATAATTAAGGACGAAATGTGTAACTTATTGTAGATAATATGACGAATCTGAATCCGAATAAATACAATCTGAAGTTATTTTGATGTAGAAGGTTTCATAAAATCTAACAAAGTCGTCTGACGAGTCAATAATGTATAATAATAATGTTAAGTTTACACTTCAAAAATAATGTTTTTCTTTTCTTGTTTGAAGCAAAAGAGTCGGTTCTACTTCGTTATGATGCCCTAGTACTTGGTACATATCTTAGGTCATCGCACAATACACAAAATCGTTATTTTCTTGTACCTACACGTCGATTCCGCGCTACACGTCTGAGCCTGAAAAATCGCGTAGCTCCGAATTCGCGTATGTCGAGGTAGTGTAAGTCGAGGTATTACTGTATATAAAAAAAAAACCTTAGTCCAGAAACACTGTTCTGTCAGAGACGGTGTTGAGCTCACCCCCTGTCACGCAGGACTGAAGTTGTTGGTGAAACAAGGTTTTCCCCCTCATTGTAGTGTGAACAAACACTACACAATAAGGTTTATCTCATGTAACAAATTCGATAAACAGCAGCTGTTATAAAAATGTAGATGGGATTAGTATTTTATTTACAAAACTAGTTGACCCATTGTCTGTGAGTTTGAAGCAGGCGGATGGGTCAAACACCCAGTAGGCCGGTCGGAATAATTGTGACCAAAAAAATACAGTAAACTAATAGTCAACTAAACAGATAATTCTGCACTTGAATGTACCTACCTTGTATGTAAGATAAGCACGATCTGTTCGCATAAGTATGATATACCTACGGATAAGATAACACTAGCACTACCTACTTATATAAGTGACCGCCACTGACGGATATTACTGACTATTTAACTTAAATTGTTAACAAGGTATTGTTATTAAGTACCAACAAAATCTTTTACATTTAGTTAAAATTACATCAAAAGTTTGACGCAGGCAGACAACATTTTACATTTTATTTGAACCCAAAGCGCATGCAAAAATTGCAACACAATCCACTTACGAGAAGTTGGTCAAAATTTACTTCAAAGAATTAAAGCAGAAGGTCAGACATACGACATTTCCTATTTTGCATCGTTTACGGATTCTGTAATGAGAATTTCTTCAAAGTTGACTTCAAGGAGTTGACTGAGAAAAAAACAACGAGGCAAGATAAGAAGCAGTATCTACTACGTGATAGAAAATTTAATAAAGAAAAAATAGTTAAAAATCCCGACTGCAAAAACATTGAGAACTAACCATAAATTAAAACATACCGAATATTTAACGATAAGCAGACGGAACTTATTTTAACTCATTGTAAGGTTTACCTTTAGTGTGGGCAATCTGTACCCTTTTTGACCTTACTTTGAAATGAGTCTTGTCTGCTTATTGTTAAATATTTGCTATGTTTAAATGTCTGTTTGGTTCTCAATATTTTGGCAGTCGTTTTTTTACAGCTTTTTAGTGTTATTTTTTTCAATTCTCATTTAAATCGCGCTTTACTATTTAATTATAAGTGTTTTATATTTTTTTTTATTTAGATAACCAACGCGAGGGTCTGGAAATTATTTTTTAAATTGTATGTGGCTAGTGTCACTCTCACAATCTAACGACGCCTCTCAAGCTGAAATCCATCAAGCCATTTAGGCCAAATAAATATGCATACACTAGAAAAATATAACCCTTCTTATGGCGCAGTCGGGTAAAAACAAGGATGATGCGATATGTAACTGAATAGTGCAACTACATCTTAAATTTCTGAGATTTTCATTGAAATACATGAAATAAATTAATAGTTTATTTTACATCATTGTTATTAGAAATGCCTTTAATCAGGGTTTAAAGCACTATCACGGCTATGCTTAAGTAAAGTAGTAAATTAATAGCACTAAGAACATTGAAGATTTCTTTGACATAACTTTAAAAAAACAGAGAAAAGGGATTAGTTCAGGATTTTTTCTATTAAGTTCATTTATCGTGTTTTCACGTTTTCACGGCTTAAACCATATCCTAAAGATACCCTTTATAACCTTTGAGAAATTCTTAAAAATACTTAATACATATTAATAATCTATGAAAATTTCAGTCTAAAAGGTGCCTTTAAAAGATCGAACAGTCTAACAAACAGCGAAGGGTCAGTAATAGGGTCCTGTTAGAATCCTTTGGGTACGGAACCCTAAACCACAAAGATCTAAGAATCTTCATCTACTTCTTTATAGCTCTCATTTAAACCAAATATTTCTTTGTATCTCAATGTGTATAGTCATATCAATAGAATTCAGGCAGCATTTTCTATATTGCGACCTAATGCGAAAATAGATCCAATTTCTATTTATGTATGTATAATCGATAGAGAAAAAAACAACAAAAACGTGTTTCTTGAAACCCCTGTTAAAATTTTACTGTTTGTTATGAACGGGCTTCAAATGTCCTCCCTTCTCTTAGGAGAGGTATATGTCCCGCAGTGGGAATAACTCATGATAGTGTAGAAAAGCAAATAAAAGATTCAGGTGACCTCACCACCACCGTGACTATGACAGGGAGTTTATGTAAAAGTCGGGGTAAAGGGGTTAATTGTTGGTATAGCACACGTTGATTCCCACGCGTTTTCGTTTCGACTCACATATTAGTCGACTACTTGAAATTGCAAAAATAAAAAGGCAGAGTTTTTTAGTTCTTAGTTTTGACTTTTGTTTGGATTTAAAGTTGTTTTATAGTTTGGTTTAACCTAACCCAATACCCAAAAAATCGTCTATATTGTTTTATTTTCGAATTTACTTAAATATTTTTGTTCTGTGGATCATGTTGTAAATTCGGAAATGAACGGAAATTTTATGTCCCCGAAACTTATTTGTTACCAGGGATAAAAGAAATATGCATAGCTAACTGCCAACCTTTTTTACATAAGTCCACCATGTTTATATTGGTATCTTTTGTAAGTATAGTGAAAATCTCCAAAATTTAGATTTTATTAGTTTTGTTTTCTTGAATAAATTCCCAACCATACAAAGGAAATTATCAAGATTTTATGTTAAATCTTCCTATTTAAAGTAGTAGTGCTGTACCTTCTTTCTGTGGTTCAATAGTTGTTAGGTGGTAATTTGAAGTAGAAAGTCTTAGGTTAGGGAACTCTATGGAGACATGTTACTTTTTTTATTTTTTTACCGACTGTAAAAGCACGTGATGTAAGTATCTAATCCCTCACATATACTACCTCACCTCACCTCAGACACCTTAGACTTTCTGAACTTTTTCAGCCTTGAGTATTGCTTCTTCTATGTTTTGTGTTATACTACTTTCAGCATCCCAGCCTTATTTTAAGTCAGGAAAAATTTTTCTTATTCTGATATTATTATTAGCTCTTACAATAAATTGCTCTTTTTTTAACATGTTTAATTAATTATACTTATAGACTAAGGATGAAAGCAAAATTAAAGCTTACATTACCTCGGAACTATTTGATTTTTATAAACTAACTTGTCCATCTTTCCCATTGCCTTTCTAAATTACACTTCTCCGTGGTAACAAGAGCATAATGAATATAAACATAATAATAGAGCATAAACATAGTGCAGGAATGAAATAATTACAGAACATTACATTCATATTGCAGAGCATAACATGTTAGGTACTTATAACTGAATAATCTTAATATAGTGTTTTTTTAACATCGTCCTAATTTTATTTATATTTTTGTCGATTAATCTCTAAGGACTGACTAAATAGGTTATCAGGTAATCATTTTTATTCGTAGTATTTATCGAAATAAATTCTACCGTACCATTTTCGTAGTATTTGTAGTATATATATGTCTTGATTTATATGTATAAAAAAAACAACTATCATTAGTTTTTCAGTAGTCAGTTTTTTTCTTACGAATACATAAATTACTTATTTGATTTGGTCTGTAAAATGATTGATAATATACCTACTACTAATGCAAGCATTGATAACATGCCACCAGATATTTCTACAGCAGTCACCATCGCTAACTAGTTATTTTATTACCACAACAGTCAATACAATAAATAATATGATTATTCTGTTTAGTTTTATATTTAAAGTCATGTATGCAACTGTATATAATAAGGCATTAAAACACTTGTGTGATACTATTATAAAAATTACCTGCGGCTTGTTCGATAAAACCATGCCAAACCATGTTTTGATACCCGTCATTATACGACAGTTGCATAAATAACTCAAGTATCAATTCTACTATGGGATAAATGAATATAGGTACTATCACTAGCACACTACCAATTTAAACATCTGTTTTGCTGATGGTTGTTAGAGAATGCCTTTTTTGAGAATGAGTTCTGCTATTAATCCCGCTATGTAACTTATTTTACACCTACATATAAAGTTTCCAAACATTTAGAACTTATATAAACTAAATAAATAAACTTCAAACGTACCATATCCTCGTTTGCTACCTTAGTGCTATAAAAGAAAAGGTACTTAATTAGCCCGTATATATGCCTAATATAGAATAATATATTTAATTTTTTGTAGGTGAAAAATTAAAGAAGAATAATCAATTTTTCTCTTTGAGGTGCCCCTTCATAACGGGAGGTTGACAGTTCGCTCTGCATATCTGACTCTGCCTAAATCCAAAAAAACAACAACTTTGCACTGACAATTCCAGTCCACTTCCTAATGTGTCGCCTTGATTATCATTATAAGTTGAAGCATGTGATATTTGTTGTTTCTCAGACATGTCCAATTCATTCAACTTTCCGCTTTTTTAATGGTCTGTATCAACTTCAACGTTTTCTTTATGCGTTGGAGAATTTATATTAGTGATTGCTGAGCTTCTGTGTCCAGCCTATACGAAACATGCTGTTAAATTTATACGAGCGAATAAAAAAAGATTAGACATTCTTTTTGATCGACTCGAAGGTTTTCTTTGTCCATGTTAATTGATCGTTCATAACGCGATCCGCCGCTGTCACTCCATGCGACAATTAGACCTCCCCATGATGATGGTAGGTTGCCATCGGTGATTATAATTGACTACAAAAAAGCTATCAGTCTGAATATCTGTTTGTCCATTATTTTTTTTTTTTTATTTAGTACAAGGGTAACCTTAAAACGAATACAGCCCGCTTGATGTTAAGCGGTCACCCACCAAAAGCCTATAACTGGATAAAGCTCTTGCAAGCACTTTAAAAATATAAATCACTTCCTTCTTGAAGAACTTCATGCTGTAGACTCTACAGCTAACCTCGACAAGAGTAAGCTCAGTCCACAACCTAAGCGTTGACAAGAGAAAATTCCTCTAAAACTTTACAGTGCTTAACCACTAAGGTTTAAAGATATGAGGATGTTTTGAGGAAACTAGATTATTAAATAAAATTTACCTAAAGGTCAGTCACAGATTCGATTTGAGGCATGTGAACCAACCTACCATAAGTTTGCACTGCGGTCATTCGTGATGTTTACTGTTTTAATCCTAATTAAGGGTCACGGGTGGCTGGAAACACACCTGCATCAAAATCTTGTCAAAAAATACGACAGTTTGCATATTTCGATACTCCGTTCCGTTCCAGCGTCTTACCAGTCAGCGTTCCACTACAAGGACTCGAGGAACAATTCACATGGGAAAAAACGTTCAATGGCCCCCGCCAGTCTGTAGAGGGCTCAAAACTGCGGGCTGGAACAACGCAAGCCTTTAAAAAGGTGGTAATTGAAGAAATGAAGGGTCCTCAACCACTGAAAGGTATGCGGCGTTTCCAGTCCACATAAGTGAGTTATTATAGTAGTGCCCCATCCATCTCATGGAATTCCCATGTCTGCCTATTACCTCTGCCCGAGACACCAGTAAGATGGCGTAGATAGGGCAGATAGTGACCGACCGGTACCGGTTTGCATATTATGATACCGCAAAATTATCAAAACCTTTAGGCTAGGTACTTCTCGTAGACCTAAATTTAACAAGTAGCAAGGTACTTCATACTTTATGATTCAAATTTCAAATTCAAAAAATCCTACATTCATTGATTTGTAGTTTAGTTAAATTTATTAAGTTAAAGTTAATATTAAACACGTAGGTCGATAAGCTTTTGAAGATGTAAATAAATTAAGTTTTAAATCAAAACGCAGTGATAAGAGACGGTCATATTCATCTTTTGAATCTATAATAATATAAAAATAAATCAAAAACTCATTCATACGTACATTCCATTGATATAGAAACATGAAATTTGTATAGTAGCAAGGCATTGCACAACATCAGTAGAGGAAAAAATTCTAAAATTGTTAATTTGTGGTTATATTTTTTTCGTGTGTAAAGCTCACAACTTTTTGTTAGATACTCCTTCCCCTAAAAAGATATGAGAAAATGAGCTGCGTAGATCGTTTATAACCCAAGTAGTACAATTGCTGAATAAGAAACGAATTAATTACCCAATTTCAGCTGCAAGTTCTGCTGTAGATGTATAGAGGTGTGTGCAGTAACTTAACTCTGTTTAACAGCACCTTTAAAATTTTGCGCAGCATAAACATGCATAAAGCCCGTATGGAATTCGTTAACCAGCAACAACTGACTTAGGTTTTATGTACTCCTTTATACAGTTTCCTGTAAAGTTTTAAGTATCGTAATAATCTTAAGAGGATACGATTGTGTATTGTGTGGGTGTAAATAGCCTATGTTCTTCTCCACCTCAACAACTATCTCTGAGCCAAATTTCAGTTGAATTGGATGCCTGGGAGTTATGCTATGCATATGTAAATGGTGGAATTTTGAGAAGGTATTGTGATTTACGTTCCTTCTACGTTTGAACGCGGGAGTTCAAAATAAAATAATGCATTTCAGGTCGTGAATGAATACAGGTAGAGTCAAAGGTAAAGCTAATATTTTTGTATAGAATAAAAATCTTTCACATTAAAACACCTTCGACCTCGCATGTGAAATATAATGACTGTGATTAATTATTCATAACGAAACGTTACAGTCTATGTCATAAGGACTCCTAACATTTCATGGAAAACTCGGGGGGTGTGGCTTATACAATACACCAATCAGAAGCGTGGAAATTACCTAATAATTATCGAAGCAGCCAATCAGCAAAGCTGTGAAAAATTACATATGTAACGCTGGAATTTTCACTGTGTCGTAATGTTGATTTGTTTAGTCGCGAGCGTTGAATGGAACGCAACCTATTTTTCCTTTTTTTGGTGTTTCAAACAGATTCTTTTGGCAGGTTTAAAACTCTAAGTGTTAAAGTGTTTTTGAAAATAGTTTATTAGGAGCGTTATTTTCAACTTGCCTAGAAAGTACCTGCCTACTCAACTAGTTGTACCTACAAAGTTTAATGAAACGGTTTTCTGGTATTTTCTCGTTTTCGTGATGTTGGTGTGAAATGGCTCGTCGCATTTAGGTTGACCTATTGTTGGTTAAGGTGCATAAGGTTGTGTTGTAATAGGGCACTCGTTAAGCCAAGTAGCTAGCACGATGGACTATTTCAACCAACTATTTCTGAGCCAAACTGTGTATTGTACACGCTTTAAGTTAGGGTTCCGTAGAGTAAGAAGATTTTTTTTGCAAAAGAGAGCAGTACGGTATATACGGTCAATCTATAAATTAGGACCTCAAATTTCTCTAAGCCTTAGTCTAAGGGAACTATTTAGGGAAATTGATATTTCAATCTTTGCCAATATATGTTCCTTCAACTGTATAATGTATGTACGCAAAATTTGTCACTTATTTGCTAAACATAGTGACCTACACAATGTTAATTTAAGGAATAAGGATAAATTGGTAGTTCCAAAATTTCGTCTTTAGAAGGTACATAGCTCTTTCGCAATACAACGTATATATTTCTACAATAAAATTCCCGCACATGTGGTTAATTTACCTCCAAATAAATTTAAAATATATGTCTAAGATAGTTTAATGAAAAAAAGCTATTACAGAGTTTAAGAATACATAATTGATAAAAATGCTTGGAAAAAAAAGAACTTAATTGATTTGGTATTGGCGCATTTGAAATATTTTTTAAATTAAAACATTGTGTATTATGTTATTACCTAGTGTAAGGCTATATTGTATTTTAATATAAAGTTGAAAAATATAAAAGATTAACTGCAGAGTTTCTTGCCGGTTCTTCTCGGTAGTAAATCATTCGGAACCGGTGGTTTTTTTTTTAAATTAATAATTGAACTGTTGATTCAAAAGTGCTGTTTGAAAGTCTTTTTGAACAAAAAAGTTATGTTTGAGTTTGAATAGCGGCTTAAACTTGTGAATCAATTTTGCTCATACACACACAGACATACCTAGATTTCTGTGATTTTCCAGAATCCTAAAAAAATATTCTGTTAACTTTTAATAATATTTTAGAACATTTGTATGAAAAACTAGAATCCTGTATAACTTTTAAACTATAAACTTTAAAATTTTATAGAAAACTGGCAAACTGCAGACATAGATATTTTTTATTAGAGGTCGTCTTCAAAATTTCAGACGCAAGTCTGATTCAGCAAACTTTAAATGTAGCTGCAGCTTGTCGAAATTAAATTAAATCTATAGTTATGCCTGTGGGAATTATGGTTAAGGTGTTTGATTGGTAAATGTAAAAAATAAATGGGAAATACGTTTGTATGAAGCACGCTGCGAGGCGCCGCGAATCGTATTCTTCTAAATTCATTTTCCAAGACCTATTCAACCATAGGTACTCTACAAAACAGAGCGCGCAGAAAAAGTGTCCCTTAGTAAATGTTTGGAGGGCTACCCGTATTCTTTATTCTTAATTTCATTTCAAAGTTAATTTTTTTTTTATTCAAATTCGGTTTTTACAAACACTTTCAAATCGTCAAAGTTTTGAAATAATATTTTTTTAACATTACCACCCACCCTCCGGTGTACAGTTATAATTTCTACCGAGAAGAATCCGGCAAGAAACTCGATAGTTACTCTTTAAAAAAATCATTTAGTTAACAACATAACTAAAGATAAAGATAAATTATATGTGGGTATACTAGTTATAGATAACTAGTAAATACATTACTGTATATCTAAATAATATTCACATAAGACCTCCCTGTAAAATCTTATCAGGATCGATGTTAAGACGGTGTGGAATAGTAAGACTGTGACACACGGACGGATGGACAAACGGACGGAAATTACGATTCAATAAGGGTTCCTATTTTGCCGTTTGGATACGGAACCCTGAAAACTACTACCGGTGGTACCCTGTAGTTTCTTAAATGTCAACTCATGTCATGTGAATATTTTCCCGTCTTTACACCTGGGAATATGCCCTTTTATTTTTCGCCAAAAAAACAATTAGGTACTTGTATAGTCATCACTATAATTTGTTATACCTATGGCAACAGTATAGATCACTAAAAATAACAATATAAACGCAGTCAAAATACGATCGTGAAATATAAAATACTAGTGCTGTGCAAATGTACTAATACTTTTAAAATATCGATATCGATAAAAATAAAGAAGACAACATGGAGCAGAATCCATTGTACGATTTGGAGCCGCTGTCGTGTACAGCACAGCATAGTGGAGCACTGGCAGCGCTGAGACTACTTCGAAGTTATAACCACTTCTTGATACCACCTGGTAAGTAGGTACAGTTGGGGTTACCGGTGCTTTAGCAGTTAAAGAGTCTATGAATCTTGAAAACTACAGAATGAACCGTAAATTTAATACAGTTTTTTAATAAGAACAAAAATATACTGGAAAATATTTTCTTATAGATAATATCGTCTAAATAGCTGCCATCTCAACGCTGGCATTCTTCAAATTCTGGCCTGGTATACGAATATAGGTACTTATTATAATAAAGCTGAATAGTTTGTTTGCTTTTTTGTTTTAACGCGCTGATCTCTGGATCTACCACTCAGATTTAAATAGTTATTACATATTACAAGTGAGTAAAAGCGTTTTTTGGTAGAAGTGCCGACTTTAAATCCTGAGTTAAAGAAGTAGGCTAGAATTAAAATATAGACTACTGAGCATAGCGAGGGATTTAAAGGCACGAGACCGAAAAAATTTGCTCACGCGTCGAACATACAACTTTTCACCTCTACCAGCGAGAAAAATATTTTCACGTGACTTTTCTGGGAAAAAGTTAAGTTCGGCATTGGAGACTTCTGGTGTCAGAGAAATATCTTCGTAGCTTGTATCGCTCATTTTTCAAACAAAACAGAATTATTAATTAAATAAACAATCTTATGTTCAAAAAACTAGCTTGCCGCCATTTTACTTTGTTTTTTTTTAAAGTGAGGTTGCGTTCGGAATTGTACCTACTACAACCTCTGCTATTGCTATATACTTATAAACTTTTAATAATACTAATAATTTATAAAAAAAAACGAGTTGCACTCCGGGAGTGCCGGCAGAAGTGAAAACCTTTACACACGATTCGCGCTTAACACTCAAATATGTCACAAGACATGTCTTTGACATTGTCAAGAAATAATAATGTTTGTTTATTTACTTTTTTGACGTAGTATATTTGACATCGCAATCTGTCATAGAATTAAAATTCCATATCCAACCTCCCTGTACTACTCATAATCGCGAATACTAAAAATAAAAATTATAATAGGCGTGGCATTACGGTTTCCGTCTTACGAATTTCCACGATTAGGACACGTGACCTGACGCGAGTTTATCATTTTTTACCCATACCAAAAAAAGTGCACAACGCCGCTAAAGAAGTTTTCACTTCAAAACTCACTTAAAAACGAAAAAATGCTATGTTCCTAGTTATATTCTTAATTAAAATGAACAAGGTTAAGTATTTGTCCCGAAATTTGTTTCTGACCAGTCATTGTAGTGATTATTTTTCATCATCGGGTTAATTCTTAAAGTCAATGTTCGAACAGTGAATTACTTTGCTTCACCAGTGAGGAAAATTCGATTTCGCTCACTGAATTTGGACAGCAAAACTATCCTTTTCGTGCTGGTGAGGTGAAAAAAATCTTTCTGCATTTAATAGCCCGATTCTTGAGGAAGCTATGTAATATCAAGCTACGACCCTTAAGAGCCGAACGAAAAGAAGTTATAATGCGGGCGAGCGATGCGACACGTTGCTAGTGGTGGGTCGGTGTATGGCGCTACAGTGCAAAAGCAACGTCAAGGGCAGAAAAACGTGGGACAGGTCAGCTCGTAGGTACTTATGCAGAAAGTTAACAACTTTGAGTAAAGGATAACAAAAATTTTCAGTTTCTAATATGTGCTTCATGCAGGTGCCGTGGCTCTATTTTCTGTCTGTGTGATTTAATGAAAAATATTATTTCAAACACACTATGATAATTTAAAAAGGTGCGAAATCCAGCCCTAATCCTGAGGACTCTAACAATCCTGTAGTGTGAAGACAAATCCTAATGTATATTAAGTAACCCTAAACAGGCAGCGCGTTCCGTGGAGGAAACGCGGAAATTAAATAAACCCCGAAGATGATTGGTATTAACATAGAGTGTTACTCTAAGGGTTCTCTAAATAAACTCTTATGATTTGTGTATTAAAATTGAAAGCTTTAAACAATACACCAATTACTGCCGCATTTCAAAAACCAGTCAAGTGCCAGTTGGACTTACTTCGGACGTTTTTTAAAAACAATTCAAAAGGTCCTAAAGTAATAACTTTATGCTAGATTTTTTTTCGACCCAGGAGTTAACACACGAAAGTAAAATAATCGGGGCAGATAGCGTAAAAAGGGAAAAAGGAAAAACATAAAAAAAAACTCATTAATATGAAAAATAAATTTATGCTATCACCCATTCTATAACCTTATTAGCAAGTTTAATATATTCCAGTTAAATTTAGGAGCAGGGCCTGTAAGTAGACTTGCCAACTCTAATCTCATAGTCCAGTCCCACGGGAATCAAAATCGAGCACGTTTCGAAAAAAATTGCGAATAGCTGAAAGTACTATTTTATGGGTTATTTTGTGCATTGATCACGAATTTTTGGGTCATTTTGCTTCCCGAGGTAAGAAAAAAAGATATGGGCAATTTTAAGAGCGAAATCAGAATTGAAAATGGAAATTTCGGTTTTCTTGAGTCTAGGTTTGAACCTCTGCGTCAAATCAAAAATGTTTTCAGACAAATGTTGTAGCTAGAGTACATACGCACCAATTACCACCAATGAAAGGTCATTTAAAGGTCATAGGGCCGAGTACCAGCACATCATGCTTATTTTTACCGTTTTTTGAATGATTTTTTGAATAGGCGGTTGACTCTAAAAATAATATGTATGCCGCAAAAAAATGGGTTTTTATGTTGTTTCACCTCGATTTTTTCTTTTTTGACAATCGGCACGTCCAGCGCCATAATCAATCATTTCCGGAAAATAGTAAAATTGAGTTTTCAGGCCGAAAAATGCAAACATTGTAAAAATCAAGATCTCTATATTCAATAGAGATTTTTTTTAAAATTTTGATCAAGTATGAAAAAAATTTTATATATAAGCATGTATCAAATAAAAATTGACGACAAAGGAGATATTTTTTTTAAGTCCAAACGCATTTTGATCAATATCTCCGTTTCTAAATGAGATAAAATAAATCGGCCGGCAGAAAAAGTTGGACCGACAGAAAAAGAGCGTCCCGATTGTAAGTTTATAGCATCGTCAAATATTCTCATTGCTCGTGTTCGATCGGGTTCGAAAAAGCCGAACTGCAGGTATCTGTGCTCACCCGCCCGAAGATGGCAAAAGTGTGGGGCCAGTTATTTGTGGCCGCAGTTACGACTTTAGGGTAAACACCGTAGATTTTTTTCGTACATAATTGATTTGCCATTATCTTTGATCTTTCGTGAATTTTAGTTTATATTTTGATTGTTAAGAAGGAACAAAAAAATATGAGATTCTGATAAGCAATAATTTTTTTTATATCTTTTTGAAGTTGCTCCATCCAAGAAATGCCGGCACATGCAAAAATATTAAAAAACAATCGCTTTTTATTATTAATTAAAATAAAATAAACTACGTGTCTCTTAAAAACGATCCCAAACTCACTTGCCGTGTCGAGCCCTTAAGTCTGAGGAGAGACTTTGCCTCCCTGTCTGTGTTCTACCGCTTGTACAATGGGATGTGTGTGTTCTGAGGAATTGTTCGAAATGATGCACACGGCTACTTTTTACCATCGCACCGCTTGCCATCGGCAGGGAATCGCGAACAGTGCAGAGAAACTTCCTCCCGCGAACGCTTGGGTTGTGGATAGCTCCCTGCCAAGGTTTTCTCTCTTGGATTACAGGATGGGGTTCTTCAAGAAAGATGTTATTAGATTTTTGAAGGGTCGGCAACACGCGAGTGATACCCCTGGTGTTGCAAGCGTCCATAGGCTACGGTGACCACTTACCATCAGGCGGAGCGTAAGCTCGATTGCCACCTTAGTGGTATAAAAAAAAAGAAAGAAAGCTAGCTATCTGCACAAACCATCGGGCAGTTCGTCAATGGAAAACTCGATAAAAGACTCCGGTGCCACACCCGATCGAATGTCTTCGCTATCTCTAAGCTAAATTCCATGTCTCCTAACGACTCGTAAAGTCTCCATAAGTGTGTGATCATCTATTCTAGAAGATCAGCAATTGAGTGACGGTGGCCGTGAAAGCAGTATTGGTATTTACTGACCAAATCGTATTCTTCTAGGTATATTAAGACGTGTGTTAAACACACGCACCATCAGCTAAGAAAAAAGAGGTATTAGCGATTTAATGTGTACCTAGAAGTTGCAGTGGAAATAAATTCGGCGTCTGAAATTTTATCCTATATTGTGTCATTGTTTTTTTTTGTATTTTATTGCATGACATACGTCCAATATTTTATGTTTTCGTCAAATAAAGATCTCTTTTCAAATCTTCAACTAAAATGGTAAACACGCACTGTAGAAAATAAGTCCACTTAACACACAAGAACAAACGAGACAAGAGTTTTACAATTATTTAAAACTCTTTAGTTAATTTAAATTCTAGTGATTTGCGGCGTCTCAAACGGGCCCTTGGCGGGACGGTTTTAAAATGTCTCCACAAACAGGACTCTCCGGAACGGAAAATCCGGGGCCGTTGGCCAGCCTACTTACAATAAGTGCTCCTATGACTGTGACTCTGAAAGTATTATACTACGGTATACAATATGGCCACTCTCTAGTGCCAACCTCATATTCCCTTTATTAAGATCCTGTTACCGCACAATAAAGAACATGTACACATTTGCGTCTATACAGAGTACACACGTCATTTCTTTTTGCAGTGTTAATAGTTACAAATAACTAGTGGTGGTGCTACTAAAGTTTAATAGATTAACAAACACGAGCAGTCGATCCCCCCATCGTTGTGTTGTTGGCCTTCAACCTGTCATTACAAAACATTCGTTTCACATCACACCTGTGCGGGTTCACACCGACACTTAATTATATTTCATAACGGGTTTATATATTTTTTGCACCCTATTTATGTATCTTTTCTGAGGCCAATCCAATAGTTAGAGACCACGTTTCTGTACCGTAAATCTTTACTGACAACACATACTGGTTGTGGACTCTTTAGACACTGAGATATTTTATTGATTTTGATTCTTAGCTTCACCTATTTTGGACAGTTTTATTCTCTACCTCCTATCTTATGTCTATTTCCATTGTTCTTAAAGCCTGGAAGTCGTCAAATCTACGTTCAAGACGATTAGTAGATGACTAACCGTAAAAAAAATGGCGGGTATAGGTATATATCGAAAGTGAGATGGGACTGCGGTTGATAAGGAAGTTAAATTGGCTAAATCCATGAAACTTTATATTTGAATTATAAGGGTGAGTTTCACGGTTAAGGTACGAGTATCCCATCAAAAACATGTACAAAAATGCACAAGTCTCGCAATGCAGTTCTTCTGCCATAAAAAGTTATAAAATAGAATGTAAACCAAGTCGGTTATTTTAGTACCTACCTATCTATGGGAGCAGCTATCCAACCAGTTAGCCAACAACATTCATATCAATCACCAGAAGCATAACTAAGTACTAGGTACTAGGTTCGTCCTATTAATTATTCAGTGGTATAAATGGCAAGTTCCCTAACTTATAAAAATGTAATCTTGAAGAACCCCATTGGTGTATTTAGAGAAAACCTCCGATTGTACAACGAAATGTTCACGACAGGAAGTTCCTCTGAAAGCACACAGTGCGTGACCATTTAGGTTCTATGGTGTAAAATTAGTGGGATTTTGTTGACCGACATAATGTACATGTCAATAATCCAACAACAGAGAATGAACCGAGACTTATATAGTGTGTCATAAAGAATTTATGTCTTTTTAACTCAGCTGCATTATGACATTAAACACATCGAAGCAGTGAATAGAGCGCAAATGTTAAACCCGCTGCCAATAGCGAGCGGTGCGATGGAACGTGTTTAATCCTTTTTTTAAAGTTTTGCTACAAAGCTGCCCGTACTGTCCTGAAGGTACCTATTTTAGGGTTTTTAAAATGTCTTTCAATATTTTCGCGGACCAATTCGTAAATAAATGCTTCTTTAAAATACAAATAAAGTCAGTTTTTTTCATATTCCTATATAGCATACAGCGCCAATTGTTTAAATAATAGGTATGTACTAACAACAAGTAACTGACTGACTGATACTTACATTTTGTTTTGTACATCGAAAACACCCAGACCCAAGACAAACACAGATTTTCATCAAATAAATATTTGTCCAGTGAAGGGATAAAATCCATACTTTGTGCACAGCCTGCAGCCTCTCAACAGTCTCAACTAATTTAGCCACGAGAAAGTAAAAAATATAGACAAGTACAAATTTATTAATAATTGGTTATTCGAAGATATACATATACTACATATAATAGGAGCGAATAGGCTACATAGAAGTTGTGTGTTTTAAATTTATTATTCTAGAACAGCATAGGCTACCTAGAAGTTGGATGTTTAAAATTAATATACTAAGAGAGCATAAGCTTACCTAGAAGCTGGGTGTTTTAAATTTATATACAAGGAGCGCATAAGCTACCTAGAAGTTGTGTGTTTTATATTTCCTACAAAATTTTAAGCACTTAGCTGTCTGCTGGTTACACCTGTGGCCCTGCGAAGTGTAACACCTGTGTCTATTATAAAACGATTAAACAAGGGCAGGGGTCATCACTTTGTGCCCGACCGCCCCGACCCCATGACATGTGCAATATCTACTTTTATATAGATACGAAAGTAAGTTTGTTATTTGCCTGTAAGTGTAATTAACTCTGCGATGAATCAAGGGGTGTCCTTTTAAAAAGTAAAGGTGGTCAAGTGCGACCCGCAACAAGGGTTACTACATGGTCTCATATTGCACAAAGACATAGTTGATGGTGGTCTAGGGAAGGAGGAGTCTTAATTTCTCATGTGCATTGATTATTCATGCCACTTGTTTTTCGGTGAAGTTTCACTCGCATACTAAAATACGTAAAAAAAGCGTATGTGAAGTCCAAAATCCGCACTGGGCCTGCATGTGGACTATGGCTCAAATCGTCCTAAATGAGACTGGTAAGCAAAAATAGTGCCATGCATGATAAATACTCATTCATTGGTAAATTTCCGCAGTAAATTCAATGCATAAATAAAGTTTCCATATCACTATGCAAGATAAGTATTAAATATTCGGTTTAGGTCATCAATGAAGTTGTTTTGGATCAACGTTCCAAATCCATACAAAGCATCCAAAATTTAAGGTCTGTTTCTCATTCCGTTTCCGACCTAGATATCTGTCACATACTCAGGCAGACAGACAGCAGAGTTACAGCAGGGCATAGTTAACACTTTGGGTATGGAACTATAAAAAAGGTGAAACAATGCAGTTTTTTGGACGCTTCTTGTTTAGACTTCCGTGGTTTATCGTTCATTAGCAATGTGAACCATAAATTTTATATTCAGTTACATGATATGTCTGAAACGTCGGCGATCTCTCTTATTTTTTGACAAATAAACAAATATTGGCCAAATCACACCACAAACAATTAGTAAGTTTGCCCAACCGTTTAGAGGGTCGTGCCGGCGCAGGGACGGACGCGTGGCTACGATTAAACGGCCACGTCACTATTACATTATTAATTTCATGAACCCCCTTCACATAGTAGGCCGTTTGGATATTAACGCAATTATTGGTGTTTTGTATATCTTCAATTTATTGCAGAAAAAAAGGGTAAACGTGGCTAGATTTTCATCTACATCATAATGTAAGGACAGCTTACTGATTATTTTATCCAACCATTTTAGTCTTGCGTGGCAGGCGTTGTGTTCATCGCAGCAAAGTGCTTCTGATGCAGAACTCGAATATCTGAAATATTTTAATTTTATATTCTTTAGCAATTTTTTTTAGTCTCTCCACTAATTATTTCCCAAATTCACCTTAGTGCTGACCCCACTGGGGTTGTGCTACACTAAACTAACATCTTTGAATTTTAACCATGTGTGTGCGGCACAAGTAAGCTTAGAAACATCAGTGATACTATTATCTGTGCTCAACACTTAAGTATCTCGAAGGTACTAATTGTTGACGTCATAAATGTCAAAGAGACTTTTGCTTGCACAAAATGACACCCGAAAATGAAATTCGAATAGTGTAGCTAAACCACGTAACATGGAACACGAAGTTACCGAACGCACACCTGAGGGGACCAGCATGCAGCACCTGTCCTAATGATGATACCTGTAATTGTAAGAGCCAATATTGATATAAGTTTGATCCTCACAATATTTTTTGGGTTGTTATTTTCGACTAAGAAAGCAAACAAGTATACGGCCCGCCCGATGTTAAGCGCAAGATTTTTTTTACGCGCACACCGTTTTGTGAGCCGTTCTTATAGTAGGTTTTCTTCAAAAACGTGTTTTGGCTTTTAGGAAACTGTTTCTCTGAAATGTATATTTTGCTAGTTATTGGTTGACAAAATGTACCTGGGGGTACTTATTACTCTATGTAATGTCTCTTGAAATTACGCTTTGTTATTTAAAGTGAAAAAAAACTGGCGCTGAAAAAGTTACATTCAAAATGTGTTTGACCATAGAAATCAACAATCTTCCAAGTGATGTTGAAATTTGGATGCTTTATTACTTGCACCATACAAAATCATTTTGTTGCCTTAAATCTATGATAATATTTTGATTTTTCTTTCTTGTTTTCATTTATGTTTCCCATATTGTAACATTTTTTGCACTCTTCTTATTTTTAAAATTTAGGGAGTAGGCCTTATTACCCGCAGGTACCTAAAGTTCAAAAATTCCACCCTTCCAAATTGTAAACCGCGGGTTAAATAATTAAAATAATATGTGTAATAGGTCTCTATAAGTACCTGTCCAACTTACAATAGCCCACAAAATGGGGCGCGTAAAAAATTCATCCCTCAGTTTAATGTATGGACTGCAACTTTTAAATATTTTTTTATCACACAACTATATGGCGATTTACATGGCCATTCGCAACACCTTTTTGAAATTGATCCAAAAACAGCGGAATTATAAGGCTGTGACAAACGGCTGGAGAGACTGATGGACGGACAGGCAAACGGACATGACGAAATAAAAAGGTTTTCGTTTTTTCCATTTGACTACCGAACCCTAAAAGGGCAAAACACACTCCACTCATAATCGCCAATCTGTGCGTCAAAAAAATAGAGGAAAGTCGGGAGATAAGTGGGGTAGGCAATATCTAATTTAGCAACATATTGTATTCTTGGGTTGGCTGTATACGGATCTTTATATAGCCAACCCAAAAATGGTCTCAGCTATACGGATCTGTCATCTCGTTTCTCATAATTTCCATTCTTACTTGTAAGTGTCCTGTGTATTAGTCCTGGGGCCCGTGACACAGGCGGATTGGGTCAGTGACTCAAATTGTAAGTTAAACTTTTTCAAATAAAATTAGTAAAACTGCATTTAAGGATTTTTGATAATTCTCTTGTTTGAGCCGAGAACCGAACTCGAAAAAAAAAAAAACTTCAGCATTTTATGATATCGATCGAAAGGATCGTTCATAAGATAATTATAACTTTTGATGAGGACTGCTAAATTTTCAGTAATTTTAACATTCTTGTTAGAATCAATCAAGAAATCCGTCCGTAGAGTTACTGACGAAGAGTTGGCCGAAGCAGGGTGCTTTGGTTATGGTTATATTATATGGTTCCATTTTTTAATACAGCAATTTTACCTATAATGACACTGCCGACTTACCATTTGAGTCACTGACCCAATCCGCCATTGTCACTGGCCCCCGGACTATTTAGCAATCCGATCGAACCCTGTAGCAGTAGTCAGTCGAAGCGTTCGTTAAAAGAAACTCTTTTAGCAACCGTACTACTACATAATTATTTGGTCCTGAACACTTTGGTGATTATCTATGTGCTACACTATAGTTATCATTATTATTTTTTAGATGTACAGAATATGGTTGGTCCCCTGCTTGCAGCGTTACCACCGCAGCCGCCACCGTGCATCCCGCCGTTCTGCCAGCACCTTCCCATGACAAATACAACGCCGTGTATGTACAATATTATGTCAATGTAAGCTTTTTTGTTTTTTTATTTAACATTGTTTTAACTGCATAAAACAAAGAGCAACGCAGTTTGCCAGCCAAGAAGTATATTTCAATATATATAAGCTTCTTCCAGCCAGCACAATGACTTCTGAATCCGGATGCCGTGTTGGTCAATGACTAAGCATGAGGTCCTTATAGCCTTAGGAAGTATATGATATCATTGTATTATAAAATTAAAGTTTATTACAAATATGGTCCTGTCAAAGAGAATATAATATACTACGTAAGGTCTAGTATTGTCATGTGAGCGGGAGCATCATGTCTTTTTTCAGATAACTCGATTTTCTAGTCAAATAACAAACCTTTTTATTTCACCATGGCCTCCCGTGCTTTACACCTTCGATCCTTGTGAATACCTAGTATGAGAGTTGAAAAATAGTGAGGCTCAAAGACAAAATTAATAACTTTGGAAGCTAATAACTTATTTTTTAAGACACATTCAACTTATAATTAAATATTTTTTTTGGCCATAATTGTGCGCTGGAATTCGTCCTGATGTGGGCTGGAAGGGGAGTTTAACGATCAACTTACAACTTTTTTCTTTTATGCATGGTAAAAAATTGATGCGCACAATTATGGAGCGAAGCACCTATGCTAAATACTGTATAAAACCGGATCATGACGTAACTTTAAATTTTTGATAGATTTTTTGGCTTAATGATTGTGCTAAATTATTTTCAATTTTCAAATAAGTCCATAAACTTTTTTATTTACTTATCTTTATTTTGGTAAGAAACAGTACCAAAAAAGGTACAACGCTTAAGAACTTGCCAATAAGTTACATTGTTTAAATTTCTGGCGAATGGCGCTGCAGTTGACTGTGTATACCTATAGTTTCTTTGGTCTCCGATCCCCAGTATTGACACCGCCTCCCTGTGAAGGGGAGATTCGTCGGCGAGGAGAAAAGCGACCAATCCCAGCGGAGTTGAAGGACGAAAAGTACTTCGAGCGACGCAAAAGAAACAACCAAGCAGCTAAGAAGTCAAGGGATGCTAGAAGAATAAGGGAGGATCAGGTTTAGTTGATTGGGATGTTTTTATTAAAAAAAATTATGAGATGGTAGCTCATTGTGTTATATGAAATCGATTTGGAAAGGTTTCCTTCCTATTCGATGGGGGGGGATTGTGGGTACAAATGACATATTATTTGGCGGGACAACGATGAACAAACGACCAAGTTTATAAGCGACCAAGACCGGTTTATTTACGCAATCTAAGGAGGTTTGCGTCCAGCATTGGACCTTTAGCGGCTTATACAATAACAATACAGAGTAAAGGAAGAAACAGTTTTATTGCATGTGATGCTCTATATACTTATATATTACGTGTTGCAGATAGCCTGGAGGGCTTGTCTTTTGGAACAGGAGAACGCCTCTTTACGGGCGCACGTGGCGGCGCTAAGACAAGAGGCGCTCGGGTTGCGCAGCCTCCTAGCGGCGCGAGATGAAAAAACAACGGCGCCCACACCATCCTCCACCACTGCTGATTAAGAAATAAAATAAATATTCGGTAGATAAGCATAAAATAAAAGGATATAACTAACTTGCCGAACGTATTTTTTTTTGTGTAGATGGTAGAAAAAATATCGTTGCAAAGACGTCGCTGTAAAATAGTAGGGGATAGGTGTACTAAATGACCCCGCGAGGTAAAACGGTTCCCGGCCGTTTTACCAAAATTCCTGGCGCCATCTCTTAAAGTAACACGTAATCTTGTCTGTTGTACGCCATTAAGTTGCGTGACCAACTGTCATGGCGCTGTACCTAAGTGACGAGTGTGTTTTTATTACAAAAATTTTGAAATTGGTGTCTTCAATCTAAGGTAAGTAGGTCTGAGTGCAAGTTGTTTTGTTTACTCGATTCAAAATTGATTACAGTTTTTTTCGTCTAATTTTCAAAGTGGAGTGTGTAACTTTTGAGGTTATTATTATTGTTTTTTTGTAAGGAATGTGCTTGGGGTTAAATGATCCCAATCAAAGTGTACAAAATGATTCCGGGATAATTTTACCTATTTGTTTCAGGAAACATGCCACAAATTATAAGAGGAATACTACTCGTCAGAGCTGGGAGCCTTTGGCTATGTCGGAAGCGCTGAACGCCGTCACTCAAGAAATGAACCCTATAATTATTTTTTTTTTTTATACCATTATTATTGTTAATTTATATTAATTGATAAGATGATTTAATTATTCTTCACCACATTTAAGCTAAATAGCTGCTAAAATGTACTCCACCCTTAGTATTGATAACATTATTAACATTGTTGATAGATATTGAAGTGATCGTTTACTTAATATAATATTAATATCTGCTAAGGCTGTTTTTCTATTGATACTTTTTTATTTTATTATTTTAAGATAACTAGGTCCTAAGTTATTAAGCATTGTTGCAAAATGATTGCCAATCTTAAATAAATACCTACCAAAACTATTTTTGTATACCTTTTCGTTATTTGTTTATAAAATAATATAAAAAAAAATATGGTATTTAATTTTTTTTCTTTTATTTTGTTTATTTATACCTTATTTGTTTTTAAGTTTTCGGGATCATTTTCCCCCTAACCAAAGGGTCATTTAGTACACCCCGGTGTCCTTAATGATCCTTTGGTAAACTTTTTGAAAAACGTGAAAAAATATATGTTTGAAATGAAAAACTATATAATTCAGAATGCTAATACTTAGCCTGATAAACTAACTATAAGAAACTATATTAACAATTTTGATATGTAGTATTATTTTCAACCTATTCAGATTTTTCCTTAAGGGGATCATCTTAGACACCTTTCCCCTACCGTGAAAACCACTACCCATTGCCTAATGTTTAATTAAATATCTAAGAAGATAGTCTTAAGTGTAAGTGTCAACTCGAATTCTTTAGTCATCAGTCTTCAGTACAAAATTTTGGCACAATCCATTGACAAAAAATATACTCTTAAGAAAGGTAACAATTTTGTGCATTACAGACATTTTTAATTTAACTTAATTTTAGTTTTAATTTTACCTGTTCTTAACTGATATTGGTATAGCCAACTTATCGAGAACGTTTTCATACGGTCTGTAAGGTTATAAAAAATGCAATAACTTTTAAAATTATCACCATAAATATTTCTGACACCATCTACAACGATTGGTACACGTCCCAACTTAGCATGTCCAACCAACTTGCTCCTCATCAAAAAACTACACAAAAAAAGCTGTTCGATTTAACAACTGTCCAAATGTTACTGCCCATTCATCTATTTTACTGTTCAATCCTTTTTTTTCGCCACAGTGTATTTGTTTAGTTACTCATTTAAAACTGTTTGTTTTTTTATTTATTTTACTAATCACTTTCTACTGCCCATTTTATTTTCTTATATACCAAAAGAACAACATACTACAACTGTTGTTTTAAACCTGTGCCTTTCTAATAGCTAAAAAAAAATTATGCCGAATTTCCAGCTAATAGTATTCGCGGTTGCTGAAGAAAACAAACCGCAGTGCCTCACATAAAGACGGACAGTCACCAAAGTCTTACTAAGGGTTACTTTTTACTATTTTAGTCTGAGACACTTAAAATATCCACCTCTATACTAAAATATAAATATAAAGATGTAAAATTTGTTTGTTTGTATGTTCGTAAAAGGTGATCACTGCAACTACGAAACTAATTGTTAAAATTCTTTTACTAATATAATAACTATAATAGCTACAGTAGATATTCTTAAGCTAAGTAACAATAAACGTTGATTCTGCCCAGGCGCGGGCCCATCGTACGCGCGGGACCCATAGCTTTTCCTATTCCTGCTACTTAAGAAATACACTTCGCGGCGCCCGCGCGCGTTTTACATTTTTGCTAAAATGTTGCTGTCCCTATCGAACACGACGCGGGTGCGAGACCCCCTTTCCCCGCGCTGCCTTATTCTGGTATGATTTTGTCGTATAGCTGGAACGTCAGTATTCTAATAAGCGATATGACTTTCGCCCAAAAATACTATATTTTGAGCATTAACGAAGTATAAATGAATTATCATCATTAATTTTTCAATTTAATAAGTATTTAATGTGCTGCCATATTGTTTATCCGATTGCCGATTGCGATAAAACTATGTTAATTTATTGTTTCCACTTGCGCAAAAGTTATAGGCATGAAAGAATGTCATTGGTTGTAATGGAATAGGTGAAATACTCAAAGCATAGACCAGCATCCAATCCTATACTTTTGTCAACGAGTGTTTGCCATCTGTATTTAAACTAATCAATCATTGATGCGATTTGCTCAATTCCTTAGTAGATATTAGACGTTCCGTTAAGCGCGCTCTCTGTGAAAATAGCTAGGTACCTACTTATACAAACTAATAAAAGTTGTGCGAATTTTTCACATTTGAAATTTTTTTTATTTATAGGCAGGAATGAATATTGAAATAGGAGGAGGTTTCTGAGCTAACATTCATTGATCTTTTCACGGAGATCAGCAAGGACGATAATAAAATAGATACGTAACTCGGTACCTCGTAACATTCTTACCCACACATACGGTATCTACCTTTTTTAAAATTTACTTTAAAATCATAATAATGTTAATAATGGTAAAATGTAAGTACAAATATTTACTTACCTTTCACCATTTTTAAATTTATACTTATATATTATAGGTACTTATAGGCTACTTAATTAGTATTTTCAAAATAACTGTACGTTACGAAATAACGTTACGAAATTGTTGATGAAGTTAAGTAGTAAGTTGTAACTTTTAAAAAACGTGTACACTGCCTACTGATTGACTAAAGAAATTAAAGGTAACATAAATGTAACATTGGCGGTCAGTAGATAATTAATAATACCAAAATAATCTATAAAGGTTGTCATTCATAAACAATATTCGTAGTAAGTATTTTTTAAAATGAAGTAGGGTAAAACACCCAAAAGTCGGCCCCTTAACGTGAAATGCAACTTTCAGTCCTAACCATACCTAAACCTTGAAGTTATCCACCGTTGAATTTGCATTGTCAGGCTATTTGACATTTACACTTTATGTTATTGAGTATATATAGTGATTATAAACATCTTTAATTACGTGACAAAGAATAATAAGCGTTTAAAGTTTTGTACGGCAAATTTCCCTAATATCGGCCATCCTTTACCTACGGCCTTCTTCTATCCTAATTTCGAATCGTACAAAGGGCAATATATTAATTACCATGCATAACTTTAACTCTTTATAATACCTTTTAAAATTGACCAATAATAATAAAATAAAATAAATTGTTGAAATTTCCAACGGTAAATAGTTTTGATGTGATAAACAGCATTGTGTTTTACAGCAAAAAAATATAAACACACGGTTCTACACAGTTACATGAATAGACTTGTTTAGTATTTTAACATACTGTATTTCATGAAAACAAATGATGCTGACCAAGCTTAATTTGTTAGAGTAGCCTAATTTCGGCCGTGATTTTTATAGTCTATTAAAATAGTATAACTAACATTTTGAGACGGCCGAACTTTGGTTATTCAATTAACGGGTATTTAAAAGCCCTAACTTAGGATACTAATAAATACATTAAAATTATAGAATTGCTGTCATCTCTCTTGTCTTGGCCGCAGGCCGACATTAGGGTTTTGTAATAAAACAGCACACACACAGCACACTACAATTCTGACACACACTGGCCACAGATTGACCGTTCGCTTTGGAGTTTCTTGTTTCTTTCCGTTTCTTTCTGTATTTGCTCCTAAGAACAGTTCATTCTGCCTTTTGTTTGTAGACGGTTTGCGTTTGTGTGCGTTTTGTGTGTTGCGGGTGCTCGTTCGAGCCGAAGCGTCATCGCTCAGCGTGTGCGAGCAAGAAGGCTACAGACTGCTGTCTCGCTCTCCCTCGGTAGGCAATTTGGATTGAGTAAGTGTTTTTTCTTACTTGCTCTGGGTCCGGCCGCCTCCGTGCGTGCCTATCTGAGGAATGTTAGCGTCGCCGTCGTCATCCCTATAGATGCCACCCCCTCCGTTCCGCCAAACCCCAAATTGGGGCCGGGGAGTAAGGAAGCGACAGGTATGGTCGCGTTCTCAGCCACCGGCAATAGTGGCCCGTAACCTTTTTACGGGACAGGTTACTGCCGCGGACGGCACTTTCGCCGCAGCATTCCCGCCGTCGCGCCCTCCGTCGGCTGCGTCGATGGCCTCTGCCCGTTCGGGCACAACAAGTTATGCCACCTCTGAGACAGGTGACGAGTATGAGTACTTCCAAGACGAAGAGCTCCCCGCCATGCTGTCTCCCATCCAGGCCTCTCCAACGGACGGTGTGTCGCCGCAAAAGGTAATAGCCAGCTCTGCGGCTAATTCAGATATTGTCATCCACGCCCCACCGGCGTCGGCCCGCCGCGACGCCTCTATAGTGTCACCATCGACGCCGCTCAACCCACCACCGCGTGCCAACCCGCCGTCGATCGCCATTAAAACGAGCGACCCACGAAGGACAATGGGCCGTGAGGTACGTCCTTTCTCGCTAAGCCCATTTAAAGACCCAGCTGAGCAAGCCCGCGCAGCAGCAAGGGAAACTACGACCTACGTACCCGCCACAACAACGACCCCGCCGCAGGTAGCAGCGACCGATGTTGACGTACAAATGGATACGGATACCAATTCACCGCAAACTACCGGCCAGTCCTACGCGCAAGTGTCGGCCATCCCGGCCCAGCCTACACCTGTCCAGCCTACACCTGTCCAGCCCGAAAAGCCTAAGGAGAAAGCCAGGTACCCACCAATCATTGTCGAAAATCTGCCACAATGGTCGGTGCATCTAAAGAAGCTGCGTTCCCTCCTGAAACACGCCCCGCACGCGCGCCCTTTTGGCAAAGGCGTGCGTTTCCTGCCGCAATCGCCGGAAGAATATAGGGTGGTGGCGGCCTATATTGACGAGGTCTCGAAAGCGGACAACACCGTGTCCTGGTATTGCTACAGCCTGGACAACGAGAGACCTCAAAAACTGGCGATAAAAGGACTCCCTCTCGACGCGCCGTTGGATGAAATAGCCAATGAAATGGACGCATTGGGCTTCCCCCTATCGCATATTCGACAGATCCCGGGGGCAAGAGGTCGCCCCTACTGTATTTACTTTGGACAGCTACAGAACAGACACGAACACAGTGAGCTCCAAAATGTCTACAAAATTACGGAGCTCCTAAACATGTCCGGCGTGAATATCACTGCGTGGAAGGCAAAGCCCGGGCCGGCGCAGTGTCACCGATGTCAAGCGTTCGGCCACTCATCGGCCAACTGTCATAGGCCAATACGTTGTGTACGCTGCGGAGAGGGCCATACAACCGCGGATTGCAAGCGCGACAGAGGAGCGACCCCAACGTGCGCTAACTGCAAACGAGAGCACGCGGCTAACGACAGGTCATGTCCGTTATACAGGAGGGAAGCGCGTAAGATGGGGGTGAAAAGTGCCCCCCCCGCCCCGAAGCCACCGCCGCCCCGAAGAGAGTCCCCGGTACCCTTACCGGTAATGGAGGCTCAAGAATATGACCTCACGCAGGGACCAACACTAATGCCCCCTGCCAATCTGCCGTCAGACAGAACGCAGCCCTTAAATAAAGGTAGAAAGAGAGGTCGCAGAGGAAAGGGCAGGAAGCAGAAAGAAAGCGCAGGTGAGCTTAACTCGGTCGTAGCACAGATGGCACCACCGTCGTCGTCGTCGTCGTCGTCGCTCGTCGCCCCGCTCGCCACCGTCGCCCCGCTCGCCCCGCTCCCCCTGCCCGCCGCTGTCGCCCCGCCCACCGTTGTGGCCGCCCCCCGCACCCAATCTCAAGCCCCGCTTCCTACTCTTTTTAAACCCCCCCAACCCCCCATCCCCGCACGACCGCTTGTACCGCCCACCGCATCACACCGTAAGGTAAATTTTTATAATCTAATTAATTCCACAAATCATGCCGCCACCCCCGCGCCACCCCCCAGGGGTCGTGCACCTCCCGTCAGGGGTGCTATTTGCCCGCCGTTGTCGATCAACATAGCCAGAGCATCCATCGCTGCGCTTAATGCAGCTATTGAGGCCATCGCGGCCAGGCAAAACCCGTTGCCCGCTTTACTGCACGGCCTGCAACAGCTTACCTACCTCCTGGTCCAGGAATTCTCTTCAACCTAAGAGTGATATACTGGAATCCGGGGGGTGTAAGAGATAAGACCGCTGACCTCAGGTTATTAGTCCAACAGCACGATATTCATATTGTGTTGTTGGGCGAAACCAAATTGCGCCCTGAGCATTCTCTTTGTTTGCCCAATTATTTCGTCTATAGGCGGGACGAAATAAACGCCACGAATAACATCGCTTACAGGGGCACAGCAGTGCTGATTCGTAGAGACCTTGTCCACGAAAGTTTACCCCTGTCAAGCTTTGTTTCAACTCGAGCGATAGGTATTAAACTAAAAGTCGGCAATACCGAACTCAAGGTTTACGCTGCCTACAAGCCACCTAAGGTGCCTTTTATTTCCGGCGATATTACAAACATTAAGTCCGACGACACGCCCACACTCATACTCGGCGATTTTAACGCCAAACACCGACAATGGGGTTCAAGAATTTCATCCAAAGACGGTAGAGATTTAAAAAATGATGCCGAGGCGCACAATTACGTCGTAATTGGTCCCGGCTCTCCCACTCACTATCCATCTCAGGACTTATTTCAACCGGACGTACTAGACATAGCACTAGCTCGTAATATTAGTTGGCCCATCTCATTAGAAACCCTCCATGACATTGATTCGCAACACCTCCCCATCTTACTGGTCCTCGGAGTTTCTATTAGGGACAAACCTTTGCCACCAATGAAAAACATTACGGACTGGACTAAATACCAAAAACTACTAAGCTCATTTAAACTCCCCCCCGGTGGCCTGTCCACTCCACAGGAAGTGGAAACAGCCACCCAGGCGCTTACCGCGGCTATCTCTTCCGCACTTGCTCAGTGCACCACATCTGCCAAGACAGCCTCGGGGAAAAGTTTATTACCGGTACATCTCCGTAATAAACTCAGCCAAAAACGAGAACTTCGTAAACTGTGGTGCCGAACTCGTTGCCCGTCAATTAAAAAAGAGCTAAATAAATTAGGTAGTGACCTATCGCACCAAATTTCACTTTATCGGAAATGGTCTTGGGATAGTACAATTTCAAAGGCCAGCGACAATGATACCGCTCTTTATCGTTTAGCTCGCTGTATGACCAACACCCCTGCACCCATACACCCCCTCGTAGACACGCTAGGTAACCGTTTGTACTCAGCTGAGGAACGCGCGGGCTTACTGGCGGACCACTTCGAGGACCAATTTAGGCCCAATCCCATTGTCGATCACGCCCACACATCATTGGTTGAGGAGCGCATACAACAGCTCCTCTCTACCCCCACCGTCCCACTCAGAGGTGACGATTTTATCTCCCCTAAGGAGGTTAAAAAATTTATATCTTTTTTAAACAAAAAGAAATCTCCCGGCCCTGACGGCATTCCTAACACGGCCCTTTTGATGCTACCTAGAAAAGGTCTTGTGGCCTTAACCCGTATTTTTAATGGGATCCTCCGCACAGGTTTCTTTCCCACGACCTGGAAGACAGGCAAAATTATTGTCATACCGAAGCCTGGTAAGAGCCGCCAGAAACCAGAGCATTATCGGCCGATCACGTTACTTTCTAACATAGCCAAACTGTTCGAACGTCTTTTATTGAAAAGGGTATCACCCTTTATCAATCTTAGGCCAGAACAGTTTGGCTTTAGAAGTAATCATATCACCACTCTTCAGCTTACTCGTGTTCTACACCATATGGCCTTTGAGATGAACAAAGGCAGGTACACGGTCGGGGTCTTTCTCGACATCGAGAAGGCCTTTGATCGTGTTTGGCACGCCGGCCTTTTGTTTAAGCTTTCTGAGACCGATTTACCCCCTATGTACGGGCGGATAATAGCCTCTTTTCTGGAGGGGCGGAGTTTCTTTGTTTCGGTTGACAATAAAAACTCCCCTATCAAGACCATTTCAGCGGGGGTCCCTCAAGGTAGCTGTCTCTCCCCACTGTTGTATGCGATTTTCACTAATGACATTCCCACGCTTAGCGATAGCGGTCTATCGCCAGGCAAACAGGACGTCACCTTAGCATTGTATGCCGACGACAGCGCGTACATGAGCTCGTCCCGTGAGTCCCACTTAGCTGCCGCTAAAATGCAGCGATTATTGGACATTCTCCCGTGCTGGCTTGACAAGTGAAGGATAGCAGTAAACGCCTCAAAAACGGCAGCCATCTTAACCGGCCAACAGAGGCTATTACCTAAAGCGCTTGTATTCCGCGGGCAGGTAATTGAGTGGCAGAGCAGCGTAAAATACCTCGGCTGCTTTATCGACCGCAGACTGCGCATGTCCAAAATGGTTGAACATGCAGCGGCCAGGGCGGTTGGCGCCAGGGCGGCCCTACGGCCATTATTTTCGTCTGACCTGCCACTTAAGACCAAAATCCGGCTATACAAGCTCTACGTTAGGTCCCGTTTAACGTACGCCGCGCCGGCTTGGTACGCCTTGCTATCCGCCACTAAAAAGAAAAAGATTCAAGTAGTACAAAACAAATCGCTGAGGATATTAACGGGTGCTCCGCGCTACGTTCGCAATGACACAATTGCTAGGGACACAAAGGCAGAGCCAATAGGTGAGTTTATCGCCAGACTGGCCGCCCGGTTGTTTGACGCGGCGGACAATAGCACCCACCTCCACCTAAGGGGCATAGCGCCTTTGCACGCCCGTCCACCCGAAGGCCGACCTCTCCCTAGGGAGCTAATCCCGCCCAAAAACTAGCCGGGCTTATATGTTACATGTATATGTCATATTTTAGTTAGTTTTTTCTTTCCAATCACCTTTGTTTTTTTCATTCTCCACTTGTGTTTTTTCGTTTTTTGTTTTATTTTTTCGCTTATTTTTATTTCGTTTCCTCCTCGCCACTTTCACAAAGTGGCCACTATAATGCCGACAGAGGGCCTGAAAAGTAGGCCCTCTTTAAACAATCACCGAGGGTGCGCTCACCCTCGAGACTTGCCCGGGTCATGGGGTAAAACGTCAGTCCTTACCCCGACACCCGTACCTCCTTTACCCGACAGGGGTAAAAGAAGATGTCCACGTATGTTCTGACACTAATTTGGCAAAAAACGTCAACGGATACCAATCTGGAAATATGTTTTTTTTACCACCAATAGCTTAAAATAGTTTTCTTACTGATTCCGGACAGTTAAATAGCAAATTTAAAAGAATTACTGTAAATTTTTCTTTTTCATTTATTTCGGTAAATAGAAATAACGGGGCCCATGATAGGATTCTTATTTTATTACAAAACCCCTTATGTTGGCCTGCGGCCGAGACAAGGGGATGACAGCAATTTTAAAATTTATTAGTATCCTAAGTTAGGGCTCTTAAAGTTTATAAGGCGTTCCATACCCGTCAATTGAATGACCAAACTTTAGCAGTCTTTTAAAGTTAGTTATACTATTTTATTAGACTATAAAAATCACGGCTTGTTTTCATGAAATATAGTATGTTCAAAATAATAAATAAGTCTATTCATGTAACTGTGTGGAACAGTGTGTTCATAAATCTTTGCTAAAATACACAATGCAGTATGCCACATTAATAATTTATTTTTTAATAATAATATTGCAAATTTAATAATTTTATTATATTTCATTTATCATTTGTCAAATTCAGTTTTTACATGAAAATCATAAGAAAATACCTATATAACCTAATATTGTTTCTATTTTAATAGAACTTTCAATTTTAAATAACAATGACTAATAATGCCTTTTTTTGTTTACGATTTAGAACATTCTTATCTGGCCGATATTAGAGCAAAAGGAGGTTCTATTATGGAAATGTTACAAGCGTCCATAGGCTATGATGACCGCTTACTATCAGGCGGACCGTTAGCTTGTTTGCCAATTTTTAATATATAATATTTAATTTATTTTTTAATATTTAAAAAAATTAAATTCTGTTCTATTATTTTTACTTAGGAATAATTGGAAATCTCTTTCTAGACTTTTAATCTTAGTGACACATTGTTCACAGTAGATGTACAATTATTTTGAAAAGTAGGTATCATACGGCAAATTTTTAAATAGGTATGTATTCATTATAAAAATCCATACTAATATTATAAATGCGAAAGTAAATCTGTCTGTTTATGCCTCTTCATGCTTAAACAGCTGTACTGATTAAGATGAAATTTAGCATGGAGATAGTTAGACTTCCGAGAAAGGACAGGCTACTTCAAAACGTCAAGTTTTTATTATTAAGGAGTTGCCGTTGAAATCTTACAACGATAACCTTATTCAGGGCGGGGGAACTGTGGTCAAATTATGCATGGAGATAGTTTGAGTCCCGAAGAAGAACATAAGCTACTTGAAAACGTCAAGTGTTAGTCGGTTTTTTTTTTCTATAAGTGAGCAGTTGCCGTTGGAATTCTACACTGCTAACGCGGGCAAAAGCTAGTATTATATAAGTGTAACTTAATCATGATCATGTCTGATCGAGGTTCAATGGTAACACTTTTAACAAATTGATAGATATATAGATTACGTTAAATAGGTACCTAGTTAAAAGTCAAAAAAATCTAATTAACTTGCTGCGAAACGAAACATGCAACAGTGATATTTTTGTAATTGTTTCCTTAGGTACCTACCTACTTTCGTCAAGCGCAATATAAGTGAAGATTCGCTCACGGACGGCCTGCGACTGAATTTGCTACCTCGCCTCGCCTCCCCCGTCTCAAGCCCCCCGTGTTTGTCAAGCGAGCCAGCATTATGATAGAATTCGATTTTTGCAAATTTGACTAATGATTTTTGTGTTTCGAATTATTGTATTTATTCATTTAATTTAGTAAGAATGACAGTAAAGTTTTTTTATTTAGAAAATTTATTATATTATCTAGGTTTATAAGCACGAAGTTGCAGCTATTTTGACCATAAATTACAAGTTTTTGGACTCTAATAATTTTAGAACTACACAATTTAACGTAAAACTGAAACACCACAGACATAGATATTAGTTGTCTTGTCTTAATAATAACATTGAGTTTGAGTTATTGATATGCATCATAGGAGAAAAATATTGTTGTATGCAGCGCGCTGCGAATCCGATACTCTTAAATCGAATTATTTAATAATAATAATTTGGCTATGTCCACATGTCGCGAATTATTAATTTATAAAAGGTCTCAGAAAATAATAATAATAAATAAATATTTCTAGACAGCGCCATCTGGCCCCAAAGTAAGCAGAGCTTGTGTTATGGGTACCGGACAACGGATACAAATACATATATGATACTTTTTTTTGTAAATACATATATATCATACATAAATACACCCAGACTCAAGACAAACACAAATGTTTATCATATAAATGTTTGTCCAGTGCGGGATTCGAACCCACACCCTCTGCACAGAAGTCGGCCTCATTACCAACTAGGCTTTGAGGGAATCGATGGATAATGTCGTTAAGTAATACATAATGTATTGCCATTTGAGATTAATGGCGATTAGTTTGTTATTATCTGCTGCAAGTAAAACCGTCGTCAGCAAACTAACAGCACTCATCAGGTAATTTATGTTTATTTTTATTTTTAATCGTACTTGAAAATATATACTAGCAAATACTAGCTTTTGTCCGCAACTCCACCGGCTATATTGTGCAGGAAACTCATTGATTTAAGTAAGAAAAATTACCACAGCAAGCTATAACTGTGGCTATAGTTCGTCCAGCGTTGGGATTCGGTTATAGTTACTAACGGAACTTTTATCTCATCTTTTTCCTTCTACGTCACTTCAACTATCTCTGTACCAAAACTCAGCTCAATTGGTTGCTATGTTGCGACGTAAAGCAATTACAAACAAACGAACAGACTTTCACAACTAAATATTACTTTTTTTTTACATTAGTCCAATCATCATAGAAAACTTCACAGAAAAACCCGGGGCAGCAATTTTCCTTTGTAAACTGTTAGTAGAGGTACAGACTAAGACAGGTATCGCACATCATAAGACCACAAAAATCAGCTCTGGGGGATGCCTCTTCCCTCCATGCTTGTTTTCCTGATTATAATGTGGGTGCGTATGATATCTATACACATAAAATTCTTTGTCCTGAATGACTGACGGATCAACTCACAGCCTAAACCACTGATCAATGACTGAACTGAAAATCAACTCCTCTAGATTTGAAATTTAGCAAAAAGGTACTTAGAACGGAATGTGCAAAATTCATACCCTAAGGAGATGAAATGGGGGTTGAAAGTTTGTGGATAATCATCTCCTAGACTGTCCTAGAGGGTAAAAGAGGGTATGAAAATTTGTATAAGAATTTCGATACTTATAAATCATTTCTTTTGTAATGAAGATCCAGTGGCCAGTATAATGTAAGCGAGCACTAAGAAAGAATTTTGCAAAATCCTTAAATAGTTTAATAGGGGTTGGAGGTTTGTATGGAAATCCAATATTTTTTAATCTGAACGCATAAAAATATGGCCTTTAAGTTAAACATTGAGATTGACACGTTTTACTGTTTTTGGAAAATTATCCAAAATTAATTAAAATATTAGAGAGGGTCAAGTTCGAGGCAAAAAGATCGACTTTATCTTTAGCACTATACGCTAAGTGAAACTTTGGCCAGTTTAAAGGATTCTTCCAGCAAATTTGTCAAAATTTCGAAGCAAAGCTGTGGTCTGTACCAATACCAATTTAGCAGTTAAAAAGACAGTCAGTCCACTGAATGGTTCGAATCCAAGTGCAACGGGATCTAATTACAAGACCTTTCGTGTTGTCATTATTATTACTAGAACTGATTTTCGGACATATTTTACTATGTACATATTTTTACAATTACATCAAAAATTTATGTAACCCAGAATAGGTAAGCGACATTTTGCTCTATTATGCTGTGACTATGTGTATTTGTAGAAAAAGTATAAATATAGTATAAATTTTTCATTATACTAAAAACTTAACTTTCATTACTTCCATAAGAAATAATTCATCCCATTTCGTATGTTGCATTTTTTATTTTTTTTGTTTCCAATATTTACTACCTATATAATATACAAATCAAATGAGCTGCCTTAGCAAAACTTTGACGTTTTTAACATTAACAAACCAAATTGGCTGCAATAACAAACAAATAAGGTGAACACAAAGATATAAATCGGCTATTTTTTTATAAGGTATACCAGTAGTTGTTACAATGATACTTATAATAATATATAAATATAAATATAAATTGGTAGTTCCAAAATGTCGTCTTCAGAAGGTACATAGCTCTTTCGCAATACAAAGTATATTTTTCTACAATAAAATTCCAGAACATGTGGTTAATTTACCCTCAAATAAATTTAAAATATATGTCAAAGATAGTTTAATGAAAAAAAGCTATTACAAAGTAGATGAATACATAAATGATAAAAATGCTTGGAAAAATTAGAACTTAATTGATTTGTATTGGGGCATTTGAAATTTTTTTTTTTTTTTTTTTAAATTAAAACATTGTATATTATGTTATTACCTAGTGTAAGGCTATATTGTATTTTTATTTGATGTATAAAAGATTAACTAGTGAGTTTATTGCCGTTGCTTCTCGGTAGTAAAGCATTACGAACCTTCCAATCTTCTCCTCTTATATTTTGTTCCTTTACTACACACATTGTAACTAGTACAATCGAAGTTTTATTGGAGTTGCTTGAGTGTGTCGTGTCTCTGTGGTGGTGGCGTGTGTGTTGGGTCGTTACGTTCCCTAAAACATGGTTGAGCGAAGCGATGGCTGATTCATGTGTCATACTCGTGAACGGGTGCCGCCTGTGGAGGCTGGTCTGCTCTTGCAAACTTCTTTGTATTCTTAGTATTTAGTCTTACTTTTTTGTTTTGTTTATTAATACTGTAAGACATTGATTATTCCTTAGTGATGAATACATAAACTGTCTTTTGTTTATATTAGATACTTTTTTATGTTGTGCTTGTGCTTTATATTTCATGTTTTTTTATGTTTGTAATGGAAAGTGTCCTTTTATGATAGGGAGGGCATTTTCCAATATTTTAATTGGACGCTGTAAGAGAAAGGGAGAAAAGAAATGCCCTTGCTGAGTTTCTTGCCGGTTCTTCTCAGTACAAGGTCTCCCGCCCTGTAGACTTACGAACCGATAGCGTAGAGACATTCATAAGTGCTCAATTATTGTAGCCTAAACTGAATAAATTAAATTGAATTTGAATTTGAATTTGAATATAATCTAGACAAATTTTAACAATAATACATTTAAATGCAAAACTAATTATAGGTACACACCACATGCTTAAAGTAATGAATGTGTTATGCCTACCAATGATTACATTAAAAAACTTGATAAATTTAAAAAAAAAAGAATAATTAAATACAATAATTAAATATTTACAAAGAAACAGAAAAAGTAACTAGAGAAATTTACAATTACTAGATAAACTACACAGTAAAGTTAGAAAGTTTTAGAGTAATTTTTTTTTTAAACTTGTCATAGTGTCTTGCAAAATCCGTGTTGGGTATGAAAAAATATGTCCTAGTTAGATCTATTAATATTAATTAGTTTGCTTATTCTAGGTATGGAAGAGTTTGTCCCTAATTTGGTTTCTCTGAAGGGAGGTACAAAAGGGTGCACAGTATTCCGAGGATATCTACTGGGTATCTGAAAGTTAAATGTTTGGAGCAACTGGGGGCAGTCTATTTTATTGTTAAATAGTTTTTAGAGCTATAAGGTGTCAGCAATATATTTGCGCTTGCTTAGTGTGTCCAATAAAATAAGATCAATTTTCAAAGATTTTCAGTTTTTTCCGAGATATTCCCGCCGAATATGCAAGACTCCATAAAAACTGCTTTTGCATGCGTTGTTATACGCTAAACAATACTCAAGGTTTGTTCTGACTAAACAATTATAAAGATTTTTTTGTAGATATAAAGATATCTACACATTGCCGTTATGTTGATTGTTTTAATGATCTCGTCTATATAATCCGTAAAAGTAAGTTTTTGGTCAAAAATTACTCCCAAATCTATCTCAGTCTCTTTTATGGAATCAGTGTCTATGTGATAGGTGGAAGGAATCGGTCTTAGTTTCCTTGTGTATTTTATGCTGTAACATTTTTTACGATTCAGATTCATCCCATTGCTGTCACACCAATCATTAAGTCTGTCTAGATCTGTTTGTAATAATTTTGTATCTTCATTGCATTGTACTACTGTATAATGTATAATGATGAGGCGTGTAAAAAGCATTGTGTGATGTCATTTACATATATATTAAATGAAATTGGACCGAGATGAGATCCTTGTGGAACTCCAGATGTAATTTTATGAGTTTCTGAACTGTATCCTAATACATACAGCTCTGCTCTTTTTCTCAATTAGTTAGCATCTTACTTAAGACATAGTGAGTTTTAATTAATACTACTTCATAAAACTCACGATGTTTTAAGTAAGCTGCTAACTAATTAAGAAAAAGACCGCAGTACCCATAACAGTAAAGTTTTTGTAACAAAGTTTGATTAGGCAGAGTGTCAAAAGCCTGACTGAAATCTGTATAGATGACATCAACCTGTTTATGATCATCAATAGCTTCAGTAAGAAATTCTAAGAAGGAGACTAAATTTTCAGATGTTGATCTCGAGGAGGTAAAACCATGCTGATGAATCATGTTATATTTTTTGAAATGATTTTGTACAAAGGGACAAACAAGTGATTCGATAATTTTAGAGAATTGCAATGTGATCGAGACTGGTCTGTAGTTATTAACCAAAAAGTTTGATTTAAATACTTGACCATTTAACCACTGGACACAGAACAGTATCGGTGGGTCTGTGGTCAGCCTTAGACGCAGGATTGTATAGCGAAATCTTGCTACACTGATAGAAAATTGTAGAACAATTTAATTTTTGAGTGTGGCAAGTATTGCATAAAAAAATATTGGAAAAAATCGTCAAAAAACGTTCTTTCATGAAGTTGCGTCACCCACATGTTCTACTGAAATAAAATACTAAACCTAAATTGATAATTAGAAATTTAAAGTAAGTATGTTGTGTGCTACGAGGGCCATCGGCCGAAAGGCACTAGAATGTTCTGGGATCGGATCCGACATCTATACTCAAAGGAACTTCTCAACCATTCTCAAAAGCGTAAGTAACCATTTTATTTTAGCAAAACGAATGAAAATCGTTTGTCAAATATAGTGTCAGCCTATAATTTCGCCTGCTTTTCTTCGTTACACACAAAATTTCGTTACTGTAATAAGTTTTATCTTGACCGGTCTTGGGGTCACATGGGAGCCCAAGAGTTTTAAGTTTTATTTCGGTAAATTCTCTATTTTCAGACTGCTGCCCCCACAGTACCCATCTATCAAAGACATGCAATGCAATACAGAAACAAGTAAGTGCTTTACGATAGGATTTTATCAACTTTGTGTAACTATTTCATCATAACCTAACCTCTTATCTTCTTTCAAATCTTTATTAGCTAAGTTACAGATTGTAACGATCATGTTAAAATTTCAAGCTTTATAAGTTCATGTAACAATTTTATAAGATAATTGTGCTGGTTTTGTCCCCTGGGGCTTATTACCACATATGGTCCCTGAGACTAAAGTGAATTTTCAGCTCTGATTATCTTAATTGTATGGCAGTTCCACCATTCTATACAATTCTAGAAGGTAGAACAGACACCTTAGTAGTTTTATGGACATTCTTAGTGGAGCTGCTTTGTATTGTTTCTGAAATTTACTCACTTACACTTCTCCTAAGAATTGCCAATTTGAAACCTTAGTAGGGACACCTCTTTTGTATTACATACATACATGAAATACATATAACAAACTGAAGAGTTGTGAGCCATGGTTTGGTGATCACTGAGCTAGTGCATGATTGCACACTTCAGCGGTCACAATACCTAATCAATGTGCTGGAGACCCTAATGGTTGTGCTATATTAAGTATATCAATGTTTGGATCTATTGCGCTTAAAAGAAAAAGCTAATAATTTATGCGAGGCACATCCAAGCAACATTTTTTTACTAATTCAAGTGCCATAGAAAGTCTACTAATTCAGTATACTTCCATTGTAAAAAGTGTGGGGTGCTTGATATATTATTTTTATAATCACTTTACTTTTATGAATAGATACTATTGATATATTTACAATCAATATCAGGCACCTCATTCTTTTTTTACAATGAAATAAATTATTCTTTTTATCACTTTATTTTTATTTTAGTATTATTGAAAATGAAGAAAGGATATTGAATTAGTAGACTTTCTATGGCTGTTGAATAAAATTCAACAATTAAAAATGTTTTTAGATGAATGTGCTATTAAAGCATGTTTATTAGTTTTTTTAACAATTTTTTTTCTTATAAGGTACAGTAACCTAAAAAAAATTAAATTTAATGGGGTTAATTTTGTTAACAACAATATAAAAAAAGCTGCTAAGTCTGAGTCAGGCTGTGTACTGTGTATGTTTAGCTAAACTATCCTAATAATGGTATGAGCTATTTTGTGGACAGCATCTTTCATTTATATGTCTCATTAAACATGGCAACATGAACTAAGTTCATATTATGTTAATTGTACAGATCGGAAGGTGTGCGAGGAGCAGTTATTGGTATTGATTTGGGTACAACAAATTCCTGTGTTGCAGTTATGGAGGGAAAAACACCCAAGGTAAGGTTCTAGTATTAATATGTAGTAAATTTTGATTAAGGAGGATGTAGGAGCTTGTGACTTTGTAATATTTGTCGATACGAGAATATGCAAAGTTAAGCAACATCAAGTGGTCAGTCCTAGGATGGGCCTAGTAGCAATTTTAGCTTTAGAGGCTGTGTAAAATAGTCGTTTCTGGTTATTACCATATGAAAGTTCAGAGGCCTAATGTTTAGGCTTGAAAATTCTCAGACATCATCTGCCAAATGGCACTAAGCCAGCAAGGTGGAGTATGCACTAAGCCTCCTTTCTTTAAGGTGGCTTGTGGCCCTGTAGCCCCACCACAAACAACTTAGGCAATATATTGTATTATTTTTATAACAAAATTGGGTTTATTGTTGGTATTTCTCAACAGTTAAAGTATATAGGTAATATACAAAAGTGCTGTTTAAAAGTAACTTAAATAAAAATACATTGAGTTTGAGTTTATATCTGATATCTCTAAAAAAAACATTATTTTTTATTTGTACCTGCATAATAGCCATATTCTATTTGTCCATATTCACCTGCTGTATGAACTCAAGTAATATAAATGTTGAATATTTCTAATTAAACATTAAGATATATAAAAAATACCTCCTTAATTCCAGTGTGACCACCTGTCTTTGCGGTTTAAGGGTAGATCAGCTTGGCTACCATGGCCTTTTCTGTAAAAAAAGTGCTAGCTGCCTATCGCGACATTTTTTATGCCATTAAGATGCCAAACAAGCTTGGAGTCTGTCTCATGGTAAGCGGTCACCGTTCAAAAATAATCTAATAACTTCTTTCTTGAAGTACCCCATACTGTTGACCATCTTGTGTGTGACCTCTCTGCGCGTCTGGTCGAGGCGTCGGGTGACTGGAGGGCTAACAACTTTCTATGCTAATGTCTATGCTAAAGCTTAGTTTGGCCAACAGTCTAGCCACCACTGAGCCGCATGATCTTTCACGTATCTCAGAAACTAGTGAGCGGATTTTAATACATAATTGTTTTTAATTCAATTAGGTACTATTCAACTTAGAGAACAGTGGAATTTACATCAAAATCGGTTCAGTAGTTTTCAAGATACGACCATATCAATAGTCCATACTATTGTCCATCAGTACAGAATGATGTAGTCGGTTGAACATATTGGTTCAATCAATTTTAAGCAGAACTTTAGTGAATAGGTTACCAAATATCTTCGCCAACTTATACCACTAAGGTTACCATAGCCTATGAATGTTTGCAGTGCCATCCAGGGACATCACTTGCTTAATGGTGGCCGTATAAAATCAAATCACTCACACTTAAAGATCTCCATACTATATAATTTATAAGGGTGATTCCCTACTGATGCCTTTATGTAAGACCAAGTACCAACTAAAATTTAAAACTAAAAAAACCCTTACTTATTACATGTAGAAAGTTCTTCCATCATGAGATCAAGTTTTATGGTTTATGCCCTAATTGTCAGTTTTCGGTTTTTTTCCTATATTTGAGATGCAACATCTTTCTTTTGCAAAATATTATAATTTTGGGTCAACAGGAAGTATTCCATAGGTTTTGATTTATTAGTGTCACAATATGCAACAAAAATGACCAAAGTTTGGGCATATTTCTTTATTGCATTGACTCAGAAACTTGATTTTTTTACAGTTTTAAGGGACTGTATAACTTAGTATTTGATATTAATTTTAACTTGATATCTTCACGCGTTTCTGAGAAAGAAGGTCTTAACAGACAGACAGAGAAACAGACGGACAACTAAGTGATCCTATAAAGTTCCCTTTTTCCTTTTGAGGTACAAAACCCTAAAAAAATATAACACTGCTTTCAAAACCAACAAAAACTCCCCCTCAATCATGTGTGGGTGTGTGTTTTCACCAACCACTTTAGATAGTGCCTCATTTGCCTCATACTGTGTATTCAGACAAAGGTTGCTTTATATAATTGTTTTATTAGAAAAACCCCTTGATTTAATATTTTGTAACATTAAATATTCACTAATATAAATTTTAAAACTGGATTTATTTGTTTTTCAACTATAATTAATATCATATTTATTTAAAACCACTTTTCCTGTGTTTTTCTTACAAAATTGTTCTAAAATACACAAAAGTACAATTAATGTTTTAGTATTTTAATTTTCATATCACTGTCTAAGTGATAAAAAGAATTTTTTATTTAAGTTTTTTTTTATTAATAAACTGTTTGCATCGCCGATCAGTGTCTATGTCTGTATGTAGATCAGTTTTGCAGCGATGCTAGATAAACGCTTGGTACCAGCTAGTCCTAGGACAATATGCCTTGGGCTTTCCTAGAAACTTTGCTACAAGTATTTAATAGAAACCTAGTGTGTGTATGTTTACTATATTAGATTACAGCTTTAAGAGTCCGTAGACCTTAGTATTTGATATTCATTTTAACTTGATATCTTCACGCGTTCCTGAGAAAGAGGGTCTTGACAGACAGACAGAGAAACAGACGGACAACTAAGTGATCCTATAAAGGTTACCTTTTTTCTTTAGGGTTCCGTACCCTAAAAAATTATTACACTGCCTTCAAAACCAACAAAAAAGTTATAATAAACCTTCATGAACATTGAGCTTAGTGTTTTCTTCTTCGTGAAGTTAAATGCAAAAAAAATAATTTTATCGTACCTTTGCTGCGAATTTTCGGCATTCGACTTTAAAAAGAATAAAACTCTTGGCTCAATGTCCCATGAAGGTCTATCTTTACCCACAGACTGACATAGAAGGAGGGTAATGTAGTTCGCACGTATGTATGTATGTCCGTACCATTGTGACCTCCTGTAGCCTAAGGATGGACAGATTTCGACGAATGAAAGGTTCTCATCTCGTAAGTGTTATAGGGTACATGAAAAAGTCAAGCGCGATTCGAAAAATAATGCAAACTAAAAAGCTGTAAATAAAATAAAATAAACCCTACTGCAAAATCATTAAGAACTAAAAAGAAGAAGTGCACCTTAAAAATACTAAATATTTAACTATAAGCAGGCGGGCGCGGGACTCATTTCAATGCAAGTACAAATAGAATTACAGATTCCTCAAACTAATTCTGTCTTCTGCTTTCAGTTAAATATTTGGTATGTCTAATCAAAATAGATGCATCTAAACTATTTATTTCTTTTTAGTTCTTAATGTTTTTGCAGTCAGGTTTCCTATTTATTTATTTACTCTTTAGTAGGTTTTTGACAGTTGTGTAGTTTATTAATATATTAATAAATATATATTAATTTATATAAACGATAGTTTTTATTTATAATTAGGATGTAATTTTAACCAATGTTTTATGAAATGAAGTGTTTGGTAGTTATTTTCTTTTAATACTATAGATATGTAAATAGCTCTAAGGTTTTTATGACAATAGTAATATGGACAGGATTGTAATTTACCTAGTTCAGTAATTGTAACTGAAGACATTAATAATCACTATATACTACCTACTAGCTTTTGCCAGCGGCTCCGCCCGCCCTTAATTTGGTTATCGGTGTGGGATTCCTATGTAATATGTATGTAAATGGAATTTAAAATAGGTTTAAATTTTTGTTAAACAGAAACTTGTCAAAAAAGCATACTATTCAGCAAAAGACTACCTTATAGATAAAAACGCATGGGATTAACTAAAATGTTGTTATCATGATACTTACATTTGGAAATGTACCAATCGTCATACAATTAAAATTGAAAAGAGTGACAGCTGGAGAGTTTCTTTCGCCGTTTCTTCTCCCCAGAACGCCATCTTGATTCCAAAACTGTAGTAGTTTATAAATTCCTTGCATATTATACTGACGTCAAAAGAATGATATTGTATCCTTTTTTTGAGAAATAAACAATTTTAATTCATGGCAACTCCTTGATTATATTAAGGAATAGCTGTAGCTATAGTTCGTTTAGGAGGAAAATGTGCCAATAGTCAGTCACCCACCCATAAACAACTACGCTTGACGTGCTGAACTTCGCATTCGTTGCGATATGCCTATGTAACTAGGCCACAAACTCTTTACCTAATATTTTAGAACCCAGTACACTTAATGATATCTTCTTACTACAAATGTTTAGACATATTAATAACTATGCAAAACTATCTATAGGTAGTTGAAAACACTGAAGGCTCGCGTACCACCCCGTCGCACGTAGCCTTCACAAAGGACGGTGAAAGATTGGTTGGTATGCCAGCTAAGAGACAGGCCGTTACCAACAGTGGTAACACTTTCTATGCAACAAAGAGATTGATTGGAAGGAGATTCGACGATCCTGAAGTGCAGAAAGATATGAAAAACCTGTCTTACAAGGTGGTAAGAGCGTCAAATGGAGATGCATGGGTTCAAGGTAAGAAATTTATTTATTTATATATTTAGTAAATGAATAATTCCATGTTTTTGATCACAAACAGCGGTAACTAGTTGCTTATAGCAGTGGATATGTAACTATATTATGATATGATCACTAATGTTTGACCATATCATAAAGTAGTCATGCGTTTAGCTGTTCATATAGTTAGTTAAATGAAAAGTAGTCATTGATTTTGCTAGACCATATCATGATGTGGCCAGTGGGTACTATTCTATATCATGAAATATGACCATTTTATGAAATGGTCAGACTCATTATGAAGTGATCAATTCTATGATCGGGCCACAACAGACACACCCCTACAATCATGCCTCATTCGCCTCATATCTGGACAAAGGCGGCTTTATATAATTGTTTTATTAGAAAAACCCCTTGACTTAATGTTTTGTAACATTGAATATTCACTAATATAAATTTTAAAACTGGATTTATTTATATTTTAATATAATTAACATCTTCAAATTGAATTGATTTTTTGATGTTTATTTAAACTTTTCCTGTGTTTTTCTTACAAAATTGTTCTAAAATACACAAAAGAACAATAAATATTTTAATATTTTAATTTTCATATCACTCTTAAAGTTATGAATGATTGAAAATTATTTTATTTAAAGTTTTTTATTTTTAAGTTTTTTTATATTATAAATAAACTGTTTGCATTTCCGATCAGTGTCTATGTCTGTACGTAGATCACTTTTGCAGTGATGCTAGATAAACGCTTGGAACCAGCTAGTCCTAGGACAATATGCCTTGGGCTTTCCTAGAAAACTTGCTACAAGTACTAAATAGAAACCTAGTGTGTGTTGTATGTTTACCATATTAGGAGTTCCATAATTATTGTTAACATTTGTTTGTATCAATACAGTGACATATAGTAATTGTTAGTCCTTGTATTTAATGATATACAGAAGTTGTTAGGTCTTGTATTTAGTGACATACAGGAATTGTTAGACTTTGTATTTAGTGGCATACACAAGTTATTAGACCTTGTATTGAGTGACATACAGAAGTTGTTAGGCCTTGTATTTAGTGACATACAGGAATTGTTAGACTTTGTATTTAGTGACATGCAAAAGTTGTTAGACTATATATTTAGTGACATACAGAAGTTTTTAGACCTTATATTTAGTGACATACAGAAGTTGTTAGACCTTATATTTAGTGAAACGCAGAAGTTGTTAGACCTTGTATTTAGTGACATGCAGAAGTTGTTAGACCTTGTACTAAGCAACATACAGAAGTTGTTAAATCCTGTGTTTAGTGACATGCAGAAGTAGTTAGACCTTTCATTTTCAGAATATATACAGCGCGGGATAGCTTTTTAGCTTGGTGAAAGTCACACCAACGGTATTAATGGCGCGTTGCCGAATCCTTAAAAGCCTAATTACTTCCTTTTTGAAAAACCCCATACTGTAGTTTCTAGATAAAACTTCGGTAGGGATCTCATGCCTCAACCTTGACGTGCGCTGGAGAAAGAACCTCTGAAACTGCACAGTTCGTGTCCATTCGGGTTGTAAGTTGTGAGGATTAATTGCCTACCGATGGCAAGTGTTACGCTAGTAGGAAGTAGCTTTTGGCATCTAACTCCTGCGTGTCACCGTCTAACCTCCAGTATTGGAAGGGCACCTAAAAAAAGAAGATCCCGAACTGTCTTTCATCTTTATGTCATTCCATTTGCTAAAACTTTTACTTCTTTTTTCCATAGGTAGTGACGGAAAAGTTTATTCACCAAGTCAGATTGGCGCATTTATATTGGTTAAAATGAAGGAAACTGCTGAAGCTTACTTGAACACATCAGTAAAGAACGCAGTTGTCACTGTGCCCGCTTACTTTAATGATTCACAAAGACAAGCCACGAAAGATGCTGGTAAGTTCACATGATGTAAAAAATAATAAATATATTTTTGCCACGGTTATAAATCTAAATAGATAACGCAAGTTTCCCTCCAGTCTGTATGAAAACCAAGCGTTACACTTTTTTTCTACCTACTGTGACGTCACAACACTAATTTAGTTTTTTTTTTAAGTTCATCATAAGGTGATCTTTTTAGTACATCAATAGTCGGTATTGCTTTTGTAGTTTGTTTCCGTAAAGCTGCCATTATTGAAATGAACAGAAAGAAGTCTACCATCTTTTGTTGGAAACCAATTTTTATGCCTAGTTGCTTCAATCCATTTCTCTTTAATGTTAGGGTCACTTGGAAACCTGTAATTTTAATATTTGTTATTCTGAACAGAGTTAATGCAATAAAAAAAATTATGTTTCACAAAAATACCTAGCCGATCATTTCTTTTTCTAAAATCAATAACAAGTGTACAACACTATTTGTTTAATTCGACAGTAAAATGAGAATAGTGACCGTACCACGAAGCTGAGCGACGAGTGAAAGTTTAGATCCATTTATTTTCATAACTGGTTTTAATAAATAAGTCTTGCAACTTTGTAACTAAAATCGGTAATGTATTATGAATCATGAAGTACACATGTAGGTAGCAGTTTTCATTGTTAAACTACGACAAACATAAAATAAATTACACACAATTTAAGAACAAACTTACTTACAGATGAAACGAAACGTTTCCATTATCTAGACCAACTTTTTTTTTTAAAGTTGCTAAAACTCAGTATGGCATAATAAATTTTCTTTATTTCGGTTGACGACTGATGCTGCTAACAGTGGAGCGCAGACTAAATTGAACAGCGTCAAAGGAAGAGCATTGCTCTCCTTTCTGACACGCGAAGTTCATCGACTTGTGTTATCTATTTAGGTTTATGTCTGCTTTTTATCACATTCCCTAAACAGTATAACATGCAGGCATAGCGGGCCGCGCGCGCCGAATTACAAACAGCCGAAAGTCATTAAATAACCTCTTGTTTGTAATTCCCTTGTTACCACCCTTAATGCACAATGTACTATTCCGTAGTTCTTTACTAATAATGGATCCAAATAGCCATTTGCATTTAAGTAAACTTGTTAAATGCTTTACCTAACACTATAAATTTATTTATTTAGGTCAAATTTCTGGTCTTAATGTTCTAAGAGTAATAAACGAACCTACGGCTGCAGCACTCGCTTATGGGATGGACAAAACTGAAGACAAAATGTAAGTTGATAGTCATCAATAATATTTTATTCATTTTCAGCATTCCTTAGCCAATGGCAAACACAAAATCCGACAAAACTAAGTCCGTATGTAGCCTTAGCCTTAAAATTTCACCATCTTTGCATCGATTGTGAAAAAAATTTACAGGAAGGTGTATTCGCAGCCTAGTTGGTATTGTGGCCGGCTGCTGTGCAGAGGGTGTGGGTTCGATTCCCGCACTGGACAAACATTTATGTGATAATCATTTGTGTTTGGGTGCAGTTATGTATGATATGTATGTTTTCCAGAATAAATATGTAAGTATTTGTATCTGTCGTTTGGTTTTCATAATACAAGCATTGCTTAGTTTGGGACCAGATGGCGCCGTGTGATTTGTCCAAAATTATTATTATTTGAACAGCCATACAGTTTTGTAATAATGAAATATATATTTAAGTATTTTATGTTATTTGTTTTTTTTATTACTGGTAAAGGAATATCGAAGTCTTCAAAAAGGCATTTGCGAGTAATTATTTAAATTATTATAGAACTCGGGTCTTAACGCGATGCACGTAAGTACGTATACGGAAACGTATTGGGTGTCGACGTTTCGACAAGGATTGCACCTTATCGTGATCACGGCTGTACTGGCTGAAGAGCCATTATAATAATGAGTAAAAAACGCGAAAGTTTAAAACTAACTAATTATTTAAAGTTAAAAACTTTGTTTTCACCATCTTACTTTTCGCTGCGAGTTCTTAATAGCTGCAATACAATTTAATTTGGTAATATCTATTCACAAGGACTGCGATATTTAGAGGACCTTAATAAGTCTGTAAATTGGGCGACAGCGATAATCAAAACGTTGTTACTTTACTAGTTCGGGCGTTGAATTCGAATGTAGCTAATTTTAATTTGGTATTGTGTATAAAATTTTATTTATCATAATATTACAATAAAGATTCCATTTTATTGTATAGAGGACTTAGACAAGTCTGTATAGGAGGGGCAACAATGATAAAAATGTCGTCAACTTAATAATTCTGCTGATGAATTCGAATGTATCTTATTTTAATTCTGTATTGCGTATAAAATTCTATAGCCACCTTACTAATTCTACCGATAAATTCGAATGTAGCTAATTTTAATTCTGTATGGTGTATAAAATTCTATTTCTCATATTATTATAACAAAGATAAAATCTTTCTTTTTTTGTCCTAACAGTATCGCAGTGTATGATTTAGGAGGTGGTACCTTCGATATATCAGTACTTGAAATACAGAAGGGTGTTTTTGAAGTAAAGTCGACTAACGGTGATACTCTGCTCGGAGGAGAGGACTTTGACAATGTCATTGTCAACTTTTTAGTGGATGAGTTTAAACGAGATGTAAGTATATTAGATCTAATCAAACAGTAGATAGTTAGCAAAGAAATGAAAGTCACAAATTTTACGGATGTTTTGGCGCACGAACGAAGTAAAATAAAGAGTAAAAATTATAGGTTTTTTCATTTTTTTAGGGTATTGACCTAGTTTGAGGTAATTAACTTCATTTTCATTTTCAACAGGAAAGTTATCCTTATAATTATTAAAAATTATGATTAACAACACACAGCTAAAATTACATTTTTTAGTCCAACTGCTCACTAGTTTATTAGGTTCTTTTTGCATCGCCGATCAGTGTCTACGTCTGTACGTAGATCACTTTTGCAGCGGTGCTAGATAAATGCTTGGTACCAGCTAGTTCCAGGCCAACATGCCTTGAGCTTTCCTAGAAACCTTGCTACAAGAACAAACAAAAAAATTTATCTTAAAATTTTGTAAACATACCTTTGTTGCGGCTCGTAACAATGAAATTAAATGTATTACTTATTTCTTAAACAGCAAGGTGTAGATCTCCGTAAGGACGCAATGGCTATGCAACGATTGAAGGAAGCCGCAGAAAAGGCCAAGATAGAACTTTCTGGCTCCCTGCAGACAGATATTAACCTGCCCTATCTAACAATGGATTCTTCTGGACCTAAACACATGAACCTTAAGGTAAGATGAATACCAGAAAAGGCCTTTTTGTTTTTATTGCTTACACAGTTCATAATAAACATTGTTTCGTTTTCTTAGATGAGCCGTTCCAAACTAGAGTCTTTAGTTGGAGATTTGATCAAGCGCACAATTGGACCATGTCAGAAGGCATTGCAAGACGCGGAAGTTCAACGATCAGACATTGGAGAGGTTCTACTTGTTGGTGGCATGACTAGGATGCCCAAGGTAAGCAGATATATTTGTTCTAGAAAATGCTTGATCATTAATTTTAATAATGTAGAATAATGCCACTTTAGGTGCCGTGACCAAGATCTCTAAAGCGTCTAGTTAATTGTGTTTTAATAAAATTTTAAACCATTTGAGTTGATCGTTTGTCTTTCCGCTATTTAAGTGCATTTTGACAATGTTTGAAATCAGGGACAGGCTTTTTTTTACCAACCACTAGTCGTACGTAACATGGGGTGAGCCTAGCACCGCGACATTGCTTCTGATGCAGTGTATTAGAATTAAGGGAGCTTTATATAATTAGTCCTTTAAGACGTAAATAACAAGCTTAGAAGTAATAAGCAGTAAAATAAAAGACTAAGGACAGAATAACATACAACAGCCATTGTACTCACAAACTATAGGAAGTTAGCCAGGATTGGGCAGAAATCATTCGTTAACAATAATTTAGTTTCAATATATAAAGAGCAGTTTCTTAAAATAAATCAAAAATAAAAGCCGATTAAGAATAAATAACAATTTTTTTTGTCAAGTACTTCAATTTTCAACATTTTTTTAGGTGGTACCAAAATAGTAGCATGGAACCCTTATGCTGTGATTTCGGTGTCTGTATGTTATAGTTTATTTTTTGTGAGTATCTTGGATTTCTTGAAACAGCAAATGACTTAACTTTCTTAAGTCATGCACCTAATGCACAAACTGATGTTAGTCACTCATGGCTTACTAGGTTGCCATCTTTGGCAGGTGCTATATTGAATTGGGGTTATATTCCCTGATTACACCTGTGTGTTCTCAGGTTATTCTCTCACAGACAAACTTTTAATGTCAAATATTACCGAATAAGAGTTTAGAAACGAATATTAAACAAACGGGGTATTTAGAAAAACTGTTTACAAATTACAAGTTTAAATTTAATTAGGTAATTTTTTTATTTTTATCCCCACTTTGAATAACAAAATTCAATTAAAAAAATCCTTGAGATAATTTTCGGAAGAAAATCGAAAGTATGTTGTTAACAAATGTATGTAATTCATTTAGCGCTTGTACGAGCTGCGTTTGTACCATATATTTTCTGAAAAGTGTCGAACTTTAGAAAGTTTGACACTTTCGCTATGATGTAATGCAGCAAACTGAATGAAGCTATCTGAACAAAGCCAACATCACTTTACCAGTTTACCATCTCAGTTCAATAGTTCAGACACAAGTATGGCATCTGCGACCGAGTATCTCATCGCTCAACTTCTTACACTAGTTACACAAGCTGAGCTGGAACCTCAATATTTTGCAATTTATATCAAAATCTATTGAGTTAATATTAAGATTGACAGCTTTCGCAGCCTAGTTGGTTGTATTATCTATTGTTCATTACATGATTTCATTGCACAGTTTATATTAAAAAAAGAAATGGTTCACTTTTAACCAACATTTTAAAATTATCCTTATTTTAGGTACATCAAACGGTTCAAGAAATTTTCGGTAGAGCCCCATCAAGGTCAGTGAACCCGGACGAAGCAGTTGCAGTTGGGGCCGCAGTCCAAGGTGGTGTGTTGGCTGGTGATGTCACAGATATCCTACTTTTAGACGTGACACCTCTGTCTCTTGGTATCGAAACATTAGGAGGTGTATTTACGAAACTTATTACTAGAAATACAACTATACCCACAAAGAAAAGTCAAGTCTTCTCAACTGGTAAGTTATTTCCCTAAGAACTTGATTTTATGGCAAATACTTAGTGTGCTTTCTGAGTCGATATTTTCGTTACACTTGTTTTATTTTAAGATATGAATTTTTTACAAGGTTTGAGTTTCGTGTGAAAAATTACTTATGTTTTTAGATATAAATATATAGAGTGAAAATGGCGTCGTAACCCAAATTGGTGTACCATAGACTCAGTACATGATTCTCAACTCCGTGGCGTTGGAATTGTGCGTCGGTTTTTCATGTCTTTATTTTTTTTTACTGTCAATGGCAACAAGAAAAAAAAATACCCCATTTTAACGAAAAAAAATAATAAAAAAATACCTACTTATGTAGTTTATTTTTACTTAAAAACTGAGTTCAAAAACATGGTAATGAATTTTTTTACAGTTGTCAGTAAAATAAATTGTTAAAAAAATGAACTTACTGGAGTCCGCATCGTGGTTGGTGGTTGGCGGGCGTCCTACATTTTTTAAAGTAGATATAGGTAACCAGGTATAATCTTAAAATACCTATTTTGCAGAATGTACAGACCTCTTTGTACTACTACCTATAATATTAATATTCTTAAAATCTTGGTAATAATGACATAATGTCATCGATTCTGTGATCGAGGTTTGTATTGAAGTTGACCTACTTACGCCGCCGCGTGCGTGCAATACGTACTTTGCACCTGGTATATAACTTAAATGAAAAAATACATTAATGCTCCTAGAGTGAATCTGTGGGTTTTGGTACTGGCCGAGATCTTAAACCGTACCGCGCGCTGATTGGTTATAGCAACATTTACTTTAGCCAATCAAAGCGTGGCACAATTAATAGATACCGTTAGGTTCTCTTTAACTAATAAAGCCCCTTAGTCCACGACTGAACCTTCAAATGAATGAATGAGGGATAATTATTATTTTATTTAGATAACTCATATTAATATTAACACCATTACCATGTGCTAAGAAGAAATTTAGTAGAAAGATGAATAGTAGATCAAATGCTTATTTATTAATTCATGGTCTCACTAAAATGTTGTCCCACTGGCCCCATAGCCCCATTAGTTTTGGGTTAGTGGTGTTAGTGGATATCTAAGTCCCACCTATATACATAAATATGTGTTAGTATACAGGCACAACGATCGAATTATTGCCTCAGCTGCTTGTACCCCATTGCTCAGTCGCAGGCCTCTCCTTGGAGAAGAAGGCTTAGGCTGGCTCAGTGCGAATTGGCAGATGTTTATTGAACTAGTGGCCACTCGACTGTAAGTCATAAGCCATCTACTAGACCTCTGACTTGGCTTAACAACGCTGTCATGTAACTACATAGCCACCATCTAAGCATAGTTAATTTTTATTAATCTTTAAAAAAATCGGCTTTATACAAGATACCATTTTTCATATATATCTTTAAGTAGAATATTTTAAATCTTTTGTATTTTTTATTCTTTTTGTGTTTAAAAACATTCTTTTATCACATATAAGGATAAAACAATCTACTAGGTTGTTATAATTATTTTTGCATCGCCGATCAGTGTCTTATGTCTGTACGTAGATCACTTTTGCAGCGATGCTAGATAAACGCTTGGTACCAGCTAGTCCCAGTTTAATATATCTTGGGCTTTCCTAGAAACCTTGCTACAAGGACTAACTAGAAACTAATGTACATACTATTCCTTTAAATTTGGTTGATAATTAATATCACTTAAATTTTATGCAGTGGGTTCATATATTTTTAAACTCCTCGAAATATTAAAATAGAGGAAAATAAATAGGTAATACATAATCTTAACTTAGCCTAAGCCTCCTTTCTCTAAGGCCTGCACTAGGCACGTATAACTGCTATGGCTACAAAACTAACACGGCTCAGACTTATTTCTAGATCTGTAGTAAAGTAAAAATATATATTTTTTGTTACAGCTGCTGACGGACAAACCCAGGTGGAAATCAAAGTGCATCAAGGTGAACGTGAAATGGCGACGGACAACAAACTGCTTGGACAATTCTCTTTGGTGGGGATTCCCCCGGCACCTCGAGGAGTACCCCAAATCGAAGTCACCTTTGACATTGACGCTAACGGCATAGTTCACGTATCTGCAAGAGACAAGGGTACTGGAAAGGAACAGCAAAGTAAGTGCTTTTATTTAATAATATTTGTGCAGCTTATTTTCTTCCAGTGGCAGACTTAAGTCTCCTCTGTGGCATGCGTCGGTCCTTTGACAGACTTGACCAGCCCACTGCCACTTGAGCTTGCTGGTTCTGTGAGCTATATCAGTCAGTGACTTTTTCGGATGTCCTCATTGTGGGTTTGATCCCTCACAGACACTCCCGTTCATATATTTTGCATTTCTTATTATCTTCCAGTCATAATCCAGTCGTCCGGCGGTTTATCCAAGGACGAAATTGAGAACATGGTCAAATCTGCTGAACAGTTTGCTGCTACTGACAAACAGAGAAGAGAGAGAGTGGAAGCGATAAACCAGGCTGAGGGAGTTTTACATGATACGGAGACCAAGATGGACGAATACAAGAGTCAATTGCCTCAAGACGAGGTAAGTAAAATGTCTTTTACTGTCATTTGAAAATTATTATAAAGAGATTTTTGTATTTTACAGACACTTTGAATTTTTTTTCTTGGGGCTAAAGCTATTGAAGTGCCAAATTTCACCCAAACTAAATCTCTTAGTTTTTTATATTTCTTGACATCTCAATTGAAAGTCTGGGTCAATTGTATCATATTTCTTCTGGCATCTTTTTTATATGACATCTCAATTGAAAGTCTGGGTCAATTGTATCATATTTCTTCTGGCATCACCAACTCTGTATCAAGTATCTCATTGATTGAATTGATGTGTGAGTTGGTGAAGTTCTGTTAAGCTGCTTAGCAAGTGGAGATATGCCATTTTTATGTATTTTTATTGAGTATTTACCAAATAGGTAACTCAATCCTGGTGTTTTTTTTTTTTTTTAATACCACTAAGGTGGCAAACAAGCACACGGTCCGCCGATGGTAAGCGGTCACCGTGGCCTATGGAAGCTTGTGACACCAGGGGTATCTCTCGCGCGTTGCGATTAAGGGCTCGATACGGCAAGTGAGATTGGGTTCGTCGACAATTCTCACAGCTCGTCGTTGAACCAAGTCAAAAGTGCCAAGCCGGTTGCGCCTGCCCAGAGATGGCAGCAGTACTCCATATGGGGCCGAACTTGCGACTTGTAAAGCAGCAACCTCTGCCCCGACGTGAAGTGCCGCCTCGCTCTGTTGAGTACACCTAGTTTTTTGGACGCCAGCTTCACCTTGTCCTACAAATAATCTCGGAACTGGATATCGCTGGAGATGTCAACACCAAGGATCCCAATGCTCTTGGAGATGGAGAGGGGCGTGTTCTGGAATTGTGGGACTACAGTGAATGCGGTTGTTTTGGCGGTAAACGCGCAGACTTGTGTCTTTGTAGGGTTGAATCGGACCAAGTTTACCCGTCCCCAGTCAGAGATCTTGGACAGTGTGGTCTCGATTTGAGACACAAGTTTTCCGCGGTTTTCTTCCACAACGGGACGAGGGATGTTTGCACGACCCGTGTACTAAGCATCTTCAGTACTGTCATCTGCATGACAACATTACTGCTGGTATACCGTTTAGCCCTCTCCACTTTGAACGTCTAGAGAAAGCAAGGACCTCCCGCTGTGGTATGGAGATTTCCGGCATGGTCTGACCGCACCACGGTATAGTAGGTGGTACAACGCCTTCATCGTTCATATCCGAGTTTGAGGCAAAGAGACTGCCCAGTAGATCGGCTTTCTCTTTAGCTCTATGGGCCAAGTTACCGTCAGTCTTTCGCAGTGGTGGTAACGACGACTGGCAAAATTTCGCCGATGAGTGTCTTTAAATGTTAAACCTCGTTCTTTGTTAGCACTCGATCTAAACCATGCTGTTCTCAATATTGGATGGTATGGTAAAAACGGGTGCCACAGTAAATCGAGTCGCGTTATCACCTATAGTTAAGATTATTGCCTATGGGACGATTTTCGATTACGAACATTAAAACTTACATACTATTTATAATTAAAAACGATAAGTATGCCTTATTTTATTACTTTTTACTTTTTTTTCAGTGCGACAAACTTCGTGTTGAGATCGGCAAACTTCGTGAATTGCTCGCCCAAAAGGATTCCGCCGATCCCGAAGCCGTCAGAACAGCGACAGGACAACTGCAACAGGCCAGTCTTAAGCTCTTTGAACAGGCTTATAAAAAGGTAAAGTTGATTTAATATTTTTTCATATTTTCAATGTCAAAAAAGTGATGACTTACAGCCAATGTCTGGGTAGTTAAACAAACTTATGGGTAAAGAGTTGTTTAATTACAGATTATCGATCCTATCTAGTCCCAAACTATATAAAAACACATAAATATTTTTTAATTTCTATTAAAAATTAAACATATATAAAGTATTAATGGTTGAAACAAAAGATCCAGGACTGAGTGATGTGTACATGTTTTATTATAGTCCAACCTCGACGGCTGTACCGCGCCTTTGATACGACAGACATTCTATGGCAGGAACAATGAGTTATGATTGATTGTGTCTCCAGCCACTGGTTAACCGCTATGGGGAATAAACCGTGACGTCAAAGATACATACTATGCCTTCAAATGAGCTGACCTAATAACCATACAAATGTTTGTTAAAGGATTCGATGCCTGAAGGTTCATCTTTGGATATTCTATCTCATGTGCATATGATGACCCCAATTGACAGCGTATCGACGCTTTTGCTGCACACATTTGAGCCGTTCAATTATTATGTTTTAATTGAGTGGTCAAGCATGTGTGCCACAGTAAATGGAATCAAGTTATTATCTAATAATACTTGAAACTAGTCTATTAGACGATTTATAATTCCGACATTTCTATTTTCCCTTAAATACAACGCTCATACACTGATAAATACATGTAGGGTCACAGTATAAGTAATAACACTTCACCCACAAGGTCGGAAATAAATAGTTACAGAAGGACAGCTACATTCTATGCGTGCTAAACGCTCCTCCCGCACGCATACGTCGCATACAGGCGACCTTTTGATGTCAAAGTCCGAAGGAGTCAAGGGCCATGGGACTGAAGATGCTCAATTATTGCCGTTTATTTTAGTCTTTACCATGATAAAGAAAATCCTATGCATTGGAATCAATGTTATGTTATGTAATTAAAATGTAGGGAGATAATATTAAAAAAAACTAAATAAAATATGTATCTTAAATTTAATAAAATGGCGTAAAGTAACAAAATATAATGATCAAAAAGTTATTTTGTAAAGTGTTTTTAATTGCTATGTAGACATAAATTTGGAAACTTGTATTTGAAAAGAGTAACTGCTAGGTTACCTGGCCACTCTTCTTAGTAAGAAACAACATTGTAAGCTAGGGTAGTAAATAAATAAAGACATTAAGCTATTTAAAAGAGCACTCAAAATCAAAGACCATTTTAGATAAAGATATTTTTAATTTAAAAGGATAGTATGTATGATTGCCGCGTCACTGTCTTAGACTAAGACCACGCTTATGTAGTATGCACTCTATTTTAATTTTCTACTGTCGCATGAACTATATATATATATATTTATTTATGTTAAAACTACTGCAAGCCAGTAGAAGTCTTTGGTCTCTGTCTACTCTTTCTGGATACAGGTGTGATGTTATTTACGTATATCCATTTCTTGAGTTCCGAAATACGTTCTTTTCTTACAGATGGCAGCTGAAAGGGAAGGACAGCAACAGACAGAACAAACTCAGGAAGAGAAGAAAGAAGAGAAAGAGGAAAAGAAGAATTAACAGAACAACAGAAACAGTTTTACTTTAAATTTTGATGAGGTTTTGGAATCTGCTTGTAGTCCCACATTTACGTCTGTGCCAAGTATCTTTGTTCTAAACACTATAAATTTCTTTATTTATTTGGTTATTGCACTTTTTTTTAATCTTATTTAAATTAAAACTTCTGGTTGTTACTATTGTATCTTTATCTCTGTCCGTAACGTTGTCACCCGATCCGAACTCTAGCCTTTTTAGAATAAAACATAGCCTTAATAGCTATACAACTTAAAATTATTATCAAAATAAGAACAACAAAAGAGTAATGGGCGTTTTGGTACCTGCTCTAATAGCAATCATTGTAGTGTCTTTGAAGAGGTCTTACCAAGAGTATTTACTATGGCGACTCAACTCAAATCCCACCCGTTTCGAGAGTTCTATGAAATCTGTCATGTTCATATCTTAATATATATAAATCTCGTGTCACAATGTTTGTCCTCAATGGACTCCTAAACTACTGAACCGATTTTGATCAAACTTCGTAAATATCTGTTATTTGATCCAACTTAAAAGATAGGATAGTTTTTATCTCGATATGTCAAGTGCGAGCCGGACTCGGGCACTATAGGTAAAAACCAACTTTCGCCGGGTACAGAGGGACGGCAGCGGAACAACGTTCGCCGGGACGTTTGACTCGGAATGGGCAGGGATTGAGGACAAGTCGCAAAAGTACATGTTGTTACTCTCAGTAAGGTGTCTTCAATGATACTACAATGATTGCTACCTTAGAAAGTACCATGTTCGTTCCTTTTTTGCCCATTTCTGAGAAATCATATTACTGTTGTAATTAGAAAGTTATACTTGGTACAGTTACTTCATATTCGTTAAATATTTATTAAAATATGGTAACTCAGATGTACTTTTTCCACAAGATGCAATATTTGTAGTGATGTTATACCAAATAAGTTTTATACAAGTTGTATTAATGTTTATTGCGTTTTAATAAATTTAAGTATTTTTTGGTTACAGATTATTAGTACATTTTCGATGCAATCTTTAAATAAAATTAGAGCACAAAGTAAAAAAAGCTTGTAAGGTGTTGCCATTGTTAAAAATTATTTGGTTTACAAGGACTGGTGTATCCTTAGGTTGTTATATTTTAATTTTAACATGTTAATGATTATTCTGTAACATTTATTTTATAACACAGAAATTCGATCAATATAATGTTAAAAATAGATTAAATACGAAGTGCTAAATATTATAGAATAATTTTTAATATCATTATTATGTGATATAATATAATATTATTAAAGTGAATGGTGGGTTATGTATCTGTTAGACTGGCAACACTATACAATAGTGGGGGAAAGGTATAAACGTATATACATTCAGAATCAAAAGAAATTCAATATTTTTGATCTTTGCACGATTTATTAGCGTTTGCATTTATAATTGTTTAATTTTTTACGACATAACGCTGGCGAAATATATTTATTAGGTGTAATTTCCATTATTAAACATTACTGCGTTGACAGTGTTGCCACCATTCAGTTGATTTTATTTAAAAAAAAAGATATTTAGTTGCTTACTTATTGTAAATAAAAAACTATAGTAGATACATTTAAGTTTATTTTCACTTACAATAAACTATTGGATAAATAGGAATACATATATATGTATGGAAATAATAGAAGTTTTAGTATGGATTGTTCCGTGGCCGCCATTTTCCTGTTTGTGTGATTGTATGGCGGAATCGGTACGAGTAAAAATAAATTGTATGTTTTTGTGTATGAGTATGGATTGTTTTAGATTAGTGGAATATATTATTTCCAAATTAATGTGTTTTTATATTTAATATACCTAATATAATTAGCTTGAGTTTGTTTGAAAGCGCTATTTGATTGCCCCAATTCTTAATGGTGTAGGCTATATAATTTCACGCTACAGCCCTTAGGAGCGTATCATTAAATTAACGCAGAATAAGCCGCTGTGAGCAGCTAGTTTATTAATATAATCAGGGCTGGACATGGCACAGGGTCGACACTAATACGTGCAACATTTTTCGTACATTTCCTTATTAGCTATTTGTAATAAAAAACGGTCAAGAGTCGACTACGCCCACAATGGTTCCGTACCACTACACTACTAGTCAGACTCTTACCGCTTTGTATTTTACTATAGTGTTTACACGACTCATTATTTTTCGTTAGGAATATGTGGCAATTTATTTACACAAACAGAAAAACCAAAAATTTAGTCTTATGTCTACTTCGGTCTAAGTGGGTGAGCCCATTAACACATAGTCAAAGCGCATTACAACAATGTTTTTTAAAAAATATTATACGATTATACATAAGGTGTAGATACATAATACCAGTATCAAGTCAATTTTAGCCCATTTATTTAATGCATTATATGTGATGCATGGACATCACACAGAAGTCCGTGCATCGTCACCGTTAGTTTTATAGGGTTCCGTACCTCAAAAGGTACCCTTATAGGATCAGTTTGTTGTCCGTCTGCCTCTGTTAAGACCCTTTTTCTCAGAAACGCGTGAAGGTATCAAGTTGAAATTAATATCAAATACTTAGGTCTACGGTCCCTTGAAGCTGTAAAAATCAAGGTTCTAAGACAACGCAATAAAAAAAAGGCTGAAATACAGCCACATTTTTGTAGCATTTTTTGGCATTCACAAATAAATCAAAACCTGTGGGATACTTCCCGTTATCCTAGAATCATGAAATTTGACACGACAAATATAGGATATAAAACCAACATTCGTTAATTAATAGTTATAACTGTTAACAACAACTCTAACTTAATATTAACATTACGTACACATGTACAATTGATTAGAAATGGACTGCGATTCTTGTACCCACCTGACCTATCCTTGTGGTGCACCTACATCGCGACAGAGGGCATGAGCCGTCTTGAAGACCGCAAGCATAGAAATTTGCCATCGTCATCAGTACAATGACAGCAACCATATGATCGATACTAGCCGCGTGTGTTTACCCAATCAAATATCTCAGAACAGCTGATCGCTCGCATATGAAAGTGTATCTACGCCCTGAAGGATTAACTGAAGGTAAGTGCACTCTCCTTTAATTTCCAAATTCCCTTTTATTTTTTATTTTTTTATTTTAATTCGCATACAGTCCACTTTATTATTTGAAGATTTAATTATTAATTAACATTTTTGGTCCATACGATCTCGGATAATTTACCCGCACTTATTAGGTCGCCTTTATTTATCTAATAAGTGTTTTATTCCGCGCTGCAACATTGCGTTGCGTATTTTACATCTAAAATATACCTATACATTTATATGTAATTACCTTAATTATATGTAATTATATCGACATTCGAAATATTCATATACATTGTACATTTCATTATTTATATGTGAATAAATTGGTGAAAACAAATTGCTTCGATTGCGGTTATAAGTACCTACTCACGCCTTTTGCTGACACGCCACGTTTAGTTTTTAAACGTTTGAAAGTGAAGACCGTTGAAGCAACCGCGCCGTTTTATCAAGTTACTCGCACGCATACCTACCGCTACCTTAAAAAAAAAAAATATTAATATTTTAATTTTGTCAACTTGCCTATTAAATACGCACCATGTCTAAACCTCAAAATAAAGATATTGAGGAAACTGAGGATGTTTCCTTACTGATGTTGGAAGCAAAACGCAGTGTTCTTTTTGAATACTTGCAAAATATTTATGATTCGTGAAAAACTTTAAATAAGGAAACGTTTCTTAGTAAATGCAGTAATATTGCAGCCATTCGTTCTGAATATATGCAAGTACTAGACGAATATAATTCGCGTTTGCTAAAGGTTTACCCAAAGGCTACACCAAATTTTAAGAGCCTTATTTCATTTGAAGAATTATATTGTCAAATAAAATTTGTAATTGATAAGCATAACGAAACCAATCCTCAACATTCTGATATTCCTCAGAAAAGTAAACCTTCTTTACCGCCTATCGAGCTAGTTAGTTTTCTGTTGATATTCGCTCTTGGCCATTATTTTATGCTAATTTTAAGTCCACTATACATGATAACCCATCGCTCTCAAATGCTGAGAAATTATATTATTTATTGGGAAAACTATCGGGCACACCGAGCGCGGACAATTACCAGCTGATTTGGCAAACGCTCGTTGATAAATATGAAGATAAACGCATGCTAGCCTCCACGTACTTAAATCAAATGTTTGACTTTAAACCTTTAACCAACGCGTCCCCTTACAATTTTGATATGTTTTCCGATAGATTTATTAATGCAGTCCGTGCCTTAAAAAAATTAAAGGTTGATGATCTCGCCGACTTAATAATATTACACGTCGCGCTTAAAAAACTAGACCCTGAGACAGTTCATACATTTGAAATGAACAACAAATCCTCAGGAACTCCTACTTTCAATGACTTAATTGAATTTGTTCAAACCCAGTCTAAAATATTACAGCGCACGTCCTCAACCGGTTATTTTTCGATGAGTAGCAACAATAAAAGGTCGAACGACCGCCGCGTAAATAATATAGCTACAACCTCGGCACCGAACTATCAGGCTTACGTGGCGATCGAGTCTCCCTCCGCCGCTGTTAACGCTCAAAAATGTTTATGTACAAATATTGTACATCAACACTTGTTTAAATGTCCCGCATTTAACAAAATGACACCGGAGGACAGGTTCAAAACTGTCAAAGAGTGTAATGCTTGTGTCAACTGTTTAAGCATTAGACACAGGGCTTCGTCATGCAACTCTAATTCGAGTTGCCGCGCTTGTAAGTTAAAACATCACACGTTATTACATTTCAACCGAGAAACGATCAATTTTACTCACGCACAAACTACCTCCACAACTACCTCGGCTGCACCGCCGCCGCCGCTGTGTAATTGTATAGCATCTGCTGAGTCATTACCTACACTTTCCGCGCCTGTCCCTCGGTCGCGTTCTGACGTCATACTATGTTCGACGGCTGGTGCTACACCACGCGCTACGACTGCGAATGCTTCGCCGCTCGTAGATGTATCGTACAGTGCTACAGTTCTACTTGCTACGGCTGTTGTCACTGCGCGCGACCGTTTTAATAATGAACAGCGTCGCAAGCAAATTTTATTACGAAGGAATGTTGCGAACGCTTAAGTTTACAGCAACAACAAATACCGCGTATTGCAGTAAGGGGTTTCGGTGGCTCAGAAAATTTTAGTGATTGTTCAGTATGTTTCGAGTTTAGTTCTCGTTTTAATTCTAAGGTAAAATTTAGTATTTCAACCATGGTTGTTGAACGAATTACTGAAAACTTACCAACCACTTTGATTGATGTTTCCGGTCTTCCTCATTTAGAAAAACTCCCGCTCGCCGATCATACGTTTGCGACTCCTAGTAAAATTGACGCTTTAATTGGTGCATCGCTTTTCCCGCATTTATTGTTACCTAACATAGTAGAAGGTAACCTGTCAGCACCTCCCGCTATAGAAACGGTATTGGGCTATATCATTATGGGGTCCGTACCGACTTTATCGCCGAACCGCCCAGGTTTTCTAGCCACATGCTGTGTAGTCCAAGAGCCTGTTGAAAAATTAATTAAAAGATTTTGGGAGCTTGAGGAGCCTCCACATGCGATTATTCAACGCTCTGATGACGTTGAGTGTGAAGAATTTTACCGTGCGACTATTGAACGTTTGCCATTCTGTGATGACGTTTTTTCGCTTGGCGATTCGCTTGAAATCGCTCGCAAACGCTTTATGTGTCTAGAACGCAAGCTCAAAGCTTCTCCTACACTAAGAGCCTCTTATGATGATGTAATTAAAGAGTACATTGAAAAGGGTTACATAACCCCCGCGCCTCCAGATGACTCCGAGAGCACTTTGCTCCCGCTATACGTTATCCCGCACCACGGTGTCATCCGAGAGGATAAAAATTCTACTCGCTTACGCATTGTCTTGGATGCTAGTTGCAAAACAACATCGGGTCGTTCATTGAACGATGTATTACGTACTGGATCTAATCTTCAAGGCAACCTTTTTCAAATAATTTTGAATTTTCGACATTATGCTGTCGCTATGACCGCTGACTGTCGTCAGCAGTTTTTGCAGATTATTGTAAAGGATTCTGATCGTCACTATCAACGTATTTTGTACCGCTTTAGTCCTAATGACGCACTGGTCCAGTGGACCGTAAATAGGGTTTGTTTCGGCGTATAATCTAGTCCCTTTCATGCATTGCGCACCGTTCAACAGCTAATCGCTGATGACGGCTCTAAATACCATTCTGCGACCGAGATTGCTTCAACTTCTCTTTACATGGATGATATTACATTTTCCGTAAAGACTGAAGAAGAAGGAGTCACCGCTTCCAAGGAGCTGATAGATTTATTCAAAGAAGCTCAATGGGACTTGGTCAAGTGGAATAGTAACTCACCAACTGTTTTAGAGAGCATTCCCGTGTCACATAAACTTCCGAGAGAAGTTGAATTTGATAAATCCGCTCAATATAAAACATTAGGTTTACACTGGTCTACAGACACTGACCATTTTTATTTTAAATTTTCGCCGCAAGATAGTATTGAGTGTACTAAGCGTTTAATATTGTCGACAATAGCTAAATTGTGGGATATCATGGGCTTTGTCGCCCTCACTATATTATACGCCAAACTAATAATGAAACAACTTTGGCAATTAAAGGTTGACTGGGATGACGTACCTCCTCCACATATCGTAAAAAGGTGGAAATCGTTTTGTGACGAGCTCCCAGTACTTAATTCCTTTCAAATTCCGCGACATTTAGGCATTTCAGATGGCAGCACTGTCACTTTACTCGGGTTCTCAGATGCAAGCGAGAACGCTTACGGGGCAGTAGTTTATATACATGTTAAATCTGCCACGGGAGAAAACACTGTGCGTCTGGTTTGTGCTAAATCAAAAGTGGCTCCTTCACCGCCGCTAACTATTGCTCGACTAGAGCTCTGTGGAGCCGTTTTATTGTCAAAATTACTACGCACAATTTTAAACAATTATAGTAACCGCTTTTCGCCAAATGTTTACGCTTACATTGATTCAAAGGTCGCGCTTTACTGGATCAAAAGTTCTCCGCACCGTTGGCAACAATTTGTTGCAAATCGAGTCGTGCAAATAGCTGAAAATATTCCGCCTGAATGTTACCACTTTGTTCCTGGTTTGCTGAACCCAGCTGATAGCTTATCTCGCGGGATAACCCCTCTGAAATTATTATCACACCCTCTGTGGCTTCGTGGACCCTCATGGGCCTCTATGGATCCTTCAGAATGGCCAATCGATGAAGCTATCACTCCAATTACTGATGATATACCGGAACAAAAGCTATTTTCTCACTCAGTTATTGCTCCAGAGAATGATTCTATTATTTATAACCTCGCTCAACGCATGTCTTCCTGGAGTAAGCTTTTGCGGGTTATTGTTTATATGTACAGATTTCTCTTTTGCCCAATCGTGTATCTGCCTCTGTCACTGTCAGTGACTTAGAATTCGCTGAAAATAAATTACTTATTGTTTTACAAAATAAGTATTTCACAGAAGAAATCATTAATTTAAAAACAGAAAAATTATGTTCTGTTACAATAAATAAATTGCGTCCTTTTTTACACGAAGGACTGATTAGAGTCGGTGGCCGCCTTAATAACTCCGAGTTATCGTTTAATAATAAACACCCAATAATATTACCGCGTCATGACCATATCATTAATATACTGATCGATTATTACCATAAAAAGTATTTACACGCCGGGCCAGAACACTTAATGTCTTTATTAAGACAGAAGTTTTGGATATTGTCTGCTCGCCGTATAATACGGCAAAGAGTGTACCGATGTGTTAGGTGCTTCCGGATGTCACCTCGCCCCGCTTATCCGCTAATGGCTGACTTACCTAACACTCGCGCTAGGCAGGTTATAAAACCGTTCACTCATACGGGTTGCGATTATGCCGGCCCTATTTCATACACTCCGATTCGTCGCCGCGGAACGCACAGCCAAAAGGGCTATTTCTGTGTGTTCACATGCCTTACTACCCGCGCTGTCCACATTGAGGTAGCTACAGATCTTAGTACGGTGAGTTTCTTGGCTGCACTTAAAAGATTTCTCGCTCGCCGCGGTCCCGTAGAGTGCCTTTTCTCTGATAACTTTCAAGGCAGTAGTGCTTATTTACGCGATTTATACAAATTTTTAAATAAAGAATATCGCTCGCGATTTCAAGAGGAACTAACGGAAAATCGCATAAATTGGAAATTCAATTGCCCAAACGCACCGCATTTTGGCGGTTGTTGGGAGAGTATGGTCAAAATTATTAAAAACCATTTGTTTAAGGTCATTGGACAACAGCTCCTGTCGTACGAGGAGCTAATTACGATTGTAGTTCAGATAGAATGTCTACTGAACTCAAGACTGCTCACAGTTCTTAGCTCGGACCCTGCCGAGCCGACAGCCTTAACACCAAGTCATTTCTTGCATACCTCGCCTTTGTGTTCTCTGCCTGCCCCTTTAATACAGTCTGAAAATCTCAGTTTGCTCAATAGACACTCGCTTCTAGACAAACTCGTACAGTCGTTTTGGGAGCGCTGGAGAATCGAGTATTTGCAGGGACTTCAAGTTAGAAAGAAGTGGAACACCCCCAGTGTCCCCATAGTTCCGGGAACAGTGGTAGTTATTACTACCGATAACGTGCCTCCTCTAGCTTGGCCTTTGGCGATTGTCGAGAAGGTTCACCCTTCTAAAGTCTAGTCTCTGTAAAGACTGCTAAGAGTACATACCTTAGACCGGTTGTACGCTTATGTCCGCTTCCAACTCAGTAGAATATAAAAATAGGTATAAATTACTATATAATTATTGTTATAAATACATTTATTTTTTTGATTAAATTTAATATAAGTTAATTTATCGCTTTTCATTTATACGCATATTATATATTCTAATATTTTATGATTGTATGGTATGTATAATTATGATAGTTTATTTAAAGGTGACCCTTTAAGGCCGGGTGGAAATGTTAACAACATCTCTAACTTAATATTAACATTACGTACACATGTACAATTGATTAGAAATGGACTGCGATTCTTGTACCCACCTGACCTATCCTTGTGGTGCACCTACATCGCGACAGAGGGCATGAGCCGTCTTGAAGACCGCAAGCATAGAAATTTGCCATCGTCATCAGTACAATGACAGCAACCATATGATCGATACTCGCCGCGTTTGTTTACCTAATCAAATATCTCAGAACAGCTGATCGCTCGCATATGAAAGTGTATCTACCCCCTGAAGGATTAACTGAAGGTTAGTGCACTCTCCTTTAATTTCCAAATTCCCTTTTATTTTATTTTCTTTTATTTTAATTCGCATACAGTCCACTTTATTATTTGAAGATTTAATTATTAATTAACAATAACATAAACAACAAGAGCGCGTGGAGGTATCAATTTTAAATTAATATCAAATACTAGTCTAAGGTCACTAAGTTGTGAAAAATAAAGCTTCTAAGGTCATGCAGTAAAAAAATTTGCCTCAGATACCGTAATTTTTGTCGCATATTGTGACACAAATAAATCAAAACCTATGTGGTACTTCCCGTTGACCTAGAATCATGAGTTGTTCCATTTTGGAACTGAAAATACTGCTGATAATTGACGATGAATGTGAATGTGTGATGAATAATCATACATTTTTAAAAATCAATTTTAATTTTAATGCATGTCGCAATATTTTTTTTTATATTATTTCGCTAGGTTTTTTACCTAGGCTTTACCTAAATACAAAAGTTTATGCTGGTTGAATTTAGTTGAAAATAAAATACCAAGCTCCATACTAATTCGGCACAAGTCTTTTGGCAAGAAGCAAGATCTCACATAAATTTAGGGAAAATTCAAAAACTGATAGTTAAGGCATAAACCTGTGAGACTTAATCTCATGATGGATGAACTATCTACATATAATAGAGACTCACACTTGGCCCTAAGACCAAGTATCTAATAGACTTGACAGCCAAAAAGAAAAAAAAGTGGGAACGGGAAAGCTACTTACAAAAACAAAGTGACAAAGATATAGACAATGTTTTTTGTTTTGGTCAGTGTCATAGAGTAGTACTCCTTCCATACAATGTCATATTAAAAATATTATGAACGTCTGTCATTATAGACATTACAATAAATATAAACTATATTTGTGTATAAAATGTTTTAATTCAAAGATATATTAGTGGCGACGAGGAGAAAAAAACAATGAATACGAAACAATTCACAGAACTACTTCAAATGCAACAAACTCAACAACAGCAAATTACCCAAATATTTCAACTATTGGTTACAAAACAAAACAGTATTACATCACAACAGCAAAAACAAACATAATAAACAATTTTAAAAATGATAAAATTTAACCCTTCTACTACTACTGTCGAAAATTTCATCGATTATTTTGAAGCCAAATGCAACATGTGGGGAAATGAATGTGATATTTTGAGAAAAGACCTACTCATTGCATGTTTGACACCTGAAACATACCATCAAGTAAAAATTGCATTCACCCCTGATTTCGAGAAAACTGTATATGAAGATTAAAAGTGAAACTTTTAGATTTACATCGCACAAAGAAAACAAGATACAAAGCACTTATAGATTTTTGGAACTCGACTAGAGAAAGTACAGAATCTATGGAAAATTATGCCAACAGACTGAAAAAACTTAGTAGAGACTGTGGCTATGAGGGAGTATTATTTGAACGACAACTACGTGACCGTTTTGCTACTGGTTTAAATCACGAACAGCTAGAAATTGAATTACGGCAAAGATAGCCTGACTTACAAAAACAAACGTCAAACGACAAACCAATAGAAATTACTTTTACTGAAGTTTTTAATATAGCCCTCTCACGAGAAATGGCTAAAAATGACACAGCACATTATACTAATAAAATAAATATCAAAAACAGTAAACAAGGCATAAAAGAACAAAATTTCAACACTCCCAGAAAACTAAAACCAGGCCAATGCAGACGTTGTGGCAAATATGAAAAACACAACTACAACGATTGTTCAGCTAAAAATCACGTTTGTAAGGAATGTGACGCTGAAGGACATTTTAAGAATTGCTGCATTAAATCTGGTAGAGCATATTTATCAACACATATTCAGAAACGAAACTGGCGGAACATCCGAGGTCAAACTAAATTAAACAGAATTAGCAACAGAAATAGCAACTATCCAGAAGATAAGTATTCTTCACATTCATCTGAGACATCTACCGATGTGAGCGACATCGAGGATATTGTGTGTAAAGTTAATAACAAAACCACACGATGTAAGAAAATTGATGTAAGCATAAATAGCATTAAATGTACTATGGATTGGGATCCTGGATCTATTTATTCAATAATAAGTATAGAACTTTGGAGGGAAATTGGTGCACCACCATCAAGAAAAGGCTCATCCCTGCGATCTTACTCTTATTTAAAACTACAACTAAAAGGCCTGACTGACGAAACTGTGGAATTAAACGGCGAAAAAAAAAATACTAACGGTGGTCACTATGAAAAGAGCAGACCCCTTATTATTCGGTTTACAGTGGAGTGAAATATTTAACATGGACTTTCCCAAACCAGTTTAGTAAAGATAAGCTCCAACAACATCAAAGAATTACTAAATAATATTACTAAAAAACATATTGAGCTTTTTAACAACAAATTGGTAAAAGTAAAAAATTATCAAGCTAACATTCATATCAAGGCTAATGCAGAACCGACCCACTTACCACCTAGACCTGTTAAATTTGTTGAATGTTGAGACCGAACTACAACGTTAAGTAGACCAAGGTATCATAACCCCAGTTAATCCAAATGAAATACCAATAAAATGGGCAACACCAACTGTCAACGTACTAAAACCAAATGGACAAATACGGATTTGTGGTGATTATCGAACTACTGTTAACCAAGCATTAATTAAGCACATGCATCCCGTTCCATTATTCGATCAACTACGTCAGCGGTTAGCAAATGTTGATAAGTACTCTAAAATTGATCTAAAAGATGCGTATCTGCAATTAGAAGTCGTACCAGACTCCATAAAGTATCTTATCATCTCAACATACAAAGGTTATTACCAGTACAATAGAGTGCCATTTGGAATTTCAACGGCCCCATCTATTTTTCAAAGTTTTTTAGAAAAACTACTTGAAGATATTCCAAATGCTGCAGTGTATTTTGATGACATAGCCGTAACAGGAAAAGATGACAAAAAACACCTATAAAATCTTTCTGGTGTATTAACAAGATTGCAAAAAGCTGGCTTAAAAGTAAATTTAAAAAAATGTTGGTTTTTGCAACCTGAAATTGAATATTTAGGACATCTTATAAACAAGAAAGGAGCAAGTCCTACAAAATCCAAAGTCTATATTAAAAGCACCACCTCCCAAAAACACCAAAGAACTCAGATCCTTCCTTGGGATTGTAAATTTTTATGAACGTTTCATACCACATCTACATGGGTTATGCGCAGATCTACATAAATTAACGGGACATAGACAAAAATGGCAGTGGAAGGACAAAGAAGATAAGGTATTTCAAAACATAAAACGTATCATTACGAATTCTAAATATCTCATTGCCTTGAATGAAGACCAACCATTATACCTTGCTTGCGATGCTTCCGGAATGGGCGTTGGAGCTGTGTTATATCATAAAATTCAAAACGTTGACCAGCCAATAGCTTTCGCTTCTCGAAAGTTAAAACCTGCGGAGAGCAAATACTCAGTCATTGATCGAGAGGCTCTAGCGATCTTCTTTGGAATAAGAAAGTTTGGTCAATACTTACGAGGAACGAAGTTTAGACTTGTAACCCTTCATAAGCCTCTAATACATATATTAGGACCTCAAAGAAATCTACCTAAGATTGTTAATAACAGACTTGTAAGGTGGGCATTGACAATAAGTAGCTATGACTATGACATCGTATACAAAAATGGAAAACATAATATAGTGGCTGATTACCTGTTTAGAATGCCTAACCCTGATGAACAATTATGCGAAACTGAAAATTAGTAAACAAAATAAGTGAACAACAACAGCAGGGCAAAATCCGAGATCTAACATTAAACGAGGAAATTATCAGAAAAGAAACTAAAAATGACTCAATCCTTAGACAAGTATCACAATGTATAAAATTAGATTGGAAAAACTATCACAATGAAAATGTCCTTAAGCCAGAAAACGTGATGAAATTTCTTTAGAAAACAAAATTGTTATGTGGCAAGGAAGAATTGTGATGCCAAAAACATTGCAACTTAAGACCTTAGAGTATTTGCACACTGGACATCCTGGGTCATCTTCAATGAGAGCTCTTGCTCGGTTTTATGTTTGGTGGCTGTCAGTCGAAGAAGACATTGAATTCCATGTAAAAAATGTTACAAATGTCAAGAAAACAGACCAAACAATCCTGAACTCCCTGTTTTTTCCTGGTCAATTCCAAATCGAGTGTGGGAAAGAATTCACATTGATTTTGCAGGACCATTTGAAGGGAAATATTGGCTTGTACTTGCTGATGCTTTGTCTAAATGGATCGAAGTGAAACCCATGATAAAAATAACCACATCAAAATTATGCGATAAACTTGAAGGTATTTTTTCGACTTTTGGAATACCACAAGTTATAGTATCCGATAATGGACCCCAACTAACATCAAAAGAATTTAAGAAATACTGTGAAAACAAAGGTAATTTACATGTTACGTCATCACCATATCACCCAAGGACTAATGGGTTAGCAGAACGTCTAGTCCGCACCCTAAAGACAAGAATGGCTGCTAGTACTGGGGTCAAATTGAGTACCAAAAACAGACTTCGTAACTTTTTGTTCTCATACCGAAATACTCCTTACAGTACAAGAGGAAAATCGCCAGCTCAAATGATGTTTGGTCGTTAACTGCCATGTCTTCTGGATAATGTACGCCCAAATCTCAGAAAAACATTGCAGCACAAAAATATTCAAGAAAATATCAAAACCGATGAAGTTTCTTCTATTTACAGACCGGGAGATAAAATATTTACAAAAACTCAATGCGAACATGAGTGGAAACCAGCTGATGTCGCTAAAAGAACTAATAAATATTTATATATTATAACTACTCCTAAAGGTATAGAAAAACGAAGACATACTGACCAAATCCGTCCAAGAATGAGTGAACAACTTCACCAAATTGTTGTTACTGAAAACAAAGATATTGAAAGTTTTCTAAATGTAACAGAACTTTAAAAAACAATTCAGCACTCTGAATTGAAGCAACTAATAATATTTCTAAAAAAAAAAATTATACGTGTTTTTTGCTTCATAATGAGTCATCTGTACACGTACAATTTATCAATTTGTTAATGTCATTTACTTATATTTCAGATCGATTATTCATCGCATGAAAACGCAGATGACACATCAATAACGCCTAGGAAATTAAAATTAACTGTAGAATCAAACCGAAAGTCGTTAGCAGCTGAAATTCTAATTACAATCAGAGCAAAAACTTCGACTAAACAAGAAAAATGCGGAGTTGTCTGCAATTTTTCAGAACTTAAAAGTAAACGATATATTTATCAATAATAAGCTGACCTTTTAGTTTTTGTTTTATTTTATAATCAGCTGCTTCTTGTTTAATGTTACGTTATTGAAAAAAAAGTATTATTTTCTGTGTATTTTTTTGTTTTATTTTCTTACTTGATTCCACATTCATAATATATATGTGCCATTAATATTTAAAATTATCCAGTTTTATAACCCTTACTTGATATACTATTGATTCTTCATAAAAACTTCCACCCCTTTTTTTACTTCCTTGAGGAATGATTTCCGTGATAAAAAACTATTCTATGTCCTTTCTCGGGTCTTAAACTATCTCCATACCAAGTTTCATCTAAATCTAAAGCGTGAAAACTTTAGTGTTCATACGACTGCAATATTCATACAACCTCCATGATAGTATCTTATCACTACTACGATTAATGTCATTTCATTAGTTTGTTTCAAAAGGTTATATATTTGGCCGTGCATTGGTAAAAATTATTAATTAAACATAGGCTTTTTAGCGCGGAAAAATGCTTCATTCCTACGGGAACACGGGTAATAGGACAACGGGTAGTCAGAATTATCCTTCCGTACTTATCTTTTTCACATAACTTCTAAACGGCTGAACCGATTGGGTTAAAAAAATTTATATGTATATTTCGATGGTTTCCTGGATGCTTTAAAATACAATTGGCGCTGCTGTCGGTAGTCAACTACTAAATGGCTTGACTGATTGGGTTGAAATTTGTGTGTGTATTTCCATTGTTTCACAGACTTGAATGTATTATGCCAATAAAGAATAAAGATTTGATTGTTTGTTTGTTTTTCTATAATTGAGGAGTTGCTGTAAGAACCTACACTGATAACGAAATTTAGGGCAGGCGAAGCCGCTGGCAGAAGCTTTTCTTATAAAATTAAACACTGTTAAGCAATAAACTAGCAATAAAACAAACTTCCATATTTATATCATACGTTTAAGAAAATTCTACCCGGGCAACAGCTTGTACATATCTACCTACAGGAAAAAGTGGGGTAATATTACTTTAATTTAGTAACATTGCTTTTTACCAGAGAGGTCAGTGACTCTATTTCTGTCCCTTATGGGTATACGCCTATTACAAGTCTATTGGATACTTGGTCTTAGCACTTGGCCGGTTTTTCGTTTATTTTTTAGAGCGTTCCATCTGGCTACTTTTTATCAGAAATTGTTAGCGGTTTGCGTTTCATGCTTTTGGTAGCAAAATCTAATGTTTTCTTTTAGCATTTCGTCTGAGCGGTTTTGCTACGAAATGTTGCTACCAAAACCCCATGTCGGGAGGTCGGTCTATCTATCCTATCATCACGTCACGTCACACATACGTACATACCGTATACGTAAATCATTCTCCATAGTGCATAATCCTTCCAAAGTTATAAAAAAGTGTATGTGCTTCAAGAGTTTATTTTCTGTAGACGGTGGACGCGCGCGCACGGGCGAGACTTGGTGTTGTTCGTGTTCTGCGTGTTTGCGCCTACGAGTAAAGCGCTTGAAGTTAGAGCAAAAGGCTCTCGCCATCCAGCCGTCTACATCAAAAGCCGCCGTAGAGGCTACCCAAGACCCCCCTCCACCCGAAGGGATGGAAATTTCAGAAAGGGTGGTTGCACCCCTGACGTCAGCGTCGCCTAGCGGACGCTCTTACGCGCAAGCGATAGGCTCCCAACCCACCTTAGCTCAGTCGTCGCAACTTATCGCTCAGCCAGCATGTGCTAGTGCCAATGCAACTGAGATCAAAAAAGATAAAAATAGTCACCCCCCCATAATAGTGGAGTCCCTTCCGCAATGGTAAACGCACATGAAAAAGCTGCATTCCATATTAGGCCACGCACCCAACGCCCGGCCGTTCGGCAAAGGGGTACGATTCTTCCCAAAGTCGCCAGAGGAATATCGTACAGTAGTGGCCTATATTGACGAGCTGTCTAAGCTGGATAGTGCCGTTTCATGGTACTGTTACAGCTTGGACAGCGACCGTCCTCAGAAAATAGCCATTAAGGGGCTCCCTCAAGACACCTCGCTTGACGAGATAGCTGAGGACCTCGCTTTTGTCAATTTCCCTGTGTCGCACGTTAGGCAAATCCCAGCAGTTAGGGGTCGACCAAACTGCATTTATTACGCCCAATTGCAGCACAGGCACACTCACGCCGAGCTACAAGAGCTGTATGCAATCAGTGAGTTGCTCAGCATGCCTGGCATATCTATAGAAGCCTGGCGCTCACGCCCAGGCCCCGCGCAATGCCATAGATGCCAGGCATTCGGCCATGCTTCATCAAACTGTCACCGGCCGATAAAATGTGTGCGCTGCGGCGGCGACCACCCTGCGTCAGACTGCGATCGGCAAAAGGTCGCAGTAAAATGTGCCAATTGCAGGCAAGTGCACACGGCCAACAGCCGCTCTTGTCCAGTCCTCAGGCGTGAAGCGAGGCGTAAAGGGGTGACTATTGCTCCGCCTCTACCGCGCAAAAACGCCCAACAGGCTACAAATTTGCCCCCACCATCGCCCACCCCCCTGCAACAGCTACAGCCGCAGGAATATGATCTATCTGCCGGCGCAAATTTAATGCCCCCTGCCAACCCCCCCACCGATAGATCCCAGGCTCTCGGAGGGAAGAAAAAGAGGCCTCGACGTAAAAAATCCGCACCCCAGCCCACAACAACAGTTCCGGCTAACATTCCGACAGCACCGGACACTCAATTCGTCCCATACATCTTTATGCCCCCCCCCCAATTTGCGGACCCCCTACAACCCCCTAAGCCATTGTTAGCGCAAACAATCACAAAACAACAGACGCAACCTACCACGTCAAACCGCCCTAGTGGCATGCTACACACACAGGGCCCACCCCGCATGCAAGCTGGTGCACTGAATGTTGCCAGAGCCGCAATAGCGGCGCTAAACACGGCCATAGAGGCCATAGCTGCCGGCCAAAATCCCCTGCCAGCCCTTTTTAACGGCTTGGCACAACTCACCACAATTCTTACGTGGGAATTTAATGGGGCCTCATCGGGGCCTTAAATTAAGAATTGTGTATTGGAACCCTGGGGGCATAATCGGCAAGACAGCCGCCCTCAGAACGTTAGTCCAGGAACACGATGTTCACATTGTGTTACTGGGCGAAACGAAACTCCGAGGTGAGAATGAGCTCCGCATTCCAAATTTCTTCACCTATAGACGAGACGAAATTTCTCCCGCTAATATGGCCTTCAGGGGTACGGCTGTATTAATTAGACGTGACCTTATTCACGAACTACTACCCCTTCCCCTTTTTACATACATTCGGTCTTTAGGTGTAAAACTAAAAGTCGGCAATGCGGAGCTTAAAGTCTTCGCCGCATATAAGCCACCATCAACCCCCTTCGATCCAAGTGACATCGACAATATCTTTTGCGATGCCACCCCCACACTTATTTTAGGTGACCTCAATACCAAACACCAACATTGGGGTTCACGAATTTCTTCCAAATCGGGTCGTGAACTAAAAGCAGATGCTGAGAGCAAAAACTATTTAGTCATCGGTCCAGGATCCCCAACGCACTACCCCTCTACGGACAACCACGCGCCGGACGTATTGGACATCGCCTTAGCCCACAAGATTAGCTGGTCAATGTCGTTAGAGGTCCTCCACGACACTGACACTCAGCATCTGCCAATCTTATTGGTCCTTGGAGTGTCCGCAGCTGGTAAACCGCTCCCCAACCCCCGCAGAATAACAGACTGGGCCTCTTTCCACCGCACCATGTTGAACTATCAACTACCGGCTGGTGGCATTTCAACTCCCTTAGAAGTCGAAGAGGCAGTTAATACTTTTACAACTGCCATTGCACAGGCTCTAAGGGAGTCTACCAAAATTTCAGCCACTGCTTCTGGAAAGCAAATTTTACCGGCGCACCTCCGCGCAAAAATTCAACAAAAGAGGGCCCTACCTAAACACTGGTGCCAAACACGATGCCCAGCTGCAAAGAGGGACCTAAACAAGCTAAGCGCCGAACTGCGGGCAGATATCGCCAATTACAGGCAGCATTCGTGGGACCAAGTGATTTTTAAAGCTAGTGAGGATGACACGGCTTTGTATCGCTTGGCCCGTCAAATCACTAAAACCCCCGCCCCAATTTGCCCTCTTATCGATACCGCTGGCATTCGCCGTTACCACGCAGCGGAACGCGCGGAACTTTTTGCGGATCACTTTGAGGACCAATTCAAGCCGAACCCCATTATCGACCCAGTCCACACGTTAGGAGTTACAGAACGCGTAAAGCAGTTTCTCGCGGCCCCAGCCCCACCACTTAAAGGTGATTACTTTATCTCGCCTAAAGAAGTTAGGAAGGAGGCCTCTAAGCTTAATAAGCGCAAATCACCCGGTCCCGACGAGATTCCAAACACAGCGATTATTATGCTGCCTAGGAAGGGTCTGGTGGCACTCACCCGTATCTTTAATGGGATACTGCGCACTGGTCATTTCCCATCTTCGTGGAAGATCGGCAAAATTATTGTTCTCCCGAAACCAGGGAAAGATCGTCATCGCCCAGAACATTACCGACCGATTACACTGCTGTCCAATTTAGCCAAGATGTTCGAACGCCTACTATTACTTAGGATATCCCCGCATATCCAGCTTAGGCCTGAACAGTTTGGCTTTAGAGACAGCCACAGTACCACTCTTCAGCTTGTACGAGTGCTCCACCACATGGCCTTCGAGCTAAACAAGGGCAGGCGCACAGTCGGAGTCTTTCTCGATATGGAGAAGGCTTTCGATCGAGTTTGGCACGAAGGCTTAATACACAAGCTGTTAGAGACGGACATCCCTCCGACGCTCGGGCGAGTAATAGCCTCGTTTCTGGACAAACGAAGCTTCTATGTCTCGGTCGAGAACAACCAGTCAGCATGTAAACCCATTAGAGCAGGGGTACCTCAAGGCAGCTGCCTATCGCCACTGCTCTATGCGTTATACACCAACGACATCCCCACTCTCAGTGACTCCGGTCTAGCTGAAGGTGTTAAAGACGTCAGCCTAGCCCTTTACGCCGACGACAGCGCCTATATGTCCTCCTCCCGCAAAGCTAGTTTAGCAGCCAAAAAAATGCAGCGACTATTGGACACTTTGCCTGGCTGGCTGGACAAGTGGAGAATAGCCGTTAATGCCAGCAAGACAGCAGCAATACTGACCGGCCTGCAAAAGTTTCTCCCACCGAAACTTGTGTTTCGAGGTCAAGTTATTGAGTGGCAACCCAGCGTAAAGTACCTAGGTTGTATTATAGACCGCCCCTTGCGCATGCGCAAAATGCTAGACCATGTGTCAGCAGGCGCGGTCGCGTCACGGGCGTGCCTTAGACCGGTACTTTCCTCTGACTTGCCACTCAGAACCAAAATTCGCCTGTACAAGCTGTACATACGGTCGAGACTGACCTACGCAGCCCCTGCTTGGTACGGTCTTCTATCTTCTACCAGCAAACGTAAGCTCCAGGTTGTCCAAAATAAGTCGCTGAGATTAATCACCGGCGCGGGATGCTACGTCCGCAACTCCACCATCGCTAGAGACACCAAAACCGAGCCACTCGCAGAGTTCATATCTGGTTTGTCGAAACGATTATTCACCCGCGCGGACAACAGTCACCATACACACCTTAGGGGCATAGCACCCCTACACGCCCGACCGCCGGAAGGCAGGGCTCTCCCCCGAGAGCTTATTCCTGTGGGTGAATAAGTTTACTTATTCATCCTCCTACCTCCTTACCCTCCTCCCTTCATTTCATTCCATTGTTATTGCCCTTCTCGCCTCTATTTTATTTCTGCTTTTATTCCTGTTTTTATTTCGCTTTTCGTTTTTTGTTTTGTCTTTTGCTTCGTTTTTATTTTATTTTAATTTCGCTCTTTTGTTTTGCTTTATTTTTACTTTTGTTTTATTTTGTTTTATTTTGCTTCTATTTCTGTTTTCTTTTCTGGCGTCTACTCTCGTATTTTATTTTCTATTTTCTGTATCGCTTATGGCGATAATATATTAGCCACAAAGGGGCCTGAAAAGTAGGCCGCCTTTTTAAATTGCCTGAGCTTCTGCCCGGGTCATGGTGGGAGGTAAATTCCCCTCCCCCGACGAACCGCACCTCAAAACCCAGAAGGGTGTAAGAGAAAATACCCGCGAGCGGGAGGTCGGTATTTTGCGCTACTTTTTGACAGCTGTCAAATGTGAAAGTGAATGCTTTGAGAAAATTACTTATAATGTTGTTTTTTTAGGGAAAAGTTTATTTTTGCATTATGAACTATATTATATATTATTTATGTGTAATTATTTATTTTATATGCATTATTGTATTATATATATACTTCTTAATAACTGTATCGAAACACACCTACTATACTTTGTTTAACTTTATTATTTCCTCTACCCAAAGGTTGTCTGGAAGAGATCGCTTTAAAGCGATAAGACCGCCTTTTGTTTTTCTCTATTTGTAAATATGTTTTGTTTGTAATTTTTTTTTTTATGTTGATGCAATAAAGTATAATAATAATAATAATAATAATAATAATCTTTATTATCTACAAAAAAATCAAAATAAAATACTCAAACATATACACACACGGAACTTTAAAAAAATGACGCGAATGGCCTTTCGTTTGGAAAATAATAGCTCCGCTAAATTATCAGATGCGCTCAGACGAAACGGGTAGTTGGTGCTTAAATGAGGTTTTACTATTAAATTACAACGCGGCTCAGAAGGAACTTAATACGTCGTAACGGCGAACGTAGTAGCGTAAGCGTAAGCTTAGCAGGCTTTTTATGTCTAGGTTCACCACGTTTAGCAAAAGTGATTTGTATCAGCATTTTCTATAGAAATATGTATTATAAGTAATGGAAAAAAAGGCTCTATTAATCGAAGTAGCATTTCAACAGCAACATCTCAATTATAAAAAAAAACCGACTCGCACTTTATGTCTTCAAGTATCCTTTGTTTTTCCCCGGGACTTAAACTTTCTTCGCATTTATAACATTAGTATGGATATGGATTTTAGCCGTATAATATTAAACAGCATTTTAGTAACAATATTAAGTGTTGTAAACTTTTACATCAATTTAACCCCATATATCGCGCCTTTAATGCAGTATACTGTAACTGCCTCTGCAACATCTACTTAAGAGCCATATTGTATTATAAGATTAGCTTTCGCCAGCGGCTCCACCCGCCCTAAATTTGGTAAACGGCGCCGTGGGATTCTTACGGAAACTCTTTGATACTAAATACTATTACAAGCTAGCGTAACTAAAATGCCGTTTGGTGATGATTGCATTAACTGTATACACAAACTTTACAGAATCCCTATCGGAAACCAAGATTCAGTAATCCGTTTAAACCTCGCAGTAGTCGTATTCAGGTGTAATCGCTTTTCGAAATAATTCCGAACGCAGTTTAAAACCAAAAGTCTCTGACAAGGGCGGGAGGTGCGCTGGAGTATCCCAGACGTTTCAAGAGCTATGATTTACTTCAATTCGTAAACAACCTATTGAACTGAACATTCTTAGTTGCAAACAATATTCGCCCTCAAAGGAGAGTAAACCTTACGTGTGGCATATTAGGTTCACTTTTGCTTGTCGCTAAATCTTTCTCTCTCTAAATCTTAAGTTGAATTAATATGCAAGCTTTTTTTATGTTCTTTGATAGCCGGTTTCCGGGAATTTACGCGTCTAAAATGTACCAGCCGTAACAATAGTAAAGAAGTTTACTTTAGCAAGCTATAGCTGCAGCTATGCTTTGTTCGTGCAATTCATTGCATGTTGTTGATGTCCAACATTTCATTGATATGCAGTAGAAACAGCGTAGGAGACAGCACAGAGCCTTGCGGGGACATCAGCATTAATGTACATGTTATCAGAGCAACTACCGTCCACTACGGTTCGTATGCGTCTGCCAGACAAAAAGCTAGCCAACCATTTGCACAAACTCTCGGGCACTCCATAAGATGGCAACTTCGATAGAAGACCCCGGTGACAGACCCGATCGAACGCCTTCGCTATGTCCAGGCTACATTGCCAATGCCCCCCGCCTGACTCTTATTGGCTAGTGCCCATCGGTTTCTGAGATACACTAGAAGGTCACCAGTCGAGCGACTGTAGCGAAAGCCATATTCACGGTCACTAACCAGGTCGTGTTCTTCTAGGTATCTTAGAAGCTGTGTGTTGATCTCACGCTCCATCATCTTGGAGAGGAGAAAAGTAATATCTATAGGCCTGTAATTAGATGGATCTGATCTATCTCCCTTTTTGGGCACCGGGTGCACATTCGCAGTCTTCTATGAGGACGAAAATTGCCTGGTATGGTAGGAAAGCGAGAAGAGGCGCGTGAGTATAGGACATAACTCAAGAGCACACTGCTTAAGCACCACTGCTGGTATACCGTTTAGCCCACTCGACTTATGAACGTCTAGAGAAAGCCACGCCCACCGGACCTCCCGCTGTGCTGTGGTACGGAGGTCTTACCGTACCACGGTATAGTAGGTAGTACAGCGCCTTCATTGTTCATATTCGAGTTTGAGGCAAAGAGACTGCCCAGTAGTTCGGCTTTCTCTTTAGCACTATGGGCCAAGTCACCATCGGTCTTTCGCAGGGGTGGTAACGACGACTGGCAAAAGTTCCCTTCGGCAGCTTTGGCAAGCGGCCAGAAAGCACGACTCCCAGAAGGATAGTTCGCAAGGCGCCCACTTATTTTGCCGATGAATTGGAATTTAAGCAGCATTTAATTTGCGTTTTAACTCAGAAATATTCGGATTCTTATTATTACGAGCCGTGGTCCAAGCCTCATATACAGTTTGCTTAAGAGTTTTAGCTTCTCTGCAAGACCATTAAACCACGGTCGTTTTTGACGCCGGCAGCTACTCGCGGGTTAGGAATATAACATTCCATACCGCCGAGGATTGTCTCAGTGACTCGGCTGCGCAGATGTCAGGATCTTCTGAGCTAAAGCAGAGCTGCTTCCACGGGTACGATGCATAAAATTCTCGCAATCCATCCCAGTCTGCCGACTTATAGTGCCACACACGACGCCAATTAGTTGGCCCAGAAGGATTGGGTTGTGTGCATAACATTTGAGTCCGAACGAGACAGTGGTCCGAGGAGCCAAGAGGCGCATCCACTGAGACGGAGTATCCGTCCGGACGTGTAGTCAGCAGAAGGTCCAGTAAGGAGCTCATATGGTCCTTTATGTTTGGTGTTCTCATTGGAGAAAGTACCAGCTGAGAGAATCCATAGGTCAGAGCAAATTCATAAGCAGATATCCCATTATAGTTATTGGTTCGAGAACTGAGCCACTCATGATGGTGGGCGTTGAAGTCTCCCAAAATAACTAGTTCTGCTGTGGGATATTGCTCTAGAACTTTATCAGTCGTCAAACTCAGGTTCGTGAAGTGTCGAGTTACGTCCGTGTCACCGCTATGAGACCTGTATAGGCACGCATAGATACGAGTGTGGCCGCCGTAATCTACGCGCACCCACAATATCGACAGGTCCCTGTCTTCAAGGCAGATATCCTCCCGGAAGAACATACATACACCGGCAAGACTCACAAAATTGTGCTCGAGTTTATAGCCAGGATAGTGAAGGTATGATGTGTCGGCCGGGCAGGATATCTGCGTCTCCGTTAGAAAAAGAATGGTCGGCTGCGCAGCCTTGAGATGGTGGTGAACTGCGTTAAGATTTGCATTAATACCCCTGATGTTGCATTGCACATTATATGTGGATAGAGTAGCCGCTGTAAAAACTGTTTTCTTTTTCGTTCTTTTGGCCATTTTTTAAAAAGTTACTTAGACTAAAAATGAGGATTCACTGCACAGACAGCTTAGAGGACATAAGGTGCGGTACTAGAATTGCCGAAGCATGGCACAGATAATACGGTTGCTGGCACGGTGGGCGTAAGGGCCCCTGATCCCCCTCTGTTGTAGTAGCCGGGTCCACTCCGGTCTCCTCTCCGGCACGACTACCACTTCAGAGACTTTACACAGGCTGGCGGATCAGCCTCTCAGGGCGGAGATTAAGTGATCCCTGGGTTCGGGAACCCGTTCAACCTGCCGTACCAGCACGCCGCGTAAACGCCGAGCAATGACAGTAACAAGCACCGCCGGTGCTCCGCTGTCCGCGCAGCGAATCCTCAAAGAGCTCTGGCAACATAACTCACCGCCAGGAACACAACACAATGTTAGTGTTATTGTGGCCACAGTTTTCTGTAAGGTGGAGGTACTTCCCCAGTTTGGGCCGCTCATTCGAGCAAGTACTCGCTATGCCCCGCTTTATTTGTTCGGGCGGCTTATTCGAGCGAGTATTTGCAGTGCCCTACCTCTCTTCGCATGTGTCAAGTGTGTTCGATGTTTCGATGGCTTAAAATGTACGAAAGATTTTGTAAAGTACGAAATTTGGCAAGAAGATCTTGGTAAAGGACTATAAACGTCAAGTATGATTTTTGTTTACCTATATTTAAGAAGGCTTAGGGATCCCCCGCTAATAAACAAATTTAGCACGGGTGAAGCCACAGGAAAGAGCTAGGACAATATAAACTAATATGTTTGTTTTTTCCTCGCACCTTCTTTGAATTAGATAATCTGACCGTACCTACACTTACACGGTAAACACGGTATCCATTTTGGCAAGTGTGCATGTATATCTGTGTTGCTAGTTTTCTTGAGTAGGAGTTCATAGCGATGTGATTTAAACATGTCATTGTGTGAGTTGCTACAAGCATATGAAAGTAACCAACTCCCAATGAAGCAAGAAAAGAGGCTTTGCAGGTGGCAACCAAGCTTATGGTCCGCCTGATGGTATACTCAATGCCTCCAATGCCAAAAAATACTACTTGACATGCTTAAACAAAAGTCATTAGCGACTTTTTATTTTTTATACGTCCATAAATAAAAATGTACCAAATTAAAAATTACCTAATTAGGTACTTTGCTGCTCAAAAATCAAACTCCTAACTTACACGTTCAGTCCGTAAAACTTAGTTTTGTTGATATTGGCGAATACTTAGGTACATGTGATGCACGGACAGTCAACGTGTTAAAGGTCAGACAGAAAGATATGCAGCGTAGACTTCCTTCTCTTGAAATGAAAAACAATGATAAGAACGTAATAAACTAAATTTATTCTTAAAAGTCGATCCCTGCATTAGTCTGCAGGCGCAGTAAATAGTGGTTTTCCAGTAGGGTCATCAAACTTATCATTTGCTTTTATCGAATAAAGACTGGCAACACCATAAAATAATATAAGCAGGCAAACTGCAGTGACCAGAAATCCAGACAGGATACTGACACTAAAGCAATGCCCACAGTCTACTGTGTTGCCGAACGCCCTACCACTCCTAGCTAAATTATCCATTTCATCGTTTTCGTCATCTTCTCCAATGTAACCCTCTTCGTAAAAAATACCGTCTTCCCTGCGAGAACTATTTTGCAATGCTAGTAGTTCTTCATCTGTTAAGGGTCGACTGGGTTGAATCTACAAACAAATCAGTACTTAAGTTTTAAAATTAAAAACCGGCTAAAGTATGGTTAAAATAACAGGCACAAATAAAGCGACAGAATATTGTTATTTCGTTCTTAGCATGTGCAGCGTGTAGGAAGTCAATGAGCTGATCCCAAGCTAGGCAAGGCTTGTAATATGAGTACCAGACAACAGATAAAAATACTTATATATGTGTCACAGCCATCTGGTTAAATTAGCCAGTAAATCGGATGCTCTGTTGTGACGTGATGCAAGGACAAACGAACAGACATACTATCGCATTTATAATATACTAGCTTTTGCCCACGGTTCCACCCGCCCTTAATTCGGTTATCAATGTTTTTAAGTAGACTATGTCCTTCCCCGGGACTCAAACTATCTCCATGCCAAATTTAATTTTAATCGGAACAGGGTTTAAGCGTAAAGAGGTGACAGACAGACGGACAGAGTTACTTCCGTATTTATAATACAAGTATGGTTACCTATACGTAAAGATGGAGTTAATTGACAAAAGCGTTTAGTTGAAGAATTTAATAGATAGCGCTTCGTGTTGTACTTTTTTTAAAAAAAAATTTTGACAATTACTTGATACTGTGTGATAACCACGGTGCTGCCATCTCTAGTGTTATAGATGACAAGAGGGTCGGCGCAAATATAAGAAAATGACCATGGGACACTAATGCGCATGTCTTTTTGTCCAACTTCTCTCCCGTCCTCTATAAGAGCTACGTTTTCTACATAAAAACAAAATAAGGTCAGACAAGTTAAGATTGAAATGAAAACTGTGACAGTGGGCACCTAAGAAAAATCGAGTAGGACGATTCAAGTACGAGAGGGACTCGTGTACCAGGCCCGTATACACACTGTATATAGGTAACTAGGACAGGTCTAAAATAATTTAGGACAGGCTGAAAAGAAATTCAGGTTTCATTTCTACCGTATGGTACTTATGTTTAAAAAATTTGTATCAAAAAGTAGGAACTTCAGAACGGTACCTAATATTTGGCAATATGAGGGTTCCTGACGTCCACTAGCGCTGCCAATAGTAATTTTTGATTTCCTATTTGAACAAAGCTAATTTAAAAAATGTGCTTTCGCAGGAATATGAAACTAGTTATAAGCTATTTTTTAAAAAAATGTAGTTTCTGGGATAAATTTGCGAGTTGTAATTTAGCAGCATATTTGCTTAAAAGTGGTTGTCTTTAGCAGATATGCTATACACAACTAGCACATTTATCTTAGAACCAATAAAAAACGTAAAAATAGCATATGAATAGGTATATATTTCTGTAGAAGCAGATTGTTGAAATTTGTTTTGTACGCATACAGAGGAAATTTAAAATGTCAATTTGCGGCGCTAGTTAGCAGGGGTAACGCTCTTAAGACAAATTTTGTCATATAAAATTACAAAATTTAAAATGTTACAAAGTTGATTCATACCTACGCCACTTGCCATTTTAGGTTTTAAGCCCCCATTTCCAAAAACTACATTTTATAATATTCAGATATTTGCATATTATTATCTTTTATCCTTGATGCTGTCAAGCAAGTTCTAAGATCGTGCCAAATTTCAAGGCGATTTTGCATTTGTTGCACCGAAGTTTCACTAGAGTCACGTTGGCACACTTTGGGTACCGAACCTATAAAATTGCATCGTAAATTTAATCCGTAATTACCATGGGTGGATTTGATTGAATGACGGCAAGGAACTATTAGTAAAATTTGAAGCGATCGTACCAAATGTCCATCGATCGTCATCGAAACTGAAATTGAACTCGAGGTGAAAATCGGAATATGCCATTCGAGTAGAGAGTTTGTTTTCTAACTGATTTTCATTAATGACAGCGGGTCTCTGATTAAGTGTTGAACGCCGTGTAGGTGACAAACTGTTGGTGACGTGTACATCTGGAAACAGAGTGAGACGTAAAATTAAGTGTTGAACGCCGTGTAGGTGACAAACTGTTGATGACGTGTACATCTGGAAACAGACTGAGACGTATAATGCAGCAAACTTTTCTGACCCTCTGACCTTCGGCGTTTGGTCGCTGGGGTCGTTGTTGTAAGTTCACACCTTGTCAATAATGCAACTTTAGTCTTGATTTTTAAAAGTAGCGCGCCGGGTCAGAAAAGTTTGTAGTATTATTATACCTTGCAATTTGAAAGTGAAATATGACTGACTTTTTCTTTCTTTTAAAAAAAAACCGGCCGAGTGCGAGTTGGACTCGCGCAGCGACGGTTTCGTGCCTACCACCATTTACGTAATTTACAAATAAAAACAAAAAAAGTGTCCTGCTAAGCCGTCACCCATCCAAGTACAGACAAAGCCCGATGTTGCTTAACTTTGATTATCGTTTGTAATTTAAAATACCAATGGCTTCGGGCGTCTCACACTTGACCGGTTTTTATTAATTGTTGTTATACTTTCACACTATTTTTCACTGCAAGTTTGAAGTTTGTATTCGTGTTTTTACGATAGAACAAAAACAACGAAAAAGTGTTTCTTGTATGGGGAAAATTCTAATTTCTTTAACTTTTTATTATATGTTAGATAATCCCCTAGATAACACATATTCGGTTGAAAATTCAAGTTTCTACCTATATCGCTCTAACGATAAAGCCTTTTAGTGGTCGGACAGACAGACAGCGTAGGTTTAGTAATAGGGCTCCGTTGGCACCCTCTGGGTACGGAATCCTAAAAGAAGTAACTCTCAAACATAAAAATAACCTATTTTTCCGACTATCTATAGTAATTTCATGATTGTTCTTTTACAATTCCAAAAACAGTGCAGAATATTGTTTAAGGATCAAAATTCATTGCGGGTATCCGTATCGTAACGGATATGTTGGATGAAAATCGATCATCACGGTGTCGTGTCGGTCGGTGGTGGGGGTGGACCAGGGGTTACGATTTTACCTTTGTTGGAGCCCTGTGTGTACCAACGAGTCTTTTTCTTGATTTCTCCAGTAGGTACATTGATTATTCATACCACTGGCTTAACGGTGAAGGAAATCATCGAAAGAAAACCTGCATATGTCAACAAAAAGATATCTTTGAAGTCCACAATCCGCACCCCGCCTGCGTGTTGACTATGGCCGAAATCACCCTCGGTGAGGGTAGGCCGTGCCCCAACAGTGGAGACTTATGAGGCCGATAAGGATAAGGAAGTAAATATGACAAAATTATATTATAATAAAATTATAGCTGGCGCCTAAATTAATACTGGGTTAGGGGTGTGTCGGGTGCTAGTTATTTACAGAAAAAAATATTAATATTGTCGATGTAGATTTGACTGCTCTATTTGCATTGGCTTCTCTCCAACCTGTAGTAGACTGGACGGACAGGGTAAAGACATCACAAGTGGTAGCGGTGAACGTTTATAAACTTTTCAATTATTGTCCTCGCTTCAGTAAGTAAAACGCATTGAGTTCTGTTTACATTGGCAGAGACGCTTTCAACAAACGTCATGTTATTTAAAGATGAAATACTAGTTACCATGCCACGTGCTCACGTGCCATATCCAGAAAGGCTTGTTTCAGCCAATAAGTGCGGTATATCCTATAGCAATTAATCGGTAAATAAAAGCTCAATGATAGAATGCTTTAAATCAGCTCTCCAACATGGCAAGCAATTTTGCATGTTCAGTATAGGTAGGTAATAGAGGTCAGACAGTTTTTGAAAATATGATTTGGCCTTTCTAGTTTTAAGCTCAAAGATACTCATGATTTTTTGGTACATATACATACAATACATAGATAGGTGAAGAGGGAGAGAAGGATCAAGAATACTTTTATCCCGATCTACAGTTCCCACGGTAACATATAAGTTTAGGGGTGAGTATCGTTGCAACGATGCAAACGACTTGATCCGCTAGGGGTAGCAAAATGTCAGAATATCGTGATTCATCAATGGTTTCCAGTAGGAACCCTACTGTGATGTCCGAATTCTGCGCAGGCAAAGCCGCGTGTATATACTAGTTTACAATACTAAAATTATCGCGTGTCGGGTGCAAAGCGCTGGCAACGCACAACGTGATATAAGTACGCTGCTTGCACCATACAAAATCAATGACATCTAAATGCAGCAAAATCCAAAAATAAACAAATCACAAGCGAGTTCAAGTGACATTGCAATACATCTCGGAGAATACTGCTTTACATACGGCACTTAAACGATCATGTTATTTTGCCGTAAAAACCATGCATATACTTTACTGCAAACTAGGTGGAGCCTCTATTATGCTGCAAAACCCACGCTACCGATACCGATACAATGCCAAAGGCACTCTACAGAATTTTACCAGATGGCTGCGACATCAAGTTAGTGACACAACCTGCAGCAAGATTTTGCGTTTGGTATGTATCTAACTTTGCATACTAACCGACAAAGCGAAACATGACACCACGGGATACAACCATGACTCCTGGTACTTTTGGACTTTCCTCAGGAGTTATCGGCAGAAATTTAATACTTTCAAAAACAGTCGGATTCTTCATTCCTGTATAAAATCCTATAACAGAACTCTTAGTTATTTCATGAAGAGCTGTGTATACTTCTTTTATTATTGTATCGTGTCTCCTCAAAACTCCAGTTCTAGATTCATTCGGCTCATTTTCGAGATAAACATAGTAATATTTATAGTTCCCTTGGAATCTTAAACGTTTTGTTCCTTTATTTTTTGTGTAAAGTACGTTCATGGGTTGCTGTTCGAAGATTTGGTTAATAATATAATATGGTTCGACAACTTGAGGAAGGTATTTTACTTTTTTTTGTAACAGTCCTCGGTTAAGGTTATAAAATGGAGTGCCAAGTTTATCTTTTGTTGTTATGTCTTCAGTACAGAAAGTTTCTTCCACAAAAATTACTATTGTTTCGCAACTCATAATGGCACGTCTGATTATGTAAGCGAAGTCTGAGGAACTAATTTTGACGAAAGGGTTAGGAGTTAAAGTTAAATTAGTCATCATTAAGCTATAATCTAAAACTAATACTGGTAAACTGTTTAATTCAGCTATAACTATTGATGGAAAGATAATTATTGTAATAAGCGAAAAAACTAAATTCATTTTGAATTGCTATGGACATTTATTCTTAAAAAAATATTTCGTATTTATGATTTTTGTGACATTTAATGACATCTATATGTTTTTTTAGTGATAATTTTGGAAAGAGGTTTACTATAAGGTAAAAACTGGGCAAGAGAATGTCAGGCCATGCGTAGTTAAGAATTTCGTACTATGTTAATTGGAAGGGCAGAAAAGCTATTTTGAGTTATTTCAATGTATGTGCTGCTTGAATTCTATATTTTTTAAATCTTTCGATAACGTGCTTAGGCTCCTTGGCAAACGTGGCAATGTGGCCAAAAACTTACACTTTGGAGCCGATCATTTTGAAACACGAGCAAGGTATTGAAAAACTGTCTAAGTTGTTCCACAACAATATTTAATTTCCAATTAAAAGCCATCATCTTAGTAGGAAATAAAAAAAAATAGGAATATTAGTAATATTTTTTAAATCCTCACTTTACGGGTATTTAGTTGAATGCACTATTTATAATATTCTATTTCAAGCTAACACACATTTTTATAGCTCTTGGGGATATTCCTGAAGTCAGTGGTACGTTATTTCTTTATCAATTATTTTAGTACATATGCATCAACGCGACCCAGAACACAAAGAGTAGGTACTTAATAGTGGATTGTTTACCAAGGGACTAAAATGACCCATTACACACGGATGTTTAACCGCCCGAGCGAGCAAGGGATGACAGCAGTACTTCATATGGGAAGGAGCTTGCGACTTGTAAAGCAGCAACCTCTGACCGGACGTGAATTACTACGTCGCTCTGTTGACTACACCAAGTTTTTGGACGCCAGCTTCGCCTTGTCTTGCAAATGATCTCAGAACTGCAAATCCCTGGAGATATCAACTCCAAGGATCCCAATGCTCTTGAAAATGGAGAGTGGAGTGTTCTGGTAGTAACACGGCCCAAAAGATTCTGCTCAGTGAGGGCTATTCATAAATTCAATTCATTTTTTTGTAGGTATTCACAGTAATAAATTATTAAATATGGTATTTTGTTGTAACCCGGCATTGGTAAATGTAAAGAATATGATGAGGATTCATCTTTCAAGCAGTTTTCTACTCTAAAGTATACGCAATATTCTTTAACTTATGCAGAAATGACAACAGTTTCACCCAACATTTCCTCAAATATACTTAATGTAAATAATACTATGACTGACACTGGGTTACAAAATAACGGTTTTCCTATACAATCTACAGGATTATAAGACGAAATTGATATTTTGTTGAATGACCGTGAAATTTCACCTTCTCTTATAAATGTTGAGTTTTGGACAGAAGCAAACCCAGATCTCACAACAGAAGAAAAAAGAAATTCAACAGTGGAAATAATGGATTTGCCAGCAGAAGACAGTATAGTTTATTATAAGGCTATGAATACGAAAACAGCAGCTGCAACAGATAAAAATATAAGTTGTACGCAAACGCTATCCAATCAGTATTTAGAAAACACAGAGAAAAACATTATTTTAGAAAATATTAACAACCAAGACATAAATCAAATACAAGATACCAACAAAGATGCTGAAGTACAGCCTATAAAGAAGAAACGAATACGAGATTATGAAACTAAGCTTAAAATAAGCAAACAAAAACATCCTATGTTAGGTTCCTGTAACGATAGTTGTATACGAAAATGCACTAGAAATAAAACAGAACAAGACAGACAACGTTTGGAACAGCTACTGGAATATGGATACTCAAAGACAAAGAGATTTTATTTCACGTAATGTTTAGAGTAATAAAATTGCCGTGCGATATTCCAACACCTCAAAAAGAAATCATACACTTATTTACAATTTACTTGAAAAACGTGTGTGTAAGACTATGTTTTTACACACCTTGGGATACACAAATGACCAGGCAGTGCAAGCTGTGCTTAAGGCAAATTTCCTGCTAAAAAAAACAAAAATTTCAGCGAAGGTATCAGCTGCACCAGATATGAGAGGCCGGCACAAACCACTTCATTCTTTTTCAGATGCATATTTGGACGAAGTTGATAGCTTTATTGAACTGTTCCATCCTGTAACATCTCATTATAGATTGCAGCATGCACCCAAAAGAAGATATTTGCCATTTGGTCTTACATTAACACTAGTGTATTCATTTTTAAAGACTCATTTAGAAAGAAAAAGCATGAAACTTTGTAGCTGGGCTACGTTTCACAAAAGGATTCAGATGAAAAATATTTCAACTCAACAGCCTTTGCAAGATAAATGTCCTAAATGTGAGGCACATTCTGTTGCACATCCTAAACCAAAGGATGAGAGTGATTCCCAGCATACATGTAGTGAGTGTAATTGTCAAGCTTGTTGTGGATATCCACAGCATTTAATTAACAAAACTGTATTAAGGGCACAGTTAAATGTAGATCATGCTAAAGCAGAAAAAAGATTCGGGAATAACTTTATTTACTGTAGATATGCAAAAATGTGTGACTATGCCAAAACTAGACAATAAGGATTTCTTTTATAGCTGAAAACTTGTATTGTTCAATGAAACCTGTATGCTGTGGCACGAAGGTGAATCTGGTCGTAAAGCTTTTGACATAGCAACCGCGTTCTACTTCTCAAACATTATTGCCGAGATTATAAAACTGTAATCTTATATGCTGATAATTGCAAATCTCAAAATAAAAACAAAATGTTATACTCTACCTTGCTCTGCCTAATAAATGACTGTAATGATATCAATACTATTAAAATTGAATATTTAGAACCTGTCATACGTAAATGTCTGCTGACAGTGTACATGGAGCCATCACCATTAAAATGAATGCTTCAGGAAATTTATATGATATCGATGATTAAGTTCATATATTCAAAAAATCGCGTAAAAATTTGGCTACTCATTTGTATGATTACAAAGATGTAATGATTTTTAAAAATGAGTTACAAACCGTTTTTCCACGTACTTACAATATTTCAAAGTTCAAAGCAGTTGAATTTCGATGAGGTAAACCTTCGTTGTTTGTAAAAACAAATTATGAAGACGAAGACTACAAAGATCTTCATGTTTTAACAAAAAACTAAAGAACGAAATATTGGCAAGCATTAACAAAAAAGTGGATATGTTTGCACTTAATTATAACTTGCACAAATTATGGACACTTCTAAATTGCTTTGTTCTCAGTAAAAATCTGTAAATTTTTGAATATGTAATAACATAAACAACAAAAAACGAGTGAAAAGTATTGTATCATAGAACAAAAACAAGTTGCTCCGTGTTTATGTGTATTTAATAATGCTAAGATGTTATAAATTTAAAAGAATTATTAAAAAAAAAGATGGAATATATTCTAAAAAACCTTAGTGAAATAATTAAAGTGAAAAATAAAACCATATATATAAAATAACTAAAAGTGTGACGAAACTAAAACTGTGAACATTTTTAATATTTAAGTGTAAAAGAAACATCGGACATTATTTATCTGTATTAACTAGTAATAAATAAACAATCTATCACTTGTATTTATAATAAATTCACTTAATGTAAAGACAAAAGTGATAAAATAGTTTTACTCCAAGATTCAAAATAGTGCAATTTATAACGACATTTTAGTGACGCGGATGATTGTGTACGTAGAAGGTAGATAAACTGCTGTTTCGTGTGAGTATTTGCTTTGCCGTTAGTAATAACTGAAGCATATTTAAGACACCATACTTTAAGCCCACAGTGGTCTAGCGGTACAAATAAACCATAGTACGCCGACAAATCAAGGTTCAATTCTAAGCTCAACGTTATTTTTATTTTTATTTTCACTTTCATTTTTCTATTCAACATGAACAAAGATACAAATAATGTCACTATGCGACGACACAAACCAGCACTGAACGAATCGATGGAATCATTTACATCTACACAGTCGGATTTTATGGGACACAGCTTGCCCGATTTAACAACGGCATATGACAGTGACATAGAAGAACTAAAAGATGAAGTTAAGGTTCTAAAAATTCAGTTGGAAAGTGCCCACGCAGAAATAGAAAATCTTGCATGCGAAAATGGGAACTATCAAAAAGAAATTGAAAAGTTGCAAAATAAAATAAAGCATTTACAAAAAATATGCAGTGAACCTACGAAAAGTACAAAGAAAATGTTTTCAACAAGAAAAAAGTATCTGAAAAAGATCAGATCAAACCTAAATTTTCTAGATCTATCCACAGAAAAAAATAGTACAAGTATTCTAGATCTAAGTCTTGTTGAATCGGAATGTCTAGAGAAAAATGCATCTTGCTACTCGATACAAGATGGCGCTGACAACCCACAGGAAAACACATGTTGCTTCGCGATACAAGATCGCGCTGTTACTATTGACTCTAATAGATTGGATACGGATACATTCTATTTACCCATAGAGGACGCTACCTGTAATAAATCTGAAAATAACCCTGAAGGATCAATAAAAGAGGAACAAAAAGAATGGACCGATCATAATATTTATATTTTTGGTGGACAGCAATGTATAGGATTAGCACCTAACCTGATGGATTCAAGACATGGGACTGAATACGGGAAGTACAATATTTCAGCGTTCATAAAACCGTTTGCAGGAACTGAAGAAATCCTTAAAGCTTGTTATTCACTGGATCCTAGCAGAAAAAATTATGTGATATTAAGTCCTGGAGAAAATGATGACAATCCTACAAAACTATTTATGGATGTTTCAGCCGCCGTAAAATCACTGAAAAATCTTAACATTATAATGCTTAGCGTCAATCACAACAGATATTTAAGTGAAAATAAAGTAAATGTTATGTTAAAAACTATTTGTAACAATACCGAGAATTGTAAATTTTTAGAGTATTATAAAGTTTCCATGAGTAATAGGCAGTATATTATAAATTTGTGTAAAAAAATAAATATGATAATCGACTCTCAGGACTATAATAATAGATTTCTAAATTTCAGTAAACAATGTTACAAAGACAGAGTAAATATAATGAATGTGTCATACCTAAAAAAACCTAAGTCGTCCGTAAAAAAGACTATACCCGATTATTTTCCTTCTATAGCAAAGCCTAACTTCAATAAGGCAGCTGAGACTATCAGTAAAAGCGAAGATAAGCCGTTTTTTCGTTCCTGCACCCGAAAACCACTCTGATATAACATTGTTTCATCAAAATATTGCAGGAATTTTAAATAAACTCCCAATGATAGAATTTTATATAAATGAATTTCTACATAACAAGAAATTCTTAAATATTTTATGCTTTTCCGAAACATTTGTCAAATTGGGTGAAGAGCAAAATATTTGTCTTAGCGGTTTTAAAGTGGCTTGTTCATACTCAAGAAAAGAAGAAAAACGTGGTGGAGTTTGTATCCTTCTAAGAAATAATATCGATTTTGAAATCTTGCCTATATGTACAAAATTAGCAATGAATAGGGTATTTGAGTGTTGCGGAGTAGAACTACCAGAATATAAGTGCCATGTCATATGTTTGTACAGAACACCTGATTCAAATATCTCATATTTTCTTCATAAATTAGAAACTTTACTATACAATATTTGCACTAAAACTAATAAAAAAATAATTTTAGCTGGTGATTTAAATATTAACACATTGAAAAGAACGAAAAGTTGTACCGACTTTCAAAACATCCTTTTAAACTATAGATTACAACAACATATAATAGGACCTACGCGGCAAAATGCATGTATTGATCATATTTTAAGTAATATTACAAATGCAGAAGGCCAAACACATGATCTGTATCTTTCAGACCATGAAAAGGCGCAAACATTAAATTTTAAAACTCCAAAGAAATCAAAAAGTGTCCACTATTTTTATACCTACTCAAGAAACTACAGTCACGAAAATATTCAAAAATTTAAACAATGCTTGTCCAGCCTCTCATGGTCACATGTAATTAGCGATAATAATTTAAACTCAGCATTTAATGCATTTCATGACATGTTCTGTTTATTTTATAATCTTTGTTTTCCCATTCAAAGAAGAAAAGTAAAAAATAAATCATCTTTACAATGGATCACAAAAGGCATAAAAAAGTCCTGTTCCACTAAAAGGCACTTAAAATCTTTATACTATAAAAATAAATCAGATGATTGTCAATTAACATGTAAAAAATACGACAGAATTCTGAAAAAGTGTATTATTGTTTCAAAAAAAAACCTAAATAATAAATATATATCTAAATCAAAAAATAAATGCAAGGCTACATGGAACATTATAAAACAACAAAATAATAGCACAAGGGAAAATAAATATATACAATCAATTACAAAAGATGGGGTGAACATAAAAGACCCTATAGATATTGCTACGGTTTTTAACGAAAATTTTATTAATACAGTATATTATTCAAAACATAAAAATAACACCGGCAATAGAAAAAACAAAAACATTAAATTACAAACCAACGTCAAAAGCATGTTTTTAAAACCTTGCACAGAAAATGACGTAATAAAGACAATTTTATCCTTAAAAGAAACTAAATCCGTAGGCTTTGATTCTGTCTCAACACACATATTAAAATTATGTACAAAAGAGTTAGCAACTGTTCTCACTTATTTAATTAATCTTTCTTTTAGCCAGGGTGAATTTCCAGAACTCTTGAAACAGTCTATAGTAAAACCACTTTACAAGAAAAATTGTAAAAAGGATATAAATAATTATAGACCAATAACATTAATATCAATTTTTTCAAAGATTTTTGAAAAAGCAATGCATGTACGAATAACAAATTTTTTGACAAAACATAGTATTATCAAACCAGAACAGAACGGGTTTCAAAAAAATAGATCAACTACATTAGCTAGCTTTATGTTACTACGTAGCGTTACTGAAATAATAAATAAAAGGTGTGCAGTGACTGGGTTGTTCTTCGACATGACCAGGGCATTTGATTTTGTAAAACATGAATTGCTTATCCAAAAGTGTGAAAAATATGGTATACGTGGTCCTGCTCTTATGTGGTTAAAAAGCTACTTGACGAATAGAAAACAATGCGTAGAAATACCGAGGATTGATGATAATTTCGATCTCACTCTATATAAATCACCTTACATATATAATAATCTAGGTGTACCACAGGGAAGCATTCTCGGCCCGTTGTTGTTCGTATTATATATAAACGATTTGCCGTCTGTAACAAATCACCAATGCATTCTTTTTGCAGATGACATCTCAATAGTTATACCAAACAATGCTAGCAACATTTTATATGAACATGTTATAAATTCTACCGTTCACGACATTTTAGAATGGCTTGAAAGTAACAACTTGCAAGTTAATTTAACCAAAACAAAGTATATTCAATTTTCAAATTATAAAAGAGAAAACCCAGTTTTGAATATAACAAGTGATGGGCGGAAGGTAGGAAAAGCTCAAGCAGTAAAATTTTTAGGATTAACTTTAGATCAAAATTGTAATTGGAAGAGTCACACTGACAATTTATGTAAAAAGCTTAATAAATTTGTATTTGCTCTTAGGACTTTAAGAAAAACAGTGGGCGAAAAAGCAGCTCTCACTGCTTACCATGGCTACGTAGCCTCACTGCTAAGGTATGGCATTTTACTCTGGGGTAATTCTACAGACATAAATAAAGTGTTTGTTGCCCAAAAAAAATGTATCAGAGCAATTACTGGCATTGGTCCTTATGAATCTTGCAGATTATTGTTTAAAAAATTAAATGTAATGACATTGACATCTCTGTATGTGTATGAAATAGGTATTTTTGTAAAAAAACATCCTCATTTATTTGTTAAGGTAGCAGATGACCGAATTCGGAATTTCACATGTCGAGATCCTACGAAATTAAAATATCCTCGATGTAACATAACCCTATACCAGAAAAACTGCGCAGTAATGAGTATAAAAGTATACAACAGCCTTCCGAAATTTTTAAGAGAATTAACAGTTAAAAAATTTCAAATAGATTTAAAGAAAATACTTATTGAGAAAAGTTTTTATACTTTGCACGACTTCTTTAAATGTTCCAACGATTAATAATATTATATTTGTTTAACTTGGTATTTTTTTATTTTTTTTTATTTTCAATTTTTGACAGGAAGGTTGTTTTATAATATTAATTGTACATTGTACATTTGATATTTTGTTCTATAGTTAAGGTTAAATCTGAAATTTGTAAAAGTTCTATTAGTTTTTAGTAGTAATTGTGATGACATATTGAAATATTGACATAAAATGTAATTATAATAAAATAATGCTTAGTTGACATTTGGTTTATAATATAATATGATTTGACTCGAATTAAAATGATGTGGCATTGGAATTAAACTGAAAAATTTATTAGATTTTATTAATACGCCACTGAATATGTTAAAATATGTTCATATATGTAACAATTTGCATGCCAATGTTTTGGCGAAATATGTTTGGACAATCTGTATTTAACATCTGTAATGTACCATATTTCTGGCAAATAAAGACAATTCTAATTCTAAAAAAAAAAAAAAAAAAAAAAATCAAATGAAAAACTGAGCCTGACGGTATTTCCCAAAAAAAGATGGATGATTTATCTAACCTACTTAAATTTATGCCAAACTCAAGACATAAGTTTTACAATAGTTTAAAGGTAAATGAAACTATTAACGAAGATTTAGATGAATCGGCTTCAGAAAATTTTTATTAGTTTACGCTAAATTTTTACTGTTGTTTACTTTTTTATTCTAAAGTTATTTTGTACTACTTTATTTTTCAAAATTGTATAAGTAAAATAAAAAATTGTTTTAATAAGTTTTTAATTAAGTTTTTTAACATTTAAGAATGGTTAAGACAATATTATAATCGAAATAAATATGTTTTGAAATGTTTTTTGTTTTGTTTTCTCTAATTTCAGCAATTTTTTAATTACTTAAGTACCTAAATATTGAAAAAATAGGTAATAATTTCTTTTTGTTGAAATTGTATTTGTACCACATTAATGACATTAAAGTTTAAATAACAATATTGGGTCAAAATGCTGCCATCTCAGTTTGCATCGTTTAGTCATAATTTTATCAGTTACTAACTAGCCATATGCTAATACAAAACGTGTTTTTGTCATTTTATAGGATTCCTTCTATATATAGAGCATTGAAATGTTCATAAGAAATGTAACTGAGTGTCATTGAAAAACATTTAAAAAAAATTAAAACGTATATTATGTAATACGACTACTATATCGCAAAGGGCTTTAAATCTTTTAAACGCTGTTTATTCAAAACTACATTTCAAAGATTAACGCGTTTTGTTATAACAGGGCCGAGCGAAGGGACGTAATAGCGATAGGCCTAAAATTCCATGGATCTGATCTATCACTATCACCCTTCTTGAGCATTGCAATTGCAATTGCCTAGTGTGTTAGGAAAGCGCGAAAAGGCACATGAGTATAGGTCATAACTCAGGAGCACACTGCTTAAGCACCACTGCTGGTATACCGTCTGGCCCACTTGACTTATGAATGTCTAGAGAAAGCAACTCCCGCTGGACCTGCCGCTGTGTTATGGAGATTTCCGGCATGGTCTTACCGCACCACGGTATAGTAGGTAGTACAGCGCCTTCGTCGTTTATATCCGAGTTAGTAAGAAACAGAGTGCCTAGTAGATCGGCTTTCTCTTTTGCACTATGGGCCAAGTCATCATCGGTCTGTCGCAGTGGTAGTAACGACGACTGGCTAAAGTTCTTACCACTTTACAAATACTGACAATAAGGAACAATTTGCTCGAGAAAAACATTTGGTTCAATATTTAAAAATGTTTCAAGTGTTGATACTTTAAATTTTTCACAATATAAGTAAACAGTTTTTTAAACTTTTTTTACCTATTTAGTTTATTTTCTGGTACTCGAAGTAACAAGCAGTTTGTTTATCTCGGGACTAAAACTCATTAATTCTCGATTCTATTACATATCTTGCTCGCTTCTGCGGTTAAACGTCCGTGTGTAATGGGTCATTTTAGTCTCTTGGTAAACAATCCACTATTAAGTACTTACCTCAACAGAGCGAAGTAGTAATTCACGTCGGGTCAGAGGTTGTTGCTTTACAAGTCGCAAGTTCCGCCCCATATGAAGTACTGCTGCCATCTCTGGGCGAGTGCACCCCTTTTGACTCGGTTCAACGACGGGTTGTGAGAATTGTCGACGATCCCAAACTAACTTGCCGTATCGAGCCCTTAAGTCTAAGGAGAGACTTTGCCTCCCTGTGTCTGCTCTACCGCTTGTACAATGGGATGTGTTTTGAGGAATTTTTAAATATGATGCCCACGGCTACTCTCTACTATCGCACCGCTCGCCGTCAGCAGGGAATTCTTTCTCACACTTTAGAATATCAGAGAAACTTTCTTCCGCGTATACTTGAGATGTGGAATGAGCTCACTGCCAAGGTTTTCTCGGAGGACTACAGTATGGGGTTCTTCAAGGAAGAAGTGATTGGATTTTTGAAGGGTCGGCAACGTGCGAGTATTACCCCTGGTGTTGCAAGCGTCCATTGGTTACGGTGACCGCTTGCCATTAGGCGGCGCGTATACTCGTTTGCCACCTTAGTGATATAAAAAAAAATCACTTGGTGATTTTAGGTGCGTTTTGTTGACTGCTTCAATGTCATAATCCTGTTAAGTTAAAAAGTCATAAATTCTGTATAACAGTACAAATCTTGGTTCATTCTCTTTGGTGGAATTATCGCATTATGTACATTATGTCGGTCAACAAAACGCCTCTATTCTCAAATAAATTGTCTCGTCCATGTACACCACAGAATAAATAATAGTACCTCAATTTGTAAAAGTAAAAATTCCGCGGCCATACCATTTGTTTATATACACAGACACAGAGGACTGTACAAAGACGAAGCGAAGCGACGGTCCATTGTCTCTTTCCAACTTGTTTTTAATAAACGTCAAAAAACAAAACAGCAGACGTTTATAAAAAAAGCAAAGAGACCACAGGTTCGATTTGTTTCTGTCTCAAGTGTGGGCGATTTTGTTAGGCTATTGCACAGTCCAAAGGATATATTACAAAACTCAAAGTTTACTAAATAACTGACGCATACATCCAACCATAGATATAAAATGTAGCGTAGCGAAAAAATCCTAGGTCTGTGGTTTTTGAAATATTAATTTGTTAGAAGATGGTGGTTCAGTGCAACAAACTTTTCTGACTCGGTGCCACGGTGGTGAAAAATCAAAATTACAGTTGAAATGGTGTGAACTTACAACGACACTGGCGAACAAACACTGAAAAGTTCGTTGTACTGTAATGGGGTTAAAAATCCATAGATCACTTATTAGGTACCAATCGTAAGTGGTGCCAAAGCAGTTCATGGCTGGTGGTCTTTTTACTCTGTGATTTGTGTTGTGATAGTTTGTCAACGTATTAATATATTAGCTTGCGACAAAATGGCGACATTGCAGTCGACGACTTAGAGACGACATTTCGACTATACGGCACCAATCGAGTAAGATTTGAGTCGACAGTAGAAGGTCACACATTTGCAATAATTTATAGCTGCTAGTAATCGCAAGCTAATATAGGGGCAGGTGAACCACGGCAATTTCGCTCGAAAACCGCAAATCGATGTAGAGTTTAGCCGTTAGGCACACAGCTGCTTTAGGGCAAAACAATAATTTTGAGCTGCAATTCCTCAAAAAATACACCTAAATAACACCAGTGTGGGAGCGGCGGCAAAGAGGAGATCTCCTGCCAGGCGAGATGTTATGCCTGGGGTCCACTTAATTTTTTTTTTTTTTCCTAAACTGACTATGCAGTTGGCTGTTGCAGCCATTACTGCTTCGCCGGGCTTTTTGGGGCGAGACTCTGAAGGAGCCTCAGGCCATATAGCGCCCAACGCTCAAGGGCTCCCCGCGGGGGAAGCCTCGGCTTGGGTTGTCGCTCTCGGGGGCGTCCCTTCCACTGGCGTGAGTCTCGAACCCGAAGGTGAGTCACCGCCAGGAGGGGAGTTCCCCGTTACGCGGGTACGGTTGCGATTGAGTGGGGGCGAGAAGGCACTCTTTGATACCTCGAGTATCCTTGTGGGCGCCGACAAACCCAGGGACGTCGGCGTCGTGTTTGGAGGGATGCACTATTCGGTGAGGTCGTAGAGACTAATCTCGCTATCCGGACAGCGAAATCGTTATCTGGGGCCGTTAGTACGTGCCGAGGCCGCCTATCTATAGTTTTACGACCGCGCCGAGGTCGATCGGGGGGATGATAAGTTGTGGATTGCACAATTAATCGATTTGGGTGATTTTGCGTACGCTCGAAAAAGCGGACTGCCAAGTCTTTGAAATATTGGGGAATCGTGGGGAGTTCGAAGCCAATTAATTTGTATTCCGGTCTCTTTATATACTGAACTGTGAAGGAAACTACGATAGCGCGATGTAGGACGCGTGACGTCACCCTTGCTTGTAGCGGTATGATATGCTCCCTTCCCTGACCGAAGGTCGATATTTCTGGCAATATTCAGAAATTCAAAAAAAATATTAAATTTTAATATTTTCCAAATTGCTTTCAGGGGGTAAAAAATGAGGATATAAACTATTATTAAGGTATATATTAGAGAAAAATACTGAGCCGTCTTCTACCTGGAGGGGCCCAAACTTGGTATGTTTTGAAAATACTTTTTGGATTTTAAGAAACAAAGTAGCCCAAAGGTGTGTGGTATATTTTTGGATCCGGCTCATCAAGCACTTTCATTTGATACCCCACACGATGGGTTTCTGAAAAAAATAATTTAAATCTCATACAAAAAATTGATTACACCATAACCCCTCCCCCTAAGGGAAATATTTTGAGGAACTGCGGCTCAAAATTATTGTTTTGACCTAAAGTATCTCTGTGTCAAACGGCTAAACTCTACATCGATTTGCGGTTTTTTTTGCGAACACCTAGGACTAATAGCAGCTATATATCGCTACGCGTGAATGAGACATCACTTTCACGCACGTCTTTTAGGCATCATCATACCGTCATTATCAACTGACACATCTAGTTCTATGAACGTCCCAAAGAGGTCATTATGAAGTCCAAATCAGACAGTACATTGTGGTCCAAATGACGCATACCTGACTCGTTATCAAGTGGCAATAAAAATGACCTCAATATGTGTCATACTTTGTGCTACCTGGATATTTAAACTCTTACTAATAGCATTTCTTTTATAGTACCTACTGAAGGATAATAAATTATTGATGTATGTCTTGTATTTCAATGAAAATATCAATGACGTAAGCTACACTACTCACGCACGCTTAGTTTATTTATACCTTATAAAAGGGAACTGGCAGAGCATTTTCTAGCCAGCTGTAAAAAAAAAGCAAAAGCATGTCAGAGACGAAGTGAATCTTCGAACTCTTGTCTCTTTCTAGCTTGTTTTTATCAACTTAAACAAACAAAATGATGGACATAGATAGACAGAGAAAAGAGATCTCAGGTTTGCTTTGTCTCTTTCTAAAGGATGGTTAATTTTGTGAGACTATTGCGCAGTTCATAGGACAGATTACAAAAATCGAATTCTATACATAGTTTATATGTACCTATGTAGGTACCTTGTGTTTACTCAAGTAACACTGGTTTTAAAGTTAAATTCAAAATAAATCTTTCTATAAAATACCTAGTTTTCAAAATTTAAAAAACGTGTGATGCTATAAAATTGTGTTTTATGGTATACATAAAATTTTCAGTACAGAAGGCAGTACATCAAGCTACCCATCCCTACATACCTACAACTACAACGTTTTGCTACAGATAAATCGTAGGAAAGATTTTTTTTTTCTGAACTGACTATGCAGTTGGCTGTTACAGCCATTACTACTTCACCGGGCTTTTTGGGGCGAGACTCTGAAGGAGCCTCAGCCCATATAGCGCCCAACGCTCAAGGGCTCCCCGCGGGGGAAGCCTCGGCTTGGGTTGTCGCTCTCGGGGGTGCATAGGAAAGAGTCTTAAAATTCCTCGGCTGTCATTCATTCATAATGTATGATTGCAGATGTGATTAAATGGTCTAAGGCAGATGCAGACAGCTATTGTGAGATGAAATATTAAAATATGACTATCCCTCTTTCACGTATTTTTTCCTTTTACCTAGGGGTCAAAGTCCACTAAAGGTAGCTTGATATGCTTGAATGCCACAGTACAGATATACTACATACTACACACTATTTACGGTTTTATTCTACCAATAAGTATGAACTTTTACTATAAACTACGGGATTTTTAAAGGTATTACCCTGGCCACAAATCCATAGACAAACGTCAAATCAGATCATATGATCAATTTTCACATGATCTGTCGTCCTCGCCCATTAATTGTCTCCTTATGACAAATTTTGGACTAAAATATAACTTTTTAGTCCATAAGCGTCCATTAGTGTTAGTAAAATAAGATAATAAAATGGCCTTTTGCCGAATAGTGTTTTCTGTTCTAGTTCTAAGTGTAATAAACAGTTTCGCGACGTCTTCAGTTCCAGTCGTAATATGGGGTGATATTCCGGAAATTTCTTCGAGAGCCAACCCTCTATCAAGTGTAAAACCTGAAGAACTAACTGAAAAACTCAGTGCAGTGAGAGTAGAAGACCCTCTCACTGTATTGTTTATAGAAAAAAATCTGTCTGTAGAAGATTTAGCGCACAAAACTGCTGCTGGAGAAACTCCATTCCCTTACCTACAATCTAACCTGGATGACACCATATACTTGCCATCAGTACTTAATCCCATGCAGGTACTAAACAAATTAGCTCAACCTGAAGAGATCACTTATATTAAATTGATTGATAACCTTATGCCATCTGAAATTGACCCAAAGGGTAAAAAATACGTATTCATTTCCTTCGAAGATGCTAAAGATGGTGAATCAAGAGCCGATATGCTACGTCGTCACAACAATTTTATGGAGGCATTGTTTGAGGCATTGCAGTCAAATAATAAAGTGCTTGCTATTTATACGGCGCAATACCCATCTTGGGTTGTCTCAAAAACACGGGTCCGTCGTGAAACCCGCGCTGATGAAGCACATACATACTCATTCACTAACCTTCTTCTTGATGTCAGTAATGTGACACTGCAAGTTGAAAACTCTATACTGACACTTTCAAATTTAATCGGCAATACCACCTCCCTTAGCAGTACAGAACTGAGTGTCACATTGAACTTTGAGAATAATGACTTGACTCTTAAGTTTACTAATGATTCAACGGGGTACTGGAAGTTTGGTAAATATAATTTCTTAATTGAATTCTTTTCAGATTATGAGGTTTTAGATGTCAATTTGGTGAAATTACATTTTGACTGCAATGCATATTTTTGCTTGAAATAGAATTTCAATGATAGAACATCCCATTAAATAAAATTGAAATTAAACATTTGGTGGTGAATCATAGTTTTCGTTATAAAAGTAAAATAAAAATTAGAAAACATACAAAAAGTACCATGTAACAAAGGTGGAAATCAACTTTGGCTGCAGTTAAGTAGCATTGCTTGCTCCTGTTAGGTTGTATTTTATGAATAGTGCACAAGCTGAGCAAAGCCGTAGCAGCAGCTTGCTTGTGCCAAAATCACATATTTACAGTACAAGTAATGGATCCAAAAAAAATTTGTTTTTGTACAGAAGGATGTGCTATTTATTTAATTAAACAAATCAAAAAACAATTAGGTTGAAAATATATGCATCGTAGTGAAAGTGCAATTTTACTGTTAATACATTGGACCCACAGTAAATGATCCAAAGTTTTGCAAGGGGTTGGATAAATGCATTGTCACACTATGGAGTAGGTACTGACTCGAACTACTTACAGCTTAGAAAATTTTCTTGGAAAATTGGAAGAATATTCTAATAAAATATAAAATTGTTAAGATAATTGACAACATCAAGACCGCTGACTAATACAGCATCCATTCATGTTACAATTTATGCAGGACAATGATGACTGCTACTAGTTATAAGTTGTAACCTGTTAACAGATTCATGGCTAATGATTTATGAGTTGTGTCAAGCTAAACTTTCATCCAAGACATCCAATGACACAAGAGATGCATCTAAACTGAAATGGAAAAAATATCATATATAGTAAGCGTGTATCGGTAGGGCCTGTGACATGTCTAGAGTGTCATTCAAATATAGTACACAGCTCCTAGCAAAAATCAAGTCTAGAATAAGAGGCCATGAAACTGTTAAACAAATGTTGGCTGGAAGTGTATATGGAGTGTTGGATTACCATAGGGCATTGGTCAGACCATTGTGGATCAACTGTATTTTTAATTTTTAAATTTTTGCTTGTATCTAATAGCATTAAAAATTCATATATAGATTAATATAAGCAGGCTGTGTTCCATACCTTGCCAGCTTTGATACGTCCCCACTGTTGGGGCACGGCCTACCCTCATAAGCGAGGGTGATTTGGGCCATAGTCCACACGCTGGCCCAGTGCGGATTGTGGACTTCACATATGTCTTTTTTTTTTTCTTGACGTATGCAGGTTTCCTCATGATGTTTTCCTTCACCAAAAAAACTGTGGTGTGAATAAATAAATCAGTGTACTTGAGAAATTAAAAAAAGACTCATTGGTACATGCCGACCCCGGGGTTCGAACCTCTGCCACTTGGGACGTGAAGTGAATTTTATGTAATAGTTAGTTAGTAATATATGTAATAGTTTTTATGTAATTTATATCATAATTTATGAAAAACAGAACCAACCTAGAGTAGGTCAAATTGAGTTAAGTGCACAGATAGGATTCTTGACATGTCTTTGATATTAAGCAAGAATGAATCAAGCTGCAATGTACCAAATATAATCCACAAGCACTATTTTAAAAAACATTTTTCTTGGTAAATATATGCAGCTAATTTAAGAAAATCGTCAATATCTTGAAACAAAGTTAGTGTTAATTGGTTCTGCTTTATTATGCATAACAACCTCCAATTTAAAAAAAATATTTACTCTGTGATGTACCAAAATCACCATTACTCACCAGTAATACAGCCTCTATACAGAGGACTTTTAGTAGTGTATAAATTTAAATGATCCCATTTAGTAATGCAGTGATCAGTTATAATGCCAACTATGTGGCACAAGTTTACTTTCTGTATGGCAATTGGTGGCAAACTACCAATTTATATAAATTTTATTTTCAGAGACTGTTACCCTAAAACAGACTGCTCCTGATGATTTCACTGAATACCTGGAACCCACATCTGAAATTTATGCCCTTCAGGGTTTCGCCTACCGTTGTGCACATGGAGTGGTTTTTGCTAGTGTAAATGCATCAAAACAGGCTAATGTTACATTCACAGATTTAATGGTAAGACATTATGTTTCTTAATTTTTAGGCACTAAGGGCCCTTTATTAATGTCTAAAAATATGTTTAGACCTCATACATAGCGGCATCTGCACCCAAAATAAGCAAAGCTTGTACTATCTGTTCTAGACGACTGTAACAAATGGTTTGTTGCCTTAATTTTTTTTATGCATAATTAGAAATAACAGTGAAAAAAAATTATTTCTTTCTTACTTTCTTATTTATATATTTTGAGTTTTAACTCTACCTGAAAATAAAAGTATAATAAAAGAAAATATTTATTTGCTCAGTCCAAGTGTCATCAGTCATTAGTCAAATAAAATAAATATAGAAAAAATAACAATGTGCAATGACACCTTTCTGCTGTGTACAACTAGGTTTGATTGATGTTGAAAAAACAGTGATGGTGACATTCATATCAACATCAATGTTCAATATCAATTTTATTAATTGGACAAAAACATTGATGATGGCGAACATCAATATTTTTCGCACACATTGATTGAACTTGGTACCTAAATGAAAAACAATAAAATTAAATATATTGTTTTTATTTTGCTGAAATTGTAAGTATAAGCTAACATTACTAGAAAGAAGTGTATAATAGTTACAATGTATAATTTCATACTTTTTACTGTATTCAAAATTATGTTAAACATGTATGAACAAGAGTGTGACAACAACATAACACCCAACAAAACGAAAAGTAACCGATGTTACAATCTTGTTATCATGGCTTAAAGTGAAGTTGTGTCATTGTGTAAAATGTTTTATTTGTGTAAACAAACAAATGACAGAAAATTTTGTTGAATGGATAAAAAAAATCCTCTATATTATTTATGAAATGGAAAATGTTACCATAAGACGGTGCCATGGGACGGTGGCCGTCCCTTTGATTTGATGGAAAAAAGTGTTTTTAAGCAAAAAGTAAATTATTTTCAGTATGATACATTATAGAAGTTGATCAAATGAAAAAAAATGGTTGATCAAAATTTGTAAGTTCAGATGATGAGATAATGTTGCTAAGTAGTTTCATGTGAAATATTTGTATAAAGGGAAACAATGTCTATGGTTACTTAAGTAATTGTGGCATTGGGTGAAATATCAAGTGATTTTATCATTTCTATGAAGTGGGTACTATCTTTTATAATTATAATATTTTTGACTAATAGTTGTAAATGATGACCGACAAATACAGAAATGCGTCCAGTTAAAGAATCATATGCAGAAACAATGGGACAACCTGGGTGATTTTATTTGTCGATTTTGGGTAGTAAGTACAGGTCTTTTTGGTTTTGGGTCTGGTTGGTGTCAATACATTTATATGTCTTACTTACTTACTTTTTAGATAGTAACTTTTAAAGTTATCCGCTTACGTTTCATTTTTTATATCAAGTGAGCAACGCTCCATACTTAGCCGTACAGGGTATGGTACGTTAGTTTGTTGGGTGTGTGTTTTCCACACTTAGCCCCATAGTAGGGCCATTTTTAATTTTATACCACTAAGGTGGCAAACAAGCTTACGGTCCGCCTGATGGTAAGCGGTTACCGTAGCCTATGGACGCTTGCAACACCAGGGGTATCACTCGCGCGTTGCCGACCCTTCAGAAATCTTACAACTTCTTTCTTGAAGAACTCCATATTGTAGTCCTTGGAGAAAACCTTGGCAGGGAGCTCATTCCACAAATTAAGCGTTCGCGGCAGGAAGTTTCTCTGAAACCGCACTGTACGCGACCATTTCGGTTCTAAAGTATGAGAATGAATTCCCTGCCGATGGCTAGCGGTACGATGGTAGAAAGTAGCCGCGGGCATCATTTCGAACAATTCCTCAGAGCACAACCCATTGTACAAGCGGTAGAACACACACAGGGCAGACTTACGGCCTCGATACCGCAACTGAGTTTCAATCGTCGACAATTCTCACAGCCTGTCGTTGAACCGAGTCAAAAGGGCCAAGCTGGTATCTGGGTGCACCCGCCTACTCCTTATGGGGACCAACTTGCGACTTGTAAAGTAACAATCTTTGCTCCGACGTGAAGTATTGCTTCGCTCTGTTGAGTACACCATGTTTTTTGGACGCCAGCTTCACCTTGTTCTGCAGATGATCTTGGAACTGAACATCGCTGCAGGTGTCAACACCAAGGATCACAATGCTCTTGAAGTTGGAGAGGAGAGTGTTCTGGAATTGTGGGACCACAGTGAATGGGATTTTCTTAGTGGTGGACGCGCAGACTTGTGTCTTTGTAAGGTTGAATCGGACCAAGTTTATCCGTCCTCAGTCAGAGACCTTAGACAGTGTGGTCTCTATTTGAGACACAAGTTCTTCGCGGTTTTCCTCCATAAAGGAACGCGGGATGTTTGCACGACCCGTGTAATAAGCGTCTCCATTACTGTCATCTGCATAGCAATGTATGTTGTTGATGTCCAACATGTCATTGATATGCAGTAGAAACAGCATACGAGACAGCACAGAGCTTTGCGGGGCACCAGCATTAATGTCCATGCTATCAGAACAACTACCGTTAACTATGTTAGTATGTGTCTGCCGGAAAAAAAGCTAGCCACCTATTTGCACAAACCCTCGGGCACTCCGTAAGATGGCAACTTCGATAGAAGACCCTGGTGCCAGACCCGATCGAACGCCTTCGCTATGTCCAGGCTACATTGCCAATGCCTCCCACTGACTCTCATTGGCTAGTGCCCATCGGTTTGTGAGTATTGTGAGATACACTAGAAGGTCACCAGTCGAGCGACTGTGGCGAAAGCCATATTGACGGTCACTGACCAGGTCGTGTTCTTCTATGTATCTCAGAAGCTGTGTGTTGATCACACGCTCCATCACCTTGGAGAGAAGAGAGGTAATAGCGATAGGCCTGTAATTCGATGGTTCTGATCTATCGCCCTTTTTGGGCACCGGTTGCACATTCACAGTGTTCCATAAAGTCGGAAATTGCCTAGTGCGGTAGGAAAGCGGGCGCGTGAGTACAGGACTCAGGAGCACACTGCTTAAGCACCACTGCTGGTGTACCGTCTGGCCCACTCGACTTATGAACGCCTAGAGAAAGCAACGCCCGCCGGGCCTCCCGCTGTGTTATGGAAATTTCCGGCATGGTCTTACCGCACCACGGTATAGTAGGTTGTACAGCGCCTTCATCGTTCATATTCGAGTTCGAGGCAAAGACACTGCCCAGTAGATCGGCTTTCTCTTTAGGACTATGGGCCAAGTCACCAGAGGTCTTTCTCAGTGGCAGCTTTGGTAAGCGACCAGAAAGCACGACTGCCAGTAGGATAGCTCGCAAGTCGCCCACTTATTTTGGCGATGAATTGGAATTTTACTCTGGCAATTGCTTTCTTACTGAACCTCGAGGCAACATTTAATTTGCGTTTTAACTCAGAAATATTCGGATCCTTATTATTACGAGCCGTGGTCCAAGCCTCATACGCAGTTTGCTTAAAAATTTTAGCTTCTCTGCAAGACCTGTTAAACCACGGTCGTTTTTTGACGCCGGTAGCTACTCGCGGGTTAGGAATATAACATTCCATACCAGCGAGGTTTGTCTCTATGACTGCGTCTGCGCAGACTTCAGGATCTTCTGAGTTAAAGCAGATCTGTCTCCACAGGTACGATGCATAAAATTCTCGCAATCCATCCCAGTCTGCCGACTTATAATGACATACGGTGCCAATTAATTGGCCCAGATGGATCGGGATGTGTGCATGACATTTGAGTCCGAACGAGACAGTGGTCCGAGGAGCCAAGAGGCGCATCCACTGAGACGAAGAACTCGTCCGGTACGGTATTCTCGTTGGAGAAAGTACCAGCTGAGAGAATCCATAGGTCAAGTAAATTCATGAGCAGATATCCCTGCATAATTATTGGTTCGAGAACTGAGCCACTCACGATGGTGGCCGTTAAAGTCAGTAAATGACAGTAACGAGCACCGCCGGTCCTCCGCTGTCCGCACAGCGAATTCTTAGAGCTCTGGCAACCTTACTCACCGCCAGGAACACAACACTACTCAATGTTAGTGTTATTATGGACGCGGTTTTCTGTAAGGTGGAGGTACTTCCCCAGTTTGGGCTGCTCATTCGAGCAAGTACTCGCTATGCCCCGCTTTAATTGTTCGGGTGGCTTATTTGAGCGACTACTCGCAGTGCCCTATACCTCTTATGCAGATAATGGCCATTGTATGTAGATTGGATAAGACAAAAGTCATGTTCAACCAACACGTCGTGCCAATGCCAGTATACGTCGCGGGTACCTTACTCGAAGTTGTCCAGGATTATGTGTACCTTGGACAAAAAATTCCAACTAGGCCGGGGCAATTTTGAGAAGGAAACTGACATTAGGATCCAGCTGGGGTGGGCAGCATTTGGTAAACTTCGTCAAGTCTTCACGGTGCCGATATCGCAAAGTCTGAAGACGAAAGTCTTTGACCAGTGCGTCCTACCAGTCATGACTTACGCCGCCGAAACGTGGACACTTACAGCAGGGCTGGTCCACAAGTTCAATTTCGCACAGCGCGCAATGGAGCGAGCTATGCACGGAGTGTCTCTAAGGGATCGAATCCGAAATGAGGACATCCGGAAGAGAACCAAAGTTACCGATATAGCTCGCAGAATTAGCAAGCTGAAGTGGCAGTGGGCTGGCCACGTCTGTCGGAAGACCGATGGCCGATGGAGCAGACGTGTCCTAGAGTGGAGACCGCGTATGGGAAGGCGAAGCGTGGGACGCCCTTTAGCCCGGTGGACCGACGACCTTAAAAGGTGGCTGGTGGTGGCTGAATGCGGAAGGATAGAGGAGGCTTATGTCCAGCAGTGGACCAATATAAGCTGATATGTTGTATGTAGATAACAAATTGGCATATTGTATGAGTATGTCATCTTCATGCATATTGCGTTTGTGTATGTGATGCCATAAAAAAGTCTTGAAATAGAGAAAACAAAACAAAAATACATAATTTTGAATTTTTCAATTAATAAGACAACATTCTCTAAAGATCTAATTTTTTCTGTATTCATTTTCTTCTAGTATATACTATAAATCGTAACTAGTTTCGTCAAAATCTGATGACCTTGTAAACTTTGTCAACTACTGGTTGGGGGGTTATTAGGATCACACAGGTAATCCTTGGATTGACACCTCCGGGCGCGCATGATTTTTGAAAATGTTGCTAGCTAAATACTGTATCCACGCGCACGCGGGCGACGACTGCTACCCGTGTGGCACTTAAAACGTGCCTGAAATGCTTTTTTTCGTAAATAAATATTTGTATAGAAAACACCCAAACTCAAGACAAACAGCTGTTAGTTCAGCAGACATATATATGTATGAATGTATGTATTATTGGCCGCTAGATATCACTGCTATCTTTTTTTTTATTTAGCTCTCTGGCCTATGTCCCCCTCTTAATGAGTATGACATTGTGTAATGATTTAAAGTATATTTATTTAGCTCTCTGGCCTATGTCCACCTCTTAATGAGTATGACATTGTGTAATGATTCAATAGTTTTTTGTTATACAAGTGAGTAAAAGCGTTTTTTGGTAGAAGTGCCGACTTTAAATCCTGAGCTAGCGAAGTAGTCTAGAATCTCTCGCTACGCTCGTGATTTAAATAACAACAAACGAGCATAGCGCGGGATTTAAAGGCACGAGACCGAAAAAATTTGCTCACGCGTCCAACATACAACTTTTCACCTCTACCAACGAGAAAAATATTTTCACGTGACTTTTCTGGTCAAAAGTTAAGTTCGGCATTGGAGACTTGTTATCTTAATTCTTCTGGTGTCAGAGAAATATCTTCATAGCTTGTATCGCTAATTTTTCAAACAAAACAGAATTATTAATTAAATAAACAATCTTATGTTCAAAAAACCAGCTTGCCGCCATTTAACTTTGTTTTTATTTTTTTTAATTGAGGTTGCGTTCGGTATTGTACCTACTACAACCTTTGCCATTGCTATCAAAACAACGTATGATATTTTTTAAGTTAGCTGTATAAACTTTTAATAATACTAATAATTTTTAAGAACTCACTTAAAAACGAATGATGACTTTTTCATCATCGAATTAATTCCAAAAGTCAATGTTCGAACAGTGAAGTATTTTGCCTCACTAGTGAGCAAAATTCGATTTTACTCAATGAATTTGGACAGCAAACTATCCTTTTCGTGCTGGTGAGGTGAAAAGTATATTTATTTAGTTCTCTGGCCTATATCGCCCTCTTAATGCGTATGACATCGTGTAACGATTTTAAGTATATTTATTTAGCTTTCTGCCCTCACCCTCTTATATTTTACTTATACATTGACTTTTCAGATTCAACCCTTCTTCCAAGACAACAGCAATTCGTCACAGCTCGAGTTCGGGGACTCTTTTAACTGCGTCGGATTCTTCTCTGCTCCAATCTGGTCTGGTATTTTCGTTACCTTCATACTCCTCAGCATCACTTTTTTCGGCCTAATGATGATGATGGACATACGTACAATGGACCGGTTCGATGATCCCAAAGGGAAAACGATCACAATCAATGCTGGTGAATAAGCAAGTTAAGACACTGCTATAAGAGCTGGCATTAAGGTGACTTCGATGATTTTTTTTCCATACAAACTTCATGAAATTAAATATTTATAATTATGTATAAACATTTCGCTACTCATTTCGTATATATCGATATTTACCAAAGCATATTTATTTTTAAAATGCCAGTGAATTATGTAATAACCATGTTAAACTCTGTAAAAGTTCTGGGCCTATGGTTAAAAGCGATAGGTACATAATAATAACGATTTTTTTTTATAGTATTATATAATGTAATGAAGTTTGTAGCAGAAAATCTGGATCGGTTTCAACTTAACATACACCTCCTCACACAGCCCTCACACGTGGACATGAATGTGAGTGGGTCAAATGCCTTTACACACTACAAGTACTATGATTAAAGTTATGCGCTTCAGCGTCTAAAATAGTTTCTATGCCTGATATTTAGAAGTGAAATTCATCGCTTTCAGTGCTTGAACTAACATTTGGTATGAACTATGTAATTTAAAAAAAATAGGTAAGTTAGTTAGGTGTTATTATCGATGCAGTTCCAAATATATGAGCCACTCATACTGACCTTATTGAAGCTATAGTGTGACTGATGGCTGCCACATATTGTTTGTATATTCGTACTTATTTGTAAACATGAAGATTGCTGAGGCGCATAATCAAGTATTGAATCATTATTAATGTGTTGCATACATGTTTCATATGCCAGCTCTTATTGCACAATCTGTATGTTCGTGGCGGCGCATTTTGCTTCGTCGTGTGTGATAGTTGTAGATTTAGTACGTTAAAATGATGGGAACATTGAATGGAGAATAATAATTTGTTATGCTAATTAAAAAAAAAGGCTTGAGACAATATAGGTAAAAAAATGCGTCGTCATTAATTCCGTAAGAGTAATACTTATATAGAGCTCAAAATAATTCCAAATTTATATATTAAACAGTTAGCGTTAACAAATGTTTAACATTTTTTTTTTCATTTGTTAATGTTAGTTTAAATTCTATTACAATGAATGAATGGTGCCTCTTTCCAAGTATTTAAATATAGAATTAAAACAAAAACGCATAGTAGGATAATGCTTTTAAAATATTATTTATGTACAGCTTTTTAAGAATTTTTAATTGTAGATACTTAGATTGATATGAAAAGTGAAAAAGTAGTAACACGTGCTTTCATTTTCGAAGTTAGAACTGATCTCTAATTTATTAAAGAATTATTTCGCATTCAAACATTTTTCAACTAGTTTTATTTATTTTCCGTGTTTGAAAAAAAGGGTTCTATAAACAATATTTAGTGTTTTTATTAAACTCCTTTTTAAATATTTAAAAGGCTTATAGTTTGTTGTGACATATACATTGTTATATATATTAATCAACCTTAATCGAAATGTAGAATAATTAATTGTTAAAAACCGATAATGTGCCTGCAATCTAATAAAATGAAAGAATTGTCTGAGCAGCTTTAATAATATGAACCATATTAAAACATAACATTACAATCAAATAAATAATTTTAAGTAATACAATTTACAAAAATATGAGAGTGGGAAAGTATTATTATGAATAATAAATAAGTCTAAAATAAGGAATATGGTGCAATTTTTAGGAAAGACAAAAATTGGAAAGAGATGCCCCAAAACAGTTTGGATTTAACATACCTAGTTGACTCATTATATGGCCTTATTTATATTAAAAAGATTTAGAACCAAGCCGATTTTATTTTACAACGATTCGATTTGAGCCTAAATGTATTGAAATGCTTTTAATCTATCATTAAAGTGAATTGATAAGGAAAAAAAAGGAAATTAAGCCCTCCATGCTAGTGCCAATTTCATATTCATTCCATTGATTGAATTTAAAAAAGAAATGTACAATAATCTATGGTGAACTATTTAAAAATAGATTTATTCTTTTTAAGTGGCCTTCTCTTGGTATTAATGTTAGAAGTGTTTCAAATGTAACTTTCAATAATGTTTTGTGTAGAAATATACATACCTACATAGATTAAGTAAAACATATAATAAGATCACTTTCTTTTTCGAAATAGTGGGTACTTCTATACCTACTTGTAAATATTTAATTTTCTGGGTTTTTTTTGTTGTTATTTTGATGCATTATTAAAACATAAATCAGTTTTTGTTTTTTTTTTATTTATAAGTTATTTAGAGAGTACTTATGTATGGAGTAAAATTATTATGTACAAACATGTAAGTTGTTAACAATAATATTGGTAAAATAAAAAAATACCTATGTACCTATATGGCAATATGTTATTTTCAACATGTAGAGTAAACCGGGGAAAACCGAGCCACAGCCCGTGGGCGTCACAAAATACCGCTCGGCGCTAATAGGATCTACTAAGATGTAGGTAATCTTAATTTTTGGACCCACTTCAAGAAAAGGAGGTTATCCTAACCCGTATGCAATGACCTAAGTCATTGCCCTTATGTATGTTATATTGTAAGAATTACACAATATGCAAATTGGTTAGTCTATGTGCTAAATTTCATAAGTGTATATCCATGTATTTCTCAGAAACTAGTCATCGGATTAGTAATAGATCTTTTTTTTTAAAGAATACGTTTCATTAAAATTAGGGAACGGCGCAAGTTTTATCTACATCGGTCAAGTAGTGTCAAGATGTAGAGTGTTTTTTGATATGGTAAGGGTGTGTTCTGAAGCGTAGGACCACAGTGATTAGTGGATATTGAGAGTTTATCAAGTGATTGTATGTAACTGCGCGTCGTACGTGGATATAAAAGTTTTTATATTCATTTTGGTAAATTATTTTTTTAAGTAAATTTTTTTTCGATTAGATTGAATTTTTATATGATTCTAATCTTTTAAGAAAAGCAAATTTTAAAAAAAATCTTTTTTTACTTTTTTATTTTATACTTTTTAGTGACAATTTAATTGAATTTTTATAGTTTATTGCCCGAGTTTCATAAGTTGAGTGATAAAAACTTGGAGAATGATATTATATTCAATATAAATTAGTAATTAAACATTCACTTAATTTTTCACGTTACAGCCTAATGTGCTAAGAGGTCATAACATCAAAATGAACATTAAATTCGTGATCTGCGACCTTCAAAATCCCCGGATACCCATTTTGAAGATTTTTTAATTTTTCACCTCCTCCTTTAGGTTGTACCAGGGGTACAACTCAGGGAGGGGGTTGTTGGTCAAAGTAACTGTGGAATATTGTATTATCATCCGAGCTTAGTAAGTATGCAAAATTTCATTGAAGGGTGATAACAGGGAGTATGTTTAATTAAGCTTGCAAGATTCCGCCACAAGATGGAAGGAAAAAAAATAATCGGCCAAGTGCGAGTAGGACTCGCGCACGAAGGGTTCCGTACCATTATCTATAATAAGGGCAAAAAAATCACGTTTGTTGTATCGGAGCCCCCCTTAAATATTATTTTTCTTTTAATTCAATTATTTATTTTTAAAGTAACTATATAACTAATTATTCTGTGAATATTTGAAGCTTTTACCTGTTGCCGTTATCAATATCGAGCAAAATAATCACGTTTGTTGTATAGAAGCCCCTTTAGCCCCTTGCTTTTCATAAAAAATTGTTGTTATAGCGGCAACTGAAATACATCTTATGTGAAAATTTCAACTGACGAACTATCACGGTTCATGAGATACAGCCTGGTGACACACGGAGGGACGGACAGCGAAGTCTTAGTAATAGGGTTCCGCTAATTACCCTATGGGTAAGAAAATAAGAAATGCTTGATCGCAAAAGTTAAAATTGATATCAAATAGTCTTGTCCCTTGAACATAAGAAAAACTACAGCCATTCACAGCATATTTCGACACTCCCAAAATAACTCAAAACATATATGGTAAGCAAGTTGACCTTGGGGTAAATTCAGGGGTGTCCAATTCCTCCATCTCCTAAAATAGGTATCTATTTGAAATTATAAAAATTAAGAAGTATTTTTTGTGAAAATTCGCGTTCGCTCCGCTCACTTTAGTGTTTAGAGAAAGATCTCAATTATTTCGGACACAGCAGGTACAATTATTTACGCAAGACGTTTATTATGTAGGTACGTCCCACGTACATAATTTTATGATATAATCACTTAGTAAGTTTGTGGTCGCGCTGCTAGGGAGTATCAAATATCTCGCTGATTTTCCCCATACAAACGTATTTCCCTATTTCCTCCCTAGATTTTGGCATTAGAGCTGTTATTTTTTTATGTATGATAGATATACACCAGCACTATGCATTTATGTTGTGCTTACTTTGATTGCCATTCCTATTTTAAACTGGTGCCCTACAAAAATCCAAAAATTCGCAAGTTGTGATATGTGATATTTCCTCTTAAGGGTAAACGCCGAGATTGCTTTTCATACAAAATTGATTTGCCACAATCTTAGTAGTTCCGTGAATTACACTTTATATTTTTAAAAAAAGAGCAAAATATTAAGTGCACGCGGGGTTTGGTTTAATTAGATTTTGACAATCCATTACTTTTTTATATTTTTTAAACCTGCTCCGTACTAGATATTCCGGCACCTTTGCTAAAAGATATTTACTGGCATAAAGAATGTATATTATCCCATCCCACTAATACATATAATAAATGTGACAGTTTGGATGGTTGCTACTGCATCACACTTTAAACACGACGGATCGGGAATAATTTTGGCACACATATAGTTTAGGCCCTGGAATAGGACCTTCTCAAGAAGAGAATGAACTGCGGCTTCAGGACCACCCCTGGAACCAAAGCCTAACTGAGTAGGTTGAAAATATTCCGTTATAGTAGAAGAATACTTAGGGCAGCACTTTGGCTACAAGGCGTCGGTAAGTGGTACCAACGGGGCACACACCAACAGGGCGTATGCCACCGTCTTTTTTTGTAAAGCACATGTCGCTTACGCGTATAGTAGGGGTGCTTCGCTCATTGCAAAGCTGACTATACGTCTAAGTAATTTTTAGCTCATTGATTGTGCGCTTTCTACCATGTATAGAATGTTGTGTAAAGTTGTGCGCTGGTCATATGTCGAAGTGGAGGGAAGACAAATTCGTCCCCTGTGCGCGGTGGGGATTTGAATTTGGAGAGGTACCCGTACCGATTATTTTTTTTTAATAGATCAGTTTACATTCTATCTAAGGTAAAAATGTCATGCTTTAAAACCGAAGCGCACAATTATGCCCAAATATTAAGCAAGGCTGGTTTTTTTAATTATTAAAAAAACTAGCTTTTATATAGAAATTCTAGCCGTTTTATCTTTTAATATGAAACAAAACCTAATAAATGAATTGAAAATAATATTTGAGTTCCCTAACAAAATATCTTCTAAGACAAATAAACTTAATTTTTTTTTTAATAAGGATATAAAAACACCATTAAGGTATTAACACATTGAAATGAACATTATTTTAATAGATATTAAATGTTGATTCTTTTTCGATGCATCGATGTTTTCAACTTCAGCGAACTTGTTGTCTTTGGTAATTAATCTGCAACAAAAAACATGTAAAATGAAAAAAAATAAAAAACGCGCCTTTTTTGAATGACTCTCTCACGGCCGGTAATCTTCGAAGAAAAAAAATAGGAACTATGCGACAATATAACAAAATTATTTATAAAAGTACAGAATTGAGGAGAAGATGATACTCATAGTGCCGAAAAAACTCAATGTAGTTAAATCTTGGTAAGTCCATCAATAATATTATTTTCAATTGTTTAGATACGGCCAACTATATAGATAGTATACTTAGACATAGGAAACTTATTTTAGAGTACCTTACCAAAATGTTAACAAACAGTATGGACATGTGCTAACAAAACAGCAGAACCCTTATAGGATCACTCGTGTGTCTGTCTGTCCGTCTGTCACAGCCAATATGCTCCTAATTTACTAGACCAATTAAATTGAAACTTGGTACATACATATATGAATTTCTGAGAACTTGGAAACTAAAAGAAAAACTTAAAAAAAATTCGCAATCTGTACCGTGTGACACAGTTAATGGTAAGGATGTTCTGAGGTTCTATCTTTTATAAATTTTAAGTTATTGAAGAAAATTAATCACCTAAAATCAAAAAGAAATACAAAAAATAGTACTTTGCTTACAGATTACAGGATAACCTATAGAAGTCTTTGGTATTAAGAAAACCATCTTAATGCGAGTTTAACATATTTTTTTATCGTACAAACAGTAATGCATGGAAGCTTCAAACTTTGATTGAATCTAGTTTAAACTGTAAGGTAAAGCAAAATTATTTAAAAACTGGTCAACTGTAGTTTTATAAATTATTATTAATGTATTTTGTGCGCGTACATTTTTGCAGTAGCAAAACGATTGCTACAATTATGCATTTATCAATTTTGTTCCATAAAACTTATATATTACTATTGAGTGTTAGTGCTTTAGAGCCCTTGTAGACGTCTGTTTCTTCCGCTTTCGGTTTGGTCCGCGGCGGACCAATAAATCAGTGGATTGCGCGCAGTGATGAATTGGTTACAATGAGAGCGTTTCAAATCCGGTGCAGCAGTAATAGCTGCATTAGCCAACTTCATAGTCCGCTCAGAAAAAATAATTAGAGCGTGTACACAAGCCGAATGACTGACCGCCAATATTATTGTATTAGACGCTCTTCACCGGTCCGGTTAAAACAGGTCGTCTAAAAGGGCTCTTAGTGCGGGAGTCCAACTGGTACTTGACCGGTTTTCAACGATAGATTAAAACAAGAAATATTGAAAAAAATCTCTTTTGACTTTTCATACCGTTTATCGATTGAGTCGGTGGTGTCCTAGGGGTTTTGATTTCGCCTCCTGAGGTACCAATGGTCCTAATTTCTCAAGTAGATTGATTATTTCCTCCACTAGCTTTTCGGTTTAGGACAAAATCGTGAGGATAATACGTCAAAAAAAGGCGTATGTGAAGGTCACAACCCGCAATGGGCCTGCTTAATGGACTATGGTCCAAATCACCCTCCTAGGCCCTGCCCCAACTGTTTGGAAGTTTGAGGCTGCAGCCGGATACTTTTTATAATTTGTCATCATAACACATATTCTGTGCAGATTTCAGATTATTACTATGGTTCAAAAGGGCACAGACAAATATAGTCCCGTTGGCTCCTTATAATTATATTATTATTGAACAACGTTTTGATAGCAATAATTTTAAGCTCGAAATTAAAGTTGAATGGTCTACGAACTTATATAATACTTACTATATAAAGAAACAGTTATTACCAAGTAAAATAATAAAAGTTGGGATTAAATATATTGACCACCAAAAAATACTTTGACACCCTAAGCTCCCTTACCAAAAAAATATACTCAATACCAAAAAAGAAAGTCTAAAATTACAATGGTTCTAGCTTTTTAGTCATGGTTGCACTTTAAATTGTATTCAAGGACCAAATGTAGTAAATGATCACCATATCTTAGTGAGCAAATTAATGCGCTATAACTACCTAAATAATACAACATGATTGCCATAAAATGTAGGCATGTTACCTACCAAAGTATAATGACGCCAATTTAAGTTAAATCTTGTGTCTTACAAGTCTTGAGACTGACTCCCTCGCAGCCTAGTTGGTAGTGTGGCCAGCTGCTGTGCAGAGGGTCTGGGTTCGATTCCCGCACTGGACAAACATTTATGTCATAAACATTTGTGTTTGTCTTGAGTCTGGGTGTATTTATATATAATATGTATGAATTTACAAAAAAAAAGTAAAATATATGTATTTGTATCCGTTTTCTGGTATTCATAACACAAGCTTTGCTGACTTTGGGGCCAGACGGCGCTGTGTGTATTGTCCGAAAAATATTAATTTATTTATTTATTTTACTGCTCGACTCCCGGAAACCGCAGCCGCCCGATCCGGCACCGTACTGGAAACAGTCTCGAGCTATTTGGACTCTGGCATTCGATATATGTATGGAAGTCTGACTTACCTCTCGAAACTCGTTAAAGTCGCACAGCGCGCAATGGAGCGAGCTATGCTCGGAGTGTGTCTGAGGGATCGAATCCAAAATGAGGACATCCGGTAGAGAACTAAAGTTACCGACATAGCTCGCATGATTAGCAAGCTAAAGTGGCAGTAAGCTGGCCACGTATGTCGAAGGACACAGTCCTAGAGTGGAGACCACGTATGGGAAGGCTAAGCGTGGGACGCCCTGTAACCCGGTGAAACGACGTCCTTAAAAGGGTGGCTGGTGGTGGCTAAATGCGGAAGGCAGAGGACCGGGAGAAATGGCGCGCCATTGTCAGCGCCAGCAGTGGACCAACATTTATGATGATGAACAATTAATTGAATAAACGCTCAAGAGAAATAATGTTTTTTGGTAGTATTTATTAATTTAGACTTTAAAGTGAACATGGATAAACAATGATTTTTCTAGAGTTATTTACTTTTATAGGATAGCGCGATGTTTAATATTTGAATGAGATTTTAAATTAAAATATAGTACAAAATTTGATGGTCATTTACTATTTTTAGGGTTAATTTGGTAATATTTGCTTTAAAAGAATAGCTAGGTGTTATATTTTTGTATATGATTTCACATTAAAATGGCGTGTATTTTTTGGTGATCATTTACTATTTTTGGCAGTAAAAAGTTTTTTTTTGACTTTACATTTACTATATCTGGTGATAAGTTAAACATAAGCCACAAAAGTTTCTGTTACATGTTTTGTCAACTAGAAAATGATCGGCATCCTTTAGACTCGAAACCACTTATACAAATGGAACCAGTATACGTGAGAAGAAACCAATAACGAAAAGCAGATTCATAGAAGCTGTCTCTTGTCATCATTTTTGCAAAAGACATATGTTTCTTTATAATATGAGAAATAGTTATTTCTACTACAATAAATAACAAAATGTATAAACTTATGTTTCTTTATAATAAAAATTACTTTTATTAGATTTTATTATGTAAGCAGCCAAAATCAAACAATAAAATAAAAAAAAATGTAGGCTACAAGCTGCCCAAAATCCTCACTCACACTTTGCTTCTTTTATAAAAACAAAAAAAGTCTTTCATTGCTACCAAAAAAAAACTTAAAATACCCAGCGACTTACTAATGCAGATGTATATATATATATTTTCTAGTATAAGTAGTTTTTGAACTAAGCCGCCGACAGACGGACGGACGGACGGACATGGCGAAACTATAAGGGTTCCTTGATGACTACGGAATCCTAAAAATCGGCCGAGTGTGGGTCGGGCCAAAGCAATTACCATTTTAAATTACCGTTTCAACGCCATCTAGCAATAGTATTAAGAGGAACAGTAACACATTTGTTTGGGGAGTCCTCCTACAAGAAACACATTTTCGTTGTTTTTGTTCTATCGTAAAAATAATAATACATACAAATTTCAATCTTGCAGTGAAAAATTATGTGATCTCTAAAGTATTACAACAAATAATAAAAACCGGCCAAGTGTGAGACGGGCCCATGTCATTATTATTTTAAATTACCGGTACAGCGCCATCTAGCTTATCATTAAGAGAAACAGTAAAATATTTGTTTGTTGGAAACGATATTCAAAGTAAAGCAACGTCGGGCTTAGTCAGTACTTGCATGGGTGACCGCTTAGCGGCACACTTTTTGTTTTGTTTGTGTTAGTACTCTCGTTTACTTACCTTTTCTTAATAAGTTGCTAGGATGAATGGAGCTAAGAGGTGATGTTGGTTGGTGGTTAAATCACGTCTGCTTCATGAAGTGGATGTTACCCGAGGTGTGTTGTCAAGCTTGCAACACACGTCAATTTCATGTGTACAAGACCCCTTTTTTCCTCTGCAATTAAAAAAAAATGATTTTTTTTAGCTCGGTATTCTACTCTACAATCCGTCGCTCCACTCTTTATTCAAAATAGCACCTTCGCTGTAACAATATTATTTGGATCCCTTGTGATACAATCTACTATTTTTACACTCGGAGGCAAGAAAAGCCGTTTGTACTCTGCACAAAACATACTATTCTAAGTATCCATGATTGAAAAGTTCGGATTATTTCGCTATCTTTAAAAATAATTGGATTACTACACAATGTTTCATATTCTATTGCATCTATTATCATTAAATCCATCCCATTTAGCAGAATCTAAATCCCGCCGTCACAAAAGAAACCTATGTTCAAAATTTTACGTTTCTAGCTTCAGTACTTTTGGCTTGTTGTTTTCATATATATGTAACTGTTAAAGCTCGAACTACGGTAAATCCTAAGATGAGGATTCTTAGAATTTACCGACATGAGTTGGTAAATGTAAGGATTTATGAAAATGGGCCATTTTTTTCGGGCTTTTACTATTAGAATTTAGTACATGCTAGGTTTTACAACTGACAGCTAGTAAAAGTTGGTTTTAGGAATAAAACAAAGATTAATTCTTATTCATTTATTTTAGTCAAAAACTTAAATTATTTTCATTTGGAATTCATATTTTTTTTAAGGAACTAGTAATTTTAAAACACCTTAAAAATTATTTCCTAAATAGTTAAAATAAAAACAAGTAAAATATCTTCTCACAAACATAACAGAATCAGTATTTTTATTATTGGGATTATTATTGGCATTTATTAATAGGTAGTAAAATTAAATTGAAAAAAAATAAAAGATAATTATTATTAACTATTAGCTTAGTTAAAAAAAACATTTTACTTGATACAACACGGAGCGCTATTGTGGCGTTTAGAATTATAAAGTAATCCTGATGACTTGCAAGTGCATTTCTTTGACGAGCATTTTTTGAGACAGTTTCATTTTTTGAATCCTTGTCCTCCAGTTAACGACAATTTCCCAACAACTTCTAGAAGACTAACTTCTTTATCTTTTACAAATTCTTTTATTTTTGTAAAATATTCAGAGCATGAGGTTAACTGATTCTGTGTGTAAAGCTACTTTAATACTCCAATTTTTAAAGTATTTTTTTATTGGTACCCAATTGGTAAAAGTCACTGTCCTTTACATCTATCACAACTGCATTAATGCTTTTAGGGTCAGTTTTAGCTCTGTCAATGTCAGGTACTTTTAGTCTTACATTTTGGCCAACTTTCACATTTGAATATTTATAAGCCGTATGCTTTCATTTTGGCGGCTTGGTATTCCAAATTAAATTTTGCTTTTGTTCTTATTGTCTGCACAGCTTCTATTTTCTTCGTTATTGAATATTCTTGGGCATGAGTTGCGTTTTCTATCTCTGAATAGGTATGTCTCTAAATCATTGGTATTGGTCATATCATACATTGGTTTGATTATTAATTTGCTTGTCCTTCATCTTCTCGATTAAAATCATTTCCTTTTTTTTGTGTTTCATTTCTTACATTGTCACAGTTTGCTTCCCCTTCAGACTCATTTTCAACAACGTTGTCTTCCTTGTCCTTTTCAATTACATTTTCGACGTTAATATTTTGTTCCGTATTTTTTTTGGGAATGCAAATCTTCTTCAAAATTTTAAAAAGCCAATCATATCTTAAGGAATTGCTGAAGTCACAATGCCCATTTCAATTGGACAATCAAACATTGCTTCGTAAGGGGAGCATTTAATTCCCTCGTATATTCTCTCATATGCCCTATTTTTCATGGCCTGGATGAATTTCAAGCCCTCTGACCATTTTGATAACTGATTTTTTTCAATCCACGTACTGAGTATATTTTTAATGTCTTGATTGGCACGCTCTACCGATCCTTGACTCTTGCTATGTCTTTTCTCCATGTACGATTTTAACATCTGGCCACATAGAGCATAATTTTTGAATTATTTGGTTACAAAATTCCCGACCATTATCGGAATGAAGGATGTTTGGCGCTCCAAAAGTGGTGAAAATATCCAAGAGATTATATGCAACTTCTGTTGCGCGTTTTTTTTTGAAGTACACGAAGGATCACAAATTGAGTGAGATGGTCTTTGATTAACTAATATAAATTTATAATTACCGTCAGGGTTGGTTTGTAGGTCTATGAGATCTACTTGACAACGCGAGTTCATTTCACTGTAAAGTATTTGGCTTGATGACAATGCCCTTTTTCAAAGTTTTCTGTTTCTTTTGACATGGTTGGCAGAGCTTCGAATAAGTCATGATAGCCTCAACTGTTATATGTTTATACTTGCGGTTACATTCTTAAAACATCCTTATCCTTCCACCGTGTCCAACAGCAACATGCGTTTCGTCAATAATGGCGAATAAATCGTCGTAACAAACGTAATACTTAATTTCCCCATTTTCTTCCTTTATCGGCGCTATTAGCTTTTCTTCGCCGCCTATAGTCAAAATATCATAGCGCTTTATACGCCTGTAATAAAAAGCTTTCTTTTTTCACGTTCTTTGCAGTTTTTACTTCCTCTAAACACTTTGCGTATTTGTCCTTATCGAGATAAAAGTTATTGTGTTTCTTGTTTGCCATGAGTTCGTCCATTGTTTCATAACATCTATGTTATACATTAATTTTGATTCACAAATTACTTTTAGACATCAAAACACAAACCGAAATCAAATTAAGGTGCGTGTTCAAACGTGTAAAACAATCGAAGGTGCGTGTTCAAACGTGTAAAACAATCGACTGCGGCGAGCAGAGACGGTGCGGACGGCGCGGGTGCAGACCATCCACGTGCACGACGCCGAACACGTTATAACATGTCTTCTTCAACGTTTACCGTGCCTTTAATGTAAATCCGAAGACTTACCAAGTGAATGGTGGTAAAAGTGCGAATCGCAAATTCGAACAAATTTTTTACCATTAAGAGTTGGTAAATCTTAGGTTTTACTCTTAAATCTTAGAATTTACCGTATTTTCTATTCTATTCTTTCATATATATGTATGAAAGAACAACAAGCCAATATATATCTATATATATGAAAGAACAACATGCCGAAACTACTGAAGCTACAAACGTAGAATTTTGAACATAGGTTTAGTTTATGACGGATCTCTATATATTTTAATGTAATCTAAGCAGACTGTACCTTAGTACATCTAAAAAATAGTATGAAACCACACACAGTAGCGAAATTTCTGTAGTCTTAATTTTCTAATAGTAATTTTAATGCAACACTCATCATCGCGTTGTTTAGCACAAGGATATTGATAAATGGTAGCGGTAGTCTAATTGTATACAGGGTAACTTTTCAATGACCCCCCAATTTTTTCAGAGGAAGTTCAGAATCGATAATAGAACCCATCTAGGCACTAAAAAAAAATTATTTTTTCAAACTTTTGTCCCTTAATTTTCCGCTGAAATAAGATTGCATGGACAATAACAACTGTGAGAGGTTATTAGCCTACTAAGACTAATGTAGTCTGGACTTTACCCTATGTACAATTCCCCGCGCCGCGAGCGGGGACCGGGTCGGGGTTTTCGGCTTTCTTTTGCAACTAATTTTAATTTTATTAGTGCTGATCTTGACCTAGTGTTGTTTTCACGTGCGCTTTTTTTGTTGATTGACTCGGTTCCCACTGTTATTTGATAACTATGCCACAAAAACATACTACTTACAACAATCGGGAGTATTATGAAATGGGGCGGTGTTACTTTTTAAGTGGCGAAAGTTTACGTGGTGCTCAAGACTTATACGAAACGGAAAGTTTACCGAGATTACAAAGAATTGGAATCGCATCCCGTGTACCTGACCGTGAAACAATTTTAGGTGTTTACCAAAGATTGTTAGATTACGGGCGATTTACAACTCCGTCGCATGCAAGTGGCCGAGGTGGCCACCATACACCAATAAGTGTGGAGATAGAAAATACTGTGCTGGAGTTTTTCGAGCGAGACCCTCGTGCTAGTACATACGACGCAGCCCGAAGATTCGGTGTAAGCCAGTAATAGGGTGATAATGCTAGGTCGACGACCACCACTGGTTTGCGACCGCTTTAACGTATAATTTAAAAAATAGTCTAAATGAACCTAGCCAATTATCACCTTTGTTTCTAAACATAAGATCGATCGGTTCCCCTTCCCCCGCGATGTTGTATGTCGACCAATGATTACTTGGTACATCACAGTGAGCCGACAATCTGGAGCCTACATACACGTTGTACCAAAAGTAAACTAAAATTAATGAGGTGCTATATTTTAAAACGTAAGTAAAGCGTGTTTCTAATTATATTTACATCTAGATATTATGTTTGTGAAATCAAAATATCTTTATAGTTTGCTTATAACTAATCTTTATTAATAAAAATATGTTTTTTTTATCAAAATAATGGATGGTCGGTAAACTAACACCCTGAAATGATGCTTTCCTCAGCTTGCGACCGCCCGTTCGGGAACTAGCTGTTTTGGTCTAATCAGATTTGTTTTTTTTTATGTTACTGCATGGTATGGTGTGAAATACAAATTGGTTGATCGTTTCAACTAGTTTTGCGGAATTTACACGTCAGATTGCGACCAGCAAAATTCATAGTATGTCTCATAGTCTAAACTTATTTTAATTATGTTTAAAAGATGGTCGCGAACTGATCAGTTGACGACCATTAATTTTGTTTCATACAAAAATATTCATTTTTGACGGTCGTGAGTGATTTTATTTGCTAGAATTTCGTGGTCGAGAACTCGCTATTTTCCGTCCACGGCAATTGAAATTTTTATTCATTAGGTTTTAGTGGTCAAGAACACACTATTATGCGCCCACAAATTGATATCCATATTTAACTGTGGGCAATAATTGACTCATCTGCCTGAGAGTCCTTAAATTACCTTGTTTTATCCACTTCTGCGTCAATATCCTTAATTATTACTATTACATTATAAGAGATCTAATCCATCTGAAGATCTTTATGTTTTATTAGTTTTTCCATGATTATATTTTCGTTGAATGGGGTTGATGATTCACTTAACACAACTGTAGTAGGTGCATCTGCTTTTTCTTACTGCACATGATGGATTTCGGCTGATACTGTAAATGATCTGCACTGATTTTCAGACCCAGACTGGTCAATGTGTGATTTATTATTATTTTGTGACACTTCTAATTCATCAAACATCATCAATGCTATATTGTTGAGCGATATATATGACTTGCAATCAGGAAAACTTATATTTTCAGGATTTCCTTCAACAGAATGAATACTGGCATCAGTAATTATTTCAGTGGTAAGAATGTTAAGGTTTTGTTCAGAGAGAGACATGGACCTATATGGCTCGAGGGGCTCATGCTCATTGCTAGGAATTACTACATCATTACAGTCCAATGCAACTTCTTCGGCAAGAATGCTAGCACTTTGGTTGGAAGTTCCAGAAGTTCATGGTGTTTTAGATTTAGAACGGCGATTTGCAAGACTTTTTTCTTTAGCCTTATGAATTTCTTCTTATATTACTTCAGCGTTTATGTTGCGCTCGGATATGTCTTGTTGAATTAACGAGATAATTTTAGTAGCTGAGGCAAAATCTTTAGCAGTTACTGTATTACTACTGGAGTTTGAAATTCTGACTTTGCGTTGAATATCTTTTACACATTTCGTGTAATCTACGGAGTCCTCATTTAAGGGATATAACCCCCATTTTCTAACCCGTTTATTATTTATTACTTCATCATTTATGTGTGGTATTACTTCATCATTCATGTGTGGTGGTGGGCGTGGCGGCCAGTACTATGGCCTCCTAGGTTCCCTGACCTAACACCACTCGATTTCTACTCATGGGTGAAATAAAAAGACGTTTTTATGTCGAGGAGGCGCAAAGTTATGATGACCTGCGTAATAAAATAATTAGCGCCTTTGATGAGGTTAAAAGAGAAACTGCGACACTGATGCAGTTGAAAAACAATCTAAGAAGGCGTGCTCAGTTGTGTATTGAACGAAATGGACTCCACTTTGAACAATTACTAAATTATCAGTGAGTAGCGGTAAATACCTAATAGTGTAAAAAATGATTAGACTGGCCTACTTATTTGGAAGGTAAATTAAATTATTGTAAATAAACTGATTCCAATTTTAAGTACGCCATAATACCTACTTAACTTTTGTAGAAAATGATAGTAGGTAGGCATGTAGATGTTTTTATTTTAATTGTTTCTTATGTTATTCAGCCCGTAAAAGTATGAAGGAAGATTGGAATCAAAGTTTTAAGTAATTTTCTATGTAAAATGTGGTACACGATCATTAAGGTACCAACTTCGTAGGTAGAGTAGGTACTAAAAGCATACCGGCAGACGTGGTGTAGGGGGAGAGGGGTTACGCTACGAAGCGCGTCACTGCTATCACATCATTCATTTAATGTTGTATTGGTGTCCATAATATTAGAAACTTTTGGGATAACTTAAAGCTTATGTAAAAATAATATATCTTATGATTTTTTAAAAATTAATCCAATTATATCTTTACATTAATTTTACGAAGAAACCTTATTAAAATGGCGGGTCATTGAAAAGTTACCCTGTATAATTTTGATGAGTATCGATGTCGGGTGTTACACGTTTTGGTTTGACACCCGACATCGGTGCGGGCCGCCGGCATTGCACCCCCTTAGCTACGCCACTGTCTTCTGGCGATATTGTCATATTAACTTCTCTTGAAGGAAGTTATTATAATAGGTCCAAAAATCGAAATCGCTAAATTTGCGTTTTCTTAACGTTTAGAGATCTGGGAAATCGTTTGCTATCATTTTTAGGGTGATGGCTGTGTGTGCGCGTTTGTGTGTGTGTATGTATGTATGTATGTATGTATGTATGTAGTTTAGCATATTTTGCCCCTCGATATCTCAAGACCAATAAACCAATTTGTCTCGTGACCGTATCAATCGATACGTCACGTTATGACTTAGAAGAGCTTAAGCAAAATCGGTCCAGTAGTTTGTTTTTTATCGCTAAAAAACTGATTCTTTTAAAAACGCAAAAAATATTCTTAAGAGAGGTTGCTCGTGCGGTACTTGCTACTGAACTAATTTTTTCCAGATTATATGAAGTCGATTCTCTTACTTACTGTATACTGGTGTTGCCAAGACTTCCAGAATTGCTGCAGAAAATGTAAGGGACACATATTCCTTGTTCACCGTTCCCATTTATACAGCCGACTTCACGAGAACCTGTGTAGATTAACGATAAGCGTATTTTATTTAATGGTCAATGCATTTAAAGTGATAATCCGGCCAAGTTGAACAGACATTAATCTGTATGACACAACTATACAAATTTTGGCTGGAGTCCGAATATCTCGTTTCATATTGCCAAACTCTGGTACTCGAGAGAAAATTGTATGCAAGTACTTTCAAAGGTCCTGAGAGGTATAGTTTACTTGCATACATTTATCTCTCGATTTCCAGAGTATGAAGTATTCGAGACTGTTCCACTAAGTTCCTATCGTTCAATCAAATGGCATCCCCTTATGTAGAATTTGGGAAAAAATACTTAAATATGCATTCCAAGAACTACCCAACAACATGCCACCACACAATGGTGTGGAAAAGAAACGTTTTTTGTTTTATTCCTTACAGCGCGGTGCAGACTTATAAAGCGGTGTGGCGGTGACATACGGAAGGTTGGACCGACGGACATGACAAAATTGAAGAGCTTCATTTATTTTATTCATATTAATACTTCATCGTCGTATCTTATGAACTCCCGAAATTTTCATATTCCACACTTCGCTCACAAATCCGCTCTCTTTACAATATTAATAGATAGTACCTATATACCTAGATATTATTAAGTAAACAAAAGCTAATTTTTTTTAAATATTCGGTAGCTTAAACTTACCTTCAATAATATCTACGGGTAGGTCTTCTATCTTGTTTGGGTTTGGTTTAACAGAAGGCTGGGTCTCTCCTTTAAGTCTGTTGTTACCCGTAACAATGTCAGGTAGAGAAGTAGGTGCAGGTAACACATTAAAATTAAATAAGGGTATCCCTAGCAGAAGTAATGGCATACATGGACAATAGTTGTTGTAATTACCCGCAATTGCTGGGGCAAGAGTAGGTTCTTGATTTATTTTATTGACAAGTGGTTTGAGTCCAGAGGAAATATCACTTCTAGACTCCATATTAAGACTGTTTCGATGTGAATTACCTGTTTCTCCGTTAACAGCAGTATCTTCGTTTGTCGTAATACCCTGATTAGCAGCAAAAGGCTTTTCTTCAATTGAATCTGTTACATTTTTCTTGTTGGGAAATCTAGAATTAGAGTCCGGTACTATACTGGACGGCAGGCTGCCAGTGTTGCTAGGTTTATAGTTAGTGGATACGGAAGGAATTATGGTTTCCTGAATCACTGTTTTGGGAGGCACATTTTGAAAGGGAATGGTGGGCAAATCCCCGTGAGAGCCTACGATAGCCACCTGGTTGATATTATCCGATTTGCTATGGATTTGAGGAGAGAAAAAATCTTTTATTATTGATCTTAAGTCTTCCATTCCTGGAATTGACTGTCCGCTGTTGACATTGGCCAGTAAAACAATAATGGCCAGTTTTGAATTCTGAAAAAAAAAATTATGAATGTATATCTTTAGGGGTTTAATCTTCAGAAGAGCTGGATACTGACCGACATGACATTGTTGGGGACAACAAGTTTTTACCAACCAATTTAGTCCTACGTGACAGGTAGCGAGCCTATCATTCATGCGGTGTATATGTACTACGATGGCTTTATGCATATATGTATATATGTCCCTTTTGTGACTAACTACTAGTTTAAGAGTAATAATTGGTAAGAGTAAAGACCCGCGGCTCGATTCCGTAAAATGACAGCTAACAATTGTCGTTTGAAATCCATAGAAATAAGATGTACATTGCGCATTTGAAATGACGTATGAAATTCATCGATTGTCGCGAATCCGCAATGTATGTCTGTTCCGTGAATTTCTACCGCCTTTACCGTCTCATAAAACCATACATTCCGATTCCCCGTACCGACTATTGCATGGACCCTTGTCGCACACGACGACGCCGAGTAAGCCTCGCTACACTCGGCATGTTCATCGTCGGGACGCCTTTAGACGTCTCGACGTCGCCGCCTCAACGCGTGCGCCGCCAACCGCCGCTGCACGCAGCCCCCCGCGCCCGATCCGAGCGGCCGCCGATGCTACACGACGAGTCGCTCGCCAGTCCAAAACGCACCGCGCTCCATATAAGCCCGCCTTATATCCATTTTTGAAGTAAGTGTTGTTTGTCTCTAAAAGCCGCCCGCTTCCGTGCCGCACATTTTTGGCGCTTCCAGACCGAGATTGGGATCGTGAGTGATAAAAAGGACAGAGTGCTACAGTTGAAGAAACATCTTGTGTGACCATTGGAATACGTGCAAAAGGTACTCCTATATCGTACTTCCTACCCGCCTTTATTTCATTAATTTGTCTGTTTTTTCATTAATTTCATTAATTTTAAATATGTCCGTTACCGCTAAAGTCCCGACCCCCGTTGCCACTTTCACCGCTAAATCCCATGTAATACTGTGCAATACTACAGACCACAACACCATGATCTGCACCGAAACAAACCCGCGGCAGCAATCAACTGCCTGGAGGTCCCAAACCAAACCACCTCACACTACCTACACCACACACATGCGCACTTCACAACGTACATCACCGCGTACGTCACCGCCGACGTCACCACGTACGTCACCGCCGACGTCACCTAGACACACACGTCAAAGACGTGTGACATTCGCGCCTCAACATATCCATCGGGAGAGAGCCCCGTCACCGCAGACGGGACCCGCTTCTTCATCCCGCGCCGCTCACTCAACACCAACCGCTTCAACCCGCGCTGCTCACTCACCGTACTCCGAAACACCACATCTACACACACCGCGTTCCGAACTATTGGACCTAGAGGAGATACCGGCCGATGCCCCGTACCTCCACTATGGCCCAGGTCCGCCTCACCGCAGAGGCGAACGCTATAACCAGGCCCAGGAAGCCTTCCGTCGCCTTCGCTTGGGTAACCCTAGGCAATGAAGACGTCGAGGGGTCGATGCAACACCGCGCCGCTCACACCCGCTGAATCCAACCGCATGGGTTCATATCCGCGACTCAAAAGGCCAGTACTTTATCGCCAGAGCCTTACTAGACACTGGAGCCTCAGTGACTACTATTACCGACCGTTTATTATCTAAGTTGAAATTGCATCGACACCCTACAAATATATCGTTAGTAGGTATAGGCAACAAACTTGTCTCTGCCACTAATTACCTATCTACGATAGTAATAAAACCTATTTACTCCGACCTGCCTTTAATTAGTACTAAGGCACTAGTTCTAGATGAATTGACCGCTCAGCTACCGAATTCCTATTTTAACAAACAAACTGTTTTAAATAAATTACCACGACACATAAGATTAGCCGATAACATGTTTCATAAACCAGGCGATGTTGACCTTGTCGTTGGTAGCGACTTGCTAAATTATATTTTTTGTGACGAAAATATTAAACTACCCGACATAAACTTAACGTGTTGTAACACAATCTTTGGCTATACACTAATGGGTGCGTTACCGAGAAAGTATTTGCAAAAATACCTACCTAAACCTATTCTTAAGATACCGAATAAAACCGATTGTTTACCTAAACATGTACCGCCTACTGAATTTAGTACCGTACCTATCTGTCCGTCTGATTGTTCTGTCAACATTACTGAACAACTAAATTTCCCGACTTTGCCTGTACCGCTTACCGAGTTTTATTCAAATCCAGATACCGATTTATCACCTAACGCGATACGAGCTGTTAGTGTTACTTTGACCGAAGCTATCCAACGGTTTTGGAAGGTAGAAGAAGTACCTACTCACTGGGTACCGAATTCGTTACACGCCGCTTGTGAAGAGCTGTACCGTTCGACCACGGTCAGAGGTACCGACGGTAAATTTATCGTGCGTTTACCGCTATTAACCGATAGGCCTACCTTAGGTGAATTCCGACCGCTCGCTTTAAAACGTTTTGACGCCTTGGAACGTAAAATGGCCCGTAATCCCGACTTCGCACAAAAATACCGTGAATTCATGTCTGAGTACTTACGTCTCGGTCACATGACGGAGTCATCCTTTGACGTTGACCGCGAACACTATTTTATACCGCATCACGGAATATTTAAACGGGAATCCGATAAAATCCGCGTTGTCTTTGACGGTTCTGCAAAAACGTCAAACGGTGTTTCATTAAACCAATGTCTTCACACCGGTGAACCGCTTCAAACCGACATCACTAAAATTTTGTTGAACTTCCGTTTACATCAAATAGTTTTCGTCACCGATGTGAAAATGATGTTCCGCATGACGTTAGTACACCCGGATGACCGCAGATACCAACTGATATTTTGGCGCGAAAAGCCGTCCGATCCGCTTAAGGTCTACGAATTGGCCACAAATACCTACGGACTCCGCTCAAGCCCCTTCATCGCGATCCGCACGCTGAACCAGCTGAGCGAGGAGTGGGAATCCGCTCACCCTAACTCTGCCGCAGCTGACGTCATACGTCACGATATCTTTGTCGACGACATTCTTACCGGTGCCGACACGATAGAACAAGTGACCACATTAAAATCCGAGTTAGTAAAACTGATGAATACCGCCGGATACCAGTTGCGTAAGTGGGCATCAAACGACCCGCGTGTATTAAGTGACCTTCCGCAAGACCATTGTGAACAATCGTACCAATTGGACGATACAGACCCGCAGAATTTTATTAAAGTCCTAGGCATCCAATGGAACCCTACTACTGATACATTCTCATATAAATTAAATTTACCGTCTAAACATGCCGCGACAAAACGTTCCGTACTAAGCACAATAGCCCGTTTATACGACCCGTGTGGTTATTGCGGTCCCGTTGTCATCCGTTTTAAGTCCTTCCTACAGGCCCTATTTATGGACGGCGAACAGTGGGATGACCCACTCAGTCCACCGCTCACCGCTTTATGGGAGGCCATGATGGCCGACCTATTGCATTTCCGTCACCTACAAATATCGCGTTGTGCCGTAATACCTAATGCTGTTTCCAACTCGCTTCACGGGTTCGGGGACGCATCTGAAACCGGGTACGCCGCTTGTATTTACCTACGCACTGAAGACTCAAAGTCAAAGTCAAAAGTCAAAATGGTCAAAGTCAAAATGCTTTATTCAAATAAGGATTTTACAATCACTTTTGAATCGTCAAAGTTATAAAATATTATTTTTTGAACCCTCCCACCTTCCCGCCGGTTCACAATGTTGTTGATTTCTACCGAGAAGAATCCGGCAAGAAACTCGATAGTTACTCTTTTAAAAACACTTAAATAAACTAAAATACAATTAATGTTTTAAATAAAAGATTTTTAGTCGTACAATTTTATGTTATTTCCATTTTAATTTGGTTTACCTATGCATCCTGTAATTGAGCATCATCAGTCCCAAGGTTTTTTATCATTTACATAGTCTGAAATATTGTAATATGCCTTTTTACAAAGTACCTGCTTGATAAAAGATTTAAATTTACTTATTGATAGATTTTGAATTTTATTGGGAACTTTGTTGTAAAAGTGTATACATTGCCCCATAAAAGAGTTACTTATTTTGTGTAGACGTGTATCATGCACCAACAGCTTATTTTTACTTCTAGTATTTACTTTGTGAACGTCACTTTTCTTGCTGAAACTATTGATATTTTTATGTACATATAAAAGATTTTCATATATGTAATGCGACACTAAAGTTAAAATTTTTACTTCCCTAAACCTATCCCTCAGAGATATCCTAGATCCTAATTTATAAATAGCACGAATTGCCCTTTTTTGTAACAAAAATATTGTATTTACATCAGCAGCGCTACCCCATAATAGTATACCATATGTCATTAAACTATGAAAATAGCTAAAATATACTATTTTTGCAGTGTCGACATCGGACAATTGTCTTATTTTCTTGATCGCATACACAGCAGAGCTAAGTTTTTTGGCTAGGTTATGAATATGAGGACCCCATTGAAGTTTGGAGTCCAGCGTTATGCCAAGAAAGACTGTTGAATTAACAAGTTCTAATTGCTCGCCATTAATATTAATACATGTCTGTCTCTGACTAACATTTGGTAATGTAAATTTAACACATTTGGTTTTTTTTTCATTAAGTAACAAATTATTAACGTTAAACCAATTTACAATTTTAGAAAGGGCATCATTTAATTCATTATAACATGTCTGTCGTCTCTTAACTTTAAAAGCAAAGAGGTGTCATCAGCAAATAAGACAATGTCATGGTTTTTTACATTATATGGGAGATCGTTAATGTAAATAAGAAATAGAAAAGGACCTAAAATTGAGCCCTGAGGGACTCCTATAGTGACTGCTGATCCCGGAGATCTTTCACCGTTGACATCTATTTTCTGTACTCTCCCACTCATATAGGATGTCAAAAGGTCGAGAGCTTTGCCTCTAATGCCATAGTGATGTAGCTTCCTGATGAGATTTTCATGTTGAACACAGTCAAATGCCTTAGATAAATCACAAAACACTCCAAGGGCGTCATGCGAATCCTCCCAGGCGTTATATATATTTCTTAATAGTGCCACTCCTGCATCGGTTGTGGAACGGCCTTTCATAAAGCCAAACTGTTTACTACTAAGTAGCTCATTAATACAGAAATGGCTTAGCATTTGACAAAGTATGATTTTTTCAAAAACTTTACTGAGTATAGGTAGTATTGAAATAGGCCGAAAATTATTCGGATCTGTTGAACTACCTGATTTAAAAAGAGGTATAACTTTGCTAAGTTTCATCTCATCAGGAAACACACCACTATCAACACAACTATTAAATATAATGGCTAAGGGTTGTGCTATAACATGAATAATTGAATTTATAGTTTTTACAGAAAGTCCCCAAAGGTCTGTGGTGTTTTTAATTTCTAATGTTTTAAATGTATTAATGATATCCGTAGGACTAATGTTTTTAAATACAAAGGGAACGTTACATTCAGGAACACTAGTTTTTAATAATTTTTCTGCTAAGATTGGACTTGAGTTTAGATGTTCAGTTGTTTTGAATGGGATATTCCTAAAAAACTGTTCAAAGGCAACTGCTACCTCAGAATTTGTTTTAAAACTAGCATCATCTACAATCAACTCAAAGTCCTGACAAGAATTCCTAGCTTTACCAGTTTCATTATTTATTATGTTCCATGTAGTTTTTATTTTATTTGTTGAATTTTTTACTTTATGTCTGAGGTGAATTGCTTTAGCAACAAGACAGACCTTTTTAAAGGTTTTTGAGTATTTTTTTAAATATTCCCTAAATATTTGGCTATTATTATATGTTTTTTCTTTATATAATTCATACAGTTTACGCCTACTTATATGAATACCTGGGGTAGCCCATTCACTAAAACTATAGCGACTGGAAATAAGTTTCTTTTTTGCAGTAAATATTTTATTATACTCTGTAGTAATAGTGTCAAGAACAGTATTGTACATATCATTTGGGTTGCCATTATAAAGCAAATCTGGAAGTTTATGCATTAAGTTAGATTTAAATGATTCAACCCGTTTAGTTGTTATTGGTATAAATTTAATTTCCTTTTTAGTAATACTATTCTTTCTTTCTAAAACCACTAACTGTCCACAATGATCTGACTCTAGATTGCTTATAATTGATTTTTGAATTGGTTTTATGTCAGTAAATATATTGTCGATGCAAGTGGCACTGGATACAGCAATTCTAGTTGGTTCACAAAACAAATTATTTAAATTAAAAGACTGAAATAAGGCAAGCAATCTGGTGCTTAATGAGCTACTCGCATGGTCAGGTCCAGGTTCGCCTAATCATGTCGAAGTCCAAGGTCGCGCCTATTAAATCAAGTCAGACGATACCAAAACTTGAGCTGAGCGCCGCTCATTTAGTCACAAAGCTCTTGAATCACGCCGCCGAAACCTATGAGCGAACAACGCGTATTGATTCACTGCACGCTTGGACTGACAGCTCAATTGTTCTGGCCTGGCTTCAAACCGAGCCTCACCTGCTTCAAACCTTTGAAGGCAACCGCGATATACAACAGTCTAAGCGTATCTTTGATTGGCGTCATATCCCATCTGAATCCCTCTGACTGCGCTTCCCGCGGCATTACCGCTCAAGAGCTTGTTGATCACAAGCTGTGGTGGTCACCACCGTGGCTGACATGGCCATCTACCGATTGGCCGCACAAATTAATAACTCGCCCGAGTCAATCCATACCCGGAATGAAAAGAGCCGTAGCTCACTCAATAGCTCTCTCACAGTCCGATGATTCGTGGCCAGAAACATTATTAAACCGCATTAGTTCATACACAAAGTTAATAAATATTACCGCGTACGTACTTAGATTTATTCACAACGTTAAATCAAAACATGAACACCGTGTTCGTTTAAAATACCTAACCGTGGATGAAACACGCGCCGCTAAACAATTTTGTGTTAAATTTGTACAATCTACCGCCTTTGTTTCCGAGATACCACTTATACAAAAGGGTAAAGCCGTCCGCCGTGCACATCGTTACAAAAACTCGATTTATTTATCGATACCGATAACATTATCCGCGTAGGAGGTCGCCTCAAACAATCACTGTTGTCTTATGATACCCGACACCCGATGCTTTTACCTAAGGAGCATCGGTTTACATACCTACTCATCGAACACTATCACAGACAACACTGTCATGCCGCACCTAATGCTTTAATTGCTGTCCTAAGACAGGAATTTTGGATCACTTCTATACGACGTCAAGTGTCTAGAGTATTGCATCGTTGTGTCACATGCCACCGCTTTAGTGCTATTTCACAGCCACCGCTAATGAGCGATTTGCCTATTGATCGCGTGCAAGTATCACGTGTCTTTGCTGGTACCGTGACCGACTTTGCAGGTCCTTACCTTGTAAAGTCAAGCTTACTCCGCTCCGCTCGCTCCGTAAAGGCATATTTATGTGTTTTTGTTTGTCTTGCCACTAAGGCAGTACATTTAGAGGCCGTCGCAAGCCTATCCGTAGACGCTTTTATTGCCGCTTTCACCCGCTTTGTTAGTCGCCGTGGACTACCCGCTTTAATGCGTTCCGATCGAGGAACTAATTTTGTTGCCGCTAACAAATATTTAACCGAAGTTAATAAGTTTTTGCTGGACAATGAAACCGTGCTTCATGACGAGTTCCGTAAACGTAACGTTCAGTGGAAGTTTAATCCGCCCGCTGCGCCTCATATGGGAGGTATTTTTGAAGCCGCTGTTAAAAGTGCCAAATCGTTGTTAAAACGCGAGATCGGTGACCGAATCCTTACCTTTGAGGAACTTTCTACTATATTTTGCCGTATTGAAGCGATCTTAAATTCGCGCCCGCTCGTTCCGATGTCCGACGATCCCGGAGACTTAGAGTTCCTCACTCCAGGTCATTTTTTAATCCAACAACCGTTATTAGCGCCGCCTGAGCCGCATTGGTCTGATACGAAAACCTCTGCTTTGTCCCGTTATCAAAGCCTTCAGCAAATAACTCAAGCCTGCTGGCACCGATGGCAGTTTGAGTATTTGACAACATTACAACCGCGCTCCAAGTGGTTTAAATCCACTGAACCAATGCAACTTGGTGACCTTGTACTTATCAAGGATGATAATGTCCCGCCTCTCCTCTGGAGACGTTGCCGCGTAATTAACCTTCATACCGCGAAGGATGGTAACGTCCGATCCGTTACTCTTAAAGCCCAAGGAGGACTTTTAGTTAGGCCAGTAGTTAAATTGTCCCGCCTACCGGTCGACACCTAACCTTTTATTCTTTCCCGCCGCCCGGAGGATGTTCCGTGAATTTCTACCGCCTTTCCCGTCTCATAAAACCATACATTCCGATTCCCCGTACCGACTATTGCATGGACCCTTGTCGCACACGACGACGCCGAGTAAGCCTCGCTACACTCGGCAAGTTCATCGTCGGGACGCCTTTAGACGTCTCGACGTCGCCGCCTCAACGCGTGCGCCGCCAACCGCCGCTGCACGCAGCCCCCCGCGCCCGATCCGAGCGGCCGCCGTTGCTACACGACGAGTCGCTCGCCAGTCCAAAACGCACCGCGCTCCATATAAGCCGTACCCGCCTTATATCCATTTTTGAAGTAAGTGTTGTTTGTCTCTAAAAGCCGCCCGCTTCCGTGCCGCACAATGTCTTATTTCTTTCAAAAAGGTTAGCTATCTTTTTACGGAATCGACCCGCAGGTACAGAGTAATATTTAATGTTAAAAGTACCTTACTTGTCATGAAACGATACAAATGATTAACAAATAAACACAGACAAGACTAAAAGTAGAAAATCAAAATTACATAAAATATTTTAAAAAGTAGATTTTTTTCCTAGACATAAACATGTGACAAAATTATTTTCTACTTTCAGTCCATTTATAAAATCGTGGTTCCTTTTTGTTATCCTTTTTTGTTGAGAAACCTTTGTACACAAAATAATTTTGGCTCAAAATGAAACATAGGTATGAGTGGATAAAATAAAGTATTAAAAAATAAAAAAAAATCTTTTTATTATCAAACTAGGTAGCTGTAGTTGCCAGGGCCGCAGAGAGAAAATCAGGACCCGGGGGTATCCATGTTCGGTTTTCGCTCGGAAGGTAAAATTAGCAGGACAATTAGCGCCAAGGGCAAAACGTACATTTATTATCTCTACGCATCTGTCAGAAAACGTGTTCGGACGTGCACGACTTTATTTCGGCGCACGCAGCTCCACATACGAATAGCGCGTTTTCATTGGTCGTTGCTCTTCGGGCGCGAAAATTTGAAAGGATTGATTCTATGCAAACAGTCAAAATCGTCTTTAAAGTGAAGGATTTTCGGAAAATCGCGGGCCCTTCTTAAAACTGCGGGCCCGGGGGACACCCACCCGTCACCCCCCCTCTCGGTGGCCCTGGTAGTTGCTTTCGAATCTTAGCTTATTCTTAAGGTAATTTCTACTTCGATGCTATTGTATTAAAAACAAATAAACAGACGTTCTTACATTTTTTTACTTACCATATCTGAAACTCGAGTAGAAGGCTTAGGAATGAGGGACGAAGTAGTTGGTAGTGTTGGAACTCGTGGATTACTTGGAATGGGTAACTTTGGTGGGTTGGTAATGCTTTGTTTTACAGGAATATCTTCTATTGATGGAGTAGGATTTCCAGGTATAAAATTTTTAGAAGGGATAGGCAAAATTACTGGAATAGCCGCCATGGAAGGTTCATCTCGCTGCAGATTTTTAGGTAAAATACAGCACGTGTCCTTGTATGACGGACAGACACCACCATATCTGAAAATATATTAGGTACCAATAATAAAAACATATCTGGCCAAGTGGGAGTTTAAGACTTAAAAGTTACAGAACCTACTGCCGTTATTTTAATTGTGTTTTCAAGGCACTTGCTTGTAAAGTGCCACTTGTTCCACCACAGACTATAGAACAACGTTTGCATTTTACTTTAACATAATCGCCCTGGTGCTTAATGTTACGTATCTTTACAGGACACTGTGTATTAAGGGTGGTAAGGGGAAAATAACAAACGAAAGGCTATTTAGAAGCTCGAGTTTGTAATTTTTGTACAGCCCGTGCTACACAATGTTTTTAATCATATTTGCGGGAAAATAAATAAATATAACGTGAAAAATAAATAAAGTTACCCAAACAAATTGAAACGGCGGGAACAAAACGTCCGCTTTGCCTCGGGAAAGTAAATTTACAAATAAAAAGTCTGTCGGAGTAATTATAAGGTCTTAGCACCCGCTTTACCTGCACGTAACGACACTTTTTAGGAGTAAGTGTGATGAAAATATATATTCGAGAACGTTCTGATGCATTACAACACGACACTTTTGTAATGTGCCTGTGCCTTTATTATTTAAATGTGAAAAAATAATTTATAATTTTTAAGGTAAGAATTCTGTTTCTAAAATTCGATGTGTTAGAAATAATAGCGTTAAGACATTGAGCTATTATGTTTGTACACGAGAGGAGACGATACAAACAAACGTTACGTTATAGATAAAACATAAGTTACAGTGTAACATACTTTTCTGACCCACTCTGGGTGTTCGGTCGCTAGTGTCATTGTAAGTTCACACCAATCCGATATGGCGACTGGAGTTTTGATTTTTGACCACCAGGTCAGAAAGGTTTGTTGTTTACGTTACGTGTCATACGAGTGCAGGCCTCTTAATAAAATAAGTGAACTGCAATTTTTGAGACAGACGTAGACTAGCTCAATGAGCAAAGATGGCAGAAGTCTACTAACCGCTCTTCAATGATATTTTTTCCATCAGTAATAACCGAGCGGTTGTCATCGCACAAGTTGAAGGTTATACAAACTCCCACCTCATTATTTTCGGTTAAGCAGGCTTTGGCACCGTTATCTGAATATTGGAAAAAAGAAAAACTTTCGTCAGACCCAGTTTATCGTTTAAGACCAGACACAGTAGGTACTCGTCAAGACAAATCAAATAAGTCCAAACTTGATGGGATAGCGTCGTTTCGTTACAGAGGTCCTATGGTCACCTTCCAGCTTTATCATCAGACTAGCTCTATGACATAATCATATTGCATTGTCATCTGATTTACGTTTGTATGTAAAATATCAACTCTATCGAACACCGGGAGATGGGTCAAATTTTACTGCAAGATTTGATTACAGATACGGATTACAGACAGGTGAATAAAACTGGCCTTGTGCGAGTCTGGCTCGCGTACCTAGGACTTCGCACAAACTTATTAAATGTAGATAGCTCTTCCATCATGAGATCAAGTCTCCTAGATCAACGGGAAGTAGCCCATAGGTTTTGATTTATTTGTGAATAACTTAATATGCCTCAGAAGGGGCCATATTTTTTTATTGCGTGACATAAAAGATTGATTTTTTTACGGCTTTAAGGGGCCGTACTCCTTTGTATTTGATATTAATCTCAACTTGATAATTCCATGCATTCTCGTATGCGTAAAAGGGTCTTGACAGATAGACAGCCTACTTTCTTTTTAATGTTTTAAAACCACAAATAAACGAATTTCGGACTTTTCCTTATTTTTGTGATTTTTTCCTTGCTTCATATCAAATTTTATGATTCTAGGACAACGGGAAGTACCCTATAGGTTTTGATTTGATTGTGAATGCCAAAATATGCTCTTTAACTGAGCTGACTTTTTTTACAGTCCCTTGAGGACTGTAGACCTTAGTATTTGATAATTATATCAATGTGATACCTTTACGCGTTTTAAGAAAAAGGGTATTGATAGTCAGACAGCCAGACATACGGACAACAAAGTAATCCTATAAGGGTTCCGTTTTTTTCTTTTGAGGTACGGTACCCTAAAAAGTGAAAAAGCTTGAAAAAAGGCATTCCGAGTGAGATATAACTATGTTTTAATATATATTTGTAATCATATTTCTACCACTTTAGCTGTTATAAATTAAATAAAAATTTGTGATATATATACATTATAATACATTTATTGTATTTTTTTCCAATTTTGATCATTTTTTTTGTACTTATCGGGTCATCTGGGTGGTTCTTTCTTAGCTTTAGTTGGACTTGGTAGATGGCACTGTTTTCGAGATCCAGATTTCTTTAATATTAAAATTGTCGAAAAATGAAAGAATATTTGAAAAAAACTGGTCTGTTGCGGGATGACGACTATGGACTTGTGCTATGGACATATATAGCCTCACAAAATGTTGCTAACTGTCATGTGTCACTTTGTCTCTATCTAGAGGGTAATCACTCTAAGTCTTAGAGTGCTACTACCTGAACCTACTACTTTCTTACTTACACCACCTATATTATCTTCACGCTGAGTAGGGCTCACGCAGTCAGGAGCAGGAAATATTCTAGGAATAATAGATATCTCGTAGCAAGTTCTACGCGGCTGGTCGTGCGGCACGGGGCGTAGACATTACGTATCTACTCACAGTCGCTACCAAACATTTGCGTTTTATGGTCATAGTTAAAAGTAGTAATCAAAACAAAAATAAACAGATTGCACTCCGGGAGTGCCGGCAGAAGTGAAAACATACTAGCTATTACTTCCCATCACTTCGTATACATATTTATTTATTACAAATAATAATGTTTGTTTATTTACTTTTGACGTAGTTTGACGCATATTTGACATCTCAATCTGTCATATCTCTGTACTACTCATAATCGCCATATACTAAAAAAACGAAGCAGCAGGCGCAGGCATACATTTTCGCCGCACGGTAAAAAGAGAGGGGGATAACTGATCACAAAAGAGTGCACAACGCCGCTAAAGAAGTTTTCACTTCAAAAAACATTAAAATACATAAAATACATACATTCCCACAATATCCATTGCACAACAAGAAACAATTGATTTGCACGTAGGCAAAAAAGCTCGCAAATATTGTTTTTTTTTTCAATTTAGTATAGTTTCCTCAAACTAGTTACGCCTTAGTAATAAAACTGATTTTCGATATGTTTTATTTTTGATATTATTAAAACTGTAACTAATTTCGCGTTGATTTTAATATGAAAATATTAGTTAACATCCAGGTGGACTCCAACTTTAGGCTATGGCATACCTTAGCCGAAGCATGCCATTTCGACCAGTGTACGAAGACATATTACACTATTAAAGCACACGGTTCCGCTTACGATAGGCGCTAGCACGTGACCGCACGTTGAAAATCTCGATTTTCTCGGTTTTTTGTCGGTATGAAAGTCAAATATTTATTTAGGACTATGAAATTAGCAAATTCACTAGGTCATATTAATATATATTTTATGAAATAAGAATCAATAGAATGTCAATCTTAGTTTTCCAAACAACTTGAATTAAAGCCCAATAATAGAGTTACAACGCTATATCAGTCTACGTAGTTAACAAACATAATGACAGATGGCGCTAGTATTTCGTTTTTTAAACAAATAAATAAACAATGTTTATTTGTATCCACAGTTTTACAAAATAGTTGTTGAGATTGCATAGTAAGTATAACAATACCTGTATCAGGCTATCCCGCTGAAACATAACAAGTCATCATTGTACAAAATAAACATTTATAAAGTTAATTTGTTTGTAAGTTGATTTGTGTGTGTGTGTGTGTGTTTTTTCGTGTTATTTAACTATTTGACATGTTGATGGGTAAGTATGAGTAGTTAAAATACATAAATAAAGTACAATACCTGGAGGACCGAGCTTTGCTCGTTTTTTAAACAACGGCATCTATTGTCAAGTACTTTTAGTGTTGCTTAACAACGCTATTTATTGTCAAGTAGCTTTAGTGTTGCTGTGTCTGTAAAAATAATAGTTACTACTCGCCAACAGATGTTAGAAAGAGTCATATTTTTCAGTTTATCATTTCTTGAAAACACGGATAGAACGACGTTTTCTAAAAATTAAACCTAACTAGATAGATCATCATAGATTCAAGACGTTTCCGAGATTCAGATTATTAGAATTGCTCGTTTATTAGAAATAAGAAAGATAAATGTGTTGTGAACTTATATTTTGAGTATAAAGAAAAAGTATATCTTTAAAACAATGGTTGTAAAAGTTGTTACTCACTAGTATTTGTTGTCCTTAAAGTGTTGGAATTCAGAAGCTCTTTTTTCTTTGAGTCGACGTTATTGGAAATTTGCTGTCCATACGCAGTAGCGAGTAAAATAAAGATGGTTGACTTTAACATCTGAAAAATAGGAAAAAATATATAAAGTTGACGTAAAAATACGTCTTATTAAGGGGATACTTTGCGACTCAATCAATACATATTCACCTAGTTGCGTTGCTTTCTCTAGACGTTCATAAGCCGAGAGGGCCAGACGGTACACCAGCAGTGGTGCTTAAGCAGTGTGCTCCTGAGTCCTGTACTCACGCGCCCGCTTTCCTACCGCACTAGGCAATTTCCGACTTTATGGAACACTGTGAATGTGCAACCGGTGCCCAAAAAGGGCGATAGATCAGATCCATCGAATTACAGGCCTATCGCTATTACCTCTCTCCTCTCCGAGGTGATGGAGCGTGTGATCAACATACAGCTTCTAATGTACCTAGAAGAACACGACCTGGTCAGTGACCGTCAATATGGCTTTCGCCACGGTCGCTCGACTAGTGACCTTCTATCTCACAGACCGATGGGCACTAAACAATTGCGAGTCAGGGGCAGGCATTGGCAATGTAGCCTGGACATAGCGAAGACGTTCGATCGGGTCTGACACCGTGGTCTTCTATCGAAGTTGCCATCTAACGGAGTGCCCGAGGGTTTGTGCAAATGGTTGGCCAACTATTTGTCGGTAGACGCATACGAGCCGTAGTTGACAGTAGTTGCTCTGATAGCATGGACATTAATGCTGGTGTCCCGCAATGCTCTGCGTTGTCTCTCAGGCTGTTTCTACTGTATATCAATGACATGTTAGACATCAACAACATACATTGATATGGTCATGCAAGCATCCCTCATTCTGTTGTGGAGGAAATTCATAGAGAACTTGTGTCTCAAATCGGGACCACTCTGTCCAAGGTCTCTGACTGGGGACGAGAAAACTTGGTCTGATTCAACCCTACAAATACGTATGGCCCTAATAAGTTTGGCGTTCACCGCTAAGAAAACCCCATTCACTGTGGTTCTACAATTCCAGAACACTTCCGTCCCCATCTCCAATGTGAGCCACCTTAGTGGTATAAAAAATAACAAAAATGTCATCAAGAGGATACCCCATCACCCCCGTTAATTAAGGAATAAACATCAATACTTACTGATACCCCGTTCATAGACTACCCCCCTAATACTAGATTTTGCTAGTGGCTCCGCCTGCCCTCAATTCGGTTATCGGCGTAGAACTCTTTAATTATACTAGTATAGCTGAAGCTATAGTTCGTTTGCGCTCAGTTGTAGTTATTCCCGCGAGAACTTTTGAATTTTTTGGGATAAAAATTAGCCCATATGTTACTGTGGGTACGAATATGTGTGCCAATTTTTATAACGATCCGTTCAGTCGTTGGCGAGTTATACTCATACATAGAGTAGGTAACAAACATTCATCCATCAATCTAGACATACTTTCACATTTATAATATTAATTGATTTAATTGTCAGCAGCTATTGTGTTATTTTATTGATTTTTTCCGTAGTTTAGTTTATATTGCTTACTTTTTAATGCAAAACAAAGTACCTTTTTTGCATGAATTGCTTATTTTTTATTACTTTGTCTGCATCAATCTATAAATTAAATCCATTTTAATTATTAATGAGCTGAAATTTTAATGAATGTATATGTTTGAAATTCACAGTAATTTATAAATGGAAAAAAAAATCGAACTCGAGAAATTGAAAAAAATATGAAAACTTCGGAGTCGAGCCGTCGATAGACTGCCCTCTTAAAATTTCGCCGTCTTCATATTAATTCTGATTTTGACGGATAGGTGACTTATGTAAACCGGCATAAAATACATTTATTTTACAGATAGGTATCGACAAAAATCCTTATTCTACGGAACCCTTGCTCTTGGCCGGTTTTTTTTATACGTAATTGGATACGTGACCTTTTGCCGTCGACGAAATCATGATTTACAAGGATTTTTTGTTTGGTACTAAAATATGTAACCATGAGTTGGTTTCGCTGACATGATTTTAAAGGACTTGATAAATATTCATTTTTTATAATTAAGTCAATTTTAAAAACTTTAATTTTATGATTTTTTTCTTAAAATATTTATAACATGCATCTATGTTGCTATTCCCACAACCTAATCTTGGGGACTAGCACAATTTGTGTTTTAGACGTTATTGTTTTTATTGACAATTATAACTCGTGCAGTCGTGTAGGAAATAATACAAATATGTACGAACGGCATTGTCGCTACTTTTTGCATTGCGTAATATCCGTGCCTATCGTAAATCTGTCCAAAATTGCAATTTTATAGTGCAGTTATAAACTTAATTTGATTCTATCGATCGCAATAATATACAATATGCCAAATGAAAATTTTACTAGTTTTTAGGGTTCAGTACCTCAAAAGGAAAAAAAGGAACCCTTATAGAGTCACTTTGTTGTCCGTCTGTCTGCCTGCCTGTCTGTCTGACGCGCACTTGGCCGGTTTTTTGATCACTAACGAGTTATTCTCATATTTACATTAACCACATTTCCTTATATTTGTCTGACCACTCGTACAGTGATATCTTGACCTCATACATTGAATTAACATATTATTTGAGAGTGAGGATGTGTAAGGGTGTGTGAGTATATGCATGACATGTATATATTCGAGTGTGTGTGTGCAGTATAACTGCAGTAAAAGTTACATCTTTAATGCTCCTTCTTATATTCTAAATCAAGATAATTTTCATTTTAATCTTCAACTGTCATAACAAACTTGTATTACAACTTATAATTCGTAGAAGAGAGTTGGTCATAACAACCTTAAAAGGATTTTGTTCGTTAATTATGCTACTTTAGCGCTGTCCAGAAATATAGGTGTCTTGCCAACTATATACTTTTGATAAATATATTGAAAACTATATATCTGATCTGCGTACTATACACAATGAATTGTTCAAGTGGGCGTGCATGGCCAAATCCGAAACTAGCGAAGCGAGGAAAATCGATAATCCTAGTCAGGAATCGAACCCGTTGATTTTAAAAAAAAACACAGCCTATATTATTCGCTGATAAGGAACGAATTCTGAGGAGTAAAATACGGAAAACTTAAGGAAAGAGTTGGATTTTAATAAACCACACATACCTCATTACCTGTACCTTGTTCGAAATTATGCTTAATATTTTTTTAAAACACATTCGCAGCGCATTCACCGTAACAACATTATGTTCTCATTTAAATTTTTTATTAGATTTCACGGTTTAAGGCCACAGTACAAGAAAAAAACCGGCCAAGTGCAAGTCGGACTCACGAACCGAGGTTTCCGTACCGTATACGTAATTTACAAACACAAACAAAAAGTGTGCCGCTAAGCGGTCACCCATCCAGTTGCTGACCAAGCCCGACATTCTTAACTTTTAATACAGTTTCCAACAAACAAATGTGATACTATTTCGCTTAATAAAAGATGTGTGCCGTGGTCACCGGATCCGCTTTAGATTATTTTGTCTGGGCTTATGTAAAAATCAAAATCTGCTAAGCCACGTTTAATGCAATTGATGACTTGAATCTATTTTTGGAAAATATTCTAAACGGAATAAATAATATTGTGATCTGAATGCAGTACAATCCTTGAAAAGTTGAATCTAGCTATGAATTGAGAACAATCGCCAACATTTCGAACAATTAATCAGTAAAGGTTTAATAGGTAACCTAAGAAAAACAAAAAAGTTAATTGTTAAAAATCCAACACTTTCCTTAAGTTTCCCGTATGTCATTGCTTCCCAGAATTCGTTCCTTGTCAGCAACACTATCGAATGGCTTAATAATAACAGTGTATTTTTTTAAAAAATCGACGGGATAGATTTCTGGCTAGGATTATTGATTTTTTTAATCCTAAGTACTAAGTAATACTTCTGAAAGTCTAACTTTGAGAATTCTTTACAATACATACTATTGCTATTAGTCATATTTACCGGATTTTCCAAAACAGAAAGCCATTATGATAGCCATAGAAGAAAATTAATTTTGGTGGTTATAAATGGCCCTGGTTTTTTTTTATATTTTCATTTGTTTTTTTTTTTCAATTAATTGTTAACAGCTTTGTTTATTAACAATACTGTATATCTTATAACTTTTACCTACGTGCATCAGATGCCATAAAGAGCAAAAAACCAGCGAGTTCCGTTGTTTTTTTTAAGGTGCGCAACCCAAAAAAGCGGTTGACCCGGCGAAGGATTGTGTGTTTGGTGATTCATAACCACCAGATCGCGAGCATGATTAACCGGTTTTGAATGAAATGCTAACAAATATACCTTTTTTTTAATGTCATCGGTCTAGACTAACGTATTTTAAGCTAGTTAAAAGGATGCGTTCGGCAAGACGAAAACGACAAAAAAATGTTACATAAAAACAAAAGCTTAACTTTCCAAAAATCATTCGTCCTACTATTTCATTTTTAAACGACTTCAAAAAAGGAGACGGTTCTCAATTCAGTTGTCTGTAAAAAGCGTACTGACATCATTTCTTCACCGCGTTTCGAGCACTATTACGGTCTATTTTAACTGTGATTGCGGCGACATGCGGATGTTTTTGCGTAGTGCTTCACGCGTTGTGTTGAATCTAGACACGCGGTAGCGTGTCAAGCCAAGTTCAAGTAACAGAACTGGCGAGCAGCACCGTGTGTAATATTACACGAACCATTTGGAGGCACTTTTGACCCCCTCATAACTCAAAAACTATTTTACATAAACGTGTGCTCATATATTGAGACTTGCCCGTTATATATGTGCTCCAAATTTTATAAGCACATCTCAAACGGTTAATTAGATATTAATTAGATATTAACGTTCAAAAATCGTCATTTTTATCTCCTGTAGATCTAAACTCTAACCCAGTTTCAGGTGACCTAGAAAGTTCAAATTTGGCATGCAGATAGGTAATTAGGTGAATTCAAAGGAATAAATCAGAAACTGGAAAATTTTTATCATTTTATTAAATTTTTTAACTTAACCTTTAAGCGGGCGCGCGGTCATTTGTAACGGCAGTGGTCGCGCGTAACCTTAATGAGCCGTCAAGGTTTTTAAGAATTAAAAAGACAAATTATTAAATTATTTGAATAACAATGTAATGAAACACATTCCCTTTAGAGAGAATAAAAAAATATACTTTTACGAAGTGCGTCTCGCGAATCTTCAACGACGTCAGGCGCGCGTTTACTTTGCAAAACCTACGCAGCATGCACAACAAAAAATATAATTAAGATTAAGCAATGGGCACAGAAAGGAAAAATCTATTGTTTTGAGTTCACAATGAACCTATGAGAGGCTACTAATATTGGCAAACATGAGTGATGATAATATACAAATTTATGACCAAAAATAGGGTTACCGACCGCGACCGCTTGATGTGCTTGATGTGCACCGTTAATTTGTTTTTAATCCAAATATTTCCGTTTTAGTACTTATAACTAAGAGTATAGTCGACTTTCGTATTTATTACGTCATTATCTGGAATTTAGTATTCATTATTGTTTCAATATTTATATTTATCAATAGTGTAAGATCATTACTTATAAATGTTTAAATAATAGGCATTTCGGTACACGGCGCGCCGCGGTACGACGTCGGAGCAGCGGGGTAAGAGTGCGGACCTTGACTCGAACTTGCGCTGCGCCGTCTTGCTGTCCGGTTGTCTCTCTATATCTGACCTAGGTATAGGGTTGCGATTTATGCTACGAAATTCAAAGGTTTTCTTAAAAAATACTTTTATATTTGTGGTTATATTATTATTACAAATCTTTTAGTAAGTACGTATAGTATAGGCAATAGTTTAAATCAAAAAATAATAATAATTTTAGTATAGTTATAAGAGTTATACGTAGGTAAGTATACTTAACTCTGAATGTTAGTTTTGAGAATGAGAACTTATTGGTAACAAATTGTTTTTCTTTAGAATTCAATAGATAACAGGTAATTTGTTCCGTAATCGTCTTAAATAATTATCTTTTTATAACGTATTTTGTACAATAAGTCGTACAACAGAATTACGGGTGGGTAACACACTTACCTTACACCGAATTATTCCAATGCCTCCCGATGGAAACTGACTATTCCATTCGATTGCATATTCTTTGTTTGAGTATAGTAATATACAACAAAAAAATAGGTTGCGTAGGACTATAGTAAAGTATGTATGTCGTAAACGTAGTAAAATATATAACAGGACAGGTTATAGTAGTAGTGCCCTGTTACCGAATGCACCGGCTAGGTGCTCAGAAGGAGAAGAAAAGATAGAGGGAGTTCAGAGGTCGGTAAAGAAACACTTTTCAAGGGTAAGGCAGGTTATATTAGTATACTCTTTCAATGTTATTTCAACAAGCTTTAATAAACACAATTCTCCTAATCACGTAAGGTGATTCTTAACCCTTAAATAACTCCATCGAAACTATCTATTTACAAGACTACCTAACTAGATAGAACGACTAGAGACGCAAGCCTGCCTACTCAGATTTCAAAGTGTAAATTTAAAATATTTATTTAGGGATCGAATACAATAAGTAGTCTTTGGCCTAGAGCCCGATCAGGAGTCTTGCACGTCATTGCCACCCCGCAGGTCTCCACCGCCGAAGTAGGAAGACGCGGACGGGACTGAATTTAGGGTGACCTACCGACGCGTGGTGAGTAGTGTTACGTATGCCGCACGTGGCAGGCACAATGCAAATTGTACGTGGGCGCAGATAGCCACGTAGCCTTGGTGTGGAGCGGGTGCTCAGGCTGCAGCACCGCTACCGCACAGGTCGAAGGTTTGGAACACTAGGTACTCCGGGTAGGCCGAGGATATGGAGTTTAAGGAACTCCTGGCCTCCCTGCGTCTGCAGACGCCGCTAACCAGCTGACGCGCACCGGTCTTCGCAGTAGTAGAGAAGTTCGCCGTCTTTGAGACTTCAGGCACGGCACATAGGCGAAAGGAGTAGGTATAGGATTTACTATACTAACAGTAAAAAACCGCATGAAATACGATACGGTTTTTATGTTTAGGAAAGTTACAAGGCAACAGTGTTGCAGAATATAAAGAAGTTCATCAAATGCTCAAAGTAGATTTTTATCGATGAACGTGCCGCAGAGACGCAAAAGCTAATGTTTTATTTTCTTATGTCAAATCTTTGACAAGATTCTATTTTCTATGTTGAAAATAGTTAAACATATATTGACCTAGTAGCGGATGCCTGGAAATTTCCATCGTTTCTTATATCATCCGATCCTTTACCGGAGCCGGACCACCCGAACGGTCGTTCTGTTATAAAAACATTAGTTTAATAAAAACCATTTGGTATTAATTTTGTTATAAATAAGTACGGTAATTTTTTACTTCTCTGCAACACAACAATCTTACATGAAAAAAATTGTAATGGACAGAGAAAAATCCCTTTATACACAGATGCTATTCAGAAATTGGTGCATAACGCTAATTTTACCTTAAAAAAATATTTAACGTAATATTTTACACCATACAAATACACCATTACAGAACGTAAACAAAAGATTTAGACCAATTCAGACAAATGAATAACAGGAAACAACAATTTTTTTTAATGAAAATATTGCCAGCCTTAAAAAAAGTACTCCCAAAAACTGACGCTAGATTGAGTTACTAATATTTTTGTGGTTACCTATTTCAATGCGCGATCGCACAATTTTAGGGATGTGAAATGAGAAGGAGAGAGCATTAATATTTTTACCTTCCTGAAGTAATAAATAGTTAGTATAAAATACTAATTTAAAATTTGGATTTACAACTTCAGCATTTTTATAGATGTACATAAAACCATAAGGAATAAATACGTCCAAAACCTGTCAAAGTTAATAACCGTTCGTAAATAAAGTCATAAAAAACACTAACTTTCATGTGCTCCGCTTCGTTTTACGCGCCAGTTTTCAAGTTTACAAGTGGGACGCCCTGACTACATTAAATAAGTAGAAGTTCTTTCTGGCGCTCGCCGGCCGCTGCCGCGGCACGCTCCGCTCAGCTTCGCGCGCTAACTTTTTTTTGTGCTCTGCTTCGTTTTACGCGCCAGTTTTCAAATTTACTAGTGGGACGCCCTGACAACATTTAATAAGTACAAGTTTGTTCTGTCACTCGCCGACCGTAGCCATGGCACTTACTTCCATGTTTTACCATAAGCTCTATATCAGGCTGGCAGTAAACTTAACAAGACTCTGTATAATAAAACGTAAGTTGTTTTATGTTTTTTTCTATTTGATGTAGTACGTTATGTAATCTAATTGTCTTATCGGTTATTTGGGAGTTTTTTTTAGGCTGGTAACATTGCAATTAAAAAAAAGTGTTCGTTTTTCCTTTTTCTTGATCCGTTTACAATATTTTAAAAAGTGTAATTACATGGTTTTTAAGTGTAAATTGTGTTTCTTTCAGCCTATTCTTTTATTTTATCAGTGTGTAAAGGATGATTTAGAGAAATCTGAACTGCTATAAAGCCGAGCAAGTGAATTTTATATGTTATTTCGACCATTTGTCGGGAAAAAAAAATCTGGTAGTAAATTTATTTTTTATCGTAAACTATTATTTGGCACCGACTTTCATATATAATTTCTATATTGTGCTACTCTATCGAATAAGATTTATTTCAGATTAAAATGTCGTGTTGCAGAGAAGTAAATATTTACCATAAAGACCTACTAATAATTTATAATGAAATCCCATCATCAACATAAATGTGAAATGAGAGCCAAGTTCAATATTACGATACATGCCTTGGATGTTGACTTCAACGACAAAAGAAGTGAGATCTAAATGGGTGCCAAGTTGAATGGTCAGTCCTGAAATTTATTTATAACAACATAAAATATCATTTCTTCTTATAACTTAGGATAATAGCCTAAGGTCTGACTTGGCTAGTTTCTCATATTTATCTTAGTTTTTTAGTTATGAGTGTTTGAAATAAATTGCTTTACTGGGTTAGTTTCATGCTGTCTCTTTCTGTACTTTGGAAAAATGTGTTTACTAATCTGCTCTCAGTGTAAGCTGAGTTGGGCTTATGGACGCTTTAAAAAAAAAAAAAAGGTTGTTTTTTATATGTCATTAAGTCATCGTTTGTTCACCTCACAACTAAGCGTTTAATCACCGAAGACAATTTTGAACACAAATCCAAATGTAGTAAAAAATCTTGGATTATTGAAAAAAAAAATCTTAAATTAAAAACCGACTCTGTCAACCCCGACACGCAGTGGTCTTGGTCTGCCCTACCTCTATAGTGTTTTTGGGAAGCCCGAGCTTACCGCCTGATGGTAAGCGGTCATCGTAGCCTATTGACGCTTCAAACACCAGGGGTATCACTCGCGCGTTGCCGACCCTTCAGAAATCCAGTAACTTCTTTCTGGAAGTACCCCATACTGTAGTCCTTGGAGAAAACCTTCGCGGGATGAAGTTTCTTTGAAACCGACCATTTTGGTGCGATGGTAGAAAGTAGCCGTGGGCATCATTTCGAACAATTCCTCAGAACACAACCCACAATGGGTTGAATACACACAGGGAGGCAAAGTCTCTCCTCAGACTTCAGGGCTCGATACCGCAAGTCAGTTGGGAATCGACGACAATTCTCACAGCCAGTCGTTGAACCGAGTCAAAAACGCCAAGCTAGTATCCGGGTGCACCCGCCCAGAAATGGCAGCAGTAGTCCATATGGGACCGAACTTGCGACTTGTAAAGCAGCAAACTTTGCCCCGACGTGAAGTACTTCTTCGCCCTGTTGAGTACACCAAGTTTTTTGGACGCCAGCTTCAGCTTTTACTCTATCGTAAAAACGGTAATAGGTACATACAAGCTGCTGAATTTTGTTAGCTACCACCAAACGTTAGCCATATTTTTTTTTATTTGGACACCATATTAAATATTAATTTAGCTAAGAGTGTTATATTTAATTTTATATAAAAAGTATTTTTATATAATATATGGGTATATTTACCCAATTCTTTCCAGTGCAAAAACAGTTATTTTCCCGTATCGGTATTGAAATAACCCGGCCTAGAACCCAATATTGCTTGCGACTGTGTGTGTTTGTTAATTTTTAAGCACTAATTGTTAATTTCACTAATATTATTATCAACATTAATTTAGTTAATAGTAACAAAATTTTAACTGTGATTTTTATATAAAAAGATTATTCAATCATTTGGGCATTTATTTACCTAATTTTTTTGAGTACAAAAACTGGTATTTACCTGTATCGGGAAAAAACCCAGCTAAGATTCCAACATCGCTTGCGACTGTGTGTGTTTGTGTATACACCAACATTGCTTGCGACTGTGTGTGTTTGTGTATAAAGTTACGTGAGCTTTCAATGTCATCGGATTTCTCAAATAACTTCAATCAAAACAAAAACCGGAATCGAACTGTAAGCTTTTCAGAAATAGTGAACCAGCGTTTTCCTTTTTAGGGTTTCGTAGTCAAAGAGTGCAAACAGGACCCTATTACGTAGCTGTCTCAAATATCAACGCTGTGTTTCTGTCTATCCGACCTTTAAAGGGATATATCTTTGAACTGTAATAAGAATGCTGAATTTTTACAGAAAATGTATTTCACTGAACCTTTATTTACAGCAAAATATATGGTTTTTTATTAGTTGTTTGGGAATACATATTCATAGGTTTTATTCTACGCACTTCAACCCAAAAGATAGAGCTCCATAAAGGTCGGACAAACAGGCAGACTAACTGACATGATGTAGCTCCGTCGGCACCCTTTGGATACGAAACCCTAATTATGGCCTTAAATAAACTCTTGGCACAAGACTGGTCGTGAAATGGAACTTGAATATGACGTTAGATCAAGAAATAAAACTTTTGCTGTGATGAATACGATCCGCGGCACCACGTCACGTGCATCATACACATGAATAGTGAACTTATCTTTAACGTAGGTATTTGTTTGCCTATACCTATGTTAAAAATCAACACAATCAATTAAATAAAATATATTTATAAAAATATAAAAAAAAAAACAGTTTTAGTTTCATCAAATAAAGTAATAAAACTAATTGCACTTAATTTTAAAATGTTTAAAAAAATTTACTTTAAAAACCAGCCAGAAACGTATCCACTCATTAAGTTAGGGTTTTATACTTAGTATAATAATTATTGCATTTATGTAAAAGAAAATAGTTAACTAGTTTTGGTTAAAAGTTGTTTCGTTGGCACCGAAACCATTAGGCCACCAACTAATGTGACAATCTCGATAATCTGACCTTTACAATTTTATTAGGCAATTGACATGTACCTAGATACTTACTATTTCAATGTAAAAAATACCACAGATTAACAAATTACTTTCTTAAAAAAAAAACAGTTTTACGTCTTTTAAACACTTGGCACTGACGCGTCTGTATCACATGTCGCAACTTTGAATCTGCGTTTATACAAAAGTCGAAGATCAGCACAAAACCTGTTTATTACACATAATATTACCTATTAAAATTTCGACAGGTGAGTTGGACATTGGGAAATCCAATTTGATTGTTACAATTTGTTTTCAACCTAAAAATAGCTTGTGGTTTTATCTTATATCTATGTATGTATGTATGTAAATTTCTTTATTATCTCGTATCGTGTTCTTAGATAGGTGACGTCAAAAAAATCAAAATGTCGGATTTAAATACAAGTTAAAATAGTTGCCCCGCGGTTTTAACTCTGTAAAATCTATTGCCATGAGTTCTTTGTCTTTGTAATATAAACTCATCATTAGCTAGCCATTAATATGAATTTTTATGGTATCGCGTTTTTGGTAGAACAAGCCCTTAGGTATATGTTCTTCTATATAGTGTTAAATTTCTAACCTAAAATACTGACTACAAGTATTGATTTTTTCCCTTTAAAAAAGTGTCACTTAGCATTCATCAGACACTTAAAAGGGTGGCTGGATGCGGGAGGCAGAGGACCGGAGTAATGGCATGCTAATGCTATGGAAGAGGCATATGTCCAGCAGTGGACCAACACAGGCTGTAACAGAAAAATACTAATCCAGCATCACCAGAAAGCCTTAAAAGTATGTAAACATTTAGAAAAAGGTATCATAACAGAATGTAGGACAAAAGTAGACTCTTTTTAGGAACATGATCCTAATACCTAATTTTAGCTCACTTTTTTGTTCTTTATAAAAATGTTTGGTTTTTTTCAAATTGGCGCAAGTCCGACTCACACTTGACCGGTCTTTAGATTCTGAGGTAAGAACGTGACCAAAACGAACACAATCAAACTGAATCTAAAGAAACTTGCAAACTTTGCTATGATGATTAAGCTGACAATAGAAACAAAACGGTCAAGAGCGAGTTAGACTTGGCCAATTTGGGTTCCGTACTGAAACCAGGCCGTTATTCATTACCTACACTGTCGATAAAACCTGCATTTCGACGCAAAAAAATCGAAAACTTTCCAGAGCTAAACAGCTTTTGAGATTTTAAGTAACAAACGTTCCTAGTTCTTTTATTTTTAGACCTCCGATATGATGGAAAAAATCGGTAATGGGCGACTTGGCGGTTTTGTACTTAAAAAACACTAGTTAGTCGATAGGCCAGAGGCAGGTATTCATTACATTGTCAATAAAACCTGCAGTCTAGGTCACTCTGAATATTCTATCCAGAGAAAGGATGAAGAACTATCCAAGCCTTAATAGGGACTCACCTAAGCAATTATTATTTAACTTTAGCAAACCTATGCTGGGGGCAAGATAGCTCTATAATTAGGACCACTTAACTAAGAATTGTATAAAAGAAATATTTATAGAATCTTCGCTTACATCCAATAGTTTTATATATATATATAGTAGTTTATTAGTAGAAGGTCGAACACCATAATATGTTACTCAATTACCTACAATATATTATTTAATTACAGTGCAACACACTTTTCTAACCTTCTGACCTTCAGACCTAGTGTTTGGTCGCTAGTGTCGTTGTAAGTTCACACCATTTGTGTACGGCGATTGTAGTTTTTATTTTTGATCAGCGGGTCAGAAAAGTTTGTTGCACTATACATATAACTATTTTATTAGTACCAAACTGACTCTCTCTTAACCTAAAACAAATTTCCGTAGTACCAAACTGACCCTTTTGTTATTCTCAAATTAATTTTAATCAGTTATCAATACATATGTGTGCGTAATGAAGATTCGTTATACGCGTTTGAAGTTTGGTACTTTTGTTTGATAGTTGGATGGACATGCTAGTGATGTTATAAGGGTTCCATTTTTCCATTTAAGGTACAGAACCCTAAAAAGTATTAGGGTCAGTTCAGACCAAGACGCGACGCGACGCGGCATTTCTGAGATAGCAGCTCATTATGGACCTTGTTGACTAGACAAACAGATACAAATTATAGTGAGAGCACAAAAGTGAGAGGTTTCGTGTCGTAGTACACCAAAATGCATCGCGCGACGTTGGAATGCGTATCTTTTGTCTAGAGAACAAGATCCATAATGTATTGCAATCTCAAAAATGCCGCGTACCCTTACTTCTCGTAGATTGCGTGTGGCTGGTGTGCGTTTTTTTTCAATGTCGCAAATGAAGAATTGCTTTTGCGGTTTTTGACCCCGTACCTATTAAGGTCAAACAGACCGTTTGAGCAAATAAAAACCTGTCACTCACATATTTATTGTTATATTCGATGATTTGGGTGCGACGATATTCCAAAAAACCGGCCAAGTGCGAGTCAGGTTCGCGCACCGAGGGTTCCGTACACACTTATAGTATATAGACATTTCTTTCATGAGTTCAAGTCTCACAGGTTAATTACTAACCCTTAATTACTAGTTTTTGAATTATTTGTGAAGTAACCAGTTGCTTCTTGCCAAATGATTTTCTAGGACGACAGGAAGTACCCTATAGGTTTTGATTTATTTGCGTTGACTTAGAAGCTTGATTCTTTATAACTTCAAGGGACCGTAGACCTTGTTATTTGATATTAATTTCAAAGGTATCAAACCTTTACGCGTTCCGGAGAATAATGGTCTTAACAGACATACAGATAGACAGACAGATAGTCAGACAGACAACCAGTGATCCCATAAGGGTTCCTTTTTTCCTTTTGAGGTACGGAACCCTAAAAATGTTGAAATAATTCAATAATTTGTTATTATCTCCAATAGCATTGGGATATTTGGTGTTGACATCTCCAGTGACGAACAGTTCGAGATTATTTGTAAAGTAAGGTCATGTTGGTGTCCAAGAAACTTGGTGCAGGTACTCAACAGAGCAAATTATTTGTTCTTCCCGGGGCAAATTATTGGTTTTTGACAAATCGCAGGTTTGGCCCCACATAGAGTCCAGCTGCCACCTCTTGATGCATTTGAATAGGTACCAGCTTAGCTTGGACGACGAACTGAGAGAATGTCGACAGGAGTTCTGGATCAGCAGAGATTTGCATTGAAAATGCTAGTACATAAATGGCGTGAGCACTGATAGTCCGGTCAATTTAGGCATTCGAAGCTACCCCAATTCCCACCAAGCTGAAACTCAGTAAGATTGTTTAAAATATGATTAAAATTTGAAAGTTTTATATACGTGGCGTACACATGCATATTATGACGATTACAACTTTTTGAATCGTTATATCTCAAAAACGGTGTCTCGTAGAAAAAAAAGTATCGATATATTATTTGGAGATAATTTAATGATCTACAATTTTTGTCGGAAGTATTTTTATGATAAAACTTACCATTTTGGTGAAAATTGCGAAAAACTCATTTTTTTGACCTTTGACCTTGAATATTTTTTTTTTCCATACAGAGGAAAGATGGAGAACTTTTAAATTTTATTTTTAATCAAATTTTAAACAATCTTACTGATTTTCAGCTTGGTGGGAATTTAGGTACCTTTACTCTTATTTTTTGGTCTAATTTGACCAGATTATGAGTAAATACATAGGAACGCATCTGCAAACGTTTAGGTTGTGGAATGAGCGTCATGTCGATGTTTAGCCCACGGATAACTGTATAGGGTTCTTGATTCAATTAGCAAATGATTAAATTCAGTAATGCCCCTGGTTTTACAAACGTCCATAGGTTTTACCATGACCGCTTAGCATCAGGCGAGCCGTAAACCGTTTGCCACCGAACTGGTTACAATGCCACGTTATTATAAGATGTATTAAATTATTATAAGTTCTTACATTAATCATATTGCTAACAACGTTCATCAAACTTGACAGCATCATAAATATCTATCAAATGTTCATATCGGAAATTCCAATCTATAGCAAACTCGGCCAGTTGTTAAGATTTTTGCCAAATTATATTAGTGTTATAAACACATGGCTGGCCGTGTTGGCTTAGCGTTTTGCGAGTCTGCCTTATATTCTGAGTAGCAAAGGACTAAGGACTACACTATGGGGTTCTTCAAGAAAGAAGTTATTGAACTTCTGAAGGGTCGGCAACGCGCGAGTGATACCCGGGTGTTACAAGCGTTCACACGCTTCGGTGACCGTTTACCATTAGGCGGACCGTATGCTTGTTTGCCACCGTTCAAACCCAAAAAAGAAAATTATGATCGACGTGTTTCACTTTAAACTTTGCACAGAGGTTTTTGTTATAAACTCAATGATACCAAGATTGTATACGAAGAATGAAAAAGGGTTTTGCAAAATTCATCCCCCAAAGGGGCAAAATTGGGGTTGAGAGTTTGTATGGAAATCCGTCATTTTTAAAGTAAAAGGCACAAAATTGGTTTATTGCTTTAAGTTGATTTGATTGGAAAAAGCTTAATTTTTTTTCAAAATTCCACGCGGATAAAGTCACGGGTAAAAGGTATAGAACTATAAAAAATTAGACATGTAATGATTTAGCGATTCTTTTAATTAGATTTTTTTTGTTTAAATTTCTTTTAAAACTCTACGGAACCTGAAACATACTGTAGATTATTGTTTTGTCATCGTATTCTGAGCTATATTTAAACTTTTAAGTCTCTAACTCATCGGGAAGTTGGTTAAAAATCGATTGCAAAATTTGTACTGACCAGACAAATGCCAAGTTATCAGATCTCATGTAGAGCCAAGCTTCCGATTGTACAAGCTCTTACTTTACAAACTCTACACCTTGGTCAAAATATGTGGCTTAGCGGATTAAATTTTTTATGTTGTTTGTGTACTAATACTAGCTTACATACCAAATTTGAGCTTTCTAGGACTTTTTCTACCCTAAAATTTTGATGATCGTGAGTGAGTGAGTCAGTGACCAAATCGGGGTTTTTTAGTTATCAATAAAATCTAAATTATAAGAGCTATGCAATTGACACTTTATATGTTTAATAAATCCACTATTGACATCATATCCCGATAAAAAAACGACGAAGCGTTTCGAGAAAAGGTTGGTAGTGCCCTTGCGCTTCGCTTGGCTCGTCTTGGCCAGGGCACTGCTGTGCTCCCAAATAAACAAGAAAGTGAATTAATAAAATACCCCCATTAAAAAGTAATAAATAAACTTAACGTCTTAACTCTTTGAAATAAAATCACTAAAATTTGCATTACATAAAGAAAGGAAATTGGCATCCGACTTCAAGGAGAAGAAAACACTTAGCTCAATGTTCTATCTGCGTAAGGTTTATTTATTAGGTTCTTAATCTCACGTGAGATTAGGGTAGGGGGAGGGATTCGAGCTCAATCTCACGACATCTCACCAAAGGGGGAGGGGGGTCGAAAAATCGTCAAAATCACCTTACGTAATTTATGGACGCCCCCTGAATAGACCACCTTCAAATTTATATGTATGCAATACTAGCTTATGCCCGCGGTTTCACCCGCCCTAAATAGGTTATCGTTATAGGATTTCAACGGCAACTCCTCAATTACTTACAGAAAAAAACCTACTCACACTTGACGTTTTCAATTAGCCTATGTCCTTTCTCGGGACTCAAGCTATCTCCATGCCAAATTTCATCTTAATCGGTATAGCGGTGTAAGCGAAAGAGGTAACAGACAAATAGACGGCGACAGAAAGAAAGGGTTTTATTCCAAAATGGTCCCATTTAAATTTCATATAGATTTGACGGTGAGTTTCGGAGGCAACGTAACATCACGCCTGTATACTCGAAATATCTCACTCAAAAGTAAAAAATAAAAACTTTTTAACAAAGAAACAACTGGCTTCAAAAAAATGCACTAAAAAAGTAAAAATAACAACTCATATCCAAAAATCTGATCTGAATTACAGTTTGAAATTGGTGTCTATGTACCTAACATTTTATAACGCACTTCACTTGTATCACAATCACATTATACTCATCAAAATGAGGGGATTTCAAGGAAATCTGATTAATCAATAGGTTGACATTTTTTAGTAAAATATACCTAATAGTAAACATTATCACAAAATTTCAATTTCATAGGTCTATGGGAAGTTAAAAAAATTCTTCGTTACAAAATTTTGTAAAAAAAGCTGACTTGGTGTCTTCTAATTCCTTTGTTTTAAATATTTTTAACATAAAATATATAGTAATTATCCTCTCAAGCTCTAAACAACGATAACCCACTATGGGGTACAAGGGCGGATCCAGATCATGAGATCTGAAGGTATTTTTTGAACTTTGAATCTACAAACGTAAGGTACCCAATCGACCCAGCTCGTGCAGTTTTTGAATAATTAAATATACAAATTCAAGTAACCCCAAGTATTTTTTATATGTAACAAAAGTAATATTATTTAAAAAAAATAATTTATAATTCATTTCTTCCTCGGCCGTCCTGCGATCGCCCCCCGCTGGATTCGCCCCTGATGGGGTAGGTTAAATATTTTTTGACTATATGTATGGCTTTGGTTTAACAAGATGCTTATACAGTGATAATTTAAATACGACGGGCAGACAGACACGTGAGTGACGGCCCTATTGGCTCCGTTTGGACCATTCGGGAACGGAAACCTAGAAAGCATTACGCATCAATCATAGAACGCCCTTCTTTTTTGGAGTAGGTTAGTGAAGTTCATAGGTTGCTACCATGTTGATCATAAGCGTTGGCAATTAAAAAAAAATTTAATTATAACTTTTTATTTTAAAATTGATTATACTAGTTTTTTAGTTCATCGATGTTTGTGGCCACCTGTGATATGGATGCGAGAATGTTAGTTGGCAGACAGTTGACAATAATCCTGTAACACAGAAAAATAAAAGTTTTAAACATTGTGGACTTACCTTCGTAAGTAGGGGGATACACGGGACCGAAGTGCTTACAAACATAAATTAAATTAATGAGTAATTAAAAAAAAAAGTATTTATAAAAACCCTTTCATTTGATGCATTAAAATCATGGGACGCCATCTTTGGGATTCCGCCATATTAGATTTACAATGACGTCACATAGGGTGCGTTCCAAGTCGCAACAAAGAAGTTAAAAAGTGGTTTTGGGAAGCCCGGGGTAGCGTAATTTTTCAACTGTCAAGTTGAATTCTGTTTAACACTGCCATAGAAACGGTTAAAATTAACTACTGTCAGTGAAAAAATTAACTGTCAAACATGGGTTAATTTTTTAACTTTAACGGGCGATAATTGTTTGTTTTTGTGCTACTAGAAATGTATTGAATCCGGATTTATCGCACCACACCACACATGCTGGGCGGCGATGACGAACTGATGTGCATTGCCGTACTATTTGGCACGAAAGTGTGAGATTTTTAAAGTCCCTGTTGTGATATTCTTTGGACCTCATGTCTCACAAACACGGTAATTTTTTAACAAGCAAATTAAGGGTATCTGTCAATTCTGCCATTTTTTAACAACTCTGCAACGATCACTTCTATACCTAAACTAACAAGGCAAGTTAACCCTCTATTGCATACAAAGCCTTTTTTGGCTGCTAAACTGTAGTAATTTTTTCCACGCTAATTTTAAACAAAATTTATAAAAATTATTATAGTTATTTTAGGGACTTCAAACTGAAACGAAACGCAATTTTTATTGCCTATGGTCGACGTCTTAAGTCATTATAACCTCACTTTTCTCCGGTGCGTGCGCAAAGTCGTTCTTAGTGAATTTTTTGAATATTAAATAGAAAAGATAAAAAAATTGATTTTCAAAAATGTGAATAATGTTCTACAAAGCCTCTTTTTTGACCCCTATAACAGTTTATTCACAATATTTGTTCCTTATACTTCATTTTCACTATGTTCCGCTTTCACGCTTGCGCAACCAAACACGTAAAAAAACAATGATTATTCCACCATTCGATACCGATACTTCCGATGACGAAATAGTTCATTCTAGTCCTAAAACTATCAAACAGAAGCGAGCAGTTAAAGAAAAAAATATCTGGACAGAAATTTCAAGTTTAGTGGTAGCCTGGAATTGTAAAGAGGTTACTCAAGAAACTAGAGTCATCTGCTGAATTTTTCTAATAATCCCAGTACACCTACCTCGTCAAAAGGAGATACTTCTACGTCAACCAGAACGGGTACTCCTACAAGTAGAAATGAATCTCCCGCACCTCGGAAAATGCACGGAAAACCCCAGCAAAAGTGCAAAACCTACCTCTAAATTCAGTACGTTCAGAAAAAAATGACCATTTACCGATTCACTAAAGGAATCGTCAACTATGCCAGAATGATTGTTCTTTGCGTTCTCAAATAAATTGTGAGAAATGTGACGTTTTTCTTTGGTTGAATGAGAAAAGAAACTGTTTTACAAAATTTCAACTTGTATGAGTTTTGGTATTCGTTGGATTGGAAGCCAAAAAAGACAGTCTTATACACAGACGTTATTGCATGGGAAGCCAATCTTGGCTTCTGTAACTTTTTTTTTTGCAGCTTTGATTGCAGATATCCAAAAACGATTTTGTTGAAAAAAAATGTGTTTGAAGTATTTATAAAGTTCTATTATCGTTATTTTTGCAGATTTAAAAATCACGCGGTTTTAGAGGCAGTAAGTACTATATCAGACGTGACAGAAAACTTGTGTAAAAACAAGGATTACGCGATACGTAACAGAGCGTGCGTGAGTAGTGCAGCTACAACTCAACTAACTACGATTTTCATTGAAATACATGAAATAAATTAATAGTTTATTATACATCATTGTTGTCAAAGAATGCTTTTTCTCAGGGTTTAAAGGCGCGGCTATGCTTTAGCAAAGTTGTAAGCTAAGTTGTGCTATCACTTAGACCTTTGAAGATTCAGCTGCGAAAACATTAAAAAAGGGGTCAGGTTTTTTTTATCGAACAAAAGTGTACTAATCGTGTTTTCATATTCTTTAGGGTTTGAACCAATCCCGAAAAACAATCCCAAATAAGTCATATCAATCTAATTGAATCTGCTCAGGGGATCTTGTGAAACTTTTGCCAAAAAAATAAATAAGGTAGTATATTATAGCCTCTTAATAGTTAAAGAGTGATAGATTTCTTAAATTTGAATGCCAATACCTTGCAAAATAGAAAAAGTAACATTCATGAACCTCCGTCGCAGGTTTAAAGCTCTATCCAACCATAACCCACATATAAATATTAATACCTCAATTCAATGTATATACGAATACGAGCTATCTTTAAACATGTTTCTCAGTTTGATTAAGAAAGATGATTGTACGTCAATGCAGATAAGACTTTACTGCGCGTAACGCGTAAATGGCAGAATTAAAAAGCGCTACTCGCGCACTATAGATAGGGGTAGGGTTGGCATCTTTAAAATCTGGCAACTAGCGTGACAAGAAGCGTGAAAACAACGGACTTTGGAGCTTAGAACAAAGGTCAAAGGTTTATTCCCTAAAGATACTCAGAAAAAAAAATTAATCTAAATTTAGTCTTTAATCGTTTTAAGATATTGTTAGCAGTCATAATACATTTTTTACTCTATTGCCAAAACGAAATGTTCTTAAAGTTTTTAGGAACTTCTAAACCCGGACAATAAATAAAACCCCGCCTGGACGCTCCCCGGACGCCCTCTAAACTAGGACAAATCCGGGAGCGCAGATGAGAAAATATCTGAAAACCGTAAATTTGTTGTTACATCACACTTTTTTTTTTTGCAATTATAAACTTATTTGCAGTGGGAAACCAACCGCGACCTATGTCGATGTATTGGGACAACAGTTAGTCCCTCAACACACTTACCTGACTTACCATTCAGAGGTTGTAATGCTGAAGAGTGCTATTAAAGTCGTTGGTTGGAAGGTCCGAAATGGCTATATGCAGACAAAAAACAGTGGCCGAGTTCAAGCATCAACAATGCAATGTTTGAAACAATGAACTAAAACGCGATAAAGCTGTTACCTTAAATACAGATAACCCCAAATTTACAGAAGTATTAATTGATAGCAAGGTTAGTCGCGTAGCTAAGAGCTATACCCAAAATTAGGAAACAGTACAATAATGATGGAAATTTAACAACTCGGGAAGAATATGAAAATGCTGATACAGTAACAATTATTACTTCAAAAATAGTATTTTGATAATCTTAATGACTTCCCTAAAAACTGTGTTTGAATAAAACACACTGAATTGTGTTAAGTATGTAAAACAACGATTTGTTTTAATTTATGGTTTTAAATGTACCTAGTAATTTTAATTGATTTTAGTAGTAATTTTAATTTTTGTTGGTTGGAAGATGTTGGGTAATGAGAAGTCACCAAGAATATGTAAAATCGGTTGTTTTATTTACAAAATTGTACAAATATCATATAATAAGGAATAAATACAATACTTAGTTAATCAACTAACAAGTAGGTATAGGTAAAAAATCAGTATCGCAACACTCGTAATATAAATAAGTTATAACTAAAAACAAAGTTGGGATACACCTGTAATTTTTTTTTATGTACATAGCATAGGGGGCGCACCATGTGAAGCGTTAATAGACCTAAGGACCTAATTCGTAGATATCAATTTTAACTTCATACCCATACCTTAACGCGTTCCTGTGAAAGTCGGTTTTTTTCCATTGCTTAGACTTCTAGGTCAAGGTCAACAGAAAGTACCGTATAGGTTTTAATTTTTTTGTGAATATCAAAAAAAATTTTTTTGCGTTGACTTCGATGTTTGATTTTTACAGCTTTTAGAGCATTATATTTTATTATTTAATATTTATTATAGCTTGATACCTTTATGTGTTCCTAAGAAAATGGGTACATTCTGTCGTGGTAGTCCTTAGAGCGCGATTTGGACTCGGATTTGGTCAGGTTGTTTTAATGCTTACCTTTACAGCAACAGTCGAATGCGCAAAGTTAACGAGCAGTGATAGTAAAAACTACTTCCGTGGCAAAACTGATGCTGAAGCCTCCAATTCAGCTATTTTTTTCAAGCTGCAACACTCCTCGATGACTATTGGACATTTGTTAACATTTACCCTGTAATTAGAAAACGTTTTAGGAATCTTTTTGGAGTTTTACCGCGAATCTTAAATGGTGTCTTTTTGTGTTTAATATTTCTAAATTTATTTATTGTGTTAAGATGTATCTCGCCATAGATTTTTTAAGATAGCGCCTCGCTTAAATTTTGTTAAATATATTTAAATATATTTAATTATATATAATTAAATATAAAATAACCGTTGTAACGCACTGTTTACTTTAGATAAAAATTAAACCTGTCAGATTTCCATAGATTTCAAGATTTGTAATCTATTCTATATGAATTGCGCATTAGCCTCACGGAATTGACCATTCGTTTGTCATATCAGCTCATATTAGTCCACTGCTGGACATAAGCCTCCCCTATAGCGCGTCATCCCTTCCGGTTCTCTGCCTTCCGCATCCAGCCACCACCAGCCACCCTTTTTAGGTCGTCGGTTCACCGGGCTGGGGGGCGTCCCACGCTTTGCCTTCCCATACGCGGTCTCCACTTTAGGACACGTCTGCTCCATCGGTCTTCCGATAGACGTGGCCAGCCAGCCTGCTACTTCAGCTTTCTAATTCTGTGAGCTATATTGATAACTTTAGTTGTCTTCCGGATGTCTTTATTTCGGATTCGATTCCTCAGACACTCCGAGCATAGCTCGCTCCAGTGCACGCTGTGCTATTTTGAACTCGTGGACTAGCACAACTGTATGTGTCCACGTTTTTGCAGCGTAAGTAATGTCATATAGGACGCACTGGTCAAAGACTTTCTTCTTCAGAATCTACGGTATAGGTGACGTGAAGACTTGATGAATCTAACCAAATTCTGCCCACCCTAGGTGGATCATCCTACCCGCATCCATCTCAAAATTATTCCAGCCCAGTTGGATATTCTGTGCAAGGTACGTATCTACACATAATCCTAGACTACTTCGAATAAGGTACCCGCCCCAGGTTCGCTTTATCTTTGTCACAACAAGGGTATACCTTGATTAAATAAATATATTTCCTCCTACAAAATCATTACGAAACGGAAATCCATACTAATATTATAAATGCGAAAGTAACTCTGTCTGTCTGTCTGTTACCTCTTCACGCTTAAACCGCTGTACCTAGTAAGATGAAATTTGGCATAATAGTTTGAGTCCGTATAGAGAGGACATAGGTTGCTTAAAAATGTCAATTGTGAATGGGTTTTTTTTTCTATAATTGAGTTGCAGTTACAATCCAACACCGATAACCGAGCGATTTAGGGCGGGTGGAACTGTGGGCAAAGTTGGCATGGAGATAATTAAGTCCAGGGGCTACATAGGCTACTTGAAAACGTTATATTTATCCATGAGCATCATATAAGCTTTTTACGACTATGGTATGGTAGGGACACACACACACGCAATACACATAATTAGGAATACGTACGTTGTATTAGTACCCTCTCGGCATAGGTACTTGAGAGTGCAAACGCCTGGCTCACCGTTCGGCCTGGTACAGTTTTTTTGTTCGTTATCTAGACAGAACAAATAATAAAAATATAGTTAAAAAACCTTAGTGTATTCGACTCGTTGGAACAAAGCAAATCAGCCCAAACTCAAGGGGTTTACTAGTCACCACCATCACGGTATCTAATACTATCAATAAGGCATGTATAAAGAGAATTTCATCTAGAATACAGGGTATTCTCTTTCGATGAGAACAATCCATGGATATCCACTATCTGGGGGCACGGCAGTGCCCCCGCCAAGACGAGTCAAGCGAAGCGCAACCTACCTTCTCTCAAAGCGCTTCGTCGTTTTTTTGAGCCCTCATAACTTAAGTTTCGATTATACCTAGTAAACATAATTCTTGGGATATGATGTCAAACGTAGACTTATTAAACATATAAAGTTTCAATTGCATAGCTCTTATACTTTAGATTTTATTGGTATCTAAAAAACCCCGATTTCGTCACTGACTCACTGATGATTATCAAAATTCTTAGGATACTTCTTGAAGTCCTAGAAAACTGAAATTTGGTATGTAAGGTAGTATTAGTACACAAACAACAAAAAAATTCTAAAACTTGGAACTTTAAACCCCCCACCGCCTAAACTAGGGGATGAAAGTTTGTATTAAACTTCCGCAAATTTTGATGCTAGAGGTCTGAAAATTGATATACAGACTCCTTGTAACAAATAATCAAATAAATGTTTTAGGATTTTCACCTAAAAATCACCCCTACCTTTTCAATTAGGGGATGGAAGTTTGTATGGGTTTTCCCATAAACTTTATTTCATGCTAGAAATCTGAAAATTATACAATTACACAGAATTCTTATTACAAATTAAAAATACGTGTTTCAGCTTTTAAAAAAAAAACATCCCCCAACCCCTTAAATTAGGGGATAAAAGTGTATTTGGGGCTTTCGTCAGGTTTCAGAATATTACTACATTATTATATTTATTTTATACAAATATTATTTCTTTACTTATGTACTTCGTTAAAAAATTAAATGTGGTGACAAGTATTTACAAAAGAAAATTTCTATGTAGATGGGAAATCACAATGGTGTAAGCCCCGGTTGTTGTAATATAAAAATCGTAATAAACTGTATCAGAGGTCCTGCTTAAAATCTGATGATATAGTAAGCCAATCGACTTATGGGAATATAGTTTTTTATAATGCATCCCTTTAAAAAAAAAGAAAATATGAACAAAACAAAAAAAATGGGTCATAAACAACTTACAAAAAGAAGTGAAATCCCACCAAAAACATTTTCATGTAAAATGTTGCCAAGACGAGACCATATAACTCGCACTGTCAAAAACTTATCAGATCTCATGTAGAGCCAAGCTTCTTACTGTACACGCCCTAACTCTACAAGCCCTAACTTCACAAACTCTACACCTTAGTCAAAATATGTAGTTTGGTCGTTTAGTTACTACAAGAACTATTATATAACAGAAAAGTAATGAAAAGTGAATAAATTTTTCACCTTACGCCCAAGTGACAGTAGTGAAACGGCCAAGCCACATATTTTGACTAAGGTATAGAGTTTGTTACACTGGTTTTTACAAGTTAATCTTTGAAGGAAATGTACCTTCACGAGTGCCGGCAGTAAAAAACTTTAAAAACACGGAACGCGATTCATTTATTAACATCCAATATCTTAGTGCTATTTTTATTCAGCGCCATCTCTTTGTTAACTTTGTAGAACATTATTATTTATACATGTCAGTCAATATACGCGAGAAAAAAAATATTCAATATAATAAAAGTTCATATTTGCTAGAATATGGTAAAAAAATTACAAATGATAAAAAAACACTAAATCAACATATTATTCTACTGTTTCCTGCGTCATATATTCTTAAAATAATTTACTTTTAATTAATTTTATGTAGGCATATAACTCAGATACTTTCTATAATATTAGCGGATTACAATTTAGAAGAGTTGTTCGAGAAGCGTACATCTTAGATACCTCGTTTTAGGTTTAATAGTATTTAGTAGGTACTTCATTTTCATCTATTGGCGACAAAAACTAAATGAGAATGGCAGAGTGGGGCTGCAAATCAGTATAAAATATCTGGACATAAGTAGTGCCAGTAAACCAGTACTGAAATTTCAAACTGAACGAATTTCGGTACCGATTTCTACACTTATTTAACAATCATATAAGGTATATTTGTACTGAAATTTTGTGCACTAGGGTGGAAAAGTAGCCGTCTCCTTCAGTATAATAGGTTAAAAGTTTCTTGTTTCAATTAAAGCTTTAGAAAAAAAACCGGCCAAGTGCGAGTTGCGCACCGAGTAATTGCTTGGGCCCGTCTCACACTCAGTCGGTTTTTATTATTTGTTGTTATACTTTAGAGTTCACCCTATTTATCACTGCAAGTTTGAAGTTTGTACGTCATACTGTTTTTACGATAAAAACAACGAAAATGTGTTTCTTGTATGGGGATTATTAAATTAAATTTTAACTTTTTATTGTTTTTTATGGCTAAAAAGTAGAAACCTTCACATAATTAATACTTTTTTGAAACTGTTCTCCCCAAAAAATAAAATTGCATAGCATACACATCTTAGCATAAATGAGAATTTCACTTTACTTACCGGCAACACTGGGTAACGCCGGCTGACCTAATTTATCCGTAACAATTGCTTGTATATCGTCAGGTTGTCGGGCCACCACTTTGGGCGTGGCAGGGACGTAAGACGGTGTAAATGGTTCAATTCCAGAAGGCAATATAGCATTTGGTCGCTGCTGGCCAGAATCACTTGTAACTGGAACGGTAAGAGAAGGTTCTAGGTAGATATAGTTAAAATATTCCTTATTATTTTTACTTTATTCTAGCATCACCCGCGTTGCGAATTACAACTCGTAACTTTTATAATTAAAAAAGTCTACAATGAACTGCAGTAGTAAACCTAACTCTTAATAGTTTTTGAAATTATTTAACACATATACAAACAAAATAATACTAGTATGTATTAAAAATTAATACAGTGGCCATTTTAGCATAAATGCATTTTATAATTTACGAGTGCAAACCGTTCTACAAAAATGGTTATGACTAGTGTTATTATTTCTATTAAGTATGTTTATTTATTCTATGTGTTAAATATTTTCGGCTATAGTCTGCTGGTATTAGCCCCTTAAATAAAAACTTTAAAAATATAATAAAGAATTACCTTTTGTATTGAAGGTACTAGGAATGGAATACGGAATATCAGGGGAATAACTTGATTGTTTATGTTCCTCAGGATTTAAAAAATCATTTATACTTAATGTTACTACATTATTATATTTATTTTTATACGAATAATATTTCTTTACTTATGTACTTCGTTAAAAAATTAAATGTGGTGACAAGTATTTACTAAAGAAAATTTCTATGGAGATGGGAAATCACAATGGTGTAAGCCCCGGTTGTTGTAATATAAAAATCGTAATAAGCTGTATCAGAGGTAGTGCTTAAAATCTGATGATATAGTAAGCTAATCGACTTATGGGAATATAGTTTTTTTTATAATGTATCCCTTTAAAAAAAAAGAAAATATGAATAAAACAAAAAAATGGGTCATAAACAACTTACAAAAAGAAGTGAAATCCCACCAAAAACATTTTCATGGAAAATGTTGCCAAGACGAGACCATATGGCTCGCACTGTCAAAAACTTATCAGATCTCATGTAGAGCCAAGCTTCTAACTCTACGCGCCCTAACTCTACAAGTCTACACAAACAAACAAACTCAAACTCTACACCTTAGTCAAAATATGTAGTTTGGTCGTTTAGTTACTACAAGAACTATTGTATAACAGAATAGTAATGAAAAGTGAATAAATTTTTCACCTTACGCCCAAGTGACAGTAGCGAAACGGCCAAGCTACATATTTTGACTAAGGTATAGAGTTTGTTACTCTGGTTATACAAGTTAATCTTTGAAGGAAATGTACCTTCACGAGGCCGGCAGTAAAAAAATTAAAAACACGGAACGCGATTCATTTATTAACATCCAGTATCTTAGTACTATTTTTAATCAGCGCCATCTCTTTGTTAACTTTGTAGAACATTATTATTTATAAATGTCAGTCAAAATACGCGAGAAAAAAATATTCAATAGAATAAAAGTTTATATTTGCTAGAATATGGTAAAAAAAATTACAAATGATACAAAGACACTAGATCGACATATTATTCTACTGTTTCCAGCGTCATATATTCTTAAAATAATTTACTTTTAATTAATTTTATGTAGGCATATAACTCAGATACTTTCTATAATATTAGCGGATTACAATTTAGAAGAGTTGTTCGAGAAGCGTACATCTTAGATACCTCGTTTTAGGTTTAATAGTATTTAGTAGGTACTTCATTTTCATCTATTGGCGACAAAAACTAAATGAGAATGGCAGAGTGGGGCTGCAAATCAGTATAAAATATCTGGACATAAGTAGTGCCAGTAAACCAGTACTGAAATTTCAAACTGAACGAATTTCGGTACCGATTTCTACACTTATTTAACAATCATATAAGGTATATTTGTACTGAAATTTTGTGCACTAGGGTGGAAAAGTAGCCGTCTCCTTCAGTATAATAGGTTAAAAGTTTCTTGTTTAAATTTAAGCGTTAGAAAAAAAAACGGCCAAGTGCGAGTTGCGCAGCAAGGGTTCCGTACCTACCACCATTTACGTAATTTACTGGTAATTTAAAATAGTAATTGCTTGGGCCCGTCTCACACTTGGTCGGTTTTTATTATTTGTTGTTATACTTTAGAGTTCACCCTATTTATCACTGCAAGTTTGAAGTTTGTACGTCTTACTGTTTTTACGATAAAAACAACGAAAATGTGTTTCTTGTATGGGGATTATTAAATTAAATTTTAACTTTTTATTGTTTTTTATGGCTAAAAAGTAGAAACCTTCACATAATTAATACTTTTTTGAAACTGTTCTCCCCAAAAAATAAAATTGCATAGCATACACATCTTAGCATAAATGAGAATTTCACTTTACTTACCGGCAACACTGGGTAACGCCGGCTGACCTAATTTATCCGTAACAATTGCTTGTATATCGTCAGGTTGTCGGGCCACCACTTTGGGCGTGGCAGGGACGTAAGACGGTGTAAATGGTTCAATTCCAGAAGGCAATATAGTATTTGGTCGCTGCTGGCCAGAATCACTTGTAACTGGAACGGTAAGAGAAGGTTCTAGGTAGATATAGTTAAAATATTCCTTATGATTTTTACTTTATTCTAGCATCACCCGCGTTGCGAATTACAACTCGTAACTTTTATAATTAAAAAAGTCTACAATGAACTGCAGTAGTAAACCTAACTCTTAATAGTTTTTGAAATTATTTAACACATAATACTAGTATTAAAAATTAAAAATTAATACAGTGGCCATTTTAGCACACATGCATTTTATAATTTACGAGTGCAAACCGTTCTACAAAAAAGGTTATGACTAGTGTTATTATTTCTATTAAGTATGTTTATTTATTCTATGTGTTAAATATTTTCGGCTCTAGTCTGCTGGTATTAGCCCCTTAAATAAAAACTTTAAAAATATAATAAAGAATTACCTTTTGTATTGAAGGTACTAGGAATAGAATACGGAATATCAGGGGAATAACTTGATTGTTTATGTTCCTCAGGATTTAAAAAATCATTTATACTTAATCTCAAAACTTCAAGTCCCGGAATCTTTTCAGAAATAGGATTGGCCAATAAAATAATGAGGGCCACTTTATTATTCTGAAAAAAAAAGAGTATTTAAGATAAAGGTACTTAAATATGCAAATTATTATGGCCATTAAAAGATGTAGCCAAGTAAATGTTTACAAATTACGTTTTCATACTAGGAAAAATAACGTCATCTACAAATAGCGTAAACTAACAGCACAGCACGTCGGCTCACGTGTCTCTGACGGTAACTCACACAACTTTTTTTTGATGAATGGCTAATGCAGCCATTATTGCGTCACCGGGGCGAGACTCTGAAGGAGCCGCTCTGAATAAGCGGATTTGGAGGGTCCGGAGTCTATGGAGGTTGCGTTTAGACAACGCGTATGCTAGTATGGGGCAGATGCAAGTGGTGTAAAGAGTCAGCCTATTCCTAAGCGACATTTTACTGTACTAACCTATCATGAGAGTTAGACGACCCAGGAAAAAAGCGGCTCGGTCTCTAACTATTTTGGTGTGATCGCGGAAGTTCAGACTTTATCCAAAGTTGCCCCGAGATATTTGGCCTTTTTTTGACAAGGAATGGCACGGCCGAAAAGTGAAAGTGAAGATGGTCACGGAGGGCGGCCAATGGTGAAGAGAACGGCAGACTTTTTGTCGGGATTTACTTCGATTTTCCATTTCCGAAACCATGGGCCTAGGGCGGTGATTGCTGATTGGAGTCTCTTAGTGATTCGACTAACTTGCCTGTCGGTGGTGTAAATAGCGGTATCGTCCTCGAAAAGGGCTAGCTGGGTACCTAACGTTTAACGGATATCGTTGGTGTATAGGAGGTACAAGATAGGGGAGAAAGCGGAACCTTACGGGTCTCCTGCTTATATAGGACCAGAGGAATAGAGGGTGCCTTCGGCTCTATAGCGAAAGCTGGGGTACGACAAATAGTCTCGTATGATGAGTACATGAGGCGGTCTGGCAACTGATAATTGTACAGTTTATAAATTGAACCGTAGTGCCAGACTTTTTCGAAGGCTTTTGCTACATCGCGTACCCCGTGTACGCTACGTGACGGGGCTTCCATAGTACTAGTTGGAAGCCAGTGAGAAAGTGTTCCGAAAGAGAGGTAGGGCATAGCGAGTACTTGCTCGAATAAGCCGCCTGCATAATCAACGCGGGGCATAGCGAGTACTCGCCCGAATGAGCAGCCTGAACTGGGGAAGTACCTCCACCTTACAGAAAACCGCGGCCATAATAACACTAACATTGAATAGTGTTGTGTTTCTGGCGGTGAGTAAGGTTGCCAGCGCTCTTTGAAGATTCGCTGCTTGGACAGCGGGAGACCGGCGGTGCTCGTTGCTGTCATTGCTTAGCGTAGACACGGCGTGCTGGTACGGCGGTCAGGGAGACCTGATGAAACGGCTGACCGCTGGCCGCCCGCAGGTTGTGCGGGTTTCCGAACACAGGGACTACTAAATCTCCGCCCTGGGAGGCTGAACCGCCAACCTGTGTTAAGTCTCTGAAAAAGTAGACGTGCCGGAGAAGGAGACCGGAGTGGAACTGGCTACTACAACAGAAAGGGATCAGGGGCCCTTCCGCCCGCCGTGCCAGCAACCGTATCATTTGTGCCGAGCTTTGGCAGTTGTAGAACCTCACCTTTGTCATCTAAGCTGTATGTGAAGTGAAGCCTCATCTTTAGTCTAAATAAACGTTTAAAAAAATATTTGGCAAGAATTAAAAGAAAAAGGGGTTTTTTCAGCGGCCACTAAATCCACAAGTGAATTTTTGAAACAGTAGGGGTATTCACGCCAATCTAAACGCAGTTCATCACAATCTAGAAATTACGCAGCCGACCATTACTTTTCTAACGGAGACGCAGATATCCTGCCCGGCCGATACATCATAATTTCATTATCCCGGCTACAAACTCGAGCTCAATTTTGTGAGTCGTGCCGGTGTATGAATGTTAGTCCGTGAGGATATCTGCTGTCGCCGCCTTCATAGCCTTGAAAACAGGGACCTGTCGATGTTGTGGGTGCGCGTAGATCACGGTGGCCACAGTCGTATCTATTCGAGCCTATAAAGGTCTCATAGCGGTGGCACAGACGTAACTCGACTCTTCACGCACCTGAGTTTGACGACTGACAAAGTTCAAGACCAATACCCCACAGCGGAAGTAGTTATTTTAGGAGACTTTGACGCCCACCATCGTGAGTGGCTTAGGTCTTGAACCAAAAAATATGCAGGGATATCTGCTCATGAATTTGCTCTGACCTATGGATTCTCTCAGCTGGTACTTTCTCCAACAAGAATACCAGATATATAGGACCATACGAGCTCCTTACTGGACTACACGTGCGGACGGATATTCCGTCTCAGTGGATGCGCCTGTTGGCTCCTCGGACCACTGTCTCGTATGGACTCAAGTGTCATGCACATAACCCGATTCATGTGGGCTAACTCATTGCTGTTGTGTTTGGAATTTTAAGTCGGCAGACTGGGATGGATTGAAAGAATTTTATGCATCGTACCCGTGGAGGAAGCTCTGCTTTAGCTCAGAAGAACCTGATGTCTGCGCAGCCGCAGTCACTGAGACAATTCTCGCTGGTATAGAATGTTTTATTCCTAACTTGCGAGTAGCTGCCGGCGTCAAAAACGACCGTGGTGTAATAGGTCTTGCAGAGAAGCTAAAATTCTTAAGCAAACTGCGTATGAGGCTTGGACCACGGCTCGTAATAATAAGGATCCGAATATTTCTGAGTTAAAACGTAAATTAAATGCTGCCTCGAGGTTCAGTAAGAAAGCAACTACCAGAGCTAAATTCCAATTCATCGGCAGAATAGGTGGGTGACTTGCGAGCTTTCCCTCTGGGAGTCGTGCTTTCTGGTCGCTTGCTCAAGCTGCAGAGGGGAACTTCTGCCAGACGTCGTTACCACCACTGCGAAAGACCGATGGTGACTTGGCCCATAGAGCAAAAGCAAAAGCTGATCTATTGGGCAGTCTCTTTGCCTCCAACTTGAATATGAACGACGAAGGCGCTGTACCACGTTCTATGCCGCGGTGCGATAGGACTATACTGGAAATCTCCATAACACAACAGTAGGTCCGGCGGGCGTTGCTTTCTCTAGACGTTCATAAGTCGAGTGAGCCAGACGGTATACCAGCAATGGCGCTTTTACAGTGTGCTACTGAGTTATGTCCTGTACTCACGCGCCTCTTCGCGCTTTCCTACCATAAAAGACAATTTCCGTCTTCATGGAAGACTGCAAATGTGCACCCGGTGCCCAAAAAGGGCGATAGATCAGATCCATCGAATTATCGCTATTACCTTTTTCCTCTTCAAGGTGATGGAACGTGTAAACAACACTTAGCTCCTAAGATACCTGGATAAACATGACCTGGTCAGCGACCGTCTTCCTCTAGTGCATCTCAGCCTGGACATAGCGAAGGCGTTCGATCGGACCTGGCACCGGAGTCTTATACCGAAGTTGCCATCTTACGGAGTATCCGAGGGTATGTGCAAATGGGTGGCTAGCTTTTTGTCCGGCAGACACATACGGGCCGTAGTTGACGGTAGTTGCTCTGATAGCATGGACGCTGGTGTCCCGCACGGCTCTGTGCTGTCTCCTACGCTATTTTTACTACATAACATTGACATGTTGGACATCAACAACAAACATTGCTATGCAGATCACAGTACTGGAGACGCTTATTACACGGGCCGTACAAACATCCCTCGTTCAGTTGTGAAGGAAAAACGTGAAGAACTTGTGTCTCAAATCGAGACTACTCTGTCCTAGGACTGTGACTGGGGACGGGAAAACTTGGTCCGATTCAACTCTACAAAGACGCAAGTCTGCGCGTTCACCCTTAAAAAAAACCCTATTCACTGTGGTCCCAGAATTCCAGAACACTCCCCTCTCCATCTCCAAGAGCATTGGGAATCTTGGTGTCGACATCTCCAGTGATATTCAGTTCCAAGATAATCTGCAAGACAAGGTGAAGCTGGCGTCCAAAAAACTTGGTGTACTCAACAGAGCGAAGCAATATTTCACGTCGAGGCAAAGGGTGCTGCTTTACAAGTTGTGAGTCCGGCCACATATGGAGTACTGCTGCCATCTCTAGGCGGGTGCACCCGGATATCAGCTTGGCCCTTTTGACTCAGTTCAACGACGGGCTGTGAGAATTGTCGAAGATTCCAAACTCACATGCCGTATCGAGCTCTTAAGTCTGAGGAGAGACTTTGCCTCCCTGTGTTTATTCTGACACTTGTACAATGGGTTGTGTTCTGAGGAATTGTTCGAAAAGATGCCATCGGCAGGCAATTCATTCTCACACTTTAGAAATGAAATGGTCGCGTACAGTGCGGCTTCAAAGAAACTTCCTCCTGCGAACGCTTAGATTGTGGAATGAGCTCCCTGCCAAGGTTTTCTTCAAGGACTATAGTATGGGGTTCTTCAAGAAAGAAGTTATTTGATCTCTGAAGGGTCGGCAAGGCGCGAGTGATACCCCTGGTGTTGCAAGCGTCCATAGGCTACGGTGATCGCTTCCCATCAGGCAGACCGTAAAATTGTTTACCACCTTAGTGGTATAAAAAAAAAAGGAGGACTAAGTGGACGCACGAGCCGAACTGCTCGTCGATTAACATGCCTTTGAAGACTTAAGCGTTTACCAAGAGACTTTAGTTAACTTATGCGGCGGTAGGAGGAAGGCTCTGTACAAGCTTTTCCTTACTTGTGGATGCCTATAACAATTGTATCTTTCCATTGAGAAGGAAAAATAGAATTGACGATAGCAGTGTTGAAGATGGCTGCTAGTAGACAGAGAAGGGAAAAAGTAAGGCATTTAGGGATATCGTTAAAGATGCCGGGGGCTTTGCGGGGGCGTAGGGCTTTGATGACCTGTTTGACTTCGTCGACCATAACTCCACTTCACCGTCTACCTTTCGCGCGTGATCGGCATTGAACGATTGTGTGCTTTGGGCTTGGGGGCTAGCCGCTTTTTCGTCATCGAACGCGAGAACGTTGATGGAATGAGCTAGCTGAGATAGGTGGTTAAATGTGTCAGATTTCATTGCTCTGGATAAGCGCCAATAAGCTTAATGAGAAGGAGAGATACTCTCCATCTAATCACCGAAACTTTTGGCACGAAGCTCAGCTACAGCGGATCTTACACGGCGGTGCAAGTCGTTGAAGTAATCTTTGTTTTTGGCAAAGGGAGCGTGATCACGTCTTCGGCGAGCTGCGTTACTGGGTACTGGATTGTGGTGGTAGTCACCAACCGGCACTTATCTTAAGCACTCGCCAACGGTGGCGGTCAGGTGGCTAGTGAGTGAGTCGATAGCCACGTTTATATCTTTCGCGGATGAGAGATTGTCGGGAACGCGATCTAGATGTGGCGAGTTGGGATTTTTGAGTAATTGCTCGAATTTCGATCCGTCACGGTTCTAGTGTCGGGAGAGTGTCAGATGGGGAACCTAATCGTGGTTGTCCGAGTCAAGTTCATAAAGCACCTCTATAGAGCGAAACGCTCTTTAAAAGTGCTATGTCGAGAACGTCAGGGCTGCAGCAGGCGGCATGGGGAAAGTAGGTACTGAAGGTCGCTCTCGAGCAAGTCTTTTGAGAGGGAGAGATAAACCGATGCAATGATGATCGGCTTAAGGCCAGTCATCGCTATGCGGCAGACCGATGCTTCTAAATTCGCAAGGGGCGGAGGATCGATGGGTGAACAATGCAGGGAGCGTCTGTAATAGATGAGAGTGCCTCCGAGAGTGGAGGCAGTTCTATCATCACAGACGCTGCGATAGTTCGCAATCGAAGGGTGCGGATGGCGGGTTTAAGGTTTTTTTTCTGGATGAGAAAGACATCTGATTTATGGGTCGAGAGGAATTCCGACAACTCCTCCCTTTGATTACGAAGATCGTTGGCATTAAAATAGCCGATGGAGACAGAGCGGGCTTTCCGCGCGCGGTTGTGCAATCCATTTTGATTTTTTTTGACATTGCTTCATAACGATAACAGAAAAAAGTCGTGCCATGGTGTCTGGAGCTATGTTAGTAAAAAAACATTCTTGGGGGAAGCTGTGCTCATAGCCACGTATCTAATAAATATAAGCTACCACTAAGTGCCACTAAGGCACTGAAATTAGGTAACACACCATCATTTGAATTGTGGCACAGTAAAAAGCCGCAACTTCAATACCAAAAGATTTTTGGTTCAAATGTTTATTTGTTAATAAAACTAGAAAAACAAAATCTGATGAAAAGTCCTTTAAAGGTATATTGGTCGGTTATGAACCAAATGGTTATAAAGTGTGGGAAATAGTAAATGGAAAGTTTGTAAAAGTTAGAGATGTGATTGTTGACGAAATTAATTTTTTGTCAAGTAAGGCCTACTTAAGTTTACAGAAACTGAGTCTGAAAACTCTAGAAATCACAAAAGAATTTGTAAATCTAACAAGTTGTTGTCTTACAACAAAATACCTGTATCATAAGATCCACCGTCTAATAAATCTTTATGTGAAACAAATGTGCATTGAGACTGCTGTTCATTTCAGAATAAATTGACTACTTCGACCGTAACCGAAACGACTTCCTATGATTTTAGTGAGAGAGAGTGAGCCAATTAATACTTGCCCACTGTACCGTATAATGAAAACAATGGTGATATTTCTGTTAATTATTGTATGTATGCGAAATCTCTATTATGTAAAATACCTACTTCATATAAAGAGATTGAATCCAGAGATGATAATTTTTTGTGGGTAAATGCTAATAAAGAGGAAATTAAATCACTTATTGAAAATGAAACCTAGACATTTGTACCAAAACCCGAGAAAAGAAATATGGTCGATTGTAAATGGGTATTTACAATTAAGAATGATGACATTCGTCTCGGTATAGAAAACAGAAAAGTCACAGTGCTAACACTATTAGATTTTAGCAACGCCTTTAACACTGTTGACTTTGATATACTACTTTCACTTTTAAGTTCTCTTAACATATCTCCAACAGCAATCGACTGGTTTCAAAGTTACTTGCGTGGTCGCCGGCAGCGGATCAAGGTAGATGATTCCTTCTCTACTTGGTGCTACACCAATGCTGGTGTCCCGCAAGGTGGCGTGTTGTCTCCACTTCTCTTTGCTATTTTCATTAATAATATGACATCTAATTTATCTTCTCTCTACCATCTATATGCAGACGATCTTCAAATATATACTCAGGCTCCAGTTAGTGAACTAAGAAGTGCAGTTGCGATTATAAATAACGATCTTGCTCGCATTATGGATTGGAGTACCTCTTACGGTCTAAACGTAAATCCAAATAAAACGCAACTTATCATTGTGGGTACTTCAAGAATGATATCTAAGATTAATTTACAAAATCTTCCTAAAGTGAGTATTAATGGTACAGTCATACCATATAGCGAGGCTGTAAAAAACTTGGGCATCATCATAGACCAGACATTTTCGTGGGAACCACAATTAAAAGAAGTTAGCAGAAAAATATTTGCTACAGCTAAATCCATTAGCAGATTGTTTAACTTCTTGCCCATTGCCACTAAAATTGCACTGGCTAAATCACTACTGCTACCTGTCCTTGATTATGCGGATGCTAGCTATCTTGACCTTACTGAGGAGCAATTAAATAAGCTTGAGCGACTCCAGAACCTATGTATTAGATACATATTTGGTTTACGTAAATATGATCATATATCCGAATTTCGATTAAAACTCAAGTGGCTCCCAATTCGCCTTCGCCGGAATACTCATTTTCTGTTTCTTCTCTACAACGTACTGTTCAATCCGTCTACTCCGTTATACTTGAAAGAGCGTTTCAATTTTATAGGGTCTACAGCTCATCGCGCCACTACAAACATGATGCTGAAAACCCCAACACATTATTCGCAAGCATATAATGACTCATTCGCTGTCACAGCCATAAGGCTATGGAATAGTTTACCCTTTGATGTCAAAAAAGCACAAACTTTAAGAATATTTAAAAATCTCGTAATCACACATTACTTAAAAATTTAAGCTGTCTCATCAACACTGTTTATTCATCTTTATTATTTAAGATGTATGTAGTTTGTGTATTTTTTTTTATTTTTTGTTATGTATTTGATATATATATATTTATTTTGTTTAGATGTTTGTACGTATTAGTATTATTTATTATTCATATGTATATAAATTTAGCTATTGCTATAAATGTTTACTTATATTGTTAAGTTTCAGTTAGCACATTCTACTCAATAATTTTATAAAGTCTCCTCTACCCAAAGGTTGTCTGGAAGAGATCGCTCATTAGCGATAAGACCGCCAATTTGTTATTACTTTTATTGTTTAATTGTTTTGTTTTCTATATGCGCAATAAAGTATATATTATTATTATTATTATTAGGACAATAATGGTTGTATAAGCATTGCAAATAACCCTACCAGTCACAAAAGATCGAAACATATGGATATCAAATATCATTTTTCTAGGGAACAGGTAGAGAAAAATGTTAATTTACTAATTTATGTTCCCACCGTTAACCAGTTGACTGCCATTCTGACGAAATATTTACCTACATTGCGTTTTTCTACAATGATAGAAAAACTTGGAGTGGTGACATTGTAGTTTATTTATATAATACTAAAAGTGAGTTGGTCTGATTAGGTTTTTTGGGTTTCCCTAATCCTGCGTAACAAATTTTAGATCAAATTGATTGTTTCCCAGATAAAAGGTTCTATTACTATTATTGTGATACACTAAGCATTATTTTTTTATGCAAAAGTTTATTTTTGAGGAGGCGTGTTGTATTACAACAAAAATAAATCTATCCCTCTTTAACTTATAGTTTGAGTCTTTCTCGTTCATACGTAATAGGTCAAACCATGATTGTTTGTGTCCTTTTTGTTATAAGTAAAGAGTGTGATTTTATTTTTTTCTGTAGCTAGTCTTAGCTGTGCTCTATTAGAAGGACCACGTTTACACACCTTCTAAAATGACGATAATAAATAACAAGTAAATAATCGTCAACAAGTGGTTCTTTTGGCTTCCAAACCTAATAGATCAAACTTGTAATTGCTCACTTATTGTGTGCGCGTAATTCATATTTTGAACTGACAGTTTTTATACATACTTGACAGAATAGGCGTGCCATTACCGCCAGTGGGTTCTATGAACGCGCTTTGCTTTGAGAAAAGTTAAATTTACAAAGAAAAGCCCGTTGCAGTAATTAAGGTCTCATCGCCCGCTTTGCCTGCTCGTTATGGCACTGTTTACGAGTACGTATAATAAGTGTAATAACTTACCTATCTAGTTACGTGTTTACTTACCGCATCGGAAATTGGCTGAACTGCAAGTAGGGACGTTACTGGTTGAATTGGTGACGTTATTGAACTAGGATTGCTGAGTGAAGATATTGATGGATTAAGTGGAACTGATGGGTTAGGTAAATTTGGCCTTATAATAGATCCTTTGGGCAAACGGCAGCAAACGTCCAGGGCACCTGCGCAGCCCTCGTCTCTGTAACTGTTTACTTTCAATTCAGAGTATAGTACATACTGTAGTCAATTTTTTGGTTAGTTATATGAAATTGTAAATGTCACTAAGCTATTAACTTACTTACCTACAGATATTTAACTTACACACTGCAGCGCGTTACCAGATTGATGTATAATTTTTTCGTGCGTTTTTTGGCACTTTTTGTAGTCTAAAGCTAAACATATGATATGATTTTAACATATAAGGTGTTTTCTTTAATTGACGGGTAAAGCGAAACCCATCTCGTAATATAAACCTTAGGGGAATGAATAGTACTTATTCAAATAATGCAATTTGTTGTACCTACTTGGACCACGTCTGTCTGTCCTAATGTCCTCTAAGGGGACCTAAGGGAGCCCTAAATTATTACTAATAAGTATGAGAAGAACAAAAAATAGGGACAGGATCTAAAACCTTCAATCTCTATAAACAAATGGTAACTTCCCTATTGTAAGTTTTCCTCACTTCACTGTACACATACGAAACACTTTTTATTAATGTAAACTAACGCAGTACCTGCTGTAACTATAAGCGTAATGCGAAGAAAAATGCTTTTAATTAGTTTAAAAACAACAAAATTATTATATTTATGTTATTTTTCGGTTTGATCGACTTCAACGACATCGCTTTGACAACTAGTATTGTCAGCAAAAAAGCTACGTTCTTGCAGCGCGTTCCAGATAGCAATGGGTGGGACAAAACATAAGGTGTCCTATTAGATTTGTCGTAATTGCGGGACTGACATAGGGGAATACAATTTAAATGCCATTAAAAAAAACAGGTCTCGCAACTCAGTTCTTCTACCGTAAAAAGTGGTGAGATCCATGTAATACCAAGTCGGTTCATTTATTCAGTCCCTACTTAAGGCCATATAGCAGCTAACTAGCGCCGCCATTAGATATCCTCAATTTGTTTGGATCTATTCGTTTCTGCTAAAAACGGCCACTTTTAGCAAAAATGCCAACTTCAACTCACAGATATTATTTAGAAACTATATAAAACCTTCTAAAAATAGCTTATGACTAGCTTTATATTTGCGACATTTGGATTTTAGAAATTCGTTTTCTACAAAAAGAAAATTGAGGATATCTAATGGCGGCGCTAGTGGGGTGTAAGAGGGCCCTTAAGGGACCTTCTGTCTTAAGTTATTACGTAATTAGCTAATCTAACAACATCTTATAGTGACCACATTAATATTAAAAATCTTTCATGTTTAAATAAAATAGATGACTTGGCAATCGCATGAAAACACAATGTAACTCACAAGCAATACATATTATAATAAATAAGATTGTTTAGTGGAATTGCAAAATCGCGCTGTCAGAGTTGCGAGACTTGGTTTTTTTTCCAAGTTTTGTTTTTGATGGCATTGTGTTTTCATGCGATGGCCAAGTCTATCTATTTTATTATTAAACATAAAACTATAAGATGTTGTTAGATTAGCTAATTACGTATCAAAACTATTTAAACTATGCTTATTTCTTATTGGCTCTTTTTGCTTTTCAGTTGACATTTTTTAATAATCTATCTTGTTGACAAAGTTATACAAATGGTCTTTAATATATTTCATGAAATGTAATAACTTAACTACAGACATAGGTACTAAGTTATTCGGCTTGAGGCTATATCTACACAGTTTCATAGTGTTGGATTAGCCTAAACATTCCCTCGCAGCCTAGTTAATAGTGTGGCCAGCTGCTGTGCAGAGAGTGTGGGTTCGATTCCCGCACTAGACAAATCACAATAAAAACAGTTGTCTTGATTTTGGGTGTATTAAGGTATGATATGTATGTATTTACAAAAAAAAAATAGTAGTATTTATGTATTTGTATCCGTTGCCTGGTACCCATAACACAAGCTTTGCTTACTTTGGGGCCAGACGGCGCTGTGTGTAATTTCCAAAAAATATTCATTTATTATTTATAATTAGGGTCATGCTTAAATAGGGTCAAACTTCGTTCTTATCATGGAATGAATAACGTACTGCACCTGGCAGGTAGTCTCTTCCGGGAAAAATGGTCACATAACTGACACAACACTATATCATCATCCGACATTCCTCATTCTTTGATCCGACACCGAGCGGGAAGATGATAAACAACAAAATGGCTGCTTAATAATGTAAGCATGTGTCACTGCCCGGAAAAGAAGAGTGCTTTCTTAGACCACAGTTTGTATGAAGCATACTTATATAGGAAGGTACTTATGGTTAAAAAAAGAACTACTTACCGCTTCATAAAAATAGTTCTGCCGTCAGTAATAATATTTCTATTATCGTCACAAAATGTGAAATCAACACATACTCCAATTTCATTTTCATTGAAAAAACATGATATGACATTGGAATCTGATGAAGAGAAGAAAAAATATTATATTAGAAATTTAATTCAAAAAGTTTATTTACCTGTAAACTTTTTACGCACTATCGTCACACTTTATACAAATATGGCATTATTCGTGACTAACTAACACAGCAAAGATAAACCACGTGTGTACATATCGTAATAGAGGGGTCATCACAAGATAGCGGTGGACATATTTTTTGTCCGCGATTTAGCTCAGAGACTATTAGTACTAGAAAGCTGTAATTTAGCATTGGTATAGATATTAATTATGCCGACAAAGTGGTAATTTTTTTTTAGGGTATCTCCCCTACACGTTAAGTGGGGGTGAATATTTTTTCTCGTCTACCCCATAGTGTGGGATGTCGTTGGATAGCTCGATTAAAAATATTGATAGTGTGTGAAAACCATTTTCCAATTTAGCGATGCGTTTGTGAAATACATATAAAGCTGTGCAAATCTAGTGCAACTGCCAGCTAAATGGCTGTTCTTGGGTGTGTGAAAAAATCATGAAAGTAGATTAAAAGGAAAACTATCATTGTTAAGTAGGCTTTATAACTTAACGAGTAATAGTCGACCAACGTGAAAAATTTAGTGGAAAATATAAAAATTCGTACAAATTCCATTAAAACGTACTAAGATGAAGTTGGTACTTGTGTCAAACGGGTATCACACTAATTTGTGAGTAAGTTTGTTTGTATGTTTGTTACTTTTTCACGCTCAAACGGCTGGACTAATTTTGTATGGAGGTGGCTGACATCCTGGATTAACACATACGCTACTTTATATACTAAAGTAACCGACATGGCTGAAAGAACTAGTACCTAAGCTAAGGTGACAAAGGGCAGTCTGTAAAGTCACAACTCTATAGTCTACTCCTATATCTAGCTTTGGCAAAAGTCGAAAGAAGACGGAATGGCACTTATGTGCTTAAAATTAAAGAACAAATCTTCATAAACTTACGAACAGTACCTCATCATTGTATGAGACCCAATGGTTTCGAAAGCTCTAAGCTAGAGAGAAATAAGTAACAGGAACAATCGTATAATGTTAGTTATAGTGTTGAAAAATAATCAATTACTAATATTAGAAACAAAAAAAGTTTTGAATTTTATTAATAAATTGGTAAAAAATCTACAACAGGTTAAACTATGGCTATTATTAGCCTATTTTTAAAGTGAAGCCGAAAAAATACATTCCATAACAATATACATTACATACAGCCGATAAAGATATAATGGAAGCGACAGATAAGATAGGAAGTAATAAATAATAGAAAAAGATAAAACAGATAACAAAGAAAGTGATAGATATAGAAAAAGATATAACCAAAGCTAAAGATAAGGTAGTCAGTAATCCGTATATATTAAAAGGTATAACATATACAGTTATAGATATGTAGCAAAAAATATACCAAAGTCAGGAACCATGGGCACTTTTAGATATTTTTAAATATATATAACCAACAGACAACATAGAAAGTAATAGATGGAACATAGAAAAATAACATAAAAGTTTTAGATATATCTTGGTTTCGTTACCTCTTTTTTTATATGATAGAAAATTTTAGTGTTTTTTTTTATAGTAAATTAAAGAAAAAGACATAACGAAAGCAAAAAATGGAACAAGATATGTTGTAGTAGTATTTATATTTATGACGCAAGGAAGCAAAAACGGAAACTGTTTATAGCGGAATAAGAAGTGAAAATTTGTCAAGAATTTGAAGATCGAAAATAATAAAATCAAAAACGTTTACGCATTTTCACATTGATCGCTTGCGCTCCTATTCGGAACAAATCACAAGACATTTGGCATACTAAGGATAAGTTTAGTTCTGGAGCAAAAATCGTGAGAATTCAGTTTTACTTTTGTTTTACAAGATATAGGGTAAAAGCCGGATAGTTGCTTCGGTGGGATACATGCCCCGGTTGTTAATAAACTATGTTACGATTATAAGTTGTGTTAGCGTTTTACAACAATAAGTAGTGACCGCCCTACAGGCCTCAGTGCCGCATAATCCATCGGAATAGGGGCACTGGTTTTTTTCGTGTCAGCAAAAATCTTCCGCGGCGAAACTTTGACGGGCGTTATAATTATATTGGTAAGTAGTTTCTTTGAACATTTTTATTACTGATCGTGGTTTCAGTCATTTTTTTGTTTTTTTTGCATGCATTAGAGTTTTGATTACATTGTTTATTATGTTTTATTGCTAAATATTTTTTATTTTTTTTTAAAATAAATAGGGCAAGTATCCGCATCAAAAAGGATAGTCGCCTTACTTACTTTCTCGGATAGTTGCCCCTAGAGTGACTAAAACATTTCTTAACAAGCAAAGCCGGATTTTTTTTTTTTTTTGGTGTTTTTTTTCAAATTTACTGTGACTAAACTAAACTATTAAACTATTAACTATAAAAACTATTTAATTATGTTAATTAATATTTAAAATTGTACTTAATAAAAGATCTCAGTAAATTGTAAAGACTGTTAAATAAATAATAAATATTACTTTAATTAATATAAATTTATTCCTATCCAAAATAAAAATCGTACCGAGGTTACTTACTTTCCCCGCAGAAGGCAAGTATCTCCCGAAGCATTTTCGACGCTAGGCTACTATCCGCCATAGAAGGCAACAATCCCTCTTGTGAGAGATGAAATAAACCAGTATTTACTCAAAACCTTTTCTAATTTCGTATACAAAAATTGGCTTTTATAGAAGATAAAAGACCTATGTTGTGAGATACATATTGAATATTTTCAGCAAGTTCATATTTTAAGAAGAATAAAGCTGTTTCGAAAAGTGCGGCAACTATCCGGCTTTTACCTTAGAAGTAGCAACAGGAGTTGAACCACTTGCAAAACTTTCAGTTGGAGCAGGAAGTTTCTAGAGTGGAGATCGCGATCCACAATGGAATACGTAGTGATGGGTGGCCATCTGGCTAGTGGAGTTTGACTGACATAAGTACCACGTAAACACGCACTGTGCACTTTCGGAGGTCCTCCCGTAAGTTGTTTAATGAACTCCCTGTCGAGGTTCTCCCTATGGTATACTACAGTATCTATTGGGTTCTTCAAAAAGGGAGTGATTACATTTTTAAAGTGTTGGCAGTACCTATGTAGTGCTCCTAATGTTACAAGGTGGTACTTTGGTAATATAAAAAAACCACGTAGCGGCCTTTTGAAAAACAAGGGATGAAACCGGCTCAAACCCATTTGTTTTAAGGATGAAGCTACTGTTCAGCAGTGCTCAGGCGACAAACAAATTGGAATTACGCTTAAACCGAGATTCAAACATTCACATTGAATGCTGAATGGTAAAAAGTAAAGCTGGCGGTACACGCTTGTTTGTGCAGTAACCAAATAAAAAAAAAATCACGTACGTATCGAAGCTGTCACGACGACAATATATAGGTAAAAATGGTGGAATTCCTAGCATGTCTTATCCCACATATCGCTTACTATCCTATGAAGCAGAAAGATTACAGTAATAAACAGTAAGGTATAAAGAAAACTTACTAGTATCAGCAATATCATCTCTTAGTGACAGACTAACGTGTTTGTTTTTGTAGTTTTGTTTCGGTGCTGTTCCTGCTATCTCTGTAACCATGGTTCTGGTATTGCTGTCTTTTACTGCACCAGTGCCATGAAATTCAGTATTATATCCTTCATGATTTTTCAAAATCTGCCCATATGTGGTAGCCAGTAAAAGGCAGATGGCCAATTTTAACATCTGTAAATAAATATTTACTATGTTTAATATTTATGTTGAACTGTTATAGGGACAAACAAAAGTTGACCATCTGTCTGACGATCAAAACCCAAAATCAAGCTGAAATATGCTATGTTATCAAGAATTTTATTGTATTTCTTCTCCCCTTGTAAAAAAACATGCCCCTTTTAGCATATATCCCCATACTAACTGGCATCTGATCAAAACTTAGAATCTTAACATTTGCCAAAAAGGAAGGCATAGTAAAGAGAAAAATAATTTATGATTAATAATATCTTTATTTTTATATTTATTATACGAACGGTTCTGCTCGAACTTTACCATAGATTTCTATTTTTAATAAAAACAAAAAAAAGGTTTTGGTTAAATATTATATCACTTTTTACAGTCAATAAACTACAAGTTACTACTTTGCGAGAAGAAACGGTAAAGGAAACTCTCCAGTAGTCGCTCTTTTAAATTTTAACTAATCAATGCAAATTGTAAAGTAAATATGCATTTTTATCATCAAGGTGGTGGTTTAATAGTGTAGGTAATAAATTTTTTGACAAGATTTTAGTTTACAAACTTCTGCAGGGATTTAATTGTAAACACGGATAATTGACCTTTAAATGCTTTATGTCAATTTTTTAATTCTTGTGTGGATCAGAGCAAGTTTAAATACGTTTGGAGAACTACAATTTTAGTATAAATATCACTATTCTTTTTAATCAATAATTATTTTCATAAACTTATATTCAATTAATTAATATATTCCTAAACGGTAATGTTAAAACCTTCATTTCCTTGAATTTTCTTAAAGACTATGGGACAGATAGTGAATTGCTCTCACAGCCCACTACTGCAACATTTTTTTTTAATATGAGCTGCGTGTGATTAGCGATATATCGCTTCTAATATCTAAAATAAATACAGAAATTTTCTAGTAAAACAGTGTGTAAAGATATTTTTTCCATTTTAAGTCCTAATAATACATTGTGTTTTAAGGGCGGTAAGGAGAAAATTACTAACTAGAGGCTGTTTAGAAGCCTAAGACCAAAGGCTTTAATGACTCGAGTTTGTAATTTCCGTACCGCCCCTATTAGACACAATGTTTTTCATCACATTCGCGAGTAAATAAGTAAAAATTTAAGACGAAAAAATTTACATTCCCACTTAAAAATTTCAATTTCTAAAAACACAATAAAAGTATTTTAAGTTACCTTATTGTGTAAATGTTTATCGTCTGGAGCTTCATTAATATTTTTTTACATTTTCTCCCGTTAGTACCTTCGATTTTTTACTCACATCCACGAACGCAAAGCACGAAAAATTTCGTACAATGACCGGTCACTATTTGTCTCTGTTGCGCGCGCATAATTAGGGTGAATGCTCCTATTACCAGCCTCCTCCCAAATATCAGCCGGGCGTGCTTTTTCTGTGATAAATAAGCAGTAACATGTCCTATCTTCACCTATGGTCTATTTTTTAAAAAAATATATATTTCCGACGTAATCTTTCAATTATCGTTCCTATCCTTTCGTTTGGGTTCTTTTAATCTCCATTTTACGGATTGTTGTGTGCCATTACACGCAAATGTTAACAAAAATGCGTTATTTTTCTGGACACTTAGTAAGCGATATTTCACTTACTTTGATGCTTAGGTATATCTTTATAATTTAAGGGAAGAAGTATGAATATTTCGTACAGTTAATTAGAAAAATCAAGTAAATTTTCTCCTGGATTTAGAATTTAATAGAGGGCTGACATTTGGTCCATTCGTTTGTATGGAGTGCCATTTATCAGCCGGGTGGCTGAAATTTGGTACCGGAACTATTTCAGATATCAGCCACCACTTATATTCTTTCACTCAATTATCGATTTTTGTCTTCGATTGTACTTTTTCGTGCTTGACATTATTTATAACATGTCAAAATATGTTTATCTAGTATAGCTTTACTTTAAAAACAGCGTCCTTAGCTTTCATATGACTATATCGTCGTTTATTAACTAAAATAATAACAAATTAATTGTGAAGTACAATCACATCCATAAGTCTTTTCCATTATTTTGTTAAGTTATTTGTATAGTGAGACTTGTAGTTATTGATATAATGACTATGCTTTTCGTTTTTTATTTTTATACATTAACGGTTTTTATTCCCATATATTCATATATAATATATAATATCATTATATAAGGGATTGGTTCTTTTCACCAACTTCTTTAGTCCTACATGACAGGGGGTGAGCCTATCACCGTAACACTGCTTGTAATGCAATATATCTGAACTTAGGACGCTTTATATATATCGACGATGCAAATGTCTACTTGATTTTCGGTAAAGGGTAGATGGAGGAACAATGACTAACACAGAATACTTTTTTACTCTGTTAAATCAGAGGTTCACGTAAGAATTCCACGCAGGCGAAGTAGCGGATGAAAGCTAGTAGTAGTATTAATTTTCTTTGTCACAAGCACCGAATCACATGTCCCAAATGTATGGTAAAAATATTTCTATCAAATCTTAGAGCATAAGCGTATAAAATCACGAAAAAATGCTAGGCTGATGTTTGGTACGCATGAGGCTGTTATTACATCCATGGCGGCTGATATTTGGCAAATACCACACAATTCACAAAAACATGTTTTTTTAATAGTTTTACTAGTATCTTGTCATTTTTCTGCATAATAATGCAAACTCAACATTAAAAGCTACAAGTAACGAGTAAAAGTCTTACGTTATTGTTTATTATGAGAACGTAGTAACCATTTAAAGTTGAAAAAAAGTTAGGGGCTGATATATGGCTCATTCACCATATTTGTAGTCGGGCTCGCACCGATGCGATGACCGCCGACATCAGAAATTTTGAACCTTTGAACCATGGTAAGCTTAGACATTACACATTGGTATGTGCTTATATAAATTTTTCACATAGGATAGGTACAGTGACGTTTGAAGATTTTCATTTCACGTGGTGTAATTTTCAAAACAAAAAACAGGGAATACCGAAATTTAACCAAAATTTATAAGTAAAAGATAAATGTGTTTTAATTCACATCTATACACACCGCCACAATTAGCGGAACAGAAAAAAAAAGTGAGACTATGAGATAATAACGCATACATTTGACGAAATTTTAGACACAAAATAACAAATTGATTAACATCTTTTAACAACGACTTTGAAAAGTATTCGTTATTTTTTATTGAAAAATAAAGAAATTTGAAATAAGTGAAATTTTTAGATGATTATGAACCATCACAAAAAATAAAAAAAAGTAAGCATTAAATGATTTAACAATAAAATTAAAGCAAAATTAATAACGAGTGTTTCCCCCTCTTGCTCTGATTACGGTTACCATTCGTCTGGACATGCTACAGATTATGTTATCGATGATTTCTTGAGGCAACCGCTCCCATTCCTCAAGTAATGCGTTTCCAAGTTCATTCAGATTGTTGGGGGGTGGCATTCTGGATTCAACCCTTCTTTTTAGCAAGTCCCAGACATGCTCTATCGGATTCATATCGGGGGAATTTGCTGGCCACTGCATCACCGGTATACCTACGTGGCTCAGATATGCCTGTACCTATTGTGCACTATGAGCATGAGCATTATCTTGCATTAGAATAAAGTCGTCACCAATAAATGGGGCAAATGGTACATGTTCTTCTTAAATGTCTCTGATGAATCGATCTGCTGTCATGGTCCCTCCTGTGACTATCACTAACTCCGTGCGAGCTCCCAAACATATCCCTCCCCAAACCATAATCGAGCCGCCACCATAAGCCACTGTGTGTTCAAAATTAGACTGTATGTGGCGTTCTCCTTTACGTCTCCATATTCGCTGTCTCCCATCGATCTGTTTTCAAAGAACTCTGCACTCATCAGTAAAGAGAACCTGCTGCCATTCGTTCAAATCCTTTTTTTGTGTTCCGCTAATTGTGCCGGTGTGTATATAATAATAAAATATTTTTAATACACCGTAATTATTAATACATAAAATATGCACTTGATGCGTATTAAGTATTTATATTTTATTCAATGTAAATAATCGTATGACGAATGATTTACTATTGTAACATAGTTATAATTAATTATTATGTACTATTATTTTTTTACGGGTGCCATTAATCTTGATTTTATGAATTAAATTACTTTGTTCGAGCACCACAACTTAAACCGAGTGTAATTTGCATTGTGTGTGTAATATTCTGAGACGTCAATCAGTAATATTAGTTATTCTATTACGTACAACGATAGACTTATTAGGTCTTAAGAAAAATAAATTTAGTGTAGGGTGAATGAGCCATATATCAACCCCCTAACTTTTTTTTCAACTTTGAATGGTTACTACCTTCTCATAATAAACAATAACCTAAGACTCTCACTCGTTACTTGTAGCTTGTAATGTTAAGTTTGCATTAATATGCATAAAAATGACAAGATACTAGTAAAATTATTAAAAAAACGTTTTTTTGTGAATTTTGTGGTATTTTCCAAATATCAGTCACCTTGGATGTAATAACAGCCTCATGCGTACCAAACATCAGCCTAGCATTTTTTCGTGATTTAAGATGCTTAAATGCTCTAAGATTTGATAGAAATATTTTTACCATACATTTAGGCCATGTGATTCGCTGCTAGTGGCAAAGAAAATTCATACTAATACTAGCTTTCATCCACTACTTCGCCTGCGTGGGATTCTTACGTGAATATAAATAAAAGGCTCACCCTCTATCATGTAGGACTAAAATTGTTGGTGAAAAGAAACAATCCCTTAAATAATGATATTATATATGAATATATGAGGAAAAACCGTTAAGGTATAAAGATCAAAAACGAAAAGCATAGTCATTATATCAATAACTACAAGTCTCACTATACAAATAACTTAACAAAATAATGGAAAAGACTTATGGATGTGATTGTACTTCACAATTAATTTGTTATTATTTTAGTTAATAAACGACGATATAGTCATATGAAAGCTAAGGAAGCTGTTTCTAAAGTAAATCTATACTAGATAAATATACTTTAACAGTATGAAAAAGTACAATCGCAAACAAAAATCGATAATTGAATCAAAAAATATAAGTGGTGGCTGATATTTCGAACAGTTCCGGTACCAGATTTCATCCACCCCGGCTGATATTTGGCACTCCATACAGACAAATGGACCAAACGTCAGCCCTCTATTAAATTCTAAATCCAGAAGAAAATTAACTTAATTTTGTTTATAAACTGTACGAAATATTCATACTTGTTCCCTTAAATTATAAAGATATACCTAAGCATCAAAGTAAGTAAAATATCGCTAACTAAGAGTCCAGAAAAATCACGCGTTTTTGTAAAAAATTGCGTGTATTGGCACAACAATCCGTGAAATTGAGATTAAAAGAACCCCAACGAAGGGATAGGAACGATAATTGGAAGATTACGTCGGAAATATATATTCTTTTAAAAAATAGACCATAGGTGAAGATAGGCATGTTACTTCTTATTTATCCCAGAAAAAAGCACGCACGGCTGATATTTGGGGGGAGGCTGGTAATAGGAGCATTCACCTACTTATAATCATTTTTGGTTGATTTTCTTTTAGAAAACTAATAAAATGTTATACTTAAATCTTTTAATTTTATTAATCAATTGTTATTGTATTGATTATTTAAAATATGTTTTTATATAAAATCTTTACATTTCCTATGTAAATTGAGATTAACATACTAAAATAGTTTATTGATTAAAATCCCTAATCGTCCTACGCTAACCTTTAAAGAGCTCGAAGTAGGCAAAAGCCTGAAATTTTCTCAGAATATGTGTTGTAAAGACGAGTTTCCTAACTAATAATAAAAGTATAAAAGCTATAAATGTAAGAGGGCTTTTAAGAACAGGGCACCTAGCCGTAGTTGCAGTGATAGTTAATTGAGAAAATTGTACACATTTAAACAAAAGCATTGTGATCCGATTCCTGCGGGCTGCTCTAACAATTATCAGCAATATCGCTTTCGCAAAAGAAATTTAGCAATTATTCTAATATTTACGCATTGAATGCGATCTATGCCGTCTATGCGCGCATTCTATCTATCTGTTAACCGAAAATGAAGGCGCTCTTTGTTGAATATGACGGCACTATGGTCCGCATATAGCGCAATGGCTGCACATGCAGTAGAACATGTCTGTTGAAATTTAGCGAACAAAATTAATGGCTCTGTGATGCGATTGCTTTCTATGTTAAAAAAATGTCAACAAAACAAATCTTCGATTCGACTTATTTATTTGCAAGTTTCAACAAAGTCCTCGGTGCACCAGTCAGACTCGTAGTTGTCCTACTTACTGAGTAGTTACTCAGTGAGGTCTCTGAGTAGCGGTTCAATGTCTTCCAGCGGCTGAGCAAAAGGTGAGTAAGTTATTTGCCTGTTTTTCCGTGCATGAGCGTCATCACATGACGTAGAAATACTCCAAGGTCGAATAAAATTTTATAGCAGCTAGCCATTTACTTTCAAGCACGATTGGATTGAATCAGCATTGGAAAAGTGACATTCGATAACTTCGGAAACCTCATTACAGTGCAACAAACTTTTCTGTCCCTCTGACCATGGGTGCTTGGTTGCTAGTATCATTGTGGGTTTACCCTATTCAATAAGGCTACTGGTAGTTTTGATTTTTGACCATCGGATCAGACAAGTTTGTTGTAATATACTTTGTAATGAAGTTCTAACGTCAGTTGAACGTCCTACCTAGAATTACCTATCTATCAGTTAAACCAATTAGGTTCAAAAGTAAAAGAGCAGCCGCCATCAATTTTGCATCGACCTATAGCATTGAGTTTGTATTATGTCAACATTAGAGAAGACGTTGTAAACAAATATCAGTCACAGATAAAATAAAAGTTACTACGTCACGTGCCGCACGCACACGGACTGTTTTAGCCATTGACAAAGTGAACTTTTTTTTTATGACAGCGGCGACAAGTGCAGTGTCTGCTCTATTACGTGGCAGGTATGTACATGATAGCTCATTGTAAAGTTTTTTTTATAACTACTGTCTATGGTTGTTGCCAGCAGATGGCCTTTACACGCGACCTAACTTTTGCGGCGGTGCACTCTGCTGCGAATAGTTATGTCAAGTAGTCAGTTTTATATAATTGGAATTCAACCCTCATAGATTTCACACTAATATTATAGATGCGAAAGTTTGTGTGTTTTTTTTCTCAGTCGCGCACCACCTATACGGATATGATGATGATTGACATAGTCATCTTTGGACATAGGCTTAGATCATGGTAACTTAAAAAGTTTACGTAGGAGCTATAACCGAATTTCTATAGCTGCAGAGCTATGGCTTCCTTGCTATACCTATATTATGGAGTTGCTGTAGTAATTCCACGCCGATAACCGACTTTAGGGCGAGTGAAGCGCGGGCACAGTTAGTTACGTAATTTTTTACATAACGTGATTCATAGACGGCCCTTATACTTAGTTCTGTAATACTTGCATCGACTCTTACTTATATTTTTAACCCCGTCGAAAACAAAGGGTATATTGTAAGTTTGACGTGTGTATCTGTATGTATTTTAGTTATTATTACGAAACAAGATGTGTCTGCTGAATTCTGTTATCTGTGTACATCATAGCGCCCGAGCGGATGAACCAATTTTGGTTATTTTTTTATTTGTTTAAAAATCAACTTGATCGAATGTATTTCTAAGCTGTGATAGTAGAAAATCTGTACACCCGTTTGAAGATTATCAGCTCTTCTCTAGTTGAAGAAGGGATATGAGTAACTTCTACACATCTGATCAATTTTAAATCTGGTATAAGAAGGTACTGTTACTTCAATAATATTTGAAAAACATAGTTACTTTGACCTGATGCTCCAGCTTCACCTGGATCTGCGTGATACTAAATCCTTACCAACTTACAGCAGGACTAAAATGGTTGGTGAAATTAGAGAATATAATTTTGGTATATTAATATATATTATGGCTAACTATGTGACGGGCTTTAAACTACATTTTTCAAATGCATCAGTGAAATAGCTATTAAGCTTTCAAATGAAACCATGGGATTGATTGTAAAATATTATTGTTTACAACGAAAACTCTGAAATGAAATACCTCATTTAAAATGTTTGCAAGCTAATGCCACAGAAATTAAAACAAAACATATATAGCAAAACACATAAATGTTAATAAGTCACTAGCAAAGAACACCCATTTATCCATAATTTTCTCTGGAATACCCATCTCTAGCTCTTTTTCCTTTTTCTCCTCCAAATTTCACTTAAAATGGGAACTTCCCCGCATCGTGAAACCACTTGATAATTAGTTAACGTTATGTACCTGTATTTTGTGGCGTAGGCTTAGTAATGGGGTCCCGTTGGCTCTCTTTTGGGCGGAATCCTAATAATTAGCGCAGTTAACCAGCTCCAGGATGAAGTCACTTCTTCATCCAGCATTATTTTTAAAACAGGTCTATTTACTCAGGATATAATGCAACACTACCCAGCACTATCGAAACAGTATAAGTTGGCCTTGCGAGGTAGGCTGGTTGTGGTTGGTAGGTACATGGTCTGTGACCTCTATCACAACTTTACAACACATGAATCAAACTTGAACACAACATACCTTGTCAGTTTAAATTTCTATAAAAACAACGATGGCACATGATATCTTCGCAGATTGTGAACAGATTTTGTTGTTTTTTACATACATTGGTGGACACAAAATTAAGAACGATTCATAATACGAAGGAAAAATGTATGTCACAGGAATTCCGGTACAATAAGTTTTTGAACATACTTTGAAAGAGTTGTAGGATATTTTTATGGCTTATCTATTTTATTTAGTGTAATAATCCGATCAAACAATGTATGTTTTTTTTTCTTTATTAAATTATGAAGACTCGTTAGGTGGCCGCATAAAGACTAGACAAATCAATAAATAAGAACTAAACTATCTATTCTTTTATTATCACTTTCAAAATGCACATTCCATTTCCAGTTCTTTTTTTTTAATTTTTTATTGCACTTCTGTGTCTTAATTTTCTTTTATTTTTTTATATGTAGGTACTCTTAACTTTCAATATAAAATTAGGTTCTTCTATTTTAATTTTTTTTTTATATTATTTTATTTTGTGTTATTTAAATATAAACCTTAATGAGCGCTCCAGCCAAGCTTCATATAATAATCTGTTCAGTTATATGATAATTTCTATTCCATACTTTACGATCTGCCTAGGCATATTGTAAAACGGCGAATTATACGATTTGCCTGCGACATGGGTAATACTTTGTTTACATAAAAATACTGTCTCTGCAACTACTAAACCGTATTTTTATGTTGCCCCATTCAGAAATGAAAACCAGTTGTGGCCAGGACCTTTGACGTCAGTCAGACGTACTTCTACGCCCAGTTATGGTGTCAGTACACAATCGCAATTGCATATGGTGGCCTGCGAGACCTGCCTCCATCGCCATTGTGTACAGGGGCTACTGGTGTTCATTTAATACAAGTCCCATTCATACTAATATAATTGAAATGTGGAAGTGAGATTGTTTGTTTTTTTTGGTCTGTCCTATCTTCACGTAGCAACGGAGCATCTAACTGAACTGAAATTCCGCACGGGAATAGTTAGAGACGTAAAAGGGCATATAAGTTTTTCATTATCCCGAAATTCAAAAGTTCCCGTGGGAGTAACTATGACCGCATCGTGTATGAACAGCAGCAAGAGCTATAACAAACTTCCTTACTAAACAAGGCGTTGCCGTAAGAATCCCACGCCGGTAACCAAATTTAATGCGGGTGGAGACGTAGGCAAAAATTAGTACTAATAAAAATAAAATAAAAGTTTACATCGATACCTTTTTAAAATAACACAATAAACACTTTACTCTTTACACTATTAACCTTTACAAACGACTGTTTTGTTTGGTATGACTAAAGATAATATATCTTAAAATCTGCATTCGAATCATTTTAAATTTACCAAAGATCGCAGGACCAGTTTTTTAAAACTAGTAATTTTAGCGTTCCCCAATGAAAGGTTTAAAACCAAATATTGAAATAGATTTCTTATTAACATTAAGTACAGGTTTTTTTACCTAATGCGAAAGAACAGCAAGTCTTATCTGAAATAGGTATCTATACGTCCACGATAGGTATGTATTTACCTCAGAGATACAACGAATGTCTACTCCTCGTTCATTTTAAAAAAGGTTGTCTACTTCTATTCCCGACATTTCAATTGTGTTCTGGTGAGTTCATTGTTTTACTAACCCCCGACGCAAAATGAGGGGTGTTATAAGTTTGACCGCTGTGTGTGTGTGTGTGTGTGTGTGTGTGTGTGTGTGTGTGTGTGTGTGTGTGTGTGTGTGTGTGTGTGTGTGTGTGTGTGTGTGTGTGTGTCTGTATATCTGTCTGTCGCACCGCAGCGCAGCTCTTTAACGGGTGAACCGATTTGGATGAGGTTTTATTTGAAAGCAAGCATAACAATGCAAGATTATGGAATTCTTGGCCTGATGCTGCAGCCACGACATCCAGCATACTAGTAAACTCTTGAAAAAATAATACCAAATATATTGTGTTTGCGGATTTGCGGTTTTCGAGCGAAATTGCCGTTGTACACCTGCCACTACTACCGCCCTAAAGAACCGCCATACTGATACAAATGACCCAGTATTTTCTGTCACTATCTCCCGGTCTATGTAGTGTACACGACTTGATAATAAATTTTTTCAGAGTACCTCGTGGACGTGAGCGACATTGTAGCAGTAAACATTTGTTCGCGTGTGGTTTTTTTGTAGTTAAGACGCCGCATAAGTAACAAAATATTAGAAGGAAAGAGACAAAATAAAAATAAAATGTTAAACCAAACAGAAAGAGTGCACAATAGTACTGATAAAATAAAAATGTGAAACACTAACTATAGGAATAAGCTCACGAGGTAGTGGGCGGCCTTTTGGTGGACGAGCATGTAAGGGTTGCCCCCTTACATGCTCGTATTGTTGCTTGTATTGCTTAGATTTAGATGCTTACTTAGATAAGGGTGACTTTTGTTGTCGCCCAGCTAACCGCTAGGTTCCACCTATCCTTCATCCACCCACCACCTATCATTTCTACCTAAGTGTCACGGGCTATTGTAGAATTACGGACATGTTTTGGACAGTCAGTCTTTTGTTTATGGGTGGCGGACGACAGACCATACCAAGCTGGTTAGCATAGGTCAGTCGCGATCTGATGCACAGCTTGTATAGGCGTATTTTTGTTGTGAGTAGCAGGTCAGAAGACAAGACTGGCCTTAAGGCTGCCCTGCGGCTGATAGCACGTGCCGTGACATGCTCACGCATCCTGGACATACGCAGCTTGCGGTCTATCACGCAGCCAAGGTATTTCACATTTTCCTACCACTCAATTTCTTGCCTACGCATGACAATTTTTGCTGACTGGCCAGTATGGTCGCTGCTTTGCCAGCGTTTACTGCGATCTGCCAAACCAATGTTCAGCCCATTTATCAGAACGTCTAATAATCACTGCATTTAACAAGCCGCTTGTAGTGAGCGACGAGAGGAGCTGTTGTCGGCAATGCTAACGTAACGTCTTCGACACCTGGTATAAGGCCGGCGTCGCTGAGTGTGGTGGGGATATCTTTGGTAAATAACGCGTACAGCAGGGGGGACAGGCAGCTGACCTAGGGGACCCCAGCTCCAATGGTTTTACTTTGGGAGATTTTTCCCTCAACGAAAACAAAGAAACCACGTAACTCCAAAAATGAAGCAATAAGCCGCCCATACATGGAGGGCAGTTTAGTGGCAAAGAGCTTATACAAAAGCCCATCGTGCCATACACGGTCAAATGCCTTCTCAATATCGAGAAAAACAACGACCGTGTACTTTTGTTGGGCTTAAAAGCCATTTTGTTCGCAGTCTCGGCTAGTAGAACATGTTATGCTAGTAATACATTCACGAAACGTGCATGTACATTAATTACATTTTATATATTATACAACCAAAATCACAAGCTTGCATGTGTAGATACACATATTTTGTTGTTCAATAAGTACTTTAAAAAAAAATTGATAAACTATTATTCAATAATAATCTTGATCATCAATTTACTAAACTTTTTTGTAGTAGGTATTCTTCATCTTCAGGGTTCCGTGGACAAGGTCTATTGTTTTTTTAGGCACGTAGCCTTAACTGAAAATACACAGAAAAATAAAATTGAGAAGGTAATGTCTAAAAAAAGAATAAAAACACTATTACGAACGGAACCCTTGCTACGCACTTAATTCGTTTTATTTTTGTAATTTGTTATTCAATTTTTTTCATTTTAATTTGTTTTTGATTGATTAGCTGCCCGTTTAATAAAATATACATAAATGTAATTTTAAATTAAGGAAAATATAGTCCTTTCTAAGAAATAAGACTCTTTTTTTATTGTATGACTGTTTGTTTTTTAATAAATAAAAACCATTGCTATTAATCGTAATATTATTAACATTGTAACGTGACAACTTGTGCCTTTCACTTTTTATGTCTGTCTCTCTCGCTCTTAGGCGGGCTAACCATGCCGCGTGCCTCTCACTCGCTCTCATTGTGAGCGCATAACGTGAGCGGAGCGTAACGCAGTTTCTTGAAGTGTCACCCGGCAAACCAATTTATAAGACGTTGTCACGTCAATAAATTATTCATCTATATTTTATTTATTTACTCGCAAATGTGATGAAAAACTTTTCGTGTTACATGGGTTGTCATAAGTGTTAAAATGTTGTAAAAAGTTGATATTTACTGGAATATAATAGTTTTGATATGTTTTTAACAAACTCGTTAGATTTATTTTTCCATAAATAAGAACTTTAATCTGTATAGTAAATTTCCGTTAACCGTTAAGTAAATTACCGTAATTACCGCACAAGTACACCGAGCCAATGTGCGCAGAAGGGAAATCTGGATTTCGCGCCTTATATCAACTTTTTACAACATAATAAACTAATAACTTTCTTGTGTTACCAAAAAGTTTAAAAACAACGTCTTAGCAGTGATATAGAAGTAAATTTCACTCCAACGTATAAATTACATGCGGCAAATACCTTCAACCTTTTGCCTGAAAAATCAAGAAATAGTCATTTTTAGGGTTCCGTTCCAGGCAGAAGATGCATTTCTGTTGCCGCTATAACAACAACAAACGTATTTTTTTTGCCGTTGTCATAGATAATGGTACGAAAACCTTCGTGCGCGAGCCGGACTCGCACTTGGCCGATTTTTATCATTTGTTGTTATACTCCCCTTAAATATTTGTTTTATTTTAATTTAATTATGAATTTTTAAAGTGACTATATATCTTAATATTCTGTGAATATTTCAAGCCTCTACCTGTTGCCGTTATCAATATCGAGCAAAATCGACCAACAAAATCACGTTTGTTGTATGGGAGCGCCCTTAATTATTTTTTTTAGTATTTGTTGTAATAGCGGCAACAGAATACATCATCTGTGAAAATTTCAACTGTCTTAACTATCACGGTTTATGAGATATAGCCTGGTGACAGACGGACGGACGGACGTACAGTGGAGTCTTAGTAATAAAGTTCCGTTTTTACCCTTTGTGTGCGGAGCCCTAAAACCGGCCAAGTGTAAGACGGGCTCGAGACATTCATTGCCAACTCTAATCACGATATCAGTGCCATGTAGCGAAAAAAGTCAAGAATATGAAGAGAAATAGTTACACATTTGTTTATTGGATCGAAAACAAAATTCAAACGTCCTGGGCTTAATCAGTCATTGGATGGGTGACCGCTTAACGGTACACTATTTGATTTTTTTTTGTTTTCGTAAATGGTGCAACGGAACCCACGGTGCGTGAGTCTGACTCGCATTTGTCCAATTTTTTTTGACGCTTCTTGAAGCAATATCTAAGGAAAGAAAACCCAAAGCAAAAAAAACCCTAAAGAAAAATTCTGAGAACAGGAATCATCTTAATTAAAAACCCTCCAAGCAGAAATCCAAAACGTGCTTGATAGTTATTTCTTGATAAAAATTTAATGATATAAGTATGTAGGTACATTTATTTATGTGATAAAATGAACAAAATTAAAACAAAAAAGTGTAATTTTTAGTTTTTTTTTACGGCCGACGGTTATCCTGGTTTCGGGTATTTTCAGTAAATATAAAATACCAGCTTTTGCCCGCAGTGCCACCCGCCCTAAATTCGGTTATTGATGTAGGATTTCAACGGCAACTCCTTAATTATAGAAAAAAAAAACGACTCACACTTGACTTGACGTTCAGGTAGCCACATAGGCTTCCTCAGCACTCAAACTATCTCTATGCCAAATTTAATTTTAAACGGTAAAACAGTTTAAGCGTAAAGAGGTAGCAGACAGACAGAAAGACAGACACAGTTACTTTCGCATGTAGGTATAATACCAGCATGCTTTTTGTCTGAAAGTTAAAGGTTAAAGACTTATTAACTAGATAGAGCTGCAGTATTTCTCAAAGCAGCTATATATAGGATATATATGGGATGCTATGACAGTTCGAATAAACAAGTATTACTACATCGCACGTAATTTTTGTTACTAATAAAAAAAATTTAGAGTTTTCTTACGAGTTTCAGTAAGTTATGTTGCTCAATTTATTAGCACAAGTATTGCCTTACTACTGAGAGTGTTTTTTCATAAGAATGCTGTTACTTTAATAGTTTATTGGAATCAAAATGCAATGTACAGGTTACTAAGTAGTTTATATCAAAGAGTCATTTGGGTTGGTTGAAATCTTACACTGAAAACTGAATTTAGGGCGGGTGCAACCGCAGGCAAAAACTTGTATATAAATATATGATTAGAAACACGTTTTTTACCTTATTTGATTAGAAACATGTTTTTTCTAATTTGTCACAAAAATAATTTTATCCTTTCAAAGTCTGCAAATACTTGTCTCAGCGGTGTCTCTATTACAAGTAGGTACCAACGCAGTATCTTCATTAAACAATCAATGGTGTTAATTAATAATTAAATCTTCAAATAATAAAGTGGACTGTATGCGAATTAAAATAAAAGAAAATAAAATTAAAGGGAATTTGGAAATTAAAGGAGAGTGCACTAACCTTCAGTTAATCCTTCAGGGCGTAGATACACTTTCATATGCGAGCGATCAGCTGTTGTGAGATATTTGAGTAGGTAAAGACACGCGGCGAGTATCGATCGTATGGTTGCTGTCATTGTACTGTTAGATATGGCGTTAACATTTCCACCCGGCCTTAACGGGTCACCTTTAAATAAACTATCATAATTATACATACCATACAATTATAAAATATTAGAATATATAATATGCGTATAAATACTCTCCCAACAACCGCCAAAATGCGGTGCGTTTGGGCAATTGAATTTCCAATTTATGCGATTTTCCGTTAGTTCCTCTTCAAATCGCGAGCGATATTCTTTATTTAAAATTTTGTATAAATCGCGTAAATAAGCACTACTGCCTTGAAAGTTACTACCGTTATCAGAGAAAAGGCACCCTACGGGACCGCGGCGTGCGAGAAAATCTTTTTAGTGCAGCCAAGAAACTCACCGTACTAAGATCTGTAGCTACCTCAATGTGGACAGCGCGAGTAGTAAGGCATGTGAACACACAGAAATAGCCCTTTTGGCTGTGCGTTCCGCGGCGACGAATCGGAGTGTATGAAATAGGGCCGGCATAATCGCAACCCGTATGAGTGATAGGTTTTATAACCTGCCTAGCGCGAGTGTTAGGTAAGTCAGCCATTAGCGGATAAGCGGGACGAGGTGACATCCGGAAGCACCTAACACATCGGTACACTCTTTGCCATATTATACGGCGAGCAGACAATATCCAAAACTTTTGTCTTAATAAAGACATTAAGTGTTCTGGCCCGGCGTGTAAATACTTTTTATTGTAATAATCGATCAGTATATTAATGATATGGTCACGACGCGGTAATATTATTGGGTGTTTATTATTAAACGATAACTCGGAGTTATTAAGGCGGCCACCGACTCTAATCAGTCCTTCGTGTAAAAAAGGACGCAATTTATTTATTGTAACAGAACATAATTTTTCTGTTTTTAAATTAATGATTTCTTCTGCGAAATACTTATTGTGTAAAACAATAAGTAATTTATTTTCAGCGAATTCTAAGTCACTGACAGTGACAGAGGCAGATACACGATTGGGCAAAAGAGAAATCTGTACATATAAACAATAACCCGCAAAAGCTTACTCCAGGAAGACATGCGTTGAGCGAGGTCATAAATAATAGAATCATTCTCTGGAGTAATAACTGAGTGAGAAAATAGCTTTTGTTCCGGTATATCACCAGTAATTGGAGTGATAGCTTCATCGATTGGCCACTCTGAAGGATCCATAGAGGCCCATGAGGGTGCAACGAAGCCACAGAGGGTGTGATAATAATTTCAGAGGGGTAATCCCGCGAGATAAGCTATCAGATGGGTTCAGCAAACCAGGAACAAAGTGGTAATATTCAGGCGGAATATTTTCAGCTATTTACACGACTCGATTTGAAACAAATTGTTGCCAATGGTGCGGAGAACTTTTGATCCAGTAAAGCGCGACCTTTGAATCAATGTAAGCGTAAACATTAAGCGAAAAGCGGTTACTATAATTGTTTAAAATTGTGCGTAGTAATTTTGACAATAAAACGGCTCCACAGAGCTCTAGTCGAGCAATACTTAGCGGCGGTGAAGGAGCCACTTTCGATTTAGCACAAACCAGACGCACAGTGTTTTCTCCCGTGGCAGATTTAACATGTATATAAACTACTGCCCCGTAAGCGTTCTTGATTGCATCTGAGAACCCGAGTAAAGTGACAGTGCTGCCATCTGAAATGCCTAAATGTCGCGGAATTTGAAAGGAATTAAGTACTGGGTGCTCGTCACAAAACGATTTCCACCTTTTTACGATATGTGGAGGAGGTACGTCATCCCAGTCAACCTTTGATTGCCAAAGTTGTTTAATTATTAGTTTGGTGTATAATATAGTGGGGCCGACAAAGCCCATGATATCCCACAATTTAGCAATTGTCGACAATATTGAACGCTTTGTACATTCAATACTATCTTGCGGCGAAAATTTAAAATAAAAATGGTCAGTGTCTGTAGACCAGTGTAAACCTAATATTTTATATTGAGCGGACTTATCAAATTCAACTTCTCTCGGAAGTTTATGTGACACGGGAATGCTCTCTAAAACGGTTGGTGAGTTACTATTCCACTTGACCAAGACCCATTGAGCTTCTTTGAATAAATCTATCAGCTCGTTGGAAGCGGTGACTCCTTCTTGTTCAGTCTTTACGGAAAATGCAATATCATCCATATAAAGAGAAGTTGAAGCAATCTCGCTCGCAGGATGGTATTTAGAGCCGTCATCAGCGATTAGCTGTTGAACGGTGCGCAATGCATGAAAGGGACTAGATTTTATGCCGAAACAAACCCTATTTACGGTCCACTGGACCAGTGCGTCATTAGGACTAAAGCGGTACAAAATACGTTGATAGCGACGATCAGAATCCTTTACAATAATCTGCAAAAACTGCTGACGAGAGTCAGCGGTCATAGCGACAGCATAAAGTCGAAAATTCAAAATTATTTGAAAAAGGTTGCCTTGAAGATTAGATCCAGTATGTAATACATCGTTCAATGAACGACCCGATGTTGTTTTACAACTAGCATCCAAGACAATGCGTAAGCGAGTAGAATTTTTATCCTCTCGGATGACACCGTGGTGCGGGATAACGTATAGCGGGAGCAAAGTGCTCTCGGAGTCATCTGGAGGCGCGGGGGTTATGTAACCCTTTTCAATGTACTCTTTAATTACATCATCATAAGAAGCTATTAGTGTAGGAGAAGCTTCGAGCTTGCGTTCGAGACAAATAAAGCGTTTGCGAGCGATTTCAAGCGAATCGCCAAGCGAAAAAACGTCATCACAGAATGGCAAACGTACAATATATCGACCACTGTCGCACGGTAAAATTCTTCACACTCAACGTCATCAGAGCGTTGAATAATCGCATGTGGAGGCTCCTCAAGCTCCCAAAATCTTTTAATTAATTTTTCAACAGGCTCTTGGACTACACAGCATGTGGCTAGAAAACCTGGGCGGTTCGGCGATAAAGTCGGTACGGACCCCATAATGATATAGCCCAATACCGTTTCTATAGCGGGAGGTGCTGATAGGTTACCTTCTACTATGTTAGGTAACAATAAATGCGGGAAAAGCGATGCACCAATTAAAGCGTCAATTTTACTAGGAGTCGCAAACGTATGATCGGCGAGCGGGAGTTTTTCTAAATGAGGAAGAGCGGAAACATCAATCAAAGCGGTTGGTAAGTTTTTAGTAATTCGTTCAACAACCATGGTTGAAATACTAAAATTTACCTTAGAATTAAAACGAGAACTAAACTCGAAACATACCAAACAATCACTAAAATTTTCTGAGCCACCGAAACCCCTTACTGCAATACGCGGTATTTGTTGTTGCTGTAAACTTAAGCGTTCGCAACATTCCTTTGTAATAAAATTTGCTTGCGACGCTGTGTCAAGCAAAATTCTTAAAGAATGTTCATTATTAAAAAAGTCGCGCGCAGTGACAACAGCCGTAGCAAGTAGAACTGTAGCACTGTACGATACATCTACGAAGCCCTGTGTCTAATGCTTAAACAGTTGACACAAGCATTACAGTCTTTGACAGTTTTGAACCTGTCCTCAGGTGTCATTTTGTTAAATGCGGGACATTTAAACAAGTGTTGATGTACAATATTTGTACATAAACATTTTTGAGCGTTAACAGCGGCGGAGGGAGACTCGATCGCCACGTAAGCCTGATAGTTCGGTGCCGAGGTTGTAGCTATATTATTTACGCGGCGGTCGTTCGACCTTTTATTGTTGCTACTCATCGAAAAATAACCGGTTGAGGACGTGCGCTGTAATATTTTAGACTGGGTTTGAACAAATTCAATTAAGTCATTGAAAGTAGGAGTTCCTGAGGATTTGTTGTTCATTTCAAATGTACGAACTGTCTCAGGGTCTAGTTTTTTAAGCGCAACGTGTAATATTATTAATTCGGCGAGATCATCAACCTTTAAAGTTTTTAAGACACGGACTGCATTAATAAATCTATCGGAAAACATATCAAAATTGTTGGGGGACGCGTTGGTTAAAGGTTTAAAGTCAAACATTTGATTAAAGTACGTGGAGGCTAGCATGCGTTTATCTTCATATTTATCAACGAGCGTTTGCCAAATCAGCTGGTAATTGTCCGCGCTCGGTGTGACGCCGACGCAGACAGACTGCGCTTTGCATATGCAAATAATATAATTTCTCAGCATTTGAGGTTATCATGTATAGTGGACTTGAAATTAGCATAAAATAATGGCCAAGAGCGAATATCAACAGAAAAACTAACTAGCTCGATAGGCGGTAAAGAAGGTTTACTTTTCTGAGGAATATCAGAATGTTGAGGATTGGTTTCGTTTTGCTTATCAATAACAAATTTTATTTGACAATATAATTCTTCAAATGAAATAAGGCTCTTAAAATTTGGTGTAGCCTTTGGGTAAACTTTTAGCAAACGCGAATTATATTCGTCTAGTACTTGCATATATTCAGAACGAATGGCGGCAATATTACTGCATTTACTAAGAAACGTTTCCTTAAAGTTTTTGACAAATCATAAATATTTTGCAAGTATTCAAAAAGAACACTGCGACGCATCTTCTTGTGTATAATACTCTCCAAGTTCAAATTATCTCAAGAGAAAAAGTGTATGTGCTTCAAGACAGCAATTCCTGTAGACGGCGGACGTGCGTGCACAGACGAGACTAGGTGTTTGTTGTGTTCTGCGTGTTTGCGCCTACAAAAGCAGCGCTTGAAGGTAGACGGTTTCCGCTTTTTCAGCGGTCTTGAGGAGGATTTAGCGGTAAGCGATTTTTATTTTATTTTCTCGGCACTATTGCCACGGATCGCCGTCGTTTGTCGCTCTTCTAAGGGCGGCCCTTTTTGGGCCACCCCTTCAGACCCAGCTGCAGCCGGACTCGCATCAAGGGATGCTGGTAGCAGCCATCTAGCGGAATGCCGCCACCCTCAGGACCCCCACCACCGGTACGTAGAGGAGGCGTACGTAAACGGGGCGTATGGTTACGCTCCCAGCCCTCAGCCGCCGTCGTGGCGCGTAATTTGTTTACCGGCGAAATTTCTGCCGCGGACCGGCCCTTTTCGGTCGCGTTCCCACCCTCTCGGCCCCCGTCTAGGGTTTCTATGGCCTCGGCCATATCTCAGTCGTCGATATACTCGGCGTCAGACACCGGCGACGAAATGTTTAGGGATGAAGATCTCCCCACCCTCCCAACGATGCTCTCTCCAATTGAGGACACCCCGCCCCGGCCAGACCCGAACCCGTCATCATCCAAACAGGGCAGTACAAACAAGGTAACGCCCCCTTTGTCAACCCCCGGAACTTCATCCCGCCCTCAATCCCACTGCCGCAGAGAGACCCTAGGGTACGCAGCAGAGATCCAAGGTCCAAGGACCCCGCCGAGCGTGCCCGTCTTGAGGCAAGAGAAGCCATTGCCGATCGGCAAAAGGCTCTCGCCACTCAGCCATCGACTTCAAAAGCCGCTGTAGAGGTGCCCCATGACCCCACCCCTGTTGAAGGAATGGAAATTGCCGAAGTCACCCCCCCCCAGCCTGCCGCACCCCCAGCGCCAGCGCCGCCTAGCGGTCGCTCCTATGCTCAGGCAATAAGCGCCCAAACCGCTATAGCCCCACCATCGCAATCTGTCGCTCAGCCGGCTAGCGTTGATGTCAGTGCCAACGACAAAAAAGTCAAAAATAGTCACCCCTCCATAATCGTAGAGTCCCTCCCCCAGTGGTCGACGCATCTAAAAAAGATGCACTCTATATTAGGCCACGCACCCAACGCCCGGCCGTTTGGCAAAGGGGTACGATTTTTCCCTAAATCGCCTCTAGAGTATCGTACGGTAGTGGCCTATATAGACGAGCTGTCTAAGCTGGATCACGCAGTATCTTGGTACTGCTACAGCTTAGACAGCGATCGACCACACAAAATTGCCATCAAGGGGCTCCCGCAGGATACCTCGCTTGACGAGCTTGCTGAGGACCTCGCATTGGCCAACTTCCCCGTGTCGCACGTGCGGCAAATTCCTGCAGTTAGGGGTCGACCTAACTGCATTTATTATGCCCAACTGCAACACAAGCATACTTCTGCCGAGCTGCAACAGCTGTACGCAGTAAATGAGCTGCTCAGCATGCCTGGCATAACAATTGAGGCCTGGCGTACTCGCCCCGGGCCGGCACAATGCCATAGGTGCCAGGCATTTGGCCACGCCTCCTCGAACTGTCACCGGCCAATTAAATGTGTGCGCTGCGGCGGCGAGCACCCGGCGTCTGACTGCGATCGGCAATCGGTTGCATTCAAATGCGTCAATTGCAGGCAAGCGCACACGGCCAACAGCCGCTCGTGTCCCGTTTTCCGGCGCGAGGCGAGACGTAGGGGGGTGACCATTAACCCTCCGTTACCCCGTAATAAAGCCCAACGGGCTACAAATTTGCCCCCGCCATCACCCACTCCCCTGCAACAATTGCAGCCGCAGGAGTACGACTTATCCTCGGGCGCAAATTTAATGCCCCCCGCCAATCCCCCCACCGACAGATCCCAAGCTCTCGGAGGGAAAAAAAAGAGGCCTCGACGCAAAAAATCCGCACCCCAGCCCACAACAACAGTTCAGGCTAACGTTCCGACAGTACCGGACACACAGTTCGCCCTATACATTTTTATGCCCCCCCCCCCAATTTGCGGACCCCCCACAACCCCCTAAGCCATTGTTAGCGCAAACAATTACAAAAATGCAGCCGCAAGCGGCCTCTAAACAACAGACGCAACCTACTACGTCAAACCGCCCTAGTGGCATGCTACACACACAGGGCCCACCCCGCATGCAAGCTGGTGCACTAAATGTTGCCAGAGCCGCAATAGCGGCGCTAAACGCGGCCATAGAGGCCATAGCCGCCGGCCAAAATCCCCTGCCAGCCCTTTTTAACGACTTGGCACAACTCACCACAATTCTTACGTGGGAATTTAATGGGGCCTCATCGGGGCCTTAAATTAAGAATTGTGTATTGGAACCCTGGGGGCATAATTGGCAAGACAGCCGCCCTCAGAACGTTAGTCCAGGAACACGATGTTCACATTGTGTTACTGGGCGAAACGAAACTCCGAGGTGAGAATGAGCTCCGCATTCCAAATTTCTTCACCTATAGACGAGACGAAATTTCTCCCGCTAATATGGCCTTCAGGGGCACGGCTGTATTAATTAGACGTGACCTTATTCACGAATTACTAACCCTTCCCCATTTTACATACACTCGGTCTATAGGTGTAAAACTAAAGGTCGGCAATGCGGAGCTTAAAGTCTTCGCCGCATATAAGCCACCAGCAACCCCCTTCGATCCAAGTGACATCGACAATATTTTTTGCGATGCCACCCCCACACTTATTTTAGGTGACCTTAATGCCAAACACCAACACTGGGGTTCACGAATTTCATCCAAATCGGGTCGTGAACTAAAAGCAGATGCTGAGAGTAAAAACTATTTAGTCATCGGTCCAGGATCACCAACACACTATCCCTCTACGGACAGTCACGCACCGGATGTACTAGACATCGCCTTAGCCCACAAGATCAGCTGGTCAATGTCGTTAGAGGTCCTCCACGACACTGACACTCAGCATCTGCCAATCTTATTGGTCCTTGGAGTGTCTGCAACTGGTAAACCGCTCCCCAACCCCCGTAGAACAACTGACTGGGCCAACTTTCACCGCACCATGTTGGGTTATCAACTCCCGACTGGTGGCATTTCTACTCCCTTAGAAGTCGAAGAGGCAGTTAGTACTTTCACAACTGCCATTGCACAGGCTCTAAGGGAGTCTACCAAAATTTTAACCACAGCTTCCGGCAAGCAACTTTTACCGGCACACCTCCGCGCTAAAATTCAAGAAAAGAGGGCCCTACGTAAACACTGGTGCCAAACACGTTGCCCAGTTGCAAAGAGGGACCTTAACAAGCTCAGCGCCGAACTGCGGGCAGAAATCGCCAATTACAGGCAGCAATCGTGGGACCAAGTGATTTTTAAAGCTAGTGAGGATGACACGGCTTTGTATCGCTTGGCCCGACAAATCACTAAAACCCCCGCCCCAATTTGCCCTCTTATCGACACCGCTGGTATTCGCCGTTACCACGCAGCGGAACGTGCGGAACTTTTTGCGGATCACTTTGAGGACCAATTCAAGCCGAACCCCATTATCGACCCTGGCCACACGTTAGGAGTAATAGAACGCGTAGAGCAGTTTCTCGCGGCCCCAGCCCCACCACTCAGAGGTGATTATTTTATCTCGCCTAAAGAGGTCAGGAAGGAGGCCTCTAAGCTTAACAAGCGCAAATCACCCGGTCCCGACGAGATTCCAAACAGCGATTATTATGCTGCCTAGGAAGGGTCTGGTGGCACTCACCCGTATCTTTAATGGGATACTGCGCACTGGACATTTCCCATCTTCGTGGAAGATCGGCAAAATTATTGTTCTCCCGAAACCAGGGAAAGATCGTCATCGCCCAGAACATTACCGACCGATTACACTGCTGTCCAATTTAGCCAAGTTGTTCGAACGCCTACTATTACTTAGGATATCCCCGCATATCCAGCTTAGGCCTGAACAGTTTGGTTTTAGAGACAGCCACAGTACCACTCTTCAGCTTGTACGAGTGCTCCACCACATGGCCTTCGAGCTAAACAAGGGCAGGCGCACAGTCGGAGTCTTTCTCGATATGGAGAAGGCTTTCGATCGAGTTTGGCACGAAGGCTTAATACACAAGCTGTTAGAGACGGACATCCCCCCGATGCTCGGGCGAGTAATAGCCTCGTTTCTGGACAAACGAAGCTTCTATGTCTCGGTCGAGAACAACCAGTCAGCATGTAAACCCATTAGAGCAGGGGTACCTCAAGGCAGCTGCCTATCGCCACTGCTATACGCGTTATACACCAACGACATCCCCACTCTCAGTGACTCCGGTCTAGCTGAAGGTGTTGAAGACGTCATCCTAGCCCTTTACGCGGACGACAGCGCCTATATGTCCTCCTCCCGCAAAGCTAGTTTAGCAGCCAAAAAAATGCAGCGACTATTGGACACTTTGCCTGGCTGGCTGGACAAGTGGAGAATAGCCGTTAATGCCAGCAAGACATCAGCATTATTGACCGGCCTGCAAAAGTTTCTCCCACCGAAACTTGTGTTTCGAGGTCAAGTCATTGAGTGGCAACCCAGCGTAAAGTACCGAGGTTGTATTATAGACCGCCCCTTGCGCATGCGCAAAATGCTAGACCATGTGTCAGCAGGCGCGGTCGCGTCACGGGCGTGCCTTAGACCGGTACTTTCCTCTGACTTGCCACTCAGAACCAAAATTCGCCTGTACAAATTGTACATACGGTCGAGACTGACCTATGCAGCCCCTGCTTGGTACGGTCTTCTATCTTCTACCAACAAACTTAAGCTCCAGGCAGTCCAAAATAAGTCGCTGAGATTTATCACCGGCGCGGGACGCTACGTCCGCAACTCCACCATTGCTAGAGACACTAAAACCGAGCCACTCGCAGAGTTCATATCTGGTTTGTCGAAACGATTATTCACCCGCGCTGACAACAGTCATCATACACATCTCAGGGGCATAGCACCCCTACACGCCCGCCCGCCGGAAGGCAGGGCTCTCCCCCGAGAGCTTATTCCTGCGGGTGAATAAGTTTACTTATTCACCCTCCTACCTCCTTACCCTCCTCCCTTCACTTCATTTCATTTCATTCCATTTTTATTGCCCATCTCGCCTCTATTTTATTTCTGCTTTTATTTCTGTTTTTATTTCGCTTTTATTTTATTTTCATTTTTTGTTTTGTTTTTTGCTTCGTTTTTATTTTATTTTAATTTCGCTCTTTTTCTTTTCTTTTGCTTTGTTTTTATTTTGTTTTTATTTGTTTTATTTTTCTGTTTTTATTCTGGCGCCTACATAACATCTACTGTTTTTCTTATCGCTTACGGCGATAATATATTAGCCACAAAGGGGCCTGATAAGTAGGCCGCCTTTTCAAATTTCACCGGGGGTGTTCAGCACCCCTGAGCTTCTGCCCGGGTCATGGTGGGAGGTAAATTCCCCTCCCCCGACACCCGCAGCTCAACACCCAATAGGGTGATAGAGAAGAGACCCCCACGGCAAAGAACACTGCTTTTTGCTTCCAACATCAGTAAGGAAACATCCTCAGTTTCCTCAATATCTTTATTTTGAGGTTTAGACATTGTGCGTATTTAATAGGCAAGTTGACAAAATTAAAATATTAATATTTTTTTTTAAGGTAGCGGTAGGTATGCGTGCGAGTAACTTGATAAAACGGCGCGGTTGCTTCAACGGTCTTCACTTTCAAACGTTTAAAAACTAAACGTGGCGTGTCAGCAAAAGGCGTGAGTACTTATAACCGCAATCGAAGCAATTTGTTTTCACCAATTTATTCACATATAAATAATGAAATGTACAATGTATATGAATATTTCGAATGTCGATATAATTACATATAATTAAGGTAATTACATATAAATGTATAGGTATATTTTAGATGAAAAATACGCAACGCTCGGCCTAAATCAATTGTGCGCATGAGGCTGCATTCATGGACCCGTGAATGCGTATGAGACCTAGATTTCGAAAACTGCTATCCCTTGCAATATTTGGTGAGTGTAAAGTGAGACCTATATATCTTCAATTTTTATTAGATGTCCATTCATCGAAAACTGCTTTTCATCTGACAGTATAATTTTTATCTCGTTGATTATTTCTAGCGTCTTTTTAATAAAGTAGATACTCACCTATAAAGAGCGTCATCAAACACTACATATAACACTCCTCACGTTCATCTCCACTGCTCCACACTTCACTAAATAATAAAAAATAATTTATCAAAGCGTGTTTTTATTCCATTTACTTATTATTGCATTCGAAGTAGCTTAAACTTAAATAACAAAAACAAAAGTATTAAAAAAAACCGAAAAACCCGAGTTTTAAAAATCAAATCCGGGTTTTTTTTTGTAATCATCAGAACCGGTTTTCGGTTTGGGTAAACCCGGGCTCGATGCCCTACCTTTGGGTAATGCTTGTTCTAGGAGACTACTTTTAATCGGAAAAATGTGAAGACTGGCGCCGCTAGTGATACTAAGGATATCGACATATAGGTATACAGTTTTCATTTACTATCAAAGTCTATACTTTTTATCGATTCCAATCTGCTATTTACTATTAGAAAATAAAATAATTATAATAATTAAGTAAGGCATACAATATAAATAATGGTAAACTGGAAGAAAATTCTATTTACCTACCATTAATTTGTCTAATGTATGTATATGTTTATTTTGTGTAAAAATGGTTTCACCAATATATACCGACCACTGCCGCGTTTCAACGACTTAGTTCAAACTGCTGCAGCACTATAGGACCAATCGCTATCTCTGCTTTGACGTCATGACCAGCATACAGTTCCACTCTTTCTCTCTTCATCTGTGGAACAACCATGTCTTTGATATTGTCTATGTGCAAGCTAGTCTCGTCTCCCCATTCTTTTTTGTGGTCGTCCACTAATTCCATCTTAAAGTCGGTTACACCCAACTGCTTTGTCCCATTGTCCACAGCTTCCTGTTTGATATCAGTCATGCTGCAATGATGAGTTACATTTGGTTCAATCACCGACTTTATCACTGTGGGTTCATTTCTAGGTCCCACGTGATTCTTAAGCAGAGGATCATGACCCATCACTCCAAGCTTGCTTTGTGTTCTCCCACTTGTTTTCATTGCAGTATATTATCATGATCTGAATAACATGATTCAGTTATTCAGTAGTCAGATATATTGCATTTCTATAACTTACGTTACGTATTAGGTTACAATATGTATAGCCTAATGGGCACCAGTACACAGATAAAAAGGATTTCTCTATACAAGATGGAGTACTTTCTCAAAATATTTAGTTATTCCAAAAATATATTTTCTCAGATTAAAAATCTATTTTTGTTATTAAATACTAGTAAAATAATAGAAGCCGATAGCTGAAAGGTTTCAGTGTCCAATTTTAAGACACTGGAACTTAGTACATGTTTGTTCCAGGCCAGCAATATTTAATGCTAGAGAAACCAATAGGCTTTATCTACAGATTAATATTTACTTGTAATTGTTTATTTGTAATTTGACAACTAACATATTTCTAAGATTGTATATATATTAACATTATATGGAGATAATCTGAAATAAATGAATAATAATAAAAAATAAAATTACCACCTGTCTGTTTCTGATACTATTTTATTCTTAGATTTTTTGTAATTTTAAGATAAATATGCTTATTTTGAGATTATGTTTTATTTCAGTAAAAAAGATGGACTTCTTTAAAATCAAGAATTTAATCCTTTCTAAGATAAATCTAAATAATATCAACAGATGGTGTTGTACAGTTATTGACACTAAGCTAGAACTGTACAACACCATCTGTTGATATTTTTCTATTCTATCGGCTTCTATTATTTTACTAGTATTTTATAACAAAAATATATTTTAAATCTGAGAAAATATATTTTTGCAATAACTAAATATTTTGAGAAAGTACTCCATCTTGTATAGAGAAATCCTTTTTATCTGTGTACTGGTGCCCATTAGGCTATACATAATGTAACCTAATACGTAACGTAAGTTATAGAAATGCAATATATCTGACTACTGAATAACTGAATCATGTTATTCAGATCATGATAATATACTGCAATGAAAACCAGTGGGAGAACACAAAGCGAGCTTGGAGTGATGGGTCATGATCCTCTGCTTAAGAATCACGTGGGACCTAGAAATGAACCCACAGTGATAAAGTCGGTGATTGAACCAAATGTAACTCATCATTGCAGCATGACTGATATCAAACAGGAAGCTGTGGACAATGGGACAAAGCAGTTGGGTGTAACCGACTTTAAGATGGAATTAGTGGACGACCACAAAAAAGAATGGGGAGACGAGACTAGCTTACACATAGACAATATCAAAGACATGGTTGTTCCACAGATGAAGAGAGAAAGAGTGGAACTGTATGCTGGTCATGACGTCAAAGCAGAGATAGCGATTGGTCCTATAGTGCTGCAGCAGTTTGGGGCCAGAACTAAGTCGTTGAAACGCGGCAGTGGTCGGTATATATTAGTGAAACCATTTTTACACAAAATAAACATATACATACATTAGACAAATTAATGGTAGGTAAATAGAATTTTCTTCCAGTTTACCATTATTTATATTGTATGCCTTACTTAATTATTATAATTATTTTATTTTTCTAATAGTAAATAGCAGATTGGAATCGATAAAAAGTATAGACTTTGATAGTAAATGAAAACTGTATACCTATATGTCGATATCCTTAGTATGACTAGCGGCGCCAGTCTTTACATTTTTCCGATTAAAAGTAGTCTCCTAGAACAAGCATTACCCAAAGGTAGGGCATCGAGCCCGGGTTTACCCGAACCGAAAACCGGTTCTGATGATTACAAAAAAAAACCCGGATTTGATTTTTAAAACTCGGGTTTTTCGTTTTTTTTTTAATACTTTTGTTTTTGTTATTTAAGTTTAAGCCACTTCGAATGCAATAATAAGTAAATGGAATAAAAACACGCTTTGATAAATTATTTTTTATTACGTAAAAATTAGCTTCGTTGCTACGTTTCTACTTATAAAACAAACCATGCAAGTTAAATGGAACCCGCGCGTCCATCTCAGTACATGAATGGGGTGAAGTGTGGAGCAGTGGAGATGAACGTGAGGAGTGTTATATGTAGTGTTTGATGACGCTCTTTATAGGTGAGTATCTACTTTATTAAAAGGACGCTAGAAATAATCAACGAGATAAAAATTATACTGTCAGATGAAAAGAAGTTTTCGATATCATTCGATGAATGGAAATCTAATAAAAATTGAAGATATATAGGTCTCACTTTACACTCACCAAATTTTGCAAGGGATAGCAGTTTTCGAAATCTAGGTCTCATACGCATTCACGGGTCCATGAATGCAGCCTCATGCGCACAATTGATTTAGGCCGAGCGTTGCGTATTTTACATCTAAAATATACCTATACATTTATATGTAATTACCTTAATTATATGTAATTATATCGACATTCGAAATATTCATATACATTGTACATTTCATTATTTATATGTGAATAAATTGGTGAAAACAAATTGCTTCGATTGCGGTTATAAGTACTCACGCCTTTTGCTGACACGCCACGTTTAGTTTTTAAACGTTTGAAAGTGAAGACCGTTGAAGCAACCGCGCCGTTTTATCAAGTTACTCGCACGCATACCTACCGCTACCTTAAAAAAAAATATTAATATTTTAATTTTTTCAACTTGCCTATTAAATACGCACAATGTCTAAACCTCAAAATAAAGATATTGAGGAAACTGAGGATGTTTCCTTTATTTGCTAAAAGTAGTGACCTACACAGTGTTAATACAAGGAATAAGGATAAATTGGTAGTTCCAAAATGTCGTCTTCAGAAGGTACATAGCTCTTTCGCAATACAAAGTATATTTTTCTACAATAAAATTCCAGAACATGTGCTTAATTCACTCTCAATTAAAATATATGTCAAAGGTAGTTTAATGAAAAAAAGCTATTACAAAATTGATGAATACATCTATACTAATATATAAAGCTGAAGAGTTTGTTTGTTTGAACGCGCTAATCTCAGGCACTACTGGTCGGATTTAAAAAATTCTTTTAGTGTTGGATAGCCCATTTATCGAGGAAGGTTATAGGCTATATATCATCAAGCTAACACAAATAGGAGCGGAGCACTATTGTAAAATGTTTCAAAATCGAGTTTTTTTATCCTTTTGAGAGCTTCCGCTGCGTGCGCTGCGTAAAAGGTTAGGGTTTCGCAAAAATCATGTATGACAGAATTGTTCCCCTATAAAAGTTCTAAAAAAAAGTCCGCGACAGCATATGTCTATATTTTAAAGTTGGCTCACTATAACCTTTTTTATGCTAACCATAGTTGTTCTAAAATAATGCATTATTTGGAATGGTGTTTTTATAAACATGATATTAATCTTTATCCTAATAATTACGTTATTCATCACAAGCATTTAATTTAAAGCGAAATCGCCCTGTTCATCATTCTATTTCAATGAATATCTTCAGAGATATCGCAGTTTTAAAATAACGTGGCAGCAAAATAATTATCATGTATTGCGCGCGCATTTATGAGGGGGAAGGGCGGTACGTATTATTTAAAAATGTTTAACCTTCTGTTTTTTTTTATAATTGAGGAGTTGCCGTAAGAATCCTATGCCGATAACCAAATTAAGGGCGGGCGAAGCAGCTGGCAAAAGCTAGTAAATGATAAAAATGCTTGGAAAAATTAGAATTTAATTGATTTGTACTAGTATTGGGGCATTTGAAATATTTTATAAATTTAAACATTGTATATTATGTTATTACCTAGTGTATGGCTATATTGTATTTTTATATGATGTATAAAAGATTAACTGCTGAGTTTATTGCCGGTTATTCTCGGCAATAAAGCATAACGAACCTTTCAATCTCCTCTTATATTTTGTTCCTTTACTACACACATTGTAACTAGTACAATCGAAGTTTTATTGGAGTTGCTTGAGTGTCATGCTCTCAAATTGTGTCTGCGGTGGTGGCGTGTGTAAAACATGGTTGAGCGAAGCGATGGCCAATTCATGTGTCATACTCGTAAGCGGGTGCCGCCTGTGGAGGCTGGTCTGCTCTTGCAAACTTCTTTGTATCCCTGTATTTAGTCTTACTTTTTTGTTTTGTTTATCAATACGTAAGACATTGATTATTAGTGCTGAATACATAAACTGTCTTTTTTTTATATTTTATAATTAGATACGCTTTTATGTTGTGCTTGTGCATTTCATGTTTTTTATGTTTGTAATGGAAAGTGTCCTTCTATGAAAGGGAGGGCATTTTTCACCATTTTAAGTGGACGCTCTAAGAGAAAGGGAGAAAAGAAATGCCCTTGCTGGGTTTCTTGTCGGTTCTTCTCAGTACAAGGTCTCCCGCCCTATATACTTACGAACCGATGGCGTAGTGACATAAGTGCTCAATTATTGTAGCCTAAACTGAATTAATGATATTGAATTTGAATTTGAAAACTTGGCAGCAAAAAGATCTTTTACCAGTGTGCACTCTCATGTGCACAATCAAATTACATTTTGTTCTAAAACTTTTATCACATAAATCGCAGCTATAAGGTTTATCACATGTGTGGATTCTTTTATGTCGTGTTATATCAATGCTTCGAGTAAATCTTCAATCGCAAATGTTGCAGCAGTAAAGTCTCTCACCGGTGTGCAATCTGTTGTGCTCAATCGCACCAGTAGGGAATGTCACCAGTGTGTATTTTCTTATGCCAACTTAAATAACGAGTTTGAGTAAATTTCTTATCACAAACTCCATAGGAGTAAGGTTTCTCACCGGTGTGCACTCTCATGTGTACTAATACTACCAATACTACCTAATAAATTAGGTTTTCTTGTATAACTCTTATTACATACGTCGCAGTGGTATGGTTTCTCACCAGTGTGCACTCTGATGTGAATTATGAAATCATATTTTTTTCTAAAACCTTTTTTACATATGTGTCGTTCATAGTAAATGTGGTGTAACTCCATTTTTTTAAAAAACGTTTATTTTTGCCTTATGGTATAACATTTAGTCATATCTTTCATTATAAAGGTAAAGCAACTCCAATAGTTGCAATAAAAAATCAATAGATGTTATTACTTGTTTATTCGAAGAACAAAACTTCTAAATATTCATTATATAAGTGAAGTAAGTAACAAGTCAGTTTAGTAGTAAAGTAAGTCCGGAGTTGATTCACTTTTACTGTGAGTAATAGTTGACACGTTGTGATACATTGTGTGACAAAATTAATTGAAGATATCTATAAAAAGGATTTTAATAGCAAATTTTGATGGATATCGAGGATTTTAGTAGTTCTGGGTCTGAATATCAGCCTACTTCCGAAGAAAGTTCTTTTGATTCAGGTAAGCTAACAAGACCCGCTCTACTCATCAAAAAGACCAATTACTAATGCTAAGGAGAAAGATATGCTAGATCTTCTGCCATATATTCCGCCAATTTATCACCAATACTACAAAAATCTTCCAACAGATATTCCAACTCGTTCAAACACACGTAATGCCGATGAACGTACATCTGATGACGAAATTATGTATGATTAAAGCGCAAAATGTCACTTTAATAGTGAAGTAATTCCAGGAAAAAAGTATAAGTTCGTTTATTGAATTTATTTTATTTTTATTTCCTTAGTTACTAGAAATTATTGTACCTGTGACCTGTATTAAAAAATAAAAACTATTAAAATAATGCTTTTTTTTTTCTTATACTTCAAAACGCAAAAAGCGTGTTATTTTAAAAATCAGTTACAAACAGATAATTCACCTTTACACATATATCGCATCGATAATCATCAGTAGGTATGTAATTTCTTATGCACTGTTGAATGATTAACTTGAGTAAATTTCTTATCACAAACTTCGCAGCAGTAAGGTTTCTCACCGGTGTGCACTCTAATGTGTACTATTAAATCTTGTTTTGTTTTAAAACTTTTATTACATCTGTCGCAGAGGTAAGGTCTCTCACCTGTGTGAACTCTCATGTGCGCAGACAATTTACATTTTGTTTTAAAACTTTTATTACATACGTCGCAGTGGTATGGTTTCTCACCAGTGTGCCCTCTCATGTGCACTGTTAAATCATATTTTGTTTTAAAACTTTTATTACATATGTCGCAGAGGTAAGGTCTCTCACCAGTGTGACCTCTAATGTGCGCAGACAATATACATTTTGTTCTAAAACTTTTATTACATAAATTGCAGCTATAAGGTTTATCACCTGTGTGGATTCTTTTATGTAGTGTCAAATGAATGTTTTGAGTGAATTTCCTATCGCAAACGTTGCAGCAGAAAAGTCTCTCACCGGTGTGCAATCTGTTGTGCATAATCAAAACATGTTTTCTTGTATAACTCTTATAACATATATCACAGTAGTATGGTTTCTCACCAGTGTGCACTCTCATGTTTACTAATAAATAAGGTTTTCTTGTATAACTCTTATTACATATGTCGCAGCAGTAAGGTCTTTCACCAGTATGCACTCTCATGTGCAGTACTAAATTTTGATTAGTTGTCAAACTTTTATTACATATGTCGCAGTGGTAAGGTTTTTCTTCTTTATGTGTACGCATGTGTCTTGTCAAGTCTCTGTTACTCCTACACTGTGTACTACAGACAGCACAGCGGTGTCTACGCGTGTCGCTAGCACAACCCGCCTCAAGAGCGACGCAGCGCTGCTCACAACCTGAAATAAGCTATCATGAATTCAATTTTGTAAAAAGTACAATTAGTTTTGCTAATACGCGACAGTATTTACACATATTTCAGATACTTGTTTATAAGTATCCACGAATAACGTGCGCGCTCAATAGTTCAGTCAGATTAGATACATTTAAAGGCTAAAAAAACATTAATTGGTAGATTTTTGAATTTTGGTGTACATGTTCATAAATTACTCCCGTTGTGCATACTAAAAGTCCCCATCGATACCTGTTGCGCTCGCGGCGCCGTCTTGGAAAAAGGGTGCGCGAGGACATAGAGTTACTAATTAGAGAGCCGAACGCCGCACGACGACAACTCAACAATTATCCCTCTGTCGAAGACTAGACTCTTTCTACAAAAGTGTCAAGAAGGCAGGCTAACTGGAGATATAAAGCTATTGAAGTCGATACCCCGAGCGCCAAGCCTTCCTTTAAAAAACTTATCTAAATTAATCTGTGCGTTGGCGACGACTAAAAGGCAGACTGTTTAAAAAAAACTTATAGTCAAAATGCTTGCTTAGCACTAAACCAGTAGACACCAATCATGTCCGCGAGGTAGACAGTGAAGTCAAAAGGAGATGCGGTTTTCCGCCGCTTAACTCTCTACCTCCTGTCATTGCAGACGAATTTGTGCAGACTATCAAAATTAAGGTTACCCCTGATTATAATTTTAATAAGTATTTTTAACGTGGCGATGTCGAACTACATTTTTTCTCGACGTAGTTAGGGTAAAAATTTCCTTAGCCCTCGTCATATAGACAATTTAGTTTACTAAACGCTTTGAGTAAACTTTATTAACGGTTACTACTACTATGGTTACGTAATTTCCTAAACAATAAGTATAAACCTCTTAACCAAAGTCATTTCGGATTTTGGGCAACAAAAAAGATTTCATAGAGCACATTTATACCTACAGGAGTGCCATTTTTCGACGTGAGGACAGCGTTCAATAAATACTAATACAACAGTTTTTAAGCTGTAACTTTTATAAGCTGTTCCACATACACTGAGATCGCTCTAAACTGGTTTTTATTTTATGCACTTGCTGACAGTAGCTTGCGAGTGACTGGTGGGTGACAGATTCGATAACCACATCAATATTAGAGGTCTAATGAGAGCAGGGATGAGATCTAGTTGTGGTAAGCTGATTATTTTAAGAGCTTTCTTGAATTTGTCCTAGTTTATCACAGTCTGTCGCAGTGGCTTCGTAGGCCTGGGACCCAAAGGACATAATAACTAAGAAATTGTTAGAGCAAAGTTCATCCAGTACTTCTATGGAGCGCAAACTTAGGTTTATGTTCTGTAGAAACGTTGAGTATGTCCAGCCTATGGATGTCATTAACGGCGTAGTTAGTAGCTGTCATAATGTTAAAATTGAGTTTGTTTATCAGTCTGTCGAGAACAGACTGTTTTTGTGTGTGAGTGTGTGTTCTCATAATCGCGGAACTACTACGCATAGTGGTGACCCTCGCTTGCCTCTTTGTCTGACGCTGGTTCGCCCGGCCTGAGTCCGTTAATCGCTAGCGTAGTATTTCCGCTTCAGCGTTTCGCCACTCCGCGCATTCTCGCGTTTTAAGTATCGATTGCGTCTAGTTTGTAGAAATCCAGTTCCGAGTGTTCAAGGGCTGGTGGGTGAGATCGTAAAGCTCTTTTGAGAGTTGCGGTCTACCTAACGTTTCTTATTTATAAACGTCTCGTTGCTCGGGGGGAAACCTAACGGTAACAACGTAACCCCGGCCGTAGGAGTAGGAGTTAGGTACACACCAAGCAATCCGTAGCACTGCGGGGCGCTTGGCCACACTTAGGTATTCTTGCTCCTCGCCAGCAATGGTGGGGAGTCACTAGGTACACACAAACTACACCTCGGCCACTCCCGCGATGGCCGAAGTTCTCAAAGGCATGTCACGGGACCAGATAGGGGAGATCATCAAAGCTTGTCTTCGTGATCACTCAGATCTGGTCCAAGCCTGCTCTTCCCAGGCTGTGGCTGCCCTCACAGCGTATGACAAGTCCGTGCCCTATCAGAGTTCGCCGCCGCGTTCCCCATCTCGCTCGCGCATTCGTTCGCGCTCTCGCTCTCCCCGCACGCGCTCTCTCTGCCGCAACCCCCGCTCTCGCGACCAGCGTGTCGCTCGCCGCGCTCTTCGGGCCCCTGTGCCTAATCGTTCCCCCACTCCGGTAGCTGATGTGACCCTTTCTCGTCACTCGCTACCCCGTCCCCCGCAACCTCCGAAACCGCACCCTGTCCCCGGTAGTCGTAATGTCCGCTGAGTCGACGTTGTCCTCAAACGAGGACGACGAAGGCTTCAAAGTGGTTGGCCTGGGGACAAAAAAGGAGAAAAAGCGGAAGAAGACCGCCAAGTCTGAACGCAAAAGACTGGGAAGAGCAGGCTTGGACCAGATGTGAGTGATCACGAAGACAAGCTTTGATGATCTCCCCTATCTGGTCCCGTGACATGCCTTTGAGAACTTCGGCCATCGCGGGAGTGGCCGAGGTGTAGTTTGTGTGTACCTAGTGACTCCCCACCATTGCTGGCGAGGAGCAAGAATACCTAAGTGTGGCCAAGCGCCCCGCAGTGCTACGGATTGCTTGGTGTGTACCTAACTCCTACTCCTACGGCCGGGGTTACGTTGTTACCGTTAGGTTTCCCCCCGAGCAACGAGACGTTTATAAATAAGAAACGTTAGGTAGACCGCAACTCTCAAAAGAGCTATACGATCTCACCCACCAGCCCTTGAACACTCGGAACTGGATTTCTACAAACTAGACGCAATCGATACTTAAAACGCGAGAATGCGCGGAGTGGCGAAACGCTGAAGCGGAAATACTACACTAGCGATTAACCCAAAACCGGACTCAGGCCGGGCGAACCAGCGTCAGTCAAAGTGGCAAGCGAGGGTCACCACTATGCGTAGTAGTTCCGCGACTACGAGAACACATACTCACACACAAAAACACACAGTATCGCTTCGATAAACTTCGCGTTATGGGCGCGTTGAAAAGCGCGAAAGCACACTCAGAGCGGGCCGAGAAGCAATTTCCCAGCCAATACACACAACCGAGCAGCGCTCAACACTCAGGCCGATTTTCCAAGAATTGCGGGCAATAATCCAAACAACAATTCGAGGTCGTCAGCGCTGAGCCAAAACACCACACAGGCAGTGCCGTAACTAGGGCGGTGCCAGCGGTGCCCAGGCACAGGGCGCAGACCCTGGAGGGGCGCATAAATGACCAGACCAGTATCTAGTTTTGTTTCATGCATGGTAGTTAGTAGGTACATTTTGTTTTATTGCGAATATGGTGTAGACGCGCCCTCTGTACTATCTATATCTATATGGCATTTTTCAAGCGATCTTGAAACAACAACACTTGTAAAGGTGGTTGTATATTTGTCTGATGTGTCGTGACGTGACGCGTTAGAACGGTATCGGTTTCATACATTTAGTACCAGCTGGTGCCCGCGACTTCGTCTGCGCAGGATTAGTATTTCGAACAATATGTTTATAAATTGTAGCCTATGTGTTATTCTGATGTATAAGCTATATTATTGTAAAGTTTCATTAAAATCCATTCAGTAGTTTTTGCGTGAAAGAGTAACAAACATCCATCCATCCATCCATACAAACTTTCGCGTTTATAATATTAGTAGGATGGTAACGTTCACACTAGTGCGTAACGTGTTGTGTTGTGATGGCTTATGTATGGAACCGATACAGTTCTGACGCGTCACGTCACGACACATCAGACAAATATAAATCCACCTTGTCTTGCTCGCAATATTACATACACAAACAAAAGTACCTATACCGTAACTATGAGACAATTTCTGTCTATATTCATTTGGAGGGCGCCACTTCTAACTTAGAAGTTCTAAGCAAATCTGTCAATCTAGCTGAGGAGATGTACATATAGTTCACGTTACGCTGTCATTGCTGTCAGCCACATTCATTGGTCCTCCCTTTATCTTTGATTTTATTCATTAACTACGTGCGGCGTTACTGACGCACTAGCGTGCGAGAGATAGATAGAAAATTCATCGTTCGACAAGAGTGAAAAGGATGACTTACAAAACTTAACGATTCACAAACGTTCCATTCTGCCGCGCCGTCCCACCCAATGTTCGGGGATTCCATGATACATCGAGAATCACGCATTTAGGATAGCCGGCCGGGGGCACTCGGATTGATTGTCTTGCTTCTCAACCATGGTCATTATTTGTATAAAATTTCATTAGTTTAAAGTAAAATTGTGTGTAAGAGTGAATAAGTTTATTGTTGATTTGTTGTTCGTTGATAAACTCGTTTGGGTAAGTTAGAAAATTGTATTTAAAAGTTTTACAAAGAAAGTTGTATATAAGTATATTTTTTCGGTTAAAATTTTTTACGTTAATAGTGAAATTAACTGAAAATATTTTAAGGTCGGTGGGAGTAAGTAGGAGCGGCCTGTGCCCAGCAGTAGGACATTTAATACGCTGATAATATCAATAAATATTTATGACTTGTAAATGTTATAACTTTATATTATTATTAAGTGTTATTACTTTCCTAAGTAGGTATTTTTAGGTGGCATTTTTATGCTCGAGTTCGGTTCGACACACAAGTATACATATAGACAGGTACTTGTGTTGAGTTCCGAACTACTCGTATATACTAGACTAGGCCTGATTAGCGATTCTTCCTTCAGAAATATTACCTGCCGGCTACCGTAAGCTAAGCACGCATGCTATAACAAACAACATGTCTCAAAAACGTCCATCCGGTTCTGAATTTCGTAAGAGAAAACGCGTGAGAGAGATGGAAGCAAAAAAAATGGGAAATACGTTACGAAAGTGGACAGTCACACAACCAGAAAACAGTCAGGAAGATGTGTCCAATAATGACGTTTTGGCCCACCCTGGTATGTCTGGAACTAGATCTGGAAACAATTTAAAGATAGAATATAAAGAAGACAGCCCAGTCAGCCCATTCCAGCAAGACTTGACCTTGCCCATCACCACTAGTCCAAGTTCTGAAATTCAAATTAAAGAAGCAACTGCAACTGATAAGATCCAGTTAGACATAAACGATCCTGTTTCATGGTTACCATTAACTGACCACATTCGTTGTTTCCTTGTTGAGAAAGGTCCTGATCAAGGAAAAGGTAGTCAAAATATTTCTTCAACTGAAGACGCAGGACGAAAATTTCATATGCATTGGTTTACAAAAAAGATGAGCAATGGCGAGATGGTACCAAGGCCTTGGTTGATTTACAGTAAAAAAAGAGATGCAATTTTTTGTTTCCCATGTATACTTTTTGGTTCTTCCTCGACTAAGCAAATAATGCCGGCACTGGCTGATGCACAAAAAGGATTTAATGATTGGCGTCATTTAAGTCCACGTATTCCTGAGCACGAAAACTCTACATTTCATAGAGAAAATTGTATTAAGTGGAAAATGCTTGAACAGCAAATAAAAAGTAAGACCACAATAGATGCAACCTTACAAAAGGCTATTGATCAAGAAACAAATAAGTGGAGACATATTTTAAAAGTGTGTACTAGCATAATTTTGTTTTGCGCGGAAAATAATTTACCCCTCAGAGGCTCTCATGAGCATATTGGAGAATCAGGATCTGGAGTTTTCTTAAGTGCCGTGGATATGATTTCAAAATTCGATCCTGAACTTAGAGCGCACATCGAATCGCTTAATAAAGGAAATATTTCATATTTTACGCCTTATATTCAAAACGAGCTTGTAGATATTCTTGCCTCTGAGGTCAAAAAACAAATTTTAGACGACGTTCGTGCGGCAAAATACTTTTCCATACTTTTTGATTGTACGCCAGACGTATCGCATCAAGAACAGATGTCACAAATATTGAGATTCGTAAAAATATCCGAGCAGAAAGTTACAATCGAAGAACGATTCATAGATTTCATCCAGTCTCATGAAAAATCGGGCGAGGGATTGTCGAAAGAGATTTTAGAGAAATTAGAAGTTGATGGATTGAATATTCAAGATCTTCGTGGCCAAGGCTACGACAATGGTAGTAATATGGCCGGTAAATATAACGGAGTCCAAGCCAAAATAAAACAAATTAATGAAAATGCTGATTACGTGCCGTGCGCAGCGCATTCTTTGAATTTATCTGGCGTACACGCTGCTAGTGTGACACCTGACATGATCACATTTTTTGGATTAATCCAGAAAATATTTGTGTTTTTTTCGAGTTCAACGGTCAGATGGGAAACTTTAATGAAACACTTAAATATTTCATTGAAAAAACACGCCGACACTAGATGGGCCTCTAAAGCTAGGGCCGTCAAAGCTTTGAACACGCAAATACCCCAAATTAGGTGTGTGCTAAAGATTCTAACTACCAATGATTATAATGCGGAAACAATCGCTACAGCTAAAAGTATAATGGACCTAATTAATTATAAATTCATATGTACTCTGCAAATTTGGGATCAAATTTTGGAATCTGTTGACAGAGTGAATGTAGCTCTACAGTCTAAAACCATTACTATCGACAAAGCCTCTGAATTAATCAAGGGATTAACAAGCCAGATTCAGAATATTCGCGACACTGTGGACATTGTTTTCGAAAAGGCAAAAAGAATTTGTGAACAATGTGACATTGAAGACAATTTTCCTGAAAAGCGACGAAAGCGAGTAAAAAGACACGATTTAAGTGAAAGTTCAGACGCCGGCTACTACATTACTCAGCAACAAAGTTTCAAAATTCAGATAAATGAAGCAATAGATACAATAATTTCTGAATTAAAATGGCGATTCGAAAAACTACGCGACATACACCACTCTTTCGGTTTTTTGACCGTAAAACACATAACTACATATTCGGTTGAAGAACTAAAAAAACATGCAGCTGATTTGAGTATCAAATATTCTGCAGATATAAATGCCACAGAATTTTGGGCCGAAATAGAAACTTTGAAGAGTCAAGTTGAAGCGACTACATTATTTGATAAATGTGAATGTCAGTCAAGTATGGGTCTTCTCAAAGCTATAGTGGAACTGGATTTAAAGGAAATGTTTCCCAATGTAGTAGTCGCTATATAGATATTTTTAACGATGCCAGTGACTGTAGCTTCCTGCGAGAGATCATTCAGTAAGCTCAAATTAATAAAGACGTACCTGCGCTCGACGATGGGCCAAGAAAGATTGTCTGGCCTAGCGATTTTGTCGATTGAACGCGACATAGCACGGCTCCTGTCGTATGACAATGTAATCAAGGACTTCGCAATGAGAAATGCGCGGAAAGTAAATCTTTGAGTAGGTAGCTGTCCTTTTCTTGTGATTACGGTTTACCTTAGCCTTGGGTCTTTACTATCGAGTACTTTGTGTCATTTCTGTATTTGAGCAAATATTTTTGAATAAACAATTTTTATCTTAAAGAAATCTACTAAGTACCTATACCTTCGTAAACAAAAAATAGATAGATTTATTTTTATGCACATTTGTCCACTTTATTGTCAGAGCCTGGTTAGAGCATTTTTCAAGGACGCAGTTTTGAAAGCTCGCACCGGGCGCATAAATGGCTAGTTACGGCACTGCACACAGGAATGCGCACCAGCTGAGTCACCACTGCACGGAGCACAATGAGAGCACTTGACGCTCTAGAACACGACCGCAAAACACGAAAATCGAATCGGGAATCCACTTCATAGCTTACATAGCTATTAACTATATAGATAACTAGATAGTCGTGCGTACAAAGTCGACAACATGTCGGTACTCACACAATATAATTTTTTATATCAACAAATAGTAAAGAGGGGAAATGAAACAAACCTACTCTACTTTTACCTAACTTAATACAATTTTACACTTATTGTTATAACATTTTCTTAAATCTAAACTAGTCCCTATGAGGAAAATAGTTTTTATTATGTGAATATTAACGTGTTATATTGCGAAACATAATGAATTATACAAATGCATTTATAGATACAATTTGTGTTGTATCCTTGTAGCGGTGATAACACGATGTAGCGTGCGGTGTTAACATATTGGTATCGTGAAAACTCCTTATACTACCAATTGTAATATTGAACTTAATTCACTTAACAGGCAGTTTTCATCTTCCCCAGTATCTTTGTCAGAGGCCACTAAAAATCAAACCCTTAACTACTTAGCTACTATTACTGGTACTATTTTCCACAAGCACAGTGCGAAGCTTTTCATCTACAACTCATATATCGGTGTTGTTAAGAAACTTTTTTTTTAACTTCTACAGACAATGGTCATGATGAACTAAACCTCCGTATGCCATCTCCTATTATCACTGAGCTTTTGCCAATACTTACTCATATTTTTAATTACTGGCTAGAATCTAGCACCTTTCCCACCATATGGAAAAGGGCGCATGTGGGTGACATTACCCAAATCTTCCACGGATTTTGGCCGATTTCCATTTTACCCATTTTATCCAAAATTCTAGGAATGATAGTCAATGACCAGTTGACTATTTATTTTAATACAAATATCACGGATTATATTCGTCTTGCAATGGAGTATAAACAACTTACAATTGTTGTTTTTTTTTACTTTTGTAAACTATGATATTTTAACAGGCATACTTGTTTCTCTCAACGTATTTGATTCTGCCATTAATTGGTTCAATTCTATCTTCGAGGACGCTCGCAATGTATACGAAACGGTCAATTATTTCCAGATTGGTGTAACTAATCAGCTGACGTACCTCAAGGCGGTGTTCTTTCTCCTCTTCTATTTTCTATATTTATTAATTCCATCTCTTTTGTTATTTCTTCACTCTACCATCTTTATGCTGATAATTTGCAGCTTTACCGACACTTGATAGTCTGATATCTCTAATGCTGTAAATCTTATAAATAATAATATGCAAAACATATTTAATTGGGCTTAGTCATTTGGTCTGCATGTCGTTCCATCAAAATCTATTTCTATGATTATTGGCAGTAGATACATGACTATTTTAGTCTCTATGCCAATCACTCCAATAATGTATAATGATAAGTTATCTAAATAGTCGACACAGCTAAAAATCTTGGGCTAACTATAGACTCTAACTTATCTTGGAATGCAAATGTAGCTGATTTAACTAAAAGAGTCTATTTCACTCTACACTCATTAAGTCGCTTGCAGAACTTTATCCCCATTTCTACAAAAATTACACTAACTCAAACTCTAATACTTCCTCTTTTAGACCAAGCCGATGTTTGTTACTTGGACGTGAAGGAGGAGCAAATATTAAACAAACTTGAGCGTCTTCAAAACCTATGCATTCGCTATATATACGGTTTACGTTTATATGACCATATCTCCAATTTCAGAACTGAACTCAAGTGGCTACCAACCCGTGTCCGACGGAATACTATATAACTCTATAAGCCTTGATATTTACGTGAAAAATTTAATTTTATGACTTCTTTAAATCAACCAGTGAGTACTAGGGTGTATAGTTACTGCACAATTATTGAAAATACCACGCCAAGGTATTGACTTTTTTAATAATTCATTTTCTGTTCAGGCATCTATTCTGTGGAATTCTTTTCCGCATACGCTTAGAGATAGTTAATCAAATGAAACTTTTAAAAAACGCTTTAAAGAGCACTATTTGAGGAACACTTGAAAATATAAAAAAATATTTTAATACCATCGAACGCTATGTCAGTTATCTTATACCTACCTTATTTTAATAATAATTTGGTATCTAGTGTATAATTATGTATTTGTTTTATATGTATCTGAATATTGTTATTAAATTGCATGGTATGTTATTAAATTAGCATTCTATAAGTATATAAAACTTTGTTATGACGCGAGTGATATGGTAAACAGATTGACACCAAAATAGGTAGACGCATAGAATTCGATATCAACTATTAGGAACCGTACGCAATAACTGACATAATTATACGGAACCCGCTAGCTTATACACATGACTAGACCTACCGAAGTCACCTTCTAGGGAAAGGCTTTCCAAGGCTACGCAGCGCCTCGGCCAACACGCTGCCAGTTGCATACACCGACCAGGCATACCACGCCCGCCGCCGTAGTGAATAGTCATTACACGCTCACCAAAGAGAGCGCCGTCCGCCATTCCGAAGCCCATAGTCAACACTTGAATCCGCTCCGCGCGTCTTATATTGTAGACAATCCGCTGACTTCCGAGTTGACCGACGACCAAAGTCAAATTAGTATTAATAAATTCCAATACTAATTAAACCGCCCTTTGTTTTATTGTATGTGTGTTTGTGATATCACTTTGGACTTTAAATCAAGCCGGATGCAAGGACGTGTCACCGCCGACGAGCCCTTCATCCTGTGGACAGGAAAACCACACTGTCAACATCTACCGAGACTGCCGTTTGCAATCCTCCGCTACATTTTTGGAGGTCCCACCGAGATAAGGTGGGATCATCTTGGAAGCAAAGCCAAGAGGGCTACCAGCACTGGACCATCCATATCCGCATCCGCCATCCAATGTGCACCCGCATCAGCAGCACCCGCTCCCGACTACATCACCCGCTCCCAAAAATCACGCCGCCGCCGCCGTTAAAAACACGTGTGTCCGCGTCACAGATTATATAATACTATTGTTATCTCTCTGCATAATCTCTGTATTTTATAAAATTTATTTCACCTTTATACATAACATAAATCTTTTGAGTGATGTCCGCGACGATATCCGATCCGCGAAAACCGCAACCGCGATTGCCAGAAGAATGCAAAAATAGTAGGGATTTTCTATAGGCATTTTGCCACATTAGAGGCCGTCTACACGAACATAATCTGTGATCTCGGGGATACCGACCTCGGCATCTACCGTACCCGGTTTTCGGACATGCATTGTTACATGTTTGATACGGAGGTGAAAGTTCACGAGCAGATCGCGCATGTAGGGCAACCATTGTCCTACACTCCTCTCGACTCCGACGATAAACGAAGGCAACCTATCCCGTCAGTCCTACCGAACTCGTACGTCGCGCCAATCCGTCACCCGCTGGATTCGTACCGCTCGTCAGCAGCACGAACGCAACCAAAGCGCGGTTGCAACTTCTGCAACTGGACGTTTCACACATTACGTGGGTGCAACCAGTACTCTTATTTCATTCCCACTTAACGCCGCGAGCTACTCCAACAAACCGCACCGGGCTGTACTCATAACGCAGCATACCAAATCATTCCGCCCGCAGTACGCTCGCAACATACGAGCTGTTGCAACGATTGCAACTCCGCGTTGCACATTCTCCCCCGCTCCGAGCAAATTGTAGCTATGAGTAGAGTAGTAGAGTACGAAACGCCACGTATGGGCTCAGATCGCCGAAATGTATCGATGATGTTTGTCAAAACTCCCCATCCGCCAAACTGACCGCAGTATGTTTATATCGCAGTACCCGTCAAGGAGGTCCCATACCTAAAATAAGTCCGATCCGCGAGCTAACATTCAACACCCATACATCACCGCGTACGTCACTGCCGACTTTACCATGTACCGTCAAACAGGCCAATTCAGCACTCTATAGATATAATTGCCCACTGCTTCTTTCGTAGGTAAATTTCAATCAGGAAGATAAACTATTATTATTAGAAATTTATATCCATTTGGTAATTTAAGAAGATAAGTTTTATGACAATACAGTATATGCAGTTTGTCTATAACTTCAATCAGTCGTGCGTGAGTTCGCGCCAAGTGTGACAGTGCTTTTCGCGGGCCATTATGTCAAAAGTTTTCTTCCTGGTTCAGTTGTAGTTATAGTCAGGTAAGTGATACATATATTTTTTGATGTTTACATGAAATGATTAGCATCGAAATGTTTCCTAAGCTGTTAACTCCAATACTACTTAAACCGCCCTTTGTTTTATTGTACGTGTGTGTGTTAGCACTCTGGACTTTAAATCAAGCCATCCGCGCAAGGACGTGTCACCGTCGACGAGCCCTTCATCCTGAGGACAGGAAAACCACACTGCCAACATCTACCGAGACTGCCATCTGCAATCCTCCTCCGATTCTCAGACATTCATACAATAAATGGACAGACCGGGGGATTTCATTTTACATAAATTATGTTTGTGGGGATTTTATTTAGGTAGGTAACCACCAATTCTTATCTTCGTCGCAACAATTGTAAAATTTAATAAGCGATAATGACACGCGACAGACGCGACAAGCTACTTAGACAGTACCCTGGCGCACAGTGGTTGGTCGGAGCGGTCGCCTGTGAAATAGGGTTGAGGAGTCCCAGCCCTGGACCGCACCGCACCTCATCGTTGCCCTGCCTAGACAGCCGAGTTATGTCACTTGTCGAGAACTTATTTGGGGGGAATATCTAATAAAAGATTTTTGTAAGTTACTTAAGTTTATTGTAGTTTTTGATTTGTTTCCACTTTTTTACAATTATATGTAAATATTTTCTATATCACTGCAATAATTTACATTATTCGGTAATACCACAAATAACCGAATTTCTAATTTTTTTTTGCGGGATTGATATGCAGGATTACTCAATCCCGCGCGAGATCACGCGGGATCCCACATCTTTGAAATTATGTTATAAAATCAAATTGAAACTACAGATTTTTGTGTAAAAAACAACTTTAATTAATCATTTAAAAGCAAAGCAACAGAAATTATTTCTTCTCTATCAATCAAGTATAAGTAATTAGGAATCTGTTTTCTAAGATTCATCTTTAAATGTTTGGCATAATTAATTAGTTTTGTTTTATTTTACCCTTACTCCTTACAACAGTTTTAATTCAGGCTTATTCATATAATAACTAATAATCAAATCATAACGTTCTCTTAGATGCTATTACTATGATATCAACCTATGGTGATAATTTAAAAAAATACGCTCTTAAGAGAATACGATTCGGAGCGCCACTCAGCGTGCTTCATACAAATGATTTTTTTTACTTATTTTGACACTTGCTGATAATACACCAGACATGTTTTATTAATTAATATCTAGGTCTGCAGTGTGTCAGTTTTCTGTAAAATTTTATAGTTCAAAAGTTATAAAAGATTATAGTATTTTATACAAATGTTTTAAAAAAAGATTTCTAGTTAGTAAAAATTTTACAAAATTTTGGAAAACACAGACCCGGCTCGGGATTATGACTAAGAAATTTCACAGTGATTGTTTAGTAAATGTCAAAAACAAATGAGAAATTCGTTTGTATGTAGCCCGCTGAAAGAATCAAATGGTATTTATTGTATCGCTATATTAAACGCCGGACGGTGAAAACGAAAACAAAACACTCGTCACCTACAGAAAGACGTGCTCAGGCGCAGCGCAATGCCATTTATGAACAACTGAAACGTCGCACTCGTGCTATTCGCGATTTACGCAAATGTTTAAGTGCCAAATTTTCCTTTTGCGGGATCCGCGGATCCGCGTTTTGAAGGTGCGGGATCCAGCAGGTAAATAAAAGCAGCGGGATCCCGTTTTGCGGGATTGCAATCCCTAGTCAGTACCAAAGTAGAACTTTTGAGGCCAAAAGGTAATCTCCTCTTTTTTATAATATCAATAATGCAATAAACGTGATTATGACGAAATTCACTATTTCTGTGTAGGTATACTGCATATCCAACAAATATAAGAAAAAAACGGGTTGCACTCCGGGAGTGCCGGCAGAAGTGAAAACAACCTGGATATAACATTTTAACATGTGTAATCTGCACTTTCATCTTTTCATCAACCCAATTTCCTCTTACTTTTTATTCGTCCTATAGAGTTTAACATTTTTATACCCATCACAAAAAAAGTGCACAACGCCGCTAAGGAAGTTTTCACTTCTAAATCAATCTTTTTATTTTGCCAATCATCCTATTATGGCGTGACATTATGGTTTCCGTCTTTTAAATTTTTATGGCGTGGCAATATGGTTTCTGATTTACGAATTTTCGTTCAGCCTGACGCGAGTTTAACATTTTTTACCCATCACAAAAAAGTGCGCAACGCCGCTAAAGAAGTTTTCACTACAAAAATATAATTTCTTAACTAAGATGAACTTGAGTTGAGTCCAGATCCTTCAATTTAGATGTAGGATGTGACGCTAATAAAACGCCCACTATTGTATCGTCCGTTAAATAATAACACACAATATAAGTGCAACAAGCACTATTTACTTTTTTAATTTACATAATCAATAGCGTTGAAATATCGACTAACACGACTTTCAAGTATTTCGAGCCAAGCCAAAGGAACCCTTATAGGATCACTTTGTTGTCCGTCAGGTATCAAGTTGAAATTAATATCAAATACTAAGGTCTATGGTCCCTTGAATCACATAATTTAGTTGAGCCCAAAATATCCTAAATTCTGTTGTACACCGACCATGAAATGGGTGCTAGCTAAGCGGCGTTGCGGCAGGTTCAGCGTCAGTCAAGTGTGACCGGTGTGATACCTAATTTGACGAACTAAAAAGCATTTTAGGAAAGCTGCTATTGTGATAAGTCAACGTATCATAATATTAAAATGAAATGACAGACGATTTTAGTTTCGTCATGTATTTTCAATCATTTGTTTTTAGGATTCCGTAGATATGACGATAACGTTCTGTGACGTAATATACAAAGTAGGTTCTAAAGACAAAAAAAAAGATGGCGAAATCTATTAAAATATAACAACATATAAAAATAAACAACAATTGAGTATAAAACTGCACTATTTATTTACAAATACTAAAAAACTTAAAACAAGATGTGCAGAGATTTAATATCGCAGTCTTACAGCCAAAACAAACACTTATTTCTATAATACAAAATATGTCGAACCGGAACATAGAGACTAACAACTTACGTAAGCGATCATTCTCAGTAGATCCATTGTCTAGATACATAATGGATCTAGTGAGATATTTTTTTCTCAGTAGATCTGTTTTCTAATAAACTGGATCTGATGAGAATTTTCATTGCCAATAGATCTATTTTAAAAAATATGTTAAAATAAATTAGATCTAATGATAATATATTGTCTCACTAAATATAATGTAATCTAAAAACAAATTAGGTTTGAAAAAATATGTAATTATAGAAAATGATACCTAATTATTACCGAAAATTATACTTAATCATTAACGAAAATTTTTAATTTGAATAAATATAAATTATTAAACATTTTGATTGCTGTAAACATTTCGAGCTGTAAATATCTAAATAGCTTTAAGTTAATAGCAATTTGTTTAATGTTTCTCCATTATTATAAGGTAACCAAGATTTTTTGACGGCACGTCATAGGTTCAGTAGTATTTTTTTTATAAAAAAGGCATATTCATCGATAAAGGTTCGCCATCCCTGCCCTAGGGTTTGTTTGTCAAACTAGAAACTATATATCCATAACTATTGATCGTAGACTAGTAGTTTCTGGACAGAAATGATACGTCTCATACGATCTTTATTTCAGAATGACAGCTGTCAAACTATAAAGAAATATATCTCGGTAACTTAAAACTTACTCGGGTAACTAAAATTTATCGTAGACTAGTAGTTTCTCTACAGAAATGACACGTCAAAAATAGAAAGGTTTTAGATGATAACTGTCATCCGAATTAAAGATCATGATGAGAACTATCATTGCTGTGGAGAAATTACTAGTCTACGATCAATAGTTACCTAGATATATACCTTTCTAGTTTGACAGATCTCATCCGAAATAAAGATCTTAATGAGACGTATAATTTTTGTGGAGAAACTACTAGTCTACGATCAATAATTACAGAGATATATACCTTTCTAGTTTGACAGCTGTCGTTGGAAATAAAGATCTTGATGAGATCTATGATTTCTACTAGGGAAACTACTAGTCTACGATCAATAGTTACAGAGATATAGATTTTTCTAGTTTGACAGCTGTCAAGATCTTGATGAGATCTATAACTTTTGTAAAATTACTACACGTGCAAGATCAATAGTTTAATTTTTTTTAACATATAAAATAAAATAAAAAATATATTAAGAAAAACAGTATTTTTCTTGTCTTTTGCGGTTCGAGCTATCTCCATATTAAATTCATCACAATTGGTCCAACCGTAAAATTTATAGACAGACACCGACACTTTCGAATTTATAATATTAGTATTTGTATGGATCCTCCTTTTATAAAATCGGTTAATTTTGAGTTTTGAATCAATAATATCTCTTATATGGGTACCTACAGACCATTCGCGAACTTCCTCCTTTTTAAAGTTGGTAAAAATAAGAATATGACAGGGGAAATACGAGTACCTGAAATAGTATTAGAAAGCAAGTTCCGTTATCTCCATAGCCTAGGGGACAACAAGCCTAGCCGACACCAAATTTTTTTATCAGATCCACAACCGAATCTAGTGAGAAAGAAATTTCATAGTAGACCAACACTTTCAAATCTGGTTCTGGTTAACGGATCTAGCGAGACAAATACTTCTCAGTAGATACACACTTTTAAAAATGGATCTATTGAGAAAATAATATCTCACTAGATCCATTATGGATCTGGACAATGAATCTAGTGAGAATGATCCCACGTAAGAATAGAAGTATTGCCAGGTTAAGTAATTAAAGATTAGCCAAGAAGCTTATATATGGATATCACTGGAAAGTGCACTACGAACAAATAGTTAAAGCCAATTGTATGGTTGTGGGTTACCAACATTCCGGATAATTTTCCAAATTAATAGTTTTATATATAGTTAGTTTTATAGTATTGATAAAATAATTGAGTGGTATTTTGGTACCGAAATAAATAAATATTTAATAGATTACAATACTATCAATGAAAAACAGTACGGTTCTCAGAAAGACCAGTGTACCTCTCAACTTTTAAACGTGTTTAGTAATGATATTAACAAATACTTAATTGAGAAAAACCATGTTTTCACTATTTTTATAGACTTTTCTAAGGCATTCGATTATTTAGTTAGTTATTTAAGACATTCGTTGATGTGAACAAAATATAAAAACTATATAAGTTTTTAAATTTACGCGTTCCATTTCTAATTTAAAATAGTTTTAAAACGTCGGGAAATAAGTATTTTGCCAAATAACAACACGTTTAATCCCGTTTTACTATTTTAAATATAAATACTTTGTTTTCATTATTCAATAAGACTGGTACTTACAACGGACACTTAGTCTACGAGGCTGAATCTTATATAGCTACAATTTTATTATCATATTTAGCAGCTAACCGTGTCAAATTTGTTTCTTTATATATTTAAATACAACATGATTGCCTCTCCCTACTCTGTGACAGACGGACGGATGGACATAAGTGATCTCAGATAGGTTCTGTTTTTCCTTTTATGGTACAGAATCCTAAAAATATAGAAAACTATGAAGGTACCTACTAAAGTTTTAAAAAAACGTGAAAAAATATCTCTATCGTAATTTCTCATGGGTACCCATCAATACACTCAAGGCGATTTCAAAGTCAAAAAATTGAGCCTCAAAAACTCCTGTAACTTTGGTTGCGTTCCAAATTTCAACACTCCTCCTTATGCTTTATATTTAATTGCCAACCAACCTTGTGTCAGATACAAAAACATACACAATACATGTCATATGCTTATAAAACAAAACATGCTAAAAATAAAAAAAAACAAAAATGCACTTTCTTATAAGTATATTAAACAAGTCTGGACTTCACATTGATGTTATTTACAAATGTTTTATTTAATGTTTTTCAGCACATAGTGGCTTTGTAAACACATCAGCTACCGTACACTCTGTTGGCAAATATCTTACACACAGATAACCCTGTTGGCCTTAGCCCTGTTCCTTAACATAATGGTACCGCAGATCAAAATGCTTTGTCCACTTTTGGAAATGTTCTACAAGCAGCAGCTTTTGTGAACTCTGATTATTGTTGATGTATGATACTAAAATTTTCGTCTACAATTTCCATCAGGAAATTCTTAACAAAACAAATATCCTTGCAAACATTACTTTTGGCTAGGTCAGGTATGCTTCAGTATTAGATATAGCTGTACGTTTTTTTTTATACCACTAAGGTGGCAAACAAGCAGTCACCGTAGCCTATGGACGCTTGCAACACCAGGGGTATCACTCGCGCGTTGACGACCCTTCAAAAATCTAATAACTTCTTTATTAAAGAACCCTATACTGTAGTCCTAAGAGAAAACCTTGGCAGGGAGCTCATTCCACAACCCAAGCGTACTACGCGACTATTTCGGTTCAGTTAAAGTGTGAGAATGAATTCCCTGCCGATGGCGAGCGGTGCGATGGTAGAAAGTAGCCGTGGGCAACATTTCGAACAATTCCACAGAACACATCCCACTGTACCAGCAGTAGAACACATACAGGAGGCAAAGTCTCTCCTCAGACTTAAGGGCTCGATACGGCAAATGAGTTTGGGATCGTCGACAATTCTCACAGCCCGTCGTTGAACCGAGTCAAAAGGGTCAAGCTGGTATCCGGGTGCACCCGCCCAGAGATGGCAGCAGTAGTCCAAATGGGACCGAACTTGCGACTTATAAAGCAGCAACCTTTGCCCCGACGTAAACATTACTTCCTATCTCCCAATTGACCACACTGTTACCCATTTTGACAACAAAACCAGTGTAAGACTTCCTATCATTTAAATCATTGGCTCAATCAGCGTCAGCACAAGCAGACAAATTTATATTTTGACTTTTATAAAAATACAGGCTACAATCTATTGTTTTTGCCAAATATTTCAATATTCGCTTTGCAGCAGGCCGATGACTTTCATCATAACAGTTATTGTACTGACTCAGCTGGCTACACGCAAAAGATATGTCAGGACGTGGACCCACACTTAAATACATAAGACATCTTAATAATTGTCTATATTTACAAACATCATCATTAAAACATTCTTTATTACATTTCCCTAATTTACAATTAACAGACAATGGTGTGGACACAGGTTCACAATCAGACATGTTAAACTTATGCAATAGTTTTTTATATAATCAGATTGGTTCAGGATTAAAACATTATCTTTAATAGTAGATTGTATTACAAGGGATCATGTAATATATTTACGGCGAGGGCGCTGTTTTGAATACAGAGCGCAGCGAGGGATTCAAAGAACGGCACACGGGGTTAAATAATTTTGCGACCAAGTGATACACTCTACTTTTTATCACCCATGTAGTCCAGTCGATATAATTAGATATAGGGGGGTATCCGGAAAGTATTCCGAAGTTAATGAAATGACCTCGAGGACCCTGTGCTAACTTGAGGGTTGGCAAAACACTTTATTTTTTTTCGTTTATATCTCCTCAACTAAGTGTTTTATTTGTACTTAGTCTTCCAGTAAGTTGTAAAATATTGAATTTTCATTATTTTTCACTTGTCGAACGTATGTTTAATTTCAAACCAACTGAGATACAACAGATCAAAGTTTGAAGAAAATGTCGTCATAGGCGCGCCGCGTCTAAAGAGAGTACGAAGCACAAAATATTTTTATTATAGTATCAAACACACTTAGTTAAGGAGATATAAACGAAAAACTGATAAATAGTCCAAAAATTTTAAAGTGTTTTGAACAACCAGATCTTTTTAAATAGATGTGATGAAAAAGCTAGTTTATACCTAGACAACTTTTTAGTTTACCGAGATGTCGAATCTCAAAGTTATCTTTTAATAATGGTAAAACCTGCATACAATTATTATGAATTATATAAAAAAAAACATCTATATATAAAGCAATACTTACATATTCAGTTTTTGTGCGCTTTATAAAGAACATAGGTATTATTTGACAGGACATCATATACCTTGATATTCCACATACATGATGCCTGTTTGAGATCGTAAATACATTTATTTAAACTTTAAAAAAACCTTACTTTCACTATATATTAGATTCACATTAAAAAATGCAGAAATCAACATGATCTGTACATAGACTAATAGTCCTAGGTGTACGCAAAAAAAACGCAAATCGATGCAGAGTTTAGCCGTTTGGCACACAGGTAATTTTGGGGCAAAACAATTCAAATCAATTTTTTGTATGGGATTTAAACTTTTTTTTCAGAAACCCATCGTGTGGGGTATCAAATGAAAGCGCTTGATGAGCCGGTTCTAAAAATATAAAATATACCACACTACCTTTGGGCTACTTTGTTTCTTAAAATCCAAAAAGTATTTTCAAAACATACCAAGTTTCGGCCCCTCCAGGTAGAAGACAGCTCAGTATTTTTCACTAATTTATACTTTAAATGACAGTTTATATCCACATTTTTAATCCCCTGAAAGTAATTTGGAAAATATTAAAATTTAATATTTTTTTTGAATTTTTAAATAACACCAGTAAACGGAAGCAGCAGGGTACAGTACAGTTCACATAAGTCTCATAAAAATCTGAAGTTTAAGGAACAATCTTACATTGCAATATTCAAAAATTAAAAAAAAATACTAAATTTTAATATTTTCCAAATTGCTTTCAGGGGGTTAAAAATAAGGTTATAAACTATCATTTATCCGACATCTTTGTTTTGTATTATTATTAGGATATTAAATTATTTATGCACAAATACAATCACTAAATAATGTTCTTAAGTAATAATTAGCACTAAATAATAGTTCTTTAACACTAGGTATTTATAGTCTAATTAGTCTTTACTATAATAACACATAACAATATTTTATAATAATAAATTTAATTCTATGACATAATAAAATACAATCAAAACGTTTGACAGTCCCTCAGTACACGCGCTTCCGCCACTACTCATTACTATAAGTAATCTGCATCTCTTTCTCTTTGAGAGAACAATGGATGACCAATGATTACTGCTATATATATATATATTTATATATATATATATATATATATATATATATATATATCATACATACGTATTTACATTTTACAAACATGTAAATAAATAAATAAATAGGTACTCATATACATATTAAAGATAATATAAAATACACATACATGCACATATTCATATATACACATACAGACATATATTAATACGATATATAAATATACAGATATATATATATAAAATAAAACTATATGTTAATTAACTTATAGGTCCTATCTGATTCAATCCTCGTTCGGCCGCCCGATAGCGGCAGGGCTCCGAACACGAGCGAGATTTAACAGACATTTAATACAGATGTCGCACGCCCGAAAGTGGCCCAGCTCCTACACAACAGCCCGACAACAAATACACATCACTTAAACTACCATCACTTCGGAAACTAGCCTAAGAGGAGAGGAAGTGACAAGAAACTCCCAGAAGCCATCAAGTACACAAAATCTATCTAAATATGTATATACACACGTACACGTACGTACTCGTGCATCACCCCCCCCCCCCACACATCCTAAACCCCACCAAAACCAGGCAACCAAAGGCGGATTGCACATCAAAACAAGTCTTGCTGTAGTTATGTCAGTCAATTGCCTGATTTATATCTATATAATATATATAATATCTTTATATATTTCATGGAATTTTGTATGCAGGGGGTTTCAGGGGCGATAAATCGATCTAGCTAGGTTTCATTTTTAGAAAACGTCGTTTTATCTATGTTTTCAGGCAATGATAAACTAAAAAATATGACTCTTCCTGACATCTATTGGCGAGTAGTAATACTATTATTTTTACCGACACAGCGACAGTAAAGCTACTTGACAATTGATGGCGTTGTTAAAAAGAAATGCCGTATTTAAAGAGCTCTTTAAGTAAATTTCCAATTACAAACGTGGCAGCATAAAGATCTTACATGGGTATTATCTCTTGTGCTCAGTTAAAGATCTTTCAGGGGAATGAATTTCTATGTGCGCAGTTAATTCAACATTTGTAGCAAAACTCTTATTACAAATTATGCAGAGATTTGACACCTGATTTATTATATGTGTGTGTTTTCTTATGCCGTATTAAATGACTGTTTTGAATAAATTTCCTATCGCAAACGTTGCAGCAGAAGGGTCTCTCACCGGTGTGCACTCTCTTGTGCTCTATCAAAATTTGTTTTGTTGTATAACTTTTATTACATACGTCGCACCGGTAAGGTCTCTCAGCAGTGTGCACTCTCATGTGTACAGTTAATTTATTCCTTGTTTTATAACTTTTATTACATAACTTGCAAAGGTAAGGTCTCTCAACAGTATGCATTCTCATGTGTACTATTAAATTAGGTTTTGTTGTAAAACTATTATTACAAATGTTGCAATAGTAATGTTTATCATCTGTGTGTATTATCTTATGCTGAGTTAAATAAGTCTTTCGAGAATATTTTCTGTCACAAATGTCGCAGCAGTAAGGTTTCTCACCAGTGTGCACTCTTATGTGCACTATCAAATTAAATTTTTTTGTAAAACCTTTTTTACATACATCGCATCGATAATCATCAGTATGTAATTTCTTATGCTTTGTTAAATTATTAACTTGAGTAAATTTCTTATCACAAACTTCGCAGCAGTAAGGTTTCTCACCAGTGTGCACTCTAATGTGCATTATCAAATCATTTTTCTTTGTAAAACTTTTTTTACATAAATCGCATCGATAAGGTCTTTCAACAGTATGTAATTTATTATGCACCATTAAATGATTAACTTGAGTAAATTTCTTATCACAAACTTCGCAGCAGTAAGGTTTCTCACCGGTGTGCAGTCTCATGTGTACTTTCAAATAAGTTTTTGTTGTAAAACTCTTTTTACATATGTCGCAGCGGTAAGGTCTCTCACCGCTGTGCACCCGCATGTGTAAAGTTAAATGATCTTTTCTAGTAAAACTTTTACTACATACTTCGCAGCGGTAAAGTCTCTCACCGCTGTGCACTCTCATATGTACAGTTAATATATATTTTTTAGTAAAACTTTTATTACACATATCGCATAGGTGAGGTCTCTCACCAGTGTGCACTCTCATGTGTACTATCAAATTAGTTTTTGTTGTAAAACTGTTTTTACATATGTCGCAGCAGTAAGGTCTCTCACTGCTGTGCACCCACATGTGTAAAGTCAAATGATCTTTTCTAGTAAAACTTTTATTACATACTTTGCAGCGGTAAAGTCTCTCACCGCTGTGCACTTTCATGTGTACAGTTAATTTATTTTTTCTAGTAAAACTTTTATTACACATGTCGCATCGGTGAGGTCTCTCACCAGTGTGCACTCTCATGTGTACTATCAAATAGGATCTAATAGTAAAACTTTTATTACAGATACCGCAGTGATAAGGTTTATCACCACTGTGTGTCAGTGTATGAGCCTCCAGATATTGTTTAAGTCTAAACGTTCGACTACAGATGTCGCAGCTGTATGGCTTTTCTTCTGTGTGTGTACGCATGTGTCTTGTCAAGTCTCCGTTACTCCTATACTGTGTGCCACAGACAGCACAGCGGTGTCCACGCGTGTCGCCAGCACAGCCCGCCTCAAAAGCAACGCGGCGTTGCTCATGACCTAAAAACAAATCATGAGCAAAATTTAGTAATATGTATGTACAATTGTTTTTGCTAATACGTGACTGTATTGTCGCCTAAATGGTCGCGTACAGTGCGGTTTCAGAGAAACTGCCTCCCGCAAACGCTTGGGTTGTACAATCAGACCATTGACTGACATCGGTAAACATTCACTCACGATAACTGACAATTAAAGTCAATCCTTTGTACTTTTTCCCACTGATCCATTAGAAATTGAATCAAACATTGCCAGTCTTAAATCCAGTACAGCGACTGGACATGATGGTATTCCGACCTTGGCACTGAAGCTCTGTAAACATCTTATTGTCCCCCATATAACTTACATTTGCAACCTCAGTTTCACACATGGAATATTCCCGAACACATTTAAGGCAGCACTTCTAAAAGCGATCTATAAAGGAGGTGACAAAGGCAGTTTTTATAATTATCGACCGATTTCTATTCTTTCAGCCCTATCAAAAATTTTTGAACTTTTACTAAACAAACGGCTCGTTTCATACCTCACAAAATTTAATATTATATCTGAAAAACAATTTGGTTTTAGGGCAGGAAGATCTACAGAACATGCCGTATCTGAACGTACAAAGTATATTGTACAAAACATTGATAACAAAAATAAATGCATTGGTATATTCTTAGACTTCACTTAAGCATTTGATACTGTCTCTATCCCTATCCTCCTCAATAAAATGGAGAAGGCTGGTATAAGGGATATTGCTTTGAAGCTTTTTGCAGACTAACTCTCGAATAGAACTACTCGAATATGACTCTTCTACTTCCCACGGAGTTCCTGAAGGCAGTATACTGGGGCCCACACTTTTTCTTATTTACGTCAACGAGCTCTGTAGTATAAATAAATAGGGCAAGACAGTAGCTTTTGCTGGACACTGCGCTAATATATGCAGCGCCGCAGCTTCGAAATAATCTACTTACTCTCAACATTGGTAAATCCAACTACATACGATTTTCCAAAACCTCTGCTGACTTGCCCAATACAAATTTAGTAAATATAAGAGTCCACAATTGTACTCATGAAACGAGTACAAATTGCCAGTGCCCCTCAGTAGAACGAGTATCAGTAACCAAATATCTCGGCGTACTTGTTGACCATCAGCTCAATTGGCGGGAGCATACCAAAGCACTCACTTGTAGGATTAGAAAATTAATTGTAGTTTTTAAAAGAATAAGACACATTGGGGACGTGACCATTTTATAAAATATGTTACTTGGGTCCATTGTTGTATAAAAAAGTTAGTAAATATATTAATTTATATCCTCTTACTTTACGTAAATGTAAATTTGTGTTCACTGAATACTTACTTAACCAAAGCTAGGAAGAGTGTAAAAAAACGTTAAGTTAAGTAGTTAAGTTACCTGCAACACACATAAACATTTGTCTTTCTCTCACGTACAAATACATACAGACACTGACACACTCACTTACTCACAATTACACACACACACCGCATACAACTAACTTAATTCTTAATAATTAAAAATTTGTTTTTATTTCACTAATTAATTTATAATTAAAAAATAAGAAGACAATATGTTATACCTAAAATGATAATAGAATTGATAAATATGAAACGTTCTTATGTTATGTAATCGAATTAAATCAAAATTTAGTTATTTATTTCAGGCAGCATGAGCCTATAAGCCTAAAAATAACCGTTTATTGCAGATAGCACTACCAGCCGCACTACTGGTAGTGTTATTTACAAAAAACAGCACTACCAGATATTCAAATATTTTAAAGTACAATCGTGAACAAAAATACTTATTATACTCATTGTGCCAGGGTTGATTTGTTAATCACTAGGATTTTTTTTTATTTTTTGATTTTTTTATTGTTTTTTTAAACTAAATTTTTAATCATTATTTATTTCTGATTACAGCTGTCAAACTAGAAAGAGCTATATCTCCCTAACTATTGATCTTAGACTAGCAGTTTCCTTACAGAATGTAGATCTCATCAAGATCTTTATTTTTGATGACAGCTGTCAAACTAGAAAGAGCTATATCTCCCTAAATGTTGATCTTAGACTAACAGTTTCCTTACAGAAATGATAGATCTCATAAAGATCTTTATTTTTGATGACAGCTGTCAAACTAGAGAGAGCTATATCTCCCTAACTATTGATCTTAGACTAGCAATTTCCTAGCAGAAATAATAGATCTCATCAAGATCTTTATTTTTGATGACAGCTGTCAAACTAGAAAGAGCTATATCTCCCTAACTGTTGATCTTAGACTAGCAGTTTCCTTACAGAAATGATAGATCTCATCAAGATCTTTATTTTTGATGACAGCTGTCAAACTAGAAGGAGCTATATCTCCCTAACTATTGATCTTAGACTAGCAATTTCCTAGCAGAAATGATAGATCTCATCAAGATCTTTATTTTTGATGACAGCTGTCAAACTAGAAAGAGCTATATCTCCCTAACTATTGATCTTAGACTAGCAGTTTCCTTGCAGAAATGATAGATCTCATCAAGATTTTATTTTTGATGATAGCTGTCAAACTAGAAAGAGCTATATCTCCCTAACTATTGATCTTAGACTAGCAGTTTCCTTGCAGAAATAATAGATCTCATCAAGATCTTTATTTTTGATGACAGCTGTCAAACTAGAAAGAGCTATATCTCCCTAACTATTGATCTTAGACAAGCAGTTTCCTTGCAGAAATGATAGATATCATCAAGATCTTTATTTTTGTTGACAGCTGTCAAACTATAAATAGCTTTCACTCCCTTACTCGAGATCTATTATTTCTGCAAGGAAACTGCTAGTCTAAGATCAATAGTTAGGGAGATATAGCTCTTTCTAGTTTGACAGCTGTCATCAAAAATGAAGATCTTGATGAGATCTATCATTTCTGCTAGGAAATTGCTAGTCTAAGATCAATAGTAAGGGAGATAAAGCTATTTATAGTTTGACAGCTGTCATCAAAAATAAAGATCTTGATGAGATCTCTCATTTCTGCAAGGAAACTGATAGTCTAAGATCAATATTAAGGGAGATATAGATATTTATAGTTTGACAGCTGTCATCAAAAATAAAGATCTTGATGAGATCTATCATTTCTGCAAGGAAACTGCTAGTCTAAGATCAATAGTTAGGGAGATATAGCTCTTTCTAGTTTGACAGCTGTCATCAAAACTAAAGATCATTTGCAATAATATTGAAAATAAAAAACTAAAACGACTATAAAAGCTCGACATATCGGTCGGTAGGTCGGTGGGAAAAACTATATTTTCGTCATCAATCCATCTAAATACAAACACACGTCAATCTTCTTAGATCGTACGAAACTCCTTCTCGCACTTGGCCGGTTTCTTTTTGTATTTTTTTCCTCGATTGTACTATAAAACATTTGAACGGTGCCATGGTAGTGCTAGCATTTGTAAACAGCACTATCAGTAGTGCGGCTGGTAGTGCTAATCTGCAATAAACGAAAATAACTGTTCTATTCCCATTAAAAATGAAAACTTAAAAATTTCCCATTGTTAACTGATCCCACTTTTTTGTACCGAGTTATAATGTCTCGCTATCTTTGTTCACATTCTAGCCAAACAAAACCGCTTACTTAACTCGTTTTTTGTACCTACCTCTAATTTTAATTATTGTTTTATTCTTACAATGTAATAAATAATATATATTATTACTAGCGGTCCCGGTGAACGTTGTTCCGCTGCCGTCCCTCTGTAACCCGGCGAACGTTGGTTTTTACCTAAAGTGCCCGAGTCCTGCTCGCACTTGACAGATCGAGATATAACGATCCTATCTTTTAAGTTGGATTAAACAACATATAGCTGACCCGGAGAATGTGGTTTCTCTTTTTTAAAACAACTGGCGCGCCACCTATTTTGAAAGGGTTGTACCTACTAATTCAGAAACCCCAGCGTATGCTTGACCAATTTTTATTTCTCAAAAACCTTCCCCGGTGGTGTGCGCAACCATGTACCAAAAATTTCATTACAATAGGTTTACCAGTAGTGCGCGGGTCCGACTCCCACTTGACCCTTTTTAGGGTTCCGTACCTGAAAGGTAATTAGGAACCCTATTCCTAAGGCTTCGCTGTCCGTCCGTCTGTCACCAGGCTGTATCTCATGAACCGTTATAGTTAGACAGTTGAAATTTTCACAGATGTAAATACATGAATAAAAACTGAATTGAATTGAAATTGAAAAAAACAGAAAAAAAAATATTGAAGGGGGCTCCCATATAACATACATGATTTTTTGCTAGTTTTAGTAGATAATGGTACGGAACCCTTCGTGCGCGAGTCCGCCTCGCACTTGGCCGATTTTTTATTTCATATAAACCTTGACCTGACAATAATAAACACAACTTAAATTATTCGATTCGGTGCAGTCGTTTATATATATATATATTTTTAACATAGCGCCATCTATTGAATACTTAATCAATGCAGTTAACAGATATCGCCATCTGTTAGAATCGTTTGGAGCTAACAGATAATTGTGAGACGTGGTGGTTATGCTATTAAGTTGTAGCTTATGTGAAACGTTTGTATTTTTAACATAGCGCCATCTATTGAAGCATCGTTTGGAGCTAACAGATAATAGACAAATAATTTGCAATAAAATAATATTGCAACTATGAATTGAGATGTAAGCTATTCTATCTTTCAAGTTGGATCAAATTGCACACGATGTACAAATCATATTTAAATCGGTTCAGTAGTTTAGGAGTCCATCGCGGACTAACAACTTGACACGTAATTTTTATATATAAAGATTGTGCTAGAATGTGTAGTGTAAGTGTTAAAGTGTTCACTGGTCGTTGCACTAGATGAAGACGTTAGCAGCTGTAACACAGGTACGACCTAGCACAGCTGTCAATGTTCCTAATATGTACTTGATTAGGTCATTACTCTATTATTCATAATTTATTATAATGTGTACAATTTTAGGCTAAAATTGAAATTGTAATTTATTGAATAAATTGAAATTGAATGAACTCCATGCCAAGGTTTTCTCTAAGGACTACAGTATGGGGTTCAAGAAAGAAGTTATTAGATTTTTAAAGGGTCGGTGAGTGATGCCCCAGATTTTGAAAGCGTCTATAGGCTACTGTGACCGCTTACCATCTAGCGGACCGTAAACATGTTTGCCACATTAGTAGCGCCTTGAGAATATTTTTTGCGTTTTTAAAAAATAAGTTTTTTAGCGCTAAAAAACAAACAGCTAGGCCGATTCTGCTTAGGCTAAGATCTCACGGAGCGGTTGGCACCCGCGCTGGCTGAGGTAGCGGGACCGCAACATTCGTAGAAACACGAAATACATTAAAATGTATTTACGATCCACGATTTATGCCCGAGCGCGGTTGTTTGCGGGTCCTGCGGCCTCTTCGGTAGCAGTGTTACTAAGTGTTATATTGCTGTAACTTGCCTAATGCTATATGCTTTATATTTGAAGCATGTTGTTTTTCGTGCTTTTTTTCTAGCATACTATTTTTATATCCGTATAATTGTTAGGCAAAACGGCAGGCAGCATGCTTTATAAGAATATTATCGTGTTTATGAATTTATTACGATTAAATGGAGCAACTAAGTTTTACTGGCATCAATGGACTTGTCAAAGAAGTTCCATATTGGTAAATCGCTACTTCTTTTAAACATTTTCGTAGAAACACACACCAAACAACAACACAATGAATCGTCCTTACACAATTATAGTCACTAATTCGTGTCCTTAAGCCTTCTTCTTCTTTACAGTCGTTTGCCCCATGTTCGTGACCATCATGAGTCACTGGTCAATGGTAGGCGACGAATCAGCTGCCTCCAGTGATTTCTGTCGGCAGCGGTGGAGCGGTTGGAGTTGCAGATCATTTATTTGGTCACACCACCGAGCAGGTACACAACCTCTAGATCTCTTCCCCTCCACTTTTCCCATCATTATAGTTTTTTCGAGGTTCTCAGGTCCTCGCCGAGCAATATGGCCCAGAAATTTTAGAGAGCGTGTGTGGCAAGTATCGGATAAGCGCGTAGGATTTTTTTTTATTATTTTTTTTAAGAGTTATTAATAACTAGGTACGGACATTCGAAAATAATTACAGAACTTTTCTTTGTGCATCTTTAACTCACTAATAAGAACAAATAATCCATAACGATCTCTGTCCTGAGTTAGTGGATGCACCTAGAACCTTTCAGACCTTCTTTTTTTTATCCTTTTGTGTAGTAATACGCTATAGCTCGTTTCTGGTGTGCGCCCATGGCGGTCTCTGAGACTGAACTCAACCAACGTAACTAAGCTTACCGCTTCGTGAGTTCTTAGCCTTACACTTTTGCGTGTGGTGGCCAATGGTGATTAATGCGTTGAAGATAGGTTGGCAAGGGTGCAGGAATAAAGCGATAGTACTCGGGTAAATGAAATCGTATATTCAGAGGGCTATATAGGCTAGAAAGCTTATTTCTGTAATTCTAACGTTGTGTATGTAAATGCACTATAAATCATTAGATAATGTCATATACATTACTATGAGATATATATTTTATATACTTCTTAAGTAATTTATACTGTAATGACGCCTTGAAAGTTTTAATTTTTTCTATGGAATTTAACGTTGTTACCGTTTTGTAGTCACATTTTTTGACTTTTTGCTACAAATTAGAGTCAATGCACTAGATAACAAGCTATTCTAATTATTTAACAAACTTTCATTGCAAGAAAATGCAAAATACGCTTTGAAAATTTGCACAACTGTTGCAACAATGGTCACTTCCAGATTTTTTTATTGCATTAAATACAATAAATAAAAATCGTTCAGTAAAGTAATGCACAAGACAAAAGCAAGTTTTATAACATATTATATTTTTTTCAATCCTTTCGATGCTAGAGTTTAGCCACAAAATTTGCACAAAAACGGCGTATTTTCGCAGTCTAGCCCATACCGCAGTCTTAATATGTTTACTTTAGAAGTGAATTGTGTAAGCCTAGTAAAATAGTAATCAATTATGCACTCTAAAAAAGAATTCGACTATACTAACAGATGTTGATAATAATTCATGATTATTTTAATTATTACAAGAAACTAAATTATTATATTAAAAAAAATTACTTTTTATTTTGCCAAGCATTCTACTACAACGAAAAATCTTAAGTATTCCGTATTCGGCCGAATAGTACCTAGATATTCGGTATTCGGCAGTAAAGTATAAAAGTAGCCGAATAAGCCGAATATTTGTTGCAAGCCTAGTAAATATTTATCCACTAGTCTCGATGTTACGGCGTATAACCTGGCCGAAACGTCAAGAACCAAAAAGGTAATTGTTTTGTCTGCGTGAAGGACCCGATACACATAACATAAAAACATAAAAATAATGTGTACAAACTCGATAGTTTAAAAAGTATAAGGTATATATGTATCAACAACTTCCTTGTGGGGGAGGCCTACTAAAGCATTAAGAGCATTGACCTTGCACTCTAGTACCATTAATAATAAAAAAAAAAAACCTACTGTGGTTGGGTCTTTCGGTAATGCCCATTCTATAGGAAATACTAAAAATGCGAATCATACTAGTGCTGCCAGTCATACTTAGGATATCGACATATACAGTGCAATAGTAACTTAAGTAAGGTAAACATAATAAATAACGGTAAATTGGAAAAAATACTTTGTAAAATTTTTGGCTTGATGTATGTACATGTGTTTGTGTATTTTGTGAAAAAATGGTTTTTCACTAGTGGTTGGTGTACAATGCCAATTTAGCTGGAAAACTGCAAATTGATGTAGATGATATCCGTTTGGGACACTTTAGGTTAGAACAATTATTTTGAGCCGCAGTTCTTAAAAATATTTCCCTTAGTTATAACGTCATTGATTTTTTGTATGGTTTTTGAAATATCGTGTGGGGTATTAAATTAAAGAGCTTTATGACCGGGATCTAAAAATATAGTGCAATTTTTTTTAGACTTGACTTACAAACATGGATATTTTGAACTAAAAACCTATGTTATTAGAAACTAACCCTTAGTCCACTTTGAGAGTCCAGCTTAAGTATTAGTAATTTTTTTAGGGTTCTGTACCCAAAGGGTAATTAGCGGAGTGCCGCCAAATTCTGGACTTTAGTCCTTAAATTAAATAACAAGGACCCAACACAAATAAAAATAATTCTTAATGTTCAATTCTTTCCCTGGGCCTCAATAAGAACACAAACCATCTGCTCATGGTCTATGATGGCCGATTGCAAGATTTGACCTAAAGAAAAAAAATTGCAGCTCAATTCTATCCTCTACATGGATTTACGTTTTTTTTGCGTACGCCTTCTACTACTATGAATACTGACCATTGATGAGTTCCAGCGACTCTGTTTCAACCCAAGACTGCTGCAGCACCACAGGACCAACCACCATGTCTGCTTTGACGTCATGACCAGCATACAGTTCCACTCTTTCTCGCTTCAACTGTAGATCAACCATGTCCTTGATATTATCTAGGCCAGTTTCTTCTTCCCATTCTTTTGTGTGGTCCTCCACCAATTCACTCTTAACTCCAGTTACATGCAACCACTTTGTTCCATTGTCCACAGCTTCCTGTTTGATGTCAGTCATGTTACAATTATGAGTTACATTTGGTTCAAGCTTAGACTTTATCACTCTGGGTTCATTTCTGGATCTCATGTTCTTAAGCAGAGGATCATGCATGGCCCATCACTCTAAGCTTGCTTTGTGTTCTGCTTGTACCCATTGCAGTAAATTTTCAGGATCTGAAAAACATGATTCAGTTAACATTTCTATTACCTAACCTACCTAGTGGTGGATTAACCATATTATGGATAATGAGGCTATCCATAATATGGGTTTAACTGCCAAATTTATGGATAGCCTCATAGGCACCACTAGGATTATTTGCAAGGCCTGTACAAACTTCATAATCAGCAAAGCAATATGGGTGCAAGTTTTGTCACTGCATGGTCTATTAATTTGAGTGACACAGGGGCAGTAGCTGCGTTAGGGTAGGGTGCAGAGCCGCTTTTACTTTGCCCGCTCATCTAGTTGCATATTTTAAGTTATAGCAGTCTCGGCATCAGCCAGGTAACCTTGAAGAGTCTTAATAAATTGTATATAGTTCGCTCAAGTTGTGTTGCACACAATTTAAAATTAAACATGTATTAATAAATAAGCATTTTGTGGTCATTTTACTAGAAAAATTTAAGATCGTAACAAGAATCCTAGATATCTGTGTCTAGAAGCATGTGGCTGATATAACTTCAATCTTGTACTATGCAATCCATCACTTTGTTGTTCTTTGAGATTATTCATCAAGTTCACATTGTTTTTAGCTTCTGTTTATCAATGGATGGATTCATTTCTTGAAAAGGCTAAACAAATGTCTCATATAAAGATTGCTAAACTATCAATTGTTCCCTTTCCCTTAAGAAAGCCATATTGTGTTTATGGGGTATAATACCTTGGTTTTCCACTAACCATTCTAACCTTTTTTTAATAAGATGCTCTGCTAACTTTATAAGGACTGATGACATAGCTAATGGTCTGTATCCTTCTGCTACTTCAGGATCTTTCCCAGGTTTTAGGACTGAAATGATTATTTGGGTTTTTAGGTCATCAGGGATAATACCAGTATCAACAATAATGTTAATTAATGGTAAATATTACATTTGACAATTTGTCCTGCATTAAAAGAATAGGAGAACCCTTCTATGCCAGGTGCTGCATCTTTTACTGCAGAAAGCACAAACTGCAATTCTTGCAAGCAGAATAAAACATAGGCAGAAGTTGTGTGATCTGAAGTTTCATCAAACTTTGACCTATCATTTGACTATCCATATGATTAGGCACAAAGGAAGGTGCAAGTCTGTCCATAAACTGAGAAGCCCATTCGTTTTTGGATGGGCACAGTGGATTTGATTCTTTAAATGATCCACAAAATGCTCAAATATGTTTCTAGATTGCTGTGGCAGAAGTGTCTGGTGAAATTGATTCAAAATATTTTTTTCAGCTATCAGTTTTTTTTTTTATGTAAAATCTTTTTTGTTTCCAGAGAAATTGTGGATAAATTAAAAAAAAATTAATTTGTCATTGAATGCTTATATTGAAATTCAGCTTTTTTACGGTTTTGTATGGCAGCTGAATATGTCTCTAAGTACATAGTATGTTTCTTAATTGGCAATGATTGATCAGCCGCAATACTTAATACATTGCTTCAATGTAGTTAGTGTAACGTGTCATTCTACTCACGTTGCAAAATAAAGAAGATATCTAAAAAACCATGTAAAAATTACTTAGAACTTGTTGCTGACAATGTAGTTCACAGATAATAATGTCCAGGGCACAGATAATAGTATATGTCCAGGTCCAGCGGCTCGATTCCGTAAAATGACAGTTAACAATTCTCGTTTGAAATCCATAGAAATAAAATATACATTGCGCATTTGAAATGACGTATGAAATTCATCGATTGTCGCGAAACCGCAATGTATATCTTATTTCTTTCAAAAAAGGTTAGCAATCTTTTACGGAATCGACCCGCAGGGATATGTTAGTTACAAAATGTAAACAACAACATAACGTAACTTTTTCATCTGTGGAAATTGTTCACACGAATATTTAGTGAATGTGGAAAGGACAATTGGGAGCCTTTTCAATTTACCCAATGAAGGTTAAAAATAATTATTTCTCAAAATTGTAATAAAACATCATACAGAGTAAACTGACACTTAAAATCGCAATAACTATAGTATTCTAAAATCCATTAGAATACGTTTTGCGGGAATTCGTTTCGAAAGTCGATCTTTTCGATCGAAAGGCTAACCTAACCTATGAATTTCTATCCAGGACCCACGGTTTTATAAAAAATGTAATCAGATTTATTTTTTTGATAAAATCTGTCAAAAAACGAAATGTCAGTTGTCAGGACCTTTGCTTCTACCTCTTTTACGACGGACTTTGCTACGGTCACCTCTCTTGAAAATCAAAAAAAATATAGAATCGTATTCTTTTTCGAGTTTTTATTTTTTGAATAATTTCAATAACCTATTCCTATAATGAAAAAGATTAAATAGTGCTTCGATCAAAATCGACGGAGTCATCAGGATGGCGTTTGGGTAATTTTTTTAGGGAAAATGCGTGATCTAATATGAAACTACATATTTTAATAGTTAGAAAATATCTATTTATAAAATAGATGATTTCGCCGGCGGATGATATTCGCGGATGAAGATGCGATGTCGTCAATTTACTCTATGTGTTCAACTATAAAAAATGGCGAACCCACGCCTTGAAATATTTTGCAATTATGTACCAATGTTTTTTTGGTACCATGAAGCAATGCCATGAAGGCATCCCTTGTGAAGGAAATAAAAGCTGAAAGAAAACTTGAATTTTATTTACGCCGTTTTCTCAATTTCTAACTTTTCTCTCTTCAAAAGAAAACGCATCTGAAAATACTTTGCAAATGAGTTCAGTCATCAGCCGCCACCAATTCAATACGTTCCAGCGCAAAGCACATGGATCAGCTCTGGGGGCCCGCCACGTTGGCGCCGAGCAGCGGTGAACGCCACGTCATCCGGTGAGGGATCCCGAGTCCGGCCGTTGGAGTACTGCATCTGGAGAGTGGGAGATCGTGCTGCACGTCGGAAGTGATGTGCGTCTAAAAGTTTTGTCTAGATATAGCAATTTTTTTAAAGACATACTCATGTGACCCTTCAGTTACCTCTCTCGAGCCCCTCAAACTACGCTTTCTCGAAAATGACCTTTTTTTAGTTTTTTTTTTTTACTTCATGCACAAATTTATAAAATTAACCAGCCTGCTTTGGGTACAATTGTCCATAAGACGATCGAGTTATTTCCGGTATTTTTTTGGGGTTCTGTCCTTTTAAACTAGTATTTCAATATGTAGGGGGGACAGGATTTCCCAGCGTCACGGCTAAATATGTCCCGTGACACTTTGTCTCATACTTATTTCAGTATTAAAAATAAACATTGCTATGACAATTACATAAGCCAACATTCATACAGACATTCCTCAATGTTATATATAGTTATTGGAGGCAATAGGTTCACATAGGATGAGAGAAGTGTAGTAAATTTTTGCCATTCAATATATTTATCTAATTTATATTTTAATAATAGAGTTTGCGGAATAGATTTTTCTAGTACGAATGGCAATTCAATTGCTATTGGATAGTGGTCACTACCAAAAGTACTGTACAAGGTAAACCATGACATTAAAGGAACTTGATAAGCAGAAGCCATAGTAAGATCAACTGCACTGATCATTTCAGTAGGCCTTGTTGATGTAGGTTAGGGATCCATTATTAAGTAGGCAAAGACTTTAATTATCTAGAATATTAAAAATATATTCTGCAAGAGAGTCTGTCTTTTCACTGCCCCAAACAGGATGATGCATATTAAAATCACCCTATATAATTACAGGACCCTTAATTTTCGATAACAGGCTACTCAGATTATTCATGATTAATACAGATGGTCTTGGTATATACAATGAGATAATATTTACATTTTTTAAAGTAATAATAACTACAGAAAATTTGGTTTCAGAGGATTTTAGATTATGCTTTTTAGCTGAAACTAAGTTCTTGACAAAAATGACAGTTCCATCATTCCCGTCAACACCATCATCTTGGAAACTGACATATCTAGGGATTCTAAAAACCCCTTGTTTTATTCTAGTTTCCGAGAGGGCAAAAATAAAAGGTCTGTATTTATTAATTAAAAATAAGATTTCACTCTTTTTACTCTGTATGCTCTGACAGTTATGCTCAGTTCTACTCTGACTGAATTGCCAGGGAACAAGCCATGATTGGATTGAATATTATTGTTATTTATTATGGCAGCGTTGTTCAGTTCATAATTTACAAAAGAATATGAAGAAAGCAAATTAGTTAGTGCTTGTTAAAACTCTGAAATAGAAATTGATTGTGGACTATTGGGGCTCCGTAGCGCAGCACCATTAGTCACAACTGGATTGGGCTCTGTTATTAATCTACGATGTGCTACTTGGTCATACCCATATCTTAGTTGTTGTGGTTTCTTAGGAATGACATTGACAATTTTTTTGTATGACTGATTCACAGGTCTTTGTATTATTGTATGTAAATGAGTAGGAATAGATTGTGGACTTATATTTTAAGGCTTATTTGGATTTTTAAAGCATCACTATAAGTTTTCAATATGACTGCACTATGTAATTTGCTCGCTTCCACATGATATATATTCCTTTCGGCCATAGAAATTCTAATATTTTTTTGTCTGCTATATTCTGGGCATGACTTGCTTATGGCATAGTAGAAGCCAGAACAAAACAGGCAACTAGCTTCATCCTCTTCTCTTTCACAAACATCACCAGAATGTGCTTCTCCACATTTAAAGCATCGAGCTTTTGATCTACATTGGGTTTTAGTGTGTCCATATCTGCAGCAATTGAAACAGTGTATGCAAGGATAATGGTATAGATCTACTTTGATAGAATTATAGCATAGAAAAACTTGTTCAGGCAATACCTGACCATTAAAAGTTAGTACCACTGTTTGTGTGGGTTTACATTCTTTTACTCCGTTAATAGTGACTTTATAATTCAATCTTCTAACTTTAAGAATGCTGCCATACCTAACAGGGACAACTTCTTGGATTAATTTGTCATCAGTCCACTCAGTTGGAATGCCCTTGACTAAACCTAACCTAGTAGTACTAAACGATGGAATAAAAGCCTTGTATCCATGTTCATTTAAGATAGTATGTACAAGGAATTCATTTGCTGAATCAGCATTAGTAAAAGCTAATGATATTCTATTTCTTCCTATGCTTTAAAGACTACCATTTACTATATTTTTAAATTTATGTGTATTAATAAACCGACCAAAATTTAGAGGTTGTAAAAAGGTACCTGAATTAGGTGACTCCATTGATTTTTGAACATGTACTGTATATGGTCCTCTGTCAGTATTATTGTATGTCTGCCTACCAGCTGGGGCATGATTTGAAGCTTGTATGGTCTATGGAAGTGAAAGAGTTGGGGAAGCAAGAGAATCAGTAACTTGGGACTGACTGCAAGAGTGCGTCTCTTGAGCCAAGTCAGCAACAGCCAAGAGGTATACAATTATCCTTTAAACTCTCCTCATTTTCGGTTGGGGTGTACAAAAGGGTGCGGTGAGGAAAAAGGACTTAGAAAATTATTCGCGACAAAAAAACAAAAAATCGTGAAATTTTCCAAAGTCCGGTAATTTTTTAGTTACTCTGACCTCATTTTCAACAATACTGTTTGGTCCAAGTGGAATATCTTCATCATGAAATTTCGAAGTTTTATATTTTTTGGATGACCGATTTTCAAATTAATGTATCTAATAATAATAAAAACTTACCAGAATTATGTAAACGCTGTCTAAATGCTACACAACACTATCACTATCACTGACAACAGTAAATAGCCGGCCCTTAACTTACGTTTCTTCAGACCCAAAAGGACCTGTCGTGCTGACGCCTAATCACTGCATACTCCTCGGCACTGCAGCAGGTGCTACGCAGATGGCGGATGTTGAAGTAGATGAAATCAACGCTAGGCACCAATGGCGAAAAGTTTAGGCGCTGGCCGACATGTTTTGGCACCGTTGGCGCCGAGAATACTTGCCAACGCTACAGTGTCGACAAAAATGGATCACCAACGCGGTGACATTGTGTTAAGAGTGGACAAAGACCAACCACGTAATATGTGGCCCCGTGGCAAAGTTAGTGCAGTGTATCCCGGTAGTGATGGCCAAGTACGCGTTGTAGACATTCAAACAGTGAAACGGCCTGCTGTGAAGTTGGTTGTGCTTCCTACTGACGGGACGGTTATCGGGTAAGCCCTCAAACCAGGGAGTGGAATGTTACGGAGCACACCTTCACAACGGCGTAACATAGTATATAAGTAGGCATAAACAATTGTTAGTCGGTATAAGGTTTGTATTGTATAAATAATTTTGTCTCATGTTCTGTAGGTTCGTAAATATTAATAATACCGATTAATAAGTAAAATGTATCAAAGTCAAAGTGGTTTATTCAAATAAGGATTTTACAATCACTTTTGAATCGTCAAAGTTATAAAATATTATTTTTTGAACCCTCCCACCTTCCCGCCGGTTCACAATGTTGTTGATTTATACCGAGAAGAATCCGGCAAGAAACTCGATAGTTACTCTTTTAAAAACACTTAAATAAACTAAAATACAATTAATGTTTTAAATAAAAGATTTTTAGTCGTACAATTTTATGTTATTTCCATTTTAATTTGGTTTACCTATGCATCCTGTAATTGAGCATTATCAGTCCCAAGGATTTTTATCATTTACATAGTCTGAAATATTGTAATATGCCTTTTTACAAAGTACCTGCTTGATAAAAGATTTAAATTTACTTATTGATAGATTTTGAATTTTATTGGGAACTTTGTTGTAGAAGTGTATACATTGCCCCATAAAAGAGTTACTTATTTTGTGTAGACGTGTATCATGCACCAACAGCTTATTTTTACTTCTAGTATTTACTTTGTGAACGTCACTTTTCTTGCTGAAACTATTGATATTTTTATGTACATATAAAAGATTTTCATATTTGTACTGCGACACTAAAGTTAAAATTTTTACTTCCCTAAACCTATCCCTCAGAGATATCCTAGATCCTAATTTATAAATAGCACGAATTGCCCTTTTTTGTAACAAAAATATTGTATTTACATCAGCAGCGCTACCCCACAATAGGATACCATATGTCATTAAACTATGGAAATAGCTAAAATATACTATTTTTGCAGTGTCGACATCGGTCAATTGTCTTATTTTCTTGATCGCATACACAGCAGAGCTAAGTTTTTTGGCTAGGTTATGAATATGAGGACCCCATTGAAGTTTGGAGTCCAGCGTTATGCCAAGAAAGACTGTTGAATTAACAAGTCCTAATTGCTTGCCATTAATATTAATACATGTCTGTCTCTGACTAACATTTGGTAATGTAAATTTAACAAATTTGGGTTTTTTTTCATTAAGTAACAAATTATTAGCGTTAAACCAATTTACAATTTTAGAAAGGGCATCATTTAATTCATTATAACATGTCTGTCGTCTCTTAACTTTAAAAAGCAAAGAGGTGTCATCAGCAAATAAGACAATGTCATGGTTTTTTACATTATATGGGAGATCGTTAATGTAAATAAGAAATAGAAAAGGACCTAAAATTGAGCCCTGAGGGACTCCTATAGTGACTGCTGAATCGTATCGTATCGTTAAATACAAAGTAGGGGCACGTTTTTTGCTTGTACATTTCATTAGAAAGTGTCTTAAGCCTACATGTGCAAGCGGGGAATGTGCGGGGTGAGAGGAAAGATATCTTGTGCAGATGTCGTCAGAAAGAGGCCCTGGACCAAAGGGCGGCAGTTCTACGCGATTCACGCACAAGGCATCACCTCATCCTCTGTGGTGTTAAATTAGTATACTGCACTGTTGTCACATTATAAGTTGCGTACATATTTTCCATAGTTTCATTTCCTCGCACCAAAATCTACCCCGCGCCAAAAATTACTATTTTACACTACCTGTCAAAAAATTTGAAACCCAATTAATTATTTTTCCAGGTATCCCTATAGAGAGCAATTCCACACCAAGAACATCAATATTTACACTATTAAGGTTCTAAAAGAAAAATATTGTTATTGTTGACACTACTGCTAGGTGAATCGCTTTTATTTACAACGAAAACTGGTGTATATTTCTCTAAAAATTCTGAAACCCAACTGTCATCACTTGTTTTGCTAGAAGTATATGTTTCATTAAATTTACGCTTATATTTCTAAATAAGCGTATATATTTCCAATGCGTCAGCAAAATAAATTGCACCTATTCTTGCAGAGATTTTTAATCGATGCATCAGAGGGAGTATATCCGGATGTGTTTAAGCTCAGCAAAGTTTCGCCTTTATTTAAAGGGAAAGGACCCAAACACAGTATAGACGGCTATAGGCCAGTATCCGTCATTCCATCTATCGCAAAGGTATTTGAGAATGGTATAAGTTCGCGGCTTACTGACTTTCTGTCGGTGACTGACGCTCTATCCGATTGTCAATACGCGTACCATGCGGGACGATGGACAACGTCACTTGCGCGTGAGCTCACTCGGTTGGTGGTCGATGCCCGAGAGCGACACCAGCAAGTGGCGGTGCTATGCTGCGACTTGTCCAAGGCATTTGACGTTGCCGATCATGCCCTGCTTGCGATGAAGTTGAGACACTATGGGATACATGACGAAGCACTGTCCTTGTTAACCGATCTATTGTGTAACCGATCGCAAAAAGTAGTAGGTAACGGTGGACAGATACAATCCGATCCTATGGTGACCGCGATGGGTGTAGCGCAAGGCTCATCAGTATGTTTTCACTTTTACTAAACGATTTACCTCAGTCTATACAGGCTGCAGTAATGTTAACTTTTAATTTTTTATGTATTTGTTGCGATTGTAGTCATATTTTATTTTTATTATTGATATTTTTGCCTAAACACAATGATTTTTTATCGTTTTAGGCGATAACGTCAGTTTTTTTTTCATAAGTTATTTTTGTAATATGACAATCAAAAATTAAAGTACTTCTGATACTGAATTATATATAAAAATTTGAAGCCTCAATTCAAAGTTATCCTGTATTGAGCGAAGGCAGTATTTTTGGGTATATTTTAGATCACAAGTTATGGTAACACCGTAAACGGACGTCATGACCATAGATAATGCAACATTTGTTGCCCATAGCTATCGCACTCGACTTGTGGGACGGGGATTTCCCCAAATTTGTAGTATCAACCTACGCTTATATAAATAGGGTGCAATCGCATTTTCTTTTTATTTCGTTTGACTTAACTTGACTTCGTGGCTTTCTCGTTACAAAGACGACGAGTTCGCCGCCTTTTGCAAAGCCTGTAATGCAAAACTCCAAAGTAGATTAGCATTAGAACAACGTGCAAATACTGAAAAGCACAAATCGAACTTGAAAACATATAAAGGACAGTCAAAGGTAAGTATTCTAGATCTGTTTACGGTACCTTACCTTCAATCAAAAGATTCAGAGATATTTTAATTTGAAGTAGACAAATGTAAATTAATTATTTTCCGCCTCCAAGAGCAAGGTGTGCAGCACCTCGTCACGCGGGGCTCTTTCGCGGAGCGTGACACGAAGCGCGTTTTTGACCGAGCGCACTAGTCTCTCCCAGCAGCCGCCCATATGTGGTGTGGACGGTGGGTTAAACCGCCACGCTATCCCTCGCGTCGTCGCTTCGTCACGCACCTTGTCATGATTTATGGCCTGAAGTGCAGCCCGGAGTTCATTATCAGCTCCCACGAAGTTCGTGCCTCGGTCGCTGTACAGCATGGCTGGTTGCCCACGGCGCGCAATTAAGCGCCGCAAGGCAAGAATCGCTGAGTCTGCACTCAGAAAAGCTGCAAGTTCCAAATGTACAGCGCGTGTTGCTAAGCATGTAAACAACACACCCCACCGCTTCTCTCGACGCCGGCCAACAGTAACCTCCATCGGGCTGAAGTAGTCCAGCCCGCAATGAACAAAGGCCCGGCGTGTATCGCCTAGTCTTGCATACGGCAAGTCTCCCATTTTAGGCGGCACTGGCTGCGCTCGACTGATGCGGCACGTTTGGCATTGTGCAGTTACTATCTTTACTGTCGGCCGCAGTTGTGTCACCCAGAAGCGCTCCCTCATGGCGTTGACCACGATCTCATGATTTGCGTGGAGCATACGGCTGTGATAGTCCCACACTAAGAGCCTAGTAAGTGGATGATGTCCTTCTAGGATGATAGGATGTCGCTCGCTGAACGTCAGATTTATTACGGGGCACAATAAACCTAATGGGTCAAAAACACTCATAATAAATCTTAAAAATATCCTCTTGGTCGGTCGGTCGGACCGTTCCGTTCACTAGTTCAGGCGATAAGCGCTTAAAGGACAGATCGAACGCTAGATGATCTGTTTCTGGAAGCCAAATCATACCTAACGTTCTCTCAATATTATTTGGTGAATTATCTAAGTTCACATAGTCGGGCATAGTAGCTGTTAATGTCATGCGCAGTTCTGGTGAACAAATTCACCCCCACCACCCCCTGATTACAAACCCACCAGGTGCATGAATTTTAGTAACTTCTCTTATAAGCTGCCGTGCCTTATCGACAGTCCCTACGCTATTAAGAAAATCGTCGACATAATGATTCTCTCGAATAGCTTTAACGGCCTCCGGGTACGATTCCAGAAATTCTAAAGCGTTTTTATTTAAAATATATATCGCAGTGCTGGGTGATGTATATACCCAGTAATTATATTTATAATGTGAATTACCTAATTAAAAAAAGGTTTTTACGAATACATCCTTTTTAACTTAAATTGTCATAAATACGTGATATCGGATCATCTTACAAGTTATTGTACTTCTTGAACAACAGTGTTGTGGGAAGTAGTCGTTAAGTATAATAAAATTTAACAGTTAAATAAAATAAGAATTTTAAATGTGCTTTATTCACTGTCACTCATTGTGACACCTTTTTAAATTTGAATTGGCATAGCACCAAAACTTCCTGTCGTTCAAACTTGATGATTTTTTTGCCGTGTTTAGGGTTCCGTAGTCAACAAGGAACCCTTATAGTTTCGCCATGTCCATCCGTCCGTCTGTCTGCGGCTTAGTTCAAAAACTACTTATACAAGAAAGCTGCCATTTGGCAGGGATATACACATTGATCAAGCCGACAAAGTGGTAGAATAAAAATTATGATATTAATCACATAAAAATGGGCTACAAATGTAGGCCGCGCGAGCGCTCAAGGAGTGTTTTAGTTTTAGGGCGCGTGCGCTCTAAGAGTGAAGAATTGTTGCAAAAAAATTAAATATACCGAGTATCTTTATTACCTGTGTTTACTACCTTTATTAGCTTTAAAGCAGATTTTCACACTAATTTAATTCCATAGTAATTTCATAAAAAAAAAAAACTGAAAAATGATCTTGTAAGTCGGTAGCTACTGAAAAGTCTAAATTCCTGTGGTTGGTGATTGATAATCATTACATTATACTGTTACTATTTAGTGGGTCTAAACATTGTCGCGACGGTAAAGTCTCTCATTGTGTGTGCTGTTATATGAAAACTTCAAATGAAACGCTTGTCACTATTGTCGCCAAGGGAAGGTTGATTATTATTATGTGTGTATTCTCTTATGCTGGGTTAAATAGTAGTTTCGATTAAATTTTCTACCACAAACGTCGCAGCAGTAAGGTTTCTCACCAGTGTGTGTTCTTTTATGTTTTGTTAAATCACTGCTTTGAGTAAATTTCTTATCGCAAACATTGCACCAGTAAGGTCTCTCACCAGTGTGAACTCTCATGTGTTTAATCAAATTATATTTTACTCTAAAACTCTTATGACATATGCCACAGCTGTGAGGTCTCTCATCTGTATGCAATCTCGAGTGTTCAATTAAATTTTTTCTTGTAGTATAACTTTTTTTACATATGTTGCAGAAGTAAGGTTTCTCACCAGTATGCACTCTCATGTGCACTGTTAACTCAGATTTTGTTTTAAAACTTTTATTACATATGTTGCAGTGGTAAGGTTTCTGACCAGAATGTAATTTCATGTGCACTGATAAAGAAGAACGTGTTCTAAAACTCTTATAACATACGTTGCAGCCGTAAGGTCTCTCGCCGCTGTGCACTCGCATATGTATAATTAAATTACATTTTGCTTTAAAACTCTTATTACATATGTCACAGCAGTAAGGTCTCTCACCTGTATGCAGTCTCATGTGCACTGTTAAATCATATTTTGTTTTATAACTTTTATTACATATGTCGCAGCAGTAAGATCTCTCACCAGTATGCACTCTTATGTGCTGTACTAAATTTCGATTTGTTGCAAAACTTTTATTACATATGTCGCAGTGGTAAGGTTTATCACCACTGTGTGTCAGTATATGAAACTTTAGATATTTTTTAAGTCTAAACGTTCGACTACAGATGTCACAGCTGTATGGTTTTTCATCTGTATGTGTACGCATGTGTCTTGTCAGGTCTCTGTTACTCTTACACTGTGTACTACAGACACCACACCGGTGTCTACGCGTGTCGTCGGAACAGCCCGCCTCAAGAGCGACGCGGCGCTGCTCACAACCTGAAATAATCAAATTGTGAGTTGCAATTGAGCAATTGAGAGCAATTGAGTAATAAGTACAATTATTTTGCTAATACGTGACAGTATTTATACATATACACACATAAGTGTTTGTAAGTAGCCGCGATTAACGTTTCTGGTTTCTGAATAAATGAAGATGATAAAAACAAATACAATTTTTGACTGTTTATACGAAAATATTTTGTTTACTGAACAATTCTCACTGCGTATGCTTAGGTATGTATTACCCATGCCCATGTACAGTATCCTACACCCTAGTCTTGAGAATCGAAAGGGAAAATGCTCAGCAAGTATAAAGACTAAAGTGATATGTTATTGATATGATACATTCTTTAATCATACACATTTACTTTTTATCTATTCAGACAAGAGACTTCCACTAATAAACAAAGGCCTCGCCAGACCTTAAGGTCTACATATTACTTTTCGCCCATGCCACTACACATACCGGTCTTGTGTTGCCTATGTACAGTGGCTTACTACAGCTCTGATCAAGACCATCTGGTAGTATGTATGTAGCTATATTCTTTCATATATAAGTTTATTTATATTTTATAAAAGATGCTTAAAAGTTTGTACAGAAGAAGGGATTAGGTCTAAACTATAGCTGTGAAATAACTGTTATAAATCGTTTTAAACCAAATCAATGGTTTAAAACCTCAAATTACATGTTTTAAACGGTTAAACCCTACTCAACTGCAAACTAAAGGAGTGTGTTGTGTTTTACAGATACAAGAGCAAAACTATGACATACAATGCCGTGTAAATTTAAAAATTTACTGGCAAAGCTACGACACCTTAAAAGAGGTTGTGTTCACGACACGGCCAACCTAAAACGGCCAAGTGCGAGTCGGACTACGGACTCTGCTACGATCGATACATTGTATTCCTACCAAGGAAACGTTTACAAAATTAATTATGACATTTATATTTTTATATTGGTACCAACTGAGATAAATAATTTATACAAGCGTTTGTTTTTCCCGAAGACATTAATTCATTTGATATCCAGGCTCACATCTTTGTGTTTATTTGGGAAAGTTAGTATACATATTCATTTCTGTGCCATTGGAATACGCAATCAAAATTTTACTCTGCGTAGAGTACAAAACGATCTGTCCACAGTAGTAACGCTAGCCAGAAGGATTGCCAAGATACCTATTGGACGCTGTTACGGTGACGTCCACAGTATCACGATAAAAGGAAATATGCGCTTTTATAAATTATCATCACAAGGAATGACATGACTACTATCAAAATAACAAATAAAACGAGTATTTTGAACTTTCACAACCCTTTGGATTATACCTATTAGATAAACAAATTCTAGGAATATGATGTCAATAGTGGACTTATTAAACCTATAAAGCTTCAATTCCATAGCTTTTATACTTTAGATTTTATTGATATCTAAAAAACCCCAATTTCGTCACTGACTCACTGATGATCATCAAAATTTTAGGGTACTTCTTGAAGTCCTATAAAGCTGGGTATGTAAGCTAGTATTAGTACATAAACAAACAAAAAAAAAATTGAAACTTTTACCCCCCCAGCCCCAGAAACTATGGAAATTTATACGAGACTTCCGCGAATTTTGATGCTAGAGGTCTGAAAATTAAAATAGGGACTCCATGTTATAAATAATAAAATTCATATTTCAGTATCCCCATCCTTTAAATCAGGAGATGGATTAGTGGAAATTAAGTTTGTATGGCTTTTCCTATACAAACTTAATTTCATGTTAAGATGTAAAAATTATGCAAGTACACAGACTTTTTCTTTTTCTTATTACAAATTGAAAAATACGTTTTAGGCAAAGATAACATATACGTTTAGGCACCGTGTTCAGGCACACAAAACGAGCCGATTCGAGTTCCTGATTTTTCAGGTACTTGCCGTTAACAAAACATCATACGTAATCTGTGCGTCGACGCGAACTGTTCTCCCGCGTAAAGTAATAAAAATGACGATTTGTGCGATAAAATCGTGTAGAAAATATTGAAAAAAGAAGGTTTATAAAAAAAAAACACTTTTCTCAAGTTACTACACTAATCCGCTTGCTATATTCGAGTTACAAACTAAGTTTTCAAAATAACTATTCACAACAAACGTTTTTCTGTCTGTGTTGCCAAGTCTGTAGTCTTGGAAAATGAAGGTATCATTTCCCAAGTTTAGTAAGGCAAGCGAACACTGAAAAGACAATACATATTTTTCAGCTAACTTCACTTACATACATTACATTATTTCAGGTTGATAAAGTACTAATATATTGATGACTCCTGTGACATATTGTATCTGTAACCTTTATCCCGGATTTCTGCAATGTTTAAATAAAAAAAAAAAAACATAACAGATGCAAATATTAATAGAATACGTAGTATCATATTTTATGAACTACGAAATTAATAAATTATCGTATCTTAAAATACGTAAATAGTTTGAAAAATATTTTATCTTTACAACGAATTGTAACGTTACACTTCGGACTTTTTTTTTAATTTTCATCTTTAATTACCTAATACTAGGTACTTTATTAGCAAGATGCCATTGGGACGCCAAAATTATAGGGCTGTCTTATTGTCATGTGTCAGCGCCCCCACCTGGTAAGTCAAAGGCACAGCGATTTTTGTTTAATTTTCTTTTGGAAAACTAATAAAATTTTACTATCCTAAAACCTTTTAATTTAATGAATTAAAAATATTATACATAAACTTTACATTTCCTATATAAAGATAAAATTAGAGTAATCTATAGTTTATTGATTAAAATCCTTAATCTCTTCCTTACCCGAGGGGTACGCTGACCTTTAAAGAGCTCGAAGTAGGCAATTGCCTAAAATCTCCTCGGAATATGTGTTATATAGGCGGGTTTCCTTACTAATAATAGAATTATAAAAGCAAAAACTAAAAATTTAAGACGGCTTAAATTCTGGCTGTTACTTACAGAACACTGACGAGTATGAAATTTATAATAAATATTAATTGAGAAAATTGTAACACATTCATTCTTGGAACCGCAAGAACGGCCGCTCTAACAATATCAGCAATATCGCTTTCGCAAAAGAAATTTAGTAATTATTCTAATGTAAATATTGAATGTGCTCCATGCTCTCTGTATGCGCATTTTTGATGCGATTGCTTTCTATGTTAAAAAAATCTTTTCAACGAAATACGGCTATTGTCACATGGGACCTATGAATAACGTACATGGCGAAGACAGAACAGAAGACAGATTTTATTTTGTGCATCCATCTATATTTTAGCACTACCTTATACAATATTTGGAACCTACGAGGGGAGATCAAAACGTAATGATAATCGGATATTTCTAGTATTCACAAAAATCTTAAAAAAATAGAGAGCTTGCTTGAACCTTCACTAGTGGGTACAGGTTAAAGGTATTTAAACACACAGTCACATTTTGAAACTTCATCCATTTTATGTCAAGTCAAAGCCGGCATCAAAACTTCTGCATGAAAAATGTTCTAAAGTTTTATATCGATTTATTACAACTTTTTGATCACCCCTTGTACTTTAAGGTTTTTACATCCATTACCTGGCCATGGTCAACTGATTGCTAGATAGCAGATTCGTAGCAAAGGTTTCCGTTCTATCTCAATATATGTAACTCGATGACACCACAGGGGTCATCGAGTGAAAATAAATTGTAGTACCGAATAAAAGCAAGTACTCTCCAATTTTGAGGTAATCACTTTAAGGTTGGTAACACCTAAACTACGCACACAGATGTAAAAATGATAGTCGTATTAGCTGCTTTACATACACACTGATAGCAAAATGGCTCGCAACACTCCGTTTGATGTTGTTTAGGACACGGTATCTAGATGTATAAGTCATCTTTGGTTTTAGGTTTAAAAAAAAAATTATCCCTCAACCCCTTAAAATAGGCTATAAATGTGTATATGGGGCTTTCGTCCCGTTTTAGAATATTAGGTATATTATTGTACTTATGTACTACGTTAAAAATTTAAATGTGGTGACAAGTATTTACGACAGAAAACTTTTATGGGGATTGGAAATAACAATGGTGTAGGCCCCGATCGTTGTATAAGATAAAAAATCGTAATAAGCTGTATCAGAGGTCGGATTTAAAAATCTGATGACATAGCAAACCAATCGACTTATGCGAATAAAGATTTTTATTATGTAACTCTTTAAAACCATGAAAAAACACAATAAGTGTTTAATATTTACATTAAACAAAGTTGGGATGTGAGAAAACCTCTGTTGTGCAAGAATTACACCCCAAAAAAAAGAAAGAAAAATGAACAAAATAAAAAAATATTGTCATAAACAACTTACAAAAAAAAGTGAAATCCCACCAAAAACATTTTTATGTAAAATGTTGCCAAGTTGACCATATGGCTCGCACTGACAAAAACTTATCAGATCTCATGTAGAGCCAACCTTCTTACTCCACACGCCCTAACTTCACAAACTCTACACCTTAGTCAAAATATGTGGCTAGGCCATTTCGCTGCCGTCACATGGGCGTAAGGTGAAATGTTATTTACTGTTCATTACTTTATTGTTTTTCAAGTCTTGTAGTAACGAAGCGGCCAAGCCACATATTTTAACTAGGTACATCAATATTTCCAAATTGTTACCACTAACAATTTGCCGTTATATGGACGGAAATTTAGAACCATCAGCGTAAAATTTCACTCATTTCGGTCTCCTGCTTTATAGTGACGACAAAAACTTGTGCCGTGCCGCTCGACGGTAAATTATGAAATCGTCCATTAGGGTACAAATCTTGGTCGCAAGTTTCAATGAGGATGAGCTACCAACTCTAGGGAGGCGGTATTGTTTTTACATTTTCTTTCTCATTTAGCCCTCCAAAGTTTGTAAAGTTGTATGGCGCTTTAATATAAGAAACCCTATCTGTAAAATTTTAACGGTATCGAATTAAAGATCCGCCATTTTTAATTCGATGGCTACCGATAAATCGTAGGGCACTTGTAGACGCAAATTTTTCACCAAAAGTTTGACCAATGAATATAGGGCTGGTTTACATGTGATGGCCGGATGACGGACGGCCGAACATTTGTTATTGGAAATGTTCTCCCAGGCCATGTTAAAACGGAAATTTGTAGGGGCTATTACAAGCGCACGAATGGACGAAGACATGACGAAACGATAATTTATTTCACTAGTCTTTAAAAAAAACCGGTTTAGTGCGAGTCGGACTCGCGCACCGAAGGTTCCGTAAAAGGTAAACTGTATTGAGAGACAAACTAAACTTTGCCGTTGGACAACTGTTGTCTTAATACATCGACATAGGTCACGGATAGTTTACCAACTGCAAATAAGTATAAAACCTTCTTCCCAAATTTCATGATTCTAGGTCAACGGGAAGTACCCCATAAATTTCGATTTATTTGTGAATGCCATAATATGCGACAAAATGGCCGTTTTTTTTATTGCGTTGATTTAGAAGTATTACAGCTTCAAGGGACCGTAGACCTTAGTATTTGATATTGATTTCAACTTAATACCTTTACGGTTTCCTAAAAAAACGTCTTGACAGACAGACAGACGGACAACATAGTTATCCTATAAGGGTTCCTTCGCCTAGGATTGAAGGAAGGTTGGAGTTAGTTGAAGGTTTTTTCGAAGGACCACAGTATGGGGTTCTTCAAGAAAGAAGTTATTGGGATTTTGAAGGGTCGGCAACGCGCGAGTAATATCCCTGGTGTTACAAGCGTCCATAGGCGGCATTGCATCAACAGGCGGACCGTAAGCTTGTTGTGGACGAATGTTAGAATGGTGGACGATCATAAAGCAGACAGATTTGAAAATCGATAGGGTTTGCCGTGGTTTGGACCAGAATTCAGACTGAACTGTCGTATTAGTCATTAATGGTTTGAGCCTTAGAAATGCAGCGGAAATTAAAAGTGTCAACTACGTATCTTTATCGCATTATGTTTTTGTGGAGAAAAAAAGGTTAATGAAGGTCTTATGGCAACGCCAATGACAACTAATTGTGCAAACCGTCAAGTGTTTTCACAAGACCAGAAAAAAACGGCTCAAAGAATACATTGTAATTTGTTCGAAAATGTACTATGGGCTGGACACCTTAGAAGCAATGCGTTTGGCGTTTGAATTAGGTAGCTGTGTATCACAAATTGAAGTCGAATACTACGTTTTTCGGCTTAACTGTGATTTGGGGCCCAAATTAGAAGGCAGTGTCACTACTATACAGACCTTTATACAGTTAAATAGAAGTTAAGGGGTATATAGCATCTAACTAGCGCCGCCATTAGATATTCTCAATTTTCTCTTCGAAGAAAACGAATTTTTAAAATCCAAATGTCGCATATGACTAGTTTTATATTTGCGACATTTTTTTTATTTTTTATACAGAAACACCAAAATAAAACGTTAAAAAAACGTTATATACCTATACGTTATATGTTAACTTTCTATTCAAAGTGCTCTTAGTAAGGTTACCAAAGTTGCACTAAAAACAAATATGCTCTATGGTATCGAATGTACAGTTTTCATTTACTATCAAAGTCTACACTTATATTAATTTAATTTAATTTATCCGCTATAGATGAATTACTTTGAGCTTCTTTCCTATTAGAGATATCAAATTGAATATTATTTTTGTTACAGCACAATGTACATGTACAATACATGTACATCGACTATTATTAAATATGTATTACTTTTCTTCTAAAGTTTTTACTATTTACTTAAGTTAGGCATACATAATAAATAATGAAGAAAATTCTATTTACCAATAATTTATGTACATGTGTATTTTGTGTAAAAATGGTATTTTCACCAATAAATACCAACCACTGCTAGGTTCCAGCAACTCCGTTTTCGCCCCAGACTGCTGCAGCACTACAGGACCAATCACCATCTCTGCTTGGACGTCATGACCAGCATACAGTACCGCTATGTCTCGCTTTATCTGTGGAACAACCATGTCTTTGATATTGTCTAGGTGTAAGCCGGTTTCTCCTCCCCATTCTTTTGTGTGGTCATCCACTAATTCTATCTTAATTACAGGTACACTTAACTGCTTTGTCTTTTCGTTCACAGCTTCCTGTTTGATGTCAGTCATGTTGCAATTATGAGTTACACTTGGTTCAATCTCGGACTTTATCATTCTAGGTCTTGTGTGATAATTCTTAAGCAGAGGATCATGGCCCATCACTCCAAGCTTGCTTTGTATTCTGCTGCTTGTATGATCTGAAAACGTGAGTTAATATCTCTATATCTACGTTCCCTAGCAAGTTAACCCACACATGCATAGACTAATGGGCACTAGTAATCCTTTTATTTTGACTGTACAAAAACATTATACTCATAAACTTGATTAATAATCTTTCTTTAAAAAAAAAAATTACACTGCATACCAACTTCAAATGCTTTGAACACTAAGTTTCAGCAAGTTTAGACCTGGCAGACCTTTAGATCCAATATCAGGGGCATCATAGTTATTATTTAGCGTAGGTTAAATTGGGGTACTCAATGAGGTAGGTTTAGGGTGTCATAAGGACTTATTTTAGGGGTCTACCAAACGCTCCCGGCAAGGTGCGCAATAGCAGACCCACTTTTTTTGACATAACTAATCAATGGTTTAATTCGGGTTCTTTATGACGTAAATTTCACTAAAAAATTATCGACATCACAAAGTTTCAATAGGATCGGCTCTGGCAGATCTGTTTTTTTTTAGGTGTTAGTTGGACATATGTTTTCCGCACTTAGCCTCATGATAGGACTATTGTAGGTAGGTAACTGATTCCTGTCATTGGTTTCTCATACCATCCCAGCTCCATGTTATTCAGCGCCTCTCTCATGGTTTGTGGATGCTTAATGAGCTTTGTTTGTTGTGTCTTGCTGTTGCGTGTAGGACCACGTGAGATGGTGTCCTCTCGGCTTTCATGCAACCCCTGCATAGGGGACTATCGGTAACGCCGATATTGAAAAGGTGTTTGTTTAGCGGGCATTGACCTGTTATTATGCCAATTATGTAGAGTAGGTTTTTTCTACTGAGTTGTAACAGCTTGTGCGACAGATTTGCTTCCAAGGAAGTGAGAACATTCATGGTTTTGTCTGCAATCTGATTGTTCTGCCCACTGTTTGTTGTGTAGTTGTAAGGTCTACCTCGTAAACAGAGGCGGCTCATGACAATTTTTAATGGGTGTTCACTAAAAAACAAAAACAAAAGAGGAATTGCTTATTATATGCTAACCTTTTATTATGCTTTTACAAACGCGCGTCGACCATGTATGCTTTCGTGTCACATTTTGTGACCATTTGTCTTTATTTCAAAATAAATTACTAAATCTTTTAGCACTGTTTAATTACATCACAATAATCACATTTTATTTTGCTATAGTTACTTATCAGAAAATAAACAAACTGTTATGTTTATGTAGGTTTGTATTTATTTAATTCGTTAATCAAAAACGAACGCACGAACTAAAACATTTGTTGTGATAGGTAACAGCGACAAAAGCGTATCTGTGTCAGTCTAATATTTCATACAAAATCTTCTGTTTCACGTGTAAGACTGTTTCGAACTTTCTCTTTCACACTCCTGGATTTTAGCTTTAAGTCTTTGTACTGAAATTTGTTTCATAGGAGTGCAATTGCTAGTGCTCTGCTTAGTAAGACAGCCTCCTTAGTGCAATTCCATACTTAATCTTGAGTTAACTGTGTGTGTACAGAATGTTTTAGTGAAATGCTATTTTAACATAAAGAGAAATAGAAGCATAATAATTAATTATTTTAAGTAAAATCTAAAAATATTTTTCTTAAGTAGACAATTATTTATGGGAGTCCGCTGCGCCAGCGCTCCTTAGGACAAGCTGCCTCTGCTTGTAAACATGTTTTGAGTTGGGTAAATGGTATGGTGGTTCAGGTCCCATTATTTTAGTGCCCAATCCTCTACTACCAAGAGACCCACTTGGACCACGTATCCATTGAAGAGTAACCCGATTCTTAAATGCAATTTTTTGCAGTTTACAGTGACACTCCAGGATCAGTCAACTGTTGATGCAGTGTTATTGAGAGCTTGAAGCACAGCGGTACTGTCAGAAATGATGCGTATTGATGCATTACTTATGTCTCTAGACAGGACCACTTTTGCAGCTCGGGTTATCCCATCACATTCTGCCTGGAAGATGATGTTGAGTGCACCTAAGCTCATTAATATCTTGATATTCAGGTCATGAGAGAATACTCCTGTGCCCATCCCAGACGCTGTTTTAGGGCCATTAGCGATGCATCAATACACATCATACTATCCTATCCTTTTCCGCTTCATGAAGCTGGTTGCAGTAACTTTTGTTGAAGACAGAGATTTTTGGGATGATGTCACATGGAGCTTCTATCATTGGAAGCTTTTTTACTTGTTTAGGTTTTGGTTGAAGATCTAAACATAGCCCATTGGGGTGCCCAATGATGTAGGTATCTTTGCAGCCAGCTCTCCCACTACGAGGTCTAGGCTTAATTTGTGTAAAACTAAATGTAGCAAGACAAAACTGCATGATTCAACTTCAAACTTTAAAGCCTTTAATGCCTGGGAATTTTTGTTCAAAATACCAAAAAGTTATTTTGATATTTTTGAATTGCACTAAGGAATATTTTGTAAGTACAATATGCCTTCCAAATAATTGTCAGGGATAAGCGGCTTATTTTCATATCTAGATTCAAATAGTTTGTAAGCAACAGTATAATTTTCAGGGCAAATTGTCAGATGACACACTAAAGCTAAAGATTCTTCATCAAGAATACTTAGTAAATAATGCATTTTTTGTACAAGATTAAGCTGATTATTGCTGTGGATCAAACTATTAAAATGGGATATAAAATTGGGCCAGTCACTGTGCTCACCTGTAAACCTTTGTAACATAATCTTTCGTGAGAAAATACAGTCTGCGCTTGATTGTTTTACCTGAAGAGTGTTGCTTCTTTTATTTTCATTTTCATTAGTATATATAACTTGTATTGAGTAATACATAGAGAAAAATTTGTTGTATTCCACTTCTAATTTTTCAGTAGATTTCTCATCTAAATTTATAGCCAAAATACTGTAAGCACCTTCTAATTGTTTTCTGAAACGATCTATGTCACGATATCTTTTTTTGAATTCAAGGACTTCATCACAATCAAAACTTTTCGCGACACTGAAACTAGACGACAGTTCATAAAGTTTTTTCATTGATTTCATGGCAGTGGTAAAATGCACATAGGCTTCTTTTGACTCTGACATTTTGAAGCAATATAATAATTAGCGAGGAACCTATTTGTAATTAAAATTGGTTATACTATTTACGAAAAATAATCTTTATAACAGGTAACCTCAACTATTTGTTTGTCTTTTTCATGAAAATAACAAAGCGCAGTGTTACCAATTACTCACAATAGGAAAAAAATAGTTGCAAATTACTGAAGGAAGGATCGGGAGTCGGGACGAAGGACCATATCGACGGCGATGTACTAATACCTCCTATCTGACATTTTGAGCAAAATTGAGTTTCTTATACCATTCGACTTAAAATTGAATTTCGCATAGCCTGGTTAAATCTTCTAATTGCTCAGACCATAATTGACTGAGATAGGGTTTGTAGAAATAGCTCCTATGTTTACTAACGGAACATGTCGCTGCTAATAACTTCTAACTGATTAAAGTAATATCCCCTAAGTGTATCAATGTTGTCAATATTGCTGCTAATTCCTGCTATCTGCATTTAAACGCGTGTTTACGTACTTGCTGCTATCGTTTGACTGAGGCAGAAGTAACAAACCAGTGTTGAAAAACCACTAAATTATGATTTTGTATAAAAAAAACTATTTTTTAATAAAAAAATAAATATATATTAAGTCAATATTCAATGATAGTAAATTTTGTAAGAACAAGAAAAACTAATTGAAATCAGCTTTTGAAGCCAGAAGCATTTTGACACCACGATTCCCGAAGCTTTTGCATGTACTGTTCGGCATATTTTCATAAAACAAAAATATTTGCGAAATAACAAGTTATAATAGTTTTACAACTAGATAATGAAACTTGATTAGTAACCCAAAACAAAACAAAATTTCGTTCGTCGATTCATTCATTTATTATAAGCTATCTTTTCCTTACCTAGGAGTCTGTCCTATTCAGTATAATCAAATAATTTGTAGTCTTAGTCTTTATCTAGCTTTTTTTTTTCTGAACTGACTATGCAGTTGGCTGTTGCAGCCATTACTGCTTCACCGGGCTTTTTGGAGCGAAACTCTGAAGGAGCCTCAGCCCATATAGCGCCCAATGCTCAAGGGCTCCCCGCGGGGGAAGCCTCGGCTTGGGTTGTCGCTCTCGGGGGCGTCCCTTCGACCGGCGTGAGTCTTGAACCCGAAGGTGAGTCACCGCCAGGAGGGGAGTTCCCCGTTACGCGGGTACGGTTGCGATTGAGTGGGGGCGAGAAGCGCCCCGGCACTCTTTGATACCTCGTGTATCCTTGTGGGCGCCGACGAACCCGGGGACATCGGCGTCGTGTTTGGAGGGAGGCCCTATTCGGGGAGGTCGTAGAGACGAATCTCGCTATCCGGACAGCGAGATCGTCATCTGGGGCCGTTAGTACGTGCCGAGGCCGCCTAACTATAGTTTTACGACCGTGCCGTCGATCGAGGGGATGATACGTTGTGGATTGCACAATTAATCGATTCGGGTGATTTTGCGTACGCTCGAAAAAGCGGACTGCAAAGTCTTTGAAGTATTGGGGAATCGTGGGGAGTTCGAAGTCTCTTATCTAGCGAGCTACGGGAGTGAGTTCACGGCATTTCTACATCTATGGTTCACGGAGATATAAATCAATGTTACAAACATATCATTTTTAGAGTTCCGTACCCAAGATACAACACCTACGCGCTGTTGCTACGAACAAGCTCTCATTTACTATTTTGTGTTAAATGTAGAACTACGCATTATTGATATTTTTCGTATGTTTTATATTTTGTAATTGTGTCCTCTAGGTACTCGTATGTGTATTGACTTTCTTAAATTTTTTTTTTGGTTAGATGTAAGCATATTTTTATTCCAAAATGCCTTATGATTTTTTTACTCATTAAGATTTTTAATTTGAATTTTATGTGTTATTTTTCTATTTTAACTTTCGTTATCTAAATTTTGGATTGTTAATAAAAATTTTCTTTTTTTTGAATAAATTAAATTATTTTTTTTTTGTGAATGGGCGTGTGATGTAATGACATTACACATTATAACATATTGTATGCTTGTGTATCAGTTCAGTAATAAACCAGTGTCTTGCAAGTAAAGACGTTTTCTTTTATCTCCCTGTCGCCACATATAATAAGGTAATTAGCGGAACCCTATTACTAAGACTCTGCTGTCTGACCGTCCGTCCGTCTGTCACCAGGCTGTATCTCATGAACCGTGAGATGCCGCTATAACAACAAATTCTAAAAAATAAAATAAAATAAATATTTAAAGGGGCCTCCATACAACAAAAGTGATTTTTTTGCCGTTTTTATAGATAATGGTACGGAAACCTTCGTGCGCGAGTCCGACTCGCACTTGGCCGTTTTTATTTATTATAGGGATATGTGATGAGTAGGTAACTATACTTACGGAGTTTTGGCGGGAATCTTAAGAAGGAGTGGTGTTTTTTTCTGTTTAAATTCATTTAGTGACTTTCGATGTATATATTTTAGCAAAGTTTTACGAAAGCGTGTTAAGAATTGTGCAGAGAAGGCTTGAAGTGCATTATGAAGAAATAAGCAGGAGCAGCGCCACGATACGATATAATATAATTGACTTTGACTCTGGCAAATGCATAAATGGTCTGCTAAGACCGTGCGAGCCCATTATAATATAAAAAAAAAACTACTTACCGATTGCAATATTGTCTTTATTTGGCAGAATTTTTCTTGGTATTTGAAAACTATCAACCTAAAAATTGCCCACTAAAAAAACCACTAGCCATCAGTTACAAATTTTGTCCACCAGCAAGGACTCCCAAACCACCAGATCCAGTGGTGAAACCACTAAGTTGCCAACGCTGCAACAAACGAAAGATAGCGGCCATGAGAATGAGTAACCAAAAGTTAGTGGCAGAACACTGGCTAATTTGGTTTACGTGTGTTTGATGTTACAACGAGTATTTTTTATAAAATTGTCTGAATTGGGTGTAGTTTTGTCAAAAACGAGATATTGAATGTAGTAGGAAAAGTGTGAAACTAACCTCAGACATCATAATCTTATTTTAATTTTTTTTTTTACTTTTCTAAACAACTCCTCAATTGTGATACATCATGCCAAAGACTGATCATTAAATTTATTTTTGAAAGTTTTTGCAATATAAAAGTAAGTTCCTAATACTACAATTAAGTTGCTTTTTTGGTTTAAACTATAAGTAGCATTTTGATACTTTCATGACAAAAAATCTTTTAAGCTTTAATTTCATAAACAAGGTGCTCTGATTTAATAATTTATGTAAGTTTAAAGTTTTTTATGTAAAGACGTTATTTCTAAAACTAAGTAACATTTTGAAAAGAATTTGTTTTTTTTTTATTCAATTTTAAATAAAGGAGAGATATGGAAAATAATAGGATAAGAAAGACTGACATTGGTTATTTACCTCGAATTTTCGTCGCCCAAGGCATTCCAGTAAGGGAAGTACATTGAATGTACAATGGCCGAAATAAATCAGACTGCTATTTACCGAAAGAAGGCAAAGCCATGTTTAATATTAAAAATGTCAGGTGTCAGGGGGAGGACCGCTTATGCCACAAGTGCCAAAACAAATTTATACCGACAAAATCGAGATTATTGTATACTTCAATAGTGTAATATGTCTTTGTACACTGGTCGATACGGCATGATTTTGCTAGGGCTAGGCTAGAGTTTTTTGGTAGAAGTGCCAACTTTAAATCCTGAGCTAGCGAAGTAGCCTAGAATTAAATCACGAGCGTAGCGAGTAATTTAAATAAAGACTACTGAGCATAGCTAGGGATTTAAAGGCACGAGACCGAAAAAATTTACTCACACGTCCAACATACAACTTTTCACCTCTACCTGCCGCGACGAACGCGAATCTTTAGGTGAGCATTATCACAACCTACACGGAAAATACATAACTTACACTGGTCACACATTTATTAGTACCGTCAAAAGGGGGAATTTGGGACTAACGCCTTATTTGGGACATTTCCATACGCACATTTAATTTCTTGCTCTAGCAATACAAACACACAGTAACCAGTGGGTCGATTCCGTAAAAAGATTGCTAACCTTTTTGAAAGAAATAAGATATACATTGCGGTTTCGCGATAATCGATGAATTTCATACGTCATTTCATATGCGCAATGTATATCTTATTTCTATGGATTTCAAACGAGAATTGTTAGCTGTCATTTTACGGAATCGAGCCACAGGTGATTTAAGTGTCAGATGGTATGTTAACGTTCAGTAATCAGAAAATGTGAGTAAAACGTTATTAATCCTTTCACGATTTTTATAAAAACTTCATAAAGGCAACCCTTCTCTTAAGGCTAATAAAATGTTATAAAAAACTTTCTCCTTCCAGCCGGTTTTGTGCTATTTTCGGGTTTGGGAGTGTTTTTTTCTATAACTTTAGTCTATGGCGGATTTAATTCGATGAAATTTGAAATAATGTTTCCAACATATTGCGAAAAATTTACTATAATAACTTTATGCGTCAAAAAGGAGGTAACTTGGAACACTTGTCCTAAGTTAGCTTACGTGTCCCAAGTTGGAACAATTATTTATATTAATTTTTTTACAGATAATTATGCCGTGAAACTACATCCGCGCAATAGGTAAAAAACCATGCACCAATTACACGCAAGATTAACTGAATAAAGCATTAATAGCCGTTATTAATGGAGCAGCTTTACGACAGGCTGCATAAAAGATCTACTCTATCACGATTTTTAATGGGAACCAGAACCAAAGAAACACAAAGTGACCAGAATTAAGAAAAAGAAGTGAAACCTTAAACCAGGTGCTAGTGTTACCAACAAAGAGCTTTTTGAAGATGACAACAAAGAAAACAAAAGACCACAAAACAAAACAAAACCGATGAAAATAAAGGCGACAAAGAAGAAGGAAATAAAGGATGATTGTCCATATGAAACTGACACGAATGATGCTACTGTTTCCATTCATGATTCGGATGACGACATCGACTTCATTGAAATTTATAGCAACGATGGGATAAATTTCGATGAAAATGTGTCGGTTTTCGATTGTCGTGTGAAATAGATCCCCTGCTATTTGCTGCATCTACATTACGTGAATCTCCCGTAAAAAAATCCTATTATTTAAGAAATAGATCTGAGATCTGAGAAATAGATCATCTCAGACTGATAAATTTGCGGAATTTAATAATTAGTAAGAAGAATTTTGTTTCGTAATTTTGTTTTTGATTATTTTTAATACAAAAATTCTTTTAAATGGTGTTTGATGTTTTTCCTTAAGATAAAAAACACTTTTTTAAAACAGAAATTGCGTCTCAACTTACTTTATTGCTTGTTTAACTTAAGATATAGCGGCTGAAACAAAGGTGTCCCAAATCACCACCACCTGTAAGATAACTTGGGACACCATGTTATATAAATAAAAAAAATACTAAAACGCGGACTATGTCCTAAATCAGCCATGAACATGAAACTTCGACAACTCACTGAACTAAAGATAAATTAATATATGCGAAATAGCTATTCCCCTGTATTTGACATGTCGTTGAACTTTAAATGTGGCCCAAGTTCCCCCCTTTGACGGTATAGTAACATCGGGATCAAGGCTGGCTACACAACAGTGAAGGTGCGGTCGCGAGAGGCTATATAAGTAAGTTCGCCGCTCCGCGCATTCTCGCGTTTTAAGTGTCGATTGCGTCTACTTTGTAGAAATCCAGTTCCGGGTGCTCAAGGGCTGGTGGGTGAGATCGTATAGCTCTTTTCAGAGTTGCGGTCTACCTAAAGTTTCTTCTACATAAACGTCTCGTTGTTCGGGGGGAAACCTAACGGTGACAACGTAACCCCGGCCGTAGGAGTAGGAGTTAGGTACACATCAGCCGATCATCATTGCATCGGTTTATCTCTCTCCCTTAAAAGACTTGCTTGAGAGCGACCTTCAGTCGCTCTTAAATTTAGGCGACGCCGTCATTCTTGCCGGCGACCTTAATTGCAAGCATCGCCGCTGGAACTCTTCAGTAACTTCACGGAGAGGCAGACTCCTCGACGATTTAGTTGACAGACTAAACTTTGACATCATCGCTCCCATGACGCCCACTTACTTTCCCCACAATACTGGGAATAACCCTGACGTACTCGACATAGCACTTCTAAAGAATTTAAGGCTAAGCTTTCGCTCTATAGAGGTGCTTGACGAACTGTCGTCCTCCGTTTAGGTTCCCCTTCGGACTGGGATAAATTTGGGCAATTGCTCGAAAATCCCAGCTCGCCACATCTGGACCGCGTTCCCAACGTAATCTCTTCCGCGACCGACCTAAACGTAGCTATCGACTCAATCACTAGCCACCTGACCGCCACCGTTGGCGAGTGCTCAAGACAGGTGCCGGTTGGTGATTATCACCACCTAATCATGCCTCAGCACATCAGGTCGCTAATGACTGAGCGTAACGCGGCCCGCCGCGCACGCGATCGCGCTCCCACTATCGAAAATAAAGCTCGCTTCAGCGACTTACACTGCCGTGTAAGAACCGCTGTAGCTGAGCTTCGCGCCCAACGTTTCGGTGATCTTATGGAGAACATTTCTCCTTCTCACCAAGCTTATTGGCACTTAGCCAGAGCTCTAAAATCCGAAACCGCCAACTCTCTAAGTCGTCCCAACAACGTTCCCGCGTTCAATGACGACGAAAAAGCGGATTGCCTAGCGTCTAGCCTCCAAGCCCAATGTGCCTTAAGCACACAACCGTTCTATCCCGACCACGTGCGCGAGGTAGACGGCGAAGTGGAGCGCAGACGGGCGCTGTCTTCTTCGATGTAGCGAAAGCTTTTGACAAAGTCTGGCACAACGGTTTAATTTTTAAACTGTACAACTTTCAGTTGCCAGATCGTCTCGTGCTCATCATACGAGACTATTTGTTGAATCGTAGCTTTCGCTACAAAGTTGAAGGCACTCTCTCGTCCCCCCGTCCCCTAGAAGCAGGAGTCCCGCAAGGGTCCGTGCTCGCCCCCATCTTGTACCTTCTGTACACCAACGACATCCCTAAAATGATAGGTACCCAACTAGCCCTCTTTGCGGACGATGCCGCTCTCTATACCACCGATAGGCAAGTGAGTCGAATCACTAAGAGACTCCAACCCGCTATCACCGCCCTAGGCAAATGGTTTCGGAAATGGAGAATCGAGGTGAATCCCGACAAAAGCTCTGCCGTCCTCTTTACCGTAGGCTGCCCTCCGCAGCCATCTCCTCTCTCTCTCTTCGGTCTTGCCATTCCCTGGCAAAATAAGACCAAATATCTCGGTGTGACCATGGCGTTTGAACTTCCATGCTCACACCAAAATAGTCAGAGACTGAGCCGCTTTTGTCCTCGGTCGTCTTTATCCCATGATAGGCAAGTACAGTAAGATGTCGCTTAGAAATAAGCTGAATCTTTACACAACTTGCATCCGCCCCATACTAGCTTATGCTAGCGTAGTCTTTTCGTTATCCAAGCGCAATCTCCACAAACTTCAGACCCTCCAAAACCGCTTTCTCAGAGCGGCCTCCGTAGCTTCCTGGTACGTCCGCAATGCCTACACAGAGATTTCGAACTCCCCACGATTCCCCAATATTTTGAAGATCTGGCAGTCCGCTTTCCACAAAGTACCATCCCCCGGATCGACCTCGGCACGGTCGTAAAACTATAGTTAGGCGGCCTGGGCACGTACTAACGGCCCCAGATGACGATCTCGCTATCCGGATAGCGAGATTAGTCTCAACGACCTCCCCCAATAGGGCCTCCCTCCAAACACGACGCCGACGTCCCCGGGTTCGTCGGCGCCCGAACGTATACACGAGGTATCAAAAAGTGCCGGGGCGCTTTTCGCCCCCACTCAATCGCAACCGCACCCGCGTAACGGGGAACTTCCCTCCTGGCGGTGACTCACCTTCGGGTTCGAGACTCACGCCGGTCGAAGGGACGCCCCCGAGAGCGACAACCCAAGCCGAGGCTTCCCCCGCGGGGAGCCCTTAAGCGTTGGGCGCTATATGCGTTGAAGAAATAAAGATTCACTGCTCGTTCCCCGTAGGTAATAGCGTGATAATATGTAGCCTATATGTTGACCCGACTTCTTAATAATATTTGTGCCAAATTTGAAGTAAATCCATGCAGTACTTTTTGAGTTTATCCCGGACATACATACAGACAAACAAACAAAAATTCTAAAAACTATATTTTTGGCTTCGGTATCGATTGTAGATCACACCCCAAGTATTCTTTTAAAAAAAAATTCAATGTACAGTTTTGACTTTCCTACCCTTTTTATTATATGTATAGATATACATACCTATATAAAAATGAATTGCTATTCGTTGGTCTCGCTAAAACTCTGGAACGGCTGGACCGATTTGGAAAATTCTTTTTTTGTTGTGTTCGTTATTGTTAAGGCAAGGTTTATAAGTAAAAGTAAAAGGTCAAGAGTCGGACTCGCGCACTAAGGAAAACTCGAAGACGGCTGGACCAATTCAGGTAATTTATTTTGTTGTATTTGTTAGTGTTAGGGCAAGGTTTCTATGAAAGAAAAAAACGGTCAAGTGGGTGTCGGAATCGCGCACTAAGGGTAAACCGATTTTAATGAAATTTTGGTAAGTTGTTATGCACACACCGGGGAAGGTTTCTGAGAAAAAAAAAGGATCAAGTGCGAGTCGGACAGGGTCGAGTGCCAGTCGGACTCGCGCAATAAGAGTGAAAACATGGTAATGAAATTTTGGTAAGTTGTTATGCACACGCTGGGACTGTTTCTGAGAAAAAGTCGGACTCGCGCAATAAGGGGAAACCGATTGTAATGAAATTATGGTAAGTTGTTATGCACATGCCGGAGAAGGTATCTGAATTAGTACAACCCTTTCACAATAGGTTGGTGCGGAGAAACAACGTTCGCCGTGTCAGTTAGTTCTTAATTAAAATGAACAAGGTTAAGTATTTGTCCCGAAATTTGTTTCTGACCAGTCATTGTATTGTTTTTTTTTCATCATCGGGTTAATTCCAAAAGTCAATGTTCGAATAGTGAATTACTTTGCCTAAAATTCGGTTTTGCTTACTGAATTTGGACAGCAAAACTATCCTTTTCGTGCTGGTGAGGTAAAAATTATTTAAAAACAATAATAAAAAAAAACTTGAAATTTGCGCCTTTTTACAAATAAGTAAACTTAATTTAGAAAATGACAAATATTGTAGTAGACTCTTTTTCGCCTACAAGTAATACTGAAGAGTCTATGACGCCACCAGAATTGAAAGATTATGCTAAAGCAGTGATAGAAAACCTTATATACCAGAGAGATCAAAAAATAGATACAGCAAAGAATATGAAATTTTTTAAAATGGAAAATTGAGAAAAATGTGCCTACATTTTCAGAAAACGTTTTGATATCGTATATAAACCAAGTACTTTGTGGTCTATATATTCCATGTTAAAAAGTACTCTGTCACTAAGAAAAAACATAGATATTAGTAAATATGCGAGATTGACAGCATTTTTCAAAAGGAAATCTGAGAAGTTTCGCAGTAAAAAATCAAAGGTACTAACTGCAAAACATGTATATATACTTTTTTGGAAAACGCTCCAGATTACAAATATTTATTAATGAAGGTAAAATATATATATCTGTCATTTAAATTTATTTTCCTTTAATTTATAAATTATCAAATATATTTTTTTATAAAAAACGGCCAAGTGCGATTCTGGCTCGCGCACCAAGGGATCCATACAAACTTATTATATGTAGATAGTTATTCCACCATGAGATAAAGTCTCACAGGTTTATGATCAGTTTTTGGATTTTTTTCTATATTTGTGATGTACCTAACAACTTGCTTGCCAAATTTCATGATTCTAGGTCAACGGAAAGTTCCCCATAGGTTTTGAATTATTCGTATCACAATATGTGACAATAATTACCGTATTTTGTACATTTTTTTATTGCATTGATCTCTATACAATTTTAAGTGATTGTAGACTTTTGTAATTAATATTAATTTCATCTTGATATCCTTGTGTAAAAGGGTCTTGACCGACAGACAGACAAAGTTTTTTTAACGTGTTACGTAGGTACGCACGTACGTACAACGAATTAACAAATTTCGGTTTTTACCTATATTTGTGATGTAAACACTTGCTTTGCTTCGTGTCAAATTTTATAATTCTATACACACCGGCACAATTAGCGGAACAGAAAAAAAAGTGAGACTATGAAATAATAACGGTTAATTTGACGAAAATGTAATTAGACACAAAATAACAAATTGATTTACATCTTTTAACAACGACTTTGAAAAGTCTTCGTTATTTTTTATTGAAAAATAAAGAAATTTGAAATAAGTGAAATTTTTAGATGATTATGAACCATCACAAAAAATAAAAAAAGTAAGCATTAAATGATTTAACAATAAAATTAAAGCAAAATTATTAAAGAGGGTTTCCCCCTCTTGCTCTGATTACGGTTTCCATTCGTCTGGGCATGCTACAGATTATGTTATTGATCATTTCTTGAGGCAACCGCTCCCACTCCTCAAGTAATGCGTTTTCAAGTTCATTCAGATTGTTGGGGGGTGGCATTCTGGATTTAACCCTTCTTTTAAGCAAGTTCCAGACATGCTCTATCGGATTCATATCGGGGGAATTTGCTGGCCACTGCATCACCGGTATACCTACGTGGCTCAGATATGCCTGTACCGATTGTGCACTATGAGCACGAGCATTATCTTGCATTAGAATAAAGTCGTCACCAATAAATGGGGCAAATGGTACAACATGTTCTTCTAAAATGTCTCTGATGTATCGATCTGCTGTCATGGTCCCTCCTGTGACTATCACTAACTCCGTGCGAGCTCCCAAACATATCCCTACCCAAACCATAATCGAGCCGCCACCATAAGCCACTGTGTGTTCAAAATTAGACTGTATGTGGCGTTCTCCTTTGCGTCTCCATGTTCGCTGTCTCCCATCGATCTGTTTTAAAAGAACTCTGCACTCATCAGTAAAGAGAACCTGCTGCCATTCGTTCAAATCCTTTTTTTGTGTTCCGCTAATTGTGCCGGTGTGTATAGAACAATGAGAACTACCCTATAGGTTTTGATTTATTGGTGAATGCCAAAATATGCGAAAAATTGAACTTGGTTAAAAAGCTTTGGATTTTATATTTCGTATTAAACCTTCAGTGCACTTATTCGACTCACATTGGACGTTTTTTAGCTACAAAATATCATTCCATTTTAACTGATTTTTAAAAGGAAGCTACTTTTGAAAAAAAATGTTATTTAGAACGGTGGGGGTCTCGAATTGCGTTTGTTACGACATTTTTGGACACCCCTATTAACAAATTGGTTGTTTCTGATTATATGGCCTAAGAGACACAATACAATTACAGGAATTTGATTGCAGCATAGAGTACAGACCTGGCACGAGGATGACACATGTAGACGCCCTAAGTAGGCATCCAGTAAGTTTACCATCAGTCGAATCTCATGTGCTTGATGTACTTGCAGTGAATGAAGAAAATTGGATCAGTACGGTCCAAATGTCAGATGATGAGGTAATAAACATTAAACAAATATTAAGCAATCCCGACACTGAGAAGATAGTTGACGTGCATAAAAATTACTGCTTGAAGAATGAAAGAGTTTACCGTAAGGTCGGTAATGATCTGCAGTGGGTTGCTCCAAAGGGTGTAAGATGGCAACTACTAAAAATTAATCATGATGATGTGGGTCATTTTTGATTTGCAAAAACATTGTCCCGTATGACAGATTCCTATTGGTTTCCTAAAATTAGACTTCGTTAAAAAATATGTAAGAGCTTGATTAGAGTGCGCTTACCATAAAGCAGAGAGTGGCCCGAAATCAATTGAACTCCATCCCATTCCAAAAATAGAAATACCCTTTCACACATGTACATGCGGATCATTTAGGACCTTTTGTTCGTAGTAAGCGAGGGAATTCATACATTCTAGTTATTATAGATGGATTTACAAAATACATAAACATTACCGCTGTTCGTAATACCAAGGCTTCGACCACTGTCCGTGTCTTTAAGAACATATCAGTTACTTCGGTACACCCACACGATTGATCACGGACAGAGGATCTTGCTTCTCGTCTCATTGCTTTAAGAAATTTGTAGAGATAACGGGGGTTAAACATATATTGAATGCTGTATCAACCCCGAGAGCTAACGGCCAGGTCGAAAGATTTAACAGGACTATTTTAGATGCTCTTTCAACTACAACACATGGCAAAGATGACAACACTTGGGATGAATATATTCAGGATATTCAAATTGGTCTGAACACAACAATACATAGCACCACAAAACGGAGTGCATCAGAGCTTCTTTTTGGTTTTAAGACCATGAACGCATCAGAAGGTATATTAAATGACGTTATTAATGACACTGCAAAAAAAATCCCATAAGAAGAAATGACAGACACACGAAAGACTATTGAACGACAACAGGAAAAAGACAAAAAACGCTTTAGTAAAAATTGCGAATCTAAAATAACTTATAAAGTGGGTGATTTAGTACGTATCGAAAAAGAAGTCGGTAACAATGACGGTAAATCAAAAAAATTGATGCCTAAGTATCAAGGACCTTATGGTATTGTAAAAATTCTTCCGAACGATAGATATATAATAGAAGACACACCAATAACGAACAAAAATAACCGTCGGTATAAAGCTATTATAGCAAGTGACAAAATATCACCCTGGTTAAATTTCGACACAAACTTTGGCAGTTCTGATGAATCTGATTTAGATTCAAACCATGATTATATATCTGATGGGCATCAAACTGTGGAACAATGATCTATACAGATAAAATTATTAATATTTTCCTTTGTTACTTTTATTAAGATGTGTATTACTAATTAGCCATTTACTACCTTAAAATAAATATAAAATATAGCGGATGTTAATTATAAATCATTATATTCTTAGTTATTAAGGACTGATTTGACTTGACAAACCCTGCCGCGCCGCGTAAACATCGGATGTTTTCCCTCGCTCCCCACCAATTCTAGAACGATGTCGGCGGTGAGGTGGCATAAAACGAAAGCAACCGACAGGCGGACAAGCAGTCAGTCGATCAAAGTCGAGGAGCTAGGATTAAATACATTGTGGTTAGATTATTAAAGAAATGTGTAGAAGTGAATAAATTAAAGTGTGAACAGTCTAGTGTCGAAGAATAAACAAATCATTTCTTTGAACATTGGTTTCATTCGTTATATGAGAGTATTCTGTAGTTTTTACGTTGGCGTATTGAAAGCCGGCGAAAAGAAGAAATATGGTCAAATTTACGAAGGTTAAAAATAAAACTAATACAATTATTAAGTAGGCGCTCAAGTTTTGTAAGAAGTTCTTCGTTGAGGTCTAGGAAGCAGACATCAGGCATAAGAGTTTGAACTAACATTAAGTATGGCTTTCGCCACGGTCGCTCGACTGGTGACCTTCTAGACTATCTCACACACCTATGGGCACTAGCCATTGAGAGTATAACGACAATGGTCGCTATTTCCTAGGAGCAGGTATATCGGAATTGATACTCACTAACCAGATACTAATTAAATATATTTTGTAGTAAGTTACAACTAGAACTTAGCAGTAACTTATATTAATTACAATGAACGTATCTCTAGAGTTTTAGGAGTATGTATACTGAATACTTGAGAATTAAAATATTACTAAATAATAAATAAATTGTCGCTTACATACATAGTTATTAGTGCGTGATCTACGTGTATATAATTGTTTATGTTGCAACTTACAAGGCTGCAGTTATGCCTTCTAAATTTGCTTATTATTTTATTTCCTTATTTAACGTATACGTGACCATTAACACGGACAAGAGTAAGCACCTCCGGTGCTGTCGAAGTTTTCATCTTACGGACTACCCGAGGGTTCAGGTAAATAGGTGGCTAGCTTTTTGTCCGGCAAATGCATAGAAGCCGTAAATTACAGTAATTGCTCTGATAGCATGGACCGGCAAGGCCCTGTGCTATCTCCTATATACGCTGTTTCTACTGCATATCAATGACATGATGTCCATCAACAAAATACATTGCTATGCAGATGACAGTACTGGAGTCGCTTATTACACGGGCCGTGCTAACACCATCTTCCGTTGAGGACGAAAAGCGCGGAGGGCTTGTGTCTCATTCGAGACCGCTCTGCCCAAGGCCTCTGACTGGGGTAGGGAAAACCTGGCTCGATTCGACCCTACAAAGACACAAATCTGCGCGTTCATCGCTAAGAAAATCCCATTCACTGAGATTTCATTCTTCCAGAACACACCCCTCAACATCTCCAAGAGCATTCGATCATTAGTGTTGACATCTCAAGCGATGTTCAGTTGCGACATTATTTCCGAGAGGTTTGGCGTCCAAAAAACTTGGAGTACTCAACAGAGCGAAGCTCGAAGTGTGCTACGCCTGATTATAGTTATATAGCAGTTTCAACCAGACGTAGTTGTGCTGTCATCTATTCTGTAACGTAGTAGACACAATACTAAAGACAAAAAAGAAGATGGCTAATATAAAATCGGCAGGTGATGTACGCATATTTAAATCAAGAAATTATGATAAGAATAACTCATGCACATGCCGCGACGGTAATGGCTCTGCTTTGTGCACTCTCATAATGTGTACTGTTAAAAGAAAGCTTCTAATAAAACGTTTGTCGCCAAACGTGGCCAAGGTAAGGTTATCTGTGCATGTTCTCTAATGCTGGGTGAATCGGTAGCTTCGACGAATTTTTCTACAACAAACATCGCAGCAGTAAGGTTTCTCACTTGTGTGCGCAGTTAATTCACCATTTATAGCAAAACTCTTATTACAAATGTTGCAGAGATAAGATTTATTACCTGTCTCACCTGTGTGTGTTTTTTTTATGCCGTGTTAAATGAAAGCTTCGAATATATCTCCGATTACATATGTTGCAGCAGAATGGCCTTTCATCAGTGTGCCCTCTCATGTGCACTGTCAATTCACATTTTATTCTAAAACTTTTATTACATAAATTGCAGCTGTAAGGTTTATCATCTGTTTGTGAACTTTTATGTCGTGTTAAATCAATGCTTCGAGTAAATTTTCTATCGCAAACGTTGCAGCAGAAAGGTCTCTCACTGATGTGCATTCTCTTGTGCACAATCAAAATTTGTTTGGTTGTATAACTCTTATTACATACGTCGCACCGGTAAGGACTATCACCGGTGTGCAGTCTCATGTGCTGAATCAATATATATTTTTTTGTATAACTCCTATTACATACGTTGCACCGGTAAGGTCTCTCACCAGTGTGCACTCTCATGTGCACTTTCAAATTATCACTTGTTGTATAACTTTTATTGCATACTTCGCAAAGGAAAGGTCTCTCACCAGTATGTACTCTCATGTGCACTATCAAACTATCTTTCCTGGTAAAACTTTTTTTACATATGTCGCATCGATTAGGACTTTTAACAGTGTGTATTTTCTTATGCACTCTTAAGAGTTTAACTTGAGTAAATTTCGTATCACAAACTTTGCAGCAGTAAGGTTTCTTATCGGTGTGCACTCTCATGTGTACTAATAAATTACGATTTGTTGTAAATTTTTTACTACATACGTCGCAGTGGTAAGGTTTATCAACAGTGTGTCGCAGTGTATGAGCCTCCAGATATTTTTTAAGGCTAAACGTTCGACTACAGATGTCGCAGCTGTATGGCTTTTCTTCTGTATGTGTACGCATGTGTCTTGTCAGGTCTCTGTTACTTCTACACTGTGTTGTACAGATAGCACAGCGGTGTCTACGCGTGTCCTCAGCACAGCCTGCCTTGAGAGCGACGCCACCTGATAACAAACATATCATGAGTTCAATTGAGTAATATGTACTTACAATTATTTTTGCTAATACATAACAGTATTTACACATATACACACATAACTGTTTGTTAGTAGCCACGAATAACATGGTTTCTGAATAAATAAAATGACCAGGGTGTTTCTAACCAACATTTAAAAGATAATTACAATGTAGTATCCATATGTAGTATCCAACACCTTAGTCTGAGAACTGAAAGGGAAAAAAATAAGCAGGGAGCAAATATAAGTGGACTAAAGTGATGACTCTTGACTTTATAATGTACCTATACATTCTTTGATCTTATATATTTACTTTTTATCTATTCAGACAAGAGACTTCCTCTGATAAACAAAGGGCTCGCCAGACGTTAGGGTCTGCATATTACTGTTCGCCCATGCCACTACACAGACCGGTCTTCTGCTGCTACTACAGTTCTGTCCAAGACCATCTGGTAGTATGAAGCTATATTCTGAAGGGCATATATAAGTTTAATATTTTGGAAAAGATGCTTAAAAGTTTGTAGAGAAATATAAGATATTCTGAACTATAGATGTAAAATAACAGTTTTAAATCTTTTAAAACCAAATATTAAAACCAAATAAGTTTGTTTAAAACTACAAATAATCTGTTTTAAACGGTTGAATACTTAACTGCAAACTAAAGGAGGGTGTTGTGTTTTACAGATACCGTACGCAAAATTTTGAATTACAATGCTGTGTACATATAAAATATGACATCATATGTATTAAAACCGGCCAAGATAAGACACGCCGTACGTGATTTAACTTTTTAGGATTCTGAAGTATAAGAATTATAGCGAGCATTTGAAAAAATGTTAAGAGAATTAAAAAAAAAAAATGGTTTTTTTTTTCAAATTATTACGGATTTTAGAACATCGTTAAAAATAAAGGGGTGACGACTCCGTTAGTTAAATTTTTGGGAGCTTATAACTCGTAAAATATAGGGACAAGTGGGGATACATGAAACACGGGGTACAGTGTAACAGTACTGATAAAATACAGATAGTTTAATTTTTTTGCGTTTATTACTCGACTAATAGGCATTTTTTGCAAAGTAACACGTGAAGTTAGTTACTGGGGCGTCAAATTCAGAAAGAGAGTTTCGGATGTCTTAAGAAGAATTTTATGTTCAAAATACATTTCGATCTACGGATAAACGGTTTACTTCAGGGTAGATTTTTTTTACACATATACGACCTGTAATTAGCTTTTATTGACGTGTTTCGTTTAACAGAGCTTCAAAGTAAATATGATAACCGTTTGTATTTAATTTTTTTTTAATCAGGGGTACAATAAAACGGGGCTAATTGAAACAGTGTTGTACCCTAGATGGTATTTAATTTCTATGCAGCTATTTTCGATTCACTTTTTTATGCGCTTTCTCTCGTAGGTATTTAACTACTTTGATCGTATATATCTGCATATGTTTATTGATACATTTATTTCTAGGAAAATTCAAGCAGAATGGCCAGGAACATCGAATTGGTCATTAATGACGTAAGTCTTAGAAATGCGGCGGAAATAAAATGTACCATAAAAACGTAACTTTATCGCGTTATGTTATGTTAAGGGTAGTGTCACTATTATCTATACATTATTATACAAATATTATCTTTATATTATGTCTAAACGTCGGAGTGCGCTGCGCCTGATTATAGTTATATAGCAGTCTAAACCAGACATAGTCGTGCTGTTACCTATTCTGTAACGTAGTAGACACAATACTAAAGACAAAAAAAATATATAAAATCGGCAGGTGATGTATGCATATTTCAATCAAGAATTTATGATAAGAATAACTCATGCATATGCCGCGATGGTAATTTCTCTGCTTATGTGCACTCTCATAATGTGTGTTGGTAAAAGAAAACTTAAAAAAAAAAAAAATTATTGTCACCAAAGGTCGCCAAGGCAATGTTACTTATTATATGTGCATGTTGTCTTATGGTGGGCGAAAAGGTAGCTTTGACGATTTTTTCTACCACAAACGTCGGAGCAGTACCTAAGGTTTCTTACTTATGTGCGCAGTTAATTCACTATTTATAGCAAAACTCTTATTACAAATGTTGCAGAGATAAGATTTATTACCAGTCTCACCTGTATGTATTTTTTTATGCCGTGTTAAATGAAAGCTTCGAATATATCTCCGATTGCATATGTTGCAGCAGAATGGCCTTTCATCAGTGTGCCCTCTCATGTGCACTGTCAATTCACATTTTATTCTAAAACTTTTATTACATAAATTGCAGCTGTAAGGTTTATCACCTGTTTGTGAACTTTTATGTCGTGTTAAATCAATGCTTCGAGTAAATTTTCTATCGCAAACGTTGCAGCAGAAAGGTCTCTCACTGATGTGCATTCTCTTGTGCACAATCAAAATTTGTTTGGTTGTATAACTCTTATTACATACGTCGCACCGGTAAGGACTATCACCGGTGTGCAGTCTCATGTGCTGAATCAATATATATTTTTTTGTATAACTCCTATTACATACGTTGCACCGATAAGGTCTCTCACCAGTGTGCACTCTCATGTGCACTTTCAAATTATCACTTGTTGTATAACTTTTATTGCAAATTTCGCAAAGGAAAGGTCTCTCACCAGTATGTACTCTTATGTGCACTATCAAACTATCTTTCCTAGTAAAACTTTTTTTACATATGTCGCATCGATAAGGACTTTTAACAGTGTGTATTTTCTTATGCACTCTTAAGAGTTTAACTTGAGTAAATTTCGTATCACAAACTTTGCAGCAGTAAGGATTCTTATCGGTGTGCACTCTCATGTGTACTAATAAATTACGATTTGTTGTAAATTTTTTACTACATACGTCGCAGTGGTAAGGTTTATCATCAGTGTGTATCAGTGTGTGAACCTCCAGATATTTTTTAAGGCTAAACGTTCGACTACAGATGTCGCAGCTGTATGGCTTTTCTTCTGTATGTGTACGCATGTGTCTTGTCAGGTCTCTGTTACTTCTACACTGTGTTGTACAGATAGCACAGCGGTGTCTACGCGTGTCCTCAGCACATCCTGCCTCGATAACGACACCGCGCTGCTCAAGACCTAAAAATAAGCAAATCATGACATCAATTTAGTAATATGTACAATGTGATGACTTTTGGCTTCTAATGTACCTATTGATTCTTTGATCATACTTTCTTTCTTTCTGTCTGCTCAGACTAGGGACTTCTACTGATAAACATAAACCACTCCAGTCCTCAAGATCTGCATATTATCTTTCGCCCACATCACTACACTGACCGGTCTACCTATATATAGTCGCTTGCTACAGCTCTGAACAAGACCATCTGGTAGTACTTAGCTATGTTTTGTTTTATACCACTAAGATGGCAAACAAGCTAAAGGCCCGCTTGATGGTAAGCAAACACCGTAGCCAATGGACGCTTGCAACACCAGGCGTATCACTCGTGCGTTGCCTACTCTCCAAAAATCTAATAACTTCTTTCTTAAAGAACCCCATACTGTAGTACTTAGAGAAAACGTTGACAAGGAGCTCATTCCACAACCCAAGCGTACGCGTTACGAACCCATTTGCACTAACCCTCGGGCACTCAGTAAGATGGCAACTTCAATAGAAGATCTTGGTGCCAGACTCGATTGAACGCCTTCGTTATGTCCAGGCTACATGCCAATGCCTTCCCCTGACTCTCAATGGCCTAGTGCCCGTCGGTGTATGAGATTCACTAGAAGGTCACCAGTCGAGCGAACGTGGCGAAAGCCATATTGACGGTCGCTGACCAGGTCGTGTTTTCTAGGTATCCTAGAAGCTGTGTGTTGATCACACGCTCCATCACCTTGGAGAGGAGAAGGGTAATAGCGATAGGCATGTAATTCGATGGGTCTGATCTATCGCCCTTTTTGGGGGATAAAAAATCATGATATGTATTAAAGCTGGCAAAGGTACCATACCCCGAACATGAATTACCTTTTTTCTTGACTTTATATTTTGCTAGTTATTATTATATAGTTATAGCTGTGAAGGGTACAGCTCCTTCTTTACACCGAAGTTCTAAGAATCCGAAAAAAACACCCAAATAAAGCTTTGTGAATGTCTTCAACAATAAATATTATAAACAAAATCAGTTTTTTTTAATATTTGCAACAATTCTTATACAAAGGAACCCTACGTCGTACATGAATTAACTTATTATTGTGATTATGTTTTGGATTCTTAGAAACCAAGCGATGAAGAAATTGATGTTGTTACACTGGGCTCCGACTAAAAAACCTTAAGTTTTCAACCGTTTTAAACTACCACTAATGGTTGACTGACGGGTTGAATTTGTTTAAAGCCAAATCTGTACTCAAAGTACACATTATGTTTTTAAGAGGTCATTGGTTTAGATAGTATTATTTTTTGCCACTTCTCAGGGGCAGATCTCCCCGCTTTTAGGGCTTCGATCATTCAATAATAGGTAAATATTTATCCTGAACCTCCTGGTGGGGGGGCATGCTCACCCCTAACCTAACCAGCTACACCAATGTAAGAAATACAGTGCCGGGCTTTATCGATATATTGATGACTGACCCCATCAGGCGTACTAAAGCATGGAGAGCATTAACTTCGTACTCTAAAACCATCAATAATAAAAAAAATACCTACTGAGGTTGGGCCTTTAAGTAACGCTATTTCTAGAAGACTTTAAATGAGAAAAATGTGAATCATATTAGTCATACTAAGGATATCGACATATCTACACTTTTCATTTACTATCAAAGTCTACACTTTATATCGAGTCAATTCTGCTTTAAATCTATAACTTCTTTACTATTAGAAATATTAAACTGGATATCAAGTATTTTTGTTACAGTACAATACATTATGTATATACAGGTAAAGCTTTTGCTACTTACTTAAGTAAGTCATAAATAATAAATAACGGTGAGCTGGAAGAAAATGCTATTTACCAGTAATTTGCCTAATGTATGTACATGTGTATTTTGTGTAAAAATTACATTTTCACCAATAAATACAAACCACTGCTGGGTTTCAGCAACTCCGTTTTCGCCCCAGTGTGCTGCAGCACTACAGGTCCAATCACCATCTCTGCGTGGACGTCATGACCAGCATACAATACCGCTGTGTCTCGCTTTATCTGTAGAACAATTATGTCTTTTATATTGTCTGGGTGTAAGCCAGTTTCTTCTCCCCATTCTTTTGTGCGGCCGTCCACTAATTCTGTCTTAACTACAGTTACATTTAACGGCTTTGCCTCTTCGTCCACAGCTTCCTGTTTGATGTCGGTCATGTTGCAATTATGAGTTACACTTAGTTTATTCTCCGACTTTATCATTCTAGGCTCATTTCTAGGTCTTGTGTAATAATTCTTAAGCAGTTTCATGGCCCATACCTCCAAGCTTGCTTGGCATTCTGCTGCTTGTGTACTTTCATCATCTGGAAAACATGATCTAGTTAATATTTCTATACCTACCTTCCCCGGCACGTTAACCCAAATAATCCATAGCCTCATGGGCACCAGTAATCCTTCTATTTTGCCTGTACAAAAACATTATATTCATAAACTTGATTGACGATCTTTCTTTTTATACGTGGGACAGACACTCAGAAAGTTTTGAGAAACTAAAAAACTAACTTCTATGGATAAAATATTTTGATTAAATCTTTTTAAAGAACTCGCGACGTTATGACAATATTAGGCAATTTGGTCATATATATTAATATATTTAATAAGATTGCGCGGATCGAATCTTCCTTACGTGAAATTTCGTTTGATGAAGAGTAAGTAGCCAAAGTTCTGAAAAAGGCGTTTTTAAGAATGGCGATAAGACTAACCCAGCTAAATTCAGACCGAACACTAGCAACATAGACAAATGTATTGAGGAAAATATATTGGATTATATTAGGTCATTGTTTAACAAGCAAAACATTGTATCTGTAAAAAAAAACATGGTTTTGTTGAGAAGAGATCTACAGTCACTTGCTGACTTGCGTCAATACATGGTCCAAGGAAATAGGAGCAGAGATGTAATTTACCTCGGCTTTTAACGTACCTTTGATAAAGTTCCTTAGCGCCGATTAGCTTGAGCACTTCGGGACTCGAGCAAATCTCCTAAATTGGCTTGAAAACTATCTACTAAACAGAACATACCAAGTTACAGTCGGTAACGCACTATCTAAACCAAAAAATTTCCCAAGTGGCGTCTCCCAATGATCTGTTCTCTCCCCTGTTTTATTTAACATATTCACTACAGACTTAATAGCATTAATCAAATGCGACTCTTTCTTCTTTGCAGATGAAAGTTCTTTGGTGACCCAATAATTCAGTCAGGTCAACTGCAATTAGATCTAAACAAGCTTCAAGATTGGACTAAAGAATAGATGGCCAAGCTAAATACAACCAAATGTACCGTTCTACGACTAGGCAAGGACAATCCTGGAGTGCCATTAACAATAGACGGCACAAAACTTCAAGGAACAAAAAGATCTTGGAGTAACCACGATTAAAGACCTCAAATGGCACATCAACAACATTGTCAAGAAGACCAACTCTTTTCTGTATACAATACTCAACCACCGAACAATGAGAGGTGATCTTATTGAAACATACAAGATACTCAGTAACAGATACAATCTGCCCAACATCAGAGTTAGTTTTTATCGGCGAAAAAGCTCACTCATCTCTCACAAAAGCTCACGTGGACTCAGCCTCACCCTAAATCGCTCAACTTCGCACTCATTGGTGGCCTATCACTCTCTGATCAATCTTGTTGCTGAAATGTGGAACGAACTTCCGGAAAGTGTAGTGACTGCTTAATCCCTAAATAGTTTTAAAAGCCAACTGGATTATGTATCCAAACGAAACCATGATTGAATAATAAAGAAAAAATGCCAAATATTAAGACTACACCAGTGCAATGATGTGCAAATATGCTGCTTGATCATTTTATTTTCAACTGGTCAATTCTTCACTCGACTTCCATTCCAGGTTGCTTGCCGAAAAACTGGTAATTTCCATGGAAAGGCTTATTAGGCGCAATCCTGTCTTCACCCAGAAGTATTTGGAGTTCATGCAGGGGGCCGTTCAATAACCGACTGAGTCGAGTAGATATGACTCGAAACTTTTAAAAACTAACTAAGTTCCAACCCGATGCCGTTCACAAACGTATAGAGTTGTTACCCTAGTGTTGAATCAAATGAACCGTACTCGATGCGGGTTCGACGGAGTTGGCAACCATAATTGATAAAAAAAAGGGTTCAAGGTAAAAAAAGTACAATATGAAGGCCAATATAGTACAAGTCAAATAATTATAATAATAAATATCAAACGAAGAGACGGAATTAAACTAATTTTGAGGAACATGCGATATTAACATCAATGATTTATGGTTTCTAGATACTTTAGTAACGACAACACATTAACGTAGGTAGCAAGCAATCATTAATCAATGCAATAAAACGAGGACAATGGCAGTAACTACATTTATTATTCTTAAATTATTTCGTCCAGGAAAGTTGCCGGTAACAAAATGTCATTCTGGTGCCTCGCCCAACTCAAATATCACATAATATTCATTATGTGAGAGCATGTGCCTATTGTCTCATGTACCTGTTAGGCACGAACAATAATAATTGCAGACGGATTCACTTCCCGTCGTATTTGTGTCTACTACAATCTAGGAATAATATACCCGATTGTATATATGTCGGGATTGTATAAAGCACTCCTTTAACATTAATCTCGTATTGAGCTAAGTTGGGAATTAAGGTTTCGCATACTTTGATGCGGTAGATTCCATTTCTAATATGCTCGCTTAAGTAGGACCGGGCGAGCTTTATTTGGTAGGTGCCTAAGGCTATTAGCACTAGATTCTCCTCGTTCAGTACTGAGAGTGTCAGCGATCGTACAGCTTCATCCGTGATAGTATGGAACGCCCTCTGTCGATTGAGATTGTTTTCCATAACATAATCACCCAAACAATTTGGCTAATGCAATCGTTCTCGAATTATTCGGACCATTTTACTGGCAAGTGGCGTGTAAGAGCGGCAGCAATTCGTACGTCGTCAAACATGTAAGGCAGAGCTCTATTAAAGTATTCATGTCGTAATATCTTAAAATCTCGTTTTAGGCGACTATTTATTACCTCCGCGACCCATCTGACTATTGTCACCATCTAGGATTTATTTGCATCTTCAGTGCCGAGCTGTGATTTGTGCCTACTCTTTGTGGAAGGCATATAAGCATTATAACCATGCACTTCTAAATCTGCAAGGGAGCCCCTGAAGCCTTTATCTAAAAGAAGTACGTCGCCGGCTTCAAGCACAACATGCATTGGAGCTTCAGCATGTATTGATCTCGACATAATAATAGCATCTGATGTTGCTGCTTGCGGCCCGGTACCATCGACAATACATCCGTCTGAGCAGACAATTAAATATGGCTTATAGTTATAGTTAAAAATCACGAAATATCACAAGGGGGGAGGGGGGGTCGAGTAAGATATCACGTGTATTTAATTTATTTTTTCGTCAAAATTCGAAAAATTTTAAGATTTTTTGTAGGTACTAAAAAATACCCGTGATTTTGGTTGGGGTTAAAAAATGCTAAAAAAACATCACGTGATTAATGGACGGCCCCTTTAGTAAATCATCCTAAATTCAGGACGTAAAGTCTAGTTGTTTCGAAACAAAATCCCTATTTATTATTTCTGTCCTGAAACCCGGCAGTAGAATTAAGAGCGTTAAGAGCGCTTAAAAATTAAGCACTCAATGTTATCACTCCAAAAAGGAAAACAATGTTTTAAATAATTAATAAAATAATTAAATAAATAATAACAATATTTTTTATAAAAACTAAAAAATAAACTAGCAAGTACCCATCTAGTATGTTAAAAAGGTCTACATGATATTTGATATCTAGTTCAAACTCAAATATTGTCAACAAAAAACTAAACTTCAATTAAGTTTAGTGTTTTCTTGGCCCTACACTGGTACTTCAAACTAACCTAACATAACTCGATGTTTACTATGGTTAATTTTAAACTTTCGCGTTTTTCACTCATTATTATTATATAACTCGGGTCTTAACGCGATGCACGTAAGTACGTATACAGGTGCCTTAATACAGGAACACAAAAGCCTCTTTTCAGACGATGACTACAACAACTTATATAGACCAAAAATCACACAACCACCGAAACTATATGGCTTACCCAAAGTACACAAAACTAACATGCCGCTACGTCCTATAGTAAGCCAGATCGACTCACCAAACTACCATCTAGCGAAGCACGTAGCATCGGTTCTACAAGCACTAGTAGGAAAGACGTCATCGTTTGTTAAAGATTCCCGGCACTTTATTGACATTTTAAAGAGTATAAACTGGAACCTGGAGAAATTATGGTAACTTATGATGTGGAATCGTTATTTACCAATGTTTCTATAAAAGATTGCCTTGAAATTGTCCGTAATAAATTAGGAGAGAATGGTCTGCCCAAAAACTATATTATTCTGCTTGAACAATATTTAGATGGAAACTACTTTTTATACCAAGGAAACTATTACCTTCAGATAGACGGGGTGGCCATGGGATCACCAGTTGCACCAGTAGTGGCCAACATCTGGATGGAATATTTCGAAGAAATAGCACTAAGGTACAGCCCTTCAGAAATTATCCTATGGAAAAGTTATATCGATGACGTGTTCTGTATCATGAAAGGTAGTAAACAGGACGTGAAACAATATTTACACCATCTAAATTCTATTCACCCGAAAATAAAATTTACATGTGAAATAGAGAAAAACAGGTCCATACCTTCCTTAGATGTTAAAATAACAGTGAAACGGAATGGCTTTTTGGCACACTCTATGTACAGAAAACCCACACACACTGATAGGTATTTGCATGCTTCCTCTCATCACTTACGATTTATGCGACCCTGAACACGTAGAAAACGAGTTAAAACACGTGCAGGAGGTACTAAAAAGGAATGGGTATAAAGTGTGCAAACGACAGCCGCGACGTCCACAAAGAAATAGAAAACCTGAAGTAAATAGACAGGCAGCCTTTATGCCATACCTAAAGGGAGTGACGGACAAAATAGGAACTTTACTAAGTAAATACTCTATCAAGACAGTGTACACGCCGCACTCTAAAATCGCCAAACACCTGCGGACACCGAAGGATTCTATTCCCTAACAAACACCAGGCGTTTACAGGATAGACTGCAGCTGTGGAAGCTCGTACGTAGGCCAAACGAAACGCATTATAGCCGAAAGGGATAAAGAACACATAACTGCAGTCAAAAACCGACAAACAAATAAATCAGCCATAGCCGACCATCGACTCAATGGCTCGCAAAATCACTGGATTGAGCTTCACGAACCGAAAGTCCTCTCCACTGAGCGCCACTATTACCCACGGCTTCTACGCGAAGCTATTGAAATAAAGAAATGCGACAAAAATTTCAATAGGGAAGATGGATATAATCTTTCGAAGGCGTGGAATCCAGTGATTCATAGGTTTAAACCGCGCGTCAGTAATATCGGTGGTAAACGCAATATGGACATCGTCAGTGTAGTGTGTAGAGAACATTTAAACAATGTGAGGGTAGTGGAAGAAACTGCACGAGCAGCCAGAAGTCGACGCCGCGTTTTTCAGCCAGTACAGCCGTGGCCATAAGGTGCAGTCCTTGGCGAAACGTCGGCACCCAATACAGGTACGTTTTCGTATACGTACTTACGTGCATCGCGTTAAGATCAGAGTTATATAATAATAAATCGATGTTTACTGTCCAATTCTCTGGTTGACATAATTGATCCCTTTCTGTCTTGTGTTTAATGAACTTCATTACCACAAATATTTTCAACGTTATTTTTCAAACTTTCCTTAGCTTACCTTAGCTTCATTTTGAAGTCGCCAAACGTGTAAATATTTCTTGCGCTCGGTCCCCCATATTTCTACTGAACTTGCGGCTCCCCCTTTTTTAACTCGCTGTTAGGATAGGATACCTTCTTTTATTCTTATTTACAACTACCCAATCGTCTTATTGTTAATTTAGGTGTTCTTTATTAACAGTATTTATTGTGCTATAATCTTTTTTATTTCCAAACAATTGTATTTTTCAATATTCAATTTGATCGCCGGTTACGTGGCCACACTTTTAGTCAAAGCGATTGTGCTAGTAGGTTTACGTTGTTTAATTACCTCCGCAAACGCGATAGACGCCTCTTCTGTTTGTGATATCGGCTTATTATCTACCTTCGTAACTGTTTTCCGTTTAAGACAAGATTCCAAGTGCTAATTTTTTTATTTTTTGGAACTAGCGCTTTAATTGTATTTTCTAGCTGATCAACTTTGCTTGCTTTTTCTTGAACTACCTTCAACATTTGTTGTAATTGCTTTAACTCCGTTTCGGTATTAATGAATCTTTTTCTTGAAATGACGTGTTGGAGTTATCCTGTTTCGGCATTATACTTAAACAGGTAGGACATACCCAATTACTAACAGAATCGGCACTACACGCTGTGGTAGGAGCTATAGAAGCGGCCCTCTCTGATACGTTAATGGCACTAGGCGCTTACATTGACATAGAAGGAGCGTTCGACAAAGTGAAATTCAACAGCATCAGCCGCACTCTTAGTAGATTTGGAGTCGAACAAACCATCAGTTGGTGGATAAATCAACTTCTGAAGCTAAGAGCAGTACAATTGACAGTTAACTCCACTACGAGAGGCATTGTAGCCAAAGGTTACCCACAGGGAGGAGTGCTCTTTCCATTGCTGTGGAACATTGTGGTGAACGACCTGTTGAAACGTCTTAACGACAAATGTTACTACACCGTAAGTTACGCAGACGACATCACCATTCTGATCAAAGGAAGCTCAGAAAACATTATCTGCACTCGCATTCAACTAGGTCTCAGAATCATGGAAGAATGGTGAAACCACCATGAGCTGACGGTAAACCCCAACAGAACAAAATTAGTCCTTTTCACAAACAAAAGAAAAATTCAAATGACTACCATGCCATAACTATTTGACATTGAGTTTACCCTTTCTAAGGAAGTCAAATACCTTGGGGTAATTTCAGACAAGTTGAATTGAAGTAATCATCTAAGCACAAAAATAACCAAGGCAGTACAACTTTCTGGCAATGCAGAAGACTTATAGGCAAGAAATGCGGCCTTAAGGTATCCATAACCCTATGGCTTTATACAGCCATAATACGACCCATGTTAACATATGGTGCAGTAGTTTGGTGGCCTCGAACTCAGTGAGGCACAGTAAAAAATAAACTACAAAGCCTGCAACGCCTTGCCTGCTTGGTAACCACAGGCGGTAAAAAAAGTCACCCGACACGACAGCATTAAAGGTCATTCTTAATCTCAGACCCCTTCACCTTGTTATATAACAAGCTGCTGCTGCAGCCATACGACTTGAGAAAGTAGGGCTCTGGAAACGGGACAACAGAATCACTCATGCACGTCTCAAGGAGGCAGTAGGCAATGTGACATCATACCAAAAACCTTTATCTTCGACAAAAGATATCATATCCAGCTTCATGAGGTAGAAAAGGATAGCTCTGACTTGCATGAAGTTAGGATCTACACTGATGGCTTTAAAACAGAATCTGGGACGAGCGCAGGAGTATTCTCCCATGACCTGAACATCAACATATCAACGAGCATGGATGCAGTAAATACCATCTTCCAGTCAGAATGTGTTGGGATCAACCGAGCTGCAACAGCGATCCTGTCTAGAGACATAAGCGATGCATCGATACGCATCATCTCCGACAGTGCCGCTGTGCTACAAGCTTCCAATAACAACCGCATCAACAGTGGACTAATCCTGAAGTGTCACTGTAAACTGCAAAAAACTGTAAATTCAAGAACTGTGTTACTCTTCAATGGATACGTGGTCATAGTGGGTCTCTGGGCAATGATGCTGCAGATCAGTTGGCAAAGAGAGGATCAGACACTAAAATAATAGGACCCGAACCAATTGTACAGATACCATTAACCCAACTCAAAACTTGTAACATAACCTTACCACTACACAACAAACAGTAGGCAAAACAAACGGACTGCAGACACACCAAGAATATTTTTACATCAGGTACAAATAGAACAGCTACAAAAATCTTTAGAAACAGTTAGTAAAAGTTATAATTCTGCTAAATTAGAAATAAATGAGCATATTTCGGCCATGAATAAATTAATTGAAGTGAGTAATTATAACTATGAACGATTTGAATCCTTAACACGTGAATCAACATGGAACATAGAACTACAGAAACCCAGTTTGACAGTAGGCAATCAATCATGTGCCTTGCAACCCTTGTCAACACCAAATAAAGAGCAGAGTCAAGCTAGTATTGTGCGTACACTTCAGGGAAGTGTTTTTGTGGATCAGGACTCACCTCAGCATTACAATGAAGATGAAAAAACTATAATGTTCTCCGATAGAGTTGGTACAGGGTTAGGTCATATTTTGAATGATAAATTGAGCCATACTGTTTTAAACATATGTACCCCTGATACTACATACAGGCAAATTGTGAATTCAATAGCTGGCAGAAAACATGATAAAGACTGTACTATTTTATTATTTGTAGGCAATAGTTTTGGAGTTACAAGGCAGGACTTAATTAAATCTTATGATTTACTCTCCAATTTAGGAGTCAAAAAAACTGTTATTTTTTTCCTTTTTCAAAAAGACTGTCACATAAACAAAACCAACATATTCATAAATTAAATAATCTCTTGTACAATTTTACATGTAAAAATGATAATTTTTATTTGTTTGACATAAATAAGTTTATATCTAGTTTTATATTGACTAAAGGTTCATTGTATCTATCTAAGTATTGTAAGCAACGACTGGCTACTTTGTTAGCATATAATATTTTTAACTCTTCTGTAGATATCTACTTGGACAACACTGATACTGTTAGTAGTGTTACTAATAGTGAGGTGGCTCTTAATGCTTTAAACTGACTTCAGTGACAAAGAGGAAGCATAATGTACTTAAATTATTTCATCAAAATATTTAAGGCTTCCCTGGCAAAAAATTACAAATTAAATTATTTATTGAAAAATTCAATATAGACTTCTTATGTATAACAGAACACTGGTTAAAAACACATGAGTTCTAGTAAAGTCAAGTTAAAAGAACGTAGAGATGTTGTTGCACTTTCAGTAGAAAAATTAATTGAATTGTCTAGTGTAGAACTTGAAAAATATATAATTGTCTGTGTCTATAGGCCACCTTCTACAAATTACTCTGAGTTTGAAAAAGTAATGGAGAATGTTCTAAAGCTAGTCACTAGAAGCAAAAAAAAGGTTATAATATGTGGTGATTTTAACGTAGATTCACTTACAAAATCCTCATTATATACTCGCTTAATTAGTCTATATAAGTCATTTAACTTGGAAAATCTCTTTCTAGAGCCTACAAGAATAACTGTCACAACTGCAACATGAACATATTCTGTAACTGTGAATATTTAGAAAAAAACATTATAAGTTGTCTGAAATCGGATCATTGTGGTCAAAGTGCTAGCTTTGCCATAACTTGTTCCGAATTAGACAAGGAGATTATATGTAGGCCGATCACTGTTCCTCGGATAAATAGTTTTTTAGAAAAATTAAAAACTATCTTGCCCGCTCTGGAGCCCAAAAAAGCTGTTAACTATTTATATTAAAACTTTTTCCAGTTAGCGAATAAAACTTTCAATAACATTTTTAAAACTAAACTAATTAGATGCAGTAACATGTCGAAAAGTATTCAAAAGTTTTTAAATCAGTCTGTCATGTTGCTAAGTCTAATCACATAAGCAGAAAAATTAAGTCATCTGATAATGTGATTAAAACTGTTTGGAATGTGATCAATAATTAAACTGGTAAATCAAAGGCTCGTGAACAGAACTTTAATATCATATCCATATCAATTAGACTCTGGTTTAATTGATCATGACGAAAAAGTTGCCCAAATATTTGAAAATTTCTTTGAAATACCATCAAAAATAACTGAATCCTTAACATCTTGCCTGCTGAATCTATTCTAAAGGACTGTGTTACTGAGTGTAATGTTAATTTTAAATTTAAACACGTGGATCCCCAAATAATTATCAAAACATTTAAAACACTTAATCTGAAAAATACTGAAGATTTGTGGGGGATGTCTGTTAAGTTAATTAGCTCAATCATTACAGTTGTAGCTCCCTATCTTGCTGATATATTTAATGTATGCATTGATAATGGTGTATTTCCAGACCTTATGAAATGCAGCAATGCAGCAGTCTTTTTAAATCTGGTGACAAAGATCCCCCAAATTTTAGACCAATATCTGTTCTACCTGTCTTTAGTAAGATATTTGAAAAAATCTTACTAAATCAATTGCTTTCACATTTTTGTATACAGGGACTTTTACACGATCGACAATTCGGTTTTACCAGGGGACGGTCAACTACTGATGCTGGAGCCTTGCTTATGAAGCACATTCTCGCGGCATGGGAGAGTTCCCAAGATGTAGTTGGCGTTTTTTGCGACTTATCGAAGGCGTTTGATTGTGTCGATCATCATACGTTGTTAGCTAAACTAAAATATTATGGTGTTAGAAATAAATCTCTTGAACTTGTAGAATCATACTTAAGCAATAGAATTCAAAAAGTGGTTATAAATGGTGCTAAATCTCAGGGATCTCTAGTGAAACTAGGTGTACCGCAAGGGTCAATACTATGGCCTTTCATTTAAATGATGTGCATTTGTTGCCGGGCTGTTGTGTAGGGGCTGGGCCACTTTTGGGTGTGCGACGTCTGTTTGAATGTGTATGTGTATATATGTATATGTGCGTGTTTATGTGTAGCACCCGCTGTTCGGCCTGCCGCTATCGGGCGGCCGAACGAGGATGGAATCAGATAGGACCTATAAGTTAATTTACATATAGTTTTATTTAATATCTTTTTCATGTATTTGTATATTTATATATATGTATTAATATATGTCTGTATGTGTATATATGAATATATGCATATATGTGTATTTTATATTATCTTTAATATGTATGTATATGAATTCCTATTTATTTATATGTTTGTAAAATGTAAATATGTTATATGCATATAGTACAATCGAAGTTTTATTGGAGTTGCTTGAGTGTGTCTTGCTCTCTCAAAGTGTCTCTGCGGTGGTGGCATGTGCGTCGGGTCGTTACGTTCCCTAAAATATGGTTGAGCGAAGCGATGGCTGATTCATGTATCATACTTGTGAACGGGTGCCGCCTGTGGAGGCGGGTCTGCTCTTGCAAACTTCTTTGTATTCTTAATATATATGTATATGTACGTCTGCTGTGTAATATTATATGTTATATGAATATATTTTTCTCGGGAGTTATTTTAAATCCCGTCACAGAATAATTGAAGACTTTTAACGTATCACATGGTGCCCCCCCTATGCAATCTGAAATACAATAGGCAATTGAAATATTACCTAAATATTGATTTTTTTTTGAATATTGGTTATTTTTTTATTTAAACTATTTACATTGTAAATGTTGTTAATTATGTGTTTCAATACAAAACATGCATTTATTAGTTGATACACTATAATGTTTCGTTTGTGATTTTGTGACTTGATGATTCGAAAGTGTTCTTAGTAACACATTTGAATAAAAAGATTTTGATTTTTGATTTTGATTAGACACAAATCTCTCGAACAAGCTATTACAACTTAGTTGGAAAAACATACGCTACATAGTTGGCATAATAACAGGTCAGTGCCCTGTCAATCCAATCCTTATTTTTGGCTGAATGTGCATCTGTCAATTCTTGCGCAAAAGCAATAAATAAGAAAAACTCACTTCCGGTAATTTCCCGCACTGTATAACTGCTTGTCTAGCTGTCATCAAACAACAATCAGACATAAATGCCTGCAGCTAAGTTAACCTTAAGGACAACTTATTTAAGAAATTTAAGAGAGGTAGGGCACTGCAAGTACTCGCTCGAATAAGCCACCCGAACAACTAAGCAGGGCATAGCGAGTACTTGCTCGAATGAGCGGCCCGAACTGGGGAAGTACCTCCACCTTACAGAAAACCGCGGCCATAATAACACTAACAGTGAGTAGTGTTGTGTTCCTGGCGGTGAGTAAGGTTGCCAGAGCTCTTTGAGGATTCGCTGCGCGGACAGTGGAGGACCGGCGGTGCTTGTTGCTGTCATACTCGGCGTAGACGCGGCGTGCTGGTTCGGCGGTCAGGGAGACCTGATGAAACGGCTGACCGCTGGCCGCCCGCAGGTTGAACGGGATCCCGAACCCAGGGATCACTTAATCTCCGCCCTGGGAGGCTGATTCGCCAGCCTGTGTAAAGTATCTGAAGTGGTAGTCGTGCCGGAGAAGGAGACCGGAGTGGACCCGGCTACTACAACAGAGGGGGATCAGGGGCCCTTCCGCCCGCCGTGCCAGCAACCGTATCATCTGTGGCGAGCTTCGGCAGTCTTAGAACCGCACCCTTTGCCCTCTATGCTGTCTGTGCAGTGAATCCTCATCCTTAGTCTTAGTAACTTTTTTTTATATATATTATGGCCAGAAGACAGAAAAAGAAAAGAGTTTGCACAGCGGCTACTCCATCCACATATAATGTGGATTTTTGCAACATCAGGGGTATTCACGCAAATCTTAACGCAGTCCACCACCATCTCGAAACTGCGCAGCCGACCATTCTTTTTCTAACGGAGACGCAGATATCCTGCCCGGCCGACACATCATACCTTCATTATCCCGGCTACAAACTCGAACACAATTTTATGAGTCGTGCCGGTGTATGTATGTTCGTCCGGGAGGATATCTGCTGTCGCCGCCTTCATAGCCTTGAAGACAGGGACCTGTCGATATTGTGGGTGCGCGTAGATTACGGCGGCCACACTCGTATCTATGCGTGCCTATACAGGTCTCATAGCGGTGACACGGACGTAACTCGACTCTTCACGCACCTGAGTTTGACGACTGACAAAGTTCTAGAGCAATATCCCACAGTAGAACTAGTTATTTTGGGAGACTTTAACGCCCACCATCGCGAGTGGCTCAGTTCTCGAACCAATAACTATGCTGGGATATCTGCTCATGAATTTGCTCTGACCTATGGATTCTCTCAGCTGGTACTTTCTCCAACGAGAATACCAGATATAGAGGAACATACGAGCTCCTTACTGGACCTTCTGCTGACTACTCGTCCGGACGGGTACTCCGTCTCAGTGAATGCGCCTCTTGGCTCCTCGGACCACTGTCTCGTTCGGACTCAAGTGTCATGCACACAACCTGATCCTTCTGGGCCAACTAACTGGCGTCGTGTGTGGCACTATAAGTCGGCAGACTGGGATGGATTGCGTGAATTTTACGCATCGTACCCGTGGAGGCAGATCTGCTTTAACTCAGAAGATCCTGACGTCTGCGCAGCCGCAGTCACTGAGACAATCCTTGCTGGTATGGAATGCTATATTCCTAACCCGCGAGTAGCTGCCGGCGTCAAAAAACGACCGTGGTTTAATAGGTCTTGCAGAAAAGCTAAAATTCTTAAGCAAAATGCATATGAGGCTTGGACCACGGCTCGTTATAATAAGGATCCGAATATTTCTGAGTTAAAACGCAAATTAAATGCTGCCTCGAGGTTCAGTAAGAAAGCAACTGCCAGAGCAAAATTCCAATTCATCGGCAAAATAGGTGGGCGACTTGCGAGCTATCCTTCTGGGAGTCGTGCTTTCTGGTCGCTTGCCAAAGCTGCCGAAGGGAACTTCTGCCAGTCGTCGTTACCACCACTGCGAAAGACCGATGGTGACTTGGCCCATAGTGCTAAAGAGAAAGCCGATCTACTGGGCAGTCTCTTTGCCTCGAACTCGAATATGAACGATGAAGGCGCTGTACCACCTACTATACCGTGGTGCGGTAAGTCCATGCCGGAAATCTCCATAACGCAGCGGGAGGTCAGGCGGGCGTTGCTTTCTCTAGACGTTCATAAGTCGAGTGGGCCAGACGGTATACCAGCAGTGGTGCTTAAGCAGTGTGCTCCTGAGTTATGTCCTGTACTCACGCGCCTCTTCGCGCTTTCCTACCACACTAGGCAATTTCCGTCTACATGGAAGACTGCGAATGTGCACCCGGTGCCCAAAAAGGGCGATAGATCAGATCCATCGAATTACAGGCCTATCGCTATTACCTCTCTCCTCTCTAAGGTGATGGAGCGTGTGATCAACACACAGCTTCTAAGATACCTAGAAGTACACGATCTGGTCAGTGACCGTCAATATGGCTTTCGCCACGGTCGCTCGACTGGTGACCTTCTAGTGTATCTCACACACCGATGGGCACTAGCCATTGAGAGTCAGGGGGAGGCATTGGCATGTAGCCTGGACATAGCGAAGGCGTTCGATCGGGTCTGGCACCGCGGTCTTCTATCGAAGTTGCCATCTTACGGAGTGCCCGAGGGTTTGTGCAAATGGGTGGCTAGCTTTTTGTCCGGCAGACGCATACGAACTGTAGTTGACGGTAGTTGCTCTGATAGCATGGACATTAATGCTGGTGTCCCGCAAGGCTCTGTGCTGTCTCCTACGCTGTTTCTACTGCATATCAATGACATGTTGGACATCAACAACATACATTGCTATGCAGATGACAGTACTGGAGACACTTTTTACACGGGTCGTGCAAACATCCCTCGTTCCCTTGTGGAGGAAAACCGCGGAGAACTTGTGTCTCAAATCGAGACCACACTGTCCCAGGTCTCTGACTGGGGACGGGTAAACTTGGTCCGATTCAACCCTACAAAGACACAAGTGTGCGCGTTCACCGCTAAGAAAACTCCATTCACTGTGGTCCCACAATTCCAGAACACTCCCCTCTCCATCTCCAAGAGCATTGGGATCCTTGGTGTCGACATCTCCAGCGATGTTCAGTTCCGAGATCATTTACAAGATAAGGTAAAGCTGGCGTCCAAAAAACTTGGTGTACTCAACAGAGCGAAGCAGTACTTCACGTCGGGGCAAAGGTTGTTACTTTACAAGTCGCAAGTTCGGCCCCATATGGAGTACTGCTGCCATCTCTGGGCAGGTGCACCCGGATACCAGCTTGACCCTTTTGACTCGGTTCAACGACGGGCTGTGAGAATTGTCGACGATCCCAAACTCACTTGCGGTATCGAGCCCTTAAGTCTGAGGAGAGACTTTGCCTCACTGTGTGTGTTCTACCGCTTGTACAATGGGTTGTGTTCTGAGGAATTGTTCGAAATGATGCCCACGGCTACTTTCTACCATCGCACCGCTCGCCATCGGCAGGGAATTCATTCTCACACTTTAGAACCTAAATGGTCGCGTACAGTGCGGTTTCAGAGAAACTTCCTCCCGCGAACGCTTAAGTTGTGGAATGAGCTCCCTGCCAAGGTTTTCTGCAAGGACTACAGTATGGAGTTCTTCAAGAAAGAAGTTATTAGATTTCTGAAGGGTCGGCAACGCGCAAGTGATACCCCTGGTGTTGCAAGCGTCCATAGGCTACGGTGACCGCTTACCATCAGGCGGGCCGTAAGCTTGTTTGCCACCTTAGTGGTATTAAAAAAAAAAAAAAAAAAAACTAACTCTCTTATATCTAAACTTGCCTGGTCAGCAGGTTCTGATATTTTAATAATTTTTTTAAAAACTGGCAATCTACTTCTTATTCCAGCTCTTTTTTGATTTAATGATTTCAAATTATCTTTTGAATCCACATTACTTAACAAATCTACATTGAAATTTGGATTAGGACTATTAGATCTAGACTTTGATTCACTTTTTTCAAACTGATATTAATAAACTTTGTAGGCACCAACAACAAGCCAGACAGGCGCGTATTAAGGAAAACTGTGCACTCTGACCGTATACAATATAGCCACCATACCTCAACGCACAGCCACCACTGAGCCCGGTAACAGCATCGGCATCGTCCGCTGGACTCGACATAGCGCTGTCGCCGAGCCCGCTAACAGCGCCAGCTGCGCTCGCACAAACAACTTGACGCGCTGAGGTGATGCAACGTGGAACTGAAATAGCTACACCTATAGTGCAAATGTGAAGAAAAATACTATTTATTTACCTAACTTTAGAATAAATGTAGTACTACTTATATTTTTTTTTAAATATGTAAAGAAAAGTAAGAAAAATACAAAGCTAGCAAATATAAAGAATTTTTTAAACCATATTTAAGCAAAGAATGGGTAGGTAATTACATTTCCATGGTAAACTAAATTAGCATTCTTCAATTTAAATAATCACGAAAGCCAATTCTTATCACAGCGTCGAATAGGTATTGTTATTATGGCGGGTAACAAACCAAATTTAAAAATGCAAGTAAACTTTGTGCAAATAGAATGAGGCGGGTACGCGTATAACAAGATACTTTTGTCATTGGTTTTGAAATAAGCGAAGTATTAACACAGCAAATATAAGCTAGAAATTGGGAAAGAGGTAAAGTAAAAGGAAGGCTTATTTATTTATCCGCTGGCTCTGCCCGCGCCATGGCATTCCCCCGTACCAAGTCACTGCCACATACGCATGCCGCTTCACGTCCAGTTTCATTTAATTGTTTAAAATTCCAAGTTCAAATTGGTGTCTTCAATTGTCTTTGGTCGCCAGTTGTTTTGGAATGAAATCCCTCCATTCTTTCTGGGGTTTTTTTATTAAAGAATATTTGGAGTTTCAATTATACAAATCTTTGTATGCAGCGCGGTACAAATTGATGCCGAGACACGGCGCTCATGCGCTCGCGGGCACGTGTTGTGGGGAACTGTCGGTTAACGATTCAAATGACGCGGGCGTGAACACTAGGTAATAACATAATATACAATGTTTTAATTTAAAACTATACTAAATGCACCAATGCAATACAAATTAAGTAAGTTCTAATTTTTCAAATTGTAATAGCTTTTTTTCATTAAACTATCTTTGACATATATTTTAAATTTATTTGGAGATAAATTAACCACATGTTCTAGAATGTTATTTTAGAAATATATACCTTGTATTGCGAAAGAGCGATGAATTTCTGAAGATGATATTTTGGAACTACCAATTTATCCTTATTCCTTGTATTAACACTGTGTAGGTCACTATTTATAGCAAATAAGTGTCAATTTTTGCATACAAAAATTGTAGAAGGGAAGATATTATATTAGTTATTATTATTGATAAATATTGGTAACAGTTAAAATTTTTTTTTGTGGCTTTTATTAAGTCGCAGGTCATAACTATTTGCCAATGTCAGTTTACACGAAAAGAAATAAGCAAAATGCTGGTGAACGGTTTCTATTAATATAAATATTGAACTTACTCAGTCTATATACACCAGTTAAAATATCAGTATCCCTAAATGGTTCCCTAAGAGAAATTCAAGGTCGCAATTTGTAGATTGACCATACTGCTTTCTTATGCAAAATAAAGACTGTATCAGTATCAGCTGCAGCATGCACCTGATAGTTGAGAATAATTTCTTAAATCCCGCCTCACTATACACCTTCCCACCATCATTGCCAGTTTTAAGCCTGTGTGTGTTACTCTATTACGATAGAGCAAGAACAATGAAAACTTGTTCCTTGTGTGGAGACCCTCCTCAAATTTTTACTTTTTTAAATTTTTATTATTTGTTAGATAATCCGCCATTATGACACATATTCTGTGATTTTTTTATTTTTATTTATTGAAAAAAAATTATTCTAGACAACATAGAAAGGTACATGTCGTGTACTTGCATAAACCTAATAAGGTTTTTGGATGAGGTTGGAGTTCACAGTATATAAACTTAACTGCTAACTTCTTACATAGCAGAAATAACTATACATAATAGTACGAGATCCCGCTGCAGGATTGGTGTGCTCATCGACTTTTTGTTTAAAACCAAATTTATATGTTTATTTATAATTAAGAGAATATATATTTACTAGGGTGCCTATCAAAATTTGGCCGCCATTATTTTTAATTAAATTATTTTTAATTGATTTTTGGTAAAAAATTTCGTTCATTTATTTTTTAAATAAAATAACGTCTACATCACGGTAATTAATATGAAGATTCTAAAAAATCACGGTTGCCGTTGCGCACCTGGCCGCACCTCTTTGCAGCCAGGTGTAAACAGGTATGATTTCGATAAATTTATACGTTTATAACCTATTTTTATTAATTATATGTCAAATTGAAGCTAATTTTTTTCTATTAATTATCATATAAAGTTGCTTAATTAAATCTGGCCGCAAATAAGGGTTACTGGCTGTTAAAGATAATAAATATTTAAGGTAGAGTGAAAGAGAGTTAGCGCGTAACATCATTTGTCAGAAGAGAACAGCGATTGCCGGCTGTGCGACGCTTTTAAGCCATTGCGCATGCGTCGAACGTTAGTGTTCTCAACTGAACAGATGCAGCATTTTTATTCTAACATAAAAACCACGCTGTTTTGGAGTTCGTAATAAACGTTTTATATTTACATTGTTATTTTATTTGTGCATCTAAAAATTATTATATTAATTAACGTAAAATAAAATTGATAAAGATGAAGTCGTGTTTTTTGTGTAACGAAAAAAGCAATGTACTCGACTTTAATAATGTATCATTCCAAAAGTGCTTGCTAATGTTATTGTTTCGTCGTAAAAAAAATATAAATATCATGACCTTTTATTTACAATTGACTCTACTAATGATTTTGGATATCATTCAGAGTGTCTAAAAAAAATTGTGGTTCTGAAGCAAAAAGATAAACAAGAATTTGAAGATTTTTGCAATAGTACAACAGAAAGCTCCGATGATTCAGATTTTTAAATAAGAGTTACGGAAATATAAGAATTGTAAGATAATTTTTTTAATTTGCTTAAATGTTTAATTAATATGTAACAGACAATTAAATACTTGAATAAAATCTAATAAAATTTTTAAATAATACTTTCGCAATAAAATTTTCTTTTACTTAAGTCACCTTGGTTTTATTTTTTTATTTTTTAAATTAATATTAAATATCGACGTTCTAATTAGCAAATTGTCTAACTCCATTTTAGAGAATCTTTTATTTGTACGAAAAAAAGAATTTCTTCAAAATTTATTATCATTTTAAAAAACCATTTAATATCATTAATATCTAATAGAGATATAATATTTAAGTTTGAATCATTCAAATAATTTGTAATTGGATTATTGCTTTATCAAAATGTTAAAAAAATCACCCTCTAAAAAATAAGAGACAAATTGCTAATAAGACCGTCGATATATCAAATCAATATCAATTTTTTGTTGCAATTTTTAAATTTGTTATTTTCAAAAAAATTACATATATTTTGGGGTATTTATTATAAGTCGTCTCTATTACTCCCCGGTGGTTGAGAACACTAACGTTCGACGCATGCGCAATGGCTTAAAAGCGTCGCACAGCCGGCAATCGCTGTCCTCCTCTGACAAATGATGTTACGCGATAACTCTCTTTCACTCTACCTTAAATATTTATTATCTTTAACAGCCAGTAACCCATATTTGCGGCCAGATTTAATTAAGCAACTTTATATGATAATTAATAGAAAAAAATTAGCTTCAATTTGACATATAATTAATAAAAATAGGTTATAAACGTATAAATTTATCGAAATCATACCTGTTTACACCTGGCTGCAAAGAGGTGCGGCCAGGTGCGCAACGGCAACCGTGATTTTTTAGAATCTTCATATTAATTACCGTGATGTAGACGTTATTTTATTTAAAAAATAAATGAACGAAATTTTTTACCAAAAATCAATTAAAAATAATGGCGGCCAAATTTTGATAGGCACCCTAGTAAATATATATTGTCTTAATTATAAATAAACATAAAAATTTGGTTTTAAACAAAAAGTCGATGAGCACATCAATCCTGCAGCGGGATCTTAGACTATAAAGGAAAATACAAAAAACCAAAAATATAACTAATAAAGTAGAATATAGGTATAGTATATTATTGTATATGTATATTTTGTAGGTAAGGTTTCTACCTATTCAATCTAGAATTCTAGAATCTCCCTTTAATGGTCAAATAGACATGCAGACAGCGTAGGATTAGTCATAGGGCTCCATTGGCACCCTTGGGTTATGGAACCCTATAAACAAAATGTGTGTAATAATAATGACATTAGCTGGAAATACCTTCATGCAGTGAAGATGATAACAGTAATATTACTGACTAAAAACTCCAATTTAATGACCAGTAGTTCATTGTAACAGTAAATACTGGTTGTGTTGTTGTTTCATATACTTTGACTCCTACTGAATTTAACGGATTAAAAGGTTTGCAAAAAATTTTGTGCAAAATGTTACCGTTATTACCCTTACTTGGCCAGTTACTGTGCACAAGTTGCAAGGGTGCACTCTAGATAAAGCAGTAATAGATTCAGGGAGGTCTCTATTCGCTAAAGGACCGGTCTATGTGACCCTCAGCAGACTCAGGTCATAGTGAATTACTGAAAAATCCTCATGGCTACAATTTCCTAGGAATTAGAAAGGTTAAGAAGTTTTTCAAATTTTGGAACATTAAACCTAAACAAAAAAGTGTAAAGTGGCTCTGCAAATACTTTATCACAAAGTTATAACCCCAAAATTAATTAAATAAAAAAGTTTACAATCTAAAACCCAACTACTGAAGAATTACGATCTAAAAAGTATGAAACAAGAAAATATTCTTATCTGAAATTGTTATGTAAACCTGATTCAGAATCTATTTGCAAATCTTGTAAACATAAACTTACTTTACTTAATGTTCACTTTTTCTGGTAGTATTATCATAAATCATTAAAATACTTACATGATTACCTTTATTGTCACATTCTTTAACTGGTTTTCAAATCACAACACTGATTAAACCTAAAATCTACAAAATTCAAAATTTACAATGAGAAATATTATACATATACAAATTGATGTTGCATAGACTAAAAAAGCGAAAGTCGCAGGTCGAGGTCATTTTTGTTTACCTGAATTGCAAATAGATTCCGAGTCTGGTTTAGAAACTATTTAATATATATTGTCTATTATGTGAACAACTTAGATACACATAATATACATATTCTACTAATATTATAAATGTGAATGTTTGTATGCCTGGATGGATGTTTGTTACTCAATAATGCTTCAGCCACTGGACGGATTGGGATGAAACTTGGCACACCTATAGATTAGGTCCTGGAATAGCACATAGGCTACTTTTTATCCTGAAAAATTTAAAAGTTCCCAAGGGAATAACTGTAGCCGAGCTAAAACAAACTATTGCTATAGCAAACTTCATTAGTTCCACGGCAGTAACCGAGTTTTGAGCGGGCGGAGCCGCTGGCAAAATCTAGTATTTAATAAATATTCATAGTGATGTTCAGAGGATAGCCACAGTTGTATGCCTCATACCGTACAAAAACCATACACTCTAACAGTAGTAAGCAATCATAAGCTTTAGGGTGAATTGGCATATGACCACAGCTATCCCCTGGACATCACTATGAATATTTAATCAGTAAAACATTAATATACTACATTAATATATGTATTTTCTTGTTTCATACTTTTGAGATCGTAATTTTCAGTAGTCGGGTTTTAGCTTTGAACTGATTTTTTATAGTTACTCTGACCATAGTCTCTATATCTATGAACAAAACCTTTCTACTTATGTTTGTACTTCTTTGTGATATTTATCTTTTAGATGTGCTTTATCAATTGAAATTAATAAATAAAATATTCTTGAGTTGATATATGAGGTTTTTTATTGAAATATACAATTATGTGTTGTGATAATGAAAAAAACAATAAAATCGATCTTCTTGTCAAAGTAACAGTCGTAGAAAACCTCTTTATATTTTTTATACTTCTCTATGAACCTCTTCCACACTTGATGATATTTGATGGCCAGTTACAAAGGAACATCCGATGCCGGAACAACGTACTTACTTTTACGGTGACGTCAGTTGACAAGTTAAGGGTGTATTTAACTTCAAAACGAAAACAATCACTGCTAAGTCACTAAATTATCAATGTTTCTCTGAGTTTAAACCAAATCGAAGATAACACAAACCTAAACAACGTACATACAAATGTAAAAAAAAACAAACAATTGTTGCCAGCAGGGATGTAAGATCAGTGTGACCAGAATTAATTTTCCAAAAATACCTTGGAAAATACTAAAATAGGTATATACCTATCTTTCAGGAAAAATACTGATTTTAATGTTTTATTCATTAATCATCATCACAATAAATGTTAGATTATTATTTTAACATTCTATTCGAAGGTTTAAAGTTCACATTCACATCATTCATCTTTAACACCTTGTTTTGTTTTTAAAATTACTGATACATTTTTGTTTACAAATCTGTTTCTTTGGTCTGTTTTTATTAAATTTATTTGTGAAAATATACGCTCGCATGCAGCATTCGATATCGGTATACATAACAGAGATTTACTAAAACTAGTTATATTTTTTTATTTTAACGTACCATCATTGTTGGAATTTTCCCAACTTGTACCCAAAACTGTTCACAAGAAAGGGGTGAACCAGTACTCGTAGATTGTAACAAATTATTAACTTCGCGATCAAGTTTTAGGGTTCTATACTCTTCGTCAATTAACTGCATTTGTTCTGGCTGTAATTCGTATGGGAGAGTTTCTATTACATTTCTTAAACTTCGAAATTCTGTATGCACGGCAGTGTGGGTTAAGAAATTTAAATTCTCGAAAAATCTTATTAATTACTTGCGTGCTCAATTCAATTAAAAATGATTGACATCTTTTGAAAAACTCAGAAATTTGTTCTTTCATATTATTATTTTCTCTATGTTTAATTTATTCTTGGCCCACTTGGATACCTAAGCCTATATATAACCTATATCTTTCAATGGCAAATAATTTACATGAGACTTAGGGTCTAAAGTTAATACATTGCCCGTGCTTTTGATATAATTAGTTTGCATGAAGCAACTAGCCATGGGTTAAGTTACTCCGGACAAAGATTGGATATGTCACATATCATTCCGATTAAAGATATATGTCCGCTTCGCATATTCATATCAGCTTAATATATTCGCGGAAATATGCAATTTTCTAGCACACCGCGGTCAAACGAATCCTCGGATCGATTTCGTACCTTTCAATCACGAGTGCACAAATCGTTAGTGTATCCCTCGTTTGTTCGGAACGAAAACATTTTTGGTGATGAGTTGTGATGAAATTTATGGTGTCCCCATAAGCATATACTTTGATGATGGAAATCGATAGTTTCTGCGACCCCTCCCCGAACCCCTAGCGGCGTTCAAATTTTTTTTCAAAAGGTGGTGTGTTCCTATAACTGACCATTTTGATGATGCAGATCGGTAGAGCACATCGTTGGCAGCAACGTTTGTATGAAGCACTTTTCTGTAGAACCCCTCCCCGGACCCCTAGGGGGGATCAAAACAACTTTTTAAAAGGGGGTGTGTCCTTATAACCGTCTATTTTTTGACGGATTTCGATAGAACACATCGCCAGGAGTAACGTTTGTATGAGCCTTTTTTTTTCTGTGATCCTTCCCTGAGGTGCTATGAATGGAAAACTAAACGAAAAAAAATAATTAAGGGTTCCGTAGCGGCGGAATTAGGAACCCCTGGAAAAAGTGCCTCGTACAAACATTGCTCATAGCGATGACTTCTATCGATTACAGCCATAAAAAATAGGTGTTATGGGGACACCAACATTTTTGACAAGTCCTGCGCCCCCTTCGGCAAATAGCTACGCTGTTTTAAACCTTTTCTTAGTGATTCGTTCTGGAACTTAGAAAAATTTTCGTGAAAATTTATGGTGTCCCCATAAGTATATATTTTGATGATGGAAATCGATAGAGTACATCGTCGCCAGCAAGTCTCAGAATCACTTAAAGTTTAACTTAGTAAAATTTTTGAAATTTTTCTTAGCGCAACCTTTTCCTCACCTCAACCTTTCGTCGCGAAAAATTTTCTTAGTCTTTTTTTCTCAGCGCCCCCTTTTTTACCCCCAACCCAAAACTTTTATAGGTGTAAATATTTACACAGTCTAGTACTTATACACAAAAAAAATCTAACAGGAAAGTAAACGATTATAATTATTTATAAACAACACACATCAAATACACTAGTAATCATTGACACTTATATTATATCTTTCTAACAGAAATTCACGCGCACGACACAAATCAGAGGTGATACTAAAACTATTGTAGTAAGTACTAATCTTTAGTATGTACATACTTACATAAACAAATAATTGAATTGAAGACAATAAACGTCCACTTCATTAATAAGCAGTTTAAGTGCTTCAAAGCGTATTGCACGGAAATTCATATCCCAATACATATACATTGGGTTTAACAGGCGTGATTTTAAAAAGCGTTGAACACGCGAGCAAGACACGACAACGTTTCTATTTCGCTTTCAACGCTAGCTCTCTCTTTCTTTCACTTTCAGTAATATGTGTGCATCGCTATTCGGCCTCTCCGCGCCACCGACACGGGCGACAGGCTCCGCTGTTTATTTGCATTAGTTCGTTCACTCACTCCCTGGATAAAGGACATGTTTATTTCATGCAAAGTGAAGGAGTTGTTACATATCCGGCCTCGGATATATATTAAAAGATATAGTTATGTCCGGAGTTACCCAAGGCTAGAAGCAACCAAAAATTCACATGTACGAGTACATATTGGATGCGTCATCATACAATTTCACACACACCTTATAATGACGCAATATTCTATGATTTTCAGTGTCAGTGAAATATTAGAACTCAGCAATTCTCTTTGACGCTTGCTACTTTGAGAAAAGTAACCATATACTATACTTCTTTTACTATTTGTTCTAAGTTTCTAGGCAGTATTTTGCAAGCATGGCTAACACTTAATGCTGCAGAGTGACAAACACATTTTATAAATAAGCATTTTGGGTTCACTTCTTTAATTTTCGCAACAATGCCAGAGTGTTGACCAAACATCACATTCGTAGTATCAGCAGCAAATCCTATTGTGTTTTATATTTAAACCTAGTTTAGATAACTTTGATGACAAGGTATTAAATAAATGATCTGCGGTCTCACCACTTAAATCAACTGAATCGAGAAATTTGTTTGTAGAGTACATTTCGTTTCAGAGAAGTATTTTATTACAATCGTCAAAACTTTAAATGTGGCAACATCTGTGCTTTCGCCAATAATAATTGTTTATACTGGTTTACCTGAAGGAGAGCAGTACAAAGTAAATCATACTTTTCTCAAATTCGGGTCCTAAAACATTATAAGTTATAGCGGCTGCTTTTGTTCTTTTGCAGGAAAATTCTTTCGCAATATCGGAGTCGGAAAAACATTTCACTAGAATGTAAGATGGTCCATAGCTCTAAATGGAACGTTGTGTTCTGCGAGAAAACTGCAAACAATCAGCTCAGCATTCTTGACTTCGTCTTTCAGTGATGACTTTTTGAAAAATGTATCCACCTGGAAACAAAATAAAATAATTAATTTACATTTGTAATGACACTCTTCGTTATCTTCTTGTAGTAGGTTTGTACGAAATTATACTTAACTGTCCAGATACTATTTTAATATATTTTGTTTAAATAATTACAATAATATATATATCTTATAATGTTACAGGAGTATAGTTACGGAATACTGGAAACTTAATGTATTACTAAATAATAATTTAACTTGTAAATAATAATGTTGCTTAAATACATAGATATTAGAACGTGCACTACGTGGTTATATTTTTTAATGTAGCAAATTACAATGCTGCAGTTATGCCTTGTGAATTTGCTTGTTATTTTATTTCCTTATTTAATATACGTGACAATTAACACTAACAAATTCTTAAAAATACTCCCCTCCTATTAAAAAAATTTATATATTTTTTTACATTTATATATACTTTGAATATATTTCTTGAATTAATCATACATTAACAGAACAAACATAAGTAACATAAAATAAAATCTTACATTTCTATCAATAGCTATTGTTTACGAACGCATATCTTATGTCAGCTTACCGTTCCACTGACTTACTGTGACTTTAGTTCAATGACGTTTGCTTTTCGTTACGTTTATTTATAGTTGTTCTTTACTGTTTATATTTGCGTATTAAAATATCTAATATTAATTACATATTACAATACCATTTTATTACACCAAAAAAAATATTAACTATCCTTATCTATTTATGCTGATTATGCAAACATATATGCATGTTAACCTTTTCAATTTAGATAATTCTTGATATGCTTTATTGAGTGATAAATTTTAATTTAACTATTTAATAGACTATTTTTCTTACATTGTTAACATTTAATTAATTTATTTATTTATTTCAAATCTAAGGATCACTACTAAGGAAGAATAAGTTTTCCTCGTTCAAAAGCTTCTCGTGGTAGCTAACTTTTGTTATTTTATCTATCTTAGAAAAATTATATTAGCTATTGTTAATAATTTCGGAACTCTATTTGTGATTCCTTTTTGTGATTCCTATTTGCGCCCTTGGTGCTTTTAATTTTTTTATTTTTTTTTGTTAATGGACTACACAATTCTTTAAATACTCATATAATAATTATAATCTAATGACATTGTTACACAGAATAATAAAAAAAAAATATTACGAAAATATTAAAACTTTACTTATGAAAAATAACATGATATTATGTTCACTGCGTAACCCTAATAGTGATATCATAGATTTGAAATAAATAAAGTGTCGTTACACATTTGTCTACTTTAAATTAAAATATCTCTGAATCTTTTGATTTTAGGTAAGGTACCGTAAACAGATATAGAATACTTACCTTTGACTGTCCTTTATATGTTTTCAAGTTCGATTTGTGCTTTTGAGTATTTGCATGTTGTTTTATAGATGCTTATCTATTTGGAGTTTTGCATTACAGGCTTTGCAAAATGCGGCGAACTCATCGTCTTTGTAATGCGAAAGCCACGTAGAAAATCCCGGATTTTGTTCCATCTTTGCTAAATAGCTCTGTTGAAAACTAGACATGTTGTCCTAGTGGATGGTTCAAACGAAATAAATAGAATTGTAAGCGTAGGTACATACAAAAATTTGGGGTAATCCCCGTCGCAAAAGTCGAGTGCGATAGCGATAGGCAATGGGCAATGGGCAATTGTTGCATTATCTATGGTCATGACGTCCGTTTACGGTGTTACCATAACTTGTTATCCAAAACGCAAAATTAGTGCCTTCGCTCAATATACCTACAAAAATACTCACGTTTAAAAATATCCTGAGAATATACTGAAAAAGAATTAAAATACTGAATCTGGTCACTCTGTGTAAGATGCCAATTTAATAATTATGGCATCGGCTTGCTTGTCAAAATACTAATGATAGTTTAGAAAAAAATTATGATACGGTTTGTATTATTGTTTCCGCTCAACAATAACCTTCGAAAATTGTGAAAATTTTGGGCATTCAGTGTATACCTGCGGCTTAGAGGTTAATGTAATATAACAAAGGTTAATAACACTCTTTATATGTTTGAGGCTAGCGGAAATGTGCGGAAAGGAAAATAAGTTAAACATTTCGTTTTGACCGGATTCTCATGAGCATTGACGAACCCGGTCAACTTTGGAGCACTGTAACAGCGTTTTAAATGAATGAAATTAAAAAAAAACAAAGAGAAAAATATTCCTCAAAAGATCATCTACAAGATTGGTCTGAGGTAATTTTTGTGTAAAATGTATAAAAAAAAGTTATAGAGCAAAAAAGAAAATTTTTATAAAAAATTTCTCACTCTATAAACATATTTGTAGGCAAAACAATTTGCTACAAATTATGTCTGTACTAATTTTTTGTAAGACGCCAAAAAAGTGTTTTCACCTCTTTTCCAAGATGGCGGCCGGATGACAAGGGTGTCGACCCTTCAAACTTGAGGTTAAGCTTCTATTGACCCCCCCACACATGTCCCAAAAATATAATTGCGTCCTCTAACAAATGCAATATTCGGTCCTTAAATTGTAACGTTTCAATGGACTATAATAACTATGCATACGTCCGTCCATCCTCACACCTCAAGCCTAGTTAGTGACGCACAAGGGTAAGCAACACCGTATGCTTATATGTCACCTTAGTGTTTAAATCAAAATTAAATGTCCCGCGTGGAACAGGCTCAATCCCGCTTTTCGGGAATAACTCGACCGTGCGTGCAGCATACCGACTCAACTATTTAACGATAGGGTAAATCTGATTTAAAATATCATATTTTTATTAAAATACATTTTCTATGGATATTTATACTAGGTACCTATCTATTGTCACGTAAACGTAATTTGAACTCAAATAAAAAAAATATTCAAAAACTTTTGATTATATACTTTTTTTTTACTATGTCCCGCTTTCGACGAAAGAATCCCGCTTTTTTCACTCAAAAAGTTCCTAAATCCCGACTTGGTAAAAAAAAATATCTGGCAACGCTGATATCAACCCTTCCCACTTTTGGGCACAAGTCTATACCTACTTACTAAGAAGAATGTTTGCGCTTACGCACTAGGCACCCATTCGGGCCTAGTGCGCGTTAATTATAGAGGACACTGGGTGCGAAATAGGTTAAAAAGCCAATTCTGTAAAACTAACGATGATAGTAAGTAAAATACTAAAAAATAATTTTGATTAAAAAATTGATTTCGACTCTTTCTCAGAAACATTCCCCGGCGTGTTCATAACAACTTACCAAAATTTTATTACAATCGGTTCACCCTTATTGCGCGAGTCCGACTCGCACTTGACCCTGTCCGACTCGCACTTAACCCTTTTTTCTTTCTCAGAAACCTTCCCCGGCGTGTGTATAACAACTTACCAACATTTCATTACAATCGGTTCACCCTTATGTCGCGAGTCCGACTCGCACTTGACCCTTTTTTTCTTTTTCAGAAACCTTCCCCAGCGCGTACATAACAACTTACCAAAATGTCATTAAAATCGGTTTACCCTTAGTGCGCGAGTTCGACTCGCACTTGACCGTTTTTTTCTTTCATAAAAACCTTGCCCTGAGTTTTGCGCTTAGCAACAAATTTAGCGATTCATTTTTATTTATATAGATTACGATAAGACGATTAATTTTCCATACTTCATAAATGTTTTTACCGAAATTACTACATTATTACTATTCCAGTATCTCGCAAATCCTACGTTTGAATGGGAGGGACAAATATTACGGCGGCACAAAAACCAAATCCAAATAAAACAATAAGTATATATGAAATCAATAAATGACCGAGCAGATTTTTCTAGAAGATTGTTATAAAATTAGAAAAAAAAAATGTAAGAAAGGTTTTCAAGGGCAATCACCTTTTTGTATACCTCTTTGTTATGGTAGGCACAGATTATATAATACTATACTCCTAAACTTATGCACTATGCCGCTCAATGACCTTTCTAGAAGGTTATTGATTGATGCACACTACATGGCGTTGTACACGAAATATCTAGTGTCACTGGACAATAATTGCCCTTGTTGTTGAGAGGTTTACGGTATCTAATTTTTATCAATTAAGTAGGTACTTACCTACTTTTAAGGACCATAAATACATAACATAAAGTAGGTAAAGTAATACAGAACTAAACTAAAAATAAATATATATATAATAGGATGTACATACTCAGTATATATTACTTTTATAATATAATATAATATAATATAATATAATATAATATAATATAATATAATATAATATAATATAATATAATATAATATAATATAATATAATATAATATAATATAATATAATATAATATAATATAATATAATATAATATAATATAATATAATATAATATAATATAATATAATATAATATAATATAATATAATATAATATAATATAATATAATATAATATAATATAATATAATATAATATAATATAATATAATATAATATAATATAATATAATAATATGTTATTATAATAAAAGTAATATTGCCTGCAGATCCGAAGGGAAATGTTCGATCGCCGCACAAGACATGTGTGTTATTATGTATAATAACTTATACTATATATTTACAAAAAAAAGTATTAATGTATTTGTACGTATCCGCTGTTTAGGACACATATTTTAAAACCAGATGGCGATATGTATATAATGTCCAGGAATTATTTAATTATTATTTAACGGCAGTAGCTGACAGACGGAACTTGGCGAACACTGTCAACTTTGAAAAATGGGGAAAACAATTAAACAAATTTTCCCCGATACATGTAAATGTATTTACTTACCTAATACAAAGTGACAGGGATTCCCACTAAACAACTTTCAATACAGCTATTGCTAAAAACTAGTTTTTTTTTATTCAACATGGTGTTTAACATTATGATGACGACAATAATAATTTGTATTCAAAGCTGAACGGGGTACTATTCTGATATCCTACTAATCTGCTTGCGAAACTATATCGCATCACGCTTTTAATACTACATTTATTACATATGTAATTAAATAGGTATTATATGTGTATAGTGTGTTCTATACATATCTATTTTTTGTATTATGTGTAGTATACTAATATTGATTAGATAAAAATCTTGTATATATGTATGTGTTATACATTTACTTAAATACAAAAGACCGTAAAATATTACAAAAAAACCGATGCATTGTCGGCGATATTGTAAAGCTGTAAGTGACATATGGACGGATGGACGGACATATAAGACTATAATGGTTCTGTTTTTCTTATTGGGCTGCTAACCGTAAAAGGGTGGTTTTATTACAGAACATTTTAATCTTAACCACAGATTATATAATACTATACTAGTTCTTAACTATGCATTATGATACGTTTTAGGCTAGATCGCAAAAAAAAAATTTTTTATCCGTTCATTAAAAGCGACAGGCGATCTATACACATTTTTGTGTAAAGCTTAATACAAGTCTCGGCCGTTTGGCCCTTGCTGGGTTAAACACACATTAACACAAAGTAGGCATTGGTAATCGAATTTATCACAATCTATTCATCACAATGTTAAAAAAACCAGAATAGCCACCACCTCTTCTCGATTAATATTTAATTTGCACAACACTGGCCAGTGAGGTCAAACAAGCGTCGGACATCGCATGTCTGTACGCTCATCAAACTTCGCCAGGGACAAGTCATTATAAGGAAAAAGAAAAATAAATGAGAAAACTTGTTTTTACACAAACTAAAAGTCATTGTGATTGTTAAAGTGTGTGTTGTGGGGAGCTTGTTATTAACTGAAGGTATCTGTCGTTTTTTAATTTATTTTATTGTTGTGTTTTCGTGCCAGATATTTTTTTAAGCTTTGTATTATATAAATTGGCTATTTGTCACGTCCGTTCTAAAGAAACTGTTAAGTCGTACACGCATAATGTAAGTTACGGTTCCGTAAAATAAAAATGAAATTTTGAAATCTTGTAAACCGATTTTGTCTAAAACAATTATCGGTGGAAATAGGTATTCATAAAGCTGTCTTTTTGAAAGTTCTCTACAATTCATGAAATATTTGAGACAAAAAGTTACTTAGGGTTACGGCTATGAACTAGACACGATCTCAGCGCCAAAAAACTGAAAATGATTTAACCTATATGTACATACTATGGTCCGAGTAACTAAAAGGGGGCGCAAGGGAAAAAATGAACACCCCAACCCATATTATTGATAGTTAGATAGGAAGGTACATATTAAAAAAATTGAGATGTATATTTAGCTTAACAATGAAGCGCTATTATAAAAAAATAAAAAATCCGGACTACAAAACTTTAAGACCTAAACTAAAATTTTAACAAACAAATATTAAACTTTAAGCTGACGGAACTCATTTTAAGGTAACTATTACTATAGTGTGAGCAATCTGTACACTTAAATTATTTTGATTTGCTCATATATTTGAACTTAATTGCTTTGAATTGAGTCACGCCTGCTTAATGGTTAGGTATAGTTTAATATTGGGTTTTAATTTTCTGTTTAGTGGATAATGTTTTTCAGTCGGGTTTTTTATTTATTTATTATAATTCACAGCTTTTAAGTTTCATTTTTTTTCCATTTTTTTTTTCTCGTCTTTAACTATTTTATTATACTTATGTGTTATATATTTTTGTACTCGCCTTTTTAAGTCCTTATTTTGATAACGAACTCGACGGTCTTGAAAAATATTTAATCCGCACATTAAAGCGCATAAAATCCACTATTTTGGTTTCTTAAGAATTTTATGTACCCAGTGACGATAGAGACAAACACGTAACACCTCTCAAGCTTAAATCAATGACGCCGTTTAGGCTACAAAGCGTGTCAAAAACACATACATATGTACATACATACATAAAATCGAAAAACATAACCCTCCTTCTGGCGCAATCGGGTGAAAATTATAAAAGCACAGAAATACGAAAGTTCACTTTTGTGGGCAGCCAAAAAAAATATGAATATCAAAATTTTGATCATATTTTCTTTGGTAAAAGTTCAGTGTAAAGAAAAATAAAATAATATATGCTGAATTTTTTTAAATCATAAAAAGATGAATAAATGATTATGATGATGATAAATAATACAATCGGCGCTGATCAGAAATTATAGATGAACTTAAAGCCTTGAAAGCGTAGGTAATTTTGTACCGTCATATTGTATTAGCTATGAGATTCACTTTAGCACGTCACGGATTGAAAACAGGACTAAAAAAAAATATTAACTTTAAATCTTAAATGTGCTCAACATTAATTAAGTATAATTGTGATCTACATAGGACCAGGCTACAGCGCTCACCTTTGAATATTTTTTTACTTTGTATTGTTTTTTTTTATAATTTTATTCAAACTTCTAGCTAAAGGATATATTTTTCGTCCCATCTATTCGAAAAGAGGCGAATGGTTCTTCGATAAGTGCAAGAAAAATGCGGTCATTTCGGTGCTTAATAACAGTGACAAAATAACTTTTAAATTTGAAACACTATTGAATTAAAAAGTGTGAAAACCAGCCAAGTGCGAGTTGTGACTCGCGCACCGAGGGTTCCGCACCTACCACCATTTGTGTAATCTATAAACACAAACAAAACTATTGTTGAATGAAAGGTAAATTGCGGTTTACAATTTATGTCATATTAAATAAAAACTGCTTACTAGATCTCGTTCAAACCAATTTTCGGTGGAAGTTTTACATAGTAATGAACATCATATATTTTTTTTAGTTTTATCATTCTCTTATTTTAGAAGTTACAGGAGGGGGGCGGGGCACACACTCATGGACACTGGACAGCTACCCTAAAAAAAATATTCCTTCCTGTAAAATTTCATCACAATCAATACTAAGGCTAAATTATATTTGAGAATATAATTTGACATATTCGGAGCTGCATAAAGCCAAGAGACGAACATGTCGAAATTGTTACGTTTTCGTTTTTACCATTATCTATGGAACCCTAAACACACGCGTAGATTCAATTCGTTTAATTTGTAAGGACTGTGTTTTTACGTCAATCATAATTTCCATTTGCTTAATAATTTGAATTTTATGACTTTAAAATAATGTCCATTATGGTCTTTAGTTCCGTGATTAGGTTTTACATGTTGGAAATCACAGATTAGAAGAGGCTTGCGATGTATTATTTCGATAAATAAAATTATATATTATAAAGCTTAAATTTTACATGTCGGAAATCACAGATTAGACGAGGCTTGCGATGTATTATTTCGATAAATAAAAATTATAGTTTGGCAAGTAGAAAAAAATATATTTTGATTTCTTATTGTTGATGTGTTTGTGTATGTAAAGGTTTTTTAGACAATAAACGTATCACGAAAATAGACGTACATGATTACGAATGTTTATTTTTTAACCATATCTTTTATTTTTTTATTTACGTTTATTGTATGTATTTTGTATAGTTTATGTATTTATGTATTCTTTTTTTATATAGGTGTGAAATAAGCAAGTATAATTTTAACCTACTTCAAGATAGGAGGAGGGTCTCAATCCGGATGTTTATATTTTTTTTTTGCATGTTCGGGGGCAAAACTCCTTCATATATAGACGGATTTGTAAAATTCTTTTTTTTTATTTTAAAGGGTATTGCGAGGTCTCATATTAATGTAGTGAAATTTTTTAACTTAAACTTTTGGTCAAAAATAAAATATGAGTGTTTATTTGGAACTGGTGAAACGCCTTTTATGTTGATGATTGTATAAAATTTTGATGTTTCTAGTGTACGAAAAAAGCAATTCGTCACTCAACAGTAAAAAATAAAAACTTTTTAACAAAATTTCAACCGGCTTCAAAAAGATGCACTTAAAAGGTTTAAATAATTACTTATTTCTAAAAATATGGTCTGAATGACAGTTTGCAGTTTATAACACACTTCACTTCCATTAAACCAACTTCAAACTGCAATTCAGATCAGATTTTTGAAAATAAGTAATTATTGTAAGTATATTGGGTATTGTATTTAGTTTTTCTTTTTCTTCTTATGTAAGTTAGTAACTATTTTCTATTTCTATTTTTATTTAGTAAGGATTTAGGTAAAGTACCTGGTAAGAAAACCAACTGGCGATAAGTTCGCTATTGTATCCTAATTTAATATTGTCTATAGTATGACTATTTTAAAGGATATTTCTCTTGTAGAAACTTCCATTAATAAACGATGCAGGTATAATGAGGAACTTCCATTATTAAATGATGTAGGTCAAAGTAGGAACTTCGATTCTTAAATGATGTGCATGTTTTGAGTAGAAAGTTCCATTAATAAACATCTAGGGTAGGCTGATGTAAAACGACGCGTGAGTTAAGAGTATGTATATCGTATAAAAGCTAAAATTAGTTCGGTAGCAAGTACCGCCCGAGCAACTTCTCTTGAGATAATTTTAGCGTTTTTAAGAAAATCAGTTTTTTAGCGATAACTAGCAAACCGCCGGACCTATTTTGCTGCTGTTTTTAGATCTAAGTCATGACGTGGCGTATTGATTGATATGGTTACGAGACAAACAGGTCCATTGGTCCAGAGATATCGAGGAGCAAAAAAACCAACCTTCATATATACACAGACATCACTCTAAAAATGATGGCAAACGATTAACCAGGTTTGAGAACGTAAAGAAAACGCAAAAGCGATTTCGATTTTCGGACGTATTATAATAAGTTTCCTCAAGAAAAGTTAAAAAGAGTTTGTTTACCTATTTGTTTTTTGTTTGAACACTCTAATCTCTGGAACAACTAGTCGGATTTGAAAAAATATTTTTGCATTTGATAGCCCTTGAGAAAGCCCTAAACTTTCCCCAATAATTGGTCTTTGAAACGCAAATATAAAATTTTAAATCCAACTGGTTGATCCAGAGATTAGCGTGTTCAAACAAAAAAAAAACAGAATCTTTAGCTTTATTTTATAATTATAGTACCTATACACCTATGGGTTAGAATAAGGGTAAAAACATACATTGCAGTATTTATCTATATCTTAAATGCGATCTATACACCTACTTACCTGTGCGATTTGCCTTAATAGCGTCTTTTTATTTTTTTACCTGTTAAAATCCCAAGAATTTATTACTAAAGCTTGTGACGTATTCAATTAGGATTTTCCTCAATGCAACTGAACTGACTTGAAGGTCCTATTTGTAAATCGTTCTAAGTATAAGTTAAAAGTACTGTAGTGTCCCACCGAAACTGGTTTTTTAGCCGAAACCGAAATCGAAATTTCGGCCTTGGTGTCACTTTCGGCCGAAACTGAAATTTACTTAAACATATTTAAAATTTATATTGTATACCTACTGAAAACAAGAGTTAATTTTTAGACATTTATTTTCACATAATATGTCCACAGTACACAGTACACAGCACACAGTACACAGGTACATAGTTAAAGAGGATTAAATAAAAAAAACAATAATTAAAATATTTAACAACTATATCACATACACATTATATCCATACTAATATTATAATTGCGAAAGTAACTGTTTGGCTGTCCGTCTGTTTGTTACCTCTTCACTGTTAAACCGTTGTACCGATTGATGAAATTTAGCATGGAGATAGTTTGAGTCCGAGGGAAGGACACAGGCTACTTGAAAGTCGGGTTTTTTTCTATAATTGAGGAGTTGCTGTTGAAACCCTACACCGATAACCGAATTTAGGACGGGTGAAACCCCGGGCAAAAGCTAGTATAAAATATATATGACATATTTGTTACATATTTTGATTTCGTTAATGCTGTTAAAGAGACTGGTAAGAATTAATCATACTGTAAAAGCGCACACCTACAAAAAAAATTGTTTATTCATGTACTTTTTTTAGATGATTTTTTGGAAAAAAAACGACTCACACTTGACGTTTTCAAGTAGCATATGTCCTTTCCTGGGACTTAAACGAATAGTTAACTCATTTAATAACAAATTAAACTGTATAGACATAATTAATTATTTTAGCTATGAAAACCAAACCCTAAAAAATTTAAGAAGTGAATTATTCGATTCAGCTAGGTTAATAATGTTATATAACTGTAAATTATTATTATCATATTTATTTGCATTTAAACACATTTGTATACTTATCGTATGTCGGTATATGTATATATACCTATCCATGTATGTTTAATTATTGGTATAAATTTAAGAATGTAAATTGTATTTGAGGATACTTAGTAATGCTAAATATAAGATTAGCATAGGTCAGTTAAATAATTACTAAATTCTCAACTTGTCTCATCTCCATGCCAAATTTATCCGTGGTTCCACTCGCCCTAAATTCGGTTATCCGGTGTAGGTTTTTAAAATTAAAGAAAGAAAACCGACTCACACTTGACGTTTCAAGTAGTCTATGTCCTTGTCCCGGGACTCAAACTATCTACATGCCAAATTTTATCTTAATCGGTTTAGCGGTTTAAGAGTGAAGAGGTAACAGACAGACAGAGCTACTTTCGCATTTATAATATTAGTATGGACTAAATATTACTTTAAAGAAAACTTTTGCTAGTCATCGTTACCACAACTGCAAAAGACCTGATCTACTAGGCAGTCTCTTTGCCTCAAACTCCAATATGAACGACGAAGGTGCTGTACCATCTACTATACCGTGCGGTTAGACCATGTCGGAAATCTCCATACCACAGCGGGAGGTCCAGCGGGCGCTGCTTTCTCTAGACGTTCATAAGTCGAGTGGGCTAGACGGTACACCAGCAGTGTTTCTTAAACAGTGTGATACTAAGTTGTGTCCTGTACTCACGCGACTCTTCGCGCTTTCCTACCACACTACATAATTTCCGTCTTCACCGAAACCTTGCGAATGCACCCGTTGCCCAAAAAGGGTGATAGATCAGAATCAGAAATGAACAAGTCAATCGTTATTACCTCTCTGCTCTCCAAGGTAATGGAGCATGAAATCAACACACAGCTTCTAAGACAACTAGAAAAACACGACCTGGTTAGCGACCGTCAATATGTCATTCGCTTCGATCTCTCGACTGGTGACGTTCTAGTGTATCTCACACACCAATGGGTCCTAGATATTGAGAGTCAGTGGGAGGCGTTGACATGTAGCCTGGTCATAGCGAAGGCGTTCGATCGGGTCTGGCACCACGGTCTTCTCTCGAAGTTGCTCTAAGAAGGTAAAAATAATTACTTACTCATTTTCAAAAACTGATCTGAATAATGTTTGAAGTTGGTTTCTATGTACCTAACAGTTTATAACACACTTCACTTGCATGACACCAACTTTAAACTGTAATTCCGATCTGATTTTTGGAAATAAGTGATTATTTCACCTTTTCAGTGCATATTTTTGAAGACGGTTGTTTTTTTGCTGAAATGTTTTTTTTTCGTTACTTTTAAGTGATGAATTGCTTTCGAGTTTACGGGCGGGATATTATGTTGTGTGATTGCATAAACAATGCATATTTAGGCGATATAATCGCGGTTGATTTGCTGTAATTTTTTGAAGAGTTCCGTTGTTTGTCTCCGAAACTAATCATCAGATCTATATGAAATTTAAAAAGGGCCATCTCGGAATAAACCTCTTTCAAACAAAAAAAAAATCGATTGCAAATCCTTCTATACAGGACGGAGTTATGCCCGAACATAGGAACATAAAAAAAATAGTAACATCCCAATTGAGAACCTCCTCCATTTTTGAAGTTGGTTAAAAATAGCTTCCCCAAAATAATTTTTTTTCTGTTTGGACAATAAAGTAAATTAATTGTGTACAAGTACGTACTTATACTGCATAACTACAGACGCGGCGGCCGCGCGCGCTATACGTACTTTGTCTACGACAATTACTTTTGAGATCATTTGAGAGACACGATCAAGTTCGCATCCAAGGCACTTGGTGTACCTACTTAATGGAGCAAGCAGTATGGCAGTACTTCACTGCGGGGCAAAGGTTGTCCTTTACTGGCCCCACATAGCCTCCATTTACTGGCCCCCTTCATCTCCAAGAGCATTGGGATCCTTCGTGTTGACATCTCCAGCGATGTTCAGTTCCAAGGTAAAGCTGGAGTCCAAAAAACTTGGTGTCAGGGCAAAGGTTGCTGCTTTAAAAGTCGCAAGTTCGGCCGTATTAATATGGAGTACTGCTGCCATCTCTGGGCGAGTGCACCTGGATACCAGCTAGGTCCTTTTAACTCGCCTAACGAGCTGTGAGAATTGTCGGCGATCCCAAACTCACTTGCCGTATCGAGCCCTTTAGTCTGAGGGGAGGCTTTGCCTCCCTTGTGTGTGTTCTACCGTTTGTAAAATGGGATGTGTTCTGAGGAATTATTCGAAATGATGCCCACGATGCATACTTTCTACCATCGCACCGTTAGCCATCGACAGGGAAGTCATATTTCACACTTTAAAACTGAAATGGTCGCAGTGCAGGTTCAAAAAATCTCCCGCGAACCCAAGCGGGGTTGTGAAATAAGCTATCTGCCAAAGTTTTCTATAAGGACTACAGTATGGGGTTCTTCAAGAATGAACCGTGACCGCTTACCATCAGGCGAACCGTAAGCTTGTTTGTCACCTCAGTGGTATAAAAAAAAATAGGCCATCTCTGGGTAGGTGGTACACCCTTTTGTCTCAATACAAGGAGAAGCTGTGAGATTTGTTGACAATCTCACGCGGTATCCAACCTTTAAGTCGACAGACTTTGGCCCCCATGTTTATGGAAAAATATATTTTATCCAGTTATTAATGAAATATATTTATTATTATGCATTTCAAGTTTTGAGAAAAGCCCCTGTGAAAGGCAGACGGACAGACTAGGGAGTGACCTTACAAGTGTTCTGTTTCCGCTTTTTCGGTACGGAACCCTGAAATAAGACTGCTTAAAATATTTGTGTGTAGATTTTTAAAACAACTGTACCTACTTATTTAGCTACAACTATTTTTCTCAGATGTTAAAATTCACCATCTTCGTTTTCCTGGCAACAGCATATGGGCAGCAGGCTACTGGAGGCGGAGACCTAGAATCAGTGATCAAAGAGATATTTGGTACTAGTGAAACACCGAAGCCTGGGTCCAGCCCAGGGGCGAATCTACCCTTCGTTCCTGTTACAGAGCAGCCAGGAAACAGGGTGAACGAGGCTTCTACACTTGTACCTGGTGTGGTGACTGGTGAGCTTTATTTTATGTATTAGTTAAAATACTGTATGCATATATGTATATGGATTTTTTGTCTTAGCCACGCCCGTAGGACCGTAGACCTTAGTGGCTTAGTATTTGATATTAATTTCAACTTGATACCTTCACGCGTACCTGAGAAAAAGGGTATTGACAGACAGACAGACGGACAGCAAAGTGATCCTATAAGGGTTCCTTTTGAGGTGCAGAACCATAAAAGCTATTTTTAGAAGGTTTTATCACAATGTAACTATTGTTATGCTTTGATTTTGTATTGTTTGTAGAAGGAATATATCTGTACCAAGTTTAGTAGTATTTTTTTGCTAAAATTGGCCGCTAAATACTTGATTGGAAAAAAAAAACTTATATAATTTTAAAGATTTAATTAAGTTTTAGCACACCCTACGAAAACACTTACAATATTGTAGGAGAGAGAGAGCGATATACTAAGCTTAAGAGAGATTGCTTTTGGCTGCGATAGTTGTGCAGTTTATTATTCTTTAAACAGCATGATTGGCGCTAAAATCCTGAGAATACCAGCATTGCTAAAATACCTATTTAAGGCCTCATATACTGCACACTAGCGCCGCCACTAGTTATTGTTTATTTCTTCTTCGTACAAAGCGTGATTTAAAAAAGTGGGAAATGAAAAATACCAATTTGTCATTAACTATTTTATAATATTTTAATATTAGAACGTTTTTTTTTTGTTTGTAGAAAATGTCTGTGAGTTTTATATCAGGTTTCTGCTAAAAGTAGCCGTCTTTAGAAAATACTCAAACAAAAACTCACAGATACATTCTACAAACAATATAAAACGTTATGAAGACAGCTATAACTAGTTAGTATTCTGTACGAAAAAGAAATAAATATTATCATTATCTGGTGGCGGCGCTAGTGTGCAGTTTACGGGCCCTTAAGACACCAAAATCATGATATAAGAAAAAAATATCGAGGCACACTGATGACGAAATATTTAATTTCAAAACATATTAAATTTATTTGGACTAAAATTAGGGTTTCCTAATTACCTTGCTGATGATTTATTAATATGTATAACAAGGAAATTTTAATTTGGTCTTGGAAGTAAGAATTTATAAATCACTTAATTATCTTTTACCGCTACCGCCGAAATACCCACTTGCCTAGGTGGTACCCCTAGGTGGTCTGTTGCTATCTGTTGGTATAGCCGTCAGGATTAATGATTCTGAAAAAGGCAACGAATTGACCATAATTTTTTTTTAAACAGATTCTGGAGATGTGTCCTGCACAACGGACGCTGGAGTAGTAGGAGAATGTGTCCGGTATTACCTCTGCGATGACAAGAACAACACCGTCATCACTGACGGCATTGGAATCATCGACATACGGTCAGTAGAGGAGCTTATGGAGACCATCAGACTTCTTGACAATCTATTTTTAATGTTCAGGTAATGTAAGATAGGAGTGGTTGAGTGTTCGTGCTAACCAAGGGTCGGTGATGTTATGAAGGGTCAGACAAAACATGACCATGTTAAGGAAAAGGGTTAGTTGTAGCATGTCAGGTTTAAAAAGGTGTTATGGTTGTGTCAAAATTGGATTGTTATTAAAAAGTGATGTCTAATATTAACTCCACATCGACAAGAAGAAGATTGTCGTTAAATATATCTATGCCGTATAGATATCATCGACATACAGTCAGTAGAGGAGCTTAAATATCCACTTTAATAGTTTATATAATGTGAGACAGGAATGGCTAAGTGTTCGTGTTAACCAATGGTCAGTTGTGATATGTCACGTTTAAATAAGAATGTCAATCAAAGCTTGTCAGATTTCTGGGTTATGGAAATGGGTCAGTGTAACATATCAGTGTGAAAAACACTGTTATAACTATTGTTTTAAAAGATTCGCGGTTAATCTTTGTATATAAAAATTACGTGTCACGTTGTTTGTCCGCGATGGACTCCTAAACTACTGAACCGATTTTGACCAAACTTCGTAGTTATCTGTTATTTGATCCAACTTAAAAGATAGGATAGCTTAGATATCAATTTATAGTCGCAATGTTATTTTATTGCAAATTATTTGTCTATTATCTGTTAGCTCCAAACGATTCTTTAATAGATGGCGCTATGTTAAAAATACATATGTTTCATATAAGCTTCAATTTAATAGCATACCCACCACGTATCACAATTATCTTTAAGCTTTAAACGATTCTACCAGATGGCGATATCTGTTAACTGAATTGAATCAGTGTTCAATAGATGGTGCTAGGTTATATATATACTAGCGGTTATAATTTAAGTTGACTTTATTATTATTAGGGCAAGGTTTATATGAAATAAACAAGGGTCAAGTGGGAGTCGGACCCGTGCACTACCTGTAAACCTATTGTAATGAAATTCTGGTAAATGGTTGTGCACACCGCCAGGGAAGGTTTTTGAGAAATAAAAATTGGTCAAGCAGCAGCGTATGCTGGGGTTTCTGAATTAGTACCGGGCATTAGTTTTAAACAAGAGAAACAACGTTCTCCGGGTCAGCTATCTGTTATTTGATCCAACTTAAAAGATAGGATAGATATTATCTCGATCTGTCAAGTGCGAACCGGACTCGGGCACTCTAGGTAAAAACCGGGTCACAGAGGGACGGCAGCGGAACAACGTTTGCCGGGACCGCTAGTATCACAATAAAATTAAACATAATGTTTAACGGAGTTCTTATCGTTATTAGCCGAGGAAATGAGCTTCCGATATTTCGGTGCTGTAGCAAGCACTATGATCGCGGGATGACTGGCGTACTTGCGAGTTTGTACAAAGTCTATGGGCTACCTGTATGTTTATACCTATCTACCCTCTTTCTTTTTCGTTTTGTTACGGAACTACTAGAACTCACTCAAAAGTCACCATGACAGTATATATACTATAAGTCATCCCGCGATCATGGTGCTTGCTAAAATATCGAGAGCTCATTTCCTCGGCTAATCACGATAGGAACCCCGAAAAACTTATGTTTAACCATTATAACTGGCGGCATTATAATTATTGTCATACGGACAGTTAAGCAGATTATGGTCGATAACCACGAGTCTGCTTGTCAATCTTTGTAATGTCAAACAGATGTGGCTAAAGTGTTCGTGTTAACCAAGGGCAAAGTATCTAGGTGCACGATATGCGTACTTTGCCAAAGGTCAGTGTTGTAATATGTCATTTTTACACAAGGTGTCAATTATAACTTCTCAGATGTCGGTGTTAAACAATAAAATTGTTGTCGTGCCTGTGGCAAAATAGGATTGTTGTTAAATGAGTGACGTCCAATAGTAACTTTTTAATGACAAGAACAAGAATGCCATAACTGACGGCATTAGAATCATAGATATTCAGTCATCAGACTGTTTGCCAAATTTTTTTATTATTTAGGTTATGTTAAAAAGAAGTAGCGTTTGTGTTAACCAAAAGTTAGTTGTATTTAACAAGAAAATAGCATGTTGCACCTGATATTCATCTCTGTAGGTCTTTATTATTTAAGATGATATCTTTCATTGCCAGCATATTTTAATTGTTTATTTAGGTATGAGACAGTGTCGATGTCAACTGATAACCCTGGACGGACCTCGAGATAAGATATTACAAATCACATGTTATTCTCTAAGGTTTTTCCCGCGGATTTATTTGCGTAGATTATTGAGTATGAAGTAATAGTTTTAGATATAAAGATATTTCTCCGTGATTCAAACTATAGATATAGAATTCAAACTAACATGTGACATTTTCATTTAAGGGTCTTTTTGTGTGTATAGTTTTGACATAACATTTTGATTATTTAGAAGAGCTTCTACCGGTCTCTACTTCCAGACTGGCCATGTAAGCTTCTACGTGGCGGAGGCACCACTGTGAATAAGATTAACAAAACAACACATGAAAGAATTATCGCTGCGCATTTTAATACGTGCAAACTTATATGACGCGTACTCTAGTAGTCGACTCGACATTTGCACAGGCAGGGTGTTGCGGTGCGTATTTAAAATCGTAACGAATTAGATTTGGTGCGCACTTTAAATTTAAATTGTACAGAATTTGACAGAGATTATTCGCCTTAAAATTCACTAAAACCATACTAGTTACAGGCTATCAGTAAAAATAATAAAAAAAAACAATCATCTGTAAAACACGTACTGACAATATTTCTTTACGCAGTAAACTTAAACTTAAACCTTCGAGCACTATAACGGTGATCTGCGGATGTTTTTGCGTAGTGCGTGGGGTTTAATATAGTTAGTTAAGGGCATAGTGTGCAAAAATTCCGCGCGGAAACAAAACTCAACAAATCTGTAGCAAACCACAGAAATCCGCATACGATTCTATTTGTCGCAGTACACGAAATTTCATTCTGTTATTCACAGCGTAATTAAATTTTGTACTTATTTCAATTTCAAAAACGCACAACATTTTTCCGAAGTGCACAGTACGCATACCAAATTCGAAGCCCGTTTTGAAATTGTAAGAAAAAACTTGTGGCGACTTACATGCATGCAATTAAGATAAAAGAGGTTTGACATTGCATGCATGAAATGTCACAGGGAAAAAATTTATATATATGTCATTCTTGATTTGTAATATTTTGTTGTTGTAAAAATACAATTTATTATAAAATACAAATAAACTATAACATGTAAATTACATGTTAATTAAATGAAAAAAAAAAAATTTATATAGTGCATATAAGTTTTACTTTATTGAATTAAGAAGCCCGGACTGGTGCAGCGCTTCATTGGTGACTTGCCGACTACGCACGTATTTAGATATTCACATTGCAATTCGAACATAAAATACATGGAGACTACAGGTAACGAAGTTAAAGATTTACCTAGCGATAATGCAGAGCCTGGTGTGTTCCGTGTGGGCGTACGAGTGCCACCGTTTTGGCCAGAAGAATCGGCCGTTTGGTTCGCTCAAATTTAAGGCCAATTTATTTTGTCAAATATAACATCAGACTCTACTAAGTTCTACTTATTGGCAATTAGACCAAAAATTTGCTGCAGAGGTAAAAGATACAATTACTTCACCTCCTGACTCTGGCAAATATGACAAATTAAAATTGGAACTTATTAAAAGACTTTCTGCCTCACAAGAACGTAAGACTAAGCAGCTGTTGGCACATGAAGAGCTTGGCGACAGAAAGCCTTCTCAGTTCTTAAGGCATTTACAAAATCTAGCCGGTCCGTTAGTCCCAAAAGAATTTCTTCGTACCATATGGTTAAGCCGTCTACCACCAAGTCTACAAGCCATACTCGTTTCGCAGAGTGACACCGAACTGGAAGTTGAGCTGACTTAGCTGATAGGATTAACGACGTCGTCCCTTCAACATCACATATTGCTAGTACGTCTCATGATCTGCCTGGTACTGCTTTAGATCTTTTAGGTCGGAGAGTAGCAGAACTGACGCGGCGAGTAGAGGAACTGAGCGTACAGAAGTTTAAACAGTATCGTCACACTAGAGGTAATGAACGCCGACGCTTTCGCTCGCGTTCACGTTCTCGTTCAAGATCACATTCAGGTACGACAACTAACACCAATTGCTGGTACCACTTTAAATTTGGCTCTAAAACTAAAAAATGTACTCCACCGTGCAGTTATGACAAGGAAAACTCGCAGGGCAGCCAATAATGGCGGCAACCGACTGCCCTACTCAACCAGGCCGCCTGTTTATCACTGATCGCAAAACAAAAATACAATATTTAGTTGACACCGGCTCAGATGTATGTGTGTTTCCACGATCAGCCGTGCGGGTGCCGCGTGTCAAAACAAATTACGAACTTTTCGCTGTCAATGGCACAATCATACAAACTTATGGTGATTTACAGCTGAAATTAGATTTAGGCCTACGTCATGCTTTCGTCTGGCGTTTTATTGTTGCTGACGTATCACAACCGATGGTTGGAGTCGATTTCTTAAGTTATTACAACTTACTTGTAGACTGCCGCAATCATCGTCTTATTGATGGCATAACATCATTATCTGTATCGGTACCACACCTGAATTCTTCAGAGATTTTTTCTGTAAAAACAGTTTCAGACAGTACACAATGTCAAAACTTACTACGCGAATTTCCAGAAATAACTCGACCAGCTGGAAAGCCTACTAAACCTAAACATGAAACGGTGCATCATATAAAAACCCCGCCAGGACCACCAGTATTCAGCCATCCTCGTCGTCTTGACCCTGAAAGACTAGAAATAGCTAAGAAGGAGTTCGACCAGATTCTTCAAAACGGAACTGCTAGAAGATCTGATAGTCCATGGTCTTCACCACTTCACCTAGCTCGTAAAAAAAATTATGTTTGGCGTCCATGTGGAGATTATAGGGCGCTAAATGCACGAACCGTACCAGACCGATACCCTGTGCGGCATATTCATGAGTTTGCATATCAATTGACAGGTAAAACAGTGTTCTCGACCATAGATCTTGTAAAAGCCTACAACCAAATTCTAGTAAATTCTAGTGATATTCCTGAAACTGCAATAACAACCCCTTTTGGCATGTTTGATTTCCCTTATATGACGTTTGATCTCCGAAATGCAGCCCAAACCTTCCAACGTTTTATGAATGAAATGCTTCGCGATTTAGAATTTTGTTACAGCTATATAGATGATATTTTGGTATTTTCAGCCTCTAAATCTCAACACCGTCAACATCTCCGACAAATTTTTGAAAAGCTGAGAGAGTATGGTGTTTTAATCAATACTAACAAATGTGGTTTTGAGCAAGACGAAGTAACTTTTTTGGGTTATAATGAATCTGCTGAAGGCATTAAGCCATTAGAGTCAAAGGTACACGCAATTCAGGAATTCCCTATTCCAAAAACTATAAAAGAATTACGTCGTTTCTTAGGGAAGATTAATTTTTATCGTCGGTTCATTCCTGGTGCAGCCAAAGTACATGCACCACTTAACGTCCTTTTATGCGGATCTGACGCCAAAGGTTCTAAAAAAGTCTGCTTGTCACCGGAACAGTTAGAAGCTTTTAACCAATGCAAAATTTTCTTTATCAAAGGCAACTCTGTTAGCACATCCCGATACACAAGCAGAACTAGCGATCATGACAGATGCTTCCGACACGGCAATAGGCGCTGTGTTTCAGCAACAAAAAGATGAAAGAGGTTTGACTTTGCATGCATGAAATGTTACAGGGAAAAAAATTATATATATGTCATTCTTGATTTGTAATATTTTGTTGTTGTAAAAATACAATTCATTATAAAATACAAATAAACTATAACTTGTAAATTAATTGTAAAAAAAAAATGTATATAGTGCATATAAGTTTTACTTTATTGAATTAAGAAGCCCGGACCGGTGCAGCTCTTCAAACTGATTTTGACTTTTTAATTATTAGGGTTCCGTGGTTAAAACCGAATGTAATGGAGTTTATCTATAGCTGCGTCATATCTGTCGGTCAATCTGTTCAAATAGATATAAGGTTCCGTAGTCACATGGCAAAAACAGTTTTTGTCATGTCCATTTGTTCTTTCATTCGTCGAGAACTTTAGCTATTACACAGTTACGTCATCTGACCGTCGGTTTCTTCTTTTATTTTTAGGATTCCGTAGATACGTGGTAAAAACTGAACTGTTGTCGTTTCCTATCCATTCTTTCTTATCATTTGTCCGCTTAACTAATATATAGTTTCGTAGAAAAATGAAGTTTCTTTATTATTGACTTTAAGGACCAACTGAAAATAGTTATTTGTTATACAAGTGAGTAAAAGCGTTTTATGTTAGAAGTGCCGACTTTAAATCCTGAGCATAGCGAGGGATTCAAAGGCACGAGACCGAAAAAATTTGCTCACGCGTTCAACATACAACTTTTCACTCCTACCAGCGAGAAAAATATATACTTTGTTTTGTTATTTTAAATTGAGGTTGCTTTCGGAATTGTAGCTACTACAACCTCTGCTATTGCTATCAAAACAACGTATGATATTTTTTAAGCTAGCTGTATAAACTTTAAATAATACAAATAATTTATAAAAACTCACTTCAAAACGAAAAATGCTATGTAGTTATATGCCCAATTAAAATGAACAAGGTTAAGGATTTATCCCGAAATTTGTTTCTGACCAGTCATTGTAAAGTTTTTTTTTATCATTGGGTTAATTCTTAAAGTCAATGTTCGAACAGTGAATTACTTTGCCTCACTAGTGACCAAATTCAATTTTGCTCACTGAATTTGGACAGTAAAACTATCCTTTTCGTGCTGGTGAGGTGAAAATGAAATTTGTTTAATAGGGCAATTAAAAATCAAAAAATAAACTATTTGCTTTTACAAAAACATCAACCTTAAAATACCTTTAAATACACTAATAAGAAAAAAATAAGCCCCTATAGCAGACTTATTGACAGAACTTTCAGCAACATATTTTATTTGCCTTGAAGTCGATTGCCACTGCTGCTAAAGCAGACACACTGACAGAACATTTAGCTATAGTTTTTTTGGGGTGGTGTCATATGATACGTTTTACAATGATACAGCGTAAGTATATTGTTATTATATCTATAAACATAGATCAATTTGTATATAATCATGTAAAGAATCGATGATTTCCTTCACCGTTTGACCGATCACCGTAAAACTTGGCACTGTACTAGTGATTTAAAATAGTAGTGGCTTGGGCCCGTCTCACACTTGGCTGGTTTTTATTATCTGTTATATGTATTTACTTACTTTAGAGCTCAAACTATTTTTCCTTGCAAGTTTGAAGTTTGTAATACTGTTTATACGATAGAATAAAAACAACGGCAATGTGTTTCTTGTATGGGAACCCCCTTTAAATTTTAGCTCTTTATTATTTGTTAGATAATCCCCCAACTATAACACATATTCTGTGAAAAATTGAGGTTTCTACCTATTTCGTCTCGAAGCCTTTTTAATGGTCAGTCAGACAGACAGGCGGACAGACAGATAGACAGCGTAGGCTTAGTAATATGGCTCCGTTGGCACCCTCTGGGTACGGAACCCTAACAATGGATGTTGATATATATATTTATGAGATCGATGAACTACTACACCGTTTGACTTATCATCATAAAACTTGGCACCTTGAAGTGTTTTTCTTGGAGTCTTTTTTGGTGTCAATTTTATGACAGAACAACCAGGCTAGTATGTTTCATGCGTTTTTCTTTTTGTTTTTTGAAGATTCTGACTCTAACAATTGCAAATTCTTACATAATATGATCCATATTACCGTCTTGGTACAGAAGCAATGAACAATGAAAAAATCCAAGACAACTCCAAAACTCCAAAATCACTACAAAAAGGTAGTAGTACCGAAAACTATATGGGTTCCTTTTTAACTATGGAACCCTAAATAGGTGTCAATTTATATTTTCGTAACGCATTGGACAAATTTTTTTTTTAATAAAGTCTTATGGCTTTAGAAAGGTATGTATATGTACCTCTATTTTTTTAAATAAAAATGAATCCTACAACAATACAAACAAAGTCGATTTAAAAATGTCAACCTTAAGTAGGAATTTTGAAGGTTGATATTCTTATATTAACTTTGTTTGTATTGTTGTAGAATTTGTTGTATTTTACTTGGACCCTAACTAGTGACAAATAAGCCTTAAGTTTATTTGCAACTTTCTAGATTTTAAATATCTAACTTAAACTTAGTATTCACTTTACAGAGTTCGCGATGGCCCGTGCCCATCTTATTTGGACACCTGCTGCTTGGTACCCAACAAACTGCCCGTCGATATGCCCATCACTCCAACTCCCCCAAAATCTGATGAGGTAAGTGAACAAGAGCCGCTGTACTACTGAGAATAAGTGACTTATTTAAACTCTCGTGCTTGGTGACGCTTGCGCACGCTTGGCAATGGTGTAAACGCTATAAAATGAATTATTTAAACGCCTTATCGACACAGTTGTAGGATTTTGCCAAGCGGAGACAAGCACCACTTGTGAGCTATTAACACTCTTGCGCTAGACATCGCTTGCGGATTCTTTACAAGAGTTTAGCGCTACATAATAAATTATTCGAACTCTTATCGACACAGTAAATAATTTTGCCAAGTGGAGACCAGCGCCGCTCTACTACTGCGGCGGTTTGATGAGTCACCACTAGTGAGTTTTTACACTTGCGCTTGGCATCGCTTGCGGATGCTTTACAATAGTGAGATCTCTACAAATACATTATTTAAACTCTTATCGAGTCAGTTGTTGAATGTTGCTAAACGGAGACAAATAACCACTAGTGAGCCATTTACACACTTGCGCTCGGCGTTGCTTGCGGATGCTTTACAAGAGTCTAAGAGCTACATAATGGATAATTTACACTTTCGATCGCTTTTACAATGCTTTCGCAAGTGAAGACAAGCATCGCTACCACCTACCTTCTACCGAGTCGCCACTAGTGAGCCATCTACACTCTTGCGCATAGCGTCATTTCCCGACGCTTGGCTAGAGTATAGAAGATTGATAGAGAATAGATAAGGAATAGATATACTAAACCGCGTAAATATGATTTTTTTGTCCACAACTAAATCATGTCTATCTTACGTTTTTCTAAACAACTTGTTTGGGATGTCGTTCGATAGGTCTATAAAAAACATATAAGGTTCTTATGTAAAATTATTCATAAATGCACATTTTTTCGAGTTGTTTGCGAGGTATTTTTGGATACATAAGTTGTTGAAATATGCAAAAATCACGATAATATGACTTTATGCATAACTAGCTCTTTCTCACATAATACTTTGAAGTAAAATGGGTTTACAAGTTTTTCAGATAGGTATCCACAATAATTCTCACTCTACGGAACCCTAACATATTGGGTGTACGACACGCACTTGCTCGCTCGCTTTTCATTTATTCTGTTTAAACCAACATGACAACTGCACGTTAAACCAGTTGCACGACAAGTCAAACCGGTCTGATTTTATTGCAGAAGATATATAAGAGTTACCAGAAGGTCGACCACAAATTGAAGTAGGTAGATAGATACAAAGTCATTGTGGTTTCCATAAGTTAAAAGTTACGTCATTTATTGTAATGTGTGCATTTTAAATAGTTTAAGGGTAACATAAGTAATTAAAAGTTTTGTATAACAACTATGTTTTTAGCGCGTCATGTAACTTTGTTAACCGCACGCGCAGTAACGAACAATAATAATCGAAATCATCGATTGAAATAGTAGCTCATTATTGTAGCACTGCAACAATCCATACTTAATATTATAGATGCGAAAGTAACTCTGTCTGTCTTTTACCTCTTCACGCTTTAACCGCTGCACGGATTAAGATGAAATTTGACATGGAGATAGTTTGAGTCCCGAGAAAGGATATAGGAGGAGATATTGAAAACGTCAAGTGTGAGTCAGTTTTTATTCTATAATTGAAGAGGTGCCGTTGAAATCCTTATTCATTATAAAAATTATTTATTTGCCATTCAAAAATGTTATAAAAGCACTCAAGCAGCAAATTTCTAATTGCTGTATCTTCTGCGGGTAAGCTGTATCTTCTGTAGGCAGGTTGTATCTTCTGTAGGTAGTTAGGTAATTTCTGATTCAATTATGTGTCTATTAAAACTCGTATTCAAAGTCCAACTTTTTGTACGAAAACTTTTTAACAAAAAAAAAAAACCAACCGGCCTCAAAAAGTTGCACAAAAAAGATAAAAGTAATTACTAATTTCCAAAAATCTGATCTTAATTGCAGTTTGAAATTGGTTTTATGCAAGCAAAGTGTGTAATAAACTGTTACATATGTACATAGACACCAACTTCAAACTGTAATTTAGATCAGATTTTAGGAAATTAGTAATAATTTTTACCTTTTTAGTACATCTTTTTAAAGCCGGATGTTTTTTTTGTTACAAAGTTCTTATTTTTTTTCTTTTCAGTGACGAATTGCTTTTTTTTTCTTGTAGACTAAAAACATTCATACTCGTAACAAAGTTTTATACAATCATCAACATAAAAGGCGTTTCACCAGTTCCAAATTAACATTAATTATTTTTTTTCTCCATAAGTTTTAGTTTTAAATTCACTATAATAATATGGGACCACGGAAGGTATAACCTTTTTAATAAAAAAAGAATTTCTCGAATCGGTCCAGGCATCTTCGAGAAATCGGCTATAATAGGTACATAAAAAAAATAAAGTCCGACGAATTGAGAACCTCCTCCTTTTTTTGAAGTCGGTTTATAAACTAGTAGAAAGGCTGTTTACTTAAGAGAATAGGAATCGGAGCGCCTCTCAGCGTGCTCCATACAAACGAATTTCTCACTTATTTTTGACACTTGCCGATCAAAGACCACGAAATTTTTGAAGCATGTTCTAGAAATAAATATCTAGGTTTGAAGTGTGCTAGTTATCATTTAAATTTTATAGTTAAAAAGTTATATAGGATTCTAGTTTTTCATACAAATGGTTTCAAAAAAGATTTCTAATTAATAAAAATATTTTACAAGATTTTGGAAAACCACAGACATTGTTATTCGGCTTAGGACACAGTGTTTGATCAATAAATGACAAAAACAAATGAGAAATTCGTTTGTATGAAGCCCGCTGCGAGGCGCTGCAAATCGTATCCTCTTAATAAGTTTGCAAATTAGAAACGGAAATTCTGTAGGTAGGTAGGTAATTTCTGATTCAAGTATGCGTCTATTAAAACTCGTTATAAAATTTAAACTATTTATACATATCAAATAAACTAGTAAAAAGACTGTTTGTTTAACAAGTTTGCAAATTAAAACCGGAAATAGGAAGGTAGTAAAGTAGTTTTTGAGTACGCTAAACTTGCAAAGGAAGTATATCTCAAAAGTTGAGTGAGGTACATTTTCACCAGCAGCGGTTGGCCTTGATAGAGTACCTGCCTACCGGTAGGTAGGTATTGAAGATATTATAGGCAGACATTTATCTAGTTACGTATAGTAAGTAATCAATCTGTGGCGAAGGGTCAAACTCGTTATTTTCTGTTCCAGCGCACACTTTTCTATAATAAATATTAAAATATCGGATAGTTTGATATTTACCATTATTGTATATGTAGCCATCAAAAACAAAACTTGTAAAAAAAAACAAGTCTCGCAACTCAGTTCTTCTACCGTTAAAAGTTGTGAGATCCATGTAATACCAAGTCGGTTGATTTATTACGTAATTAGCTAATCTAACAACATCTTATAGCTTTTTTTTTTTTTTTTTTTTAATAATACCACTAAGGTGGCAAACAAGCTTACGGCCCGCCTGATGGTAAGCGGTCACCGTAGCCTATGGACGCTTGCAACACCAGGGGTATCACTTGCGCGTTGCCGACCCTTCAGAAATCTAATAATTTCTTTCTTGAAGAACTCCATACTGTAGTCCTTGCAGAAAACCTTGGCAGGGAGCTCATTCCACAACTTAAGCGTTCGCGGGAGGAAGTTTCTCTAAAACCGCACTGTACGCGACCATTTAGGTTCTAAAGTGTGAGAATGAATTCCCTGCCGATGGCGAGCGGTGCGATGGTATAAAGTAGCCGTGGGCATCATTTCGAACAATTCCTCAGAACACAACCCATTGTACAAGCGGTAGAACACACACAGTGAGGCAAAGTCTCTCCTCAGACTTAAGGGCTCGATACCGCAAGTGAGTTTGGAATCGTCGACAATTCTCACAGCCCGTCGTTGAACCGAGTCAAAAGGGCCAAGCTGGTATCCGGGTGCACCTGCCCAGAGATGGCAGCAGTACTCCATATGGGGCCGAACCTGCGACTTGTAAAGTAACAACCTTTGCCCCGACGTGAAGTACTGCTTCGCTCTGTTGAGTACACCAAGTTTTTTGGACGCCAGCTTCACCTTATCTTGTAAATGATCTCGGAACTGAACATCGCTGGAGATGTCGACACCAAGGATCCCAATGCTCTTGGAGATGGAGAGGGGAGTGTTCTGGAATTGTGGGACCACAGTGAATGGAGTTTTCTTAGCGGTGAACGCGCACACTTGTGTCTTTGTAGGGTTGAATCGGACCAAGTTTACCCGTCCCCAATCAGAGACCTGGGACAGTGTGGTCTCGATTTGAGACACAAATTCCCCGCGGTTCTCCTCCACAACGGAACGAGGGATATTTGCACGACCCGTGTAAAAAGCGTCTCCAGTACTGTCATCTGCATAGCAATGTATGTTGTTGATGTCCAACATGTCATTGATATGCAGTAGAAACAGCGTAGGAGACAGCACAGACCCTTGCGGGACACCAGCATTAATGTCCATGCTATCAGAGCAACTACCGTCAACTACGGTTCGTATGCGTCTGCCGGACAAAAAGCTAACCACCCATTTGCACAAACCCTCGGGCACTCCGTAAGATGGCAACTTCGATAGAAGACCGCGGTGCCAGACCCGATCGAACGCCTTCGCTATGTCCAGGCTACATGCCAATGCCTCCCCCTGACTCTCAATGGCTAGTGCCCATCGGTGTGTGAGATACACTAGAAGGTCACCAGTCGACCACATTAATATTGAAAATTTATGTTAAAATAAAAAAGATGACTTGGCAATCGCATGAAAACACAATGTTACTCACAAGCAATACATGTACAGATATAGGTACATATTTTTAGTCTGAATCTTGGAAACAGCTTCAACGATTTTCATGAAATTGTATGCAGGGGGTTTCGGGGCCGATAAATCAATCTAACTAGGTTTTTTTTAGAAAACGTCATGGTACATAATAGTAAAGATAAAAAAATACAATAATACTAAATGTCAGACTTGGTAATTGAGCAATTCATTAATTACTTAAGTTAATATTTATTCATCAAGTACGCAAAATTCTAAAGTTTATCATTAATATATTCTCGAATGTCATTATATAATTGATCGAATAATAATTGAAATATTTTGTGTTTGCAATTGAAATTGAAATTGTTTCAAGCTTAATAGCCCATGAGCCAGCAACAGGTTTTCCTGACCAATTTCCTCTCAAGTGGTAACTCGTGAAATGTTTCAGAAAGTTGTATTATGCAGCATGGTAAACGTCAGCTGCCGCTCCGCGGGTGGGTGGTCCTCTCACTTGAAAATGTGTCAGATGATAGTTTACATGCAATTTTGAATAAACAAAAACGTCAGCTGGCTCGATATTGGTGGAAAACCCGTCAGCTGACGTTTAAATAAGCGATCGGCGCTCACGCCTGGCTCCTATGCTTCACCTTTCACTGCATCAGCTGACGACCTTTCCCCCGACATAGAGCCAGTTGACGTTTTTATCTATTCAAAATTGCATGTAAACTATCATCTGACACATTTTTAAGTGAGAGGACATTACTGAACGAAATTTTTATTGTGGCAGATAAAGTTTATGTACCTATGTAATGAGATGGCCTTTGTTATACAACAGAGGTTGTCACAAACATATGTAAATGTTTATGAACAAAAAGACATAATTCATCAATATATCAGTCGAATATCGAATTCATTGTCGTACTTAGGTAAGATTTTTGTAATTTAGGGTTCCGTAGTCAAAAAGAAACCCTTATAGTTTCGCCATATCCGTCCGTCCGTCCGTCCCTCCGTCTGTCTGTCCGCGGTTTAGTTTAAAAACTACTAATACGAGAAAGCTGCAATTTTACAGGGATATACACATTGATTAAGCCGACAAATTGGTAGAATAAAATCTTTGAAAAAAAAATTTTTAGGGTACCTCCCCTACACGTGAAGTCCCCAATTTTTATTTCCCATCGTGTGGAGTATCGTTGAATAGGAATTCCAAAAACATTGTCGGTATACAAATATCATTTTTTAATTTAGGGCTCCGTTTGCATAACATTTAGCTTTAAAGTACTAATTTTTGTTAGAGTCAAGTGCCCCCCCCCCCCCATCCTCTACCAGCTTAAGTATAGTATTTGGAAATGTAAAAAACAATATGGTGGTAGTGCATATAATGAATTTAATAGGAAAACTATACAGGTAAGTACCTACACTTTACAGGCTAACGAGTAATAGTCGACCAAGTTATTAAATGTACTTGGAAAAGTGAATTTTCGTACAAATTCCATTAAAAGTTACTTATATGAAGTAGGTACATCCTTAATAATAAAATATAAGGAAATTAACGATGTTTTATGATAGGAAAATAAAATAATAACATTCTATCTTTAGAATAGTCTTCTATTCTTCTTAAATTGATAACAATCGTTACGTTCAAATGACGCATTGGATTAGCCGGCGCGCTTGGCGCAACGTCGAATCGAGCGTATGACAGTGCTCATAAGCTAATTTAATTAAACATTTTAAAAGTACGTACTCGTAACGTACCTACATAGGTACCTAACTCAAAGCGGGGATCTTATATCAGCAGCGGAGCGATCAAATCTGTTTATACTACGTACCTAAACATTGTGTCCCCCCCCCCTCTCAGCGAAACCGTTGTATTTGGCAATATTTATACAACCTCTAAAATGTTGGTTTATGAGGCTATTACGGAACCCTATATTGCGTATGGCCCGACACGCACTTGGCCGGTTTTTTTTTAAATATTAATATCAATCTTGACATATTTCAACCATAAATATCAAATGCAAACCCTGGCTCACTATAATAAACGATAATAGTTTAAACCCCTAGTGGATGCGTTTACGACTCGCACTTGGCTGGATATTTTAAATATTATCTAGGTTTAATAATTTGGATTTATTACTTCTATTGGTTGCGGAAGCGGAAAAGTGAAGGTGACTAAATTTTCTAATTTGTTTTATATAGAGATATATATGTTATTATTATATATTATTATTTACCTATGCAGTTGCAGTTGGAGATACATATTTATCTCAGCAATTATTAAAGTAGTAGTAGCTCCGTGGCTCAGTGGGTAATTACCTGCCTGCTAAACTGAGCGGCGTGGGTTCGATCAGGGCAAACATTTATGTGATAAGTATTTGTGTTTGTCTTGAGTCTGGGTGTTTTTTATATATTATACGTAGGTATATATTTACAAAGAAAGAATGTACCTGTGTTATTCGTATGCGTAGTATTGTATGGTATCCAAAGTACAAGCTTTGCTAAGTTTGATACCAGATGGCGCTGCCTGTAATGTCCAGAAATATTGATTTATTGTAAACACTGATAAAAGAAAGAAAATATTGGAATGTTAAGGGGCCGTCAATTAATCACGTGATGTTTTTTTAGCATTTTTTAACCCCCCCTCCCCTTGGTGATACGTGGTGAGGTTTAAGACTACCCCCCCCCCCTAACCAAAATCACGTGTATTTTTTAGTACCTACAAAAAATCTTAAAATTTTTCGAATTTTGACGAAAAAATAAATACACGTGATATCTTACTCGACCCCCCCTCCCCTCTATGGATTTTTGTATTTGTCTACAGTCAGATGAAAGTGGATAGAAACAAAACTTTTTGCCATACTTTTCTGTACACTTCAATTGATCATAATTTTATCATGGTTAAGTGATATGTTTTTGATAAAATGGCCACACATGAGACCAGAAATTGCGAATAAAAAAATTATAGAAAAACATTGGTCTGATTTAAATTGCTAGGCGAATTATGTTTGTATGAGAAACTAAAATAACGGCGTCACCGCTCTTAACAGAAAAAAAATATTTTCAGGTACGTCAAGGCTGCGGTTGGCGTAACATTAACGGTGTCGGATTCCGTATAAAGGGTGATAATGACAACGAAGCCAAGTTTGGCGAATTCCCTTGGATGGTGGCCATTCTCAAGTAAGTTAATAGAAAGAAAAAGGGACAAACGCAAGTCGGACTCAAGTCCTCTTCGTGAAAAGTCAACGTGTACTGAATGTTCGGAATGGTGCAAGCCCGATTGACACTTGGCCAATTTTAATTATTTCCTATTTTGTTTGTATGGTTACATTATAATCACCCCAAGTTTAAGCTTGTATAGGTAGTGAAATTTTTTACAATTTAACAAATTTAAATAATGCATGTTTCTTGCATACAAGCCTTAATTTTTTTTTTTTATTATATCATAGAAAATATCCTATAATGAATGACGCATATTCTACACATTTTAACTGGCCACGCTTGTTTGTAATACAAGCACTCCTGCCAGAGAACATATAATTTTTATTTTATTTTTAAGAATCAAAGCATTTAAATTTGAATTTAAACCATACAACATTTTTTTAGGATCGAACCGGTTAATGAAAACGAGCCTGATGGTCAGCAGTTGAACGTATACGTCGGTGGTGGTTCCTTAATTCATCCTAGCGTGGTGCTCACAGCAGCCCACTATGTGGCAGTAAAAGCCAAGTTACGCGTTCGTGCTGGGGAGTGGGATACACAGACCAAGAACGAGATATATGCATACCAAGACAGAGACGTCAACGAAGTTGTTGTACACAAAGACTTTAGTAAAGGTAAATATATTATACTGATTTAATTAGCTCGTAATTGCCAACCTTTATGAAAGCCCCGTGTTGGGATACGGCCTTTTTGCCGGCCGATTTGGGCCATAGACCATCACGCAGACTCAGTGCGGTTTATAGGCTTCACATACGTCTTCTTGACGTATGCAAGTTTCCTAACGATATTTTCCTTCACCGAGAAGCCAGTAATTTAAACAATGTACTTCAGAAAGTAAGAAAATGACTCAATGGTACACGTCGGGCTCAAACCCTCAGAACGCAAGGCAGACACCTAAACCACTAGGCCACAACAGAATCTCTATATATGTATTGTTTTGTTAATAATGACCGGTACAAGCTAGCCCATATTAAACTATAAGGCGACTTAACTTACCTACATAGGTGCTATTGATGTACCTAAATAGACCACGTCTGTCTGTCCTAATGTCCAATGTCCTCCAAGGATACCTACACGGAAAAAAAAGAGTTTCCAAGTTCTATTCCACCAAAATAATTTGCATTCAGTCAAGAAATCCAACTTTTTTGGACATATTTTGTTTACAAAAGGCAATATTATTTCCTAGAAAAAATTTCATTTTATCAATCGAAATTGATAAACTTCTTTTCGTATAAACATTTTTTTTTTTAACCAAATAAATGTACGTTTTAGATCAACCCAACTTAAATCAATAACCCTAAGACAGTTAATGTTCTTCTATAGAATAAATATATTTTTATATGCAACATTTTATTTTTCTTCGTTTGAAACAAAAAATAATTTTGCTTTGATATAATATGTTTTGCGCCAAAATCATGGTTTTCTTAGATCTGCCACTTCTACAAATACTGAAATCTTCTTTTATTATCTTCTAGGAAACCTGTTTTATGACATTGCTCTGCTGTTCCTGTCTTCTCCGATAGACATGACTATTCCGAACGTTGGGGTGGTTTGTCTTCCACCTCCTGGTGAGAGAGCCATCGCTGGTACACGCTGCCAAGCCTCAGGTTGGGGCAAGGACCAATTTGGAAAGGAAGGTCGTTACCAAGTCATACTAAAACGGGTAAGTTTATGTATTGTATTTTATTAATGTCGTTGGCAGCGGTGTGTACTTATGTCTTTTTCTGAATTTCACAAGTACTTTGTTTGTTACCGACATTACTCAAACAGTTAGCAAGTTGAAGTGGCAATGGGCAGGCCATATCGCTCGTCGAACCGTTAACCGATAGGGAAGAAAGTTTCTCGAGTGGCGACCACGGATCGGAAGACGCAGCGTAGGAAGGCATCCTAACAGGTGGACAGGCGACCTAGTTAGAGCTGCAGAAAGCGGATGGACGCGGGTGGCTCAGGACCGGCCGTTGTGGAGACATATGGGAGAGGCCTACGTTCAGCAGTGGACGTCTTCCGGCTGAAACAAACGAACGAATGATTGTTTGTTTAGGCCACTGATTTTGATGAGAGAGAACATAGTGAAGAAACCAGCATACTTCAGAAAGAGATGTATGTGAAGTTAGCAATTTGAACTGGGCCCACGTGATGGGCGATGACCCAAATCGTCCTCACCCTAAATGAGGAAACGGGAGGGCTGGTAGAGATGAAAAAAAAGAGATATTGTATTGTATTGCATTATATTGTATAACATCATGGTTTCAATTAGTTTGAAGGGGGTAAACCAGTCAGAATTTCAAGCCCATAAGGCTTTTGACTTGGCTTCACAACATTGGAAAATCCTATTTTGTACAAAATTCTCGATGCGCGAGGTAAGATCTGGTTTTCTTCCACTGAGCTTCTACGATATTTTTTTATACCATCATGGTAGCAACCAATCTTAGAAACCGCATGTGGACGCTCATCGATCCTTTAAACATATATATCTTACTTATGGAAAAACCCTAAGTGTAGTCCGTAGAGATAACGCTTTTGTAAAATTTGTTATTTTTCTGGTATCAGGTGGAAGTACCAATTGTAGACCGGTCTACTTGTCAAGAACAACTCCGTAGTACACGCTTGGGACGCCATTTCCAACTCCACTCTTCTTTCATGTGTGCGGGAGGGGAACCCGGAAAAGACACCTGCAGAGGTGATGGCGGCTCTCCTCTCGTTTGTCCCATTCAGGTAAGTACTCAATATTTAAACCAGGCATTTCAAAAATGGTATAAGTCATGTTTTTCCAAAATGCTTTTTTGTGTTTAGGCAAAAATTTGGTTAAAAATAATAACGTTAACTTATCTCTTGTAGAAGCATACTTACATTATTAGCTAAATACTGCACTTATGGATGGTGTCTATGAAAAGTAGGTCGTTTTTATCCTTGGTCTAACTAAATCACCGAAATGCACCGAAAAAAATCTATGTAGGTATATGTTATATAATTAAAATAAGGTAATAGCAGTTCGTCTAATGTATAATTTGTTTTTCGGTATTTATAAACCAGACTGTTTAGATCTGATAGCTTATTCGAAACATTATCAAGTACGCCAGACGCTGGAATTCAAGAGAAAAATTTATGCAAGTAGGTCTTACCTTTCGACACCCGTGAAAGTACTTGCTCCTCACAAATTCCAGAGTCTGGCGTACTCGATTATATTCCCAATAAGCTCTCTATTTATTATCCAAACTATATATATATTTATTTATATTGGGCAGTGATTATTTTTCTAAGATTTCCAAAGAAATAACAACAATAAGAACAACATAAACGAATTCTCATGGATGAACTATTAGCTTGCTACAAGCACAGGACTTGCCGTAAAAATTGCGGCGGAACAGCCAGCAAAACGAGATAGTTTATATTTTTTTACGATTTTTGAAAAGTTTTTGTGAGGACTAGCTAATTTAAATTAAAAAAACGTATCAAAATCGCTCAGCTGTATTGTAGTTGATGTCTTTTTTCCAAACTGTTTCTGAAAAGAAAACAGAAATTGGATTTGAATGCACTTCTATGTATAAAAGAACCGCCCAAGTGCGAAACCGACATTCACGCTGAAAACTTCTAAAATGGCTGCAGAATACGACTCATTCACTGCTTATTTACTAATTAATTGTTTTAGTGATAGATGTTTTGTTTATGTAGTCACAACTAACATTTGATTAAACGTAAGTATTTAGTTGTTTTATAAAGTAATAGTTTTGTTATTGACAAATGAGGCATATATACCAAGCTGGGAAAATACCGAAGAAGGTGTTCGACAGGGATGTGCAGTAGCGAAAATGTTGTCAAAGATTTAAAAATGAAAGAATGTGGTAAAAAAACCTGGCCGCGCTAACTAGCAACGCCATTTTGAAAATAAATTTCAACTATTAAAAAACTAGTAATAGAAAATTAACAAATGAAATACGTAAAATTATCATAAAAGATACGTCAAACATTTGTCGAATTCGGTTTAGAAATGTATAATAGATCGGCACTTCCCTATTCTCTTCAGGGAACCCCTAGCACCCAGAATACCTCGGAAACAGTGCCTGGGGATGACGAGGAGTACGAACTCGACGAGCGAATCAAGGTAGCTGAAAAGTTAACTAAAGCAAATGGCGCTTAAATGGGGTCTTATATTCTAATAGAGGTCAGTACAGGATAATGAGGTGCATTTGGGGTCTCTGATGCTTTTACAGTTCAAAAGAAAGGGGAATTCCCACCGGCTATTGTTAATGACTATAATATTAGTGCATTGATAAAAAAGTAAGTTAGTAAAAAACTTGGGGTTTTTTAAAATAATTCAATTTTTTTGGTTTGGGCAGCGCTTGGCCATATATCGGCATTCCCTTACCTGTGAGACTTCGCAACTAGAAAAAATTACGCTGCGACCACCCGCGTGGTACAGCGCCAGTAACTTCAACTGTACATAAAAAATTGGCAAATCGCAGGCCAGTATTTGGGACAGCTGTTTAAACCGTTAGCTTATAATTAAACAAGGTTTAAACATGTACCTCACGCCATCTTGTGCTGACGTCTGGTAACCAATATAATGGTAGCCCCATTGTGCTGCCTTCTTCATATAGATTAAAAAACAAATTGGCAAACTTTTTGAAAAATTAGAAAAAAAATTTTTTTTTTAATATAAATTTAGAAAATATATTTTTGATCTCTGAAGGTAAGTATAATTTATGTCGTAAGAGGCAGTAATGAATTTGTTTGTACCTAACAGATACTTTGGTGGTGGAAAAAGCTTCTGGTTTGGGTTTTATATATATTTTATGTGGCTTTTGTGGAAAGGATATATGGGTGTGTTAACATTCTAAATTCCTTTAAAATCTAGTTTTTTTAGTATGTTGTCAATGTTTAACTGATACAAATGCAGGTAACGAAGGTCGGTAATTATTATTTGAGTGGCTGTTTAATTTTTTGAACAAACTAACTTTAAAGTGAAGAAGAAAGTTAATGCATTTATCAAATTTTTTTTTTAATTGGATGATATACTGAAATATGTTTGGTAGTTCTTGTAGCAACTAGAAAACTAAGCCGACTTCATATTCATTTATTCCAATAAAAGACTACTTGCAAGATAAGCCCTCACATATTTTGTGTATTTCATGCGTTTGGTCATACTTTCTCACCTAACCTTATTAAGCAAGTAATAGTGTTGTCATTAATTCAATAGGTACAATTCGACTTTTTTATTCGTTTAATCAAGACGACAGTACGCTCGCTTTGTTTGTCTCATGCGTTTGACCACATTTTCTTATTTAACCTTATCAGGCGAGTCACAGTGTTGCGATTTAATCAATAAGTACATTTTGCCATTTTTGGATTTCATTCAACCTTATTAAGCGAGAATCAATAGGTAAAATTTGACTTTTTTGCTAGCGTCAATCAAGACCACAGTATGCTCACTTCGCTTGTCTCATGCGTTCGGTCACACTGAATCATCTAACTTGATCAAACAAGAATCAATAGGTACAATTTGACTTTTTTGTTTGCGTCAATCAAGACCACAGCACGCTCGCTTCGCTTGTCTCATGCGTTTGATCGTACCTACTTTCTCACCTAAGGATAGGTGATTAAGCGATTACAAAGCGAGTCTCATAGGTACAATTTGATTGAACAAGTGGAGTGCTGTAACTATAATTATAATAATTCATTGGCTCAGGCGGTGAATAAAGCTAACGATTGATTTAGTCACTACCAATGATTTATTTGACTATGGCTTGACTATTTAGATCATCTTTGTCTCGCACAACTACACCACGCTTGCTTCGATTGACTTCATCATTATATTTCTTACCTATCCTCATTAAAGAAAGCGGAGTGCTGTGCTTAAATCAACAGATACAATTTGGTAATTTCAGTAGCATCGGTTAAGACTTCTTTCTCTCGCTTCGTTTGTCTCGTTCATTTAATCGTACGATTAAATTCTTACAAAACATAATTAAACGATTCACGAGTGCTGTGACTAAATTAATAGGTAGGATTTAGCAATATAGCTCGTCATATAAAACCACAACACCTTAACCTACGCTTGCGTGTTTCAATTGGTCATCCTTACTAGTAGGCATAACTCAATAAATTGAATTTATGTCAAATTGTATTTATTGCTCGCTCTTCGCAATTTGCTTTCGGTCAAAATCATAGCTCGCTTGCTTCGCTCGTCTCGCGCGTCCGATGTACTTACTACTTTGACCATTCTGGACTAGGAAAAAATATTATACACACACATTTACACAATACAGGTAGCGTAGGCAAAAAGATTTTATTGAGCGCTATTACATTATTTTAAAAAGTTTGGGAAAATTATTTAGACTAAAAAAACAAGTTAATGAAAACGTAAAAGTACCAGTAAATTATACGGATTTTAATAAAAAATAGCCGTTTTAACGCACTGGCCGCTTTAAGTAAAAAGTAAACCTGCATAGTGTAAGTTTAATAATTTCAGAGTGAAACTATTTAATCAATCGCTAGTCATCCACTGCTGGACATAGACCTCTCCCATTATTTTTCGAAATTAAAGGATATGAGCCGCTTGTATCCCACGACTTCCCGTAATTAGGTCGTCAGTCCAACAAGTTACTGTTTGTCCCTCAATGCATCATATACTATAAAAACTTTCTATTTTTCATACTACTCCCCATTTTTCATTAGTTTTACTAGCTATGTGGCCTGACATTGCACTGCCACTTGTCAACTTATTCACTACTACGTCTTACAATAGTTCCGAGCTATTAAAAATATAGGTATGTATGAAGCCAACATTTATGGGAGAGGTTTCACTACCATAAGTCATCACTGGCAACACACACTAGTTGCATACGTCGACCTTAGGGCAGACTCTACTTTTCTATGTCTTCTTCTTTCTATGTAGGCACAGCTTATGATGGTTACTACTCCTTTTCGAAAACCAGCTTATCAGGGACGTGATTCACTTTTATTTTAATTTGTTTTTGACACGACTTGGAGACAATAACCTCAAGTTATACTTCTGCTTATGTGCACCTGGGTAATTTACCTCCAAATAAATTTAAAATATATGTCAAAATAGTTTAATGGAATAAAGCTATTACAAAGTTGATATTGTCTTGAATCTGGCACTGTGGCATATTTGCTGACACTCACAAATACCAGTGAATTACAAACGACTTCAATATGCTTTGGTATACGAAAATATTTTTTACAAATAACTTATTTAATATTATTTTTTTGATATTTAACCGCTTTTTTAAAAAAAAACTGTCTGTTTTTCTTAACTTCCGATACGTAGAAATACGCAACCAATTTTATTTTTTTGCATTCTACTGCTAATTTATTATTTTCAAAAATGAAGGCTTTTTTTAAAGTTTTAAGGGAGAATATTTTCTACCCTATGAAATTATTAAAGTTATTTAGTACCCTAGAAGGGTAAAATTTAGTTACAGTTGATTAATTTTAATTGTTATTTTACAGTATGAACAAGACAGATATGTGCAAAACGGTATCGTCGCTTGGGGTATCGGCTGTGGTGAGGATGGCACCCCTGGAGTCTACGTCGATGTTGCCAACCTAAGAAACTGGATCGACGACAAAATTGCTGGCCATGGATATGAGCCTAGATCATATACTGCTTAGTTAGATAGAAGATAAACAAATGTATTATAAATATATATACTTAAATATAAAATACTCGTGACAAATCTTTATACTCGAAAAATAATTTTAATTACTAAAAAGATTACACTGCCTTCAAAATATCACTAAAACGTAATAAATAAACATTGAGCAAAGTGTTTTCTATTCTTAGAAGTTGAATGTTAAAAAATTGCAGCAAAGGTACGAGACATGTAATTTTTTGGCATCCGACTCTAAGGAGAAAGAAACCCAGAGCTCAATGTTCCATGAAGGTCAATAAAACTAGTTATGAAATTGTTGTTTTAACCATAAAAATAAGGTACATGGACTGAGCAATAGCCTAAGACCGCTTTCTAGATCATAGATCGAGTTCTGCAATCTACCCTATTGACTGCGCAATAGGCTCACCAAAGATGACTTATACGTATCGACCACACTTTAGAAAGAGACAAAGTTAACCTTTGGTATTTTTTTATCATAGACAAGACACCACACGTTCGCTTCATCTCTGTCACACTTTTGCGACCATTTTTTTTACTGCTTGATAGAAAATGTTCTGTCCAGTTCGCTATGTCTAAGTTCTAGATAGACCAAAACAAAATTGTCTCAGCACACAGAAACGTTTATTCCAACAATCTTAACCATGTAAATCTTTCTTTAAAAGCGTTAAATCTAGAAATGGTTTTATTTCTAACTATAAATAAATATAAATATGCACTGTAATCAAAAGTAGTAAAATATTCTTTAATTTTAGTAAAGTTATTCTGAACTAAGACATGTATTAATGGGAAAGAAATAGCTGTGCATTATTTTTATTTCAAGTCAATATAATAAACGATGAATATTTAATTTGATTTTATTTAACCTTATTTTGTGACCTAATCTCAACCCTATTTACTCGTACCTCTACCACCTTTAGAAAGAGACAAAGCTAATGTGCTGCAACTACCTGTCCTTTTTCCGTAAAATAAAACAAAACGTTAGAAAAACACAAAAGACCGCAGAATTACTGCATCTCTTTCACACTTTTGCTACTGCTTTTACTTTACATCTGTCTCTGAAAGAAGCTGTCTAGTTTCTATGTCTATAATTACCATTAAAAATTTTGTGACCGCTCTCAAAGTTAACGTACATATTAATTAGCGCGTATGTACACACAGCATTTGAATTTGTTGTGTAAGTAGTCACTAATAACGAGATTTTTGTATGAAAGGTGTGACTAATCTGATAATCCGAATTGACAAAATAATGTATAAACAAAAATGTTAAGGCTGCGGTATAGGTTAGAGCGCGAAAATACGCCGTTATTGTGCAAATTTTGTTGCTAAACTATTGCATCTAAAGGATTGAAAAAAATATATGTTATACAACTGGCTTTTGTCTAGTGCATTCCCTTATTGAATGATTTTCATTTATTGTATTTAATGCAATAAAAAATCTAGAAGTGACCATTGTTTCAATACTTGTGCAAATTTTTAAAGCGTGTTTTGCATTTGTTTGTAATGAAAGTTGGTTAAATAAAAAGAATAGCTTGTTATCTAGTGCGTGGACTCTAAGTTGTAGCAAAAAGTCAATAAATGTGACTACAAAACGGTAATAACGTTAAATTCCGTACAAAAAATTAAAAGTTTCAAGGCGTCAATACGGTATAAATTACTTAAGAAGTATATAACATATATATCTCATAGTAATGTATATGACATTATCTAATGATTTATAGTGCATTTACATACACAACGTTATACTTACAGAAAATAGCTTTCTGGGCTATATCGCCATCTTAAGGAAAAGTTGAGAACTTCTACAGACTTTATGCCCCAGATACACCTTAACCTTACTTTAACCTTAACTTATGATCTCATCAACGGTTTTTTACCGCAAATGGAAAACTGATATTTATTATCCAACATAGTATTATAGTATGGTTATAAAATTCTATTATCCTCGAAGAGACTACGCCGTGTTAGCGGCATAACAAAAAGTGCTGTGATAGATAGGTATTCCAAAAAAGGAGATCTCACTTTATGAAAGAACAACAGACCAATCACGCTAAGCCATACCTTCTTGTTGTTTTCCAGGGTCACTTCAGGTTTAATGACTTTTAGGCTCCCAAACATGATAACAGTTCCATGGACCACAAAATCTGTCAGATAATACAGAAGTTGAAGTAAAGTATATAAGTAAAATCAGTCTATTTGCATAACATGGTGTACGAAATGTATTCTATACTATCCAGACCATCAAAACCATCACCATTGGAGTTAGACAATCGCCATCCATTACCAGTTTTATTGCCTCGCGCGTATCTATTGAATGGTACACAATAGGTACCTACCCGTGACGATAAAAAAATGGCTATTGGAGTTCCAATATCACCGCTGGGTGGTGTCATGTACCTAGTGGTATTATATAAGTATCGAATGGTCATTAGTAACCATCTACACGAATAGTTAAATACGTAAGCTACTAATTAGCTAATGATCTGAATAATAGTTTATCTCTAACCGCCATTAACGAGCCTGAGGATGAAAAAACAAAATGATGAGTGTCAAATCACGGATATAAATTAACAGCAAAGGGTAGTTTCTATTTAGTCTCTTCGACACTGCCTTGGGTTATAAAAGTAAACACAACTGTTTCAAATGATAAACACTACAAAGGAAATGGTATAACAAAGATGGTCTTTTAAATATGTGTCGTGTAATAAGTTTGGTGTGATTTTTAGCATAGAATAAAAATGTGAAACTAATATTTCAAGGTAAGTTTTTACTTCTTTATTTTGAAAAAATGATACTTTGTACTTCGCAAACTTTGATATCCATTACATTACTCAGAATGTCAGTGGAATGGGTCAGTGACATGTAGGTTCCGGAACTTAACGTAGCTTCTCTTCGAAGTGAATTTTGTTGCTAAAAATGCTTTTGAGTAATTTTAAATTATCAAAATTTGAATTTTATAAAATCGCTTTCTTTAAAGTTAATTCCCCCTGTCTCACACTACACACCAGTCTGTATACATCGGATAGCGTTACGGTCTATCTTGCATAGTTCTTTTCATGACCATGCCAGTATTTCAATAGCGTGAAAAGTTACTAGGAAGGTTAGTATCGTTTGTAACCTTTTGCCACAGTTTATCGTAGGAAACGAGGTTTAAAGTCTTCGATAAATCTAAGAAACAAGCGTATATGGACGTGTTTCTGCGAGAGTGGTACTGAATGGTGTGCCTGAAACTGAATATTACTGTTTCTACAGTTTCTGGAGTGAAACTAAACTGCGTGTGGTTCCCTTCTAGTCTTCAAAACATCAGCCAGCATTTTGGCTATAACCGTTGCGACTGATATAGGCCTGTTTGAACTGTATAACATAACATATTTTTAGATGATTATCCAAAATTACTGAAATAAGTAGGTACCTACGTCATTCTTTATTTCCAACCTTAATAAACTAATTGCTAGCAATACTGGAACCAACAGGGCTTGCACGTAACGATGGTAAGAGGCCTGACGGGATGACGCTGGTGCCTTGGAGGATGAGATGTCCTTTAGTATGGGATGCTTCATACTTGCATTGATACTTGGGCGCCGTCTCATCTTCCAACTACCAATAAAACGCAGGATCTGGGGCTGACTTGGCGGAATATAAAAAAAATCGGCCAAGTGCGAGTTGGACTCGCGCTCGAAGGATTCAGTTCATTATCTATAAAAACAGCAAAAAAATCACGTTTGTTGTATGGAAGCCCGCCTTAAATATTTGTTTTATTTTAATTTCATTATTTATTTTTAAAGTAAATATATAACTAACAAGCGTCTACCTGCTGCCGTTATCAATATATGGCAAAAAAATCACGTTTGTTGTATAGGAGCCCCCTTAAATATTTATTTTATTCTGTTATGTTTGTTGTCATAGCGGCAACAGAAATACATCATGTGTGAAAATTTTAACTGTCTAACTATCACGGTTCATGAGATAAAGCCTGGTGACAGACGGACGGACGGACGGACAGCGGAGTCTTAGTAATAGGGTGTTTTTTACCCTTTAGGCACGGAATCCTAAAAAAGGCTTAAATATGCAATGCTTGGTGATTCCTACATATTTGAGCAGACCATGGGTTCGTGGAGTCCACAAGCCCAGCGATTATTCAAAGATCAATCGAAACACTTGGTCTCCATTTTACATGAAAACACACACCGAAGAGCTGGCGAATATCTTGGTCAACGTATAGGCATTGCCTTACAGCGTGGCAATGCCGCCAGTCTTTAACCTACGTTGCCGACTGGCAGCAACTTGGATGAGATTTTTTATATTTAGTTCCTATTTAATTATTTTTTATAGGTACATATATATAACCTAATATTAGTATTGTAGTTTTCTTTTTGTTATATTAATAAGTATGTATATCTTTGTAAAACATTAAATAATATCAAGTAGCAATTGTAGGAATTAATGTTATCTTTCGATTTATGTAAATATTTAGGCACAGACCATAAATAAAATTAGTGAAATAAGTGACTTACAAACCTAAATTTAAACAAATTTTTAATTTACTTACAAAATTTACGTAGTAATAGCTACGTTTGACGGATTTAGCACTCTGGCTAAAACAGAGGTATAATTATTTATTTATTAGGAAACTTAACAGCTCATAATAAGTTATACACAATATTATATTTTATTATCCATCCAGCTACAAGTAATTTAAAGTAAAATTGATGAAAATTATTATAATTTGATGAAGATGTGTTATTAGCTGCCAGCATTGATATTCAGTACACTGAAGCCACTATAACAGAGTTTCACTGGCAAGAATACAGTATAATTACAGTATAAACATAGAAATAGTAAAAGTTAAATCAAGTAGATTACTAGGTACATTGTAGTATAGAAATAAATAAATAATAATAAATAAATATTTTTGGACATTACACACAGCGCAGTCTGGCCCTAAAGTAAGCAGAGCTTGTGTTATGGATACCAGACAACGGATACAGATACATAAATACACCCAGACTCAAGGCAAACACAAAGATTTTATCACATAAATGTTTGTCCAATGTGGGAATCGAACTCACACCCTCTGCGCAGCAGTCGGCGACTCTAACAACTAGGCTGTGAGAGAGAGAAATACATATTTATTGTGCCAAACTTACAAATTAAGTACTTATTACAAATTAAGTATTTAAATTTTTAAATAATAATGATCGCCAAAGCATAAATGAAAGAAAGGCTAGATGAATTCTGCATACTACGTGGAATATAAACGTAGTAGGAGCGAAAAACATTTAATATTATCTCGTAACTCGAATAATATTAGCTGTATAGAAAATCGCTAATAACAGCCCTTGGATTTGTATTAAGCAATATTTTAATGACATTTCAGACAAATTATATGTACCGTTGTAAAAATAAATCGAAAATTGACGAAATCAGAGGGCAGATAATTTGTAATTTTTTTCTCTCGAGTTTTTTTTTTTGGCGATATTATTTTCACGGTTTGAGTAATTTGTGGTGTATTTTCTGTGTATGTTGTGTATGTGTAGATGTTTTCACGCCCACTGAACTTAATCATTATATATAATATTATTATAATCAAAACAATTACATACGCCGCGACCTTGCGCACATATTATATGACGACGGCTGTGCACAGACTATGCAAAGCAATGATCCTACGCCGCTATCGCTACGCCGGACCGACCGCATAATCTTTACCAAACAAACATACTATAGAATGTTCAAATCAAAACTCTTTGTAGTCGGTCAAAAAATAATACAGAATAAATTTTCAGATATCAATGGTACCATCACCAAAAAAAACAAGAATTAGGACTAAAGAAAACGTCAAGATGTGATCCTGGTATTTTGAAGAACACTGATAAATGGGATCTTCACCTACATTTATTTTCAACAACTCACCGAAGAATTAAAACTCCAATCCTCTCGTGCAACCATGAAGAAACTATGTTTGTAATTATACTGTTTAAAAATGATCAGCAGGAACAGAAAGAAGTCTGGGTAATAAAATTATCGTATACGATATGAGCTTGCGGTCCAAAAGCCACTAGTTCGACAACATTTACCAATTCCCACTGGGCTTTGCGGTGGACTATGACCTAACTTCCTTTTTCAAAAAAGAAATTTGTTCCTCTGTCTGCCTATACCGTCGTATATAGTCATTGTTTCTTTCTTTAAGAATACCTAAATCTAATAGAAGATCATCAGTTTTTGGCCATCACATTAAAAGATTAAGTATCTTTGATTTGTATGTTAACACGACACAAAAAGTTCGTTTTGGTTTCCAAAGTGTAATTCTGTAATGGATATATTCAATTTCGTCTGAACCCCCGTAATTTCTTGCAACTATTTACGGAAAAGCAGGCTCTGAGTATTTAAAATACAAATCTATAAATTATACCTTTGATAAAATTATATAAAAACTTATACTTATGGCAAAGTCTTCTGACTATAAACGTAACAAGTATTATTATTTTTTTGTGTGAAAACAGTATGTTTCACACTTCTTACTCTACTCTGTGAAATATTTACATTTTTATTACTTATAATTTTCTAAATTTATTTTAGCATTAGCATTCATGTATCCATTATTTGCCTTTTCATATCTACTAGTAATACTAGAAGTTACTAGTCTAGTACTGCTCTACACTGTGATATACCACTTCATATACCGGACTTCACGAATGCTATTTTGTCATAGTCTTTAAACAATTCCACATAACCATTCTTGGTGTAATTCAGCATTGCATGCCAATTTCCTAAAAAGGTATAATAATATTATTATATTATTATTAATAAGTTTTCAAAAATATCAGTTATCACATCAATTTTTAAGTATAGATTGGAATAGTAGAACATATTTTTACATTTAAATTAATACCAAACAGTTTGGGCATGTTTATAATCATCATCTGAAACATTGGTATAAGTTATCTTTAACTAATACCAGCTCTTGAAGAATTCTAAAATCGAAGAATTAACAATAAAATGAGCATCATAATTACTAAAATGTGTAGAAGATGAAAAATGGAACATGATACTTTTGATTACATATGTATTTCGTGAGCAAACCCGCTAAATCTATCAGAATTCCAATTACAGTCTACTGTGAATTTATAATGTCATAAATAATACCCCTTCACAAATATGGTATAATTGTATCTAATAGATTCCTTCTTTTCATTAGTTAACGAAAGTGGACATCTTTGAAAATGCCTTACATAAACAATTTCGCACAATCAGGCCTTGTGTATTTTCTGTATGTGGATAGTTTGTCATCATATGAACATTTTATATAGTATCCATAGCTATAAACGTCATGTTCATGTAGGTATTGCTCTTGTATATGACTTCGATGGATTAGGATCACACGAGGCTACAGGTTTTAAAAGAGCTTTAAAATCAACACATATTACAAAAGATAATTTTAATAATTTTAAAATTTATTAAAATAGATTTCATCATTATTTGTTTCCGGATTAAACCAACTCTTTCCTTTGTTATGAATTATTGATAATTAAGTAACAATATGAGCACAGTTATGTTTTTGGTCATTAATTAAATTAACTATACATTTAAAATAAAAAGCACAATAGCGTCATGTGGATTTGTTATTTCTTTATTTACTAAGCATGATAATTGTTTTATAAATCAGTTATGACCATTTAAATCATTGTGCAAACATAATAAATTAACATTCGATTCTTAACGATATTATGCAAAATATAATGGTCCAACGATTATTTTACGTTTTGTTTCTTTGTTAAACTCTAATCCAAAAACATTAATACTTATATTATTTTGATTTTCCACCTTGGGTAAAACTGAATATTAGTATCATTAGTTTATTTTGTTTAATTAAGTATGATGACAACTTATCGGTATTTTTTTAACAGGATATATATAATAATGTAAAGGAACAGATATGAGATAATTACTTAAGTGTTATACATTTATAATTAGTCAATTAGGAATCTACATTAATTAGCTTATTACCTTAGTACATGTTTGTAGCATAAACAATTGTTGGTTATGTCACAACATAACACACCGATTGGTTGACTTACATGTTTGTCCGACTTCTTCTTTGTCTTCTGATATGCACGATGTAGTATGCTGTGATATTGCTTCTGACTATGTATTGATGCATAATATCTTTTAAATTTGATTGACCGAATCAGCTATAACAGTAATATTTGTATGCAACCATTTCTATGTTTCTCTAGATGTCGTTGTCAAAACAATTTTGTTGGTATTTCTTCAGTTGCTAACAGTGTTACAAATCCAGTTTATAGTTTACATCCTTCATTAATATAACGGCGCCTTGTAATTGCTGATAGCTGGTATTATCTCCACATTTTACAACGTCTGGTGTCTTACGGTTCAAGATGTATATCCATTTGTTGTTACTGATGGGTTGAAATGTATTGATGTGTGCAGCAAATTATTTTTAGTATCTCTTTTGTTGTACTAAGTGAAACGGCCATTACACTTGACGTGTGTTAAAGTTGTAGACAGGTAGTTTTTTACAGACTGTCTTCTCCGGCGAATATGTTTTACAGGTCTCCAATGTATTGAACACCACTTATTATATGTTGACGAGTGGAACTAGTCGCTAGGTATGTTTGCTCAGGAAGGATAGCGGGGTAAAAAGAGGACTTGCAATGCGGTATAGAAATGGAATAAATATGAAAATAAATATGATTTATAAAATTTGTTATTTTTAATTAGTGGAAAATCTAAAATATATACTGGTTAATAGAGAAAATAATTTGTCGGACAAAATTTGTAGATTAGGTAAATAAGAAAGACCAAGTCCAATGTGATACTGAAAATTATTTAACTGGCATGTTTTTGAATAAATGATGTGTCATTATCTTTCAGGCGTTTTTCATATTCTTAAATTTCTTCCTTTAAGGTATAAAGGGAATCTAGAGGTACACTATTTAATTTCATGAATTGTAATTATAATCGGATGACTGATATCGGACTGTGATTTATTCACTAGCTGTTAGTGTAACAAATCCCTCTTTACATCCTTTGTTTATAGTTAAAATTCCGCTGCCATGTAATTCATGATGACTAATTTGGTCTCCAGACTCTAATAGACAAGACGAAGAAGTTTTGTGTTTTAATATGTATATCCATTTATTATTTTTGAGTGACTGGAACATGTTGATATGTGCTGCAAATGAAGTGATGTCACATGTTTTAAGCGTCTTGTCGTCTCGCGCTGAGCAGGATTGACATTTGACACGATAGACGAGCGTCGTAATTGTAGACTGGTAGATCCTTGCAGACTGTTTTCTCTGGAGCGTATATCTTGCAATTTTCATAGGAGTTGAAAGTGATGTACCGTTGCCTTGTTAAGCTCATGGCCAGGCTCATAAGCTCACAAACTATTTGTTTGGGTAGGATAGCGGAAAATATTAAGGAATTAGGATGGACGATATGTATTGCATAAATATGATAAATAATAAATTTGTCATTATTAGAGAAATGTCTAATATATATATTAGTTTATTCATATTTATGTATGATGTTATAGTAGAAGATTCTAGTATTTTATGAATATTTAAAAATGTTATTGAGAGCGACAAGATTTTTCTCATGTCTTGCATGGCTAGAAGCTAATAGTTCTCTATATAAACTTTCGGTTGCTATAATTGAAGAATCGATGTTACGCAGTGAGAATAAAACTGGTATTTTTATAAACTTATTTTATTGAATACACAATTTATTATAAAATATAACAGATATAGAAATATTCTAAGGCACTAGTGATCGAGACGAGAGTTGAGAAGTGACTGAGATTTAGAGGGAGGATCAGTATATAAAGGAACGAAATGTTTACCTATTTAATAATGACGTAGCTATGGTACAAGGTTTACGAGTATGAGAAGCATTAATAATATTAGGGAAACAGAAAGACAAATTTAGGGATGAGACATTAGATAAAAACTTAACTTCTATAACATTTACAATTAGTCTATTAAGAATCTACATCAACTAGCTTATTACCTGAGTACATGTTTGTATTATAAACAATGGTTATGGTCACAACAAAATAACCCCCCATACCCCCCCCCCCCCTTAGAACAAAGATTGGGGTCGTCAACCCGATCTTAGATAGGTTTAGATATATTTATTTCTCAAAGATTACAAATCACTTAGATCGAGAAATAGACATTAACTATTGTTAAAACTAAAGGTTATCCGTAAATGAGCTTAAGCTTAAGTTAATTGAGGGTAGACTAGTTAACAATTTATACTTTATTCTAAATAAGTATATGGCTCATTAGCAAAACTCGTTGTGTATGCATAGATAAGATCGAAGTAGTTATCGTAAGGCTGAGTTTATATTGGACGTTAGTCTCCTATTTATTAAAACTGTTTAAAACATGACATTTTAATTTTCTTTTCAAGATTGCTAGTGACTTAGTTTCTGTTATTGTCTTCGGTAATGTATTATACATTTTTGCTCCTTCGTATTCGATACTTTTCTTTCCATAGTTATATCGGTGGCCGAGTGTAGATATGGTGAGCCCGTCCTAGTAATAATCTCGATATATTTTAATTTTTTATTTTTATAGATATCTGCGTGTGAATTTCTTTATTAAGATTCATTGAGTTATAAGTAACTCCGGCTTTTTCTTCGTCTTCTGATATGCACGATGTAGTATTTTGCGGGATTGCTTCTAACGGCCACAGCACTTTTTGAATATTTGTATGCAACCATTTCTATGTTCGTCCGGATGTCGTTATCGAAATTGACATATAAGGATACGCAATGCGGAGCATTTGTATAATATAAAGCTGAGCATGATAAAATCCAGATAATTTATTGCTGTGTTTTTGTATAAAAGATTTTGCATTTTCTTTTAGGCGCTGAGAATACTTAATATATCGGTGCCCTGTAATTGATGATGACTGGTAGTATCTCCACATTGTAGAACATCTGGTGTCCTACGGTTCAAGATCTATATCCATTTGTTGTTTGTGATGGATTGGAATGTGTTGATATATTGATAAGTGATAAGTTGATAAGTATTTATTTGTCTTTTTCTACATCTTTCCTACTATTTTTGTTAACATAAACCAGCTAAATGTACTACAAATGTACACATATCATACAATCAAATTGTCTTACCATAATGTTATTATAATGACCTTATTTACAAAAATATTCAATGCTAAAATTACTGTTATTCGTACGCATTCGCAAGTGGTCTGTATAACAATTCACAGTATATGGTGTCTTGTAACTGGTTCCAAAAATTATAAAATTCAATCTCAATGATACTGAAATCATTAATAGTTTAGATAACCTTGACTACATAAAATGTACTCACATTGATGAGCCAGAATGTCGTATTGTACTTAATTCAGTTAAAAATAACTATAAGACGAATTTTAATATAATGACAGTAAATATTTGTAGTTCGGAATGTAACCTAGATAGATTCCTGGTCTTTCTCTCTGGCACTGGTGTAAGCATGGATGTTATTATACTCACGGAATGCTGGATAGACAGCAACTATACACCACGTATTATTGATGGTTATAATGTTTTTGCTAGTAAAAAAGAATACAATCAAAATGATGGTGTAATTGTTTATGTTAAGAAACAGCATAGTAATGTATCGTGTATCGAACCAAAACTTGATGATTGTACTGGTCTCTTGCTCACATTAAATAATGACTTAACTATCCTTGCTTGTTATAGATCCCCATCATTTAAAAATACTTCAAATTTTGTTTATTCTTTGGACAATATCTTACAAAATATTAAAACAAGAAATATAGTTTTATGTGGTGATATCAATATTAATATTATGCCTAATAACTGTTCTGGCCCTGTGGCCGATTATTTAAATTGTGTTTTTTTCCATGGTTTGCAACAGGGTATCAATATACCAACTAGACAAAGTAAGTGTATAGATCATTATATGGTAAAAAGTATGTATAAATGTAGGACTATAGTATTTGATAAATTTACTGATCATTCCCCCATATTTCTTAACATCGATATGCAAATTGAAAAAAATGTAGATCTTCATTTTACAAAAGAGGTAATCAACTATGCTAAAGTTTCTGAATGCCTTGAAAATGAAAGTTGGAGTGATATTTATTCTTGTAATAATGTTAATGATGCAACTAATAATTTTGTAGCGAAGATAAATGTTATAATTGAAGACAACACAATTTTACGTACCATTCCTAAAAAAACCAGACCTCTAAAACCCTGGATTACTACTGGACTAGTAAACTCAATAAGAAAAAGAGATAGATTATTTAAACAGAGCAAAAAATTACCAGATAATGAATATCTACGTTTACAGTTCATTAACTATAAGAAAATCTGTAATACCATTATCAAAGAGGCTAAAAAAAGTTACTATCAAAATTTACTTCGTAATTCTGAAAGAAACACTAAACAAACATGGAAAGCTATAAAAGAGATATGTAATATTAATGTTAATAATGATCAATCAATTGAACTACTCAAAATTGCAGATTCAGAAACAGACTCTCTTAATGAGGTGAATATGTTTTTTACTACAATAGGTAAAAATCTTGCGGATAATACATTGCACAAATTAAATACAACGGAAAGAGAACTGGCTAAAAATGCAAAGGAAATTAAGACGCCTGTTGATTCGATGTCTCTATCACCTACGGATCCAGCTGAGGTGCATAAGATAATACAACACTTAAGACCAACTTGTTCCTCAGGTCATGACAAACTATCTTCAAAGTTTTTTAAACAGTTTTATTGTTACTTGGTTGAGCCTATCACGTATATTGCGAATCTTAGTTTTACTACGGGGGTGTTTCCTAAAAATTTCAAAATTGCTTCTGTCTGTCCAATTTTCAAATCGGGTAATAAAGAAGACCCGTCCAATTATAGGCCTATTTCTCTGCTAACAACTCTTTCAAAAATAATCGAGAAACTTATGAACCACAGACTTAAGAGATACTTAGAATTAGGTAATTACCTCTCAGATAATCAATATGGTTTCAGAAATAACAAGTGCACAGAGGATGCTGTCTTGAAATTGACCACTTTAGTCACAAATCATATTGATGGTGGAGAACGTTGTATTGGTGTTTTCTTGGATCTCCAAAAAGCATTTGATACAGTATCCATACCTATTCTCTTAAAGAGACTAGAGAACTGTGGAATAAGAGGAGTTGCTTTAGACTGGTTTAAGGATTATTTGACAGACAGAAAACAGTGTGTTAGAGTTGCTGGACATGTTAGTTCAATGTGTGAATGCACATTTGGTGTACCACAGGGAAGTACGTTAGGCCCAACACTGTTTTTAATATATATTAATAAACTTTGTGATGTTAAGCTTCGCAATGCTGATTTAATAATGTTTGCTGATGATACTGTAATAGTTTTTCATGATAAATCCTGGAACGCCGTTAAATCTATGGTTGAGACAGGTTTAATACAAGTGAGTAAGTGGCTAGAAGACAATCTTCTTAGTTTAAATACTCAGAAAACAAAATATATGTGTTTTAGTAAGACCTCAGTGTGTAGTCCTATAACTGATTTAAATTTACATATTCACACATTCCCTTGTAATCGAATTGTTGGAACTTGTGCGCCCGGTTGTAATTGTGAGGTGCTATCTCGTGTCACGGTTATCAAATACTTAGGAGTTATGGTAGATGACAAATTGAACTGGAAAGAGCACTTACACATGATTTCTATGAGAGCTAGAAAACTAATATTCATTTTAAACAACTTAGACAAGCAGCAGATAGACAATTACTAATTAACACATACAAAGCTCTTTGTCAGTCTCTACTATCATACTGTATATGTGTTTGGGGCTGTGCAAGTAAAACGTACATTGATGAAGTTGAAAAAGCACAAAGAACAGTACTAAAAGTACTACTCTGCTTACCTCGTTTGTATCCAACTAAATTACTTTATGAAAATGCTAAGGTGCTTAATGTGCGCCAACTTTTTGTTTTTCAATGTTTAAAAAGGTATCATACTAAGTACGTTCCGTTGCTACCACAAACATCTAAAAGAGTACAGAAGTGTCCTCTACATTGTGTCAGATCTGCATTTGCTGCGAGACATTTCAACTTTATCTCCCCCATTCTTTATAATAAACTGTTGAAAGATCATAAACATGTTAAAAAATATACTCTAAGACAATTTAAGGAGACTCTGTTTGACTGGCTCTGTATTCTGAGTTATAATGAAACCGAAATACTGTTGGAAATAAAAGTATGATCTTAATTTAATTTTAATTTTATTTTCTTAGGTCATTTTAAATTTAGTATATATTTTGCTACAGACTTAACTGCTAAAACTTTTGTATGATCTTCTTAAATGTCAGCACTAATTTGTATTCGATTTCTTTTCTATATAACATGGTATGGAAAGGAAATTAAAACTAACTACTGTAACTTAATTTTTTATTCTTTAATCACTTACTAACCGCATAATTTATTTCATATTGTACGAGCAGAGAGCCTGCTTCTTACGTCACAGGGTAACCTATTGTAAGAAGTAGCGTAACAAGTGTCATGTAACTAGTTGAACTGAAATAAATTCATTTTCATTTTCATTTTCATATGCAGCAAATGTAGTTATTTCGCAGATATTGGGTATTTCTTTAGTTGTACTTAGTAAAACGGCCATTTCGCATGTTGGACGTGTGTTGAAGTTGAAGACGGGTAGTTTTTTACAGACTGCTTTCTCCGGCGCATATGTTTTACAGGTCTCTATTGTGCTAAACATCACATATTGTTGACGAGTGGATCTAGTCGCTAGGTATGTTCGCTCAGGAAAGATAGTGGAGTAAATAGAGGAGTTGGAATGCGGTAGAGGAATAGAATATTTATGATATTTATAAAATTTATCATTTTTAATAAGTGGAAAATCTAAAATATAAACTAGTTTATTCACATAAATATAAGATGTTAGAGTTGCGGATTCTAAGATTATGTGTATATTAGATATTGTTATAGGCGCTACAAGATTTTTATCGTTCCTTACGTGATTAGATGCTACTAATTCTTTATAAACTTTTTCTGATGAAATCACTGATGGGTGTATAGCACCTGATTTAATAAATAGAATGCTTGTTAAAATGTCATCAATTTCTTGTTCTAATGACATTATGGATTATAGGATTTGAATAGAAATTGTAGATAATTCTTCACTAACTTTTACATCTAAAATGAGTTTACTCGTATTGTTTAGATAAGTACTAAGTCGGTTAATATTTTCATTAATAACGTGTTCATCGTATGATATTTTTATTATAGTTTCATTAAAATTTGTTACAGTAGACGAAATTATTTGTAATTGTTGTTTTAGAATTTCTAAGGTTTCTAATTCTTGTTTTTCTAAAAGCTCTATACACTTATCATAACGTGAAGCGTCTTTGGCGTCAGGTGTGTCTATTAGCCATTTAAGTACGGAACTGAGACCATCTATTAATTCACGTTTCACACGTCTGTTATTAGAAGTGTAGTATGAGAGCTCTGCTAACCGAGAGTCTATACGATTAATGTTTATGTTAAGAAAAGAACTAGTTGTTTTAGTGTTGTGAGTATTGTATTGTTTACTATTAATTAAAGTTTTATAGTTATTAGATAATCGTTTTAGAGAGTCGCGAGATAAAAAAAACGGTTCTAAGTTTTTGTATATTACTAGTTTCCAAGAGGAATCAGATACAACGAGCTCGCCTTCTTCTTGAAAGTATTAGAAGGAAGAGGTTGGGTAAGGGTATCCCCAGCAACAATAGTTGCGGAGTACCTGGAATGAAGAAAGAACTATATCACTTGATTTGTGATTTCGCGAGAGTTTGACTTATTTCTAAAGTATTTTCTTATTTTTATGTAAATCTTATAAACTATTATATAGATTATTATTTTAATAATGGAACAAACGATAAAACTAAGATAAGGATTATTAATTATTTTATAAAAATTATTTACACGTTCAGGACTTTCAGAGGAATTGGGATAGGCCATAGTTCTACGAAATATGCTGAAAAATATGTATGTTATTTAGATGTTGAAGGAGAGTTTGTGTCATTGACCGGTCTAAGACGGTTTGCATGAACTAAATGGTTTCTTCTTGATTTTTTAATTATATAGTTTTCGTTAAAACCAACCCTTACAATATTGTAGGGACCCTCCCATTTACTATCTAAATTATTTGGATTCGGGATGCGTAACATTACTTTATCTCCTAAGTTAAATTTTGCAACGTTTTTAATGTGATCGTCATAGCGAACTTTTGCTTTCTCTTTCATGGCTTGAACGTTACGTTGAGCGACATCACGCGAGATTTTGAGTCTTTCGTTTAAGTCATTAAGGTAGTCATTGGTCGTATAGTCGTTATTTTCTTTAAAGCTATACAGTGAACGAGGTTTGTATCCGAAAAGTAGTTAATGAGGTGTAAAACCAGTGGACTGATTTAACGATGTGTTATGACACATAATTGCGAGTGGTACAATTTGATCCCAGTTAGAGTTATTACGCTTATGATACATGCGTATGTGGTCTCGTAGACAAGCGTGGAATCTCTCTAGCGAGCCATTAGTTTGAGGATGATATGAAGTGCTTAGAGTGTGACTTGAACCAAGTAATTTTATTAATTGTTTAATTATATTATTTACGAATTCACCTTCTTGGTCGGAATGGAATCGCTTAGGAATTCCGAAATGTTGGCAAAATATTAGAAGTGTCTTGGCGATAGTTAAAGCTTGTTTATCAGGAATTGGGTATGCTTGGACAAATCTAGTCAGGTCATCTTGTAAAGTCAAAATGTATTTGTTAAAGTCACCTGTTATGTCAGAGTATGATACTAAGTCAATAGTAACTCGTTCGAAGGGTTCTGTATCAGAGGATGTAATGACCATAGGAGCTTTATAAGTTTTTCTTTGTATTTTGTTTTCTTGACAGGTTTGGCAGTTCTCTATGTAATTTTTTATGTCGTCAGTCATACCTTTCCAAAAGTAACTGTCTCGGATTTTGCGAGTTGTCTCTACGATGCCTCTATGTCCGGATAGGGGTTCATCATGGTGTATTTTAAGGATGTTAGGAATTTCGTCTGATGTAGGATAAGTAACTTTATTTTTACAAATAGTTATTTTGCAATTGTATGCGTCGGCTAAATAGGCTGTAATGTGTAACTGTTCGTTTCCTTTGAACTTGCAAGTTTTATCTTGTTTAAAGTCGGGAATGTGAAGAGTTTTAAAGTCATTACTTTGTAGAGTAGATAAAAGTGTTTTGAAATAACTCTCAGAGTCCCAAGGGTCAAATTGTGTGGGACGCGAGCAGGCGAAAACGATATTTTGTTTTTTATCAGAAACTAATAAGTCAGTGTCATAAAGTGTTTGTTTTTTGGGAACACAAGCCGATAGCTTCGTTGAAAAGATCGTTTTTGTCAGAAAGGTCGCATGACATGGGTATAAATATGTTTTTATGACGTAGGTCTAAAAGGCGGTCTGTTGAAATTTCAAGATTTGAAGTGTCGAAACTGTAATCGGGGTTCGTAGAGAAATGTTCAAAGTTAAGTTGTAAATAATTGTCAGAGTGCTGTTGTATAGAGTCATCGTTATTTGTCAAGTCGATAAGGTTTGTGTTCATGACAGGAGGTCGTGCGAGTGCGTCAGCGTTTGTGTTGTTTTTTCCAGCTTTATAAATAATTTCATATTCGAATTCCTCTAATTTTAGTCTCCAGCGGACTGAACGACTACCTTGGTCTTTGATAGAAAAAAAGCCAAGTTAAAGGTTTGTGGTCGGTTACGATTTTAAATTTGCGGCCAAACAAATAAGGTCTGAAATGTTTTACCGCCCACACAATCGCTAGTAATTCACGTTCAATTGCGGAATAGTTTGTCTCGGCTTTGTTTAAAGTCCGAGATGCATAGGCGATTGGCAAATCTTTACCTATTTCACCTTGTGATAGAACAGCACCAATGGCGTGGATAGAAGCGTCGGTTGTTAAGGTAAACTCTTTATGAAAATTGGGATATTGGAGAATCGGTGGGTTTCTGAGAAGACGTTTACATTCGTCGAAAGATTTTTGTTGAGATTCACCCCATATAAAGGGTGTGTCTTTTTTTAAAAGGCTTGTGAGAGGTTTAGTGATTTTACTGAAATTGGAGATGAATCGACGATAGTAGCCGGTAAGGCCTAGAAATGCTTTAATGTCTTCACAACATTTTGGAATTGGGAAATTTTCAACAGCTTGGATTTTTCAGGATTAGGCTTAACGCCTTCGTTCGAAATAATGTGTCCTAAGTAGGCTACTTCACGGCGAAGGAATTCACACTTATCGGGCTGTATTTTTAAGTGGAATTGTTTGAGTCTTGAAAATACTTCTCTGAGTTTTTGTTCGTGTTCTTGAATACTTGATGCAAAGACAACAATGTCATCAAGGTATACAAAGCATCTTTCACCTTGTAAACCGTATAAAACAGAGTCCATTACGCGCTGAAAAGTTGCAGGAGCACTTTTCAGGCCAAAAGGCATTCTTTTGAACTGATAGTGCCCATAGGGTGTATTGAAAGCTGTCTTTGGGGTATCTTTAGGATCTACTTCGAGTTGATGAAAACCAGACACTAAATCTAAAGTTGTGAAATATTGAGAATGACCAAGTTTGTCTAAGATGTCTGGATGTTTGGAAGTGGATAGCTGTCTCCAATTGTTACGTCATTAAGTTTTCTGTAGTAACAAGTCGCCACTTTTGTTTCCCAGATGCGTCCATTTTTTTTGGTACGACCCATATTGGGCTGCTCCATGGAGAGGCGCTGTGTTCGATTATATCTTGTTCTAACATTTTTGGCACTTGTGTTTTTACTTCTTTCTCATGAACTTGTGGGAAACGATAAGTTTTGGTATGCATTGGAGATTCTGTAGTTGTCGGAATTGTATGTTTTGTGTGATTTGTAAAAGTTAGTGCGTCACCTTCTATATAAAATATATCTGAAAAGTCAGAAGTAATTTTATGTAAGGATTCTGTTTCTTCGTCATTTAAATGTTCTTTTCTGATAAGGTCGAATACTTTGTTTTGTCGGTCTAATGACTTCTCATTGTTGTTATCATTATTTTGATAATTAAAGTTGTTTATTTGAATGTCTTTAATATTATATGCGCAGACAGTGATACAAGGAGTGGTAATTAGCATATCGGTATCGTTAGTGTTTATACAAGTAATTACAAATGAGTTATTTTTAACGTTAACTAATGCGCGTGGGATAATGATACCATTTCCGATGGTTTGTTTTTCTACAATAGCCTCACCGGAAATAATTGTATTTGTGTTACATGTGATAATGGTTTCTAAACGGCTATTAAGTAATTGCTTGTTATTTTCGATATGAGAATTTTGTTCTCCAAGGAAATAGAGTCTATAGGTTTTATTGTGAACACGCATTGTTTTAGATTGGATATAGATATGAGCGTTAAATTTAGTCATAAAGTCATTTCCTAGAATACCGTCTGCTTTGATATTTAGGTTGGCAATATGGAATTTAAACTTTGGAAAATTATCAAAACAGATTTCGGAGGTTCCGTAAGTTTTAGTTGGGGATTGAGAACTCGAGACGCCTACGATTGAGACGATGTCTGATTCGTTTACTAGTGATGTACCTATCTTGTCACTTCCAATCACTGAACATCCTGCACCCGTGTCGACTAAGAGCGTGACGGGTTTGCCTTCGATATGGAAAGTGCAATGTAACAAGTTTTCAGGAGGGACATCGTTTAGGGAAGATAAAGTAAATGATTTCATTGATGTAGTAGATTTTGGTGTTGTTTTATTTGATTCTGGGTTGTTGAACTTAGTAAAAGAGTTTGATTTTGTTTTTGGATTTTGAATTGATTGTAGATTTTGAATTTTGATATTTTGATTTAGTAGATTTTGTTTTTTTTTTTTTTGATTTAGGAATTGATTCAGTGAGATTGATTTGGTTAGAAGTAGAAGAGTCTGTTTGTGTGCATGCATCTCTATATTTTCTCCGATAGACTGGTGTAGTTAGAGATTGCACACTTTGAGTTAGTGAATTATGTAATGTTTGCGTTTGTCCTCGATGGACTAGATTAGATTGTGACTTATTATTCATACTTCTATTTAAGAGTCTAGTTAGACTATATCCACATCGTGGGTTAATGACTCGATCTGATTCGAGTAATGGGCTGAAGCGATTTCCGGAGAGATGCCCAACTCTTCGGTCGCTTGCGAGTTTAAATTATTGATGTTATTGGTTGGGATGTTTGGTAAGGCACGTGGATTTTGATTGTTCGTTGTTGAAGAGTTTCGTAGGTTATTATTATATGCTCTCTTACGACACTCTGAAATCAGATGACTGGGATTTTTGCAATAATTGCAAAACTTACTTGTGGTTTGTGAAGTAAAAATTCTATTACTTTGGTTTATTGGGTTATTTCTATATAAATTCGATTGAAATGGCTTTGAAACACCTGAATGCGATGGTGGACGAAGATTGCTACTAACAGTGTTATTAAATGTATTTTTATATAATGATTGTCTCGCTGCATTCATTCGCTTTATTTTGTTTTCTTGTATAGCGAAGTTGCCAGCATCTGACAGATTTGTGAACTCTTTAGTTCTAAGCATAGTCCCTATTTCTGAATTTAGGCCATTTATGAACACACTTAGTGCTGTTTCTTCAGTAGTTGCTTTCCTAACTAACAACGTGTTGTCTGAGATTTCTGCAATTAATTTTTCAATGATTTTGCTGCGACACAAATCCACGCGATGAAAATAATCAATGAGAGATTCTTGTGGTTTTTGGAACATTGACTGTAATTGTAACATTAAATGTGAAATTGTTTTTATATTTGAGAATTTTTTAATTAAATAATTTTTAAGGTTATGCCAATCAGAATATTGTCTACTGTGAACATCGGATGCACCTACTCCTGTTATTTTTATATTAATATTATAGATTGTTGATTTTCTGACGCTAGGCTAAATGCTGAATCACACGATCTAATAAATCTATATATTTGATCTTTTTCATTAGTGTCGAAGTTTGGGATAAGCTGTAAAAGTGTATTAAGTTCGAGAGACATAGTGGTTTCTTTAGGCGATGTTTCACTTTTAATTTCTGAAGACATTGAAAAATTTTGGTAAACACAATATTAAAATTTGAACACACGAAAATAGGTAAAATAATAGATATGTATAAGGATATAGAAAGGTTTAGGAGACACAGGGTATAAAAATGAGCAATCAAGTTAAGCAACTCACCACAATAACAATACAATGATGGGTCGCATGGTCCGGCGAAGTCGTTTAAAAGCCTTCAGCTACCACGTTGATCTTCAGGCGATGCTTGTCCACGATACAACGTCTTGTACTTCGTCTTTTGGATTTACGCGAATCCCTAATCTATCCTACCGACTGCGCTAAATTGTTACGCAGTGAGAACAAAACTTGTATTTTAAAAACTAATTTTATTGAACACACAATTTATTATAAAGTATTACAGATATAGAAATATTCTAAGGAACTAGTGATCGAGACGAGAGTTGAGAAGTGACTGAGCTCTGGAGAGAGGAGTAGTATATAAAGGAACAAAATGGGATGTTTACATATTTACTAATGACGTAGCTTATTTCTAATGGAACAAGGTTTACGACTATGAGAAGCATAAACAATATTAAGGAATGAGAAAGGCAAATAATGTTAAGGGATGAGACATTAGACAATTAGATAATTACTTAACTGCTATAACATTTACAATTAGTCTATTATGAATCTACATTACTAGCTTATTACCTAAGTACATGTTTGTATTGTAAACAATGGTTATGGTCACAACATAACACTTGTGGTTAAGATGAGAGTTGAAAAGTGAATGAGCTCTGGAGAGAGGATTAGTATATAAAGAACCATATGTTTACCTATGCTATAACATTTTCAATTAGTCTATTAGAGTAGATACATTAACTAGCTTGTTACTTAATAACATGTTTGTATTATAAACAATGGTAATGGTCACAACATAACATAGATAGCAACTGATTTAATAAACAATATACTTGTTAGTATGTCATCTAATTCGTCATCTAATAAGGAAGTAACGGATTCAAGATTTGAATTGCTATGGCTGAGATTTCTTTGCTCAAGGTTAAATTAAAGAATATTTTATTAGTTGTATTTAGATAACTATCTAAATCTAAATTTCTACATATATCTAAATAAATATTTAGATTTTCAATCATTACATGTTCGTCATAGGACATTTTGAGAATAGTGTTATTGAAGTTAGTGATTGTTGATGATATTATTTGCAATTGTTCTTTTAGTATACTAGATGATTGTATTTTTGGCTTTCTAGAGGTTCGATGCATTAATCATATCGAGAAGCATCTTTTGCATCGGGAGTTTCGATTAACCATTAAAATATTGAACTAAGCCCATCTAATAATTCGCGCTTAACACGTTTATCAGATGAATAGTTATTTAATTTAGCTAATCTTGAGTCAATTCGGTTAACATTTATTGATAGGATAATGTTGGTTTACAATTAAGGTTTTATAATTATTAATTTATAAATAAAGGTTCAAGATTTCGTTAAATAAAATCCATCCAAAAAAAAGAGTTTCCATGAGAGGGCTTCGGATACAGTTAGTTCACCTTCATTTTGAAAGTATAAGCTAGATTTAGAAGGCAGAGCTTGGACCAGGGTATCCCCAGCATAAGTTGCGGAGTACCTAAAGCGACAGAATTTAGATTATTTGATTATTTATATCATTACTTCTAAACTTACTTTTAAAGAATTTTCATATATGTACATAACATTTTATATAATATAATGTAGAACATTATTTTTACTATAGAACAAATTATAAAGCTAAAGTATGATTTATTAACAAGGTCATGTCGCCGAAGGTCGGTCTCTTCAAGAAGTATGGGAATTCACACAACAATTTGGATTAAAAGTATTTTATTATTACTTTGGTAACAGTTTAATTAATAACAATTTAATTTATTTCTTGTTATAAATTAATAAGATCGGTATGCGTGAACGATTGGAAGTTCGCGTATCCGTTGAGAACTCAGTAAGCTTCGAATGTGAACTGCCGATGTAGGCTCCTGTCTTTGTTTATAAATCCCGTGATGACGCTGTGGGGTACGTGGTGTGTCATGGTTGCTCATGGAACTTTCAGGTAAACTTCCTGTGCCAATAAGATATGAGTTTGCGATCCATTTCTTTATATCTGCATTTTGTTATGGTCTTTGTCATTCGCAGTATCTGTTACTCATGCTTGGCGCCATAGATAATATCTGCAAAAAGACGTGGCGCCGTCCTAATAGCTATGCGTTGGTGCTTTTAGTGATAAGGTATTACTTTGCTAATTGATGCATTCCAGCCATTTGATGCTAATATTTATATGTTGCATATTTGTAGTGTGTTTAAGCTTGCATCCTAAGTGGTTGACTGGCGTCGTTCCTTAACTCCTCCCCCCTTAAGAGAGAACTAAGGGTGTAGCCTGTTATGCCCATGTTCTCGTTATTACTTCTTTTCGAACATATGTGATATATTGAACACCCAATGATGCATAACAGAATCCCATGCTTGATATCCATACGTGATTCATGACACTCGTGTCCAATGGCTTCAACTTGATTCCTAAATATTCTTTTGTTGGTTGTGGTTCTTTCTGTTTATTTTCTAAGTGCATTTGAATTTGTTGTATTTTCCCTTGAAATATGTTATCGCTTCTTGTAATCACTTTAGTATTCAGTTTCGACATTGTTAATTCACAACCCGTTTCTAAATATAACTTGTAAGGTCCTTCTATTACTTCATAATGAGTTTCTTCACAAGTAATTGTTACTTCTTGTGGTTCTTTGGAAAACAACAGGAAAACTCCATCGTTGGCTGCTACAATTGCTTCCTTTTTTTTAAATACATTAGTGGTACAAGTATGATTATTGTTCAAATGTAATACTTGGTGAATGCAATCAGGAACAATGTTCGAATCTTTCCACCAGACGTGCTTTCAAATCATTGTTTTATTTCTTCTTCTACATTGATTATCAATTGGATAGGCGTACTATTTCTAGGATTTCTAGGATTTGACTTTTAGGATTAGGGGAGGGGATTATATTGTATGCGTTACCTCCTATAACCCAAATCTCTGCAATCTTAGCTACAAAATGAATTATGTTTTGAATTTTATACACCATTATGTGATCTATCTCTACATTATGAGCCTCCTCAAAGATATCTTGACATGCTATACCTGGCTTAGCTAATGTTATACCTAGTTCTAATATATTAATTATATCTTCTATTAATACAAAACTTGTCAAAATATCTAAATTAATTTTATTATTTGAAGTTAAATTAAATAAATTTTTTAATCGTTCCTAATAATACTAAGTCTAATCTCTACTTTACTTATTGTTTCATTAAGATTATACAATAATACTTGTTGATGTTTGTTAGTATTTCAATATTATCACTAATTTGTTTCAGATCATTTGCATCTGGGTTACCCGTTATAAACTTAATTACGCTTCCCAGGCCGACTATTAGTCCGCGTTTACTTCGACCGCCCTAGTTCATTAAATGAATTAATCTTCCTAATACGTGTGTGTATAAGTTATTCAAATAGTAATTAGCAGTAGTTGTTCTGGTTGCCATTATTTTTGTTAAAGTATCCAATATCTTTCAATTTATGCTATTGTTCCCAGTTTTTTGTAAGTTCCCCTGTAACACTAACAGGTCTCAGTTTATTTGCAAATCTTCGTTTTCTGCGATTGTCTAAATATACTTTAGGGGCTTTTATATCTCTAATATACTTTTTTCGGCGTGTACAGAATACCTTTGCTTGTTTATTAGTGGTGGGTAATTTTTCATGAGTTTCTACATTTGGTGCTGGTAACTCTGTATTTTTATTATAGTTATCAGTACGTTTTATTTGGTCTTCGCGTTTAATTTTATATATGTGATCGTAAAGTGTTTTAACATGTTCACGGTGTTTTTCTAAAAGGGTAATAAGCAATTGTGAATCGTGTAGAAGATTGAATAAGGGTTCAGTTTCGATATGTCCGAATAATATTTAGTTTGGTGTCAACTTAGTGTCAGATTGAATTAAGTTTTTGTAAGCAAGTAATGTGAGTGTCATTTTGTCATTATGTAACAATTTGTTTTTGAATTGTTCGGTAAGTAATCTACAGTGTTCTCTAAGCGTAGAGTGAAATCGTTCTACAATTTCATGTGATGATGGATTGTATGGAGTAGTAAAATTAATTTTAATGTGATAAAGGTTTACAAGTTCTTTTAGTAATGCGAATTCTTTGCCTGAATCACTAGTTATTTCTGCAGGAACGCCATAATGAGCAAAATATAACAGTTTTGACATGATTGTTGAACTGTTTTTATCTTTTAAATGTTTTATTACAGCAAATCGCGAGAATCCATCGATTATTGATAAATAGAGTTTGCCTTCAATGTCAACTACATCACAGAATATGTGATTTAATTGTCTCATAGCTATTAGAGGTAATAACATAGGACGTGTTGACCAGTTATTATTTTGTTGTGGATTTATAGGATTTGGTACAAACTTGGTAGCAGGTTGGCTAAAAGTTGAAAGTAAAAGGATCTGTTTTGATTAAATCTATCAAATTTATAGTTGTTGCTTTGGTATGTCTTCTCCTGTTTCTTGTTTAAATATTCCGGGTGTACATCTTATTCATGTTTTAGGTGGTTATAAGCCTCTAAGACTGTTCACTTTTAGTTTGTAAAGTATGAAGTTTTTGTGTTTGTCTCCAATGGACTGGGTTGCATTTGCAACGTAGTGATTTATTATTTATATTTTTATTTAAGAATAGTTTTGGACCATATCTACATTGTGGGTTAATAACTCGATCTGATTCGAGTTTGGGATGAAGCTATTTTCGGAGAGATGCCTTACTCTTCGGTCTGAGTTTAAATTATTTATGTTATTTGTTGGAATACTTGGTAAGGCATTTGGACTCTGATTGTGTTTTGTTGTAAAGTTTCGTTAAACTGTTACATAACCGAGTTAGTGAATTTATTTTTATACAATCACTGTCTTGCTGCACTCATTCATTTGTATTCCTGTATAGCGAATTTGCCGGCATCTGACTAATTTATAAACACTTTAGTTATGAGCGTAGTTCTTATTTCGGAATTCAAAACATTTGTGAAAACTTTTAGTGCAGTTTCTTCAGTAGTTGCTTATCTACCTACCAATTATTTATTTTTTTATAATTTTACTGCGACATGAATCCATGCGATAAAAATAATCAATGAGTGATTCCGGTGATTTTTAAAACATTAACTGTGTAATTTTCTGGTACGAGGGAAAAGATTTCTCCATAAAAAAAAAAACAATGTGGTTCGAACTCAAAGATTGAAGTAGTCAAATGTTTGTTTTATAAGTCTTTTATTCCATTCACATAAAATTATATTAACAATAAAATATTGACTTTACAAAATATTAGTAATGACTGACGTATCAATACAAAATGTCCATGGTAACTGATTGTGAAAGGGTCCGGTGGCTTATTTAAAGGACTTCTTATTAAAGTTGATTCTAAATCATTCCACGACCCTTGGACATTCGTTAGTACAAACATTAAGCACCGGAGGTAGAGAAAACTATTAATGAAGATCCTGCGCGTGACCCGAAAGTAATTACTAAATGTGAGAGCTACACATATTGATCAGTTTGGTTAATGTGCAAAATATCCGTCATATCGTCTTAAAAAGTAAACAATTAGATATAAGTTACTAAGAGGTACATAATAATGTTTTATTTTTAAAATAACAATTTTACTATTTCTAATATTATCGGCAGGGAATTCATTCTCACACTTTAGAACCGAAATGGTCGCGTACAAATCGGTTTCAGAGAAACTTCCTCCGCGAAAGCTTGGGTTGTGGAATGAGCTCCCTGCCAAGGTTTTCTCTATAGACTATAGTATGGGGTTCTTCAAAAAAGAAGTTATTAGATTTCTGAAGGGTCGGCAACGCGCGAGTGATGTCCCTGGTATTGCAAGCGTCCATAGGCTACGGTGACCGCTTACCATCAGGCGGGCTGTAGGCTTGTTTGCCACCTTAGTGGTATAAAAATAATAATATATAATTACATTTGTTAACAATCTATTATAAATTGAATACATAATTTTTATGATATTTTTAATTGTGCGGTTTGGTTAGATTTTTTTAATAGAGTAGTAATTGTTGGTTGATCAGATCTTCTTGGCATTTCTTCTAGTTCAATATCGACATTATGATGAGTTCTGTTATTAACTCTAAAAGTAATGCAGTTAGTTATTCTACCACAGCATTTTCTATTACATCCATGTTTGTAATTAGATCTATTTTAAAAACTACAAAAGAATTTTCTTTTGATTACATATTTACCTATTCTATATAACAGATATACTCCTAGTACTAGTATACATTACTGATAAATTTATTGTAAGGTGTTTCGTTTTCCATGTTTTTGATTAGATTTTCTTCTTAGTCTATTTTGTGAATTGCTTAGTCTAGACTTTCCAAATCTTTACGTTCATGTAATATTAATCTTCTCTTCCTGGCATCCAAAACACAGGTTAAATCCTAATTTGGGTACCAGAGATTACATAAATAAGGATAGATTTGTAATTTAATGTTATTGACCTGTAAACTGTAAGACTATGTACTCGTATGTATTGTAATGGAATAAAATAACGTTAAATTATATTATATATCTTAAAAATAAATTAAATTCTTGAAATATTTTTGTCTTTAACTTTTCTACAACAATCATAATATTAATTTGTGGTAAATATCAATCGAATGTACTTTCTAATCCTTTGTGTATTATTCATAATATATGAATCAGATTAAGAATATAATTCTGGTACATCATTTATATTTAAATTAACTGGATATTTCGTATGAGGTGGTAGATAAGGTACAGTTTTCATAAGTACAAAAATTATTGTTATGGGGTTATTATTATTAAATGCAAAGCATTGTTTATAGCAAACAAAATCGAATTTATAATAGTTGATATTTCATTACTCCTTTCTCATTCTTATAAAAGTTAAAATTAATAAGTTTTCGTCTAAATCTTTTTTCAAATTAATATGAAATAATTGCACCGTAATATCTTTAGTATAATTAGATAAAATTTCTAACTATGATTCTTTGATTAAATATATATTTATTTGTAAATAAATTAGTAACAGTGATGTTAAAATTAGAGACTGTAGTTTTGATTATATTTGTTTGGGTTTTTAACAAACTAAATACGTTATGTTCACTATAATTTCATTTTTAATAGCTTAATCGTATTTTTTTGCGTCATCTAAATCAAGAGCACCAAACAAAACTTTAAATCAATATCCAATACCGTCTACATACGAACGTTTCATTCAACGTGGATTGACAGTTCTGCCAGTTAATTATTTTAATATATTTTCTTGATTATGTTATGAGAAAATTATTTGTTTCGGTGAGTATATTGAGAAATTTGGGTATTGTAATATTATTTCTTCGCAAAGTTTTTAATTTAGTATTTCGAATGAGTTTTGTTGCAAACCGGTCCATATAAAGAATTCATCTTTTTTTAACAGTTTCATTAAGGGTTGCGTTAATCATTCTGCTTAAAGTTTTTTATGAATCGCCTATAATATCTAGCAAAACCCTAAAAGCTTTTGATGTCTCTAGGATTCTATAGAACTGTAAGTCTTTAACAGATTTTATTTTATTTGGATCTGGTTTCTATCCATATTGGGTAATTAAGCGACCTAAATACATAGCTTCTTTTTTCATAAATTCACGCTTGTCGGGTTTAAGTTTCAAATTATGTTGGGACAACCTTACATATATCTCTTGTGGTTTTAAGTTATGATCTAGTAAGGAACTACCGTAAACAACTATGTCATCTAAATAAACGAAACATTTTAAACCTTGTGATCCTGTTCTATTACATATATTTTAATTTGTGTAGTTCTGGTGTAAGACAATGTTAAGAGCTTGAATTTTAAAGAATACAACATAAGCTCCTTGAGTTTCATTAGTTAATTTTGGGTCGAACGACCTAATTAATTTAATAAAACAATTTTCAAATTTTATTCGAGAAATTTAATACTAGTTCGCTATGACCTTGTTTTCATGAATTGAGTTCTAATTGCCACTCTAAACAAAAGTTCTTTTTTCAGAATAATTTTCTAATAAATGATTTTTTAGTCCTTAAAGTTTCTGGTGACAAGTGAAGAATCCATTTCCATCTATTGTAGACAGAACTATAGGAACAAATGTTATTTCTTCAACCGGATCTAAAATGTTAAACACGTTAATGCAATTTTCTATAAAAACATGTAACAGATATGAAACAAGAGCATCACTGTAACTTATACTATGACCACGACACAGATCTGCAGCTTTTCGAGGTAGCTTTAAGTTTGCAGCTATTCGTTGTTAAAACGACTTACCACCACCGTACCGTGCTGCGATAACAAAGAAGTCATTTGTCACAAACCTGAAATCGTTGTTTTTGAAAAACCAGCTTTCTTTCTAATCACCACCATCTTACACAATAGATTTTCAGTAATTTTGTGCATATTTACAAAAAACCCGTATCAATACAAAATCCGACACAATATGCACAAATATTTTCTTCCTTGTTTGGTATACGGCATAAATTACACATACAAGAATAACTTTTAGTAATAAGTTTAATTCAAAACACGGACACTTTACACAATTAAATTTGAATTAAACTCAGTTTATATTTTTGCATCTATAAAAACCATAGATCACAACATAGATAATAGTATATATGACCGAGGTATTTGTTGGTCATAGATAATAATATGTAAGTTGATGTAAGTCTACGTTATTTTTTTATTTGCCACAATAGCAGCAAAGGACTTAGTCCATACAGCCTAGACGCGTTTGTTTTTTTATTATTTAATTTTGTTTTAATTTATTATAGTATAGCCAATAGCATATTATAGCAACAGTAGTTTTCATTATAAAACCGTTATACTAACATAATTCTAATTTCTAAACTAAAATGTACTAACCATATTATATTGTTTTTTTTGCAGTTAATATTTATATGTATTGTATTTAATATGTACTTGTGTTGCGCTTACTGCTGAATAAATTATTTATTTTCTTTACCTTACCTTTGTTACCGTCATACCTATTTATTATTCGTTCTTCCAAACCTATGTCTATATAACCACCATCTTTGATGAGTGACATTGTTCCGATTATTAAGTAAATGAAAATTAGACTTTATCAAAATCAAAACAAGAAATCAACTATTTCACACCAAGTTAAAATATCAAATTTTTCAAACTCAATTTAGAGTTCTATCAAAAAATATCAAAATATCCAATGCAGATATATTTCTCAATTTCTCAACGTATCGTTAAAATTCAAAACTCATTAGTGTGAACTGCATGTTTTTGATACAACTAATGATGTTATCAAAATTTCGTTTGTAAAACTAAGAAGAAAGACAATAGTTGATCGATTTATGTAAGGAATACAATAAGTTGACATCAACAAGTACAGTTATGTAGCAGCATGAAATTCCAACTAATGATAACAATAAAATAACGCCCAGTCGTAAACATATCCAGAAGCATTGAAAGAAGTTAATGGCCAAAAAATAAACTAGTGAACGATGACATTATCAAACCGTCAAACAGTCTACGGAATTCACCAGTATGGATAGTTCCCAAGAAAATTGATGATTCGCGAAAGAAAAAAAAATGAGATTAGTAATAGACTTTAGTAAATTAAATGAAATCAGTGTAGATATATATCCTTTGCCGCAAATAAATGATATTACTTACTTTTATTAATTTATGACATTATTTATATACTTTACTACGCTAGATTTAGCTTCAGGATTTAACCAAATTATAGTACATCCTAAGAATCAAGCTAAAACTGCTCTCAGTATTCCTCTAGGTCTTTACGAAAACAATAGAATGCCCTTTGGCCTGAAAAATACCAACTTTTCAGAGGTTATCTAAGGCCGTCTTTGGATAGCAAGTTAGTTAAAATGTCAGTAATAGTGGATGCCAAATTATGTTGCACTATATGACAAGTCTTATTTATCTGAGAAGCACTGGTATTTCATTTCAGGTCATTAATGTTTTTAGCAACCGCAGCACGCACCGAAATACCTTCGTGGCTATGTTCGCCATTTGCATTTCACGTTTCCAATAAAGTTTAACACTTCCTGGTCTATTTTTAACATATGTGAACCCATTTTGATACACTTTATTTTTACTCTTCGCGTTTTCAATAATTTTACAACGTTTCCAGCAATACGTGTAAAGACATTGACATTATAACTACCCGCCATTTTATAATCAATAAAGCGCGCAGTATTAAAAAATTTGCTACTCTTGTTTCACAAACAATCTAGCGCGGTGCGCAGTATTGATAAACCGTAGCCGCGTCATCCATAGGGTTTTTCATACATCCAATATCCAGTATCATTAAAAATCATTAGATAAATCGTGCCTCATAGTGCGATGAATATTAGTTTAATCAAAATTTAGTAATTTAAACAGTCCTTGAGTCGACCAATATGCGTTATGAAGATATGTGAATGTATTGTAGTTATCTCGTTAAAATAGCTTTAGTTATTATAATATGTGGTCATTAATCTTCTGTTAGAATAAACGGTTGTTTGAAATCTAGGTATTTCAGAATATTCTGGGTATTTGGTTGTTAGGTATGGAGCAGAAGTCATCTTAACAAAAAAAAGTGCTCATGGTACTTATTAAATATACTATAAACTAAGTAAAAAAATATATATTCTTTTATATTCTTGCCTCGGGTAAAGGCAACACCAGAATCCAAAAAAATAAAATTAAAATAATTAAGATTCAAAAGTAGCAATTATATACCTTATCAACATTTTTTATTTTACTTTTATTTGTATATAATTATTAAGATTCCTAAATTTTGTATTTAAATATGAAATTGTGGGTAAAAGTAACTGACAAAATAGATTTTATAACCAAAGCATTATGTACTTTCTTAATCATCTATCCTTTTTGCCACCATTTTTATATGTTTAAGTATTATCTTAAAAAAAAAGTTAAAAAGAATTACCTTGCAATAAGAACTCAAGAAAAAATCTTACCAGCAGATCATAAAGCATTCTGCAGATACATTTCTAAATTGCCTATCCTTTCTTTTTTTTCCAACATTTTTGTATGTTTTCGTATTACCTAAATAACAATAATGATTTAAGAAATATATTTCCAGACCATTAAAATGTAAAACATTGTATTGTATGTAACAAGAGTAGTATTCTGTGCTTCCCTAAATTGTTATATTTTTTGTAAATATTTTTATATGTTTTAAGTAGGTATCTAATAATAGAAAACAAAATAACCTTTAAATGATGCAAGTAATATTTTTGTTTTAAGAAATAAATAAACCTTATACATATAAACACGTTTTCGCTTTATTAATAAAGTTTTATTACTTCTTACTCCTGTTTGTATGTTTGTTTATCTTACGGTTTCTATCCCCAGGAGGGAGTAACCAGTGGCTGGATACGTACCCACACACATCATAATGTGGAGGACATTCTCTTTTTACCAACTACTTTAGTACTGCGTGAGCCTATCGCCGAAACACCGCTGTATCTGTGGCGTTATATATGTCATAATTATAAGAACAGTCATATATATGATTAGATTTTGCAATCGGCTCCGCACGCCGTTGACGTTTATTTTATCTTGTATAGCAGCGGCCAACCCTGCTCCTACCTGGGTACGCCCTTGGTCAACTCTTTAATTATAAAATGAAGTTTGCTATAGTGAGATGTACAAAGACATCAGAGTAGCATAGACTGCTAATGATTCGAAAAATGTATGGAAACCACATCAACCAGTTTCCGGGGAAGCGGGTAGGGGGTAGCACCGTCAATATGAAATAATAGATATGGTAACATGCCAATGTGGTTTAAAAACTTGCTATAATTTACCACTACTATCTCGATAACAAACGTTTACTATATAAATTTTGCAAATGGTTTTCAAGAAGACAATAATTCTAGATCATTTTATACATGTTTGTAGGATCCGACGATAAAATTATATCGATCTGATGACGATAATCAGATAGCGAATAAGGTTGTGAATTGCCCCCCTGTTCTGTGATTGCTATTCAAACCATTTAATGTTTTAAAGATATCTCTAATAATTGCTAGAAGGCATGACCAGAAACTCGGGCGTTACAGTCGTCACAGACTATTTAATACTATACTAGTACAGACGCTAACAAATTTTACCACCTTATAATATTAGTCCTGACAAAAGCGAACAATAACATATACCTATCGTAAAACTTTAGATTTTAGCTAAATAAAATACGTCGGTGTGCCCTTGAATAGACTAGTCCCTCATCTCCTATAAAGGTCGGCTGGAAGATATCTTTGAATAGAGGTGAGCTTACTTACCTATGTACATATATTCTTTTTATGTAATGTCTTTTGAAATTATTATGTACAGAGGGTCACTCCCTAAAGTATGCCATGTCAGTTAGGGGCATTTAGCCAACAAATTAGAATGAAAAACTACTAAAGACTTCCATTGGCAGATTAATTTAATATTCTTAATATCTAACCAATCACTTTTATGTAAAAACGGTATTTTATCCAATGGATGTTTTATCGTGTGGTAATACTCTTCTCCTACCCATTCTTGACTACAGTGATGTGTGCTATTTGGATCTGTCTGAGGAACTGTTGTCTAACATTGATCGCTCACTAAACGTATGCATTGAATTTATTTTCGGCCTCCGGAAATTCGATCATGTCTCTGAATATCGACGTCAACTGAATTGGCTTCACATAAGAGATCGAAGAAATCTTAGAATACTCTGTCTCCTTTATTCTGTCCTTTTTGACCCTAAAACACCCATTTATCTCAAAACTAATTTTCATTTCCTTTCCGATACCCATGAAAAACATCTTCGCTCCTCCTCTAACTTACTACTTAGTACCCCACTCATCGATATGCTACAACCAAGTATATTGCACGCCGAACAAATCACTACGAAAATTGTGGAACATAATATGCATCACAGATTACTGAAAATGTCTAGCCTTATGCAAATACGAAAGTGCTAACTAGCCAGTTCTAACTACTTCAATACGTGTGACATTCAAAGAAATTTGTACTCTTTGACAACCTCATAAGACTCAAAATTAATTGTAAGTATTGAGTCATTACTACCGTTTATGACTGATACATTGATCTGGTTTTTTTTCACTCGGTGACGTTGTCACGTTGTCCATTGCAGCATTACAAGCATTGGTACACATTTAGGGGCAATGTGCAGATGCAATCTATATCGAACACAAAATTTATGTCAACTATTTGGAATAAAGAAAGGATGAGATGAAACTTGGCGTTGGCATACATATACATAGTAGACCTGAAATAGGACATAGGATACTGTTTATCCCGATCGAGAGTCCCTACGGAAATATTTTTTTTTGAGAAATTTACTTTCTCACTTCGCAACGAAGCATCCAATTGAGCTGAAATTGGGCACAGAATTAGTTGAAGAGACGGAGTACTCATAGCTTGAACAAACTTAACATAAGTATTTTTTTTATTTAAGTAGACTTTCAAACAGCACTTTCATTTTAACTATCAAATTTATAGAATTTACGTTTTAACGGTCCGGAAAAACTGGGGAAAGTCGGCAAGAAACTAAGTAGTTTATCTTTTGTATATATACTTCTACTAATAATAATTAATTAGGATTAATGGGGTTAGAAATCCATATCCATCTATCTATACTAATAATATAATTCTGAAAGTGTGTCTTAACGGGTTTGGCTAAAATTCCGCAAGAAGATAGGACATGATCCAGATTAACTAATGCTACTTTTTTGCTACGCGAACATTTTCAGCCCACATTTTTAATATTTTATTCCTTAACGGACGTAACGAAACGGGGCACCAAAATACGTTGATTTTTGGCACATAGCTGAAAAGATAAATATAGATATAAAACAGTTTTTATCTCGATCAAGAGACCCCACGGGAACATTTTATTTGCATATTTAACTCGGTAAAGTAGCATTAAATTGCCTATGTTTTTGGCACAGACTTAGCTGAAAGGGTAGATAGATATAAGTAGGATACTTTTATACCGTTAGGAGCTCCCTTGGAAATGACTTTAACGTCACAACGTCACAACGTCATAACGAAAGGTCTTCTACTACGTGTCTTTCACAATGCAAAAGATCAATGGTTTAACCTGATTTTAAGGATAGAAATATCTTGAAGACCTAAGAAGGAACATGGAATTCTTTTCTATACATACTATTAATAGGTTTATTATTTCCGGAAAATTTAAGTTCTTGCAGTAGTAACAGAATTGTATTACTACAAACATAGCTTGCTATAGCAAACTTGCTCTCGCTGTAAACAATTTTGTTGTCGAAGAATCTCTCGCCAAAAACCAATTTGGCGCGATTGGAGTGGAGCTGATAATTATATAAGACATTTTATACTTATTAAAATATTTATATTATAACACCTATGTACAGAAATAATATTAATACACAACACAAATTATATACAAATAAAATAAAACAAAAATATAAAAATCTATACTCAAACAAAAGCGGTTTATCGCATACTTTTAGTTTTTTTTTAAAAAAAGAAAAGGAACAAAATGAATTCAAAGTTAGTGTTTAGGTTATCAAAATAAGCGATTAATTTTATTCAGTACGGAACCCTGTGTCGCGTCCAACTATCAAGTTGTTTTTTATTTACTTTTTTCAATAATACATATATAAAAAAGTAACGTAACATATTGACACAAAAATTAACAATTTTAAATATAAAAATGAATATACTTCACAGTATTTATCTAAAAAATCATACTAGAAGTACATACATACATTTTATTATAAAAATACGAAAGATAACTGAATAGGACATAAAATATCAACTTAACACAACCACAAATAATAAAAATTGAATTTATGTAAGAATATGTCTACACAGTAACTACATAGGTAATAGATTTATATCAGCACTGTTTTATTACAGTGTAATATATTTTAAAATACAAAAGGTTAGCGAACGTGTCGACAAAAACTATTTGAGAGATCAAAAATTATGTGCCATGAAATAAATTTATCTTGTTCCAGACTTGCCTTTTAGATTTACACTTTTTTTCAAAATTTTCTTGTCTGCAAATGTAGTGTAGTCTTAAGTCTATGTACTTCTCTGCAATTGCCTTTGTCAAATTATAGACATGCTCAATTTGGTCTTTAGTATGTGCATCAATTTGATTGATTGATTATTTAGTATTTTAACAGTCATATAGGCTTTATCGTACGTTTTGAGAATCGTATTACCTCCGCTAAGTTTTATGTGATACCTTATCGACTTTCTGATTGGTTGCAAATTGTAAAAACATCTTTGGAAGTATAGCAAAGACCACCCATGTCATTTAAATCCACTAATTTATGGAACCACTGCTTTTCTGTTGCAAGCAAATTATTTCTGCAGTCATCGCAGTTCAATGTCTTTAACAAGTGGTACACAACAAATCTGTTTGGTCACCTCATGATAAGGAGTATCATTAAATGGTCACAGTTATTGCTGTATTTATTTTCAGCGTTTCTTTGGGTTTTTTGCTTTTCAAAAAACATTTTTGATACCGTTTCTTCATTGATGTCATCATGACGGACTGCGCGTGATGTGTTATTGTTAACCTGTGGACCACTCAAAATTGGAAAATTTTCAAGAGTGCCACAGTTTCCGCTGAATTTGGAACTGAGTTCCAAAGTGGGACAAGAGTTTTTTGTACGCGCTTTTAAATTGGGGTGTATTTAAGTTATTATTATGTCTTTCAAGGCTTCGAATCTTACCAAAAAATAGCTCCAGGTGGTCTTGACTAAATTTATACATAGTTAAATAGGATAAACTGCCATCTTCGACAAGTGTTCTGTACAAAACTGCGTTGTACATGTATTATGCTCACAATATACATTCCTTTTTAAATTAGGTTAGTGTCAATTGAGGATTTTTTACTGTTTATCTAGACAGAGGTCAATGTAGGAATGGTCAACCGCTATTGGCTACTTGGTATTGTATGGTTGTGATGATCTATTATTATTTTATTTTTATTTATTTTATTATTTATTTATCCATTACATTTCAAAAATTATACAATTTTAACAGTATTTCACATCAAAAAAACCTCTATGGGCTTAACTATGGTGTCTCTCACACCATATAGTACCTATTGATTGGTAATCTGATAATTTAATAGATTTAGTTTTAGAAAGAATGCATTTTAAATTTCTATTTTGACGATAGCAAATTGAAGGTGGTTGTTGTAGAAGGTCTTTAGTATCTTCGTTGTATTGTAAAATTGGTAAAAGATCTTTGAAGATATTTTTAAGTTTATGGCTACCATGGAAATAGGTCGTAATGAATCATAATTCAGAGTTATTCTTTTGACGGGATGTGTGTGCTACATAATTTGGTTTATTATAAATATGTTTTTAATAAAAAAATATCAGATTACCAATCAATAGGTACTATACCATGCTGCCGACCACGTTGTAAAACATGTCCCATAATCAACTCAAACAACCATATCATCAGTCATCACTCAAATAACAGAATAAAATCTGCACAAAACACCAATTGTAAAACATCCAGTTGTGTTTACCTCATAGAATGCAAGAATTGTACAGCTTTCTATGTAGGTGAAACTAATAATCCATTGCACATTCGAATGAATAATCATCGCCACACTGCAGATTCATAAATTAACAACACACTTCCAATTCCCAAACATAGTCGATTACACCATAAAAAATTTAATGACTGTTTTACTGTTCGAATTATTAAGTCATTTTCCCCTCCTATTTCTGACATTGAACTCAGAACATGGGAATCATCATATATTTGGTTGCTTGGCAGTAATTACGGACCTGGACTTAACAAACACTTTGAAAATTTTAGACACATATTATAGGCGCTCTACATCAACCATAGACAGTTCAAACCAATTATTTGCCGACCTTTTTAGATATTAATTATTTATTATTAGGTATATTTTTTTCTCCTTTTAACTAATCATGTAACTACCCTCTCTCTCTGTTTAACACACAAACACAGACACACACCACTCAAACACACACACCGCATTTGTTAATTTTTTACAGACTTAAGAAACAGCTCCGATTTCATTTATATGGAAACTTATTTATTTTTTCATATAAATGACATCTGTCAATCATACTTTATTTATTTACCATGTGTTTACTATTTTGACTAAAGACGATATAATATATCGAAATATATCAAATAATTATGATTTTTATTATTTATAATTTAATATAATATATCATTATATAATTAAATGTTTTCGTTAAAGCGATAAGTACACCTTGGAGAAACTTAATATATTTATACATATATACATACATACATACAAATATATATCTACATACACACATATATACACATATACACAAATATACACATACAATTTATATGTTACATACATAATGTCTATAAAAGTACATGCTTCCGATTCTAAACATCTTACGAAATACTAGTGAGATCTAGAACAAATGTGCACATAGGGAAGTCTCTTGCCACTTCTTCCTTAGCCTTGTTTCCTAAGATAGATAGATATATTCTTCTCTTTTACACACCAAATATATAAAAACATTTCATTGAAAGTACCTAATAACTAAACATACAGTATTTAAAGGCGGTCATATAGCTTATAAGCGATCTCTGCCAGACAAACTTTGGGTAGACAGAAAATGAATATAGAGAAAAGGTAGGTGGTGCATAAAAATATGTTTATGAAACATAGATGATACTATGATAATACGATGATACATCGATAAGCAACTACATATACATTTAACACGATATGATATTCATACATTCGTTATTTATAATATATATTAACATACGAGTATATTTACTAAAATATTTATAGTAGGATTATTGTAAAAAATCACTGAAAATAAAGTTTTATTTGATTTCGTTTGATTGAGCTTTTTTTATATATGTAACGGTAATTTATTCCACAGTTTTATTGCATGTACTCTTTACTATTTACATTAATTCTATTACATCTCAAATTTCTTTTCTCTACCATATGTACGCACATGATCTATAAATCTACTCGCAGTCCTCCTTTGAAAATTTAAACCTAGCAGTAAACACTATTAATGCAGATATTGCACAGATTGTAGCCTTGAGTGAATCACACAGTTTAAAAATAAACCCGAACAAAACACAGGCTATCATAGAAGGAAGTTCAAGACTCATTAATAAAATTGATTGCCAACAGTTACCCTCCATCATGTGTAATAATGTTTGTGTTCCTTTCAGCGAATGTGTGACAAAACCAAGGCATTTACATCGATCGCACGTTATCCTGGCATCATCAGCTGAAGGAAATAAGCAGAAAACTGTTCGCCTCTATATAAAATCCTTTAGAATTTCCTGCCAATTCCTACCCAAATTGCGCTTGCACAGTCATTACTCCTCCCAGTTCTCAACTATGGCGACGTTTGCTTTCCCGAACATACTGAAGAGCAGTTAAACAAACTTGAGCGGCCTCAAAATTTATCTATGCAGTTCATATTTAGTTTACGCAAATATGATCATGTATCAGAGTTTCGTTCTAAGCTCAAGTGGATCTCCATTCGCCAACGCCGGAATACACCGTTTATACCGTCATCACTAACTTATCTAAAACATTGCTTTGAATTATTTCTTTCCAAAATCTTAACTTCTTCTTCTTCAAATTTACTCCTAAAGATTTCTTCACATGCCTCTCAGTTTTATAACGATTCCTTTACAGTTAAATCCATAAAACTATCAGACAAGCCCAAAGCTTACACTGCTTCAAAACGCAGGTTAAAACTTCTTTTACGAAATGGACATGTTATTTTGTTTAAGTTTATTTTGTGTACGTCTATGTAGAGGTATTATGTAAGTATATGTAAAAATCCTCGTCATACTATTTTTATAATGTAGTACATACATACATAAATACATACATAGATAACATTACGCCTGTTTCCCAGAGTGGTAGGCAGAGACTAAAGACTGCCACTTGCTACGATCCTGGCATACCTCTCTTGCCTCATCTATACGCATCAATGCTTTCATACATTTCCTACGGTTCCGAGTACTCCTGACCAGGCCTTTTCTGAGAACTTACTCAATTTGATAATGTATAATGTAGTAACGTGTATTATGTTTTATTCATATCTATTATTATAACACACTTGTTTGTTTTTATTAATATTTATATGACTTTCTTGTTCCAAGTTGTACCTACTCCGAAATCTTATTCTATTAGATTTCCTTTACCCAAAGGTTGTCTGAAATAAATCGCTAAATAGCGAAAAGACCTTCTCAATTGTATTCCACTAATCAACTGTATATACTACTATTATTTTTTATTTTTTTGTGCAATAAAGAATTTATTACATTACAGGTATTAAGCCATCAAAACCACATCATTAACATAAACATGTAAATATAAACATATCCAAATGGCAGATGACTGTGCATAGTGAATCCTTAGACCATTCACACTTTTGCCATAAGGTTCTATGTAGTTTCTGTGAGACACTTACACTTGCGTACTCGTTTTCATTTGTTCGTTCGTTTCAGCCAAAAGATGTCCGCTGCTAAACGTAGGCTACTACGCACCCCTAGGCTTCCTGCGGCTCTAACCAGGTCGTCTGTCCACATGTCTACCACATTTACTTATGAAGAATGCAAATCGAAATTGTTTATCCATGACCTAGTCAGACTGTAGCTGTACTCCTTTTTCTAGGATATGCCGTTGAAAAATAAGAAGTTACACACATAATAACGTGAAAGATAGCTACTACTTACCAACCACTTCAGTCCTGCATGACAGGTGGTGAGCCCATCGTCGCAAAACTGCTTATGATACATTTTATACGGATGAAGGTGACTTATAAGTGAATAACACTAATGTTGAATTTTCAGATTGGGTGAAACTCAGGTTTGCCCCTATTTACAATTCTGCTGCTCGTTACCAAATAAACTACCTTTGAATTTGCCTCCACCTACTGCTGCGACTGTAGATATAAATAAGGGAATCATAGCAAACGTTTTGAACCTTAAAATCAAACTTTAACATTTTTTTTTTTATCAAGTAGGTACAAATATCCGCAGATTCACCAACTCAGAATTCGGTCGTCACTCTAGGACTCCTAAGGGAACGCCTTGAGTAAATAGAACAAAAAAAGTATATCTTGAGAATCTTTGTAGGTTTTCTATGAAGTGTTTAAAAAATTCTAGGACGTAATCTTCATGTAAGCTATAGACTTACCAACTTATCTGAGATCTAAGTGGGCGCCTAGACAGATCGTCAAGTCAAGAAAGGAAAGGAACATAAATCGCACTGTATAAGTCATGTAAGTTTCTCTTGAGTCAGTATAGATGCGGAGCGAGCAAAGCGAGCAGGCCGTTCCAGTGAAGCTTCATATAATAATTTGTATAGTTATATGATGATTTTTTTTCCATACTTAAAGATCTGGCTGATTTGATCAGATGGCTGCGACATATACATACATACGATATACGAAATGACATTTGTGACGTCAAATAGTATAGCCATGCTTAAGGGTAGTGTTTAGGGCAAGGGTTCTCAAAGTTTTTTTTATCACGCCTTCTACAGCTAAAAATGAAAATGCTCACGCCCCGCATCAACGCAGCAAATGACAGCAACTGGTTTGGCAACGTAATTGTAAAATAAAATAATGGTAATAAAGTAAAGAAAACATTTAATTAAAAAAAGTATTTACACACGTGGTATAAGAAGAGTCAATGTGACGGAGCATGTTTTTGACATCCAATCCAATCCATCGAATTCTAAGTTTTATAGAAGATAGTGCCCACGCATGTGACAACCCGCTATCGGTTTTGTGGTAGAGATTTTATTTCAACATTTTGTTTTCGTAGGTCAGAGAAGGCTGTGGTTGGCGCAATCCTAATGGAGTAGGATCCCGTATTAAGGGAGAAATGGACAACGAAGCTAAGTTCGGAGAGTTCCCTTGGATGGTTGCTGTATTTAAGTAAGGTCAAATTATAGTTCAAAATTTAAATTATAGATAATTTCTTGCAAAGGCTTATATTTCAATTATAGATGCTCCCAAAAGTAATCTATTTAAAAATGCCACAGTATAATTATAGTGCAACAAACTTTTCTGAGCCAGCGGGAAAAAATCAGTAGCCATATTGAAATTGTGTGAACTTACGATACAAGCGACCGAGCACCCAAGGACCAAAAAGTTTGTTGCACTGTAATAGTATTTATGTAGTAATTAACCATTTACTGCTGCCGCCCCTTTGTTACAGCTCGCAAAGCACACACGTGATTTATTTTTGTAGAGTTAGTAGTCATAAATAGAAGCGATTTCTGAGAATGAGCTCAATTTTGTCGAGGTATGTTTGAAGAGGTCTACCTCTACATACTTGTTTCACAATTATTACACCCTCATTTATTTGTTTCGTGCATCTTCTTTCGCCAAATCATCTAAATTAATTTTTGAACCCTTGTCGCTGCAGTCCTATATACATATTCCTACAGTCATATATTTACAAATGTGACTTTATTTAATTGCCATATAGCTTAATCATTATTTGTTTTAGTTTAAGGTTCTGAATCGATATTTTTTATTCCTAAGCTCCCTTGTGCCCCCAAATGGCCCGCTTTACAACTGAAGATTTGGGCGTAACTAAAACTTTTATAATTCCAAATTTAATAAAAACTAAGCCAATTGTAATAAACCGCTATGTACCAGTGTGGTAATCAATTAATTATATAATTAATTCCTCTAAACGTTATAATAACGACTCATTAATCTAATATCATTAAATGAGCAATTCTTGCATATATATAATCTGAATCTCGGATACGGCTTTAACGATTTTCATGAAATTAAGTATGCAGTAATCGATCTAGCTAGGTTTTATTTTTAGAAAACGTCGTTTTATCCGTGTTTTCAAGCTAAACTGCTTTTTCATAAATTGAAAAATGTGACTCTTCCTGACATCTATTGGCGAGTAGTTATACTATTATTTTTACCGACACCGTAAAACTAAAGCTACTTAACAATAGATGGCGTTGTTCTTCTTTGCTTCGTCTCACACTTCTGTGACCATTTTTTTTTTCACATCGGGCTAGGGGATGCGCTGTCCAGTTCCCTATGTCTATGATATTTCCAGACTCGAGCATATTAAAACAAATGGTCGGACGAATATTGGTAGTGGTTCTTTAATTTATTTAAGCGTGATTCTACCAGTGGCTTACCTTGTAAACTAAAATTATGAATAAATTAGCGTCACTAGCGTCACAATTAAAAATTTCAGCAAAACTGAAACTTCAATATTTCCAGACTCGAGGAAAATAAAACAAATAGTCAGAAGTATATTGGTGGGGGTTCCTTACTCCATCCAAGCGTAGTATTGACGGCAGCTCACCTGGTAGACAGTCAGCCCAAATTAAGAGTACGTGCTGGAGAATGGGACACACAAACTAAGGATGAGATATACCCACATCAGGACAGAGATGTACAAGAAATAGTTGTACACAAAGACTTTATCAGAGGTAATTTTCAGAGTATATATCGACAGGTCTTAATTATAATAAAGCTAATTTTTAATTTTAATTTTAGACTATTTTTCTCTATTCTCGGCTTCTTTATCACCTAAGCAAGATAGCACTGTTGTTTTTGTGTTGGTTTGTTTTTGTATCGACGAGTCCTATAGCCCAGATGGTGTCTGATGATGAAGCCGAAAGGAGGCCATAGAAACTCCCCAACTACACAACAAAGTCCTGTATAGTGTAAGACCTTTGATGAGAAACAAAGGGCTTCTTTTTCAAGTGGTTTTACTAATCAACTTAATACATCAAAATAAAATAGAAGAGCAATCTCTTTCATCAGCTAGTCAATATAAACTCTTCTAGCTGTAGTCACTATTTTATCCAGGTAATTTATTTTATGACATTGCTCTGGTGTTCCTATCTGCTCCAATGGACATGATTTATCCACACATCGGCGTGGTGTGCCTTCCACCGCCTAAAGAAAGAGTTATCACTGGTTCACGCTGTCAGGCTTCGGGTTGGGGAACTACTCGATTTGGAATGGAAGGATTGTACCAAGTGATAATGAAACGAGTGAGTTACCTTTTTTTATTCATTACAGAGTTGTAGCTACACAAGATTTTGTAACTGATATCACATAGAACCGCCGCCGCCTATATTAATGGCACTGTTATATACAAAGTGATATAAGTCCATGAATAAAATAATATAAATTTGTACCTATAGTACCTACCTATTGTATACAAAAACCTTTGGATATCCACAGAGAAGACAAATCAAGTCGAGTCTTATATTATTATACGCCAGTTAATATTTCTGTAAAACCAGAAAATGTTTTTTTTTTACAGGTAGAGGTACCTGTAATTGACCGCTCCACTTGCATAACCCGACTCCGGGAGACTCGTTTGGGACCAAACTTCCAATTGCACTCTTCTTTTATGTGCGCGGGAGGGGAAATCGGAAAAGATACCTGCAAAGGTGACGGTGGATTTTCGTTTGTCCTGCTGAGGTATTTTTTTTATTATATTATTTTACGTTTCTTGCATTGCCATTATTGTAGCAGTAACAAGGTTGAAACCTAAGCACAAGTCCACAGTTTGAAAACAGGACTAAACATTTTCGTAAAGACTATTTGGAAACCGGCTTGGTCGTAAGGCAAAAAAAAGAAGACATACTCCAAAATTCTTACAATGACCGGTCGCTATTGGTCTCCGTTGCGCGCGCATAGGTGCGGTGACCGCCGCCCTCATTAGAAATTTTGAACCTCTGAACCATGGTATAAAGCTTAAGAATTTTTTGCATATATGTACCTAACAGTTTATAAAACTAAACACACTTCACTTGCATGACACCAGCTTCAAACGATAATTCAGGTCAGATTTTTGGCAATAAATAGTTAATTTTATCTTATTTGTACATCTTTTTGAAGCCGATTGTTTAAAGTTTAATTTTTTTGCCTTTTTTTCTTATACACTAAAAATATCCATACTTCAAACAAAATTTAATACAACCATCAATATAAAAGGCGCGTTTTACCAGTTCAAAATTAACATCAATTATTTTTTTTCTCAAAAACTTTAAGTTTTAAATCCACATCATTATTGTGAGACCTCAGGAACGTATTGTCTCGAATAAAAAAAGAATTTTTGAAATCGGTTTACAAGTGACGGAGAAATAAACAAAATACCCGTCGATCATAGAACCTCTTCCTTCTTTCAAGTCGGTTAGTGATATAAACGCTGGCCGGCTTCTGTAGTTTAATTTTAATGTTTTTGAGTGCAGTCGTCTCAACTTTAAATTAGGTAGTGACCCTTTTTAACCGATTTCATTTATTATAATTTTAGTTACTACGGAACCCTACACTGTGCGTGATCCGACATGCACTTGGCCGGTTTTTATATTAAGAACGGATACAGAAACTACAGGTTCGATAATCGAAAAGCAAAAGTCAGTTACTTACGGTACGGTGGCATACGGCGGCGGCTTAATTATGGTACAGGGACGGATATGTTCGGGAGCTTGTACGCAGGTCTCCAAAAAAGTTGCAATTTGTTTAAATATCCGTGATTTCAATAATAATAACTCAAGACGTTATAAAGGCGATATTAAAAGATGTGAAATGCTTTGTTACTCAATGTTAAATAATTATTTCTAAATACTAAACAATATTATTTCATAATGTCACTTTTTTCTGTCCAGTTAATTATCCCGGTGTGTACATAGTTCAAGCAAAGACCTAGGATTTTTACGCAACGTATATCTATGAGTTCAAGAGTCGCCGTAATCTCGTTTTGGTCTGCTTTACTAATGGACGCACATGAAATAAATGCGACTCGATTTGGCGCGGGGTTAATTGACACAATATGTCACATGCTAAGTTGTGACACCCTTTAGGATTATAAACACGAAAAGCCGTAACTACGTTTCTATAAGGTAAGGTAAGGTAAGTGATGAGGTTATGATGCAAAAAAAATAAAAATTAATAAATTTATTCGTAATATAATAAACAGATGTGTGTTATTTAAGGAGTGTAAGTTTTGAGATCAAATCCGTGGCCAGCGACCTTATCATCTATCCAGTTTCTTAAGTTGGCAACATCGACGTAAACTCCAGGAGTGCCATCCTGACCACAGCCTAATCCCCAGGCGACGATACCGTTTTGGACATATCTGTCTTTCTCGTACTGAAAAAAGAAATATATCATTAAAACAAAGATACTATGTACGTACCTACCTACAGTAACTCGTGGCTAACACTACAAAAACAAATAACGTAAGTTAAAAGTTCGCGTGTTCTCGGTGTTCTATACAAGCGGTAACAGCATCGTACATAGAGGGCGGGGGTTGACTGTAGAGAGCGGCATTTTACATAAATATACATATTAATGGCACAGAGGAAGGATTAGACAAGAGCTCCGACGAAATGTGTCTAGTCAGTACATTCGTGCGGTAAGTGCGGGGCAGGAAGAAACCCCAACTAGCCTCAGTATTAGGTATCGGGAAGTTTTTCTCTGTTATGATAATTTACTAAAATACGTAGAAATATGTTACATACTCGTAGCAATGGTACAACATAAATATTGATAAGTAAATATCAAGAAGCATGTACTGTTATGATAATCTACCAAAATACGTAAAAATAATGTTACATTCTTAGAAATATTGCACCATTTTATGCTCTATAATGGTGATTTTCTAAAATCTTGTAAAATAAGTATCTTATGCACATTTTTCGTATCGTATACTAACATTCAATTACGAATTATGCGTCAACTAAAGGCGGGAAGAAGTTAGTAAGAAGAAAGAATATTGACTCGATGTTTCTAAGCATATAATAAAATTGGGTTTTTATTCACGAAAAGTATTTATTGTTCAAAATGTTCGATTTTATTTAGTAAAGGAGCTGTTCACTGTATCTAAATATGTCAAGACTAGAAACTATTTAGAAGATACGAGAAATAACAAATGTTTTTGACTCGAAGAATTTCTTTCGATTGGTTTTGTAGATCCCTCAGAAATTTTATTATTGTTTCCTTCGGGATTGCTTAAATATGAAAACAATACATTCCATCAGTTATCAGTCTCATACGTCCCCACCGAAGGCGATTTGGAGCATAGTCTTCACGCGGGCCCCTTCTTTTGACGTATGCAGGTTTCCTTACGATGTTTTTCTACACCAAACAGCCAGTGGTGTGAATAATTACACGCAGTACAAAGTCCGCCACTCAGGACGCCAAGTGAAATCGAAACCCCTTGGCCACTACCGACAAACTTCACTTTTACTTGTTTCTAAAAGATTTTGGAAAAGAAATCTTCAAAGTTCTATATCCTCACTATTTATAACTTATTATATAACTAGCGGTCCCGGTGAACCTTGTTCCGCTGCCGTCCCTCTGTAACCCGGTGAAAGTTGGTTTTCACCTAAAGTGCCCGAGTCCGGCTCGCACTTAACAGATCGAGATAAAAACTAGTTAAGAAAGTTTGATCAAAATGGGTTCAGTAGTTTAGGAGTCCATCGCGGACAAGCAACGTGACACGTAATTTTTATATATATAGATTATTATGTAATTAATTATATATTTTTTTTTGTATTTCAATTAAAACTTTAGTGAGTTAAGTTGAGATGCACTACTGGCTCATTATCGCGTTGTCCTTGTCTTAACTCAAGTTAACTGCTAAGTAAAGGCTTACTTTTTCCAGAATCTACGTTTAATGAGCCAATTTTATCCAAGATATTTATTATTATATAAGAGAATAGCTTCTGCCCGCAGTTTAGCCCGCCCTAAATTTCGTTATCGGCGTAGGTTCTTACTAATGGCATAATATATTCGTGTCTGTGAAACCATGGAAATACACATACAAAATTTCAACCCAATCGGTCAAGCTGTTTAGTAGTTGACATACCGACAGCAGCGCCACCTACCGGGTCCAATTGTTTTTTTAGATCATCCAGGGAACTATCGCAATACCCATATAAAATTTCAACCCAATCGGTACAGCCGTTTAGAGGTTATGTAAAAAAGATAAGTACGGAAGGATAATTCTTATTCCTTCAATACAAACAAACAATCAAATCTTTCCTTTATAATATAAGTATAGATAAATAGGCAAAGAACCGATTACCTGAATGGGGCAGGCGAGAGGAGACCCACCATCACCTTTACAGGTGTCTTTACCCATTTCCCCTCCAGCACACATGAAAGAGGAGTGCAGTTCGAAATAAGGTCCTACGCGTTTCTTACGGAGTAGCGCTTGGCAATTGTTACGGTCAACTACTGGTACTTCCACCTGAAAAAAAAACAGGTTTTTTATGACCAATATTGACCTACATGTCAAATATCAAAAGTTATTGTAAATTGTATTTAAAGATGACAAGTTTTTTTTTACTACTAAGGTGGCAAACAAGCTAATGGTCAGCCTGATGGTAAACGGTCACCGCAGCCTATGGAAGCTTGCAACACTCGCGCGTTGCCGACTCTATAAATATCATATCACTTTCTTGAAGAACCCTATACTGTAGTCCTCAGAGAAAGAAAACGTTGGCCTGGAGCTCATTCCACGATGAAAGGGACGATAAAAATAGTAAGTAAATATTAATTATGATTTCTGCGATTATCAATCTAAGAAGTACATATTCGTCATCTTTTTTTTTATTCAAACTCAAGCACTCTTTTGGCGTGTACGTCATGCACTTTGCCTGTTTTTTATTTCATTTTTCTAAGTGTACTTGATATATATAAAAAAAACTTACCCGTTTCAATATAGACTTGTATTGGCCTCCCTTTCCAAATTTGTCTTTTCCCCACCCTGACGCCTGACAGATTGCCCCGGCGGTTGCTCGCTCTCCTGCCGGTGGGAGGCACACCACGCCAATGTGTGGTTTAGACATTTCCATGGGAGCAGACAAGAAGAGCAAAGCAATGTCATAAAATAAGTTACCTGAAAAGGAAATAAAGTCGGTTAAGGGCGAGTCAGACTGCCAAGGTCTGCACACTGGATGACTTCCATGAGTCTGTTTAAAAACCCATTTTTTCGCAATCTGCCAGGCACTGGGCAAATAAAAGTGTTTGGCTATAAGTGTCTAGGGCTAGGCAGTCTACTTTACCAAACGATCTTTTGATTTCGAGGATAATATTAGGATTGCCTCTTACGATTACGTGATCAATACAAGATTTCAAAACCCTTTAAGAGAGAATCTACCCATAAACTTTTATACTTCTCTTTTGTTACATCAATCTTAGATTTTGCAAGTGTTGTTTGGAATATAATTATCACTTAAACATAGACGGAATCATATCACTAGAAAATCGGCGTAAATTATCAGACTCGTTATTTATTTACAACATTCTCAAAAATCAAATTAACTCTCGAACCTTATTATCCCTTTTGTCTAATGTAATACCTAGAAACACTGTTGAGTCTAATAGTTCTATTTCTTCTCTGTTTGAGAATAATTATGTACTTATGTTTCTGAAATTTGACATCATAAATTATAAGCACTTAGTCTTTTTCGCATTAAAAACTAAGTTGTTTGTCAGAAACCACCTGAGAAAGTGCACTACTCACATCGTCATAATTATTTTTATTTCTGTCAACTTTAAATATTTAATTTTAAATTAAAATATTTAATTTATTATAAGAGAAGTGTCAATTGCAAATAGTACAATCTAGCACAGCTTCTCCACAAAGGAAGGCAAGTTATTTATGTAAATTAAAAATAGAAAAGGACTCAAAATAGAACCTTGAGGAATTCCTAATTTTACTTCTGAGCCATTGGATTTTACTTCATTGATTTGAACCTTCTGCATTCTACTACTTAAATATGAGCGGATAAGCTCAAGAGCCACATTTGCAATACCATAATTGCTGATGTTGCTGATGAGGGGCTAGTGGACGATAAATACAACACCACCTTAGGACAGATGTTTGTATCTATCTACAATAGTCTGCTGCGATCCTAATATTTACTTAAGACCTTATTATAAATATATAAAAGGCTTTTACTGAGTATCTGCCTCATGAACGCTTTATTACCCTTATTAAAATCTTTGTGTACAGTTACTTCTTTAACTTCTCTTTCCTGGTTCGCGTATATCTCATTTTTAGTTAGTGTGTCCCATTCTCCAGCTCTTGCTAGAAGCCGCTTGACATCCACACCATTTACAATATGAGCAGCTGTCAGGACTACGCTGGGATGTATCAAGGATCCACCACCAAGGTACACAGTCACTTGACCACCTTTCTTTGAAGGCTCTTCTTCATCAATTCTGAAAATATATTGGGTTGACTGTATAATAAAATAATAACTTATCAATTCTGGAAATATGTAGGGTAAACCGTATAATATTTTTAAAATATTGGTAACCATTTTCACTCACGTGTAGGTTTGTCAAGAATTACCTATATTTAAAAAATAATTGACAATTACGGAGTTAAAAGTTTTGAAAATAAAACAGTATAAAAGCGTGTCAATTTTACAAGTTATACTTCTCATTCATATATATGGAATAAGCACCCTACCGAGGTTTTCTCTTAGGACTACAGTTTGAGGTGCTTCATGAAAGAAGTTATTGGATTTTTAAAGGGTCGACAACGCACGAGTGATGCCCCAGGTGTTACAAGCTTATTTGCCACCTTAGTGGTAAAAAAGGTATCAAATCTCAGCGGTCTTATCCTGGCGATAAACTTTTCCTGTCACTCATCTATTCGCATCAATCAGTGGAACTTCCATACAAACTAGAAGATGCTAAGCAGTCTATAAACCACTACGCTTTGAACAATGATTATAATTTAACAAAATAAACAGCTGCTCTTATCTTTAGGTTCAGTAGTATTAAATGAAATGTTTTTAACCAATGAACCTAATGTGGTTAACTTAAGACTGTTTGTAAATATGTGAGTGAGGGACTTATATAATCACATGCACGTGGTTGTAGCCTTTAAGCTACGTATGCACTTTTACAACTGACTGTACTATACTGGTTGAGGAAATTATAACCCTTTTTAATCTATTTCTTACGCTAAAACTTACTTCATCATGGCTACCATCCAAGGAAATTCTCCAAACTTCGCTTCGTTGTTGACATCTCTTATTATCCGAAACCCTACGCCTTGAGGGTTGCGCCATCCGCAGCCTTGTTTCAACTACAAACACAAGTAATTAACTGTTTATAAGTGTCAGAACCTGGATACTTCATACAAAAGCCGCGTGAATCGTGTCTACTAACACTACAAAAACAAATGATGTGTGTATTCGCGCAAATGTGTGCGTAGTTTATGCTAGCGGTCCCTGTGACGTCACAGAGAGTTAGCGTCGACCATAGAGGATGGAACAAATCGGCCCGCCACCAAAGCGTATGGGTGTTTAAGACTTAGAACATTCACATGTCTCATTGCAACGGTCCTTTCCTACTACTACTACCTAGCGCCATATCATTTTATGCTTCCTTTTCCTTTTTGTTGTGTTGTCCTTGGCTGCATTTAGTTCTAATGCTAAGAGTCACTTGCTCTCAGTATTTCTCCAGCACTCTTTGGCTGTACCACTTTTGCACAAAGAGCCTCAGTGCCATAAAGCACCGAGTCGGCGTGTCCAACCGGTCCGGATCCAGCCTTTCGAATATTTTCGTGCAATTCTGTTCTTGCATCCGCGTATAGAGAGCAGTCCCACAGTGCTTTCTCGTCTTTTCCTTCCTTGAGGGTTGAGCAGCAGGGAGTAGAGTACTGTTATAAATATATACTGAGATAGTGTGAAAAACTTAAAAACGAATACTATAGATAAAAATACAGATACAGAGCGGTTTGTTTTTATTTATTTTCAAAAAATTAAATTTACTTAAAATTTTTAGTGCATTGTTTCACAGATTCTTTAATTACGACAATATTTACGACAATACTTTTCTAAACTTCTTCTAAATCCAAATCTTTTATTCAAATAAAGGTTGTTTTCCAGGGTCATTGTCGACTCAAAAATAGGTTCAACGAATTCCAGTCTCCCGAACAAGCCGGTTTTCGAAAAGGCTTTTTAGTATCATGGACCATATACATACGCTCCACCAGATTATACAGAAGACAGATAAGTATCATCGGCCTCTTTGAAGAGTTTTCGTGGACTATGAAAAAGCTAATAAATTCTATCGAGAACTGGGCGGTGTAACAGTCTCTTTAATCGTTTTTTTTGCGGTAGCGTTTGAAATTACACAAATGCACACATTGGCCAAATATATATGTATGTGTCGCAGGGAAATGCTGAAATGAGGGATTTGATCAAACCCCAAAAAGTATTGATCAAATCTCAGGAAATGATTAAATGGTCAAACGTTTTTATCATTTCCCTGAAGATTTTCAGATATTTGACCTCATCCCTAGCACAGTTTAGTGAAATATTGAAATAGGTAACCGTCTTTATCATTTCCCTGAAGCAACTCAGTGTTTTGATCAAATCCTAAGCACGGTTAGGTGAAATGACAAAATTGACGCACACAGGTCGCCGCTTTCTGTCTTGCTTGTTGTTCCCATCTTTCGACTTACTCCCTGCATGCAGTTGCATGCACACTAACGTCCGAAAATTGAGTAAGAGAGGTCGCGTAAATCTTTCTAGGTGCGTAATAGCTAGTTCGTTTTGTTTTTTAACGTACAATACAAAAATGGATTCAAATTCAGGCAGAGAATATCAGACGAGTGAATAACAGTTCGATGAAACTATCAAGACATTACTAAAAGATAGGGCTGACAAAAAAAAACCGTTTTGGACTCGTGAAAGAATTGAAGAAGTTATATGAGACATTAAACAATTTAAATTGACACTAGTGCTTAAAGTTCAGAGGTCAAATAAACAGTACTTATTGCGCACAAAATATGAGATGGAAAAAGGCAGGTAACCACAAATTATTGATTTTAAAAAGAAAGTATGAACCTGATTCTGTTGTAAAAATAGTGCCCACGGAAGACAAGAAACTCATCATTCCACTGGCCAAGGGGGGAGAGATAAAATGGTGCACTCTTTGAAGTCTAGGCACTTTATACCCACCTCAGCTGTACTGGAGTTTTTAAAACTGCTCAGTGTTTAAAGCCAAAAAAGGAATCGTCGTTTGTCTAATTGTAGCCAGTGATTGCAATTATCGTGGCCAAATCGATTTGTTTGATTTACCCCCCAATAAAGAATTCAAATGGCTATTATATTACCAGGACCACGTGACTAAATTCAGTTTTATCCGGCCATTGACCTCTAAAAGGGCTGCTGAAGTTGCCCTAGAACTACTTAAAATATTTTTGGAAGTGGGTAGTCCTAACATAATCCAAAGTGACAGTGGTTAAGAATTTACTGCTGCCATAATACAGGAATTGACAAATATGTGGACAACCAAGACAAAGATGGTATGCTCCGTGCTCGGCTACTGGACAATAATACCAAAAAGTGTTGGTTGTTACTTCGTCCAGTTTCAGAAAAATCTTTATTTTAAGGAAATATCAAACGATGTCCCGATAAGGCTATATTTGGCAAGGAACCAAAGACATGTCTCTAATCTAGCTAGCAAAAGAATTGCTTGAAAAGCTTGTTAATTTAGACGACTTGGACCTTCTTGTTAAACAACAAAGCACTAATGATGACGCAACACCCAAGAACTTTTCTTTAGATCCAGTGATAAACGAGATGTCGTCAACTTCATCTGGTGACTACCTAGATAATAACTTAGTACCTGAGGACTTGCAAGCCGACCCAGTGATGAATAATATGTCTTCAACTTCAAATAAAAACGCAATAATCAAATACACCGTAATGCCAGGACATAAAACTGCTTCATAATCGTTGCAGATGAATGTACAAAAAGGAAAAACGGTTGTTCTTTGTCACTCCTATCTTTCATTGATAGTTTCATTGAACTGTTCTTTACTCGTATGATGTTCTCAGCCTGAATTTGAACATTTTTATTTCGCGAGTGGGTAAAAAAAAACCGGCCAAGTGCGAGTCTGGCTCGCGCACCGAGGGATCCGTGCTAACTTATTATATGCTGTTGTGTGTTGTATATAGTATGTAGAAGAGTTATATAATAACTGTCTTAGCGCAAGTGAAAGCATTCGAACCAAATCTCATGACATCTCAACAAAAGGGGGGTCAAAAATTCGCTAAATTCGTCACACGTAGTTTATGGACTCTTATTGGTGGCCGGCAACAAAACCATATCGCGGTAAAATTTAATGTATAACGCCATCTAATATCAACTTTTGTTGCTTAAAGTACTTATCATGAGATCAAGTCTCACAGGCCTTAATTATCAGTTTTTGGATTTTTTCCTATATTTGTGATATAATATCTTGCTTCTTGTGAAAGTTCATGATTCTAGGTCAACGGGTACAACCCCATAGGTTTTGATTTATTTGTGCCATAATATGCGACAAAAATGACCGTACTTAGGATATTTTTTTTATTGCATTGACTTAGAACTTGATTTGTGTACAACTTTAGGTGATCGTAGACTTTAGTATTTGATATAAATTTCAACTTGGTACCTCCACACGTTCTTGAGTAAAAGGTTCTGTCAAGACAAACAGACGGACATAGTTTTTTTTTAATGTGTCATAACTACTGTACTCATTTAATGTTCGGACCTTAGTGTGCTTGCGACTGTAGTGAGTAGGCAAAAGAGGGGAGCGGTAGCCGGTAACACTAGCACCGTACAAGCAAGACAGCAAGTCGCGACCTAAGTGCGGCAGCGGCGGCGTGGCGTCAATTTTGACATTTCACTTAACCATGCTTGGGATTTCATCAAAACACTGAGTTGTTTTAGGAAAATGATAAAGACAGTTACTTATTTTAATATTACACTAAACCGTGCAAGGGAAGTGTGCTATTTCCAACGTTTTACTCATGCTACACCGACGACACCCCGAAGGAGCGGGGAGCTTTGATGGCACTGTACGCTGATGACGTGACGTACCTGACCTCTTCAGTCAGACCAGATCACGCACCTATCAAGATGCAGCGGACCCTCGACGCCATATCAGACTGGCTCTCCAAATGGAGAGTGTAGGTTAACATCCTTCTGCACCGCACACAGAAGATTCCTCCACCGCTCCAATTCTCAGGGCAACAAATAACATGGTGCTCTAACGTCAAGTATCTTGGCGTCATCATTGACCGGTTCCTGACAATGAAGGCGCATGTGACTAGCATCGTCAATTAGACCAGGTCCACACAGGCTTTGCTCACTTTAGTGCTCAGAGCAAAACTCCCAATACGGAAGAGTGTGAGTTTTTGCGTCTTTGTAACTCTACTTACTATCGCGTTCACGTATTCATTAAAAGTCCTATGAGAAAAAATCGTCTCAGAACGCGTCCGCTAGAGGCGCTCCTTCATTTCCATACTCGTTGACGCGAACGCGATAGTAGCGATAAAAACTCACACTAGGCACACAGTTCAGTTTTGGTTTAAAACTGCGTTCGTAGTTACTTCGGAAAGCGATTACACCTGAATATCAGAATACGACTACTGCGAGGTTTAAACGGATTACTGAATTTTGGTTTACGATAAGGATTCTGAAAATTTATGTACAGTGAATTGCAATAAATAATCTTCAAATATTCGCCAAATTCGTCACACGTAGTTTATAGACGCCCCCTCATTGGTGGCCGGCAACAAAACCATATCGCGGTATAATTTAATGTATAACGCCATCTAATAATCACTATGCTACGATATTTTCATACCGTGATAGGAGGCATGATGCCCTTGTCTTCAGGCATTTCAGTTACCCTAACTCGTAACTATATAATACGAATACCTAACCCTTTTCATGCCCATTTCACACAAACTCTTCTTTATGCTCTGATTTGCACAGCATTAATTCTACTTTTAAGCTTTGTCTGCCATTAATTTAGATATACATCTATTTTCATAATCATAATCTAATACCTTTAAAAGAGCAATTCTTGTATATATATATATATATAATCTGAATCTCAGAAACGGCTCCATCGATTTTCATGAAATTTAGTCTGTAGCGGTTTTCGGGTTCGATAAATAGATCTAGTTAGGTTTCATTTCTAGAAAACGTCGTTTTATCCGTGTTTATAAGGCAGTGATAAACTGAAAAGTTTGACTCTTCCTGACATCTATTGGCGCGTAGTAATAAGCAACACTTAAGCTATTTGACAATAGGTGGCGTTATTAAGCAACACTTAAGCTATTTGACAACAGGTAGCGTTATTAAGCAACGCTTAAGCAACTTGACAATAGATGGCGCTGTTTAAAAAAAACCGAGCACTTGCTCGGTCCTCCAGGTACTAGATTTATTATTTATACAATCATAATAGATTTATTAAGAAAATTCTAAAACGATGATCTCTCACTGGTATCTTCGCGCGTTACACTTTAACATTGGCACAAGACAACCAATGTTGATTCCTTAGGCATTTGTTAGTCTCCACTGCAGTAGAATATGCCTCTCCTTATAAACGGAGGCTTAATTATTAGTTTACCACGTGGGGCTAGTGCAGATGTGCAGATATTGTCGATCTAGTGGCCACTCGACTGTCAGAGTTTTTAAGCCGCCCATAAGACTTGGCTTAACGACTGCTGTCATATTACAACACCCAATAACCACAGCCAGGCACATAAGGACACAAATTATATAATACTACTCCTAAACTATATTGCTGTTATGTCATATTTTTATTCTAGCAACCTAACAATCATCCGGATCTTTGCCTAAAAGTCTAGTAGTCCTAGTATGTTTGCAGTGATTCTTTATTCCGACTGTTATGCTACCATATATACATACCGTGATAGGAGGCATGATGCCCTTGTCTTCAGGAAGTATATTGGGTACAAGGCAGCAGGAATCCAAATACGAGGGACACGGTCCTTTATCTTGCCTGAAAATTACAAAGAAATCTAAGTACCAACTTAAAAAATTAAATAAAATAAAATATATTGGAGTTTATACTAGAATTGAAAAGACCAACAAATGCGAGCAAAACCCCCCTTACACGAAATTAATTATCGTAAAACTTAGAAAGTTGGGAGGTAAGTGTACAAAAGTGTTCAAATATGTGTTACGAGTTCAAGACCACATGGAGTACTGCTGCTATCTCCGGGTGGGTGAAATAGGCTCTCAGCATAGCCCTTTGGTTTCGGTTCAATAGGGTTCTGAAAATTGACGACACCGTTCCACCGCTTGTATTATTGGTTTGTGTTTTAAGAATTTGTTTAAAAAGTATTGCTATATTGTACTATCACCTTCACCATCAGCTTCCTAGCCATCTGAAGGAAATTCATCCTTGCACTTCAGAACCTAAGTGAGAGGCGCTTCCTCCTGCAAACGCTCATTTTGTGGAATGAGCTATTTACTGAGGTTTTCCCTAGGGAGTATGCAGTAAACATTATAGATTTTTGAAGGTATACCACTTTAATGGTAAAAATGTATAAAAAAAACGGGAAAATGAACAATCCAAATCTCCAAGTTTACTTATTTACAGTGTTCAATTCGCATTTATCTTACCGTATCCTAATGTATGAATTTCCCTTTAAGAAAATAGTCTTACCTATATAGCCCAGTCAATAACGACATCAAACATCGCAAACGCGCATGTAACCACGATTTTTATATGTTGTCAGGTCCCCTTAGAGTAGTGTACACCCAAGTTTGCAACCCTGAAAACCCCATTCTATTCCCATTAAAATTTGAAAAACTGCGATATTCTGTATATATAACTATACTATATATAACTGTATGTATAACTGTTTCAGTTTTTTTGAAAAAAAAGTTTTTAAAAACAAAACATGCCATCATTATTCAGTAGAATGTAATCATCATTTATCCGATTATTCGATTCTATTTTAGGTTTGACGATCTATAAGGTCTAGAAGCACCACTTTAGAATTAAATTAAAGCTAATTCAATTGAATTTGGAAACTTGAAACAAAATTTCCTACAATTTTTTTTTTACAACTTTTTTACGTTACCATTACTTCAGCTGGTACATTTCGTGGCAAATGACCATACCAATATTTTTCACTTTTTGGAAAAAAATGCTCATCTTTGACTAGCTGTAACTCCGAGATAAATGGACCTAGAATACTCGAATTGGGCTAAAACTGTAACAAATTTAGTTTACTTTAAAATTATAGAACAAAGATACCTGAAAAACCCTTTTTTAAGGTTTTTTTTTCAAAAAAAACTTAAACAAGTGCTAGAATTTTACAGTTTTTCAAGCCCCATGGAAATAGCACAGGGTTTTCAGGGTTGCAAACTTGGGCATAATCTACTCTCAGGAGACCTAAAAACATATTATAAAATCGAAGTTACATGCGCGTTTGCGATGTTTGCCTTTTTTGAGTCGATATTTTTCTTTTTATACTTTTAGAATTAATATTCATTAATTTATTGTGAAAAAGGTAATTATGTTCTATTGTTGACTGCTAAGAATTCTTTTTGGTGATATGATTTTTATATGACATGAAGTCTATTTCGGTAAATGCAATGGAAATAAAGCACTTTGCACCGAATTACTGCATTTTTGTGCACGATCATCTAATTAAGAACAAGAAAGTTTGTGCGCTACTTTCAAAATTAGAAAATATATTTGTTTTTTTTTTTAGAATTTGTACATTTTGTAATATTTTAGTATTTTTAGAAAGAAAAATGGATAAAAACAAAAGCTGTGACGCGACAGCAAGGAAAACCAAATTGATTTTTTATCAACGTTATTGGTCAAGTGGTTGGAAGATAGCAGATCATCTTAATTGTTCAAAGGCGTTAACGATGCAGCCTAATACCATAAAACTCATAACACAACTGAGAATCTTTCTAGAAAGGAAAGATCAAGAAAAGGAACATCCCAAGAAGATCGTAGGATAATCATGTCAGCCAAGAAAGAACCGTTCAAAGTTTCCATCCTTATAAAATGTAAAGCCTTTGGTGCAGATCCAGGTAACGGCATTCAGCAAGGACGTCAACGTTTAGTCAAGGCATAGCTGTTTGGAAGAGTTGCTCGAAGAGTTCTTTTATTGAAGAATAAACATAGAGCAGCGCGATTAGCGTTTGCTAGAAAATATGGACACTGGACCTACGCTTAGTGAAGATTTGTATTATTTTCTGACGAGACAAAAATAAATCTTGTTTCATCAGATGGTAAGCAATACGTGCGGCATCCCACAATTGCAGCAAAGAACCCAAAGTACACTAAAAAGCACCAGAAACATGAAGGCCGTAATATTAAAATATGGGGCTTTTTTCGGGACTTAGCGTAGGACCTGTTAGTAATTTAAAAGGTTCTCCAGATCAACATCAGTACCAATAAATTCGACCAAACGAAACCATGCTGCCTTATGCTAAAGATAATCTACTCATTGTTTGGGCTTTTCAACATGATAACGACCCCAAGCATACAGAACAGTCCGTCAAAACATTCCTAACAAAGGAGTCGGTATCAGTACTTGACTGGCCTGCTAACAGCCCCGACCTCAACCTGATAGGGCAAATGTGATTGAAATGAAGAAGAAAGTTTCTACTCAATGTTCCGGAACAATTCAACAGCTGTACAAGTTTCAGTCTGCCTGAAACAGTATTTCAGTAGACATGCCGGAATTTGATAAAATCTATGCCTCGTCGATTACCAATGGTTATAACTAATAATAGCAAACACGCAGGCTACTGTATTGCAATTAAAACAATTTAAATTAACAATGTCTTAATAGCAATGGTAAAAATGAATGTTTATTGCACTTTAGTAGTAGTAGTTGATCAATCTGCCGACAGCCTTTTAATACAAAATGTGAAAAAAAAAAATTTAATTCCATACTAATTGTAAATATTTTTGCAGTTATTTAGTGTAATGTTATTTAAGTACCAACTGAGCATCAAAAGTCCACGAATATGCTACTTACAAAGATTAAAAGAAAATACTTATTCATATACTCGTAGAGCTAAGTTTTTTTTGGGGCCTGTGTTTAAATTAAAACATATGCAAAAAACTAGAAAAATAAATAATTAAATAAATTTTTTGACTTACTATAATTTTAAAATATACTACTATACTACACAAGAAAAATAAATTCAGGAAAAACTTGTTGTTGTCTTTTCATAAAAATATAACAATGCTTTTTTTTAGGTTTTACTCCATGCAGACAGAGGAACTGATACATATACGATTTTATATTTATTCCTTTACTATAAAAATAGGAGAACTCTCATGCTCACCTCATATCTAGGACTCCAGTGCCATCAATGATAATGGTGCCATCCGTGCTATTGCAGAGGAAGTATTGCACACACTCTCCTTTTTTACCATCTTCTGTTAAGCAGGAAACTCCTTTGGAATCTAGCGGGGAAATGATAGTATTTATATCATAATCATTTTCATCGTCGTCGTCATCATTGTCATTATTGCCATCAATTTCAGAACCACCACCATTCTCATCACTATCATCAACATTATTATCATCAGCGACATCGCCATTATAATTATTATTACTCATATCATCATTATGCTCATCGTAAAACAAGAGCAGTAACTAAAAAAACCGATATAAAAGTAGTCATGGTTTTAAACTTAGACCAAGAAAAAGAAAGATGAAACTACTTGTCTGAGAGTGAAGACACATTCGTTACTACAAAGTGGCGACTCAAGTTAAACGCACACATATCTCGAAACAGTTTGAAAATCGGTTCAGGCTCCTTTTTGTAAAACTCCATGCAGACAAGCACACTTATCAGCATTATAAATGGATGCGTGATAAACATATACCATGACTGACCACTTAACCAGATCCTGTCAACTAGTTTTCAATGCAATGGACGACAGCTTATTGACACAAACTATGAGGTTTGCAACAGCAGTGCCGAGATCACGAACATATATTCCGTGCATGCGCCTCCTTAGCGACGGCGTGACGTTAGCTGATCTAATGATTCTTATCCCGAGGCATGGCGATGACGTTACGATGCTGATAAGTATGCGTTGCGTTAAGACTGGGGTATACGCCAACGACCTTGCTCGTTTGAGCGAAGCTAGTGAAAATACCCCCGCGCCCAATAACCTATTTACGCAGTCGAGTTTAGACTCCCTAAGTCGCGGCCGAGTGAGAGTAAATAAAGTAAATGTTAATTTATGATTCAAATTGATAAGTTATAACCAGGGTTGCAATAAGGAAGTATGATTTTAAGAACCCATACTTCATACCAAGAATCCTATACTGCTCAAACCTTGTTTACCGCAGTGGACGTGTTACGGCAGATATGATGACTTTACTAAGTTATGACCTTTATCTGGAAATATAACGATACACGGGGCCAAAATCTGGCTTGTACGGTTATTGGTACAGGTTTTTTAGTAAATACATATATATTAAGCGCCCATGCTCAAAACAAACACAAATGTTTGTCCCGTGCGGCGATTAAACCCGCACCCCTTGGTTCGTCATGAATTCTTCCCTTCCTTATTAATTTGTGGAGATTTTAGGTACTGCTTTCTAGGTTGATGTTATTTAGAATTATCAGGTTCTTACATCTAAATTTGGCAGCATTGGTAAATTTTGATGTCCCAATGGATGATTTTGATGTTTTTAGACACTGCACGACGTTACTTTCTAACCTCTTTACTGTGTAATGCTTAACAGGGTTCCATAAAACACTTAAAAAATTAGTTATTGAAGTTCACAAATTTGGGAAAACTTCTTGAACTTCCCGCTAAATTATTTGACAGATGTGTGCTGAAATCTAGGGAGCCACAGACACTTAAATCAACATAGGTGGCCTCTTAGGCAGAATGACACTATTATCTAAAGTTGGAATACTGACCAGTAACTAAGCTTGGAACTAAAGTTGATGCCTGATTCACCCGATTTTGTGGAGATTCAGTAACAGGAAGCAGGAGTGTATTTCCCTCTCCTTGTACAGGATTGCTGACATTTGTTGGAGGTGGGAAGAGTTGCTTAATTAGGTCATCCAATTCCTGATTTGAAGGTGTCTGTTGCCCATATACTGCGGCCAGCAAAACGAAAATAAGGAACCTGGCCATCTGAAAAAAAAAGTTTTTTTTTATTTAGTGGATTTTACGACCAATTGTTATACGCGGTCCCACCTGAATGTATACCATGTCAATTAGGGGAATTCTACGCAACGAAACTGCTAAATACACAGTTTGAAATTACGTGCGTAAAATTTAGCAACTACGCCATTTTGTTTGAGAGTCCGAGCCAAAACAAGGTGTTTGCAACATTTAATCCAAATTTAAATGGTTTTTGTCGTTTCATAGTATTTGTACGTTGATTTATCTATAAGGTGACTACTGAATAATGATATTTTATAATTATTTTACAATAAATTACGTTTGTCATTACGCAATAATTATCAATTTAATGTGCTTGTGGATTTGGGTTGGAGTTAGCAGTTTTGACTTTTACTATTTGAACCTAATGCAATATTTGTTGTGGAGATTTCGGCCTTTATTTCTTATTTTCTTAGTACTAACCATCTTACAAAACAGGCTATTTGGATAAAAATGAATATCGATAACATATCTTGGAGAAAGATGAAGTCAGAAAAGAAAAGGATAAAGATAAAGATAAAAATACATCCAATGTAAAAGTAGCAGATATACAGGCTGTATTGCTTTGTCCTGTTTCAAGAATAATTACACTTTATTATAAAACAAAACTGCTAGTGCAAAATCTATGCTTTAAATTTCTACAAAATAGTGACGCATATTTGGAATGAAAGTGAGGGAGGCGTTAATGCAGAATAGTTCGCACATTATACCACAATTGTCAAATTAATGCAATCGGATTATAATATATACTAATGGCTGTAGATATAAAAACAGGAACAATTGCTTAATTTCGCTGTTGAACACAGTGTGTTAATAGAACAACAGTATCTAGATATGGGCCATACCTAACTGAAAGTAGATTTTTAATGTGCCGGAAACGTTGGACCTTATATAAACATAATAAAAAATTGTAAAGAACCCTACACTGTATAGTTATATATATAGTTTTTTTGAAAAACATTAATAATGTTCTAGTCTACAAAAGTATTAGACCAGGAAGGTCAGTTGGAGACGCAGAGGAAAATGTTATTTAGGCTCTACAATATAGTCCTGTGGGAACTATATTTTATAAGCTACGCTTTAATAATCTTTGGTGTGAACTACCCCCAAGAAAAATTGACGTGAGTGTTAAACATTTTCATAAATTACCAAAACTGCATGAAAATCGAAAAATACTTGCAACGAATAAAAACAGTGCTCCCAGTAGACTATCACGAATATTATAAAAATCTTCCACTTTGAGCTTTTCTTGTGCCTAATAAATATACTAATTCTCTGAAATACAACTTTTTTTTTTCTATTTTACTATTATCAACTGTGGATGTGGTAAGAGGTTCCGTATTCATATGTACATTTAAAAAAAAATTTATTCGCCTGGCAGTACTGGTGATAGAAATGTTGCGCTCACTTCCTGACGAATCTTTCACACAAAGATTTCACACTTATCTCTCACGGTTGTTCTCTCTTTCTCATTCTTACACACCATGTACCTCTATTGTCCGTCATTTTTACGTCAGTTGCCTTTCTAAAAACGATGCTACTAATTAGACCTTGAAATTATACTCTCATCGCGACCTTTTCGCGAAATTTATTTCTTTAATTATGTATGTTCTTTATTTATCTATGTTAGGGTTTCGTATTCAAATGGCAGAAGAGGAACCTTTGTAGTTTCAGCATATAGACAGTAGAACAACAATCAATTCTGACATCTTTACATCTGTTGTAATGAAATTTTATTGACGAGTGTCGTGTTTAGTTATATTTCTTTATTTCTTTACATTAAATTTATTCAAGCTGCGTTGGCACAATTGAAGTACCTACCCCTACATTTACTTTATAAAGTGTACACACTGATTAAGAATGACACACATTTAATTAAATTAAAATAAGAAAAAACTAATATATTGTTGCAAATATAGATGTTGTTACGAGTATGTAACCGCTGAAAAACCAACAACGCAGAAGAAAATCATACAAATGTACGAAAAGCGATAAATTTTTAGCTCAGTCCACATTTTTGTGGAAGAATTTTGGCTGAATACCGCATACAGCGCTGCCGTTTTAGCCTGGTGTGTAAGTACACTACAACCACAGTAAGATTCTTCAAAGTTTAAGCAGAATATGGTGTAAAAATTTTCTTGCGTGGATATGGTCTTCTCTCCAGGAGTGTGACTCGTGCATACGTCACTAGGCAGCTATTTTGTTATTTATCGTGGTCTTTGTCAAACACGTCTGAGTTGCACATCTTGCTCCCGCTAGATATAAAATGACATAGTCACATGACCATTTATTTCCGGAAAAGACTACAGTGCAGTATATTATTATACCACGGAGAAGGTTATCCACTTGTCCTTATCCACACAGTGTGTGCTCGGTTTGAGACACAAGTTCTCCGCCGTTTTCCTCCACAACGGAACGAGGGATGTTTGCACGACCCGTGTAACAAGTGTCTCCAGTACTGTCATCTGCATAGCAATGTATGTTGTTGATGTCCAACATATTGATATGCAGTATAAACAGCGTAGGAGACAGCACAGAGCCTTGTGGGACACCAGCATTAATGTCCATGCTATCAGAGCAACTACCATCAACTACGGCTCGTATGCGTCTGCCAAACAAAAAGCTAGCCACCCATTTGCGCAAACCCTTAGGCACTCCGTCCACTTCGATAGAAGACCGCAGTGCCAGACCCGATCGAACGCCTTCGCTATGTCCAGGGTACATGCCTGAGGCCTGACTCTCAATAGCTAGTGCCCATCGGTGTGTGAGATATACTAGAAGGTCACCAGTCGAGCGACCGTGGCGAAAGCCATATTGACAATCGCTGATCAGGTCGTGTTTTTCTAGGTATCTTTGAAGCTGTGTGTTGATCACACGCTCCATAACCTTGGAGAGTAGAGAGGTAATAGCGATAGGTCTGTAATTCGATGGATCTGATCTATCGTCTCATTACCGTTTCTAGAAAAAAACAAAAGTTAATTCAGTGAAAAATTAAAGCAAAATCCACAGTAACTTTCCCTTTGTTATTATTGACAAATACGTGTTGTACACAATATGTATACATATACACTGTATTAAAAAACACGAATCGGTAAACTTTTTTTATCATTCTCTAAAACGCTAAATTTGCACGAAATGAAATACTCACCCGTTTGCGTGTATCAACATGAATATGATATTTAACTAAAGACAAATTATGTACCTACGACTAGGCAATAATCCGTAAATTGTTTCCGTTCTGTGACTTGTTTACTCTTTGATGCGTTGTCATAGACGCGCCGTATCGAGCGCGCGATGTTTTACAGCAGGTGGAGGGACGGGATTTGCTAAAGACTCTCTCTCAAGTTCGTTGGCAGCTACATAAGCCTTAATTCCTGTGACCTTGTTTTGTTTTACATGTATGTTACCTACAGATAACCGGTTAACTTTAAGTTTGATTCGAAATATTAACGACTACCACAAGGCAACTTTTTGAAAACTGGACTTTTCAATACAAATCAGCATTTAAAACTACTGTAAAACTAAATTAAAAAAACTAAACGACTAGTTTTGTTTCTCGGCTTATAATCATTTTTAAAACAAGCTTTTATTAAAATGCACAAAAAAGAAAATGAAATATATAAAAAAATTAAAAGCTTGAAACACTGATATAGTGTAAACATGTATTACGGATAGCGTACATGAGCTCTTCAAGCTTTTATTTTTTTATATTTCATTTTTTGTGCGTTTTAATAAAAGCTTATTTTGAACTTTTTTATTTGCTATTTATTTACGCTTTTTTAAGAAAGAAATATTTTTTAGTCAGTTTACTTTAATTTTTTTTTATCAATTTCATATTTAAATTAATATTAGAGGTATTGAATTCCATTAGGTAATTGCATTTTATTTAGATAATATAACATAAGCTTCCAAATTAATAAGGTGCTAATTTTTTTATCATGAAGTCTAGTCCAGGCGTCAACGACATTCAGATGACGGTAAAAATGGATTTCTTTTACCAAACGAAATTTCATTAAGTCAAGACAACATTGTTTCATATATGCGGTCAAGACAATGGTGTCCTTAAAATATAATTCTGAAGAAATGAGTAATTATTTTGTGGGAAGAATTCTTGTTGAATTTTGAAGATTCTTTTCTTTTGCGTATAACAACAATGGCGTTTTTAATTTTTTTTTAAAAAACCTATACATTCTATTTAAAACAACATGATTTTCAAACAAATTATTTTTTGTTTCATCTGAAAATGTAACACATTATTGCTTGAAAGCAAAGAGTTTTTATTTGAAGGAAGACAGGTGTTTTAGGGCATTTTTCCCCTTTGATTTAATTGAAATGACTCATTATTTTCGATTAATAAAGAATATTTTAAGGCAAAGGAGAATATTAAATTATGTTATAAGAACTCATTTTTTTATTGTGAGAGCCATTATATTTCATATAAATAGATTTGATTTTCACCGCAACAAATATCCCAAGAAATTTTTAAGATTTTTTTTCGGTGCACATATAAAAACATTGCGCCTCGAATGCTTGAAAAATGCCTTTTTTATTTATAAAAAATAATAAAAACATAATTTAAAAAAGAAAACCAAATTACTCCTCATAGCTTTTAAAGGTAGGCAAATATATATTCATAGTGTTTTGATACAAAATGTAGAAGTAATAGGGTTATGACTGGAAAAAAAGGGGCTTAGAGGTTTTTCCCTTCGTTTCTGTAACTAAAAAGGATTTGAAGTAAAAGCATGTTAATCCGTATAGCTTGTAGATTGTACATGTATTGAGTGGACTGTGTATTTACTACGATTACACATTCATATTTAACAGGAAAATACGGTTACAAACTTGCTCAGTTTTACGCAATTGTCGAAGGATAGGGCTCAATGTTCATAACCACATTTGTTTGAATTAATAAACATTTATAATTGTACTATATTACGTCGTTGTAGTCTATATAGTTTCTGATTAATATAACTGTGATGACATATGGACGGACGGACATGGAAAAACTATAGAGATCCTTGTTTAATTACGGAACCCTAAAAAAGTTTTAAGTGATACGGGTCTCCGTATATCTGTCACAGGGTTCTATCTTTTTCTCTGTAATATAAGTAATTTTTTGACAAAATATAAGGCCTAGTAACATTTGTTAATTGCATTTTTTAATTGTTTGTTGGATCTAAATATCAATACCGTAAAAGTGTGTCACGCTCTATTTCAATGACATATGTCTGAAACCACCCGAAGCAAAGCCTGGCTAACTTACTGCGACTGACTAACAAAGTATATAATGGCGGAATCGAGTCGATTCAATCCGGAATCCCAATGTAATCTGAACTTAACAGTAAAATGGTAAATATAAAAACAAAAACTTCCATTATTCTGTTGAGAATTCTCATGACCATAGAAACTTCTAAATCAGATAGGATAGACTTAAAATTTGCCTGCATGGCAAACTAATTCTATGACTTACCCCTACATCTATGCCCAGTCCACGACGAGAAAAACGAACAAAGGTGAAATAAACCATAAAGTACCTAATGGCAGGAAAGCTAACAAGACGCGCAATGTCCGGCGCGCTTCGTCTTACTGGCTGGCTATCAACGTTTTTTTTGTGTAAACTGAGTGGAAGGGGCCTTATATCAAGAATACTGTGAGGATATCGAACCAATAGACACACGAAAGCGGTCTCAGAAACCCGTCTATCCTACTAACGTTATAACCTGACCAAATTGATAAGCTGCAGCTTATTTGGTAATGTTAAATGGTAAGTATCATCTCTATATTTGGCCTAATAACCAACATTTCAATGATTCTTAGCATAATATATTTAAAGAGGTGGGTTGAATCCTCGAAGGTGTGATGTCTACAATATTGTTAATGTCGTAAGCGTGATATAATTTCGTAAACACATCGGAATAACCGACTACTTTAACATAAGGATAATAACTTCCTTACGAGATACTCGTACTTTAAACAAAAACTAGTTATTTTTAAAAAACTCGTTTTAAAACTTGTTATTAGGTTATTGCCAGCAAAAATGTTAGTTACAACTCAAATCCTTCTAATATTATAAATGCGAAAATTTGTGAGTTATATATGTTACTCCTTTTTGCAAAAAAACTGAACCGATTTAGCTGAAATTTGAAAAGGAAATAACATTTATCCTCGAAAATTTAAAAGTTTTCGCAGAAAAACCACCGAATTCCTATAGTTTGCTATGCAAACCTCCCTTACTATATCTATCATGGAGCTGCAATGCTGTAAGAATCCCACATTAATAACCGAATTTAGCGCGGGCAAAGCCACGGGTAATAAATAAACAGAACAGAAACGCTCGTCAACAACCTCGTAGTGGTTTTATAATATTGATTAAGGGAGCGAGTATAGACGAAAAGCTATACTTCGTTATTATGTACCATATTACGTATTACTAGATTTTTACCGCGACTTCGTCCGCGTCGACTTTAGAAGAAAAGATATCTTTTATCAAATTCATGGTTTTACCTTGAAACACAACGTAATTATCATACAAATTTTCAACTCTTATTTTGATTTCCTATTTTAACCCCTACAAGATAATTATTCTATATACCAAAAGTAATATAAACTAATAAAAAAGTAATTTTAATTACATGTTTCGATTTATGCTTAAATAACTTTTGAAAAATTGATTTCAGAAAAAAAATTATTAAAAACAAATTGTAGACAATTTAATAATTAATAACATTGCTCTCTTTAACAATCTTGACAAAGTTGATAGTTTTTAAGATAAATGATAAATAATGATTCGAGACACAGAGAGGCCGACGCAACGCGTGAGTCAGAGAGAGACAGCGATACTTAGAGGTAAGCGACGCATACTTAAACGGAATTAACAATTAAAAAAAAGATATAAACAATGAAATTTTTTAAAATCTCTTTTAACAATATTATTAACAATTGTATAAAGAATTTAAAAAAAATATTACTTAGACATTATGTTTTTTTTTAATATATTTTTCATGGGTCGAAAGTACCCAAATTTGAGATTTTTCGAACCTTTAAAAATTCATATCTTTAAAAATATTAACTTTATCGTTAAAAGTCATAGGACCTTTTTTATTGGTATTTCAATAAAGAATATGAAAAAAATTTGTCCGGTTGAAAAATAACAATTCTTTACAATTGTTTAAACAATTTCGGTTTTAACAATATGGCACCGGGTTGCGCCATGGCAACATGCATTTATATCATTAGAAGGGCAATTTGAAGAGGATCGCATAAAAAAATTGAGGTCGAATAGTTTTCGGTACTTATGCGCCGATTCCTCCTGGACTATAATTACAATATTAAAAACAATTCATACTCAGTGCAACCAAAATTAGTACACGAAACGTGTAAAGACATTGACATTATAACTACCCGCCATTTTATAATCAATAAAGCGCGCAGTATTGAAAAATTTGCTACCCTTGTTTCGCAAACAATCTAGCGCGATGCGCAGTATTGATAAACCGTAGCCGCGTCATCCATAGGGTTTTTCATACATAGTAAACGACTAGTTTTGTTTCTCGGCTTATAATCATTTTTAAAACAAGCTTTTATTAAAATGCACAAAAAAGAAAATGAAATATATAAAAAAATTAAAAGCTTGAAACACTGATATAGTGTAAACATGTATTACGGATAGCGTACATGAGCTCTTCAAGCTTTTATTTTTTTATATTTCATTTTTTGTGCGTTTTAATAAAAGCTTATTTTGAACTTTTTTATTTGCTATTTATTTACGCTTTTTTAGAAAGAAATATTTTTTAGTCAGTTTACTTTAATTTTTTTTTATCAATTTCATATTTAAATTAATATTAGAGGTATTGAATTCCATTAGGTAATTGCATTTTATTTAGATAATATAACATAAGCTTCCAAATTAATAAGGTGCTAATTTTTTTATCATGAAGTCTAGTCCAGGCGTCAACGACATTCAGATGACGGTAAAAATGGATTTCTTTTACCAAACGAAATTTCATTAAGTCAAGACAACATTGTTTCATATATGCGGTCAAGACAATGGTGTCCTTAAAATATAATTCTGAAGAAATGAGTAATTATTTTGTGGGAAGAATTCTTGTTGAATTTTGAAGATTCTTTTCTTTTGCGTATAACAACAATGGCGTTTTTAATTTTTTTAAAAAAAACCTATACATTCTATTTAAAACAACATGATTTTCAAACAAATTATTTTTTGTTTCATCTGAAAATGTAACACATTATTGCTTGAAAGCAAAGAGTTTTTATTTGAAGGAAGACAGGTGTTTTAGGACATTTTTCCCCTTTGATTTAATTGAAATGACTCATTATTTTCGATTAATAAAGAATATTTTAAGGCAAAGGAGAATATTAAATTATGTTATAAGAACTCATTTTTTTATTGTGAGAGCCATTATATTTCATATAAATAGATTTGATTTTCACCGCAACAAATATCCCAAGAAATTTTTAAGATTTTTTTTCGGTGCACATATAAAAACATTGCGCCTCGAATGCTTGAAAAATGCCTTTTTTATTTATAAAAAATAATAAAAACATAATTTAAAAAAGAAAACCAAATTACTCCTCATAGCTTTTAAAGGTAGGCAAATATATATTCATAGTGTTTTGATACAAAATGTAGAAGTAATAGGGTTATGACTGGAAAAAAAGGGGCTTAGAGGTTTTTCCCTTCGTTTCTGTAACTAAAAAGGATTTGAAGTAAAAGCATGTTAATCCGTATAGCTTGTAGATTGTACATGTATTGAGTGGACTGTGTATTTACTACGATTACACATTCATATTTAACAGGAAAATACGGTTACAAACTTGCTCAGTTTTACGCAATTGTCGAAGGATAGGGCTCAATGTTCATAACCACATTTGTTTGAATTAATAAACATTTATAATTGTACTATATTACGTCGTTGTAGTATATATAGTTTCTGATTAATATAACTGTGATGACATATGGACGGACGGACATGGAAAAACTATAGAGATCCTTGTTTAATTACGGAACCCTAAAAAAGTTTTAAGTGATACGGGTCTCCGTATATCTGTCACAGGGTTCTATCTTTTTCTCTGTAATATAAGTAATTTTTTGACAAAATATAAGGCCTAGTAACATTTGTTAATTGCATTTTTTTAATTGTTTGTTGGATCTAAATATCAATACCGTAAAAGTGTGTCACGCTCTATTTCAATGACATATGTCTGAAACCACCCGAAGCAAAGCCTGGCTAACTTACTGCGACTGACTAACAAAGTATATAATGGCGGAATCGAGTCGATTCAATCCGGAATCCCAATGTAATCTGAACTTAACAGTAAAATGGTAAATATAAAAACAAAAACTTCCATTATTCTGTTGAGAATTCTCATGACCATAGAAACTTCTAAATCAGATAGGATAGACTTAAAATTTGCCTGCATGGCAAACTAATTCTATGACTTACCCCTACATCTATGCCCAGTCCACGACGAGAAAAACGAACAAAGGTGAAATAAACCATAAAGTACCTAATGGCAGGAAAGCTAACAAGACGCGCAATGTCCGGCGCGCTTCGTCTTACTGGCTGGCTATCAACGTTTTTTTTGTGTAAACTGAGTGGAAGGGGCCTTATATCAAGAATACTGTGAGGATATCGAACCAATAGACACACGAAAGCGGTCTCAGAAACCCGTCTATCCTACTAACGTTATAACCTGACCAAATTGATAAGCTGCAGCTTATTTGGTAATGTTAAATGGTAAGTATCATCTCTATATTTGGCCTAATAACCAACATTTCAATGATTCTTAGCATAATATATTTAAAGAGGTGGGTTGAATCCTCGAAGGTGTGATGTCTACAATATTGTTAATGTCGTAAGCGTGATATAATTTCGTAAACACATCGGAATAACCGACTACTTTAACATAAGGATAATAACTTCCTTACGAGATACTCGTACTTTAAACAAAAACTAGTTATTTTTAAAAAACTCGTTTTAAAACTTGTTATTAGGTTATTGCCAGCAAAAATGTTAGTTACAACTCAAATCCTTCTAATATTATAAATGCGAAAATTTGTGAGTTATATATGTTACTCCTTTTTGCAAAAAAACTGAACCGATTTAGCTGAAATTTGAAAAGGAAATAACATTTATCCTCGAAAATTTAAAAGTTTTCGCAGAAAAACCACCGAATTCCTATAGTTTGCTATGCAAACCTCCCTTACTATATCTATCATGGAGCTGCAATGCTGTAAGAATCCCACATTAATAACCGAATTTAGCGCGGGCAAAGCCACGGGTAATAAATAAACAGAACAGAAACGCTCGTCAACAACCTCGTAGTGGTTTTATAATATTGATTAAGGGAGCGAGTATAGACGAAAAGCTATACTTCGTTATTATGTACCATATTACGTATTACTAGATTTTTACCGCGACTTCGTCCGCGTCGACTTTAGAAGAAAAGATATCTTTTATCAAATTCATGGTTTTACCTTGAAACACAACGTAATTATCATACAAATTTTCAACTCTTATTTTGATTTCCTATTTTAACCCCTACAAGATAATTATTCTATATACCAAAAGTAATATAAACTAATAAAAAAGTAATTTTAATTACATGTTTCGATTTATGCTTAAATAACTTTTGAAAAATTGATTTCAGAAAAAAAATTATTAAAAACAAATTGTAGACAATTTAATAATTAATAACATTGCTCTCTTTAACAATCTTGACAAAGTTGATAGTTTTTAAGATAAATGATAAATAATGATTCGAGACACAGAGAGGCCGACGCAACGCGTGAGTCAGAGAGAGACAGCGATACTTAGAGGTAAGCGACGCATACTTAAACGGAATTAACAATTAAAAAAAAGATATAAACAATGAAATTTTTAAAAATCTCTTTTAACAATATTATTAACAATTGTATAAAGAATTAAAAAAAAATATTACTTAGACATTATGTTTTTTTTTAATATATTTTTCATGGGTCGAAAGTACCCAAATTTGAGATTTTTCGAACCTTTAAAAATTCATATCTTTAAAAATATTAACTTTATCGTTAAAAGTCATAGGACCTTTTTTATTGGTATTTCAATAAAGAATATGAAAAAAATTTGTCCGGTTGAAAAATAACAATTCTTTACAATTGTTTAAACAATTTCGGTTTTAACAATATGGCACCGGGTTGCGCCATGGCAACATGCATTTATATCATTAGAAGGGCAATTTGAAGAGGATCGCATAAAAAAATTGAGGTCGAATAGTTTTCGGTACTCATGCGCCGATTCCTCCTGGACTATAATTACAATATTAAAAACAATTCATACTCAGTGCAACCAAAATTAGTACACGAAACGTGTAAAGACATTGACATTATAACTACCCGCCATTTTATAATCAATAAAGCGCGCAGTATTGAAAAATTTGCTACCCTTGTTTCGCAAACAATCTAGCGCGATGCGCAGTATTGATAAACCGTAGCCGCGTCATCCATAGGGTTTTTCATACATAGTAAACGACTAGTTTTGTTTCTCGGCTTATAATCATTTTTAAAACAAGCTTTTATTAAAATGCACAAAAAAGAAAATGAAATATATAAAAAAATTAAAAGCTTGAAACACTGATATAGTGTAAACATGTATTACGGATAGCGTACATGAGCTCTTCAAGCTTTTATTTTTTTATATTTCATTTTTTGTGCGTTTTAATAAAAGCTTATTTTGAACTTTTTTATTTGCTATTTATTTACGCTTTTTTAGAAAGAAATATTTTTTAGTCAGTTTACTTTAATTTTTTTTTATCAATTTCATATTTAAATTAATATTAGAGGTATTGAATTCCATTAGGTAATTGCATTTTATTTAGATAATATAACATAAGCTTCCAAATTAATAAGGTGCTAATTTTTTTATCATGAAGTCTAGTCCAGGCGTCAACGACATTCAGATGACGGTAAAAATGGATTTCTTTTACCAAACGAAATTTCATTAAGTCAAGACAACATTGTTTCATATATGCGGTCAAGACAATGGTGTCCTTAAAATATAATTCTGAAGAAATGAGTAATTATTTTGTGGGAAGAATTCTTGTTGAATTTTGAAGATTCTTTTCTTTTGCGTATAACAACGATGGCGTTTTTAATTTTGTTTAAAAACCTATACATTCTATTTAAAACAACATGATTTTAAAAAAAAATATTTTTTGTTTCATCTGAAAATGTAACACATCATTGCTTGAAAACAAAGAGTTGAAGGATTGAATTTGAAGGAAGACAGGTGTTTTAGGGCATTTTTTCCCTTTGATTTAATTGAAATGACTCATTATTTTCGATTAATAAAGAATATCTTAAGGCAAAGGAGAATATTTAATTATGTTATAAGAACTCATTTTTTTATTGTGAGAACCATTATATTTCATATAAATAGATTTGATTTTCACCGCAACAAATATCCCAAGAAATTTTCTAAGATTTTTTTTCGGTGCACATATAAAAACATTACGCCTCGAATGCTTGAAAAATGCCTTTTTTTATTTATAAAAAATAATAAAAACATAATTTAAAAAAGAAAACCAAATTACTCCTCATAGCTTTTAAAGGTAGGCAAATATATATTCGTAGTGTTTTGATACAAAATGTAGAAGTAATAGGGTTATGACTGGAAAAAAAGGGACTTAGAGGTTTTTCCCTTCGTTTCTGTAACTAAAAAGGATTTGAAGTAAAAGCATGTTAATCCGTATACCTTGTAGATTGTACATGTATTGAGTGGACTATGTATTTACTACGATTACATATTCATATTTAACAGGAAAATACGTTTACAAACTTGCTCAGTTTTACGCAATTGTCGAAGGATAGGGCTCAATGTTCATAACCACATTTGTTTAAATTAATAAACATTTATAATTGTACTATATTACTTCCTTGTAGTCTAAATAGTTTCTGATTAATATAACTGTGATGACATATGGACGGACGGACATGGAAAAACCATAGAGATCCTTGTTTAATTACGGAACCCTAAAAAAGTTTTAAGTGATACGGGTCTCCGTATATCTGTCACAGGGTTCTATCTTTTCCTCTGTAATATAAATAATTTTATGACAAAATATAAGGCCTAGTAACATTTGTTAATTGCATTTTTTTAATTGTTTGTTGGATCTTAATATCAATACCGTAAAAATGTGTCACGCTCTATTTCAATGACATATGTCTGAAACCACCCGAAGCAAAGCCTGGCTAACTTACTGCGACTGACTAACAAAGTATATAATGGCGGAATCGAGTCGATTCAATCCGGAATCCCAATGTTATCTGAACTTAACAGTAAAATGGTAAATATAAAAACAAAAACTTCCATTATTCTGTTGAGAATTCTCATGACCATAGAAACTTCTAAATCAGATAGGATAGACTTAAAATTTGCCTGCATGGCAAACTAATTCTATGACTTACCCCTACATCTATGCCCAGTCCACGACGAGAAAAACGAACAAAGGTGAAATAAACCATAAAGTACCTAATGGCAGGAAAGCTAACAAGACGCGCAATGTCCGGCGCGCTTCGTCTTACTGGCTGGCTATCAATGTTTTTTTTGTGTAAACTGAGTGGAAGGGGCCTATTATCAAGAATACTGTGAGGATATCGAACCAATAGACACACGAAAGCGGTCTCAGAAACCCGTCTATCCTACTAACGTTATAACCTGACCAAATTGATAAGCTGCAGCTTATTTGGTAATGTTAAATGGTAAGTATCATCTCTATATTTGGCCTAATAACCAACGTTTCAATGATTCTTAGCATAATATATTTAAAGAGGTGGGTTGAATCCTCGAAGGTGTGATGTCTACAATATTGTTAATGTCGTAAGCGTGATATAATTTCGTAAACACATCGGAATAACCGACTACTTTAACATAAGGATAATAACTTCCTTACGAGATACTCGTACTTTAAACAAAAACTAGTTATTTTTAAAAAACTCGTTTTAAAACTTGTTATTAGGTTATTGCCAGCAAAAATGTTAGTTACAACTCAAATCCTACTAATATTATAAATGCGAAAATTTGTGAGTTATATATGTTACTCCTTTTTGCAAAAAAACTGAACCGATTTAGCTGAAATTTGAAAAGGAAATAACATTTATCCTCGAAAATTTAAAAGTTTTCGCAGAAAAACCACCGAATTCCTATAGTTTGCTATGCAAACCTCCCTTACTATATCTATCATGGAGCTGCAATGCTGTAAGAATCCCACATTAATAACCGAATTTAGCGCGGGCAAAGCCACGGGTAATAAATAAACAGAACAGAAACGCTCGTCAACAACCTCGTAGTGGTTTTATAATATTGATTAAGGGAGCGAGTATAGACGAAAAGCTATACTTCGTTATTATGTACCATATTACGTATTACTAGATTTTTACCGCGACTTCGTCCGCGTCGACTTTAGAAGAAAAGATATCTTTTATCAAATTCATGGTTTTACCTTGAAACACAACGTAATTATCATACAAATTTTCAACTCTTATTTTGATTTCCTATTTTAACCCCTACAAGATAATTATTTGTCAAAAACAGCGAAACACGTCAATCAACTTCCCTACTGACTGGAAAACGGCTAAAGTTACTCCTTTACCCAAAAAACCAAATCCTACCCAAATATCCGATCTTCGAGCTGTAAGTATCCTTCCGTGCCCATCGAAGATAATAGAGAGGGTTGTATATGATCAGATGTCGGAATATCTTGAAAAGAACAGTTTTTTGCCAGATCAAAAATCGGATTTTCGCAAGGGCCGTTCAACTGGTACAGCACTGCTCGATGTTGTTGATAATATTCTGCATGCACAGGATTCTGGAAAAAGCACTATATTGGTGATGCTGGATTTTACAAGAGCTTTCGACTGTATAAACCTACCCTTGCTATTGTCCAAGACAATGCAATTATGGATTTGACAATGCAACGGTTCGGTGGTTTGACAGCTATCTTTCTGACCGAACAGTTATCAGGGAAGCACTGGTATTACATTTCAGGTCATTAATGTTTTTAGCAACCGCAGCACGCACCGAAATACCTTCGTGGCTATGTTCGCCATTTGCATTTCACGTTTCCAATAAAGTTTAACACTTCCTGGTCTATTTTTAACGTATGTGAACCCATTTCGATACACTTTATTTTTACTCTTCGCGTTTTCAATAATTTTACAACGTTTCCTGCAATAATAGTCCAGGAGGAATCGGCGCATGAGTACCGAAAACTATTCGACCTCAATTTTTTTATGCGATCCTCTTCAAATTGCCCTTCTAATGATATAAATGCATGTTGCCATGGCGCAACCCGGTGCCATATTGTTTAAACCGAAATTGTTTAAACAATTGCAAAGAATTGTTATTTTTCAACCGGACAAATTTTTTTCATATTCTTTATTGAAATACCAATAAAAAAGGTCCTATGACTTTTAACGATAAAGTTAATATTTTTAAAGATATGAATTTTTAAAGGTTCGAAAAATCTCAAATTTGGGTACTTTCGACCCATGAAAAATATATTAAAAAAAAACATAATGTCTAAGTAATATTTTTTTTTTAATTCTTTATACAATTGTTAATAATATTGTTAAAAGAGATTTTAAAAAATTTCATTGTTTATATCTTTTTTTTAATTGTTAATTCCGCGCGCTCGCAAGTATGCGTCGCTTACCTCTAAGTATCGCTTAACGATTAACGATCCTAAATCTTGAACGAAATAAAAAAGACTGAATAACTATTAGTAAAAAACAAAGGATGATCAGTTGAGAATCGACATGCACTAACTTGTATTTTTATTTTAAATGTTATATATAATCAATAATTTTGTCACAAGAACAAACAAAGATCTCGAGGTTTTATACAAAGAGTAACCTTGAAAAAATAAAAAACAAAGAAAAGAATCTTTTTCTTATATAGAGACAATCGTACACGCACTATGATACATGTACGTAAAATTATTTTTATTTAATTCATTTGAATGTTTTTTCTAAACATTCAAGTGCGTACCCAATATATTTTTATTATTTATAAATAATTGTGATTTAAAAAAATAGTCAAATACCATTATATCTTATTATTGTTGATATAAATGCAAAAATTACTATGATAATAACAAAAAAGTAATATAAACTAATAAAAAAGTAATTTTAATTACATGTTTCGATTTATGCTTAAATAACTTTTGAAAAATTGATTTCAGAAAAAAAAATATTAAAAACAAATTGTAGACAATTTAATAATTAATAACATTGCTCTCTTTAACAATCTTGACAAAGTTGATAGTTTTTAAGATAAATGATAAATAATGATTCGAGACACAGAGAGGCCGACGCAACGCGTGAGTCAGAGAGAGACAGCGATACTTAGAGGTAAGCGACGCATACTTAAACGGAATTAACAATTAAAAAAAAGATTTAAACAATGAAATTTTTTAAAATCTCTTTTTACAATATTATTAACAATTGTATAAAGAATTAAAAAAAAAATATTACTTAGACATTATGTTTTTTTTTTAATATATTTTGCATGGGTCGAAAGTACCCAAATTTGAGATTTTTCGAACCTTTAAAAATTCATATCTTTAAAAATATTAAGTTTATCGTTAAAAGTCATAGGACCTTTTTTTATTGGTATTTCAATAAAGAATATGAAAAAAATTTGTCCGGTTGAAAAATAACAATTCTTTGCAATTGTTTAAACAATTTCGGTTTTAACAATATGGCACCGGGTTGCGCCATGGCAACATGCATTTATATCATTAGAAGGGCAATTTGAAGAGGATCGCATAAAAAAATTGAGGTCGAATAGTTTTCGGTACTCATGCGCCGATTCCTCCTGGACTATAATTACAATATTAAAAACAATTCATACTCAGTGCAACCAAAATTAGTACACGAAACGTGTAAAGACATTGACATTATAACTACCCGCCATTTTATAATCAATAAAGCGCGCAGTATTGAAAAATTTGCTACCCTTGTTTCGCAAACAATCTAGCGCGGTGCGCAGTATTGATAAACCGTAGCCGCGTCATCCATAGGGTTTTTCATACATAGTTATAATATCCAGTATCATTAAAAATCATTAGATAAATCGTGCCTTATAGTGCGATGAATATTAGTTTAATAAAAATTAAGTAAGTTAAACAGTCCTTGAGTCGACCAATATGCGTTATGAAGATATGTGAATCTATTGTAGTTATCTCGTTAGAATAGCTTTAGTTATTATAATATGTAGTCATTAATCTTCTGTTAGAATAAACGGTTGTTTGAAATCTAGGTATTTCAGAATATTCTGGGTATTTGGTTGTTAGGTATGGAGCAGAAGCCATCTTAACAAAAAATAGTGCTCATGGTACTTATTAAATATACTATAAACTAAGTAAAAAAATATATATTCTTTTATATTCTTGCCTCGGGTAAAGGCAACACCAGAATCAAAAAAAATAAAATTAAAATAATTAAGATTCAAAAGTAGCAATTATATACCTTATCAACATTTTTTATTTTACTTTTATTTGTATATAATTATTAAGATTCCTAAATTTTGTATTTAAATATGAAATTGTGGGTAAAAGTAACTGACAAAATAGATTTTATAACCAAAGCATTATGTACTTTTCTTAATCATCTATCCTTTTTGCCACCATTTTTATATGTTTAAGTATTATCTTAAAAAAAAAGTTAAAAAGAATTACCTTGCAATAAGAACTCAAGAAAAAATCTTACCAGCAGATCATAAAGCATTCTGCAGATACATTTCTAAATTGCCTATCCTTTCTTTTTTTTCCAACATTTTTGTATGTTTTCGTATTACCTAAATAACAATAATGATTTAAGAAATATATTTCCAGACCATTAAAATGTAAAACATTGTATTGTATGTAACAAGAGTAGTATTCTGTGCTTCCCTAAATTGTTATATTTTTTGTAAATATTTTTATATGTTTTAAGTAGGTATCTAATAATAGAAAACAAAATAACCTTTAAATGATGCAAGTAATATTTTTGTTTTAAGAAATAAATAAACCTTATACATATAAACACGTTTTCGCTTTATTAATAAAGTTTTATTACTTCTTACTCCTGTTTGTATGTTTGTTTATCTTACGGTTTCTATCCCCAGGAGGGAGTAACCAGTGGCTGGATACGTACCCACACACATCATAATGTGGAGGACATTCTCTTTTTACCAACTACTTTAGTACTGCGTGAGCCTATCGCCGAAACACCGCTGTATCTGTGGCGTTATATATGTCATAATTATAAGAACAGTCATATATATTATTAGATTTTGCAATCGGCTCCGCACGCCGTTGACGTTTATTTTATCTTGTATAGCAGCGGCCAACCCTGCTCCTACCTGGGTACGCCCTTGGTCAACTCTTTAATTATAAAATGAAGTTTGCTATAGTGAGATGTACAAAGACATCAGAGTAGCATAGACTGCTAATGATTCGAAAAATGTATGGAAACCACATCAACCAGTTTCCGGGGAAGCGGGTAGGGGGAAGCACCGTCAATATGAAATAATAGATATGGTAACATGCCAATGTGGTTTAAAAACTTGCTATAATTTACCACTACTATCTCGATAACAAACGTTTACTATATAAATTTTGCAAATGGTTTTCAAGAAGACAATAATTCTAGATCATTTTATACATGTTTGTAGGATCCGACGATAAAATTATATCGATCTGATGACGATAATCAGATAGCGAATAAGGTTGTGAATTGCCCCCCTGTTCTGTGATTGCTATTCAAACCATTTAATGTTTTAAAGATATCTCTAATAATTGCTAGAAGGCATGACCAGAAACTCGGGCGTTACAGTCGTCACAGACTATTTAATACTATACTAGTACAGACGCTAACAAATTTTACCACCTTATAATATTAGTCCTGACAAAAGCGAACAATAACATATACCTATCGTAAAACTTTAGATTTTAGCTAAATAAAATACGTCGGTGTGCCCTTGAATAGACTAGTCCCTCATCTCCTATAAAGGTCGGCTGGAAGATATCTTTGAATAGAGGTGAGCTTACCTATGTACATATATTCTTTTTATGTAATGTCTTTTGAAATTATTATGTACAGAAGGTCACTCCCTAAAGTATGCCATGTCAGTTTGGGGCATTTAGCCAACAAATTAGAATGAAAAACTACTAAAGACTTCCATTGGCAGATTAATTTAATATTCTTAATATCTAACCAATCACTTTTATGTAAAAACGGTATTTTATCCAATGGATGTTTTATCGTGTGGTTATCGTTAATACTCTTCTCCTACCCATTCTTGACTACAGTGATGTGTGCTATTTGGATCTGTCTGAGGAACTGTTGTCTAACATTGATCGCTCACTAAACGTATGCATTGAATTTATTTTCGGCCTCCGGAAATTCGATCATGTCTCTGAATATCGACGTCAACTGAATTGGCTTCACATAAGAGATCGAAGAAATCTTAGAATACTCTGTCTCCTTTATTCTGTCCTTTTTGACCCTAAAACACCCATTTATCTCAAAACTAATTTTCATTTCCTTTCCGATACCCATGAAAAACATCTTCGCTCCTCCTCTAACTTACTACTTAGTACCCCACTCATCGATATACTACAACCAAGTATATTGCACGCCGAACAAATCACTACGAAAATTGTGGAACATAATATGCATCACAGATTACTGAAAATGTCTAGCCTTATGCAAATACGAAAGTGCTAACTAGCCAGTTCTAACTACTTCAATACGTGTGACATTCAAAGAAATTTGTACTCTTTGACAACCTCATAAGACTCAAAATTAATTGTAAGTATTGAGTCATTACTACCGTTTATGACTGATACATTGATCTGGTTTTTTTTCACTCGGTGACGTTGTCACGTTGTCCATTGCAGCATTACAAGCATTGGTACACATTTAGGGGCAATGTGCAGATGCAATCTATATCGAACACAAAATTTATGTCAACTATTTGGAATATAGAAAGGATGGCGTAGTTAATAGTGTCACAAATCGTAATGCTGAGGTGTATACTATTTATTTAATTCTTTAAAATGTAATAAATAAAAAGTGAAAGCAAATATACAATAAATATTCATAACCTTACGTTTAATTTAAATTTTTAGTTAAATACTTATTAAATTATATATAAATACAGAACACTTACTTACTTATACTTACTTACTTATACTGTTATTGTTAAAAGTATGGTTGTTTGGATGTTTGTTACTCAATCACGCTTCAACCATTGGACGAATGGAGATGACACTTGGCGTTGGCATACATATACATAGTAGACCTGAAATAGGACATAGGATACTGTTTATCCCGATCGAGAGTCCCTACGGAAATATTTTTTTCTGAGAAATTTACTTTCTCACTTCGCAACGAAGCATCCAATTGAGCTGAAATTGGGCACAGAATTAGTTGAAGAGACGGAGTACTCATAGCTTGAACAAACTTAAACATAAGTATTTTTTTTATTTAAGTAGACTTTCAAACAGCACTTTCATTTTAACTATCAAATTTATAGAATTTACGTTTTAACGGTCCGGAAAAAATGTATTACTGGGGAAAGTCGGCAAGAAACTAAGTAGTTTATCTTTTGTATATATACTTCTACTAATAATAATTAATTAGGATTAATGGGGTTAGAAATCCATATCCATCTACCTATACTAATAATATAATTCTGAAAGTGTGTCGTAACGGGTTTGGCTAAAATTCCGCAAGAAGATAGGACATGATCCAGATTAACTAATGCTACTTATTTGCTACGCGAACATTTTCAGCCCACATTTTTAATATTTTATTCCTTAACGGACGTAACGAAACGGGGCACCACAATTCGTTGATTTTTGGCACATAGCTGAAAAGATAAATATAGATATAAAACAGTTTTTATCTCGATCAAGAGACCCCACGGGAACATTTTATTCGCATATTTAACTCGGTAAAGTAGCATCAAATTGCCTATGTTTTTGGCACAGACTTAGCTGAAAGGGTAGATAGTATATAAGTAGGATACTTTTATACCGTTAGGAGCTCCCTTGGAAATGGCTTTAACGTCACAACGTCACAACGTCATAACAAAAGGTAATTGTCTTTCACGATGCAAAAGATCAATGGTTTAACCTGATTTTAAGGATAGAAATATCTTGAGGACCTAAGAAGGAACATGGAATTCTTTTCTATACATACTATTAATAGGTTTATTATTTCCGGAAAATTTAAGTTCTTGCAGTAGTAACAGAATTGTATTGCTACAAACATAGCTTGCTATAGCAAACTTGCTCTCGCTGTAAACAATTTTGTTGTCCGAGAATCTCTCGCCAAAAACCAATTTGGCGCGATTGGAGTGGAGCTGATAAATATATATAAGACATTTTATACTTATTAAAATATTTATATTATAACACTTATGTACAGAAATAATATTAATACACAACATAAATTATATACAAATAAAATAAAACAAAAATACAAATCTATACTCAAACAAAAGCGGTTTATCGCATACTTTTAGTTTTTTTTTATAAAAAGAAAAGGAACAAAATGAATTCAAAGTTAGTGTTTAGGTTATCAAAATAAGCGATTAATTTTATTCAGTACGGAACCCTGTGTCGCGTCCAACTAGCAAGTTGTTTTTTATTTACTTTTTTCAATAATACATATATAAAAAAGTAACGTAACATATTGATACAAAAATTAACAATTTTAAATATAAAAATGAATATACTTCACAGTATTTATCTAAAAAATGATACTTCTACTGCATTTTATTATAAAAATACGAAAGATAACTGAATAGGACATAAAATATCAACTTAACACAACCACAAATAACAAAAAATATAAATAAAATTTATGTAAGAATATGTCTACACAGTAACTACATAGGTAATAGATTTATATCAGCACTGTTTTATTACAGTGTAATATATTTTAAAATACACAAGGTTAGCGAACGTGTCGACAAAAACTATTTGAGAGATCAAAAATTATGTGCCATGAAATAAATTTATCTTGTTCCAGACTTGCCTTTTAGATTTACACTCTTTTTTTAAAATTTTCTTGTCTGCAAATGTAGTGTAATCTTAAGTCTATGTACTTTATCAAATTATAGACATGCTCAATTTGGTCTTTAGTATGTGCATCAATTTGAATGAATAATAGAACATCAGAAAGTTTATTTAGTATTTTAACAGTCATATAGGCTTTATCGTACTTTTTGAGAAGCGTATTACCTCCGCTAAGTTTTATGTGATACCTTATCGAACTTTATGATTGGTTGCAAAGTGTAAAAACATCTTTGGAAGCATAGCAAAGACCACTCATGTCTTTTAAATCCACTAATTTATGGAACCACTGCTTTTCTGTTGCAAGCAAATTATTTCTGCAGTCATCGCAGTTCAATGTCTTTAACAAGTGGTACACAACAAATCTGTTTGGTCACCTCATGATAAGGAGTATCATTTAATGTCACAGATAAATGGTCACAGTTATTGCTGTATTTATTTTCAGCGTTTCTTTGGGTTTTTTGCTTTTCAATAAACATTTTTGATACCGTTTCTACATTGATGTCATCATGACGGACTGCGCGTGATGTTTTATTGTTAACCTGTGGACCACTCAAAATTGGAAAATTTTCAAGAGGGCCACAGTTTCCTCTGAATTTGGAACTTAGTTCCAAGTGGGACAAGAGTTTTTTGTACGCACTTTTAAATTGGGGTGTATTTGGGTTATTATTATGTCCTCCAAGGCTTCAAATCTTACCAAAAAATAGCTCCAGGTGGTCTTGACTAAATTTACACATAGTTAAATAGGATAAACTGCCATCTTCGACAAGTGTTCTGTAGAAATGCTTAACACCATTGATACATGTAATAAGACCTAAAATACCTGTGTTACAAATGCAAATTTGTGTAATGGAACTTCTTTAAATTCAAAAACGGTTCGTTTCTGCCTTCTTCAGTAATATTCTTTTTATATGTTACTTTTGTTGTAAGAGAAAGCAAGACAAATTTAGCTTTATCACAAAGTTTCATGACACATAAGGCATTCTGCATATTCAATGGTTTTTTTAAACCATGCTCACTGAAATTGCGAGAATTGAGAGTTTCAAATAGGTCGTTGATTAAAGACAAAAACTTCACAGTGTAAGTTGATTCAGCAAAATTTGGTATTTTGAGCTCTTTGCCATAGAATTCTATGGCATTCGCAACACTCTTGCTTAGTAATTGTGTAGCCAACTTTGCCTTCATAATCTCATTTCTGAAGTGAACATGCCTGTGTGTCAATTTGTTGGCTAAATGGAGATTATTTTCTTCTTGCAAGTTGTGTAAAGCGACTATATATTCCCATCTACTTGTACCCTCTGTATTTCTAAATTCCTTTTTTGCTTCTAAATGATTCCTGATGAGCTTGACCATGTGGCATGCATCCAGGAGTACAGCAACATCATAACCACCACTGGGATGCTTGAAAGTAGATTTTATGTCATGATGATTGTCAAGATCGCATCCCAATGCCTTCATGCAATTTATATTGGACTTGCACCAATCAAACGTAACTGACACAATTTTGACACCCACTTCTTGACACTTATACAGTGCAATATTAATTAAATTTGCTTTCATCTCTCCGGTCAGACTTTGAATAAAGAAATATCCAATAGGTAACATCCATCCTTCCTGAAGTGAAACTATTACAAATACCAAAGCTTGGCTCGCTTTGTGATCTGTATCATCCGTCCCAATTGCCATATCAACTAACCCTTCATACTTTGGTCCAGTCCAAATTTTCTGTTGTCGTATAGACATCTCATCTGCCAATAATGAACACAACAGTGGTTCTGCCGTTTTTTTGGACTTTTCAGCCAGTCTTGTTAAGGATTCTGCAGTAAAACCAGGCTCAGCTTCTACATTTTGGTACCACCTAAAAAGCGTGCTTGGATGTGGAAGACATTTGTCAAATATTCTGCGCAAATATTGATACGCAGCTGGAGAATAAAAATGTACGTTGAGTGCAAACTTACGAAGTGCCAGAGTATACGTGGAAAATGCATGTTTTTTATTAGCCAGTAAAATTGTCATTAGAGATTCATCAATCAATCGCCTCTTTTTTAAGTCTTTTATAAGCTCTTTTAAAGATGAATTGTTCCTAATAAGTCTTTTATTCTGCTTCTTTAAATTTCTTATTTGTCTGTCTTTTATGGTAATTCTTCTATGGCATTTTTTTAGCTCATTTTTTAGATGTGAAGGTTTTGGTGAGTTCAAAACTGAACTCAAATCAGATAAAGTTGAAGACGGTGACGGTTGGCATGGAATTTTAGAAAACTTCAAATCTAAACTCACTCCAGTTAACGTTGATGAAAATTTCGGTTCATTAGCTACATTTTCTTGACTGAAATTAGATGTTGAATCCATTTCCTGAAAATCAAAATACTGGTAAAAATTATGACATTATCAATTCTACGCACCAACTATGTAAAAGTGTATTACTTACATCGGAGTATTCTGAAAACTGACTCTGCAATTCTGCCTGCAAACATGATGAAACTCGCTTTCGTTTAGATTCTACCATGTTTGGAACAGTAATATTATCATCATCAATCTGCAGAAGGAACCTAAATGATAAAAAAAATAATAAGTAAATGTTTTTTTAACGCAAGTCAAAAGAGATTTCTACTAACAAATTACGTAAGTGACTTTTAGCCTATAAAATAATTTACTACTAAAAATAAATTGAACTATTTCTTTTTCGTCATCTGTGGAACTGCAAACTTTTTTAATCGTCTAAATCCTTTTTTTGTTATATACATGTCAGATTCAGAAAAATGACATGAACATATGATGCTTGATTCGGTCGGCTTATAAAAATCATCGCTTCGGTTTTATGCCACTTACTTTCGCCATTTTTCTCTTATAGTATTGTGGAAAGCTGAAATTAAGAAAAAGATAAATTGCAATTTACTTTACAAAAATAAAATAAAAAATTCTAAATTAAAAATTTATATAATTGGCGACTCCATTGCTATGTTCTCTATTTACATATAAATTTACAAATTGAATTAATTTCAAGCATATTTTAAACTAAATTTAGCAAAAATTAGCTATAATACTAAATTAAAAAATATATCTGGTAATTCTTTACTTTCCAAGAACGTGAGATTTTTACGTAACGATGGTTTTAACTGATAGAACACTACATTTAAATACACAGGTAAAATTCAAAAACTCTCGGAGGACACTAGATTTTCACGAAAAAAAACAAAATTGATTTCATACAAATCCGCCATTACACAACAACATTTAAAAATACAAAACTTTTTTTTTTCACGAAAATACTTGCCAGTCTAAAGAAAAAAATAAACACAGGATTCAATCGATTTTACTTTTCTCTAATTTTAATCGATAGAAAAGTATATTTATAAACTCGAATAAAATCAAAAAACCGGCAGCGAATCCAAACCTTGCCAAGTTAGGTGATGAGGAGCGATGCGACGAGCCATTAGGTTACATGGTGAACACCGCACGAGCCGAGCGAAGCGTACCGCGGCAGAGGCCGGTGAAGTGCCAGAAACAAATTGTTTTAATTTAGAATTGTTTGGCAGGAGTAGGGGGGACAGGGTAGACACTGGTTTATTGATCTGAGTGACACAGGCACAATTTGTTTCTGGCGCTCGCTGGCCGCTGCCGCGGCACGCTCCGACGCTAACTTTCAATTTCGCCAATTTCTACTTATTTAGTATAGTCACGGCGACCCACTTTGGAACATGAAAACTTGCGCGCGAGGCCAAGCAGAGCATATGAAAATTAGCGCGCGAAGCCAAGCGGAGCGTGCCGCGGTAGCGGCCGGCGAGCGCTAGAAACAAATTGTACCTGTGTCACTCAGATCACTAAACCGGTGTCTACCCTGCCCCCCCCCTTATTCCCGCCAAACAATTCTAAATAAGTACAAATTGGTTCTGGCGCTCGCCGGCCGCTGCCGCGGCAAGTTTCGCTCGGCTTCGCTCGCTAACTTTCATGTGCTCCGCTTGATTTTGCGCACAAGTTTTTATGTTCTAAAGTGGGTCGCTGTAGTTCTTAAAAGTTTACTTAGATTTTTTTTTATCGATTATTACTTTACAGAGTAAGTACTCGATTGTTGAATACTGGCAACATGTTACGTTTTTGTTATTTTTTTCTCTTATGCGTTTTGTTTTTGTAGATCCCTGGACATATACTATTATCTGTGTTGTAGATATTTATTGTTGTGTAATGGCTGATTTTGTATGAAATGAATTTATTTATTTTCCGAAAAAACTGATGTCCTCCGAGAGTTTCTGAATTTCATCTTTGTATATAAATGAAATTTTATTACGTAAAAATCTCACGTTCTTGGAATGTAAAGAATTACCATATATCTTACCGGTGGTACGTTACGCCATCTTTATTAAGCTGAATTGAACTGTGATTTTTACAATTTTTTATAGCGCACTTCGTCATGTTTGCGAATTGACAGATCTGATTCTGGTATTCTGGTACTTGCTAAGGGCAAAAGTCGCCTGTCACTGTTTGTTAGATATTATATTTATTTTCATTCTAGAGTTTTTTTTGGGAGAGGCACTACTGTGAATGACAAAAACAAAGCAGTTTGGTAAATATGTAGTTTCGCTTTTCTACATATTCAAACTTTTATGGCGCGACTTTAATAGTGCCAGATATGACAAAATGTCAAAAGAAGAAAAAGTAAATTTGACTTTTTTATTTTCAGAGTCCTGTTAAACAATGACAAAAACTGAACCCTTGTAGTTTTACAGGAAAGTGAAATGAATGAATGATATTAATCAAAATAAAAATAATCAAATATTTGTGTCGAAATGAGTTTCTGAACCAGGTTGCCCCGTTCTTGTTTTTTTCGCTTCATTTTAAAAAATATTTTTTTAATCGTGATATTGTGCTGAAGAGGTAAATTAATATTTTCCTATGAGAACTCTCGGTCAAAATAAAAAAAAAAATTCAAGTGCACAATTGCATAAGATTAATAATCAAAGTATTTTTTATTACAAATTGTATCAACAAGCTGCATAGATCTAGTTTTAAGCCGTGAGATCCGAAACCCTAAGTGTGCAAGACCAACTCGCACTAAGCCTGTTTTTTTATGTTATTGGCAGAGAAAATCTTGAAATTTACTACAAATAATAGTATTATGACAGTGCGCGTCACAATTTTGACGAGTGTGCAGTGCAGCAGGAATTGTGTCACGTAAGAGCGAGGAATTTATATTTATACCCATCACACAAAATATTTGTTCATCATCAAAGGGTTCAAAGTCCCAGCTGTTGTATTTTAGCTTGTTACCCTCTGTACAATAAACAATAAAAATAATATCAAACTTCGATAATCCAAGTGCACTTTCTTGTACAACACACATCCAACTCCGTTGTTACACAATTCTGTAGCATTCCCGACAGTCCGCACTGAAATTCTCTTCTGTTCGGGGCTACGTTTGTTTTGCCTAAAACGGGTAAAAATATCTATGTCATTTTTACATACTTACAACTGTAGACGACTGAATCTGTTCTACATAGGTAGACATTAGTTGAGCTACTTACCAGTAGATGGCGCATTACTTAATTCTTTATTTCATTGGAATACAGTTTAGATTGGGTAAACATTTGTCCGAAAGTTCTCTGAAAAAAGATGACGAGAGTGTAATAGAACAGGTGGAAAAAATGGCGAAGATATTAAAATTTGAAACCAATGACAGAAAATGCAAAATAATAGTTAAATTTAAATCACGTGTAGCTCGCAGGGAATGATTTAAATAGCGTAAAACACCTATTACAAGATGGCCGTATTCTGATAAAAAAGGATGAAAATGACAAAAAAGTGTACCAAATTCGCTCTGAAAGCGATAAAATCTCTTATGTTAAAAAAACAAGAGTGGTTACAAAAGATATTAAAATTATACATATATATTCCCTCGCAGCCTAGTTGGTAGTGTGATGGACTGCCGTGCAGAGGGTGTGGGTTCGATTCCCGCACTGGACAAACTTTTGTGTTTGTCTTGAGTCTGGGTGTACTTATGTATGATATGTATGTATTTACAAAAAAAAAAGTAATATGTATGTATTTATATCCGTTGTCTGGTACCCATAACACAAGCTTTGCTTACTTTGGGGCTAGACGGCGCTGTGTGTAATGTCCAAAAATATTTATTATTTATTAATATAGCAAAAGTTAACACTTAATATTATGTATAACATTTGGTTCTCTTTCGATCACATTTCACTAATGGGACATCAGTTTCTTCAAGACATAAAATATTCAATATTTGGTGAATTAAAAACTTGGTATGAACACGTAAATAGGGATAAAACAACAGTGCATATAAATCATATAATACATGTGAATATATGTTCATTGAGAAAACACTATAATTAACTACTGGTACTAATAAAAAAATATCAAAGTAACCTGGACGTAATATGCTTGTCAGTGGTAAATATAATACAGGAAGAAACTGGTCTTTGTAACAAAAATAGTTTTGATATACTCAGGCGAGGAGGAGGTATAATCTTAAACATAAAAAATACAATACAATTTGAAATACACAGTATAGAACTATCTCACTGTGAGCTATTGCGTGGACATTTAAATATAAGTAACTGTAAATAATTTACAGATTTGTAAGTTTGTATACAGACCCCCAAACTTTAATAAAAATAAATTTATTAAGGAACTACAACATATATTAATTAAAATACCGAAAAACCGTAACATTATTGGAATTGGAGATTGAAACATAAACATTAAGACGGGTGGAGTGGACACGGTAGCAAATAAGTACTTAAACACGTTATCGACCTAAGGACTGCAATGTGGTATACGAGGTGTGACGCGCGAGGTCGTCGCTGCGGGTCGCAGGCAGACGTCGCGCATCGACCATATCTTCGTGCGTAATGGTGGGCCCGCAGCATGCGTAACAATGCAAAGCGCGCCAATGATTCACTTAGGCTGCAAATACACCCGATACAGAAACAAAGTGCAGAAATATAAAAATATTGCCAAAAATAGGATAAGAATAAATCTGACTGCAACAAGTCTCCAGGACGGTATCAGAGTACAAGATCTTAAGCTAATAAAAGAAAACATATCCCAAGTAATCGCTCACTTAATTAACCTATGTATATGTCAAGGTAAATACCCAAATCAATTAAAATTGTTAATTATTAGGCCTGTAGCCTGTATTATCTGTAGCCAAGGTTCACATATAGAATATACTAATTATAGAGCTACAGCTGTCCTTAACAGTTTAAACATGAACAGTTTATCAGGTAAAAAAGAAAATCAATAAAAAATCAAAAAACGAGATTAACGAGTAAAAAATACGAAAAACTATTTGAAATATGCAAAGAATAACCAATACAAAAAAAAGTTTTAACGCTTATATATGTTACGAAATTACAAGGATAAGGAAGATTTAATCAAAAGAGTACGTAAATACCCAACACGTTTAGATAAAAAACGCTATTCTTTGTACCGAAAATGAGTAACCATAACGGCACACGCACTAAGAAGTAGCTGATACCTACTTTATTAATAAATTATCACCTGAGTTAAAAGAAATATATATTCAATACCTATGATGCTATATTATGAAGTATTACACTAAATTATATATAAAGGGGATGGAGAGAGGTGAAGTGTAAAATGATAAGGTTCCATACCTCAAAAGGAAAAACGGAATCCTTATAGGATCACTTTGTTGTCCGTCCGTCCGTCTGTCTGTCCATCTGTCCGTCTGCAAAGACCCTTTTTCTCAGGAACGTGTGGAGGTATCAAGCTAAAATTTATATCCAATACTCAGGTCTACTGTCCCTTGGAGCTTTGAAAAAATCAAACTTCTAAGTCAACGCAATTAAAAGATACAGCCTTTTATGCCGCAAATTTTCGAAACTCTCAAGGGAATCAAAACCTACAGGGCACTTTCCGCGAACTCAGAATCTTGATATTTGGTACGACGCAACATCTTATAGCACAGATTAAGAAAAAATTGCGAAAACCGTAAATTTTTAGTTCCATCATATAATAAAAATATGTTTAATAATATACAACAACATATAATAGTTTGCACGGAACCCTCGGTGCGCGAGCCAGACTCGCACTTAGCCGGTTTTTGGTAGTTTATTAAGCAATATAAGTATTAACATACAATAGTATTAAAACGCAAATAATGTAAATTAAGGCGAGAACTACTGCCGACAAACTGCAATGCAGTTTATGTAATTGTAGAACGCACACTATGTATCGCACACTAAATCCCGAAGGTTCAATCGCTAAATCTTTACCAATGGAATCGGCAGACAACATGTATGTGGGAACTACCGAAATTTCTTCATCGTTATCTTAATGTATTTTCGGTTGCAATTTGATATATTGTTGAAGTATGATAAAATATTTATTTAAATATATAAGTTTGAAAGATTATATTTGTATATTCAAAGATTTACTGCTACACTGGTTCGTGACAACCGAAAAAGGTTCATATAGAATACCAGTGCCGTGGCTCTATGTAGCTTCAACTTCAAACTGACTCAGAGGTTTTTCTGGCAATTATTAAACAAGTTTGGTATGGTTTTCCTTAGTAACTTAAGCGTATATTAATAATACTACTCCAATAATCATGTTTGCTTTTTAGTTTGTAATTCGAGAGCCAAACAAATGTTTTTACTTTTATATTAAAATATATTTTCGCTTTATTTTGGCCGAAAATGTCATAAGTACTTTTTTGATAACCTGCTACTTCATAAAACTCTTACACTGACTGACTGACAGATAACGCACAGCCTTGTTGTCTCCTGTTACATCTTCACGCTTAAGCCTCTGAACCAATTTAGATAAAATTTGGTATTAAGATGGTCTGAGTCCCGAGGAAGGACAAGATAGTTTTTATACCGTATAATTCAAAAGTTTCCCCGGGAATAACTATAACCGAGCTTAAACGAACTATAGCTATAGCTTGTTATAGCAAACTTCATTAGTTTAATTAAGTAATAATCCCACGCCGATAAACAAATTTAAGGACGGGTGGAGCCCCTAGCAAAAACCTAGTATATTATATTTTTATTTGTAATGGCGATAGATTAGTTTCAAAAGCCCTCATACTTTATTCTGGGTTCCGTTGACGTTCAAAATGGTGTCGAGTACCGATCCAAGTTATTTCTAAGGAATTTAACATAGTTGAGAGTTCAGTTTTCGATTAGGTACTACAATTATGTCCAAGAGTAGGTAATTTGCAGTAAGATTTTACGAAATTGGTTTTAATTGTTAGGTGCATTATACAAGTCGGACACGTCGAGGTTTCGATTTAAAAGCTTATTTTATTAATTCTTTATAATATATATTTTTCAATTGTTTTATTTTTATTTTACTATCGAGTAATAGTGGTCTTTCTTTAGGGGTAAGAAAATCACTGAGCAGTGGGCACATGACTGTCGCTAGTGTCGCGTACGTTAACAGCACAAGGTCAAAACTAACTTGCCAACGCGCTCTATCCCAAAGATCAACCAGACCACAAGCTCTCTCCGGCCGTATCTTTTTTTGAGTGACAGGTTCTTGGTAAGTGGTGCGTCGGTCTGTAACATACCAGGTAATCAAGTTTTGAAGTATGTGTTTACGTAAAAAATCTGTACTAGTATTGGTCTTTATTTTGTGATGTAATGCCCGTATACATCCGTTCCACTTTCAGATTTCAATCCCGCATTCAGGCTCCCGCATTTATTCTCAGACAAAACGTGTATGTCACAAGTAATTTTACCTTGAGAACAACAATAAAATAAAATCAAGTCTATTGGTCTCCTGTCATAAATTAAAAAAATCTGTCTCTTTCTAACATGTGTATCTATTCAGTCTCTGACCTCTATTATATTTATTTTCTGCTTATAATGGATCCAGTGTGTTTCAATAAATGTCAGGCATTGCGCGTCCGTAAAGTGGCAAACGTATACATATATACACGAGTATGGTAAGTTTTAATATAACAAAACAATTGAATTAAACAAAATAATATACATGAAATAACTTTGTCACAGCCAAAAGGGGTAAATGGAGTACGTAAGTGCCCTTTTAGATGTATAAAGATATTTAAAAAGGGGTTATTAAGGCGAGTGTAGGTATACAGTACTCTTGAAACCTATCTTAAAATACCTTTAGTCCAATGATTTAGTCCAATGATTTATAGAACTTTTTTCCTCATTTTTTGCGCTAAATAAGGTTTTTCTCCGAAATGTTTTCGTACGAGCATTGGATTTTGTGGCATTAGGTACGTATTTATCACGTATTTACCGGTTTTGAATTAGTTGTTTACAATTTCATGTTTTATTGCATATTTAAAAAGTAAAGTAATTGATACGTATTTATTAAATTAGGTACTTCTTACAGATATTAATGTTTTACTTGACTTTACTAACTAGAAAGAAATGTTTATTAAGATAGTTTTGTCGTTTAATTACTATATTTTTCATAGAAATTACGAATTTTCGTAAAACCTTTAATAAAACCTATTGCGCTGCAGCCAGTTTCGCTCCAGGTCATGGATATTACATCACAGTTGTACGTAATTGCTAACCTAACTCATAAATTGGCCGTAACAGAGGCAGTTTACCTTACTAAGATGAACTGCCCCTAATAACTTTTATCAATCTAAACTTTAAACTCTTGCCGTAAATGTACAAATTGTGGTGAAAACTAGTGAATCAATTTGTGAGCAACACATGACATTGAGGGTATGTGGGAGTAAATCGAATAAAGTACGTATAATACGTTCCGATATAGACGGCACATTTTCAAATAAAAACCGGCAAGTGCGAGTCTGGCTTATTCCGTACAGGTTTATGCCTTAATTATCAGTTTTTGGATTTTTTCCCTATATTTGTAATCTAACATTTTGCTTCTTGTCAAATTTCATGATTTTAGATAAACGGGAAGAATTTTATACGTTTTGATTTATTTGTATCACAATATGCGTACAAAATTGACCATATATTTTATTTATTGCATTGACTTAGAAGCCTGAGGTTTTGATCTATATGTGAATGCCAAATATTTGATATTAATTCCAACTTGATACCATCACGCGTTCCTGAGCAAAAGGGTCAAACAAAGTGATCCTTTTTTTCCTTTTGAGGCACGGAACCCTAAAAGAACAATGCAAGAAGCATCAATACAAATTTGCCTGTTGCCAAAGCGAAATTTGGACGAGGATCTCTTTTGCCCGTTGGCTCATAATAAAAATTTAAATGCCTGCTTAGCAGTTTTCGCGTATCCTAAAATTTTGTATGTCATGGCCACCAAAGCTTTGTTGTATTACATGAAACACCTACTGAAAACGGGTTAAGAGGAAAACCCAAAGAAAAATAGATAACTTTAACGGAGATGCACTCCTCAAGGTTATGCAGTCGTTCAACCAGTTAATAATTATGCTAATGCATGAGTGAGGAAGCTAGATAAATAAATCGAAAATCGTGTGCACAAGAAAGTGTAGACTAGTCTCAACCAACCAGTGAATCAAACTTCGATCGCTCGAGACAAGAAGTAGGTAAGCGGGGTAAATTGGTACATAATTTTATTCGGTAAGTCAATTCAATTTGGGATTCCGTATATTAAAAGGGGACTTGGATCTCTAATAGAATTACTGGCTTTTAACTATAGGCTGTCCGTCTGTACGTCAAGACTATTTTTCGTTCGGAATGGACAAAATTCCACTTTACTGAAATAAATATCAAGTGCTAAGGGATGTATGCTTAGTACTATAAAATTTCGAATTTCTAACCATATCGTAAAAAAAGGCATGGCTTTCACTCACATCCATATTCCAAGTTTTAAATATTGTATAATTTATATGCACAAAAACTTTTAATAACCACTAATCAAAAACTACTAGTTACTAAACTAACATAAAACTTTACATATCAAAAAATGAATCAATCCTTGTCCATGTGGCAAAGTGGCAAGAATGCTGGCTACATTTTCTTTTTGAATTTCAATACTTATCTTTTGATTGAGAAATGAGAGCCAACCCTTCTATCACCCGCAACGTCGAACAAATACGTCTTTCAACAATCGCGTATTTTACTTCTAGACGTCCCTTGAAGATGGGATTTATTTCCATTTATTGTTTTTTATCCAAATAAACAATTAATAAAAAAATTTCTTCTAGATGTACAAGCTAATTATTTTAGTTTTGCTGACCACTGCATACGGACAGTCTATTGATGAGGAAGACTTGGACTCGTTGCTTAACAATATATTAGGGGTTGGAGGTAACCAGAGTAATGCTAAGCAAGAAGGATCTAACACTGGAGGAACAGAGACTATTACATCATCTCTAGCGCCAGAAGTTATTACAGGTAATTTTTAAGAAAGTGCTGTTAAACAATAAAAAAGTTTGTGTCCGGCCAAGTGCGTGTCGGACCACTCGCAATATAGGGTGCCGTAGTAGCCTCATAAACCAACATTTTAAAGGTTGTTTAAATATTGACAAATAGAACGGTTTCACTGAGAGGGGGGGGTGGGGTGACGACGACGACGACGCTTTGGTACGTAGTATAAACAGATTTGATCGCTCCGCTGCTGATATACCCACGCTTTGAACCTTCTTGTAATCGGTAGGGAGTTGAGTTTAGTACCTACGTTACGAGTACGTACGTTTAAAATGTTTAATTAATATATTCGACTTTAAAATTGTAATGAAATTTTATAATTTGAAACTGTTAAAGTTCAACCTTTTAAAGAATAATTAACTAAAATTTATTAATAAGTGCCAAGTTGTAGTAGTATTGAAATTAAAGTTTTTTAAATGATAATCAAATCAAATCATTAAAAACTGAGCTTTCAAAGCGAAAATTGCAAACTTATCTAGGCGTTGTTCATCTTCACAAAAACAACCTGCGCGCTTATGATGTTGCGCCAAGCGCGCCGGCTAGTCCAATGCGTCATTTGAACGTAATTATTGTTATCAATTTAAGAGGAATAGTCTTTAAAACTTTATTATTTATTTTTTCTATAATTATACATCGTTCATTTAGTTATATTTTATACCTGTTCAAAGACCTACCACCACCCACCTACTTCATATAAGTAACTTTTAATGGAATTTGTACGAAAATTTAACTTTTCCAAGTACATTTTATAACTTGAACGTGGTACTTGACGAACCGTCGACTATTACTCGTTAGCCTGTAAAGTGTACTTACCCGTGACAGTTTTCCTTTTAAATTCATTATATGCACTACCATCGTAATTTTTTTTACATTTTCAAATACTATACTTTCGCTAGTAGAGAGGGAGGGGGACACTTGACTCTAATATAAATTAGTACTTTAAAGCTAAATGTTTCGCAAACATAATAATTATGTTAGCATCGAAAGAAAACTATACACGTTTCATTCTCCACACATTTTTATCGCCGCAGTACTGCGTTTATAGTACGGTGTGGGTTGAGCGGCGCGGTCATTCAGAGATAACAATCCAGTTTTCAAATAACTATTTCAACTTTCTCAGTTATTATGAAAATATTTTGGGCATCTTATAAACAGTTTTCAAAAAGGTTTACATTCATAATTTTGTCAAACCGTATAAATGGTTTGTATCCAATCATTGTTCAGTTTTTCACCTAGATTTGAACAATGCATTAGCCAATAACGGTTTTGATACAAATTTAACTCGTCACAAAAAAAGCACCGAAACGTTAGGTTAGTATTTTTTTGCTTTAAAATTAAAAAAAACCTGTCGCTGGGAAATCCTCGTGGATTGACGTGGTTACCTTTACGATGCGGGGTTGGTGCTAAGTTGAGGTTGTCAACCTTACGAGCCGCTGTGTGTATGAATCATGGTTATGCTGCTCTGGCACTCGTCCGCAATTTTCAAGGTGCCGGTCTGCAACAAAGTCACGGGTGGATTCAGGGTTCCAGTTCCACTGCACTTCTCCTGGATTTCGAAGAGTGAAGAAGGCGAAAACAACTCAACCTCCTCGGAGAGACGCACGGGAAACACAGCGCCTTAACTTATATCAAATCCTTATATATCGAGTATAATATAATTCGTTCTTTAATCAATCCGTAATGTCAATCTTTATATTTGAAGAATTTCGGTTTTGACTGTAACATGATGGCATTCTTAAAAACATCTATGAAGATTGCTCTGACCTAACGAAACAGTTTTTCATTTTACAAGGAGCCTTCGCTATGTTTCAGTAGAACTGTCTAAACTTTACTTTCAGACCCAAACTCCTGCACTACAAAAACTGGAGAAGTGGGAAAATGCGTTCCATATTATCTATGCAATGAAACAGACAACACGGTCATCATCGATGGCTTGGGTATCATCGACGTTAGGTAAATTTGTGCAAGTTATAATTCTGGTATATCTGAAATACATACAGTAGTTTCCCAAATATTTTAAAACACTGCGTTGTACATGTATTATGCCCACAATATACATTCCTTTTTAAATTAGGTTACTGTCAATTGAGGATTTTTTACTGCTTATCTAGACAGAGGTCAATGTAGGAATGGTCAATAGATATACCATGTGCAGCCAACCGCTATTGGCTACTTGGTGTTGGGATGATCTATTATTATTTTATTTTTATTTATTTTATTATTTATTTATTTATCCATTACATTTTAAAAATAATACAATTTTTACAGTATTTCACATCAATAAAACCTCTATGGGCTTAACTACGGTGTCTCTCACACCATATAGTACCTATTGATTGGTAATCTGATAATTTAATAGATTTAGTTTTAGAAAGAATGGATTTTAAATTTCTATTTTGACGATAGCAAATTGAAGGTGGTTGTTGTAGAAGGTCTTTAGTATCTATTGAGCGAAGCGATGGCTGATTCATGTGTCATACTCGTGAACGGGTGCCGCCTGTGGAGGCTGGTCTGCTCTTGCAAACTTCTTGGTATTCTTAGTATTTAGTCATTGATTATTTCTTAGTGATGAATACATAAACTGTCTTTTGTTTATATTAGATACTTTTTTATGTTGTGCTTGTGCTTTATATTTCATCTTTTTTTATGTTTGTAATGGAAAGTGTCCTTTTATGATAGGGAGGGCATTTTCCAATATTTTAATTGGACGCTGTAAAAGAAAGGGAAAAAAGAAATGCCCTTGCTGAGTTTCTTGCCGGTTCTTCTCAGTACAAGGTCTCCCGCCCTGTAGACTTACGAACCGATGGCGTAGTGACATTCATAAGTGCTCAATTATTGTAGCCTAATCTGAATAAAATTATATTGAATTGAATTGAATTGAATTGAATATCTTCGTTGTATTGTAAAATTGGTAAAAGATCTTTGAAGATATTTTTAAGTTTATGGCTACCATGGAAATAGGTCGTAATGAATCTTAATTCAGAGTTATCCTTTTGACGGGATGTGTGTGCTACATAATTTGGTCTATTATAAATATGTTTTTAATAAAAAAATATCAGATTACCAATCAATAGGTACTATACCATGCTGCCGACCACGTTGTAAAACATGTCCCATAATCAACTCAAACATCCATCCATCCACTTATCACTCAAATAACAGAATAAAATCTGCACAAAACACCAATTGTAAAACATTCAGTTGTGTTCACCTCATAGAATGCAAGCATTGTACAGCTTTCTATGTAGGTGAAACTAATAATCCATTGCACATTCGAATGAATAATCATCGCCACACTGCAGATTCATACATTAACAACACACTTCCAATTCCCAAACATAGTCGATTACACCATAAAAAATTTAATGACTGTTTTACTGTTCAAATTATTTAGTCATTTTCCCCTCCTATTTCTGACATTGAACTCAGAACATGGGAATCATCATATATTTGGTTGCTTGGCAGTAATTACGGACCTGGACTTAAAATTTTAGACACATATTATAGGCGCTCTACATCAACCATAGACAGTTCAAACCAATTATTTGCCGACCTTTTTAGATATTAATTATTTATTATTAGGTATATTTTTTTTTCCTTTAAACTAATCATGTAACTACCCTCTCTCTCTGTTTAACACACAAACACAGACACACACACACAGACACCCACACCACTCACTAACACACACACACACACACACCGCATTTGTTAATTTTTTATAGACTTAAGAAACAGCTCAGATTTCATTTATATGGAAACTTATTTATTTTTTCATATAAATGACATCTGTCAATCATACTTTATTTATTTACCATGTGTTTACTATTTTGACTGAAGACGATATAATATATCGAAATATATCAAATAATTATGATTTTTATTATTTATAATTTAATATAATATATCATTATATAATTAAATGTTTTCGTTAAAGCGATAAGTACACCTTGGAGAAACTTAATATATTTATACATATACACATACATACATACAAATATATATCTACATACACACATATATACACATATACACAAATATACACATACAATTTATATGTTACATACATAATGTCTATAAAAGTACATGCTTCCGATTCTAAACATCTTACAAAATACTAGTGAGATCTAGAACAAATGTGCACATGGGGAAGTCTCTTGCCACTTCTTCCTTAGCCTTGTTACCTAAGATAGATAGATATATTCTTCTTTTTTGCACACCAAATATATAAAAACATTTCATTGAAAGTACCTAATAACTAAACATACAGTATTTAAAGGCGGTCATATAGCTTATAAGCGATCTCTGCCAGACAAACTTTGGGTAGACAGAAAATGAATATAGAGAAAAGGTAGGTGATGCATAAAAATATGTTTATGAAACATAGATGATACTATGATAATACGATGATACATCGATAAGCAACTACATATACATTTAACACGATATGATATTCATACATTCGTTATATATAATATATATTAACATACGAGTATATTTACTAAAATATTTATAGTAGGATTATTGTACAAAATCACTGAAAATAAAGTTTTATTTGATTTCGTTTTATTGAGCTCTTTTTATATATGTAACGGTAATTTATTCCACAGTTTTATTGCATGTACTCTTTACTATTTACATTAATTCTATTACATCTCAAATTTCTTTTCTTTACCATATGTACGCACATGATCTAGAAATCTACTCGCAGTCCTCCTTTGAAAATTTAAACCTAGCAGTAAACACTATTAATGCAGATATTGCACAGATTATTGCCTTGAGTGAATCACACAGTTTAAAAATAAACCCGAACAAAACACAGGCTATCATAGAAGGAAGTTCAAGACTCATTAATAAAATTGATTGCCAACAGTTACCCTCCATCATGTGTAATAATGTTTGTGTTCCTTTCAGCGAATGTGTGACAAAACCTAGGCATTAACATCGATCGCACGTTATCCTGGCATCATCAGCTGAAGGAAATAAGCATAAAACTGTTCGCCTCTATATAAAATTGAGAAGACTTTAGAATTTCCTACCCAAATTGCGCTTGCACAGTCATTACTCCTCCCAGTTCTCAACTATGGCGACGTATGCTTTCCCGAACATACTGAAGAGCAGTTAAACAAACTTGAGCGGCCTCAAAATTTATCTATGCGGTTGATATTTAGTTTACGCAAATATGATCATGTATCAGAGTTTCGTTCTAAGCTCATGTGGATCTCCATTCGCCAACGCCGGAATACACCGTTTATACCTTCATCACTAACTTATCTAAAACATTGCTTTGAATTATTTTTTTCCAAACTTCTTCAAATTTACTCTTAAAGATTTCTTCACATGCCTCTCAGTTTTATAACGATTCCTTTACAGTTAAACCCATAAAACTACCAGACAAGCCCAAAGCTTACACTGCTTCAAAACGCAGGTTAAAACTTATTTTACGAAAAGGACACGTTATTTGTTTAAGTTTATTTTGTGTACGTCTATGTAGAGGTATTTTTTTTTTTTTTTTTTTTTTTTTTTTTTATACCACTAAGGTGGCAAACAAGCTTACGGCCCGCCTGATGGTAAGCGGTCACCGTAGCCTATGGACGCTTGCAACACCAGGGGTATCACTTGCGCGTTGCCGACCCTTCAGAAATCTAATAACTTCTTTCTTGAAGAACTCCATACTGTAGTCCTTGCAGAAAACCTTGGCAGGGAGCTCATTCCACAACTTAAGCGTTCGCGGGAGGAAGTTTCTCTGAAACCGCACTGTACGCGACCATTTAGGTTCTAAAGTGTGAGAATGAATTCCCTGCCGATGGCGAGCGGTGCGATGGTAGAAAGTAGCCGTGGGCATCATTTCGAACAATTCCTCAGAACACAATCCATTGTACAAGCGGTAGAACACACACAGGGAGGCAAAGTCTCTCCTCAGACTTAAGGGCTCGATACCGCAAGTGAGTTTGGGATCGTCGACAATTCTCACAGCCCGTCGTTGAACCGAGTCAAAAGGGTCAAGCTGGTATCCGGGTGCACCCGCCCAGAGATGGCAGCAGTACTCCATATGGGGCCGGACTTGCGACTTGTAAAGTAGCAACCTTTGCCCCGACGTGAAGTACTGCTTCGCTCTGTTGAGTACACCAAGTTTTTTGGACGCCAGCTTTACCTTATCTTGTAAATGATCTCGGAACTGAACATCGCTGGAGATGTCGACACCAAGGATCCCAATGCTCTTGGAGATGGAGAGGGGAGTGTTCTGGAATTGTGGGACCACAGTGAATGGAGTTTTCTTAGCGGTGAACGCGCACACTTGTGTCTTTGTAGGGTTGAATCGGACCAAGTTTACCCGTCCCCAGTCAGAGACCTGGGACAGTGTGGTCTCGATTTGAGACACAAGTTCTCCGCGGTTTTCCTCCACAACGGAACGAGGGATGTTTGCACGACCCGTGTAAAAAGTGTCTCCAGTACTGTCATCTGCATAGCAATGTATGTTGTTGATGTCCAACATGTCATTGATATGCAGTAGAAACAGCGTAGGAGACAGCACAGAGCCTTGCGGGACACCAGCATTAATGTCCATGCTATCAGAGCAACTACCGTCAACTACAGTTCGTATGCGTCTGCCGGACAAAAAGCTAGCCACCCATTTGCACAAACCCTCGGGCACTCCGTAAGATGGCAACTTCGATAGAAGACCGCAGTGCCAGACCCGATCGAACGCCTTCGCTATGTCCAGGCTACATGCCAATGCCTCCCCCTGACTCTCAATGGCTAGTGCCCATCGGTGTGTGAGATACACTAGAAGGTCACCAGTCGAGCGCCCGTGGCGAAAGCCATATTGACGGTCACTGACCAGATCGTGTACTTCTAGGTATCTTAGAAGCTGTGTGTTGATCACACGCTCCATCACCTTAGAGAGGAGAGGGGTAATAGCGATAGGCCTGTAATTCGATGGATCTGATCTATCGCCCTTTTTGGGCACCGGGTGCACATTCGCAGTCTTCCATGTAGACGGAAATTGCCTAGTGTGGAAGGAAAGCGCGAAGAGGCGCGTGAGTACAGGACATAACTCAGGAGCACACTGCTTAAGCACCACTGCTGGTATACCGTCTGGCCCACTCGACTTATGAACGTCTAGAGAAAGCAACGCCCGCCTGACCTCCCGCTGCGTTATGGAGATTTCCGGCATGGACTTACCGCACCACGGTATAGTAGGTGGTACAGCGCCTTCATCGTTCATATTCGAGTTCGAGGCAAAGAGACTGCCCAGTAGATCGGCTTTCTCTTTAGCACTATGGGCCAAGTCACCATCGGTCTTTCGCAGTGGTGGTAACGACGACTGGCAGAAGTTCCCTTCGGCAGCTTTGGCAAGCGACCAGAAAGCACGACTCCCAGAAGGATAGCTCGCAAGTCGCCCACCTATTTTGCCGATGAATTGGAATTTTGCTCTGGCAGTTGCTTTCTTACTGAACCTCGAGGCAGCATTTAATTTGCGTTTTAACTCAGAAATATTCGGATCCTTATTATAACGAGCCGTGGTCCAAGCCTCATATGCATTTTGCTTAAGAATTTTAGCTTTTCTGCAAGACCTATTAAACCACGGTCGTTTTTTGACGCCGGCAGCTACTCGCGGGTTAGGAATATAGCATTCCATACCAGCAAGGATTGTCTCAGTGACTGCGGCTGCGCAGACGTCAGGATCTTCTGAGTTAAAGCAGATCTGCCTCCACGGGTACGATGCGTAAAATTCACGCAATCCATCCCAGTCTGCCGACTTATAGTGCCACACACGACGCCAGTTAGTTGGCCCAGAAGGATCAGGTTGTGTGCATGACACTTGAGTCCGAACGAGACAGTGGTCCGAGGAGCCAAGAGGCGCATCCACTGAGACGGAGTACCCGTCCGGACGAGTAGTCAGCAGAAGGTCCAGTAAGGAGCTCGTATGTTCCTCTATATCTGGTATTCTCGTTGGAGAAAGTACCAGCTGAGAGAAACCATAGGTCAGAGCAAATTCATGAGCAGATATCCCAGCATAGTTATTGGTTCGAGAACTGAGCCACTCGCGATGGTGGGCGTTAAAGTCTCCCAAAATAACTAGTTCTGCTGTGGGATATTGCTCTAGAACTTTGTCAGTCGTCAAACTCAGGTGCGTGAAGAGTCGAGTTACGTCCGTGTCACCGCTATGAGACCTGTATAGGCACGCATATATACGAGTGTGGCTGCCGTTATCTACGCGCACCCACAATATCGACAGGTCCCTGTCTTCAAGGCTATGAAGGCGGCGACAGCAGATATCCTCCCGGACGAACATACATACACCGGCACGACTCATAAAATTGTGTTCGAGTTTGTAGCCGGGATAATGAAGGTATGATGTGTCGGCCGGGCAGGATATCTGCGTCTCCGTTAGAAAAAGAATGGTCGGCTGCGCAGTTTCGAGATGGTGGTGGACTGCGTTAAGATTTGCGTGAATACCCCTGATGTTGCAAAAATCCACATTATATGTGGATGGAGTAGCCGCTGTGCAAACTCTTTTCTTTTTCTGTCTTCTGGCCATAATATATATAAAAAAAAGTTACTAAGACTAAGGATGAGGATTCACTGCACAGACAGCATAGAGGGCAAAGGGTGCGGTTCTAAGACTGCCGAAGCTCGCCACAGATGATACGGTTGCTGGCACGGCGGGCGGAAGGGCCCCTGATCCCCCTCTGTTGTAGTAGCCGGGTCCACTCCGGTCTCCTTCTCCGGCACGACTACCACTTCAGATACTTTACACAGGCTGGCGAATCAGCCTCCCAGGGCGGAGATTAAGTGATCCCTGGGTTCGGGATCCCGTTCAACCTGCGGGCGGCCAGCGGTCAGCCGTTTCATCAGGTCTCCCTGACCGCCGAACCAGCACGCCGCGTCTATGCCGAGTATGACAGCAACAAGCACCGCCGGTCCTCCGCTGTCCGTGCAGCGAATCCTCAAAGAGCTCTGGCAACCTTACTCACCGCCAGGAACACAACACTACTCAATGTTAGTGTTATTATGGCCGCGGTTTTCTGTAAGGTGGAGGTACTTCCCCAGTTCGGGCCGCTCATTCGAGCAAGTACTCGCTATGCCCTGCTTAGTTGTTCGGGTGGCTTATTCGAGCGAGTACTTGCAGTGCCCTACCTCTCTTTAAAATGTAAGTATATGTAAAAATCCTCGTCATACTATTTTTATAATGTAGTACATACATACATAACATTACGCCTGTTTCCCAGAGGGGTAGGCAGAAACCAAAGACTGTCACTTGCTACGATCCTGGCATACCTCTCTTGCCTCATCTATACGCATCAATGCTTTTATACATTTCCTACGGTTCCGAGTACTCCTGACCTGGCCTTTTCTGAGAACGTACTCAATTTGATAATGTATAATGTAGTAACGTGTATTATGTTTTATTCATATCTATTATTATAACACACTTGTTTGTTTTTATTTATATTTATATGACTTTCTTGTTCCAAGTTGTACCTACTCCGAAATCTTATTCTATTAGATTTCCTTTACCCAAAGGTTGTCTGAAATAAATCGTTAAATAGCGAAAAGACCTACTCAATTGTATTCCACTAATCAACTGTATATACTACTATTATTTTTTATTTTTTTGTGCAATAAAGAATTTATTACATTACAGGTATTAAGCCATCAAAACCACATCATTAACATAAACATGTAAATATAAACATATCCAAATGGCAGATGACTGTGCATAGTGAATCCTTAGACCATTCACACTTTTGCCATAAGGTCCTATGTAGTTTCTGTGAGACACTTACACTTGCGCACTCGTTTTCATTTGTTCGTTCGTTTCAGCCAAAAGATGTCCGCTGCTAAACGTAGGCTACTACGCACCCCTAGGCTTCCTGCGGCTCTAACCAGGTCGTCTGTCCACATGTCTACCACATTTACTGATGAAGAATGCATATCGAAATTGTTTATCCATGACCTAGTCAGACTGTAGCTGTACTCCTTTTTCTAGGATATGCCGTTGAAAAATAAGAAGTTACACACCTCATAACGTGAAGGATAGCTACTACTCACCAACCACTTCAGTCCTGCATGACAGGTGGTGAGCCCATCGTCGCAAAACTGCTTATGATACATTTTATACGGATGAAGGTGACTTATAAGTGAATAACACTAATGTTGAATTTTCAGATTGGGTGAAACTCAGGTTTGCCCCTATTTACAATTCTGCTGCTCGTTACCAAATAAACTACCTTTGAATTTGCCTCCACCTACTGCTGCGACTGTAAGTATAAATAAGGGAATCATAGCAAACGTTTTGAACCTTAAAATCAAACTTTAACAATTTTTTTTTATCAAGTAGGTACAAATATCCGCAGATTCACCAACTCAGAATTCGGTCGTCACTCTAGGACTCCTAAGGGAACGCCTTGAGTAAATAGAACAAAAAAAGTATATCTTGAGAATCTTTGTAGGTTTTCTATGAAGTGTTTAAAAAATTCTAGGACGTAATCTTCATGTAAGCTATAGACTTACCAACTTATCTGAGATCTAAGTGGGCGCCTAGACAGATCGTCAAGTCAAGAAAGGAAAGGAACATAAATCGCACTGTATAAGTCATGTAAGTTTCTCTTGAGTCAGTATAGATGCGGAGCGAGCAAATCGAGCAGGCCGTTCCAGTGAAGCTTCATATAATAATTTGTATAGTTATATGATGATTTTTTTTCCATACTTAAAGATCTGGCTGATTTGATCAGATGGCTGCGACATATACATACATACGATATACGAAATGACATTTGTGACGTCAAATAGTATAGCCATGCTTAAGGGTAGTGTTTAGGGCAAGGGTTCTCAAAGTTTTTTTTATCACGCCTTCTACAGCCAAAAATGAAAACGCTCACGCCCCGCATCAACGCAGCAAATGACAGCAACTGGTTTGGCAACGTAATTGTAAAATAAAATAATGGTAATAAAGAAAAGAAAACATTTAATTAAAAAAAGTATTGACACACGTGGTATAAGAAGAGTCAATGTGACGGATGTTTTTGACATCCAATCCAATCCATCCATCGAATTCTAAGTTTTATGGAAGATAGTGCACGGAAAAAAAAGAGTTTCCAAGTTCTATTCCACCAAAGTAATTTGCATTCAGTCAAGAAATCCAACTATTTTGGACATATTTTGTTCACAGAAGGCAATATTATTTCCCAGAAAAAAAATCATTTTATCAATCGAAATTGATAAACTTCTTTTCGTATGAACAAATTTTTTTTTAACCAAATAAATGTTCGTTTTAGATCAACCAAACTTAAATTAATTACCCTAAGACAGTTAATGTTCTTGTATAAAATAAATACATTTTTATATGCAACATTTTATTTTTCTTCGTTTGAAAAAAAAAAATATTTTGCTTTAATATAATTTATTTTGCGCCAAAATCATGGTTTTCTTAAATCTGCGACGTCACTTATTAAAAACTATATTTTTCGATGAAAATAATTGTATCTTAAATCAAAGCCAGTGAAATGTTCAGTTAAGATAATATTGTTTTGAATTAGAGAAAATAATAATTTTAACAGAATTTGTTAGATTCTTGACTCAAAATCTGATATTTTATGCTAAAACTATTGTTTTAGTCGAAACAAATAAAATACCTGCTTTAAAATATTAAACATTTTCGTTGAAATTAATCAACTAGTATCCCTTTGAACGAATTTTCTTTTCGTTTAAGTAAATACTTGCATTTTCAAAATTGAATGAATCTCATCACTGTCCTTCATAGGATTTCGTGTTGGCTTTTAATTTTAAATAATTGTTTATTGTAGGGTTTTGTGCGTCAAATTAGTATCAGTTTATGCGAGAAACCTACAGTTAATTATTTTCTGAGAATTGTAAAGCTTGTAGCGGATCATATCATACCGCTACAAGCAAGGCTGACGTCACGCGTCCTACATCGCGCTATCAAAGTTTCTTCTGTCGCTGAGTATATATAGAAAACCGAACAGAATGATAAGTGGACCACGGCGGTCCCCAGGCATAACACCTCGCCTGGCAGGAGATCTCCTCTTTGCCGCCGCACCACAAGCATCCAGCAAACAGTCGCATTCGTCTATCAGAAACGATAAGCGAAGTTAAGCAATGTCGACCGTGGGGTCAGTATTTGGATGGGTGACCGCTTTTCTTCCATGTTTAAGAAGGATCGTTAAATAGTCATAACAATTATAATTAAACATAACGCTGTATAATCAGCTAAAGGCGAGAATAGCTACCTTAGCTCGACAAAGTCCATATAAAGGCAGTGCGGGTAGACTGCCTATATGGCCCAAGCCTCCAAAAAAGAGGCCTGTGCCTCTGCAGGGCACTACTAGCTCGACAACGTCCGCTAAGACACACTAAGTCAGTGCGGGTAGACTGACTCTATATGGACCTTAGCTCGACAAAGTCCATATAAAGGCAGTGCGGGTAGACTGCCTATATGGCCCAAGCCTCCAGAAAAAGAGGCCTGTGCCTCTGCAGGGCACTACTAGCTCGACAACGTCCGCTAAGACACACTAAGTCAGTGCGGGTAGACTGACTCTATATGGCCCAAGCCTCCAGAAAAGAGGCGTAGGGCTTTTTAAAAAAACTTTATTTAATCTTGACGGTTAACTATGTCATTTTGGACCGAAACATTTTTTGTTTTAAACTAAAATATAATGTTATTAATTTAAGAGCTGATGTAGTCTAGTTAAGAGCATTATTCTCTTGTGTGAACTAGAAATTTCTTCCGTGCAATAAAGCACGAAGTTCTACGCCCAAGAAAACTAAGTGTTTCAAATAAAGAAGCATATTTTTCTTCAATTAATTAAATATTGTTTCAAATTGATAGAGTTTTATTTACTGGTTCAATGAAATTTGATCTTGTGATAACTTCATATTATTTTAAATATTTAAGAGAAATAATATCTTAGATGAAGTAAATATTCGTTGGTGCATATATGAAACGATATTCTCTTGGCTCAACTAATTCTTTTTTACCGTGTGCCCACGCATTTTGGATGTTGTCACGCCCCGGACTTTGAAAATCATTTTTGAAAGGTTAGGGTTTTTTTTTTTTTATACCACTAAGGTGGCAAACAAGCCTACGGTCCGCCTGATGGTAAGCGGTCACCGTAGCCTATGGACGCTTGCAACACCAGGGGCATCACTCGCGCGTTGCCGACCCTTCAGAAATCTAATAACTTTTTTTTGAAGAACCCCATACTGTAGTCCATAGAGAAAACCTTGGCAGGTAGCTCATTCCACAACCCAAGGGTTCGCGGGAGGAAGTTTCTCTGAAACCGCACTGTACGCGACCATTTTGGTTCCAAAGTGTGAGAATGAATTCCCTGTCGATGGCGAGCGGTGCGATGGTAGAAAGTAGCCGTGGGCATAGGGTGTTAAATCTATGTAATGACACAAGAGTTTTTAAACGATTCAGTATCGCAACATGGTTTCAAATATCCAAACAGTCCCTAGGCTTTCAACATGACGTTATTTCCAAAATGATTAGTTCCTCAAACTGACAGATCTCCTCAGTTAAGTTGGTAGGGCTGTATTGTTACTACTTATTCTGTGACAACCCGCCATCGGTTTTGTGGTAGAGATTTTATTTCAACATTTTGTTTTCGTAGGTCAGAGAAGGCTGTGGTTGGCGCAGTCCTAATGGAGTAGGATTCCGTATTAAGGGAGAAATGGACAACGAAGCTAAGTTCGGAGAGTTCCCTTGGATGGTTGCTGTATTTAAGTAAGGTCAAATTATAGTTCAAAATTTAAATTATAGATAATTTCTTGCAAAGGCTTATATTTCAATTATAGATGCTCCCAAAAGTAATCTATTTAAAAATGCCACAGTATAATTATAGTGCAACAAACTTTTCTGAGCCAGCGGGAAAAAATCAGTCGCCATATTGAAATTGTGTGAACTTACGATACAAGCGACCGAACACCCAAGGACCAAAAAGTTTGTTGCACTGTAATAGCATTTATGTAGTAATTAACCATTTACTAGCTAGAGTCTACCTTGCCGCGCTGCCGCCCCTTTGTTACAGCTCGCAAAGCACACACGTGATTTATTTTTGTAGTGTTAGTAGTCACAAATAGAAGCGATTTCTGAGAATGAGCTCAATTTTATCGAGGTATGTTTGAAGAGGTCTACCTTTACATACTTGTTTCACAATTATTACACCCTCATTAATTTGTTTCGTGCATCTTCTTTCGCCCAAATCATCTAAATTAATTTTTGAACCCTTGTCGCTGCAGTCCTATATACATATTCCTACAGTCATATATTTACAAATGTGACTTTATTTAATTGCCACATGGCTTAATCATTATTTTTTTTAGTTTACGGTTCTGAATGGACATATTTTATTCCTAAGCTCCCTTGTGCCCCCAAATGGCCCGCTTTACAACTGAAGATTTGGGCGTAACTAAAACTTTTATAATTCCAAATTTAATAAAAACTAAGCCAATTGTAATAAACCACTATGTACCAGTGTGGTAATCAATTAATTATATAATTAATTCCTCTAAACGTTATAACAACGACTCATTAATCTAATACCATTAAACGAGCAATACTTGCATATATATAATCTGAATAATCGATCTAGCTAGGTTTTATTTTTAGAAAACGTCGTTTTATCCGTGTTTTCAAGCTAAACTGCTTTTTCATAAATTGAAAAATGTGACTCTTCCTGACATCTATTGGCGAGTAGTTATACTATTATTTTTACCGACACCGTAAAACTAAAGCTACTTAACAATAGATGGCGTTGTTAAAAAAAAGCTCAGCAAAGCTCGGTCTTCCAGATATTAAACACATAATTAGTAGATAGGGTATGGACTAATGGACTGGTCACACTTTAGAAAGAGACAACGTTAACCTGTGGTATCTTTTCTCTTAGACAAGAGCTTCTTCTTTGCTTCGTCTCACACTTCTGTGACCATTTTTTTTTTCACATCGGGCTAGGGATGCGCTGTCCAGTTCCCTATGTCTATGATATTTCCAGACTCGAGCATATTAAAACAAATGGTCGGACGAATATTGGTAGTGAATATTCTTTAATTTATTTAAGCGTGATTCTACCAGTGGCTTACCTTGTAAACTAAAATTATGAATAAATTATTCCACTAGCGTCACAATTCAAAATTTCAGCAAAACTAAAACTTCAATATTTCCAGACTTGAGGAAAATAAAACAAATAGTCAGAAGTATATTGGTGGGGGTTCCTTACTCCATCCAAGCGTAGTATTGACGGCAGCTCACCTGGTAGACAGTCAGCCCAAATTAAGAGTACGTGCTGGAGAATGGGACACACAAACTAAGGATGAGATATACCCACATCAGGACAGAGATGTACAAGAAATAGTTGTACACAAAGACTTTATCAGAGGTAATTTTCAGAGTATATATACAGGTCTTAATTATAATAAAGCTAATTTTTAATTTTAATTTTAGACTCTTTTTCTCTATTCTCGGCTTCTTTATCACCTAAGCAAGATAGCACTGTTGTTTTTGTGTTGGTTGGTTTTTGTATCGACGAGTCCTATAGCCCTAGATGGTGTCTAGAATCTGATGATGAAGCCGAAAGGAGGCCATAGAAACTCCCCAACTACACAACACAGTCCTGTATAGTGTAAGACCTTTGATGAGAAACAAAGGGCTTCTTTTTCAAGTGGTTTTACTAATCAACTTAATATATCAAAATAAAATAGAAGAGCAATCTCTTTCATCAGCTAGTCAATATAAACTCTTCTAGCTGTATTCACTATTTTATCCAGGTAATTTATTTTATGACATTGCTCTGGTGTTCCTATCTGCTCCAATGGACATGATTTATCCACACATCGGCGTGGTGTGCCTTCCACCGCCTAAAGAAAGAGTTATCACTGGTTCACGCTGTCAGGCTTCGGGTTGGGGAACTACTCGATTTGGAAGGGAAGGATTGTACCAAGTGATAATGAAACGAGTGAGTTACCTTTTTTTATTCATTACAGAGTTGTAGCTACACAAGATTTTGTAACTGATATCACATAGAACCGCCGCCGCCTATATTAATGGCACTGTGATAGTGATGCACACAAAGTGATATAAGTCCATGAATAAAATAATATAAATTTGTACCTATAGTACCTACCTATTGTATACAAAAACCTTTGGATATCCACATAGAAGACAAATCAAGTCGAGTCTTATATTATTATACGCCAGTTAATATTTCTGTAAAACCAGAAAATATTTTTTTTTTTAGGTAGAGGTACCTGTAGTTGACCGCTCCACTTGTATAACCCGACTCCGGAAGACTCGTTTGGGACCAAACTTCCAATTGCACTCTTCTTTTATGTGCGCGGGAGGGGAAATCGGAAAAGATACCTGCAAAGGTGACGGTGGATCTCCACTCGTTTGTCCTGCTGAGGTATTTTTTTTTATTATATTATTTTACGTTTCTTGCATTGCCATTATTGTAGCAGTAACAAGGTTGAAACCTAAGCACAAATCCACAGTTTGAAAACAGGACTAAACATTTTCGTAAAGACTATTTGGAAACCGGCTTGGTCGTAAGGCTAGAAGACATACTCCAAAATTCTTTCAATGACCGGTCGCTATTGGTCTCCGTTGCGCGCGCATAGGTGCGGTGACCGCCGCCGTCATTAGAAATTTTGAACCTCTGAACCATGGTATAAAGTTTAAGAATTTTTTGCATATAGTCTAATTTTACAAACAGATAGAAAGTCGTTGCTGCTATGTTTATTTAACTTAGTAGTGTATATTGAGATACGCTTCTGATTTAAATGCTTCGTAATTTATTAAAACCTAATGTAAGTAATATATAATAATTAAATGTACTTAAATACCCATAATCTATACAATATTCTGCATAATAAATATTTTTACATTGTAATTTTCTTTCATGACAACTTGGTAATATTTTATGAATTTATATTTTATCAGAAATGTTTTTGACTACTGAATACAGGCTAAAGGTTAATGAACCAAATTCTTCGTGCTTCGCGTCCGTGCTTTAGTCGCCCCCCGTACGCCGCGCAACTTACCAAACGATTTCTTTGTCTAGACAACTTCAACGGCTGACTGAATGGAATTATTGGTAAAGCTGTGCTGTCTGTTCAACATTTAATAGGGAAAATATCGCATGTAATTGTATTTTTAAACCCTCTCTTCAGTCCACTTATGTCGCTATACTTGGTTATCAATTGATACGGAATAACAAAACTGTCAAAGGTAATGGAAGAGTTGATATCTAAAAGCTAATTTGTCATTTTCAATAATCAGCTCCTCTGCTCCGGAATTCACTAGTTCAGCGGAACATATCTTTATTGATGTAACTTTTTGACACAGAAAAGCCCTTCTAGCTGTTTATTATTCGCCATCCCTACACATCAATTACTTCTCCTCTTTTGAAAACTTATTAGAACTTTTTTGTCCCTTTTACGAATATGTTATAATCTTAGGTGATTTTAACATGTGTCTTTTGAAAAACGGTGCAAGGTCTAAAAAACTTATCTCTATTATAAACTCCCTTAACCTGCATCTGCTGCAAACCTTTTTCTATCTTCAAACTTCTACAGCCGCTACTCATGATGAACTAAGCCTCCGTATGCTATCTCCTATTATTACTGAGCTTTTGCCAATACTTTCTTATATTTTTAATTACTCGCTAGAATCAAGCACCTTTCTCACCATATAGAAAAAGGCGCATGTCATCCCTTTACCCAAATCTTCCACGGATTTAAGGCCGATTTCCATTTTACCCATTTTATCCAAAATTCTAGAAATGAAAGTCAATGACCAGTTGACAATTTATCTCAATATATATAATTTATTTATTTGTCTGCAATCTGGGTTTCGTAAAGGACATAGCACAGTGACAGCTTTGCTCAAAATCACGGATGATATTCGCCTTGCAATGGAGAATAAACAAATTACAATTATTGTTCTTTTAAAATTTTAGTAGTGCCTTTAATTCTATAAACTATGACATTTTAACAGGCATACTTGCTTCCTCTCAACATATCTAATTCTGCACTTATTTGGTTCAATTCTCATCTTCGAGGACTTAATAATTTATTATTTCCATCTCTTCTGTTATTTTTTCACTCTACTATCTTTATGCTGATGATTTGCAGCTTCACCGACACTGTCACGTCTGTGATATCTCTAATACTGTAAATCTTATAAATAATGATATGCAAAACATATTTAATTGGGCTAATTCATTTGGTCTGCTTGTGAATCCATCAAATTCTAAATGTATGATTATTGGCAGTAGATACATGACTAATTAGTATCTATGCCAAACCCCTTCAATAATGTATAATAAATAAAGTCATCTCAATAGTCGACACAGCCAAAACTCTTTAACTTACTATGGACTCCAACTTATCTTGAAATGCACATGTAGCTGATTATCTAAAAGAGAGTCGCTTTGCAGAACTTCATCCCCATTTCTACTAAAATTACACTAACTCAAACTAATACTTCCTCTTTTAGACTAAGCCGATGTTGTTACTTGGACGTCAATGAGGAGCAAATATTAAACAAACTTAAGCGTCTTCAAAACCTATGCATTCGCTATATATATACGGTTTACGTATATATGACGTTTACGTTTTACGTTAATACTCATACTGTATCCCTTCTTTATAACATTCTCTATAAGCCTTGTAGTCTTTTATATTTACGTGAAAATTTTTATTTCATGACTTCTTTGAATCAACCTGTGAGACCAGTGACTTCACAATTATTGAAAATACGACGCAACGCTACTGACTTTTTTAATAATTAATTTTCTGCTCAGGCGGCTATTCTGTGGAATTCTCTTCCGCATACGCTTAGAGATAGTTCATAAACTGAAATTATTATAAAACGCTTAAACGAGCCCTATTTGATGAACACTTGAAAGTATTAAAATATAATTTTATTACCATCGAACGTCATATATATATCATATGTCAGTATGTCAGTTAATAGATTCCTACTTATTTTAATAATAATGTATTTTTTTATTTAGTATATAATTATGAATTTATTTATGTATTTATTATATTTGTATTTGAATGTATGTGTATATGTAATAATATTGTTATTAAATTTCATATGTTATTAATTTAGTATTCTGTAGATAAAACTTTGTTGTACAAGCCCTTGCCAACTTTTTTTGTAAATTTATTCTTTCTTGCGGGAAGAAATTTCTGGCCTTTACACTATTTTTCTAGAATTATAATTTGTGTAATGATTTTTTTTGTACAATAAAAAAATTAAATAAATAAATAAAATAAGTAGTAACACTCACCAGAGGCGGCTCGTGACATTTTTTAATTGGTGTTCACTGTTCACTAAAAAACAAAAACAAGAGAGTACCTAATTTCTTGAATGCTAACCTTTTATTATTCTATTTATAACTTAAATTAATTCGCGTATTTAGATTTACAAACGCGCGTCGCGCTTGTACGTATGCTTTCGTGTTACATTTTTATGACCCTTTGTCTTTATTTCTAACTGAATTACTAAAATCTTTAAGCGCTGTTTAATCACATCACAATAATCACATTTTATTTTGCTGTAGTTACTTATTAAACAATAAACAAACTGTTTATGTAGGTTTGTACTTATTTAATTTGTTAATCAAAACTCGCGCGCATGAATGAAACATTTGTTGTGACAAGAGCGGCAACAGCGCGCCGGCGCGGCGCCAGTGGGACCGAAGGCGGGAGTCAAGCTCGCAACATAGCCCAGGAGCGGCGCTCAACATTTTGCTAACTTTTCATACAAAATCTTCTGTTTCACGTGTGAGATTATGTCGAACTTTCTCTTTCACACTTGTGGATTTTAGCTTTAGGTCTCTGTACTGCAATTCGTTTTATAGGAGCGCAATTGCTAGCGCCCCACTTAGTAACACAGTCTCCTCAGTGCAATTCCATACTAAATCTTGAGTTAACTGTGTGTTTACAGAATGTTTTTAGTAAAATGCTATATTAACATAAAGAGTAATAGAAGCATAATAATTATTTATTTTAAGTAAAATATAAAACATATTGTTTCTTAAGTAGATAATTATTTATAGGAGTGCGTGAGTGCCTCTGACTCAAACCTGGCTCTAATTTTTTTTCAGTTCGAGAAGGACAGGTATATACAGTACGGCATTGTCTCATGGGGCATCGGGTGCGGTGAAGATGGTACTCCTGGAGTTTATGTCGATGTTGCCAATCTTCGAGACTGGATAGATGACAAGATAGCCGGGCGTGGATATAACCTTAAGACGTATATATTGTAGATATAAGGAGTTCATAAATGTGTTTGTATAAATAAAATTGTGAATAAATTTCTTCATACAAATAGAAGATAAAATACATATACAATCATAGAAATAATCTATCTTGGAAAAGACCACCTGCCATTACTATGCCGAGTTTCAGCTTCCTTTGTCTGACGATGAACGGACTGATGAAATCATTGATGCCTGTATATGAAGCAAGTGTGCTAGGATCGTACTTTGATAATCAATAAGAAACAGACCTGATTTTTTTTTGTTACTTCAGCGGCTGAACGGTTCAGCCGTTGTTTGTCGCTACTGCAATCCTCTCCTTAGAGAAGGAGGAATAAGGCTTAACTTGGTCATAGTCCACAGCGCTGGACAAGTGTGAATTGGCAGACGTTTTCGAGCTAGTGGCCACTCGAATTTCAAGCCATCAGGCCTCTGACTTGGCTTAGTGACTGCTACATGACAATATCTAGCTAATGTTTTATTTTTATGTGTTGGTAGGTATATCAAAACTTGAAAAAAGAAGCAAGAAAAGAAATACATTTTATTCAGCCAACACACAAATAAATAAATATATGAGTACAAAAAGAATAAATATATATACTTGTGGCGCCGTATCCATACAAACCCATTCACATCAGCCAGCCTTTCAGAAATCCCACAATACCACCAATACGTCATACTATGTTAACTGCAGAGCAAGGTGCGCTCCAAGTATATTGCAACAAACTTTTCCGACCAGCGGTCAAAATTCAAAACTACAGTCACCATACTGAAATGGTGTAAACTTGCAACGTCACAAGCGACAATACACCCGAGGTCAGAAAGTAAGAAAGGTTGGTTGCACTATACTTTGCTACAGAGAAGCTATATGCAATAAGTTAATTCTCGACCAATCGGGTTATGATTATTTTACTGTTTTATTGTGATTTTAACATCTCGTATTTGTTTATTGTGGTGAGTTTTATTTGTCATAATGACATTAATTCATATAGAGTGTTGTTTAATTGACTACTTGTTGGATCACGAAACTTCATTTTCCAAACTAAGTTTTGTGAACAAAAAACACATCATTTACCCTTGTCATAATTCTACCCCTCGCCACTGAAATATCTATAATATAAAACCAAAAAACTCTATACATAAAACATTTACATAAATAAAAAAAACTTTATTATACCTTTAATAAGAATATTTAATATTCATTTTTTTTAATAAATTATGTAAGACCAAAAAAGTTTCCGCACTCAGCATAAGCAGTGTCCAAAACACCGCACTGGTTTTTAGTACCGACAAATTACGGTACAGTTTTTCCTTATGTTCCAGATTAAATAAATTATACTTTTTTCTTTAACGTTATATTATACATATCTTAAAACTAGTGAAAAAGCTAGACGTCGCTTGTAAAAAAACACACAAAAACAATATTTGGACCAGTTAAAGTACAGAATCACGGAAATCATTTACTGATTTGAAGTAGGTAGTCTACATGTAAGCAGAATGAATTTTTCAAGTTGGCGTGTATGGCCAAATCCAAAAGAATGAGGAATAGCAAAAAGTACTCAAAGGAGTCTCGGGCCCGATTTTAATCTATACATCTAATACCTTTAAACGAGCAATACTTGTATATAAGTATATATATATATATATATATATATATATGTATATATATATATTTAGTATATATTTAGTATATTTAGTACGTAGGGGTTTTCGGGGTCGATAAATTGTCTAGCTAGGTTTCATTTTAGAAAACGTCGGTTTATCCGTGTTTATAAGGCAGTGATAAACTAAAAAGTATGACTCTTCCTGACATCTATTGGCCAGTAGTAATAAGCAACACTTAAGCTATTTGACAATAGGTGGCGTTATTAAGCAACACTTAAGCTATTTGACAACAGGTGGCGTTATTAAGCAACGCTTAAGCTACTTGAAAATAGATGGCGCTGTTCAAAAAAACCGAGCATTTGCTCGGTCCTCCAGGTACATAATTAAATCGGAGGAAAGTCAAAACTGTACATTGATTATTTTTTTAAAAGAGTACTTGGGGTGTTATCTACAATCGATACCGAAGCCAAAAATATAGTTTTTAGAATTTTTGTCTGTATGTCTGTTTTTCTGTATGTATGTTCGGGATAAACTCAAAAAGTACTGCATGGATTTACTTCAAATTTGGCACGAATATTATTAAGAAGTCGGGTCAACATATAGGCTACATATTATCACGCTATCACCTACGGGGAACGAGCAGTGAACCTGTATTTCTTCAACGCATTCTGTAACAACGAGTAATCTAACGACGCATATTTGACTTGCTTCTTAATTATTCTACTAACATATAGTCATTTATTTTATGTTAAAAAATCGTGTAAAGTCATAACTTAGATGTGTTATAATTCGTTTTCACCATGTAAAAATGTTCCTATTAGCTAACTAGATGGCGTTGGCGTCGAATTAGATCGCGCTATGGTATTGTTCACAAAAAGTGATCTTATAGTATAGCGTATCGTCGCGCGCATCAGCTAGTTAAAACTAAAACTGAATCATTGGATTTTTGAAAAATCAATAGTCCTAGCCAGTAATGAAACCCGTTGTTTTTAAAAAACCTTTACACCATTCGATTGTGTTGCTGATATGGAACGAATTCTGGTGAGTAATGACATACGGGAAACCTAAGGAAGGTGTTGGTTTTTAATGAACTGCTTCATATTTAAAAGTAATGTCTTTAATAATCATACCTACATTACCTGTACCTTGTTCGAAATGATGCTCAATTATTATTTCTAACACACATTTGCAGCTCAGTTATCTTCACAACATTATGTTCTTATTTAAAAAAAATATTATCTTTTTCCGGGTTAAGGCCCCAGTCAAAGAAAAAAACAGGCCAAGTGCGAGGCGGATTAGCGCACCTAGGGTTCCGTACCTTCCAGCATTTACGTAATTTACAAACAAAAACAAAAACCAAGTGTGCCGCTAAGCGGTCACCAGTCCACCACCACAAGCCTGACGTTGCTTAACTTTAAATATCGCTTCCAAATGATAACAAATGTGTTTTACTGTTTCCCTCAATAATATGGCGCTGTGAGCCGTGGCCAGCGAGGTCACCAGATCCTGTTTATCTTAGATATTTTTTTTGGGTATGTAAAACACGAAATCTACAAAGACACGAATAATGCAATAGATCATTTAAAACAATCTTTGGAAAATATTTTAAATGGAATCAATAATATTGTGGTGCTGAATGCAGTACAATCCTTGAGACGTCAAATCAAGCTATGTATTGAGAACAATGGCCATCATTTCGAACAATTAATCAGTTATGGCAGGTACTTACCTGGGGACCGAGCTTTGCTCAATTTTTTTAACAACGCCATCTATTGTCAAGTAGGTTTAGTGTTGCTTAACAACGCCATCTATTGTGTCGGTAAAAATAATAATATTACTACTCGCCAATAGATTCATAATTTTCAGTTTATCATTGCCTGAAAACACGGATTAAACTGCGTTTTCTAAAAATGAAACCTAGCTAGATCGATTTATCGCTCCCGAAACGGCCTGCACACTGAATTTAATGAAAATCGTTGGAGCCGTTTCTGAGATTCAGATTGTATAATTATACAAGAATTGCTCGCTAAAGGTATTATATTAGGTACAGGTAACCTAAAGAAAAAAAAAAGTAATTTGTAAAAGGTTGGATATTTAAGTTTTTTCCTTAAGTTTTCCTTATGTCATTATTTCCCAGAATTCGGTTCTTAATAGCGACCCTACCGAATGGTGTAATCACAGAACAGTATAAGTCTGTGGTGTAATAATACATTGTGTGTTTTTTTTTCAAAATCATGTGGTTTGATTCCTGTCTAGGAATATAAATTTTTTAAAAAATCGAATGTTGCAGGTTTAGTTTTCATTAAAATCGGACCCTGAAAAATGGCTGCATTACTGCTCCACTGGCATTTTTGGGGCGAGACTCTGAAGGAGTTCGATTCTCCATTTTCAAACCATTCGTTTATTTATATATTTTAGTGATTCCACTCACTTGCCTGCTGGTGGTATAAATATCGGTGTCATCCGCAAAGAGGGCTTTTTGGATACCTAACGTTTTAGGGATGTCGTTTGTGTACAGAAGGTACAAACTCAAACTCAAATTAAACTTTATTCAAGTAGGTTTCTTAGAACACTTGTGAATCGTCAATAAAATGTAAACAATGTTTGTTTCTGCCAGAAAGAGCTGGCAAGGAGTTCCATCTAAAGTAGTAATACAAAACTTTGATAATTAGCTTAAGATTATACAATATGTACCAATACAATAGGTAATAAAAAATAAGTAAGTAAGCTACCAAAAACAAAGTCAAACATATCAATTTTTTTTGTTTTTATATAGCATAGGGGGTGCACCATGTGAATGTCAAATATCGGTAATCGAGTAAAGGAATTTAGATATTTAAGAAAATTCCGATATTTAATAGTGCTAGTGGCATTAGCGCCATCATAATTATATTTTTGCACAATCATATGTACATACATATATTAACATATACTTAAAATTATCTATACTATCCATGAATATAATATAATAATAAATATTATAAAAGCGAAAGTAAATCTGTCTGTTACCTTTTCACGGTGAAACCACTGTACAGATCAAGATGAAATTTGGCATGCAGATAGTTTTGAGTCCCGGAAAAGGATATAAGCTACTTGGAAACGTCAAGTATAATTAGTTTAGGAATTGAGGAGTTGCCGTTGAAATCCTACACCGATGACCGAATACTAAGAATACAAAGAAGTTTGCAAGAGTAGACCAGCCTCCACAGCGGCACCCGTTCACAAGTATTACACATGAATCAGCCATCGCTTCGCTCAACCCTGTTTTAGGGAACGTAACCACCCGACGCACATGCCATCACCGCAGACTTTGAGAGAGCATGACACACTCAAGCAACTCCAATAAAACTTCGATTGTATTAGTAACAATATGTGTAGTAAACTAAAAAAAAAAATATAAATCCGATTCATATTGAGATTTACACACACAAGTTGACATTTAACATTACAGGGCGAACACACGTACTCTGAACTTAAAACTGATTTATATTAAAACACAGTTTATCAAAAATCGATACTACTAGAAAAAAATATACATATATGTATAAACTTACATAGGTACAAGTATAATAATATAATAAATATAGTATTAATAACCCGCTGCAATCCACCATCGGCCGCCCAGCTCCCACACGACAGTCCGGCAACAAATGCACACCATTTAACGTACTGTCACTTCGGAAACAAGCCTAAGGGAAGAAGAAGTGACAAGAAACTTCCCGGGTGTTCACCTGTTACCGTCAATCACGCAGGAACCAGGCCAACTGAATACACAAAATCTATGCAAATATGTGTAAACACATATACATTAACACGTCTATGTGCCACTCTCACCCCCATCCAGAACCCCCACAACACCTAGCAGCCAACGGTGGATGACTATCCATGGTGCATCCCCTGATCGTAATTTGTCATCAATTATCATCTACATAAGTCATAGATAGATGTCCAGAATTGAGCCCATACCTTTAATTCCAGACATTATTATCTTTATTGAATTCTTCCACAGTATAGTATCCCTTGTTAATAAGAACCTTTTTAATGTAAGTTTCAAAAGTATGTACAGGTAGTATGTACAGGTAGTATGTACAGGTAGTATGTACAGGTAGTATGTACAGGTAGGTTAACAATATTCTCAGGAATTGTATTAAAAAAGTAAATGCTCTGAATTATGAAAGAACCACGCCCCTTCTGAAGGCGACATTTTGGAATCGCAAGTTTATTTTTATTTCTAGTATTAACATTGTGTATGTTTTTTTTAACAAATAAACTTAGGTTTTTACGTACATACAGTAAGCACGCGTAAATATACTGAGAAGCTACAGTAAGTATATAATTTTTTTAAAGAGGTCAAGAAGAGAATCTCGACGTGATAAGTTATACATTGACCTTATTGCTCTTTTTTGTAGTATAAAAATAGTTTCTATATCGGCCGCCCTTCCCCACAATAAAATACCATATGACAAAAGGGAATGGAAATAACTAAAGTATACTAACCGAGCAGTTTCTATATTAGTAAATTGAGCAACTTTTCTGACTGCATAAGCGGCGGAGCTAAGTTTTCGAGCTAAGACAGAAATATGTGAGTGCCATTGCAATTTAGTATCTAAAGTGTTGCCCAAGAAGACTGTTGACTCAACTAGTTTAAATGCTTCACCGTTTATAAATAATTGTGTTGGAGTGTCTTTGACATTTGGTAAAGAAAACTTTAAATATTTTGTTTTCTGTGCATTCAGTAAAAGATTATTTGATGTGAATCAACTAAGAACCTGCGAAAGTGTATGATTTATATCTTCATATGTATCTTTGTTTCTATCAACATTAAATATCTGCAAACAATTCAATTTTGCACAGGTTTTCTACATAAAAAGGCAGATCGTTAATATACACTAAGAATAAAAAGGGACCTATTATAGAACCCTGGGGTACTCCCATCACAACAGGTGAACCAGAAGATTTCACTTCGTTGATTTCAACTTTATGAGTTCTATATATTATATACTCGCTACGCTCGTGGGTTCAATCTTTGACTCCTTCGCTTGCTCGGTATTCAATAAAGGCACTCACGCCAAAGAGAAACTTTTCAGACCGCTTTGCTCGAAAGAAAACGCTGATCTGTACTAAATATTTAAAAGAAGAAATTGACTAACACGTACCAACGTACAGCCCCTGGTCTGGAAAATTGTAATTTAGCATGTTGGTTCCTTATGTGACGTAGACGTGATTTTTCATAAAAAAATGTATAATGTATAATGGGGGTTGGTTGATTTTGAAGCTAAATGCATTGAAACTGGTTTTCGGTGTTTAGGTTCGATAGAAGAAGAAGAAGAAGAAGAAGAAAAACGTTTATTCATTGTTACAAAGACAACATACATAAAAAGTTTACAATTTAAACACAAATTAAAATAACAGATCACTAAACATAAAAAGTAAACAAAAATGGAGGATGTCTCCGTACCAATGAAATGGCCTTTGGCTCAGCATTTATGTGAACCTTAAACTCACAAACTGATTTTCAGTCAGGGCCACATTCTAAGTATAAAGATTTTTAATAATACATTACTAAATAACAAAATTAAGAAATAAAACTATCATATTTCTACCATCCCTATACAGATACAAATACAAAGTGCTGGATATCTATCATGTATTTTGCAATGACAGCAAATAAGCGCTAAACTTGCGCTTAAAACAAATTCTTGAGGACCAATTAAGTTTAAAGTATAAATAATCTGGTGTCTCTTGCCGGACTACACCGAACAACAAAGTGGCGAAGTAAAGTTGCCTGCGTGCCTGCATATTTAAAAGGTTCGCTGCTTTCAAATACGGGCTGATGCGGGAACTGGGTGGAATTCGGAAACAAAAACGGATGCATGCGTTTTAAACCCGCTGTATCAATCTCTGAGTGCGACCGAAAATACAGCAACTGTAGTTATTTGTTTCGATACATTTTACAATGTCTGCACTGTACAATATAAAAAGAAGTGGGCCTAAAATGGATCCCTGCGGTACACCCCTTATTAACCGCCCCTGAGAAGACAGCACAGTTCCATGTGCTCCAGATAGCCCAACAGCCTGTGTTCGGTCAGAAAGATAGCTGTCAAACCACCGAACCGTTGCATTGTCAAATCCATAATGGCATTGTCTTGGACAATAGCAAGGGTAGGTTTATACAGTCGAAAGCTCTTGTAAAATCCAGCATCACCAATATAGTGCTTTTTCCAGAATCCTGCGCATGCAGAATATTATCAACAACATCGAGCAGTGCTGTACCAGTTGAACGGCTCTTGCGAAAACCCGATTGTTGATCTGGCAAAATACTGTTCTTTTCAAGATATTCCGACATCTGATCATACACAACCCTCTCTATTATCTTCGATGGGCACGGAAGGATACTTACAGCTCGAAGATCGGATATTTGGGTAGGATTTGGTTTTTTTGGGTAATGGAGTAACTTTAGCCGTTTTCCAGTCAGTAGGGAAGTTGATTGACGTGTTTCGCTGTTTTTGACAAATAAGTATCTTGTAGGGTTTAAAATAGGAAATCAAAATAAGAGTTGAAAATTTGTATGATAATTACGTTGTATTTCAAGGTAAAACCATGAATTTGATAAAAGATATCTTTTCTTCTAAAGTCGACGGGGACGAAGTCGCGGTAAAAATCTAGTAATACGTAATATGGTACATAATAACGAAGTATAGCTTTTCGTCTATACTCGCTCCCTTAATCAATATTATAAAACCACTACGAGGTTGTTGACGAGCGTTTCTGTACTGTTTATTTATTACCCGTGGCTTTGCCCGCGCTAAATTCGGTTATTAATATGGGATTCTTACAGCATTGCAGCTCCTTGATAGATATAGTAAGGGAGGTTTGCATAGCAAACTATAGGAATTCGGTGGTTTTTCTGCGGAAACTTTTAAATTTTCGAGGATAAATGTTATTTCCTTTTCAAATTTCAGCTAAAACGGTTCAGTTTTTTTGCAAAAATACATAACTCACAAATTTTCGCATTTATATTAGTAGGATTTGAGTTGTAACTAACATTTTTGCTGGCAACCTAAGAACCTAAGAACAAGTTTTAAAACGAGTTTTTTAAAAATAACTAGTTTTTGTTTAAAGTACGAGTATCTCGTAAGGAAGTTATTATCCTTATGTTTAGGTAGTCGGTTATTCCGATGTGTTTGCGAAAATATATCACGCTTACGACATTAACAATATTGTAGACATCACACCTTCGAGGATTCAACCCACCTCTTTGAATATATTATGCTAAGAATCATTGAAACGTTGGTTATTAGGCCAAATATAGAGATGATACTTACCATTTAACATTACCAAATTAGCTACAGCTTATCAATTTGGTCAGGTTATAACGTTAGTAGGATAGTCGGGTTTCTGAGACCGCTTTCGTGTGTCTATTGGTTCGATATCGTCACAGTATTCTTGATAATAGGCCCCTTCCACTCAGTTTACACAAAAAAAACGTTGATAGCCATCCAGTAAGACGAAGCGCGCCGGACATTGCGCGTCTTGTTAGCTTTCCTGCCATTAGGTACTTTATGGTTTATTTCACCTTTGTTCGTTTTTCTCGTTGTGGACTGGGCATAGATGTAAGGGTAAGTCATAGAATTAGTTTGCCATGCAGGCAAATTTTAAGTCTATCCTATCTGATTTAGAAGTTTCTATGGTCATGAGAATTCTCAACAGAATAATGGAAGTTTTTGTTTTTATTTTTACCATTTTACTGTTAAGTTCAGATTACATTGGGATTCCGGATTGAATTCCGCCATTATATACTTTGTTAGTCAGTCGCAGTAAGTTAGCCAGGCTTTGCTTCGGGTGGTTTCAGACATATGTCATTGAAATAGAGCGTGACACATTTTTACGGTATTGATATTAAGATCCAACAAACAATTAAAAAAATGCAATTAACAAATGTTACTAGGCCTTATATTTTGTCATAAAATTATTTATATTACAGAGGAAAAGATAGAACCCTGTGACAGATATACGGAGACCCGTATCACTTAAAACTTTTTTAGGGTTCCGTAATTAAACAAGGATCTCTATAGTTTTTCCATGTCCGTCCGTCCATATGTCATCACAGTTATATTAATCAGAAACTATTTAGACTACAAGGAAGTAATATAGTACAATTATAAATGTTTATTAATTTAAACAAATGTGGTTATGAACATTGAGCCCTATCCTTCGACAATTGCGTAAAACTGAGCAAGTTTGTAAACGTATTTTCCTGTTAAATATGAATATGTAATCGTAGTAAATACATAGTCCACTCAATACATGTACAATCTACAAGCTAAACGGATTAACATGCTTTTACTTCAAATCCTTTTTAGTTACAGAAACGAAGGGAAAAACCTCTAAGTCCCTTTTTTTCCAGTCATAACCCTATTACTTCTACATTTTGTATCAAAACACTACGAATATATATTTGCCTACCTTTAAAAGCTATGAGGAGTAATTTGGTTTTCTTTTTTAAATTATGTTTTTATTATTTTTTATAAATAAAAAAGGCATTTTTCAAGCATTCGAGGCGTAATGTTTTTATATGTGCACCGAAAAAAAATCTTAGAAAATTTCTTGGGATATTTGTTGCGGTGAAAATCAAATCTATTTATATGAAATATAATGGTTCTCACAATAAAAAAATGAGTTCTTATAACATAATTAAATATTCTCCTTTGCCTTAAGATATTCTTTATTAATCGAAAATAATGAGTCATTTCAATTAAATCAAAGGGAAAAAATGCCCTAAAACACCTGTCTTCCTTCAAATAAAAACTCTTTGTTTTCAAGCAATGATGTGTTACATTTTCAGATGAAACAAAAAATATTTTTTTTTAAAATCATGTTGTTTTAAATAGAATGTATAGGTTTTTAAACAAAATTAAAAACGCCATCGTTGTTATACGCAAAAGAAAAGAATCTTCAAAATTCAACAAGAATTCTTCCCACAAAATAATTACTCATTTCTTCAGAATTATATTTTAAGGACAACATTGTCTTGACCGCATATATGAAACAATGTTGTCTTGACTTAATGAAATTTCGTTTGGTAAAAGAAATCCATTTTTACCGTCATCTGAATGTCGTTGACGCCTGGAATAGACTTCATCATAAAAAAATTAGCACCTTATTAATTTGGAAGCTTATGTTATATTATCTAAATAAAATGCAATTACCTAATGGAATTCAATACCTCTAATATTAATTTGAATATAAAATTGATAAAAAAAATTAAAGTAAACTAACTAAAAAATATTTCTTTCTAAAAAATAGCAAATAAAAAAGTTCAAAATAAGCTTTTATTCAAACGCACAAAAAATGAAATATAAAAAAAATAAAAGCTTAAAGAACTGATGTACGCTATCCGTAATACATGTTTACACTATATCAGTGTTTCAAGCTTTTAATTTTTTTATATATTTCATTTTCTTTTTTGTGCATTTTGCAAGTTTGTTTTAAAAATGATTATAAGGCGAGAAACAAAACTAATCGTTTAGTTTTTTTAATTTAGTTTTACAGTAGTTTTAAACGCTGATTTGTATTAAAAAGTCCAGTTTTCAATCCAAAACAATTAAAAACTTTTGCTTTCGAAGATAATTTAAAGTACGTGAGTTCGCGAAACATTACAATAAGGTTCTTCACAATTCTGAAATTTAAGTAAAGTATATATTGGCATACTTAAGATGATGATACTTAACTTTTATTTGTAATAAAAAGGTACCTACGTGTATATTATATATTTATTAAATGTATATAGATGAAACTACCTATATATTACTTAGTATATATATATATATATTATTATTCTATCTAGATATTTTTATACCACTAAGGTGGCAAACAAGCTTGTGGTCCTATGGACATAACACATACTATAGTAAACAATCTCTGTAACCTATGGACACCTGCAACACCTGGGGCATCAGCTGCACGTTGCCAACTCTCAAAAATCTAATAACTTCATTCTTGCTCCTTGGCAGGGAGTTCATTCCACAACCTAAGCGTTTCTTATCCCTGAAACCGCATTGTACGTGACTTTTAAAAATTATAAGGTAAAAGATGGTAGAAAGTAGCCGTGAGCAGCATTTTCAACAATTCCTCAGAACACATTGCATTTTACAAGCAAGACAGGCAAGAAGTTCTATTTAAAAAAACAGAAGAAGGAAGACTGCGAATGTGCACCAGTGCCCAAAAAGGGCGATAGATCAGATCCATCGAATTACAGGCCTATCGCTATTACTCTTACCTCTCTACTCTCCAAGGTTATGGAGCGTGTTTTCAACACGCAGCTTCTAAGATACTTAGAAAAACACGACCTGATCAGCAACCGTCAATATGGCTTTCGCCACGGTCGCTCGACTGGTGACCTTCTAGTGTATCTCACACACCGATGGGCACTAGCTATTGAGAGTCAGGCCTCAGGCATGTAGCCTGGACATAGCGAAGGCGTTCGATCGGGTCTGGCACTGCAGTCTTCTATCGAAGTTGCCATCTTACGGAGTGCCTAAGGGTTTGTGCAAATGGGTAGCTAGCTTTTTGTTTGGCAGACGCATACGAGCCGTAGTTGATGGTAGTTGCTCTGATAGCATGGGCATTAATGCTGGTGTCCCACGAGGCTCTGTGCTGTCTCCTAAGCTTTTTATACTGCATATCAATATGTTGGACATCAACAAAATACATTGCTATGCAGATGACAGTACTGGAGACACTTATTACACGGGTCGTGCAAACATCCCTAAACAACAAACCGCGGAGAACTTGTGTCTCAAGCCGAGAACACACTGTGTGGATAAGGACAAGTGGATAACCTTCTCCGTGGTATAATAACATACTGCACTGTAGTCTTTTCCGGAAATAAATGGTCATGTGACTATGTCATTCTATATCTAGCGGGAGCAAGATGTGCAACTCAGACGTGTTTGACAAAGACCACGATAAACAACAAAATGGCTGCCTAGTGACGTATGCACGAGTCACACTCCTGGAGAGAAGACCATATCCACGCAAGAAAATTTTTACACCATATTCTGCTTAAACTTTGAAGAATCTTACTGTGGTTGTAGTGTACTTACATACCAAGCTAAAACGGCAGCGCTGTATGCGGTATTCAGCCAAAATTCTTCCACAAAAATGTGGAGTGAGCTAAAAATTTATCGCTTTTTGTACATTTGTATGATTTTCTTCTGCGTTGTTGGTTTTTCAGCGTTAACATACTCGTAACAACATCTATATTTGCAACAATATATTAGTTTTTTATTATTTTAATTTAATTAAATGTGTGTCATTCTTAATCAGTGTGTACACTTTATAAAGTAAATGTATGGGTAGGTACTTAGTAGCATCGTTTTTAGAAAGGCAACTGACGTTAAAATGACGGACAATAGAGGTACATGGTGTGTAAGAATGAGAAAGAGAGAACAACCGTGAGAGATAAGTGTGAAATCTTTGTGTGAAAGATTCGTCAGGAAGTGAGCGCAACATTTCTATCACGAGTACTGCCACGCGAATTTTTTTTTTTTAAATGTACATATGAATACGGAACCTCTTACCACAGCCACAGTTGATATTAGTAAAATAGAAAAAAACAAAGTAGTATTTCAGAGAATTAGTACATTTATTAGGCACAAGAAAAGCTCAATATGGAAGATTTTTATAATATTCGTGATAGTCTACTGGGAGCACTGTTTTTATTCGTTGCAAGTATTTTTCGATTTTCATGCAGTTTTAGTAATTTATGAAAAAGTTTAAAACTCACGTCAATTTTTCTTGGGGTTAGTTCACACCAAAGATTATTAAAGCGTAGCTTATAAAATATAGTTCCCACAGGACTATATTGTAGAGCCTAAATAACATTTTCCTCTGCGTCTCCAACTGACCTTCCTGGTCTAATACTTTTTTAGACTAGAACATTATTAATGTTTTTCAAAAAAATGTGTTCTAAATACTATACAGTGTAGGGTTCTTTACAATTTTTTATTATGTTTATATAAGGTCCAACGTTTCCGGCACATTAAAAATCTACTTTCAGTTAGGTATGGCCCATATCTAGATACTGTTGTTCTATTAACACACTGTGTTCAACAGCGAAATTAAGCAATGCATTTTGCATTTTGCAATGTTCCTGTTTTTATATCTACAGCCATTAGTATATATTATAATCCGATTGCATTAATTTGACAATTGTGGTATAATGTGCGAACTATTCTGCATTAACGCCTCCCTCACTTTCATTCCAAATATGCGTCATTATTTTGTAGAATTTTAAAGCATAGATTTTGCACTAGCAGTTTTGTTTTATAATAAAGTGTAATTATTCTTGAAACAGGACAAATCAATAAGAAATAAAGGACGAAATCTCCACAACAAATATTTCATTAGGTTCAAATAGTAAAAGTCAAAACTGCTAACTCCAACCCAAATCCACAAGCAAATTAAATTGATTATTATTGAGTAATGACATACGTAATTTATTGTAAATTAATTATAAAATAACATTATTCAGTACTCACCTTATAGATAAATCAACGTACAAATACTATGAAACGACAAAAACCATTTAAATTTGGATTAAATGTTGCAAACACCTTGTTTTGGCTCGGACTCTCAAACAAAATGGCGTAGTTGCTAAATTTTACGCAGGTAATTTCAAACTGTGTATTTAGCAGTTTCGTTGCGTAGAATTTTTTATTTTTTGAAGAATCATGCGTGTTTAGCATTTTTTCACTTAGTAAGCTACTTTTTCTTTTTCTAATGATTGCAAAATCTCCATACGTGTAAAAATGGAGTTAGCATATTAACACTTTTAGCCGACAAATTGCTCTGTCTAGATGCCTTCGATGGCCGGCTAAATAAAATGGTTGTTGAGGATGCACGCTAAGGGACAATATTGGGATTTTAAATCATCTGAAGTTTTATTATCTCCTTAACTACGATTTACCATCCATTGGTTAAATTACCCAGTTTAGGTAATTTTATTAACTTGATAATCAACAAAATCTGCCCAACATAATGTTTAGAAGTTTTATAATGAAAAATGTTTAGCTGGAAATCCCCTAATTGACATGGTATACATTCAGGTGGGACCGCGTATAACAATTGGTCGTAAGCTCCACTAAATAAATTTTTTTTTTTTTTTCAGATGGCCAGGTTCTTTATTTTCGTTTTGCTGGCCGCAGTATATGGGCAACAGACACCTTCGAATCAGGAATTGGATGACCTAATTAAGCAACTCTTCCCACCTCCAACAAATGTCAGCAATCCTGTAAAAGGAGAGGGAAATACACTCCTGCTTCCTGTTACTAAATCTCCACAAAATCGGGTGAATCGGGCATCAACTTTAGTTCCAAGCTTAGTAGCTGGTCAGTATTCCAACTTTAGATAATTGTGTCAATCTCCACAAATTAATAAGGAAGGGAAGAATTCATGACGAACCAAGGGGTGCGGGTTTAATCGCCGCACGGGACAAACATTTGTGTTTGTTTTGAGCATGGGCGCTTAATATATATGTATTTACTAAAAAACCTGTACCTATAACCGTACAAGCCAGATTTTGGCCCCGTGTATCGTTATATTTCCAGATAAAGGTCATAACTTAGTAAAGTCATCATATCTGCCGTAACACGTCCACTACGGTAAACACGCACTTATCACTCCGGAATTAGATCAGCATCAAATAGGCTCGAGCAGTATAGGATTCTTGGTATGAAGTATGGGTTCTTAAAATCACACTTCCTTATTGCAACCCTGGTTATAACTTATCAATCGCACAGGGGGTATTTTCACTAGCTTCGCTCAAACGAGCAAGGTCGTTGGCGTATACCCCAGTCTTAACGCAACGCATACTTATCAGCATCGTAACGTCATCGCCATGCCTCGGGATAAGAATCATTAGATCGGCTTACGTCACGCCGTCGCTAAGGAGGCGCATGCACGGAATATATGTACGTGGTCTCGGCACTGCTGTGGCAAACCTCATAGTTTGTGTCAATAAGCTGTCGTCCATTGCATTGAAAACTGGTTGACAGGATCTGGTTAAGTGGTCAGTCATGGTATATGTTTATATCACTACGGCACGCATCCATTTATAATGCTGATAAGTGTGCTTGTCTGCATGGAGTTTTACAAAAAGGAGCCTGAACCGATTTTCAAACTGTTTCTAGATATGTGTGCGTTTCACTTGAGTCGCCACTTTGTAGTAACGAATGTGTCTTCACTCTCACACAAGTAGTTTCATCTTTCTTTTTCTTGGTCTAAGTTTAAAACCATGACTACTTTTATATCTGATTTTTTAGTTACTGCTCTTGTTTTACGATGAGCATAATGATGATATGAGTAATAATAATTATAATGGCGATGTCGCTAATGATAATAATGTTGATGATAGTGATGAGAATGGTGGTGGTTGTGAAATTGATGGCAATAATGACAATGATGACGACGACGATGAAAATGATTATGATATAAAAACTATAATTTCCCCGCCAGATTCCAAAAGAGTTTCCTGCTTAACAGAAGATGGTAAAAAAGGAAAGTGTGTGCAACACTACCTCTGCAATAGCACGGATGGCACCATTATCATTGATGGCACTGGACTCCTAGATTTGAGGTGAGCATGAGAGTTCTCCTATTTTTATAGTAAAGGAATAAATATAAAATCGTATATGTATCAGTTCTTCTTTCTGCATAGAGTAAAACCTAAAAAAAAACATTGTAATATTTTTATGAAAAGACAACAACAAGTTTTTCTTGAATTTATTTTTCTTGTGTAGTATAGTAGTATATTTTAAAATCATAGTAAGTCAAAAAAAATATTTCATTATTTATTTTTCTAGTTTTTTGCATATGTTTTAATTTAAACACAGGCCCCAAAAAAAAACTTAGCTCTACGAGTATATGAATAAGTATTTTCTTTTAATCTTTTTAAGTAGCATATTCGTGGACTTTTGATGCTCAGTTGGTACTTAAATAACAGTACACTAAATAACTGCAAAAATATTTACAATTAGTATGGAATTAAATTTATTTTTTTCCACATTTTGTATTAAAAGGCTGTCGGCAGATTGATCAACTACTACTACTAAAGTGCAATAAACATTAATTTTTACCATTGCTATTAAGACATTGTTAATTTAAATTGTTTTAATTGCAATGCAGTAGCCTGCGTGTTTGCCATTATTAGTTATAACCATTGGTAATCGACGAGGCATAGATTTTATCAAATTCCGGCATGTCTACTGAAATACTGTTTCAGGCAGACTGAAACTTGTACAGCTGTTGAATTGTTCCGGAACATTGAGTAGAAACTTTCTTCTTCATTTCAATCACATGTGCCCTATCAGGTTGAAGTCGGGGCTGTTAGCAGGCCAGTCAAGTACTGATACCGACTCCTTTGTTAGGAATGTTTTGACGGACTGTTCTGTATGCTTGGGGTCGTTATCATGTTGAAAAGTCCAAACAATGAGTAGATTATCTTTAGCATAAGGCAGCATGGTTTCGTTTGGTCGAATTTATTGGTACTGATGTTGATCTGGAGAACCTTTTAAATTACTAACAGGTCCTACGCTAAGTCCCGAAAAAAGCCCCATATTTTAATATTACGGCCTTCATGTTTCTGGTGCTTTTTAGTGTACTTTGGGTTCTTTGCTGCAATTGTGGGATGCCGCACGTATTGCTTACCATCTGATGAAACAAGATTTATTTTTGTCTCGTCAGAAAATAATACAAATCTTCACTAAGCGTAGGTCCAGTGTCCATATTTTCTAGCAAACGCTAATCGCGCTGCTCTATGTTTATTCTTCAATAAAAGAACTCTTCGAGCAACTCTTCCAAACAGCTGTGCCTTGACTAAACGTTGACGTCCTTGCTGAAATGCCGTTACCTGGATCTGCACCAAAGGCTTTACATTTTATAAGGATGGAAACTTTGAACGGTTCTTTCTTGGCTGACATGATTATCCTACGATCTTCTTGGGATGTTCCTTTTCTTGATCTTTTCTTTCTAGAAAGATTTTCAGTTGTGTTATGAGTTTTATGGTATTAGTCTGCATCGTTAACCATTGCCTTTGAACAATTAAGATGATCTGCTATCTTCCAACCACTCCAAAAAATCAATTTGATTTTCCTTGCTGTCGCGTCACAGCTTTTGTTTTTATCCATTTTTCTTTCTAAAAATACTAAAATATTACAAAATGTACAAATTCTAAAAAAAAAACAAATATATTTTCTAATTTTGAAAGTAGCACACAAACTTTCTTGTTCTTAATTAGATGATGGTGCACAAAAATGCAGTAATTCGGTGCAAAGTGCTTTATTTCCATTGCATTTACCGAAATAGACTTCATGTCATATAAAAATCATATCACCAAAAAGAATTCTTAGTAGTCAACAATAGAACATAATTACCTTTTTAATAATAAATAAATGAATATTAATTCTAAAAGTATAAAAAGAAAAATATCGACTCAAAAAAGGCAAACATCGCAAACGCGCATGTAACTTCGATTTTATAATATGTTGTTAGGTCTCCTAAGAGTAGATTAAACCTAAGTTTGCAAAGGGGAAAACCCTGTGCTATTTCCATGGGGCTTGAAAAACTGTAAAATTCTAGCACTTGTTTAAGTTTTTTTGAAAAAAAAACCTTAAAAAAGCGTTTTTCAGATATCTTTGTTCTATAATTTTAAAGCAAACTAAATTTGTTACAGTTTTAGCCCAATTCGAGTATTCTAGGTCCATTTATCTCGGATTTACAGCTAGTCAAAGATGAGCATTTTTTTCCAAAAAGTGAAAAATATTGGTATGGTCATTTGCTACGAAATGTACCAGCTGAAGTAATGGTCACGTAAAAAAGTTGTAAGAAAAAAATTGTAGGAAATTTTGTTTCAAGTTTCCAAATTCAATTGAATTAGCTTTAATTTAATTCTAAAGTGGTGCTTCTAGACCTTATAGATCGTCAAACCTAAAAAAAAATCGAATAATCGGATAAATGATGATTACATTCTACTGAATAATGATGGCATGTTTTGTTTTTAAAAACTTTTTTTTAAAAAAAACTGAAACAAGAGCCAGAATATAGCAGTTTTTCAAATTTTAATAGGAATAGAATGGGGTTTTCAGGGTTGCAAACTTGGGTGTACACTACTCTAAGGGGACCTGACAACATATAAGAATCGTGGTTACATGCGCGTTTGCGATGTTTGATGTCGTTATTGACTGGGCTATATAGGTAAGACTATTTTCTTAAAGGGAAATTCATACATTTGGATACGGTAAGATAAATGCGAATTGAACACTGTAAATAAGTAAACTTGGAGATTTGGATTGTTCATTTTTCCGTTTTTTTTTATACATTTTTACCATTAAAGTGGTATACCTTCAAAAATCTATAATGTTTACTACATACTCCCTAGGGAAAACCTCAGTAAATAGCTCATTCCACAAAATGAGCGTTTGCAGGAGGAAGCGCCTCTCACTTAGGTTCTGAAGTGCAAGGATGAATTTCCTTCAGATGGCTAGGAAGCTGATGGTGAAGGTGATAGTACAATATAGCAATACTTTTAAAACAAATTCTTGAAACGAAACCCAATAATACAAGCGGTGGAACGGTGTCGTCAATTTTCAGAAACCTATTGAACCGAAACCAAAGGGCTATGCTGAAAGCCTATTTCACCCACCCAGAGATAACAGCAGTACTCCATGTGGTCTTGGACTCGTAACACATATTTGAACACTTTTGTACACTTACCTCCCAACTTTCTAAGTTTTACGATAATTAATTTCGTGTAAGGGGGGTTTTGCTCGCATTTGTTGGTCTTTTCAATTCTAGTATAAACTCCAATATATTTTATTTTATTTAATTTTTTAAGTTGGTACTTAGATTTCTTTGTTATTTTCAGGCAAGATAAAGGGCCGTGTCCCTCGTATTTGGATACCTGCTGCCTTGTTCCCAATTTACTTCCTGAAGACAAGCGCATCATGCCTCCTACCATGGTATGTATATATCGTAGCATTATAGTCGGAATAAAGAATCACTGCAAACATACTAGGACTACTAGACTTTTAGGCAAAGATCCGGATGATTGTTAGGTTGCTAGAATAAAAATATGACATAACAGCAATATAGTTTAGGAGTAGTATTATATAATTTGTGGCCTAATGTGCCTGGCTGTGGTTATTGGGTGTTGTAATATGACAGCAGTCGTTAAGCCAAGTCTTATGGGCGGCTTAAAAACTCTGACAGTCGAGTGGCCACTAGATCGACAATATCTGCACATCTGCACTAGCCCCGCGTGGTAAACTAATAATTAAGCCTCCGTTTATAAAGAGAGGCATATTCTACTGCAGTGGAGACTAACAAATGCCTGAGGAAACAACATTGGTTGTCTTGTGCCAATGTTAAAGTGTAACGCGCGAAGATACCAGTGAGAGATCATCGTTTTAGAATTTTCTTAATAAATCTATTATGATTGTATAAATAATAAATCTAGTACCTGGAGGACCGAGCAATGCTCGGTTTTTTTTAAACAGCGCCATCTATTGACAAGTAGCTTAAGTGTTGCTTAATAACGCCACCTTTTGTCAAATAGCTTAAGTGTTGCGTATTACTACTCGCCAATAGATGTCAGGAAGAGTCATACTTTTCAGTTTATCACTGCCTTATAAACACGGATAAAACGACGTTTTCTAAAAATGAAACCTAACTAGATCTATTTATCGACCCCGAAAACCCCTACATACTAAATTTCATGAAAATCGAGCCGTTTCTGAGATTCAGATTATATATATATATATATATATATATATACAAGAATTGCTCGTTTAAAGGTATTAGATTATGATCATGAATATAGAGGTATATCTAAATTAATGGCAAACAAAGCTTAAAAGTAGAATTAATGCTGTGCAAATCAGAGCATAAAGAAGAGTTTGTGTGAAATGGGCATGAAAAGGGTTAGGTATTCGTATTATATAGTTACGAGTTAGGGTAACTAAAATGCCTGAACCTCGCAGTAGTCGTATTCTGATATTCAAGTGTAATCGCTTTCCGAAGTAACTACGAACGCAGTTTTAAACCAAAACTGAACTGTGTGCCTAGTGTGAGTTTTTATCGCTACTATCGCGTTCGCGTCAACGAGTATGGAAATGAAGGAGCGCCTCTAGCGGACGCGTTCTGAGACGATTTTTTCTCATAGGACTTTTAATGAATACGTGAACGCGATAGTAAGTAGAGTTACAAAGACGCAAAACCATGTTATTTGTGGCCCTGAGAATTGGAGCGGTGCAGGAATCTTCTGTGTGCGGTGCAGAAGGATGGCTTGTGTTTTACTCACGTTAACCTACACTCTCCATTTGGAGAGCCAGTCTGATAAGGCGTCGAGGGTCCGCTGCATCTTGATAGCTGCGTGATCTGGTCTGACTGAAGAGGTCAGGTACGTCACGTCATCAGCGTACAGTGCCAGCAAAGCTCCCCGCTCCTTCGGGATGTCGTCGGTGTAGTATGTGTGAAACATTGGAAATAGCACACTTCCCTTGCACGGTTTAGTGTAATATTAAAATAAGTAACTGTCTTTATCATTTTCCTAAAACAACTCAGTGTTTTGATGAAATCCCAAGCATGGTTAAGTGAAATGTCAAAATTGACGCCACGCCGCCGCTGCCGCACTTAGGTCGCGACTTGCTGTCTTGCTTGTACGGTGCTAGTGTTACCGGCTACCGCTCCCCTCTTTTGCCTACTCACTACAGTCGCAAGCACATTAAGGCCCGAACATTAAATGAGTACAGTAGTTATGACACATTAAAAAAAAACTATGTCCGTCTGTTTGTCTTGACAGAACCTTTTACTCAAGAACGTGTGGAGGTACCAAGTTGAAATTTATATCAAATACTAAAGTCTACATCACCTAAAGTTGTACACAAATCAAGCTCTAAGTCAATGCAATAAAAAAAATATCCTAAGTACGGTCATTTTTGTCGCATATTATGGCACAAATAAATCAAAACCTATGGGGTTGTACCCGTTGACCTAGAATCATGAACTTTCACAAGAAGCAAGATATTATATCACAAATATAGGAAAAAATCCAAAAACTGATAATTAAGGCCTGTGAGACTTGATCTCATGATAAGTACTTTAAGCAACAAAAGTTGATATTAGATGGCGTTATACATTAAATTTTACCGCGTTATGGTTTTGTTGCCGGCCACCAATAAGAGTCCATAAACTACGTGTGACGCATTTAGCGAATTTTTGACCCCCCTTTTGTTGAGATGTCATGAGATTTGGCTCGAATGCTTTCACTTGCGCCAAGACAGTTATTATATAACTCTTCTACATACTATATACAACACACAACAGCATATAATAAGTTAGCACGGATCCCTCGGTGCGCGAGCCAGACTCGCACTTGGCCGGTTTTTTTTACCCACTCGCGAAATAAAAATGTTCAAATTCAGGCTGAGAACATCATACGAGTAAAGAACAGTTCAATGAAACTATCAATGAAAGATAGGAGTGACAAAGAACAACCGTTTTTGACCTGTGAAAGAACACGACATATTATCTTTTTTATTTTGCGTCCGCAGTTCCTTTTTGTACATTCATCTGCAACGATTATGAAGCAGTTTTATGTCCTGGCATTACGCTGTATTTGATTATTGCGTTTTTATTTGAAGTTGAAGACATATTATTCATCACTGGGTCGGCTTGCAAGTCCTCAGGTACTAAGTTATTATCTAGGTAGTCACCAGATAAAGTTGACGACATCTCGTTTATCGCTGGATCTAAAGAAAAGTTCTTTGGTGTGGCGTCATCATTAGTGCTTTGTTGTTTAACAAGAAGGTCCAAGTCGTCTAAATTAACAGGCTTTTCAAGCAATTCTTTTGCTAGCTAGATTAGAGACATGTCTTTGGTTCATTACCAAATACAGCCTTATCGGGAGATCGTTGGATATTTCCTTAAAATAAAGATTTTTCTGAAACTGGACGAAGTAACAACCAACACTTTTTGGTATTATTGTCCAGTTGGCGAGCACGGAGCATACCATCTTTGTCTTGGTTTGATCGCTCAACGGATCCTTGGCTAGCTGGGTTTCTCGGCCTGCCATTCGCAATCTTGCATGTTGTCCACATATTTGTCAATTCCTGTATTACATTTAATTCTTAACCACTGTCACTTTGTAGTATGTTAGGACTACCCACTTCCAAAAATATTTAAGTAGTTCTAGGGCAACTTCAGCAGCCCTTTTAGAGGTCAATGGCCGGATAAAACTGAATTTAGTCACGTGGTCCTGGTAATATAATAGCCATTTGAATTCTTTATTGGGGGTAAATCAAACAAATCGATTTGGCCACGATAATTTAAATCACTGGCTACAATTAGACAAACGACGATTCCTTTTTTGGCTTTACACACTGAGCAGTTTTAAAAACTCCAGTACAGCTGAGGTGGGTATAAAGTGTATAAAGACTTCAAAGAGTGCAACATTTTATCTTTCCCCCTTGGCCAGTGGAATAATGAGTTTCTTGTCTTCCGTGGGCACTATTTTTACAACAGAATCAGACTCATACTTTGTCTTTAAAATCAATAATTTGTGGTTACCTGCCTTCTTCCATCTCATATTTTGTGCACAATAAGTACTGTTTATTTGACCTCTGAACTTAAAGCACTAGTGTCAATTTAAATTGTTTAATGTCTCATATAACTTTTTCAATTCTTTCACGAGTCCAAAACGGCTTTTTTTGTCAGCCCTATCTTTTAGTAATGTCTTGATAGTTTCATCGAACTGTTATTCACTCGTCTGATATTCTCTGCCTGAATTTGAATCCATTTTTGTATAGTACGTTAAAAAACAAAACGAACTAGCTATTACGCACCTAGAAAGATTTACGCGACCTCTCTTACTCAATTTTCGGGCGTTAGTGTGCATGCAACTGCATGCAGGGAGTAAGTCGAAAGATGGGAACAACAAGCAAGACAGAAAGCGGCGACCTGTGTGCGTCAATTTTGTCATTTCACCTAACCGTGCTTAGGATTGATCAAAACACTGAGTTGCTTCAGGGAAATGATAAAGACGGTTACCTATTTCAATATTTCACTAAACTGTGCTAGGGATGAGGTCAAATATCTGAAAATCTTCAGGGAAATGATAAAAACGTTTGACCATTTAATCATTTCCCGAGATTTGATCAATACTTTTAGGGGTTTGATCAAATCCCTCATTTCAGCATTTCCCTGCGACACATACATATATATATGGCCCATGTGTGCATTTGTGTAATTTCAAACGCTACCGCGAAAAAAAACGATAAAAGAGACTGTTACACCGCCCAGTTCTCGATAGAATTTATTAGCTTTTTCATAGTCCACGAACACTCTTCATAGAGGCCGATGATACTTATCTGTCTTCTGTATAATCTGGTGGAGCGTATGTATATGGTCCATGATACTAAAAAGCCTTTTCGAAAACCGGCTTGTTCCGGAGACTGGAATTCGTTGAACCTACTTTTGAGACGACAATGACCCTGGAAAACAATCTTTATTTGAATAAAAGATTTGGATTTAGAAGAAGTTTAGAAAAGTATTGTCGTAAATATTGTCGTAATTAAAGAATCTGTGAAACAATGCACTAAAAGTTTTAAGTAAATTTAATTTTTTGAAAATAAATAAAAACAAACTGCTCTGTATCTGTATTTTTATCTATAGTATTCGTTTTTAAGTTTTTCACACTATCTCAGTATATATTTATAACAGTACTCTACTCCCTGCTGCTCAACCCTCAAGGAAGGAAAAGACGAGAGAGCACTGTGGGACTGCTCTCTATACGCGGATGCAAGAACAGAATTGCACGAAAAGATTCGAAAGGCTGGATCCGGACCGGTTGGACACGCCGACTCGGTGCTTTATGGCACTGAGGCTCTTTGTGCAAAAGTGGTACAGCCAAAGAGTGCTGGAGAAATACTGAGAGCAAGTGACTCTTAGCATTAGAACTAAATGCAGCCAAGGACAACACAACAAAAAGGAAAAGGAAGCATAAAATGATATGGCGCTAGGTCGTAGTAGTAGGAAAGGACCGTTGCAATGAGAAATGTGAATGTTCTAAGTCTTAAACACCCATACGCTTTGGTGGCGGGCCGATTTGTTCCATCCTCTATGGTCGACGCTACCTCTCTGTGACGTCACAGGGACTGCTAGCATAAACTACGCACACATTTGCGCGAATACACACATCATTTGTTTTTGTAGTGTTAGTAGACACGATTCACGCGGCTTTTGTATGAAGTATCCAGGTTCTGACACTTATAAACAGTTAATTACTTGTGTTTGTAGTTGAAACAAGGCTGCGGATGGCGCAACCCTCAAGGCGTAGGGTTTCGGATAATAGGAGATGTCAACAACGAAGCGAAGTTTGGAGAATTTCCTTGGATGGTAGCCATGATGAAGTAAGTTTTAGCGTAAGAAATAGATTAAAAAGGGTTATAATTTTTGGTGCAAAGATATAGTCGGAATTTTCCTCAACCAGTATAGTACAGTCAGTTGTAAAAGTGCATACGTAGCTTAAAGGCTACAACCACGTGCATGTGATTATATAAGTCCCTCACTCACATATTTACAAACAGTCTTAAGTTAACCACATTAGGTTCATTGGTTAAAAACATTTTATTTAATACTACTGAACCTAAAGATAAGAGCAGCTGTTTATTTTGTTAAATTATAATCATTGTTCAAAGCGTAGTGGTTTATAGACTGCTTAGCATCTTCTAGTTTGTATGGAAGTTCCACTGATTGATGCGAATAGATGAGTGACAGGAAAAGTTTATCGCCAGGATAAGACCGCTGAGATTTGATACCTTTTTTACCACTAAGGTGGCAAATAAGCTTGTAACACCTGGGGCATCACTCGTGCGTTGTCGACCCTTTAAAAATCCAATAACTTCTTTCATGAAGTACCTGAAACTGTAGTCCTAAGAGAAAACCTCAGCAGGGTGCTTATTCCATATATATGAAAGAGGAGTATAACTTGTAAAATTGACACGCTTTTATACTGTTTTATTTTCAAAACTTTTAACTCCGTAATTGTCAATTATTTTTTAAATATAGGTAATTCTTGACAAACCTACACGTGAGTGAAAATGGTTACCAATATTTTAAAAATATTATACGGTTTACCCTACATATTTCCAGAATTGATAAGTTATTATTTTATTATACAGTCAACCCAATATATTTTCAGAATTGATGAAGAAGAGCCTTCAAAGAAAGGTGATCAAGTGACTGTGTACCTTGGTGGTGGATCCTTGATACATCCCAGCGTAGTCCTGACAGCTGCTCATATTGTAAATGGTGTGGATGTCAAGCGGCTTCTAGCAAGAGCTGGAGAATGGGACACACTAACTAAAAATGAGATATACGCGAACCAGGAAAGAGAAGTTAAAGAAGTAACTGTACACAAAGATTTTAATAAGGGTAATAAAGCGTTCATGAGGCAGATACTCAGTAAAAGCCTTTTATATATTTATAATAAGGTCTAAAGTAAATATTAGGATCGCAGCAGACTATTGTAGATAGATACAAACATCTGTCCTAAGGTGGTGTTGTATTTATCGTCCACTAGCCCCTCATCAGCAACATCAGCAATTATGGTATTGCAAATGTGGCTCTTGAGCTTATCCGCTCATATTTAAGTAGTAGAATGCAGAAGGTTCAAATCAATGAAGTAAAATCCAATGGCTCAGAAGTAAAATTAGGAATTCCTCAAGGTTCTATTTTGAGTCCTTTTCTATTTTTAATTTACATAAATAACTTGCCTTCCTTTGTGGAGAAGCTGTGCTAGATTGTACTATTTGCAATTGACACTTCTCTTATAATTAATTAAATATTTTAATTTAAAATTAAATATTTAAAGTTGACAGAAATAAAACTAATTATGACGATGTGAGTAGTGCACTTTCTCAGGTGGTTTCTGACAAACAACTTACTTTTTAATGCGAAAAAGACTAAGTGCTTATAATTTATGATGCCAAATTTCAGAAACATAAGTTCAAAATTATCCTCAAACAGAGAAGAAATAGAACTATTAGACTCAAAAGTGTTTCTAAGTATTACATTAGACAATAGGGATAATAAGGTTCGAAAGTTTATTTAATTTTTGAGAATGTTGTAAATAAATAACGAGTCTGATTACGTATTCACACCACTGGCTCTTTAGTGTAGAGAAACATCGTAAGGAAACCTGCATACGTCAAAAGAAGGGGCCCGCGTGAAGACTATGCTCCAAATCGCCTTCGGTGGGGACGTATGAGACTGATAACTGATGGAATGTATTGTTTTCATATTTAAGCAATCCCGAAGGAGACAATAATAAAATTTCTGAGGGATCTACAAAACCAATCGAAAGAAATTCTTCGAGTCAAAAACATTTGTTATTTCTCGTATCTTCTAAATAGTTTCTAGTCTTGACATATTTAGATACAGTGAACAGCTCCTTTACTAAATAAAATCGAACATTTTGAACAAAAAATACTTTTCGTGAATAAAAACCCAATTTTATTATATGCTTAGAAACATCGAGTCAATATTCTTTCTTCTTACTAACTTCTTCCCGCCTTTAGTTGACGCATAATTCGTAATTGAATGTTAGTATACGATACGAAAAATGTGCATAAGATACTTATTTTACAAGATTTTAGAGAATCACCATTATAGAGCATAAAATGGTGCAATATTTCTAAGAATGTAACATTATTTTTACATATTTTGGTAGATTATCATAACAGTACATGCTTCTTGATATTTACTTATCAATATTTATGTTGTACCATTGCTACGAGTATGTAACATATTTCTACGTATTTTAGTAAATTATCATAACAGAGAATGGGGACTTTCCGATACCTAATACTGAGGCTAGTTGGGGTCTCTTTCTGCCCCGCACTTACCGCACGAATGTACTGACTAGACACATTTCGTCGGAGCTCTTTGTCTAATCCTTCCTCTGTGCCATTAATATGTATATTTATGTAAAATGCCGCTCTCTACAGTCAACCCCCGCCCTCTATGTACGATGCTGTTACCGCTTGTATAGAACACCGAGAACACGCGAACTTTTAACTTACGTTATTTGTTTTTGTAGTGTAAGCCACGAGTTACTGTAGGCAGGTACGTACATAGTATCTTTGTTTTAATGATTTATTTCTTTTTTCAGTACGAGAAAGACAGATATGTCCAAAACGGTATCGTCGCCTGGGGATTAGACTGTGGTCAGGATGGCACTCCTGGAGTTTACGTCGATGTTGCCTACTTAAGAAACTGGATAGATGATAAGGTCGCTGGCCACGGATTTGATCTCAAAACTTACACTCCTTAAATAACACACATCTGTTTATTAAATTACGAATAAATGTATCAATTTTTATTTTTTTGCATCGTAACCTCATCACTTACCTTACCTTACCTTATAAAAACTTAGTTACGGCTTTTCGTGTTCATAATCCTAAAGGGTGTCACAACTTAGCATGTGACATATTGTGTCAATTAACCCCGCGCCAAATCGAGTCGCATTTATTTCATGTGCGTCCATTAGTAAAGCAGACCAAAACGCGATTACGGCGACTCTTGAACTCATAGATATACGTTGCGTAAAAATCCTAGGTCTTTGCTTGAACTATGTACACACCGGGATAATTAACTGGACAGAAATAAGTGACATTATAAAATAATATTGGAGTTTTGTGAATAACTTTTAAACAGTTCAAAAATAAAAATTTAGAACAATTTAACAAAAAGAAAGTACATTTCGTAACGTATGTTTCCTCTCTGAGGTCAAACTACGTTTCTCTATCGGATTCCGGTAATCTAACCGGCCACTGAATCATTGGTATATCGACATGGCTTATATATGCCTGTACTGAGCGAGCACTGTGAGCATTTATGTTGCCTCCATCGACTAGGTACTACTAACTGCGTACAAGCTCCCGAACATATTCTTCCCTATACCATAATTGAGCCGCCGCGGTAAGCCACCGTACCGTAAGTAACTGACTTTTGCTTTTCGATTATCGAACCTATAGTTTCTATATCCGTTCTTAATATAAAAACCGGCCAAGTGCGTGTCGGATCACGCGCAGTGTAGGGTTCCGTAGTAACTAAAATTATAATAAATAAAATCGGTTAAAAAGGGTCACTACCTAATTTAAAGTTGAGACGACTGGACTCAAAAACATTAAAATTAAAGTACAGAAGCCGGCCAGCGTTTATATCACTAACCGACTTGAAAGAAGGAAGAGGTTCTATGATCGACGGGTATTTTGTTTATGTGTGTCCACGGATTTCTCCGTCACTTGTAAACCGATTTCAAAAATTCTGTTTTTATTCGAGACAATACGTTCCTGAGGTCTCACAATAATGATGTGGATTTAAAACTTAAAGTTTTTGAGAAAAAAAAAAATTGATGTTAATTTTGAACTGGTAAAACGCGCCTTTTATATTGATGGTTGTATTAAATTTTGTTTGAAGTATGGATATTTTTAGTGTATAAGAAAAAAAGGCAAAAAAATAAAACTTTAAAAAAAAAAAAACAATCGGCTTCAAAAAGATGTACAAATAAGATAAAATTAATTATTTATTGCAAAAATTCTGATCTGAATTATCGTTTGAAGCTGGTGTCATGCAAGTGAAGTGTGTTTAGTTTTATAAACTGTTAGGTACATATACACAAACTTGAAACTGTGATTCAGATCAGATTTTTGGCAATAAGTAATTATTTATACCTACTTAGAGCTTCTTTTGAAGCCGGTTTTTTTTTGTCAAAAAGTTTTTATTTAGAGTTTTGTTTTAAATAATTAACCTGGAATTAAAATTGACAACAGTTTTCTTAGAAAGAAATAAAACGTATCAAATTATAGTAACTACAAGGATTCGAAACCTAAAATGTATAAACATTATAATATTTCAGGGACCAGCAACCCAAAAATGTACAGCAACTAAAGTATATTAAAACTCTACACGCTACAAAGTTTTTCAAACGATACTCAACTTAAATCAATTGAAATCTAAACCTGTAAAGTGCAAATCACTAACTTATCTAGGTGTAGTTCGAGAGACACATCAGAACAGAATGCGCCTATAAGCGCAGCTGCCACTCGCTGTACTGGATTTGTAACTTTGATTAGCTGTCGCCAGGCCCCTGTACTCTGTCCCGCCAAGCGCGGCGCACCCCCGCACCGCCTAGCCCAATGCGTTATAGGTACGTGAATGTTGTTATTAAATTAGTAAGTATTAATATTCAGAATGTTTTAATTTTATTTTTCTATAATGGTACTTGGTTCATAAACTTGTATTTAATACCTGTTTTCCACAAGAACCGACTTCATCTAGTTAACGGCTCGTTATAATAAAGATTCGAATATTTTTAGTTAAAACGCAAATTAAATACTGCCTCAAGGTTCAGTAAGAAAGCAACTGCCAGAGCTGAATTCCAATTCATCCGCAAAATAGGTTGGCAACTTGCGAGCTATACCTCTGGGAGTCGTGCTTACTGGTCGCTTGCTAAAGTTGCCGAAGGGAAATTTTGTCATTCGTCGTTACCACCACTACGAAAGACCGATAGTGACTTGGCTTAGCTTAAGCAGTGTGCTCCTGAGTTATGGGCTGTCCTCACGGGCCTCTTTGCGTTTTCCTATTACACTGGACGTTTTCCGCCTTCATGGAAGACTGCAATTGTGCACCCCGTGCCCAAAAAGGGCGATAGATCAGATCCATCGAATTACAGACATATCGCTATTACCTCTCATCTCTCCAAGGTGATGGAGCAGGTGATCAACACACAGCTTTTAAGATACCTAGAAAAACATGACCTGGTCAGCGACCGTCAATATGGCTTTCGCCACGGCCATGGACATCAACAACATACATTGCTGTGCAGACGACAGTCATGCAAATATCCCTCGTTCCGTTGTGGAGGATAAGCATGGAGAACTTGTGTCTCAAATCGAGACCACTCTGTCCAAGGACTCTGACTGGGGACGAGAAAACTTGGTCCGATTTAACCCTACAAAGGTACAAGTCTGCGCGTTCACTGCTTAGAAAACCCCACTCACAGTGGTCCTATTATTTCATCTCCAAGAGCATATGGATCGTTGGTGTTGACATCTGCAATTTTCAGTTCCGAGATCATTTGAAAGATAAGCTGTCGTCCAAAAAACTTTGTGTACTCAGCAGAGCGAAGCAGTACTTCACTTCGGGGCAAAGGTTGCTGCCTTACAAGACGCAAGTTCGGCCCCGTATGGAGTTATACTACCATCTCTGGGCCTGGATACCTGCTTGGCCCCTTTGACTCGGTTCGACGACCCAAATTCCCAATCCCAAACTCACTTGCCGTATCGACCCCTTAAGTCTGAGGAGAGACTTTGCCTCCCTGTGAGTGTTCTACCGTTTGTACAATTTAATATGTTCTGAGGAATTGTTCGAAATTATGCCCACGGCTACTTCCTACCGTTCGCCATCGGCAGGGAATTGATTCTCAAACTTTAGAATCAAAATGGTCGCGTACAGTGCGGTTTAAGAAAAACGTCCTCCCGTGAAAGCTTGGGTTGTGAAATGAGCTCCCTGCCAAGGTTTTCTTTAAGGGCTACAGTATGGAATTCATCAAGAAAGAAGTTATTAGAATTTTGAAGGGTCGGCAACGCGCGAGTGATACCCCTGGTGTTACAAGCGTCCATAGGCTATACGGCGACCGCTAACCACCAGGCGGACCGTGAGCTTGTTGAAAAAAAAATATTTGTTCGACTATTACTCTTTAGGTTATTTAAAAAAATACCGCTTTGTCGGCTTAATTTATATGTATACCGTGTATGTATGTGTACTTATGGTCTTTGAGGTAAGCCGCAGACAGACAGACCGACACGGCAAAACTATAAGGGATCCTTGTTGACTTTGGAACCCTTAAAATGAATAGCACCTTAGTTGTTGATTATCAATTATTTTTAAGAGCAACAAAATAATAATTGCTTACAATATAATATAAAAAAACTGCTTGCTTGCTAAAACTTATCACGAAAAATAGTAAAGACCTTTTTTGACTTTTTTTCTTTTACCAGAGCGTGTTCAATTTCCACAAAGTCAGTGGTTTAAAAAATATAAAACGAAAACAAAACAAGCTTAGAAGATTTATTTGTTTTATGTATAATAGTATATACCTACTTATTTATATTATTGTAATTTATTGTTACTAAGGCTATGGTATAGTATAATCATAACCATACTTAAGCACAGACTATATAATACTATACTAGTTAGGTATGATTATTATTATTTAATTCTTTTTATCCAGTTTATTTACTTTAAGATTTTTTACTGATAAAACTAAGGTTTTTTGAAACAAAAAAATAATTTTACCTCTGTTTCATGCTGAAACGCTATAAAATCGTTCTTCCTTCCGTTATGTTTTTTATTTCTTGTACTAAATACTAAATAAATAAAACAGTATTTTAGTAACATATAATATTCACTATTTCCCCAGCATGTACGTGTCAGGTTTATAGCCATGGGTAACCATGTTGTCGTCGATCCAGTCTCGGAAGATTGCGACGTCAGTGTAAACGGCCGGGACTCCATTTCTACCACATCCAATGCCCCAAGAGACAATGCCATTTTGTACATATCTATCGTTATTGTTCTGAAAAAAAATATATACGCATCAATTTAAATTCGTTTTTTTTTAGCTGGAAGACGTCGAATGCTGAACGCCCACGCCCATCGGCTTCCGGCGGCTCTGACCAGTTCGTCTGTCCACCTGGTCGTCCCACGCTACGTCTTCTGATCCGTGGTCGCCCCTCGCCTTTCTTCCCCATCGGTTATCGATTCGACGAGCGATGTGGTCTGCCCATTGCTACTTCAGCTATGTTGGTAACTTTTGTTTTTCGGGCGAATTTCATCGTTTCTCATTTTATCCCGCAAAGGAATACCATGCATAGCTCTTTTCATAGCTCGCTAAGCGATTCTGAGCTTATTCAACAGGCCAACAGCAAGAGACCACGTTTCTATACCATAAGTTACATTAAATTAACAATAAAATTTAATTATTATCTTGATTAATTATCCTTTCTTCCACTTTAGTTATGGCTCATAATTTTCTAACACGGTCGTTATATAAATTAATTGATCAATATCACCAATGCAGTTTAGGTCTAGGGCTGTTTTTCTATGAAGTTAAAGCTTACCAGAACTGGGCAGACAAGAGGAGATCCACCATCACCTTGACAGGTGTCTATCCCGACTTCGCCTCCTGCACACATGAAAGAGGAGTGCAGTTTGAAAAAAGGTCCCAAACGTGTCTTACGGAATTGCGCTTCACAAGTGTTACGGTCAACTATAGGTACCTCCACCTGTAATCAAATATTTTGTGTATACCTTTTTTATAAACTAAATCGGTCCTATTCTGTGCTTCAGACTTCACCATCAGACCTACCACTTAGCGCTACAGAAGTACTCGTCGATACAAATCCAACTAGCCCAAACACAACAGGGCTATCTTGTTTAGTCAAAGATTCCTATGCCTAACTTCCGGCTTTATCATTTACATCAGACAGAATAAAATGATGAAGCCTACTACCTGGTCTATAACACATGTTTTGTACCAGTCGTTGTTACCTGGGTCGCCTCACGCACGGAGCGTGAATCGGACCGCACCCTCGAAGCATTGTACTCTGTGGTCGGTTCGTAGTCTGTGAATAATTAACCTATAGTAAAAACATAAAGTCTTTCCTTTCTTTATATTTCTAATTAAAGTCCAATTGTTATGTATTGGCATTGTGTTATCGACTAGTGAAAATAGTGCGTTACAAAATGATACAAAGAATAAATCTTGTATTTGTGTATGTGTCCGTGACAGTGATATCAAGGATTTTGGAACTTCGGATCACACGATAGAACGGAAGTTTATTTTATACTTTAATTTAAAATTTTAGATCCTGTCCATATTTTTTATGTCCTTTCTTATTTACTAGCTGTAATTCAGGGCTCCCTTAGGTCCCCATAGACGGATGTGGTCCATTTAGGTACAACAACTTGAGGTAAGCAGTACTTAAGGTTTTTAATTACAATTGGGTTCCCCTTTACCTGTCGTAAAATCGTAAAAATCCAGCGAGCCCAAACACAATGGGGTTACATTACGTAATTGAGAAGTGCATAAGGTCACCTAACGAACTTAATCATCAGATAAACATCATGGTACAGTGGGCAACACGAGAAGCTACCCTTAGTGGTCTTTGTCCCCAAGGCGAAACGCAGCGAAAAACAAGTGAAAGAGGGATAAACATATTATTATTTTGTCTCACATTAGCTGTCTGCAACCGAACATTATAAATGAATGACAGCCGAGTAATGTTACGTCTCTTTCCTACGATTTGTCTATAGCTAAACGTTGTAGTTCTAGGTATGTAGGCGAGGGTAGCGTGATGTGCTGCCTTCTGTACCATATTATTGCAATGTCATCGTGATTGATTATTGGTTCTATATCAACACATCACTCATACTGCTGCGTAAATTAGAAAAGCTTCAAGGGATTCACGGTGGTTTGGTTCGTTAGATTAAGATATACCTGTGTAATCAGTTTCTAGCAGTGGCAATGGGCAGGCCATATCGCTTATCGAACCAATTATAGTGAAGAAAGGTTTTCGTGTGTGGTCTGCTACCAATTGCACAGACGACCTGGTTAGAGCGCTCAAACCCAAGTAGCACATTAGCGTGAATTATATCCTTAACCAAGCTATATTACAGTCTAATACTGTAATTTAGCTGGAATAGAGGATAAAACTAGTCTGATTACTGTATTACCCGGATTTCGTACACTGTTAGACGGCACAGCTGACTAATGACTGCATATTGGAGAAAAAATCAACATGATGCATAAGTGTAAAATTTGAAATCACTGTTGTCCAAACTCTGGCATCATATAATGCTATTATAGCTGTTTTAGAAGACTAAAGCATATGAACAGCTGAAGAACGCGTCAAAGACGCTGATCCAAAGCCATACAAATTATCAAATATTATTTTAAGTTCTATGGGGGCTCCCATATAGCTGAAGGGCTATACTGTAGTTTTTGTTTTAAAAAATATTGGAAAACAAACGAATGAGAAGCAACCTAAGTCAGTTTTTTTTACAAAATTTAGTTAAGAAGATTGTTTTAACTTCCTATCGACCTAAGAACTTTAAATGGTTATTATAAAATATACGTAATATTTTAGTAACCAATACCAATATATTGATAAATCAGATTTTTTTTTTGAAATCGGTCAAATAAATAATTAGCACAGAAGGGGTTCACTCACCTACTGCTTATAAATAATTCTGCCATTCGGACGGCTTATATTCTACATTTGGTACGGAACCCTAAATGTGCGAAGTCCGACACGCACTTGGCCGGTTTTTTTAATCCTTCTATATATCTCTACTCTACTGTTAAACATATGCGTCCCAATCAAAACTTACCCGTTTTAGTTTCACCTGGTATTGCGCTGTTGGTCCATGTTGGTTTTTACCCCACCCTGAGACCTGACAGCGTGTCCCTTCAATGACTTTTTCCGCATTAGGTGGAAGGCATACCACACCAATATGTGGCAATGATAGGTCCATATGATTTTCCAAAAACAGTAACGCAATATCATAAAATAAATTATCTGGAACAAATGTACCCCCGAGGGGTATGAATAGATACCAATAAAAATTATTTTTTCCAACATATCTGTAAATTCATCATAAAATTTCATTAGAATGTACCAAATGGAAAAGGGCAGACGGACATGATGAATTTATAAGTAATTGTTCCGTTTTAGTCATTTGGCTGCGGAACACTAAAAATGACCAACTATCCAAATATTATGATATTTGCTTCCTTGAAAGTTCTTTGGTTAGGCTTAGATATATAATTATTATTAGTTCACTACCTTTAAAGACATGTTTAATAAGTATTTTAAAATTAATAAAAGTGCTCTACTTTTATTAAAAAAAATATTATAAATGATACTAAATATTATAAACGTGAAAGTATGTCTGGATGGCTGGATGGATGTTTGTTACTAAATAACGCTTCAACCATTTGACGGATCGGGATGAAACCATATAGGTTAGGTCCTGGAATGGACTAGACTAGGAAAAATTCAAAACCACGGTAATCACTATAACCGATCTTAAACGAACTATAGCTACAGCTATAGCTTGCTATAGCAATCTTCATTAGTATAATTAAGTAAAAACGCCGATAACATGATCTACAGCGGGCGGAGCCGCTGGCAAAACCTTGTACATAATAAATTATAAAATCTATTTTACCTTTGTTAAACTCATTGTGTAGCAGAACTTCTTCTACACCACTTTCTTGATGTGGATACATCTCATCTTTAATCTGTGAGTCCCACTCTCCTGCACGCACCACTAACTTTGGCCATCTCACTACATAATGAGCCGCTGTTAATACCACGCTTGGATGAATCAAGGAACCACCTCCGACATAGATTACCAGTTCCTTACCATCAGACCCATTAGTATCAATTGGTTCGATTCTGAAAATGATAATAAACACATACACTCGACTTGTCAACGATGCGACAATTAGGATTATAAAATCACTGAATCAGTTATTTTAGAAATCTACGGAGAAGGTTATATTCATGTCCAACAGCAAATGTATATCAGCTGATTTGCTGATGATGAGATACTTCTTACCTAAGCACAGCAACCATCCAAGGGAATTCACCGAACTTGGCTCCATTTTCCATGTCTCCATTATTGCTTAATCCTACTCCATTAGGGTTACGCCACCCACAGCCTGGTCGCTCCTAGGGGTAGGAACATACATTATTGCTGAATTCTACTGACACGCTTTACTCAAATGCCTGTATCCGGATTATGGACCAGGATACAGGATTTTTATGAACCTCCTTCATCCTACTCATTACCACGTTATTAATCTATTCGGCATATCTAAAGAGCCTGCTGCATTGCCTGTTTTGCTACAAAATTTAAGACTTTCTTGTATCCCACAGGATATTGTAGAGACTAATGGGGGGCACCCACACACCTCAGACTTTTACATAATTGGACTTTATAAAAAAAAAGCAATTAAAAAATTTTTTGTTGAAATTACGAAACTTGCATAGATAGGCAGAATCACAAGATAACTTTTAGCTAACTTAAACCAAAACTAGGCGTTAGATTTACAAAACTAAAGAAGTTCAGGCCAAAATTTAGTTTTACCATGATGATATGCAGTTGCAACTAAAGATTTTATTAAAACAACAAAATACTTTTGTAAATCTTACAAAACCTACAACATATTCTTGCTTTGCAACTTATATCATAACCTTTTGTTTTATTTACTAGTATATAATACGAACCCAAAAACAACATCTATATTTAGTAATTTTTATCTTATCCTTTTGTTTTAATTACCTGCATTCTACGTTAGATTTATTAGTACCTTTAATATTATCTACGATATCACTTTCACAGGCAGTTCCCTATGATGGCTTACTGATCACTACCAGAAATATAGATAAAACAAAAAAAAAACCTTTTAGTAAATATTTACAAAACCAAAAATAACAAACATATTTAGTTAATGTTATTTTGTTTTATTTACTTGTATTTTACGTTCAATTTACTAGTACATTTAGTCATATTCACGATATTTCTTAGACAGAATAGTTCTAAATGATGGTTTAGTGATCGCTACTAGACTTATGGTTGAAAGAAAGAAAGAAAGAATATAGTAAAGTATATATTACGATAGCAATAACAACATTAACATTCAGAAAATTTTATTATATCCGTTTGTTTTATTTAACGTCAAATTTAGTAACTTAAGTAATATCTTCAATATCACTTCAACGACTAAAAGTTACATTTGATGGGTTAGTGATCGCTACCAAATATATGGTTTAAACAAATAAACAGTTTAGTAAATATTACGAAACCAAAAACAGCATACATATTTAGTCAATTTTATTATATCCTTTTGTTTTAATTACCAGTATTCTACGTTAAGTTAACTAGTACATTTAGTTATATCTACGATATCACTTTAATATAAAAGTTTTATATGATGGTATAGGTTATTAAGTGTCAAATAAACTAACGGTCCAGCAATCTCCGTAGCCTATAGACATTTGCAACACTAGGGGCATTGCCGGTGTGTTTTCGATACTAAAAGAAAATCTAATCACGCCTTTCTCGAGGTGGTTCTTTTGTTATTATCCCTATGGATAACCTTAACGGTAAGCTCATTTTTCAAATATATTCTATGTTCTACACATGGGGACGCAAAGGTCGTTATTATAATTTTGGTTGTGAGGAACACACAATATTGATAATTTTTGCAAAATCAAAAACCACAGTTTTATTTTGTACATTCGCTACCTACACATAGATGACGTCAAACATCCTGAACTGCGCTATCAACTTCTTCAAGCTCGCGTACAGGACTTGAATTTTTATTAGCACTTCACCGAACAGCCAAACAAACTTTCCCGTCCAAAGTTGGTTTGATTGATTGATTGATACTGCCTGTAAAATTGAACGTTAAAGTAACTTTCGTAAAAGTTAGAATAGTGAATCGTGTTTAAATACATTCAACATACAGGTTGTCAAGTCCCGATCCAGGAAAGGTAAATATTACTAAAGGATTTGATTGCAATTAATAAACTAAAACTGATTGAGTTCACCCGAGAAAATACGGTTGTAAATATAAAAGTGCATTTGCACTAAAGTTCACCAAGGTTTCTTAACTAGCATTGATATATACTGTAGAAAATACTGTTAAATGTACATGAGAGCATTTTATAAAAAATATCATTTCCTTAAGTAGTATACACAAAATTTTGCTTATCAAACTTTATATTAGTGCCTTTATATTGTACATTTAATATACAAAAATTGCTTTGACACAATAGGCTAAAGTTCCTTAAGTACCATATACGTATCATATATCGTATATCATATAATACACAAAAAAATCTAAATTAGGTACTACTTGTAAACTAGTTTGGTGGAAAACACAAGATTATAAATAGTTGATTACACTAAAGTAGTTTTGATTAACCTTTTAAATATCAACCATTTTGATTAAGTAATCACCACCTAACTCTTAAGTAGCACCTATATCAACCTATTTGTTTAGTCAGAATTGCAAGGAATCAGGTAAATTCAACCAAATTTTTTTTTTAGTGTGATTATTATTAAAAAATGGCTGAAATATATCATTTATTATTTACAAATAGAGTCTATAAGTTATTATACCAATTTTTGTTTAATAAAATAATGGGATTCCCATAGAAACTTCCAATTCTTATTTCACCCCCCCCCCCCCTTAAAGAATCAGTCAGAAAGCAAAAATCACAGACTATCGTTTTCCCGTGGCTTCGCCCGCGCAGAATTCGGTTATCGCCGAGGGATTTCTAAGTCAAAAAACTGGTAGCACCGTTGCGATGTGAAGAAAAGCGCTCCACGGTATCACCCGTATATAAAAATATCGAGACCTTAAGTGTCCTACTACATCCCTCGAACCATCATTGTACCAAAACTAAGATCACCCGCCACCACCAGCTGCTCTAATGCCACATCAAGGAGTAGTGTGTCGTTGTATACCTACCCGCAGAAAAAATTATTCCCGTGAGAACTCTCAATCATGATATAAAAGTATTGTTTCTCCTTATCCATTCATCCAACTAACCCTGTGCCAATTACTAGGTCACTCCGATGTACCGTTACTACTTGAAGGAATGATGCCCCGAGGTATCAGCTGCTGGAACATTTATTTCCGTACCGTGGGAAATCAGTCGATACGAAATAGATTATACAACAAGTGAAAAAAAGGCAATTTAAATCGAGGCACGAAGTTGAATCCTGAGAGCAACGAAGGAGGTTCGAGTATATTTCCGAGCGTAGCGAGGGATTTGAGACTAGAATCCTGAGTGGAGAGAGGGTTACAAAAGACCGAATTTTTTTACCATTATTGACTGCAAGAAAATAATTTTTACCTACTTTTCAGTTACCATATTAATATTTTTAACATTTTGGTATATATTCGATAATTATTACCGGGTGATAAGAGAATAATGATATTAAACAACTACAATAACAATTAAAACAATTGTTCCAAATTCAAAATGTTTTTATTCCCTCAGTGAGTAAAAGTGAGTTTTATTTACTTTTATGTTTTTATTCACTCAGTGAGTAAAAGTGAGTTTTAATCACTGTTATCGATGAATAATGCCCTTTTTCGAGTGGCAATGGTAAAAAGTATTTTCTATCCTTCTAATTCTCTCCAGCTCTTCTGATTACGTTTTCAGTAAGTAAATCAAATCTTAAAAGCCGGCCAAGTGCGAGTCTGGCACAAACTTATTATACATAAGTAGCTCTTCCATCATAATATCAAGTCTCCTTCCTAGGTCAACGGGAAGTACCATAATTTTGTAAAGTACCGTATTTTGGGCATTTTTTTCACATTGACTTAGAAGCTTATTTTTTTTTACAACATTAAGTGCCCAGTGACTTTACTATTTGATATTAATTTCAACTTGATACCTCCACTTGATACCTCCACGCGTTCTTAAGTAAAAGGGTCTTGAGAAAACTTTTTTTAAATGTTTAATAACAACAAATATAACAAAATTCGTTTTTTTTTCCTATATTTGTAATGTAAGACCTTGCTTCGTGTCAAATTTCTTGTTTCTTCGACAATGGATAGTACCCCCATAGGTTTTGATTTATTTGTGAATAACTTAATACATAAATATGCCTCAAAAATGGCCTTTTTTTATTGCGTTGACATAGAATATTGATATTTTTACGCGTTTAAGAGACAGTAAACCTTAGTATTTGTTATTAATTTCAACTTGATACCTCCACGCGTTCTTAAGTAAAAGGATCTTGAGAGACAGACGGACAACAAAGTCCTCCTCATAGGATTTTTCCTTTTTTTCTTTTGAGGTACGGAACCCTGACACCATGAAAAACATTTGTACATTATAATACCAAGGTCTGATATTACCAAAAACATAATACAATGAATTTTTTTCGACAGAAAAAATACAAAGTTACCTCTAATTTTTAGACCCTATTACTAAGACTCTACTGTCCGTCCGTCTGTCACCAGGCTGTATCTCATGAACCGTGATAGATAGACAGTTGAAATTTATGATGTATTTCTGTTGCCGCTATAACAACAAATATTAAAAAACAGAATAAATAAATATTTAAGGGGATCCCATACAACAAACGTGATTTTTTTGCTCGATTTTGCTCGATATTGATAACGGCAACAGGTAGACGCTTGAAATATTCACAGAATATTTAGTTATATATATTTACTTTAAAAATAAATAATAAAATTAAAATAAAACAAATATTGAAGGGGGGCTCCTAAACAACAAACGTGATTTATTTAGATCCGTTTTTATAGATAACGGTAAGCAACCCTTCGTGCGCGAGTCGTACTCGCACTTGGCCGATTTTTCCTTTTCGGTTTATTTTATATAATTTAGCTGAACTGTCTTACAAATATTGAAACTTTGAACTAAACTTATATTAATAAAAATAAAATAGCACAATGTTATCCAGGAAAACTTGTAGTGTAGCATTCTATCAGTGAAAAAAACTTAAATCAGTTCAGTAAATGACCTCCCCTCCTTTACCCCCTATTACCCTCTATATAAACCTCTGTGGCTTTGTGGGTTACCCGCCAGCTGATTGCACAGGACAAACATTTATGTGATAAAAATTTGTTGGATTTACAAAAAATCGAACGTCGACCTCTTACGGTTATGAACACAAAAAAGTACTTCTAATTATTTGTATCCATATTACAAGTCTTGCATATTTTGGACCAGAACATATTTTGAACATCATTTCAGGAATCATTCGACTTTTATCAAATGTTAGACTTTTAGGGTAACTTATTGCTCTGTCCAGAGATATTATAAAGAAGAGGAGAGAGAGCGAAAACTTTGTCTCTTATTTCACCCTCTTAACCGTCCATACATTTAATACTGGTTTGCGTATAAAATAATGCGACTTCGATACGTCCCTTCAGGCGTAAACAAAATAAACTAAATAGCATTTCTAGGCGGTTAGTTTAAATTAAGCAGCCATTTTTTTTTTCTCAACATTATAACTAGTATACCCTAATAAGACCACAACTGTCTGAGCCATGTTGGTAAAAACCCATTGCCAGAACTTGCTGCATAAGAGAAGGTAAAACAAGTTTTTTTTTTTTTTTTGTAAACCTGTTTCCAGGTATTAATTTTTATTTGTTTAAGGTGCCTATTCTTAATTGCTGTAGAAACTATAACGCACTGTGCGACACTTAAAGTAGTACCTTAATTGGTCACGCACTGATGTTTGCCCTTCCTTTACATCGCAAATTGAGCTAAAATTTGTCAAAGGGATAGTTAGAGAGACGTAGAAGGACAAAGAATATGATTTTTTTTATGCCAGAAAATTAGAAAAATCCCTGTGGCGATAATTATAACCGAATTCCAAGCGAACGTGCTACAACTTCAGTAATAGCTTGCTACGGGAAACTTCCTTACTAATCAAGGGGTTGCAAGAATCCATGACAATGATATTAATTAAGCACGGGTGGAGCCGCGGAAAAGGTCAAGTTTAGGATTGTTAAATTTTGTGTGTTTTATGTTAAAAAAACACCATTCACTGTTGTCTTACAATTCCAAACTTACCATCCCCAAGGCCATTGTGATCCTAAGTTATCTTATTACATCTTCAGCAACGTTTTGTGTCAAGGTCATTTGAAAGTCGAGGTCAAGTTGGCATTTAAGAAACTCGGTGCACTCAACTCAACTTTCGGTGTTTGCCTCGAGTTCTCAGAGGCGGAGTTTCTAGCTTGGCGCGGACGGGCCATTGGCTTTTCAGTAAAGGAAAACATAGTGCGGAAGTGACAGAAACTGAGGGTAAACTTACTGATAGCCCCGCTTTTTTTTTGTCCTGAACTTCTGGACTTTTAAAGATTTGCTTTATAATTGCCTGTAGGTCTTCCCCTCCAAAACTTTGTTGCCCATATGCAGTGGCCAGTAGAAATATAAAAAATTTCAACATCTGTAAAATAAACAATATATTTTAAGATAAGTCTAAACTAAGTTTATTTATTAACGTATACATAATTTATAGCGCTAACTCCTGATTAGGAAGGTCTTTGTTATCGACTTTGAGGATGAAACAGGGTATAATTCGCACCACGTAAGTTAAACAAAAATGGCGGCCGTCTGCGCAGGTACAGTACGGACTAATGTACTAACGAACCAAAAATGTGTTACTGCGCAGGTTCAACTTACGTGGCTTAGATTAGATGACTTAGATGAATAAGACCTAAAGTAACTTTCGTATGGTGATCTCGCGCTGTCGGCAATTTATTACGTACTTTACTTCGTCAGGATGTATATTAGGCAATCTTCTGGTCTCATCTTCCGTAGCAAGTTTTTTACCTATCAATATACAAAGATCACTTACGTTTTTTTATATTTGTAGATTCTAAGCAAGAATGGTGAAGGAAGTACGCGCGATAGCTATCCGTCTCTTGCCTTAAGCAAGGTTTATTACGTACTGACACTAACCTGTTTTTATGCAATTCAAATAAATTTTATGAGATAAAGGGGTTTATTCCGAGAGCTTTGAGAAAATATAATTAAATGTTTCATTAATTAATCACTATATTTTCCTAGTCTCATGAATTATTTAATTATTACTTATTATTGCATTAAACGCTTGAGAAAAGTGCGACACCTACTTTTATTATCATTGCATTAGACATTGCCTGTCATTATCTGCTAACAATATGACCTCCATAGGTTCATTATTACGAATAAGTCCGATAATAATTTTGGCATGGCCATGATGGCATCACTCATAATTCCAAACTTCCGTTCCATAAAGAGCAGTGAACACTTATGTTTTAACAATTCTGGATTATGAAAGTATGATGATTAAGTATTTGAATAACATTATTAAAGAATAAATAATTGTAATTATCGTGCACACACACATTCACATTATTTTAAGGTTGACTGTAAGAAGAAACAACATTTTCATTATATTGATTCAACTACAGCATTTTTAATAAATGGTAATGATTATTGAAATTGAAACCAGTAATTCCTAAAAAATGCATATCAAAATATATACTTTTACAAAGACGTGACACATTCACTACTCTTTATTAAGTTTTACGGTAGTTTTGTTTCATTTCTAATCAAAATCAAAATCTTTTTTCAAATGGGTTACTAAGAACACTTTCGAATCGTCAAGTTAATTAACTACAACTAGCTTTACAAACTAATTACAATACTGTTTTATTGCGTGCGTCCAATAGGTAATCTTTGTAAAATCACAAACGAAACATAAAATTATAGTATATTGAAACACTAAATAAACAAGATTTACAATGTAAATAGTATGATTTAAAAAAAAAATATATATTTATCTGCGCTTATCCTGCTAGATATTAGTCCATTTAGATAAATCTCGGCTCAGATCTGGCAAAGCCCTTAAGGAAAATTTACAAAGCCATGGTAACTATTGCTGAAGAACTGAATACAGTGATCAACTGGCAACTCGCCAGCAAGCATTGAATTATTAGGTACACACAAATCGCCGTTGTTTTTGTACAACAAGTTCACTCTCCACAACAAACGGTCCCCAAGCTGGATGAGCTATGGATTTATGTATTAAACTAATCAGAACTTGTTCTAACAGATATCCACTTTTTCAAATCTTGACAACTTCCTGGCCAAAAAACCATACCCATAGACTAATGCAATAAAAAGTTTTTTACCCGTCTAGCCAACATTTACAAACTAGTACTACGCTGAAAAAGAGGCATTGAAAACTATGAGCAAATTTAAATAAAAAAGAGACAAAATATATCGTTAAAACCTTGACATTTAAATCAAATTCATAAGTAAAGATCTAATATAATAATAATAATAATAAATATTTTGGTACATTACACCCAGCGCCGTCTGGCCCCAAAGTAAGCAAAGCTCGTGTTATGAATACGAGACAACGGATACAAATACATATATATTACTTTTTATTGTAAATATATACATATCATACATAAATACACCCAGACTTCAGACAAACAGATATGTTTATCACATAAATGTTTGTCCAGTGCGGAAATCGAACCCACACCCTCTGCATAGCAGTCAGCCACACTACCGACTAGGCTGCGAGGAAGTCATATATTAACATTAATATACAAACTAAAAGCTTAATTCTGAATAAAAAACACTTATACAAGAACATTTCATTTAAATATATTTATAATATTGATATACATCACCAAACTCACAACACAGTACATAGAACGCAACCAATATCTATGAATGGCATACGCTGAGTACCACTCTTTCAAATTCAATCTCCCGTGACGCGTTATTGTATTTACCAGTGTTGGTACCCTGTTTCATCCTCAAAGTCGATACCAAAGACTTTCCTAAGCAGAAGTCAGTGCTATAAAATGAGTATTATGTATACGTAAATAAATAAACCTAGTTTAGACTTATCTTGAAATATATTTTTTATTTTATCGAAGTTGAAATTTTTCATATTTCTACTGGCCTCAGCATAGGCAGCAAAGTTTTGGAGGGGAAGACCTACAGGCAATTATAAAGCAAACCTTTAAAAGTCTAGAAGTTCAGGACATAACTGCAGAAAAAGAAGCGGGGCTATCAGTAAGTATACCCTCAGTTTCTGTCACAGATTCAGATTCGGATTATAGCGGTCCCAGAGCGATCTGCGGATTTCACATACTTAAGCCTTTTTTTGACGTATGCGGATTTCCCCACGATGTTTTCCTTTACTGAAAAGTCAATGGCACGTACGCGCCAAGCTAGAAACTCCGCCTCTCAGAACTCGAGGCAGACATTGTAAGTTGAGTTAAGTGCACCAAATTTCTTTTATGCCGACTTGACCTTGTCATTTAAATGATCTCAAAACTAAACGTTGCTGAAGATGTATTAGAATAACTAAGGATCGCAATGCCCATGGAGATGGTAATTTTGGTGTTTTGGAATTGTGGGACAACAGTGAATGGTGTTTCTTTTTTTAACACAAAACACACAAAATTAAACAAACCTTAAGCACTAACTTTTTTTCTCGGCTCCACTCGCGCTAAATGAGGTTGACAGTGGCGTAGATTCTTGCAGCCCCTTGATTAGTAAGATAGTTTGCCGTAGCAAGCTATTAATTTTATTTAAGGGATATTTCTAATTTTCTGGCATAAAATATATATATAGCCTTGTCCTTCTCCGTCTCTCTAACTATCCCTTTGCCAAATTTTTGCTCAGTTTGCGATGTGAAGGAAGGGCAAACAAACAAACTTAATTTTGCATTTATAATTTTATGGTAAGCAAATAGTATAGTACGAATTTTAAAAGTATTTAAATCATCAGTGCGTGACCAAATTGGCCAAATAATAAGTTACTACTGAAAGTGTCGCACAATGCGTTATAGTTTCTACAGCAATTAAGAATAGGCACCTTAAACAAAATAAAATTAATACCTTAAAACAGGTTCACAAAAAAAAACTTGTTTTAACTTCTCTTACATTGGGTTTTTACCAACGTAGCTCATACAGTTGTGGTCTTTGTAGTGAATACTTGTTTATATTATACTATAAAAAAAAATACTTCGAGTATTACTGCTAAGAAATGCTATTTAGTTCATTTTGTGTCCGCCTGAAGGGACGTATTGAAGTTGCATTTTTAAAGACGAAAATGGTATTAAATGTATGAAGGGGTGAACTAAGAGGATAAAATAAGAGACAAAGTTTTGTATAGAAGGTGTGTCCTTTTTTCCTCGGCCAAAGGTTAGCCTCTTCTTTATGATATCGCATTGACAGAGCAATAAGTTACCCAAAAACTCTAACATTTGAAAAAAGTCGGATGATTCCTAAAATGTTGCCGATGGGAAATCCAACGGAAATCCCATTGGAGCCATCTGGGTCCTAAATAAGCAAGACTTGGTATAATTATCTGGATACAAATAATTATATGTACTTTTTTTATGTTCTGCACTCGTGTCTGTTCGCCATAACCTTCCTAATAAATTAAATTGGAGGATTATATAGATTGTCCTGAAGATCGTACTCATGAGACTGGAGTTTTTTGATGTTCCCTTTTTAATCAGGACCATTCAGCTTTTCTGGATTCAGAAAAATTAAAACTTGAAAAACCATTTAATCCGTTTGTTAACCGTTGTACCACGGTTCGGAAAAAGGAACTGTGGTATCACTGGTGGTACTACTGGGTGTACCACGGTTAACAAACGATTTAATCTTCTCTTTTGGATCATTCTAACCATTATTGACACTTGACGTTTTAACTACCACAACGGGTTTGAGATATAAGCATTATAAAAAATATACACTTAATACCCCACTAAAAAGTAAAAATTATAGAATTCAAAGAGAGTTATTAGAGTTTTAAAGGATTGCCAATGCGCGAGTTATACCCTGGATGGCTTTGCAAACCTTCATATAGGGCATGCAAAACCGGTACCGCTTCTTTGATTTCTAATACCCCGTTTTATTCAGGAACAGAGCCGGGTCACCCAGATTTATCTTGCTCCAGTGCATGATTTCGAAAAGAAATTAAAATTTGGCTAAAAATAGTGTGTAGCTGTAGATATTATACAAATAAAAAACTTTATTTTTCAGTTGAATAAAAAATTTACTTAAATCAGTCAAGCTAGTTGACAGACTTACTAAATGAATCAAGGCAAAACCTTAACAAAGAGTAGCTACTTTGATACTCTTAATACAAACCTAAAGGTATGACAACCATACACACAACCTTCATATCTACTTTCATCTATATCTATACTAATATATAAAGCTGAAGAGTTTGTTTGTTTGAACGCGCTAATCTTAGAAACTATTGGTCCGATTTGAAAACATCTTACAGTGTTAGATAGCCCATTTATCGAGGAAGGCTATAGGCTGTATATCATTACGCTAAGACTAATAGGAGCAGAGCACCAATGAAGAATGTTTCAAAATCGGGAGTTATTTTTTCTTTTGAGAGCTTCCGCTCCGTACGCTGAGTAAACGGTTAAAGTTTCGCAAAAATCATATATGACACAATTGTTCCTCTTTAAAAGTTCTTTAAAAAAATCCGCGACAGAATATGTCTATCTTATTAAGTTGCTTCCTTTTTTATGCTAACCAAATTTATTCTAAAATAATGCATTATTTGCGAAGGTGTTTCTATAAACATGATATTAATCCTTATCCAAATAATTTTCCCTTTTAGAATAAAATTACCCTTTACATCATTCGATTTCAATGAATATCTTAGGAGATATCGCAGTTTTAAAATAACATGTCAGCAAAATACTGATCAAATACTGCGCGCGAATTTATGATGTGCAAGGCCGGCGGGCAGTCATGAGGGGGAAGGGCGGTATCTATTATTTAAAAATGTTTAGGAGTTGCCGTAAGAAGCCTACGGCGATAACCATATTCAGGGTGGGCGAAGCTGCTGGCAATAGCTAGTTTTAAATAAAGGAAGTAATCTATGAAAAGTTGATTGTTTCTGAGTTATAAGCTGAAAAGCAGCTAAAAAGTAGGTTTTTTTTACCTTGTTTTTTTTGTCTTTAAGTGGGGTCACAAAATTTTGTTAGCAAATTTCAGATTCTAATTCAGCATCCAAAGTTTTTTGGTTTGTTTGGTTGGTCGTTTGATACGAAACAATTCAAAACTACCCTTTGTGTACAAATTGAATATATTGTATTACGAGGGCATCCGAATATTTTTGCTCCGTCAATTCGAAAACTTTTTGAATAACTAAATAGATAAAATAGTCCAGGGCCAACCAAGATAAAGAGTTCAATCATGAAATCTGACTGGATTGACACCTCTATTTATTCTTAACCCCAAAATCTTCTGTGCCTTATAGGCAGTTAAAAGTTATGAATTACCTACTAGCCGCGGCTTCGCCCCGCAGAATTCGGTCATCGACGGAGAATTGCTACGTAAACCCATTAATAAAAAGGAATAAAAAGTATATTATTGTCAGTCGCTCAAGCTATACCCCTGTGCCAGAAATAAAGTCACCTGATTGCACCATTACGAGCAAGAATAGTGCCCCAAAGTAAAATTTATTCCTATAGGATGGATTCTTTAGGTTGGAACAAAAAAGTATTTTCACATCTCCAGCACCAAAAGGGTGGTTTTGCTCTTCTAAAATTGTGGGCGAAATCCATTTCGCTGCGAGCGTAAGACAAAGTTTCGCAAGAATCAAATATAACCTTTTGGAATTTTGCGATATTGAAAAAAACAACGTGATGATTGGTTAAAAAACAAAATTATTTTAATGAAAAGCATAACTACATATCATTTTTTTATTGTTGACGTATGTACTTAATATTTATAATTAATAATACCTACTAATAATTAATAGCGTTTATTTCAAAAAAAATATGCTTTGTTTTCGATAAAAGTGTCATAGAGTAAATTTCTGAACACACGTCTAGAAAAAAAGGGAAACCGAAATTGCGCGTACTAATTTGTAATTTTAACCTTAGATTGGAGTTTTGGCGCGCATCTCAAGAAGGAGTGGTGTTTTTTCTATTTGATTTTTCTCAGTAGTGTGTTTCGATGTGTATATATTAGCAGTGTTTTACGAAAACGTGTTAAGAATTGTGCAGCGAAGGCTCATGAATAGTGAATTATGAAGAAATAAGCAGGACATGACGCGCAATTTCTGAAAGATGCACACCAAATCACTCGCCCTAGCTTGGGACACGAAATCGAGGACGCCCGACGCCGCGCTACAGACAAACACTAGATAAATTATTGTCATTGACTCTGGCAAATGCATAAAAGATCTACAAAAACCGTGCGAGCCCATTATAATACTAAAAATAAACCTTAGATTGTTTATTTACGTATATATTGTATTATTTTAAAAAAAATTAGTGACTCGAGTTACAAAGATATTTTTTTAACACCAAAAGAGCTAAGGGAACAAGTGTCTAATGCTGAATCTTACTAAACTACCTAAAACTTTTTACCAGAGAAGTCACGTGAAAATATCTTAAAGCATACGAATTTTTCAATAATCGGTCACTTTTAAAAGGTGCTAATTTTAAAAAGAATAGTTAGTACCTATCTACCTTTTGTTTATTTCTTGATAGGAGCAGAACATAATAGGTAGTATTTGTAAATTAAAATAAACTTATTGTTTAATGTGCCCTTCAATGTGTTTCTTGCTTAAGACCGAATTTTTTGGCACTGGTAGAGAGGTGAAAAGTTGTATGTTTCTCACGAGAGCAAATTATTTAGGTCTCGTGACTTTGAATCCTTCGCTGTGCTCAGTAGTCTATATAAGTTGTCACTTGTTGAACAAATAAATATTTCTACTACCTGCAATAAAAAGTTCCATAGTTCCATACATACTCAGTTTCGAAAATCGAACTTTTGGAGACCCCAGTGCGAATATAACTCCTAGGTCAGATCGAAATCCGTATAAAATTGCATTCGTACTCGATGTGGCCAAACTTCTTTTTGAAAAAAAAATTATTTATTACCTGTATATGATTACGTGAAAAACATTTAATTATACTTAAATAATTTTAAGGGTTGCGACCCCAAAGAATGCGCAACTGTTCGCGACGTGAGATGGTACATTGGTGTGTTATTTGAATCAAGGAACAGCAGTATGCTGACTGAGGTCCATTGGATGGCGTACGAGTCAGCAGGTAAGGTTGCTAGTCTAGGGTATAACAACCTCCCGCACAAGATGGAACATACACGATTAAAATGCGAAGTAACAAACAATAGGGGAGTGTGCATTAATTGTTTCGTTACAAAATTGTTCAATGCGTCATGAAACTTAAGACTACGAAATTCTGAGTCTAGGTTCTGACGCACACAGGTCTAAATCTGAGTTATGTTCTTGTGCATTTTTATTATTTCTTAATTTATACTTAACTATATGTACGAGTTTTACATTTATTACTAAAGCAATAGAATAATAACAGGGTTACAATTACAAATATTAAAACATATATTGTCTGACTAGCTGCTGCCCGCGACGTCGTCTGCGTGAACGCTATACTATGAGATCACTCTTTGTGAACAAAACCATAGCGCGATCTAATTCGACGCCAGCGCCATCTAGTTAGCAAATAGGAAACATTTTATGTGGTGAAAAATTATTATAACACATCTAAGTTATGACTTTACACGATTTTTTAACATAAAATAAATGACTATATGTTAGTAGAATAATTAATAATTAAGAAGCAAGTCAAATATGCGTCGTTAGATTACTCGTTGTTACAGAATGCGTTGAAGAAATAAAGGTTCACTGCTCGTTCCTCGTAGGTGATAGCGTGATAATATATAGCCTATATGTTGACCCGACTTCTTAATAATATTCGTGCCAAATTTTAAGTAAACCATGCAGTACTTTTTGAGTTTATCCCGAACATACATACAGACAAACAGACAAAAATTCTAAAAACTATATTTTTGGCTTCGGTATCCATTGTAGATCACACCCCAAGTATTCTTTTAAAAAAATATTCAATGTACAGTTTTGACTTTCCTACCATTTTATTATATGTATAGATAAATTTTAATGTTACTTATATCGTCAGCAACTTGTTGGTCAATCCCTTTTAGGTTTTCAAAGTCCCAAACTTGAATTGAAACCCATGATATGAAAGTTTTTTTTTTTATTTTAGAAAACTCTTCAAAAATGCAACTTTTGTCGTTGACTAGGTAAAAGTCGGAATGTTTAGGTTTAAGTTTTATTTCAGTGAGCGATTTGGTGATTAATTTGGTTTTTCTACACAAGGCAGTGCAGTTAGGTTGTAAGGTAAGTATTCCTGTCCCTTGTAGGTTTATTTCAGATAGTAGTAGAGTAGATTGGGTAAAGATCCACCTAATTTCTATAAGGGATTGCCAAATATCGAAAGGCCAGATATGAAATTTGTTTTACAATTTAGGAATAAGGTATTGAGCATCTTCGTCATGATTTCTGTTTTACATATGGGGTCGTAAGATATAGCATGTCGATCTGTCTGTTTACACAAGTACGTCTTATCTTCAATATTTAAACAAAAGTGTAAGTCGTCTTGTAATACGCTATTTGTTTCGGAAAGTAGTTCACGTTTTCTGTAAGTTCATAACATATTTCTTTAGGAGATGTTACAGAACTTACAGAGGGGTGTAGAGTATAACTTTTTCTAAATAAAATAGCGGTAATAATGTCTTCTAGCTTGTAAGACAATGTAAGCATACTTGATTGAATTATATTAAACATACCGTGAATCTTATTTCTGAATACACCAGTGTTTATTGTTTCTGACACATTATTTATTTCAGAAGCCAATTCTTTGATTGCGACATCTAAGTGTTTTTAATTTTTTAGTATGACTAATGCATGCAAGATTTTTGTCATTGCGTTGAAGCGCTGGGATGGCGTTATCGTTAACGTATAGCGTTTGATTGCGTGGTCTTCGCCCATCGTGCTGGTCACTTAAAAATAGAACCGATGCCAGCAAACCATGCTCTTTTTGATCAGGTTGAATTAAGTGTGACATCGAAGAGTAGTTTCAATGTCATTGTATAACGCATCGAGTGGTTCGACCATGTTCTGACATTCTGTATCTTCTGTGACATTACGTTTGTGACATATTTGCCGTGCGGTTGATAGGACATTATTTATGTAATCTATATGTGGTTTAATTTATTCTATTTCTACAGAAACGCTGCCAATTGGATAAAATTAAATACCAGGATTATCTGAAATAATATCAATCGTCGCAGGCGAGCCGAGTTGGAGGAAGACTATCGCCATCCTGAAAAACATAATTGCATGCTAGAATCATCTATATACCACACTATGGTTGTGGTTGATTATTATTTATGACATTTGGAATTCTTATTCTAAGTATCGTTAGTGTTAGCTAGTTTTAATGCGTCAATGGTTTTTTACTTGGCGTCGATTACTGAGCACCGAGAGAAAATTGTTGCCATGGATCTTGACCTTGTACGGACCCGCATATAACAAGGACAAGGCTTTTCATAAACGGAGGAGATTATTAAATATACTCGGTCACCTACCTTATATTGAACGGGTCGACTTTTCATGTCGTAACAGGCCTTTGACAATCCTTTGGACTTTAAAATATTTTCAACGACTTCTCGCGTGAGTAAAATAGTCTGTGTTCTAAGATTCGGATATAATCGGGGTAGGTCACATCGACAACTGTATCATAGACGGAGTCAGGGATATGTAGTTTGTGGCCAAATAGTAACTCGTAAGGTGAGTAGTTTGTGGTGCAGTGAACTGATACGTTATGAGTGAGCATGTCTGTGACTACATAGCGAGGCCAATTTGTCTAGTTCTCGTCCACGTATGATTTCAATTACTCTTTTAAAGTTGAGTGGCTCCTTTCAAGGGCGCTCTGAGTTTGGTGATGGTATTACGTACACCAAAGTTGTTTGACATTACATGTCTGCTTAAATAATTCAGATGTAAAATTGGTACCTTGGTCGGTTTAAATTGATTTCGGGGTGCCAAAGATTGAAAAAAGGCATTCAACTGTTTTCTCATCTGTAGCGTTAGGTATTAGGTATGCAGCGGAGAATAAAACCGTCAAAATAAACCGATTTCTTGCGTTTCCAGCTTCAGGTATTAGACCCACTATGTCGAGTGTTAATCGTTCAAAGAGGCGTGTAGACTTGCTAGTCAACTCATAGGAGCCCTTTCGCAGCGCTTTGTTGGTTTGACAACATATACATTTCCTGATATAAGTTTCTACATCATTACGCATGGATTTCCAATAATATGTATATTGTAATCGTTTTAGCATTCGGACTGAGCCCAGATGTCCAGCTATGGGAATGTCGTGATTATCCTTTAGTATCTTTTGTATTTCGCTTGGTGAAGGGTTAACTATTTTTATAAATAGGGATTGTAATGCCAGCATTGTTAAAGAGGACTTGTTGAATTGTTAAATGTACTGGTGTATATTTGGGTTTTTGAAATCTCTCAAGCCTATCTTAAGGTTGTTCTTGGATTGTTAGTAATTAGATCCCAAGGGATTGAAGACCTTTGTCTTCGTAGCTACAAACATTAAAAGAGTGGACCTTTATGAACAGTAAAAATATTTCTTACTGTCTTGTTAAATCTTTGGATGTGAGTAAAGTGACTTTGCTTTGATAAGAATTGCAGGTAGTTTAATATTACCAGTTATTTCTTGGATGTGTGGGTTTGATTCATCTAAGTCTATAGGGGTAGGTGTAACTATGGTCTTTTGTTTAGTCTTTGAAATACATTCGTTATCTTCGAGAACACAAATGTTTGGTTGAAAAGATTTGTCATTTACAGTTTGCAGAAATTTAAAATACGAGTCACTGAAAATGACCCTGCGGGACGTTGAACGCTATTTTACATAAATACAAATACAAATAGTTTTTATTTGTTAAACATAGGTAAGATAATACAGGTTTTTATAACAGATTTTGTGTTCTCTATGTTTTGCCGTTGCTTGCGGCGTACAAATATTTAAGCATGCTCTGAAATACACCGTTCTAAAAAATTTAATATTAAAAGATATAATACTAATTATATTATAGAATCACTCATAAAGTCGTTTATTGTGTAGTAAATTTTTCTGTAAGTATTGACACAAATCTTTTTTTAAACAACTGTAATGGTATATCCTTAATTTTATCCGGTATTTTATTGTAAACAAGTGGAGCCATTCCATAAATACTTTTACTCATGAGTGCAGTTTCGCATTTTTTAAACATAATTTTGTTAACTGTTGAGCTCGTGTGGATCTGATTCGTCCTTTTATCCATTTTAAAAAAAGAAATTGCACTTAACAAAAATACATATTTCTAAAATGTATAAAGATGGTAGTGTCAATATTTTCAGTTTTTTAAATGCAGGTTTGCAACTATCTTGAGTTTTTAAACCACACATTGCTCGAACACATCGCTTCTGGGCTTTGAAAACTGATTCCTTTTCGGTAGAATTACCCCAAAATATAACTCCATATCTGAGTAATGATCCTACAGTGCCGTGATAAGATATTAAAACTGAATCGAGGTTAACTTTTTTTGACAAATTATAAAGTGAAAAATTTACTAAGCTTCTTACACATTTCTTCAATTTGAGGTTTCCATGTTAACTGACTACCGATTAGGAGCCCTAGAAATTTAGTTGTGTTTACACTTTCTAGTTCAATATCTTTGTAACCTACTTTAATTTTTAGTTGGTTTAGGCGTTGATAAAAATGCATAACTTTTGTCTTAGTAAACGCTTTGGTCACGTCTGTATATATTCTGTATAAATTCTGAGAATCCATGGGGATATCATGGAAGCCAGAGCAAAGATCCAAGGAGGAGAAGTATTTTGACTGTCCGAGTTCAGTAATATTAGGAATGGAATATGTGTCACCTATGGTTATGTCGTTAAGCTTCCAGTAATCTATGACGATGCGCTATTTATGATTACCAGATGCATCTGTCTCCTTGGGTGCGGACCAGGGGGATGAAGATGGTTTGATTAATTTTTGTTTTAGAATCGTATCAATTTTCTCTTTACTTCTTTTGTGACATTCGGGGAACCTAAAAGATTTTACGTAAATCGGTTGGTCTGACGTAGTTTTTATTTCATGTTTCAGGACGTCAGTGGTTGTGAGAAATTCGCCTGGTACGTAATCGGAAAATTGAGAAGATTTATCAGTAAGTGCTTTATTCTCTTCGTTATTCAGGTGGTAGTTGCGAAGTGATACCTAAAACTTTCCTTTGTTATAAGGCTATCGGTATTTACGGGTTCGTTATTGTCTCCCATCGGAAACAGAAAGAGTTTAAAATTATGGTGGAGGGAACCCGAGCACCGGTCATGCTTACGACCGCCACATTTACTCTGTTCAAATGATTGGGGTTGACTTTGACTTTTGCAATTAGCATTAAGAAGTGACTGGGAAATGTGTTGGTCGAATACGATTCCTTCTTCGATTTCAGAATTCTGTTGAAATTAGGTCTGGAAGTGCCAGGTTCCGGAAAGGGTCTGTACGGAGATATGTTAGGCCTATAGTTGTCTTGCCTTGTCTGATATTGTTGTTGAGGAGGTCTAGCTGGTGTGTTATCAGTGTAACTGTGGTTTGCAAATTGTTGTATTTTTTATTTGGTGACAGCCATGTTTATGGCGTCATTCAGTGTTTTAGAGCTTTGGCAAACCACAGTAGTGGATAATCTTCCATTGACTGTCAGATATTTCGGATTTTTTGGGACTCGACATTGTTATATCTTCTTATAGTTATGATAGGATTGATTCGACTCTTAATGAGAACTCTTTGACGGTCACGTTTAAGAGTTGTCGGCTTTCCGGAAGGTCCGTCCGTTGATTAGCGTAATGTTTACATTCACCAAATTGTGTTTTTAAAAACACCTTTAATGCTGTCCAATTATCGAAGTCCTAAATGGAGAAGAAGAGAGCTCTTCCCTCATGTTAGCACTCACAATAAGGCCAAGTATTTTGTCATATTGCGGAGACTGGAAATGTTTTACAATTAAATGTGCTTCAGTGCCGGACAGCAGCCAAGGTTTTCGCCGTGTTTCGGTAGTTTTCTTGTTTCTGACGCTTATCGCATGGTGTACGTTGCAGATGTGCAGTTCACGTAGGAAACAGGAGTGGAAGAAGTCAGTACAGAACATCAAAAACGTCGAAATTGTCGCTTTGTACACTCACAGAGGCGTAATTCCCGGATCGTTACAGATCCCTTAACGCTGCCACCAATGTTCGCGGCAGGAGGTGGTACTGATCTGAGGGTTGTGTTAGTTGAACAAAGGAACAGCATGCAGACTAAGGTCTATTAAATGGCGTAGGAGTAGGGTCAGCAGGTTAGGTTGCCAGACTAGGGTATAACGGTTCGTACCTAGTACAAAATGGATTTTCTTATCCTCATGCTGAAGGTTTCCGAGAGAGAAAAACTGATCAAGTGTGAGTCGGACTCGCGTACTAAGGATAAACAAATTGTAATGAAAAATTGTAGTGCACACTCCGGTGAAGGTTTCTGAAAAAGAACAACCCTTTCCACAAAAGGTAGCGCGTTTCAAAAAAAGGAAAGACGTTCGCTGAGGCAGCTAGTTTAAAATAAAATTCTTTACTACCTGTAAGTATAAAATAAATAGATCTGTAAAAATACTAAAAAAAACACAAAATTTTAATTAAAAAAAACCTCTAACAAAAAATAATACATTTAAGAAAAATTAAAACTCAAATTCAACTTTTTACATTAAAAAATAATAACACCATTCCATTTCTAACTTTCAAAAACCATTTGTTTCATAAAATCCAAAAGACACAAAAATAGGTATATCACAATAACAAAATTAAAAATTATAAATATCATAGCATTAGTTATTACTGCGTGCAATACTAAGTTACGTTTATTCATAAAGAACATAAAATTCAAACATAATAGATACCAAGTAACATATAAAAGTCAATGATGATCATAACATTTCGTAGGGTTTCTTCACATCGCTACTTAAAAATAGTAAAGTGAAAAAAATACGAAAACATCAAATTAAAATACCCTTTTTCAATTACTATATTTGCTGGGCAGGCTTTTGTTGACCAACATTAATTGAAGTTAAGACCTCCGGTATATACCATTTTTTTGTAAATTTTCGGCAATTCCGACAACACATGTTTATGGTCATCATAATGATCCATATAAATATAATTATGTACTAGTAAAATTCCATAACTTTGCACGTTTTCCAACAAATTACTTTTCCTGCGCGAGTCCAACTCACACTTGTCTCTTTTATTCTTACATATTTAAAACTTGCTCTAACAATAACGAACACAACAAAAAGAGAATTATCCAAATCGGGCGAACGCGCTCGGCCGTTCTCGAGTTTTTGTTTTTGACTAACAAACGGCAATTGATTTTTATATGGCTTATATATATATTTATATATAGCTAGATTGTGACTTTGTACCTATCTATTGTAGAGATTATCAGGGTAGGTAAGAGCGTATTAACCTGTGGTGTCGTCAGTCACGCAGCGAAATCTGACGCCGCCGCGCAGCTGTGCTGAGTCTTATCGCTCGCTAAACGTAGGTACTGATACAAAGTGTGTAATGTTTTACTGAACCGACTTCATGATAGGAGTACTGTTTTTATGTATGTGTTTGTAATTTTTGTTTTGAGATGGAAGGGAGTGAGGTCTGTGCTGAGTCAGCATAGTTATGTGGCGCTGCGTTTTGCCGCCACCCGTGACAAGGCATCGACAGTCGTGTCCGCAAGCGTGCGCTCCCAACCTATTTGTGCAAATTGTACGTAGATATCAAAATAAATTAAATAAACAGTTAGTCATTGTAACATGAGTTAATTTCTTGGATCTACTTAGAACTTGGAGTCAAATACAAGTATGCAAGGAGATACCTTGTGGTGGCTACATTCGAGGTCCCGTATACAGCAGGTCCCCCACAAGGTGAATAAATAAATAAACCAACCAAAACACATTCGAAATGGTGGGAATAGAAGGAGAGAAAACAACGCCACGGCCAGATAGCGCTACACATCTAAAAAAATTATGAATCAAAAAGTTTTGGCTGAAGTTAAAACATACCTTAACATATAAAACATATTTTGAACAGACAGCTTTTATACATACGATTGCCTGATAGAATAGGCGCGTCATTAGCCACCGTGAGTTATATTAACGCGCCCTTTACCTTAAGAGGGCGATATAGGCCAGAAAGCTAATTTCTGTAATTCTAACGTTGTGTATGTAAATGCACTATAAATCATTAGATAATGTCATATACATTACTATGAGATATATATGTTATATACTTCTTAAGTAATTTTTACCGTGAAGACGCCTAGAAACTTTTATATTTTTGTATGGATTTTAACGTTATTACCGTTTTGTAGTCACATTTATTGACTTTTTGCTACAACTTAGAGTCCATGCACTAGATAATAAGCTATTCTAATTATTTAACCAACTTTCATTACAAACAAATGCATAACACGCTTTAAAAATTTGCACAAGTGATTTTTTATTGCATTAAATACAATAAATGAAAATCATTCAATAAGGTAATGCACTAGACAAAAGCCAGTTGTATAACATATATTTTTTTCAATCCTTTAGATGCAATAGTTTAGCTACATAATTTGCACAAAAACGGCGTATTTTCGCGTTCTAGCATATACCGCAGCCTTAAGGCTACGTTCACACGGCGCAATTTTTATCGTATACCGTATACGAGATTTTATCGAATATCGTAGTGACAACAAAATTTGTATGGCAACTCTGAAAATCGATCACACGGCATCTATGCGAGAAAATCTCGTATTCGAGACATATATTTTCCCGTATACCGTAGGGTTTTGCCACCGGGAATGCGAGATTCTCAAAACGATTTTATCGAATGCGATCCTTAGTGGCGCTTATGCTTACGTTGGTTCGTTCACACGGACAAACTGGTATCTCGTATACGAGACTCGCGCCGGGACAGGCAGCAGGCAGTTGTGTTTGTGGTGTATTTGGCGAAGCGGATTGCCTATTACGATCGAGTTATTTATCACGCCTATCGAGGATCGACCCATAATATGGGTATAAAAAAATGGTGTGCTCTCAACGACTGGCGGTGTGGCGGCTGGCAAAGCGTATCAAATAGATGCTGTGTGAAAGGCGGCCACGTATACGGGAAGACCGCATATGTGAAAAAACCGAATGGACCTCGCACCAAGAAAGAAAAAGCCCGTGGGCGTAATTAAAGTCTTAGCACCCGCTTTGCCTGCACGTAACTGTTTACAATCAGTGTGATGAAATAGTGTATTTCGTACCGAGTAGAAAATAACGCTTGTTGTCCGAGGGAAGAATCGTGGGCTGGAGAATAAGAAAAGTCATATATTTCGATTGACAGGCTGAAGCCAGCTTATATTTTAAATGAGGACATTGAAGAAAGTGTTGAAGAAAGACGACACAATATTGTGGAGTACAAGCGACAAGCATACCGCTACGCGAAGTGCTTGTGACTCGCACTACCAAAAGTGGTCGCATCGTATGATTAGCATAACATTTATTTCTAGTTCATAAGAAAATTTATAGAATATAGATGCTGTGTTTATTGTTTTTATTGTCTAAATTAGAAATCTAAATACTATATGTATTTTAGATTTTTTTTTGTTTTTTTTTTGTTATTATCATATAATTATTTTTAATCAAAATCAACAAAAGCTTCAGAAAAAATGAAGAAGTCGTTATCGCCTAGAACGGCGCAACAACGTCAGGCATAGTTATTTGTTAGGAAGCGTGCAGAGTAATGGAATTTTACTAGAATTTAAACCCTAAGAAATGTAATTATCACCATTGACTTATACATTACTTGGTGTCTACTACCCAACTAGCAAATCTTAGTTGTATATCGGTTATAGGAACGTTTCCTGGGTGTAAAATGGTGTTCATGATTGGTCGTATTAAAATATTAGAAACGTTTCTACAACGCGGAAAGGGCCCCTGATTTAGAACGTTTAAGTGATATAGTTATTGTGTTGCAACTCCACTTGCAGCTAAATAGATACAAATTTGTCATCTATGCGTTGTTCTTTATGACTTTTCGGTAATATATTAGATTTTAAACACTGGTATCACTATGAAGTGATAAAACGGCCACGCGAACACTGATATACAACCATTGAGTGTTAACGTAGTGATTGCTATGCCTTCCTATTACAAATTCAATTACTGTTCACCATCTATAAATTTCGAAGTTTGGAGACAAAAATAATTGTTAAGTTATTATTTGTTTAATGTTAATGCTTCTGTATTCTGTAACGAGCGATAGTATTGTAATAAATAGTTCAATATCACTTGCGCTTGCATTTTTTTGATATTCTAGTAGTATATTAATGGTGTTTTTTTGCATGCCCCTCGTTAATTCATTAATATTTAGGCAAATAAATATAAATTAATTAGCAAATATTTTTAAGACTTTGATATATAACTGAATAGAGTTGCGGTTTCTCATAAACAACCGATTTACAACATCTCACAGCCATGATAAATTTTAGGTCCTGTAAAGATATCACAATGAAGCGATATGTGACTTTTCAGTGATAAATAGGAAATAACAAAGTTGTTATGTAACTAGTAATATCTAAGCCTTGTAAATACGTTTTTACAACTTTTGAGTGTTAATTAAAGTCCAATCAGGACGATTTTAGAGCAGTTGCTAAAGGGAGCGGCTTTAACGCAAATTTGTTGTAAATTCATTATAACGGGAGCTTCTGTATCACGGTTTAGCAGTTATAGTGAATATTTAAATACCAGTGTTATATTAGTTAATTAGAAGCCATAATAGTATAGTTCCGCTTCAAAACGGTACCATGAAAGCCTTATATACAACGTAGTAGCTCGATAACAGCTGTTGTGAGGGCCTATTTACAACAGTGCTATAGGCGTTATACAAAGTGAAAATGAAAATGAATGAACTATTGTATGGAAGCAAACCTGACATCCTGAACTCCATTTACGATGAATCAACCGAAACTTACCCCGATTATGTTCGCATCTTACAGCAACGTTTTCGATACTCACGCGAAAAAGTTGTAGAAAATATACTTAAATCAAAGGGTATTTCAAAAAAATATTATGATCGAAGATCTACGTCAAAAATCACCTTAGGCTACGTAAGGCTTTATCACCAGTGTGGAAAGGTCCGTATGAAATAGTGAAAATACATTATCATGTTCAGTACCGTTTTGACGACGTAAAGTTAGCCGAGTTCGCCAGTTAGTTATGTAAGTAAGTGAAGTAGATAGTCAGTTAGTTTTTAATTAACATAGTCCTTTTTATATAAAATCCCTAGTTTAGTAACCGTATATTAGCTTAGATATAATTTTATTTTACTCTAGTTATTACCGTTATTTCAGAGTTTCGATACTAAGGCTTATAATGGCCTTGAAATCGCCCATCAACCCGATAACGCAGAGCACAGAGATACATTTTGATCCAACGGGGTCCATCAAACTTATCATCGATTACCTACACGTTTTAATTCCAACCGATATATTCTTCATAAAACCGTTTCATACCTACACGCCATGACCCAGTCAACCGAGACTCATATGCAATAATTGTACCTTCCTTCAAATACATAGCAGTCAGTAAAGATAAGTCCACCTATTGTAATTTAAATAATTTAGATATATGTAAAGAATAGCAAACCGATTATTTGTATACCAATCTCTAAATGTATATTCTGTCAACAACAATCAAATTGTGAAACTGTATTAATGTCAAAAATAAAATTCCTAATTGCCATACACAAATTGTACAATAGATACTTGGCAAAAATTGCAATATAATCGATAGCTAAATGTTAAATTAAAAGCTAAAAAGCTTTCTATTGAGTGTGACGCAGACTTAACTGTAATAAACTTACTGGGCACAGGTATACTGAATTTGTAAATTCGGTAGATGTTTAGGATCATCTTTCATCATCTTTACGTTTTCAGAAAAATCTCCGACCTTCAACCGAAGAAGTCGAGAACATAAAAGTAGAACCAACTCCATTACCGAGACTTAGTAACTCCACCTGAACTTCGCTTTCTTCCGCGTTAGTTTCTTATTAAATGGGGGGCTTTGTAAGGGTTGTTGCTGAATAAGCATCCTTATCAGCATTAATTATCTTTTATCATATCAGCATATCTTGGGAGGCCTGTGGTGCCACGGCACCGGCTTGCAGGTTCGGATACATCTCTCGTCGTGCTTGGACAGCCACCGAATACTAAAGAACTCCATTATTTTCTATGTCCAAGTTTATTCTAATAAACTCTGTAATAAAGATATCTTTTTTAAACACTCCTTACCGCAGCGTTAGAATAGCGATGTATAGCGAAGTACTGTGTAGTAAAATGCTTCAAACAAAATAATGTGATGCGATTTTTTAATGTAAACAATCCTACATTGCCATTTAATATCGGAGTACTCTTAAATATCTGAATTCCTTCAGACGATTCAGTTAAATAATAACAATAGAACGAGAGGCAATTTAGAAGCCTAAGGCCAAAAGCCGAAATTGCTCGCTTGGCACTTAGTGCATATTTTGCAGCTATTCAGCTTTTATACATAGTTGATAGAATAGCCGCGTTATTACCGCCCGTGGATTCTATGAACGCTTTGCCTCGAGGGAAGTAAAATTTACAAAGAAAAAGCCCGTGGGAGTAATTGAGGTCTACGCATCCGCTTTGCCTACACGTAATGACATCCTACCCCGTTTTCGAGTAAGTGTGACAACTTAGTTTTTAGTACTCGTAGCTTTACTAAGTTATTTATGTTATTAAGTGTTTATGCAGATTTTATACTTCTTTGTTAATAAAACAATAAGCAATATTGTATTATTACTTTGAGTAGTTGAGTTTCTTGCCTGCTCTCTTCAGCAGAAATTAACATTGTTAAATAGATTGTATTGACGATTCAAAAGTGTTTTCAAAAACCTACTTGAATAAATATTATTTGATTTGATATGCTTATCAAGCGATGTCTGTTCGAATCCCACACTAATAATCGTATACGGCCATTAAATCAGTGAGGGAGGAGAACCGAGCATTACAATTTTTTTTTTATACCGCTAAGGAAGCAAACAAGCTTACGGTCCGCCTGATGGTAAGCGGTCACCGTAGCCTATAACCTTGTAATGATACAATGTGTAATATCTTGATACAACTTGTAAAATCAATGCGCTTCACTTGTTAAGACTGCGGAATTATCTAGACCTCGTAAGTACGCCGTTTTTGAGCAAATTTACTATAAACTACTATAATAAACTATAGCACATTAAGGATTAGGATAGGATTGAAAAAAGTACATGTTATAAAATTTGCTTTTGTCTAGTGCATTACCTTACTGAATGATTTTCATTTATTGTATTTAATGCAGTAAAAAATCAGGAAGTGACCATTGTTTCAACACTTGTGCAAACTTTTAAAGCGTGTTTTGCATTTCCTTGTATTGAAAGTTGATAAAATAATTAGAATAGCTTGTTATCTAGTGCATTGACTCTAAGTTGCAGCAAAAATCAAAAAATGTGACTACAAAACGGTAAACATGTTAAATTCCATACAAAAAAATTTAAGTTTCAATGCATCAGTATGGCATAAATTACTAAAGAAGTATATATATTTTTTTTTTCAGTTTACTGTATGTTTAATTTTATCAAATACATTAAGGTTTATTAAAACTAACTTATCTAAAATAAATAACCTAAACTAAAAATAAAAAGCCTAAACTAAAATAAATAACTTATACAAATAAATAAATTATATTATATATTTATTAATTAAGTATATAATGAATATATCTCATAGTAATGTAAATGACATTGTATAATGTTTTTAAGTACATTTACATACACAACGTTAGTATTACAGAAATTAGCTTTCTGGCCTATATTGCCCTCTCTGGTCGGCCGCGGATTATGGAATCAACTAAATCACACGCAAAGTCAAATCTGTAATGTTACATAACACGCAAATTCTCGTCAGTCAGGAAGTAGTATTATAATGTAATGCTCAAAGTTAAATTTTTATGTTACATTACACGCGAATGCTCGTCAGTCAGGGAGGTAGTATTGTCGAATCGAATCTATAATGTTACATTACACGCGAATGCTCGTCAGTCAGGGAGGTAGTATTGTCGAATCGAATCTATAATGTTACATTACACGCGAATGCTCCCGGTGAGGGTGCACCTTTATGTTAAAATAAAATATGCGTACAATAAAAAAAACCGGCCAAGAGCGAGTCTGGCTCGCGCACGGAGGGTTCCGTGCAAACTTCTTATTTGTTGTTGTATATTATCAAAAATATTTTAATTATATGATGTAACTAAAAATTTACGGTTCTCGCAATTTTTCCGTTATCTGTACTACAAGACGTTGCTTCGAACCAAATTTCAAGATACGGAGTTCACGGGAAGTACCCTGTACCCTTGCGAGTTTCGAAAATTTGCGGCATAAACGGCTGTATCTTTTGATTGCGTTGGTTTAGAAGTTTGATTTTTTCACAGCTCCAAGAGCCAGTAGACCTGAGTATTTGATATATATTTTAGCTACATACCTCTACACGTTCCTGAGAAAAAGGGTCTTGACAGACGGACAGACGGACGGACAACAAAGTGATCCTATAAGGGTTCCGTTTTTTCCTTTCGCGGTACGGAACCCTTAAAACAACAGAAATACTCAATAAAAAAGGCCAAGTGCGAATCAAGCTCGCGCACCTAGGGTTTCGTACAAACTTATTATATGTAGATATAGTTCTTCGATCATGAGATCAATTCTGTTAATTATCAGTTTTTGGAGTTTTTCCTATATTTGTGATGTAACATCTTATTACATCTTGCCAAATTTTACGATTCTAGGACAGCGGGAAGGTTAAGGTTACCTTGGATAGGTTTTGATTTACTTGTGTCACATTATGCGACAAAAGAAACCGGCCAAGTGCGAGTCGGACTCGCGCGCCGAGGGTTCCATAAAAATATGTGATGTAACTCAAAATTTAAGGTTTTCGCAATAATTCCTTTATAATTGCTATAAAACATTGCTTCATGCCAAATTTCAAGATTCTAAATCGACTGGAAGTACCTTTTAGGTTTTGATTCCCTTGCGAATAGTTGCAAGTTTAAAAAATATGCGGCTTAAATTGCTGTTTCTATTGATTGCGTTGACATAGATGTTTGATTTTGTTACAGCTTAAAGGTATTAAAGACCAGAGTATTTGATATGAATTTCAATTTTATACTTCTACGCGTTCATGAGAAAAGGTATGCGGACAGTCCCTTCGATTATCTGTGGCACAAGGTTCGCCCTTAACAAGGCGTTTCTTCTGAGGCGCTTTGAGATGAGAAAAACGCGTATTTGCACACAACAGACCGATTTTATTTTCCTTATTTCGAATTCTTACATTCTAACAAATATGTACAAAAATTTTACTGTTTAGCTATCATAGCTAGTATATTTCTTGTCGTCTCTTGAATGACTGACGAAACAAATTTTTTTTTTTCATGTTTATACAAAAATAAAAAAACCCCATCAAAGGGATAGGTTGTTCCAAAGAATCTTCTAGATTTAGTGCTTAAGTCACTGTAATTACTGTGGTGACTGAAAATCTAGCTCACACAAAAACTTAGTGAATATAACATAGTGTAGCAGATATCTGCCTATGTCTATATAGACATATCTATGGGAAATGAAACAAAACTACTTTACTTTTACCTAAGTTATTACAATTTCACAACTTATTTTTATTACAGGAATAGCGTTTTCTTATGTAAATAGATAACTTAATATTAACATATTATATTGGGAAACATTACATGATATTAAAATGTATTTATAGATGCAGATGTTGTATTGTGTTGCGTAGCGGTGATAACAAAAGGGGTAGTAACTGTAAAATTATTAAAAAAAATTTTTTTTATGATGTAACTAAAAATTAACGGTTTTTGCAATTTTTCTTTTATCTGTGCTATAAGACGTTGCTTCGTACCAAATTTCAAAGTACCCTGTAGGTATTGATTCCCTTGCGAGTTTCGAAAATTTGCGGCATAACGGCTGTATCTTTTGATTGCGTTGGCTTAGAAGTTTGATTTTTTTACAGCTCCAAGGCACAGTAGACCTGAGTATTTGTTATAAATTTAAGCTTGATACCTCTACACGTTCCTGAGAAAAGTGTCTTGACAGACGGACGGACAGACGAACAACAAAGTGTTCTTATAAGGGTTCCGTTTTTTCCTTTCGAGGTACGAAACCCTAAAAATGACCATATTTTAGGCATTTTTCAATCTTGATTATTTAACAAATGAAATGACCGTAGACTTCAGTATTTGATATTAATTTCAACTTGATACCTCCACGCGTTCGTGAGTATAAGAGTCAAAGAGACAGACAGGCAGACAAATATTTTTTTAATGTGTTAGAACTACAAATTAACGAATTTCAGATTTTTTTCCTATGTTTGAGTTGTAAGACCTTGCTTCATGTCAAAATTCTTGATTCTAGGACAACGGGAAGTACCCCCTAGGTTTTGATTAATTTGTTGTAGTATGCGACAAAAATTGCCGTATTTCGGCCGTATTGTTTATTGCGGTGACTTAGAAGCTTGGGTACTTAAATTAATTTCAACTTGATACCTCACGCGTTCCTGAGAAAAGAGGTCTTGACAGACAAACAGACAGACAACAAAGTAATTCTATAAGGTTTCTGTTTTTCCTTTTGTGTAACGGAACCCTAAAAATGACCTACAAGAGGGGCGTAAGCGTATATCATGTTTCTGAATTAAATTAAACTTAGTGTAGGTGCTTATTATTAACAGTGTAGCTGGGACCATGGAGCGGCTTGCATTTGTGGTTATGATATTTAATATCCTAGGTGTGACAGTGGGTCAAGACTGTGTCATAGACAATAGAAATCGAGATTATTCGTGGCAAAAACAAATTATAGATGATTTGTTCGTAAAATGCAAGTACAATCAAGAACATCCTCCAGGAAACACAACCAACTCCATCACGAATGTCAACATTGATACATTCATGATGATAAGATCATTTAATTTTAACAACGATGAAGAATTCTTGAGTATTCACACGAAGGTCTACTTCGATTGGACCGATGAGAGACTAAAATGGGACCCAGATAAATACGACGAAATCGAAACGATTCAAGTCAATCATAAAAAACTATGGGTTCCTTCATTTAAATTGCTTAACTTTGTATCGGGGTTTGATCTTGACTACTACCCTCCCTTTAAATGTGATGTGAATAAACGTGGATTAGTGACATGTATTCAGAAAGATAGTTACGAAGCACAATGCAGTTCTTCTTTAAAAAGTTGGCCTTACGATGTTTTAAACTGCTCGTTTCATTTTGGAGAACGGAAAAGAACAAACACCAGAATGAATTTTATCTTCGACAACAATTATCCAGTATCAGCTTTCGGTAAAGAATTTGGCACAAGTTGGATTATTATAGATAAAATATATAGGCACAATTTAAGTTCTGAAATTCAATTTTCGTTAACATTAACTTTAGCTAGACAAGCTTTAACTGTTTCCGCTTTAATATTTGCTCCTTCTATTGTTAGTGCTATTCTTACTTTGTCTACTTTGGTATTAAGTTCGATAAGTTACACTCGCTTAGGAGTTACGTGTTTTAGTATACTATGTCATTTTACTGTTTTACAAGAGATCAGTGAAATAGTACCAAAAAAAAGCCCTGAAATACCTATTATTTTATTGTTTGTTAAAGTATCCACTATGTTAACATTGGTTTGTTTTGTTAAAGCGTTTATGTTCAATCGTCTATGTAAAAAAGTAACTGTTCCCCACATTTGGATACAAACTTTCAATGAATATATTTTGAACAGTTACTGGAGATTCATAATTTTGCCTCTATGGTTAATCAAAGACGATAATTCAAAAAAATCAGATGGTATAAACGCATGGATTATTTTTGTTACCATACTAAATAACATTTTTGCAATTATTGTAATTACCACTTATATTATTTTATTTTTTACATGCCTACCGAAACCGTCAACTGAATTTCATTTTATATAAAGTTAGTAGTTAGTATTAGGCATATTAACAATAAATAAAAAAAAAAAATTGTTTTGTTTTAATTTGAAGCAATGACATTATTCTGTGCCTCTACAATATATTCCTAAGAACCAACAGTAATGGGGAATTGATTTAATAGTTCCAAATGATGTTTTTTAATTCCTCAATTTAGATTTATTACCAAACCAAAATCTTTTAAGAATTTGAGGTTATGATAACTCAAAACACTGTCTTTACAGACCGTGCTTTTTACGGGCCGGGAATTTTTGTGCTATGCATAAGAAGGGTTATGCCAATACTCGCCACGCTTGGCATGCGGGCTGGTGATATTTCCTTAGTATGGTGCTCACGCCACGCATGACGCTCACGGGAGGATTTGGGGTGGTGTTTTTCTACTCTGCTGATACGACACGTCTTCTATACTTATATATTTTCTGTAAGTACAATCATACTTTTATATATGGAACGTCTAGCCTCAAAACAAACCCAACATCTTGTTACGTAAACGTTTATCCTGTGAGGCGGTCGAACCAGCACCTCTTAGTTCAGCGGGCAGAATCACTTCCAATGCAGCTACTAAGCCAGTAATAAAAACCGAATCTCCTTAAAACGAAGAGTAAAAAATATATACATTGAGCCAGGCGTGGTTTTTCGAAATTTTGATGACTTGCAAATTTTTAAAAAGAATCGAAAGCATATCTAAATCAAAAACCCAATTTTTAGGGTTCTGTAGTCAACAAGGAACCCTTATAGTGTCTGTCTTGCCTGTCTGTCTGTCCGCAGCTAAGATCATAAAGACTAGAAAGATGTAATTTAGCATGGGTATATTAATATATTATATACATTTATATATACATTTTAATATATTAATAAGGCCGACAAAGTGGTAAAATAAAAAAAAAGTTTTTTACACGTAAAGTATAAATATTTTTTCTTGCCAACGCTATAGTGGGCTCCCACGTCGTTGAATAGATCGTTTAAAAATATTAAGGTTGTGTAAAAAATATTTTGATTCAGCGATGAATTTGCCAAATATTAAGCTTTAGAGCCCAGTGCACCCCCCCCCCTCCTCCCCCCACTGACAGCTAAATGCTGTTCCTGGGTGTGTAAAAAAAATCAAGGCAGTAGCATATACAACAAAATTAAAAGGAAAACTATCATAGTACTTATGTAAAACTAACGCGTGTACCAACACGCACTTGACCGGTGTTTTGTTCAAGAAATTGTCTTGTATATTATTTTTACATATACATACATACGGAAAATTAAATAGTTTCCGCAGCAATAACTATATTCCTATAGCTTGCTTAAGCCAACTTTCTTTCAATAATTTCTACATTATAATGGGAATAATCCTACAAGTACTATTTAATTTTATTATTAATTAAAGTACTTTTAAATAAGTATCTCGATCCCTCAATACCATACATGATATTTGACGCTTCACATGGTGCACCCTCTATGCTACATAAGAACAAAACAATAATAATTGCCATGTAAATACACAACTTGCTTTTAGTAGCTTTACTAACTTATCCTTCAAGCGGTCGCGCGGCGTCGAATTGAAATCGAACAATTTTAAATTTGCCTGACGTGAATACAATGGTGTCTGCACTTAACAGTACCATAGTATCTCTTTTTGACATTTTTGCACCTTATAAAACTGTGACCACTAAAGAAAATTCCCACCCTTGGATTACCTATACGGTACGAGAAATGATGCAACTGCGAAATGAAGCTCACGAGCGTTATCGCGAAACCGGCTTAAGCCAACACAGGAAGTATTACAAAGAGCTCAAGAGATTGGTTAATTCCGCCATTTTTAATGAGAAACGGGCATATTTCAACCAACATGTAAATTGTACCTTACCTTACCTTACCTTAACAACTCTCGAGCTCTATGGAATAACCTGAAACGCACCATAAATGTCTCGGACAAGAACCATGATGCTGAAATTCCAGATCATTTAAAATGCCCAGATAAAATTAATACACATTTTTGTTCTGTGCCAGAGAGTAGCGATGCATCATTTTCAGACATGACATATTTTGAATTTCATAGGTTTGGGACCACGTCCTTTGAATTGAAACCAACAGATGAGGGTACAGTCGCTAAAATTCTTCACTCCCTGAAATCTAATGCTATGGGTAGCGATGGTATTTCCCTCGATATGCTGCTGCTCACACTTCCACACACACTGAGTATTATTACTCAAATTATAAATATGTCAATATGGACATCTACTTTCCCTGATGCTTGGAAAATAGCGCTCGTTACGCCGCTGCCAAAGAAAAACACAGTTGTGGATCTCAATGACCTTCGTCCTATTAGTATCCCGTGCTGTGTATCAAAAATATTGGAGAGGGTGGTGTGTATGCAGCTTTCAGCTTACTTGGAAAATAATAATATACGCGGAGTGTCCGGTTTGTTCCAACAATGCAGCACAATGTTAAAAGGCTAAATAGTAAAAATATATTTAATAATGTTAATGATTTTTATATGAGTTTAAAGTATTTATATTTTACAAATTTTGCCTGCATATACATTTATATTTACCTTATTTATTATTTAATATATACCTTATATATACTTATACCTATTTACCTTAAACTAGAACACATAACCGGTGCCTCACGGGCACACCTTTTATTAAGGGCGACGCTGAAAATCAGCGCTGCAGCACCTTGTTGCAGCATACGCTGAGTCGATGTCCTGTTTGGCATCACAGCACCCATATTTAAATATGTCTAGTTAGATCCGTATATTTTTGTTTTGTTTTATATTTTCGTTTTTAAGTGATTTTTGTTTTCTTATTTTTATTTCCATTATTTTGGTGTACCTTTATGTAAACGTGTATGTAACAGTATGGGTGAAATGATGCTAAATAAATGTCTGTCTATGTCTATGTCTATGAATTGACCGCGGTAACCCTATTTTTTCGGTTATAAATTCGTATATTCTTATCACTCATGTTTGCCAATTTTAGTAGCCTCTCATAGGTTCATTGTGAACTCAAAACAATAGATTCTTCCTTTCTTAACGCACTGCTTAATCTAAATTATATCTTTCGTTGTGCATGCTGCGTAGGTTTTGCAAAGTAAACGCGCGCCTGACGTCGTTGAAGATTCGCGCAACGCACTTCGTAAAAGTATAATTTTTTGTAGGTTTTATGCCAAAGTTTTTTTTATTATATCTAAAGGTAATGTGTATAAGTACATTGTTATTCAAATAATTTAATAATTTGTCTTTTTAATTCTTAAAAACCTTGACGGGGTCATTAAGGTTACGCGCGACCGCTGCCGTTACAAATGACCGCGCGCCCGCTTAAAGGTTATTTATATCTTACTAAGTGTTTCAATACTGATTGTACACTTGTTAGTTAATTGCCAAAGTATTGTATTATAACTTTAAATACTTGAGTTTGTTGCCGGCTCTTTTCTTCAGGAAATAACACTGTTAAATAGTTTTTATTGACGATTCAAAAGTGTCCACAGAAACCAACTTGAATAAATGTTATCAGATTTAATTTGATAAACAAGACATTTCAGAGCAGCCCGAGCCGCAGCTAGTTAAAAATAAAATAAAATATGCTTATTAACAAAACAACAACAGAAACACTTAATAAAGAGACAAGAGGGGCGTAAGCGTATATCATGTTTCTAAACAAAATTAAACTTAATCATTGTACGTGCTTATTATTTATTAACAGCTGGGACCATGGAGCGGCTTGCATTCGTATTTATATCGTAGGTGTGAAAGTGGGTCAAGACTGTGTCATAGACAACAGAAGAGATTATTCGTGGCAACGACAAATTATATGTGATTTGTTCGTAGACTGCAACTACAAACGCAACTAATTTCATTACGAATGTCAATATTGGTACATACATAAATATAAGATCATTCGATTTTCACAAGAATAAGGAATCGTTTATATCAAAAGTAACCGTTCCTCACATAAGGATACAATCTTTCAATGAATACATTTTGAACAGTAATGGGATAGATCAATAAAAATTGGTCACAATGGTGCAATGTCTGTATTAATTTGGCACAAGTCGAAAATCAGTGAAAATTACAATTATATCAAAAATTATGACTTCACTTTAGGAATGAAACCTCCACAACTTCCCCACCTTGCGTTCAGGGTAGGTATCTTTTCAATATTTATTAGCAATAAAGACAACACTAAAATATATAAAAGAACAGAATCATACCTTTCATGAAACAATTTAAAACTAAAGTCCCTGTAAAGGCCTAACTAGATCTGCCTTTGCTGTTTTCAAACGAGCCACTCTACCATGCCCGTCAAATCCAGAGTAAATTTGCAAAAAAAATTCCCGATGCTAAATAATTATTTTTAAATTGCCAGCCCCTATTAGGGCTACATCAACAAACTTTTGTTGTGCGTGACTTACCATCATGACAGATCTTTGGACTATAAGCGACAGATATTCGTTTTGAAAATGTTGTATTAAACCTTCACTTAAATTATTCAAATATCTCCAGCGTGCAGTTTATATGTTACAATCTATGCAATCAAACACGTAATGACTGTTTGGATTAACATTATCCGAATGTAAAAACATATGGTGTAACTTTAAATTTTCGGTGTCTTTGACCATACTTCTGAGGTCCTAAATTTAGTAATGCTTCTACTTCAAACAAAATAGTCGTCATCTCGATGAGCTGAACGGACGATTTCCCAAGAATTCTCCTTCAAATATCCTTTAATGAACCATGGCGCTGAAGGAAGTTTGTGGCGCCATATAATTTTCTGAATCGAAGTTTCAATGGTAATCCTGTTTCAGTCAATAGATTTTAGGAGATTACTATCTCCACGTAAATTTGTTCCGTTATCACTATATAAATGATTTTAACTAAACCTCTTCGGGCTAAAAATCTTCGCAATGCCATCAAAAAATCTTTTGTGGATGATAAAGTGCAAAGTTCTAATCGAACCGCTCTACGCGTAGCGCAAGTAAATATTATTATCCAACACTTGCTGCCATGTTGTAAAATATGACGATCCGGCTAAATCAGTTCCTGTTACTTCAAACACTGCTCCACACTGACCTCTATTTGTAGGCAATGGAGCCGGTGGAACAATGAATTATTTCGCTGAATAGCGACTCAAGATTAGGCACTGACGGACGACTATTTTAGCTAGCCTGCGTATATCTAAAATCCAAAAATTTTCTCAGAGGATATTCATTAAAGTCCAGCATGAAACTATGCCTTTGAATGACTATGCGTTCTAGTATTTTATTGTTCTTAGGTAGTAAATTAGGTCCTATAAACGTTTCTGTTTCACTGCTTGATTTAAGACGAGTTTAACTATCACTTAACTATAACTTAACTTTCGTTCTGAAGAAGTTTTAGTAGATGTTTGCTGCATTAATGCATTCAACAGTATTTAAATCTTTTTCTTCAATTTTTGTTTACAATTATTTACAAATCTCATACACCAAACAATTGTTCGTTCAATTTTTGAGTATTTACCAAAATAAAATTAATCGTTGGGAAAACAATACTAAATTTTGTACGTAAAAACAACTGTTTTTATCCCTTTTTAAAACTCTGTTCCATCTTCGATAATCACTGTTCCAGGCCATTATGGGTGTTTAAGCCACCTGGGTCCCACGTGGCTAGTCAGCAGGATTTTAAGTTCCAGAAATGTGCTGCCAAGTATTGACGTTCGTCTTACTCTCTTCTCTCTCTTCTATCTCTCTATCTCTTTCACTGTATTATGTACGAATGTACTGAGACCTAAGTTTCGTCCTATCTACGCTAGTGTGATACTTGAATCCGTCCAATAAAATTCTTGGCAGTTTAATGCTTAGCTATTTCCCACTTCAGCTGCCAACCTTGTTGCTAGTACTGCAGCTATCAATTCAAGCTTAGGCATGGTTATTGATTTCGTTGGTGCAACCGTCGATTCAGCCATAATTAACTGCACAGTCACTTTATCATCGTACTCCGATTGTAAGAAAACACAAGCTCCATAAGCAGCTTGGCCAGCATCAGCGAAAACTTGTAAACCATTCTTACAGTCGTCTTAGTCTATGTTACTGATACGCCTTGGAATTTTACAATCTGCTATAACCTTTCTTTGTCCTATAAAATCCTTTATATTTATTTCAAGATTTACAAGTACAGACTGGTCCTAATCGATATTCAATATCCAGCACTTTTGAATAATAAGTTTTGGTATCAAAGTTGTCGGACAAAAGAAACCGATAGGTTCAAATATACTCTGGGCAACTGATAATATTATTCTTTTTGTAGTCTTAAATGAATTCCCTCCCAATGGCGAGCGGTGCGATGGTAGAAAGTAGCCGTGGGCATTATTTTGAATAATTCCTCAGAACACATCCCATTGTACAAGCTGTAGAACATACACATGAAGGCAAAGTCTCTCCTCAGACTTAAGGACTTAAGATACGGCAAGTGAGTTTGGGATCGTCTACAATTCTCACGGCTTGTCGTTGAACCAGGTGTGCACCCGCCTAGAGATGGCAGCAGTACGCCATATGGGGCCGGACTTGCGACTTGTAAAGCAGCAACCTTTGCAACCTTTTTTTTGAAGTATTGCTTCGCCGTGTTGAGTACACCAAGGTTTTTTGGACGCCAGTTTCATTTTGTCTTGCAGATAGTCTCGGAACTGAACATCACTGGAGATGCCAACAACAAGGATCCCATGCTTTTGGAGATGAAGAGGAGAGTGTTTTGGAATTGTGGGACCACAGTGGTAGGGGTTTTCTTAGCGGTGAACACGCAGACTTGTGTCTTTGTTGGGTTGAATCGGACCAAGTTTTCATGTGTCCAGTCAGAGACCTTGGACAGAGTGGTCTTGATTCGAGACACAAGTTATTTACTTTTTTACTCCACAACGGAACGAAGGATGCTTACATGACTCGTGTAATAAGCGTCTCCAGTACTGTCATCTGCATAGAGCACAGAGCCTTGCGGGACTCCTCTAATGCCCATGCTATCAGAGCAACTACCATCAACTACAGCTCGTATGCGTCTACCGGACAACAACCTAGCCACCCATTTCAACAAACCCTCGGTCACTCCGTAAAATGTAATCTTCGATAGCAGACCCCGGTGCCAGACCCGAGCGACTGCCTTCGCTATGTCCAGGTTACATGCCAAAGCCTTCCCCTGACTCTCAATGGCTAGTGCCTATCGGTGTGTGAGGTACACTAGAAGGTCACCAGTCTAGCGACCGTGGCGAAAGCCATATTGACGATCGCTGAAAAGGTCGTGTTTTTCTAGGCATCTTAAGAGCTGTGTGTTGATCACACGCTCCATCACCTTGGAGAGGAGAGAGATAATAGCGATAGGCTTGTAATACGATGGATCAGATCTATCGCCCTTTTTGGGCACCTGGTGCACATTTGCAGTCTTGCATGAAGACTGAAATTGCCTAGTATGTTAGGAAAGCGCGAAGAGGCGCGTGAGCTCAGGACATCACTCAGGAGTACACTGTTTAAGCACTACTGCTGGTATACCGTCTGGCCCACTCGACTTATGAACATATAGAGAAAGCAACGCCCACCGGACCTACCGTTGTGTTATGGAGATTTCTGGCATGGTCTGATATAGACACACGGTATAGTAGGTGGTACAGCGCCTTCGTCGTTCATATTTGTGTGTTCGTAGTTGGTTGCAAAAATAATGCCCAATAGATCAGCTTTCTCTCTTGCACTATGGGCCAAGTGACCATCGGTCTTTCGCAGTGCTGGTTACGACGACTGGCAAAAGTTCCCTTCGGCAGGGATAGCTCGCAAGTCGCCCACCTATTTTGTTGATTAATTGGAATTTAGCTCTGGCAGTTGCTTTCTTACTGAACCTCGAGGCAGCATCTAATTTCCGCTATAACTTAGAAATATTCGGATCCTTATTATTACGAGCCGTGGTCCAAGCCTCATACGCTGTTTGCTTAAGAATTATAGCTTCCATGAAACAGCTCTAAAAATCAAGGATACGATGAAATTAAGATAATTATTGATATACATTGAAATGAACAATCATTTTTTGACGGCATTATTTTTAATAGTACTTTTGAGTGCTAGATAATGTTTTGGAACCGAAGCCGTATTTTTTCAAATCACCCCCTGGACCACGGAAAGAGAGGGGATTGCAACCCTCGATTTTTTCCCCTTGTCGCATGATTTTTGTGCGGCGTTGCGGAATAATGGATTAGAAGCAGTATTGAAATAGTATGACACAGATGCCGTACAAAATCAAATGACCAAATTTACCCTGGTGATTGTCGGAAAATAAAAAAAAAATCCGACTTAGTAGCGCACCATTTTTTTACGGCACTGTGCGTTTTCTTATTATTTTTCATGGATCTATCGGTGGTAAGAATGTCGTACAAAAATATGTGACCAAAATGTACTCACTCTACCTGTACTTTTGAATTCTCACCTGCACTCAGTTGGACAGCTTACAAGTGACGGCATAGTGTTGAATCTTATGATTTTATGCTCTTATATCGTTCTAGATAGGTCACCTGGTGGTTCAAATGACCCATAATTTTTTCAGCATGGGCCAGTAGTCTATAAGTGATCTGAACTCCGCACCCACGCTGGGGGTGGTTGCCACCCCTTCTCGGTGGTATAATGTTTTTTTTTCAAAATAACCTCGAATATCGAAGGCCTAATTTTAACTTTTCAAGTTATTGGCAATTAAAAATTCGGATTTTATTCACGTTTTTATCGGTTTTTTGCAAATATCTCCAAAAATATGCATTTTATCGAAAATTTTATAATGAACAAAATTGTAGCAGGTAAAAAACTGAACAAATTGTTTTTTTATAAAGTGTTCTAAGTGCAATAATAAGCTAGATATTAACGATCAAAGCCGTTTTTTATTTTGTCTGAAATTTAATCGATGTATTTAATGCCATCTAGCGGCGAGCAAATACATTTTATGCATTCTTATCAAATAGGGTTTTGTAGTGCTTGAAATAAACTTTAAAATGAGTACTGTAAAAAGTCTTTTGCACGTAAAATGAGTGAGCTATAATGCACGTAAGAGGAATGGTTTTTTCTTTTAAATCAATGGGTTTCATAAGTGCCATTTCCACCAAAATTTAAATTAATCATATTCCATCTAGAATTAACTTTAATATAAAGAGTTTGATGGATTCTAGCACTTTGGCTGCTTTAGGACACATATTTTTCAAAAAAATCACGATTTTAAGAAAAAATAAATTTTCGATTTTTTACAAAAACCACCTTCTTTTCATAATATCTCAAAAATTATGAAAGATACGTATAATGATAAAAAATGTAGGTCTTTTTCTGACATAAAATTTGTTTTTTTTGTCACACAAAAATTGACGGAGCTATGATTGTTTAAAGAGCGCGCGGCAGCGCAATCACAGTCTCTATCGAGCCCTTTGACCCTTCACCGTTTTAAAATAAAAGTTTTTTACTATATATTGTAATAAAAAAGTTGTAGCTCTTTCAATTACCTTTAAAATAGTTTTTTATAAGTTCTAATAGCATCAAAATTGAAGGAGTTATGGTCCAAAAACTAATCGTTTTCTAGCGATAAAATGGCTCAATGTCAATTTTTCCGTTCCGGGGTTGTTTACGCCCCTTAAAAATAATAGGCGGAGCTCATATCATTTTCACTTTTGAAGTTAAGGGTAAGATGAGCCTAATTCCAAAATTTCATGCAAATCGGTTCACAGCAAAAAGAGTCGGAGTCTCGCTCCAAAAGTCCGGTGAAGTAGTAATGGCTGCAACAGCCAACTGCATAGTCAGCTCAGAAAAAAAGAAAAAAAAGCCACTTCTACAGCTGGATCTTGCTGTTAAAATTTTGAAGGAGTCACCTGCCACTACCACTAAGATTTCAGGTCACTCAATAGTCGATGCTACTGTTCTGCACCAGCATTAGATATAAATGCACGCCTTGATGACATAACTCGTTAGGTTGCTGCTCTTACTAGCTACCGTGGCAGAAGCGGAAGCAAATCTAGTCAACGTTCAAATAGAAGTCCTTACTCATCAAAATCTGATGTATATAAAACAAACGTTGGTATCATAAAATTTATAATACTAAAGCACTCAAATGGGTTAAGACATATGCGTGGACTCTTACATTGACCAGCAGTCAGTGATGTCGGCAACTGATTGTTAACCTGTCAGCCGCCGCTTTCTAATAAATACTGGTTCTGATGTTTGTTGCTATCCCAAATCTTGGCTGCCTTCAAGCAAACGTCAAATTGTTTCCAGTTATATATTGCAAGCAGCTAACAGCAACCAAATTAAACATATCGTAAGTATCATTTTGTTTAGGCCTAGGTTTGATAAAATGTCTTAAAAAGGTTTATGCTTTGCTTACTAGTCCTAATAAGTACTTAAAAATAATGACTGCGACCTAAAACCAATTGTTTATTATAACAGCCTAGAAGTCAGGAGTTTAAATGAACGTGTTTTAAAAGCTTAAAATCGTTGGATCATATAGTTGGCGTAGACTCCTAATTAAGTTCTGGATAGGCTAGAATTATGCTAAAGTGAGATCTAAAGGCAAAATTTTTAACTTTGATATTACTATGAAGTTTTAAAATGTTGATATTGATTTAAAGTAGTTTTAAAAATCTATCTGAAACCTTTAGGCTATATTAAAGTTGTCTGGATAAACAAGTTAGGGCTGCTAATGACTAAGACTAATAAGCTGTTTTTATGAACTGAAGGCATGATTAAAGTCCTATAAGAATATTTTATATTGGTCTAACCAAGTCATCTGCCCACGGCCGTCCCACGCTGCGTCTTCCGATCCGTGGTCCCCATTTATCGGTTCAGCGAGTAAAGTGACGCGCCCATTACCACTTTTAACTGTTTGAGCTATGTCAGTTAATTATCACCCAAAGAAACACCAAGCATAGCTCTTCCATAGCTCACTGAGCGACTGTGAGTTCATTTAAAAGGCAAACAGTTAGAACGTTAAAATAAACTAATTATTTAGTTCTGTAGACTAAAAGGGCCCGACCTACAGAGCTTCCGCGTAACGTTGTGGCTTTTTGTTTTCAGGAGCTCACGGTATATCACAAACCTCAATTTAACCTTCTTAGAACCTGTTACGCCTGCAAAAATCTAAATAAGAACTAACATGCAAGCCTTTCAACTAGCCCAGATTTAGCATTGAAATTATCTTGTTGTCTTACAACAGACTACCTAGATTATTTTAATGCTTAGAAAAAGTTCATAAAGGATTGCGAATGACAAATCAGGTGCTCTTAGACTTGATAGACATATTTTAATGTTTTACCAAAACGTAGTTTATTATTTTAGTAAACGATTTTATAATGTCTTGAAAATGAGTTGAAAATGGAAGATTGAAGACTTATGAAGATGGCAATTTAATATTTCATACACAATTAGTTAGAGATCGATAAAACCAGTCATCTGTGTTAGACTCATTGCAACTGTTATTTTGTTGATGAAATAAGCCAAGATACCTATGTCTCTAAAAATTACGAGCACCCTGAAATACATTATTTAACATGATTTAGGTATTGTAAACCATTCGTATTATTTGTAAATTATATGCGAAAAAAATTTAAACGCTAAGAACTATTTTCCAAGTTTGAATGTGTAACACCAGAAGTTAATTCAAGCCATTTCAATTTGGAATTTGTTATTATTGTACAAAAAATATCCATTTTGCTTAAAAAAATGGCTGAATTTGTGTCAGAACCTGAAAGTTTGGGATTTAACAAATTATAACAAAGAAGCCCTAAGCCCTGGCCTAAGTCCTTTTGGATTTGAATATGCGCAACAGGACTTTTAATATGTTAAACCACGAGTTACTGGTATATACTTATGGGTTAAATCAGGCCTTTCGGGTAAGAGCCCTGCAGCCTAATTAGTCATTATATAAACAAATTGGTTGTGGCTCAGGGCTTATTAGTTATCAAGAAGCCGAATTTTTGAGTCATACCACTTTCTGTGGCCTATTTGCGCGTTTTCCAAAACCGGATTTGAGAAAATTGTGAAAAAAGTTATATGGTGCATTCAGGCTGTCACTAATTTTGTAAGAAAGGTGAGTCCCTTTTTATATATTTTTATACCATGTTATTCTATTAAGTAAAGTTTAGCATAAAAAAGTGGAAAATTTTTGAAATACATATTTATTATCGGTAGTAATAAAAAAAAGCAGTCTCATGTTCTTACTTTTTGTGTGGTAACAGCCAGATAGCAATTAATTTTTGTCATTAAAAAACTTTTAAAACATAAACTTAAAAAAATAGATGTAATTGCACACACGGCACAATACTAAAGAACAGAATAAAGAATACTATAACTACGAAATTAAATTAATACAATGTTTTTCGAACTCATTATTGTAAAATACCATCAAACAAAATTTATAAAAAAAAAAAGCAAAACCGAAGACAGCCGACAGACCTTGTATTTGCAAACAATTGATGCACAAATTCACTACAGTTAACATATGCATTTGTTATTGATAGAATCAGGCGTTACTTTGCAGAAATTCATTATTATAATAAAATATTATTACCTTGCAAATCCGCTAAAAACAATTCAGTAGCACTCACGTGCAGAAGTACACCATCCACAAGTGTAGGAGTGCAACGAACAAATGTTTCTAATTCACCGTTTCAAATAATTGCATCATCCCATCAGGTGATTAGGCCGGTTGGGGGGAGTAGTGGGGGTTGTGTATATAAGGGCAACAACAGCTGTATTACGTCTCCCCTAGAGCGACAACCCAAGCCGAGGCTTCCCCCGCAGGGAGCCCTTGAGCGTTGGGCGCTATATGGGCTGAGGCTCCTTCAGAGCCAAAAGTCCGGTGAAGCAGTAATGGCTGCAACAGCCAACTGCATAGTCAGCTCAGAAAAAAAAATTACGTCATTTGGTGAAGGTATAGCGCACGACTAACTTGCGTCTCCTGAAGATGCCTCGTGTTGAGGCGAGACACGTGTCGAGTTTTTTTAACAATTTGGTGGTGTTGTGGTGAAGTTTGCATCGTCCACATAAGCAAGGAGGTAGGGAGGTGCACTCCTACACATGTGGATGGTGTTTTTCTGCACGTGAGTGCTACTGAATTGTTTTTAGCGGATTTGCAAGGTAATAATATTTTATCATAATATGCATTTGTAGCTAAGAGGCTACATAAGCGGAACAAGTCGGGTGGTCCGAAGTGGTCGAGGATCAAATCCCCATTTAAAATAAAAAGCAGATTTTTTTTGCCTTTACTGTTGTGTTTGATAGGTGGCAATGCTGGCACAAAAGCTAAGGGTCAAGTTGTCTACTTTGCGTCAGTTAATGATTTAACACTAGGGGGTATACATCTCTTTGAAGCATACTGTTAGTAAAATGTAAAATTTAATGGCAGGTATCGTCGAAATATGGTCACCCAAATCCTTATGAAACATCGAAAAATATAATTTTTTCAGAAATTCTGATGTGTACAGTGACGAACTGTACGTATATATTTAGCAGACGTTTCTGCTAAATGTTAGTTTATATGGCTTTTGATTCCATTGTTATCTCGGGTAGGTACAGTCAATTATTTTTATGCAGAACGTCAGGATTGAGAAGGCGAATAAAATGCCTTAATTTTCCAAATTCACTCTGTCTTATTATTTTATTCCTATACTGCAAAATCTAACACAACTAACACTAAATGATCAGTATGTCGAATATATTATTTGACCAATCTCATTCATTGAAATTCAACCTGTGGTATATTGATTCAGTAGCAATACTAAAAGTATTGTATTTTATTGAGTTTCAGCACTACTAAACCCAATATTTCAATAGATACTATACACAATTGCTGCTAATTGATACGAGATCCGAGAGAGAAATACGAGATTCACATGTTTAGACTAAAGAGCCACATTTGCATGCCCGAACCGATTAATTGTGCATTCCACAAGCTACCATCCCCCCAACCGACCACGGCGCGTACTAATGGCCCCAGACGACGATCTCGCTATATCCCCCCCCCCCCCTTCCCCTCACACGACGCCGACATCCCTGGGTTCGTCGGGTCGAACGCACGGTACTTCAGCCAGCACGCTCACCTCAAATTCGAGGTATCAAAGAATGCCGGGGCGCTGCTCGCCCCCACCCACTCGCAATCGCAACCGCGTAACGGCAAAGTCAGCTATTCTGCTGCTAAATAAGGGTGTAAAGTTAAAATCTAAAATCTAAAGTGGCTCCTCAGTCCATACGGACATTAACATAGGTACATACCTCTTTGATGATTCTCTCAGTATCGTTTTTTACTCTCCATACCACTAAGGTGGCAAACAAGCTTACGGCCCGCCTGATGGTAAGCGGTCACCGTAGCCTATGGACGCTTGCAACACCAGGGGTATCACTTGCGCGTTGCCGACCCTTCAGAAATCTAATAACTTCTTTCTTGAAGAACTCCATACTGTAGTCCTTGCAGAAAACCTTGGCAGGGAGCTCATTCCACAACTTAAGCGTTCGCGGGAGGAAGTTTCTCTGAAACCGCACTGTACGCGACCATTTAGGTTCTAAAGTGTGAGAATGAATTCCCTGCCGATGGCGAGCGGTGCGATGGTAGAAAGTAGCCGTGGGCATCATTTCGAACAATTCCTCAGAACACAACCCATTGTACAAGCGGTAGAACACACACAGTGAGGCAAAGTCTCTCCTCAGACTTAAGGGCTCGATACCGCAAGTGAGTTTGGAATCGTTGACAATTCTCACAGCCCGTCGTTGAACCGAGTCAAAAGGGCCAAGCTGGTATCCGGGTGCACCTGCCCAGAGATGGCAGCAGTACTCCATATGGGGCCGGACTTGCGACTTGTAAAGTAACAACCTTTGCCCCGACGTGAAGCACTGCTTCGCTCTGTTGAGTACACCAAGTTTTTTGGACGCCAGCTTCACCTTATCTTGTAAATGATCTCGGAACTAAACATCGCTGGAACATCTTGATGTTATAGCGGCAACAGAAATACACCTTCTGTTAAAATTGCAACTGTCTTACTATCATGGTTCATGAGATACAGTCCGGTGACAGACGGACGGTCAGCAGAGCCTTAGTGATAGGGTTCCACTTATTACTCTTTGGGTACGGAACCCTAAAATTGCCCCACAAGAGGGGCGTAAGTGTATATCAAGTTTCTAAATCAAATTAAACTTAGTGTGGGTGCTTATTATTAACAGTGTAGCTGGGACCATGGAGCGGCTTGCATTTGTGGTTATGATATTTAATATCCTAGGTGTGACAGTGGGTCAAGACTGTGTCATAGACAATAGAAATAGAGATTATTCGTGGCAAAAACAACTTATAGAAGATTTGTTCGTAAAATGCAAGTACAATCAGAAAAATCCTCCAGGAAACGCAACCAACTCCATCACGAATGTCAACATTGATACATTCATGTTTATAAGATCATTCAATTTTTACAATCATGAGGAATTGTTGAGTATTCAAATGAAGGTCTTCTTCTATTGAATCGATGAGAGACTAAAATGGAACCCAGATAAATGCGACAAAATCGAAAAGATTTAAGTCAATCATAATAAAAATGGGTTCCTTCATTAAAATTGCTTGACTTTGTATAGGGATATGATCTTGACAACTACCATTTCATTAAATTTCATGTGAAAAAACAGGGATTAGTGACATGTATTCAGAGAGATACTTACAAAGTGCAATGCAGTTCTTCATATACAACGAAATTAAAAGGAAAACTAATGCACGTGTACCAACACGCACTTGGCCGGTGTTTTGTTCAAGAAATAGTCTTGAATATTAATAACATATTCAAACATACAGAAAATTTAAAAGTTTCCGCAGCAATAACTATATTCCTATAGCTTGCTACAACCAACTTTCCTTCAATAATTTTCTCTATTATAATGGGAATTGGTAATATAAAATTTGGGAGTACTTTTAAATATCTGTATCCCTCAACACGATTAACGATATTTGACGCTCCACGTGGTGCGCCCTCTATGCTACATAAGACCAAAAAATAATAATTGTCATGTATACACACAACCCTATTTACGGTAACCCTATTTGCGGTTATAAATTCGTATATTCTCATCACTCACGTTTTGCCAATTTTAGTAGCCTCTCATAGATTCATTGTGAACTCAAAACAATAGATTCTTCCTTTCTTAACGCATTGCTTAATCTAAATTATATCTTTCGTTGTACATGCTGCGTATGACCGCGCGCCCGCTTAAAGGTTATTTACATTTTACTAAGTGTTTCAATGCAGATTGTACACTTGTTAGTTATTAGACAAAGTATTGTATTATTACTTTAAATACTTGAGTTTGTTGCCGGCTCTTTTCTTCAGGAATTAACACTGTTAAAAAGTTTTTATTGACGATTCAAAAGTTTTCTCCGAAACCAACTTGAATAAATGTTATTATATTAAATTTGATAAACAAGATATTTCAGAGCAGCCCGAGCCGCAGCCATAGCTAGTATAATGTAAAAATAAAGCAAAATATGCTTATCAACAACACAACAACAGAAACAGTCAATAAAGAGACAAGAGGGGCGTAAGCGTATATCATGTTTCTAAATTAAATTGAACTTAATATTTGTACGTGCTTATTATTTTTTAACAGTGTAGCTGGGACCATGGCGCCGCTTGCATTTGTAGTTATAATCCTAGGTGTGACAGTGGGTCAAGACTGTGTCATAGACAATATAAGAGATTATTCGTGGCAACAACAAATTATAGATGATTTGTTCGTAGACTGCAACTATAATCCAGAACATCCTCCAGGAAACGCAACTAATTTCATTACGAATGTCAATATTGATATATACATAAATATAAGATCAGTCAATATTAACAACAATGAGGAATCGTTTAATATCAAAAAGTAACTGTTCCTCTAATAAGGATACAATCTTTAAATGAATTTATTTTGAACCGTTACCGTTATATCAATGACGATAATTCCAAGAAATCTGATGGTTTAAACGCATGGATTATTTTTGTTAACATACTAAATGACATTTTTGCAATTATTATAATTATCACTTATATTATTTTGTTTTTGACATATCTACTTAAACTGTCAACGAAATTTCACTGTATGAAAAGTTTTGTTTTGTTTCAATTTGAAGAAATGCCATTATTCTGTGCTTATACAATTGGTTTCGCTTTGGCTTTTATTTTAAGATTTTAAGGTTACTACGATGATTCAAAACACTGTCTTTACAGTCCGTACCGTGTGGGAAATATAATGTACAACCACGATAAAGACCAGCCTGATATTGCTTTCGTAATTAAATTTGAGTTTCGTAATGGGATAGATCAATAAAAAATGGTCAAAATGGTGCAATGTCTGTAATAATTTGGCACAACTCGAAAATCAGTGAAAATTACAATTATAAAGAAAAAGTATTACTTCACTTTAGGAATGAAACCTCCTCATATTCCCCAACCTGCTTTCAGTGTAGGTATCTTTTCGAATTAGCAATAAAGACAACACTAAAATATATAAAAGAACAGAATCATACCTTTCATGAAACAATTTAAAACTAAAGTCGCTGTAAAGGCCTAACTAGCCTTTGCTGTTTTCACACGAGCCAAATGCCCGTCAAATCCAAGGTAAATTTACAAAAAAGTCCCGATGCTAAATAATTATTTTTAAATTGCCAGCTCCAATTAGGACTACATCACCAACTTTTGTTGTGCGTGACTTACCATCGTGACAGATCTTTGGACTAGAAGCGACAGGTATTCGTTTCGAAAACGTTGTACCTATTAAATCTTTACTTAAATTATTCAAATATCACCAGCGTGCAGTTAAAATGTTATGATCTATGCGATCAAACACGTAATGACTGTTTGGATTAACATTATTTTGGAGATTTTGAAACCACATTGTTGGCGCTGGCATACTAACTCTGCCAAGTGGCTGTGTTGGCTAATGGGGAGAAATTAAACTTTTTGCAAGACAAAGTAAATTTAGAATAAAAACCAGTATAAACAAACTTTAAAACAGCTAATGAATCACGCTGTAATATAGCCAAATTGAAAAATAACCTAGCAAAGCTGAAATTAAAAAAATGATAATTTTCACTCCCTCCGTTTTGCAAAACCACGACGAAATTAGCTATGAAGTTCGAAATTTAAAATCAAAAGGGGTTTAAATTTCACTTCACGTCCCAAGAGGCGGAGGTTCGAACCCCAGGGTTGGCGTGTACCAATGAGTCTTTTCTTAATTTCTCAAGTACACTCATTAATTTATTCACACCACTGGCTTTTCGGTGAAGGAAAACATCGTGAGGAAACCTGCATACGACAAGAAAAAAAGAAAAAAAGGACGTATGTGAAGTTCACAATCCGCACTGGGCCCGCGTGTAGACTATGGCTCAATCACCCTCGCTTAAGAGGGTAGGCCGTGCCCCAGCAGTGGGGACGTATGAAGGCTGGTAAGTATAACCTATGGAAAATATTTTAGCACAATTTATTATATTTATTAGTAATATTATATCTAACAACATTATTCGTAAATCTGGCGTATGCCTATACATTTATTTAATTTTTGTACCACTAAGGTGGCAAGCAAGTTTGCGGTCCGCCTACTGGTAAGCGGTTACTGCAGCCTATGGACGCTTGCAATTCCTGGAGCATCACTCGAACATTGCCGGCCTTCCAAAAATCTAATTACTTCTTTCTTGAAGAACCCCATACTGTAGTCCTTAAAGAAAACCTTGGCAGGGAGCTCATTCCACAACCCAAGTGTTCACGGGAGGAACTTTCTCTGAAACTGAACTGTACGCGACCATTAATAGGTTCTAAGGTGTGAGGATGAATTCACTGCCGGTGGCGAGCGGTGCGATGGTAGAAAGTAGCCGTGGGCATCATTTTGAACTGTTCCTCAGAACACATCCTATTATACAAGGCTGTGGTGACCGCTTACCATCAGTCGGACCGCAAGCTATTAATAAAAAAAAAACTTATTTAGTTAGTGGAAATCCACACTGATTTGTATTAATATACCCTGTCTTTAAAGACTCAATACTGAATGAAATTACGTACATTTACCTTTTTGACAAAATGTTACCATAATATGCCAATACATTCTATTTCTAACCTCTATGTCTATGTCACTACCTCTGTTGTCAGTATGTCAAATGAACTATGTCCTCATTAAAGTACATACATAAACACAAAAAATACTTATTTAACAATATAATATGAATATAGAATGAGATGTGAAATCAATATCCTCGAGGGGCGTGCGTGTACGCCTGTGCGTGTATTGTGTTTCAAAACTAAATTTTACTTTTTATATGTATAATTATTATTTTATCAGTACAGCTGGAATCATGGCATGGTTTGCACTGCTGGTTGCAATATTAACTATCTTAAGTGAGACAATGAGTAAAGACTGTGTGATAGACAATAGAACACGTGACTATTCGTGGCAAAAACAAATGTTACGTGATTTGTTCACAAAGTGCAACTACAATCGCAAACACCCGCCAGGAAACGTCACTAATGCCATCACAAATGTCGACATTGATACATTCATTGCTATAAAATCATTCAACTTTGACGAGAATGAAGAATTTTTAAGTATCAACACGTGGATCAAATTCTTGTGGACCGATAATAGACTAAAATGGAACCCAGATGAATATGACAAAATCAAAACAACCCAAGTGTTATTCTGGAAAATATGGGTTCCTTCAATAAAATTAGTTAATGCAAAGGAGCCTCAAGATGATTCTGAGTACTCCTTTTTTAAATGTGATTTGTATAATAATGGATTAGTGTCACGTGTAATGAGTGTTACTTACGAAGTACCATGCAGTTCCTCATTAAATAACTGGCCTTACGATGTTTTAAACTGTACATTTGATTTTGGAGAAAGAAAAACAGAAAACACTAAAACAAACTTTATAATCGATAAAAAGCATAAAGTGGTAGGTTTTAGTCGAGACGTTGGTACTCATTGGATTATCATTGGTAAAAAACAGCGATATAATTTAAGTTCTGAAGTTCAGTTATCGTTAACATTAACTTTAGCTAGACAAGCTTTTACTCTTTCTGCTTTAATAATTGTTCCTGCCTTAATAAGTGCCATTCTAACTTTATCTACGTTAGCATTAAGTTCGATAAGTTATACTCGTTTAGGAATTACGTGTTTTAGTTTATTGTGTCATTTTATTCTTTTACAAGAAATCAATGAAATAATACCAAAGAAAATTACTGAGATACCTATTGTTTTATTGTTTGTTAGAGGCTCTACTATATTAACATTATTTTGTTTTCTTTTTGCATTTATGTTGAATCATTTATGTAAAAAGTTAACTATTCCTCACATTTGGATACAATCTTTAAATAAATTCATTTTAAACAGTTACTGGAGGTTGATAACTTTGCCTTTCTGGTACGTCGATGATGATTTTTCAGCGAAATCAGATGGGACAAAGTCTTGGATGATTTTTGTTAACATATTAAATAACATTTTTGCTATTATTGTAACTACCACTTATATTATTATGTTTTCAACATGTCTACCAAAACCAACGTCTAAATTTCATTTTATGTAAAGTAATGTATAAGGGTTATTGACTTTAAATAAGATATATTTCTTTGAGTTTAGTTTGTTTTATTTTTATTTTATAAAAGAAATTTTATCAAATTGTTTAAGGAGTATGCTACTCATGTGTATGAATGCGCTGCTAACAATTTGAATTTTAGGTAAACTGCTGAGGCTGCGCGGCCGTCTTCAATTAAAGGGGGTTATATGTTCCCAGGGCCAGTCATTGTTGAGTCTGTCCATATATTGTGAAAGAACCTATTGTAAGTAGAATAGGTTTACGAATAATTGTCACGTTTAGCATGCGGGTTGGCGCTCTCTGTTTGCTATTAGAAGTACGCAAAATGCGTTAACCCACCATCGGGTATCTTTTAAGTTTGTTTTTACACAACCTGGATTAAATCAACAAACAGACGCTGACAGACGGACTATTGTGTTACTAAGAAATTATTTCTAAGTGTGCCAAGATGTAAATTTAACTAATAACTTTTATGTCAAAGTAAATTGTAATCGAAATTTAGATAATCGCTTCTTAGCTTGATTTTAGGTTTTTGTTTATATGATATGGGGCTATTATTGGATCGTAAGTTGCTGAAGAACATAATATTAAAAACATATGACGGTAACATTGTTACACTACGGTTTTTAGGGTTCTGTAAAACGGTACCCTATTACTAAGACTCCGCTGACCGTCCGTCTGTGCGTCTGTCACCAGGCTGTATCTAATGAACCGTGATAGTAAGACAGTTGAAATTTTCACAGATGATGTATTTCTGTTGCCGCTATAACAACAAATACTAAAAAACAGAATAAACTTAATATTTGAGAGGCTCCCATACAAAGAACGTGATTTCTTGCGTTTTTTCTCGATATTAATAACGGCTAATATAATAATAGCTTGTAATATTCAAGAATATTTAGTTATATATTCGCATTAAAAAAATTTAAGGATATAAAACAAATATTTGAGGGGGGCTCCCATACAACAAACGAGGTTATTTTGCCGTTTTTATAGATAATGGTACGGAACCCATCGTGCGCGAGACCGACTCATAATTGGCCGGTTTTTCCACTGCCCTGAATTTGCAACTACATTCAAAAACATGCTCCAGATGACGCAACCAACTCCACCACGAATGTCAATATTGAACAATGATGAGCAACTTTTGAGTTTAAACACGAGGGTCTACTTCGAATAGACCTATGAAAGATCAAAATGGGACCGAGATATATACGACAAAATTAAAAACAATTCAAGTCGATCCCGATAAAATGTGGGTTCCTTAATTTGCCTCTCTTATCTCGACTACGTATTCCTTAAATGTATTGTTAATAAACGTAGTGAATGTCTGCAGAGAGTTACGAAGTATGATGTAGTTTTTCTTTAAACAATTGGCCTTTGATGTTTTAAACTGAGAAAGAAAAAGCACTAGGAATTTGCAAATAAACATAAGGAATTATGAGAATTCAAACTCTAAAAACTCGCAAACTTTAAACTCTAAAGCAAACAATATTGAACATCTCGAAAACTATAAATAATAAGCTCTTGAAAACAATGGAGACAACACGACAATGGAGTAACCTGCTTTTTTGCACAGGGGTATCTGGAAGGACAGAGAACAGCATAAAATTCTCTTTATACTAAGTACCTCTAATAAAAGTTCCAAGGTTCCATACATACTTAGTTTCGAAAATCAAACTTTTTGAGACCCCAGTGCGATATAACTCCTAGGTCAGTTCGAAAAACCGTATGAAATTGCATTTCGTACTCGATGTGGCTAGTAATATTTTTAGTAGAAGAAAAACATGACAACGCCAGCGGACAGCCGATAGACCGCCGAGAATGATGCTGGCCGGTTCGTGCCGAGCTGCGTCGCATGGTTCTTCATTCCAATAAATGACATACATTATGGCGGGCAACCATCGATTTTCTTCTATCTCCCTTTTGCACGCCTCATAAGCGGAGCGGTGAGGTAGTGCTCTACTCTCGACATGTCAAAAAACCCAGTCTTTCGAAACTTAAATGACGTTTTTTTTTTTAATATAACACTTACAGGATAATATGAGTGCACTAATATGAAGTTAAATAATCTGTCTAGCACATATGGTACATTTTATAAACAATTAATTTGTTTAATATAATAAATAATAACATTAAAACTAATCATTCTTGGACGTCCGTGAGTCTGTGTTTATGTGACCATGTATGTGGCAGAGAAATTGGTCGAAAAATTCATCTTACCGGAATACTTTTGTTTTTAATATATAAAGTATTACACTGTGCTGATTCCTAGTTAATATTAGCGTTCTAAGTACTGTCGTTTAATTATAATTTATAAAAAACTAATATACCACTGTATACTGTATATCTATATATATATTTTTTATTTTTATTTTATAGTATATTTTTTCCTCACCTTATTTGTTATTTTATTTTAAAAAACTTGAGTTTTTGTTTTAGATTTTTTTTTTAAATGTGAATGACCGCTATGAGGCGTTCACTTTTGGATTTTTTGTACTATATTGGACTTTCAGGTAGTAGAAAAAGGAAACGTTCGTACACGAAAAAAAAAGATTTGTAGAACTAAGACAATAAATATTATTAGGGATTCCAAGTAAATATTCATTTGGCTTGACAATATTTACTTGTGTGAATGCAATTCGTTTAGTTGAATATAAAATAATATATTGTTGTTTTTTTCTTTTGTTCTAAGTAAATTATTTTTAACTAAGACATACTCTGTCAAGAAAATTTAAACTCTTTCAAAAACAAAACATAAATTATTAAGTGAAGAGGACGATATTGTAAAACTAAGAATAAATATTGTTAGATTATTTTCAAAACACATTTTGTTAAAACAAGAATATATTTAGTTTCTACCAACATAATTATTGACTTCAGTTAAAATGCTTCATCTAATTTGCTTCTAATTTCTAATTTTAACTTAAGTACGTTTAGTTTTAGAGTGAATTAAAGCTAACTTATTTAAATAAATTAATTTTGTATAACAAATATTTATTTAAACCTTCAATTAATTGGGAAATACTTTTGACACAACGATTTATTTTTCACGTAACATACATAACATCCATAGAGAAGAAAGTAAATATTAGCATTCAAGAATATTATTAGGTACGAGAATGCTCTTTGTTATGTTAGATACATACCTTAAAAAATAATATAGGTTCAAAATAAAAATGAAATACTCATACCTAATACATCTTTATTAAAAATATTTCAAAACAAATAATATGTTGGTACACATTGCAAAATTGTAAATGTTAAACTAAGAGCAAACTTGTTTTGGACAGAACAATTATTAATCCTTGAATCTAAAGAATATCATATGCTTATTCAAATTCAAACTTTTATTTAACTCAAGACAATTTTTCTTTGATGAAAACTCCGACGAGTGTTCAAACCATGAAAAATATTGATTTCTCAAAACAAATAGCAAATCACGAACATTTAACTTGTACATAAATGTACGTAAAGCCCTTTTACGTGTTTAATCAACATTAGTTATTTTTAAACGAAGACACGTTTTTCTTGGACCAAAAAAAATTAAAATATTTTAATTTGAAACATTATATTCTCAATTTCATAATTTACGCGTGTTTACTGAATATAATTATTTTTTTTCCAAATCAAGAATAAGATATTCTTAAGTAGCCCGGTTATGCGTGTTAAATCAGCATCAGTAATTTTTAAACGAAGACACGTTAAATTAGTAAATCACTTTTTTTTTATACCACTAAGGTGGCAAACAAGGCACACGGTCCGCCTGATGGTAAGCGGTCACCGTGGCCTATGGACGCTTGCACCACCAGAAGTATCACTCGCACGTTGCCGACCCTACAAAAATCCAATAACTTCTTTCTTGAAGAACCCCATACTGTAGTCCTTAGAGAAAACCTTGGCAGGGAGCTCATTCAACAACCCAAGCGTTCGCGGGAGGAAGTTTCTCTGAAACCGCACTGTACGCGACCATTTCGGTTCTAAAGTGTGAGAATGAATTCCCTGCCGATGGCGAGCGGTGCGATGGTAGAAAGAAGCCGTGGGCATCATTTCGAACAATTCCTCAGAATACATCCCATTGTACAAGCGGTAGAACACACACAGGGACGCAAAGTCTCTCTTTTGGGATCGTCGACAATTCTCACAGCCTGTCGTTGAACCGAGTCAAAAGGTCCAAGCTGGTATCCGGGTGCACCTGCCCAGAGATGGCAGCAGTACTCCATACTGGGCTGAACTTGCGTCTTGTAAAGCAGCAACCTTTGCCCCGACGAGACGTGAAGTACTGCTTCGCTCTGTTGAGTACACAAAGTTTTTTGGACGCCAGCTTCACCTTATCTTACAAATGATCTCGGAACTGAACATCGCTGGAGATGTCAACACCAAGGATTCCAATGCTCTTGGAGTGTTCTGGAATTGTGGGACTACAGTAAATAGGGTTGAATCGTACCAAGTTTACCCGTCCCCAGTCAGAGACCTTGGACAGTGTGGTCTCGATTTGAGACACAAGTTTTCCGCGGTTTTCCTCCACAACGGAACGAGGGATGTTTGCGCGACCCGTGTAATAGACGTCTCCAGTACTGTCATCTGCATAGCAATGTATGTTGTTGATGTCCAACAAGTCATTGATATGCAGTAGAGACAACGTAGGAGACAGCACGGAGCCTTGCGGGACACCAGCATTAATGTCCATGCTATCAGAGCAACAACCGTCAACTACGGTTCGTATGCGTCTGCCGGACATAAAGCTAGCCGCCAATTTGCACAAACCCTCGGGCACTCCGTAACATGGCAACTTCGATAGAAGACCCCGGTGCCAGACCCGATCAAACGCCTTCGCTATGTCCAGGGTACATGCCAATGCCTCCCCCTGACTCCCAATGGCTAGTGCCCATCGGTGAGTTAAATACACTAGAAGGTCATATTCGAGTTTGAGGCAAAGAGACTGCCCAATAGATCGGCTTTCTCTTTAGCACTATGGGCCAAGTCACCATCGGTCTTCCGCAGTGGTGGTAACGACGACTGTCAAAAGTTCCCTACGGCAGCTTTGGCAAGCGACCAGAAAGCACGACTTCGAGAAGGATAGCTCGCAAGTCGCCCACCTATTTTGCCGATGAATTGGAATTTTGCTCTGGCAGTTGCTTTCTTACTGAACCTCGAGGCAGCATTTAATTTGCGTTTTACCTCAGAAATATTCGGATCCGTATTAATACGAGCCGTGGTCCAAGCCTCATATGCAGTTTGCTTAAGAATTTAAGCTTCTCTGCAAGACCTATTAAACCACGGTCGTTTTTTGACGCTGGCAGCTACTCGCGGGTTAGGAATGTAACATTCCATACTAGCGAGGAGTGTAACCGCTATGAAACCTGTATAGGCCCGCATAGATACGAGTGTGGCCGCCGTAATCTACGCGCACCCACAATATCGACAGGTCCGTGTCTTCAAGGCTATGAACGCCGCGACAGCAGATATCCTCCCGGACGAACATACATACACCGGCACGACTCACAAAATTGTGCTCGAGTTTGTAGCCGGGATAATAAAGGTATGATGTGTCGGCCGGGCAGGATATCTGCGGCTCCGTAAGGAAAAGAATGGTCGGCTGCGCAGACTCAAGATGGTGGTGGACTGCGTTAAGATTTGCGTGAATACCTCTGATGTTGCAAAAATCCAAATTATAAGTGGATGGAGTAGCCGTTGTAAAAACTCTTTTTTTTTCGTTTTTTTGGCCATTTTATTTAAAAAAATTACTTAGACTAAAAATGAGGATTCCGTGCACAGACAGCTTAGAGGATAAAATCACTGTATTAAAGCAAACAATTTATGCAATCTTCATCAAAGATTGAAATGTTTCAACTTAATACAAAAATCCTTACAATATTATATTTAACATTTGAGAATATATAAATCACAGATTGCGGTTAATCAAAGCAATTTGCATCGATCCAAGCAATCTTTTTTTTCCGTGTACCGAGTACAAAATGGCTTCTCTTCCCCTCGGAATAAAATTTAACTAGCTTTCTACCTCGGGTAAGAAAAAGCTTCATTTTGTACTCGGTATGAAATACACGATTTCAAATCCAGTAATCATAGATTATCCGCAGGAAATACATCCATAACCTAAACCGAATACCGTACCGTACCGTAACGAAATACAGTAGGTGTCTTAAAAAACAGACATCGTATTATTGTTAAAAGTTATGTCCTTGCACGTTCTAGAAAAATAAAAAGTTGAAGTGGATCTGATTAGCGTAATTAAGTTACTCTGGTCTACATAAACTGAAGGCGTTTTAATTTTAATCATTAAAACGAGTGTCCTAATCTAAGCATATTACCTTCACAGTGGAAGTTGAAACTAGAAACTAGCTCAAGACTATCATACTTCGGTCAAATTGTTTACTGATTTCATGTGCATTTAGTCAAAGCTAATCTATGGTGACGGTCAACGCCAAAGATATTAAATAAACTTTATATGCTATATATTCAGGCCTAGGGCAAAGTACCTGTGTAGACCACGCTAGAATAAAATTCTAAACACACTCCATGGATAATTTACTATATTAATAGTTCCTGTTACTTTAAAATAGCAAGCAAACACTGGCAATTCATTACAACAAGTTAAACTAACTTCACAGAGGCCATGCCATTAGTACATACGTTTGGCCATGGCGATAGGTAGTAAACACATGTGCGTGTGCGACGGTGTCAGTGACATATTGAAGGATATAACAAAAACTAGTTTCGTTGCGCTCGACGCTGCATAACGTAAACAACCGCCTTGCTGGCCAACTCATTAGTACTCTTTGAACTCGTAAAGCTAGAAAAAAAGGAAAAAATAAAAACAAAATATAAAAGACAGGAATATTGTTTGGAATTGTATATCCTTCAAGTGATTTTACTGTAATTTCGAAGTGTTTTGTGTGTTGTAAACAATGTTTTTGAGCAAGAATGCACGATTGACAAGTTTCATTACAACCAAACAAGCTAAGGAATTGATTATGCAGCCGACTACGGTTCTTCAAGGGTGTTCGGACAATCACTATATTCCTACATCACATCCGGCAAAATCAGGTACCTAGCTGCGCGTTGTTGAATTTTTATGAAGGTACAAAGGTCGTGCGTTCCGATGTAAACAGGAAAGTGGTTTTTTATACTTATGTACCGTGCAGAATATTCTTTATTGTTTACTAAATCGTTGAAACCTTCGTTTTTTCTGTGGGAACACTGCTTACTATGTTTTCTTTTTTATTGCTTGCTTACGTCAATGCTTGAGGACGCTGTGTGTCACCGTTTATGCATTAAAGATATAATGTACGCTAGCTGTGCCCCGTGAAGCGACCTGCGAAGAAATCATTATCCCTCGCTCGGGATACAGATTTCTCCACGCCTTCAGATAATTTTCCCATCTGCGCCAAACATCGATACAGCCCTTTACTCCTAGTCTAGTTAACAAATGCTTCTTTGTTTAACTTTTTTCAGCAGTCTCGGATAATATGAAGGAGGTGTCATTCGATTCGGAATCGCGTCTAGATGATTTTTGAAAGTATCGCTCGAAAAATTACAAAAGTTAACTATCTTTTTCCCGCAGTTTCACCAGCGCTAAATTCACTTATAGGTGTAGGGTTTCAACGGCAACTCCTCAATTATAGAAAAAGAAACCGGCTCACACTTGACGTTTTCCAGTAGCCTTTGCCCTTCCCCGGCAATCAAACTACCCATGCCAAATTTCCTTTAATCGGTAAAGCGATTAAAGCGTGAAGGGGTCACAGACAGACAGAGTTACCTACAATCGCATTTATAATATAGCGGACCCGGCAGACGTTGTTGTCCTGCCCGGAAAACATGAAGAGGCATACTATAGCAGCTAACTAGCGCCGCCATTAGATTTCCTCAATTTTCTCTTCGCTAAAAGTGGCCGTTTTTAGCAGAAATGCCAACTACAACTAACATTATATTATTTAGAAACTATATAAAACCTTCTAAAAATAGCTCATGACTAGTTTTATATTTCCAACATTTGGATTTTAGAAAATCGTTTTCTACGAAGAGAAAATTGAGGATATCTAATGGTGGCGCTAGTGGGCTGTAAGAGGGCCCTTAAATATGATATATTAAATGTAACATTTACATTTTAGGGTTCCGTACGCAGAGGGTCCCAACGGAATGGATTACTAAGCATACGCTGTCTGTTTGTCTGTCTGACAATTAAAAGGCTTTAAGACCAAAATAGATAGAAGCCTGAATTTTTCACTGAATACGTGGTATTATGGGAGTTTATCTAACACATAATAAAAAGTTAAAATTTAAGGGGGGTCCCCATACAAGAAATATTTTTTGTTGTTTTTGATCTATAGTCAAAACTATAATAAATACAAACTTCAAATTTGCAGTAAAAATAGTGTGAAAGTGTATTTAAAGTATAACAACAAATAATAAAAAATGGCCAAGTGTGAGACGGGCCGAAGCTTTTACCATTTTAAATATATAAATATAAAAATTCATAATGATTTAGAAATAATAGGCTGTAATATGTTTCAAAAGTCTTTTTATCATAAGTTATTTAATATATATAATATTTCGTCTTCATCTGAAGATTCAGATTTTTTGAAATCATACAGTTGACATTGAATAAATTTAAAATTTTATTGGATGGATTAAATGTTGTAGATCCACCATTTCGATTTGGACTTATACACAACAATAACCGCCAAATGCACAGACAATAAAATGACCGCCAGTGGCGCCAGTATTGTCGCCAGTCACCACAGAGTGGTTGTAGAATAACGTACAAGATGTCGTTATAAGTCACTAGGTCAAGAAATAAATATTAGTAATATTATCAATTTTAAAATATTAAAGAGTCAAAAAATCCCTGAAAATACCCCTAAAAAAATCCCATCTCACTTATTTACCCCCTTAATCTGGGGGGAAAACTGGAGGGGGTGTTTTCGATTCCACTGTCCTATTGTAAGTTTCAGACCGAAAAAAAATAACATGGCTTTATATACATAACTTTTGTATTTCTTTTAAAATCTGTTCAACCATCGCTTTAAAAAAATAACGGCCAAACCGTTTTTCTATTTTTAATTCATAACTCATTATCAACTAGTATCTGTAGCCTAAACGTAGCCTTCGTCTCAATTGTGAGAGTGAGTACAAAAAAATCAAAATGGCTGAGTTAATGCCCTTTAATGTGCTGCCAAAATTTTTTTTTTCTCAAACCTTCGAGTTGGGTATCAAATTAATTTTAATGCAAGTTTAAATAGTATACAGATTTTGATATTGTACACACCTAATAGTTACCTTAGTTAAATATTTGGTATATTTTAATTTTTGTTTAGTTCTTTATGTTTTTATTTATTTATTTTTATTTCGAATTAAATATCGTTCTTGAGTAAATAATAAAATCTAGTATAGATCACAGATAATAATATATAGCCAGCTATAAATAACAGTAGAAAAACTCTGTCCATTGCACTTTTCTATATAGTAGGAAGGCGTATATTAATGACGAATAATTAATGATAGGAACAAATTCCGACTCATGGTTGTCGACATCCGCTAAGGATATGGCACATGAAGAAGAAGGAAGGCGTCCGCCTGGCCTATGATTAAACATTACATACAAGTAAGTTTATTATCAAGACGGGTCCTTTAAATCGAGCATTAAATAAATTCCTTTATCAAATTCGTTCGATAAGTATTGTTTATCAACTTTTTCATATCAGCAAGCTTTATGGCCCATGACAAATTGTGACAAAGCCGGCGAACGAATGAGAATGACCTGACATGGGTGACCCCAGTAATATACGCGCTAAGCGCGCAATTATAAGCTAAAAGTTTTACATAAATTCTCTAGAGACCGATAGATGGCGTTATTTTCTATAGTTCTGTTCCTGTCATTTAAATTGTATTTTGGATGGTACAAAAATTGATAAGGTATATTTTTTTTCTGTGGGTACCCTAAATTCTGTTATCGGTGTGGGATTTCACACGGAACCCTAAACGCCTCAGTACGTAAAACGTAATTTATAGACCTAAAGGCCAACAACAATAAACAGTAGTTAGAAGAAACTAAGAAAAGCCACCCCCGTCGCATTGCTTGCCCGCGTTTTTTTTTATTTTTGCCCGGCTCCTGAAGTTATAAGTAACGAAATGTTAAATAGCCTATTACCATCCTCAGCAATTGGGCTCTTAAATACAAAAAGATTTTTTCAAATCCAACTAGTACTGCCAGCGCGTTAGCGCGTTCAAAAAAAATACCGGCTAAGTGCGAGTCTGGCTCCGTGTTCCGTGCAAACTTGTTATATGTTATATATTATTAAATATATTTTTATTATATAATGTAACTAACAATTTACGGTTTTCGCAATTTTTCCTTTATCTGTACTTTAAGACGTTGCTTCGTACCAAATTTCAAGATTCTGAGTTCACGGGAAGTACCCTGTAGGATTTGATTCCTTTGTGGAAATTTGCGGCATAAACGGCTGTATCTTTTGATTGCGTTGGTTTAGAAGTTTGATTTTTTCACAGCTCCAAGGGCCAGTAGACCTGAGTATTTGATATATATTTTAGCTACATACCTCTACGCGTTCCTGAGAAAAAGGGTCTTGACAGACGGACAGACGGACGGACAACAAAGTGATCCTATAAGGGTTCCGTTTTTTCCTTTTGAGGTACGGAACCCTAAAAACAAACTCTTTAGCTCCCATATAGGTACATTAGTAGGTGTATATTTGTGCGCAAAATATTTGAGTTTGTTTTTAACCCTCCTGCGACACTAGACGTATTCAAACACGACGAGACGGTGAAAGTTTTTTCTGAACCGGCCAAATAGTTTTTGATTGCAGTACTTATCTGTATAAGTACAAACGAATATCGTTTTATTTACGTAGATATTAGGTGCGTTCTGTCCACTTTTTCAATGCGTTGAATGTCATAATCCAGCCAAGTTAAAAATACATAAATGTTGTGTTTGCACTCTGTACAAATCTTGGCTCATTCTCTTTGGTTGGATTATTGACATTAAACGCATAATGTCGGTCAACAAAACGCCACTAATATTTAATGAGTAACATACACATTAGAGTATGGGTACATCAAGGATGCCCATAATTAAATTTTTAAGGTTCAGTAGCAAAAGGGCATATTCGGCCGCCCGTATAATTATCGTCACAGCCCTCTGATATCCTTCTTTTCTATCGATTCTTATGAAATTTTATAGTAGTTTTAGTCTTATTGTAAACCGCCATATAGTCTCGCTGTAACGAAATGAAAAATTGTGTATCGCACGGCTGCAAAATTATTTGTGTATCGTGCCTTTTTTACAAAACAAATTTTCAAGCTTGCATAACAAATAACTATGATAGTTATTTAGCTAGGTACCTATCTAGGTTTTTCTTACTAGTTAAAGATTCTATAGCAGGCACACCATGTGAAGCATCAAAAAATCCTCAATTCTGCGATGGATTGGAAATATTTTATTGCATTATAGTAAATTATGTGTATATATAGATAGATACTTATATCTGAAAACACAACGGTGGTGCAATATGCAAAGAGCATTATACAAAAATTTATACCTATACATAAAAACTACAAGGGTATTGGGATACTTGCAGTCGGCATATCCAGCGACATTCAGCTCCGAGGTCATTTAGACGAAAAGGTCAAGCTAACGTCAAATAAACTCAGTGTGGTCGAAGAGGGGAAGTAGTATTAACCTCGGGGTAAAGGTTGCTACTTTATTTACCTAAGTCGCAAGACCATCCGCCCTTGGAGTACCTACTGCTGCCATCTACGGGCCAGCTTGCAGCTAAAACTGCTTCTACGTGTGCGTTCTACCGCTTGTGCAATAGGTCGTGTACTGAGTGCCTACACTCTGCTACAGTATAAGGTTCTTTAAGAAGGATGTAAAATGATTTCTCAATAATGGGCAACACGTGTGTTATAAGCGTACCTACGGTAACAGCTCAACATTATGCGGGTTGTTTACTTGTTTACCACCTTAGTGGTATTATAAATATACATTTATGAAACCTAAAAATATATCAAAATATATAATTTATAATAATACAAATCTAAATTAAGTATATTAGATGGCAAAAAAAAAAAAAATTTTTTTTGAAAGGTAATTTCAACTGACGACTAGGTTATTATACCTTTTAAACTAGGTTAGTTATATATAAAAATCACTAAAAATAAAACTGAAGAACTATTTGTGTCCTCGTGTGAAGGCATTATACTGACCGTTTTCTTACCGTTACACATTGACGAGGTTTCTAATTTGCATGTTGGACCGATATCATAACAGCTTTGCGTTTCGACATTTTTCTTTTGTATTAGAGCGATACAGTGTTGCCTGCTAGACACACAATGACACGCTAATCGTTACTGTTAATATCTTATTGCAACTTTTGGCGTCTCTCTAACAAGTAACGATAACAACTATTCAAATGCGACCACTTTTTGTTTTAATATGCATTGCGTGTTGCGAAATAGTCATTTAGATAATAGTCATTTGTAAAGCGCAATGTAGGTGTAATGTAATCAAAAAATACGCGTCAGTGATCGGACAATAATTTTTTTATTAATCGATTAATAAAGCTTAATATAGAATGGAAATGAGAATTTCTTTTATTTTAAACTTTTGTAGAAATTGAATGAATGAATGAATGAACAGGTTGAAAGAAAAAAGGGCGTGATTAGAGGAAAAGTTTCCTAAATAGTGATTACGGAATGTTTGATGTCAAGGAAAAAAAATCTTTATTTTCTGAAATAAGTAAAACTTTATTAAAAGATTTTATTTAAGACTTTGATTCGAATTCGAAACTTTTTTTCAGTTGCACAGTTTTATTATATCTATCTATCTTTCGGTTTAATTTAATTGTCAGTTTTTCAAATAGATCCTGCACACTGTCGTTTTTGTCATCTAGTGCTCTTTGAATATTTCCTTTGTATGAAAAATGCAGTTCGGCCATTGTCACTATAACGAATTAACATTAAATAAGTATATGTGCAAAACTTATTATTTCCAATTATTTACGTTACACTAGATTTTATCTAAATATTATTATCCTCCAACATTATTTTAACCTTGTACTGTTTTTCGTTTGCCCTCAAATTGTGATAAATTTTGGTATTCATACAGAAGTCAATAACTCTTTATTGTAAACAAGAGATACATGTATTAAAATTATATAAAAATGGTAAAAAAAAAGTAAATAAACTGATTATAACATAAAAAAAACAGGCCGAGTGCGGGTCGGACTCGCGCACTGAGACGAGGGTTCTGTATCTACCACCATTTACGTAATTTACAAATACAAACAAAAGAACAGTGGCACTCGGGGCCTTCCGCGGTAAAGCTATTGCATAAAATTTTTTTTTTCTTTTATTGAATAAATGAGAAGTTAATATCGTTTAAAAAAGAAGAACGGCAGCCTGGGCACCACTTTAAACTTTTTAAATACGAAGCTTATTGTAGTCGAATTTGGACAAGTTTAAAGATAATTAACTATAAACTTGTATATTGTATATTTTAGCGCTTAAATCATATTTTTTAAAGTTGGGAGAAGAAAATGTTCAGTTTTATTAAATCTATAAAATTCATCAAAAAAATTCAATTTTTTTTCGCTTTAAAATTGATTTTCCGTACAGTCAAGTTTGCCGTTGTTAGGTTTTTGTCGTTACAAAATTTCTTGATTCGGTCGCTGCAATAGCTTAAAAACAAAAAATGTGCCGCTAAGCAGTCACCCATCGAATTACTGACCAAGCCCGACGTTCCTTAACTTTTAATATCGTTTCCAACAAACAAATGTGTTACTATTTCTTTTAATAATAGCTAGATGGTGCTGTAACGGAGATTTAGGATGTAAATGGCCGGGGCCCGTCTCGCACATGGCCGATTTTTATCTATTGTTATACTTAAGAGCTCACACATACTATGATGATATACTGCAAGATTGCAGCTTGTATGTGTTAGGTGCTGTTTTTACGATAGAGCAACTAGATTTTTAAGTTTGTACCCTGTACCGCCAAGCGCCGCGCCTGAATTTAAACGTAAATATGCGCGCGACGTCGTCTTTTTTTTTCTAACTACTGTCTACTGTTGTTGGCCGCAGATGGCCTTTACAACTACACGCGGGCTAACTTATGCTGCGGTGCTGCTTGCACTCTTCAGCGAAAAGTTGGGGCGGTTTGCGCAAGGGTGTCCTAGACACGAACCTCGGCTTGGGTAACCGCTCTTAAAACTAAATTTGTATCTGACTAAAATTTTACCGCCATTTCGGAAAATAGCAAAGGCGTTCTGAAGAGAAGAAACGCCAAGAAACTCTTCAGCCCTCGCCTATTGTTATTTAAATCTAACTAGTCGAAGCGCCCGGGTATATTAGTGAACCTAGTATACCCGCGCGCTCGAGTGTGTGTGTGTGTGTGTGAAAACGATACTGTCTAATTTCCGTCGCGTACGTATTCTGTATATATTTGTATAATCTGTGTTCGCGGACGCGAGCGCGGAAGTCGCTTGAGCTTTGAGCCTGCTGGTTATCTCATCGTCAGAATCTGTTAAAACGTGCCTCGGATATCTAAATGGTCCTCAGGCCCCTCTATTGGGGGGTATTATTACTAACTATGCCCTAGTTACAAGATTGCCTAATTAGGGGATTGGGGTGGAGGGCTGCCGACTCAAAGTAGCGTTTAGACGCATCTTTGATGAAGGCTTTTATGGTCGGTAGCTCGAAATCGCTATGGAGATCGGTATTACGCATATAGTACGGGGCGCCGACTGCGCCTCGCATAAAGCGATTTTGTAAGACTTGCAAGGAAGTAGTGTTGGTGTGACCAAACGCTACGCTCGCATATGTGAGTATGGGCCGAATATAGGTTTTGTAAAGCGTCACCTTATTTCTAAGAGACATTTTACTGTACTTGCTCGATCTATTACTCTTTTAATGTGGGCTCTGAAATTAAGACGAGAGTCTAAAGTGACTCCTAGGTATTTGACCTTTATTACCCACGGAATGGGTTGGCCGTATAGGTGGACAGGAGTGAGTTGCCTAGTGGCCTTTACCGATTTTTTACCCCGAGCGAAGTGCACTGCTGCACTTTTCTCAGGGTTAATTTCGATTCTCCACTTCCGGAACCAATCGCTTAAGGCGTTGGCTGCAGACTGGAGGGCCAGGCTTATTCTACGGACGTGTCGGTGAGAACAGTAGAGCGCCGTATCGTCGGCGGGACGGGGTATGTCGTTCGTAAACAAAGAATAGAGCAGAGGGGAGTAGTGGGGATGCGTTGGTTCTGGCTTACCACCCCCCAGCTCAACAACCGCACCTAAAAGCTCACCAAAATTTCGGACCGAACCGACTTAGCCTTAGCGCGTGACGCCTCAAGACTACCCCTGACACCTGAGCGGCGGTGACTCACACTTGACAAAAACTACCCCTGAAGCCTAAGGGTGTGGTGACTCACACTTGACGAAAATACTAAGTCCGGGGCCCTAGAGGGTGTCGATCCATAAAAAGTAGTCCTCCCCGAGGTGTGTCTAATTTTAGGGGTGTGTCGACTCACGCTTGACCAAAACTACCGCGTCACAGTCACAGTCGCTCCTGTGTATAACTTGTTTTTTGTAGTTTTGTTATGTAATTACATCATTATCGTAATGGGTCTATCATGTTTTTCCCGTTCATAATTAAGTTATTCCTATTTAATTACAATGATGTTGGTGGTGACATTCCAATAAAACTAGTCCCCCGAGGGTGTATCTCAAGATTTTAGGGGTGTGTCCACTAACGGTTTACAAAAACTTAACCTGGAGACGTGTCGGTTCACGCTTGATATGACTTGACATGTTATACCTACAGAAAATCTTCAATTCAAGTCGGTCTAAGTTTAAAGAGAAAAGCTGATAATAGTGTTAAAGATTTACAACTAGCATCGGCGTCAACATCTTCCAATACAACTCGTACACAGGACATGATGTGTCAAATATGTGATTTACAGGTTCACCATAGATTCTATGCTCAGCACTTACGATCTAAGAAACACAAAGAGAAATGTCTTATTCTTAATCATAATTTACTTAATGTGTCTATGTGTCTATTATATCACTCGTGAAGTATTTATAGCATCAATTGAAGAATCAATACTATTTTATTATTCATGCAGATTTTGAACAGGAAACAAAAGATTTAAAATATCTTTTGATTTTTTAAATTTGACTATTAGAAATTGGATAAAAATTGGTGAATTAGAAAATTATTCAGAACCTTTAAGTGATGACATTAAAAATAAAATGTGTAATGTCACATAGTGATTTAGAAAAAAAAAAGAAAATGGTAGACCTTAAAAAAAACGGTTCTTAGAAATGCATGTTAATAAGTTCAATCCCTAACGGGGATCTTCGTATATTCGTAAAAAAGAACGATCAACAATGTTTTAAGTGGACTATATCCTGCAAATACAAATTATCTGATATACCCAAGGTAGAAAAACAAAATGACATAGCATTAATATGTTTGAATTAGAGTTTAACAAAGAAAAAAAACTTTACAAAATGTTCTAATGAATTACACATTAACTTTAAATTTAAAAAAATGGTTGAAATGGACATTTTTGTTTTTATCACGCTTGGTAAATAAACAAATAACAAATCGAAATGACGCTATTCATATCTGGGCTGGTTGCCGTATCTATTTTTAATCTAAAGCTAATTCAATTAATCACCAGAAACATGACTGTGCTCAAATCGTTATTGAATAACTAGGAATTCATAAAAAAGAAAATATTGGTTTAATAGGGAAACAAATAATGATGAAATCTATTTTCATAAATTTCAAAGAATATTAAAATTACATTTTATAATATCATCATTTAAAACCCGTCACCTATTGTGTCCCTGATCCATCGAAGTCATATACGAAAACAATACATGAACATGTAGTTTGTTCTTATGGATACAATATAAAATGTTTATATGATCATAAACTGTCCATATACAGAACATACACAGAGCCTAATTGTACAAAAATGTTTATGGAAAGCATTAACAAAGATATTAGCAATATAAATAGGATAAATTGTTTTCAAAAATGTCCACTTTCATTAACTAATGAAGAGAAGGAATCTTTAAGACAATCGCAATTATGTTATATTAGGAGATGAATTCACAGTAGACTATGACTGGAATACTAGTAATTTTAGAGGTGTTAGTCACGAATTATGTATTAGCACAAAGTATCGTTTTTCATTTTTCATTCCTATTCTATTTCACAATCTAAACAATTATGATGCTCATTTTATTGTTCATGCTTTGAATTTTAAAGATTGAGAAATAAAAATGATTCCGCAAAATAAGTAAAAATATATTTCATTCTCATATAAACCTAATATGTCGTATAGTTCATTTGCGGTTTTTAGATTATTTTAAATTTATGATCTACTAGAGTTTAGAAAGTTCAGCAAAAAAAAAAAAAAAGAAAAAAAAGAAAATATTATATGAAAGACCAATTTGCAGAATTAAGAAATCAATTACAAACGAAAATGATTTGAAAATTATAATTATAAACATGCTCAAAACGATGTCAGCCGAATTTAAATGTAAAAATATGTTGGAATATTCCAATCTATATTTAAGAACTTATGTAATGCTACTCACTGATATTTCTGCTAACTTTAGAATTTTTTATATCTAATGTGATATAATTGTAATTATTTATTTTCTTCTTTTTACACTAAGCTGTACACCTATCTATAATATATTTTTTTGCCACGGAAAATGAGCTCTATTTTAAAATTAACCTGTAACCTCAGGTACCCTGAACATTTACATGATCTTAATTCAGATTTACCTTTATGCCCTGAAAAACATTGTAAACGGTTACAGTAAAGATAAGAAATTAGTATCAAATTTTTATAGTAAAACTAAAATATAATTTACTATAGAAATCTCAATTAGGGTTCATAGAGTTTTACAGTTTAAGCATAGTCCTTAGTGGAAATATATATAGATTTAAATACACAAGTAAGAACTACAGCTAAAAGTGACTGAAAAAGATTTTTATAAATAATACATTCTTTGGTAAAACTATGGAAAATGTTGAAAAACGTGTAAATGTGAAAAAAAAAGATATTTATTTGGAGAATTTTAAGTCGTGTCTATGTATAACAAATGTAAATATTTCACGTGCATAATTCGAAGTGTGAAACATACTATGTTACATAAACTTGTTGTAGTCTTATAGTTCTCCAAATAAATCTCTTTTTTTGTCACACTTTTCTTGAAAACTTTAGATTCGGCAATTACTTCAAGCAATTATAAGTCCACAACAAGTTTGATTAATTTTTGTGAAGTCTGTAGGACTCTCGAAATACTTCACCATTGTATTTTATCGTTATAATATCCAAGTTTTGTTTTATTAAAGTTTAATTATAAAGTAACCATAAATTGTATCACTAGGATAGTCTGAAGTATCGAAAAATAATTCTAAGTCAGATTTTACATCATTATAAAAATTATCTATAAATACATAGTAAACGAAGCTATCCGTATCAGGGTATTATAACTTGACACTTTTATCGTATTTTATTTTTGTGCATGGTATAATAATGAACGTTATACATCAAATATCAATACCTTACTAACCTACCTACTACTATACCTTAGTCTTTGTAATTGAACAGCTATTAAAGACTGAGAATAGACTTTGAAACTCAGGCTAAGCTATTAAACTTTTATGAACCTTGAATTTTACCATGGTTTTCCCAGTAGGTTAACAATTTACATTTACACGTTTTTCAACATTTTCCATAGTTTTACCAAAGAATGTATTATTTTTTTTTAAAAATAATAAAAATCTTAATAAAAAAAATTTATAAAAATCTTTTTCAGTCACTTTTAGCTGTAGTTCTTACTTGTGTATTTAAATCTATATATATTTCAACTAAGGACTATGCTTACACTGTAAAACTCTATGAACCCTAATTAACTTCATAGTAAGTTGTAAACATTGTTTGAGATTTCTATAGTAAATTATATTTTAGTTTTATTATAAAAATTTGATACTAATTTCTTATCTTTACTGTAACCGTTTACAATGTTTTTCAGGGCATAAAGGTAAATCTGAATTAAGATCATGTAAATGTTTAGGGTACCTGAGGTTACAGGTTAATTTTAAAATAGAGCTCATTTTTCGTGGCAAAAAAATATATTATAGATAGGTGTACAAGCTTAGTGTAAAAAGAAGAAAATAAATAATTACAATTATATCACATTAGATATAAAAAATCTAGTGATCAGAAATATCTGTGAGTAGCATTACATAAGTTCTTAAATATAGATTGGAATATTACAACATATTTTTACATTTAAGTGACATCGTTTTGAGCATGTTTATAATTATAATTTGAAAATCATTTTCGTTTTGGGACCTATTTAGACCTAGGAGGATGTGCTCCGTTATGCGGTGCACTTGATTGACGCACGAGTGATTAGCTCGAAAACAGAACTGTTCGTCAATAAGAATGCCTTTAGACTGAACGTAGTCTTTCAGGCGAGAAAGGAGAAGTCGTTCAAATAGTTTTCCCAAAGTCTTTAAGAGACTAATGGGTCTATATGACGTGGCTACGTTACTTGGTTTTCCCAGTTTAGGGATACCTATAACGTCAGCTTCTTTCCAAGAATCGGAAAAGATGCAATTTGCCATGGCCGCATTGAAGATGTTGACCAATAGAAGGAGGAGCTGAGCGGGGAGGATTTTTAAGAGCCTATTCGAGATCCCATCAGCACCCGCCTTTTTGGGTTGTAAGTCTTTGATGATCTTTTCGACCTCAGAGACTGTTACGGGCGGAAGCGAGTCAAGTGGGGAAAAGGGCCGCTCTCCTCTCCACTACCCTGTCCACTTCATCGACGTGAGCTTGGTCAGTGGGTTGTTCGCTTAGCGAACACTGACTTTCTAGCGATTTGGCTAGGCATTCGGCTTTTTCGTCGTCGTCAAATGCGATTGTCGCGTCTGCGTCGACTAACGGCGGCAAAGTACTCACTACGTCGGATTTTAACGCTCTAGCCATCTGATACTACGCTAAGTGGGAAGGCGATATCTCTTTCATGAGATTGTCCCACTTTTCGTTCCTAACTTCGGCTCCTTTTGTCTTTACAGCGCGCTGTAGAGATCTGAGCGATGCCCTGTTTACGTCAGTTGGATAATTGTTGTACCGCCGAGTAGCCGCGTTCTTAGCTCTAAATAGCTCTTAATAGCGTGAGGGCATCACGTCCTCCGGCAGATTCCAGCGGAGATTATTCTCCACTGTAATCCGCTTAGAGCAGTCTACAGCGGACTGGAGGTGGCTAGTCATCGCTTCGATCGCTAAACTAACATCGTCAGTTGTGACAATATTGGCCGGGATCCTATTGAGGTGGGGCGAGTCTATTTTTTCTAAGTTTTCACCTAGTCTCCGTTAGTCGACCACGTCCTTAACGGACGGATGACCGTCGGTTGGGGAGGCGTCGTCTGCGTGAACGCTATACTATAACATCAGTTTTTGTGAACGAAACCATAGCGCGATCTAATTCGACGCCAACGCCATCTAACACATCTAAGTTATGACCCGACTTCTTAATAATATTATAAGTTTATCCCGAACAGACAAACAGACAAAAATTCTAAAAACTATATTTTTGGCTTCGGTATCGATTGTAGATCACACCCCAAGTATTCTTTTAAAAAAATATTCAATGTACAGTTTTGACTTTCCTACCATTTTATTATATGTATAGATATTAATTTCGTAAGTATGAGTATTCAGAATGCTATAATAACTGTATTTTTCTGTAATGTTACATGGTTCATAAACTTATATTTAATAGGTACCTGTTTCACACAAGTACAAACTTCATCTAAGTATTTTTACTTTTAAGTTAGTCGACTATTACTTACAAAGTTATATATGCTACTCCCATGATTTTTCTCACACACCCAGGAACAGCCATTTAGCTAGCAGTCTTAACAAAAATTTTCGCACACCCTTAATATTTTTAAACGAGCTATCTAACGACACCCCACACTATGGGATAGACGAGAGAAAAATAATTATCCCCACTTCATAAGTGTAGGGGAGGTACACTAAAAAAATGTATTTTTTATTTTATTTTTCCACTTTTTCAGCCTAATTAATATGTATACCCATGTCAAATTACAGCTTTCTAGTAAAAATGGTCTGTGAGCTAAGCCGCTGACAGACAGACAGACAGACAAACGTAGCGAAACTATAAAAAACTAAATTGTAATACAATTTAACAAAAAAAAGTCTGCGGAGAGCTCTGTATTGCACTTATAACATAAGATCATACATTTATTATTTTCATTTAAAGGTTTATTGTGTATCATCTTAAAATTATAACATAAATACTTAAAATTATAACATAAATACTTAAAATTATAACATAAATAATGTATTTATTTTTGATACTTTCATGTATATATTTTATTATTTAGCTTATCATATATGTTATTACTTTTTTGTATGGAACAAATACAGTTCATCGTACATACAAACCCAAGTCTATCTTACTCAAGAGATAGCCTTAAGCTCTCCATAACAAGATTAGCAAAATAATTAGTTAAACGTATAGTTTTAATTTTCTTCATAATTGTACCTAATACAAAAATATTTTTTTACAGTATAGCAAATGCGCTTTATTTGAAGAATCTAACAAATCTGCCCTATACCAAACAAATAAATGTAGATACCATGTTATATTAATAGATATGGTGTATAGGTATGTTAGGTACCTAATACGATATAACTAAAAACTAACTTCTTATCAAAATGTTATACAATTTGTACTGTATAAAACTTATATTCCAAAAGTCAGAAGTTAAACTGGAAGCTAAGTTATGTATAAAGTTCTTAAATAAAATTTGATACAATTTAAACTGTAAATTTCCTGGCTTTGCAGGAACTTAAGATTTCCAAGGAAAAGTGTGATCAGCTATATAGTGAAAGGCATGATAACGAAAGAGAACTCTTAGAAATATTAAACAAAAATAGTAGCCTCCGCAATGAGCTGTCAGTGTTGCACACTCAATATGGTACTGTCCTAGAAGAGCGGGACCAATTTCAGAAAATTATAGAAACGTTTGACAGCTGTAGTGAGGAGTATGTGGTGGCCCTTAATAAGATCTCATATCTTGAAGAGGAACTACGCGAGGCCCATCAACACATCTCACAACTTGAAGAGGCCACCCAAACTTACACACAGCATCAAACTCAAAATCTTTTTGACGAATTATGTAGTAAGGCCCCTAATCTTGTTTCTGCTGCAACTAGCAATACCACCACTATAGATCTTACAGGTGATGACACCATTAATTCTTCTAAACCAGTGAGGCTTGCTAAGTGCAGTAGAAACCAGATAAAAAAATACATCAAAATCATCAGATTTATAAAAAAAAATGAAAAAATGATCAAAAAGTATTTAGTAGAAATGTAAATTACTGCAAAGAAAAATTACAGTTAGTGGAACATCTGGAAGTATGTAAGTTGCAATTAGAAAACAGTAGGTTGTGCATCCTTGTTACTACCTTTACCAACACCTCAGTCATCAATGAGTGTCAGTTTGGAATCCGAGCAACAATCATATGCTCACAACAGTTCTCACTCAACTAGTGTTTCACAAAAATGTAATGTTGATGACAATATAGTAATGTTTTGCGATGAAATGGGAAAAGGTTTTGGACACTTTCTCAGCTCAAGTGTAGGACAACCAGTTTTAAATAATTGTATGCCAAATGCCAATTATGTTAATATAATGAGAAGTTTAATTAAGTCTGACAAAATCACTCCATCCTCTACATTAGTAATATTTATCGGTAACAGGGGTAATGTAAATAAAAGTGAATTAAGACAATATTATAATAGTATAAGCGCACTTAAAGTAAAAAAAATTGTAATGTTTACATTTCCCTATTGTAAGGGTTTGCCACAGGAGGAAAACAACCTTAGATGTGAGTTAAATTTAGCTTTGCATACTATGTCTAGCAATAACAATAACTTTCATGTGATAGATACTAACAGTATTTTTAGACATAATTATATAAGGACAAGACATAAATATTATCTCACACACCATTGTACCAGAGTGTTAGCCTTGTCGCTATCATTTTATATTAATACCACAGCCAATAATTTGGCTAAACAATCTGCTTTTATTGAGCAGTGTAATTATAGTAGTGTAATTGACATTTCAGCCAAGTATTTGGCTAAACAACCTGCTTCTATTGAGCAGTGCAATTATAATAGTGTAATTGAGCAGTATAATAATTTGACATGTAATAATTTAAATTTAATTTTCAGACAACAAAGGACCACTTTGGCATATTATATAATTCCAACATTAATAATGATTATATTAAACAATCTATGTCTACTCAAGTTTTATGCAAACAGAAACAAAAAAATAAACTTTGTCATACTAAAAATAATATTCCATTGAACCTGGTGCATCAGAATATACAAGGAATGTCTCAGAAAGAACTAGAAATTGAATTGTTCATAAACTGCCAAAAGATTGACATTTTATGTATCACTGAACACTGGCTACGCAGCCATCAGTTTATGTTCAATTTCACTAATCACCAGGTGGGAAGTTCGTTCAGCCGAGTAAATGCTATCCATGGTGGCTCTTTAATTTTAGTTAATAAACAGCTAAAGTTTAAGGAACGTAAAGACATTGTGAGCCTCTCAGTTGAGCGAACTGCCGAGCTCTCCTGTATAGAAGTTGAGCATCTCATTGTTGTGAGTGTATACAAGCCGCCTTGTGCAATTTATGATAATTTTGAATTAGTTATGGAAGAAGTGCTGAATAAAATCAGCAATTCCAATAAACAAATCATTGTTTGTGGAGACTTCAATATAAACATTTTGGAAAATAGCTCATTAAGCACCAGATTGCTTGCCTTATTTCAGTCTTTTAATTTAAATAATTTGTTTTGTGAACCAACTAGAATTGCTGTATCCAGTGCCACTTGCATCGACAATATATTTACTGACATAAAACCAATTCAAAAATCAATTATAAGCAATCTAGAGTCAGATCATTGTGGACAGTTAGTGGTTTTAGAAAGAAAGAATAGTATTACTAAAAAGGAAATTAAATTTATACCAATAACAACTAAACGGGTTGAATCATTTAAATCTAACTTAATGCATAAACTTCCAGATTTGCTTTATAATGGCGACCCAAATGATATGTACAATACTGTTCTTGACACTATTACAACAGAGTATAATAAAATATTTACTGCAAAAAAGAAACTTATTTCCAGTCGCTTTAGTTTTAGTGAATGGGCTAGCCCAGGTTTTCATAAAAGTAGGCGTAAACTGTATGAATTAAATAAAGAAAAAACATATAATAATAGCCAAATATTTAGGGAATAATTAAAAAAAATACTCAAAAACCTTTAAAAAGGTGTCTTGTTGCAAAAGCAATTCACCTCAGACATAAAGTAAAAAATTCAACAAATAAAATAAAAACTACATGGAACATAATAAATAATGACACTGGTAAAGCTAGGAATTCTTGTCAGGACTTTGAGTTGATTGTAGATGATGCTAGTTTTAAAACAAATTCTGAGGTAGCAGTTGCCTTTGAACAGTTTTTTAGGAATATCCCATTCAAAACAACTGAACATCTAAACTCAAGTCCAATCTTAGCAGAAAAATTATTAAAAACTAGTGTTCCTGAATGTAACGTTCCCTTTAGATTTAAAAACATTAGTCCTACGAATATCATTAATACATTTAAAACATTAGAAATTAAAAACACTACAGACCTTTGGGGACTTTCTGTAAAAACTATAAATTCAATTATTCATGTTATAGCACAACCCTTAGCCATTATATTTAATAGTTGTGTTGATAGTGGTGTGTTTCCTGATGAGATGAAACTTAGCAAAGTTATACCTCTTTTTAAATCAGGTAGTTCAACAGATCCTAATAATTTTCGGCCTATTTCAATACTACCTATACTCAGTAAAGTTTTTGAAAAAATCATACTTTGTCAAATGTTAAGCCATTTCTGTATTAACTTACTACTTAGTAGTAAACAGTTTGGCTTTATGAAAGGCCGTTCCACAACCGATGCAGGAGTGGCACTATTAAAAAATATATATAACGCCTGGGAGGATTCGCATGACGCCCTTGGAGTGTTTTGTGATTTATCTAAGGCATTTGACTGTGTTCAACATGAAAATCTCATCAGGAAGCTACATCACTATGGTATTAGAGGCAAAGCTCTCGACCTTTTGACATCCTATATGAGTAGGAGAGTACAGAAAATAGATGTCAACGGTGAAAGATCTCCGGGATCAGCAGTCACTATAGGAGTCCCTCAGGGCTCAATTTTAGGTCCTTTTCTATTTCTTATTTACATTAATGATCTCCCATATAATGTAAAAAACCATGACATTGTCTTATTTGCTGATGACACCTCTTTGCTTTTTAAAGTTAAGAGACGACAGACATGTTTTAATGAATAAAATAATGCCCTTTCTAAAATTTTAAATTGGTTTAACGCTAATAATTTGTTACTTAATGAAAAAAAACCAAATGTGTAAAATTTACAGTACCAAATGTTAGTCAGAGACAGACATGTATTAATATTAATGGCGAGCAATTAGAACTTGTTAATTCAACAGTCTTTCTTGGCATAACGCTGGACTCCAAACTTCAATGGGGTCCTCATATTCATAACCTAGCCAAAAAACTTAGCTCTGCTGTGTATGCGATCAAAAAAATAAGACAATTGACCGATGTCGACACTGCAAAAATAGTATATTTTAGCTTTTTCCATAGTTTAATGACATATGGTATCCTATTGTGGGGTAGCGCTGCTGATGTAAATATAATATTTTTGTTACAAAAAAGGGCAATTCGTGCTATTTATAAATTAGGATCTAGGATATCTCTGAGGGATAGGTTTAGGGAAGTAAATATTTTAACTTTAGTGTCGCAGTACATATATGAAAATCTTTTATATGTACATAAAAATATCAATAGTTTCAGCAAGAAAAGTGACGTTCACAAAGTAAATACTAGAAGTAAAAATAAGCTATTGGTGCATGATACACGTCTACACAAAATAAGTAACTCTTTTATGGGGCAATGTATACACTTTTACAACAAAGTTCCCAATAAAATACAAAATCTATCAATAAGTAAATTTAAATCTTTTATCAAGCAGGTACTTTGTAAAAAGGCATACTATAATATTTCAGACTATGTAAATGATAAAAATCCTTGGGACTGATGATGCTCAACAGGATGCATAAGTAAACCAAACAGGATGCATAGTTAAACCAAATTAAAATGGAAATAACATAAAATTGTACGACTAAATTTTTTTTTATTTAAGACATTAATTGTATTTTAGTTTATTTGTATTATTGATAGTGTTTTTAAAAGAGTAACTATCGAGTTTCTTGCCGGATTCTTCTCGGTAGAAATCAACAACATTGTGAACCGGCAGGAAGGTGGGAGGGTTCAAAAAATAATATTTTATAACTTTGACGATTCAAAAGTGATTGTAAAATCCTTATTTGAATAAACCATTTTGACTTTGAACCATTTTGACTTTGACTTTGACTTTGAAATAGCTAAATATTCTAGAACTCCTAAGTTAAACTGGAAGCTAAGTTTTGAAGTTCTAACAGTGGGTGTGTGTGTGTGTGAGAGTATTTTTTACTTAACATAACATGATCGATACATAATACGCAGGTTTTTATGTATTACTTACTTACATCGACCTTTAAGGTAAACAACATCCCATCAACAAACATTAATGGGAAAAAAAGAGACTAGTTCAATATTACGAATATGTGTCGTTTTCGACTTCGCCAACAAAAGAATTGAGATTTATATGGGTGCCAAGTTCCGTGTAGAAAATCCTAGTGGCCTCTTCACTGTCAACATTTTAAAGCCGCACATGAGGCTACTAACTTGGCTTAATGCCTGATGTTATATAACAAAAGCCACCTGATGCTGCTAGAGTGGTAACCTATCCAATCCAATCACTGACTACGCCTGACGCTCCTTACCTCAGCATAGGTATCGTTTTCGATGCGCGGATGTAACTGGGCCCGAGCGCCTCCTATTTAATAATGATGACCTATTTTTTTTTCAGATTCTCAAGTTGACATCAAGTCTCCCGTGTGGCAGAAAGCAGTATCCGCAAGGGTCCGTGAGGCAGCTGGTGCTGGTAGACACAGCCTCAACTTTGTGTGACGTCAAACTTCTGCCTCCATCTGCGATGACGTCATTTTTTTTAAATAATAAGGGCGGGAGCAGATGTAATTTACGACAAAATTAACGATTGAGAAATTCTTACTCCAGTCAAATCTAGTCTTTTATCAGAGGCATCAGGGGTGGTCCATAAAAGGTTTTTTATTAAAAAGAAACAACAAGATATTGGTTGTCATCAAAATCATCATCATGTAAACATAATAAATGTTTGCGCAAAGAAATCACTGAAAAGTACCAGGATAACATAACTTATGTAGTGGACATGTGACATGAGACAATTTGTCTTTATTAACGTGACCTTTGATAAGCGGAATACATGCATTCCAAGGAATGTTAAAAGGATAATTAATAGCGTTAGGTAAGATGAAGTAAGGCCATTACGTGTTAGATTCCTTTATAATAACAGAAATACACGGACAAATTATAAAGCTTTACCTCTTAGTCTAATTAATCCAAAGATTACAAAAGTTGTGAGTATTTGGACCTCCCAGTTGTTATCCTGGTACTAAGAAAAAATTTTTGCTAAAATTTTTCATTTTGTTTACATGGCTAAGAAATAAACGAAATGTATGTATGTAGACATATTTTTTTATATCTTGATTTTCAATAATGACAAACCAAACTTCGTTTTAAAATGTATTTCGGTCGATACAGTAAAAAAGTTAATTGATTGACACAACATATTAATGATTCTCTTTTAATTTTTAAACATTATTTGCATGTTGTCCCGCTCTTACTTAACTTGTTGTTTCTGTAGTAATATATTTTTTTTTTAAATTTTGTTTAATAAACTAATGTTTTTATAATACAAATGTCTAACGTTCAACAAATTCATTGTTTTATTTAGTATTAATATAACTTAATTACTGTCATTTTAGTCATGTAACTTTTTAAAATCTGTAAGGTGAACGTGGATAACAGATTCACATTTTTCACATACAAACTTCTGTATTAAAATCTGTAACTAAATAGTTATCCATTGTTTTCTTTAGTTTTCATATTATTTTAAATTACAAGCCCTCTTTCCCAGTACTGTTTCCCTGGTAGTGAATATGTTGAGTCCGATCTATTTATTTCCTAAGTTTTCCATAAAAAACATTTTATGTACAGTCAACCAAAGATTGACTTTGGAAATTAGGTATTCGGAGAATGGACATTCAGGGAATTGGACCTAATGGACCGGACCGAATAAATGGTTTGTTAATCAAAATGCGTTATTATCATAAATGACTATTTACTATAGGCGCTAAAAGCACATTAATTATGATTAAAAAATTGAGTGCTGGTTACCGAGCAAGTGGTGGTGGCCGAGGCATTTCGATTTCACCTTGTGTCCTGAGTTCGAGGTTCGAAACCAGCGTGTATCAATTAGTCATTTTCTTTATTTCTCAAGTACATTGATTATTCACTTAACTGACTTTTCGGTAAAGGAAAACATCCTGAGGAAACCTGCATACGTCACAAAAAAGGCGTATGTGAAGTCCACAATCCGCACTTGGACCGCGTGTTGACTACAGCCCAATCACCCTCGGTGAGGGTAGGCCGTGTCCCAACAGTGCGGACCTATAAGCCTGATAAAATAAAAAGAAAAAAAATGACAGAGAATTGTTAAATGACCAAAGTCTTAACAGTATTCATTCAATTTATTTGAAATTCTGGTTATTCAACTTTCACTTGTATGTAGTATACATATGGTCGCGGTCAGAAAATGTTTACCACTTTAAGGATCACAATTGCATGCACACATTTAAGTCACAAGTTCTAAATGTCTATTTCATAATAATTTGATTAACCATAGATTATCTTTTTTCTAATATGACAATCAATCGCTCTAGGACAGGGATGGCGAACCTTTATTAATGAATGTGCCTTTTTCTATGAAAAAAAAAATACTGTAGCTATGACCACAGACTAGTATTGTACCTAACGGTCCCTATGACGTGCCGTCAAAAAAACTGGGTTAGTTAATAATAATGGAGAAAAATTAAACGAATTTCTGTTAACTTAAAGCTATTTAGATACTTGCAGCTCGAAATGTTTACAGCAATCGAAATGTTTAATATTTATATGCAAATTAGGTGCTGAAAATCTCACATTAGGGCAGACTCGTACTTTGTTACTATGCAGTATGGAAGCTAAACTAGAGTTCATTTCTAAAAATGACTTCAGGCATACGTAGGTGAAAATAGAAATTTCATAAATGATTGGCGTGCCCGAATTGCCATGGATTCGCCATCTCTGCTCTAGGAGATGGACTGACTACTATCAAGTTTTAATATATAGAAAACCTTCTTTTAAAAAACTAATATTTTTGTTTTTTAAATAAGAATATGAAGAAATAATAAAATAGACATTTCCAAAATCTTTATTTAATATCTAGTATAACCTCCCTCTGCAGCTATGACGGCACGTAGTCTATCTCGCATAGATGCAACAAGACGCGTGCATAGATCAGTACCTCTGATATCATCCCATACTTGAGCACAGTGTGATCTAAGAGCTTGAGGGTTTCTTTCATTTCGACAGTCCCAGCGTTGAACCATAAGCCCCCATAAATTTTCAATAGGGTTTAAATCAGCAGACCGAGCGGGCCATTGAATGGGACGAATGTCACGGTGCAGGTTGAACCACGCCATAGTAGCACGGGCTGTGTGTATCCGTGCATTATCTTGAACGTAAGTAATGTGTGGGAATTCCGTTACAGGATACAATACGCGCACACTAGGCAGCATCACTTCTTCCAAAAGCGACACCTAATTAATGGCCGTAGCCCTATTCTCTAACGACGCCAGTTCTCCGACGCCGTCAAGGCTCATCCACACCCATAAGTTTACTGTAATGCGACCTGACTCGTTTTGAGGCACAATATGACCTTCATCATACCGAGTTCGATTGTAGCGCCATAAAGTTAATCTTCCGATTTGGCTTGATTTAAAAGTTTTTTCATCGGTAAATATAGTATTCGACCAATCAAAATTGAGATGTCGTCGCGCAAAGTTAAGCCGGCCTGTTTTGTGGTGAGGTTTCAGCTCCACTTTAATAGCATGGTGTCTGTAATGTAGTCCAACATTGTGCAAAGCTCGTCGGATCGTCCGAGCACTCACACCATATAAAGCAGCAAAATAACTAGTTGGTGTGAAACCATTCTCTTAGTAACGACGAATGATTTCTGTTATTTGCGCGGCGGTTAGTATCGATCGTCGTCCTGAATTATTTCTATGATCTGTTATTTGCCCTTCTTCGCCGTGACGCCTAATCCAAAACCTCACAGTGAATCGCGATATATTGAGTTCTCTTGATATAGCACTAATACTATGTCCATCTTCAAAGAGAAATATTATTTCAGCCCTTTCCTCCAGGGTTAAACTTGCCATTTTATTTCGTTATGAAAAAATCTTTTGTAAAATTTTACTCTTGTCAAAACGACGTTCAAACAATATTTTTTGATAAATGTCATTTCAACAAATAAAGATATTAGATCCATTATCAAAGAGTGATCTATAATTCTTGTTGTTTTTCTCGATGCATCATTTTGCATAATAGCTTTTGAACGATAATAAGTAACTTGATATGGCATTTTAGACTTAGTGAAAAAAGTGTGATATAGAATCTAATTACAAAACTGGTAAACATTTTCTGACCGCGACCGTACATCATAACGTATTTTGAGTAATGAAATGTTGATAGTTATTGATATTTCAGGTACTTACTAATATGTTTGGAACAAAATGGCGTCGGGTTCATCAAGCTATTATTGAGGCTAACGGGGCTCCAACACAATAATCGGCTCTGATTTTTCAACCTCTCCTTCCTTCCTATGAATAGTAAACAAACATGAGTTGACATGATGAGTAGCAACAGGACCGTCCAGCGTGGTCATGGTGAAACTTTCTATGGGTTACATAACAGCACCATGGCCTCCTGTTCCAGCAACCCTACTACCCCAGGCTACGATCTGCAGTCTTAGTAACGATATGGCTGGAGATCCGGGTACAGCAAGATACCTACTGAAGAAAAACAAAAGCCTCGTAGAACTTGAGGTAGAGCTGGACAAAATCAGTGACATGACTTTGCTTATCAGTTGTTAGAAAAGAGAGCGAAAACCAGACTACTTTGCTTGACTGCCAAGATGGTGATCAACAGTCTCAAAGTAGCCAGTCATGTTTGGCCAGCTCAGATCTTATAGGCAACGTAGTTAAAATCAGTAGTGGCTGCACGCGGGTTGCATGATGTACTTAAACTTGCCGCAAAAGATTGTCTCACAGCTCCCTCATGACTCAGGATCATAAAATCTGTTCCGTTACATTGTCAACCTCACAAGAATGACAAACTTGTCCGACAGAGCCATTTTTATCAGATCAGTACATCTGGTTGGTGATCTTCCACGTGATCTTTTGCCATCGACATTTCCAGGGATGACCATTCTTTCCAGATTAACATTTCTACGTCTCATTTTGTGCCTTAGGTACTCGTAAGTCAGCGTTGCTGACACATCGATGACAGCCGTGTTTGGATATTCAACCGAGAACTTCAGTTATTAAAGAACTCTGCAAATCGTTATTTTTAATTTATATGTAGGTTACATGGCAAACTTTTTTTTTTTAAATATAAATTACTGGAAAGTAACTTAACTTGAAATTAAGTATTTCAAAAAACCAGGTCAAGTTCGAATCGGACTCACACACTGAGGGTTCCGTACCATCACAAAATGCACGAGCCCGACTCGCGCTTAGCCGGTTATTATTATCAATTTTTGTACTATAAACCTTACTATACTCGTAAAAAAGTTTGAAGCATGTGCGTTTTACCGTTTTAACACAACAATAAAGCAACACTAACAAAAACACGTTTCCCCTCCATTTCTTTTTGTTTTTGTTTTTTTCCTTTTTTGTTAGGTAATCCGCCTGTGAAAATTTCAGAGCCCTACCAACATTGGTGTAAAATATAGAGTCCTTTAAAAGTCCAACGGACGGACGGACAGACGGACAAACAGCGTAGACAATCTTCTACCATGTACACTATGGATAAAGCGTGATCTATCGATCGATATCACGCTTGTTTTTCTGTCCCCATTCGCTAGTCACTTATTAACCTGATTGTTATTTATTAACAGAACGTGACCAACCTTTTGTCACACACATGCTATAATTTCACGTCTCAACAAACATAGAGTGTTGTCAACTACAATGTAGGACAATCTCGGCAAATATAACAATGTACACCCTTACGGCTTTTAGGGTTCCGCACTAAAAAGGTAAAAGGGACCTCCATTCTATTGTTCATGACATACTAGAAGCTTGTATCGTTCGTTTCTGGGGGTAACGGACATATACTTATTATCTGTGGGGGTAACAGGAACCGCGGCGCAATATACCTTCACGTGTCATAGTCAATGGTGGCCTTGTAAGCCGGGGTAGTCTAGTGTGATACGGGAGGGGTTGCATTTTAGGAATTGTTTTTATACCGACCAATTTCTAGTTTGTCATTCATTATATGATAAACAAAAAGAAAATAACACGGCAAGTGTTGGGATATACGTCAGTCACTAGCCAAAACGTAATTTTCCACGAGTAATTTATTTATGTTCTTCATAATTTTAGTAACAAAAAAGGCCTTGAACATACTGCGTAAGAAATTCTAACACCGTATATCACAATAATCTAGTTACAATGTTTAGAAGGACCATATAAGGATTCCGTTTTTGCCATTTTGGAACGGAAACCTAAAGTGGTTTAGAAATACATAAGATTATAAATCAAGTACCTTATTTATGCCGATGACCAGGGTCATAGTAGAAATAGAGTGGCAAGTTATGTTCATATAAAGATACTCAACGCAATCATATGTGAGCGCGCCTTGTACCTATATACGCGCGCACAATTACAACCATATGCGACCATTTATCTTTTACAAGCTTCATTAAGATAAATCGTACTTGCAGTACAGTACCAGAGAGCGATCCGCAATGTTTTATATTTAAGCGCTCGAGTGAGTTTTATTTAAATTTCAGACTGGCACAACAAAAAGAATGCGCCATTAAATTAATTTAAAAAAGTAAAAAAGAAATCAACATTCGAACGCGGCGATTGGTGGTAAAATTACCTAAACTATTTTTATTATTGTCAATACAATTGTCAATATAATTCGTTTTTTTACACGCATGTTTGAGAAAAGCACTATACAAGCCTTGGCCACAACTGAGCATAACCGGACTTTGTGATGCATGCCTCGGCTATGCCTCGTCCCGCATACTCACGATCGCCCGGTTATGCTGCGTTTGCGAGTTGCGTCAGTAATGTACTATTGCTGCTAATAAAGGCGTAGTGTTATGTGTCCATGTTTAATTATCATCAGAAGTATTTTTACCGGCGTAAAAATTTCTTAACTACGCGGTAAGTTGAAGGCCTCGACTGATCGTCATACCACTACTAGTTAACATAACTGACTGTTTTTTCCTTGTTATTTAACATATGAAAAACATAAATAAATGATTCTTTTGTGGTATGAAATGACTTCTTACTTAATTTTTTCACATGTTCTGGCTAGTGACTGACGTGTAACTATCCACCACTAACAGTGTAATTGACGAGTGACGGTTATATCCTTAGTGTTTACTAGCTTTTGCCCGCGGTTCCACCCGCCCTAAATTCAGTTATCGGTGTAGGATTTCAACGGCAGCTCCTCAATTATACAAAAAAAACCGACTCACACTTGACGTTTTTAAGTAACCTATGTCCTTCCCCGGGACTTAATCTATCTCCATGCTAAATTTCATCCTAATCGGTACTACCGGATTTCTCATTAGGTACACAAGAACTACCTTCGTTGTAAATATGATACAGTATTAAATGACTTTTCCATTTGCACCCCGCGAGAGTGAATTCTCGCGTTCTGAGTGCCGAGGTCGAGCACGGTATGTATGCGCCAACGAGTCTTTTTCTTAATTTCTCAAGTACATTGTGCGTTGACACCACTGGCTTTTCGGTGAAGGAAAATATCGCGAGGAAACCTGCATACGTCGTGAAAGACGTATGGGAAGTCCACAATCCGCACTTGGCCAGCTTGATCGTGTATTGGCCGTACCCCAACAGTAGGGACGTGTAAGGGTCAGCTGAGACCGAGACTCAACGCGACGTTAAGCGGCTTGAAGATGCAACAAGCCACCCACTATACCTCGAGCTGCGCCGCGCGGCGTATTCCAAGGCCGCTTCACGTCGGGTCGCTAATCGATGCTCACAGTGACACGAGACACTTCACATCGCTTGGTGACTTTGTCGGTTGCCACGGTGTCCTCGCTTGCCAGATTTAAATTTCGTATGTTTTTTTTTTTACCTATATTATTTGTACTGGTGTGTACAAAAGAGGGCGCTGAATGAATAAAGACTTAGAAAATAATTTCGCGACGAATAACGGTGCAGAATTGAATAGGAAGAATATCAAATATTTTACTAAGTTATACTTTGAATGATTTTAGGACTTTGTATGAAAATTTGTGGTGTCCCCATAACCATATATTTTAATGATGGTAATCGGTAGACTACATCTTCGCCAGCAACGTTTGTATGGCGCTTTACTTTGTGACCTCTCCCTTGACTTTTTTGTCAGCGCCCCCTACCCTATCCGTAACCAAACCAAGCGAAAAAACGTGACAATATTCTAAGTCTGCTTATTTTACCCTTGCTTTTCACTCTGACCTTTTTGTGTACTTAGTTTTTAAAACAAAACTTATCTTCACTGTGAATATATATTAAATACATTAAAATGTATTACATATAAGTTGTTTATTTAATAGACAATAAATATTGAATAGTTTGGACATATTAATTTAGGTAAGATGAGAATATTTAATTTTTTATAACCTGCGTCAAATCTGAATTTGTATCTAGACTAGAAAGCCGCGGCGCATCTCAAAGCCGCTTCACATCGTGTCTCGGTATGAGCTGACCCTAAGGCTGCTCAGGACGTAGCTCGAGGGACGTAAACATAGGATAATTTTTGCCGAGAAAAAAAATTGGTCGATAATTGCCCATAAAATAGTAAATTATGATAAAAGTGATCTAAGCTATAGGCTGCTCATTACAGACGAGGTTGTGGAGTGCATGCAGCTCAATCGGGAGGCGAGCTGAGTTCACGAGTGTCTACGACTGCTTTCAATTTCAACACACTTAAAGGAAAGTAAATACTTATACTAGTGTTAAAATGTTGTAAAAAGTTGATATTTAATGGAATCTAATAGTTTTGATATGTTTTTAACAGACACGATATTTTTCCAATAATAAGAACTTAGTTCATATGATTTCTTTTTACTAAAAACTGTAACGTAAAAAGTATATTTGTGAACGTAATGGACGCTATTAAGATGCGGAAAACAGTGCAGTAAAGGCTGCTTTATGAGCAAGGGTGTTGAAAAAGATTTTTTCCGAGAGTTAGTGCAGAACTTGGATACCAACCGCCTTTCCTTAAAATTAATTAGAAATCAAACCTCTCTTTCACCGCTGACCAATTAATTTTAACAATTTCTGTATTTATTTATTTTTCTTATTGGAACGTTAGCAATAACAGCCAATTAAAGTGAAATGATTGGTTTATAACTAAAACATATTATTTAGTCGCTCAAAGGGGAGCGAACAAGATAGGTTTTTTTTACAGAATGAGAAATATTGTAGTATATTTTTTGGTGAGTAACAAACACATTTTTAGTGTGACTTGCAAGAATATTAAATAAATATACAAACAAAAAATCAATAAATACAAAAATTTACATACTAAATATTTTTAGAATATTTTTTAGAAAAATTTTGTAGGTAACTATGTCAAAACTTTTATTTATTAAAAAAAACTTTCTAGCTGAGATCTTGCGCTTTTTAGGCTTCCATAGCCAAATGGCACAAACGGTCTGTCTGTCCGTCCGTGTGTCACATCCGCCCGGGCTAAGGGATGGATTTGTTTTGCGCAACCCATTGTGCGAGGGAGGGGTGTCAATGGATGTCATTAAAACGTAATTAGAGATACCTATATACAATGTTTACATTTTATTATAGTTTTAGATTTAACCTTAGTTTTAATTTATACATATTAGTCTAAAAACTACTGAATAAAGTACATTGTCATATAAAAGTAAAAGTTTTTATATTTCAATTATTGACAGATTGTTTGTAAATATTTTTACAAAGTCTTTGGCTTTAGTTAAAAAATTTATATGCAAAAGTCAATTAAACAATAGTTATATAGGTGACTATTTGTATGTACGTATATGAGTACATACATATATACATACGACCCTTAACCAACTTTTCTATTTATTTTTAAGTATTTTTTACATGGTTTTCTACAGTTGCAGTCCATTTCCGCAATCTCAAGTTTGGATCCATCTATATACACCTATCAAGAAGTACGTAAAATAGTAATACCTAGGGAACGAACACGTCCTAGTCCGCATACTATTTTTAATTAATATGCTTTGTTTTTATTTATTAGGTATTATTTTTATCTTCTACACCCTTTACGATGTCGAGATTTAAAGATCAGATTGTTAATAAAAATACCCATTATAAGCACTTCCTTTTTTGTAACACTAAGGTGGCAAACAAGCAAACGGCCAAAAACAAAAAACAAGCCCGCCCTAACATAACATTAATTTTAAAGTTCCTTCTATTTCCTTTGCTATATAGACTTAATTTCACATGTGGGCTGATTCATTAATAGACAGACAATGCTAACCCAAAAATATTGAGCTGTGTGAAGATCATTTTGAAACCAGATTTCAGGATTTGATTCAAGTATAGGTGGGTATTAGTTACTTTATGACTTACTATTTTACAAGGCATTATACCGCTCTAAATTTGGTTATCGGAATAGGATTGTCACCGGAAACTCCTTGATTATACTCAAGAAGTTTAGCTAGAACTATAGTTGCAGCTATAGCATGCTATTGCTGCAGCTATTGTTCGGTCGAGTAGAATTAGATTTTAGTTGCTTCCGCGGAAAACATTGAATCTCCGTGTCTTCAATTATCTCTGTGCAAAATTTCAACTCAATTGGATGCTCCCGTTTTGCACTGTGATTCAGTAACAAATGTTATAGTTACTCCTGCGTTACAGTTACATTTGCATTTTCCGGGATACAAAGTGCCTATTAGCAATTCCAGATCTTAAATCAGAAATCTATCACTATGCCAAATTTCATGCAGATCCGTTCAGCCGTTATATCAATCCATCAAAACTTTCGAATTTATAATATTAGTAAAGATATGGTAGCACACTAGTCGGTAGTTTTATATTATTACTACTGGAACGATGCCCATATTTGTTTGGGTGTATTGTCTATTGTCTGATAATATGTCATTCGTTACGTCATATCCCACAACAATAACACACCAAGTGTGAGTCAGAGACACTATGTGTACCTACACTTACTATTTCTGTAGGTACAACTGTTAAAGTCAAGTTAAGGTGAGACCGGTCACCGGTTTTGATTTTCGATCCTAAACCGCTGATCGTAGAGACCTGAAACTTCGAGGGTGTGTTCTTTGTATAACGTAGACATCCGATAAGACAGGTTTTTTCGGAAGGGTCAAGTGCGAGTCGGACTTGCGCAATAAGGGTAAATCATGGTATTGAAATTTTGGTAAGTTGTTATGCACATGCCAGGGAATGTTTCTGAGAAAAAAAAATGCTCAAGTACGAGTCGGAAAGGGTCAAGTGCGAGTCGGACTCGCGCAATACGGGTAAACCGATTGTAATTAAATTTTGGTAAGTTGTTATGCACACGCCCGCCGGGGTAAGTTTCTGAATTAGTACAAGCCTTTCAAAATAGGTTGGTGCGGCAGTTCTTTTCAAAAAAGAAACAACGTTCGCAGGGTTAGCTAGTTTACCATATACCTATATCACCACGTACAAGACGACACTTATCCCCCAAGGACTGAATAAAGAACGAACGTGTGCCCGTCTACGTTTCACCGATGTTATTCCCTCACAAACGTGAAAGGTGTTAAGCCTGTCGTCGTACCGGAGTCGAGGCAACTTTACCACTGCACTAAATACTATTTTGCTCATCAAAACGCGATACTGTCATATAGCGCTACTTACCATAGTCGCAAACAGCAATTACATTCATCAAATGCCAGTGAAATATTTTTTTGGAAATAAAATTAAACTCTGAAATCATCATCAATCTTTTTATTCAAGGAAACCAACTAGGCCTTAAAGTCAACAATTCCTTTTCAAATTATGTAATGGATTCGTGTTATATTTATGATTCACAGGTAAAAGATGAGGTTTACGAACAACCCGTTAATTTCATGGCGCACAAGAAATCACCACACGAAAAGGTAAAAATACAATGGAAGGGTTTTAAGAGGAGTATGAAAAGTGGTTAGGTGTCTTAGTAAGAAGGGCAAATGACTATAGACATTCAAACGAGCTTCAAGGTTCGTAAGAACGCAAAATACCGATTCATAACTACCTAATTTATCTTCCTATGTCTACTTATCAAATATGGTAACATGGCCCTCAGTCTAAAAACGTGGTTCATAACTGCTATGGGAAAGATTTATGCTGGATTTTGCTCGATTAAATTCGAAATTATGAAATTCGCCCAATAACTAGTAATTCCAACATGGCTCAAGTAATTAAAGCTAGAGATATTAAAATTATATTTTAAAAAAATTGGGTAGCCCTGGTTACATAGTGGAGTCCTTTCCGGTGATCTTCAGTGGACTAACGTGATATCTGTGGCTCGGTCACTACAAGGTTACACAAGGAACTACTCTGGAGGCTTTGGGTGCCTGCTATAGGCTATATACCATTCGGGTGAAATCGCGAGGCCCGGCTAGTATATACTTATTGACCTCCATACATCCCTACTGTTGGGGCACGGTCTACCCTCACCTTGGAGTTGGCGATACTAGTATATATTGTTTTTTTTTTTATTGGTTAGACGGCGCTGTGTAATGTCAAAAATATGTATTATTATTGGATATTTGTTTAGAAAATGGAGTACCACCACTACTACTATGGAAAAACCATCCTCACCCCAGCCTTTGAGATAGGCCAATAATTCTAGCTCTATTCCTAGGGATCAGTGGGCAGCCCTGACAGCATTGTGAACCCTACTGAAGACCCTTGGGCTCCGTACGACTTCTCCAAGTTCGACCAGCTTCTCAACGGAAACCATGAAGATACCGCAGATCATAACCGCATCAGGAGGAGTCCCAAAGTAAGGCATCATCTATTTCTTTTCTCTTGTGTCCGGTTTGATTCTCATTGTACAATTAGAAGGATGGGCATTGTCTGAGCAAAAGCAGAGTACAGAGAGTAAGCAATCAATAAACAACAAGGCTTCAAGGGCGGGTCCAGCACTAGATAGATTCGAAATTTCTCTCGCACTCACGCACCGCTGTATTTTGTGTCTCTACTACGAGCCACTGTTCAGGGGACAAGAGCACTTGTAAGTGAAGTGAAATCTATTAATGGCAGTGTGCCAAGTGTGTGGAAAGATCACTTACTATCCTTCTATATACTATGGCAATAGCTTTATAAACCTGTCCCTTTTCTGAAGGTACGGTGCCGGTGGAACGAAAACGAAACTACAGTAGGTACGCACTATCGCTTTTGTGCACATTTCGCACATCGGTGCAACAACGTCATAATTGCAAGAATACATTCTTTGCTTCTATAGAATTCTATAGATTGTGGATTCTGAATTTCTAAGCATTAGATAGTGTCGGAGAGTAAAAATTTATTGATTCAACCTTCAGCCGACATTATAAAAAATAAATTTATAACATTGCTTTTTGCTACACTCGACGTAGAGGTCAAATCTAAAATAGGTACTCGCTTAAATTTTTATTTTGTTTTATGACTAAATATGGAAATGATCAGCGATCAAAGTCAATGTCGAATTAAATCAGGTTTCAAGAACCTTTTTGAATCGTCAAAAAAATTTTAATCTAAAGCAGTTAATGGCAAGCCTATATGTGAATGTTAGGAGTATGCCCACTGGTGGCATACTTATGCCCTTAGGACCATCTGACCACCACCACTGGTGTAGAAGGAGAATTTTATATTGTAATTCACCAACAGTGGTCAAGTGTTTTGTCCGTATTGACCACTAGTGGCAAACTTTGACACATTATAACTATACTACTACTAAATTGGAATTGCCTTGGATCATATTTTTGTATTTCAAACGTCAGAGCGACGTAGGTAGTAATTTTTTTATAGTAGATACATGTAATTACGGAAAATTAATTAGAATATAGAAAAGAAAAGTAAATTTTTCGTCTGATAAATACTTTTTTTATATATTAAGATCACACATTTTTAGCCAAAATATTTTATAATGAAGGAAAAATTAGAATATAGAAAAGAAAATTTTTCGTCTGATAAATACCTTTTTTATATATTAAGATCACACATTTTTAGCTAAATACTAGTTAAACGAATTCTCGGCAAAGAAATTATAAAAATGTACATAGTTTTCTATTGCGTTTTGGTTCAACTTAATTAGAAACATTAGTGAAAGTAATTTTTTCCTCCGATAAATACTTATTGATTTATTTACATGCCCCTATCAGTCCATCACGCGTCCTTAGCTACAATACTGGTCGAACGGCTTTCTTGAATTGTACGGTGAAGTCATAAAAATGAATGTACTTTTTCTTTTCTATTGCGTTTTGGATTAACTTCTCTACGTTCTATACGTTACAATAATAGTGCATTCGTGTTTTAAAAACCAGTGCTTGTTATTAGTGCTAGTGCTAGAAAAAAAAACAACAAGAAAATACAAGCTGACATCTGTTTTCTACTGCAGAATACACGGCGTTTCAACACTATGAATGGACCCAAGATACGTGAACGGCCACACCACTACCTCTACCCAGAACCCGTTAAAGACCGAATTTTGGAGTTCACTACAACAACAAGAAAACCCAGCATCTTACCCGAATTCATGAACCCAGGAGTTATATTCCGAGTTAGAATGTCCGACGCCATTTTGAGAATCAAACAAAGAATGTACGAAGACCCAGAAAGGCATATAGAAGCCGATATTATCTATACGAATTTGATTAAAAAAGTTGTTATGGATGAAATTACTAAGTTCCATAATCTGTTGCTCATGTATAAGACAGATAAGAGTATTAAGGAGCATTTGGGAGAGTGTGGTGGAAGAATATATAAGTTCATTAGTTATATGACGATAAAAGTGCATATTTATTGCCTTTTTGATGCACTGTGGATAGATGGTAATCCATATGTGATTGGGGACGAATACTCTGTTACTCCAGTGGAAGTTCCGCCCATGCTTCAATGTGATGCTGCGGAATGCAATTCCGTAGTCTTTGTCGATTCCATCACTGAACCCAAGGATCTTGAAGAGTAATATCAGTTTCTCGGTTACTTTTAAATAAACTTTTAATGTGATTCTGTTTTTTGTTTTTGATAACCTATTCTACTATTGGTTTTCCGTATCTTCAATAATTAAACGGAAAGTTTATAGGATCACTGTGACGCCCGTCGCGTCCCTTCTACTTAAGTATAAATTCTTTTTTTAAGGTAACCAAAACAAACAAAAAAAATATTGTTAAAGAAACTATTGTACCGGCTTGTATCGATTTTAAAAATTCTTTCAAAAATAGAAAGCTGTACTAGACCTGGGTAACATACGCCATATTTAGTTTTGCTATACAAAATTTTTAAGGTTGAAATATCAATATTTGTAAATCAAGCTGGAAGAATAAGGCACTATTCCATCACGTTGGAACAAAGCAACGGGACGACTTGATATTTGGCGTATAGATAAGCTGTAGGGAGAGAGGACAAAGAATATAATTATCCCGATCTAGAGTTCCCACGGTAATGTTACAGGTGCGTTCCGTTACAACGGTGCAAGAGGGTGATTTGATTTTTTTTAGCTAGCGGTAGATGGAGGGACAGACAATACTTTTAATGTGTTTATCCCTATTCATCTAAGAGTTACTGTAGGAATTCACATGTACCTATAAACAAATTGGTCATAAAATTGTAGATATCTTTATTCCGTCCTTATCTCTCAAATTACTACATTCGTGTGGTAGGTCCTGGGTTCAACCCCTGATAAACAAATTGAAATAAAAAGTAACAATTAAGTAGTTGTATGTAAAAGAAATATAAAAAAACAAAACCGCCTCTAAAACCCCACTAAAAAAGTAAAAATAAAAATTACGCAGATGGACATTGAGCTAAGTGTTTCCTTCTCCTTGAAGTAGAATACCAAAAATTTGCAGTAAAGGTAGAAAACAATTTATTTGGGATGTGTTCTGACGAATTGTTCGAAATGATGCTCACACATCTACCATCGCACCGCTCGCCATCGGCAGGGAATTCATTCTCACACCTCAGAATAGAGGTTTTAAAGGAACTTCCTACCGCGAAAGCTGAGGTTGTAGAATGAACTCCCAAATTTTTCTATAAGGACTAAAATATGGGGTTCTTCAATATTTACCGATTAGATTTTTAAAGGGTCGGCAACGCGCTAGTGACGCCCCTGGTGGTGGAAGCGCCCACAGGCTGCGGTGACCGCTTACCATCAGGCGGACTTTCAGCTTGATTGCCACCGTAGTGGTATTAAAAAAAACCTTGAACCTTGGAAATATATGTTTTTTATTTAACACAAATATGAACTACGTGTTTCGGGGTTTTTTCTAAATTTGACACTTAAGTGGAAATGGGGTGTGGCAAAGTTTGTTTGTGATGGGACAGATTAGTACAAAGTCAAATGATGGTATTAATGCTCTCCAATACAATAAATAAAACATCTTTTTTGGGGTAATACAAAATTTAATCCCCAATGTGCTGGTGAAAAGGTTTGGTAGTGTTTGTATACGTAATAATATTTTCAAAGTCAAATTTACCTTTAACTTGCTTCACCTTGCTGCTCAGTAATAGAATAAAATTATTGAATGTCGTCAACGATTTATATCAACAAACTTATCATATTCTAAGGGCCTGAAATTTTAAAATTTTCAACATATAAACCAAACCCGTATGCAAATCTATCTGCCTTATACTTAGCGATTTGAGCTGGACAATGATACCAGTCGATAAAAAATTATAGGCCCTCTAACGCCCTCATAAGCTAAATTTTCCATATCAGCGTCATATGTCCCCACTGTTGGGGCACGGCCTACCCTCACCGAGGGTGATTTGGGCAACAGTCCACACGTGGGCCCAGTGCGGATTATGGACTTCACATATGGCTTTTTTTGACATATGCAGGTTTCCTCACGATGTTTTCCTTCACCAAAAAGCCAGTGGTGTGAATAATCAATGTACTTTAGAAATTAAGTTGCTCTTACTCACTGGTACACGCCTGGCACGAACCTACAGCACTTAGCACACAAGGTGAAGGTTTTGATTCCGTATGACATAAAATCTTGTCCCACCGTATAGCATTATATAATCTTTGCCCCACCTAAACTTTCCCGCTTCGCAGCTGCGTACGTTTATGCCCGTGAGAATTGATTTTCAAAAAAACACAACACTGCCCACAATATACAATCGGAAAAAAAAAGTGATCCACTGTACTCCATGCTTCCCTACTGAAGCTCTTGACTTTGGTTTTTATCAGCAAAGACGGCGAGGTCGTGGAGGCAGACGACGAAACAAGCTTCGAGCGTCCACGGTTCAACCGGATGATGAGGTAAGTGGTATTTAATAATTTCCTGGTTTTACTTCTTTCTTTTATAGACCGTTATAAAAAAAACCAGTAGTACAGATGTAAGCCATTGTTTACTTCCAAATACGGAATAATAGGGTTCTTGCGACAATTTAGAGTACCTAGGTACATTAGGATCTTACATTTTCGGGGACAAAATCTTTACATTATACCGAAGTCCTTGTTTTTAGGAACGTCGAAAATACGAGACCGAAGGACCTACTCCAGGATTTTTGCAATAAGCTCCCAGATAATTTAAAACATATTTTTTTATTTTCAGTTGAATAGAAGTAAAGTTCATTTTATTTTATTTGTACCATAAACAATATTTATGGTGTTTTTTATTAGAAAGAAGAGAGTAGAGTCAAAATGTGTTTTGCCAGCTACGGATTTACTTATTTCTGTTGTCAACATTTCAAAATAAAGTTCGATCGAAGTAAAAAATAATATTATGATGTAGGTCTGTATTCAGGCAGCCACTTGTTACCCCCTTCTGGGAATAAAAATGTTTATACATACATTATATTTATGCAAGAACTGTTCTTTTAATTAAAGTAAAGGATTTTATTTATTATTTGAACTGAACTTGAAATAGCGACATTTTGATTTTTTTTTTTTATTTTAACAGCTTGGCAATTCTTCGTCAACCTACGTGCCAGTAGCCCGAGCTGGACGCTACGCTGACACTGAAATGGGACGCAGTGTCAAAGTAAAGGGTCCTGGAAAACCTAATTATGACACGTATGAACCCCCTTCCAAGGTACGTATCTTACTTCAAGGTATTTTTCACCTCCCATTGCTGGATATAGGGCTTCCTCAGTCAGCATGAAGGAATACAGAGAATATCTATTCTTTTATCTGATCTGAGGCGATTGTTAGGCTGTTACAAAGATATAAAGGGTCTTTCAAATAGGGAGGGTCGATGTTGACAGTTTGTGGCGGCCATGTTGTTTTGGCGGCGTCTGTCAAATGCGTTGTTATTTCTTCAGTTACTGATGCCAAATGACCATGGAAAGTTACACGATTGAGCAGCACATCCCAATGACAAAACTTTATTATTAAAATAAGTGTTCGTTAGTGCAAAGGTTGTGCGCATTACGTCCATTTTACGGCAGACGCGGTGGCCCTTTAAAGTCGACTCTCCAATGTTTGGTGACCAAATTCGAGACGACTGGTTCGGTAAACAACCAACCAACACCCTAACGTCAAAGAAACGCCAGATCGGCCGAGAACATCGCTGCTGTCCGTGAGAGTGTGCAGGAGACTCCGAGACAGTCGATTTCTCGCCGTGCACAAGAACTCAGCCTTCCGCAGATATTAACTTGGCGAATTTCGCGTCAGGATTTTGGCCTGAATTGAACGATATGGACGTGGACAACATGTGGTTCCAACAAGACGGCGCTACGTGCCGCACAGCGAGCGACGAGGGTAGGGTTATCTCTCGCAGAGGTGACGTGAATTGGCCACAAAGATCATGCGATTTGACCCCGCTAGACTTTTTCTTGTGGGGTTTTCTCAAGTCGCAGGTCTATGCCAATAATTCGCATTCAACCGATGCACTGAAAGTCAATATAACGCAGGCCATTACTCAGATTCAGCCGGATCTATGCAGTAGAGTAATTGAAAATTGGACCTCTCGGATCCGTGCCACTGTTCGAAGCCGCGGTGGACATTTAAACGATGTCATATTTCATAATTAATGGCATAAATGAACCTTTCAAATAAAAGAATATTTTCCTTAATATCTCACATACAGCTTGTTTAATATCTCACATACAGCTTGTTTAATATCTCACATACAGCTTGTTTAATATCTCACATACAGCTTGTTTAATATCTCACATACAGCTTGTTTAATATCTCACATACAGCTTGTTTAATTTAATTTCAACATCGACTCCTCCTTGTTGAAAGACCCTTTATAATACAATTTATCTTAACATAATTCAGTTATTTTTGCTTAGTTTACTAGAAATTCATATTTCGCAACCTTGCCTTATATGGTATTCTGCAGAAAAGAATATGCCGAATACCGAATAATAGCCGAATATTCGTTGCAAGCTTAACATATATTTATACATATGTAAACCACTAAGGTGGCAAACAAGCTTGCGGTCCGCTTAATGGTAAGCGGTATATGAGTAACAAAAACTGTTTTTTTTTTGTGTTGCGTGTAGAATATATTTTCATTTGCGTTTCTTTTAAAAGTGGTCCGAAAAGAATTAAAATAGAGGCGCTAAAACAAAAACCTAATGTATGTATATATCTACGTATGCTGTGGGTATTCAGATTCTCAGATTCTCCATATATATTTTACAAAATGCTTGAATGCATATATGATATTTTTCTTTCAGGATAGGGAAGCTGCGTTTGTGGAAATGCCCAAAGATCTCTACCAGGCTCATCTAAGACCTGGGGTCATATTCAGGATTCATATGTCAGAAGCAATTCTCAAGATGCAGTACAGGAAGTAAGTCAGGGGCATTATCATCAAATATCTGAAATAGTCTAGACACTTTAGTATTCTTTATAATTTTTACTTACTTCTTAAAGACTTATAGGTATGTACTCAAACCGTTCTTATAAAGCCCCCAAGGTTAGGTTTCCCTTATAAGAGTTCAGGTTCTTTTTGCAACTCCTGCGCCACAGGGCTGCTAATAGTTTCAGAGGTTCCGTAGCCAAGTGGCAAAAACGAAAGTCTTATAGTCTACCGTTGACCTGGGCTCCTCCGACCTAAAAAAACCACGTTAAACTATCAGCCAGGGGTCTTAACGACGGCTTGAAAATTCCGGCAGTTTAGTACTTTCTACACTAACTACACTAAATCTACTTTCTCGAAGAAGAGGCCTGCGCTCATGAAGTGGGTAAAATCAACGGCTTTAGCAACAATCTAATTTAAACATAGGTAATTGAAATGTCTCCTACAGTTACGGCGAAGACAAGGATGAATCTGTAATTGAGGCGGATGTAGAATACCTCCGTCTCACCCGGAAGGTCATCAACGACGAGATCACCAAATTTGAAGACCTCAAGTGGCTGGTGGGGTGGTTCAACAACCGGTCAGAGTTAATACAGGAACATACTTGCAATACTAGATATTATTCTGTGGGTAGGTAACACAAAAATTCAACTTATATTATAAATGCGTCTGTCTGTTACCTCTTCACGCTTTAACCGCTGTACCAATTAGGATGAAATTTCCAATGGAGATAGTTTAAGTCCCGAGAGAGGACATGCTACTTGAAAACGTCAAGTGTGAGTCTGTTTTTTTTCTGTAGGTAATACTTTATTAATATTTTTTTCTTTCCTTAAATCCTACACCGATAACCGAATTTAAGACGAATGAAACCGCTGGCAATAAAAAAAGTTAGAAAATAGTACATTTTGCACGATGACGCAAAGTGAGCTTAGTTGGTCACTGTACACAAAGCAAGATTTGAAGTCTAGTGCGTAATGACATGACCATAGCTCACTTCATATGACATTTTTCAACTCGTTTGCATGCAAACTAATAATAATAATAACACTTACATGTTCTAATGAACAAATTTACGCGTATGTTAACACGGCAATCTTTAGGTAGTGTTAATAGCTACGAATTACGTGGTTTCATGCGGCGTGAACCTACCGACGCACGTCCTTAAATGTTATAGAATAGTTCAGAACAACCGGTTTTACTTTAAGATAACCCGGACTTGTGTCAAACTACATAGACTGTAAAACCAATATGTCGAAAAAATTTTTTGTTAATAATTAACATGGCTTAGCAATAAAATGCAAAGAAGCTTGAACGATTTCATTTTGAAAATCAAAGCAGGAGCCCTGTGGCCTATATAATGAATGTGATTAACAACTAACAAGGTTGGCTTAACCCTTTTCCAGGTATTCCGCCAACAATGTTCACTCATACAGAGGAGTACATGAAGCGCGCCTGCTTGTTTGACAATGTGTACATAGACCACATACCGTACGTTATTGGTGAAGACAACTCTTTGATGGCGGCCGTGGCGCCACCTGTGTTACACTGTGACGCAGCAACTTGTACCTCTGTACCATTTATTGACAGGTAAATTCAATATCGTTTAAAGGTTTAAAAGGGCTAATCAAAATGTTTTTTTATGGAGCCTATCATACCAATTGTCCGCTATTTTGTTTTTTTTTTCAACATGGCAGTTACGAACAAAATCTATACAAATCGATAGTTGACATCAATGCAACTGTAAAACCAAATCCTGTAGTGTCACATTTGCAAGATATTTGGGTTTCAAAGTTAATCAGGTAACATCAGTACCTATTTTTGAACATGCGTAACTTTTAAACCTAGCAAGGGGGTTTCATGCGCGACCACCATTTTTAGAAAATAAAATAAAAATTACGAAAGTAGGTATCTACCTACGTCACAAATATTCAAAATCATTGTTTAACAAATGAGCGTCTGCTAGTTATGAGAAAAAATTAAGTCATTTGAAAATGCTAAGACTTTGGAGTTAAAATAGATAAAAATTGTCTATTGGCATGCGACGGCAAGGCAAAAAACACACGCAGTTCAATGTTCTGACAAAACGGCAGCTTATTACTTTTAAGTTGTTTTTTAAAGTTGGTTTAATTATGTTGTTAATATTTTTTTAATTTAGAACTCTTGCTTACAGTATAATGTTCGACGAGAAGCTCGCACGAACCAACGTGCGAACTGTGACACGTTGCCAGGCGAGTTGCCGGGCGCATTGTCGCAACGATCCCGACTGCCTCAAGAGATGCACCGACCGATGCTTCAGAGCTGAGTAACTGTAAAAGCTATATAGAATAATAAACTTGTCTGAATATTGTGTTGTATTTATTGAATATACTTGTTTAAAAAATAGATTTTACGTAAGTTTTAGTTAAAAAAACGAATAAATGTTGTTAATACTTCAATTGGTTCACAAAAACGTAAAACAATAAGCCAAAGAAATTATGCCGTGTATTACTGATAATTAGTAAAAACATTTCTGACTAATTATCATTTAAAAAGATGTTAAATTTAATTTACTTATGCTTAAAATTTTGGCAAAAATCGATTGTAAATGTTCGATAAATTCAGAACGTAGTAGGCCTTCCCTATTTGATAGCCAGACCACAGAATTAAGAATAGTACTAAGTGCTTCAGAATTTCCACCAAAACGCAAACATTGATGCTTGGTTACTCTGTCGATAACTTACTGAGATTTCGTTTAAATGCGCGGTTTGTGTTGCTTACAGAACGATACGGTTGGACTAACGCGATTAGACGCGCGTTGGCAAACTATTCTGACCATGTTGTAAACATTAAAACTGTACTCACCATATAACAATACTGTGATAACGCACCGCTAAATGCCACAGGCCAGTGGTGTTTGAAAATTTGAAAATTTTAAATAAGACAGAGGGATCGGAAAATTTATATAAGGGGTAACCCATTACGAAATATTGCGACTAACATTATATACATTTTTTGACCACCGGTTCAGAACAGTTGGTAGGTCAGGTCGTAAACAAATATACGAATTTTGTTTATCTTCAGTTATTTTTTATAGAATAATATAAAATATTATTATTAAATATGCTTATAAATAGTATGAACTTTAATATAGGAACTACTTTTTATTTTTAAAAAAGTATCTGACACGAGTTAGTAACGACAGAACTGACAATTTAAATTGATGAAGGGATGTAGAACATATTAAAATAAAAAAAAACACCTAAAATGATTTCATAATACTAAATTGTTACCTGCACAAATGTGTGCGCATACCACAGGTAAAGCCAACCACTTCCAGCTGCAAGACGTGTCGCATCAGAAAAAAAGATAAAACCAGCTGACCGAAAATTATTTTTTTCGCGACGTGACTATATCCTGTACCATCATCGCGCAAACACAGCTATGCCTACAGTTCGCTGTGCGCCTTTGAGTTTAGGTATTTTCGAATCAAGGACCGAAAAAGAAAATTATAGTAGATTTTTCTACACTAGTACACGCCCAATTGAGTTATCCGTCTACACACTAATATACAGACCTTACTGCACTCACAAGTGTGGTTGTCTCCTGTACAGTGGCTCGCGGCAGAGACACAACATACAGCAGTGCGTGAATGCGAGCGAAACGGCGAATCAATAGCGCGGACGTTGCCCTATTGGTCTTAAGATTACCTGAAAGTCTTACCCTCTTAGAGGCTCGTCTTACTGACATATTGTGTCAACAAGTCAAAAAGAATAAATAGTAACGCAAATATAATAAATAGGCTAGTTTATTCTTCCCCATGTAATTCAAGTTGTAATGTAAACATTGGATATCGACTCTACCTTGTTCCTCTTAAAATGTGGTTTATGAAAGATACCACGTAAAGATTTCCGAGTTACCTATCAGATATTTTGCAAAAACGTTTTTAAGGGAGTACCTATCTACTAATTTTTACTAGATTCAAATGTTTAAGAAAAGTTTATTTAGAGGCAGAAAATTAAAAAAAATGTTAGATAATCGTTTATATTATAAAATACATACATAACATTAACAAAATATTTTCTTCTTTAATAAATAAAATAAACTTAATATGTAGGTACACTAGTAACACGTTTATAAAGTGGGACAACAAACCTCGTACGCGGAGACGCAAAAACCCACTATGGAACTCAAAAGCACAAATTAAATTTTGAATTAAAATTATAAAGATTCAAGATTAATTGGAACACATGCACACTCTGTCAATTGACAAATAGCAGCAGAGTAGTATAGCGCTGCAACGCTTAATAGTCTCGATTTACTAACAGTTTTCCCTGCTTAGTTATATCACCAAGTAATATAAACTTGTTAATAGTGTACTGTGTATGAGACGCTAGAAGTCAAAAGTACAAGAAATGAATAAATTTTTTTTTAACTTTATATTATGTTAGTGATGTGGTGACCCTTATTTATTACTATTAAACTGTATAAACTGTAGTAGTCTGATCTCACACACCTCATCTTATTTCCAATACACTGACACAGGACTCCACAATAAATTTTACTAAATAGAATATAAAGTACCTAATACATTTTGTACATATATTTCCTATTAACGTATTATTGCTCTGTATAAGATAATCATAAAATGTTCCCCACAGTTCGCTTTTAAATAATTTTAGTCATATCGGACTTTCCCATTTAAAATGTTACACATAATGGTTCTCTTGCTCTATCTTGCGCATCTAGCTACCACAGGACACCCTTATAGAGTCGTCGGTCCATCGGGCTGGGGTGCGTTCCAGGCTCCTACATGCTACAAATGGCGCACCATGTAAGAGGCTTACATTCAGCAGTGGACGAAAATAGGTTAATAATATGCTGATTACAAATGTACAAAAAAAAATATGATTCTTACAAAATATATTTCTTCTTATTGTACCCTTTTTACAGTTTTTCTGAAAATAGCCTTGGAACAGTTTACATAGGCAATATTCATAGATACTGCCTATAGATGGCGCTATTTTCAATAAATATTTTTAGTCTTCTCTCAAAATAAACTAGAAAAATATTTATTACGTTTCTACACCTTCTTCTTTGCTATCAACACCTGATTTTATATTTTCAACAAGTTCATTACCTATTAAAAAGTTGATCTTTTGCCGTCCAGGCCTCTGTTTTGGTATTTCAATATTATGTTGACGTATTAAATGCTTTTTCCAATAACATCTTCTAGTGAAACATGAATGGCACACGTGGCACTCAAATCTACAAAAAAAAAACCAAATTTAATAATAGGTAGAACAGATATTATTAGAAAACATAATAAGGTCTTCGTTATTGTCTAAGCCAGAGGTGGGCAAACTTTCTTCATGGGGACCAAAAAGTTTAAGAAATTTCAGAAGAGGGACAGATTTGCAGCAAAAATGCATTTTGATTTGAAACCGTTAACTAATCAAAAGTATAAATCATTTTTTATCAGCAATCGTTTAATCACATGAAGAAAGAAAGAATATATAAATATTGTACACTTGCGCCAATATTAACTACTTACAAATTTCGATTTTACTTTCATTCGAACGCCCTGCCATAGTCGTTGTGTGAGACATATGAAATTGTTTCTTAATATGCATTAAATGCAGGTTCGAGTTGCGACGAAGTAACTATCAGCAGCGAGAAAAGGTGTTCATCACACCGTCAAAATATAATTATCGCGGGCCATATACTCATGCTACCACAATTATTTCGAAGGACCAGCGGCGGGCCGGATAAATCCTTTCGCGGGCCGTACTTGCCCACCACTGGCTAATGGCTTAGACTCTAAGCCATTGTATGTCCCCTCTCCAGGGAACAGGCCTTTCCTTGTAAATAATCGTTTATGACATGTGCCTAATTTACAGTTACTGAATTTTATACTAAAATAATTTTGACATCATTACCACAAGATGGCGTTGTAATGAAATTCAAATATCTTACCGTTTGACTTCATTGTGCGAATCAATATGTCGATTTAGTTTGGTTTTGTCATAGAATTTCATGTCGCACAACTCGCATTGGAACCTCTTCTCACCGTCATGGAACCGTCGTTTGTGACACGCCAGATTTGAAGAGTTATAGTAAGATGCTGTACATAGTTCACACTGATACTGTTTGACTCCTGAAATAATATCATACTAATGTTAGGCCTTCATACGTCCCAACTGTTATAATTCTGACAAGGCTATGGGGCTACACGGGCCCTGTGTAGATTGTAAACTTCATATACGTCTTTTTAACGTATGCAGGTTTCATTACAATGTTTTCCTTCACCGAAAAGCCAGTGGTGTAAACAAACAATGTTCCTAAGAACTCACTGGTTGGATTATGCATCCTTAGTAACATAATGCGTCGACATTGCAGGCAGAGACTAAGGCCCGGATTAATAAACGTTGCTAAGCAATGTCCTAAGTAATACTTCTGAAAGTCTTACTTGGAGAATTCTATACAATACATACTACTGCTATTAGTCATTTTACCAGATTTTCAAAAACACCGCCTACCTAAAAGTCTAATGTTTTTTTCATGTCAATTTATTGTAAACAGTGGTTTTGTTTATCGACAACGCTGTATGGCTTGTAATCTTTACCTGCGCGCATCCAATGTTATAAAGAGCAAAAAACCGGTTGAGTCGTCGAGTGCGAGTTTTAACTTGCGTACCGAACGCGGCGACGATACCGTAGGTAATTATGTACCAGAATTATTTCCCTACCCCCTCGCACCTCTCTCATTTACAACACAAGTACCCTTCCAAAAGTCGACGTTAGAAGCTAGGAAATAATAATTCATAGATATTTGAGCATCTGAATCAATGTTTTATTATTTTTAACATATTACGTGCTTAGACTGTCCTGAGTAAAGGAAATGAGTTACTCAGGCTTAGCTAAGAACAAGAGCATGCTTAGCAACGTGTGTGTGTCTAAGCAGTGTCTATTATTACATTATTTAAGCTAAGCCTATGTCTTAGCAATAAGTAATACTTTGTCTAAGCAACGACTATTATAACGGGCTTCAGTTATGTTCCTTGTTGCATTTAATTACATTACGCTTACTAAGCCTCTGTCTTAGAATGTTACTTTGGCTAAGCCACGACTATAAATCCGGGCCTAAAACTTCCCCACCATCTCAAACTCACAAGCGTTTAGTGAATTAAGGTCTGAGGAGAGTTTGACTTCCTGTCTGTGTTTTACCATTTGTATAAAACGCTGTGTTATGAGGTAATATTCGAAACCCACGACTACTTTGTACCATCGCACCGCTCGCTATCGCAGGGAAGTCAGCCCCACACCTTAGAACCTAATTGGTCACGCACAGTTTGGTTTCAAAGGAACTTTGTCCTAGCCAAGGTTTTCTATATGAGTTTTTAAAAGTTCGGCAACACCGGTCCTTAAGCAACGGCGGCCGCTTAAAATCAAGCAGGCCGTAAGCCGTAAACCTTAGTTGTATAAACAAAAATACATATAGACAAACCTGTATGTATCCTAATATGTTTCACAAGATCGTGTTTATGCCATGCCTTGTAGTCACATTGCTCGCACGCGTACTGGGGCGGTAAGTGAGAACGGACATGGCTGTAGAGCGATGCTTGGTGAGTAAAAGTCTTTCCACATACCTGTAAACGAAAAAACATATTCTCTTTATTTACACAGTCTTTTAACTGACCAAGTAAAGTTCAGTGGCAGTATCCCTAAATCAGTTGGTGACACATAAGCATCAATTAATCCTAAACCTCTTGATCAAATGATTGTTTAATCCAGTGTCGTGACATTCTGCCGTTTATTATCGCGTAAATAGGCGCTAAACTGAGGTTTAGCCACATTTAGCGGGTGAATTTCATAATGGAATTTATAATATGGCTAGCAGATAACGACACATTGTGAATGTTGTTCTAAAACACAAGTTGTGGCTAAACCTGTGTTAAGTGCCAATTAACGCAATAATTAACAGCATTCATACCTTGGCGAGAAACCCCACTATGAGAAAAAACTCACCCAAAAAAAACCAATTGTTTTTACGATCACCTTTAAAATTATGACTTGTAAAGATTTCAAATTTAAATAGTAAACATTTAAAAATAACCGAATGACAAACCAAACAATCATGTTGATAACTGTATGATGTTTATAATAATAATAATTTTTATAACTTACTTCACATATTGAATATTTAGGTCCTTTATGCATATCCTTCCTGTGTTCCTCAAACTCCAGTTTTGTGGAGAATCTCATACCACACGGCTCACAGTACAATTTTCTAAATTTCATTTTTTTCAGTCTTCTAGGTTTACCTGCTGATGTTATGGAAATAATTAGTTGTAACAGAATTCAAAGTAGAAAAAGGCAAATCAATATTGTGAAAATTTCGTTAAAGCTAAACAGTTATCATTAATTAATTAAAACATATACATTTCAAATTTTTTTTGAAAGTTAATCATATTTGTATGTAAATATGGTTGGATTTTGACATCCGAGTTTGAGTTGTGTAACTTGGAGCAGTCTTGTTACCTAGAGCACCGTGTGTTCTCGCAGGAACAACAGCTTGGAACACTAAAAAACTTTATTTGATTTTAGACTTTATTTGTATAGAAATAAGGTCGCTTTACGATTAAGGTATAATAGTTTAGTTATGTAATACGACACTGTGGCGCTAGTATTGGCGGAAGTTCTCAAGATTAAAAAAAAAGGCGCCATTATAAAAAAAACGTTGGCGCGGTTTTGTAAATTAGATTTGCGTAAGTTTTTTAATATTAACTATAAATTTGATATTATTAACGTTGACAAAGTGATAAAGCATGAATAATTTGTTTTTTGATATTGTTTGTTATAGATTTGGAACATATAATTGAGAACTATGAGTAGAATTAAGTGTTGTATAAAAAACTGTGACTCCAATGGTCAAACTAAAAATATTTATCTTCATGCTTTTCCTTCAGTGGGATATAAACGAATTCTCTGGTTAAAAAACATAGGTGATAATAATTTATATTCATATAATGCAAAACAACTACATAACAAAAAAGTATGTAGCAAACATTTTGAAGGGAAATTCTACGAAAATGGAATACTTAATTATGTTTATGCAAGACCTACTTTATTCACGCCACAAGAAATCAAATTAGGATATCCAAAAAATCAACCAGAAAGTAAGTGACCTAATATTATCCAATAGGTTACTATTTTTTATGGCAACTAAAGAAGTTTGTTATAGCAAGCTATAGATGCAGCTATGGTTTGTTCGTGAAATTCGGTTATAGTTACTCCGCGGATTTTTTTAAATTTAAGTAGCCTTAAAAGTAGCCTTTTTTCTTCTCCATATCTTCAAGTACGTCTGCTCCATTGCGGCAGGACTGAGTAACAAATGTTTTAGTCATTCTCGAGGACACTTTTTAATTTTCCAAGCTGAAAAATAGTCTACGTCCTTCCCCGGCTCTTAGGTTATCTCTTTAACTTTCCCATATATAATAATTATGGGCTCCACCCGCCCTAAATTTGGACATCGGCATTAGATTCTTACGCCAACTTCTTAATTATACCTACGAATGAAGTTTGCTATACCAAGCTAAAGTTCGTTTAGGCTCGGTTATAATTATTCCCGAGACAGACATTTTTTTGTAGCTAAGCCGTACAAATACGACGAAAGTAGGTACATAATTTTTGTCTGTAAATTTGATCCTACAACCAACCCGAACTAAACTAAGGCATTCATCGAATTCACGTCAAAACAACGTAGTACAACTATTAAACCCTACACGTTACATTGTGCCTATACTAAGAATGGCCGGACATGCTATCGACCGGTTTTTGTGTCTAGGATGGGTTGATCTTCAAGAAAACTAAAGTATTTAAAGTGTCGTTCTAAGATTTATTTTACTTGAATGTAACTTAAATAATGTTTAGTACTACAAACAGAGAATTAATTAAATCGATTTTTAGGGTTACATACCCGAATATCAAAATTGCAATCCTCCCAGTTAGTTCATCATGTCCGTCCGTTTAAAATTATTTCAACCAAATTTTTAGATATGTATTTGTAAAATTCTCATACCCTTCTAGAAAATAAAAGACACGAATTTTGACGATATTTTTTTACCCTAGGCTCCCCTCCGTACAACGTAGTAAATATGCCAAAACATTTATGGGAACACAATTATTTTATTCCAACAAATTGTCCAGAAGTACATACTGCAGGTAAGAACAAATTTTGTGTGTATTAAAGTTATATAAATTTGTACTTTTTCTTTTTGTCGATGTGTTTTACATAGTTACATAGCCAAATATCCGCTCGCGTTAAATTTGGTTATCAGCGTGAGATTTCTACGTGAAGTCTTCAAAGTAAGTTCTCTCTAAAGTAAGAGAGTTTGTTATAGCAAGCTGAAGCTGTAGCTATAGTTATAGTCCACCTAAAATTCGCTTACACGGAAAAAAATGGACCCATTAGTTTTATTAGTAATCCTAAACTATTATTCAGGTTTTCCTCATAAATAACGACTAGGCGTCCAAACCTATATATTAACAGGAAACTTATATAAAGGCACCATATTTTTTGTAAACTACTTGTTAATATCGCTTCATGATACTTTGTAACTACATTATCTAGTTAAATATACGATATTCATGTTCTGTCAACAAATTTCATCCGAAGAAGACATACTAATTATTGTTTCTAGCCTCCATTAAAATTATATGAGATAACGACTTGAAATATCAGTACGTAAGAGTGAATTGTCAAGACGTCATCATAAAAGTTTGCCGATCATTAACGGTACAAGGTATAATTATTTAAACTTTAAAGGCATCAAAACTTTATGACAAACTAGATAATATACAGGAACAGGGCCAGCGTTATGATAAACTGTTAGTAATACATAATAAGATGAGCTGTGGGACGTATAATTTATTACAATACCGATGCAAATGACCATTTTAACGAAATTTTTGCATGAATCGAAATCGAATCAACAATATCTGCACCAAAAATCAGCACAGTTGGTTGCTCCGCAGCAACGCAAAGCAATAACAAACAAACAAACAGACTGACACTTATATATTTCAGTTATTATAGATAATCAATATTAATAATTCAAATGATAAGTCTGAAAAAAACTTCATCAAAACATCAACACAACAGGCACAAAAAAAAATTATGCATTGTCATAACACGACTTGAGATATTTCATTATGAGCTTCACAAAATTTAGGCTTAGATATAGGAAAGTTTTTTAATTGAAAATCTCACATTAAAATGAGGGGTAAGAAAATAAAATTTCGAGCACCCCGTTGTGTGTGGGTATGGGTGTGTGGGATATGGGTCTTTTAATTTAATTTGAATAATTTAAAATTTATTAAAAGATTGATTTTGATTTGGTTTATTTGTAATTCTGAGATGCATATTTTGTATAATTTTCTATTTCAAAGCTGACAGTTCTGTCTATTCTCGAACCGCTGCACTGCTTGTTTAAAATAAAAAACCCACGATAAAACAGCTTTTTTTTTAATACAGATGATACGATAATACGCAATATTTAAAAAAATAAACTAACAAATGTCTTTAATTTACAAAGATAAATATAGTAATGGCAAAAAAAAATGGGTTGCAGCTGTCCATGCATGTGTTACATTAATACGCGCTCTCGTATACTTTGTACCCTCAGGTATGCTCTTATATTGTCGACCCCATACTATAAGGCCGTATGGCTGCATCTAGTGATATTGTTTGCCTTAGGTTTGAACGCAAATACAAAACGGTTGTTTTGAGATTTCCAGTTCAAATTATTGTATAATTTCATCATTATCATCATTAATACTAATTAGTTATGTACGTATTAAAGGAGGTGTCAAATAGGTATTCATAAGGTTATGATGGGGTAGGTATTATATTTATATTTATTTAACCTTAATTTTGTTTTTTCTTAAATATTTTCAGTAATTACAGATTAAGAAGTGAATTCGAGTGATATGTTGGTTCTACCTTCACATAGTGATAAAATAGAAACAGAAGTCGTTAATTTTCATACTAATCAAAATGAGAAAAAACTTTCAGAAGAAAAAGTACTCTATACTCTAGTTTGTAGAGAAATAACTGAAATATTTTCTATTGCTTTTTGTGATGTTTCTTTTAAAAATATTTCTTAATTTGCAGGATATTTGTTAATTAGGATGATATTTTATGGATGCTAGATAAATAAAGTATACGTAATAGAAGTAACAAATACTATATATACCTTATAATACCTTAAACAAATAATTAAGCTTCATAAATACTAAAACCATAGCATTACCGAACTTAATATTATAAGTATTACTATTATATGTTAGAAATTGCTTTTTTCCTTTCGTGCACTTTCCTATTAGTGTTTTCTTTTATATCTTATTATAGATTTTTTTTTAAGTATTCAACTATGTTTTATTGTTATGGTAACTTTTTAACAGATTAAAATACATGTTGCATTTTTTCTCTATGAGGCAAATATTGATAAACAAAATTTAATTGTATGTCCTGAGTTACAATGTCACTTTATAAAGTTTATGCCGTGCAAACTCATTGTAACTCATAAAAGGTAATAAAATGAAAGTACTAATAGCACATTAATCATACAGAAATATAAACCATTCCTTTTTGAACATTTTTTTGAGTTTGAATGGCATTAGGACGTAACAGACATCACTAAGAATTTTTTGAAATTTCGACGCGCGCTCCTGTACTTACGACAAATGATTTACGAAGTTTTGCCTTGCAGGTGTCGCTTTAATCATTGCAAGGTTGAATCTTGTATGGTAATTTACGATAGAGAACTTTTTAAGATTATTAGGAGAGATAAGTTTGTAAGAATTTGATTAATTTTTTTACAGTCCTGAGTACTCTTTTTGACGTGAAAAAAACATAAGTAATAGTACAAACCTTATTTAGGTGAATTTGCTAATATGAATTATCATATTATCAATTTAGGTATATTATACAGAAAATACACAACATTTTAAAAATAGCTAGTCTCTTAGTAGCTATTAATAAATAATTGTTTATTAACATTTTAGAAATAGCTTTTGTACGAAGAGGAAACAAAAAATATAAGCCTGTGCCTAGGTATGATGATACTCAAAAAAATAATATCTACAGATATTTTGTATTAGAAGGTATTGTCTAACAATCTTTATCATTTCAATAATCTTACACGAATATTTTTTTTAAACATTGAAGTTTTAGTTCAAAACTAAACAAAAACTTTCGTAAATGATCTAATAATTATTAATTGCAGCCTAAGTAATTAGCTTAAGAATTTAAGAAAATCGAAAATAAATGTACATTTCACGAATATTTATAAACAAACAATGTCAACTTTGAGAACGTTGTTTGATTTTACGTCTTTTGTTATATTCTTCGTAGATGAACAACAATATAAATATTAGTCTGGGATGGAACTTAGTATCTATAAAGCCACATTAGAAAAGTAATTTATAAGCTGGCTAGTAATAATTGAATTAAAGCTGGCTAGTAATAATTGAATTTAAGAAAAAAAAAATCCTTTCCGTTTTGCGCACTAGCGCCACACACTCGTATTACAGAACTAATCTTAGTGTTCCAGTAAATGTATGGGCCGTTGCCTATCTGTACTATATGTATATAGTACTGAACTTGCATATCTATGACCTAGAGCTGCTGCAATTATAAATAACATATTACCAGTTTTTTTATATGGTCCTCTTGGTCCCCGTACTTTACGTATTTTTTCGTCTGTTGCGGGTGTTAATTCTACATCAATATTACTGTAAAAAGAAATAAATGCTATTACTACACATAAATATAAAACTAAACGAAAAATCAGAGAAAGTTATGATCTTGGTTACTTTACACAGTATAGTATTCTATAATCTGTGCTTCAAACTAATTTTAATCATAATAAAATAGTGGTAAATTAAGCTTGCTGTTGGAAATTGTGATATAGAAATGACAATAAACAAAACACTTATATTGTCTACATTAGAAACTTTTCTAGATTTAATATAAAAAAAAATGGAGATTAAAAATTAATATATGAATCTGTTCAGCTGCCTTTGCGTCATTGAGTAACAAAAAATGTCTAAACATTAATGGATGTATATTTTATGAGATTATGATTTTAAAGCATAGAGGTAGCACCACTTTTTGTTAAAAGAAAATATTGTGCTGTGATATGCCCAAATTATGCCATAGATAGATTTAAAAAAATTACATATACATACTTATGCCAATAATGCGGGCAAAACAGCACTACAAATATTTTTTTTGTAAAAGCAGTAGTAATTGTGCTGTTATGTGCTCAGATAGAACTGCCATGTGCCATTTAGTGATGAAATTTATCTAATATTTGTGAATTTGACAGACAAAAAAAAATTTCTTTAGAAGTTGGCACACCCATATTTTATCACAAAAGTCATATCACCTAAAAAATTTGCAAATATGCAATTTTTTTACTCTCTTACGGCGTAATTATGGCAGCATACCTTAATAGCGCAATAATTTGCTTTAATACTTTTGTTTTTTTTTATTTTCAGCCATCAAAATCATATAATTTCTTATTTTTATTAAAATAGAATAAAAAGAAATTTATCTCATAAATTGAAGGCAATTAAGTTTGACTCTTGAAATCAGCTCATTACGTAAACCTGACCACATCTCAGCTCAACTTTTGTTATTATTCACTATAATAGATTTTTGTCCATATGCACTTTGGCACTTCCCAGCACAATTTCTGTTTATAATGATGAAATAAAATTAAGGCAGTGCTTGTTGCTTTTTTATTGTCCCACCTAGTCAATTCTATGTCTGAAGTGCCTCAATATGTATTTCCCCAAGTGTGTATCAGGGAACAATATATTTTTTAATGCAACACACAGCAGTATTTTTTTATTTAAAATTAAAAATGGCGGTCCTAATGTCATACCTACACATAGATTACAATTGTTGTGCTTTTTCAATACTTAATAGGTAAAGTTCCACCATTTCAAGTTACGCAAATAATAGAGGGCAGTACTTGTTGTGTGTTTTAAGTCGCCATGTTTTTAATTTGTAATTTTAGTATGATAATTGATAACTGATTAAGAATAATATATGTTAATTTCTGATATTGAGGAAGAGTTAAAATATAAAAAAGGTAGGCATTTCTGGTAAGATAATGGATCAAGCAGGGTAAAATGCCAATATACAGTTAAATCAAGTTACTTAGTAAGTTAAGTTATTTATAACTGTATGTTGTTTATATCTAAATTCCTTTTTTGCCATTTTGTAGTAAATTTTTTTATATTAATTTGTGAAAAGTTACCTTTTAGTAGCATTATTACTTAATTCAGTTAACAATTTTTTTGGTTCATCTTTTATGTTTTTTATACTGTCATCATCCTGATGAAATTCATCATCATTATCATCTATGTCGGTTTCTATTTTTTCTTCTTTTATTTTATATTCTATTAGTAGTTTCCTAAATGTGTTTTCTGAACTCAGACAGGTGCTTTTGAATTTATAGGCGACACCAAGGTCTTTGATACATTGGTCACATATGTGTGTTGGCATACCATCTTCTTTTGTGAACTGAAAAAGTGATTTAAAATAAAATAAAAAAGATATATTCCTAGTTAATACTAACTATAGTCACTTATATAAGTACATGTGGAAGGGTGTTGGGGGGTGGAGGCGATTGGGTAGGAACCCCCTGTGGGATAAAATCGTCAGAAATGCAGGAAGGGAAGGTAGGAAAGAAAAAAATAACCTAACACTACTAGGTACTTAGGTTTAGACTTTTTTATTACGAACATTTCTTTTTCCAAAAAACTTTTTTTTTTTTTTTTTACAAGGACTTTAAAAGAGACTGGTCTAAAATGTCGTCTTTTTAATACTAGTACATCAATAATTTTACAGTTAACATCTCCAAAACTATACATCTCCGACAGTTGCAATTTGGCAAATCATTTTCTTATATTAGTAAGAACATACAATAAAAATTACAGCATTCTAGGTTAATTTACAGCTATTAGTGACTAGCCCAGACATTTTTTTAAGTCAAAATGAATTAAGAGGAGTTGGCCTATTTATATTTATGTTTTTATTTAGATTTCATTTTATTTTAGACAAGTATATAGGTAGGTACCTTGTATTTGAAATGTCATATTTGATAATCGGCATATTACTTCAGACTCTTAACACCCAATCTAAAAAATCTGACTCCTTATTAGTAACTACTACTACTACTAGAGCAAGTTTTTCTTTAGCGCCCCCTTTTGTACACTCCAACAGATGGCAACGCCAGAACTATTGGTCTGGATTTAATTGACCAAAATATACAAAGTTAACAAACTTAGGCTATGTTACAAACCACGCCGATTAATTATCGCCCGGTAAAGTTGAAAAATTAACCCATTCTGGAATGAGCGTTTGACAGATAATTTTCACACTGACAGGAGTGATTTTCAACCTTTTCTATGGCAGTGTAAAGAATTCAACTTGACAGTTGGAAAATTACTCTACCCCGGGCGTCCCAAAAGCACTTTTTTAACTTCCTCGTTGCGATTTGGAATGCCCCTTAGTAAGACAGTAAAACTTACCAAAATCCCGGTACAAAATTCAATTTTATCAACCACGGTGTCAGTATCAATATCGAATATTTGATTCATTTTCATATACCTTTCCATACATACTCTGCAGGAACCAAAAATATCACCGAAGTCTAATATTTGGGTTGCTAAACCATTAATTCTATTACTTTCCATGCCTGTTACAGGCTATCGAGTAGGAGTAGTTATAGAATATGTTAACTCTATTGGAATACGAATGTAAAATAGCTAAAAATGAAAAACTGCCTAAATATAAAGGCATAAACCTTATTTTTATGCCTTTTTATCAAAAAAACAAAGAGTATTATAATTATAGCTTAAGGAACAAAAAAAATCTAAACGTAAACAACACAGATTAAAGAGAGGTACTATTGACTTGACAGCTAAAACGTATTTTTAATCCTAGAAGTTTGGTAGGCAATAATATTGCCGCTTGGTGGCGCTACTGATGTTATCAGCCAAAAGCCATTTTATTATTTGTTTATTGCAAAATATTGTACTTTTACGGTCTATGCGCACGTTTGTTTCACATAATTTGCTTTTTGCTGTTATTTTACAACACTGGTAAGGTTGAGTTGAACGATATCAAGAAGGACTATTCCTAAGCTATGCGCTCTCATTAGCGACACCAAGAGAAAAAAAGCTTTCCAACCGAACTTGTTATGATGACGTAATTTCTTATCTGTACCTGTATCAGATGGACATCTGCCCTAGGATGTTGCTGGGTATTATATATACTATTAAGTTATTTTTCCTATTTTTTTTTCGGTAGCAACAGACGTTTCTGTTTTTGATTTTTTTTTAAATAGTAGAAAAGTGTGAGCGAGAATTTTTGGAAAAAGTATCTATCTTCAACCTCATACGTCCTGACTGTTTGGGGCACGGCCTACCCTCAGAGACAGTGATTTGGGCCATAGACCATCAAGAGTGTTGTGGATTTCACACAAATACGCCTTTTTTTAACGTATGCAGGTGCCCTCACGATGTTTTCCTTAACCGATGATCCAGTGGACTGAATAATCAATGTACTTGAGAAATTAAGACTCATTGGTACCTCAGGACGCGAGTCGAAATCCAAACCCCTAGGTCACAACCGACTCAATCAATAAAAAGTAAATATTTTCTTCTTGCATTTTTTTTTAATGTTTTTTGTTTTGATCTATATTGTTAAAAACCGGTCAAGTGCAAGGAGATCCCTCACACTAGGAGCCCTTGTAGATGACTTGTTTCAACACGGCCGGTGAATAGCGTTTAATACAGTATATTGGCGGTCAATCATTCGCCTCGTGTACGCGCTGTCATTGTAACTAATTCATCACTGCACGCGATCCGCTGAGTCATTGGTCCGGCTTCCATTGCAGAAACGGACGTGTACAAGGGCTCTAAGGAGCCAACACAGAATATTAAATTTTATGGAACAAAATCGATAAACGCATACCACATATTAGTAGTGGCAATCGTTTTGCTATTACAAAAATGGAGGCAAGCAAAATAAATTAATAAATTACGAAACAGTTAAGCAATATATAATTTTTTTTTTGTTTAAACTACATTCACTTAAATTTGGAAGCTCCCATGCATTACTGTTTTAACAATTAAACAAAAAGTTAAACTTGCATAAAGATGGTTCTCTTAAGATAATAGACTTCTTAGGTTATCCTGTAATCTATAAGCAAAGAACTAATTTCATTATTTCTTTTTAAATTTTAGGTGGTTATTTTTTTTATATAACTTTAAAATTTATAAAAGAAAGACCCTTAGAACAGCCTTCACTGGCTATGACATACGGGACTGATTACAAAACTTATTTTTTAATTTTTCAATTGCCATCTTAAATCAGAGAGATTCATATGTACGAGTATATGTCACAAGTTGCAACTTAATTGTTTAAACAAATAAGGAGCAAATTGGCTGCGACAGACAGACAGACAGATACAGGAGTGATCCTATAAGAGTTCCACCGTTTTTTAATTTGGACGTACGAGATGCTAAAAACTACATTTTTCAACAATTCAATAAAAAACCTTCGAGCCTCTGCAATTCGGCAGCATATAATTCCGTTGGGTTGTGGTATAAGTTCCAAGGTTTTCTCTAAGAACTTCAGTATTTTAAAGGGTCTGGTTTGAACGTGCAAGTGATACCCCGGTGTGGCAAGCGTCCATAGGCTACGGTGGCCGCTTACCATCAGGCGGACCGTAAGCTTGTTTGTTACCTTTGTAGTATAAAAAAAAATAAACAGTTAAATTTGTAATTTTTTACTTATTTATGCGAAAAAATAACAGACAACTCAACAAGCAATACCTTATTTACTATCAAGCCAAAAAGTTTTGAAATAAACAACCTGATCTAATGATATCTTGTATACTGACCTATTGATCGATGGTTACAAATTACATATCAAGCTACCTATATAATAAAACATTTTAAATTTAGTTTTTCAAACAGCATTTACAGTTAATAAACAGCCAAGTCATTACAGGCAGACAGACGCCCAAATATCGTGTGGGTTACTTTCTTAACATTTTAGTCTTCTTTCTCTATAGTCATGTGCCCCATACTGGTGAACTTCAGTACTTTTAAAAGTAAAAAAATGTTATCGCCATTTTTTGTTTTTACCTTTTTTTGTTTTGTCTGAATCATGTACATACCTTAAAACTTTGTCCCTAGTGCGCAAACCGTACGAAAAAGGACAACTTTTTCTAGGGTGGTACGTTCATTAATCAGAAAAAAATGCAACTCCAGTGTTTTTCTGTTTTGGCGCGAATCTTAAGAAGGAGTAGTGTTTTCCGTGTTTAATTTTTCTAAATTCATTTAGTGTGTTTCGATGTATATATTTTGGCATTTTTTTATGATAGCGTGTTAAGAATTGTGCAACAAAAGCTCATGAATAGTAGAATTATGAAGAAATAAGCAGGACATGACGCGCAATTTCTGAAGGACTCACACCAAAACTCCCGCCCTATCTAGGGACATGTAAACGAGGACGTGCGATATTGTCGCAATAAAACTTAAATATGGCGTTTCGCCAGACTTAGATATAAGCACAGAACTATATTTACACATGGCCCTGGAGAAATGATATGCAATAATGCGAAATCTGGTCTCCAAATCGAAGAAAGAAGAAGCAGAAATGCAACTTTTAAATCTTCATTGCTTTGACTACAACAATATGCAATTGAGCGTGGTGGTACTGTATTTATACTAATATTATAAAGAGGAAAGATTTGATTGTTTATTTGTATTGAATAGGCTCCGAAACTACTGGACCGATTTGAAAAATTCTCTTACCATTAGAAGCCGTCATTATCTCTAATGAACATAGACTACTTTTTACCGCGGAAAAATGCTTCATTCCTACGGGAAATCGGGTAATAGGACAACGGGTAGTAAGAATTATCCTTCCGTAAATTACTAATTACTTACTTTTTCAAATAACTTCTAAACGGCTGAACCGATTGGGTTGAAATTTTATATGGGTATTTCGATGGTTTTCTGGATGATTTAAAAATATCAATTGAACTCGGTAGGTGGCGCTGCTGTTGGTATGTCAACTATTAAACGGCTTGACCGATTTGGTTGAAATTTTGTATGTGTATTTCCATGGTTTCACAGACACGAATGTATTATGCCATCAAAGAGGAAAGATTTGTTTGTTTTTTTTTTATAATTGAGGAGTTGCCGTAAGAACCTACGCCGATAACGAAATTAAGGGCGGGCGAAGCCGCTGGCAGAAGCTATATTAAATATTTTGATACCTGGTTTAAGTATTTTGTTTTAACTAACTTAAAATTTGGTTGTATGTAGCGTAGCGTAGCACCGCTTACTATCAGGCGGGCGGTACACTTGTTTGCCACCTTAGTGGTAAGCAATACAAAAGCAAAACCATAGAGCAAAACTTATATATGTTTATTATAATTAAATTTATGAGTTTGTTTTGAAATATTGCTGAGTTAGTGAGGGTGTTCGGAACTAAGCCCTACAGCCAGGCTGGTTAAGTATTACGTAAGCAGAATTTTCGTTTTTTTTAACCCTCCCCTACCTATGTCAGCGTAAGTTCTTACCCCTCCCTCCTATGCATTAGTATATTTTTTACAATATTGACATACGGCTTTCGCCACGGTTGTTCGACTAGTGACCTAAGAATGTACCTATCTCACACACCGATGGGCACTAGCCATTGAGAGTTAGGGAGAGGTATTGGCATGAAGCTTGGACATAGCGAAAGCGTTCAGTCTGGCACCGGAGACTCGTATCTTACGGAATGCCCGAAGGGTTTGTGCAAATGGGTAGCTGGTTTTTTGTCAGGTAGACGCATAGAGCCATAGTTAACGGTAGTTGCTCTACTAGCATCGACATTAATGCTGGTGTCCCACAAGGCACTGTTTCTACTGCATATCAATGACATGTTGTCTATCAACAACATACATTGCTACTCAGATGACAGTACTGAAGACGCTTATTACACGGGTCGTGCAAATATCCCTCGTTTCATTGTGGAGGAAAACCGCGGAGAACTTGTGTCTGAAATCGAGACCAAACTGTCCAAGGTCTCTGACTGGGACTGGGAAACCCCATTTACTGAGATCCTATAATTCCAGAAAACTCCCCTCACCATCTCCAAGAGCATTGCGATCCTTGGTTTTGAAATCTCCAGCATTGTTCAGTACCGAGATCATTTGCAAGACAAAGTAAAGCTGGCGTCCAAAAAAGTTGTTTTACTCAACAGAGCGAAGCAGTACTTCACGTCGTGGTTATGGTTGCTGCTTTACAAATCGCAAGTTAGGCCTCATATGGAGTACTGCTGACATCTCTGGGTGGGTGCACCAGGATACCAAATTAGCTTTTTTGACTCGGTCTAACGACGGGCGGTGAGAATTGTGGACGATCTCCAACTCGCTAGCCGTATCGAACCCTTAAGTCTGCGGTGAGTCTTTGCCTCCCTGAGTGTGTTCTACTGCTTGTATAATGGGATGTGTTATGACTACTTTCTACCATCGCCAACTAGTGTGTGCCTGAGAGCCAACCACAAAAACTTCACTCATTTAAACGCGCTTTCCAAGTGTGACAAGTTAATTTTATCACAAAAATTTGAAAAAATAGTGTGACAAGGGGAAGTGTGGGTTGGTGTTTAATATTACGTAAAGAACATTGACAGAAACTCTTTTAGTCGCACATATCACATTATCTCCTTTAGAAAAAAAACAACACTTGCCTGTGATTTTTGATTAAAAATGAATGTTCTGGAAATGTAACTAAGTACCAAGTTCTACAATCCCTCATCAGAAAAATTGAAAAGCCAAAGAATTGGAATGTTAATTTGCACTTTTATGTATGAAAGATGCGATTTCTTCATACAGCCAGAATATTTTTTCCCAAAACCTTTAAAAACAATGTGATACCATTTGAAAGCGCGCGACAGTCATTATTATTTCATAAAATTATATGTAACTTAGATCATTTCAAGATAAGATCAGCATTCTCATCATCAATCAATATCATCCTAGTCCAGAATGCCCATTGTTCTTAGGGTGACGTAATCGATGCCCCCTTCAGGCTATAGGGTGGTAACAGCACAACGTGACAGATAAACATTGTTATCCCACAAATTTATTCAAAACCTGTAGTAAGAAACTTATTTAAAAATAAAACAAAAAGTAAAGTAAATAAAAAATATATATATAATCAAATAAATGGACAAATTTCAAATATTTACAGATACGGACCATTTCACAATTATACCAATAAATTAAATACCACAAAAACGTAACTTACATAACTACAAACTGCACCCTTCATTTACAACAAAAATTTATAAACTATTTTAATAAAAAAAATAGTATACAAGGTGTAACTAAAGTAAGCTACAATACTTTGTATATGGGACGATTTGTGTAGTATTAGATTCAATAAATCAAAATCTTTATTGCTAGGACTTTGATTAGTAGCTGTAGACATGTTCTTATTATACTAAACCCTATTTGAAAAGTTAACTTAAAAAACAACACTGATAACTTATAAATATCATTGAAAGCGAACAAGTTGGCAAATTATTAAATGACAAGAACGACAAAGACGGCTTACGAATATCACTTATTCAAAAGCAATTTGATTACCTAATAATAAATAATAACATTTCAAGTTAAAATCCGTCTATATTTTTTTTTCAGTGTTGCCAAATAATTTACTTACACCTTGTATACCAATTACTTGTGTATCAATTAATTAAAAATTCATTTTGTTCTTTAATATGTCAACGCCTGAAATTCCATAAACAATGCCAGGATCACAATATTTCGCATGTAATAAAACATAAAAAACTGAAATCGATAATCGCTACTTGAAATTAACTCAAATTGTAACAAGAATCATGTTATTAAAGAAATCTTAAAATTTAGGGTTTTAATTATTTTTAATAAATATCGTGCATGACTAAACAATCAGTGCTTTCACATCTCTTTTTGTTCAGTAATTTTATTAGTTTTTTTAGTAAAAAACATCAACATTTAATAAATATTAATTTAAAAATTTCAGCTAATATTTTTAATACGATTCAGCCACATTTCTTTACAAAGAAATTGGCTAAAAGCACATTCTATATTTTGTTTTTCTAAAAATAGTTCAATGTCTAATTCAGTTTTACATTTTAATTTTTTATATCGATATATTTATATGGGAAGAGTGGGGCTACATTAAGCGATTAGCGATTTCCCTACAAAAGGATTAACGCGATTTAATTTTTATTATTGCAAGGAAACAAATTGTAATAAATTATATTTGGTTTCGTTTTAAACATTTTTTGTGCCACTTTAAAAACGCAGTCGAAATCGGTTATGATGACATCAATATTTTTGGTTTAGGTTTTTCGATTTCATTTTGAGTTATTAAAACCGATATTCATTTGAATTAAACGATGCCATTACAACTAATTTTATTTGTATTTGCTTTAATGCTTTTAATCTGGACAAATTAATTAAAATGTTAAGACTAAAAAAGGATATAGATTTCAGATATAATTGAAACATCGCGTACCCCATCCCGCTTAGGTGCAAATATGAATGCTATCAATGCGTATCTCAAATAACGCCTACACTACACAGTAGCGACAAAACATTCAAAAGTGTGTAAACATTATGTAGTTATTCTTATTTTCACGTCACAGTTACTCAACAATATGTAATAACTATACAATTTTCAACTAAAAAAAATTTATACTTACCGGCAGATCTTAGCTTTGCATAGATTGTACTTATTTATAACTTGAGCATATTTAAACAAGCTTTTATTTAAAAAATTGCGTAAAAAAAAAAACTAGTCACTGTCTATGTCAATGGTCATTTTGTCAAATTACAAACCGAATTATTTGTATATTCGTTTTGTCTAAATAGGCTCAAATCTTACAGTCGATAATATAATAACATGCAATATTTATAAATAACAACTATGTGGAATGGAAGATTGTGAAAAACTAAAGTTTATATCTCCCGCTAACAATGGGACCATAACTCATTGTATTAGAAAAGTATTAAATTATAGTACAAAAGCTAGCAGCACCAAAATAGTTATATAATATTATCATATTTATTGTGCTATTTTATGTAACTTCTGCAAGTAATTTGCGACAAATTTTTAGAGACAAAAATATATTATTAACAAAGCTGTAATTTCTAATTACCCACAAATTAGTTTTTTTAAAACATAGGTAGTTCATTTTGAATAAAAATTTGATGCGACTAGCTTTAATACTATTTAAATTATTATCTTTACTAAAAATTCACAGTTAAATACATTATGATCACTATTTTGTGCTTGTTTTTAATATTTAAAAAAACAACAGCCCCTATTACAAAGATAAGTTAAATTATGAAATAGGCACCCAAATAATTTTGATACACTATGCTATTAACAATTTAAGAAATATAAATATTTATTTTATTTATTTATTTATTTCTAAACAAGCTTTTCTTACTACCCCCTACAACTAAACTATTATTTATATAACAATTTAAATTTATTTTTGTAACTAATTTTCGACATTATTTGTGTCTACCGTCAGTTTTTTTTAATCAAGGTAGTAAGTTTGTTCTTGGGGAATATCATTCTTTATTACGTTTTGTGTAGACTTGAGATATTAAATATTAATGACTGCTTAAAAATTATTGAACAGGTGTAGTTTCAAAACCATAATAAATAGTTAAATTACAAAGATATTTCAAACATTAAACCGAATTAAAAATATTAACTTGTTAAATTTGCGCTCCTCTATGACAGAGGTCATCGCCTCTGTGCGAGTGCGACGGCAAATAATTATGCGCGTGCAACAGAGACAAATAGGGACCGGTCATTGAACGAAATGCTTCCTGCTTAGCGTCCGTACATAAAACAATATTTTATCTGCAATTTTAAAAAGAAAAAAGTTTTAACACAGTAAAAAAGAGTTACTGTGTTAAAAAAGAAACTAGCTTCTTCCCATGACTCGGCGCACCTTAATCTCAACTGCTTCAAAAACAGAGACTGTACAAAACAATGTCCACATTCCCTAAGAACAATTACCCTGTTGTTAATTATACTTAGTTTAACGGAGACATGTAGGTGATATCGTCCCATGGATGACGGTACAAAGGTTGCTTCATTCGCTTTTGATCTAAATAGTGTCCAACCAAACCTATCGTTCGACCAAGCACGAACAAGGCATTTATTGATCCCATATTGATGTAGTTATTACCCTCTTCCCTGAAAAAATAAAAATTATTACGATGATATCAATGAATATGTGCATAAAAAGTAAAAATTAATATCGAATTCTTAGATAAGATTTATAAATATAAAAAGATAAACAAAAAAGACAATCAAAAGATTTGACTTCAACCTAGGGACTCGAACCTGAAACCCTTGTAATCCGTCCATGCGCTCTAACTATTAAGCTGTTGCAAAACGATTATTTACATATCACTGGCTAGATGTCCAATGGACTTTCACTTAACCACTTTACTCTAAAGCTGGAGGATTACGACTTATTGGACATTATATACACCTTAGGACCTTATTCCAGATAAACTCTACCTTGCTATTTATACATATATATAATTATACATTTTGTCATCAACTTACTGTGTGAACAGCTGACAATGCCGGAACAAGTCGACCATTGCTGCGGCCACGATTCCGTCTACGTTGAGAATGAGGTTCGGCTTCTTCCTCGTGGTGATGGCTTCTACATCGAGAGCGTACCTCGTCACGGGCCACGCGGGCCACCGTGACGTCACATACGCTTTCAACTCACGCACCCGGGAGTCTGGGTTGTTTATAGACTTTACTCTGTAAAAAAATGGGGAAAGTGAACACAAATCTAAAACATGTGCATGTGTAATAACCACTTACTGTTCAAACCATGGAACTTGGGATTTCAAGGTTATATGATGCGCATGTACACTGAGTAGCATAAGTGTTTCAAATACACCTTGAAACACTAAGATCCGTGTTTGACACTGTACATTTAAAGTAAAAATATACTCTCTTTATCTCAATAAGTGAGACATATATATTTTGAAATATTAAATGGTTGACACTGTACATTTAAAGTAAAAATATACTCTCTTTATCTCAATAAGTGAGACATATATATTTTGAAGTATTAAATAGTAAGTACAATAAAGAGGTCTTATCGCTAATTAAGCAATTTCTCCTTGAAAACTTTCAGATAGGTAGAAAAATTATGAAAAGAAGAAAATTGAGAAAGGAGTTAGAAAAATGATTAATGTGTGGAGTTAAAGAAGATTTAGTGACGAAGTTTCGAAAAGGTGTGTTTAGGTAGTACTGTGAATTAGTGTTCAGAGGGCGAAAAAGAAGATGAGCGAAACTTTGCGAAACGAAATTCAGAAGTAAATAGAAGGGTCGATAGAGGTGGTCTTCGTCAAACGTATCTCGATCAAGCTAAATCAGGAGTACTCTAAACCGTCGAACATACATATATAAAGGAATTGTTGCGAGTGGATGAAACAAAAGTGTGCTTGGATCGTAGCAAGTGGAACTCTTTCACCACTGCCTTCTACAGCAAAAACAGGCGTGAAGTAACAATCTTATATATACATACTTAATATAGGTTAGTGACTTAATCATGCACAACTAAGCTAAACGTAAGATAAAAATCGGCAGACAGGTTCAAGAAGAACACAGACGACTTTTGTGTCGATCGATCCCACGTCAATGATTTTTTGCCACAAGGCAGTGCTGTTGTTTGCAAACAGGAGAGCTCTGGTATGCTAAAGCGAAGGGTGTCAGTTCAATCCCCGCACATGACAAACATTTGTGCTTTTCTTAAATCCGAGGGTTTGCTATATGTATGTAATTAAAAAACCCAAAAGAAATGTGTTTGTATTCTTTATCCTGTGCCAATAGTACACCTCGCTTAGTTTTGGGACCAGATGGCAGCATGTCTAGGAAAATGTATTTACTAGTAGTCTAATATAGATCTACGTCAAGGTTATCATCAAATACTACTATAACACCTTACCTATGCCCAATCCCCATAATAAGTTCTCCTTTTGCTCTCTTCTCATTCACGAATTCCTGTGGGTGTTGCCCTTTGTCGTACGCCGCACAGAAGTCAGCTGCTGCTCTGTCTAGCGCACCGCCGAATCTGTCACCCTGTATATTTGGACGATTGGATTTTATTTAGCAATGTATAAAACGTCACAGTTTTAGTAGAACATATGTCAATTTTACATGTACATATATATATATACTAAAATAGTTATATACAGGCTGGGAAAGAAATGTAACCTAAATATTATAGATTATAGATGACAAATTTTACTAAAACGAAACAATTTCTTTATTTTCTAATATAAGCAAAACTGCATTAAAAGGTTTTTTGCCCTCCAACCATGGTTTTTCTTTTCCACCTAGTATCGGATAATACGAGCTATCTGTGTAAATGTGTCCAAAAAGAAAAAAGTGATAAAATCTTGTACAGCTGTAGAATCTTCTTTACCACATTTATCAAAGGCAAAGCAATAAGAAAATACTTTTCCTAGCTATTCGAATAGGGCTTAAAATATGAGAGTGGCGGTCCTATTACCACACTTTGTTTACACATTACTATACCTACATTTAAAATAATTTAATATATTTTTTTCAATTACGTAAGAAAAATTTGTGATTACTAACAATGGTAAGCAGTCCAGATACGACGGAAGAGATGAGATCTTTTCCAGCCCTCGCTGTGACCATTGTGTTGTGGGCCCCGGACACGGCCGGCCCGTGGTCAGCCGTTACTATAACTACTAGCTCAAAGAATTTACACGCCCATTCGGGCAATTCACGTTGAAACCTAAAAAACAATTAAGTATAATAAGTAATTCTATATATACATATATATTTAACTTGCATTTACCTACAGCTTCGTCCTCGCAGAACTTAGTCATCAGAGCAAAATTTTACCCTTTAATTTCCCTGTATATAATACTTTTGAAAGTAAGTTTTTTGTCTGCACTTCTCAGTAGAAATTATAAAATATATTACAGTGTCTGTGTTGTCATATGATAGCAGTCCTAAAGCCAAGTCAGAGGCCTTATGAGCTCGACGCAAGGCTTGGCAAGCGTGGTGGAAAATGGCCTAAGATTTCTTTCTCAATGGAAGCCTGTGCTCTTACAGTGGGGCGCACAAAAGCTGAGGCGATACAGTGTAAATATTCAACATAGTGTAGTCTACCAATTATACAGTTAAAACTACAAATTTAGTAGAGCAGTCTACATATTACATTAGTTAATGTTACAAATACTGTACAACCTAACCTACCTTAAAAATTAGAACGTGATTTACCCAACCATATCATCGAGATAAACCAAGTTAAACCAACAGCATTTAATCTATAAATTATGAAGAAAATTCTCCGGTCAAAATTCAATAGAGTAAACTATAAAATGTGTAGTTAAGCCTACAAAAATACTAACCACAACAAACTTATGGTCCCTCCGACACCTAACTGCCGCTCCAACACTTGACTTATCGGCACCCCACAGTAGCTCAACTCTTGACCTCGCTCGTCGCATATTGTACTGATAAAAGCGGCCGGCTTGCGGATTATACCAAGTTTCTAAAAAAAATAGATTTTTTTTGCAAAAATTCCTGGGTTAGGCTGTTGCCTAACGGCTAAGGCCATCTTAGCAGATGTTTGCTCTTAGGCTTAGGTCATACGTTTATAACAATTGTAATGGGCAATCACTGTTATCAGAAAACACTGTTTTTGTTAATTGTAGCATCATATTACTATGTATATTTCGTGTTAAATCAACTTGTTTGAGTAAGAAACGACAGCAAAACTAAAAAAAAGACAAACTGCCACTCAAACACTATATAACAAGCAAATAACGTCATTTGCTTGTGTAAAGCTGGAATTCTACACAATCAGATCGTGTGACAGGGGCAGCAACCAATCACAGCGCATACACTCGTGTCGATCTGAGTTGTGATTGGCTGCGCTCTGCTGCACTTCGCTGGTTAACAGCCGAATCACTTATCCATACAAATGATAACAAACCTAGTTGAAGATAAAACAGCTTCAAAGTGCTGTTTTATCATAACTGATTTTCATATCGCGTGATCAATATGTCGTATTTTAATTAATATGGATAGAAAAAAGTTTTATATAAAATTTAATACATAACCACTTAAATTGATAACAATTTAAACCATTTATTTAGTAGTATAGCCCTTTTTTGTCTGTACTAAACAAATAAATAATAATGCTTACACTTACCCTAGCCCAATCATAATCCATAGGAACCTTTGGCGGTTCAACTTCTTCTTTTACAATAATCTTGCCATCGGAGACCAACTTTTGGTACACATCATTGACAGCCTTTCCCAAACTGTCAAACGAATCTGGTACTGTAACTCCGTAGGTTTTTAAACCTGCGTTTTTGGCAACTGCTTTCTCTAGCGTCGATCCTGCGAGCGAACCCGCGTGTCCGAATTGTACTTCAGATGTAAACATGTCTGCAAAAAAGATTAATGTTAGGCCAACCAAGCAATCTTACAATTATCTAGGACGGTAGAGTGAGTTCTAGGAACACGCGCCTTGCTTTTGAAAAAGTAAAATTTACACAGAAAAAGCCCGTGGGAGTAATTAAGTTCTTAGCGCACGCTTCACCTGCACGTAAACTGTTTACGAGTCAGTGTGATGAAAAAACTCTTCTAACGTAAGTGTGCCCGAAAAATATGATTATTTTAAAGGCCGGTCAAGGAAAATGCTTAGATTCTAAACTATTTATTAAACAAGGAAGGTTCTTGTAGCTTCTAGCACATATCAGGTTAATAGTTATATATAACTAGCTGTTGCCCGCGATTTTAGTCATCAGTGTGGGATTTCAATTTCAATACAGAAAATATTAATTAAATATTATGGAAAAAAAAATGACATACTTGACGTTTTTAAGTAGACTATGTCCTTTCCCAGGACTCAAACTATCCCCATCCCAAATTTGCCCGCTGTTCCACCCGCCCTAAATTCGATTATCGGTGTAGGTTTTCTATGGCAACTTCTCAATTAATAAAAAAAACGACTTACGCTTGAAGTTATCAATCAGTCTATGTCCTTTTATGGGACTCAAAACATCTCTATGGCAAATTTCATCTGAATTGGCACGGGGGTTTAAGCGTAAAGAGGTAACAGACAGACAGACAGACAGAGTTACTTTCGCATTTATGATATTATATAGTATACATTTCCCCCAGGATTTAATTTTAAATATTGTACCAATTATAATTCCTTACCAGAGCAGGTACCGATACACCAGGCCACCATGGGTTTTTTGATGAGACCATCCCTGATGGCACGACACACGTGGTATTCTTCAACACCACCTACTTCTCCCAGAAGGACTAGCATTTTTACATTAGGGTCGGCTTCGAACCTGGATACAAGACAACAATTTAATTAATCTAATTATCCATAATATCAGACATGCAGTCTATAAAATTAAACCAAGGACCACAAAATGGCTCCCAAAACAGCTGATATACTGATTTGTGGACTAAATTCGAACGAATCCAATTTCAATAACATCAATTTAGATAGTAAAAACTTTGAGTAAATGTTGAGCTCTAAACAACGTGAAGGTGGGGAGATTGAAATTTGCGCAGAAGAAACATTGCCTCCTTTTGAAGTCATAATGGTAAAAAAAAACCGGCCAATTGCAAGTCGCGCACCAAGTGTTCCGTACCATTATCTATAAAAACGGCAAAAAAATCACATTTGTTGTATGCAAGCCCTTGTAATTGTTTTATTTAAAATAAATTATTGGTTTTAAAGTTAATATATAATTCAAGCACCTACCAATTCCGTTATCAATATCGAGCAAAAAAATCACGTTTGTTGTATGTGAGCCCCCTTAAATATTTATTTTATTCTGTTTTTTAGTTTTTGTTGTTATAGCGGCAACAGAAATTCATCGTCTGTGAAAATTTTAACTGTCTAACTATCACGGTTCATGAGATACAGCCTGGTGACAGACGGACAGCGAAGTCTAAGTAATAGGGTCCCGTTTTTTACCCTTTAGGTACGGAACCCTGAAAAAGCAACAATTTACAAATATTGACTTGCCTGAGCAAATGGTCTAGGAATGTCGTTCCGGGATATCTATCACCTCCAATAGCTACCCCTTCACAGACTCCGTCGGCTTCTTTCGATAAAATATTGTTTAATTCGTTGCTCATGCCTCCTGAACGTGATACATACGCCACGCTGTAAAAATATAAACGTATTAAGTAAAATAATCGATTAAATTACTAAAAATAAAGTTATACAGATACAACCTTACAATTTAGTCGCCAGAAAGAGGGGGGGGGGGGGGTTTGGGGCTATATCTATATGTATATGTGTGGAGCACCATCTCTTCACCAACCACTTTATTCCTGCGTGACAGGTGAGCCTATTGTTGCAATAATGCTGCTGGTGGTTTATATATACTAAGGTGGATTTATTATGTCCTATACGTCTCAATCAATTCAAATTCAAATTTACTTGTGTAAGTAAAATTGAAGACCAAAGACAAAATATATATACCTTGTTTGACAGTTTTTCACGAACTATTAGGGTCTGTTTGTTTTGGATGACGAATCATTTAGTGTATTTTGTCACCGGTCAATCGTTAGTTTAGCACTAGTGTCAAAAATATCAAAATCTTAGTATCATCTGTAACAACATGCCAAGCGTTCATTTACGATATTTTTGTCACTTTTGCAACCGAAAAATGATACTTTAGACCCACATCTGGAGATGTTTTTTTTTGTTTTGGTGTGAATTTGTCATGTTCGTTGTTAATGATGATGACGTGTGTGTTATCATTGTACACACAATACGTCAACCGTTCATTTTGTAAGTAACGTTTCAAAGCTACGCGACCGATGATGTCGGTGGCAAAATGGACGTTATCAAAAGTGTAAGAGTATCACAAGTGAAATCTTTTCATCCTAAAACGAACACACTCTTAGATGTCAGGTTTTGACTCATATACAGCTATTTTATAAATTTTTGGCACTTTGTGCATAGTCCTTTTTTCAATAAGTGACAGATGACATACCTGCCAGGTCTGTAAAGCATGCTGTCAATAATATTGTCGATCATGCCCGCTGTGTTACCAATCTTGAAGCAACCAGGTTTTATACCGCCCACTGTGGCAGGGCCGATAATGTTAACCTAAAAAAAAGTAGGTAAATAGAGTTATTGCTGGAAATTCAATACAGAGGTTGTAACTCAGAACATATATAAAACCAAGGGCTCACCCCATAGCAATTAAATCATATCCAGAAGATCTATGACTACTAGACCCAGCTAGTTTTTTCACATTCATAACGATTTTTCACTAACCATCAATATAGTGGAGGGCACACCGAAGATCTTATACTGCTGTTCACTCCCCGTCTTGTTTTCACAAGCTGGCATGACACATATCTATCACCACACCTCACCCCCTAGGTGTATAGGAATGGCATATATCTAATGACGCACTTAACCCCTTAACTGTAAATATAACCTATCTACGGCATGGAACCCATCCCAGGATTGCTAATAATTTTCAGACTTCAACTATATTCGAAATTGTATTTAAATTCTACTACTTACCCCTCTAGTGTCAGCCAGCTTGATGATTTTCCTTGTCATATTCTCGGGAATACCTTCCGCTATGATCACAATTGTGTTGATCTGGGGATGCTGCATAGCCTGAAGTTATAAAAAATATTTTTTAATTAATAACAGCGCACACTGGTTTATCAGACTTACCGCTCTGTAAGAAACATTTTACCGAATCCAATGCTCAATGGATCAATTTGGATTGACCCTGCCTCCTAAATCAAGAGGCGTGGGTTCGTTCTCCGCATAGTATAAACGTTTTTATGTGATACATAAACGACAATAAAATATATGTGATGATCGTTTATGTCTGGGTGTGTATTTAGAAAAAGAAGTATTTAAATATTTATATCAGTTGTCTGTTATGTTAGTACAAGCCTTGCTTGGTTTAAGACTAGTGATATGTTCAATATATATATATATATATATTATTAGCCAAATATTACCTGCATAGTGCTATCGTAAGCGGATCTCAGAGACGCAAAGTTGACTAAAACCGTTGCTTCTTGATGCTTCCTCATCGCCACATCCATATCGCTAAACACTGAAAGAAACGAGACCTAATGCATTAATGGATGGTGAATATTCTGTAGCGGTCCCTCTAAATATTAGGTCACCCCGTAGATTCGTTGCAACGTGCAGAAATAGTGCGGTCTTTTGTTAATGTTTTAATTTCAAACTAATTAAAGGCTACATTGCGTAAATACGCCGTTTTTGTGCAAATAAAATGGCAAAATTATAGCATTTAAAGGACCGAGAAAAATATTTGTTATAAAACTAGCATTTGTCTAGCCAAAAAAACCGAAAGTGATCATGGTTTTAACACTTCTACAAATTTTTAAAGCCAATATTGAATATATAATTGTAACGAAAGTCGGGTAAATAATTAGAATTTCTCATCATCATCACGGTTTGAATCATCAGAAGGGGTTAACGAGTTTAATAAGAGGGACAGTATATATTCGCCAACCACATAAGTCCTTGCTCCTATCTGTACTAAGGTGGCTTTATTATATGTATCCCATAAGTAGTAATTCACCAGCTTTGTGGTAATAAGTGTTAAAATGAAAAACTAGGGAGAGAATAATATACAACTTTGCCAATTTTAGACTAACTAAAAGAAGTCTTTAACTGACCTGGTATAAAAACTTCCTTGTTCCCGAAATAGTACTTCTGTTTGTGATCCGCGGTGAAAGGGTAAACTATCGCCACCACGGACGGTTCTGAGCGACGACATATGTAGTCAAAGTCGAGCATTCCCTGTAATTATACACAATCAGATAGTTAAATACATAATATTACGCCTTTTTCTCAAAAGGGTGAGCACGTGTCAAACACACTTGCTACGGATCCTTACACTCGCATTAATTCTTTCAAACAAGTTTGTCGGTATACTCTTGACATCGACTTTTCTAAGAACGAACTCAATTTTGACAATATACGTGCGCCGAGGATCACCTCTGTCTGTCGTCAGACGTCTTGCCTCAGTTAATTGGATTTGTTCACGCCAAAGTGTCGTGACGTTATTTAGAACGCACCTCGCGATCGACGAGTGAAGCGGCCACGCTTTTAGCGCAGCAACACTGTGCCTCGTTACAGCTGTGAATATCTGTCAAAATTTTTGAACTTCAACGACAACTTAATAATTAATATTTGCACAAAAAGAATATTATTTCCCGGGCCCGGATTATGTAAACTCAGTGTAAGAACTATAAAAAGGGAAGTGTTTCGCAGTGTCTCAGCCCTACAACAAAGAAATCAGCTTCGCACTATAGTTCCTACGCATCAACTCAATCTTCCGTAAGTTTTTATCCTTTATCTCAGCTCTCTCTTTCAACTACTAGGTCTTACAAAGACCAGGATTTATGATTACCCTCATGATAGGGCCATTGTGCGTAGGTAACTGATTCATATGTAATTGGTTACTCATACCATTTCAGCTCTGTCCAGAAATCCAGGAGGCAACTAATATTATTTAGTACCTCTCTCATGGTATGTGGATAATTCAGGAGTTTTGCTCGTTGGTCACTCACGCTTTTGCAATGTAGGATCACGTGAGAAGGTGTCTCCTCGGACTCCCTGCAACCCCTACACACGGTACTGTGCTAATTACCTTAGTATCATAAATTTGTATCGTAGATCTTCTTTTATTCATCCTTACAAAATGTCCAAACCACCTTTTGTTACTTAACCTTTTTTTCAACAGTTCCATTATCCATAACAAGTTGGTTAAATCAATAAAATAATAACGCTATTTGTCTTTACAAAGTAACTTTGGAAATTTTTTAATTAGTTCAATTATATACAGCATTTTAAATTTTAAGTATTGACTTAAGAAAAGTACTTGTTTCGCAATAGTTAAAATGATTGAGTTGTATAGTCCGGCCAGTAAATTAAAAAAAAAAAGGGGTTTTATGTATTGTATTTATCATTTAATTTATTTATAATTATTAGGGTATTACAGAAAAATTAGGCCACGGTTTCATCTAAAATATGCAATATGTTTTGGGACAAATTCTGGCTTTAAAATTAATAAACTTACCTGTATGGCTCTGTTCTGCATGCCCCATATGATAGCCTTAGTGCGATCGGTGAACAGGGGCTTCGCCGTAGACAGTTGTTGACCCAAGTCCAGTTTTGTGGGGGATTGGGAGCAAACTAGATCTAGAAGCTTATGGCTAAGTTCCGGAATGTCCAGGACGGGTTTCGGCTATTAGAAAAACACAGATATATATAAGTTACTTGAATAGGCTGTTAAAAGACTACGATACATTCTGAATAAAATCACAGTTCTATGATCACGAAATTGCAAAAATTTTATGACGATAAAACAGTTTAGTAAAGCTGTTTTATCCTTAAGCTGGGTTTCCATGCTAAGACTTAAAAAATCAAAAAAAAAAAAAGCAATGATAACTTACACTCTCGGTGGGTTTGGGCAATTGTTTGGGCGCGTAGTCGAGTTGGTGTTCTTTAGGGATGGGCGCGTGGCCTAAAGCCAAGCCCACTATGGACGTCATGTTCGCTTCCGGCCCAAACACGTACAATGGTATCCTGAGACGATGGCCTACTTCGCGCATTTGTCTTAAAAAAAAATAACGAATTTCTTGATGAAAGATGATATAATACCTACTCTTATTTTTGGATCAGTTGTCAAATGATAGGTCGTAGCAAAAGTTTCTTCGTATTTTATACATAAATTCAAAACCCTGACGAAAGCGAGCTGCATATTTAAACATTAAAATTTCCAGATTGAAAAGTCATAAACTAACTTTTTGGTACTCTTACTGACACTGCTTTAAATCCACAAACGTCTTTTTTTTCTTCCTTTTAATAATACTTGAACACACAATGAAGCGAATTTCTTCGTTAGCCCTATTTTGGTGGAAAAAAAAGCAATTGAAAAATAGCGGCAAAAAGATTTTTAGTTATGTGACCTTTATATTGATATCAAATTTAGTCAGATACAAACAGTACAACCAAATAGATTTTTCTGAAACACGCTACGAAAAGCGACCATATCCTAAACTTTAAATCCGGATCATTGATAACTAAAGAGATAACTCATAAAGTTCAAGTGAGTAAAAAAACTGTTTATTATATATATAATTGAATTTAAGAATTTTCACGATCTAATAACGCCTGGTCGACGCCTAACGAGATCCTCAGTCCACCTGGTAGGTTAGCGGTACCACGTTCTGTTTTCCGATTCGAGGGCGCCACTCAAGATCTTTCCTCGCCATCGGTTTTTGGTAAGACATGCAATGTGGACTACCCCTTGATACTTCAGCTTGAAAACATCCGAGCTACATCGCAAGCAAATTTCATTTGGCATGTGGAAAAAACATTGAGGAAACATGTAATATTTATTTACATGTAGATAGGTTATGTGCTCCTACCCCAAAACATAAATCACACAAACTTATTCTGCAAAGGTCATATATTACTAAGTTATAAATATTCGAATGACTTAGTAAAATATGACCAATATTTTATTTTTACAGCAAAGAAATAGTCAAGAGATTTTGGACCTCACGCCAAGACTTAAACCTGCGACCTCGATAACTATGTGGTAGATCATTCGGAAGGCATCTAAAGGTTGCAGGTTCAAGTCCTTTTTTTTTCTTTTTGCACGATAAAAAAATGTGTACAAAACGGGCCCAATACCGTGTATTAATACATTTTTAGCAATTTCTTAAGCTGGGCCGTTCTTTTTTCCACTTTAATTTCAAATACAAAGCAAGAAGTACATGTTAAAAACAATACACTCTAATATAAACTTACATATATAACTAATTTCATAAAAGTAAAAACGGACATAGTGAAATATATTATTTTATTTACCTAAGTCCTTCTTGATAATTAGGTCCTCCCCTTCGAACGAAAATAGTAATATTGTACTGTATGAGAGCATCCTTGTACGAATCTATCGCAGTTATAATACCCCGGAACGTGTCCGCTACGTTCGTGAAGTTCGCTATACCGCCGCCAATTATTAACACCTGAAAAAAGGTTTTTTTAAGACCACTAAGATGACAAACAAGCATACGGTCCACCTGATGCCAAGCGGTCTCCGTATTCTCCAATGGTAATCGTAATCGTGTTCAATTTGGGAAACAATAATGAACAGCTAAGATAAAGCGCAGCCCTAAATTACACCGCCAATAATACCCGCCTCAATAATCCGTGTAAAATTCTGGCCGTGTATTGTTGGGTAAGTAATATTGCGTGACCAATAATGACTAGCCCAATAATTCGAGTACATTGACTGTACGACAATCGAGTGAATTGTGTTTTAGCGCGTGCAAATATTTGTACAGGTACCTCTCCATGATAAACCAGGTACCTTTTTCTATCGAAATAAAATGATAGTTAACCAAAATTTAAAATATCAAAACCAACAATAAAGTACACCTACGTTTCTATTGACTCCCTCGCAGCCTAATTGGTAGTGTGATAGACTGCCGTGCAGAGGGTGTGGGTTCGATTCTCGCACTGGACAAACATTTGTGTTTGTCTTGAGTCTGGGTGTACTGATGTATAATATGTATGTATTTACAAAAACAAGTAATATTTATGTATATCCGTTTTCCATGACACACTTTGGGGCTAGACGGCGCTGTGTGTAATGTCCAAAAATATTTATATTATTTATATTAAACTAAAACTAACAACCTTAGTATGGTCAGTTTGACTTTCTGTTGGGGCTCTGTCAAGTTGGTCACCACTAAATAATCAATATGTACTTTATAAGTCAATTTATAGCCACTTAATACAAAACACAACTTACCTTTCCATAAGGATGCCTTTCTCTACACATCAAACTGAATATAGTCTTGGCATAGTCAGCTGTTTGACTTTCAGTAGGTGCCCCAGAGTATTCTCCATAATTGGCTAGCTCAGCAGCGCCCCCTAGCTCGCATATCGTGTCCGTGTATACGACAGAGGCGCCACCGCCGGCCACCATCGTCCAGATCCGGCCAGATTTGTTTAGTATGGTTAACTGTTGACAATTTAGTTTAGGATTGTTAGTATAAATAGCTTGCATCTCTTGGGTCCGGCGTTAATTAATTACGTCCCAAAATATTGTGACTTAAATTCATCATAATTTAGGAACACGTTTTAAATTTTCTATGATGTAACATTATTACGCTTATATACACTGAAATTCATAAATATATAAACATATAGTCAAAGTCAAAATGTTTTATTCAAAAAAGGATTTTACAATCACTTTTGAATCGTCAAAATTAAAAAAAAATATTTTTTAAATCCGGTTCACAATGTTCGCTTGCCGTATCGAACCCCTTAAGTCTGAGGAGAGACTTTGCCTCCCAGTGTGTGTTCTACCGCTTGTACAATGGGTTGTGTTCTGAGGAATTGTTCGAAATGAGGCCCACGGCTACTTTCTACCATCGCACCACTCGCCATCGGCAGGTAATTCATTCATTCTCACACTTTAGAAACGAAATGGTCGCATACAGTGTGGTTTCAGAGAAACTTCCTACCGCGAACGCTTAGGTTGTGGAATGAGCTCCCTGCCAAGGTTTTCTCTAAGGTCTACAGTATGGGGTTCTTTAAGATTTTTTTTTTTTTTCTGAACTGACTATGCAGTTGGCTGTTGCAGCCATTACTGCTTCACCGGACTTTTGGGGCGAGACTCTGAAGGAGCCTCAGCCCATATAGCGCCCAACGCTCAAGGGCTTCCCGCGGGGGAAGCCTCGGCTTGGCTTGTCGCTCGCGGGGGCGTCCCTTCGACCGGCGTGAGTCTCGAACCCGAAGGTGAGTCACCGCCAGGAGGGGAGTTCCCCGTTACGCGGGTGATTCTTTAAGAAAGAAGTTATTGAATTTTTGAAGGGTCGGCAACGCGGGAGTGATACCCTTGGTGTTATAAGCGTTCATAGGTCACGGTGACCGCTTACTGTCAGACGGACCGTGTGCTTGTTTGCCACCTTAGTGATATAAAAATAAATAAAAAAACTCCCGAGAATTTTCGCTTATTCTAAACGCGCGGCTATTTAATTTAATTTATATTATTTAATTACACAACTTTTTTAACTGTACTTTCGAAATACACAAAAACACTTCCAAATAAGGTCTTAAATAAAAATTAAATCAGTCAATACACATCTCAGATTCTCTTTAGTTACAATTTTGCTCCAAAATACAAAATCTAAACTATCTTTTTGTATTCACAAAAAAAAAAACCATTTCCCTTTTAGGAGGCATCAGCTTAGACTGTTTTTCATACAGTCATATTTGTTTTAATTGCAAATTTTAAGTAACAGCGATACAAATCCTTACTTACGCTTAAACTTACGGTCTGCCTGATGATAAGCGGCCACCGTGGCCTATGGACGCTTGTAATACCAGGGGCATCGCTCGCGCATTGCCGACCCTTCAAAAATCTAATAACTTCTATCTTGAAGAACCCCGTTTTCAGAGAAAACCTTTGCAGGGAGCTCATTCCACAACCTAAGCATTCGCGGTAAAAAGTTTCTCTGAAGCCGCACTGTACGTGACTATTTTGGTTCTAGAGTGTGAGCATGAATTCCTTGACGATGGCGAGCAGTGCGATGGTAGAAAGTAGCCATTGGCATCATTTCAAACATTTAATCAGAACACAGCCAATTATACAAGAACACACAAAGGGAGGCAATGTCTGTCCTCAGACTTAAGGGTTCGATACGGCTTGTAAGTTTATGATCGTCGACAATTCTCACAGCCCGTCATTGAACCGAGTCAAAAGAACCAAGCTGAGTGCACCCGCTCAGATATGGCAGCAGTACTCCGTATGGGCCCGAACTGGCAGCAGCAGTAAAGCAGCAACCTTTGCCCCGACGTGAACTACTGCTTCGCTCTGTTAACTTCACGTTCAAGTTTTGGACAACGCTCCAGCTTCATTTTGTCAAAAGTTTTCGATTCATGTACAAAGTGACGGCCCAGGCCCTATACAATTCATAATTTTATATATTTGTATTATAACTCTTTTAATTAAGAATCAGACAAGACAAATTTTAATCTCTCATTTACCCAAAATGATCTAAACACATAAATAGCATACCTTTAAACTGGCCCCACTTTTAGCGTCCAAATCCGCAATATGTGCTTCCTCCTGATATGCATCCCTTCCAAAAGGTGGGGGGAATGTCACGTCCCCCCAGTTCTTCGCACAAATAAAGTCAGCAGTTTGGTCGAGTTTAGCGGCTAAGTCTAGGAGGTATATACGTTCATTTGACACTACTATCGGGTTGATCTCCATATATGTGAAGTAAAGGTCGATGTAGACCCGATACAGCGATAATATAAAGGTGGTTAGGATTCTGAAAAGAAGAAAAAAACAATCAAGTGTGAGTTCGACTCACGCGTCGAGGTCTCCGTACAAAATTATTCCGATATTTGACGAATTTTGTTAGTTTCGTAGAGTCGATTCATTAAAAAATGTACATACAGTTGAGTATTACCTCTTGATTGATGCAGATTTAATATTCTTCAACAACAAACGTTCAACATCTTCACCTGATGGGAATGTGTCGACAGGCACCTAAAAATTAAATACAAAAACGTAACACACTGAACACCGTACGGGCCAATATGGATTATTTTTTAGTGATATATTAGTCTGAGAAAGCGTACGGCTTACTTATAAATATTTTTAGTGATATTTTAATCTAAAAAGCGTACGGCCCACTACAGATTATTTTTGATGATATTTAAGTGCCCCCACTCCAACTTTCTTTATATTAGTTTGTCTAGACTTGGCAAAAGGGGCAATATTATTTTGTCACTGATCTATCATTTTACCGCTTATTACGATAAAGCTGGTAATTTACGACTTATGGAACCTTAGACCCAATACAGTGCTATCATAAGTAATGTTACGGTGATGGGCTCACCACCTGTCACGCAGGACTAAAGTGGTAAGTAAAGAGGCTGCCCCCACATTATTATGTGGGTGTTTCCAGCCACTGCAGTTAACCCCTTCAGGAGTATATGTATACATAGTCTAAATAAGCGTATAGCTTAATGCGGATTATATTAGTGATAGTTCAGTCTAAAAACGCGTACGGGCCAATGCGGATTATTTTTAGATATATAATCCGGTTCCGTTTACATTTAATTATACAGAATCTCAAAAAATTTATAGAATGATAATAAGAAAACCACCAAAAGACTCCTCTTCTACAGGGGAGTCATCTGCGCATCACCACTATATCGATATTCGATAAAGATAACATCTGCGCATCACCACTATATCGATATTCGATAAAGATAACATCTGCGCATCACCACTATATCGATATTCGATAATGATAACATTTAGACAGGTACCTCTAGTCTGACTGCTAGTGCGTCCACGTCTCCCACATCGACTCCGCCCTGGTGGTAAAACAATATGGTATCGGAACGACGCCCTGACTGGATACATAGGTACATTTCTTCATTCTGTAAAAAACGAACATACATTATGTATTTTATGAAAAAAAAGTACAAATAAAATGTTAAATGTTGTTGAAACTAAAAAAACACATAGGTACAGCAGGGTCTTCGCCGCTTCGTCAGACTTAGGCGACCCCCCGGCAGCGGCGCTTGGCCCACTGTCCAAGACTGACGAGACGAAGCGACGAAGACCCCGATTGTAAATGTGTAAAACGGCCAACGACATCGAAATGCACTTTAACTAGTGGCTGATCGTACTAAGGAAAAAAAATGGACTAGTGTGTATCTCAACATAGGGTACTATTGTAAGATAATTATTACAGATATTTAAAAATCTTCTAGGTACTGGCGCCTACGAGCAAGAATTTTGCCTTTATCAGGTCTATGGGTTTGTATAAAAGTGCACGCAAGCTGCGATGTGATCGAATCATTCAACACGAAAGTTTTACTAAAGAGGATCCGATCCGGATAAAAACGATGTATTTTTATCAAAATATACTTTTTCTAAGGGTCTAAAGCACTATAACGGCTATTTTTTAACAAAGTTGTTGATAGCACTTAGGAATTTGAAGATTTCTTTGCCAACAGTTTTAAAAAAAACAGTAAAAAGGGGTCAGTTTAGGAGTTTTTTTCAATCAAACAAAAGTTCATTAATTGTGTTTTCACGCTTTTCAGTCAAAACCATATCCGGATGAACACAGTCATTAAAGTCAAATTTCCATAATCTGCTAGCGGATCCGGGGCGCGAATCCGGAGCGCGAATCAGCGGATTCGCAAAAAAAAAAAAAGGAAATTATTATCGTATATCGCTATTTATAATTATGGCAAATATCATATTATTTTAATCATGAAATGTCAGTTAATTATGAAATAACTTAAGTTTTTTTGATCTTATACATTTTTCGATAAAAATTAGACAAGTAACACAATGAAACTGTAAAATAGATGTACAACAGACTTTGCTCCATCCCAAGCCTGTATAAAGAGGCTGTAAGAAGTCTGTGTAAGCGCTTAGCCAGCTGTTATAAGTGCAATTTAGGCCCCAAATTATACAGACTTTGGTTTAAGAGTAACTGTTTTGTAGCATTACAAATGTTGTATAACGGAATGTAAGTGCTTGATAAAGGCTGACAAATCTGCTTTTGTCCTAAAATATGTCTTTCGTATAACGCTTACCCAGTCTGAGTTATTTATAAGCGTAAAATATTAGCATCTGCAAATGTTGTTTGTATTATTTACTCTGTTTCAATTACCAACTAAAGTTATTCAGTAATAAGTTAAAAGTTAGTTCAACGGTTGTCGACGTGCAGGAAAAATTATAACTGGGAATGAAATTTTTGCTTCTCTTTCAGCAGATAATTGTGAAATATGGTTGCATATTTATACGTACGTATTTTTACGATAAAATCAAAACATATTTCTGTATTTTCTTAAGGATATTCTTATTTTTTAGTAAACAATTTCGTTAAAAATGAAGGAGCGCGTAAAATAGACTTCGTGTTATTTTAAGCATTTTGAAAATATATAAAATTAAATCGTAATATTATGGAAATAAAAGCAAATGGTGGCAGTTTACTTACAAGCTTTAGACGGATTATTAGGGTCTCGCTAGTAAAACCTGCCTATTTACATTACTGGTGATATTTCTATATTCTTTTTGCACTTTCCGTTTGAAACTACCAGTTCTTCTAAGTTTTCTCCAAGGTTTACGATACATTTGCACAGTATAAAAATTATTTAAGAAACTAATAAATAGTAGGGCTAATTAAGTAATTAGTTCTTAGCTAAAAATAAGGTCTTAATACAACCATTGGCATTTTAAAATACTTCTCTGTTCTTTACTATATAGCTAAAGGCCTTACTAAGGGACCTTTTAGGAAGGATAAGGTGAAAAGGCATTACTAATTATTTAATCAATGCTTACGTACAGCTGGCATCAAAAGAGCATTAACTTTTACCTTTAAATAGTTATTACTCTTTAAAATGTTCTTATATATTGGAGAGTTTTATTAGAGAATATTGCATAGCTTTTCAAAGGATTGTTGCTATAACAAATTCGTATCGAAGGCTATAGGTATTGCAGAATACCTAAAGCTGCAAACAAAAATTGTAAAGCACAATATATATTTATTCTTTATTACAACTTATTGCCTATCAATACATTAATCTAGAGCACTATACAACTTAAAGAATTATTAAGTTTGTTAAATTATTTTAAACAGAATATATTCTTTCCGGAAGCCGTTATGTTTTTTTTGTTAGACTTGGAGACATATACTGGTTTTTGGTTTCTCTATTATACAGAGTTTGTGTTACTTGGGATTTCATGGGCAGTTTAAGGAAGTGCTTTTTTCAACTATGGTAAATAACGCTTTATCATAATAACACATTTTAGGCAGCTGAATGTCTATAGTTTGTGTGCCAAATATGTTCGGATACACCTTAAAGTATTCATTTTACCTTAATTATAGATATTTTATTAAGAATTTGAAACATATGGTCCAAAAGTTAAAGGGGTAATTATGAATTTGGAAGCCAATAATTCACATAATATGCGTTCACTTGCAAAAAAGTTAATGTTAACTGTATCATAAAGGTTTGCAAATATACCTGTTCGTGTCTGATTAAGTACTCGATTTAAGTTACTGTGGAGTGAATCCCAAAAGTGTAATGTATCACAAAAGAGTTAAATAAGTTACGCAATATGTGGTATCACACGGGGTTTCAACAGAGTAGAGAGCTTATCACAAAAGTTCAGTTGAGTTCAGTGGTATATGTGGTATTACACGGGGTTTAGATAGTGTACAGTGAATCACAGTTATGGTCATACCTGCTCATGTCTGATGAACGGCTCGATTATGAAATGCCTCAGTTTCCCAACAGCAGCCCCCACTTGCTGCTCCTTCCCCATGTGCTCGCTGAGCCATCTCCTTACTTCACCCGCGCTCTTATTTACGCCAACAAGTCCTAGTTTACCGCGTCTCTTGATTAACTGGTCTGGTTTTACCACTAACTGCTGAAATATCAAACGTTATGATAAGAGAACATATTAATAAAATCATTTGACATTTCAGCCATTTGACTTCCCACTGCAGGACTTAGGGATCTTTTGTTTAGGATTGTTGTGTTTGTTTGTTTTGTGCAATCAATGACAAAGTAATTTTATCGATGATGACGAGAGTAGATTTAGGAGTCGGGAAGTTAACTGACGTTCCGTTATTAGTTTTAAGTAGGAGAAATTTAGATGTTTTAAAAACGTATTTTGCTTAAATATAACCAAAGCTAGTCAAATTTATCATACCTCCTTTGAAAGCCACGGATTTTTTCCGATTTCGTCCTCCCATACGGTGCCCTGTTCGAACACCGCAAACCGACATGGCACCAAAGCAGTACCAGATGCTATATGCCTGTCAAATAAATTTGGAAACTTTAGCAGGGATATGTATACACTATTTACACAGAGATATACAGTAATTTATAGTTTAGTTATTAGTACATTACTGTCGCGGCCGCATAACCGGGCGATCGTGAGTATGCGGGACGAGGCATAGCCGAGGCACGGATCACAGAGTCCAGTTATGCTCAGTTGGGGCCAAGGCTTGTATAGTGCTTTTTTCAGTCATGCTTGTAAAAAAAACTAATTATATTGACAACTTTATTGACAACTTTATTGACAATAATAAAAATAGTTTAGGTAATTTTGCCGTCTATTCGCCGCGTTCAAATGTCGATTTATTTTAATAAGTACTTCCTTAAATTAATTTATTGGCGCAAACTTTTTGTCGTGCCAGTCCGAAAAGTTTTTAATTATCAATGTTCGGGTGTAAAAAAGTTTGTTCCATTTTCAAATTTCATATCTGACCGTTTGAGTGGTCAAATATAAAACATTGCGGGTCGCTCTCTTATACTGTACTGCAAGTAGGTACAATTTATCCCAAAGAACCTTGTGCAAGCTATAGTCGTATATCGTTGCATGTTTAAAAAATACAATTCTGTGCAATTGTGTTGAAACTCTGACACTCAATTTCGGATTTAATTTGTATTTTGGGTGCCAGTCTGATATAACTATGGTTAATAATGAATTTGATACGTGTTATTGCGGGTGTTTGTATGTGTGTGTGTGTGTGTGTGTGTGTGTGTGTGTGTGTGTGTGTGTGTAAGAGAGAGAGAGAGAGAGAGAGAGAGAGAGAGAGAGAAAGGGTAAGTGTTAGTGATAAGGATGTAAATTTAAGAATTTATTAGGAATTTAAAATGTTTGATTTTTCATTAGTTTAACTGTATTTATTTCCAATCTATTTTAAAATGACAATAATTATTGAGCTTTTACTTTTGACGGAAATAGTTGAGAATTTTGTCCAGAACTATTTCCGCTATATTACGCGGAAATTCAAACTTAATGCGTATACGACACGCACATGGGCGGATTTTTCAAATTCATATAAATCTTACCTATTGATTAGATCTTTGCCAGTGGCTTCGTAAATGGCTTTGGAGGACATTTTGGGCCGGCTAAGTTTGTGATTGAGAGGTGTTTACAGGTTTATTCAAACTGGCGGCGCGTCATATGGCTGATTGGTTTTTCTGGAACAAAAAACAGAAAACTTTAGTTTATTTTAATAATGTACATATAACTTCACAGTTTTAATCCACAACAGGGGGCAACCAATGGCTGTACAATCAAATTGATATTATTTTTATCACATTATAATGTGGGGGTCAACCTCTTTTACCAACCACTTAAGCCCTGCATTGCAGGTAGTGAGCATATCGGAACAAGGCTTCTGATATAGCGTATCTCTACTAAGATGGCATCCCATAGGTCATAAATCACCTTTGGTGTTACAAGCAGTAAAATAAAAGCCTAGAATCAGATAAAATGCCCCATTTGATAGTACCTGACAAACTACATATATGTAGAATTTGTAATTGCACTTTTCGATAAGTCGATAAAAATTATTAAAGATTTATATGGACTTCAATTGTAAGAGCTTACTTAAAGTTTTTAGTTCAGTGGTCTTGCAGTAAAAATGTTGCTATAATGACCGTTTTTACGCTTAGGCTTCTAAGTTTTAAATTTTGATTTTAATAGGTAGTGTATAGTAATAGTAGATATTTAGCCAAAGCTGTCAGGAAGACTGAAGGTTTTCTTTACAATGTTATGGTTGCTGAAGTATTTTTGACCCATATTATAAGGTCCCAAACCCATATCATTGCAAAAAAAAATAAGATCAAAAGATGGCTTGGAATAAGGAAAAAAATGCTAGCCAAATTTTAGAATTTTATGCAGGCTGAATTTCAAGACCTTGCCTTAAATGAGCACTGGGAGAATTTGCTTGCAGGTTTTGTCTGAGTTTTTACTGATTTCATCAACTTTTGCCATATCATCTCGAGATTAAGCTTAATTTAATATCGAAACATAACTTGATTGTAATTTTCGTTTATTGCAGATAGCACTACCAGCCGCACTACTAGTAGTGCTGTTTACAAATGCTAGCACTACCATGGCACCGTTCAAATGTTTTATAGTACAATCGAGAAAAAAAATACAAAAAGAAACCGGCCAAGCGCGAGAAGGAGTTCTGTACGATCTAAGAAGATTGACTTGTGTTTGTATTTCGATGGATTGATGACGAAAAGATAGTTTTTCCCACCGACCTACCGACCGATATGTTGAGCTTTTATAGTCGTTTTTGTTTTTATTTTCAATATTATTGCAAACGACAGCTGTCAAATTAGAAAAATGATCGATCTCATCAAGATCTTCATTTTAGATGACAACTGTCAAACTAGAAAAGGCTTCATCTCTGTAACTATTCATCTTAGACAGAAATAATAGATCTCATCAAGATCTTTATTTTTGATGACAGCTGTCAAACTAGAAAGAGCTATATCTCCCTAACTATTGATCTTAGACTAGCAGTTTCCTTGCAGAAAAGATAGATCTCATCAAGATCTTTATTTTTGATGACAGCTGTCAAGCTAGAAAGAGCTTTATCTCCCTAACTATTGATCTTAGACAAGCAGTTTCCTTGCAGAAATTATAGATCTCATCAAGATCTTTATTTCAGATGAGAGCTGTCTGTGTTTCCACAAGGAAACTACTAGTCTAAGATCAATAGTTATGGAGATATGGCTCTTTCTAGTTTGACAGCTGTCATCAAAAAAAAGATCTTGATGAAATCTATTATTTTTGTCTAAGATGAATATTTACAGAGATGAAGCCTTTTCTAGTTTGACAGCTGTCATCTAAAATAAAGATCTTGATGAGATCTATCATTCTGCAAGGAAACTGCTAGTCTAAGATCGGCTTTATCTCCGTAACTTGAATCATAGACTAGTAGGTTCTTCACAGATGTGATAGATCTCATTAATATTCATTTCAAATAACATGTTTTGGACTTTCGGTGATAATGAAGTTTTTGTTTTGACAGCTGTCATCTGAGATAAAGATCTTGATGAGATCTATCATTTCTGCAAGGAAACTGCTAGTCTAAGATCAATAGTGAGGGAGATATAGCTCTTGCTAGTTTGACACCTGTCATCAAAAATAAAGATCTTGATGAGACCTATCATTTTTGCAAAGAAACTACTAGTCTAAGATCAATTGTTAGGGGGGTGTAGCCCTTTCATGTTTGACAGTTGTAATCAGAAATAAATTAATTTTAAAAATTTAGTTTAAAAAAATAATAAAAAAATCAAAAAATGAAAAAAAAATCCTGGTGATTAACAAATCAACCCTGGCACAATGAGTTATACTAGTTAAGTATTTTAGTTCACGACTTTACTTTAAAATATTTGAATGTCTGGTAGTGCTATTTTTTGTAAATAGCACTACCAGTAGTGCGGCTGGTAGTGCTATCTGCAATAAACGGTAATTTTATTGTATTGTGTATGTTATGTATAGATAACAGCGAACTGTGCCAAAATATTTGCAAATTATATCCATTTAATGATATCCATAACTAAATATAGTGTGTTTACAGTCGCTCGTTCGCCACTACACTGTACTTCCTGACTACTTGAGTGATGCCCCAGGTGTTGCAAGCGTCCATAGGCTGCGGCGACCGCTTACCATCAGGCGGACCGCAAGCTTGTTTTCCACTTTAGTGGTAAACAAAAAAAAAAACTTCATGAGACTGTGTAGTTTAAATAAACTGACTGTTTTGTATTGACGAGTAATATGACCATAGATTATAGTTTACTTACATAACAACAGTTTTGCTGTGTACTATAACTTACTCACAAACTAGATACTTACATTCTGGGTTGCGTTCGAGAAGTCGGTAATATGAACCCCGGTGTTGGTGTTACGACACTAACTCTTTCGAAATTACCCCGGGTATCACCGGTGTTAACACCGACAACTCCAAACTTGTAACAAGGTTCATACTGGACTGACGTCACTAATGTCAAAGTGATGTTTGCTTGTATGAAATGACAGATCTAACACCGGTTATCGTTCGGATACTCTTAGCTTGGCGTAGCTACACCATGGTGTTGTAACACGATGATTTCGAACGTAGCTCTGGTGTTTTGTGGGACGTGTAAAGATTTTGCAGACGCACTATACATATGTAGAAACTTACTCATCTCTTACTTTTTGTTGTGCAAGTCTTTAAAGCAACAAAATAAATAAAAAAACTTTTCCGGTTTCGACTTGAGACTTTGTGGCGCGAACACATTTTATCCGCTGCCATTTTATTGGTGGATGTGGATGACCTTATCGACGCACGCAATCTGATTGGTCAACGAAAATCATTAGGTATCGCATGATTTTTACCGCTCTAGACATAGCTTATTTATTTTGCTAACACAAAATGAGTAGGGCGTAGATACATGTTCAAATAAGAACGGGAGTTTCCAGATTGATTTAAACACCGCAACATTTTCAAAAGTGATTATTAGGGATAAAGGCTGTTCTGATAACCAATACCTGTCAATGTAAAACTAAAAAGACGAGCGCGAAAGAATTCGCCCTTTGTATCTACTTGCCTAAGCCGCTGTACACCTCACTACAGGGCACAGGCCTCTCTTTGGAAAAGGAGGCTTAGACCATAGTCCAACACGCTGACCGAGCGCGTTTAAATCGAACTAGTGGCCACTCGACTGTCTTATGTTTTTTAGGCGTAAACGTAACTGCATTGTAAGTGTTTAAAACTGGCAGGGAGCTCATTCCACAACCTAAGCGTTCGTGGGAGGAAGTTTCTCTGAAACCGAACTGTACGTGACCATTTAGGTTCTAAGGTATGAGGATGAATTCCCTGCTGATGGCGAGCGAGTGGTGCGATGGTAGAAAGTAGCCGTGGTCCTCATTTCGAACAATTCCTCAGAACACATCCCATTATACAAGCGGTAAAACACGCCTGCCCTAAAGTCACTCATCGGTTTAGGATTTCAACGGCAACTCCTCAATTATATAGAATAAAAAACTGACTCATACTTGACGTGTTCAAGTAGCATACGTCCTTCCCCGGGACCCAAACTATCTCCATGCAAAACTTTACCTTAATCGATACAGCGGTTTAAGAGTGACGAGGTAACACACAGACAAACTTTATTTCGCATTTATAATATTTATATCTGGATATTGAAATTGGGAGTATCGTCAACCAGTACAGATTTAAGTAAGAAAATCTAACTTAAATTTAAAATCTTCAGATACATACAATGTACGTCCATCCAACAAATAATATTCCAATCATTAATCAAATTAATATGTAGGTATGTAATTAACTGTTTACTTATTTACGTTTTTAATAATTAAATCATTGGTTATATATAAATAAAAGATTACCTTGGTAGTTTAAATCAGTAAAATTCATCACTAAGCCACTAATATAATATGAAGTGCCTTAACTTTAAAAGATAAAGCCAAGTTACAAGAATTGTTACATATTATATTTAGTTAGTATAATTATTATATATATTTTTTTTTGATATAATGCACCCATCAATATAAACAACAGATATGCCTGCGACCTAAATTTTATGTGTCACACAGCTTGTGAAGTATCTTTGTCACATACCCAAACAAGTTAAGTTTGCGAGAATTTGATTAATTTTGTTACAGTCCTGAGTACACTTTTTTATGTGAAAATAATATATGTTATAGTTCAAACCTTTATTAAGAGGATTCGCTAATATAATAATAATTAGGCTATTAAAAAGTTAGAAAAAAATAATAATTCTGACACTCAATTTTGGGCTTTAATTCAAATCGTTACAAAAAAATAAGAGTGATATTCTATTAAGTCTTATTTCATAAGTTCTAAATAAATATTTGAATTCTATATCGATAAAAAATCGAGAAAATAGAGATTTTCAACGTGCGGTATGGTGCCGTCACGTGCTAGCGCCTATCGTTCGTGGAACTGTGTCTTTGTATGCTTTAATAGTGTAATATGTGTTCGTACACTGTTCGAAACGGCCCGCTTTTTCTAAAGTATGCCATAGCCTTAACAAGAGACGCGAAATGCATATTCATTCATGCATGTAATACCAGTAATTTACTATATAACCGGAGTTTCTACTGATTTTAAACATCTATTATTACAACAAAAACTCTGTTTATTTAATAAATTCACTTGCCTTTTATAGATGAATATGCTTTTTGTGACTCTGTTAGATAGGGATATATGTATATGTACGTATAGCATGAGTGTGAAATAATAATGTAGGAGATAATACTGCTCCCTTTACTGATCAACTTCCCGAAGGAACATAGATCGGAATCTCAAAAAAAATTTTAACTTTTTATACTTAGTTCAATCAGCGGCACTTTGTATGAGACTTCAATTTTTTTTTTAGATTTCGACCCATGTTCCGTGGGGAAAGTTTTCAGTATAAGCAGCAAATTTATCTTCTGCATTATTATTTCATACACGTACATATAAATAACGCGTTTTGAATAATAAAAGGTTTAAAGTTAAAGATATCTAAATTACGATGCAAAGAAAAGTGAGAGAGTGAGAGAAAAGTTGGTCAAAATCGACTTAGATACCTTTAGTAGGTATGCCTAAGTAACAGCTAAGCGAAAAAATACGTTACATAGTTTCACAAACGAACATTTTATAGTTTTTTTATTAATTAGTTGGTAGCCCTGGATGATCGGCTGCTAAGTTGGCAACACTGACGTGAAACAAGTTGTGCAGTGAGAGGGAAACGACCGCGATGTGACCCTGATCTTGACGACTCACGACTGGTTAACTGGTAACATTGGTTTTAAACTAGGTCACACTGTGCGTTAAGAGTCTAGGTGAAAGTGTACCGAACACTGTTATCATGTCTGTAGTAATCATATACATAGTTTAATCAAACTATGTATTGGCTATGTAGGTCTAGTTGCCTCCAATTCTAGGGGGCGGAGGTTCGAGCTCGGAGTTTTCATGAGACTTTTTCTTAATTTCTAAAGTACATTGTTTGTTTACTCATATACCACTCAGTTTTTGGTGTAGGAAGACATCGTGCGGAAACCTAATCGTCAAAAAGATGTAAGTATGTGAAAACCTCAATTCGCGCTTTGGCCCACGAGTAGGCTATGCTATGGCCCAAATTGTCGTCGCCTTGGGTGAGGGTAGGCCGTGCCCCAAGGACGTGTGAGGGCTGGTAAGGACGGTTTATGTAGTAATTACATTAAATAAAGCACAATGCCGGTAAACTGCTAGGATGGAAGTGTAAATAATTAAACTTAACGTTAAAATAATAACCCGACGTGTTAAATCTACTTTTATAACTACCTCGTTGCGTACGAACGCACCCTTACCTTAGAGAATAGAATATGTGTATGACATTCAATCTCTATTTTTCCGCTATTACGAACAATATCTTTTATTTCAGTAATTTCCGCAAAATGTGTCGCAATATTGTAGCATTTTTCTTACCCTAATAATCATTAGGAATGCAAAGCTTTTGCAACACTATCACCTCTTGACAAAAGATTATCTCTAATCGTTTGTTAAAATAAGGATTATCTAAGGCTGGTTTTACCCTAGGAGATCGCAGACAGACAACGCAACAAGTTTTCGATCCGAGTCCTCTTGCCAGCCGCACCGCTTTTCAATACCTGTTTTTCGCAAAAAAGATTTACTTATAGTATTCTTAGTACTTGGATTATATTGTGTCCAACATGCCCAAGCCCCTAATATCAGAGTTGGTAAGCCTAGTCGTTTTGTGTCATACATATATTATATGTAAGTATGTTATATGACATACAAGAACAAAATAATTCTGCTTTTCTAAAATAAAAACTATCCTGGGTTTTAGTTAAATAGTGTTCGATTCACACTATCTACTGCGTTTTAATAACTTTGCCCTGTTTCGACTTTTTGCTTTTTTTATAGACACTGAGCTGAAAATAGATTTTATACAACACATTGCGTAGATTACAAATATTGGTTTTACTACGTTATGTTTATAATGGAAATAACAATTACAATAACGAAGATTTACTAGAAGAAAAATGACAATAGTCATTAAGTTCATCATTGTTAATTACATTTTATTCAGGTAGGTATATCTATCTCTATATTGTCTTGCTAAGCAAAAATGGCTTTGGTCCATTTTAAGGGATTTCACTAAAAGGGTAAAACGGACTGTCTGTCTATTTATCACAAATCTCTAGCTTGTAAGCCGAAGAAGGTATATATTTATATTTTATAGGAAGACATCAATCATATATTTCTTGATTTATGAATATTAATTTAAATTAATAACATAACAAAAAAATATATACATATATTTATTATTCTTTTGTTTACGTACCTACTTGTGCTGAATACGGCATACAAAAGCCAAAATAAATGCATCATAAATTATTATAATTGTTGTTTTAATAATTCAAGATATAAATATTCTGAAACCTGAGATATTCTGTGCAGAATGTTGAACCAAAACCAAATATCATATTTATTAATAAAAGTACCTCACGTGTCAATTGTAAGGCAAATAAAAAGATACCTAAGTATGTAATTATAGTATTAGGTAGGTAGTAAAATAAGAAAAATCTAAAAGATAAAAAAAATTATTTTTTTTTGCTTGTTATTATTAATCTGACCCGTCGCCACACCAACTTCTCAAACCGGTGTGACTGCTAAGAAGTTTTAACAACTGCCAGTGTGACGATGTTGCTTGCTTATAAGGACCTTTGTACAGTGAATAATAATAATATTCCTAAAAATAGTTGGTAGAATTTAAACCGTTCTTGCGCGGAACCCTAAAATAATCACACCTATTAGTTTTCGTCGATAAATATGCACATAAATAGTACAGAACCGTACTGTAACCTTTTGACTCTATAATGACGTCTATATAACACATACTAATCCGCTAGTCGGTAGGAATTTGACCTCTATTACGGTTACATAAGGTTAAATTAAATTCGGACACCATGTGGCGTGACAATAGCCTTTATGTATTGATTATACAGACTACAATGTATCTTTACAATAGTGGAGTAATTTTGTAAATCGGTTATGTGCGAATTAGAATATGCGGCCAGTGAAAATAGGTCTTTACTTTCTTGTGTTTCGACTGTTATCAAGGGTGCGTTCCAAATCGCAACGAGGAAGGTTTTGGGACGTCCGTGGTAGAGTAATTGTCCAATACTGCCATAGAAAAGGTTGATATGCCTGTCAGTGTGAAAATTAACCGTTCCAAGACGGGTTGATTTTTCAACTTCACCGGGCGATAATTAACTCGGCGGGATTTGGAACATAGCCCAAGTTTCCGTTGCAGGGGATGGATATGGGCTTTTATAATCCAAGTTAAATGGGCTACATGGGCTCTATTAGTTAAAGAGACAAGGAAAGCCTAAAATGTCGTCAGTTAGTCTGTTGTACCTACCGACTATGAGATGGGATGGGGATGGGGGGCTAGCTAAGCGTAGTCGCGGTAGGTTCAGCGTTAGTCGAGTGTGACCAAAGTGAAAAAACTATTTTAGAAAATCTGCCATTTTGATATCTCAAAATATACTATTATAGCTTGATAAAAACTGCTAGTCGCATAAGTGTTTAATTGTCTCGTTGGTAAGTTTGTTGAGTGTTCCCTACTTAATACAGCATTTACTTACATCATTCCAAATGGTATGATGAAATTAATAAAGCAGTGCTGACAATATCTAGCAGATTATGACGTAGGTGATAAAATGATGCCATTGTTTGCATACATGATAATATAAATGCAGTGCCGGCTTCAGAGCACCACGTGTGGATGATAACAACCTCTCCACATTTCCAATATTAACTAACTTTTTATCCGTCCGTCCGTCACATACATACATGTCTTTCATCGTTTGCTTGGAGCGACTAAACAAAAACTTAAAGCACGCTCAATGAATTGAATTGTTGTTTTTGATTACGCAACAATATGGTAATAAATCGCTTAAATTTTCTTCAGTATTTTTCATTTAAAAAAACCTAGTCTAATTATACAAAGGTGTGAAATAAATAGGTTAAAAGAAATAAAAATGTGAAACTAATCTAGTTCCACTAAAAAGTTCATATATAAGAAAATCCGGCCATGTGCGTGTTGGGCCACGCGCATTGTAGTGTTCCGTAGTTTGTCGACTTACCCGTCACAATATTACGTGACGTGATTAATATGTTACCCATGCCTAGTTACAGCTTTTTAATAAGAGAGTCTGAGCTAAAACTCTTTGACAACGGAACCCTAAAATGCAAATTATTATAGAACCACAACTATTTCATTACGTGCACCCCCCCCCCCCCTCCATGTAATAACCCTTTAAACCCCCAAAATAACCCCACTGAATACGCACTATAGCAATGACTGTACAAAATGCAATCGCTTACTTATTACTAATCAACTATAAATATGACAAAAAGTGCTAATGTAGCGCTTGTGCCCACGATAATCAACCATTTGTTTTTCCAACAATGTACAGATAATACGATAGTTCTTCATTGACCCACCAGTATAGTTACGCATGCAAAGATAATTGTTTTTTTTTTATCTTAATCAGTTATTATGAATCGATATATATCAGACAAAGCATTGTGCGGACATCATTTAAAATAATATTTTGAAGTAATTAAAGTAAAACGTTCAGTGGCTTGCAGATCACGAAACACGTGTGGTCAACGCGTTACTTACCGGATAAAGTTTGATTCATATGCAGCGATTCAACTGCTCAAAGTGGCTTGTTTTTCAATGAAACATTATACTAATGGCTACTGGCCAGAGCTGGCATAATTTTGACCACTAGCTTTTTTTTAGATTTTGAAGCACAGTAAAATTTTCATAGATATATCGATAATCTATGAACAAACAAACGTAAAATGTCTTATTCAAAAATTCAATTTCATCGCACAATGAGAAAGCATGTATCCTAATCCTAATAGCACAAAAGCAGTCGCACGATCAAGATAATGATAACCAGAGCTATGGCCCCAGCGGCATGTAATCCAATCAGAACCTCCAGCAGAGATCAGTATTATGTTTATTTTCACGGTTCAGTACGACAAGTTGCATCGCATGATCGCGCGAACGATGACCAACCAGGACGACGACCCGACGCCTAACGTTTCCAAAACCCTTAGAAATGTGAGGCGTAACAATCTTTATTCCTATGGTAATAATAATAATGAATACTTTGTTTATAGAAATCTATTTTTATGAATGGAATGTCCAAGCGGTAAATCCGCCGCGGTTTAACCGCTTGTTGTGAAAAGAGCTTTAGGGCACGTTCGTTTTGGGATGTAGAATCATTATTTTCGTTTTTTGTCAACTGTCATCCATTAATTTTGCATTGGTGTCAAAAATATCAAAATTTTAGTATCACCTGCAAAAAATTGTCATGCGTTCGTTCACGATATTTTTGTCACTTTTGCCACCAAATAATGAAACTTTAGAGCCATTTCTGGAGGTGGGGTTTTTGTATTAATCTGTCAAACTGCCTTATATACATATTCATTGTTGATGGTAGTGTATGTGTGCTTTATCGTGGCGTGTGTACATGAACCGTTCGTTTTGCAAGTTTTACAAACAAAAAATTGTTAGAAACGATCCAAAACTACACGAACGATAGGTGGCAAAACTGGCGTTATCAAGTGTGGAAAGTATCAATCGTGGGAACTCTTAATCTCAAAACGAACGCGCCCTCGGTATCGCTTTATTACGGTGTTCTTTTTTTGTTAACCGTGATCTGCTGGGCACATGCGATATGCGATAAAGACAATGCGATTATCAAGTTGATATTGATTAATGACTTATTTCAGATACTTGTATAAGCACTTAGCAATTAACAATGTCATACGATAGTTAATCATATCATAAATAAGTGATTGAGCTAGTCTTTATGTCATTTCTGAGGATTATAGCGTAAGTAAACAAAAATAATAGTAAATACAAATGGAAATTGAATCATGCTGCGTTTTACGTATGTTTCGTTATGCTTATCAACAAAGCGGTGTACTTTTGCCCTTAGTTGTAATTTACGGCAAAATTATACAGTTATTGTTTGTGTACAATACAAACAATTAAAATACAATTTTTATCACAGTTGGAGTAAATCATATTAAAATTTTTCACTTAAAAACTTAATTGCATTAAATTTTTATCTTTAACTATAAACATTTTGCAACTCAAAACCCATTATCATCATGTACCTATTACTATTTATCAATGCCGCAAAAATTCTTTAGTAAAAAGTCCATAAATAACCAGAGATTCAATGAAATAATTTCTTATATTCATTTAATAAAAATCAGAGTAGAAACTTAACAATTCACTGGCATTTAATTCTAGGCTAAATAGAAATCTATGATAAAATCACATTTGAGTAACAATTTGCTTAATATTTAATGTAATAATGTTGGTAAAATCTGATTTGGATAAACCTTTGTTGCTGTAGGAATCAAATGGCGATGATGAAATCTTTCGCGAGCAAAGTCGCGACAAAAAGCTAGTCAACTTTACCAACAATCACATGTTTGTAGATGCAGACAGTAGAAAGCAATTAAATATAAAATTATATTTAATTAGACCGCAAAAGAACTATGACTATTATTATTAATTAAGTGTAATTTTGTAATGTAATTAGGTGACATGCCTATTGCTTACTAAAACTAGGAAGTGATTTACCGTTTGGAATTTTAAGTAAGTAGGTTTCTTGGTTTTACAAACCTCAATGACGAGCAGTTTAGGAGAATTTCTGGTAATTTATTTGGTTTTGTACATTTTTTTTTCGCGCACCCCATTGTGTGGGGTATTGTTTGAAATTAGAATGCCACCCTTAATACTTTTGATATTTTTAGATACACGTTTTGTAAGTTATTTATTATATAACTAAGTAGAAATATTTGCGATTGACGTTTAACATACAGATAATAGAACTTCGCAATTCGAACCACACTTAAGGTGAGTATGTATCCAGATTCTTTCCATACAACGTTCGTTTCGTTATCGTCATATATTTCCAATTATAATTGTCGCAAAAGCATATTCAATCATGAAATGCCAATCAGTGAATTTTGAAAAAAACTTAAATTTTTGTTGATTCCATACTTTTAATTACTTCGATAGAAGCTTTCCTTGTCAGCCTTATGCGTCCTGTTGGGGCTGTACTGTTGTGGCACGGCCTACCCTCATCGAGGGTGATTTGGGCCATAGTCCACACGCGGGCTCAGTGCGGATTGTCGATTTTACATACGTCTTTTTGACGTTTCTCACGATGTTTTCCTCCAACGAAAAGCCAGTGGTACGAATAATAAATGTATGTAATTAAGAAGTTAAGGAAAAGACTCATTGGTAAACGCCCTGAGCTCGAACCTCCGGCACTCAGGACACAAGGTGAAATCGAAACTCCTTGGCCACCACCGACCTGCTGCGAAGAAGGTTTTCGTAGCTGCGATAAAAGCTTTGTTGATTAATAATTTATATGCATAATATGAATGAATATGCGTTTTGCGTCAATTTTTATTTATGTCAATAGAAGATTAGGTGTAACACAGTTTGTAAGAAAAAAATATTTTTGGTTGGGTACACTTTAAAACGCCACAATGTGAAAACAAGCCTTAAGGGCCCTCTTACAGCCCACTAGCGCCGCCATTAGTTATCTTCAATTTTCTCTTTGTAGAAAACTAATTTCTAGTCATGAGGTATTTTTAGAAGGTTTTATATAATATCTGTAAGTTGTAGTTGGCATTTCCGCTAAAAACGGCCACTTTTAGCAGAAATGCCAACTACAACTCACATAGTAAGAGGTAACACACACACTTCGATCTTTATTTATCTATTATACATTTATAATATACAAAAATGGATGTTGGTATAGGTATATAAGATCAATAAACAACGATACCGTTTAACCGATCATCATGAAAGTTTAAACATCTAAAAATAATTTCGTTGTAATTCGCCACTAGATGGCACTGCAGCGCTTTAACTTAAGGTCAGCAGGGCCAACTAGTACATATAAACTTAAGTATACATATTTACAAGAAAAAGGCAAGTTTCTCAGACGTTTCGTGTTTACGTTAAAATTATGGGGTCCAGCCAACCAAAATTACAATTTGTTACTGACCGTACCTATGTATAAAAACGTAGTTCTAAGACGAAGTTTAATAGTAATTACATATTATGTAGGTATTTATTTGCTCAACTACGTGAGAATTGACGCAGGTACAAAGTCCAAAAAAAAGTTAACGTTTGTCCAACGATTACGTGATCGATGGTTTTTTACGTCAACTTAACTTGTTTATTCTATTAAATCAATAACTAGTAGATACTAGAGGATTTTATTTCGTCAAACTTCGATAAAAATGTTGGAACATTACTTAAGCTAGATAAGTGTTTTTTTCTCTTTGATGTTCGTTCGTTTCAGCCGGAAGACGTCCACTGCTGAACGTAGACCTCCCCCATCTTCTCCACAATGGCCGGTTCTGAGCAGCCCGGTCGTATGTCCACCTGGTAGGAGGCCGTCCCACGGGTAATTTATTTTACCCGTTGTACACCTAGGTGAACTATGCGAGTGTACCACGGGCAATAAATGGTTATTTCTTGAACATAAGTTCAAATCGAAATTTTAATTCAAATCGATTCAAAGTCGAAATCGCAAGGAATTACACAAAAGAAAACCTACTTGAACATATATAAGCAAATCTTTGAACTACATTTTCTAACCCATATAACTCCGCTTCCTATGATCCGATCCCCTATACCTTATCTCTATATGGGACCAACGCTATATCAATCGATAGCAGTATGTTTGTGGAGAAATGTAGGTAATCCTAGTAGCAATTCATTACTGAATTAAACATTGAATAAAGAATCAACAATGAAGATCGCGGAAAGGCGGTTAGGTACTAAGACCTTATAGTGTATATATATATCCTATCCTTATATATATAAAAATTTCGTCGCGTCGTTTGTCCGCGATGAGCTCCTAAACTAATGAACCGATTTTGATCAAACTTCGTAACTATCTGTTATTGGATTCAACTTAAAAGATAGGATAGTTTTTATCTCTATCTGTCAAGTGCGAGCCGGACTCGGGCACTTTAGGTAAAAACCAACGTTCGCCGGGTTACAGAGGGACGACAGCGGAACAACGTATATATATAAATATAGTAAAGTGTCTTTCCCATAAACAATACCTAGCTCAGTAGTTTATAAGAACATTACTGATCGTGTAAGTATAAACTTAACAATATCAATTTTATCTTTAGCTCCTCTCTAACTCGTCTTTTTTTATCTAAACTTTTACTTTTTCTATCATATAAATTTATAAATGCCAAGGCGTATAAGTGTTTTGGTTTAACACTTAAAATATTTTGAATTCTAGTAGACTTTCGAACAGCGCTTTTATTTTAAATATTTAATTAGACTTTTCTTTCAAACACAGTAACATAATTCATATATTTCTTTATGTTTTTTTTTTTACTTTCATTATAATGCCAATACAATTAACTGTTTTTATTTAGGTAATTCTGACGATGTATGTAAAAAATACATCGATGTCTGCTATCATCAATGTTTTGAGTTCGATGAACATAGAACATCGATATCTATTAAACTGTGGATGCTAACATCATTGGTTTTTAGTCATCATGGACGTTGTCATCATAACCATGCCATATTTTACCGTCCTTAAAGTGAATCCGAATATTATTTTTTATACAAACTGCGTTACCCTAAATATATTTAACTATAAACTGCAGTAAATACCGATTTATGATAAGTACGAAAATTTTATTTAAGATATTTAGTACATAAAAATTTGTATTGGAAAAGTCTAATTCGGATTCATCTTACCATGAAAATATTATCTCTAGAGGACGGAGAGGGTTAAAGAAGATAAAAACGTATCAAGCATTGTATGAATTGATTAGGCATTGTATAGAATAGCCGATTCCAGACATTGCCGCTAACATACATATTCAGTACCTATATCTATGACGAAAAAACAACCAGATGTAGTGGTAATTCGGTGTACTGCAGTGCCGAAGTTCGCGTAAAATAATAAATGTATAAAAATCGTGTAAATTACAAAATACGTATTATTTTTTTTCCTATTATAGCATCCTGATACAGACACCCGTTACATAGCAGACTATATTTGGTACAACTGTAATTACGCTATTTCAAACCGTTTCGAATGACGGGAAAACCGTTATTTGGAAACATCTGATTCAAATCCTAGATTGAGAGTACTTATGTAAATGTCTTAATGTTAAGGTGAATTTAAAATCAGATTTGCTATAATCATAACCATTTCACCACTCAAATTGCGTTTTTATCATAGGTATACAGCTATTTACTATAGTCGCATAAAAAAAATACTTACCTACATTAATGAGTGAAATGCCAGTGATATTATTATACACTAAGATGACTTATACGTCTAGATTCCGTGTTCAGGCACACGAAACGAGCCAATTCGAGTACCTGACTTTTCAGATACTTGCCGTCACACTACATCATACATAATCTGTGCGTTGACGCGAACTGCGCTCCCGCGTAAAGTAATAAAAATATCGATTTGTGCAATGAAATCGTGCTAAACTATTGACAAAAAAAGGTTGATACTAAAAAAAAAACACTTTTCACAAGTTATTACACTAATCTGCTTGCTATATTTGAGTTACAAACTAAGTTTCCAAAATAATCATTCGCAAAACAAACAACAAATGTTTTTCTGTCTGTGTTGCCAATTCTTTACCTTTATTTCCCATCTCAAGTTTAGTAAGGCGAATACTGAAAAGACAATACATATTTTTCACCTAACGTCACTATTTTAGGTTGACCCCTGTGGCATATTATTTCTAAAAAACATAAACCTTTACCCTGGACTTCTGCAATGTTTAAATAAACAAACCTTACAGTTAGATGTAAATATCAATAAAAAAAGGAGTACTTATCATGTATTTTATGAACTACGAAATTAATTCATTACCGTATATTAAAACACATAAATAGTTTGAAAAAATATCTTTTCTATACAATAAACTGTCACGTCACGCTTTGGACTCTTTATATAAAATTTCAACTTTAGTTACCTAATACTAGGTACTTTATTAGCAAGACGATCTACGCACACGCGCAATTGGGTGTGTAAAATTAGAGAGCGAGTGTAATTTGCATTGTTTGTGTAGGTAATATTCTGAGACGTTAATCAGTAATATAAGTTATTCAATTACAACAATAGACTTATTAGACCTTAAGCTTAACAAATATTATGTATTTATAATGATTTTTCTTTAGAAAACTAATAAAATATTATACTAAAATCTTTTTATTTTATTTATAAATTTTTAAATAACATATTTTTTATAAGCTTAACATTTCCTATGTAAATTTTAAATTAAAATACTCTATAGTTTATTGATTAAACTTCCTAACTGTTTCCTTACCCAAAGGTTCCTAACCTTAAAAGAGCTCGAAGTAGGCAAAAGCCTGAAATTTTCTTAGAATATATGTTATATATGTGGGTTTCCTAACTAATAATGTAATAAAAACATAAAAGCTAAAACTAAAAATTTAAGAGGGCTTTTAAGAATAGGCGCCGTAGTTCCGGTGATTATTAAATGATTGTAACTTACAAAGCTGACGAGTTTAAATTCATAATAAATGTTAATTGGGAAAATTGTACACATTTAAACAATAGCATTGTGATTCGATTTCTGCGGGCTGTTCTAACAATATCAGCAATATCGCTTTCGCAAAAGAAATTTAGTAATTCTAATATTTACGCATGAAATGTGCTGTATGCTTTCTATGCGCGCATTCCATCTATTTGTTGACTAAAAATTAATGCGCTCTATGGTAAATTTAGCAGCACTTACAGTCCGCATTTAACGCATTGGCTGCAATTGCTCCTGCACATTGGGTGTTTGTTGACATTTGGCGAACATAACGACTTTATTGGCTCTGTGATGCGATAGCTTTCTATGTTAAAAAAAATCTTGTCAACAAAACACGGCTGTTGTCACTTAGCGCGACCTATGAATAACGTACACGGCGCGCACGGATGCCATGGTAGAGAAGGACGGATTTTTTTTTGTGCACTCATCTATATTTTAGCACTACAGTATACAATATTTGAAACATACTTTAAGGTTTTAACATGCATTACATGTCCAAAGGTCAACAGTTTGCTACCTTCGTAGCAAAGGCTAACTTTCTATATCAAAATAATGTGTCATCAAAAGTGAAAATAAATTGTAGTACCGAATAAAATTAAGAACTCCCCAATTCGGGATATTTACTTTAAGGTTGGTAACACTAAATTAAGCACACAGATGTAAAAATGATAGTCGTATTAGATGATTTACACACACAATGATAGGAAAATGGCTCGCAACACTCCGTTTGATGTTGTTTAGGACACGATATCTAGACGTATAAGTCATCTTAGATTAGACATAACCAGAGTTTTTGTTGATTTTACACACCATTAAATAACAATATTTTTTTCTGCATTAGTTGAATTTAGTGAAAATCCTGGTAATTTAAATGATTCACTGGAATTTTATAGATAAATATACTTTTTGAGACTTTAGTGAGTAGCGATACATAATAGTTACTAATACTTTTACTAGTAAAATGTTTATAATTAAATGGTATGTAATGTAACGTAATTTGTATGAAAATACCTGATTCGGATTCCCCTTAACCAACAAAATAACCAAAAGTGCATATAGTACATGAAAGATTCCGTATTAGCTATGTTAATCCTAAGAATTGCGAACAATTTAAGTTTAATACCATTTTTGTTAAGAGAGCGATAAAGGCCAGAACGCTAATTTCTATAACACTTGGTCATGTAAATGTACTAAAAGTCATTACACAATGTCATATACATTACTATGAGATATATTCATTATATACTTCTGAAGTAATTTATGCCATAATGACGCTTTGCAACTGAATTTTTTTTATGGAATTTAACGTTTTTACCGTTCGGTAGTCATATTTTTTGACTTTTTGCCACAACTTGGAGGCAATGCACTAGAAAAAAGTTATTCTTAATATTAGACCAACTGCTATTACAAGCAAATGCAATATACGCTTTAAAAATATATCAATAATATGCACTAGTGTTGAAACAATGGTTACTTTCAGATTTTTTATTGCATTAAATACAACAGACACATGCACTAGACAAGGGCAAGTTTTATAACATATATTTTTTTTGGTAAAATTGCACTTTAGGGACTTTCGTCAAAAATTGGGGAAAATTTTTTTTTTACATTAAATACCTATTTTGGGGGCCTACAAATTAATAAAATACGGGCGGAAAAGATTGCTAAGTTTGCGGCAGGTCTTGTTAGGGCACCCCAACACAGCCGGGTTACGTTAGAAGGTTAACGCAGGAGCGAAGCGAAGCAAGCCTTCGTGGTTATTTTGTTTTTCTACCCAAAAATCTTGTTAGGGCACCCCCAAAATAGCTATTTATTGAAAAAAAAATTGTTTTCCGCCCCTCTTCTATTAATTTGTAGGCCCCAAAATAGCTATTTATTGTAAAAAAAAATTCTCCCCATTTTTGACGAAAATCCCTAAAAAAATTTATCTTTTTTCAATCCTTCAGATGCTATAGTTTAGCCACAAAATGTTTGTTTTTATTGTTTTACCTATTAACATTGCTAGTAATTACTTAATTAAGTAAAATTTAAGTTAAGAAAAACTATTAATTTCTCATTGTCGATCGTAAAACCTGGAATGCACTTAGAACTAGAATCCTTCGCTTCTCTCGGGATCCAGCTTAGGACTTCGCATGAAATTCACATTTTTTTACACTTGTGAAATTTACTCAATTACGCGCTCTAGCCTATATTGCTCCCTTAAAGGATCACGTCATGACATTTCAGTTATGGAATTCACTCAATTCTAATAACAGGCAAGAATTGCAAAATCAATTTATATTATTTACAAATAATTTACATTTATAACAAAGACACTCACTTTAGACAAACGCTCGCAGCGGACTGACGCAATCCAAGTCACTAATCAGCAAAGTGTTCTTATCACTCGCGATTTTTTTTAAGTAACCGATACGTCCGCTCCCTTCGAGTTCTAACGTGAAACTGAATTTGACATAGAAATAAAAGGTCATTGAATACTAGGATTATAGAATGGAGTGAACGTACTGTTAAGGCGGCACTACACTCGGTGATGAGTATTGCGAACACTAAACATTTGACAAATGTTCGCGAATACTCGTAGATAACATTCAGTCGTTAAATATATACATACTATATGATACGCTAGCTGCGGTTCCACCACAAACCTTCGAAACTGTATTATATATTATGATTTATATTTTCGTAATTTGTAGAACACTTGAACTACTAGACAACATTAAAGCATTTTCTCATGACTCATAGTCAGAAAATTAATTGAAAATAAAAATGGTGATACACTTCAATTTTTCATAATTCAGAGTAAATATATTTCGATTTGAAACAAATAATTTATTGATCAGGTTTTTTTTATACCACTAAGATGAAAAAAGCTTAGAGTCCGCCTTCTGATGGTATTAGCGGTCACCGTAGCCTATGGACGCTTGCAACACCAAGGGTATCTCAATTTTTCATAATTCAGAGTAAATATATTTCGATTTGAAACAAATAATTTATTGATCAGGTTTTTTTTATACCACTAAGATGAAAAAAGCATAGAGTCCGCCTTCTGATGGTATTAGCGGTCACCGTAGCCTATGGACGCTTGCAACACCAAGGGTATCACTCGCGCGTTGCCGACCCTTCAAAAATCCAATAGCTACTTTCTTGAAGAGCCCCATACCTTAGAGAAAACCTTGGCAGGGAGGAAGTTTCTCTGAAACCGCACTGTACGCGACCATTTCGGTTCTAAAGTGTGAGAATGAATTCCCTGCCGATGGCGAGTATTATATATCATTAAATATATAATTCTACTGTACATGTGTATGTCACTGTACTCCTCCTAAGCGGCTGAACCGATTTGAATGAATTTTTTTGTATGCGTTTGGGTGGCACCCTGGATGGTTTAGATTCGCAAATCAACCTGGCGCTGCAGTCGGTATCATGCAGGACAACGTCTACCCGGTCAGCTATCTTTATATATATATAATTCTACTGTACGTGTGTATGTCACTGTACTCCTCCTAAACGGCTCCATCGATTTGAATGATTTTTTTTGGATGTGTTTGGGTGGCGCCCTGGATGGTTTAGATTCACAAATGATTCACAAACTACGTCTGCCCTGTGAGCTAGTTCCTAATGACAACACTAATATTTCATGAGCATCCAATATGCTAAAAATTATTCTTATGACAAATTACACTTTTTGTGCAATTTGGTTCAAAAAACTTATTGATAGAAGTATTTTAACTTAAGAAATCCCAATTAAAATTAAATTATTTACGACCACATAAACGTAGATAGCATGCGCTTTCTTAAATCACAATTTATGTAATATGACTAAAACATTGCCTAATTTATTAATAAGTGTAAGTGCCTAATTAGTGGAGAGTCGTTAGGTCGTCACGTCGTCGTCGCGTTGTCCAATCCGCAATGCTTTATGGCGAAGATTTCCAATCAAGCGTGCTTACTAGGGGCCCAGTGAAACTTGACTATAGGAAACAATATTCGATGTTAAGCAACTTCGGGTGTGGTCACTTCTTGGATGGATGACCGTCATATTTTTGAGCACCTCCATGTTTCGGAGGGCACAGCAATTGTCAAACCAAGTCAGAGGCTTCTTGGGCGGTATGAAAACTCTAAAATTCGAGTGTTCACCACTCCAGCGGAAAAGAGTTACGTAAGCCACGATAAATGAACTGCAGCAAAAATAATTAACGCCAACAAAAAGATAATGAATCAAAGAAATGGAAATTATAAAAAATTTCAATTTTAATTACCTGAATTGTGATTACATAGGTAGTCATTCTATTGCGTTAAAGCATTACAAAAAAGCAGAAACAACGTCTCGTATCTTAAGTTATTTCAGCCGGAACACGTCCATGGTGGTAACTTGGCAAACATCACTCATACTTATGCCTCCAGTCTCCATAACGATCGGTCATGATCCGTCTGCCGCCAGAGCAGCTTTCTGCAAATCTAGCCAGGTCTTCTTTGCACCTGGAAGGAGGGCGTTTTTTGCTGTGTCTTGTGCATGGTCGCTACTTTAAACCTTTTTCCTTCATCAGTTAACAGAGTGACAAGCGACGTGGCCTGTCCATTGTCATTTCAATTGGTAACTACTCTAGCTACGCTAGTGACTTCGGTTCTTTCGCGCAAAGAAACACCTAGCTCTCCATAGCTTGATCAGCCACTTAGGGCTTATTTAGGAGAACTGTTAGAGACCACATTCTGGACCGAAGTGAGCGGAACTATACCGACTGCGGAAGAGCAAGCCTGGGGCTCATGTCTGAAGGCGGCAGCGCCAGATATAACATCTGCGACGGAGCCGAGCTGCGAACCCGTTACAAGTGCACATTATTTGACCGCTTCGTGTTAAAAGTGACTGTTTGCCAAACTGTGGGGCGCGGGTTCGATGCTTGTGACGGTCCGACATTGATGTGATAATCGTGTTTGACTTTGTCTTGAGTCTGGGTGATTTCTATGTAGGTATTAGTTATGTACAAGGGTGCGTTTTTAAGTTCGCGAAATGGGTAGGTAGGTGATTAGTGGGGGTGCCGCTAAATTAGGTAACAATTGAGCAACTCATGATTAAAATAAATTTATCGTAATAAAATCTTAAGTCAATGAGCTATCGTTGACTAAACAAGTCAACAACAAGTCCTTAACAAGCAAGGAAATTCAGTTTAGACCATACTATAACAGAGATGTCATCCGTTTACGGGGACTCTTGTTTGAGAAAAACTATGGTTTACAAGTGGCATACCCAAGGCAGGGTGTCACTTGAAGACGACCCACGGCCAGGAAGGCCGATCGAGTTGACCACTCCGAAATTATTCAAAAAGTAGAAAATTTATATTAGAAGATGCCCGACTAAAGAAGAAACAGGTCGCAGAAACGGTTGGAGTATCAGATACAATCATTTTCAAAATTCTTCACGATCTTCACGACTAAAGTCAGCGCAAAATAGGTGCCGAGAATGATCACATAAAACACAACAGCGTTTTGAGTTTTAAGGTGTGCTTATCGGCTGGGAAAATTTTGGCGACAGTCTTTTGGGACTGAGAAGGAATCCTGTTTTATTTTATTTTATTACAAGATAGAGGTGCCTTAATAACCGGAGATTACTACACTTCAATCCTAGAGTAATTAAAGGAAGCCACCAAGGAGAAAAGAAGGGGAAAATTGAGGGTGTACATAATGTAATTGCATGATAAGACGAAAAATGTATTAGGGTAGCAGGTGAATATATTGAAAAAGAAAAATAAATTTAGATTTTTATTTCCACTTCTTACCTCTCATTCCACTAACTTAAAAACGTCCCGTCGTATTTATACAAAGTATTTGATCCGTTATCTGGTATCCATAGAAAGCCTTGCTTGGCACTGTGTGTGTAATATCCAGAAACATTAATTATTGTGTCTATGAATCCAAGGAGTGTCCAGTGGGTCAGTTTATCTGCCACATTGTCGCCCAGATATTATGCATTTTATAAAATCCTTATTAATACTTTTACATTAATTTTTACATTGATTCCACTCCATATTTTTGTGTCAAAAAATTTGTTAAAAAGTAAAATTGCACACAGAAAAATTGCAAAAATCAATAATTTTGATATGGAGCAACCATAGTATCGAATAACTTGACATATCCCAAAAAGCTTAACAGGCGGAGGTCAGAGCATGTCAAACATTATCTTTTGAAAGTTGATTCGAGTTGCGTTGTTAGACCTCGAATATTCCAAACACATTGTTATTGTATAGTATAATAAAATATTGTTATAGTCAGCACGTTTAAGAAATAATAACGTATCTCAATGACCTCTCTGTTTTATTCTTAGAACCCCTCCTAGCACCGCCAACTACTTCCTTATAATGTACCTAGAATTAAAAACAAATAAACATAAAACCCATAAATCTTTACTAATATATTAAGAACATGGCGTCAGTTTGTTTATATTTCAGTTTACATACGAGTATATGTGACTTCCGGGACGAATAAACAGGAACTAATAATTGAAAGCTACATTACCAGAACGGCAACAGAATGTGTACGTGTGACATTAAGCACCTAAGTAATTGTGCAGCGCGGGAGATTTTAGCAGCGCCACACCGTAGTGGGGCGCTTCCACACATCGCTCGCTCCGAGCAACTCCTGCCTGTTTCCTATCACGCACACATAGCCGCGAGCGATTTTACGAGCGCATGCTGTGGTGTCAATATTCTGACATTACTCCAAATAGGTTTTTTTTGTACCACTAAGGTGGCAAACAAGCTTACGGTCCGCCTGATGGTAAACGGTCACCGTAGCCTATGGACGCTTGGGGTATCACTTGCGCGTTGCTGACCCATCAGAAATCTTATAACTTATTTCTTGAAGAACTCCATACTGTAGTCCTTGCAGAAAACCTTGGCAGGGAGCTCATTCCACAACTTAAGCGTTCGCGGGAGGAAGTTTCTCTGAAACCGCACTGTACGCGACCATTTTTTTCTTATAGGTGTCGTTGCTGAGGCCGCGAACTCTTACGAACCCCGTAAATCAGATATCAAGGGATCACCGTGGGACATCAACATATACATAATACACGAACAGTTTTAACAAATGAAAATTACCACAAAAATGTTAGTTATGGTGATGAGCAAATGTAGTCATTTGATGTATTAATTATAACACACAATTTAACGCTTTATTAGCACAAGTAATATTGTAGAAAGCCGTTTCTTTTCTTTCTGAAACACTGACAGAACCCAAAAAATGGTTTGATGAAGAAAAGAATATTCTTGACTTCATATTGGTTCCCTAATATTGTTGAGGTATTGTACATATACAAATATAGGAATACCTAGAACATATCCCGCCTTTGCTATTATCGTTACTAAATACTAACATTAATTTTAAGTAGAGGTAGATACAATAGCCCTAAAACTTTGTAGACAGGTTCATAGTGGTTACCTTTTGCCATAAAGATCCATGTGACTTTAATAATGACCATTACACAGAAGAAAATTGTGTAAAAAAATTATAGGTTAGCACGAGATATAAAGTTAAACAGCGTATTTGCGTAAGGTTTACCGTGAACAGTAGATATCTCAATAGACATTTTCTTCTGCTTAATAGAAACATAACTGCCGCTGTTTAGTTTTTAATAAGCTGAGACAAATAAGTTTTTTTTAAGTTAAATATAGGACACGTTTTGAAAATTAAAAGACACCATGCCTCAAGAATCGAATCAATATTTACTTTATAAAACGGAAATTTTCAAAATTATTCAAAGTATATGTTAAAAAAAAAGGTTAATATATTTTTTATAAATTTACTTCAAAAATTTGATGCAGACACAACGTTTTTATGTTACATTGTCACTTTGACGTTGGTTTTAAGTGAATGTGTTAATCGTGCAAAGTTACTACACGATCCTATAACGAAATATTTGGTAAAGTTGACTTCAAATATTTTGGGCAGACGGAAGACGGTTTTTTTAATAACATTTGTCTCATAGACTAATCAGAGAAGTTTGTTAAAAATTGACTTGTAAGATTTACCGCAGAAGCTAAGGACATGCTTAATAAAAATGAAAAATGAGGATAAAATAAGGAATAAAGGAGTTTAATAAAAGCTTTCAAAAAACGCGAATAAATGCCAAATAACTGTATGTAAATTATTTTTAAATGTAAATTACCAGTTTAGGTAACGTTACATTGCAATTTAGTTCCGGGCATTCACCATTCACACAATCAAGTCGTGCCATAGCAGGTTACGATGGCATAAATTTATTACACACTCACTTGAGAGCAGCGGTCGTAGTTGACTAGCCGGCAAAATCCACTGGAAAGAAAGAGACAACGACACTGAATAGCGGTCGCCGAAAAATTTTGTCACTCGCGATTATTTAATTTTTCCGGTATGTCTACTACTTACGGATATTTACGCGCGACTGTTCGGTTGTAGAATGGTGTTGCTAATTATTTAAATCGATATTCTACTAAATTTAAATATAAAAAAGTACTTTTTTATAATAAAATATAGGTTTTTATCGTTTTTTATAGATTATTAGGTTAGTGGAGCCACTTAGTTTGCCGTAAAGTGTACGGTATTTACGGCAAAATAACATGATCGTTTAAATTACATTAAAGTAGCTTCCTCCAGGGTGTATTGCATTTTAATTTGTTTATTTTGGCAAAGAAGATTTGTCATTGATTTCGTTTGGTGCATAAAGGCAATATAAATTTGGTCATCGCTGTAGCATTCCTACAGGAATTTATTGATGAATCAGGATATTGTCCTTTTCGTTGTTCCGTTACTGCAACGCGCTACGAGGGAGCGTTTTTATGTTCGCGGAATGAGGGTGGAAATAAAAAAAACCAAATTATCTTTCCTCTTCAATATATTCACCGGCAAGACTGATTCATTTTTCAGATATTTCAAATAATTTATTTATACACTCATAAAAAAATGTTTTCTCTTTATCTTCAAAGTAAGCAGAAACTTCCTCCTTGACCTCATCATTGGTGGTAATTTTTTTACTCCGTAGCTCTTTTTTCATTTTTTAATAATCACTCGGGGCCAGGTCTGAGCTGTAGGGTGGGTGAGTCAAAATGTCAGAGGACATTAGGACAGACAGACGTGGTCCATAGGTACAACAATAGTACCAACTTGAGGTTAGTAATCGCCTTGCAGTTTTTAATTTGGGTTTATTTTTTACCTGTCTCTAAGATAAGAAACTTTTGTTGTACCTACCCACATATCCAATTTGTTTTAATCTGTACTTGATTTGAGGCACTTTATTTTGCACATGTTTTGGCACATTTCCGACCTAGTAATGTTTTGATACTATTTAAAACAAGTCTTGCTACTGGGTTGGCATACACAAAAACATAACACTATTTCTTGAGAAGGTTTTAGGTTAAATTAGATTTCTTTTGTATTTAATAGCGTTTTGTTTTTACACTTTGTACATAAATATTTGTGTTAAAGTCTAGTTTAGTTAAATAGTTCATTTATTTCTTGTTTATTTATATAAAATGGCCACACCTAGAACTGTTTTGGCTGGAGGCTTGCATTGGTTAGCAACAACTGTAGCATTGGTTACAAGGCTGGACGAAAACGATGCCCTACCTCATAGGTGTGAGCAGCTAAATAGTAGGATGAACGCCATTGGAGATGCTTATGAGTAAGCCATTGTGGGCTTGCAGGAAGAGGATGTGGCTAAGCTTACCACAGATTTGGACCAGACTAAGGACCTTTGTGACCAGATAGTTATTAGGATTGCACAGATTTGTCGGGCTGAGGCTATGAAAGGAAGAATGTAAAAATTCTGTGGTGACCAAATTTTTTTCAACCCATTTGGCCCTCTACCGTCTCATACCAGAAATAAGAAGTTTTTTGTCGCGGTGAAGCTGCCACCATTCTCCCTACATTCTCCGATATGAAGAAATTTCTTGAGGACGAGTGTCTATGGGCTGACAACCTACCTTCTGTTCCACGCCCGCTGCTCTCCTTTAGCCGCTTCCACGCAGAGCATCACAAGCACCACGGCAACTGCCCCAAAGGGCCTTAGCTCCCCGTCCTCATTTCGAGTGTTATTGGTACAGCATCCGAGGAAACACCACCTCAGCCAAGCTGCTTTTTTTGTCGTGGGCCGAGCCACCTTTTGGCTTCGAGTCCTGCATTTTTAAAATCATCAGTTCAAGAGCGAAAGCAAAGGGTTATAAGCACCGCTGTGTTTGGATTTGGGGCATATGATAAATCTCCTGGGACACTTGGTGGGGACCTGAATGGCTTTTTGGACCAAAGTCCGCTTCTTCTCGTCATGAGTTAGTGGACCCTCTTCCAGGTTTACGCGTCCTGGCGGCAAAAATTGACCCTCCACTTTGTTCAGATTCGTCGTTGTTCAACTCTCACAAAAATTTGGTCGGAGTGTTTGGCTGGATTTACCGATTTGTCAACAACGCGCGTTTACCTCCGATTAAGGATTCTGAACTGGTCTTATCGCCGTCAAAACGTGAACAAGCGCATATTTTAGTGCAAAATGTACAATGACAGCACTACGGGATTTTAATAGGGGATCTTCAATTTTATGGATTCTCCAAAATAAAAGGAGCTTTGGCCAGACTTAACCCATTTCTCGACGATCGCAGACTCATTCGTGTAGGCGGCCGGTTACGTCATGCAAACTTGCCTTACGGAGCTTGGCATCCGCTACTTTTGCTTACGTTTAGCCACTTGATCTTGCTGTTGACTCAGTCATACTCCAACGAGAGTTTTGGATTGTTTCGGCTCGAAGGGTCATTAGGAGTGTGCTCTTTAAGTGCATACCCTGTTTAAGGCTCAAGGCAACTTTGACTAAGCCACAAATGGGCGATTTACCTCCCGATAGAGTGAATCCCGCTCGCGTCTTTTCAAATGTTAGAACAGATTTTGCAGGTCCCTTTAAAATTAAGACTTCTGCCTTGCACAACGCCAAGGTGGTCAAGGCATACTTGTGCGTATTTGTATGTCTTGTTACGAAGGCTGTCCACCTTGAGGTAGTCACCTCTCTCTCCACTGAGGCTTTGATTGTCTGTCTTTCTCGCTTCGCTAGCCGCCGTGGAATGCCAAATATCATCCGTTCGAATTGTAGCACCAACTATAAGGGTGGTGATCAGTATCTACAAGAAGTCCACCAGTTCCTTGCTGCAAATACATCACCTTTCCCGCAAGGGAATTAAGTGGATTTATTACCTCCCAGCATATCCTTCTTTAGGCGGAATTTTTGAAACGTTGGGGAAGGTAGCAAAGACATATCTTTGCCGCGTTGTCGATGAGACTGTTCTCATCTTCGAAGAGCCATCTACAGTTTCTATTAAATTGAAGCGGTGCTCAACTCAAGGCCCCTCTGTCCGATTTCTCCAGATCCAAATGATCTAGAGGTGTTGACTCCTGGTCATTTTTTGGTGGGTGGGACCTTTACGGCCTTGCCCGATTATCCCTTATTAGATACTCCACTCAGCCGCTTGGCACGGTTTGAACTGCTGCAGCACATGTCTCAGAGCTTTTAGAAAAGATTTTCTTTTGCGTATCTTCATCTCTTGCAGCAGCGAGTGCGTTGGTTGGATAAGACAGAACCCCTAAAAGTGGGTGATCTTGTCGTAGTCAAGGAGATTAATATGCCGCCTCTTCTCTGGAGGCGTGGTCGCATCGTTTAATTCTTCTCTGGCTCGGATTGAGTTTCTCGCGTTGCTGAAGTCTAGAACTTCCGCACCGCATGATGCAAGCGCTAACTAGCAGAATATATTTTTATGGGAAATTTCTCGTAATATGCGGCCCCAAACTCCGCATAACCCGTACTACAAATATATATTCTGTGTGCAAACTGAATTGAAATCGGACAGTAATAAACATGGAAAACCAAAAGTTTTATTCATCCACGTATATTTACTGTACAAAGATGTTTAAAGAAGTTTTCAAAAATCTATAAGTAATAAGTCCGGCAAATGTAATATTATAAGTATTTTCTAATAGGAAATTACTCGCACGCGTCTGTTGGGCACTTTTTGTCACGAGAAGTTTTGTCCCAGCTTGCTGGCCTAGGACAAAATGTATGCACGGAGTGCACGTCCGGCACGCGCGAATATATGTCTAAGGGAAATTTCTCGTAATATGCGGCCCCAAACTCCGCATAGCCCGTACTACAAACCAGATATATATTCTGTGTTCAAACTGAATTGAAATCGGACAGTAATAAACATGGAAAACTAAAAGTTTTATTCATCCACGTATATTTACTGTACTGTGAATAATATGTTTTTTGTTTTCAAAACTAAGTTTCGCCATGAAGCAATTATTAAAACAGGTAGTCCATATAAATTAAAGCCCAAAACTAAAAGTTTTATTCATCCACGTATATTTACTGTACTGTGAATAATATGTTTTTTGTTTTCAAAACTAAGTTTCGCCATGAAGCAATTATTAAAACAGGTAGTCCATATAAATTAAAGCCCATACGGCAAATAAAACTTATCGCAATAAACAAATACGTGAGATAAATTCACAAATAAAATAAACAAAACCGGCAAAATCCGTCTTTTTTTAAGTTAAATGCATAAAACTTGATTTCAGCCTTCTAGTTAAGAATTATGAGTTTTACCGTTTTTGGAAAATCATCTCCTAAAGGGCAAAATATGGGGTAAAAATTTGTATGAGAGTTTTGTATTTCTGTGTCTAGATACTTGAAATTTTGCACAGAGGTTTCTTTTATAACGTACGCGATCACTTAGAACTAGTTTTGGGAAATCCATCCCCTAAGAGGGTGAAATGGAGGTTGAAATTTTGTATGGAATTCCGTCATTTACAAGTTAAATGCATAAAAATTGTATATTGACTAAATTTCAAAATCAAGATTGACGTGTTTTTGTTTTTTGGATAATCATCTCCTAGGAGGTGAAAAAGGGGATAAACATTTGTATCATAACCCCGATATATTTGTGTCCAACGACTTGGAATCTTGCACAGAGGTTTCTGTTACAACGTACTGTGAAAGAATATTTTTTTTGCAAAATTCAACCCTTAGGATGGTTAAATAACGGTTAGGCGTTGATACGAAAGTCGTCATTTTTGAAGCTTATTGCATTAAATTTGGTATTTGGTCCTTAGGGTACATATTAAAATTAATGTTTCATCAATTCAAATCAAATCATTGAATGTTATTTTAATAATTATCCCGGATACAGCAAAATAGAAAGTTGTATGAGAATTTCAATATTATGATAAGTGAAAATGTTAACAGTCAAAAGATCTTTTTTTCAGAAGTCTACACAGTCGCACAAAGTCACGGGCAGAAGCTAGTACATACTACAATAAAATCATAAGCACGCACAAAAATGACAACGGCGGTCACATAGTAAATTTCAATTCTAAATTAAAACGTCTATATTTTGTTATAGAAATCAGAATAAATTTTCTTTTTTAAATTTGCAATCTTATCTATCAATTATTTGTAGGCGACAGATCGAAAAAACGGTAAAAATTTATTTATTAGAAAAAGCAAAAATCAGGTAGCCAGGAAATCTCCAACTTATATTTCACCAATTATTCTAATACGTGTGAGAAAAAGCCGTGGGAGCGAAAGAGACAGAGTAATCTGCAATATGGCTTTACAGTACCTTAAACAAAACGTGAAAATGCCAAGTTATTCATGATCGCGAGTTATCTTATTGCTTTAGATAGTTCTCTATTAAGTAGGTATGTGGTATTGGTAGTTATCAAATAAATGTATAGGATTTCTGAAAGGTAGGCTAATTAGAATCGGCCTCTTTCTACGCTCCGCCACTGGTATCTATACACTTTACGGCGAAATAGGTAGAGCACCTATTATGCCGAAAAACTTACGGTTCTCTAATTGATAGCGATACAGCCTACTTTATAAACTTACTAATATTTGAATAATAATAATAATATTTGAACTAACGTTACGATGTTTCACTTTAGGCCCTAGTAAATTTTGCATACACGTACAGTTACACCAAGTTTACACCGTACCGGCGCCCCCAGTTGCTTCTTTGAAACATAAGCATTATTTTTTAATTGCTTTTAATATGGCAACATTCATCAAAAAACTTTAGGAGTAAAGTAAATATAATATGATTTTACCTACAGTAAAAAAGTATATACAAATTACTGAAACCTACCAATTTAGTAGATTATTTAAACCGGTCACCCAACGCAACAGGGACCGTCTACACAATCTCTTTAATCGACACTTTATCGACCTACAAATAAAGCGTTATCACTCCTATCACCACAAAAAACAGTATAAATTCTACGCATTGATGTTAGTGTTATAAATAAACAAATGCCTTCCCACTCAAGACAAATGGCCTGTCAAAGTGTACAAGGTTACGTGGAAAGTAAGGATAAGGAAGATATTACGAAAAATCGACTTTTCTCTTACTTTGCAAATAGGCAACTAATTCCCCTGATTTTTGGCGCAGTAGCAGCTGAATTTAGTAACTGTGCATACTAATAACTTTAAGTTTCGCATAGGCATAGCTGTAGGGATAGAGAAGGACAAGGAATACTTTTATCCCAAACGAGAGTACCCACGGGCAAAGTTTTTTTTTTTTTTGTCTAGTAAAACAACACAGAGATGCGTACCACTATAGTCCAAGAATCTATAATTACAGCACAGTTTTTTATTATTACAGAATTAGTACTTATTCTCGGGCTAACCCTAATTCCTAAAATCTAATCCCGGTCACGCCCCCATCACGCGACCTCCAATCATGTCATCCGGGACGCGGCGTACTCTATGACATTGACAAGGACGCAGCAGGGTTATCGCTACACGCAGTGACTGACCGACTTTCATTATCGGGATACGTGAGATGTTGTTACTGAGAACGATACCGGGATGTCGTAAGATAGTTAGCATTTTCTAGGTTCATTACTTTGATCTGTTTTTAAGAATATGAAGCAAAAGAAAGTGGCGTCAAGAAAGTAGTAACTTTAACACAAGGAAAAAGGATCCATACTATGTCTGTGTTCCAAAACATACCAGTTTTGGCATCGGGCCGTTTTTAAAACGCATATCAATGTAACAAAATAAACCGACCAATTGAGTGTCGTACTTGCATTAACTTAGGATAAGGATCATTGCGGATATCTAAAATTTGTCAACAGATTTAATTTAATTCAAATTTTATTAAAAGCATTTAAAAAGCTCTAATATTTTTTTTTTCAGATTTCGTTTACATGGCTTAAAAAATTAGAGAGAGGACACAAAAGTAACGTCATCGGAAGCATCTACCTAGCAAGTTATTCGCGGAGGAAAAAAGGCACTTCAATTTTTTAATACCTATCCTACAACACACAACACACAACACACAACACATAACACACAACACACAACACACAACGCCGTGAAAATCCTTGCTGCCATATATAAAGCGCGCTACCCTTAAACTGCTTCCAAATTTACTCGTAACTGAAATTTATCAGATCAATATACGGACAGACGAAGGAAATGACGAAAGTAAGGGTTCCATGTTCGCCATAGAACATCTTCTATATGAAAATTAGCTATAAAACCACGAATTATTTCCATTGCCAATCATAATCATCAAGGAAAAACAATTTTTAATTAAGTAGATTTGTGATTGTAATTATAACTCCAAACACTTTACGACCTAGACTTGAGGGCGTAACAAATCAACCTTCTTAGTTAATAGGTGTGACAAAGGCATAAGAAGCAGTGCATATTGTTTTATATAAGTAGAAGCCCGCGACTCTGCTCGCTGGTTTTTTCTTTTTCAAACTAGACTCATACGTCCCGACTGTTGAGGCGCGGCCTGCTCTAACCGAGGACGATTTGCGGATTAAGAAATTAACATTAGTCTTTTTTAGGGTTCCGTGCTTAAAGGGTACCAACGGGGCACTATTACTATGCCTACGATGTCTGTCTGTCCGACCTCTTTATTTAGAATTTAGAACTGTTATATTTAGAGAAAAAATTTTTCGCGCACCCCATCATAGACACCCCATGTGGAGGTGGGGTGGGGTGATGATCATTTATTTATAATTTATTACACACTATATAATATACGATGTACAAATGGACGACTTAATGCCTAAAGGCATTCTCTGCCAATCAACCATTGGTTAAACAGAAGGCTTAGTTCATGGTGCCAAATAAAGGCTTGGTAAAGGTAAAATAAACAACAATTTTATAAATACCTACTAAAAAAACTAATATACTGGTACACATATAATACACTAATACTTAAGATTCTATAATATTTACATAAATTCTACATACAATTAAATAATAATATACATATATATGTAAACTACTTAATACATACTCTATGTAACAGGACCTACATTGTTTCAAATATACAAATTAATTAAGGACTTAGTAGATAAAATCATAGTTTTGAATCAATTTTTTTAACTGAACTTATAAGGTAATAAGTTCCGGAGTTACACTGCCTGATGGGTTTAGGATTTTGATACAAAACTGGTACTGTGAGAAGGTATTTTTAATGGGAGATTGTTTGAAGAGCCAAGATAAAGGGTGTGAATTTCTACCAGACATTGAAATCTTTCCGTTAAATAAAGTGGGTTGGAAGGATCATAAAAAATAGAGAATAAGGTACACAAGATTCTAGCTTGCCGACCTTCGCAAATTGGTAACCATTAGAGTTTTGATCGGAATTGGGACATTGAGACGATTGGCGGGTAGGCATTACAAGGGAGCGTTTTTATGTTTGCGGAATGGTGGAAAAATAAAAACTAATCATTTTTCCTTTTCAATATATTCACCTGCAAGACGGATACATTTTTCAGATCTTTCAATTAATTTAATTATCATAAAGAAATGTTTTCTGTTTATCTTCAAAGTACGCCGAAACTGCCTCCTTGACTTCATGATAGGTGGTAAATTTTTGACCCCATAGCTCTTTTTTCAATTTTGGAAATAGGTAATAATCACTCGAGGTCTGGGCTGTTGGGTGGGTGATTCAAAATATCGAAGCCCACCTTATTCAGGGCAGCCAACGCAAAGCGGCTCTTGTGGGTGGGCACGTATTCGTGCAAAAGCAGCACCCTTTCGTCAATTTTCCCCGTCTTTCTTCTTTAATGGCTTATTTTAGTCGCTCAAATATTAAAGTGTAGTTTTCTCCGGTTATAGAACCACCGTTATCTTTATAATGGATCAATAATATTCCTTTCGAGTCCTAAGAGACCATTGCCATTAGTTTGGGAGGTGCTGTGCCCTTTTTATGCCACTGCATGGAATCTTGTTTTCGACTCAGGTTCATAATGAAGAACCCAAGTTTCGTCTCCAGTAACAATTCTCTACACGCTACTGTTTTTTCCATATTTCACTTTTCACTCCCGATTATGTTGCTTGGTTGACGATAACTCAAAGACTACTTGTCTAATAACAATGAAAACTGGTATTTATACTAATTATGAGTCACTGAACATGTTAGTATCCTAATGAGCCTAATCAGCCCCCTCCAAACCTTTTATTCCGCGAACTTAAAAACGCTCCCTCGTATGTTCCCCAGTAAATTAAAAGTGTTTTCAATGCATAATTTGTATGTATATATAAAAAACAGCCAAGTGCGAGTCTCAATTCTCACAGGTTTATAATTAGTTTTTGTATTTGTGATGTAACTTCTTGCGAAGTTTCAATGGTTTTGATTTAGTTGTGTTACAATTTGCGACAAAAATTACATTTTGGGCATATTTTTATAGTGCATTGACTTAGAAGCTTGCTTTTACAACTTTAAATGTCTATGGTCAAACTTAAGTATTTGATATTAATTTTAACTTGGTACTACCATCTCGAGTTCCTGAGAAAAAAGGTCTTGACAGACAGACAACAAAATCCTTTTTTCCATCTGAGGTATGGAACCCTAAAAAAGGTATGTATGAGTGATTATATGTATTCGTATCAGCTATTTGGCACCCATAGTATATACTTTAGTTCAGCCTTTATTTTTAAATCACTTATGAACACAGTTAGAGTATAAGCCTATAGTTTAATAAATAATCAGACATTTTTATGTATTTCTTACTGTGACTGGCCTTTTTATGGGGTTTTGAAGTTGGTTTATTTGGTAATTATTTTTTGAGTCTTTATAGGACATCTAATACTTTTAAATGAGCAATTCTTGTATATATGTATATATATATACTAGCTGACCGGATATGCTGTCCTGCATCATACCGACTACAGCGGCATCTGCCGGGCTGATTTGTGAATCTAAACCATCCAGGGCGCCACCCAAACGCATACAAAAAACATCATTCAAATCGGTCCAGCCGCTTAGGAGTAATACAGTGACATACACACGTACAGTAGAATTATATATATAAAGATATTCTGATTCGAAAATGGCTCCAATGATTTTCATGAAATTTTGTACGCAGGGGGTTTTCGGGGGGCGACAAATCGATCTAGCTAGGTTTTATTTTAGAAAACGTCGTTTTTTCTGTATTTTCAGGCAATGATAAATTGAAAAATATGACTCTTCCTGACATCTATTGGCAAGTAGTAATACTACTGTTTTTACCGACACAGTAACACTAAAGCTACTTGACAACAGATGGCGTTGTTAAGCAACACAAAGCTCCTTGACAATAGATGGCGTTGTTACAAACAAAAAAACGATTAAAGCTCAGTCTCCAGGTACTATTATATTAACTTTAATAAAATTGGCTCACAATCCAACAAACTATAAGTAGGGTTGCCATCCGTCCGGGTTTCCCCCGATTTGTCCTAGTTTAGAGAGCGTCTGGGGAGCGTCCGGGCGGGGTTTCATTTGTAGTCCGGGTTTAAATTTCCCAAAAACTTTAAAAACATTTCGTTTTGGCAATAGGGTAATAAATGTATTAAGACTACTAACAGTATCTTTAGGAAATGAACCATTGATATGTCCGGGTTCTCAGCACCAAAGTCTGTGGTTTGCACGCTTTTGATCCTAGTTGCCAGATTTTAGAGATGGCAACCCTAACTATAAGTAAATTTTATAACCAGTTAAATAGGTTAGAAACACTCCCTAAGATCCAATCCTATTCATATTTAAGTATATGGCCTAAATCTTAAAAATTTGTTAAATCATAGAAATTCAGTAAAACATTATCATTTTCTTTCAAATAATGAGCTTTACTAAATCCGTTAACTTATGAAGTCTTAATTAATACAACAATTTACCAAAATTTCATTACAATCGGCTTACCCTTGGTACACGAGACCGACTTGCACTTGACCCTTTTTTTCTTACATATGAATCTTGTTTTAACACTAACGAACACCACGAAAAAAGAATTATTTAAATCAGACCAGCCATTATCGAGTTTTTGTGAGACTAACAAACGTCAATTGATATTAATATAATATGAAATGGAATACCCCTAATTCCTTGACAGGGTTATAGGGTGTCTGTACACAAGCATTTAGTAATAATGGACCCAAGGGTGATATCATTAACCTGAACAGCTGCAGCTTTCAGTAATTTTGTGAAAACTTGAAAGAACTTCTCCTTTAGCTCAGTTGTGTTGGGGTCGATAACCGGTCCTTTTAACAAAATTTGTGGTGAAATGCCTAATCATTTTTCTATTGTTACCTAAAGGTGTTGTCTCTGTAAGGCTTATTTAATGAAAAAAGATAAATAGTTTAAGATCTTTTGCTTGTTCCTTTAATTGTTTATTTTTAAATTTATTAATGAGGAGAAAATAATTTACAAATAATTTAGATATGATCTTTATCGCCAATAAAGATACACTTTTTGTTGTTTTAATTTATTAATAGGCCTCCTTACTTATGTATTTTCACGTAAAGTCATCAAAATTTTGTCAAATTTCAGTTTATTTAAGACCATTAAACTTTGAACTTTTGTATTGTATTATATTTATGTTTATGTATTGTAATGATATTTATAAATAGGTATGTAATCCAATATTGTATGTAGTTACCTAGTAGATTTTGTTTTTGTAGTGTACTGAGTAAGCTTAATAAATTAATTATATAAAAGAAATAATAATAAAGTAATTGAATTGTTCTTATGTCATTTGCATTATCAGATGGCTTAGCACTCATATAATGTTTTGTGCGAAATAATAAAATAATTTTTACTAATTGATATCTCATAATTTAGTACCCATTACACCTAAGATAACAATAAGCTATTAGCACTATTGAGTTCATTAAAATTGTCATAGCAGTCACTTTTAATGTGAGCTTCTAAATTCCATGTACCAGGATTTCATAGAATACTGTTAGCTTTTTGGACAAAGTTGATAAAAGAACAAAAAGGTACCCCAAGTTTCAGAATCTAGGATTCGTGCTAATAATTTGCTCAACGACAATTGGTCAACATATGGTCAACTGACCCGGGTTGTTTGGGAATTTGCGGCACAACTACATAAAATTAGGAATTATGGTCACTTTAAGTTATCAAAAGATTTTTTTTCTTATTTTTGCTAACTAAGTAATTACTACTTATTAGTTTTTAGAAGTCGTATCACGAAAAATGAAACAACGATAATGTCAAATTTCTGTTTAAGCATGTATTGACACATTCATTTTTAGATAAATCTTATTTAATAATTTTTTGTCTGGTGATCCAAACCATTATTTGTAAAACTAAATAGACGAAGATAAAGTAAACGTACATAGGTTAGGATGTTGTTACCTGCGTAGAGTGGCACAGATAACAGAATACCTACCAACTGTGCCACAAAAAAAATCATACCTACTTTCAATAACATATTTAGAGATCAAATCAAATTATATTTATTTGATTTTAGTAGGTTGCTGAGAACAATTTTGAATTGTCAATACAATATATTTAACAATGTTAACAATGCCGAAAAGATCCAGCAAGAATCTTAACTCTTAAAAGTAATTAATGTAATTATACAATACTTTGTTAATCAACTAACAAGTAGGTATACAATCTGTATTAAAGCACATCAGGATGATATCATAACATCTTATCTACAGATGGTACAAAAAAAACTTGTATGGCAACACTTTTTAGTTTAAAACTTAATAGCACAATAGATCCTGTACCTACATACTACATTCAATTTATCTATCGATCAAAATCGTGTATCTCACACTATACTTCTTGGCAAACTAGAAATATATGGTGTGCGTGGAATTGCTAATGACTGGATAAGATCATTTTTGGCAAATAGAGTACAGTGTACTGAAAAATTGTATCTTTGTAATAAAACTCACACACTAACTGCTAGTAGATCTCCCTACCCACTAAATATGGATGGTCCCCTATTATTTAACGTTTATATAAATGATACTACAGACTGCATATTGCAATAAATGATTTTTTTTGCGAATGATGAGGGAGAATAATACAAGGAATGTAAAGAGAGTTATAAAAACCTTGTATTATAATAATTTACTGTTAAATGCAGAAAAACAAAAGTTATACAATTCTACACACCTCAAAGCATCTGAGTATCTATTATGAAAATACCAAAATTGAAGAGTTAAATATAATCAATTTTATCAGTATAGGACTTGACAAACATAAATGTTTGTTTGTTGGAAATATCATTGCTTAGGAGTTTGTGAGAAATTACACAAGTATATTTTTGAATTGAGTAGAATAGTCAGTGTGTTGTCCAAACATTCAGGATTAACAGCTTATCATGCATATGTAAGCTCTAATTTAAGTACATTTATGAGATGTGTATTTTTGTACGTAAATATCCTTACTTGTTCGAGAAAGTCGAGAAAGTTAACAATGTCAATAAAAGAATACATAAAAAATAAAACAGATTAAAAAACCAAACTTTCAGGCTTTAAATAAGTGAAAACAGTGTTATATTAATGGCCTCATAAACTAAAATAAAAATATACACTGTGAAGAAGGGGCTAGAGGAGCTAGGAAGCTAGAGAAGATATGGAAGAGAGGATAACAGTCCCGTTTAATTTTATAACAGTGGAAATGCTACGAAAAATATCATAATGAAGTGTCTCTTCATTAACAACAATGGAGGCAAGTTCGTATCATTTTTGAAATTGTTACATCCCTACCTCCCCAGCAAATGTTTGAAATAAAAGTAAAACAGAAGTTTTTTTTAATTTAGTGTTAAGGTCACTTTAAACCACTTTTGTGTAAACCTACCAACCTAGCTAATTTTTGAAATAGGAAGTTAAAAGTTATTTTAGTATTTTAGAAAATTGAGGTTACTTTAAACCATTTTTGTGAATTAAGCTCGGTACCTACATAGGTAGTTAATGTTTGAAAAAGAATATAAGTACAGTGTTAGTGAATTTACCTATGTCACTGAACCACTTTTGTTAAAACTGAAAATAAGTTAATGCAGTGTTTAGTGAAAAAGGTAAGTGAATTAAAGAAGTAAACTGCTGCTGAAGCTTTTAAGATTACTAGGTAGCTTTCATCCATCCTATTTTCGCGTAGCGTCGCACTTGCGCATTTCGTCTGGCCAATGTAAGAACTGCCGCGGCTGCAGTCAATTTTGAGCACAAATTATTGTAAACAGTAGTAGGTATAGATGAAATATATTAAATGTTATATTTATGTACATACAATTTTCATGTTTTTTTTATGTAAGGAATATTTATATAAATAATGAATGAAAAGAGAGGTATATAATCAATTTTTGTATCAGAGTTATGTAGTAAGTAGATTGCAAAATTCACAACCATTCTTAATTGTTGGTATTGAAAGCGAATGATAAGGATAATCATGCTCAAAAACGTAAATCCTATCTTTTTAACTACCGGATTAAGCGATAAAATAAAAAACATTGTAATTGTAAGGATTACAATATATTTATACGGCATTTTCGTTTGTTGTCATAGATAACCTAAATAAATCATAACGTAAATACCTTTGAGATCTCGGCTCGCTGCAATACCGAAAACAGCAGATGAAATGAAATAATCTTTTATAACCACGGTGTCACAATAAGTTTTATATTCAAAATTTGTTAAAAAAAATCAATAAACCGTAATCGTAACACGGCGACCGGATTTTCGATTTTGACGTTAGTGTAGTGTTACTATTGTCTTTGATGTAAATGTTACCGCGTTACTGATCTTCTAATCAAATTAATTGTGTGAAGAATGGCTTTAATTTCGGTCTAAGCCAAAACATTTCGCCAGTATGCGTGATGAAAGCGACACGTGTTGAAAAATTTAATTTAAAGAAGGGTGTGAACCCCACCATACACCTGCAAATTTCACATTTGTCAGTAATAAAATTAAAATGAGTGGAACCTGAGATCTTTGATTTTAAGATAACATCTAAAAAGCAGAATTTAGTTGCTGGGATATATTAATCTATTGGTAGACCTTTCCATATATCTAGAAGCATCGTGCGAGCGAATTCTAATTTCTAAAAACAAAAAATAAAACACTTCATAAATATATATGTATAATTGACATTTTAAACCGCTTGAAATAGTCGGATTTTTACAGTGACCTATTTTATTTTTTGAATTTAATGTCTTAATATCTAATATATATAATAGAACACTTTATGTGAAAAAGTAGTACTCCGTATCCATATCAGTTCCAAGCATAGAGCAACACGGCATTAAAGGGCAGGGCTTGCTCTAGGTAACAAGAGCTTTGTCATAAGGTGTTTCAAAAGTTAGATTTGACGGTAATTTGAAATAACTATGTACTTTTGGTGCCTTAGATCACGAACTAGAAGAGAGCTTGCCTAATCGAGCTACCTGAGAGTCGTACTTCGAAGAGGAGAATCGGTTTGGAATTGGACCAGAGGGTGTATATACACATAAATCCAACCTGGCATTTTGGTGTCCAAAATGTAGCCTATGCAGATTTTCAGGGTTCTGTAGCCCTATTAAACCTACACTATCTGTCTGTCCAACCTTTACAGGGCTCTATCTTTTAGACCAAAAACACTTTTTAAGGAACATATGTGTTATTTAACTACGGAGATAAAAAAAATCAAATAAGAAGGTACAGAAGAGTCCCACTCGCACTTTGCCGGTTTATTCTTAACATATGAATTTAAATGTGGTATCATATTCTCCAAAAGAGATGCCACAGGTACACTATTAAACCTTATTCAATAGATGGCGATGTATATACAGCTGGGCCAAATTTTTGAAAATTGACAAAAAAAACAACGGTTTCTATATACCTACTGTTCGACGCCTATCTGGTGCCACGACGTGTCCTGTTTCATACTAGATGGCCACGTTTAATAAAGAACATTCGAAAGGTTGAAATTAACGTAAGGAACGATCCAAAATCATCTACGCGTAAGCGTTCGGTGGCTTGGCATGGGCGCCGGCAGGGGGGTGCCAGGTGGTGCACTTGCACCCCTTGGGAATCTCGGGATCAACAGGAATTATTGAAATAAAAAGCAGTCTGTTGGAAATCATTTTTTTATTCACAATAATTAGTAGGCAGTAATTACACAATTCTCATTTAAAAAGCAACTGCAGCCGGCGGGGTTTTTGACCGAACTTATTAGTGACGTTTTCTATAAAGTTATCTTTATCGTCCTTGGTTATCTTGCCTCGGTGGTCACTTAACAAGCATAATCCAGACAGTCGCTCGTCACCTGTTGCGGACCTATTCCAAGTTTTAACTCTTCTCAGTATGCTAAAAGATCTTTCTATTGTGCACGTTGTGACGGGTAGACTAAGGCCAATCTTGATCGCTTCTGCTACCGAAGGAAAGAAATCTTTTGCCTCGTCGATGTAGTCTATAGGATGTTTTTCATATAGATCAACTCCACTGATATCATTTGCCGCTGGCTGTGGATATTTCAACATTTCAAACTAAGTCGTGATTTCTGAAATTAAATTAGGTTAAAGATCGCCATAAAATTTTTTAATGTCTTTTGCAGCTCTAAGAAATTCTTTTTTACCGAGACCTTTTATTATTTTTGGGTGTAGTTTTAACAGAGAAAATGATTTTTTATGTGTTTCAGAAAATCTGTCTTTTAAAGAAGAAATGATCGAATCAAGGTAAGGGATGTATAAAGCTCTTCTGTAAAATTCTTCAACGTTTTCGGATGGGTGGTTGGATCGATGAGCCTGTCGTTTCGTAACTCGTTGGCATTTAATCTCAATATTAAGGTCTTCGCAACTTTGTTTAACTTCTCCAAATATAGCAGTAAATTCCTGCGATGCGTTTTGTCTGTGACCCTCTATTATTTTAGTGAGTTTGCAAATGTGGTCATTCACTGAATTAATGTCAAAATCCACTTGTTGAAGCTGGTTGCAGACAGGCTCAAGCTTTGCCGAGTAAGTAGCACTAATATGCAATGCCACAATAAAATTTGTTGTGGTCAAAGCAGTGCGCAGTTGGTAAGCTCTAACCTTTGTCTTAGAATTAGTGGCTTGATCTTCTGAGAGGTCTTGTAATGCTTCTACAATTTTGATGAAACTTTGAGCGAAAATTCGAATACTTCTGTACTTGGCAGACCATCTGGTTTCGCAAAACAAGGGAATATTTGGAAATTTTTTTCGCCGTAAAGTGCTCTCTCTAAAAAAAAAAACTGGTTGCCTGTAAAGTCGGTATACGGGCGAAAGTTTTACGTGACAATGATTTTATGTCTGTCTCTCTCGCTCTTAGGCGGGCGCGTGCCTCTCACTCGCTCTCATTGTGAGCGCATAACGTGAGCGGAGCGTAACGCAAATACGTTGTCACGTCAAAAGTTATAGTTTCCTTAATCATTCCAGCAGTATTTCTTATTTCACTCAAATTATTTAAATCATTGACAACAAAATTTAATATGTGACACAGTGGAAATACTTTGCTTTGGGACATTTATCATTAATTATTTTCTGAACTCCACCAACATGTCCAGCCATCGTGGAGCAACCATCATACCCTTGCCCAACCATTTTGTTGAGATATAAACCACATGATGTCAAAAAAGATATTATAACTTCAGAAATCGATGCAGCATCTAATTTTTGAAGTGGTCTGTACCCCAAAAATTCTTCAAGTATTCCGTAACTGTGTTTCGTTTAGTCAAACTTGACGTATCTTATGCCCATTGAAGGCTGTTCAGTCCCGCTTATATCCGCTGTCTCGTCAGCCAAGATTGAAAAGTATGCCGCTTCTTTTGCTTCATCAGTAATGGTTTCACGAAGAACATCAGCACAGGTTTCAATAATTTCGTTTTGTACTTGATGGGATACATAGAGGGCATTTTTCGAACCAGTCGCAAAGTGGTCTTTTAAAACCGTATCTCCTACCTCAACTCGGAAATGTAGTAAGTCTTTGAAAACTGACCCATCTTCTGTTTTTCCTCGAAGGGGTAAATCATGCGTAGCCAAATAAGACCGAAGACATAATGGGTTGAAGTTTGTTTCTGTTTTCTGAAATTTCCCTGTGATATTCAGTATCAATCTGTTCATAAACGTCATTTTTTTTCTTTGAATGAGTTCCAGAAAAAATTTATAACGTATAAGCGATTCACGATGCCACTGCTATTTGCATGAGATTTCGCACACTCGTGAAATTTTTGATATTTTTTGCATGGCCGAACGATAAATGGCCCCTGAGTACTGCAAAGTGGTCCTTTAGCCTGAGCAGAATAGGCTAACCAAGGGTTTGCTGTGTGCCACTCTTGGCGACATGCACGTTGTTGTGTTTCGTTTTTATGATCGATGTCCTGCTTGAAATCATAATCTTGCGGAGGTTTCCACGCTGTTTCGAGCACTTTAAATTATTTCATCACTGATAGGTACGTTAGCATCCAGATATAAACCCACATCGTAAATATTAACTAAAGTTTGCTGTGTTGTTAATTCAGTTTTACTACAACTTTGCTGTGCCGAAGTACTTGGACAATCTTTAGCATTAAACTGTTCATTTTTAATCTTTTTTCTCTTGCAGAAAAATCGCCTTATGTCACTCATATTTTATAGCAAAATTATAATTATTTTTACTTTGAAAATAAAGAAAAGAAACACACGTTAGCTCACTTGTCACTGCTTGCTTGCACTGATTAATTAATTACGGCGTGCACTGACACTGACTAATTAGCTCGCTTTTGCACATGTAATCAAGTCATGCAATCATTCTTGACCTATTGGACTGTATGAGCTGACTATCTATATCTATCTATCTATAACAACACTAAAAACACTAATCTATGGAAACGAATATGGCGGGAACTATTAATTTTTCAAACTGAAGATAACTATTAGTCACTACTCGCGATTTGTTCACTCGGAACGAACTGTTCGAACTTCAATCGAAAACTGACTGACTCGGAACGCGACCTAGCCCCTTATATATCAAAATGTAGGGAAGGTTTCAGACACCGTGTGTTCTCGCAGGAACAACAGCTTGGAACACTAAAAAACTTTATTTGATTTTAGACTTTATTTGTATAGAAATAAGGTCGCTTTACGATTAAGGTATAATAGTTTAGTTATGTAATACGAGACTGTGGCGCTAGTATAGGCGGAAGTTCCCAAGATTAAAAAAAAAAAAGGCGCCATTATAAAAAAAAACGTTGGCGCGGTATTGTAAATTAGATTTGCGTAAGTTTTTTAATATTAACTATAAATTTGATATTATTAACGTTGACAAAGTGATAAAGCATGAATAATTTGTTTTTTGTTATTGTTTGTTATAGATTTGGAACATATAATTGATAACTATGAGTAGAATTAAGTGTTGTATAAAAAACTGTGACTCCAATGGTCAAACTAAAAATATTTATCTTCATGCTTTTCCTTCGGTGGGATATAAACGAATTCTTTGGTTAAAAAACATAGGTGATAATAATTTATATTCATATAATGCAAAACAACTACATACCAAAAAAGTATGTAGCAAACATTTTGAAGAAAAATTCTACGAAAATGGAAAACTTAATTATGTTTACGCAAGACGGAAGGATATCCAAAAAATCAACCAGAAAGTAAGTTACCTAATATAATCCAATAGGTTACTATTTCTTACGGCAACTAAAGAAGTTTGTTATAGCAAGCTATAGATGCAGCTATGGTTTGTTCGTAAAATTCGGTTATAGTTACTCCGCGGATTTTTTTTTTAATTTAAGTAGCCCTAAAAGTAGCCTTTTTTCTTCTCCATATCTTCAAGTACGTCTGCTCCATTGCGGCAGGATTGAGTAACTAATGTTTTAGTCATTCTCGAGGACACTTTTTAATTTTCCAAGATGAAAAATAGTCTACGTCCTTCCCCGGCTCTTAGGTTATCTCTATACCAAATTTCATCTAAATCGGCTCGGTTGAAGTGTGATTGAGTAACAAACAACCAAACATCTTAACTTTCCCATATATAATAATAATGTGCTCCACCCGCCCTAAATTTGGTTATCGGCCTTAGATTCTTACGCCAACTTCTTAATTATACCTACGAATGAAGTTTGCTATACCAAGCTAAAGTTCGTTTAGGCTCGGTTATAATTATTCCCGAGACAGACATACAGAGTTACTTTGGCATTTATAATATCAGTATATATATGGAAGTATGGATATATTTTGGCATATTAATATATATTATAGCTACGTGTTTAATGTGCTTGATGACCGATATCTCTATTACATAATATATTGCTGTTTTTGAAGATATCCTTATAAAATTATAACTTTTGGATAAAGTTTTGCCGTAGTAGTAGTAGAAAATTTATCCAAAAGTAATAATTTTAAAAAGAAATCTTCAAAAATAGCAATATATTATGTAATGGAGATATCGGTATAAGTTATCTATTAAGCTATAAGGACGAATAATAAGCAGACCCTTATTCTTATGGTTTCCCAATGTCTGTATGTCACTTCGTCCGTTTGTATGGAAACACTAATTTTATTTAGAGACAATTATTAATGACCACAGTGTTGAAATGTCATTGTTCTGTGTCCATAGAATATTTTGCCTTAAAACAGTCATGAAAAAATTGCTTTCTGTGTTCCAAATGATATGTGTTTATCAGTAAAATTCTGTAGATTTATAACTAAAATATTTTAAGATTATTACGTTATAATTATAAACTTAAAACAGTTGTTCACAGTCCGTACAGCCTCCAGAAATAATAATAGTATATAACCAATATATAGCCAATAATGAGTGCCCCAAATATCCGTATACCATACAGTACTGGTCGCAACCAGAGTCGAGACAACTTTATAATAACATAATTAGCGGGCCCTTACCGGAAATCGAACCCGAACTTCGACAGTCGCCTGTTCTACCACTGCAATGCGCCATTCGGTCCTCTACTCCACTATTAAATTAAGGCTACGTTTTGCACAAGGTAGAATGCAAGTGGTTTTGGGTCAAAATATTTTTACTGACTTACTCATAATATTTTTCCACCTATATTTGCAGACGGGTTTTCTTACAGCTTTTTGGTTTTGCAATTTTGCCCTGTGTCAATTTTGTTCAGCCTGATATTAAGTAACTACTCTAGTCTAATAAGTAACTTTGTAATTCGGCGAAAATGAAGATCCTTGTCCACATTGGTTGCCATAGTTTTTTGTGGCCGGGCGGCAGCTCTTCAAAGGCTTGGAGATATATCTCGAGGGCACAGATTTTGGAATCTGCTGAGGATCATAGTATAACTGAAATGTTAGTTGATTTACAGGCGAAGTATATAGGCGAAGTATATATATAGATAGTCGTAAAAATATTATACCCACTGTAAAAAATCGTATCTGTACAAAAAATACCCTGTACGTAGTAAATAAAAGTCATATCTTTGAACGTATTTAAATTTATTGTTTCAGAGTGGCTATCGTCGGTTAGAGTAGGTTTACATATGATTTAGAGATAACATCTTGTCCAAAAAACTACACGTCGAAGGTGACTTTGAATTGGTTGCCTAGTCAACATGGAAGAGTCCATATCACAGAATAAAGAACTAGTAGTAAAAAAGTATTAGCTTATATATTGGTGTTGGCACTTGCAACTGTGTATTTTCTATCTCCACAAGATGGTTCACATCCACAGGCACCATATTTAAGTCAATATAAGCAAATATTGATACACAAAATTTAATTGTATGTCCTGAGTTACAATGTCACTTTATAAAGTTTATGCCGTGCAAACTCATTGTAACTCAGAAAAGGTAATAAAATTAAAGTACTTATAGCACATTAATCATACAGAAATATAAAACATTCCTTTTTGAACATTTTTTTTAGTTTGAATGGCATTAGGACGTAACAGACGTCACTAAGAATTTTTTGAAACTTCGACGCGCTCTTCTGTAAACTTACGACAAATGATTTACGAAGTTTTGCCTTGCAGGTGTCGCTATAATCATTGCAAGGTTGAATCTTGTATGGTAATTTACGATAGAGAACTTTTTAAGATTATTAGGAGAGATAAGTTTGTAAGAATTTGATTAATTTTGTTACAGTCCTGAGTACACTTTTTGACGTGAAAAAAACATAAGTAATAGTACAAACCTTATTTAGGTGAATTTGCTAATATGAATTATCATATTATCAATTTAGGTATATTATACAGAAAATACACAACATTTTAAAAATAGCTAGTCTATTAGTAGCTATTAATAAATAATTGTTTATTAACATTTTAGAAATCTCTTTTGCACGAAGAGGAAACAAAAAATATAAGCCTGTGCCTAGGTATGATGATACTCAAAAAAATAATATCTACAGATATTTTGTATTAGAAGGTATTGTCTAACATTCTTTATCATTTCAATAATCTTACACGAATATTGTTTTAAAACATTAATGAAAGTTCAAACTATACTATATATTACATTGAAGTTTTAGTTTAAAACTAAACAAAAACTTTCGTAAATGGTCTAATAATTATTAATTGCAGCCTAAGTAATTAGCTTAAGAATTTAAGAAAATCGAAAATAAATGTACATTTCATGAATATTTATGAATAAACAATGTCAACTTTGAGAACGTTGTTTGATTTTACGTCCTTTGGTCTATTCTTCGTAGATGAACAACAATATAAATATTAGTCTGGGATGGAACTTGGTATCTATAAAGCCACATTAGAAAAGTAATTTATAAGCTGGCTAGTAATAATTGAATTTAAGAAAAAAAAAATCCTTTCCGTTTTGCGCACTAGCGCCACGCACTCGTATTACAGAACTAATCTTAGTGTTCCAGTAAATGTATGGGCCGTTGCCTATCTGTACTATATGTATATAGTACTGAACTTGCATATCTATGGTTTCAGATTCCCAAACGTTCTCGAACGTAGCTCTGTCCCTGTCATCTATGTCTCTTTCACATTTATGAACTTTCTAGTTCATTGGCGATTGACTTTGACAAGAGTCGGTCTCTTTCACACTGCTTAGAAACTGTATTGCGCTTTCTCTTTTAAGTTCATCCCATTTATTCTGGTGCTATCTCGTGTGGAGTAGCGGTACTTAAAAGGGTGCGTTCAGAGAAGTAATGGAAATCGATTAATATCGATCCCGGTACTCCTGGCCCTCCAACTTAGAATTTTTAAATTTCGATCGTCGCGAACAAATAGGTGTGAGCCGTGAGGACTGGGTACCTATAAAATAAATTTATGAATTTAAAATATTCAGAAATATTATAGTCTAATAATAGTCAGAAATTTGTTAATGTCTCGAACATAAAATAAACCGGGCTTCAGATGTTTCGACTAAAATTTCAATTTTTTATTAACAAACATAATACGGCGAAATTGTAAGAAAACTAAAATCTGCACCACCTGGAAATTATTTCTGCCGGCGCCCATGCGGCTTGGCAATGCCAAGATCTAGTCTACGGCGAATTTTGCATGTGGACCATCCTTGCCGACTTCCCCGGATTCGTCGGCGTACGCAAGGACCTTCAGTCCACTTATTCACCTCATATACGAGGTATCAAAGAGTGAACGCACCTCCAGGTTCGAGGCTCACGCCGGCCAAAGGGACGACTCCAAGAGCGACAATCCAAGCCGTGGCGTGGGGCGCTACATGGGCTGAGACTGCTTCAGAGTCTCACCCCAAAAGTCCGGTGGAGCAGTAATGGCTGCATCAGCCCCACTGTACTAGTCAAAAAAAAACCAGGCTTCCTCGATCCTACATTCATGAACAAACAATACTCAGGAAATGACAATGAATTAAAGTAACTATTTTTGATCTTAAGACGCATCCATTTTAACTCAAATAAAATTTACTATCCGAGTTCGCCATTGTTCTTTACAATATTTTTTTGTTCAACTTTTGTACTTTGACATAATTTGACAAAACTTTTGACATAATGTTTATAATTTTTTTTATATTACATTATTTTGTTTGACACTTTCAATATCAATTAATCTAATGTTATTTGCCTCAGGTAATATTATAATTAAATTTATTAGCAAAAGTAGGTATTAATAATATATGTATGTTGACATAGTTTTCATAATACTTTACCAATATTTAAGTTTCAAGTAGCATATTTTTTTTGAAAGCAAAGTATTTTAATCATATGTTTCAAATCATTATTTTACTTATCTATGTGAATATTTTGAATTTTGACAAATAATTGTAAATTATTATTGTTTTCTTCTCGTTTCGTAATGTTAATCTGTAATTTTTAGGAATTGTTTACCATCTAAAACGTAGTATTATATTCTCTTTGATCTAAAATGGTTCAATATGTTTGGACCAAAAATTATGTAATATCATTAATTTAACCCATATTCTTTGCAAATAATGTCTTATTCTATTATATTCTACATAGGATTCAGTGTTTTTATTTGATTCCCAATTTTACCCCGAAGCAACCGGCACATGCTGTTGTTTTTTCCGAACTCCCGGACCGTTCTTTTTCGGGCGCTTCCGAACAAACTGTACGCCAGTGTGAATGTACGCGTCACAACTATTCGACACATTAAAAATAAAAATAATAGATTTCTGTTTTTATCATTTAGTTTTTTTATTAACGGCCATATGCAGCTTAATGGTAGGACCGCACTAGGCGTAACTGCACCGCAGCGGAACTAAGCGACACAGTGCGTCAAAATATTCTTTGTATGAAATTATATGAGACAACACGCACTAAGCGGCAACGGAACTACACTGCAGCAGAATTGCGCGGTAGTTGATCAACTAACCAAAAGTGTCGCGACTTGAGCGTAGTTCTGCTTCCGCGAAGTGCAGTCTGACAAACTTCATTTTGATAGTCAGTCAAACAAGATACTTGGAAGAGCGATCGTTTTTTCAAAAATGTCGATAGATGAAGAAAATTAATTGTACTCGTCAGTCAGTATTCGGAGATATATGACTTCCAGCATGAAAAAGGATATGAACACTTCCAGGAAAAAACAACTTTGGAGTGAAATGGGAGTAAATGGTAAGTTATCTTTTTCTTGCCTGTTCTTGCTCGATCCTTTTCTATTTTCGCACAACAAGGAAATAATAATAATATCTATTTCGTCGTTCATCTTGTTCAGAGGTTGCCTAGAAGAGAATATAATATACTAAGTTCAGAAGTAGTATATTATATTCTCTTTGTACTGAATATATTTTTGTAGCGGCGCTGTAGTTCAAGTGCAGTTTACCAAAAAATTACGCGTCGTGTCGCTCAGTTCCACTGCGGTGCAGTTACGCCTAGTCCAGTCGTACCTTAACACAAAATCTCAACCGAATCAAAAGTTTTCATATTTCAAAGCAAAAAATATAGCGACAACTATCTAACACAAGTGCTGGCGACCGACTGAGTTTATTTCTCTCCGAATGCAAACTGGCCTCATGTAATCGATAGCATTCTGAAGTAGTTTTCTTCTCCGATGCTTACTTTAGCCAAAGATTTTTTTGGCAGTAGCTTAAAAAGCACTTAACTTAAAAAAATATGCTTAAACATTAAAAAAAAACACATTATGCATATTAATCTTTTTATTTATAAATTCCTAACAGAGATATACTTCGCGGTCCACCACAAGAAACTACTAGAGACGTCAAAAAATTACTACAAACGGCAGCGTTTACTTGTTTCTGATTGTTTCTGACAGTTTCTTGACTATGGTGACCCACGGCAATAGTCGTCATACAAGCAGCCGACTCTAACTAAACAAATATATAGTTACACTTTAGACCAAACTATACGGTGCGACCTTAAAAATTAGTGTCTTACATTTACGTGGAATAATTCAGATGTTTTTCCCGAAAATATTAGAAAATAATAATAATAATCGGAAACATTGCGTCTTAAAAACTGTGAACCTTACTGACTATGAGTAAAAAATACTAACAATTCGAAAATTTACTAAAAAAATCTTAATAATAAATAATAAAAAACAAACTTAGTTTTTAATGCTATGAGTTAATAACGAATATGTTTCTATCTAATTTATTACATACTTATTATTAATATTTAATTTAACTATTATAAAGAAGAATTTGGTATGGGACATCCAATTCAAGTTGGATAGATTTTTTTTAATATTAAAGAATTACATTTATAAATCAACACGATAATAATTAATATAAGAATCTATAAATAATTAAATTAAAAACAAAAATGTTTCTTGTTATCTATTAGGATGCGTTCCAGAACGCTATGAGAAAGTTAGAAAAGTTGTTTCGGAACGACCGGCTTAGGGTAGCTATTTATGATACGGTTGTGTTTTTCTCCCGTCAATGTAAAAATATTTATCAAAACGATTGGAAAGTCAACTTTACCAGGCGATTACTGGCACGATTCTGCTTTCATGTATTCTAAAACATCTCTTAAACGCTTTTAATAACATTTGGTTAGGGTGTACAAAAAACATTGTTTCCAGAAATATTGTAAATCGCGCCACCAAATGCCGCAAGTCCCCGTGTCCCTTTTGTACAAAGGGGGGGGGGAGAGCAGGAGTAACGCTCTTAAGGGCCCTATTACAGCTCACTAGCGCCACCAGTAGATATCCTTAATTTTCTACGAAGCGTAAGAGGGTAGCCGGTAGCAGGTGGACGCGGAAGGCAGAGTACCGTGAGTAGTGGCGCGCCATGGAGGAGGCGTATGTCTAGCAGTGGAACAACATAAGCTCATGTGTTACAAAAAAGATACAATTTGAATAGAAGTATGTTTTTTTTTTAAATAGGATTATAGAAAACTCAATATTCTAAAAAGTGTGATTCATAAAAAATTTAGAAAAGTACTTGACATTACAAAAAAAAATAACATTCCTAAATGCTACGAATTTTGTTTAGGTAATATCTAGTATTTGTAATTTTTTTCTCATTATTATTTGGGTTCAAACACTGGTTTATAATTAACATGACTTTTATTAAAATAACAGTTCTAAAGTTAATCGGAAAATAGAAAAATAGCAAAAGTATTTGTTGGTGTTTTAACAAATACGTAATATCGTTTGTATTGTCATTGTTCACAAATATTGTATCATGTATCAATAATTCTTGTAAAAACTAAACATATCTATTTAACATAAGAAATCTACAAAATAAAACAATTTCATAAAAAGATTTTATAAAAAAAAAAAAATTTTTAATTTGCATGATTTTTAAAAAGCAAAAATGATTAACGAATGCGTTAGTCATCTTAAGAAATAAAAAATTGAGACACGATATCTTAGACTACAATAAAGTTTTTACAAAGAAGCAATAATTAAAGGAACAAGTTAGAACTAACAATATTTGTTTTACACTTAATTTATAACATACGACGGTTTTCATAGATTTGACATTTGTTTTATATTTTACAAGTATTATTTACTCAACTTACTTAATACATATTACACAAAAAAGTTAGGGTTTCAAAGCGTTTATTAGCCTTAAAATTATGTGTTTCCATTTGAAAAATATTTGAAAAAAAATAATTTCAGGGTTGCTTACATTTAATATTTACATTGAAACAGTTTCATTCAATTTTGAACTACACCTGTCTATATTTCCCGAAAATTCCAATCAAACACTTAAATAAAATATATAAGGTACGCTTAGATATATTTTTTTACAAAAAAAAGAAGCTTCGAATAACGCTAACGTAGTAACTTTAAACTATAAAAAATTAAAAAAAAAACTACACTACTAATTCACTCTTCTAATTTGGTCATCTAATTTCCTTTGGAAACATACATTTTTTGTTATTTCTTAGAAAAAAAAATCAGTTATATAACATCTTGTTTGACCCACACATTAAAGTTTATTTAATTATCTTACAATAATATTTTTATTGAAAAAAAACATTAACATGTGTCTACCAAAAAATATTTTTTTCTTAATATATATCCATACTTTGTTCATAATTCAGTTCATTGTATGTATACAATAAGTCCATATTGATTGAGACTTTTGTTATATTTATATTACTTTTATATATATACATGTCTATGATATCTTTCATTTGTTATTATACTACATGTAAATAAATATATGTATTCTTCGCTTTTGATAGGTTCGCAAAGTAAGGGACTTTTATATTTTAAATAAAATGAAATTTTACTTTTACATTGTCTTTTGGGATATATTGTATGAATGTAGAAATTATAAAATAAATAAGCGCCCGTCCTTATTTGGCTTCACTAAGATCTAGTTATATTACCCCCTGCCAAATCCTGACTTACTTCTTACAGTCGGAGAAGTACTGTATAAAGGGGGTACCTATATTGTTCAGTCCCTGGTCTTTTATTTTACCACTTATTACTATAAAGCTGGTGAATTACCACTTATGGGATACATATAATAAAGCCACCTAAGTACAGACATTTTGTATCAGATGTAGAGTTGTGGCGATGGCGCTCTATAGATGGATCGTGCAGAACTATAGTGGTTGGTAATGATGCTTTACCTAAGTGGCTATTATGATGTAAGTGTGTACTGGTTGTCTGGCCTCTCCTGGGGACTAAAACAGTGACGACATACATAAATACATTTTTACTTTTTTTGTTATTAAAAATAAACCATAAATTATATAAATTTATATATAAAAAATTAAATATTATATTTTTTTTATAAATAAACGTACACAGCTTAAGTCTTAATCCCGTACACATATTTATAAACATACTTCATCAGAATAGGAAACATATAATTGAATAAGTCAGTTCCAATAACAATTTAGGCACTTCACCAAATACCATATCCATAAATATTGTTACAAAAAATGGTCAGGGACTTTCAAGTGAATATAAGAGTTTTTACTCTTCAGCGAAAAGTGAAATACAACATAATGTCAACAAATATATCCCAACATCAAAAATGTTTATACAGAGGACAAGTTTATACGTTCAATTCACATAATATCAAAATTAAATTAAAAAAAAACTAGTACAGCGTATATAGAAACTGGCAATTCGCCTTTTATCCACAATTAGTTGCCAGAAAAAAAAAACGTCTGCACCATTGAAAATAAATCCTAAACGTGGCATCATGTGCTGTCTTCGCCCTTTTTAGGCTCCGGTTTTTTCGCTGCGACTATGGTTAAATCGGGGCGGGTTCTCATTAAATGTGTAGGGGAAGTTGGGGCGGAAGGGGTGGCGGGGGATGGGGAAGATGAGGGTGAGGGACCAGAAGGAAGAGGATTAGAAGGATCGGTACCACGTAAACTGTCAATACTGGCAACGCGAATTGCTGGCCATTTCCCCGCTGAAAAAAACAACTATAATTAGGACACTGGTTCCTAAACAACCAAAACCCTAAGCACAATAGTTACAATAACAACAATATAACAAGAACGTTGGTACAACAAATTTAGGAGAATGGTTACTATTACAACAAATACCCTTATAAAATTGATTACTACTAAATAATATGCTTAGACATATATTACTGCTACAACAAGGATCTTAGGGCATTGGTTACTGCTACGATAAGTTCCTTGTAGAGTTATGTTTCAATGTACTATAATTTGTAAGAATTGTCACTATTCTGAATTAGTTATTAATTCGATTTCTTTATGGAATACAATGTCCTAAGGACATAATTGATTGCTGCCACATAATTACTTAGGACATTGGTTAGCACTGCAATATTTTAAGAACATTGGTGATGCTACAACAATGTCCTTAGGACATTACATTAGTTACTTTTACAACAATATTCTTAGAAAATTTGTTTTTTCTACAAATAGCGAAAATTGTACTTGTAGTAATAACCAATCTCTTAGGACATTAGTTACTTCTACAACAATATCCTAATGATTTCTTAGGACATTAATGACTGCTGCTGCAATATCTAAGAACATTGGTAACAGCTTCAAAGATATTCTTAGCTACCTAGTTGGTTACAGTTTATGTTATTAAAAAATATCTTTAGATCACCGGTTGGTGGTACAAACATTTAAAGGTATACTCACTAGGTGGCGTGGTGGTAATGCTGGTTGTAGGAGACGGTTTCTTTAGGTCGTGGGTGGTGATAACAGTTGCCGGTATCGGATCCTCGTCGTTAAGGCTGCTCACTGTTACCTTTTTCTGGGAAGACTGTCCAAAAGAAAAAAAAATTATAGAGAAAGGTCCCTTAAAAATAGTTAAATAATAGTAGTTTCATTAAAAAATCAATATCATATTACAAATAAACTTAAATTATTTAATACACTTTATTACTTTGCACTGGGGAGCTTGTGGCCCTATAGCATTTAACTACTATCAGAACAACATCTGAGTGTTTAGCCATTGGATGGGTAACCGACTAGTGGTATATTTTCTGAACTGTGTTTAGGAGTCCACGGTAAACCGTCGATCCTGATTATCATATATGATTACCAGATTATTTAGGTCAGAGGCGTTATGAGCATCTTAAATATCCTGTCAGTCAAATAGCCACTAGCTCGACAGCGTCTAGCCAATTTGGCCTATGGCCTAAGCCTCTGCAGTGGAGACAAACAAGGGCTGAGGTAACTACCTATGAAAACCATGGAAACAAACATTTGACATATATTCATATTACCTTTTCAGCGAGCGCTTTTTTCATAAGTTTCGTGAGTGTCGATGACGAGGAGGAAGTGAAGGATTGTGTTAGTTTCTTCAACGAAGGATCTATCTCTATAGGTATTGGCTCGAATTCTGAAATAGAAAATATAATCATAAATATTATTATAAGCTTGTAAATAGTTGCCACATACAATACAAAAATATGTAAAGTAAAGTTAAATAAATGTAAGGTCAACTACATTTTGGTTATGGTTACTATAAAAGTAGATGTGTAAAAGAGACGGCTTAACTTTAAACTAAGGCCAAAAGGCAGAGATATACAATATAAACAAAGATTATAGCTTCGTTCGTCTTCGCACTTCCGCATCCACCCATGCGTTTGAAAGGGATAACAATATTCTGTCGCTTTACAATTATATATCTGTTCACTTTAGCGTTACTTTAGGCGTTCTTGTGTACCATACCTTTATCAGATTGCTGTGGAACGACGGCCAAATCGGCCATGTATGCTGCCAAGTTATTTGGAGACACACCAAGAGCTATGGCCCCAGCATCCAAAGATATCTCCCCTCGCTGTAGCCGGTCTAAGACTTCCGCTGGACCTTTAGCTTGCCAAAAATCCCGAGCGGTACTGAGGACAATAAATAATGAGTATTCGGAAGAAAAACATGATTATTTGTCAATTATTGATCAATTTTGTTCAGATATGAGCTTCCCGTCGAGGTTTTATGTTGGGGCAAAGGGTTTCCGACGTTCAATGAATGTATATGGTGTTGCAAGCGTCCACAGGTCACATTAATACTGGTATTGCAAGCGTCCACAGGTCACATTAATACTGGGCCACTCGCATGATAGATGTCTGTTTGCTTCCTTTGTGGTATAGAAAGAAAAGGTTATAAACAGGTAAACATTTTTTGTGTATTTATGGAAACACTAAATTGAAATTGATTCATTAATAAAAGGCCCCTAAGGCTTTGCTTTGTTTTAAGAAAAAACAGTTTTTGAAATACTATAACAAAATAAGTTAACACTGAAAAAAATGAAAAAATTACGAGTTTAAAAACGCAAAATGAAATAATAAAACTTACGTAGAATCCTTGCAAATACTAGCGAGCATAAAGTAAAAGAAAAAAAGCTAAAAGTTAAACAGATTTTTCCCATACAAACTGTGCACTAAATATCTATAACATTTCGCTGTTTACAATGCGTTATTATAATACAGTCGAAGTCAATTTATATTTTATAAACTCTTTTATAATTATTAATATAATATTTTTATAATATGCGTATATATATATATAGATATATACGCATATTGCTATTAATCATCGAGTAGTAAAATGTTTTTATTGTTAAGGATATTTAGTATAATGCAATTCGTATGGAAAAATATTGGTCGAATTCACCTTAATTGACTTAAAAAATTAATACTTAATAAAACCATAATCTCTGAAGTTGCCTTGATTTCATGATGTATTTTGGAATAAAAAAAAACCCAGCGTTTTTATTAAATTGATTAAAATTATTTTATTAGACCTCCTTGCAACTCTTAGCAATATTTTATAAAATTAAGATAATTTGAAAAAAAAATTAGTTTCTTCTTTTAAAGTCAAAATACAAAGTAAAAGTTAAAACAATTGTAGATTATGAAATAAAAAATTGTGTACGTTTTTTACGGACTTTATTCATAACTTCAACAGGTAGATACAATTATACTTAGGTTGCCAATTCAATATGGATACAGGATGTAAAAAAAACTAAATTTAAAAAAAATACCAAAAAGTATTGTATTTTATAAACCGAAGTGACAACCCTTAAATAAGCTGTTAGGTTTATGTTCCCCAAAAGAGTAATGACTTGTGTCTTAAATTCTGTTAGGATACCCCTTAAATAAATTATATCATACTTTTAAGTATTTCTGGTTATGCTGGATAAGACCACTATTTTGTTGCATACTGTATATAAATATATATAACATCACGGATTTAAACCCTCAGAAAGGAATAACCAGTGGCTATATAGATACACACCCTGATCATGAAGGAAACAGCCCCTTGCGTTTACTTATTTCAGATAAAACTTTTTTGCTAAGCAAAAGAAATTAACTAAGATGTATGATAATTCAAATATATGCAATAATAAAATATCATTTTAAACACCGTTAATATACGTTAAAAAAAATTGTAACTACTTAAATTGATATAAAACACAGATTTTGAATATTACCATTATTTTGTAGAGTTCAAGTAAAAACATTATTACATGTTGTTGTTAAAATCACTGTACTCAACTTATGTTAGAAGCACTTTTAACACAGTTTGAGGCCCTGTTAGTACACATTTTCTGTCAACATAAATGTTAAACTTTCAACGTAGATGACGCTTTTAGAATCGAAATTGGATATAACATCCATGTTAACAATGCATTTCCATTTATGTTGAAAGTTTAACATGAATGACAAAAATTAAAAACTATCAACATTTAAAACCGTCTTAATGTACAAAATCTTGTTACAATTTATACTTATTATTAAATTAACACCACAACTTAGAACTATGTAAAACGTGAGAATGTTAAAAGAAATGTGTCAACTCACCGGTAAGGCCTGTTGATACATCCGAACACGTCTCTATATCTTCCGTAGAGGGTTCCGTAACTGACTCCAAGTATTTCTGCTGCTTGTTTCATTTCTAATTCTTTTATACGTACAGCCTCCATTACCTGCAATAATAAATCAATAGTTGATGTTATTGTTATATTAGCAGTTGTACGTCAATACTGCACAGCAGATGCCTCTCCTCGGAGGAAGGAGGCCTAGGTCATGGTACAGTTATGCTGGCACTCGACTGTCACAATTTTTCATATAAAGCTTGGTTTATCATTACCCCTTTTACCCATGTCAAAAATGACAATTTTGTAAAAATATCCCAGTTCAAAAATAAAATATTTATCAGAAAAATTAAACAAATTCAAAATGACCTAATTTTTATAATGCATGTGGATACAAACTATTAACGAAAAAAAAAACTAAAATTAAAAAAAAAACCATTACAAAGAAAGTCTGACTATAAATTGAAAAATACCAGTAAAATAATTTTCCCTTACCCTTTTAACGTAGCTCTCCTCCCAAAACTGCGGCCTTCGACCATGTTTGAGGTAGTCGTTCAATTTGACCACATCAGAGAAACGAGGGTCCGACGGACTCGACTTCGAACAAGTGGCTGCAAAACACATAAAAGTAAGTAATCCAAACTATGATTTAAACATAAATAAGTACAAACTAACATATATTTGTGAAAATATATTTGTTTTTTTGTTATTGACAATCAACTCTACGAAGCATTGAGCTGATTTTTAATACCGATATAGTTAAAAAGAAGGACGTGCTTTTTATCTTGAAAAATTCAATTAATTATAACCAAATACTACTCGAACGAACTTTAACATATATTCCCACGTCCCACGCCAATAACCAAATTTAGGACGGACGGATCCACTGCCAAAAGCTTGTATTATACTTAACATAAATATACCCAAACTAGTGTATATTCTGTTGGTTTGTTTGAGCCACGAATAACCTAGAATTTTGTATCATGTGGCCAGGCTACGGTTACAGTACACAAGTTAAGACGAGGTAAGGCAAGTGATCCACCAAAAAATATTTACAATATCATTTACATAATATCGGTCTACAAACGTCCAATGTTGGGCATAGGCCTCACAGGGCTTTTCTGTGCCGCCCGCAACTAGTAACTAACGACTCATCTTTCCATCTGGCGGATGACAGTCCCACGCTACGCTTTCCGGTACGTAGCCACCACTAAAGTTTTATGTTCCCTATCAGTTTTTCGATTCTTCATTAATTTAAGAATCATATGCTTTTTGCGCCTATGGTAAATAGCGACATGATATAAAACAGTTATAGAAATAAATAAATAAGGTAATAAAGTTTGTATGGAAATATTTGTGACAGATTAGCCTTAAGTTTATGGTAGTTGCATCTTAAACTTACCTTTACAGGATCCAGGTGAATTTTTCGGATGTATCGGTTCAATTTTTAGGTCTATTGCCGACGTGCCGGCCGAAGAAGAAGTGGAAGGGGGCGCTCCATCGTTCGAATCGTCATCTGAAATATAAATAAGTGATAACAATTTATAATGATACCGTGATCGACTTTATTTTTCAACTGGCTATCACATTTATATATATTTATACCGTGATCGACTTTATTTTTCAACCAACTTTTTTACCAACACTGTTGCAGCACACCGATATTGCTGTAACACATCAACCAGCACACTTCTGGCACAGCCGCAGCGAACTCGCCGACACCGTAACAGCACACTTACCGTTTTTATACAGCACACTTATCAGCACTGTTGCAGCACACTTACCGACAATGCTGCAGTACACTAACCCGCTCTAATGTAGCACACTTACCGGCACTGTTATCGCCGTCGACCTTCAACCGCGTGTGCAGGAAAGACCCGATGTCCGCCGGCGCGTCTGCCCACTCGTCATCAGACGCGTCTCGTTCCCAAGACGCCGAGGGATCGCCTTCTGCTTCAGTGCCAGCACACCAACCCACTACTCGTTCCGCGGTTATATTCTGAAAGTCCTGGGTAATTTATATGTCTAATAGCTAACCCAGGAAATGTTGTTAATACTATAGCCTCCACTCTCACTTTCTCCCCTCTCAATCATACGGAAAACATACAAACTACCGCTAAACAATCTATTCAAAATACTCTCATTTCGTCACAGCCTTATACACCGCCTTCATACCTTTTTTTCCTGTATTATTTATTTCCATTAAAAAAACTATCATTGATTAAATCGAAAGTAACGGTGCTTTTTTGCAGGACCTCTCAATATATCTATAAGTATAGATATAGCTTTATTTATAATTGTATTAAATACAAGAGTAGGGTAGGTGTGCAAATTGTTTGCACTGCTTGCTAAGAAATTTATTTATTTTTATTATAATTTAGCAATAAAACTTGTTGAATTAGTTATATTATGATACTATAGTATTGATTACCTGCCATAAAGTGTTATCTCCTACAAAAACTCCTCAAAAAAACCATTTCAACACAATATCTCAGCTGTATCAATATTTCAAGATGGAGGCCATGAAACAGTCAATGACAGATCTTATGGAATTATTTAATAACAAGATGACTGAGTTCCAGCAGGATCTCCATAAAGCTACTTCAACAGCTATAACACCAACTGTAACTGGTATTGCTTCTGACTTTACACTATTTAAATCATTTGTAAACACAGCACTTAGCAACTTGCAAAGCCAAGTAGAGTTGTTGACCAGTGAACTTGATGAGCAAGAGATGAGGAGGCGATGTAAGTTTCTTTTGCTGCATGGACTTGCTGAATCCAAAAATGAACATGCTTCTGATTCTGTGGTGAAAGTGCTGGATCATTTAAAATTGCCAAATTTAAGCAAAAGTGATATTGGTTATGCTCAACGGATTGGACGACTTTCCAGTGACAAACCAAGACCAATGCTTATAAAGTTCATTGACATTTCAATCCGAAATAAAGTATGGTTTGCCAAAACATCACTCAAAGGCACAGGATATACGTTTTCGGAATTTTTGACCAAACGACGACATGATGTATTTCTGTCAGCGCGACAGCGGTTCGGGATTACAAAGTGCTGGACGAGGGCTGGTTACGTAGTCGTTATTGGAGCTGACAAAACAAAGTATCGTGTGACCACACTAGCAGAACTTAAAAAAATTCCTGATTCGGCTACAGTCTGCCCGACTAATTCTGCTGTAAATCCCACCAAAACCTCTGACGACACAACCCAACAAAGATCCAGAAGAGTTGCTAAACATAAGTAACTAGGTATCTATTTATAATAGGCTTCTTTTTAGCAGTTTATTCATTAATATTATTGTAATCAATTTTGTTTTTTACCCTAGTTTTTATTTTGTACCTACTTTGTCTGTATTCGTAAACGTCACAAACAGTCACAGATGATAACAAGTTATGTTTTTTTTTTTTCTCTCTGGACTGGATAGTCATCTTTTAGCCATAAAGCCAGGTACTTTTACATTTTAATTTAAATAATAAATTAGTTAGAATCTAAGTCCATTGACAATGGATCATACCGACTGAATTATATAAAAGAATATCGTTCATCAGAACGTATCTCTGGAACTGTACTATATTATCCATTGTCGACATAGTTTGCTGAACATTTAATTTATTTTTACATTTTAACCTCTCGCTGTGTATATTATTATAATATGTTTTTATTTCATTATTCTCTACAGTCTATCGTCGTCATCGTTGTTGATCATATACCTAAAAGTTTTTATTTTATTTTTCTTCTCTCAACAATTCTCTGGCTGTGTAAACTATTTTTTTTTTTTTATGTGTTTTTTATCTTATTTTTATTTTGTTACACAAAAATGGCAGGTAATCGGAAATTGATTAATTAAGCAAGTTTTAAAACTTAATTTTAATATTTTATTTATTTATATTATATTGCTTTTAATTTTTATATATACTTAGTATAATTATATTTAATATTTAAAGTGTTTACATGGATAGCAGTTATGATAGCATAAATGATTATCAGTCATTAACATCATCTTCTGAGGATTTGAACGGCAATAACAGTTTTCACAGCATTCCTTCGTTAAACGACTCTCTCCATTCTCATTTCTCAGACTTAGTGAAAAATTTCAATGTTGTTCATATCAATTCCCAAAGCATTCCGGCTCATTACTCTGATATGCTGGCTACATTTGAGGGAAATAATAACATTCATGCAATCCTTGTGTCTGAATCCTGGTTTAAGCCCTGTCTGCCCTCTACTTCTTACTGCATACCAGGATTTCAGCTCATTCGCAATGATCGCACTTTTCGTACTGGAGGTGGAGTGGCAATTTATCTTCGATCATCTATCCCTTTTTCAATTGTTAGTTCTTCTGATCAATCTCCTCAATCTAATACACCTGAATATTTATTTATTGAAATTACCCTACACCATAGTAAAGCTCTTCTAGGAGTTTTCTATAGTCCATCAGTACATGTTAATTATTTTTCTACATTTGAAAAGCTCCTAGAAGACCTGACACCTACATATACACATTCTATTATCATGGGTGATTTCAACACTTGCATACTTAAAAATGATTCACGAGCTAAACATCTGAGATCTATCGTAGAGGCAAGTAATATGTACATTCTACCGCTACAAGCCACTCACTTCTATCCAAATTGCTCTCCTTCTCTTTTAGATTTAATTTTTGTTTCTTCTTCTGAACACGTCGCTAAGCATGGTCAATGTTCAGCTGATGCTTTTTCCTATCATGATTTATTATATCTTTCTTATAAAATACGTCCCCCTAAAGCAAAATCGAGAATACTTCTGCAACGCAATTTTAGTGCCATGGATATAAAGCTTCTTCATGAAGATGCTAGCAACTTAGACTGGACTGTAATTGATAAATCTCCTTCAGTTGATGAAAAAATTATGGTTTTCAACTCGATGTTAACTAAACTTTATGATGTGCATGCACCTATCCGACCAGTCAGAGTAAAACATCTTCCTGCTCCCTGGTTAACAGAGGAAATCAAAGCACTGATGGCTAAGAAAAACAATGCTAAATCCAAATATAAAAGAAATCCTACTGATGCCAATCTAGAAAATTATAGACTTTTACGGAATCGCTGCAATACAATGTGTAGAGACGCGCAGCGACGCCACATTCATAAATCAGTTGAAAATGAAAATCCGTCTAAAGTATGGAAATTTCTAAAATCAATAGGAGTTGGCAAATCATCTCAGAATTCACTTCCGCCAAACATCAATGTTAATCTCCTAAATCAACACTTCACTTCCTCTTCTATCTTTGATAGCATTGCGAAAACCAATACTTTAAATAATCTTTCCTCACTACCAACTCCTGATTTCTCTCCTTTTACTTTTACACAATTCACCGATTGTGATGTTAAGAAGAACGTTCTCGCCATTACTTCCAATGCAGTCGGTAACGACGATATAAGCCGTAACATGATAATTTATATAATTGATATTATCTGTCCTACAATTACAAAAATCCTTAATCATTCTATTTCCTGTTGTACATTTCCTATGGCATGGAAGGACGCTCACATAATTCCTTTGCCAAAAAAATCGAATCCTTCTAATCTTTCTGATTTTCGTCCTATTTCTATTCTTCCTTTTTTATCCAAAGTCCTTGAGCGTCTTGTCCAAAAACAACTAAACCTGTTTTTGACACGAAATAACCTATTAAATCCTCTTCAATCAGCATTTCGTGCAGGACATAGTACTGTTACGGCTCTAGTTAAAATCACGGATGACATTCGCATGGGAATGGACAATAAACAGCTCACAGTATTAACGTTACTTGATTTTAGTAATGCATTTAATACTGTCGATTTTGATGTGTTGTTGGAGTTATTGCGTTCTCTTAACATATCTCCAACGGTGGTTGCATGGTTTCAGAGCTACTTGCGTGGACGTAGGCAAAGTATCAAATTCGATAACATTTTTTCAGATTGGTGCCACATAGTTGCCGGTGTTCCGCAAGGTGGTGTTTTATCTCCTCTCTTATTTGCGATTTTTATTAATTCAATTACTCACCAACTTTCTTCTCTCCACCACATGTATGCAGACGATCTCCAGGTCTATAATCAAACAACTTTTGATGATTTATTTCAAACGATAGGTTTGATAAACTCTGATCTCCTCAAAATTTCAGAATGGAGCAAAGCCTTTGGCATAAAAATAAACCCAGCAAAAACCCAGGCCATAATACTAGGCAGTCCAAAGTTTATGTCTAGAATAAACTGGGTTAGTCTCCCAAAAGTTTGTGTAGACAATGTATTTATACCTTATAATGACCAGGTTAAGAATCTAGGTATTATTATAGATAGTAGTATGTCTTGGACTTCACAGATAACCGAGGTCAGTAAGAAAATGTTTTCCGCTGTAGGTTCCCTAAGAAGGCTGCAAAATTTCCTACCCACGGACACTAAAATTGTTCTTGCACACTCTCTTTTGCTTCCCATACTCGATTACGCCGATGCTAGCTATCCTGATTTAACTGAAGACCAATTAAACAAACTTGAGCGACTACAAAATCTCTGTATTCGGTTTATATTTGGATTACGCAAATATGACCATATTTCCAATTTCCGCGTGAAGCTCAAGTGGCTCCCAATTCGTTTTCGCCGGAATGCTCATATCCTTGCACTTCTTTACTGTGTGCTGTTCAATCCTAGCTACCCTTCTTATCTCAAAGAGCGTTTTGGTTACTATGCCTCTTTGCGTTCCTCCTCTAATTTATTACTTAATACACCGAGTCACAACTCAAAATTTTACGATGATTCCTTCACCGTACAAGCAGTGCGATTGTGGAACTCTCTCCCAGTAGATATCCGAAAAGCACAATCACTTACAACCTTCAAAGCACAAGTGAAAAAGCATTTTTTAAATCTCGCATAACCTTGTTGTTTTGCTCCCTCTGTTCTTCTGATGTAGACACTTAAATATTTAAGTTATGATTGTTTTATTTATGTGTAGTTTATGTATTTTTATGTAAGGAATTTATGTATTTTATATTTTATGTATAAGGGTATTTATGTATTTTGTAGTTATTTATTTATTTGGTAATTTATACTATTCTTATTCTATGTTACTTATATCTTTATTTCAGTTTTTGTACAATTTTGCACATCCTACCATTCCAATATTTTAAATTTGTATATCAATACCAACATAGGTTATCTGGTAGAAATCGCCATCTGGCGATAAGATCGCCTGTTGTACATGTTTTTTAATATTATTTTTACAATAAGTTTGTGTTTTTGTTTTGTGCAATAAAGGATATTTGTATTGTATTTGTATTATGATGTAACTTACCATATTACCATGTTGCCATTCGTGATCTCGGTCTCTGCAAAGACAGTTTTAAAATTAGTTATTCCTTTAATCGTTAAATAAATATACGGCCTAGTACATAAAAACGGCGAGTCAGATGCGTAGATAGTTAATTCAGTGCTATTTGTGCGCCTTGAAATAGATAAGAAGGGTGATCCAAAATTAATGATAATCAATATGAAATAAGGGAAATGAAGTTAAAAAAAAAAAATCTACATAGTCTCCTTGCAAGTCAATAAATTTAGTCCATCCATTTTTCTAAACCCATAATTAAAATAAAGTTCTTTCCCTTGACCCTCCAAAAACGCCTCTACATCAGTCATCACCTCGCTTTCGTCGTCATTTTTGTGGCCTCGGAGGTGTCCCTGGAGCTGACAAAAGAGGTAAAAGTCACTGAGAGCCAGGTCTGGCGATTAGGGTGGGTGTTCGAGCAATTTGAATCCCGTTTCTTGAATGGCAAGCATCGTGACGGCGGCTTTGTGAGCCGGTGCGTTGTCTTGGTAAAACAACCCTCCAGGTAGCAGTTTGCTTCGTCTTTTTTGCTAAATTTGCTTATTTGGTCTGCATAGTAAGAGCCCGTAATAGTGGCTCCCTTTTCCAAGTATTCCACCATAATAATTCCTTCAGCGTCCCAAAAAACAGACGCCATAACCTTTCCTGCCGAACTTGACACCTTGAATTTCTTCGGCGGCGGGGAAGAGGCTCGTTTCCAAGTCATTGACTGCTGTTTGGTTTCCGGATCAAAATGGTGGATCCAGGTTTTGTCCATAGTCACGAAACGAGACAGAAAAAATTCATGATCTGTTTGGAACTTTCCGAGAACTCCTTTTTTCCTTTTTCCCAGCGCGTAACTGGGAAATATAGAGAAGCAGAGTCCCCAATGTTTTCACTAGATCGCTGTGTATGTCTTTGGTAAACATTTTTTTCAAACAGAGGTACTTGATGACAGCTCTGATTTCGTTTTCTCCATTTGGATGTTTTCTCTCCGGCTGTTCGTATTCAAATAAATGTACCTCCCGGGAATCGTAGCCTATTTATATGATTTTTTTGTGCTGACCTGCTGACCTAGTAGATATATGAGAAAGCAAAAAAAAATTTTTTTTTCATAGTTTTATGTGCTTTACAAATATCCGATTATCATTACTTTTAGCTCACCCTTCATATCTCACTTTTGATTTTTCTCTCGTTTTTAAAGAAAACTTACTTTTTGTGCTTTGTTTTTTAAAATTTGCTTTATACGAACCATGCCTTAACAGAACCGGATTCTTCTATTGCAGTCGTCATCTTACGATTACGGTATACCCGTCGGTTTGTGCACATGGGTAGCTAGTTCTTTATCCGGCAGACGCATACGAGCCGTAGTTGACGGTAGTTGCTCTGATAGCATGGAAATTAATGCTGGTGTCCCGCAAGGCTCTCTGCTGTCTCTTACGGTGTTTCTACTGCATATCAATGACATGTTGTTGATCAACAACATACATTGCTATTTTTGCATGTACATAGATGACAGCACTGGAGACGCCTATTACACGGGTCGTGCAAATATCCCTGGTTCCCTTGTGGAGAAAAAGCGGAGAAGTTGTGTGAAATCGAGACAACTCTGTCCAAGGTCTCTGACTGGGGACGGGTAAAAACGTAAGACAAATGTTGGTCATATTTAACCCTACAAAGACACAAGTCTTAGCGTTCACCGCTAAGAAAACCCTATTCCCTGAGGTCCCACAGTCCAGAAAACGCCCCTAACCATCTCCAAGAGCATTAGTATCCTTGGTGTTGACATCTCCAGCGCTGTTCAGTTTCGAGATCATTTGCAAGAAAAGGTGAAGCTGGCGTCCAAAAAACTTGGTGTAGTCAACTGAGCGAAGCAGTACTTCACCTCCGGGCAAAGGTTGCTGCATTTTAAGTCGCAAGTTCGGCCCCATATGGAGTACTGCTGCTAACTCTGGGCGGGTGCATCCTAATACCAGCTTGGCCCTTTTGATTTGGTTCAACGACCGGCTGTGAGAATCGTCGACGATCCCAAACTCACAAGCCACAAGGAGAGATTTTGCCTCTAGTCTTAGGTGTACGCAAAAAAAACCGCAAATCGATGTAGAGTTTAGCCATTTGGCACACAGGTACTTTAGGGCAAAACAATAATTTTGAGCCGCAGTTCCTCAAAATATTTCCCTTAGGTTATGGTGTCATCAATTTTTTGTATGGGATTTAAAATTTTTTTTTACAGAAACCCATCGCGTGGTGTATCAAATGAAAGGGCTTGATAAGCCGGTTCTAAAAATATATCACACTATTACCTTTGGGCTACCTTGTTTCTTTAAATCCAAAAAGTATTTTCAAAATATACCAAGTTTGGGCCCCTCCAGGTAGAAGACGGCTCAGTATTTTTCTCTAATATATACCTTAAATGATAGTTTATATCCTCATTTTTAACCCCCTAAAAGCAATTTGGAAAAACACAGGCTGGAATTACTGCTTACGATCAGGCAGACCGTAGGCTTGTTTGCCACCTTAGTGGTATAAAAAATATATCTATATTTTGAGGTTAGTTCACAAATTGATAAAATATGACTAAAAGATACATTTATAATTAATTTAAATCTGTCGGAGGTAATTTAAGTAGGTAAATAACATTCTTATCAAAATTGCTTATAGTCAGAAAATTTTTATGTACCTATATGAAAATGACTATTACACAATATTTTTATGACAAGTGGTTTAGATTTTACAATCGTGTTTTTGCAAAAACACCATAAACTACGCGTCTGTATGAACATTTGCTTGCAGTGATTGATAAAGCGAGGAGTTTGAAGAGGTGTATAAAGGTTTCCATCTGATGTAAAAACTCAAATCACCCGAGTAGCGCCGCAAGGGACCAACTAGTCATACTAATTTAATAAATGCGAAAGTGTCTGTTTGTTATCTTTTTACGGCTAAACCACTGAATACACAACAAGTATTAGTCGGATTAGCGCACAGTGGGTTAAAATGAATTGGGCTGAACCCCTGAGCTGATTTTAATGAAAATTAATGCGGGGAGAGGTCTTCCTCCCCACGTGTCGTGTCTTAGAAAAACGTCAAGTGTGAGTCAGATTTGAATTAAGGAGTTAGGAATCCCATTCTCACGCCGATAACATAATTTAGAGTGGGCGGAGCCTGGGCAAATGCTAGTTAATAATTAATTGTAAAACTTACTCATCATCTGAATGTTCGTTGACGCTGGGAATTCGTCGCCGTTTTGGACTAGGACTTTCTCTGTACAAAGAAAACAAAAATAACATTTAAAAAAATCAAGTATGAAACATGTACAGGATGTTACGGGTGGGTTAACCCCGGGCCCGCAGTTTTAAGAAAGGCCCGCGATTTTCCGAAAAACCTTCACTTTAATGACGATTTTGACTGTTTCCATAGAATTAATCCTTTCAAATTTCGACGAAGAGCAACGACCAATGAGAACGCGCTATTGGTTTGTGGAGCTGCGTGCGCTGAAATAAAGTCGTGCACATGGATACCTCCGGGCCCTGATTTTCTCTCTGTGGCCCTGGTGATTCTGCCTTGTGTTTGTTGTATTGGATTCAATCCTCGCACCGCACAGGACGAACATATATGTGATGGACATTTGTATTAGTCTGCATTCCAGGTATATCCCATGTATACTATAGCAATTTGGTAATATATATTGTGACTATTATATCACGGTTTCCTTTTACAAAATAACATATAATTAATAAAAAAAATATAAATACATTCCTTTGAATATTTTGTTATTAGCAACATTTAATTATATATGAATTATATTTTGTTGATGGTGACACCAGTTGTTAACTTACAACACAGGCGCATGTCAACGTCAAAGTATAGTATTATATAATCTGTGACGTCAATAACAGAGCTAGATAGAAGTACCTTATCCTAATCATATACTAATTATGTGTAGTGTAAGCAAACAAGTGTGTTTGTGTGCGTAACTTAGTAAAACCTCAAGTTAGATTCAAAGTAAAACCTAAAGTTATCAAACGCAGATAAATCGCATCAAAATAGGATAGTTATACTTACGTGTCAGAATGATCCCTCTTCATCGGACTGATCTTGTCACCCTTCAGCGGCAGCTTTATCAGAGGCGGTGGCCCTCCTTTGGACAAACAATCATCTGTACACATTATATTTTAAATTAATTACATCACCACACTCACCATCCTATTCTCACTCCATTAATAATTCCTCAACAATCTGTTACGCTTCGGAGACGATGTGATCTAGGATTTTGTCACAGTCAATTCAGTAGTCGTTAAGCAAAGTCACAGTATGCAGTATGCCTTTCTAAATTCGTCTCCCGCCGCCCCTCTGTGACGATTCTGTGACCCCTTCAATAGATCATGTATATAAAATAGGTAATATCACTTGCCCAATCCTGACTTACTTCATAAAGTTCGTCAAAAACTGGCAAAGGAAGTATATTTTTCTACCCCTGGTCTTTAATCTTATCAATTAATACTCTTAAGTTGGTCCCATGAGTTATGGGACATATATGCAATGTGGTTGTTCTTCACATAATGATGTAGGTGCGTTTACCCCCACACGTAAACTACCCAACGACACCCCTCTGTAATAGTTATGTGACCGCTCTTAACCAACACTCTCACATTTGCTCGTATACATAAGAGTTCGTCACTCTCAGCATAGTCAGTCCCACTGCAGGGGTACAGACCTTTATTGGAAGAGGGAGGCCTAGGCCATAGTTCACCACGCAGGTCTAGTGCAGATTGTTGGACATTGTTGTTTTAGTGGCGCATAGTTGTCAAGTCACCCAGAAGTCCTCTGACTTGGTATAACGACTGCTGTCATATATATAACCATACATTAATAATATTGACATGTATTATATATATGACATAAATGGCTAAAAGTATGATTCGAATCAAAGGTCTTGGGGTTTCAAGGTGATCTGCTCAGATAGCAGTTTCGTATTCATCTATTGTCACATATTGGTCCCTCATCGCGCATTCATTTGTTCGCGTTCACCGCACTTTTCATTAAAATTGGATTGGTTAGTTGTCAATTTAAAATTCTAAGATAACTTAAGTAAAAAATTGTAATAATAATTAGTTAATATAGAACTATATTTTAAACACTTTTGGGATCCAGTGTTCCTGCATGCATGCGAAGCATATAACCTCGAAACCTCAAGATTCCTGATAAAAAGTGTTGTTATTGTAATAGTAGAAGGTTGTACTTTTTAACTGACTTCAAAAGGGGGAGGTTCTCTATTCAGTTGTCTTTACTAGATTTTTGGAGTTTTTTTTTTTACTGACCATTAACGTTATTGACTCTCTCCATCGGCCTTATATCCGGATCGCTAGCTTCAGATTTGATGTCATCCTTGTGGTCCAAAATTAACGGGTCTAATGGTTCCGTGGGTAGCCGTCTCCTTTCAGGAGTTTTGATTTCTGTTGGGGGTTTCTTCAGAGAGGTTGTGGTGACAGCACCTAAGGAAAAAGAAATTATAAATCGGCCAAGCATTGTGCACTAATCAATATTTTTAATTTTCTTTTTATGTATAAATATATTGAGTTGTTATAGATTACACTATCCGGTTTCATTTCCAGGCTTTAAAAACTCGACCACACTGATACCTATCGGTCCAAATTTGTTTTAAATATATTAAAATTGTGTGTTATTATTAATACAAGAGTAATTTGAACAGACCTCGATGGGAGTTAGGATGCGAGATAGAGATTTGAAAATGAGTAAATATGACCTTAATTGCTTAGAACTTATACGATAAGAAACAAATGCACCAACTGTACATTATATTATATGTAAATATAAACATTATTAGGTACAAGCACATACCTGTACGACAATCAGGCGGTTCATCCTTGTTGTTCCATCGTATATCTGTAAGACCCTTTATCCTAAGCTCTTCCGCCGTCTTCAAAAGACTCGCCAGTTGAGACTGTCGACAACAACGGTATTTTACTATTAAGATGGAGCACGACGAAAGCTTATCTCTATTTGCTTTAGCTTACTTTTGACAGCAGCGGCTTTTTTTTTTAAAGCACTACGGTGGCAAACAAGCTTACTGTCCGCCTGATGGTAAGCGGTCACCGTAGCCTATAGACGCTTGCAACACCAGGCATATCACTCGCGCGTTGCCAACTCTTCAGAAGTCTAATAACTTTTTTCTTCAAGAACCCCATACTGTAGTCCTTGGAGAAAACCTTGGCAGGGAGCTAATTCCAAAATGGATGTTGGAGAATGTTCCTAAGCTGTGGTCTCTGAACGTCCCAGGGGTCCTATTATAAAGTTGTCTGAGGTCAAATAAAATTGAATAGTTATCACATCCACGAGTGCTGATTATTATAGACGCAAGCAAACCCTCACTTGCAGGCCCTTACAGGATATGATCACGTATACGAAGATCGTTTACTATTCTGCTTGTGTAATATTGATGTGAGCAGCAACTCACATGGTGCACGTTCATCTCGCCGGTGTACATGTAGTCGAGCAGTGCCCGAAGATGCCTCGGCTCGGCACCGTCTATCACCAGTACCGGCTCCCCTTGAGACTCGTGAGCTCCCAGTAGCGTACCAAGAAGCTCTGAACATGCTGCTAGCACCACCCTGGAATTATAAGACAAAAAGGTATTACTAAGGTTTGGGCATGTTGAGAGTATGAATAAAAGATGCATAAAATGAGTTAATACTGCGAAATTAGGAAAACAGTCATATATTAAGCATCCACTTCCTACGTCTTACTAGTCACCGCCCCATCAACCATGGGTAACTGAGTAACTGTTCCAGACACAGACTGAGATTGTTAACATTCGGCCATACTGAATGAGTGTCTGTCCCAGACACAGACTGAGATTGTTAACATTCGGCCATGCTGAATGAGTGTCTGTCCCAGACACAGACTGAGATTGTTAACATTCGGCCATCCTGAATGAGTGTCTGTCCCAGACACAGACTGAGATTGTTAACACTAGCAAGTGGAAATCTTTGGTCTCTTACTACTAAGATTCGTGATGTTATGTATGTATGTAAGAAATGATTTACTAATGCCTATAAACTACGCAAAAATCTAGTCCATTGGGAAATTTCGATTAAGATATATAAACAGAACCTATATTTTACATAATTATGGTAATCCGAATCTGACGGAATGAGCTACAGAAGAAAGAATTAAGAAAGATAGATCTATCTACCAGTCATGTTTCATCTAAATCCGTTTAGCGCTTTATCCGTGATTGGATAAAAATCATCTAAACATACAATGAAACTAAAAAGTTTTTTTGTATTGTGCAGATAAAGCTTTATAACACGCACTACTTGCCTTGGTAACCCTTATTTCAGATAAAGACTCCATTTCCATAAACTATAAAATTATTATTACATTTTTTATCAGGATTTACATCTGGCTGTAATTCATGTTGATAGCATTGGGTTTGCTGCAAAAAATTGTCCCGTGACATAATATGGTAAGACGGATAAACACTAAAGTCTCTTGTTCACTTTTGTATGTGATAAAGATTGCAAATGATATCACTTCGATTGTGAAGAAAATATTAATTACGACCATGGGACAAAATAAAATACGTTAGAAGTTAATATATATATGCCGTACACCAAAAGGACCGTAGTTCCGTAACCCAAAAAATGGACCCAAATGGAAAAAAAAATATAATGGACCCAAAATTCGTACAGCCTTATAATTATTCGTACAGTCTTTAGGTGGATTCTAATAATTTAACAGATATGTGTGTTTTGTAAACCACCATACAGATAAGTACTTGGCCTTTTTGACTCGGTTCAACGACGGGCTGTGAGAATCGTCGACGATCCCAAACTCACATGCCGTATCGAACCCTTAAGTCTGAGGAGAGACTTTGCCTCCCTATTTGTGTTCTACCGCTTGTATAATAGGATATGTTCTAATCAATTGTTAGAAATGATGCCCACGGCTACTTTCTACCATCGCACTGCTCGCCATCGGCAGGGAATTCATTCTCACACTTTAGAACCGAAATGGTCGCGTACAGTGCAGTTTTAGAGAAACTTTCTTCCGAGAACACTTGGGTTGTGGAATGAGCTCTGAATGAATCACTAAATTAGGCTTAATAAATACTACCAACAAAAATTGTTATGGTCAAAATAGGTTCATAATTTTTTTAGATATCCACAATAGCTTCCCGCACTTGATGCTCTAGACTCTAGTGACACAGTCTGATCCTGGATGTTTGACCACAACTTGTCCTAGGGCATTCTAGGGACCATTTACCAGGTGGTAAACTATCGGTCTTTATTAGTACTTTGTATATCGCCTACTTCGAACTCTTTCTCCTTTATTATCCACTTAGACCGTTGCTGGAGAGTCGATAGGTAGTCTTCCTGCCACCTCCTCAAAAGTCTCTTAGATGGGTTTAAGCGTGTATTGCCAACGGCATAGATTATTTATTTTATTAGATATTACTGGTTCAGAGCAAGTGGATGATTCAGAAACGCTCGCCTCTATTTGTCATAGCACATAGTACTTCGAAGGTTAAATTAGCGGTCAATATGCGTTTCAAGTGATGCTTGATAAATTTGAAACCAGCTTCCCACAAGCCACCAAAATGTTTTTTTATTTTACTAAAGTTAATATCTTAACGTGAAACGTCCGCGGAGAACGTCAATACAAATTACTTTGAATAGCTACCTAATTAATTAACTTTTTATAACTTTTATACTTTAATGATTTTAATGACTTCTTACCGGCTCTCTTAAGTAGAAATCAGCATTGTTTACAGACTGATTGTACAAGAGGTAACTAGTTATGTCTAATGACATATATTTTTTTTTGATTAAAACACAAGCTCGCCAAAAAAGTCGGGGGTAAAAAGCAAAGGGTCCGCAAAAACAAATCCCAATGTCATATAAGCGGTCTGTGATGAAATGGTGACCTGGCTTACCTGTGAGCCCTGAGCGACACGCCTCTGATTTTAGCAGGGTCAACGGTGTCTTTGTCAGAGACTTGCGAGGCAAAGCTCGGGGAGCAGTACAGCGTCACGTCGCAGAACCGCTCTGAAAAAAATAATTAGCTGTGTTATGTGTGTGTACTACCCGTGTACCGCAAAGTCGCCCATGGGAACTTTCGATCAGGGTAAAAGGTTCATTTAGAAAGCAGGCAACCGGCGTAGGTTAGCGTTAGTTTTCTAATTACGGTCTGCGGTGGTATAAAAAATAAGCCAGCTCTAGTAAAAAAGAAAACAAATATAAAAGTTACCGCCAGTGACGTTTCCTCCTTTGTATGTGAAAGTACCCTTATACCACCCCTGACTTAGCTTAACGCGGCTTTCATATGATAACAGCCAGAATTGAGGATTAAACGTGCTCTCCAAAGCCCGGAGAAGCTCAGGAAAATGTGTCACTGGAGCGGTCACCCATCCAATGACTGACCACAACCGACGTTTCTCAACTTCACATAACGTTTCCGGTAGACGAATATAATTGGGGAATAAGCTTGTCATTATAAAATATATTTACATGCAATAAAAACTTTTAAACAAAAAAAAAAACAACCGGCTTCAAAAAGATGCACTAAAAAGGTAAAAATATTTTTTTATTGCCAAATATCTGATCTGAATTAAAGTTTGAAGTTGGTGTCTTGTAGGTGAAATGTGTTATAAACTATAAGGTACATAGACATCAACTTCAAACTTTAATTCAGATCAGAATTTTGGCAACAAATAATTATTTTTACCTTTATGAAGCCGGTTGTTTTTTTTTTGTTAAAAAGTTTTTATGTTTTGCTTTTGAGTGACTAGTTGCTTTTTTCTCGTACACTAAAAACCTAAACTAGTATCAAAATTTTATACAATTATCAACATAAGGCGCGTTTCACTAGTTCCAAATTAACATCAATTATTTTTTTTCTCTAAAAGTTTGAGTTTTAAATCCACTTCATTAATATGGGACCACCTCAGGAGCATTACTATTTTGCTTAAAATAAGAATTTTTAAATCGGTTAATTGACGGAAAAATCGGTGGACATACATAAAAAAAGTATACCCGTCCAAAACAGAACCTCATCCTATTTTGCATTCGGTTAAAACATACGATACGATAAAACAACCAAACATAAAATTGCCACACTACGTGACACCATCTTCCCCCTAAACACGTTTCAAATGGATTATCGACTCCGAAGACGGTTGCAACCAGATACAACACTGTATCACACGAAAACATTGTGCTACGTACGCAAGTCCGACTCGCACTTAGGTATTTTTTTGCAAACAAAAAAAAACCCAGTAAGTATCCAGATCAAAATTAAAGTAAATTTTTTTGGGTTGATTAACTTGGTGAATTAGGTAGCAACTTCTTGGTCAATTATCAATTACTTTAAAAATTGCAGTTAGGTATGTTTGTTTCGACAGTGTGCCTCACACCCACATAAATGTTCTAACCTCATCCTGTGCGGCCATTTCGTTTCTTGATAGCAGTTCGAGGAATTCACAAAATTCGAACTCAACGCAAAGTCATATGCATTCATGCAATGTCTGTCGAATACACTCATACCATATCTTTACTGTATACACTCATAACATTACATTCACTCGTAAGATAGCCTATCCGGCGAACGGTATTTTTGCTTTAAGTCCCTCTCTTTATATTTAACACTAGCGGCCCGTCCAGGCTTCGTACGGGTTTCAAAAATTTATGTTTATATTTATGTGGATTATATCAAAAGTGGCAAAAGAATAATGGCCCAAGTGTGCGACATCAAAGAAATATTTTTTTATCTTGGATGGAGGTGTCCATACAAAATTTTTACAAAAAAGCATATTCAAGCATTAAAGTCGTAACTTTAACAATAATAATAGATTGTATGTCTATGAAAGCCGAAATCCAGCCAACTTTGCGACGCGGCGCGGTTTTCTATTAGTAGGTATTTTGTTTAGATTGACATTTTTAAATTCGTAATATCTTTTGAATGGAATGTCGAATTTGAATAATTCAAAAAGTAATCTACAGGTATTGCAACAGTCTTGAATACATAATATTTAATAATTTTAATTTTTGGATAAGGATAAATAATAGGTATGCATAACATAATCTGATTTTGGTCGGCATTTCTATCAACTTATTAAATGTCAAAAGTAGTTATTGTCACATAACTACAATAGTTGGACATATGGTATCGCGAAGTTTTATAAAGATATTGATATGTTCTTTAATATTATAGAATTTTTTTTTGTTCTAACATTAATAGTTTCCGCGGCGCATGCGATGAAAGACATTTTATAACCCTAAGATAATAATACTATTAATGTCTTACTTTTACTTACGGTAAGTATCATACAAAGCAAATACTCAACTGTTTTTAAGATACTACCACCAGTTCTAACAGTATTTTAGGAAGGTCTAAAATACCAATATGAACTGTAAATATTGGAAAAATAATGTAACCCTTAAAAATGTATAACAAAAAAAAAATATGTTCATGACAAAAAATTTAAAAACCTGACAAGTCAACAAACTCGTTAAGATTGGGGCAAAATATATTAAAAAATATTCCACCGTAAAATTTTGTAACGACCGCCCCCTTTCATGCCCCGAGCCCCTATAAAGCCACCCCGCTCGGTAGGTGAGCGATATTTTTTCATCCTGTGTTTGGAAGTATAGGGGGAGACACCCCTATATTGATTTTCGACCTTTTTCGGTATTGCTACGTAGTAGTCGAAGATTATTTTGTGCTCGTGTTTAAAAAAAAATACCGTATAAAAATATGTATGAGAACGTAGTGTGTTTGATATAATTCACTTACTAAAAGACTGATCTAAATATATGAAAATAAATTGTTTGTTTTTAGGGTTCCGTACTACCAAAAGGAAATAACAGAACCCTATTACTGTTACTCAGCTGTCCTCTATCTGCCTGTCTGTGTAAGTTAGAGGTCTAGTAGTTTGCCAAAAAAAAATATTACAGGCCTGTCATTAAAATAATATTCCATGTAGAATTTAAAACTGAAAACCGAACATTGAATTAAAAATTTACACGATGACTTTACAAAAAATATAATGGTTTAATCTTATTTAGCGGCTGATAAACTTTTGAGTGTTTAGCGACAAGTCTGAAAAAAAAAACACGGTTTTTTTTAGTAATATTATCAGCCCATTAATTAGTTATGTTAATATGTTAATTAGCTAATGTTTTATTTGTATACACTTCGTCATTTCGTTTTTTAAAGGATTCACAACTGTGAGCTGTGAGACTGGTGATTCCAGATAAAACACTGTTTTTAAATACTGGTTTTAGGGTTTCGTACCCAAAGCGTAAAAAACGGGACCCTATTACTAAGACTCCGCTGTCCGTCCGTCCGTCCGTCTGTCACCAGGCTGTATATCATGAACCGTGATAGTCAGACCGTCTGTCTCCAGGCTGTATATCATGAACCGTGATAGTCAGACAGTTGAAATTTTCACAGAAGATGTATTTTCGTTGCCGCTATAACTTCAAATACTAAAACACAGTATAAAATAAATATTTAAGGGGGCTCTCATACAAAAAACGTGATTTTTTTGTCATTTTTATAGATAATAGTAAGGAACCCTTCGTGCGGGAGTCCGATTTACACTTGGCCGATTTTGTAATTCTTCTTAAATACTAAAATAAAAAACTGTTAAATACTAGTCAGTCAGAACTCACAAAACACTGTAAGTACCTACCTAACGTAAAATAAATAAAGAACAGAACATAGAATGTATTTTATCATACTAAGGCACAAGAAACTTAAATCTGTAAACAAGTCAACAATTACATTAAAGTACAAAATAGTGTAACATAAAGTAATTTAACATAGAACGTTAAATGATTATTTTTATAGTAATGATTAAAATAAACAAGTAAACAATAAATAAATTACAGACTGAACTAGCCAGTCAAAAATTACAAAATAGTGTAACATAAAACATATCAAAAATAGAACATAAAATGTGTTTTCATCATAGTAAGGCAGAAGTTACCTTAATCTTTTAAATAGACAAGTTAACAATAGTTACGAGACTGAATAGTGATTCAGAATTCACAAAATAGTGTTTTGAGTAATAATGCAATTTTTGCAAATTTTCGATTTATTTTTATAATCTTTTAAATGTAAAACGAAGTCGAGTTAGTTACACCATTTATAACTCAAGACAACAGACAACATCTAGACCAATTGTAAAGATTTTCTATTTTTAGGATTTTTCTCATACCCGAATAGCAGAATAAATATAAAAACATAGGAAATTTTACGAAAAAGAAAACATTTTCTCATACTTTTTTTATGACCTATATAAGGAAGATGGTCTTTAGGGTACTAATAACTAATTGAGGAGAGATTTTGCCCTGTGTGTGTTCTACCGCTGACACAAAGGGATGTGTTCTGAGGAATTGTTCAAAATGATGCCCACGGTTACTTTCTACCATCGCACCGATCGCTATCGGCAGGGAATTCATTCAACCGAAATGGTTGCGTTTCAGAGAAACTTCCCCCCGCGAACGCTTAGGTTGTGGACTGAGCTCCGTGCCAAGATTTTCTCTAAGGACTGCAGTATGGGGTTCTTCAAGAAAGAAGTTATTATATTTTTGAAGGGTCGGCAATACGCGAGTGATACCCCTGGTGTTGCAAGCGTCCATAGGCTACGGTGACCACTTACCATCAGACTATCAGTAATATGGACAAGTAGCTTTAGTGTTGCTGTGTCGGTAAAAATAATAGTATTAAGTACTACTCGCTAATAGTTGACAGGAAGAGTCATATTTTTCGTATATCATTGCCTGAAAACACGGATAAAACGACGTTTTCTAAAAATGAAACCTAGCTAGATCTATTTATCGACCCCAAACCCCCTGCATCCTAAATTTCATGAAAATCGTTGGAGCCGTTTCCGAGATTTAGATTATATATAGGTACATAAAGACAAGAATTGCTCGTTTTAAGGTATTAGATCAGATAGATAGATTTATTAAACATGAAGTAGGATTTCAGCCCAATTTCATTACAAAATTGTAAAGCGGTCACATAAGACATCTATCTCTAGAATTTCATAAGAATCGATGGAAAAAAGCGGAATTAAAAGATTGACATAGGGACAAACTTTCAAACGATTTTGGCATTGGTCTACCGTACTTTGAATACAATAATTACATTTGCGTTTTTTTTTTTCAGTTCCCTTATAATCCCAGCAATAAAAAATAGATCTCACACATATTTCCTTTCTGAATAAAGCATGTCACATAGTAAATACGACAGGCACACAAAAAGATACACACGCGCTAGAGGAGGTGTGCTTAACTGACCTTTGTTTATATCAATGCCTGTGACCAGGGGCAGCGGAAAATGAAGTCCAAGATGGTCGGACTGCGTGAATAGTCGGACGAGAAGCATCGGCCTATCGTAAAGCTGATACTCCACGTCCCCTCTGCGTTTCGTTCGATTCCTACTCAATTTGTGTTTTTGTTTTTTTTTTCATTGCTAACCGATTTGAAATACTTCTAGCATCCTAGACAACTTTAGACGTTAGACATTTCCCACGGGAACCAGAACAAAGTATGCGTTTAGCTCAAAAAGTGCTGTCCAAATTAAATAAACCACGAAAACACATCAGCTTATAAAACTAACAAACAACACACATAAAAAAATGACCGTGGCTTTTTTTTTCAAACGGCGCAACCATTCAAAATAGGTACCGTACACTAAATACGTATAGCACATTACGTCATACGGCCAATGTGTATTTTTAGCTGTACAGTCTAAATATATAATATTTCGAAGGTCGCCCACTGTGCGCCGACAACGAAATGGCTTTGGAAAATTACTAGGCACAGTATTTTAATTCACAATTTTGCCGAGGTTTTCTATGGGGACTTCAAGTATTGATTCGATTTTCAAAGAGTCAGCAACGCACGAATAGTACCCCTGGTATCGCAAGCGTCCATAGGCTACGGTGATCGCTTATTATCAGGCGGGCTGTAAGCTTGTTTGTCATCTTATTAGCTAAAAAAATTATTAAAGTTACATAGAAAATTAAAAGCCAAGTAACAGAGTTATATTAATTAAAGTTAAGCTAGAACGATCACGTTTGACAATCCGCAGTGGACCAGCGAGGTGTACTATGGCCTAAGCCTCCTTTCTCTGAGGAGAGTTTTGTGCCTTGTAATGGGACAAAACAATGTTTGATGCATTCAAGCGACTTGATAACAGCCAACGGGCTATAAGGCTTCGGTTTCGGGTTTCCGTAATCTGATCCTACCGTTGATCATGCTGTGAAACTTTTACAACTTCATGGCCGTCTGTCTGTCACACCCATTAGGGTGTCGTACCATAAACGTGTAAAAACCGAACTAGTGCGTGTCACACACGAATTGAATTGGGGTTCCTATATCAACTGTTGATCGATGGGGAGTTAAAGATAACTAAAAATCACAGAATTATAACGCAAAAAACGCATCAAAATCGGTTCAGCAAAACGCGAGATAATCGCGGACAAACATACGGGTCAAACGGAGAACCTCCTTTTTTTTGAAGTCGGTTAAAATTCAGTTACGCGAGAGGTATGCGTCAACCACGATTAGGACAACAAATTATGCAAACTATATAGATACAACAAATTATAAAGATTTATTGTGATTAGGACTCACCCACCAGTTGCTAGCCGTGCGGTGTACAACAACCCGCTCCCGCATCGCAACGATGCAAACCGTTTACTTTTTGCACCTCTAGATACTTTGCCATGGTTGTTATGTTAACTACCTTATATATATATTTATTGAAACTGGGAAGAAAAATTAAGGATAGGTAGCATTGGACTTTTTATTGAACGCTATTATGTGTGTATCATCGTAGCCGTAGATCTTTTTACTACCGATATTTTCTTACAGAATTTCTATTTTTTAGTATAATAGTAACCTAGTACGCGACCCTAAATTATTAGGGGTACGACACACACTTTGCTAGTTTTTCTAACAATCGTACAACCAGCGCGCGTTTCTCCTTAAGCTTTCACCTTCCCTTGTAAGTCGAGGTCCACTGTACAAACAAGTACTGCATTTATTTTTAATCAAACGACATTTTCAAATTGTTTAATAACTATTGCTGGTTGAGGTTGTGGACAATTTATAAATACACATTGCGGCGCGTCAAGGGAAACCGTAATTTTTTGTTTTGGTACATCTGTGTGGGCAATGTCCCAACGGTATTGAAATTATACATCAGTGCAAAATATGGTTCATAAATATTATGTACCTTGCGGAAGCTTGTTTCCCAGTAACGGGCGTCTATCGGAAACGTCTATGCGAAGTTGAACCGATACCGGCCGTAGTCACTGACCGCCTTAGTGGCACGTTTGTAAGCGACTCTTGCTTTTTAACCAAAAAAAAAACCGACTTTTAAAAGATGTGTGATATAAACTTTAGTTACATAAACACCAACTCCAAACTGTAATTCAGATCAGATTTTTGGAAATAAATAATGATTTTTCCCTTTTTAGTACACCTTTTTGAAGCCGGTTGTTTTTTTATTTTTTACTTTTGCGTGACGATTTGCTTTTTTTCTCGAACACTAAAAACATCAATACTTATAACAAAATTTAATACAATCATCAACATATAAGCCGTTTCGCTTGTTCCAAATTAACACCAATTTTTTTTTAACAACAATTTAAGTTTTAAATTCACTACAAAAATATGGGACCACCTGGGAAGTATACCCTTTTAAATAAAAAAAGAATTTTGAAAATCCGTCTATGTGTATATGTATAACGGAGTTATGCCCGAGCATACATATAAAGAAAAATACAAACATCCAAATTGAGAATCTCCTCCCTTTTTGGAGTCGGTTAAAAATAAAATTTAAAATTACTTCAGATTTCATCATGCGCCGTGCGCAAAAACAGTCAGTGACGCAAATGCAAAAAGTGATAAAAAACCATGTACGTAAAGTTAGCAGAACAACTATCGCAAATCGAAATAAAATAAGTTGCGTAATTTGCCGTGATTTATCCGTGAAAAAATAAACGCTAACGCTAACTTTACGTACTTTGTAACTAAAGAAATATAAAAGCGACAAATTTAATTTTTTCACGGATAAATCACGACAAATTAGCGGCAAATTCCTATGTATTTGGTTTTCTCTAAATCCTATTTTTTGCGTTCGTGTTCGTGCGTAAAGTTAGCAGAAAACTCTGTAACTCAAGAAATATAAAAGCGGCAAATTTTATGTTTTCACGGATAAATCACGGCAAATTAGCGGGAAACTACGCAACTTATTTCATTTCGAATTGCGATAGTTGTTCTGCTAACTTTACGTACATCAAAAAACTTGTTGCTAACCTTTTTCTAGAAGCTGCGCGAACATGTTCTGTACGTTAGTGTGGTGGTGCTTCCACCTCAGACAGTACTGCTGCGGCATCATTTTCATTTTCGTTTGTCTATCTCTACCTAACTAAGCTAACAGTCCGTTGGTATAAATAATTAATTTAAGGCTTTGGTATAGGAAGGCAGGTAATAGAGGACTGAAGAAAGTACTAGGTAAAAAGTTTGGTCGAAAATACAAACAAAGGACGTTTTTATCAGTGATAATTAGGTACTTTCGTTTTGAATTTTACTAATATACAAGTAATGTGTATTGGAATGTCGTTCTTCGGTGGTTGTATTAAGCGTCAGTGTTACCTGGAACAAAAAAAAGGTACATTATATTCGATCTTCTCATAGATTAGCACATCCTAGATCCTTCACACACAAACCGCATGTTTCATTGATATAATAACACTACAAAAGAGTCGGTGGTGGCCGACGGGTTTTGTGAAAAACCGGCCAAGTGCGAATCGGACTCGCGCACGAAGGGTTCCGTACCATTATCTATAGAAACACCAAAAAAAAAAATCATGTTTGTTGTATGGGAGAACTTCTTAAATATTTATTTTATTTGAATTTACTTATTTATTATTAAAGTTACTATATTTATAACTAAATGTTGTGGAAATAATTCAAGCGTCTACGTTTTGCCTTTACCAATATCGAGCAAAAACGAGCAAACCAATCACGTTTGTTGTATGGGAGCCCCCTTCAATATTTAGTTTATTCTGTTTTTTAATATTTGCGGCAACCGAAATACATCATCTGTAAAAATTTTATCTGTCTAACTATCACGGTTTATGAGATACAGACGGACAAAAGGACGGACAGCGAAGTCTTAGGCTACGTTCACAAGGCGACTATTCGATTCGATATTTTCTCGCATACTGTTTTACCGTATACGAGACGGCCGTTCACACGGTGCGAGGTCCATTCGGTTTTTTCACGTATGCGGTCTTCCCGTTTACGTGGCCGCCGTTCACACAGCATCTATTCGATTCGCTTTGCCAGCTGCCACACTGCGTCGTTGAGAGCACGCCATTTTTTTTAATAGTTGTCTAATAATTTATCCCATATTATGGGTCGATCCTCGATAGGCGTGATAAATAACTCGATCGTAATCGGCAATCCACTTCGCCAAAGACATCACAAACACAACTATATAATAAATTTACGAGAAAAATATTCGATAAAATCTCGTATACGGTATACGAGAAAAATTGCGCCGTGAGAACGTAGCCTTAGTAATAGGGTCCTGTTTTACCCTTTAGGTACGGAACCCTAAAAACTGTCACGATGAACTAAAGTGGTTGGTGATTGGTGAACATAGGCTGTCCACCATTCACCACATGGTGAGAGTGAGCCGCTGGTTAACCCCTTCTGAGGATAAAGACCGTGAAGATATACAAATATAATATTAACATTTATATTATAATTGTACATTTACAATTGTATTTATGACAAATGTTTAGTCAAAAATACAAACATTATGACATTATGTCCCTTGGCTCAGCAGTCACGGTCTTTAACTACTAGTCGAATTAAGTCGTCAATAATCAGTAAATTATAAATTCGGTTATCGGCGTGGGACTCCTTTATTTAACCACAGTATTAATACTGTGATATACTCCTTAATTATACTAATGAAGTTTGCTATATCAAGCTGTAGCTATAGCTTTGTAGTTATCTCGCGGGAACTTGAATTTTTCGGGATAAGCCTATGTGCTATTCCAGGACCTAATCTATAGGTGTGCAAAGTTTCATCCCGATCCGTCCAGTGGCTGAAGCATTATTGAGTAACAAACATCCATCCGTACTTACAAACTTTCACATTTATAACCTTTGCTTAGTTTGAAACCAGACAGCGCTGTGTGATATGTCTAAAATTATTATTATTATTATCATTATTATATTATTGTTACTAACAAAAACTTGGTAAAAAGCCAAACGTCACGTTTTTACTGAGATGTACAGTTTGTATGTCAGGGCTTATAGGTTGTTATTAATCCAAGCGTTTCTTTAGGAAATTGGCATGGCCCACGTAGGGGGCCCCAGCAGTCTAGGAAATTGGCATGGCCCCCGCGGTCAACTTAGTTATTTTAGATTAACAAAAAAAACAACCGGCTTCAAAAAGATGCACTGAAAAGGTAAAAAAAATTACTAATTTCCAAAAATCTGATCCGAATTACAGTTTGAAATTAGTGTCATGCAAGCAAAGTGTGTTATAAACTGTTACATAGGTATATAGACACCAACTTCAAACTGTAATTCAGATCAGATTTTTGGAAATTAGTAATTATTTTGACTTTTTAGTGCATCCTTTTGAAGCCGGTTGTTTTTTTTGTTAAAAAGTTTTTATTCTTTTTCTTTTCAGTGACGAATTGCTTTTTTTTGCTTGTACACTAAAAACATCCATACTCGTAATAATTTTTTATACAATCATCAACATAAAAGGCGTTTCACAAGTTCCAACTTAACATTAATAAATTTTTTTCTTCAAAAGTTTTAGTTTTAAATTCACTATAATAATATGGGACCACCTGGAAAGTATAACCTTTTTAATAAAAAAAGAATCTCAAATCGGTCTAGGAGGCCTACAACTAATATCAGTTTCAATCCCAATACAGTTTCAATCCAATTTCCGAAATTGGCCACCAAATTCAAGAGTACCAATTTAGTAGATTTCTCGATCGCCGTAGGATTTTACGATTGAAACTGATATCAGTTGTAGGCCTCCAGGCGTCTTCCAGAAATCGGGTAACATATATAAATAAAAAAGTCTCCGACGAATTGAGAACCTCCTCTTTTTTTGAAGTCGGTTAAAAATGGCGTGCCACGATCAGACTTATGTTAATCGATATACAGGGACACGTTCACAAAGTCCTAAAGTTACAAAATTTTAAAGTGCCGGGTTGCCGAGATATAAGAAAATAAAAAAGTAATTTATGCTTTTTATTTTCTAATATCTCGCCAACCTAGCCCTCTAAAATATTGTAACCCGCTGGGGCCTTGCCATCATTTTTAGAGTGCAACAAAGTCGGTGGTCAAAAATCAAAACTAAAGTCGCCATATTAAAATGGTGTCAACTTACACGACACTAGCGACCATACAGCTGGTCAGAAAAGTTTTTTGCACTGTACGAGCCTATATAGCAAATTAAAGTATGCTCGATTGGCTTGACTTGTCAAAGTCAAGTTTGAAGGATCAAATATGTTACTGTTGCCATGGAAGCTCAAGTAATACGTCTAGAGTTGCCAGATGTACGGATTTAGTCGCACATGTCCGGCTTTTTCGGTCGTATCCGGCCAAATTAATATAGAAATCCGGAGACTAAGAACGTGTAATTAACGTGGAATGGGTGATAAGTTCATAATTGCCATTTTTTTTGTTGACTTGCTAGACATTTTTATTTTAGACCTGTCGACCTTATACGTGTACGACTGCGACTCTGACTTGACCTGTTTTTCACAATAAACTTACGGAATTAATTATCTACCTACGGGTAATAAGCCAAAAATAACATTCTTAAACTATAAGTGCCTAAAGAGCTGTACCATAGGTCAAAAAAATTGCACAACCATAATAGAAAGGGACACAGTTACAGATCAGCGAAACACAAAATCATTTAACATTTCGAAACTGACCTTCGACTCAAAGTCGAGCGAAAAGAAAAAAAAAAGAATAAAAAAACATACCAGTTACAAAATCCAGACGCGAAGATAAGGCGAAGTTATAATCATAAAAAAATGTTGACCAAATAGAATAAACAACGTCATTTAGATAAAAAAAAAACTTTTCCGTTTTGAATTTAGAATACGTTTCGTTTAATTTTTTTGAGCGGTGCGTCGATAAGGGCTGTACCTCTGACACTAATTTCCTTATCGTTTCAAAAATGTTGCGTGAACACGAGATATCGCGCTATCTCGTTTTTTCGAACTTTTTACTTCGAAAACAATTTAAAATAGTAGGTATATACAATGTTTATTTGTAATGTTATACGCGGGCAAATAGATAATGACTGGTAGAGTCAGAAAATGAGGCGACAATAGGGATATATATTTATAAACATTTACAATACATTACATTTTAAATATAGTTTAAATAGGCTAATATTCCGTGAATTCATGGGGATACATAAATAATGCCTTACATTATTTCTATAAACATGGTAGTATGCAGTGCATTACAAAAATTTTTTTTACCATCTAAAAACTTACACGGTTTTTATCCCCAGAAGGAGGTAACCAGTGGCTGGACGCACACCTAAATAATATAATGCATATTGCTCAAGCTTCCTTCTGTCTGTCTGTACGTCAACTCTTTTTTTTTAAACATATATCTATAGGCACTAAACTAGCGCAACGACTGATTAATATCAGAGTCTAAATGTAGGAAAAAAGGAAAGACGAAAAAAATAATTCCGAAATGGTGGAAATGTCAATTAATAAGTATTATCCTTTCATTGAAGATTAAATAAAAATACTTAGGTACTCTTGAGTTTGAAAAAAAGCAACACCAAAGCAAAGTTAAAAAGTACTTTTTAAAAACTAACCAATTTAAATCTTGAGGGTTCTGTATTTCAATTCTAAAAAGTTTTTCTTTTAAGTAGTCGATGCTGCGAGATTGGCGAGTTTTTTTTATGAAAATTGTAGTTCCTTCCTTGCCCACCTCTTAGGCCGCTTTCGAAACCAAATTTCGAAAAAAGAATTGGAACCGAAACCCGATCTCCACCATTGCTTTTCTTTTTCGATAACATTTTCTAATAAAAACAAAAAATAAAATCGAATCTATATTCGAAACTAGATGGTCTTCAACGTAGTAGGAGAAATTTAACACATCTCCTGGATAGAAGGACTTTCATAAAAAAATTAACTATATGGTATCATTATTATAATCAGCCTACTACAGTCCACTGCTGGACATAAGCCTCTCCCAAGATGCGCCATTATGCCACGGTCTTACATCCAATGGCTATTTTTTGTAATTTATACCGTAGCGCCATCTGTCAAAGGGGGACGTCCCACACTACGTTTTTCGAGATTCTCTCTCCGGTCTTGGCTCAAGAATGCGTCTGTCACATTACTCCATTGCGTATCCGGTCTTTAAAGGAAACTTCGAGTAATAGCACTTTATAAACCCGCTAAAGCCTCGATCACACGTAGCGATTTATAGCTGCTATTTTCTGCTTGCGATTACTAGCAGCTATAAATATACCGCTACCGTGATCGTATTACCCTACTGTCGACTACAAGCGGGTTTTAGGAGCCAAAAATCTCACCCGATTGATGCCGTGTAGTCGAAATATTGTCCGTTAAAAAATTGAACATGAACATGCTTGGTTTTTGACTACACTCGCTAATTTTAGCAATTGTCCTGTCAACTTAGCTATTTATCGCAAGCTAAAAAATTTAACATGCTCAATTTTATAGCGGCTTTAAATTCGGTCGGCTATTTTACGGTCGTGCACAGTCACATGAAGCTAATTATCGCTGGCGGAAAATAGCAGCTATATATCGCTACGTGTGACAGACTTTCAGCTTATAGAATAGCCCCATCGTCAGTGTCCACATCACGGCACCATACTTGTCATTCCCGTGATGAGGACACACTGATTGAAGACAGCATTCATTCTTTGCGGTAAGGTCCCAGGGCGCGAGTTCCGCTTACTTTACTTAAGAAGTAGCATTTCAGTGGTTTTAACATGTTTCTTACATTTGACACTGTAATAACTGTAGGTAATCAAGTAAACGTGTATGTGGTAAGTGAACTCGGCTCGTCTACTGCAAACAAATTGCATTAAATTATAATACGTCGACTCCATAGCTCAGTGGGTAATGATCCGATTGTTGAATCAAGGGGCGTGGGTTCGATTCCCGCACAAGACAAACATTTATTATTTTTTTATTAGACTGGGTGTTTTCTATGTTTTATATGTATGCATTTAAAAAAGTATATATGTATTTGTATCCGTTGTCTGGTATCCATAGCACAAGCTTTGTATAGTTTGGGACCAGACAGCGCTGTGTGTAATGTCCAAAAATATTTATTTATTTGTTAAATATCTATACTATAAACAAGATCCAAACACGTTATTTACAAATAGTCGCAAAATCATACACTTACCATAGTCATTAAAACAATTCACTAGCATTTCATGTACCTATCAATATTTTTTTGCGACTATGTTAACAGTTGAAGACATTTATCTAGTAGGTATAACGCAGCTTTAACAAAAATAAAGTCGGAATCACCTTAAGTAGAAACCTTAAACATTTGCAGTTGTAAGAAAACAATTTTTTTTTTATTATGTACGAAACCCTCGATGCGCGGTTCGAGACACACTTGACTAGTTTTTTGATAGTAGCTCAGTGCACTCATACCTACATATAGTACAATAAAGAGTTAGACAAATGTGAATTACTCATGCAATTACATACAACTAAAAGTGATTGGATTGAATCACCCATGCCTGACCACAGAATACATAATTATTAATTTGTAATTTCACGACTAGCACTTATTTGAATTACTTTGGAGGCATTCGCATGTAGCCTAGAAATATAGGCTGAAAAGGTGTATAATTGGGTCTGGCACAGGGTTCTATTTTCTATCGAAGTTGCCATCACAGACTGCCCGAGGGTTGACTTTCTTCTTTTTTGACTGCAGATAGGTGGCTAGCTTTATGTCTAGTAGACGGATACGAGTCTTAGTTGACGGCAGTTGCTCCGAAACTCATACATTGAAGGCATTTATCGGCAGGGCATTCATCCCTACACCCTGGTATAAAATACCAATAATCAGTGTATACTAAGAAAATATCTAAAAATCTTATGAGCCGATTTTGTTCAAATAATTTTCATTGGAAGTATTTATAAAGACCTATTATTGTGGTTTTTTTTTTGCAAATTTTTAGATAACGCGGTTTTAAAGTTACGAGGGAACTGGACACACAAATTTTTCAACTTTGGAAGCCAATATCTCGCAAAATATAAATTTAAGAGAAATGTTTTCGTAAGAACCTGATATGAATTTTAAATTGATCAATATGTCGAGAGTTATCCTAAAAAAAAATTGTATAAATTTCCATTAAGTACATATATGTTTAGCGGTTTACAAAAACACACATATGTAAAATTTCATTACAATCTACCCAAAGACGGCGGAATTATAAAACTGTTGTAACATACGAACGGACGAATATGACGAATTTATAAGGGTTCGGTTTTTATGCCAAATGGCTCGGGCTCGTGCATTCTGTGGTTGTGCAGAACCCTCGGTACACGAGACCTACTTGCACTTGACCGGTTTTTAATAACTACATTTCATAACAATAATAAAAAAAAAGAAAATATCGACTTGCCAAATATGCACCAATACCTGTAGAAGGCACTAGTAGGTCTAAGTACCTAGGTAGCTAAGTAGCTGGGTATAGACAATTGAACTTTTTCTTTTTACACGTATTTTTTTAGTAATTAGTATTGCACTGTCTGTATGTACACACTGCCATGAGTTCAATCAAATAAAAACAAGTAAATAGTTAGGTACAAAAGATCTGACTACAAAAATGGTTTCGTAATGAAAATGGGCGCGCCACGTTACGGCTCAACAGTCAATTACCTATAAATTTTTTCAAACGCAAAGCACCTACTTATACTTTATATCATTCTCATTTTACGTAGGTAATTTATTTAGTTGTTTACACTAGGTGCGCTGCGCAGTTTCATCTGTGGGAAGTCTCAATATGAAATCAACAATGTATCAATATGAATGTTTTAAAGTAAACTACGAGTAGCCAAGTCCTAGGCTTTTAACAACTACGCTCGACTTCAAATCTAAATGCATTTCTAAAGAAAAGCCAGTGCCACTGCGGTGGGGCATACAGCGTGTATAACAAGGTAAAAATATTTACAGGACTTTACCACATATCTTCCCTCGGTAAACACACACAGCCTATTTGGTAGTGTGGCCAGCTACTGAGCAGATGGTGAAGGTTCGATTCCCGCACTGAACCGAAATCGATGTCATAATATAAACATTTGTGTTTGTCTGGACCCTGGGTGTGTATTTATGACAAAAAAAAAGCAATATTTATATATTTGTATCCGTTCTCTTGTTGGTACCCATAACACAAGCTTTGCTCACTTAGGAGCCAGACGCCGTTGTGTGAAATGTCCAAAATATTTATTTAGTTATTTATCTTAGTAATTGTTATGACGCTCAGACAGAAAATACAACTGAATGATCGTATGAAAAATTATTAAAAAGTAGAAAATCAGCCCCCATACAGGACGGAGCAACAACGAATGGGGACTTTCCAAGAATCATACAGCAATACAATAGTATCACAGCAAATTTTCCTTAAAGTTAAATTTTTTCTGTATTTCTGACTGATATCTGTGGACGACATGCACTATTAGGCGATTTTTATTCATCTACACGATGAACTCTTTTTTAACGGCAATACCATATTTTTAGTGTGAGAAGTTTTTAGACGTTCGCAATAATATGATTTTTCCAAGAAATCGCAAAAACAGTACCTGTGCACACAGACATTTCGAAGCGTTGAGCAATCATAGCGTAGAATCAATATATGGCTAGGGTTGCCACTCCGTTCATTTAACTTTATAATAAGATAATGCTTATCAGCATTTGTCTGTTGGCTGGATTGTAATTCAAATTCAAATTCAATATAATTTATTCAGTTTAGGCTACAATAATTGAGCACTTATGAATGTCACTACGCCATCGGTTCGTAAGTCTATAGGGCGGGAGACCTTGTACTGAGAAGAACCGGCAAGAAACTCAGCAAGGGCATTTCTTTTCTCCCTTTCTCTTACAGCGTCCAATTAAAATATTGGAAAATGCCCTCCCTATCATAAAAGGACACTTTCCATTACAAACATAAAAAACATGAAATATAAAGCACAAGCACAACATAAAAAAGTATCTTATATAAAAAAAAAGACAGTTTATGTATTCATCGCCAAGAAATAATCAATGTCTTACAGTATTAATAAACAAAACAAAAAATGAAGACTATATACTAAGAATACAAAGAAGTTTGAAAGAGCAGACCAGCCTCCACAGGCGGCACCCGTTCACGAGTATGACATATGAATCAGCCATCGCTTCGCTATACATGTTTTAGGGATCGTAACGACCCGACACACACGCCACCACCGCAGAGACACTTTGAGAGAGCATGACACACTCAAGCAACTCCAATAAAACTTCGATTGTACTAGTTACAATGTGTGTAGTAAAGGAACAAAATATAAGAGGAGAAGATTCGTAATGCTTTACTACCGAGAAGAACCGGCAATAAACTCAGCAGTTAATCTTTTATACATCATATAAAATACAATATAGCCTTAGACTAGGTAATAAATTAATATACAATGTTTTAATTTAAAAAAATATTTCAAATGCCCCAATACAAATCAATTAAGTTCTAATTTTTCCAAGCATTTATCATCCAATTTTTTATCATTTATGTATTCATCAACTTTGATTATAGCTTTTTTTCATTAAACTATCTTTGACATATATTTTAAATTTATTTGAGGGTAAATTAACCACATGTTCTGGAATTTTATTGTAGAAAATATACTTTTTATTGCGAAAGAGCTATGTACCTTCTGAAGACGACATTTTGGAACTACCAATTTATCCTTATTCCTTGTATTAACACTGTGAAGGTCACTATTTTTAGCAAATAAGTGACAATTTTGGCGTACATACATTATACAAGCGAAGATATATTGGCAAAGAACAGTTAAAATATCAATTTCCCTAAATAGTTCCCTAAGAGAAATTCGAGGTCCTAATTTATAAATTGACCGTACTGCTCTCTTTTGCAAAATAAAGACTGTATCAATATCAGCTGCCTTACCCCAAAGCAAAATGCCATAAGACATGACGGAATGGAAATAGCTAAAGTAGACCAAGCGAGCAGTGTCAACATCTGTAAGCTGCCTAACTTTCCTAACTGCATAGGCAGCTGAACTGAATTTTCCTGCAAGAACTGAAATGTGAGGGTTCCACTGCAGCCTATTGTCTAATGTAATACCTAGAAACACTGTTGAGTCTAATAGTTCTATTTCTTCTCCGTTTAGGGATAATTTTGTACTTATGTTTCTGACATTTGGCATCACAAATTTTAAACACTTAGTCTTTTTCGCATTAAGAAGTAATTTATTTGCCGTAAACCACTGAAGAACCTGAGAAAGCGCACTACTTACGTCGTCAAAATTATAGATAGAACCTTGAGGAACTCCTAATTTTACTTCTGAGCCATTGGATTTTACTTCATTGATTTGAACCTTCTGCATTCTACTACTCAAATATGAGCGAATAAGCTCAAGAGCCAAATCTGCAATACCATAATGACTCAGTTTCCGTATAAGAGTTTCATGTTGCACGCAGTCGAATGCCTTTGATAGATCACAGAAGATACCGATAGCATTTTGTAACTGTTCCCAAGCAGCAAATATATGCTGTATAAGGGCAACACCTGCGTCAGCTGTAGTACGCCCTTTTGTAAAACCAAACTATTGAGGCCATCCAATCCATCTAAGTTAAAATGATTAAGCATCTGATTGAACATAAGTTTTTCAAAAATTTTGCTTAAGGCAGGCAGTATGGAGATAGGTCTAAAGTTATTATTAGGATCATCTTTACTTCCACTTTTAAAAAGTGGTATTATTTTACTATATTTCATTAAGTCTGGGAATATCCCTTCGTCAACACACTTATTAAATATTATGGCTAAGATTGGTGCTATAATATCAATAATTCCGCTAAGGACTTTGACTGATATACCCCATATGTCACAAGTTTTTTTCCGAGTTAGTAATTTAAATGTCTTTATGATGTCTTCAGAGGTAACATGCTCAAATTTAAATGTAGCCTTGCATTTATTTACATTACATTTTAAAAGTAACTCTGATTCTAATGGAGAGGAATTTAATGCATTAGTTGTAATTGTAGGCATTTCAGTAAAATATTTCTCAAAAGAGTTAGCGACATCAAGATCTGAATCAATTATTTTTGAATTTACAGTAAGTGAATAATGATTGTCACGCGGTTTAATTTTTCCTGTTTCACTATTTATTACATTCCATGTGGCCTTTATTTTACTAATAGAATTTTTAATTTTATTACTTAAATGTATTGCTTTTGCAACCCTGCACACTTTTTTAAATATTTTTAAATACATTTTGACATAGTTGGTGAATTTAGTTATATTGTTTCATTTCATACAACTCATACAACCTAGTTCGACTTCGGTGTATTCCTACAGTAGCCCAGTCCTTGAATTTCATTTTATCATTTGGCCTAAAAGTTTTTACTTTAAACACTTGCTCGAACTCATTACTTAAGAAATCAAAAAAAATATTATATAAGATTATTAGCATTATCATGCATGGAATGTAAAAATGGAATTTTCTTTTCAATATTTGCTTTAAAATTGTTTAATCGAGCAGTGGTCACAGGTCTACAAGTTATATTATTAACCGCTATGCATTTACCTAGTATTTGCAAAAAAAGCTAAAAGGGTACTGTTTATATGGAAGTCAACACTGTGCTGTGTTGTGAGGTACATTTTACGACTCTAATCATAGGCTGATATTTACGATAGTACATTACAAGTTAACAGAAGATATAATTTACAATTTTATTCCATTCCCTTCTTAATTTTTAATGTTGTAATTTCATGAACACAATGACTGTAACTATTTTATCTTCGAAAACAAGTACCTAAATTAAAACAAAAGTATAATGTAATATACATAATAACTAGACATTGGATAAGTAAGACAATACATCAAATAAATTGGCTGCGTGGCTCAGTAGGTGCTAATGAACTCACTGCTGCACGTGGGGCGTGGGTTCGATTCCCTACGAAATAAAAGACAATCATTTATGTGAGTGCTCAGGGAAACGAACCTTCCTTGAAATCAAGACATAATAGACAAGAACTGGAGCCATCACGCGTTGGAGAATCGCCAATATTTTTTTGGATAAATAATTAAAAAATGAAAGCAAAATGCATTTTGGCAGGTGCTTTCTTCATATCGTAGATAGGTTACATCGCCACGTTACATGCCTTACATAACTTGCAAATCAATAAAAAAACTGGCCAAGAACCTCCGAAATCGCATGCGAGTCGAGGCTTATATGATAGTGTTCCGTCATAACTACATCAATTATATGAAAAACTTGTAATAAGGTATATTTTCAATTTCATAACTTAGCCTCTTGTATGTTCATTTACTTTTTAAAATTACAAGAGCTTGACATTATATGTATAATATATATGCTGGCGCAATAGGACTAGCTACTAAAAAGCATTTAAATTCCCAAAATGGTTTACTCAAATTATTTTCAATTTAAATTTTACACCACTTACAATCAATATTAATCAATTTCTGTCCACGCTTTTGGAAGAATTAGTTCGTGATTAAATACTTTATGGAGAATAATTAGGTATACCTACCACCATATCATTGAATATGACGGTTTTTACACTGTGAAAATTTATTCCCCAACAGTCAAGTGTAAGTCGGACTCGCGCACGAAGGGTTCCGTACCATTATCTATAATTTTTTTTATTTTTATATTTGAGTTGACTGAATCATATGATGAAAGGTAAATTGCGGTTTACGATTTATGACGTATTAAAAAAAACTACTTACTAAATCTCGTTTAAACCAATTGCCGGTGGAAGTTTGCATGGTAATGTACATCATATATTTTTTTTTTAGTTTTATCATTCTCTTATTTAAGAAGTTACAGGGGGACACACACATTTTACCACTTTGAAAGTGTCTCTCGCGCAAACTATTCGGTTTAGAAAAAAATGATATTAGGACCCTTAATATCATTTTTAAAGACTGATCCTTAACACGTATGGGTTTGATGATAAAAAAAAATGTGTTTCAGTTCCAAGTATGGGGAACCCCCAAAATTTATTGTTTTTTTTGGTGTGAAAATGTTAATGCCGTTCACAGAATACATCTACTTACTAAGTTTCAACAGTATAGTTCTTATAGTTTCGGAAAAAGGTGGCTGTGACATACGGACCAACAGATAGACAGACAAACACGATGAATCCACAAGGGTTCCGTTTTTTGCCATTTGGCTACGGAACCCTAAAAATCAGAAGTATTTCACCGTGTTCTCACCTTTCGAAGCAAGGCTAGCTGAAGCTATATTAAAACATTGAGTAGTAGAATATTATCTGCAGACTTCCCCCCGATCGACCTCGGCACGGTCGAAAAACTATAGTTAGGCGGCCTCGGCACGTACTAACGGCCCCAGATGACGATCTCGCTGTCCGGATAGCGAGATTAGTCTCTACGACCTCCCCGAATAGGGCCTACCTCCAAACACGACGCCGACGTCCCCGGGTTCGTCGGCGCCGACAAGGATACACAAGGTATCATAGAGTGCCGGGGCGCTTCTCGCCCTCACTCAATCTCAACCGCACCCGCGTAACGGGGAACTCCCCTCCTGGCGGTGACTCACCTTCGAGTTCGAGACTCACGCCGGTCGAAGGGACGCCCCCGAGAGCGACAACCCAAGCCTCCTTCAGAGTCTCGCCCCAAAAGTACGGTGAAGCAGTAATGGCTGCAACAGCCAACTGCATTGACAGTTCAGAAAAAAAAAAGCAGAAATATACATTCACTTAAGAAATCTTGATTGGGTTAAAAGTAACTCTATGTGCCTCTATGTTTCTGCCAAAAATTGGGTGCTGCGTCAAGCAAAAGCAAACAAACAGACATTTACATTTATTACGGCTAGCAAGGAAAATAATATTTAATTAAAAGTAAATGCAAGGTTATAAGAAAAATAGTCTTTGAGGACATTACTAAGGTCTTACAAAAAAATTTATAACAAAAAAAAACAGCATCTTTTTGATGCCGGTGGTTTTTTTTTTTTTGGTAAAAAGTTTTATTTTTTACTTTTGAGTGACGAATTAAAAGACGTACACTAAATGCATCCATACTCGTTACAAAATTTTATACAATCATCAACGTAAAAAAATTAAGACATATTGTTTTCTCATGAATGCCACTGTCAGAACTGGACCAACATTGAACACTAGCTTTCAAATAAAACAAAGGATCATCAAAATCGGTTCACCCAGTCGAATTGAGAACCTCCTCCTTTTCTGAAGTCGGTTGAAAATAAGGTTATTGGTCGCGGGCCGCACAAGATTTCGAATCGGGTTTTTCGTTCATTGCACTAAGCCAGCACGCTAGCAATTGCGCTCCTATGAAACGAACTTTAGTACAAAGACTTAGAGCACAAATCAACGAGTGTGAAAGAGAAAGTTCGACACAGTCTCACAAGTGCAACATAAGATTTTGTATGAAAAAATAGGACAATTTTGAGCGCCGCTTCTGGCCTACATAAAGTATAATACATTAATACTGTTGCCAGTTTGACCCCGCATTCGGTCCGGCCGGCGCGCTGTTGCCGATCTTATTACAATAAAAGTTTAAGTTCGTGCGCGCGAGTTTTTCGTTAATAGATTAAATAAGTACATGTACCTACATAAACAGTTTGTAATTGTATAATAAGTAGGCAAAATGAAATGTGATTATTGTGATATAAATACAATTAATCAGAGCGAAAAAAAATTAGTTATTCAGCTGGAAATAAAGACAACACAGGCACAAAAATGTGGCAACAAAAACATACACGCGTATGTATTTGTAAATCAAAATAGGCGACTGAAGTTAGGTTAGCGAGTAAATAGAAAAATAAAAGTTGAGCATTTAAGCAATTCCTGTGTATTTTAGTGAACACCCATTAAAAATTGTCACGAGCCGCCTCTGTCCACCGTTAAATCCACACCAATTTCATTTAAGCTTATTTAAGAAATACAACTTTTAATAATTGTGAATCGACAACCCTGAATATTTTCCGTTCAAATCAATACACAATAAGTATTACAGCGAAGCAAGCGACCTGCATGTTTAACTCTAAGTACCAATTTTTTCAAAGGCATCCACATTCAATCCGATATACTTTAACACTTTATAGTCAATGAAATAAAGTCTATTTTCATTTGACATCTTTCACAGTTTTGTTAGACAGTGTAGCGCACAGTGTATTTAGTTGGAAAACAGTGTCGTATTGTGTTTTCTCGCAGTTTTGCTTCAATAGATAAGTATACTACAATGATGGATGTTGTAGTTTTGAAATTTTCATTTTTTGTATTAAATGGAAATCAAATATCAAAGACATTTCAAAAGTTCAGGTGGTTAAGTGATGTCTTACTAGGATATTTTTCAAATAGGCACGGATGGATCTGCATCATAATGATAGTAGGCCAAGTTCAGTAGTGGACGTGTTCCGGCTAAGACGACTTCAGATCGGAGCTCGTGCATGAGGAGCTTAGTTACATTCGTGTATGAGAAAAGATATGCAAGTTCGGGCAGATCAGTCAACGGTATTGGATGGGTGACCGCCTAGTAGTGGCACATAGGTATTTATAAGTATTTCAGTGCCTTACCCAGGCACGTAGACAGAGTCCTCAGAACCCGATCCCCCAAAAGTTTCAACAATTCCAATTTAACCTAATCTAAAATAAAAAACAATTTTTATTCTAAAATAATAAAAAAACTGTTAAAAATACGCCACATTAACTACACGTTATTAGTTTATTAGTTTTCGTTAATTTAAAAAATAAAGGTAAGTAGGTAGTACAAACACAAAAAAATAATGAGGGCGCCAAAGAGAAAACCTGGAAATATTGGAAATAAAATGTTTATCAAAATAGTTTTATTTTCAAATTTGACATTATTAATAAAAAAGAAATTAAAATGCTTGAAACGGCTAAAATGGCTCAAATGGCTCTTTCTACAATTCTTTCCCCAAGAGTAGGGATACACCATTTCGATATTTTAAAAGTCCTGACAAAAAGTCTTAAATGATTTAGGTCGCGATATCTCGTACTATTTATTAGATACAGGCAAAATGTATAATTTTGGTGAAAGACAATAGCATTTAAGGAATTAAAAAAAAACAATTGATTAGGTTTTTGTGTTATTGGTTAAACACATAGAAATCTAACAGTGAGTATTGCTTTACCATTTGTGCAAATTTTGCACTTGATTGTAATAAAGTTTTGCGTTTTGTTGTTTTGAATGACATTGCATTAATGACTGAATCTCTGCAGGGTCTAGAAAAATCCTTATTTATTCTAGATCAAGATCCAGATTAAATTTTAAACGAGTAGGTCCCAAGATGAATGTAGACAAGACTATGGTTGTAGGTAACATCACAATGTCACAATTTACACGTTGACCTAAGACCAGGGGACGTCGATATATCCAAAAAACGGAGGTATTACCAAGTAGGTACGTCTACCTTAAACGTCTATCAGTAACGGAATTGTGATATAAATTAAATAGAATGAACCTATTTTCAGTCCGCTTAAAAGCATGTAACTCATGTTGACCAATTCCAACTAAAATTATTGTCCAGTGTAAGTTTTTTTTTTATATACCTCTAAGGTGGCAAACAAGCACACGGTCCGCCTGATGATAAGCGGTCACCGTGGTCTATGGACGCTTGTACCAGGGGTATCACTCGCGCGTTGCCGACCCTTCAAAAATGCAATAACTTCTTTCTTGAAGAACCCCATACTGTAGTCCTTAGAGAAAACCTTGGCAGCGAGCTCATTCCATAACCCAAGCGTTCGCGGCAGGAAGTTTCTCTGAAACCACAATGTACGCGACCATTTCGGTTCAAAAGTGTAAGAATGAATTATAACAATTTGGTATTAATAAATGAGGTATAACCTATCGAATAAAAAAAGAATCATCAAACACATAAACAAAAAAAACCTAAGGCGCAGTAACTACCTAACTAGCGCAGCCCAAAGATATTCTTTATTTCCTAATTGTATAAAACGCATATTAAAAGAAATAACTATAATAATAATAATTATTATAAGTTTATTAGGTCTTTCAAAAATAGTTACAAAGTGTGTTAAGCTATAGACTACTTAGATAGCTAAAACTAAATGTTAAAATATGATACATAAAGGTTAGGTAACAAATAAGTTTTAAGGTTCACAAAATAAGTAAATGACCACTAGCATCCAAACTAGGCGGAGCCTGTGTTTTGGACAAGAATACAATATACAGTTTTCTTACGTTACTGTGCATAACATGTGGGTAGGATTCTAGTACCAATGTAAATGTACACTTTGTGCTAATGTGTAATATGACACACACTAGTTCTAAATAATTGGTTAGTAACAATTTGAAAACTTCTTCAATCGGAAATAAAGAATATCTTTTGGCTGCGCTATTATTAGCTAAATTTAAACGTTATGCATGTATTATGAGTTGTAAATAGCAGAAACACTATCAACAACGCTATCTATTCTAGAAACGCTGCAGAAACGCTATATATTCTAGAAACGCTGCATAGCGTTCTAAAAATTGATTATCATTTCTTTTGTTCGTATATATGATCTGTGGTAATCAAATGTCTTCTTGTTGATACCGAATCTACTATTTCTAAAATTAAAAATAAGTTTTCTATGTTTAAAGCCATTTTGACAGCAATTGTTTTTAAAAACATTAAACAACAATACCAATGCAGGAGACAACACGTGCATTGAACAAACATATTTTGTGTAATGTTTCGGCGAAATAAGAGCAGGAAACCCGGCTTTAAACTTGATACTTTTATCTTAAAACGCTTAAGGGTACAATACTTTTTCTCAAAAAGATTTTGTTTTTTATTTCTATAGAATAACTTCCGCCCGGGCACGGGATTGTTTTGTTTTATCAAGATGAGTAGGTATTCAAAATACATTTAATCAACTCTCATGAGCACATATAATAGTTGCTGTAATCAGTTCTCGTAACCTTGTAAATATACCTAAAAATATATTTATTATCCAACGCAAAAACTCACAAAACTCATTTGCTTTTAAAATGTTCCGAGACGCAAACGTGTTTTGCTTTATAATAATATTCTTGCTTCCTCAAACGCAAACAGCGCGAATCCTCGGAGTGTTTCCAGCACCGGCTATCAGTCACCAATCCGTGTTCAGAGCATACACGCAAGAGTTAGCAAGGAGAGGCCATGAGCTGGTCATCGTTACAACCAATCCTGCACTTCCCAAGAACAGGCCAGCTGATAACATAACAGAAGTCGATGTCAGCATATCATACGAAGCCTTGGCTAATCTAGATCGAAGTGGCATGAGACATGGTGTTTATTACGAAGAAGACGTCTTGTACAATATTTTGTTACAGTTTCTAATAGAACAGTGTTATGAACAATTCGAACAACCGGGATTTAAAAGAGTCCTAGAAGATAAAGGACAGCACTTCGATCTGATAGTTCTGGAGTCGGTTATACATTGTCCCTTGGCTATAACACAATACTTCAAAGCTCCTGTGATTCAAATCTCCACGTACTATGGAGCTTCATTCAACTATGAAACTGTAGGAGCTCCATCTCGACATCCTATGCTATACCCTGATTATGCAAGGAAACAATTTGGAAATACCTGGTGGAGCAAACTGAAGGGGATTTATGAAGAAATAAGAATTATGTATCAAACTAAAATGTTAGAAATAAGAGAAAATGTTCTACTTAAGAAGTATTTTGGGCCAGGGGCTCCAACTGTTCAGGAGCTGAGGGAAAACGTAGATATGCTATTTGTAAACCTTCATCCGATTTTAGCTGGGAACAGACCGATTCCACCAAGCGTGGTCTTCCTGGGATCACTACATTTGCAGACAGTCAAGGAATTACCTAAGGTATGCTATGTTATTGATATACCCGTCGTTTATTACTTAGGTTATGACCTAAAAACACTTGTATTTGAACAAAAGCTCCAGGACCTAACGGTTCTGTGGAAAGATCGCCGATTTTTAGGTTACCGAACCATAGAAAGAAAAACAGATGCCTTAAAATTACCCACTATTTCTGTGCATGGTAGGTATGAACAAATCACAATCTTCCTTAGTAACTTCTCTTTTCTAAGAAAGGGCTATAACTTTTTTAAGTACACGGTACTGATATTTCTGTGAATGATGGGTATGATCAAATCACAATCTTCCTTAGCAACTTCTCTTTCCTAAGAAAGGGCTATAACTTTTTTAAGTTTATGGTAGTGATATTTCTAGGTATAAACGAATCACAATCTTCCTTAGCAACTTCTCTTACCTGAGAAAGGGCTATAACTTCTTTACGTTTATGGTAGTGATATTTCCGTGCATGGTGGGTATAAACGAATCACAATCTTCCTTAGTAACTTCTCTTTCCTAAGGGCTATAATTTTTTTAAGTTCATGATAGTGATATTTCTGTGCATAGTAGCTATGAACAAATTACAATCTTCCTTAGCATATACTTTTTCCAAAGAAAGAGCTATAACTTTTTAAGTTTATGGTAGTGATATTTCTAGGTATAAACGAATCACAATCTTCCTTAGTAACTTCTCTTAGCTGAGAAAGGGCTATAACTTTTTTAAGTTCATGGTAGTGATATTTCTGTGAATGGTAGGTTTGAACAAATTAGAATCTTTTTTAGCAACTTCTCTTTCTTTAGAAAGGGCTATAACTTTTTTTAGTTTATGGTAGTGATATTTCAGTGCATGGTGGGTATAAACGAATCACAATCTTCCTTAGTAACTTCTCTTTTCTAAGAAAGGGATATAACTTTTTTAAGTACACGGTAGTGATATTTCTGTGCATGATAGGTATGATAAAATCGCAATCTTCTTTAGCATCTTCTCTTTCCTAAGAAAGGGCTATAATTTTTTTAAGTTCATGATAGTGATATTTCTGTGCATAGTAGCTATGAACAAATCACAATCTTCCTTAGCAAGTACTTTTTCCAAAGAAAGAGCTATAAATTTTTAAGTTTATGGTAGTGATATTTCTAGGTATAAACAAATCACAATCTTCCTTAGTAACTTCTCTTAGCTGGGAAAAGGCTATAACTTTTTTAAGTTCATCGTAGTAATATTTCTGTGCATGGTAGGTATGAAAAAAATCAGAATCTTAGCAGCTTCTCTTTCCTAAGAAAGGGCTATATGGTGATGATGTTTCTGAAACAGTTCTATAACACTTTCACATTAGACTAAAATATTAACAAAAAAATTTTGTAGGAACCTACGCCGATAACAAAATTAGACGCAAGCGGATGCGGGCAAAAGCTAGTAGTAATATATTATTGATTTTATGTACCTATTCATTTCTAAAAATAAGATAGGCTTAAACATCTAACAATAACTTTTTCGTCCTTTCTCATATATAGGGCACTCCCAAGTATCACAGTGAAGCTATTAAATAGATGTACAACAGAATTTGCTCCATTCCAAGCCTGTATAAAAAGGCTGTAAGAAGACTGTATAAGCGCTTAGCCAGCTCTTATAAGTGCAATTTGGGCCTCAAATTATACAGACTTTGGTTTTAGAGTGACTATTTTGTAGCATTACAACTGTTGTATAACGGAATTGTAAGTGCTCGATAAAGGCTGACAAATCTGCTTTTGACCTAAAATATGTCTTTTGTATAGCGCTTACCCAGTCTGAGTTATTTATAAGCGTAAAATATTAGCATCTGCAAATGTTGTTTGTATTATTCACGCTGTTTTAATTACCTAAAGGTATTTAGTATTAAGTTAAAAGTTTGTGTAATGGTTGGCGACGTGCAGGAAAAATTATAATTGGGAATGAAATTTTTGCTTTTCTTAGTAATATTAGAGCTATTTAATGTATGAATATTAAGATACGATAAAATCAAAACATATTTCTGTATTTTCTCAAGGATATTCTTATCTTAAATAAACAATTTCGGTAAAAATTAAGGAGCGCATCACGTAAAATAGACTTAGTGTTATTTTAAGCATTCTGAAAATATAATAATTAAATCGTAATATTATGGAAACAAAAGCAAATGGTGGCAGTTTACTCACAAGCTTTAGACATTTTAAACATACGTTGAAGTGCTATCAGTTTGATAAAACTTCAAAAAACAGCTTGAGGGCAGTTTGTTGCCGTATAAATAACTTTCTCAAAGGGATAGGCCACAGAGTATGTAGTAATGCTAAAGCCAAAATTATAATTAAACCCTTATAATACATTTTGTAGACCTTTTTTTAACGACAGCCAATGACAACACAATAAAAAATCTGCATGGCGTCTACCAGTGAAATTTTATCAGAATCAATGATAATTACGATTTGGACGGACGGACGGATTTAACAAAACTATAAGGCTTCATGTTTTACATTTGGCTACGAAACCTTAAGGGGAACCAGACTGCCAAAACCAAGAACCAGTGGCCTTATTTTAAAATCATCATAAATCTATTTCCAGGACCTGAAAGCATTTCTAGATAACTCCAAGCGTGGCGTCGTGTTCGTAAGCTTCGGGACCAACGTTCCCGTTTCAATGATGGACAAGTACCTGGAAGACCTGTTCATGGAGTCATTCAGTGCTCTGGATTACGACGTTATGTGGAGATACGACAAACCAAAACCAGATAAGGTACCGAAGAATTTGTGGCTTCAAGATTGGTTACCTCAAAGAGATTTGTTAAGTAAGTAGATTCATGCGTTCACTCTTAGACTTAGACTGGGTCAGCTGGGTCATACCCCGGCCAGTTTATATAAAACCGCGTGATTCGTGGCTACTAACATTATAAAAACCAATGACATGTGTATATTCACGCAAATGTGTGCGTGTTCTATAGCAGCGGTCACAGAATCGTTATAAAGAAGAGGTGAGGTCGATACTAGTGACCGGCGGACAGTGACCATACTGAAGTGCTTTTATCTATGCTTGCCGGTTCTATAAAGACAGTATATCCTACCACAGTTAAAGAGTGTTCGAATGATACTGATATCTCGCAAGTCTTTTGACGGTGTCTGAAACCTAGTCAGGCCATCGATTGGATTAAATCAGCATTCAGAAAGAAGGGTTTTAACATATGTGTGAACCTTATTTCGTGACCAAAATTGTAAAATTTGAGACTAATTTTTAATGTGTTTGTTTTATGTCCATGTAGTGTTTTAATGTTTAAAAAAAAAGAATACTTCTTAATTGGAATTCAGTGTTTCGGAAGAAATAATTTTTTTTATATTTTCAGCTCATCCTAACATTAAGGCGTTTGTCACCCAAGGCGGTCAGCAATCGACGGACGAGGCAATAGACGCAGGGGTACCCATGGTGGGCATCCCGTTCTTTGGCGACCAGGCAATAAATGTGCACAGACACGAGGAGCTGGGGATAAGCATCATGGTAGACCCACTGAGTTTTACCAAGGATGAACTAATGAAGGCTGTTAAACGCGTCATAGAAGACAAGAGGTAAGATAAACAAGGCGCAATTGATTGGCAGAAAATGGCGGAAGACCAGATGTGTTGACATGTTTAAAGGTTGCCCCATAACTAGCAGTGGCTTGGCTGCTGGGGATAATGATAAAGTAATTAGGCCTCGAGCTTGCAAATTAGATGAACGAAGGGCTGAGTCACTTTTGATTTTAAAATCGAAACTTTAACACTGACGTAAATATCTAAAGGTCCTTCAGTTTAGAGTAGCAACAGTAATAGACCCCTGTCCTGGTACTTTTTCTGTTAGGGAGCTATTAGTGCCTTTTCACGCGTTTCGGCAACCGGGTGGTCGGCGCCGGATGTATGTGAGCTTTCATATGTACCGGCTTTAACTATCCGGGACCTACATGCAATTCACCACCGGGTATCCGGCGCTGCTGACCCGACAGCCGGTACGTGTGAAAAGGCACTTTTAAAATAGGATAAGGCATCTACAGCGGGGCAACTACTAAACTGATTATGGACTCCCATAGTACTTTTCACACGATTATTACGCATATGGGTTTACTACTATGCTGGTTATGGTTTCCACTTACTTATCAACCACGGTCAACTATGGGTTAAAGTGGCAAGAAAAAACAAAATATTATATTATTTGGATCCCTTCATGTGCGGATCAAAGTGACATAGAAAATAATAATAAAAAAAAAAGGCCAAGTGCGAGTCGGACTCGCGCACGAAGGTTTCCGTACCATTATCTATAAAAAATAAATGTTTTTTTTATAGACCGATATTCGGTAGACCAATATAAACCAATTTTCGGTGGAAGTTTGCATGGTAATGTACATCATATATTTTTTTTTTAGTTTTATCATTCTCTTACTTTAGAAGTTACAGGGGGGGGGGGACAGGGACACATACAGGGGCGCAAACTATTCAGTTTAGGAAATAATGATATTAAAAACCTCAGTATCTTTTTTGAAGACCTAACGTAGGGGTTTGAAAAAAAATATTTGAGTTTCAGTTCTAAGTATGGGGAACCCCCAAAATTTATTGTTTTTTTTTCTATTTTTGTGAGAAAATCTTAATGCGGTTCACAGAATAAATCTACTTACCAAGTTTCAACAGTATAGCTCTTATAGTTTCGGAAAAAAATGGCTGTGAAATACGGACGGACAGACAGACATGACAAATCCATAAGTGTTCCGTTTTTTGCCATTTAGCTACAGAACCCTAACAAATCCCATAAACCCACGAGAAAAAAATATCCGGGGATCCACCTGTGGATCAGGACGGTGGAACCAACTAGGAGGACTAGGAGACTCATTAATTTGTAAAGTGTATTTTTTGTAACAGTTACAGGAACAACGTGGTAAAACTTCGCTCCATAATGCGCGACCAACCCGAATCTCCCATGGAACGCGCCATGTGGTGGACTGAACATCTTCTGCGACACAAGGGAGGACGACACTTGCGCTCTCCAGCTGCCAATATGTCTTGGTCGAAATATTTTATGTTTGACATTTTAGGAATACTTTTCGCTTTTGTAATCTGCGCTTGTATAGTCGTTTGGTATTCCGTAAAAAGGATTTTTGATTCATTATTCAATTTACGTCCTAAAAAGGTTAAAAGAAGTTGATGATGTATTTATAAAAAAAAGAAAACTTGCTATGAGTATTCATTTTATGAGAGAAAAAACTATTAAAATAAATGTTTTCCTACTTTTCTCAACTAAAATAAGTGTTTTAATTTTTTTCTCATGAAGTAGGTACCTCACCTGACATATACTACCCATTGTAAATAATTCCAAAGAAATGTGGTCGCACATATTTGATCACAACACTAAACTTATAATTAACTTACAGAAAACTTCAATTTGACATATTTACCGTATCGTACGTACTGTTGGTGTTCCAACGCAAAATTAAAATAAAAAATGCGTGTCTGTCCAGGCATATTAACAAAAAAGCTGTCTTTTTGTCTATGCGAGATTATTGTATTATTGTAGTATTGTATATTGTTAATATAATTTTTATTTTTTTATTTTGTTGCCTGTGAAATTTTAATAATATTATCAAACACAAGTAAGTAGGCCACCCGTCTTGGCAATCAAGTTTTTATAAAGTATCGACCGAGCCCAGCCGACCGACTAGACGCAGAATTTCCGGTCGAAAGGAGTTTTGTCATTTTTACTAAAACTAAAACGGAATTACGGGGCTCTAATATATACCTTAACTAGCTGTCCCGGCGAACGTTGTTCCGCTGCCGTCCCTCTGTACCCGGCGAAAGTTGGTTTTTACCTATAGTGCCCGAGTCCGACTCGCACTTGACATATCGAGATAAAAACTATCCTATCTTTTAAGTTGGATCAAATAACAGATATTTACGAAGTTTGATCAAAATCGGTTCAGTAGTTTAGGAGTCCATTGAGGACAAACATTGTGACACGAGATTTATATATATTAAGATTTTAACCACTGAACGTAATTTATCAAAGTCAAAATATAGTCAAAAATATCAAGTTACTCAAATAGTTTTTTAGAAAGCATTTTCAGTAGGTACTTACATCAAATTGATATAATTTATCAGTAAAATATTATAATTATTTCCTAATACCCAGGTTCAATGCGAAAATTACACTAGTCAACAAAAATACAATTTTTGCATGTAACATAAAAACTTTTGTCTAGTCATGTTTAGGACAAGGATAAGGATACTAGAAATAAAATTAAAATGCTTCAAATACGAATAGTTTTTTTGTAATACCATTTTATAACATTTCAGAAATTTTGAATTTTTATGAACAAAAAGAAGTTATTTCGATTTATTGCTACATTAATATGAATTTACTTTTATGATTTTCGTCTGTATTTTGCTTCAGGAACATCTCGTTTTAATGTCCAACAGTAATCCGCTAACATACGTGGGCTCCACTTGCCCTGTCTTGATGGAATCTTTCACCGTGTTCATCGCTGACGGCGCCCAAATTTTCAGGAAAGAAGTCTAAATGTGAATGGAGAAAATGTATTTTCAATGACATATTACAGCCCAAAGCCTTATAAGTAGATAAAAGATTCCCAAGCTAATTTTTCTAAATTACTAAGCTTTTCTTTAAATATATCATCTTTCATCAATTGCCTGATTTGGGGGCCAACAAATATGCCCTCTTTGATTTTTGCTGCACTCAGCTTAGTAAATTTTTCTTTTAAATATAAAAAGCCGTCACCACTCCTGTCCATAGCTTTTACGAAGTTCTTCACAAGCCCAAGCTTTATGTGTAAAGGTGGTAAAAATACATTCTCAGGCTGCACCAATGGAGGGTATTTGATATTTTTTTGTCCTGGAGTAAGAGATTGTCTTTTGGGCCAGTCTTGCTTAACATAATGATTTTTTCGGTCTCTGCTATCCCACTCACAAATAAAACAACATTATTTTGTATACCCAAGTTGTAATCCTAAAATTAGGGCAATCACCTTTAAATCCCCACAAACTTTCCAGTTGTGTTCGTTATACTGAATTTTTCCCAAGATAAATTTAATCGTTTCATAAGACTCTTTCATGTTAGAAGCCTCACCTAATGGGATAGAGGGAAGTTTATTGCCGATATGTAAGAGAACAGCCTTTAGACTTACTTTTGAGCCATCAATATAAACGCCACTCTTCTGCTTTGTATTCTATACCCAAGACAGTCATTACACCATAGACATTATTACAAAATACAAGCTGATCATCTTGTGAAAAAAAACCTTTCAGCTCTCCATCTCGATTGCGAAAGTAACATACTTTTGTTTTAGGTTTTAATAAATTCCATCCCTTTAATCGAGAGCCCAAAAGTTCTGCCTGTTCTTTGGACAAATTTAAGTCACGTACCAAGTCATTGAGATCTCCTTGTGATAGAAGATGTGGCTCATTAGATGTGGATGAGGAAGCTTCTTAAAAAGTCAGGATCCAATGTCTCTTTTTCGACTTCTGGCGTAAGGACAGATCGCTAGTTTGAGGTGGTTCTGGTGAAATCGGTCTTTTAGCTGATGGCAGGTCAGGATACTTGATTTTACTTTTTGTTTTAATTGTAATACCTTTTGTATCAGTAAGACAAAAATAACAATCAGACGAGTGGTTCGTTGGTTCCGTCCAAATCATAGGGATTGCAAAAGGCATAGATCGAGATCTTTTCGCCCATCCAGTGAGAAGACCCACACATGTAACACAACAGATGTATGGAACCCACGCTTTGTCTTGTTGTCCGATGGCAAAACCAAAATACTGTTCATATAACTTAGTTACTAATGGTGTCAAATTCATTCGCTGAGTTTTGAAAGTAATGTCACCACAAATGTAACAGAACTTGTTAGGATAATTTTTACACTTTCTTGACATTATTTAAGAATCACTACTCTCTAAAAACAGAACAAACCACTGCGCTCTTCAAATAAACAAATTCTCTTAATGCGAAAGTAGAATAAAAACGGTTAATTTTTAATTTTGTGGGTAAATAGCTGTAACACGAAAACTAGATCTGATGGAATCGAAATAAATATGGTTATAAAATGAGGGTATGTGGGTAATTTAAAATTAGCCAGCACCTTTCTTGTTACAAAATTTTGTTGACCAGTGTTATCATTGATTTTATTTACTTGTACAAAAATCGATTCACGTTTATTAGTCTCACAAAAACTCGAGAAGGGCTGTACCAATTTGGATAATTCTTTTTCGTTGTGTCCGTATTGTTAGAGCAAGGTTTACATGTAAGAAAAAAACCAATCAAGTGCGAGTCGGATTTGCGCACCGAGGGTTCCATAAAAGGTTAACTGTATTGAGGGACAAATTTAATTTTGCCGTTGGACAACTGTTGTCCAAATACATCGACATAGGTCGCGGTTAGTTTACCGATTGCAAATAAGTACTGGAGTAAACAGGTACTGGCCGCGTATTAGCTTTGAAATTGGACCACTACCTATCTTCCTGGGATGTCGTAAAAGGTGACAACGGGAAAAGTTATAAGGTCTTATATATCTCTTCTCCCAGTCCCGACCCAAAATGATGAGAACAGCAAAGGTACGGCCCTGAGTTCCTGGTAGCTCCGCTTAATCTTATATAAATCCTTATGGCTTGGGCCATTAAAATCACAGTAAAAGATAAAATGTTACAAAAAACGACCAAAAGTAAAAAAAAAATATGGCAGAACATTGAACTACGTGTTTTTAGGGTTCCGTACCTCAAAAGGAAAAAAGTAACACTCACTCACTCACTCTTTCACTTTGTTGTTCGTCTGTCTGTCTGCCAAGACCTTTTTACTCAAGAACGCGTTGAGGTATCAAGTTAAAAATATAATTCAATAGCAGGGCACTTATTGTTGTAAAAAAATCAATTTTCTAAGTCAATGTGAAAAAAAAAATAGCCAAAATACGGCAATTTTTATCGTTTATTGTGACAAAAATAAATCAAAACCTATGGGTACTTCCCGTTGACCTAGGTGACTTGATCTCATGATGGAAGAGCTATCTACATATAATAAGTTATGTTCAGCAGTGGACCAAAATAAGCTGATATGAAGATGATGAAAGAATGGTCAATTTGGGAGGCTATTGCGCAGTCTAAAGGACAGATTACAGAACTCGAAGTCCATATGCCTGCCTAACTCACTGACTGATTCATCAAGGCACAGCCTTACGAATCTGAGCTTGACAAATGTGTCCTTAAGAGCGTGTCGCGGAAAAGCGTGTTTCGAACATAGTACGAGTATTTTTGACATTTACCAATCACACACCATAACATTTTGTAAACGTCTAAAGCCGAATATCTATGTTTATTGCTTTTAAAAATTCTCAAAAAAAAACAGAAATCCTGTGTTATGAATTTCAACCCATACAATTCCTAGATCATGTCTATAAAATTTCATTAAAAACGATTACGACAGCTTTAGAAAATAGAATCAAACTTCGTTTCGTGCTGTTTCAAGTATATTCTCGCAAGGCCCTAAGATATGCCAACTAACTAGCACCCCCATTAAGTACATGATTTTGATTTCCACTTAATATTAAAAACGAATTTCAAAAAGGTGATAAATGAAGTATTAAGAAACTATTTTTAGAACACTAGCTGGGTGGTAATTTAGAATAAATGAACCATTTACCAAAATCATCTGCCACCATTATATTTGGTTTCTAATTTCTTTGTAATTTCTAATACAACTAAAAAAACTGCATATTTATATACCAAGATGGAAAAATCTAAAATAATCCATCAACAAAAATGTAAAACACGTTCCAAATCGTACCGGTTTTTAATAGTCATTTCTAATTTAAAATTTTTATTTTTAAGTGCTAACTACAGAAAAAAAATGACAAATCACATTCAAAAATAGAATCAATTTCAAAAATAGAGTAAACATGTTTACTTAAGTACCTACACCTACTAGTGAACAGTGAAATCCTATTCATGAAACTACTTAATTTAGACACCCGTGTTGTCAGAAACTAAATCTTGATATTCCTTATCCAAAAAAATCCGAACACAAAAAAAAACCCTCTAAATTGGGCACAAATTTTTCATCTTTGTAAACCAAAAACTCGTAAAATATACATCTTGGAGAAATCATTATTACGTAAGAACCCACAATAGGAAGCATGATTCAACGTATGGTAAGCTAGCTAGTTTACTCTTATGTACTAGTTTTATTTAAATTTACATACATGGCGGTTCACACACCTTTCTGTAAAAATCGAGATGATACGTTGTTTCTCGGTGTGCAAATGAAAGGTGGTAATGAAATATGTGTGGTGAAAAGGGTGATGAAAAACAGGGGTATCAAAGTACAAGTAAGTTGAACTGCTGTCGCCACATCGAAGGTATTATTTGGTTCGATTCCTTGTTGGGGCAACAATGGTTGCGATTTGTATGTTGTAAAATTTGAATCGAATCTGGTATGTATTTATTATTGCAATTCACTCAACACCTATCACGTTTGAGATGGAATACTATTGGTACAAGTTACATATTACGAGCAGTTGACATTTGTAACATCCTTGACCACAACTTTGAGCATAGGTGGTGTTTTTTTTTATAATTTTATAGTGACTTGTGTTCTACATTAGACTTAAAAACTTACCAAGCCTAAAGTCCTCTTCATTAAGGTTTAAAATAGTAAAAATAGGCGACTCATCTTTCGAATACTCTGAAAGGATTTTCCACAATATCCAACCTAAGAAACTCTCGATTTTAAAACAAAACTTTTAAAGCGTGCAACACTGTTTAGCTAGACCAAACAATATTTGAATTTATTATTAGCAGAGTGCTCTTATCTTATAAATTATATTATTTTAGTATTTAATATTAACTTAACTTGTCTTATTGTCTCTGCGTCAATTTTTTATGTTAATTTCGACCAATATTTACTAAAGTAGGTAAGTAAAATTCATATCTATACTAATATTATAAAGCTGAAGAGTTTGTTTGTTTGTTTGTTTGCTTGCTCAATTGAAAACACTCATCTCAGGAACTACTGGTCCGATTTGAAAAATTCTTTCAGTGTTAGATAGCCCATCTATCGAGGAAGGCTATAGGCTGTATATTATCACGCTTAGACCAATAGGAGTGGAGCACAAATGAAGAATGTTTTAAAATCAGGAAGCATTTTTTTCCTTTTTCCTTCCGCTGTGTGCGTAAACGGTTAAAGTTTTGCAAAAATCAAGTATGACAGAATGGTTTCCGTTTAAAATATCGTGTAATAATGTCCGCGACAGCATATGTCTATCTTTTAATGTTGGCTCACTATAACCTTTTTTTATGCTAACCTAATTTGTTCTAAAGTAATGCATTATTTGCGTTTGTAAGGTGTTTTTATAAACATGACAGTAATCCTTATCCAAATAAAAACGTTATTCATCACTAGTATTTAATTTTAAACAAAATTGCCCTTAACATCATTGGATTTCAATAAATATTCGCAGTTTTAAAACATAACGGTACATATTATTAAAAATTATTTTCACCTTCTCCGTAAACATAGTTGTGGGTTAAAGTTAGTGTTAGCCCAAAGTTACTACTGACTGGATCCTCCTGGCTGACTAACCTTCGGGTTCGATGCTCACACTGGTCGAAGAGACGACAACCCAGGCCGAGGCTCCCCCCGCGGGGAGCCCTTGAGCGCTGGGCGCTATATGGGCTGAAACTCCTCCAGAGTCTCGCCCCAAAAGTCCGGTGAAGGAGTAATGGCTGCATCAGCCAGCTGCAGTACAGTTCAGAAAAAAAAACCTGACCAACTGACTGATCTATCAACGCACAGCGCCAACTACTGGTTGGATCGAACTGAAATTTAGCACACATATAGCTAATATGATGTAGGCGTGCGCTATGAAAAGATTTTACAAAACTCGCCCCTTCAAGATCGCAAGGTTAATCCATAAGTTAATTTTTAGTGGTTAATTATTTAGAACCTGGAGGACCGAGCGTTGCTCTTTTTTTTTTAAACAACGCCATGTATTTTTAAGTAGCCTAAGCGTTTCTTAATAACGACATCTATTGTCAAATAGCTTTAATGTTGCTTATTACTACTCGCCAATTATTTATAAAGGTCGGTTAACTTACGTTTTGTACTTATGTCATGTGCGTAAGTTAATCCGAACTTTATAAAAATAACTAGCTTTTGCCAGCGGCTTCGCCCGCCCTAAATTTGGTTTTCGGCGAAGGATTCTTAAGGCAATTCCTTGATTATATCTACTAAAGAAGTTTATTTTATAGCAAGCTATAGGTGCCGCTATGCGTGTAAGTGGTTTCGGTTTTAGTAACTCTCGCGGGAACTTTCCGGGATAAAAAGTATCTAGCCTATGTCTTTCTCCGTATCTTCAACAATCTCTGAGCAAAATTTCAGCTCAATTGGATGACCCGCTGCAGAGGGATTGAGTAACAAACGTTTTAGTTATTCCCGCGGGAACTTTTGCATTTTCCGGGGTGAAGAGTAGCCTATGTGTTATTCCAGACTTCATCCAGACCCACTCAGCCGTTCGGGCGTGATTGAGTTACAAACATCCTTCCATCTAAACTTCTCGTTATTAAATTGTTCTGCAATTTTGCAGGCACTTCGGGTTCACTGGACAGTGCAATATTCGGGGACAGCATGCCATTTGTTGGTAACTAAAATTAATAAATTAATAACTGTCTCAAAAAAATTGCCATTTTATTGCCATTGGGTTCCGTTATCAAACAAGTAACCTTTATTTATAGTTTCACCATGTCGTCTTCTCCGTATATCAGTACTTGCAAGACTCTACTCTTTGACCGGATTTTCTCTAATATTTAGGATTACATTTCACGAGGATGCAAAATTTTGATATTACAAAAACATCTAAAAAACGTGTCAATTACATAACAAAATCTTTGTTTCCTAATTTTTCCCATAGATTGTAAACCCTAGTTGAAATTAACATAATAGAAATTTATCTATTTGAACAACTTGTCACGTTTTCACATTTACCGCAAGACACTGGAAATAAAACTAGTTTCACTTAACCAATTCAGACAGAAATAGGTATATATATAACAAGTTCTCCACATTAATAAATTTAATAAACACACCGAAAAAGAAACGGTCAACAACAAGTAAGCAACCTAAGGTTCCGTGCCCCAATAGAAAAAAATGAAATCCTTATAGTTTCGTCATGTCCGTCCGTCCGTATGTTAAAAGAAATTAATAAGTCCGTAAATAATTTTACAGAAAGGGGTCTTATGTGACCGTCATATAGCATTATATTGAAATTAAAAAATATACATTTTAGGGCAACCCATTGTGGTGTCATCGTTGGATAAGGTCTATAAAAAATGCATTTGATGTTTTGAGTTACTTTTTTTCTATTATTCGAATGATTTGCTCCCAAATTTCGTGTCATCTAACTTTAATACCGCGTGTTTTAAAAATATAAAGAATAACTGTCATAGAATTGCTTTGTAACTAATCGAATTGTTTTAGATAGGTATAGACAATATTTTTTTATTCTGCGGAACCCTAACGTAATGCCAGTAAGACATACAATTTGCCGGTTATGATGGTTTCATTCGAATGGAGAATACGATTCGCGGCGCCACGCAACGTGCTTCATACAAACGAAATTTCCATTTTTATTGACATTTACTGAATAAACACTGTTTTGTAGACAGGATCTCAAGCCGAATATCTATGTCTATGGTTTTCCAAAATGCTGAAAAATGTTTCTACTAACTCAAAATCTTAATTGAAACCATTTGTATAAAAAACTAGAATATTCTGTAATTATTAACGTTAATAGAAAACTGGCACACTGCAGACCGAGATATAAATTTATTCCTAAAACATGTCTTCAAAATTTCGTGGTGTTTGATTAGCAAGTGTCAAAAATAAGTTAGAAATTCGTTTGTATGAAGCAGGCTTTGTAGGCGCTCCGAATCGTGTCTCTTAAGTACATACAGTAAATTAGATAAAAAAAACATATTACAAATGAAATTTACTGTTCTTTGGGTAAAGTAATCCTCGATTTTCTCTTCGTGGAAAGCGAATGTCTAAAATCCAAATGTTTTAAATATAAAACAAGTCATAAGCTATTTTCAGAACGTTTTACATAGTTTCTAGATAATATCTGTGAGTTGTAGTTGGCATTTCTGCTAAAAAAAACACTTTTAGCAGAAATTGATATCTAATGGCGGCGCTATTAAGCGTGTGGAAGGTAATCTAGACATGATATAGAAAGACTGTTCCTTTTATTATACAGGTTGCACTTTGGTCTAAGACTTTTAAACTGGGTAAAACATCAATTGAAAATCTTAGAGATGGGTGGAATGGGGACAAATTAAAATTTCACTGCGGTTTTTTTGTTTTTTTCGATTTCAAAGGAAAAAAAAGGAAAAAATCAAAAAGTATCCATAAATTTACGACTGAATAATACCATGCACAAAAAATTAAATTTATTAATAAACAAAAACACTATCTTTTACAAAGCTCTCTCGATTAAAATATTTTACAATGCTTTATTAATGTAATATAATTTTTTAAATGTCATATAATATGTATAACTAACTATACGAAATTTCGATCTTATATACGTCAATATTTCTAGGATAAACCTGTGACAGATGGACAGACGGACAAACAACGAGACACGCGAGTGCTCTCATTAAGAGTTCCCTTTTAGCCTTGGACATACGGAACCCAAAAACTAAATGTCAGTTGCGCTCAGTACCGTTAGTGAATAGTGACTAATCAAGACATGAAACAAAATACACAAAAAAAATGCCAATAACAAAATCTGGGACACTTTGTACAAATATCCCAAAAAATCCCGCACACCAATCGAGGCTATTCGCATCCCTAAATCGGTAAAGAACGCGATAAAGCTTCTTAAATTTCATTTGATATTTTTGGTCCATTTAAAATTGATTTAAACCACCGTACATAATTTTAAAGCCGGAGTTTATTTAAAAACCAGTATTTGACCACTAGCAAAAGAATAAATTAATCACACAAAAGTTAGATAAATTCACTGACAAATGTGTGAGTGTATTTACGATATTTGCGAATGTATTCTCTATATATTTCGCGAACCAATAAAAGAGTCAATTTGAAATGTGATTTCTGATTGGCTGATAAAAATTGATTATTGATACAAGTGATTATTGAACCTCATTTTTAATGGTATCAGAAGCTAACGGTCGGTTACCACAGAAAGCTGATAAAAGTTAACTTGAAGTTAAAATACAATTTGTTAATTTTCATTCTATTTTTGAGTGTTTGAAACAGGTACAAATTAATTGAGGTTTAATTTTTGGGTAAAAAGGCCATTTTAAAGGGCAGTAAAGTTGCAGATATCCAGGAAAAATGTGATTTTCCTCCTTCTTCCGATTGTCCGATTTGTCCAAAAAAGTTGTAGATATCATGGAAAACTAGGGTTGAACGTGTCGTGCGGTTACCAGAGCTTAAAGTTACATCACAGCCTAAGCATTAATTTCATAAATAGTTCAAGTTTTCCGACTGAAAATGCTAGATTATCCCGAATCACTTAATGATGTATGTAATGTACAACGTCACTCAAAAAGGTCATTTAAAAAATAACAATCTAAGCGCTAGATTCGATTCGGCGTAGGATTTTTTACGGCAACTCTTTGATTGAAATTAGATTTTTTTTACCACGTCCACGTGGAATGCGTTTATAGTGATTTCCTCTTTTTTTTGTAATTTTAGCCAAAAAAATATGCTCATATGTTACTTCACAGTCCAAAGTAGCGGTCCGATCTTGTAAGCCGCGATCCCTTTGGTGCTCAGCTGGCGAGCCGTGCCACTATCGGCATTTGGATAGAAGCGACAGCGACCCGTTGCGGTGTCATAGTTTTGTATGTCTTGTCAAGTTTTTGGGTATTTAATTACCAAACTAAGTATGTCGAATAGTTTAATATTATTCAAAATATATTTTAATATTTTTTTTGGACATTACACACAACGCCGACTGGCCCGCAAAGCAAACAAAGCTATGTTACGAATACATTTTTATATAATTATAATAATATGTACATAAATTCACCCGAACTAAGGCTGCGACATGACTAAATTGATAATTAGGGCTGGAGACGAAATGTTTCGATTCCACCGGAATTTGGGAATATACGTGTTATACTGAAACCTATGTCAGTTGTAAGTTTTTGTTGAGCTTTAAAATAAAAAAAATCATCCGGAGTTCCCACTGGAATAGTTTTTTTCTGTCAGTTCCTACAACCGCGTATTACATCTGGTATTATCTACTAACATATCTAGACACCTCATTTTGTACAGGATTAACATTCAAGTAATTAATTTGTACATTTCTGAGAATAAACAAATGATTGTTATTAACAGCGTGCTATTAACATTGTGAGATTTAAATTGTTATACCTATGGTAGGTAGTGTGCCGACATTTAAATATAAAAATAGTTTTTATGAGTAGGCATTTACATTTTAAGATTGGATTTTTTTATCTTCAACAGATTTAATACCTTACAAAAAAAATTTGGGTACGTATTTCTATTTCAATATAATAAAAGGAGGAACCTGCAGATTCGATATAATTTTCCCAATTCGAAAATTTACCCTTTTTATCGAAATCTGACCATTTAGGCAAGAGGTAGGTACCTTTGATTTTATTACAAAACAAACACTCATAATCAAAATAATGATGTATTTATCTTTATGGGACATTTTACCACCCAGTAGGAGCAAATGATGTTAGACGGTCACCGTCACATGGACGCTTGCACCTAATGCTAATGATGTATGTGCCTTTATGGACTACCAGGGACACTACCCACGTGTTGCCGAACTCGTTATCTTATAACTATCCTCTAAAAGAACTCCACACTAAGGGCGCGTTCGTTCTGGAATGCAGAATCATTATTTTCATTACTTTTGACACCTGTCATCCGTTCGTTTAGCATTGGTATCAAAAATATCAAAATTTTAGTATCATCTGTGATAAACTGTCATGCGTTTGTTCACGATATTTCTGTTATTTTTGACACTTTTGCCACCAAAAATGAAACTTTAGACCCATGTCTAGAGTTGGGGTTTTTATGTTAATCTGTCAAACTGTCTATACATATTCATTGTTTATGGTAGTGTGTGTACGTCAACCGTTCGTTTTGCAAGTTTTGTAACCAAAAATTTTGTTAGTAACGTTTCAAAGCTACACGAACGATAGGTCTCGGTGGCAAAACTGGCGTTATCAAAAGTGTGAAAAGTATCATTCGTGGGAACTCTTAATCCCAGAACGAACGCGCCCTAAAACTCTAAAGTAATCACGACAATAGAGATTGATAAATTATGAAAAAAATCAGTTTCAAAGTTTGTCAGATATCCGCAATACTCGTTGTACGGAACCCTAACGTGTACGTCACGCATATAGCCGGCTTTTCTATCTGTAACAAGGATAGGAACATATTAAAATATAGAACCATGACATACGTTAGCTCCATAGTGCAAACCGAGACTTTATACTGTCTGCTCACTCACACATATATGTAAGTAGCGTCACACACACTCTTTCGATGGCAATAAATCAAAATGGCCACGCCACGATGCGCGATGCTTCGAGTTTTAACTAGGACCAAGTTTTCCGTTACATAAATTGCCTATTAACTATTGACATCATAATGTACTATCATTTTTAATAATGTAATTTTTTCGTGTATGATTTATCGTTACCGGAAAATCTCGAGAACCAATAAAATATATTGAAGGTATTGATGAAGACATAATAAAGGAAGGCACATGTTATGTTAGGATAGGTTAGTTTCCATTGTCGAAGGTTAGGTACAGTCACTGTAGATGGAGCAACATCCACTCATTATAGGTACTTTTTTTTTATATACCACTGAGGCAATCAAGCTTACGGTCCGCCTGATGATAAGCCTATGGACGCTCGCAACATCTGGGGCATCACTCGCGAGTTGCCAACCCTTCAAAAATCTAAAAATTACTTTAGTAGGGAGCCAATTTTTTTGAAATCATACTTAATTTCACCAAGTGAAGGTGATAAGTGCTAGTGTGTAATGATAACCAAAACACGACAGATAACATATGATTAAACGAATGAATCACATATTTCCCAAGAACATAGTTTATTTTTCTTTGTGATGGGTAAAAATGTTAAACTCTATGGGACGAATTAAAAGTAAATTGGGTTGATGAAAAGATGAAAGTGCGGATTACACATGTTAAAATGTTATATCTAGGTTGTATGTTTTCACTTCTGTCTGCAGTCCCGGAGTGCAACCTTATTTTATAATTTTATCTTACAAACTACTTAGTTTTTGCACTTAAGGCCGAAATTTTACAAAAAATAACCTTAATTCTAACCTACTTAAAAATATGTTTTACAGGTCAAAATAAATTAAGAATCAAAATTTAAGGGTCTACCTCACATAAAGCGGGTGAGCCTTGTCATTGTCCTCACATGATCTGTGACACATGACCACAGAATAATCTTAAAATACCTACAAACTAAAATTATAAATAAAAAGTGTGTCTGTTTGTAAATGATCGGGGATAAATATCTTGGAAAATTCAAAAGCTCCCGCGGGACAACTACAAACAAAATCCACTCAAACGAACTACAACAACGGCTATAGCTTGCTATTACAAACTTCTTTAGCAGATATAAACAAGGAGTTGCCTTAGGGATCCTACGACAATAACAAAATGTAGGGCGGGCGGATATATATTACTTTCAAAGTCACGTGATACACTTAGTTCATAGATGGGTAAATATTAAATCTTCGTAAAGGAAATTATAAGCAAAGCAAACAAACGAAATAGTAGATTACTACAGCAGGAATTAATATTATGGATAATCAGTGAAATATATGTTGATCTTGGAATATACAACATGTAGTACCAAAACACGATTGAATCAATTTTATTCGATAGTTTTTACTCGACTAAGGAGGGTTATGATTTGAGCAGTCATCTATTCAGTCTAAGATGTTTAACTGTTTAACAAAAAAATAAAAGACTAATTTTTTTAACGCTGACCCCGTTGTGAGGTTGTTTGCGATACTGACAAAAAAAAAACAACGCGGTGATTGGCTTAGAAACTTTATTGTAATGAAAAGCATAACATTGCAGTTTTTTTATTGTTGACGTACTTAATATTTATGAATAATAATACCAACTCATTTTTTTATTTCGTTTATTTCAATAAAATTCCTGGTGTCCGATTGAGCATTTTGCATACACACGTAAATCGGACGACAATGCAATATAATGATGTCATAGAGCTTGTCTGATGTTGGAGCCAAAAGGTGGCCATAGGTGGGGACCTATGGGGTGCAGGGGTGCACCGAAACGACGCTAACCCATCGATTTTGGGCTTGTTTGATTTGTCTTGACAAGTGCTCTGGCCTTAAAGGAATACCAGGGGTCTGATGAAAGTTTGTTTATTTATAATTTTTAACGTATTTCTTATGTAGAATACATCTTTGAGGGTTTTCAGGCATTTCCGCTAAAAGTAGCCCTTCTTTCTTAGCAAGAATGTTATTTTAAATGGTAAAGCTCTTAGATGTGTTCCAGAAACAATACCAAAACGTTCTTAATGTAACTTATCAGCTACATACTATATTTTATTAAATATACGCTTTGAATTGATACTCAATAAATAATTACTGTATTTAGGGTTTTAAGTCAACAAGCCTTCGCACTCGGTGAGGGTAAACCATGTCCTTGTCCCAGCAGTGGGGACGTATGAGGCTGGTAAGGAAGGAAGGAAAGTCAACAAGGAAACCTTATAGTACCGCTGTGTCCGTCTGTCTGTCTGTACGCGGCTTAGCGACGAGACTATTAGTACTAGAAAGCTATATTTCGGCATGAGTATATATACTACGCCGTATTAAAACTTGAAAAAAATGCTTTTTAAAAATAATTCCTTTCGAATAACATTAGAGTGGGTGGCGCTTGACGATACGAGGTTACAACAAAATAGTTTACCATTAAACATTTTTTCAAATATAATAATTCTCATTCTACGGAACCTGCTAGTTTTTTTATTTGCTTTTTTTACAGTTCAATCAATAGTTCTCCAATCGGGAATTGAAATAAAAAGATGTCAAAAACGACTTTGGCTCACCCAAGAATACTAACCACAAACTGGGTTATTACTGTTTTGTAAGGGAAATATCGACTGACAAAATCCCGAAAAAAAATTACGTCATACTCGAAACCCTTCAGGGTTTATGTGTGAATTATTTATAGCCTAAGAGGTAGACAAGCGGTTTACTTGGGCTTTGTATAACTCGTGGTAAACTGCACAATTTAAAATTCTCTAGCAATTTCAGGAATACGATAGAAATACATTTTAACTCTCTTATTAGACCCCAAAGCAGCATTTAATTTTGCGTTTTATATCAAAGGTGTTTGAATGCTTACTATTTCGGGCAATTTTTCTTTTAATTTGCATAGTAAGCTATTTTAAAACTTAACTGGCCCCTCAAAGTTTAACAAACCAGTCCGTTGGTTAACTTTAAAAATAGCTGGCGACAGAAATTTCCATACAGTATCCCATTTTTTTCTCCAAAACTTCAAGTTTAACTCCATTCATTAACATGGGACCACCTCAGTAGCATACTCTTCAAATCAAATCGGTGAATATATATATAAAAAATATATACCCGTCGAACATTATATAACATTATCCTCCCTATTTTTTTAAAGTCGTTAAAGAAAAAAAGAAAAAAAGAAGGGAAATAATGTGTTTTTTTTTTGCACATTTGAAATATGCTTCAATGTGTTCAAAATGCTTTTGATTTAAAAATAAACTGACCTTAATCTTTGTATGTACTGATCAGTTTTATCTCACCTATTTCCAAAATGTTTTACGAAAACACTGTTTTTCATATATTTTAAAATTGTTATTTTAATATTCCAAGGTCTTTGGGTATGTCATTGCAAAACTTTGTTGGATTAGGCTTGTATAAATTACATAGCTATGACAATATCAGTGTGTTATCTACTTACTACGAATGTTTCTAACTTGCTAAGAACATCCGGTATCACAAAACGACCGTGGCTCCTTAATCAAACCGCGTACGATAGGTTGGGTTGCACCAACATACTTTGACGATAACCAGAAGCCAAAAATAGGAGCTATTTGCAAAGTTTGCTGAACTTTAACTGACCGGCTAAGTTTAAAAATAGCCTTTTAAAATTACATACATGATATTTTTGACGGCTGGTTAAAGTCAAAGTTAGTTGGTGCAACCCAGCCTGAGACTTCAGTCGAGTTTATGAAAACTTTTTAATTATAATTTTTAAACAATTACTTTGATATTCTCGCATTATCTTGGAAATAGCAAGTATACTCTCTTAGTAGTAGTAATAATAGTCTCTTTCTTGTGCTCTCTATTACATATTTGTTTATCTCGCTTCTTCAGTCACAGGTACACAGAAATTTTATAAAATAATTCCCACTTCCTACAATCGTTGTATAAAATGAAACATACGGATTGCAATATTGAATTAAAACCACAGATTAAAACGTTATTCCTATTTTTCTTAGTCGTCTTATTTTGTAAACTCAAAATCAAAAACCAATGATTTAGGCTCAAAATATAAAAAGCCTTTTGAACTTCGTAATTAGATAAAAACAGAGAGATTGATCGGTGGTTGGCCTTTTTTATTTAATACTAACTAGTAATTTAAATGATTTTGAGTTTACAAAATAACACAAGTAAGAAACCTTTTTAACAAAAAAAACAACCGGCTTCCAAATGATACACTGAAAAGGTAAAAAATAATTTATTATTTCCAAATATATGATCTGAATTACAGTTTGAAGTTGGTGTCATGCAAGTGAAGTGTGTAATGAACTGTTAGGTACAAAGCCGGTTGTTTTTTTTAGTTTAAATTTTTTTTATATAGTATGTATTTATTTAAGGGTTGACGCAGTAGATTGTTTTCATACAAAATTGATCATCGAAGATTTGTAAATTACACTTTGTTTTTGGTTTCATGAGATTCTAATAAGCCATTATTTTATTATATTTTTTTGAAATTGCTCTATACAAGAAATTCCGGCACAAATATTAAAAAATAATGGCTTATCGTGGGCTTATCGAAATCTCGTGAAACAGCAAACCCTCAAATTTTTGTTCTTTTTTTTTTTAGATCAAAATGTAAAGTTAACATTAGGGCACTTCAGAGATTATGGCAAAATTCATTTTGTATGAAAAAAATCTGCGGCGTTTAACCTTAATTCTGAATGTTGAACCAATTTGGTTTTTACTATATGCGTTTAAGGTGGAAGTTCGTTTGTGTGTATAACTATGTCTGTTACCATTTTTTCAAAGAATTACTGGACCGATTTAGATGCACCTTGTTGCATTACATAGAGCAGGTTCTTAGTAATGCTTTGCGGATATAGGCCAGTAGATGGCGCTACAAGATGTTTTTTTGAATAACAAATAGAATTAATTTTGATGTGTATTACATAACGAGTATCACCTTATTATAAAGGATGTTATGTGTTTATTTAAAACGCTTGAGCTGATTTCGATGTGGCTTTTGGTATTAGATATCTTTTATTTCATAGCAAGTTCTTCGTTATCTTTTACGGTAAAAGGCCAGCAGAGGGCGCTGTTTGATGTATTACGGCTGAAGGGTACCAGAGGCGCCCTTAAGTAGAAATTGTTTCGTCGTGGGTTAAGATAATATTTACTCGGTTGAATTACTTACATTTTTTTTATACCACTAAGGTGGCAAACAAGCTTGCGGTTCGGGGCCTGGAGCATCACTTGCGCGTTGCCGACCCTTCAAAAATATAATAACTTTATTGGATACCAATGACATTTTCACATTAATTTTTTATTTCATATTTTTGTTGCTAAGCTTAGGTAAACATAATAATATGTAGGTATCTACATTAATTTACTCCTTATAAAATGTTATATGATTGATTTGTAATACCGAACACTGCTAATAAATTATGTAGGTATAAAAGTACAAAAGAGTATTATCTGCAATCAAACTCTCTTAACATCTATAGGTACCTGTTAATGGCCTTAAAATTATTTAAAGTTACAAAAAGTAACTTGGACATGATTACAAATTGCGACTTTTTGTACAAGTAACATTAAATCCGACGCAAAATGAACGCTAAACCCGGTTTTATTCATACTTAAGCACCTAAAAAAAAGTTATGTTTGCGAAAATAAAAATGACGTAACTAAACTATTCTAATCCACAGTTACCTACTGTAGGTTAGGATAGGTTAGGCAGGATTTTTACAAATTGGTAAACACTAGTAAAATGGACTATTCAAAACAGGGTTCCATCAAAACTTTAGTACCTACCTATTCAAAAAAGTTACCGATATAATCAAAAATAAAAATAACTTAACTAACCTATCCTAACCCACAGTTACCTACTGCAGGTTAGGATAGGTTAATCAGAGTTTTAACAAATTGGTAAATGCGCTTTCGTAATCGAAGAATATATCTTCTAACTAGTTACCGATTTCGAATATTTATAAATTGCACATTATTTCATAGGCCAATTTAGAATCCCAATGACAATGCCTGACTAACTCACTCACTGACTGATTCATCAAGGCACAGCCTTACGAATCTGGTGCTTGATTCTCGTGCTGATAGATATAATCCGGAATTCGAGGTATGTTTAATTGATTTACTCATAGCTTGTTAATCGCGGTATCTGTTTTAGTCGATAGTTTTAGGGACAAACGAACAGACATTCTATCGCATTTATAATATATTAGCTTTGGCCCGCGGTTCCACCCGACCTAAATTCGGTCTTCGGTGTAGGATTTCAACGGCAACTCCTCAATTATAGAGAATAAAAACAGATAATACTTGACCTTTTCAAGTAGCTTATGCCCTTTTCCGGGACTCAAACTATCTCCATGCCAAATTTCACTTAGATCGGTTCAGCGGTTTGAGCGGTTTTAAGTATATGTAAGTATATGTTAAGTTAAGTCTGAGGAGAGACTTTGCCTCACTGTGTGTGTTCTACCGCTTGTACAATGGGTTGTGTTCTGAGGAATTGTTCGAAATGATGCCCACGGCTACTTTCTACCATCGCACCGCTCGCCATCGGCAGGGAATTCATTCTCACACTTTAGAACCTAAATGGTCGCGTACAGTGCGGTTTCAGAGAAACTTCCTCCCGCGAACGCTTAAGTTGTGGAATGAGCTCCCTGCCAAGGTTTTCTGCAAGGACTACAGTATGGAGTTCTTCAAGAAAGAAGTTATTAGATTTCTGAAGGGTCGGCAACGCGCAAGTGATACCCCTGGTGTTGCAAGCGTCCATAGGCTACGGTGACCGCGGCGCTTACCATCAGGCGGGCCGTAAGCTTGTTTGCCACCCTAGTGGTATAAAAAAAAAAAAAAAATATGTATGTACACATGGTGCGCCACCCCCCCCCCCCCCCACATGCTACATTAAAACAAAAAAAATAAGATTGACATGTTTGACTTTGTTTTAGGAGCTTACTTAATTATTTTTATTACGTACTAAATGTTTTGTTACATTTTGTATACTCTTTAGCTGTATTGTGTTTTGTTAAGTATTGTATTATAACTTTAAGAGGGCGATATAGGCCAGAAAGCTAATTACTGTAATACTAACGATGTACATGTAAATGTACTCAAAATCATTTCACAATGTCATATACATTACTATAAGATGTATAAGATGTATTTGTTATATACTACTTTGTAATTTATACTATGATGACGCCTTGATAATTTTAATTTTTTGTATGAAATTTAACGCTTTTACCGTGTTGTAGTCACATTTTTTTTACTTTTTATAGTCAGTGCACTAGATAACAATCAATTCTAATTATTTAATCGACTTTTATAATAACCAAGTGCAAAACACGCTTTAAAAATTGACACAAATGTTGAAAATGTTTTTTATTTTAATTGAATATAATAAATGAAAATCACTAAGTGAGGTAAGGCACTCGATAAAAGCCAGTTTTGTAAAAAAAAATTTTTTTAATTCTTCTGGTTCTATAAATTGGCCATAAAATTTGCACAAAACGACGTATTTACGCCTATCTGCCCTATACCGTAGCCTTAAATAAAACTTTATGCCAACTCTTTTTGGCAGAAATTAACATTGTTTGTATGTATCTACGATTCAAAACCTATTTGAATAAATATTGTTTGATTTGATTTTATAGATCAGCTATTTTGAACTGGATATGTCGAAAAAACATGGCGGATATCGTTTGCAAATAGTTTTTCGTATTCTTAAAACCTCTCTGTAGTCATATGTCGTACGATAGCGGTCGACATGCAGCGATTGGTCGGTTGCAGTAGCGATGGGATGTCGCACGGAAAGTGGTATGAAAAGAAGTCAGAATTAGTGATATTATTTACCGTCTAAATGGTTTTGATTGGGGGAGGGGGTGAGTGCTTTCAAACCCCCTTTTTATAATTGAAAAAAATTCAAATAATAGATTTATAGCACAAATAAATAACTTACTTACACAAACTAGTACTTAGGCCCAAATTCAAAACAATAAAATCATTCTTCAAAAAATACCTTATCACCTATAACCAAACAATCCATTAAAATTTTTATTTCTTCCATCCTTCGAAAAGTTGGAAGATCAGTATAGATCATAGCACTGCTAATATATTTGGTAATTTTTTATTGTTATCGAGATGCTGGCAAAGAAAAAAACGTATACGATCCTGGATTTCGGCAGAGATTCCTGTCATATATGAGACACTCCTTAATCAAGGTCTTAACCTTACCTCATTATATATTAGATTATTAAATTTATGTTCATAAAAATATTGATTGCTTTAAAAAGAATAGCGATATTCATAATCGTAATACTCGAAATAGACACAAACTTGCTCCAATCCACACAAGGCTTAAGAAAATAGATAAAACATTTAATGTAGCCGTTTTTACGATAAAATCCCTGCAGAATTATGTCAATTAAACTTGAAAATGTGCAAAAACTTGCTAAAACAGAAACTTGGGGAAAAAGCTTATTATACACAATTCAAGACTACCTTGATGATAAAAATGCATTGTATAAAATATTTTTTGTTAACATAATTTACTTGATAATTTATACTAATCAAAATTAAAAGAGCGACTGCTGGAGAGTTTCTTTCTCCGTTTCTTCTCACCAGAGCGCCATTTTGACTTCGAAACAGTAGTAACTCATAGTTTATTGACTTCAAAAAAGTGATATGATATCCTATTATTGAGGAATAAAGCATTGGAATTTATATTTACGTATGAACGTGTGCTACCACAATTTGTGACATATATAATAAGTTAATTACACTTGCCAAAAATAGCGTAAATTGCATGTGATTGACATAATAACATAACAACTATGTTGAAAACACAAAACAAAACTTTACTGGTTTTAAGCATCAAAAACCATTTTTCGATCCCAATGTGATAAAAAAATCTTTTCAGACATAGAATGATGAGAAACTTAAGTAAAAAAACCCTTATAAGAAAACTAGAAAACGGAACTATCCCACTTTTTTCTTGATAGTTTATTGCTACTCAAAGTATTTTTTGTTGTATCCAACCAAGTAACTGTTGTATCAAATCAGTCTGAAAAAAACCAAAAAATCGTAGGTACCCACCGTATGTTTACGTCCTAATAAGAAAGCTAGCAACACCGCGGTTAACGCACTTTAAATGTGTCAAATTTAACTGCAAGTCATTTAACTGAGACGGGCATGACTTGCAAATATTAGGCCTGGATCCCTAGCTATCAAAAAAAAGGAAAAAAAAGAGAATGACGTCTATTTACGGCTCTACATTTTTACCGCCTTAGAAACTTATTTTGAGCAATGAATGGAGTACTTAAGCCATTACGTTAGATACGTAATTTATAGATTAGTTTTTTGGTCACGAATACTTACGTTATTGTTATAATATCGCAAAAGATCTTAAAAAAAATAAGAAGGTGAATTTATTGAAGAATAACTTATAAGAAGTAACAAAAAAACCTTGCCTACAGTAGTAGTTCGATTTAAGGGGCGTTTTGTTGACAAGAATTATACGCATTGAATGTGCTCAGTGCTCTCTATGCGCACATTCGAACGTTCTGTTGACCGAAAACGAATGCGCTATGACGTCACTTACAGACGGCATTGAACGCATTGGCTGCACATGCTCGGGAGGTAGAGCAGTGAATGCGCTGTCAAAATAGTGAACGGCCATATTGTTTGTTTACATTTGGTGAACAGAACGATTTCAATGTCTATGCGATGTCATAGATCTCAATGTCATCAATAAAACGCATTTTTAGATTTTTCTTTAATATTAAGGAAGACATTTTTATGTAACTACTAGTAAAATGCGATACCGGCTGTCAACAGAAACGCCGTAGTTAAGGGAAAGTCAGTTAGATAAATATTGGTGATGACAAAGTTTCCTTATTTAAAAATATTTTTTAAATTAAGTAGAACTGAATTTAAAGATTTTTAAATGAATAAATAAATCGAACCTGTTAAATATGTAAAAAAAATTATCATTGGTCGAAGGGTCAACCATAATTTATCTCAAACCTTTCAAAGGTTTTACATACTCGTGTTTTATAATATAAAGGAATGTTTTTTTTAGTAAAACTTTCCATCATCACTATTTGTGTACTTTTTCTCCAACCACAGCCTTTTTTTCCACCCTATATAGTCTGTGATGTGTGTTGAATATATGTATAGTGTGATATTAATATTGTGCTCCTATCTGTTTGAGTAAGGACCGTATGTGAAGTAAATAACTACTAAAACCGCACACTTAGCAGGAGATATATAATTATTTTTTTGTATTTTTACTATCTTTTGCCAGCGGCTCCAGCCGCCCTGAATTAAGTTATCGGCGTGGGTTTCTTACATCAACTCCAATAAAGTTTGCTATAGCAGGCTATTAGCTATTGTCGCTATAGTTCGCTTAAGCTCGGTTATAGTTATTCCCGCGGGAACTTCTTAATTTTTCAAGAACTCAAACTATCTCCATGCCAAATTTCTTTTAAATCGGTTCAACAGACAGACTAACAGTTACTTTTGCACTTATTTTATTAGTATGGATTACAGGATAAGACGATAAGGACACAGACTTGAATCATAACAAAGAACTAGCTAAATACGCCAAAATATATGATGTAATCGATATGTTTACCCATTCATGTAAGTGTTATACCATGCAAAAAATCGCATGTAGGTACGTAGGTACTTTGTAGTCACAATAGTCAATTTAATTAAGGTAGTATACCTAGTCACTTAAGGCTGGCTTTTTTTTGGCAATGGTTTCTCCGGATCCGCTAAACAGATTAAATTTAATGATTTAGTTTTTCGGGATATGGTTCAAACTCTGAAAAACGTGAAAAGACGAATTAGTTTACAAATTTGCTTAAGCATAGCCGTTATAGTGCTTAAAACCCTGAGAAAAAGTATTATTTTGATAACAATGATGTATAATAAACTATTTATTTATTTCATGTATTGAAATGAAAATCTCAGTGAGGTGAGATGTAGCTGCACTACTTACGCGCACTCAGTTACATATCGCGCTGTCCTTGTTTTTACTCAAGTTTTCTGTCACGTAGTACTGCCTCTTAAGAGAATACAATTTATAGCGCCTCGTTCACATTTAGCAATCAAACGTTGTGTTTTGTAGACATTATCACAAGCCGAATTCAGCCGAATATCTTCAATAATATGTGTATGCTCAAAATTTTAAAAAGAACGTTTAGGTAAAAGAAAAACACCGGTGGTCGTCTAGGGGTTTCGATTTCACCTTGCGCCCTCCCTCAGTGGCAGAGGTTCAAACCCCGCGTATACCAAGAAGTCTTTTTTTTTAATTTCTCAAGTACATTGACTATCACACCATTGGCTTTGAATGGTGAAGGAACACGTCGTTAGGAAACTTGCGTACGTCAAAAAAAAAGCCATATGTGAAGTCCACAATCGGCTCTGGTCCTGCGTGTTGACTATTGCCCAAATTACCCTTGGTGAGGGTAGGCCGTGTCCCAACAGTGGAAACGTATGAGGCTGATAAGTAATGTATAGAGGTTCATAAATAACACCTTACTGTAAAATTTTATCATAATCGATGCAGACACCAAAAAACTATGATAAGGTTTAAATTAAATACATACCTTTTATTTAAACCCAAACTATACAAAAAATGTCAAATATTAGTGATATTTTTAGCTATAAGCCAAAAACCACCGCATGCATTACCGGTACCGGTTTCTGGATTACTAATACCCGGTTCTTTTCAGAATACCAGGTAGAGGCAGTTACAGCGTATTACTTCGAAAACCGATTTATATCTTTAAAAAGATACTCTGCAGAAGTTATACAAACAAAATTTTATTTTTAGTTGAAACAACATAAATGAATTTACTATGGTCAGTCTACATCTCTATATTTAAAAATATGTCTCCTGAGAGAATGATTGATTAAACAACGCCCAGATTAAAAACTTAATATTTAAAACGCCTGGCTGCCTGTCTTTTTTGCCTGCAATAGCACCTGTCCATTCCAGGTAAAAAAGGGATTAAAAATAACACTAGTTTTTGAAATGAAATTCTTTAAATCTGGTACTTGTTTTAAATCAGAAATAAGGTAAGAAGGAATAACCATTTCTTAAGACAATAAAGGAAAATTGGTTCGGCAGCAAGCATGCAAGTACCGTACATGCAGCTTCTCTTGATAAAAAATCTTTTACAAAAAAAAAATTACGTCATATTGGATCCGCCATTTTGAATTTTAAAAATTCAGACTCCTTTCAGATCTAAGTCATGATGTGGCGTATCGATTGATATGTCATCAAAGCGATTCTGCATAAATATGCATTGTTTACGCAATTACACGACATAACATCACGCCTCAAAAGTCTTTTTATTTTCATAAAAAAAAAAAACAAAAAAAAAACCAGCTTAAAAAGATTCATTAAAAAGGTAAAAATAATTACTTATTTCCAAAAATCTGATCTGAAGTTAGTGTCTATGTACCTAACAGCTTACAACACACTTTACTTGCATAAAATAAATTTCAAATTGTAATTATTTTTAAGTGTATCTTTTTTGTAGCCGGTTGTTTTATTTGTAAAAAGATTTTTGTCACTGTTACATACATGGATGGTAAGGAGATAATAACTAACGAAAGGTTATGTAGATGCCTGAGGCCGAAGGCTTTATGATTCGAGTTTGTAAATCTCGTACCCCCTGTGTTACACTCAATGTTTTTCATCACATTTGCGAGTAAATAAATAAAAATATAAGGTGAATAAATAAATAAACGCACCAAAACACAATTGAAATGGCGGAAATAGGAGTAGAGAAAACCACGCCACCGCCAGATGATTTAAAAAGTTGTAATTGCTCACTACAGTGTGCAAGTAGTTACTGATTAGAACAGACAGCTTTTACATATAACATTTTATACATTTATACACAAATATATATATATATATTCATATATATATATATATATATATGTCTTAGCACTCGCTTTGCCTGCATGTAATGACACTGTTTACGAGTACCTAGGTAAGTGTGATGAAAAATAATAAATTATTATCGCCGTTTTAACCAAAACAAATCTATGGATAGACATAGGCTTCCACTACATGTATTAACTATGGCGGTCTAGAGTGTTTCTATACCATAAGGTATTATCATCACTAGTAATTTTTTATGTGGACATTGTAAGGAAGGGCGGCCATATTTACTAGCATAATTGGAAACGAATTAAACAGTACTGCGAAAATGATCACAAGGTATGGGATTACTGAACAATAAAATCAACCTGGATACATTCAACTAGTAAACACCAGCATAAACTACTATAGACTGGGCACCTCACCTAAAAAAGAATAATTATAAGTAAAAACAAATCGAACAACAATAAAAGTATGGTTTTTAGATTAGTTCATTTAAGTAAGATTTAGTAATAGTTTAAGTATAGGTTTCAAATAATATGTACAAAATATAAATGGTATCATACCATACCATACCTATATGCATAAGGCCTAAAAATTATTTATAGCTTGGGTCTAGTTAAATGGCTTGTGTGAAAATATGTAAAAAAAATATATCTAAAATTAGCAAACCATATATGAGCTTGTATACAATAGGGTTAAGAGCCAATGTTATTCTTGAGTATTCTGCTAATTTTTATGCCTATTTGAAATTCTTGTTTTATTTGTTCAGTATTTGATGAGAACCAGGTATTAGTACATATACACCGGTTCCATTCAAGTTACTCTAAAACCAGGTATACCTTGGTAATTCAAGAACCAGGTTTACCAGGTTGAATGATGTGTCCTCCTTGCCAGCCTTCATACATCCTCTCTGTTGGGGCGCATATGAAGTCTGTTAAGGAGGGTAACTTACAGTAATATCCCATAGGCACTTATAATAACAATTAAACGAAAAATAAAACTAGTCCTAAGCTACTTTTAGATTGATTTGCATTATTTGTAAGATGTATAGGTGTGTGAATTTTAAATAACATAGGTATCTGCTGCAAGTGGCAACTTGTTGCTCATTTTCAATTTAAAGTAATGCAAAACATTTTAAAAATAGCTTATGACTAGTTTTCTTTTTGTTTTTATCATACAGTTTCTTGAAATATAAATTTGAGGTAGTTACCTAAGGTGTATCCTAACATCAGATTTTCATACATAACCTGTAATTATCATAACACACTTATTACCATAGCCGCAAAATGTATATTCACCCATAAAATACCTGTGAATTATTAATTAAAATGAAATCAACAAAACCTTAATTACTTTATAATTCAGATAAAAAGCAATACCTATATGATAATAGTGAATTTTAAGCAACAAAATGTCTATAGTTATGGATATTTTACAGCACCAAAGTTTGTAATGTATAAATATGAAAGTGAGTGTTTCTTTGTTTTTCCTTCTTTCACGGTGCAACACAGAATTCAATTAAGCCTAATTTGACACAGGGATGGAAATGCTTACTTTTTATCCCAGAAAATTTGAAAGTTTCTGCAATAAACAAATTCCAAGTGAACAAACTACAGCTAACTTTATTATTATTAGGGATTTGCCATTGAAATCTCATGTTGATAACTGAATTCAGCACAGGGGAGCACTGTAATAAAACCATAGCTCCATCTGCAGCATTTTTGTGAAAAGTCATTGTGTTTATGAAGCCACTTACAACAGCTTGTGTTCCTTTGAATTCATAAAAACTTTTTAGCAAAAAAAGCAACGTGCTTCAAAAAGATGCACTAAAAAAGTTACAAATAAATTACTTACTCATACTGCCAACAATATGATCTGAATTACAGTTTGAAGTTGTTTTCATGCAAGTGAATAGTGTTATAAACTGTTAGGTAAGTTTAGTTCGCGCCAAGTAAGTTGAACTAAAATGGTCAGCACAGGTACAGTACTGACTAATGAACAAAAATGTGTTACTGGTGCGCAGGTTCAACCTATGTGCCGCAATTTATACATAGAAATAAGTAATTTATTTGTACCTTTTTAGTGCATCTTTTCTAAGCCAGTTATTTTTTTTGTTAAAAAGTTTTTATTTTTTACTTTGTGACAAATTGCTTTTTTTTTCAAACACAAAAAACATCCATAATCGTAGTAAAATTTTATACAATCATCAACATAAAAGGCATTTTACCAGTTACAAATGAACACCAATAATTTTTTATAATTTTCCAGGATAATGTAAAATTTTATCATCTGTAATTCTATTCTGTAATTCTTGTCTGTATCATCTGTACTTCTATTCTGATTTCTGCTGCAAAGAGGGCTAACTTTTTACCGGTCACCAGAGGTCAGCACTGTGGGGTCGGTTACATTTAAACCAATCACAGGGGCACATTATTAACATATATCATAGTGGCCTTTGATTGTTTTAAATTTTTATTTACCTCATGACTGAGTGCTGACTGACTTCTATTTGAATGTTATCCCTCATTAAAATGGTAACCAAGTTGAAAGATAAAGTACAATTATTACCTTACTACACTTAAGAAGAAATATGCTATTAAGACCTTTAGACCAGAGACTGTAAACAGATATACCTAAATGTGGGAAAATTTATTTTTTGTATGATATCATAATTTTATATTTGGATAACATAAAATTTTAGTACAGATTTATTATTGTTGATGTACCCTTATTATGTACTAGTGCCCTAATGCCAATCACACACACCCAGAACCCGCACCCTATACATTCCAGAGCACAATATGTTAGTACAGAAACAAAATTATTGTCAATTAACTCTAGAAGGGGACATTGGTACCAAAATTGGTCAAGTAAGGGATTTCAGAACTAATTTTATTACTAGTACTTACCCTTCCTCAATTTGCCCCAACCTTGCCCAAAAGCTAGAAGAAGAAAATTATGTTTTTTTCCACAAAAATCCTTGTATTTTCCGAAGCGGTAGCATAATGCCATACTTCTCCGGTGTGACTTACAGCCCACCATACCGACGTGAACACATAAATTAAAAAAAAACAATCCAACCATTTGTACCAAGGTAATTTTTGCACAGCTAATCATCGTAGAGTAGCCATTCACGAACTTCACCATGCCATACTTTTTGCACCGCTCCAAATGGTCACCATTGTGATGTTTGTGAATGGCTACTCGACGATGATTAGCTGTGCAAAAATTAGCTTGGTACAAATGGTTGAATTGTTTTTTTTTTGTAAGTCACAAGTTTTTTTTTATGGAGTATTGGAAAATAATTAAGTAATTTATCCGACACTTCGAATACCGCCCACATCATTACATAGTTATGTTACCAATATTTTGTGTCACTGTCTACCAGTCTATATGTGAATTCTATTTTAATATCATCATATTCCTACAAAAATGTAAGAAAAGGACTTCAACAGGATATAAAAAATCTGAGAACAAATATATATAAGTAGAAGCTTTTGTTTTAGTAGTAAAACAACCATGGAAGGAAACAGCCTCTCAGGCTTAGTTTTCGGTTAGTCATATGATTGAAGCAGATGTCAAAAGTCATAGTGTTATTAATTTGTCATAGGTATTACATGTAAAAGGTTTAATAAGATGTTAAAAAAGAATTTCATATCAATTAAATTAGAAAAGTATTACAATGTAATTTTTTTTTTTTTTATATTTGTGAGTGTAAGTTGTAGGCAGATCAAATAGAGCAAATTGGGTGACAACAGGAAAGTTCTGTGTATAATTCTCAACTATTGATTGCACACAGTTACCCAACTTGGAATCATAGCCAGATACTTGGTGTTATCATCAACTATCAATGCATTTAATGACCGATATAATGACAGTAGATATGTACATAAAAACAAGTTGGTTTTTAACATGGTCTCCCAAATTGTTTTTGTCACAGTTGTCAAAGTCAAAATGATAAGAATTTCTTATCTGAGTATAACATACAGTTGAGTGAACCAGTGTGCAATATATTCAAAATTATTATAAAAGATAGCACAAACATTTGAATCATATACATAGGTATTCAGTAATAAGTTGGTATACATGCATTTTATCTATTTTACCCCAATTTAAAATGAAGGAAAAATTTTATCATACATAACTATTGCATTATCTTGGAAGCTAGGAGCAATGACCTCTGTATGACCAGTTTAAAATAGGTTAGAATAATCAAGAAGTTCAAAATTCAATACAGTCATGCAAGAGGCTTACTATATACAGAAACTTTGTGATAAAAACACCAGATGAAGTTATTTTTAGTTGTGTTTCCTGCTGTGTAGCTCAAAAACGTCCAATGTTTATCTAACAGGTGTTTATTTATCTAGAAATCATAAATTCCGTATTGTTTAGTTTACCAATTGGAGTGTCAATTCAAAAGGCTGTTACTGTAAGCTAGTAGGCCTTTATAAGGGGTCATTCGAGAAAGGTTTATCAGCCTTTGAACATATACCTAAGTACTTACGGAATCGAGCGGTCAGTCATACAATGCCGTGTTCCAAGGCGTAAATATTCTCCGTGCATAGGGGTCGTAAGTCCGCCGTGCTCCAGCTACCACTATAAGTAAACATCCGTAACAACACAAAAACACAAATCTGTTGTACACTTTCACAATAGGAATGCACTAAACATAAAAACAAAACTCTCTTCAAACATCTACACTTTAAAACTATCACAGTCCACGCTCACACGGTCTCAAAATTCCTTGCGGAGCACTAACCCATATTCGGGCTCTGTATTACTGTGTAATGAACGGAATTATTACCAATTTACGACACCGAGCCCGACGTCCGTTCGCCGCTGAGAAAATATTTGTAAAACAATTTTCGAAAGCGCTTCGACTTGCGGCCGTGGACCTTTCAAAAAAATAAAAAATACAGTCGCGCGCTAAATAGGAAAATCGATAAGACCGTTCTATCGTAACCGAATCGAAACTAGAATAACTATTTATCAAAAAATGTAATAAAAACGGCATTATTTCTTGTGACGGTCCCTGAACTAGCTGTCAGAAATTTCTACAAGTAATACAACCGATTCAAAGGGCCCGTTGCTAACGCGTTCAGCTGATATTACAATGCGTCTCTTTCAATCAGCCGGATAGTTAAAAACTACAAACGAAAATAAACCTTATGCTCTGTACGACTTATGACTTTCCTACATGGCGCTATCTATTAAAAATATGAGACGGATACAAATTTGTTTTTAAAACTTACGGCAAGCAATAGTCAGCTATTGGAAAATTCCAAATATTAAATAGCGGACGGGCACGCGGTATCCGTAGACAGAAACGCGAGACACTGTTGTTTTCGAAACAGCATTGGCTCGACGTCATTTTTGGCGTATTTTGAGTTGGATCGTGAACGGGAAAACTCGAAAGCATTCGGTTGCGAGACAGAGATGGACTTTAATATAATACAAGCGAAACTGGAATTTATGACCCGCTGATATCGTACTTTTCTGTTTTAAATTCGTTTCATGTAGTGTGCAAGTAAAGTGAAGCCATACTATTTTGAAGTTTTTTTCCTATAGGTAGTTACATCTAGGAAACGGTTTTCTATGTATACTTGTGCAAGTGTGAGGTACTACTGGTGTGTAGTTCTTGTGTTGATGAAAAATTATGGTTGTGTGAGTTTTGTATTACATAAATGAAAATTGTATAGTCAGAGGCTTAGCTGGCTTACAAAATCGATAATATAAAAATTCATTTCATGTTTTTTGAGCAACGTCATCGTGTTATTTTATTACTTCTACTTTTGGGTACTTTGAATACCTATTCATCTTGCCAGTACCTACGTTCTGAGGAAGTTAAATTGTTAGTTTTTAGGTACCTACTTTAACTGAAATTAAATTTTATCTGCAACAAACAAAGTTTTAAGTACGTAGATAAACTGCGTAGTAGTTGGTAATTCAGATGTTTTATTTACAACAGCAAGCCGTATCTAATACTATTATGATAAGGCAAATTATTTCCAACGCAACTACAAGATTTTTGAAATTTTTGTAATGCGTAAGTAGGCATTTAGATAATGCAAAAAATCTCATTATTTGATATTAAACAATGCATAGGATAGGATTTATGGATGCAATACTCAAGGATCAGGAGTGTTCAGAGGCCTTATTGGGAACAGTCTCAAGCTATTCGGAATCTGGAATTCGATACAAAAATGTATGGAAGTCAGACTTACTTCCCGAAACCCGAGAATGTACTTTCATAATTTTTTCTCTCGAATTCCAGAGTCCGAATAGCTCGAGACTGTTCCCAATTAGGTCCCAGTGCGCTATTAAGGCCTACCTAAGACTAGGCGCGCACATCAGGTTTGACCATCATTTAGTATGGAATTGACGCCACCCATTCCGGATGCCCTAATCGAATCTTAAAACCGAATAGTGAAACCTAATGTGTGCGCTGAGGCTAAGACCATAGAAATAGACCTTAGATTATCGTCTATTACCTACGAACAAGAGAAGTTAGTTATTAGGAGAAGACGCATAATTTTTTTAATACTTAACCTAGTATCTAACAAATTGTACAACAAACTAGACCGAGAAGCCATCAAACTTCTGTTAAGTAAGTACGTTATCGTAACATATATACATGTAGGTACCAGATTAAAACATAATACTTAGTAATGCAATCTATGTCCTCGCGGTAAATAGGTCTTCTCTAAAGTTATTTTCTAACTACATAGGTCATTCTGCTCATGAACAGCCTATATATACAGCACACAAAGAACATTCTATGAAAGTATATTTTTATGAGAGCGTTCCCACCTTTCTCTTCAACTTGTATTTGCTTCACTTTGTATACGTGTACTTGTTCATACTTTATTTACTCATGGGTTTTCAATTTCACACGTAGATTAGGTGCCTTTTTTATTCTCATCATAAAAAGTACTAAGAATGAAAATAGAGTCAGCATGTAGGTACATATACTCTATATTTTGCCTACTGTCGAGACTAATATTATTCATTTTCCGTATTTGTTTTAATAGTTTTACAGAGGGGTCTAGATTAACAGCCACAACAAACCACGGTGTGATCTATGGTTCTTTCTATCTAGTAAGTTGAATTATTTTAGATTAGTAGGTGAACCCGTGGTTATGGCGTCATTTGATCATTTGTAGTCTAGATTTTTAGATTGTATCATCTGCAAATCAAGTCCAAATCTCAAGGAGGAAAGTTAAAAAACGGGTTTTGCAACGCCCGGGTAGATTAATTTTCCAACTGAATTCTTTACACGTCCATAGAAAAGGTTGAAATATACTTCTATCAGTGTCAAACTCCCATTCCAGAACCGGTTGATTTATTTACTTTACCGGGCGATAATTACATGACATATTCTGCAATAGGGGATTAAATACAAGTAGTATTTTTTCAATTCAATCCTTACAGAATAGTGCCTAAAGTCTGATATTTTGAAAACCAATGACCTTGTCATTGATGAAAACCATTTTTTTGTATTTTGGTTAACAGAGTGATTTCAAGTTCATTTAAATAAACAAACGAAATTTTATTTGCCAAAACCAATTCAATTCTTTTTTTCCGCGCAGTTAGAGTTGTTATTAATATTTCCGCCATCACCAACTACATTTTATAAACTACCAAAAAAAAAATCACAACCAACAAAGTATTTCCTTTTTCTATATTATGTAGTCTGTCTATAAGTATAAGTATATTTACTCTGACGCTTCTCTACAGAATTTGACAGCACTATGCGTTTCAAATAGGTTGGCAATATGTCAGGCGCCATTTTGGTGGCCAGAGTCTGTAACCAGTACTAAGCACCGAGCACACCGTTGCAACTCACGTACAATGTGGCGCTAATATGGCACCACCTGAACGTGCGCCAACTCAGATGAAAACACTTCTAATTTACTCACATTTCCAATTGGATTTGTGTTCTGTAACTTGTTGTAGAAGCATATATTTATTTTTTCATATTTTATTTACATGTGTGTAAATATTTAATAAACTAACTGAATGAGTAGACATATTATTGAAATAACTGAATTTATGGGTCCAGGAACTTATGGCAAGTGAGTTCCTTAATCTCACGAGGCACAGATAGTAAATTAAAAAGAAACGACAACAATTTTTGACTTTAAAAACATTTTTTAGCGAAATTGTCATCGCTGATATCGTAATAGGTTGGAAATCCATTAAACAATCTATTATATTTTTCTTTCTTTATATGGTACGTTGTCTAAAAAAAAATGTTAGATAAATATTCAGGTTAAAATATAATAAGCATAACAGAATGTAAAATAGCCTAAATAGTATAAGAGCCTTGTGCGGAATATCAGACCAATCTGTATCATGTAAACCTCCCTTTAAAGAGCTGCGTATTCTCACATTGTGTTCTTAGTATATTTATGAGTTTTTACGTAAATATCCTTACTTGTTTGAGAAAGCTGAGAAAGTTAACAATGTCAGTAAAAGAATAAATAAAAAAACAAAACAGATTAAAAAATCAAACTTTCAGGCTTAAAATAGGTGAAAACAGTGTTATCTTTATGTCGACAAAAATATATAATAGCATACCAGATGATATAGCTGCATTACCTACCCCAAAATTCAAAAAATGTTTATATAATTGGCTCATCGAAAAATGTTTTTACGACATTAAAGATCTACTGCTCCACGTATGACGTATCCACTTATTTTTGATTTTCCTTTTTTTTAATTTCGCAATTATGTATTTAGTACGACATTTTCAATTTTTTATTATTTTTTATTTAGTTTTTATTTTGACATTGTAATTATGCATGTGCTTTATGTAATGACGACATTTATTGTATCTTAATTACGTAAAAGCTGAATTTAAAAGTAAGCAAATTGTTATCATATTTGTTTAATTTTTATTATTGAGTTCCGTATGCTCGAAAGAGCAAATTATGGCTGTTTCATATATTCTGTAACATCTTGACATTTTATTACACATAATTATGGATTAAATGAATGAATTGAATTAAAATAGCTTTAGATTACTTACTACATAGTTGTCAAGCAGTTAATTGATTGATTCAAAAGAAGCTAAAAGTTAGCAAATAAGGGAAAAGTATATTCTTTTGAATCCTAACTGCATTTCCGAATACCTATATACGATACCAGTTCAAACAAACCACCAAATAGTATGGATAGCTAGCCTTAAAAAAACAATTCTTAATTTTTTAACGATTCACATATTCACACCTTTTTGTAAAATTCCACTAGAATTAATAAAAGGATGACGAAATGATAAGACTGCATGTGATTAATATACGGATTGATATTTCGATCCTTTATAAATCGAATAAGAAATAAAAAAATCCAGCGATCATATAGACTTTCGAAGCGCTAAATAGTGCTAAATTTTTGGATTTCCATGACCAAAAGGTTTATTTTTTCAACAAATATTTATTTAATATATTTTCAACTTGATCTTTCGACGTATTTCTGAAAAAAAGATTTTCGACAAAAAACAGACAGACGACGAAATGATGATAAGAGTTCCTTTTTGATTTTTTGTAACGGAACCCTTAAAAAAAAATTGTTTGGTCAGGGCCACTGCGGGCCGTGCTTAGTGAAGGGTATTATTGTCGTTCATACAATCGTAGTTTGACTCCGCAAAAAACTTAAGGCTGTGCCCTAATCAAATGTGCAGTTTTCTGTTTCTTTTGAAAATCGATTCTGCTGTCCTTTTCCAAGTTTCAGACTGTAAAAAATAACATGCCTTATTGCCTTTAGTCATTCTTAAACTAGAAACTTACGGTACTTGTTTTAGGATATCTGTTAAAACATCCTTTTTTACTTGTTCACTACGCATTATAAACATGCGAGTAGTTAATTTTCCTTTCTAAAATAATGATATATCCATATTAAGTAATATTAATTCAAAAGTCGAATGTTGTTTGTCCTTCCGTTACGTGTGACAACACAACGGGGCATGACTTTTAAATATCCTACAGGAATAAGTATAATTAATAAATTTCACGTCGGCTTATTATGGGTACCGGTATAGCTTGCTACGGAAAACTTCCTTAATGTTATTAAGCAGGTTTTATTGGGATTCCAAGCCACTGATAGCTGATTTAAGCGTAGGCGGAGCCGCGGTTAAAGCTTTTATTTTATAACAAGTAAAAATATTTCTACGAGTACCGAATTTCAGCGCTGTATCGCTTAATAAAAGTAATAAAAGTACGGACGTAAGGACGGACATGAGAAAACTATACTAACTAGGTTCCAGTTTTTGCATTTGATATTTAAAAAAAAGAGTCCTCATTGACCTCTGTAGTGCAATAGAAATCTTTAGATGCAACGCAATTTAGAATTAAAAAAGCAATCGAAATCGATTTATTGCATTGATTAATTTTGTGCTTGACTGTACTTCAAAATTCTAATTACTAGGGCGTTCCTTCTGAGCGCATCTGATAATTTCAGCGGCGCTATTATTGTCCAAACGAAACGCGTTTCGCGTAATTTTTTGACAGTTCCGTGTTTATATATGTATAAGTATTATGTTTTGATTTTTTTGTAGATAATAACAAAGATATATAGTTCATAATGCAAAAATTAAACTTCTCTCTAAAAAAAACAACGTTATAAATATTTTTCTCAAAGGATTCACTTTCACATTTGACAGCTGTCAAAAAATAGCGCAAAATACCCACCTGCCGACATGGGTTTTTGGTAGCAACATTTCGTAGCAAAACCGCTCAAAAGAAACGCTAAAAGTCAAAATGAACTGCTAAAAATTCTGCTACTTAGTGTTAAAAAATCGCCAATTGGAACGCCCTGTACATTTACAAAACTAGACAGTTCCTATTTTCAGGAACCAAATTTTGCCAAGACAAAATTCCAAAACGATTTTGCATTAAGAAACCACAATCCGAAATCGGTCCGGAGCGCGTTGGTCTACGATTTTGATTTTTATTTGGCAATCGTTTTTAAAACAAGATCATTTGAAAAATAAGATGTGTTGTCATTAGATTACAGTCGTGTCGTACAGTGTCCTTGTCGTGCCTTCTATAACTTAAGTTGGTCTTATGTTACACGTGACGATACACTCATTCACCCCAAAGTTATCTTTGATTCACCCTAATTAGAATGGTGGGAGTTGGGCACTTACTCTGTGGTTCTGGTTGGGCGGCACAGAATAAAGATTTCTTATGTATGTATGGGACCCAAATAATCTTACTTTTATTGTTGATCCTTGAGATAAGAGGAAAACAATCAGGTTTTTTTAGGCTGGTTTGCACCAACTAACTTTGACGTTTACCAGTCGCCAAAAATGGATGGAAATATCTACCGTCAGCTAGTTTTAAAGTTAACCAGCTAGTTGTTTGCTGAACTTTGACGGCCGGTTTAGTTTCAAAATAGCTGACTATGCAAATCATACCATCTCCCATGCCGGTTAACGTCAAAGTTATATATCTGCCTACTTCAAATTTAAGTTAAGGGCTTGTGCTAATTGATTTAAGGTATTCTATGCGCTCCTAAAGCCAGAAGCGGATTATCCCTAAGTCAAACTAGGCATGTGCCTAGGCCGCGAGGTTACAAAGGGGCGCGCGCGCGAAAGTACCTATGCATCTACTTACACAATATAAAAAGATTCTTTAATTCTATAGAGACGTAGAGCTTCCGAAGCACTGCTTTCTGATTGTTCCTCTAAGGCCTGATCTATACATACGTATGCACCTCTACCATAGTTTAAAACAAAGTCATTTCCCGCATGCCGTCCTTATATATACGCAACGGTTTTTGATGCCCTTTTCACTATCATTCAGATAATTTCTTTCGGGTGGTTTATAGGTACAATACATGCATTTTATGTTGACAGAAAACATAAAAGTTTAATGTTTCTTAAAAACATAAGATTTAAGGCGCTATTTTGCTGACGCTGACTTAACTTTACTAGAGAAATATGATTTTGTACTACGGAAAAGTGTATCTTAGAAATATTTACAAAAAAGTCCTCGGTGGCATATGTCTATATCCGAAGGATAACTATCAGTTACCATTATAATGCAATTGATATTAAATTTTTTTGTGGGTTATAATTTCGTAGTGGTTTATTAAATTATATAATACGTGGGGCATTTAATGCAAATAAAATTTCCTCTTTACAAAGGATCATCAGCATTAACTACCTAATATTTTAGAATATATCGCAGATTTCAAATTACCCGGGCGTCTTCGCACAGAGATCAAGTGAACAATATTATTTATTTGTGTTAAAATATTAACTAGTTTTTTTTTTAACAAACTTCTTTCATTTTAGGTACCTACCTACTTATTAATTCCTTATAAACCAATTTTATCCAGAACAAATTTCATTGGTAGTATTTACAGAGCCCTTTTATCTTGATTTTACTTCAGGTTTTTGGATCACGGGGTTTGGAAGTTAGAAGGGGGGGACACCATTTTTTTTGCAATTTGGAAGCCAATAACTCGCAAAATATAAATATTAGAAAAAATATTTAAGAACCTAATCTGCATTTTCAAAGCCATACGCCACATGATGGGATGCGTGAAAAAATATATTAAAAGTTTGGCGATGGTTGTAAAATTTTTGTAGGCATCCATGGAATTTGCTGAATATTTTTGGACTTATAATTAAAGTTTTTTTGTCAAGTTTGCCATTTGTAGGGTTCCATACCCAAAGGGTAATTAGCGGAACCCTATTACAAAGACTTCGCTATGTGTCTGTCCGTCCGTACGTCCGTCTGCCTGTCACCAGGCTGTATCTCATGAACTGTGATAGTTAGAGAGTTGAAATTTTTTCTATTCTTCTAACAAATACTAAAAAATTGAATAAAATAAAGATTTAAGGGGGCTCCGATACAACAAACGTAATTTTTTTGCTCGATATTGATAACGGCAACAGGTAGACGTATAATATTAGCAGAATATTTGGTTATTTAATCACTTAAAAAATAAATAATTTAATTAAATGAAACAAATATTTAAGGGGGGGGGGGGCATACAACAAACGTGGTTTTTTTTGCCGTTTTTATAGATAATGGTACGGAACCCTTCGTGCGCGAGTCCGACTCGCACTTGGCCATTTTTTTTTCTTTGTTTTCTTTTTCATATAAGGCACCTTAGCTATTTCTTTAGATTATAATATCCTTTTAATTTTCTTTTCATAGACGGAGTATATTCGTGTGACTTGTTGTATATCATGAATGAATATTTCTATTTCTAATTGATCTCCGTTATGAAGCGGTACTTTTAAATTCATTTTATTGACTAACTCTATTTCAAAACATAAACAATTAGTAAGCTTGTAAGCAAGCGCCATTGTCTTTATGTCAACTTCAGTCATCATTAACAATCCTACTTACTACTAGGACCAGTTAAAAAATTTAATCTATGGCCGCAAGAGGGGCGCCGATGAGGTACTTGCCTAGGGCGCTCACGACATTTAATTCGCCTCTGCCTAAAGCAGAGAGGGAGGAAGCAGTGCTCCCATTTTAGCGCTTATAGTGTATAATATATATATAATTGTTTATGTAATAACGATACAGCTAGGGAATAGGGATTAAACGAACGCAAAACATTACCTAAATAAACTCGTAGTTCTCTTAACAGTATAAGCCGGTGGTCAAACATTATAACTTCATTGCCATAGGTATTGAAATGGTGTGAACTTATGACACTAGCGACCAAAAACCGGGTCATAAAAGTTTGTTGCACAATACCTACTTCTATAAGCTAAAACTCGAGAATCATGAATAGGTACTACGACATGGTTTATTTTGCGTTCGTAATGCAAATACCTACTTTACACACCAGAAATTTAAAGGTCAAATTTTCAGTATGTGGACCAAAGATTACTTATACGTATTAGTAATATTTGATGTGGACGTTCACAATTCTTTTAAAATCGTAAATAGATACCTACCTAGGTATACGATTAAATGAATAAGCCACTAAAATGTTTGTTTCTTCTAATGAAAATTATTTTAAACATAATCGAACTACATGTTTGTCAGATATGCGCAATGATTTTCATTCTACTTTACCTTAGCTTGTTTTCGTCACGTTATCAAATAAAGGGCGTCCATTTAAATAATGAGGCGATTCTGGCGTTTTTTTTAATGGGCACCTAAGTTTATTTTACCTAGGCACCTACTATAAAAATTAAAATGACCATTGATCACTATTAAATCAATGGAATAGATGTCTGAAAACAATATTTTTCGCTCTAGAAGTAAAGAAGTGTAATACAAAACTTATTTCGTGTTCAAACTTAATATTTCCCTAGCATCAAAATGTGTTCACAAAATCTATTTCGGTAAAGGTACGAGGCCGACATTAATATTTTGGTCCCGCTTCGAAGTGTGTGTAAACTAACACAGCCACACATTTATAAATAAACACACAAAATTGAACGTTATTTGATAAACAAGAAAATTCATATTTGATCGCATAAAAAGTTTCAAGAATTTTTAGGTAGTTCGAGAGTTCCAAATTCAAAACGGTCCACACACGCGCCGGGTGATCGATTTTCGAAATGGCGCGGTGGAAGTAGAACGGCCTCCTCCCCCCCGTTTGTATTACCCCTCACCAAAATCTCCCTTCCGTCGGACCACTTTCTTATTTTTATTTTTTTCCTTCGCAATCTCTAGACAGGCTGCGGGCTTCATTTTAGACCGAACTTTTTTTGCTCGTATTTTTAATAATGTTTTTGTATAATTTTATCTGATTTTTTGGTACACAACATTTTATGTTCTTTTACCTATAGGTGCTAATATTATAAAATAAGTTGTCTATTTTTGGTAGAAACCGCTTCTATATCTCAAGCCATTGTGATAGTCAATGTTTAATTACAAAAAATTTAGGAATCTGTAAAAAAAAGAAAAAAAAATTAACAATAAACTATACTTATAATAAAAAAACAGATATCTATTAGATATTTTTATTATAAATAAAAGATGAGTAGACATTGTATATAGAAGAATTTTTATCACTCGTAAATATACTGACACAAGTACACAAACATTGGCAATTTGGCAACTTTTAAAATAGATATTTTCCTTCCAACGCCCAGACCAAAACGCAAAGGGACAAATATACGCATATCGATGGACTGATTCGTATTTGGACCAATTCGCAAAAGGACCAATGTGGTTGATACCTTACTCTGGTAGGACAGAGCAGTGCAGGGGTCAACTCGGCCCTACCAAACTTTGATCTCTATTTCAATTATGTTCTCCTAGTGCTTACCTAGTTACCGATCACCTGCTGAAAGGAAAAAACAGTGGGCAATATATGTATAATAACTATTTGAAAAGTATAAGCTCATGGTATTTGGCCTAGAAATATTTGACCTTTTAAAAAATAGGAATAAAAGTACAAAAATATATCTACTTTACATTCGTTTATTTAAAAAAAAAAAAGAAATGCTCTAAATTTCTCAAAATTAAAAATAACTTCTCAACTGGTAATTTTTTTTTCCTTAAAAATTAAATGCTCTAAATTACTGAAAATTTAAATTAACTTCCCAAAGTTTTGATAAATAATTTGCTGTTATATGAACTGTTACAGCGCCTTCAACACGAAAAGAAAAACGCGATAATGTCTCTCAGTAAGGTGAAAAAGTGTAAAAAAAACTGTGAGAAAAATATATCTGACTGTGCGAAACAAAACAAGATTTACGAAATGAGTTGACGTGATCGTGATGCCGTTAGAAAATTTGAATCAGAGAGTTCAAAAAGGAAACGAGCTTTTAAAAGAAAGCAGGTAGAAGAAAATCTACGTGGATCTTTATATAAATATATAAAAAAAGATAATCAAGAAACCTCTACAAAACATTTACTGACTGAAAGTGACTCTAATCCTGATCCAGCTGAAAACATTCCTTGCTCATCATCATGGGTGCCGCCGCCGTCATCAAGTAAAAACAGCGAGAATGATAATGAATTAATTACATCATTGTATCTTAGGTTACCGGTGCCACCGTCAACGCTATCCAGTCAAGAACGCGAATCTGAGTCCGAGTCTAATTCTACATCGATAAAAGAAGCAGCAGTCATGCTGGAATGGAAACTCTGAATCCTCAAAATGACCCCGGTTTGTGGACCATAACAATTACTGATGTAGACCGAACTGAAATTGTATTAAAAGGTCCAATCCGGGTTAAAGTTGTTTTATTTCCCGTAAAAATACATAATAGAAAACAATAACTGTAGTTTACCCCACTATTGAAATAGTCCTGAGAATTATTGCCACCACACCTACACAGTTGCGTCTGCTGAAAGGAGTTTTTCGAGGCTTAAAATGATTAAAACAAATTTGAGGAATTCGATGACACAAGATCTGCTTTCAGCCCTTGCTATTCTTTCAATCGAAAATGACGTATCTGATTCGTAAGATTGTTTATTGTGCTTTAATTAAAGATTTTAGTCTTAGGAAAAGCCGCAAAAATCGATTTCAAAATTTATCATCACTGTATTTGTTAATTTTGTAAATCTTTCAATATTGTAAATTTTAAACTCTAATTTTATTTATTTGTATAACTTTAGCATTTCTCGACAAACATGGCAAATACCTAAACCAAACAATCAGACCTTGTACCGAGAAGAAGCGGCAAGAAACTCAGCAAGGGCAGCTCGGGAGTCGGGACATAATGTTCTGGTTCTGCTCCTCTATCGCTCGGGGAATCCCCGTGTTTTTTTCGCTCGTCAACTCTTGTCACCTTGGAATTATTTTGCTTGCAATAAAAGTTACAAATCCGTACTTTTTTTCGCATAACATACTTTTTACGAACGACAAAGGGCCTCGAAAGAAAGATCTGCCGCCTGGAGCCTCGCTATTGGTAAGGCCGCCGCTGCAGAACACAAACGAAAAAAATGGGATGTAGAGAAAACCAAATACACAGGAATTTGCCGCTTATTTGTCGTGATTTATCCGTGAAAAAAAAAAATTACCGCTATCATACATTTATTGTTATAGGGTTTTTCTTTTTTTACGTTTTAGGAGGCAACTAACGAAAAAATGGGATTTTTTTTAATTACAAGAATTAGCAAAACAACATTCGCTAAGCAAATAATAATAATAATAATATACTTTATTGCGCATAAAGAAAACAAAACAATTAAACAATAAAAGTAATAACAAATTGGCGGTCTTATCGCTAATGAGCGATCTCTTCCAGACAACCTTTAAATTAAATAAATTGCATAATCTTCCGTGATTTTGTCGTAAACATATTAAATTGAAAACTTCAGACATAGATATTGTGCTTTAGATCATGTATACAACATTTTGTTGTATCTGATTAGTAAATGTAAAAAATAAGGTAAAACATCTGTTTGAAACACGCTCCGCGGCGCTGCGGGAAATGTACTATGAACGGTGCTAAGTTTGCAATGCGTTTCGTGCTATCTCTTACTGTTATGTTGAAAAATCTATTCTATACTATCCCGCTGTCGATTGCATCAAGTGCAATAATTTGCTTAAATTGCACGCTAAAAAACTTACGCTTAGTCCCGAGAGCGACAACCCAAGCCGAGGCTCCGTGGGGAGCTCTTGAGCGTTGGGCGCTATATGGGCTGAGGCTCCCTCAGAGTCTCGCCCCAAAAAGCCCGGTGAAGCAGTAATGCCTGCAACAGCCAACTGCATAGACAGTCAGAAAAAAAAAAGCTTAGTAAGAGATGGCACGAAATATTGATGCATTCAAGAAATACGATCGTTTATTTTTTACATTTGGGTGCCAATTGTAACATCACTAAAATTTATTGAGCGAGATAGATCAGTTGAAGTACCTAGATTGTAGTCATGGTTTTTATTTTATCTAGCTGATCTCGCTTTAATCTCTGAAATTTATCAGTTGACAAAATAATGGTAATTTTTTTATAAAATATCGCAGATTTCAGCTATATTATACTCTGCCGTTTTATATAGTATCTAAAACTATCGTAGATTCACGATAAGCCTGATCTGATCAGTGTTGCCGCTTTAGGAAAAACTAAATCCCTAGACCGTTATCAAAAAGTTTTGGCAACATTAGCATTTGTGCAAATTTTTTGTTATAATTTATGCTAATAAAAAATTTGTGCTAGTTATTCCGAAATTGTAATAGTTAGCGGCTAACTTAAACACAATTTTATACAAAATAAAGCATTTTTGAACATGTAACCAAGTTGTGAGAACTCAGTGAACATTGATTTGACATTTCTAATTCTAACAAATATGGCTGCCAACTTCATTGGAATCTGTGTCAATATCGGGAAACTTGAGTTAATACTTGACCTGAGATGTTTTTAACGTATAATTTGATAATAATTTTGCACCTCGTGCAAATAAACTGTTTGTTTTGCTCCTATTGCTAAGCTGAGTAAACAAATTTATTAATTTATTGCACGAGGTGCAAAAATTTGGTCACATTGCCCCTAAAAAAACTCATCCTAGGTTAATAAATCTACACAAATTTTTAAACGGCCTTCGGGTTGGAACTCCGTTTCAATAAATGAACTGGTAACTCCACCATACTTAGTTGGTTTTCGAATGCTTCACCAAGCTGATCAAAGATTAAACGTATTTGGGAAGAGTTTTGGCGCGCATCTTAAGAAGGATTGGTGTTTTTTTCTGTTTAATTTTTCTAAATTTATTTAGTGTGCTTCGATGTATATATTTTACCAGTGTTTAACGGAAACGTGTTAAGAATTGTGCAGCGAAGGCTCATGCATAGCGAATTATGAAGAAATAAGCAGGACATGACGCGCAAATTCTGAAGGATGAACACCAAATCTCCCGCCCTTTAAGATAAAACTTGTATATGGCGCTTCGCCAAACTTAAATATAAGCACTTGACTATATTTACACATGACTATGGAGAAATGATATGCTATAATGCGAAATCTGGTCTCTACATCGAAGAAGGAAGGAAGGAAGGAAATGTATTTTGTAATATTTTGAATTATGATGTTGGTGTTAGGTCAGTGATGTCAGCATGAAAATTCTATTTTGTACACGAAAATGAGACAAAATACTTAAAAATTAAAGAATAGGATACGAAGAAATATTGTTATACTTATTTTATAGTAGCTGTAAAATATCATGGCCCCAGATCTAACAACTTCATTCATTTGTTCGCGACGTGTAAGCGGCAAATTCCTATCTTAACCCCAATTTTTCGTTAGTTGTCTGCTAACTTTACGGAAACAAAAAAACCGTATAACAAAAAAAGTATAAAAGCAACAAATTTTATTTCTTCACGACAAATTCACAGTAAAATTATAGAATTTATTTTATTTCGATCGGCGAAAGCTGTTTTGCTCTTTGAATTAAAAAAATATAAAAGCTGGTTTTTTCTAAATCCCACTTTTCCGTTAGTTGCCTACTAAAACGTAAAAAAAGAAAAACCCTTTGACAATAAATGTATAAAAGCGGCAAATTTTATTTTTTCACGAATAAATGACGGCAAATTCCTGTGTATTTGGTTTTCTCTAAATCCCATTTTTTTCGTTTATGTTCTGCTATCTTTACGTAAAGTTAGCACAAAACTCTGTAACTCAAAAAATATAAAAGCGACAAATTATATTTTTTCACGGATAAATCACAGCAAATTAGCGGCATATTACGCAACTTATTTCATTACGATTTGCGATAGTTGTTCTACTAACTTTACGTACATCTCGACATTATTTTTTGACGGTTAATGAAAGCTTTCGCGTTAATTTGAATATTTCCCTATATGGCTTGGATTTACCATTGGACCCGGGGCATGCTACGCTGTAGTCGGTTTTTCTTTTGACGATTTTTTTAAGATTAGTTATAGACAATACATATCCAAAAAAATTTGCTGACCCCGCTAATAGCAAACAAGCCATCGTTCAGGCAGGACAATAACTGTCGGGTCTCAAAAACTCCCAAGCATGTGCAGCCACTGAAAAAAAAGTAGGCGGTAGCGTAATGCTATACTTCTCCGGTGTGACTTACAGCCCACCATACCGACGCGAACACATTAATTAAAAAAAAAAAATTTAACCATTTGTACCATGCTAATTTTTGCACAGCTAATCATCGTCGAGTAGCCATTCACGAACATCACCATGCCATACTTTCCGGACGGTTCCAAATGGCCGCCATACCGCCGCAAGGGAGTAAATTTTTTTTTACAATAATACTGGTACAAATCACCCAGTATTTTCTGTCACTATCTCCCGGTCTAACAGTTTAGGTTCTGTCGGTTGTTAGGTATACGTAATTTATGTACTTAAATAAAATCTTTGCGAGGAAATTCCGGTCGGCAAGTTTTAGCGAACAATACTAATTGTGTTTTAATTTTTTTATTACTTTGTTTATGCATTTAATAAATAATATAAATAATTACAATGAATTCGAATGTTTTATTAAAGTAAAGACCCTGTTTTATCAACTTAACCGTACGCTTCGGCGTTAGTCTGCATATTAAATAGGAATTCTACAGATTATCTAGTTAATGTAAGAACTGAAACAATTTTTCCACTTCAACAGACACATTCAGATAATCTGCAGATTAACAAGTTAAAACCCACTCTAAATATTTTACGAACATTAACGATAACATATATACTACTACTTGAAATCTATTATTTTTTGGCTTTACAATTTGTCCGCGTCAGGCCAAAATTTCTACACAAAGTGAACAATGCCCTCTGTGTCCTCTCCGTCCTCTAAGTTTTAACCGCTTCAACTCAAAATCTGAAAAAAAAAGCATCATCATTCATCAAATCATGATGAAACGCCATTATAGATGATACCAATGAAAATTATATTGGACAAAATCGGTACATAAGTGTTTTAGATATTTTTCTTTTAAATTATAAAAAAGTAAACCTAAAACCTGACTTTTTTTAAAAAAACAGGTTTCTCGAAATGATCCTACATATATGGCGTTCCATCTAACTACTTCGTAGCGGAATGCAAGCGGTTTTATTTGCGTTTGATTAGCTTTTGGTAGCAAATTCTAGTGTTGACTTCTAGCGTTTCGTCTTAGCGGTTTTGCTACGAATTATTGCCACAGAAATCCCATGTATTTTGGTTATTATTTATTACTACCCAGGTGGGTATTTTGCGCTACTTTTGACTTGACTTTTTTAATAATCAATCCAATGACGTGTTCATGGCCTCAAAATTGATAACCACAATTCATGGAACATTAGCTTCTAATAAATGGTACTTACCTACACAACCAAATTAATTATGGAGCAAAGCATGTTTTTTTTTCGTTTTTTGTAGTCCATAGATGGCCATACAAACTTCCAACCCCAATATTTCACTGATTTACCGATACAATTAAAGTGTCAACAAAATCTTGGTTGTTACGTCCACGCAATCCTCTAAATGAAATAAATTATCTAAAATATATTGTCTTAGTAATCGAACTGTTTGTATGTTTGTGTAATATTCGTTTTTGTTTACAAAGTACAAACACATTAGTTCATAACACATACTTAATTACAGTTTTTCTTTGAACTTACTTACAATTACACTTGTATACAATGCGATTTGCAATGCTTTGTACTATACTTTTTTTTAGAAAATTGTTGTGAAGTTTACCGAGTGAAACCGCGCGAAAAACGTAGTCTCGTAACACATAGGTATCCGTAGTACGTAGACGTGTATTACGGTAGCCAGTATCGATTCAAAATTTTTTCTTCCTCCACGCAGTCGCGGAGATATAAAATTTTTTATAACCTTCCTACCACCCTCGACTGCCCCAACCTCTCAAAATTTAGTCCGCTGCCTGCCAAGAAATGGGTAAAAGATAAAAATAGTCGTAGCCTACATATTCACTTATACTTATTTGCTTAATAAAAGTTTTATGAAGATTACTACACATATAACAGTTCAGTAGTTATTACAAATTGGTTGTCGTAAATACAATACAAACTAAATCCGAACTTAATAATATATGAAGTTACTGTGCAACAACCTTTTCTGACCCTCAGAGCTTGAGTATTTGGTCGCTAGTAGGGTATCCAGATATCCGATGATTTTCATAGCTAGATAATACTTGCACTACTATCCGGATAATTTGGATATTTGAATATTTTTGATAATACTTGACGTTTTCAAGTAGCCAATGTCCTTTTCCGGCAATCATACTATCTCCATGCCAAACTTCATCTTGATCGGTTAAGCTGTTTGAGCGTAAAGAGGTTACAGACAGAGTTACTTTCGTATTTATAATATTATATTATAATTATGGATAGTAGGATGGTTTTAAGTATATGTATGTACATATGATTAAATTTGTGCAAGAATATAATTATGATGGCGCTAATGCCACTGGTACTATTAAATATCGGAATACTTTTAAATATCTGAATTCCTTCACACGATTGACAATATTTGACGCTTTACAAGGTGAGCCCTCTATGCTATATAAATACAAAAAAAAAATTTACATGTTTGACTTTGTTTTTAGTAGCTTACTAACTTATTTATATTACCTACTAAGTGTTCCAGTACATATTGTATACTTCTTAACTTATTATCAAAGTATTTTATTATTGCTTTAAATAGAACTTCTTGCCAGCTATTTTTGGCAGAAATTAACATTGTTTACATTGTATCGACGATTCAAAGGTGTTCTCAGAAACCTATTTGTATAAATATTGTTTGATTTGAACATCTCGGGGTCTACAATTGTCTCAAATATTTCGTTTGTACTGTCTTTGGCAGACATTGGAATATCTTCAAAGCTTAATAATATTGGGATAGGTTTAGCAACATTGAGAAGCTAAGTTAATAACAGGTGTTTATTTAAAGATACAAATAATGGTCTATATCACCCAAGGATCGACAAGCCTGTCACTTATTCTTACTGTACTTTTTTGAATTACACATAAGAGTTTGGTGATTCTTTAAACATCTTGTGTTATAAAAGGCTTCTTTAGTACTTCTAAATTAATAATACATTTAATAGATTAATAGCTGCTTTAGTAGCTCCAGTGTTCTAGGACTGTTCGTCAACGTCATTTTAGAGTTCTTAATATATTTATTTAAAATTAATTATCAAATACATTAAACGTTTAAAACTTACTTATCTAAAATAAATAACCTAATCTAAAAAAAAAAGCCTAAACTAAAATAAATAACTTACATAAATAAATAAATTATGTTTGGTCAAAAAGTCCACCTCTAAACATATCTGGCTCAAAAGTATTTATAAAAATTTATAAAAGTTCATTATTTCCTGTAAAGACACAATCGTTGTAGGCAGTAGTCAAAGCTCTAAGACTAGAGGCATTGCCTGCATTGTAGGTATATAATTTATTATTAAATAAATATAATTGCCCTACTACATCTTTAAACTTTTAATTAATTTTCTTCTTTTTTCTTAGACCTATTAAAACGTGTTAAGTGTTAAAGAGAATCAACTATTCTAAATCATCAGAAGACTTAAACGCTGCAGTTGTAGCGTCTTATTAGTCCTTCAGGTTCTATATTAAGTTATATGTTCCGCCAAAATGTTTGTTGTCAAACATACCTACTAGAGCAACTAGCCAAAGAAGAATAACAGAATATTTAACTACAAGAAAATTATTTGGGAACAAATAATAAAGATATTTACTACTGACAGTAGATTTTTCACCAAGGGACTAAAACGACCCATTACGTACGAGATGTTTAACCTCGAGATGCTAAAGAATCGAGTATTAATGTGTTTTGGTCCCGAGGTTAACAAACTGCTTTTAACTTCGAGTGCAAAAATGAAATATGTAGGTAAAGAATTAAAAAAAAATGGTGTATTTTAAGAAAAAATAAACAGTAAGTACAATTTTGAATATTCAACTTGATCCGTGTTGAGTTGATTGTATTTGGGAAGTACTAAGAGTCCACTAAGTCTAAGATCTTCATATCAACTTCATGGTATTCTCACATAAATAGTGACAAGAATGTCGCCGTTATAAGTATGTTTTTTCGTTTGAAAAAGGTTTTAACCCATATATCCAATGTTCGTAAAGTAACGCCATTCCAGCACTGTAGGTTGTTTTTAAGATTGAAGGTTGCCTTTGGAAGTCAGCCCCCTGGTACGAGGATATCTTAGTAGAAGCCAGTTTGATATCCCCAAGAAGTTTTTTTCTTTATTGCTATAGGCGTTCTACTACGGAAATACCATTTAACTAGTTTATATCCCGACACCCGTGCCTCGAGGCGTAAAGGAGTAGACCACCAGTAGGCGACTAACTTAGTTCATCGCCACAAGCAGACTGTCTATTTTGTACTTCCAGAAGGGACCCGTCTTTTATTCTTAATTTTATATGTATTACTTTAAATCTCAGATCAAATAAAAAAGTTCAGATGGCACCTCTGCGAAAACGAAGCGAGGCCGGTTAAAAATAAACCTCGCCGTGTACATACACAATTACACGCACACATATACAACGAAACTAAACCTTGCCTTGCCGCGTCTTTACTAAATGTACATTGTAGAGTCTTCCCATAGGGTTTTGATCGGATACAGTTAGGCCTAAACTTTACAGAAAACTGACTATTAAACAAAGTAGTCCTAGGTGTACGCAATAAAAAACCGCAAATCGATGTAGAGTTTAGCCGTTTGGCACACAGGTACTTTAGGGCAAAACAATAATTTTGAGCCACAGTTCCTCATTATAGCCGCAATATTCAAAAATTAAACAAAAATACTTTATTTTAATATTTTCCAAATTGCTTTCAGGGGTTTGAAAATGAGGATATAAAATTTCATTTTAGGGATATATTAGAGAAAAATACTGAGCTGTCTTCTACCTGGAGGGGCCCAAACTTGGTATATTTGAAAATAATTTTTGCATTTTAAGAAACAAAGTAGCCCAAAGGTAATAGTGATGTATATTTTTAGAACCGGCTCATGAAGCCCTTTCATTTGATATAACACACCATGGGTTTCTGAAAAAAAAAATTTAAATCCCATACAAAAAATTAATGACATCATAACCCTAAGGGAAATATTTTGAGGAACTGCGGCTCAAAATTATTGTTTTGCCCTAAAGTACATGTGTGCCAAACGGATAAACTCTACATCGATTTGCGGTTTTCGAGCGAAATTGCCATTGTACATCTGCCACTAAAGCCGATTTAGGGTGTCATAATTGGTTATATTTAGGAGTTAACGTTTTTTTTACTTACTACTTAAGGCTTTTGGCTTTTGCAAATAAAACGGGAACTTCAATTTTTTTTCTGCTTCAATGAATATTACAAGTTAGTGGTTTTATTAATTTAGTTTTCAAGTCCCAAGATTGGGCGGGAGATTTGGTGTGGATCCTCAGACATTGCGCGTCATGTCCTGCTTATTTCTTCATAATTCACTATTCATGAGGCTTCGCTGCACAATTCTTAACACGCTTTCTAAAACATTGCTAAAATATATACCTACATCGAAAGTCACTAAATGAATTTAGAAAAATTAAACAGAAAAAAACACCACTCCTTCTTAAGATTCGCGCCAAAACTCAAAAAAATAATGATTATTGTGGATTATTACTAATGGCGCTAATTAATGAAACGTTTTTCTGATTACTAAAATGTCAAAACTTTGTGGATATTTTATGCTATCTCATCAAGATCTTTGTTTCAGATGACAGCTGTCAAACTAGAAAGGGCTATTTCTTTGTAACTTTTGATCGTAGACTAGTAGTTATTTTACAGAAGTGATAGATCTCATCAAGTCTTTATTTCAGATGTCAGCTGTCAAACTAAAAAACAGCACCAAAATATCGGGAGCTCATTTCCTCGGCTAATCACGGTAAGAACTCCGTATAACATTATGTGTAATAGTGTGACAGATATTCATCGATAGAGTAAGTGACAACCGTGGTGACAACACTGTTGGTTGGTGGGTCATGGGGTCTAAAAAAACCCCTTGACACCACCAGTGATGCGAGCAGGTGGTGTCACGGGCCCTAAAGGGTTTTTTTGCAAAAGAGGTTATATATGCATATATATACCCTCTTTTTTTAAAAAAAAACCATATGTGGACAGAGCGTGCTCGATTCATCATCGCGGTAAACTACTATAGCAGGAAAGAAAAATATTAAATGCATTTTTTTTTTCTTTCTACTGTCTACTGTTGTTGGCCGCAGATGGCCTTTACAACTTCACGCGGACTTACTTTTGCTGCGGTGCTGCTTGCACTCTTCAGCGAAAAGTTGGGGCGGTTTGCGCAAGGGTGTCCTAGACTCGAACCTCGGCTTGGGCAACCGCTCTCAGAAACTAAAATTGTATCTAACTAAAATTTACCGCCGTTTCGGAAAATAGCAAAGGCGTTCTGAACAGAAGAAATGGCAAGAAACTCTTCAGCCCTCGCCTATTATTATTTAAATCTAACTAGTCGAAGCGCCCGGGTATATTAGTGAACCTAGTATACCCGCGCGCTCGAGTGTGTGTGTGTGTGTGTGAAAACTGAACTGTCTAGTGTTCCGTCGCCGCCGGCGGCGACGTATTCTGTATATAGTTGAGTAATCTGTGTTCGCGAACGCGGACGCGGGTGCAGAAGGCGCTTGAGCTGTGAGCCTACTGGCGATCTCATCATCAGAATCTATCTACGTGCCTCGGATATCTAAAAGGTCCTAAGTCCCCTCTATTGGGGGCGTAGTTTATGGATTGCCTAATTAGGGGATTGGGGTGGGCACGCTGTACAGATCTGAGCGATGCCCTGTTTACCTCGGACGGATAGTTGTCGTACCGCCGAGTAGCCGCGTTCTTAGCTCTCAATAGCGACCTCACGTCCTCCGGCAGATTCCAGCGGAGATTATTCTCTACTGTAATCCGCTTAGAGCAATCCGCTACAGCGGACTGGAGGAGGCTAGTAAGCGCTTCGACCGCTAAACTAACATCGTCGGTTGTGACAATATTGTCCGGTATCCTATTTAGGTGGGGCGAGTCTAATTTACCTAAGTTTTCACCTAGTCTCCGCCAGTCGACCACGTCCTTAACGGACGGATGACCGTCGGTTGGGGACCCTAGTCGTAAGAGAACCGGCCTATGGTCAGATTTAAGCTCGTGTAACACCTCTATAGAATGCTGCCTTAAGATTACGTTCTTAAGAAGTGCTATGTCAAGTACGTCAGGTCTATGTGTCACTACTTCGGGAAAGTGGGTCGGAGACAAGGGCGCAATGATATCGAAACCTAACGGGTCGACTAGGGCCTCTAGTCGTTTGCCGTTTAGCGATGTTGAATGCGAATACCATCGCTTATGTTTGCAGTTTAGGTCGCCTGCTAATACAATAGCGTTAACTAAGTCAAACAGCGTTTTAAGATCGCTTTGTAATATCACCTTTTTTGGTGATAAATACACAGAGGCCAGTACTATGGGACTGTGACCTGTCATCGCTAAACGGATAACCGACGCTTCTAAATTCTCTAACGGAGGAGTGTCGAGAGGTACGCCCATACGGGTGAGCCGATCATTTCTAACCATTGCGTAGTTTGCGATCTTAGGACCCCTACGCTTTGGTTTAAGAAAAGTCTCTTGCACTAAAAGTACATCGATTTCGTGCGTCTTTACAAATTATGAAATTTCATCGCGCTTAGCCTGAAGGCCGTTTGCGTTCCAGAACGCAATCGAAATAAAGCGCGGTTTTATATAGCTTTGCAAAGACTTAGCATACAGCTTTATACCTTCCAATTACTTGCGACAGGGTTCTAACCATGCCCGTATACAGAGGGGGGGATTTGGGTGTCGTATCCCCCCCCGGACTGACTCGGACAGACATGGATCTGTGTATTAAACTACTACTTTGCTTATGCCGAAAAACTCGCGTTGCGTCGGTCGGCCCCTTTTGGTTTACTTTAGGCGGGTGTCGCGATCGGCTCGTGTCGCCGAACGTACAAGTGCCGCACGCAAGCCTCGCGTTGTCGGCAAGGTTGCAAGATGAACTTAATAGCAAACAAGGGAAAATCAAATTTTCTACGGTGTTAGTATCTAATTATACTTACTTTAACGGATCCTAAACTACATTGAATCAAAACACTAGGTTCAAACAATAATACTGATTTGTATTATTTTTACGCCATTTTACTTACCTTAGAAGCAAAATATTAATGATACCTTTGCATTTTAGGCTAATTTGCAGAGTTTAATGCAAAAAAACCTCAAGAAACTTTTTTTTACATAGCAAGAATTAAATAAGATTCATTTTAACTTACAAATGGGTAAAATAAAAACAAAACCACTATTATTTCGGTATTTTTGTCATAACGAACACCGAACAAGAGAGTGCAATATCAAATACCTGGCAACCCTGGTTGTCGGCCGAGCGAGTCAGGGGGGTAAAGTGCGAATTTAAACAATGGAGACGTGTTTTTGCTTGTTTACTTTTAAAAAAAAGTCTGGTAGGATTCGACGACTTTCAGCAGAGTTATGAAGACCTGTGAAAATTATGCATCGAAGACATATAGAGAATGTACTCAAAACAATGAGCAAGTAACGGTGAGCAAAGTTGTGAAAATTTAATTAACGCTCTGACAAATTAAGTTTTTTGGCGCCATTATTGGCGTGATGGCATGTTTCTGTCAGGCTAAATGGATCTAATTTCCAACAGACTTTCAGAGCTTCGAAAGAAGGCTCAAAAATAATTAAAAAAAGAAAAAAAGCGAGCGAGTCAGTCATTCATTTGGTTATTTAAGGAACACAATGTTGAACCAACGTCTTACGGGGTTGGCGCTACTGAGTATTCATAGGAATGTGAATGTGGATCCTGCAGCAGTTGTGCGCAGATTTACGCTATCACACAACAGAAGGATAATGTTATAGAATATTGAATTGTAATTGTAAGAAAAAAAAACATTTTTTAAATCTGTAATAATAAAGGCAAGAATTACTAGGTTTTCATACAACATTGTAGTAATCATAAAGGTTTATAGGTGCAATAAAATAATCATTATGTTAGCAGGAAGGAAAAATTCTCTTGAATTTTTTAAATTTTACAAATGAATGATAACCATTACAACATCATGCGTAAGTGAGAATTATTGTGCAGACATGAAGCATTGATTGATTGATACCTATCAGAATCGAAAAATTTGATTTGAAAGTTGATGTTAGACTTTGGTGTCCTAGTCTACGCTGTAAAATATCGCAACGCATTTTACCGCAATATTAAACGTGTCTATTCTACTTAGCAACTAGCCTCAGGCTGGCACTGTTCACCCCCCCCGAATACAAATCCTGGCTCCGCGCCTGGTTCTAACCCTACCCTTAACAACTTTAACAGAACCCAGTGTGAAACAGTAGTTAACATTTTACATGGTGAATGGTGATAATATAATAACAAATTCTTTGTAAGAGAGTTAAAAATAAACTAGGAAGTGATTTTTGCAATGAATAAAATTGTATTTGTCCGAATATAATTTAATCACCTACTTATTCTAAATAAAATCCGGTTGCCCATTTATCTTACAATTCATGCATAAGTACAATTACAAAATTCAGTAATCTCGTTTCTGTGCAGATTTTGAATTCGTCGATCAGAATTTTATTAGGTGTTGCCATTTCATTAAATCAACATTTATTTACATTCTTGACCTTTGCTAATAATAGATGTGTATTAAAAATAATACTGCTAATCTATAAATGGATTTTATTTATATGTAGCTTGAAATACTTAACAAAAAACCAGCCAAGCGCGTCTCGCATTAATTCAGGGTACCGCTAAATCAGAATTTTGCGACAACAATGATCTGAAATTATATCACAAATATTATTCAAATCCATTTTCGTCAAAAGTATCGCCTCCGATGAAGGCTTGGGACTCTTTTTGGAGTAGGAGGATTAGGCCATAGTCCACCACGGTCTTATAATGAAGTGGCCATTCGTATGTTAAAGTTTTAAAGCAGCCCGTAAGGCTTCTGACTTGGCATGACATAAATCAGGAGCCGAAACGCTTTATTTTCTCTTCGAAGAAAGCTTATTACAAAAATCTTAATTTTGAAAATATAAAACTTGTCATTGGCTATTTTTAGAACGTTTTGTATTGTTTGTGGGAAATATCTGAGACTTTATTAGGCTGTTTACTGAATACGGTCACTTTCAGCCTACTAAAATGCCTACTAAAACTCACAAATATATTTTAAGAGTAATAGAAAACGTTCTAAAAATAGCTAATGACTAATTTTATATAATCAACATTTGGATTATCGAAATTCGCTTTTTTCGAAGAGAATATTAGAAACGCCTAGTGCCGCTAGTTTTGGTAGGCATTTTTGCTAAAAATGGCCGTTTTTGTCACAGATATATCCTAAAAACAATACAAAACGTTCTAAAAATAGCTAAAGACAAGTTTTATATTTTCAACATTTAAATTTTTGTATATTTGCTTTCTTTGAAGAGGAAATTAGAAATATCTAAAGGCGGCGCTGTATAAGTTAGCTGTCAAGGAGGATCTGAGAAAAATGTCGTCTCGAACAATAAACCAATTATAATGAAATTTTGGTAAGTTTTTATGCATACGCCGGGGAAGGTTTCCGAATAAGTAATACAACCCTTTCACAATAGGTTGGTGCGGCAGTTGTTTTAAAAAAAGAAACAACGTTCGCCCGATCAGCTAGTATATATATAAAAATGAATCCCTGTTTCCCTTGGTCACGCGCTAACTTCTGAACGACTTATAGATAATTCTTTTTTGTCGTGTTCATTATTGTTAGAGCAAGGTTTTTATGAAAAAAAAGGGGCAAATGCTAGTTGGCCTCACACACTAATGTAATCAAATTTTGTTGTGCACGTGCCGAGGAAGGTTCATAAGAAAGAAAAATTGGTTAAGTGCGAGTCGGACTCGCCCACTAAGGATAAACCGATTGTAATAAAATTTTAGCAAATTGTTGTGCACACGCCGTGGAAGATTTCTAAATTAACACAACCCTTATTATAATAGGTATCACGCCAGTTGTTTCAAAAAGAAAAACAGCGGGGTCAGCTAGTATAAGTATAAATGTAAGACAGATATTTACATAGGTACATCACTTAATCTATTTTCCGCAATTTAAGATGCTAAAGATGCGGCTATTTAAAGCCATTATACATATTTTAAATTATTACTTAGAACATTACAAATTTCAAAAAATTTCTGATTCGAATGTTGTAAAGTTTAATAGTTCAGGTAAGCTATTTTGAGAACGTTTGATATGCAAGAAAATTTGCACTTATGCTAAAAGTGGCATTTAGCATAAATAAAATTCTATATATAACCTTTATCAATATTTAATACAAAACGTTCTTAAAATACCTTATCTGAACTTCTAAATTTGTAACTAAGCATTTTTTAGGGTTCCTTAGGCAATTGGCAAAAACGGAACCATTGGCAGCTTTGTCGTGTCCGTCCGTCCGTATGTCATCCAAAAGATACTCTATGATATCACCTTAACTAACACACAAGTATAATTTGCAGGTATTGTTAAAGCTTCAATGTCTATAGTGGTGGTATAAGAAGATCCAATCAGGCACGAGTTCTATAACAGCTAAAATTAAAGCATATAACGACAGCAGAAGGACTACAGTTCTTCAAGAAAGAAGTAATTAGATTACCATCAGGCGGACCGAAAGCTTGTTACTCATATTACTCAGATGTAGTGTAGTCTTCTAATGTTGAAAGAATTTTTGAAATCGGTTCAGTAGATGCAGAGATGACACCCTACATACAAACAAACAAAATAATATTCCCTTTTTCACCCTCTATAACTGCTGGTGCCACGAGCAATTTTATTTTATATTCTATTATTGTTGAGTTTTGTGTCAAAAATAGTAAGGCCTTATTAAAGAAAAAAAAACAAAGGCACGGGAAAACGACAAAAGCGCGGTGCAGTAAAAATTTTAGCAATTTTCCATTGTTTCCATTGCAAATTAAATTATGAAAATGATCTTTTCCATTATTTCAGCTTGTCCATCAAGGGCTGCAATGCTGCGCTAGAGCTGCTACGGTCAAAACAGTCGCGATCTGTACAGTGGCAGTAATGTACTATAGCGTTTATAAAAAAAAAAATACAAGATATGGATTATTTTAAATAGAAACGACTCGAAGTTTCGCTTTCCTCGATATTTAACTTAGGAAATCGCCTTTTTTATACTTGTGCAATATTTTCTCTTAAATGTATATATTGCGAAAATCAAAAAAAAACGTATGCCCTCTAACTTCTAAACCGTGAGTTCTAAAAATCTAAAAAAAATCACAATAATACGAATTTATAACAAAATGAGTTTTGTTATATCTAGTTTCATATATATCTGCAATATTATCATGTAGGTACTGCAACTAGCTGGGGGTGTCCTCTAGGAGCAGTAGTCCGGTTGACTTTGCTGGGCTGCTTGAGGTATTTTATACTAATCTGGGAATCTTACCAGGATATATGAAGAATACAACGAGAGTCAATTAAATGTATATTTTTCTATTATTCTCTTATACCTATTTAAGCGGCTATTAAAATAAAATTCAATTACTTAAATCTAATTAATTTACATGTTCCCACTTAACTCTTTTAATTTTCACTTTACTCTTAACGGAGTTTCTGGTCCTCTCATGGTCGTCATTTATTTTGGTATCTCCTCGCTCATATGTGAGCATACATTTCTACTGCTAAAAATTTAATTAACTATTCGATTGAGCAGCCATATACTGAGCCTTAACTCCGCGGTCTACACTGAATGGAGTTCCTGAAACTCAGCGTCTGTCTCAACGCTAGTCGCCATACGTACTGGTCCCATTGTGGGGCTACGAGACGGTGTCAGGTGCGCTCCGTACACTTCTCCTAAAACCTCGCGGGGCATGCTAATGCTCCTTGGTGACAGCGGAAAGCTGGTGATCTTGCCTCAATCCAAACTGGTGCCGTGGATGCGAGACAAGGTGTGTCGCACCATATTACACCTATTATCACGTGGGATATATTTATTTTATGCAAAACGTTGATGCTTTTCTTGAAATTTATTTTATTTGCCCATAGTACAAAACAAAACGATCCATCTCGGATCGAGCATCTGTAGCGGGCGTCTAACAATTGAAGACTGAACAAAAATGCACGCGACGTACTTTTTCTTGTTTTAATACAAAATCCAAATTTAAACATTTTATTTTTCTTAATTGTTGTCCCTACGTGAATATCAAACCTTATTTACGATCGGTTTGTATTCTATAGTCAATTTGACCTATTTAGAGATGCGAGCGGACATAGCCTGCTCCAGTAACTACTTTGCCGGATTTTTATTTGAAACTAGCTTTTGCTCGCGGTCCCACCTGCCCTACATTCGGTTAGAGGGGTAGGATTTCAACGGCAACTCCTCAATTATAGAAAAGAAAACCGACTCACACTTGACGTTTAGTAGTAGTTTAGTAGTAGCCTATGTCCTTTGGGACACAAACTATCTCCAAGCCAAATTTCATCTTGATCGGTACGGCTGTGATTAAAGCATTAAGAGGTAACAGACAGACAGACAGAGTTACTCTCGCATGAATTAAAAATAATACTTATATCTATAAATGTATCTATTATTTATAAACGCTTTGAAGTACAAAACCGGCCAAGTATGTATCGTACTATCGTACTCCTTAATTAAGGCGAAGTTGTAGCACTTTTAGCCATTTTTGAACATGTGTATCTACCAAAATATAAAATTGAACCCTTATTAAAGAAAACCTCTACAAAACGTAATTTGTGGTTATTCGTTGAATAGATTTTGTTTTGCAAAGATAACACGATATTGAACTTTAAAACGTCAAAATCTGAGGAATTTGATCACTTAATGATTTTAAAGTTACACCAATAAATTAGGCTCGATATTTTTAAGCATCTGACAATGTTACTGTTTTTTTGTTTATACAACATTTTTCGAGGAAAAAAGAAAAACTGCTAAATTCTGTCGACAACAACTCGCAATTTTTAGCTAGCAATTTCTCGCAAATTTAGCAATCGTGTCACACTGACAACAGGGTAGCAAATGGATTTTTCATCTAAACAGTAAAGGCCATAACACATAACCACGTTGCGGCGACGCACCGCCAAATCCAGCAGAACCACCTGCCCCGCAACGCAGAATTTTCCAGTGTTTCTAAAACCCTTGTAAACAACACGTATCATCCTGGAAATAGTTTAAAAAATTATTATTTGCCCTGCAGTACGGCAGTAGAACGCTTTATCTGCGACGCAGCAACGCTGTATGTGTTTCGGCTCTTAAGGCGCAGAACAGAGCCAGATGGGGGATTTAAGGACTTTTCAAAGTCTATCTCTTCCTTTTCAGAAAGAGTTAAGAACTTTAAAAAAGAAGACTATTAATTTTTGAACCCTATTCTGTGGGTTGGGTTGGGCCCAAAACTAAGAAATGTATAATGAAACACTTTCAAAAAAAAATCCAAAAAAAACAAATTTTTTTAGAAAAAATTGCATCTCCTTTCTTTATACAAAACCTATTTCAGTAAAATTTACATTTATATTACGGTAATTATCATATCTTAAAAATTGGCTTTTCAAAAATTAAATATGTGTTGGTTTACACCTGAATAATAATTATTTTAGGTTTTTGAGCACAACGACATCAAAAGCGGCCCTGCAGGGGCGACGGGCGATGAGGTTTTTAGTCTAGCCACGGTTTCTTGACGTGAGGACGTATTTCATTGTGAATTTTTGCCGACTTTCGCGAGTCTCAATACGAAATTTCTGTGATCCTTACCCAAAGCGTTGTACATTATTTCATATCTTATTTTAGTTGTCATAATTTTTTTACAATTAGTATCTGCGAAATGGACGCTTTCTGTTTTCAATCTAGTTTATAGTGTTTTTAGTGTTACGTAATTATTAGGATACAGAGCTTTGCAATTACTTATTTATTACCTAGTGATTTTAAAAATAGTTCGTGTGTGTTAGTGTTTTCTACAATAAAAATGCCAAAACTAACTGAAAAGCACAGAAGTTATCATTAAAAAGGAAAAAAATTGCAGAGAAAAATTGTAAGTACCTACCTACCTAGATGCTTGTACAGGACATTTTTTTTAAAAGTTATTAATTTAGAGGGATTATTTATCGCGATTTATGCTGATTTTTTTATCGCGATTTCGAAGTTGGCTCCTTAGTATCATGGACTGAGTACTCCCTCCATAAAACATATATAATTTTAGGATTTTGTAAAACTAACTCTTGTTTTAGGAAAAATAAGCCGAAATTCCAAGAAGGCAAACAAGAAAATGAACAGAAAAATGACGAAGTTACCGATCCTCCTAATACTGTGAGTGCCTACTGTGAGGTAAGAACCTATCTAGCTACTTATTGTATTTGCTTTCGTCGTTCACTGTTATTTTTTTTTACAAAGGTATTTCAATGTAATGTGTAAACCTATGCAATATAAAAAAATCAAAATACAATTATTTAGAGTTCCGAAACCAAATGGTATAAAAAAGACAGCTTATTGCGAAAAGTCTCGAACTCCCGAATTCGAATTGTGTCAAAGGGAAAACATTTCAAAACTTTGTTCAAATTCTAGTGCATGTATAAAAACTGCCCAAGTGCAAGTCTTACTCACACTGAGGGTTACTTACAAACGTACAACTAAAAATATAAAATAAACATAAATTAAGAAAAAAACTTAACCGACTTCAAAAATGCACTAAAAAGTAAAAAATAACCACCTAAAGCTGACATAAGTACCGACAGAACATTGAGCTATGTGTTTTCTTCGTTTTGAATTCGGGCGCCAATAGACAATTTTTACCTATCTTTACTGCTTTTTGGCGTCGGTTCTTTAGGGCGTTATTTTTACTTTTTAGTGCATTTTTGAAGTCGGCTTTAATTTTTTCTTATTTCTAATGTGCATATTTTGGGAGTAAACAGATTTATTTTTTGCACCGTATCCTGTATAATTGTTTCTTACCTTTGCTGCAAATTTTTGGCATTCTACTTCAGAGTGAAGAAAAAGTCTAATGCATGGAGCATTGCTTTCGGGGATTATTTTTTAATTTAAAGTATGGTTTTGAAGCCAAAGTATTTTTTTTGAGTAAAAATATTAAACAACCTCATTTTTTGAAGGCATGGAAGAACTATTCTTTTATTGCATGACTTATGATTAATTGTTTTTAGTATTGTTAACTCCAATTTTTGGTTTCAGTTTGAACTGACAGTCGAAAAAGAAATAGAATTCCAAGATAAAGAAGAATTGTTGACGTTTCAAGTTTTTTTAGGAAACTTCAAGAAATTTCAAATCACGGACCACTAGGCTGTACTATAAGTGAACTCAAATTGGTGTCCGAAAAACAAATTAATTTGTTTTCTAAATTTTGCTTTCGTTGTTAAATGTGTAGTAAAAAATTTTCAGTAGACAGTGATTCTTGCAAGGACAATTATTTAAACGTAAATAGTTGTGCTGTCGCTGGTACGATTGCTATTGGAAACGGCCACGACCAGCTAGAAGAATTTCTTTCTTGCATAAATTTACCAATTATATCAACTGACATATATAAACGTGAACATCAGTTACTAAGCCAACACTGGGAAATTGTAGCCCTAGATTGTATGAAAGATACAGCTGACAAAGAAAAAGAATTAGCATTAGCAGAAGGCCGAATTAATAAAGATGGTTTGTATAAGAAACCAAAAAACATGTCTGGTTTAATTGCTTCTTCACCATACATACCCCCAGAAACATTTGATTGCCTTAAAGAATCTTTCTTACAAAATTTGAAAAAAACTGTTGAAGAGCGTTACATAATAGAAAGAAACACGATTCTACAGAGTGGTAGTAGTAAATGGCTGCAGTTAAGAAGGTCCCTTCTGACGGAGTCACATTTTGGGAAAATTATAAAAAGACGTCTTAATATCAGCTGCGCAAATATCGTAAAAGAAATTGTATATAAAAATAACATTGCACATGTCTCGTCAATAACTCATGGTAGAGATAAAGAAAAAATAGCACTCCAACAACAACAAAAACTACAAAATGTTACTATTAAACCATGTGGACTTTTTATTGATCCAAATTTGCCGTTCTTGGGTGCAACACCTGATGGCCTTGTAGGTGAAAATATGATCGTGGAGTTGAAATGCCCAATAACTGCCTACTAAATAGGCAACATTGATATAGCAATTAAACAAAAATGTTACATTTTGGTCTGAAACGAACGGTCAATTTATAGTAAACAAAAAGCATAATTTGTTCTACCAAGTACAGGGCCAATTGCATATAACCGGAAAAAAAAATGCCTATTTGGTGTATGGTTTTCTGAGACAGAACCTCTTAAAACTGAACTTATTGTAAAAGATGATTCTTTCTGGGATCAAAACATGGAAAATAAAATAACAAATTTTTATATGGATTGTATTTTGCCCGAAATAATTGACCCACGTCATACCAGGAACCTTCTAATAAAAAATCCATCTTATATTCAAAGCGAGATAGATAAAAAGACTAAAGGAAAAGAAAACATAAAACCTTCGGCTACTGTAACAGGTACAGAGGAAGTCATGATGGATGAAAAAAATAATGGAGTTGATATAGATGACCCCGACTTCAATATATTAGACTTTCCTTCCCCTACAGAAAAACATTGCTCCGAATTTGATAAACCAACATGTTCCAGATATTTAAATTTTAATTTTTTTTTAAGAGTATACGTATAAAAAAATATATTTCACATCTCTATTTATTGAATTTAAGCAAATGCTACCGATCAGCTTACTTAGCAATTGTTATTAGCGCAAGAAGACAACTACGTGCAGCTAAAATATATGACATAACAAACTAAAACCGCGTAATTTTATAGTCTGCCTGCGATTGTCTGAAGTACCTAGATGGCAATATCCGATACAAATCTCAAAAATAAACACGTGACCGTAGTGCCACTGTTATGTGTACGTTCTCATAATGTTTGATAGGGACGTAAATACATGTGAAGCACTTAAGTTTTGTATTTGTCTGAATGGCAAGTTCACAACAAAATCAGGGTTATATAACTGTCTCTAATAGGGTTTAACACAATTAATATAAAAATGAAACCTTCTCCGAATCCCAGTTAATTACGATCAAATAGAACGTAAGTTAACTAATAGTTTACACTTGTCCAGAAAATGCTCTAAATTTTTTTTTCAAATATGTGTAGTACTTACATAGTTCATTTAAGTGTTCCAAGAAAATATAAATAAATCTTGTGCTCTGATGTGAATTTTTTGTGTTTTATTTTTGTTGTCAAAGTCCCAGAAGTGATTTTAAACTCGTAATTAGAACATGTATTTACTACTGCTACTGGTGATTGTGTGGCGTACGTAACCCATAAAATTTGATTTTCACCACATAAATAACGAATTCTAGATACAATGATAATTGTACAACAATTACTGAAAGCCCTGAGTCATTAAGTAGTTTATTAGTTTAGACCCAAACAAACTTTCAAAAGTACTTAATAAATTCAAATAAAACAGGTTTTGTATGTCGGTGCGCGACTCCAACTTGATCTTGAACAGTTTTTTACTGCTACTGACGTTGTTGCGTTGATACCCATCCTACAGCAATAATAACCATAAAAAAAAAACTTTTAGAAGGATGCCGTGTCTATTAATTTCTTATCTCAAAGCTATTTCTTGCCTGTGCGTGCAAGCATAATAGAAGGCGTCACCAGTAACTTAATAGTTCAAAACTTTGACACTATATGAATCTCAATGAAGGGGGGTGGTAGATAAGGGGGTTAAAATGCGAAAAGTCGCTAGGTCTTCACAGCGCCTTAAGAGACAGCATGAAAGCAAATGCAACCGCAAAAGCTAAAAAGTCACGCCCTTAGAGTAAATATTTGTATTACTTCAGTGACTAAATAAAAAAAACATATTTATGTTTAAATTACTTTATTAAATTTGTTGTTATCTTAATGTGTAAATTTTAATTATGGGACGCAAATCCAATAAAAGAAATTTAAGAAAATTTAACCTCACATAGAAACCAAAAATAGGTACCTATGTTACAAGAACGATTGTAAGTAGGTAATAGGCATTTTATTTTATACCCATACCGTTTTTTGTACAAATTTACCTCCGCGAGTAGATTAGAATATCAGTCAAAAATATTATAAATTCAAATTCAAATTCAATATAATTTATTCAGTTTAGGCTACAATAATTGAGCACTTATGAATGTCACTACGCCATCGGTTCGTAAGTCTACAGGGCGGGAGACCTTGTACTGAGAAGAACCGGCATTTATTTTCTTCCTTTCTCTTACTCCCTATCATAAAAGGACACTTTCCATTACAAACATAAAAAAACATGAAATATAAAGCACAAGCACAACATAAAAAAGTATCTAATATAAACAAAAGACAGTTTATGTATTCATCACTAAGAAATAATTAATGTTTTACAGTATTAATAAACAAAACAAAAAAGTAAGACTAAATACTAAGAATACAAAGAAGTTTGCAAGAGCAGACCAGCCTCCACAGGCGGCACCCGTTCACGAGTATGACACATGAATCAGCCATCGCTTCGCTCAACCATGTTTTAGGGAACGTAACGACCCGACACAAACGCCAGCACCGCAGAGACACTTTGAGAGAGCATGACACACTCAAGCAACTCCAATAAAACTTAGATTGTACTAGTTACAATGTGTGTAGTAAAGGAACAAAATATAAGAGGAGAAGATTGGAAGGTTCGTAATGCTTTACTACCGAGAAGCAACGGCAATAAACTCACTAGTTAATCTTTTATACATCATATAAAAATACAATATAGCCTTACACTAGGTAATAACATAATATTCAATGTTTTAATTGAAAAAAAATATATTTCAAATGCCCCAATACAAATCAATTAAGTTCTAATTTTTCCAAGCATTTTTATCATTTATGTATTCATCAACTTTGTAATAGCTTTTTTTCATTAAACTATCTTTGACATATATTTTAAATTTATTTGAGGGTAAATTAACCACATGTTCTGGAATTTTATTGTAGAAAAATATACTTTGTATTGCGAAAGAGCTATGTACCTTCTGAAGACGACATTTTGGAACTGAACTGAAACCAATTTATCCTTATTTCTTGTATTAACACTGTGGAGGTCACTATTTTTAGCAAATAAGTGACAATTTTGGCGTACATACATTGTACAAGCAAAGATATATTGGCAAGGAACAGTTAAAATATCAATTTCCCTAAATAGTTCCCTAAGAGAAATTCGAGGTCCTAATTTATAAATTGACCGTACTCTCTTTTGCAAAATAAAGACTGTATCAATATCAGCTGCCTTTCCCCAAAGCAAAATGCCATAAGACATGACGGAATGGAAATAGCTAAAGTAGACCAAGCGAGCAGTGTCAACATCTGTAAGCTGCCTAACTTTCCTAACTGCATAGGCAGCTGAACTGAGTTTTCCTGCAAGAACTGAAATGTGAGGGTTCCACTGCAGACTATTGTCTAATGTAATACCTAGAAACACTGTTGAGTCTAATAGTTTTATTTCTTCTCCGTTTAGGGATAATTTTGTACTTATGTTTCTGACATTTGGCATCATAAATTTTCAACACTTAGTCTTTTTCGCATTAAGAAGTAAATTATTTGCCGTAAACCACTGAAGAACCTGAGAAAGCGTACTACTTACGTCGTCAAAATTAGTTTTATTTTTGTCAACTTTAAATAAAAGAGATGTGTTATCAGCAAATAGTACAATCTAGCATAGCTTCTCCACAAAGAAAGGCAAGTCATTTATGTAAATTAAAAATAGAAAAGGACCTAAAATAGAACCTTGAGGAACTCCTAATTTTACTTCAGAGCTATTGGATTTTACTTCATTGATTTGAACCGTCTGCATTCTACTACTCAAATATGAGCGGATAAGCTCAAGAGCCAAATCTGCAATACCATAATGACTCAGTTTCCGTATAAGAGTTTCATGTTGCACGCAGTCGAATGCCTTTGATAGATCACAGAAGATACCAATAGCATTTTGTGACTGTTCCCAAGCAGCAAATATATGCTGTATAAGGGCAACACCTGCGTCAGTTGTGGAACGCCCTTTTGTAAAACCAAACTGTTGAGGATGAAGTAATCCATTTAAGTTAAAATGTTTAAGCATCTGATTGAACATAATTTTTTCAAAAATTTTGCTTAAGGCAGGCAGTATAGATCATGTACAGTCCTATCGTTATTCTCTTACCACATTAATTTTTTTTTAGTATTCTATTATTATTCTATACTAGTTGACCTGGGGAACGTTGATTCTCTTTTTTAAAACAACTGGTGCGCCACCTATTTTGAAAGGGTTGTTCTAATTCAGAAACTTTTCCTGGCTTTTGGACAACAATTTACAAAATTTCATTATAATCACAAGCAAACTAAAACAAGCTTTCCTAGCAAGTCCTTAGCTTATGGACGCTTGCAGCACCAGGGATATATCTGGCGTGTTGCTGACCTTTTAAAAATTTAATAACTACTTTCTTACCACGAAGAACCCTATACTGCAGTCCTTTTCTCCTTAGAGAAAACCTTGGCAGGGAGCTCAATCCACAACCCAAGAGTTCTCGGAAGGAAGTTTCTTTGAAACCGAACTGTACGCGACCATTTCGGTTCTAAAGTGTGAGACTGAATTCCCTGCCGATGGCGAGCGGTGCGATGGTAGAAACTAGCCGTGGCGTCATTTCAAACAATTCCTCAGACCACATCCCATTGTAAAAGCGGTAGAATACACACGGAGAGGCAAAGTCTCTCCTTCGACTTAAGGGTTCGATACGGCAAGTAAGTTTAGATCGTCGACAATTCTCTCAACTCGGCGTTGAATATATAAACTTTTTTTGTTATATGGATTTAAAGTCAACATTGCGAATAATAAAACTTAATTTCTGGGCCAACTTCTTGCTACTAAGCTGCAATATTGCTTGTTTGGCAAATGGTGCGGTGAAACAAAAACCCTTGTCAGCAAAATCGTGAAAGACAACGTGTTTTGCCGTTAGCTGAAACGACCCTTTGAGTATAAAAGATTTTGCTTCCATTTTTAATTTTTAATAGGAAGTCTCTTTTTTGAGTACTCATTACTGTTTTCAGTGATGTTGATTCTTAATTATGACATGACACACTTAAAGGGTCGGCAAAGCAACAGTAATACCCCTGGTGTTATAGACATCCGGCGTCCATAGGCGCCTGCTTAAAATTAAGAGACCCTATACCAACTTGTTTGCTATTTTTGTGATATACAATAGAAAAACATTATTCGGTATGTAACACCATTTTCTTGCATCATATATATATTAAGAATTGTAATGCTTATTGGAAATAAATCTATTTGTTGTTTCTATACTATTTTCATTGTAAATCCATATTTAATTTTAAAAACCGTTAAAGTGCGTGTGATTCACGTATAGGTTTCCGTAGAGTGAGAATTATTGAGGATGGCGGAAAAACTTTTAAACCAATTTCAATACAGTTTTCTTAAAAGGTATTTAGGTACAAGTTATTGTGATTTTTTAGGGTTCCGTACCTGAAAGGTAATTAGGAACCCTATTACTAAGACTTCGTTGTCCGTCCGTCTGTCATCAGGCTGCATCTCATGAACTGTGATAACTGAAATTTTCGAAGAAGATGTATTTCTGTTGCCGTTATAACAATAAATACTAAAAAAAGATAAAATAAATATTTAAGGGGGCTTCCATACAACAAACGTGATTTTTATTGCTAGATTTTGCTCGATACTGATTACGGCAGCAGGTAGACGCTTTAAATATTCACAGAATATTTAGTTATATAGTCACTTTAAAGATAAATAATTAAATTAAAATAAAACAAATATTTAAGGGGGGCTCCCATACAACAAACATGTTTTTTTGGCTTTTTATAGATAGTAAGGAACCCTTCGTGCGCGAGTCCGTCTCGCACTTGGCCGATTTTTTAAAATACTAGAAGTTAGTTGTTCAAAAGTAAGAGTTTGTGTCTATACGACCACATAGAATAACATGCACACACACACACTTTTTAATTTGGAAGTCAATTACTTAGATTATATATGTCAACGTAAAATTGTAAATGACGTAAGATTATAATATACCTAGTGAGATTGTATACTATGAAACAAAATGAGGTAGAAATCGCACTGTATAAATCTTTTTGGGTGGGTTAGGTTCAGTTTCTCTTGTCTCTTGTTGATCACGTAGATGCGGGGAGAGCGAAGCGAGCGGAGCGATTGAATCAAGTTTCATATAATCTAAAAGATACACTTTATAATATTTTTTGTTTCATAATATACAATCTTACTAGATAGATTATAATCTAACGGTATTTACATTTTTACGGTGACATAAACATTTAATAAAGTTAAAATCATTGTCAAACAACATTCTACACAAACAGTTACGCAAAAAAATGTTTCATTTGTTTAATGTATAGAAAGCTATCTTTATTTATTTTTTATTTCAATTACAAAACTATGGCGGTTCAGTAAGTTTTTACTCAAATAAGTTTCCATCAGAATTAAAACATAGACGGCGGATCTGTAAGGCTGTGACACACGGACGGACTGACATGCTGAAACTATAAAACTACCTATGCGGAACCCAAAGACAGGTTATAGGAAACACAAGGCTATAAAACTACACTTATCTTACATTCATCCCCCTGACCGCATGGCATGGTCGTAAAACTATCGTTAGGCGGCCTCGGCACGTTCTAACGGCCCCAGATGACGATCTCGCTGTCCAGATAGCGTGATTAGTCTCTACGACCTCCCCGAATAGAGACTCCCCCCTCACACGACGCCAACGTCCCCGGGTTCGTCGGCGCCCGAACGGATACACGAGGTATCAAAGAGTGCCGGGGCGCTTCTCGCCCCCACTCAATCGCAACCGCACCCGCGTAACGGGGAACTCACCTTCGGGTTCGAGGCTCACGCCGGTCGAAGGGACGCCCCCGAGAGCGACAACCCACGCCTACCCTCCCCCCGCGGGGAGCCCTTGAGCATTGGACGCTATGCGGGCTGAGGCTCGTTCAGACTGCAACAGCCAACTGCATAGTCAGTCAGAAAAAAAAAATATCTTACATAGAACTATGCATATGTTCAATAATAAATGAAAATTGGCAACCGTTCTAGGAATATAAAAACTAAATAACTTTAAAAGTTACTCTCAAGCGCTTTGCTCAAAATAGAGGTTTGCATTGAAAAACCTTTCCTCCTGCTATTTTAAGTCGGTAAAACGAACACTTACGTCATATAACCGCGTAAATGCAGAGTCCATGCTTGCGCCCGATAGTCCCTCGGTAAGCGAAAAAAATAAACAAAACAAAAATAAACAAACAAAAAGGGTCAAAGTAGTCCTATAATTCCTAGATATTGGAAGAATATAGTTATAAGTAATCGACTTTAAAATATATGTATGAACTTTTAATTCATCAAATTATATTATTTTCATGTAAATTAGATTATGGGTAACAAAATATATTTGACAGAACATTGTAATAATAGAGTTTTCCTACTACTTAGTTGTATACTGTGACGCAAACTTATAGCTCAAAAAGTCATGAACTCACGCCACCGCGTCTGAATTTACGCGTTTACGCGGGGCAGGTAGCGGTAAATACCTAAAACGCTTGGATAACCTGGCCTTAAGGATTCCACAGAATGAAAATTATTACAGATATCTGAAAAAATTGTGGACAGCTTTGTGTATTCTATCGACAACAAGCAGTGCTCTGAGCTAGTGTCTAATCTGATGCCCGCGGCTACTTTTTACTATCGCAACACTCGCCATCGACAAGGAATTTATCCTCATACCTTGGAACTTTAACGGTCACGGACAGTGTCCCTCCCGCGAAAGCTAAGTTGTGAAATGAGCCCCCATCAAAGATTTTCTCTATAGCTACCCTGTGGGGTTCTTCAATAAAATTATTAAATAATAAAATAAAGTGATTAGATTTTGGGTCGGCAACTCGCGATTAATGCCCTTGGTGTTGTAACTGTCCATAGGCTGCGGTGACCGCTTCACATCAGGTGGACCGTAAGCTTGTTTGCCACCTTAGTTTTAATAAAAAAATATAAAGATATATATCTAATAAATATTTTGTGTTGACGTGTAATACTAAATATTACCAATAAATGATGTATATGTCTAAATAATCATTCCTGGACATTATACACAGCGCCATCTGGTCCCAAACTATGCAAAGCTTGCGCTATGAATACCAGACAACGGATACAAATAGGTACATATTCAAAACTTATACTCTTGTTTTGTAAAGATATGTACACATATACATAGAAAACACCCAGGCACGAAACACAAATGTTAATTCATCACATAAATGTCTTGTGCGAAGATCGAACCCGTGTCCCTCTGTTCAGCAAGCAGTCACTCCTACCAACAGGGCCATCTGCATGTACTATCAGAATCTTTAATAATAGGATATGACGAAACTACTCGACAAGCTCCTCCACTGTACCATAGTACAGGTAATAGCAGTAGTTACATCTACATGATCGTAATTCATGAGACTGTGTGTAATCTTATCGTATCGTCGTATGTAAATAAGATAATGAATTTTAAATATTCGTATAATTTGTTATTTACTATGCTGCTTTGAGTTACCTACTTATCAATAGTTCAATATTTAATATATTCAATAGATATTATACTTATATACATAATGGTGTTTTGTAGGACATGCCAGGATTTTGTAGACGCACTATAAAACTGTGCCCCTAAAACTGTTGTTGACTTTCATTAGGTACAGGCTACCTCTGCAACATCTCTATATCAGGCTGATAAACGTTTCAGATTTCAGAAATGAAAGGGTAAAGTTTTTTTTTGGCTTCTAAATGAAATAAGCATTTATTAAAATTTTGAAATATACAATCTTACATTAATTACAACAATTGCACGCCTCATAAGCGGAGCGGTGAGGTAGTGCTCTACTCTCGACATGTCAAAAACCCCAGTCTCTCGAAACTTAAATGACGTTTTTTTTTTTTATAACACTTACAGGATAATATGAGTGCACTAATATGAAGTTAAATAATCTGTCTAGCACATATGGTACATTTTATAAACAATTAATTTGTTTAATATAATAAATAATAACATTAAAACTAATCATTCTTGGACGTCCGTGAGTCTGTGTTTATGTGACCATGTATGTGGCAGAGAAATTGGTCGAAAAATTCATCTTACCGGAATACTTTTGTTTTTAATATATAAAGTATTACACTGTGCTGATTCCTAGTTAATATTAGCGTTCTAAGTACTGTCGTTTAATTATAATTTATAAAAAACTAATATACCACTGTATACTGTATATCTATATATATATTTTTTATTTTTATTTTATAGTATATTTTTTCCTTACCTTATTTGTTATTTTATTTTAAAAAACTTGAGTTTTTGTTTTAGATTTTTTTTTTAAATGTGAATGACCGCTATGAGGCGTGCGCTTTTAGATTTTCCAAATTATAATAATAGATTAAAAAAACGACCGGCATCGTTTCCACTTTAAAAGCAGTGTTGCCCCGCTAAATGATTTGGCTGATATTTTGCTTGAAACAACTAGGAGCACAAAAATTATATTATATACTTCAGGATACTGTTTTATCTTGATAAAATAATCCGGTATTTAAATGCGTTACCAAAACTTATTTGCGCCGATGCGACGACGCAAGTACATAATGTTTTTGTCTACAAATAAAAACATGATTTTAGTAGGCATATAGCAAACGAGTTGTGGCAGGTCGTACGTCGTCACGTGGCAAGACAGGTGCCGCCATTTGCTCAAATTTAAAATCACAATCTAGTTTTATGATTTTAGAAATTTATTTTATAGCCTTTAATTAAAAACCTACTTTATTATTGTTTTTATGATTTCGAGCAAGATTTACGCTTTGGCTGTCACCCCACACAGCCATGGTATATGTAATAGTATTTTATGCTACAGCCTGTTATTATTATTAACAGTTTAAATAAATTATAGCAGTAGTCATTTTGGTCTAGGCATTTCGCGCCGCCACACTCGGTTCTCCACCTTTTTTTTTATTCAGCCACTTGCGGCTACCTTTTTTAGGTCGCTAGCAGTCCACTTCGCTGGCGACTTCCGGCAAACACTGGCAACAAGTCAACGTGCGCACACACACGTCGAGTGGCATGGGAAGTAGCGAGGAAAAGAGACAGAGACGTAGTGTGGCCACATTTCGTCATGCCTACCGCTCCCTGTTTTGTCGGTTTTTTAGCGCGAGTCAAAAGGACCTCAGTACGGAGCGTCGCAATTAATAACGCGAGTAGAGCAGTGTGTGGCCAGAGAGTGCAACATCGCGGCAGCGCGAATAGCAAAGTGTGGCGTCTGGATAAACAGCTGAGGATTTACAACATTTCTTATAAATGTTGCAGCTATTCAGCTATGATGTTATCCGCGAATCGAAGGTTCATATAAAGTCTTGGTTTCAAGAGATGCTGTTAGTCTTTTAGTCATAAGTCAGCCTGCTCAATCCTGATATACTTCTTATAATTCGTCAGAATTGTGACAAGTGGTAATAAGCCACCTTAGTCCAGAGTGGTTGGTGAAAATAGGATGTCCTCTATGTATGATGTAATTGTGCATCCAGCCACTGGTTACCCCCTTCTGGGGATAAAACCTGTAAGGTTATACAATACATATACCTACCTGGCAGTTCATGCATGAAATAATAACATGTAAGCTTATTAATAACATGTAAGCTTATTACTAAAAATCATTACACAGCGTTATAGGTACATTGGCATAATGTATATTATAGGCCGTCCCACATATAAGGAAATATTACTTTATTTTTTTATTATACAGTGAGAGGGATTGTTTTTCGCGGTAAACGCGTATCTTAGTAAGATGAAATCGGACCAAGTTCCCAGTCAGAGACCTTGGTCAGAGTGGTCTTAATTTTCGACCCAAGTTTTTCTCGGTTTTCGTCCTTAAAGCTTAAGTAAGAAATTTTATTTACTAATAAATTATAGAAATAGTGAGAAAATAATGGATATTATAAAAAATTGGGCTATGGGTATTTTAACAATAGTTTAAAGTAGGTCATACGTTAATCACTAATTGCGAAAACGCACGTGCCCATTTATTGTAAAATTTGTTTTATCTCAATTTGGACTTTTTACTTTAAAACGTGGGTTTTGCTGCTTTATGTTACCTTCTTGAATTGAAAACTTCTTTAGCGGCGTTGTGCACTTTTTTTGGTACGGGTAAAAAATGTGAAACTCGCGTCAGGTCACGTGTCCTAATCGAAAATTCCTATAAAATTCGTAAGCGGCTTTGTGCACTTTTTTGTAATGGGTAAAAAATGTTAAACTCTATAAAAAATGTTATCTCTATATATAGGACGAATAAAAAGTAAGAGAAAATTGGGTTTGTGAAAAGATGATAAAAAGAGATACGATACGATACGAGGTGATATAAAAGTATTTTTTTTCTTTCAATAAATATGGCAAGAAATAAATGAAAAAGAGTTTTTTCAGTGGCCATTCCATCCACATTCAAGTTGAATTTTTGCAACATTAGGGGTATTCACGCCAATCTTAACGCAGTTTACCACCATCTAGAAACTGCACAGCCGACCATTCTTTTTCTAACGGAGACTCAGCTATTCTGCCCGACCGATACATCATACCTTTACTATCCCGGCTACAAACTCAAGCACAATTTTGTGAGTCGTGCTTGTGTATGTATGTTCGTCCGGGAGGATATCTGCTGTCGCCGCCTTCATACCCTTGAAGACAGGGACCTGTCAATATTGTGGGTACGCGTAGATCACGGCGGCCACACTCGTATCTATGCGTGGCTATACAGGTCTCATAGCGGTGACACAGACGTAACTCGACTCTTCACGCACCTGAGTTTGACGGCTGACAAAGTTCTAGAGCAATATCCCACACAACAACAACTAGTTATTTTGGGAGACTTTAACACCCACCATCGTGAGTGGCTCTGTTATCGAACCAATAACTATGCAAGTATATCTGCTCATGAATTTGCTCTGACCTATGGATTCTCTCAGCTGGTATTTTCTCCAACGAGAATACCAGATATAGACTGACTTTCATTTCAATTGCTAAAATACAATGCACAATAATGTTGTCCACGCAAGTGATCGATACATCTATGAATAAATAGAACTCACAAGATTTTGTTGTCACTGAACGTGGATAAGCTGCTCGTCTCACTTCTTCAATACCGGAATACGCCTGACGTTCGTCCGAATCTTACTGTATGATTGGTCACTGCTGTCGTTTTCATCAGCAAGCCTTTATTTGGGCAAATCTTAAGTACCTAAAATCGTGTGACCAACATATATTGTGTTTTTCAAATTAAAATAATGATATAAAGATTTTTTTTAAACTATTGTTTATAAAGTATATTTAATTACGATGATTTGAGTATATGTAACATACAAATACACTGAAATTTAGTGAAGCAGTAACCAAATGATTTGCTGCAACGGGAAGTGTGACGCGATGAGAATGCGAAAAATGGCCCCGTTTTCAACCGTTTCGTGTGATTTTTGGTATATATTTTTACTTCCATTACGACAAGCTTTATTTATTTAGTAGCTAAATAGATAATTTACCCCCCAAATTTCTGTTACTTACTTATACCGTTTAGAAAATATAACTGTGTGACTATTAAATTTGAGCTACGATGAGAACTACCCCTCGGCGACGTCGGCGAACGCACGGACCTTCAGCCCGCATGCTTACCGGCGCTTCTCGCCCCCACCCACTTGCAATCGCAACCGCGCAACGGGGAACTCCCCTCCTGACGCTGACTCACTTTCGGGTTTGAGGGTCACGCTGGTCGAAGCGGCGACCCCAAGAGCGACAACACAAGCCGAGGCTCCCCTCGCGGGGAACCCTTGAGCGGTGGGGCTATATGGGGCTGAGAGTCCGGTGCCCCAAAAGCCCGGTGAAGCAGTAATGACTCAGAATATATTTTAAAGGTGTATTGTGGTTAAAAGCTAGTTTACCTACATGTCTGTATATAGATTTTGGATAGAATATGATGGTTGTGAATTTTTAAGACCTTAATTCAATAGTTATTATAATGTCTGTACGTACGTTAAGGCTCAAGGAGTTTTTAGCTCATAGGTATACTGAATGAGTGAAACTTATATGATATTTTGTGTGAAATTTCAACTTAAAACTAAAAATATTTAAATAACGTTTGAGGGGTTGGGGCTCCCAAACCTACATTTAGGTATGTAAATAAGCAGAAAAAGTAGAAGAATGTAGGTATTATTGAGGACCAAAACAACAAGAAAGAAAGAAATGCTGATAATCTATCTATCCATCTGGCCCTCCGTATATGTCAGAAGACTCTCTAGCTCATGAACTTATTGTTATACACATAATCGCAGATATATTGTGTAGATTGTTGACCCAAATACTATCATATTTATAAAAAAATAGCACTAACACTTGCTAATTGTATGACATCCATAGTACACATCCAATGCACACAAGATAAATCGGCCAACTGAAGATCGTAGTAATCGCGGACATCCATAGCCCGACCAAAACTCAGTTGCGTGTGCGGGCAGTGCCATGCATGCCAGATCAAACACTCGGGCTACTGCGCTCCTGCTCTAAATCGTAAACTGTAATTTAATATCATAATGGGTTAGTTAATCATAATAGTCATACAAATTTAATGAAAAAAAAATCCATACACAAAAACCTATTTCATAAAAAGTTTAATTACATTTTACTGTTTCCTGAACATTTTGCTCACGTTAAGGTCGCGTCGCGGCGCCATGACTGCTTCTTTAAGATGTCGGATTTTTTTAAATTTCACAACGATAAATGAAATTCATGTTTTAGGCTTTTATTTTGTGTCGTCTATATTTAACCGAACCAGTTTTTCATGTGAATAATGTACCTGAACGCTCGACCCTGAGTCCTTAAAAAGATTTGTGACGAACGAAAACCTACAAGTAACATTTGGATTTTTGAAAACTACTCTGACTTGTTTTTTTAAATAATAACAAAGAGAAACCCTGCCTAAATTTAATTTTTTGGTAATTGTTTTTCCGGATCCGCTGAACAGATCCGACTAAAATTTAATGACTGTGTTCTTAGGAATGTGGTTCAATCCCTGAAGAAACGTGAAAACACGATTAGTGAACTTTTGTTCAATAGAAAAAATTCTAAACTGACACCTTATCACTGTTTTTTTTTAAGTTTTTGGGAGAGAAATATTCAAAGATCTAAATGCTATTCGTGTAAAACTCTGCTAAAGCATAGCCGTAATAGTGCTTTAGACCCTGAGAAAAACCATTTTTTAATAACAATGATGTTACTAAAATACTGTCACGTAGTACTATCTCTTAAGAGGGCAATATAGGCCAGAAAGCTAATTTCAATAATAGCAACAATGTAGAACAATATAGAACATATAAATGTATCAAAACTCACTATGGCAATTTTACATGGTTCAATTTTGCTTTCAATTTGATTGCTTTAATGGCAGTGAAACATCTCAATGCGATTGCGCAATCTCATTGTAAGCTTTTATTCACTGAGCGCTTTCAATGCAATGGTAACAATATTGGTCATTGTTTAATGCGGTTGAAACGTTTAAACGTGAAAATGGAACGAGAACTCTCAATGTTCTGCGCTCGGTAGTGAAGTGTACGTGCGCTTCCTCAGATAAGTTTAGTACCTACTTCTGCGTTGGTGTATTCATTGACTTTCCGTTATTCGCTGGTGGTGGTTATGTTAATGGTTCAAATATCAATTTGGATCTTCTTCTGCCAATTCAACTAATAAAGTACTTGAGACTCCTTGTTACGGACGGACAGCAACAGTAACGGTGCACCGTCGACATGCACGCAAAAAATTTTATTTTATCAAAACTCAAAGTTGCTAGTTCCTGAAAATGTCACGGCTTCTGTAGAGCTACTCGTGGGATATCTTCTCTTTCACCCTACTGGGTGTTGAGGTGCGGGTGTCGGGGGAGGGGAATTTACCTCCCACCATGACCCGGGCAGAAGCTCAGGGGTGTTGAACACCCCCGGTGAAATATTAAAAAGGAAGCCTACTTTACAGGCCCCCTTTTGGTTAATAATTTTATCGCCAGAAGCGAAAACAGAGAGTGATAATACGAGATTAGGCGCCAAGAAAAGAAAACAAAACAAGGTAAAAGAACAGAAATGAGAAATAAAATAAAAACAAAAACGAAGCAAAAATAAAAACAAAACGTAACCAAAAAATAATAGCGAAATAAAAACGAGATAAAAGCAAAAAATAAAAACGATAATAAAAACAAAAATAAAAGCAAAATAAAAACGAAATAAAACGAAAAATAAAACAGAAATAAAAGCAAGTATAAGCGTTTAAAAACGGAATGGGATATGGAAAGAAGGTGAGTAGGTAGGAGGGTGAATAAGTAAACCTATTCACCCACAGGAATAAGCTCTCGGGGGAGAGCCCTGCCTTCCTAAGGTGTGTATGGTGACTGTTGTCAGCGCGGGTGAATAATCGTTTCGACAAACCAGATATGAACTCTGCGAGTGGCTCGGTTTTGGTGTCTCTAGTGATGGTGGAGTTGCGGACGTAGCGTCCCGCGCCGGTGATAAATCTCAGCGACTTATTTTGGACAGCCTAGAGCTTACGTTTGCTGGTAGAAGATAGAAGACCGTACCAAGCGGGGGCTGCATAGGTCAGTCTCGACCGTATGTACAACTTGTACAGGCGAATTTTGGTTCTGAGTGGCAAGTCAGAGGAAAGAACCGGTCTAAGGCACGCCCGTGACGCGACCGCGCCTGCTGACACATGGTCTAGCATTTTGCGCATGCGCAAGGGGCGGTCTATAATACAACCTAGGTACTTTACGCTGGGTTGCCACTCAATAACTTGACCTCGAAACACAAGTTTCGGTGGGAGTAACTTTTGCAGGCCGGTCAGTAATGCTGATGTCTTGCTGGCATTAACGGCTATTCTCCACTTGTCCAGCCAGCCAGGCAAAGTGTCCAATAGTCGCTGCATTTTTTTGGTTGCTAAACTAGCTTTGCGGGAGGAGGACATATAGGCGCTGTCGTCCGCGTAAAGGGCTAGGATGACATCTTCAACACCTTCAGCTAGACCGGAGTCACTGAGAGTGGGGATGTCGTTGGTGTATAACGCGTATAGCAGTGGCGATAGGCAGCTGCCTTGAGGTACCCCTGCTCTAATGGGTTTACATGCTGACTGGTTGTTCTCGACCGAGACATAGAAGCTTCGTTTGTCCAGAAACGAGGCTATTACTCGCCCGAGCATCGGAGGGATGTCCGTCTCTAGCAGCTTGTGTAATAAGCCCTCGTGCCAAACTCGATCGAAAGCCTTCTCCATATCGAGAAAGACTCCGACTGTGCGCCTGCCCTTGTTTAGCTCGAAGGCCATGTGGTGGAGCACTCGTACAAGCTAAAGAGTGGTACTGTGGCTGTCTCTAAAACCAAACTGTTCAGGCCTAAGCTGGATATGCGGGGATATCCTAAGTAATAGTAGGCGTTCGAACAACTTGGCTAAATTGGACAGCAGTGTAATCGGTCGGTAATGTTCTGGACGATGACGATCTTTCCCTGGTTTCGGGAGAACAATGATTTTGCCAATCTTCCACGAAGATGGGAAATTTCCAGTGCGCAGTATCCCATTAAAGATACGGGTGAGTGCCACCAGACCCTTCCTAGACAGCATGATAATCGCTGTGTTTGGAATCTCGTCTTGACCGGGTGATTTGCGCTTATTAAGCTTAGAGGCCTCCTTCCTAACCTCTTTAGGCGAGATAAAATAATCACCTCTGAGTGGTGGGGCTGGGGCCGCGAGAAACTGCTCTACGCGTTCTGTAACTCCTAACGTGTGGTCAGGGTCGATAATGGGGTTCGGCTTAAATTGGTCCTCGAAGTGGTCCGCAAAAAGTTCCGCGCGTTCCGCTGCGTGATAGTGGCGAATGCCAGCGGAATCTATAAGAGGGCAAATTGGGGCGCGGGTTTTGGTGATTTGTCGGGCCAAGCGATATAGAGCCGTAGAGCCGTGTCATCCTCACTAGCTTTAAATATCACTTGGTCCCACGAATGCTGCCTGTAATTGGCGATTTCTGAGCGCAGTTCGGCGCTGATCTTGTTAAGGTCCCTCTTAGCAACTGGGCAGCGTGTTTGGCACCAGTGTTTACGAAGGGCCCTTTTTTCCCTGATTTTTGCGCGGAGGTGCGCCGGTAAAAGTTGTTTACCAGAAGCTGTGGCTGAGACACTGGTGGACTCCCTTAGAGCCTGTGCAATGGCAGTTGTAAAAGTACTAACTGCCTCTTCGACTTCTAAGGGAGTAGAAATGCCACCAGCCGGAAGTTGATAATTTAACATGACGCGGTGGAAAAGTGGCCCAATCTGTTGTTCTACGGGGGCTGGGGAGCGGTTTACCAGCTGCGGACACTCCTAGGACCAATAAAATTGGCAGATGCTGAGTGTCAGTGTCGTGGAGGACCCCTAACGACATTGACCAGCCGATCTTATACGCTAAGGCTATGTCCAGTACGTCCGGTGCGTGATTGTCAGTAGAGGGGTAGTGCGTCGGTGATCCTGGACCGATGACTAAATAGTTTTTGCTCTCAGCATCTGCTTTTAGTTCACGACCCGATTTGGATGAAATCCGTGAACCCCATTGTTGGTGTTTGGTATTAAGGTCACCTAAAATAAGTGTGGGGGTGGCATCGCAAAAAATATTGTCGATGTCACTTGGATCTTAGGGGGTTGATGGTGGCTTATATGCGGCGAAGACTTTAAGCTCCGCATTGCCGACCTTTAGTTTTACACCTATAGACCGAGTGTATGTAAAATGGGGAAGGGGTAGTAAACACAACTGACGTAGTAGTAAAATAAAAAAATTTAAAAGTCAAAATTTATACTAAAAGTTCGAAAACAGATTTTGAAGCCTCATATTTATATGAAAATGAGCAGCCAATCAGAGCAAAGACGAAAGTGGGAGAATGGCTCGGAACAAAAACACCATTAAAAAACATTAAAATACTGGCTCGGCCCAGCATATAAATAGAAAGTTCTAGGTAAAAATCCGGAAAATACCGGTTAGAACTGGTTATTGGGTTTCCAAAATAAAAACAACGTTCTCTGATTGGTCTAAAATAAATGATTTGGACATTTCCTCCTAGACCAAAAAGTATAAAAGGAGACGCAATTTTCATACAGTAAAAGTTCAACAGTTCCAGGAAAATAAGCAGTGAAGAAACCAACTGAAGAAAGAACAAGTTATATATATATGTCAAGAAAGAACCAACATCTTTATAACTCAAGATTACTTCAAGAAAGAAGTAACATTTTTATAAATCAAGAAAATTCGTAGAAGTTAAGTAAAATCAGTGAAGCGTAAATTAAAATCACGATTTTAAAGAAAGTGTTTGTAATTTATAGATAAGTGTTTCTAAATTATAATTTTGAGAAATGTTAAATGTGTTGTCGATATGAGTGTAAATTGCGTTTAAGGCAATTATAAGCTGTTGCAAGCAGAATCCAATTTGTTTCATTTTTTCAATTTTACAGTGGGCTTTTTCAGAGCCCACATTTCGATAAACCTACAGTCCACTAGCTCTGTCCGCAACAGTTTATTTGGTCCTTCGGTAGCCGGATCACAACCTGTGTAGATCCTTAGGTAATCCGTATATTCCGAAGTTATAAGTAATTTAAAGTGAATTTATATTTTTGTGAAAAAAGTGTTAATTTTAGAAAAGTATAAAAAGTGTATGAACCGTAAGTAAAGTGAAATTATTGACACTAATTCTTTATTTTTGAGTGCTTACCTATTGTTTCATGTATTTTTTGTAACTCTGTGTGTCGTATTTATTGGGGTCATTTTCGGTTTCAAATTATGTAAATTTTTGTAAAACGTTTAAATTCACGGGAGTCGTATTACTTGCGGTACGTGTACTTTTATTAATAATTTTAGTTTTTCGGAAAACTTGTGAAAATCCAAATCGTAATAATTTGAGCTCTTATTATTATTTGATTTTTTTTCGCAAAAACCTAATTTAAAAAAAATAATAATTTTTTTGTTACTCCTGTGCAATCGGGAACTTCTCGAGGACCAGGGTCCCCTACGCTCGCACCACATTGTCAGGCGAGGGCCACCACAAAGCCCTCCACGCCGGCACACTAACAACCCACACAGGGATGGCCAAGGCTACCAACACCTGCATCGCGTGGAAGTCCGCGGGGACATGGAAGGTCCTCTGCTCCCACGCACGCCACAGGCTGAGGATGACATCGGCCGCACACTCGCACGTCGCGTGGATACCGCCGGGGGCATGGAACGTCCTCGGCTCCCACGTACGTCACAGGCTGAGAATGACCTCGGCATCACTTTTGCACGTCGCGTGGATGCCGGCGGGGACCTCGAATGTCCTCGGATCCCACGTACGTCACAGGCTGAGGATGACCTCGGTATCACTTTTGCACGTCGCGTGGATGCCGGCGGGGACCTCGAATGTCCTCGGCTCCCACGTACGACACAGGCTGAGGATGACATCAGTCAACGGCACCCGAGAGGGGGTGTATCGCCGAACAAGGAAGAGGGACATGCAGCGTCACTGCAATCACCATATCCTTTACGGCACGCATCTGCTGGCAGAAACTACGGCAACATTGCGCCGTACCATGATGAGATGGAAAGAGGGGAGCGACGTTACCGCTCCTCCTTTAGGACACCTGCCTATCAAAGAAGAAGAAGCCACAGTGGAGAAATGGAGGGGGGGGAGCGACATGACCGCTCCCTTCCGAGAAATGGAGAGGTGGAGCGACGTAACCGCTCCGTCTCAAGAAGAAATGGCATGGGAGAATTAGCAGATGCGCTAAAAGGCTTGGCCTCATCATAACCGCCACAACGACAAGTCTTCGAGCTTCCACCTTTCAGTGGCGCTCCTCACGAATGGCTGCCTTTCAAGGCAGCAGTCAGGGACTCTGCACGGCTTTATAAATTTTCGCCAGCAGTGAACCTAGCAAGGCTTCGTTCTTGCCTACGCGCGAAGCGCGTGAATCAGTGTCGGCATTGCTATACACTGCTGTCGACACCGACCGCATAATGAAGACGCTTGAACAGTCATATGGAAGGCCCGAGATCTTAATCGACAGATCACTGAGCGACCTTAAGCACTTACATCGTCGGCAGCAACAGACCTCAACACTTTCGCTGCCAAGCTGCAGAACATAGTCTGCGTCCTTGCCAATATGGACCAACGACGATACTTGTACAACCCTATGCTTACGAGGGAGGTCCTCGACAAATCAAGTCCATTTTTGAAGTCACGATGGTGCGACTACGCATATGAGCACCAAACAGATGACCCAGAGATCGTTGTACTCTCAGAATTTTTGATGCATGAAGCCGATCGAGCTATCCGCTTCACGCTTCCACCAGCTACTTCATAGACGTTGCCGCAGACTAAGAATGGTTGGGCACCAAGCGGCGCGCCGTGAATAAAACTCATGAAAGAGACAGCACGAGTCTATACTGCAACCACAGAAGAAAGGAGGCCACGTCAAAATGACAAAAGAACTCCACGTGCTGCAGCTCAGCAACGCAGCAGCAGCCGCAATGTCCGAGCTGCGGGGCATCTCACACGCTCCCGCAATGACCGGCATTTAAAAGATTGGCTGTTAATAAGCGCTGGGCTAGTGTCAAGGAAATACACATTTGTTTTTGCTGCCTACTAGAGAAGCATCCACGTCCACAATGCAAAGCCAAGCGATGTGACGTAAACAATTGTGGTCAAGCACACCACCGACTGTTACATGATGTGAACAGAGAGAAACGGACCTTCACACAAACCGTTCCAGCCTCTCAGAAAGAAGTTCCTATAGCAGTGACATCGGAAAGCAATGAAGCAGTGATGTCAACCAATACGGGAAACGATTATGGTGCCATAGATCACCCATTCAAGGGGTGTCCGTGATGCAGCAGGTTCAGTGCGCGCACCCATTCGTAGCTCTTGGGATACGAGCAAGTGCCAGTGGTCAGCCCCGATCAAAATTTTCGGCTGCGTTTCATCATAACATGCAGCATCGAGGCCCCTCAGGTGCGCACAGGAGACGACTTCAGACGGAACTGCTTGTGCCATCCGGGATCAGCAGTCACTATAGGAGTCCCTCAGGGCTCAATTTTAGGTCCTTTTCTATTTCTTATTTACATTAATGATCTCCCATATAATGTAAAAAACCATGACATTGTCTTATTTGCTGATGACACCTCTTTGTTTTTTAAAGTTAAGAGACGACAGACATGTTATAATGAATTAAATGATGCCCTTTCTAAAATTGTAAATTGGTTTAACGCTAATAATTTGTTACTTAATGAAAAAAAAAACAAATGTGTTAAATTTACATTACCAAATGTTAGTCAGAGACAGACATGTATTAATATTAATGGCGAGCAATTAGAACTTGTTAATTCAACAGTCTTTCTTGGCATAACGCTGGACTCCAAACTTCAATGGGGTCCTCATATTCATAACCTAGCCAAAAAACTTAGCTCTGCTGTGTATGCGATCAAGAAAATAAGACAATTGACCCATGTCGACACTGCAAAAATAGTATATTTTAGCTATTTCGATAGTTTAATGACATATGGTATCCTATTGTGGGGTAGCGCTGCTGATGTAAATACAATATTTTTGTTACAAAAAAGGGCAATTCGTGCTATTTATAAATTAGGATCTAGGATATCTCTGAGGGATAGGTTTAGGGAAGTAAAAATTTTAACTTTAGTGTCGCAGTACATATATGAAAATCTTTTATATGTACATAAAAATATCAATAGTTTCAGCAAGAAAAGTGACGTTCACAAAGTAAATACTAGAAGTAAAAATAAGCTGTTGGTGCATGATACACGTCTACACAAAATAAGTAACTCTTTTATGGGGCAATGTATACACTTTTACAACAAAGTTCCCAATAAAATTCAAAATCTATCAATAAGTAAATTTAAATCTTTTATCAAGCAGGTACCTTGTAAAAAGGCATACTACAATATTTCAGACTATGTAAATGATAAAAATCCTTGGGACTGATGATGCTCAATTACAGGATGCATAGGTAAACCAAATTCCTTCTGGGAGTCGTGCTTTCTGGTCGCTTGCCAAAGCTGCCGAAGGGAACTTCTGCCAGTCGTCGTTACCACCACTGCGAAAGACCGATGGTGACTTGGCCCATAGTGCTAAAGAGAAAGCCGATCTACTGGGCAGTCTCTTTGCCTCGAACTCGAATATGAACGATGAAGGCGCTGTACCACCTACTATACCGTGGTGCGGTAAGACCATGCCGGAAATCTCCATAACGCAGCGGGAGGTCAGGCGGGCGTTGCTCTCTCTAGACGTTCATAAGTCGAGTGGGCCAGACGGTATACCAGCAGTGGTGCTTAAGCAGTGTGCTCCTAAGTTATGTCCTGTACTCACGCGCCTCTTCGCGCTTTCCTACCACACTAGGCAATTTCCGTCTTCATGGAAGACTGCGAATGTGCACCCGGTGCCCAAAAAGGGCGATAGATCAGATCCATCGAATTACAGGCCTATCGCTATTACCTCTCTCCTCTCTAAGGTGATTGTGATCAACACACAGCTTCTAAGATACCTAGAAGTACACGATCTGGTCAGTGACCGTCAATATGGCTTTCGCCACGGTCGCTCGACTGGTGACCTTCTAGTGTATCTCACACACCGATGGGCACTAGCCATTGAGAGTCAGGGGGCGGCATTGGCATGTAGCCTGGACATAGCGAAGGCGTTCGATCAGGTCTGGCACCACGGTCTTCTATCGAAGTTGCCATCTTACGGAGTGCCCGAGGGTTTGTGCAAATGGGTGGCTAGCTTTTTGTCCGGCAGACGCATACGAACCGTAGTTGACGGTAATTGCTCTGATAGCATGGACATTAATGCTAGTGTCCCGCAAGGCTCTGTGCTGTCTCCTACGCTGTTTCTACTGCATATCAATGACATGTTGGACATCAACAACATACATTGCTATGCAGATGACAGTACTGGAGACGCTTTTTACACGGGTCGTGCAAACATCCCTCGTTCCGTTGTGGAGGAAAACCGCGGAGAACTTGTGTCTCAAATCGAGACCACACTGTCCCAGGTCTCTGACTGGGGACGGGTAAACTTGGTCCGATTCAACCCTACAAAGACACAAGTGTGCGCGTTCACCGCTAAGAAAACTCCATTCATCTCCAAGAGCATTGGGATCCTTGGTGTCGACATCTCCAGCGATGTTCAGTTCCGAGATCATTTACAAGATAAGGTGAAGCTGGCGTCCAAAAAACTTGGTGTACTCAACAGAGCGAAGCAGTACTTCACGTCGGGGCAAAGGTTGTTACTTTACAAGTCGCAGGTTTGGCCCCATATGGAGTACTGCTGCCATCTCTGGGCAGGTGCACCCGGATAACAGCTTGGCCCTTTTTGCTATGCAGATGACAGTACTGGAGACGCTTTTTACACGGGTCGTGCAAACATCCCTCGTTCCGTTGTGGAGGAAAACCGCGGAGAACTTGTGTCTCAAATCGAGACCACACTGTCCCAGGTCTCTGACTGGGGACGGGTAAACTTGGTCCGATTCAACCCTACAAAGACACAAGTGTGCGCGTTCACCGCTAAGAAAACTCCATTCATCTCCAAGAGCATTGGGATCCTTGGTGTCGACATCTCCAGCGATGTTCAGTTCCGAGATCATTTACAAGATAAGGTGAAGCTGGCGTCCAAAAAACTTGGTGTACTCAACAGAGCGAAGCAGTACTTCACGTCGGGGCAAAGGTTGTTACTTTACAAGTCGCAGGTTTGGCCCCATATGGAGTACTGCTGCCATCTCTGGGCAGGTGCACCCGGATAACAGCTTGGCCCTTTTGACTCGAATCGTCGACGATTCTAAACTCACTTGCGGTATCGAGCCCTTAGGTCTGAGGAGAGACTTTGCCTCATTGTGTGTGTTCTACCGCTTGTACAATGGGTTGTGTTCTGAGGAATTGTTCGAAATGACGCCCACGGCTACTTTCTACCATCGCAACGCTCGCCATCGGCAGGGAATTCATTCTCACACTTTAGAACCTAAATGGTCGCGTACAGTGCGGTTTCAGAGAAACTTCCTCCCGCGAACGCTTAAGTTGTGGAATGAGCTCCCTGCCAAGGTTTTCTGCAAGGACTGCAGTATGGAGTTCTTCAAGAAAGAAGTTATTAGATTTCTGAAGGGTCGGCAACGCGCAAGTGATACTCCTGGTGTTGCAAGCGTCCATAGGCTACGGTGACCGCTTACCATCAGGCGAGCCGTAAGCTTGTTTGCCATCTCAGTGGTATAAAAAAAAAAATTAAATGGAAATAACATAAAATTGTACGACTAAAAATCTTTTATTTAAAACATTAATTGTATTTTAGTTTATTTGTATTATTGATAGTGTTTTTAAAAGAGTAACTATCGAGTTTCTTGCCGGATTCTTCTCGGTAGAAATCAACAACATTGTGAACCGGCGGGAAGGTTCAAAAAATAATATTTTATAACTTTGACGATTCAAAAGTGATTGTAAAATCCTTATTTGAATAAACCATTTTGACTTTGACTTTGACATCAGGCGTAGCCCCTTTACGGTTCTGGCTTGCAGTTCATGGTTTCTCCTCTGCTTTCACCCGCAGATCTTAAGGTTGACCCGCAGGCTTTCATCTTCTTTTTGACTTGCGCCGAAACCGTGTATTGTGAACGGATGTGGCTTTACTTCGGATGACAGCTGGTCCGCTAAATCTTTGTCAATCAGCGTGACCGTGGAAGCTTCGTCAAATAATGCGTGGGTGTTCACCGCGCCATTTGGGCCAGATATTGAAACTGAACAGATCTTTTATTTTAGACCAATCAGAGAACGTTGTTTTTATTTTGGAAACCCAATAACCAGTTCTAACCGGTATTTTCCGGATTTTTACCTAGAACTTTCTATTTATATGCTGGGCCGAGCCAGTATTTTAATGTTTTTTAATGGTGTTTTTGTTCCGAGCCATTCTCCCACTTTCGTCTTTGCTCTGATTGGCTGCTCATTTTCATATAAATATGAGGCTTCAAAATCTGTTTTCGAACTTTTAGTATAAATTTTGACTTTTAAAATTTTTTATTTTACTACAACGTCAGTTGTGTTTTGCATAGTATAAAAAATCAATTGGCATACATTTATATCTAGAAATGAATGTGTAAGAACCAAAAAACACATGTGGTTCACTTTACAGTTTTGCTAAAAAATCGAAAAGTCACGTTCTGACAGTAGCTCCACATACCTATGATACATTCAGCTTGATCGTTCGTTTGGAGTATCTTGTTTCTTTCGCTTCGTTTCTTTCTGAATTGCTCCTATGAACAAATCATTCTGCGTGAAAAACCTTTTGTTTGTAGACGGTGTGCGTACGTGCGTTTTGTGTGTTGCGGGTGCTCGTTCGAGCCGAAGCGTCATCGTCATCGCTCATCGTGTGCGAGCAAGAAGGCAACAGACTGCTGTCTCCTTCACTCTCGATAGGCAATTTGGAATAGGAGTAAGTGTTTTTTCTTATTTGCTCTGGTTCCGGCCGCCTCTGTGCGTGCCCGTCGAGGGATGTCGTTGTAGTCAGCGTCTTCAACCCTACAGATGCCACCCCCTCCGTTGCGCCATCCCCCCAACAGGGGTCGGGGAGTAAGGAAGCGACAGGTATGGTCGCGTTCTCAGCCACCGGCAGTAGTGGCCCGCAACCTTTTTACGGGACAGGTTACTGCCGCCGACGGCACTTTCGCCGCAGCCTTCCCACCGTCGCGCCCTCCGTCGGCTGCGTCTATGGTCTCAGCCCGCTCGGGCACCACGAGCTACGCCACTTCGGAGACAGGTGACGAGTACGAGTATTTTCAAGATGAAGAACTCCCCGCCATGCTGTCTCCCATCCAGGCCTCACCTCCATCGAACATAGTCTCGCCGCACAAGGTAATAGCCAGCTCCGCGGCAAACTCAGACAATGTTATTCACGCCCCGCCAGCGTCGGTCCCGCGCGACGCTTCAACTGTGTCCCCGTCGACGACGACGCCAATTAACCCCCCGCCACGCGACAACCCGCCCTCGATCGCTCTTAAAACGAGCGACCCACGCAGGACTATGGGCCGTGAGGTACGACCCTTTTCTTTAAGCCCGTTCAAAGACCCAGCCGAACAAGCCCGCGCAGCAGCAAGGGAGACCACGACCTACGTATCCGCCCCAACAACGACCCCGCCGCAAGTAGCAGCGACCAATGTGGAGCAAATGGAGACCAATTCTCCCCAAAACATTAACCAATCCTACGCGCACGTGTCGGCCATTCCTGCCTCGCCTACAACCAGCCAGCCTCAAAAGCCTAAGGAACAAGCAAAAGCCAGGTACCCACCGATCATTGTAGAAAACCTGCCTCAATGGTCGGTACATCTCAAAAAGCTGCGCTCCCTCCTGAAGCACGCCCCGCACGCGCGCCCTTTTGGCAAAGGCGTGCGTTTCTTGCCGCAATCGCCGGAGGAATACAGGGTGGTGGCGGCCTATATTGACGAGGTCTCAAAAGCGGACAATACCGTGTCCTGGTATTGTTATAGTCTGGATAATGAGAGACCTCAAAAGCTAGCGATCAAAGGACTCCCTCTCGACGCGCCGTTGGAGGAAATAGCCGCTGAAATGAACGCACTCGGATATCCCCTGTCGCACATTCGCCAAATCCCGGGGGCAAGAGGCCGCCCCTACTGCATATACTTCGGCCAACTGGAACGCAGGTACGAACAAAGTGAGCTTCAAAATGTTTATAAAATCACAGAGCTCCTCAGCATGTCCGGCGTCAGCATCACCGCATGGAAGGCAAAGCCCGGGCCGGCGCAGTGCCACCGATGCCAAGCATTCGGCCACTCATCGGCCAACTGTCATCGCCCAATCCGATGTGTACGCTGCGGAGAGGGCCACCAAACCTCGGACTGCAAACGCGACAGGGAAGCGACCCCAACGTGCGCAAACTGTAAGCGAGAGCATGCAGCTAACGATAGGTCCTGTCCTATGTACAAGAGGGAAGCGCGAAAAATGGGGGTGAAAAATGCCCCCCCCGCTCCAAAACCGCCACCGACACGCAATGAAGCGCCGGTACCTCTACCAGTAATAGGGGTACAAGAATACGACCGTACTCAGGAGCCAACTCTTATACCACCCGCCAACCCCCCGACAGAAAGGTCTCAACCCCTTAAAAAGAGGTCAAAAAGAGGTCGCAGAGGTAAGGCTAAAACTTGCCCAAATATTATTGACGTGCCTACTTCAGTCCCAGCGGTCGAAACACAGATGGCGCCACCGCCGTCTGTGGCCACGCCCACCGTCGCTGCCCCGCCCACCGTCGCTGCCGCGCCCCGCGCCCAACCTCAACCCCTATTGCCCACACCGGCGTCGGCGTCGGCGTCGTTGTTGTTCAAACCCCCCCAACCCCCCATACCCGCAAGATCGCAAGCCCCGTCCATTGTACCTCAGCAAAAGGTAAATTTTAATTTTAATAATTTGCCATCAGTTGCCTCCGCCGCGCCACCCCCTAGGGGTCGCGCATCTCTCTCCGGGGGTGCGTACTGTGTCTCACCATTGTCACTCAGCATAGCCAGAGCGTCCATCGCTGCGCTCAACGCAGCCATAGAGGCCATCGCGATCGGACAAAACCCGATGCCCGCATTACTGCACGGCCTGCAGCAACTTACCTACCTCCTGGTCCAAGAATTCTCTTCAATCTAAGGATTGTATACTGGAATCCAGGGGGGGTAAGAGGTAAGACCGATTACCTCAGGTTGCTAGTCCAGCAGCATGATATTCATATTGTGCTGTTGGGCGAAACCAAGTTACGACCTGAGCAACCATTATGTCTACCTAATTATTTCGTCTACAGGCGGGACGAAATAAATGCCACAAATAACATCGCTTACAGGGGCACAGCAGTGCTGATTCGTAGAGACCTTGTCCACGAAAGTTTACCCCTGCCAAGCTTTGTCTCAACTAGAGCGATAGGCATTAAACTAAAAGTCGGTAACACCGAACTTAAGGTTTACGCCGCCTACAAACCACCTAAGGTGCCTTTCATTTCCGGCGATATAAAAAATATTATGTCCGACGACACGCCCACACTTATACTCGGCGATCTCAACGCCAAACACCGACAATGGGGCTCAAGAATTTCATCCAATGAAGGTAGAGACTTGAAAATCGATGCCGCGGCGCACAATTACGTCGTAATTGGTCCCGGCTCCCCCACTCATTATCCCTCTCAGGATTTATTTCAACCAGACGTACTAGACATAGCACTAGCCCGTAATATCAGTTGGCCCATCTCTTTAGAAACCCTCCATGATATCGATTCGCAACACCTTCCCATTTTACTGGTCCTCGGAGTTTCTATTAGGGATAAACCTTTACCACCCATGAAAAACTTCACGGACTGGACAAAATACCAAGAATTACTGAACTCATTTAAACTCCCTCCCGGTGGCCTGTCTACCCCACAGGAAGTGGAAACAGCCACTCAGTCACTTACTTTTGCTATCTCCTCCGCACTTGCTCAGTGCACCACGTCTGCCAAGTCAACCTCGGGGAAAAGTTTACTACCGGCACATCTCCGTAGTAAACTTAGCCAAAAACGAGAGCTTCGTAGACTGTGGTGCCGAACTCGTTGCCCAACAATTAAAAAAGAGTTGAATAAGTTAGGTACTGAGCTATCGAACCAAATTTCAACTTATCGGAAATGGTCTTGGGATAACACAATCTCAAAGGCCAGCGACAACGATACCGCTCTATATCGTTTAGCTCGCTGTATGACCAACACCCCTGCACCCATACACCCCCTTGTAGACACGCTAGGTAACCGTCTGTACTCAGCTGAGGAACGCGCGGGTTTACTGGCGGACCATTTCGAGGACCAATTTAGGCCCAATCCCATTGTCGACCACGCCCACGCAACATTGGTTGAGGAGCGTATACAACAGATCCTTACTAGTCATATTGACCCACTTAGAGGTGACGATTTTATCTCCCCTAAGGAGGTCAAAAAATTTATATCTTTTTTAAATAAAAGGAAATCTCCCGGCCCTGACGGAATTCCGAACACGGCCCTATTAATGTTGCCTAGGAAAGGTCTTGTGGCCTTAACCCGTATTTTTAACGGAATCCTGCGCACAGGTTTCTTTCCCACGGCCTGGAGGACAGGCAAAATTATTGTCATACCGAAGCCTGGCAAGAGCCGCCAGAAACCAGAGCATTATCGCCCGATCACTCTACTTTCTAACATAGCCAAACTGTTCGAACGTCTTTTATTGAAAAGGATATCACCTTTTATCAATCTAAGGCCAGAACAGTTTGGTTTTAGAAGTAATCATAGTACCACTCTTCAGCTTACTCGCGTCTTACACCATATGGCCTTTGAGATGAACAAGGGCAGGTACACGGTCGGGGTCTTTCTCGATATAGAGAAGGCCTTTGATCGTGTATGGCACGCCGGCTTACTGTTCAAACTCTCTGAGACCAATTTACCCCCCATGTTTGGGCGAATAATAGCCTCCTTTCTGGAGGGGCGGAGTTTCTATGTTTCGGTTGACAATAAAAACTCCCCTATTAAGACCATTACAGCGGGGGTCCCACAAGGCAGTTGCCTCTCCCCTCTGTTGTATGCACTTTTCACCAATGACATTCCTACGCTTAGCGATAGCGGTCTATCGCCAGGAACACAGGACGTCACCCTAGCATTGTATGCTGACGACAGCGCGTACATGAGCTCATCCCGCAAGTCCCATTTAGCTGCCGCTAAAATGCAGCGATTATTGGATATCCTCCCGTGCTGGCTTGACAAGTGGAGGATAGCAGTAAACGCCTCAAAAACGGCAGCCATCTTAACCGGCCAACAGAGACTATTACCTAAGGAGCTTGTATTCCGCGGACAGGTAATTGAGTGGCAGAGCAGTGTGAAATACCTTGGCTGCCTTATCGACCGCAGGTTGCGCATGACCAAAATGGTCGAGCATGCGACAGCCAGAGCGGTCGGCGCCAGGGCGGCTTTAAGGCCACTATTTTCATCTGACCTGCCGCTTAAAACCAAAGTCCGGCTATACAAGCTCTATGTTAGGTCCCGTTTGACGTACGCCGCGCCGGCTTGGTACGCATTGCTATCCGCCACTAAAAAGAAAAAGATCCAAGTTGTGCAAAACAAGTCGCTAAGGATAATAACGGGCGCTCCGCGTTACGTCCGCAACGACACAATTGCTAGGGACACAAAGGCAGAGCCGGTAGGTGAGTTTATCGCCAGACTGGCCGCCCGGCTGTTTGACATGGCGGACAACAGTGCGCATCCACACCTAAGGGGCATTGCGCCGTTACATGCCCGTCCAACGGAAGGCCGACCTCTCCCTAGGGAGTTAATTCCCCCGAAAAACTAAGCCTTTTGCTTAGTTTTTCATTTTTAAATTGCCAAAAAATTGTTTTATTGTTTTAATTTTTTCAAATTCTTTCCAACTTTTTCGTAATTTCTTCATCTTTGTTTTATTTTATATTGGTTTTGTTTATTCCTTTGTTTTTATTTTTAATTTGGTTTTTGTTTATTCCTTTCTTCGCCACTTTTTAAGTGGCCATTATGTTGTCAGGGGGCCTGAAAAGTAGGCCCTCTCTAAAAAAGCACCGTGGGTGCATTCACCCACGAGACTCGCCCGGGTCATGGGGTAAAACATAGTTCTTACCCCGACACCCGTACCTCTTTTTACCCGACAGGGGTAAAAGAAGATGTCCACGTAGCTCCACAGGCCTGCCCATCATCATCCTTGTGTATAATACTCTCCAAGTTCAAATTATCTCAAGTGAAAAAAGTGTATGTGCTTCAAGACAGCAATTCCTGTAGACGGCGGACGTGCGTGCACAGACGAGACTAGGTGTTTTTTGTGCACTGCGTGTTTGCGCTTTTTCAGCGGTCTTGAGGAGGATTTAGCGGTAAGCGATTTTCATTCTATTTTCTCGGCAATCTTTGCCACGGATCGCAGTCGTTTGTCGCTCTTCTAAGGGCGGCCCTTTTGGGCCACCCCTACAGACCCAGCTGCAGCCGGACTCGCATCAAGGGATGCTGGTAGCAGCCATCTAGAGGTATGCCGCCACCACCAGGACCCCCACCACCGGTAAGTAGAGGACGCGTACGTAAACGGGGCGTATGGTTACGCTCCCAGCCCTCAGCCGCCGTCGTGGCGCGTAATTTGTTTACCGGCGAAATTTCAGCCGCAGACCGGCCCTTTTCGGTCGCGTTCCCACCCTCTCGGCCCCCATCAAGGATTTCTATGGCCTCGGCCATATCACAGTCGTCAGTGTACTCTGCCTCCGAGTCCGGCGACGAAATCTTTAGGGATGAGGACCTCCCTACCCTACCGTCTATGCTCTCTCCAATCGAGGACACCCCGCCCCGGCCAGACCCGAACCTGTCATCGTCTAAACAGGGCAGCGCAATCAAGGTAACGCCCCCTATGTCAGTCCCGCGGAACTTCAACCCGCCCTCAATCCCACTGCCGCAGAGAGACCCTAGGGTACGCAGCAGAGATACAAGGCCGAGACCTTTTTCCCTCAGCCCATCTAAGGATCCCGCCGAGCGAGCACGCTTAGAGGCCCGAGAGGCCATTGCCGATCGGCAAAAGGCTTTCGCCAATCAACCGAGCACTTCCAAAGCCGCTGTAGAGGTGCCTCATGACCCCACCCCTGTTGAAGGGATGGAAATTTCTGTAATTACCCCTCCCCAGCCCGCCGTACTCTCAACGCTAGCGCCGCCTAACGGTCGCTCTTACGCGCAAGTAATAGGCTACCAACCCGCTCAAGCTCAGTTGTCGCAAATTGATGCTCAGCCGGCTAGCGTTAATGCCAGTGCCGATGACAAAAAAGCTAAAAATAGTCATCCTCCCATAATCGTAGAGTCCCTGCCTCAGTGGTCGACGCACTTGAAAAAGTTGCACTCCATATTAGGCCACGCCCCCAACGCCCGGCCGTTCGGCAAAGGGGTACGTTTCCTCCCTAAGTCGCCCCCGGAATATCGTACGGTAGTGCCTATATAGACGAGCTGTCTAAGCTGGACCATGCAGTATCATGGTACTGCTACAGCTTAGACAGCGATCGACCACAGAAAATCGCCATCAAGGGGCTCCCGCAGGACACCTCGCTTGTTGAGCTGGCAGAGGACCTCGCTCTCGCCAGCTTTCCAGTGTCGCATGTGCGGCAAATTCCAGCAGTTAGGGGCCGACCTAACTGTATTTACTACGCACAATTGCAGCACAGGCACACTCACGCCGAGCTACAAGAGCTGTATGCACTAAATGAGTTGCTCAGCATGCCTGGCATATCTATAGAAGCCTGGCGCTCACGCCCAGGCCCCGCGGAATGCCATAGATGCCAGGCATTCGGCCGTGCTTCTTCTAACTGTCACCGGCCGATTAAATGTGTGCGCTGCGGCGGCGATCACCCGGCGTCTGAATGCGACCGGCAAAAGGTCGCATTAAAATGCGCCAACTGCAGTAAGGCGCACACGGCCAACAACCGCTCTTGTCCGGTTTTCAGGCGTGAAGCGAGCCGTAGGGGGGTGACCATCAATCCCCCACTGCCCCGCAACAAAGCCCAGCGGGCAACAAATTTACCCCCGCCATCGCCCACTCCCCTGCCACAATTGCAGCGGCAGGAGTACGACCTAACTGCAGGCGCAAACTTAATGCCCCCCGCCAACCCTCCCACAGATAGAACCCAAGCTCTCGGGAAAAAAAGGAGGCCACGTCGGAAAAAATCCGCACCTCAGGCTACCACAACTCAGCCAGCTACTGTTCCGGTAACACTGGACGCATATTCTTTTATGCCCAACATTTTTATGCCACCCCCCCAGTTCGCAGACCCCCCGCAACCTCCCAAAACGTCTCAGCCACGCTCAGACGCTGCCCAGCAGTCTCAGCCGCCCGCGGCTAGCCACCACAGTGGCATTCATCACACACAGGGCCCACCCCGCATGCAAGCTGGTGCACTCAATGTAGCCAGAGCCGCAATAGCGGCGCTAAACGCGGCCATAGAGGCCATAGCTGCCGGCCAAAATCCCCTGCCAGCCCTTTTTAACGGCTTGGCACAACTCACCACAATTCTCACGTGGGAATTTAATGGGGCCTCATCGGGGCCTTAAATTAAGAATTGTGTATTGGAACCCTGGGGGCATAATCGGCAAGACAGCCGCCCTCAGAACGTTAATACAGGAACACGATGTTCACATTGTGTTACTGGGCGAAACGAAACTCCGAGGTGAGACTGAGCTCCGCATCCCAAATTTCTTCACCTATAGGCGAGACGAAATTTCTCCCGCTAATATGGCCTTCAGGGGTACGGCTGTATTAATTAGACGTGACCTTATTCACGAATTACTACCCCGTTCCCCATTTTACATATACTCGGTCTATAGGTGTAAAACTAAAGGTCGGCAATGCGGAGCTTAAAGTCTTCGCCGCATACAAGCCACCATCAACCCCCTTCGATCCAAGTGACATCAATACCAAACACCAACATTGGGGTTCACGAATTTCATCCAAATCGGGTCGTGAACTAAAAGCAGATGCTGAGAGCAAAAACTATTTAGTCATCGGTCCAGGATCCCCAACGCACTACCCCTCTACGGACAATCACGCACCGGACGTATTGGACATCGCCTTAGCCCACAAGATCAGCTGGTCAATGTCGTTAGAGGTCCTCCACGACACTGACACTCAGCATCTGCCAATCTTATTGGTCCTAGGAGTGTCCGCAGCTGGCAAACCGCTCCCCAACCCCCGCAGAATAACAGACTGGGCCACTTTCCACCGCGCCATGCTGGACTATAAACTCCCGGCTGGTGGCATTTCCACTCCCTTAGAAGTCGAAGAGGCAGTTAGTACTTTCACAACTGCCATTGCACAGGCTCTAAGGGAGTCCACCAGTGTCTCAGCCACAGCTTCTGGTAAGCAGTTGCTACCGGCGCACCTCCGCGCTAAACTTAAGATTAAGAGGGACCTCCGAAAGCTCTGGTGCGACACCCGTTGCCCAGTGGTGAAGAGGGACCTCAACAAGATTAGCGCTGAACTGACAGCTGAAATTAGAAACTTTAGACAACGCTCATGGGACCATCATTTAAAGCCAGCGAGAACGACACGGCTCTCTATCGCCTGGCCCGCCCCTATCTGTCCACTCATCGACCCCGCTGGTATTCGTCATTACCACGCAGCGGAACGCGCGGAACTTTTTGCGGACCACTTTGAGGACCAATTTAAGCCGAACCCCATTATCGACCCTGACCACACGTTAGGAGTTACAGAACGCGTAGAGCAGTTTCTCGCGCCCCCAGCCCCACCACTCAGAGGTGATTACTTTATTTCGCCTAAAGAGGTTAGGAAGGAGGCCTCTAAACTTAACAAGCGCAAATCACCCGGTCCCGACGAGATTCCAAACACAGCGATTATTATGCTGCCTAGGAAGGGTCTGGTGGCACTAACCCGTATCTTTAATGGGATACTGCGCACTGGACATTTCCCATCTTCGTGGAAGATCGGCAAAATTATTGTTCTCCCGAAACCAGGGAAAGATCGTCATCGCCCAGAACATTACCGACCGATTACACTGCTGTCCAATTTAGCCAAGTTGTTCGAACGCCTACTATTACTTAGGATATCCCCGCATATCCAGCTTAGGCCTGAACAGTTTGGTTTTAGAGACAGCCACAGTACCACTCTTCAGCTTGTACGAGTGCTCCACCACATGGCCTTCGAGCTAAACAAGGGCAGGCGCACAGTCGGAGTCTTTCTCGATATGGAGAAGGCTTTCGATCGAGTTTGGCACGAGGGCTTATTACACAAGCTGCTAGAGACGGACATCCCTCCGATGCTCGGGCGAGTAATAGCCTCGTTTCTGGACAAACGAAGCTTCTATGTCTCGGTCGAGAACAACCAGTCAGCATGTAAACCCATTAGAGCAGGGGTACCTCAAGGCAGCTGCCTATCGCCACTGCTATACGCGTTATACACCAACGACATCCCCACTCTCAGTGACTCCGGTCTAGCTGAAGGTGTTGAAGATGTCATCCTAGCCCTTTACGCGGACGACAGCGCCTATATGTCCTCCTCCCGCAAAGCTAGTTTAGCAACCAAAAAAATGCAGCGACTATTGGACACTTTGCCTGGCTGGCTGGACAAGTGGAGAATAGCCGTTAATGCCAGCAAGACATCAGCATTACTGACCGGCCTGCAAAAGTTACTCCCACCGAAACTTGTGTTTCGAGGTCAAGTTATTGAGTGGCAACCCAGCGTCAAGTACCTAGGTTGTATTATAGACCGCCCCTTGCGCATGCGCAAAATGTCTAGCATTTCCATGTGTCAGCAGGCGCGGTCGCGTCACGGGCGTGCCTTAGACCGGTACTTTCCTCTGACTTGCCACTCAGAACCAAAATTCGCCTGTACAAGTTGTACATACGGTCGAGACTGACCTAAGCAGCCCCTGCTTGGTACGGTCTTCTATCTTCTACCAGCAAACGTAAGCTCCAGGCTGTCCAAAATAAGTCGCTGAGATTTATCACCGGCGCGGGACGCTACGTCCGCAACTCCACCATCGCTAGAGACACCAAAACCGAGCCACTCGCAGAGTTCATATCTGGTTTGTCGAAACGACTATTCACCCGCGCTGATAACAGCCACCATGTACACTTAAGGGGCATAGCGCCCTTACACGCCCGCCCGCCGGAAGGCAGGGCTCTCCCCCGAGAGCTTATTCCTGTGGGTGAATAAGTTTACTTATTCATCCTCCTACCTCCTTACCCTCCTCCCTTCATTTCATTCCATTTCACTTTTATTGTCCATCTTGCTTTTATTTTATTTCCGTTTCTATTTCACTTTTATTTTATTTTATTTTATTTTCGTTTTTATTTTCGCTTCGTTTTTATTTCGCTTTCTTTTTTGATTTTGTTTTTACTCTTGTTTTGTTTTATTTATTTTTGCTTCGTTTTTATTTTATTTTAATTTTATTTTTAATTTCGCTCTTTTGTTTTTACTTTTGTTTTATTTTGTTTTATTTTGCTTCTATTTTTGTTTTCATTTCTGGCGCCTACTCTCGTACATTATTTTCTATTTTCTGTATCGCTTATGGCGACAAAATTATTACCCACAAGGGGGCCTGAAAAGTAGGCCTCCTTTCTAATATTTCACCGGGGGTGTTCAGCACCCCTGAGCTTCTGCCCGGGTCATGGTGGGAGGTAAATTCCCCTCCCCCGACACCCGCACCTCAACACCCAGAAGGGTGATAGAGAAGATACCCACGAGAGCTCCACAGAAAGCCGCCATGTACTGCCAGTTCGGTAAATCATTCTCCATAGTGCATTATTCCTCCAAAGTGTAAAATTGTGTATGTGCTCCAAGAGAATATTTTCTGTAGACGGCGGACGTGCACGGACGAAATTGGATAGGGGCTCGTTTTGTTCAGCGTGTCTGCGCCTACGCTTGTGCAGCCTAAAGTCAGACGGTTGCCGCTTTTTCAGCGGCTTTTCGACGACTTTGGTAAGCGCATATATTTTATTTTGCTCGGCAATTTTGTTTTGCCGCGGATCACACAGGTCGTCAGTTGCTCAAGGTTAGGTATGTTTTTAGCGTAGTTTTTATAGTTTCTAAGAAATGCCGCCCCCCGTAGCAGCTCCCCCACCGGTACGTAGAGGAGGCGTACGCAAACGAGGCGTATGGCTACTTTCTCAGCCCTCCGCCGCCGTAGTGGCGCGCAATCTCGATTTCGGCCGAAAATAGGCCATTCAACGTCGCGTTTCACCCGTCCATACCCCCAACTAGGACATCTATGGCCTCAGCCACCTTAGTGTCGTCGGTGTACACGGCCTCTGTGTCCGGCGACGAGCTATTTAGGGATGAAGATCTCCCCACTCTACCGTCCCTACTGTCACCCATTCAGGACACGCCCCCTCGCCGCGACCAAAAGTCGCAGTCAAAGTCGCAATCTCCAAAGGACAACAATAGTCAAGTCTCAACACAGACCCCCATCTCAGCGCCCATCAACGCAAATCCCCCCTCCATCCCCCTGCCCCGAAGGGACCCTAGGATAAGGAATAGAGAGGTGAGACCTTTTTCGCTCAGCCCTACTAAAGACCCCTCTGATCGCGCACGTCAGGTGGCAAGAAATGCCGTAGCCAATTGGCAACAATCACAGGCATTGCCTACGCCGGTTACAACCGAGGCAACCGCAGTGGCCCATAAAAACCTTTCGCAACCGGTCGAAATGGAGATCACTCCCCTATGCCGGCCGTACCCTCAACCTCGGCAGTGTCTTACGCACAGGCCACTACTTCTTCTTCGCCGAAACCGGCACCCCAAGCTCAAAACGCCCAGCTTGCGAATAGCGCGAATGCGCAACCGGCTCCCTCCGCTCCCGCTGAAAACAAAAATAGATACCCACCTATTATTGTGGAAGCCCTGCCGCAGTGGACTACGCACCTCAAGAAACTGCATTCCCTATTAGGCCACGCACCCAATGCCCGCCCATTCGGTAAAGGAGTGCGTTTCTTTCCGAAATCGCCCGACGAGTATAGGGTAATAGCGGCGTACATCGACGAGCTGTCTAAACTGGACAACACAGTATCCTGGTACTGTTACAGTTTAGACAGCGAACGTCCCCAAAAAATCGCCATCAAAGGACTACCGCAGGACACCTCTGCGGAGGAGCTTGCTTTGGCCAATTTTCCTATCTCGCATATCCGCCAAATCCCTGCGGTACGAGGTTGCCCTAACTGCATATACTATGTACAATTACAAAATAGGCCCTATAGCCGACCTTCAAACTCTTTACGCGACCAACGAGATGCTGAGCATGCCGGGCATCTCTATCGAGGCGTGGCACACCCGACCGGGCCCAGCTCAGTGCCATAGGTGCCAGGCTTTTGGCCACGCCTCCGCGAATTGTCATCGGCCGGTTAAGTGCGTTCGTTGCTAAGCTGTTCGAACGCCTGCTAATACATAGGATATCTCCTCATATCCAGCTTAGGCCTGAACAGTTCGGTTTTAGGGACAGTCACAGCACCACCCTGCAGCTTGTGCGCGTGCTCCATCACATGACCTTCGAGCTAAACAAGGGCAGGCGCACGGTCAGTGTATTTCTCGATATGGAGAAGGCCAACGACCGGGTTTTGCACGAAGGACTACTGTACAAGCTGCTGGACACGGATCTCGAGCATATGCTCGGTCGAGTAATAGCTTCGTTTCTGGACTAACGGAGTTTCTATGTCTCGGTCGAGAACAAACACTCAGCAAACCACCCCATTAAAGCAGGGGTACCTCAAGGCAGCTGCCTATCGCCTCTGCTCTACGCGCTCTTCACTAACGACATCCCCACTCTCAGTGATTCCGGTTTAGCTGAAGGTGTTGAAGACGTACACCTAGCGCTTTACGCGGACGACAGCGCCTACATGTCCTCCTCCCGCAAAGCAAAATTAGCAGCCCAGAAAATGCAGCGTCTATTGGACACTTTTCCCGGCTGGCTCGACAAGTGGAGAATAGCCGCAAACGCCAGCAAAACAACTGCAATTTTGACCGGGCAACAAAAATTCCTTCCACCGAAACTTGTGTTTCGAGGCCAAGTCATTGAGTGGCAACCCAGTGTAAAGTACCTTGGTTGCGTTATAGACCGCCCCTTGCGCATGCACAAAATGCTTGACCATGTGTCAGCACGCGCCGTCGCAGCACGGGCGGCGCTTAGACCGGTACTTTCCTCTGACTTGCCTCTCCGAACCAAAATTCGCCTGTACAAACTGTACATTCGGTCGAGACTGACCTACGCAGCCCCTGCTTGGTACGGACTTCTATCTTTATCCAGCAAACATAAGCTCCAGGTTGTCCAAAATAAGTCGCTGAGAATAATAACCGGCGCCGGCCGCTACGTCCGAAACTCCACCATCGCTAGAGACACCAAAACCGAATCACTCGCGCAGAGTTCATATCTGGTTTGTCCAAACACCTCTTCGATCGCGCTGATAACAGCTGGTGGCAACACCTTAGGGGCATTGCCCCGCTACACGCCCGTCCACCTGAAGGACGTTCTCTCCCCCGAGAGCTCATCCCTAGAGGTGAATAATTTTATTTATTCACCCACTTACCTACTCACCCACCTCCTTCCTTTCCTTTCACTCCACCTCCACTTTGATTTTATTCCGCTTTTTTATTTTATGTTATTTTTATGCTATTTCGTTTTTATTTGCTTGTTATCTTATCTTTAGTTCGTTTTTAGTTCGATTTTTAGTTCATTTTTATTTTGTTTTTTGCTTCGTTTTCTTTTTCGTTTTCATTTTATTTTGCTTTTATTTTTTTTTTATTTTATTTTAATTTGTTTTGCTCGTTTTGATTTTATTCTGTTTTTATTTTGCGCCCTTACCCCGTTTTTATTTTTATTTTCATTTTTATTCTATTATTTTCAATCTTCATATCGTTAAAATACATTCACCATCAAGAGGCCTGAAAAGTAGGCTTCCTTTCAATTTCACCGGGGGTGTTCAGCACCCCTGAGCTTCTGCCCGGGTCATGGTGGGAGGTAAATTCCCCTCCCCCGACACCCGCACCTCAACACCCAATAGGGTGACAGAGAAGAAACCCCCACGCATAGCTCCACAGAAGCTGTGACATTTTCAGGAACTAGCAACTTTGAGTTTTGATAAAACTAGTTGCGTAGTTTTTTGAAAGTAAATTTTTTGCGTGCATGTCGACGGTGCAATGTTACTGTTGCTGTCCGTCCTTAACACTCCCCTCGGCGCAGCTTGTCGAAGCCTCCTTGGTACACTGCAGGACGGCTAGTCGACTCGTTCTGATATTCGCAGAACGTACTTTACCATCAGGGCCCGGCTGTATTTCTTCTACAACCCCCCTTGGCCACACGTTACGTGGTAGGGTCGGGTCGATTACCACAACCAAATCTCCCTGTTTCAATGGCTGCGCATGGTCATCTGATTGCTCTCTGGGCACCAAAGTCGGGAGGTACTCTTGCAACCAGCGTTTCCAAAATCCACCCGCCAGCGCTTGTGTTACTCTCCATTGCCGGCGTTCATCCTTTTCTGTTTCGCCAGTCATTGGTAAACCTGATGATGTTCCGAATATGAAGTGGTTCGGTGTAAGTGCCTCTGGATCAGCTGGATCAACTGCGACACTGGTCAGTGGCCGACTGTTAACGGAGTGCTCTGCTTCATGCAGCAGTGTGAGCAGAGTCTCTTCTGTCGTCACCTTTTCATTTAAAGTTGCTGTCAGTGCGATTTTTATCGATCGCACCATTCTTTCCCAAGATCCCTCATGTGGGGTGCTATTGGTGGGATAAAGCGCCAATCCAATCGGCGGGTCAAGCCATATTCTTTTAGTTGCGGGGCCCACTCTTTGTACGCTTCTCTTAGCTCGGCGTCAGACCCACGGAAATTGGTCCCACTGTCTGACCACATTACCCGAGGCCATCCTCGTCTGGCTGCCATTCTTCTAATGGCCATGATGGCCGAGTCGGTTGATAGACTCGCAACCAACTCAATGTGTACAGCTCGTGTACTGAGGCATGTGAATAACATACCCCAACGTTTCTCTCTTCTTCTTCCAATTTCTCATATTGTCATATGGCCGAAGCAGTCAACCCCACAATTGGTGAAGGGCCGCTGATAGGCATCGAGACGTGCAAGTGGCAGATCTCCCATGGTTGGTGTTGATGGCAGTGATTTGCGGATTCGACACAACATACATTTGCTGGCAACTGCTCGCACCGTTGGCCGCAGCTGTAGCACCCAATATCTCTGGCGCAGCTCATTCACCACGCGTTTATTGTTGGCGTGGAGTGCGGTTCGATGCCCCTTCATCACGAGCAGTCTGGTGAATTGATGGCGACCGTCCAATATGATTGGTCGCTTGATGTCAGCCGGGACGTGTGCGGCGTTAATGCGGCCGCGTACACGTAGCAACCCATCTTCATATACAGGGTCCAGTTTAAATAGTCTGCTGGATCTCTGAGGTGCTTCTCCTTTCTCAAGGCGCTCTATGTCTTCACCAAAACAATCTTGCTGCGCTTGTTGTATGAGAAGTTGTTCCGCTTTTTCAATATGGCGGAGTTCGAGCTGCTGTTCCTTTTTCTTCAGCTTCTCGATAAATAGTAGTACGTTTGCTACTGTCCGGGTCAGGCGCTCGTAATTTGAGAAGCGCTCGATAGCCAATTTGTGGGTTGGTGGCTAGTATGGGTGACGTGCTCATCATCTGCGTTGCTTCTTTCAGAGAAGTCGAAAGGCCAGCAATCTTCGTGTTCGTGAAGAAAGACTGGCCCGCAGAACCATCGGTCGTGCACGCTAATAGGTTGGTAGCACGCACGCGTTGCATCATCAGCTACATTCAGTTGTGTAGGCACCAGTAGGTGTTTATTGGGCATTCTAACTCAATTGGAGCAGTGAAGATGCGCCAGCTCATTTTGGAATTGATTACGTAAAGTTTTCAATTTGGGTGATGTAAACGACACGAAATAGTTTTTTAAATAACCACAGCGAATGATTCATTTACTAATAAAAACTTACCAATAAATATTTTTCATCACTTCCACTTGCACACTATTACACTAGATTTTGTTTAAATCCTAAACCCATATTTATGACATTTAGATAAACATTTTGTAATTAGTTTAATTCTTTAAAATATATGTCTGAAGATAAACAAGATAAATAGAAGAACAACTAAATGGAATTGAACCATTTTGTTCTAGGTAAGATCCTAGTTTAATGCAATGACAAAGGAAAACATGTGCTCCGAGCTGATCGGTCTCCTATTTTACAGGAAAGAAAAAAGTTTTAACATAGATTAGATACAGACCAACCTTCTTTTAGCTCTATGCACAAGGTGTTTAGGCCGTATCGTTCCGTATTAGGATATAGGAAAGAAAATATGTTTTGTTACAGATACAGACGAACCTTCTAATAGCTCTATGCACAAGGCGTTTAGACCATATTTTTCAAAACAAGGCATCAGAAAAGGATAACGTACTTGACACCGCCAACCTTCTACTAGCTCTATGCACAAGGCGTTTAGGCCGTATCGTTCCGTATTAGGATATAGGAGAGTAAATATGTTTTGACACCGATACAGACGAACCCTTTTACTAGCTCTATGCACAAGGCGTTTAGGCCATATTTTCCAAAACAAAGCAACAGGAAAGGATAACGTACTTAACATCGCCAACCTTCTTCTAGCTCTATGCACAAGGTGTTTAGGCCGTGTCGTTCCGTTTTAGGATACAGGGAAGGATAACTTAACACACTAATCTTATCTAACTCTAAGCACATGATTTTTAAAGTTAAAACTTTCGTTATTGCAGTAAACGATATGATCTATTTTACACAGTCTTCTTCTAAAACAGAACAAATTAAACTCCAAAATTTTATTTGGGTATCTACATTTCTTAAATCAGATTTAAATGTTTTTTTCTAAACATATAATTTTACATTCAATAAAATGACATACGCACATATTAGAACAATTGTTTGAAATGAAAACTGTTCCCATAAATCAGGTCAGCGATAACGAAAGATACTTTCGTTACACAGTGTTTTTAAAATCAAACTTACGTTTAGTTTTTTACAAAACAAGTAGGACAAGTCTTAAAATATCTTTAACCATAATTAACTTTATTTGTAAAAATATAAATGAAGAATTTCTAAAATGAAAGTTATGCTTTTGTACATAATGTTTGTTTAAGTTTTAATTTTTTTTAATCTAATGAAACCTTAAGCCTGAATATATGTAAAATTTCACTAATAATTTTGATAAACACTCGATTTCATAAAATTTTCGTGGTAAGTCCCCAGTTTTATTGCATATGTGCAGCGTAAACCAAGTAGCTACCTATTCTACAAATCTTATGGAAAGAAACATTAATGCGGCTTTTCTTTGTGTTACGATCTAAGCAGCATAATCTGCTCTGGGTTCCTTACGTACCTGTTTAATTATTTATGGTTTAGTTTTGTTATATCTATTGGGTACTATATAGAGCAAAATAATATGATTAAGAAAACAAACATAAAATTTTAAGCGAGCCTTTTGTGGTTTAAAAATTAAAAAACTATAAGTAATTAGGGTAATTGAAAAATATATATTCGAGTAGGTAACTTGTTTTAACATTAAAGCACAAGACTTTTTATTTTACTAGTTTTACCTTTATCTTATTTTTCCTTACAAACATAAATAAGGTATGCCAAAACAATTAATAATAACATATAAGTAATTTATATTCGCGGACACTGAGTAGAACCATTCTTATATTAAACATTGAACCCCAAACTAAATAGCGGCATATTCTTTGTACTTCATATTTCTGTTATTAATGTAAAATAAAATAGTAATCAAATATATTTATTCTTCAATCTTTTCTATGGGAATGCCGTGCTGACCTAATTGGTATATTATAAATTTAGATGACTTAACAATATATTTGTACTAAACACGTATAACAGTAAGCGTATAAAACTTGAATAATCTTTATTTAGTATGAACGTAAATACCTGTTTATAATAATATAAGTTTGGTTAACCTATACTTCATAGTACTTTATTGTAGGTTAAACTATAATTTATGTTACTTGACTCTTGAACTAAGAAAACCAAGGTCTTTTCTTTTGGAGTCTAATTTGCTCTCGCTCGGTGTCAGCTGATTACGTAGGGTACCAGTGTGTACGTTTTTAATTTCTTCTGCTTATAGTTAACTGTAATAAGAGGTTGCAGATCTCTGACTTTTCCCTTTTTAAGCCTTATTTTCCGGTTAAAAATATACACAATTTCCGACACTCTTGGGTGTGAATAAGTGCTGCTAAACAACCAAGCTGTGAAGCTGCTATTGGTGAACTTCTTATTTTCAAGCTGAGGATCAAAGCATCAAAAATCATGTTCGTAAGTTTTAACTTTGAAGTAATCTGTGTGTTTGTTTAATTATTTATATAAATTTAATAAAGTTTTAAACAGATTATACCTGTACATAAATCTGTAATGTTAATTTTATAACAGGCTTTTATTTAACTCTGTGAAATCCATCTTGTTTCGAGATGATTATGATCTACATTACTCTTTGGCTTAACGTTCTGAAACATGAAAGAAAAGACTAACAATGTAAAGCGGCAGCGTAGGTCAAAATCATCTCGAAATCATATGATTTGTTCGTAATTGAATAAAGGCCCTGTTCTTGTTACTTTTCTAAATAATGCGAATCAATTTTAGGTAAATACGTCTATAAATATAATGAGAAGTCAAGATCTTTCTAACTACTATATTGTTACAGGTCGGAGTTTGAATTCAAACAGAAGAGGAAGGTTGGAAAAGAGGGAACCACCTGCTTTTCCTTTTCCGATTCAGACGACGGCGAGACTAGGTTAGTTTAATATGGAAAACTCAATTACTTTTGTTGAAAAATGTAATTTACATAAATCTTTTTATAACTCCAAAAGCTGACCTCAGAATTTCTAAGTTTTGTCATATCTCTCATACAACACACCCTCCATAATCCGAATCTAGATACTTTGGGACACTTGATATAAACACTCCTACCAACTATTCCTACCTATTTAATCCGAACTTATCTTACTTGCCTTGTTGACTGCACACGTTTTTTTTTGTATTATGTTCGGATTAAAGACGTAGTTAGTAAAAGTGTTTATATCAAGTGTCCAAAGTATCTAGATTCGGATTGTTGAAGGTGTGTTGTAAGAAATTAATTTTGTCTTACGCTTCTAATAGTTTCATTACTTTTTAAGTTCACTGTATTCAAATTAAATACCAAACCCTAATGATTTAAGAGGATAGCAAAGCCATTGTTTTTATAACATTAAAATTTATTTTTAAACATAAATTAGTACTTTAAATAAGAATACTGAGGCCTATTTATTACTGGTAGTATTAAGAATACTGTACGTGCAGTACATAATTTCTTTATGGAAATAAATATTGACTTCTTATATTTTTGATACACAGGATCGAAGCAAGTTCTGTTAAGGCAGAGCCAAAAGTAAAAAAAACGCGCAAGAAAGTGGAAGGGAAGGCGCGAGGAACTGTGACTGCATCGCTGAGCGCTCATTGTCCGCAATCATCACGAAAACGGTCCTCGAGCTACAGACTCCTGTCTTCGGACAGTGAAGACGAACTTGAAGCTCCTCGGTCTGCTCGTGCTGCCGCTCAGCAGGGGCTTACGTCGTCTCTGACCCGGCGAGTGGCGGATGGTGTGCTGCGTCGGACCGTGGAACTCGACGGCGATACTTTCATCGAGCTGAGAGTTTACAACACCAAAGACGTTATTGCTGCTACTGGGTGGAAAGAGCGTTTGGAGAAAGCCCAAGTTGCGTTACGCTTTTAAGCGTCGTCATCCGATTTGGAGGAACTAAGAATTTTTCTCAGAAAAGCAAAGCTAAAGTTTGTCCAAGAAGGCAAGTTTTACTCTAATAAAAAAGAATGAAACTTTCTGTGTATAATTTTGTTTATTAGTAATAATAAAAGTAACTAAATAGGTAGATACTGTACTTAGTTTTTTTATTATACAAATAATTTTAGTAACATATGAAGTATAATTTTGATTACATATAATACCAGATAAATTACTAATTTTTTCCTGGGATGAAAAGTAGATAACCTAAATTAGTCATTTTATTAACAACTTCCTTAATGTGCTTAAAATACGAATACTTTTTTTAAATTTGGTTTTTTTGTTTATAAAAATTTAGATTTTCCGACAGTAAATATATGACCACACTGACAACTCCTAAGAGCTAATACTACTGATCTATGTAAATATGAAGAGTAAAAAAGTTTTTTGTACTGTTTGCGAACAAGATGTTTCGAGTAGGATATTTTCTGCCCATCTTCGTAGTAATATTCATAAGAATAATAGCGCTATTGAGATCAATGAATGTGTAGAAAAAATTAGTTCAGCATTCAGAAACCGTATTTCTAGTTACAGGGTGCATTGCCCCACGGTCGCCATCAAGTAACAGCTCAGCAAATTCGTATCTGCTTACACCTCACACGTTCTTATCTCGAATACCTTTGCGTCGTGCTGTACGACAGCTAACATGTTAATTTAAAGGTTAAATTTCGAAGTCGATGCTGCTTATTATTTGACAGCTCCTGCTTTGAGCTGGGACAGCATGTTATTAAAAACTAATATTAAATTAGAACTTATTAATGATCTACAAATCATTCGAATGCTTCAAAAAGGAATACGGGGAGGAGTATGCTTATGTTCTACGCGGTTCGCAAAAGCCAACAATAAGTATTTAAATAATTATAACCCTGCTGAACCTGAAAAGGACCTTATTTACATTGATTGTAAGAATTTATATGGTTACGCTATGTGCGCATACTTACCATATTCTGATTTTAGACTATTAGATAGACAAGAAATCGATGAATTTAAAACGTTTGCAAAATACCAGACGAAAACGAATATGGGTACATTTTAGAAGTAGATATCGAATATCCAGAAGAACTTCATGATTCACACAATGATTTACCGTTCTGTCCTCAAAAATGTGTTCCACCCGGTTCAAAAACATCAAAATTGATTCCTAATTTATACGACAATTTTTTTTACGTTATTCATTACGTCAATTTTAAACTGTGTTTAGAAACGGGACTTAAGTTGACTACCGTGCATCGAGTAATAAAATTCAAACAAAGCCCTTATCTAAAAGACTATATTGACCTAAACACTAAACTAAGGCAACAAGCTAAATCTGTATTTGAACAAGACTTTTTCAAACTAATGAATAACAGCATATTTGGAAAAACTTTGGAAAACACAGAGAATAGATTAGACGTTTAAATAGTAAATCAATGGAATGATGATAAAAACAAGACAAAAGAGCAGAGCAGTTAATATCTAGACCTAACTTTCATAGTTCAACTACATTTACCGAAAATTGTGTAGCTATTCAATTGAAACCAGAAAAAGTAGTCCTTGATAAACCTATATACATAGGTTTCACAGTCTTAGAACTATCCAAAAGCCATATGTATAATTTTCACTATACTATTATGAAACCTTTTTACGGCTCTAATTTAAAAATGTGTTATTCCGATACTGATAGTTTTTTATATTCAATAGAAACAAAAGACTTCTATAAGCATTTAAAGCTAAATTTAAAGCACTATTTTGATACAAGACACTACTCGGAGCCAAATAAATATCAAATTGAACGCGTCAACAAAAAAGTGCCAGGTTTGTTTAAAGATGAATTAGGAGGTCAAAATATTGTAGAGTTTGTTGGGTTGCGATCTAAATTATATTGTATTAGAACGGAATCGTGCGAAATAAAAAAGGCTAATGGTGTTCAAAAATATGTTTTAAATGGTGTTCATTTCAATGACTATTATAAGTAAAATCCTACGAAGAAAAAATGATTTTTTTAAGTCTCCTAAACATGAAATATTTACAAGATCTGTTTACAAAGAAGCTTTGTCTTCCAATGACGACAAACGTCGAATAATGGAAGACAACATAAAAACGTTTGCTTGGGGACATTGCTCATTTTTTTGAATATCACTGTTGCGAAGATGGCAGAAAGTTATTTAACCGATATTATTATTTCAAAACATAATTATGTATATTCAAATAATATTTATATAACTACAGGATTATGGGCAGTCAATTATTTTTTACCACAAATTCATATCCTTGTCAATAGCGAGAATTATGATTTATTTATTACTACTGAGGAATGGCACAGAATTTACAATGAAATCAACTCGAAATGTATAGACCACATGACGATTCTATACCAACTTCTTTTTTGTGAAAAACGTTGTCCTGAAAATGTGATTTCTTTAATTTGTGGTGCTCTTAGTACATTTTGTCATTGTGTAGAATTAAGATTAAACTATTTACTTAAGCATGACTATGTAATAGTTAGTCATTTTGTACATAATATAAAAAATAATTTAGCTTGTTATAATACCCTAACTGTCAGTCAAATTGAAATGGTACTTCATTTTTATAAAAGTAAATCTAACGTTTTAGCTGTGCAAGAACTTTTACTTTTTGGTAGTTCATATTTTTATAACTATTTGACTTGTTGTTAATTTTTTTTTGGATATTGTGTTTTTTATAATTTTGTTATTTTTTTTATAATAAAAATAAAATGTACCTATTTGAAAATGGTGTTTTATTAATCTAAGTCCAACTTTATTATATAATTAGCATTTGTGACAGACAGACAAACAAAAAAACTTTAACTATTTTATTACGAACGTTAGAAAAGAAAATTTATTCTGATTCAGATACATTTCGATATTCAAGATGTTTTCGGTGTAGGCAGCCGGTCATACGATATCTAACATACATGAACCAACAAGTTTTTATTTGAAACCTGCAAACAGATTGTTGCATTATATGAAAAATAAATCACATAATTGAAAGGTGTCGATTCGTTAACACGTCTTTATTATAAAATATGTCTAATTACCAAAAGGCAAATTATATCGCTTTTTCAGTAGGCAAAGTTTTAAAGTATGTGGTCAAAATCGAAATTAGTCAATTAACAACAAACGTTGTGGAAAGCAGAACAATTGTAAAAACAAGTTATCATGCAGAAAGTGAAAATGACCCAGTGATGAATTCTGTACTGCATTCCCTTTTCCTTATTTCGACAGAGTTGGGAAAACAAACTGAGAAAATTTAATGAGCGGTATGTACAAACTTTCCTATTTTTGCTTTTACTTTCAAAATTTACAGAAAATCTAATTATTTTCCTTGTCTTTCAGATTTACCTGAGGCAAAGAATATCTGTAGCAGTAGCATTTTTTCTGTACAAAGTTCATTAATCCATAGGATTTTTTCTCTACCCTTCAAAAGCAAATATTGGTGTTTTTTAAATTAGTTTGATAAGTTTTCTAAATTCTTGATAATCTATGTAACCGTCACTCCAATAAATACCGCGATTACTTTCTAACCAAGATACATTTCTTTTTTCTTCCTTAGTCAAATAAGAAAAGGGATATGGTGGTTTTATTAGAAATACTTGAGTGTATTCTGAGGTAGCCAAGGCAAATTCTTTTACAATAAATTTATTTTGAGAATCCTTAAAGCCTTGTAAGTCTACGAAAATAGGTCCGGTAATATTCATAATATTTTTTTCACTATACCGCTTAAGGGTTTGTATTCAAATATGCAATCGTTTAATAACAAACAATACGCAGAAGTTAGATTTGGTATATCTTTATCGCAGTGAATAGCTATAAATCAGCAAAACAAAACCTTGAAGAGTCACAGCGTCATAACAAAATGATGGAATCTATTGCGTTAGGAAAAGGTCTCTACATCAAACCTTATAAAGGTAACGGATTATGTTTAAAATCAGCAAAAAACTAACTAGAAGGCTACCTAGACGTGCTTTAACGAAATTTTGCATCGGACATTTCTCGTATTGTGCGCTTGGCCTTAAGCCTCCTCAGATCATTTATAGTTATTGTTAACTAAGGTATAACTGAATGCACCCGAATCAAACATCATTTCGAATATGAGGAAAGTAAACACAAGCCAAAGTTATGAAAAAGGTTTTCCATAACTTGAGCCTCTTTTCTAATTTAAGTTCCTTTTTTTCTTATGAGGTACGGCATTTATTTCTCAAACATTAGTGTTTACTCACTCTTAAACAAATATAATTTAACAATATAATCGTTGTATAAAAAGATTTAAGACTTCAAATGGATTTTTCTTTAGAGTGTCGAACATATTGAGATTTCTTTACGCCATGAGGAGGTACGTTTTTAATATCTACTTTAAATGCTTCAAAAATAGTTCTACTTCAAAATTTTCACAAAAACTACGTATTTGTGACGTGTTGTCGTATATATACTAAAACAAAGTCGCTTGTTTATTATTTTTAAGAATTAAACAGAAATTAAAACATAACAAATATTAAACTATAAGCAAAAGCAGACGAAACTATATACACTCGAAAAACATAACCCTCCTTCTGGCGCAGTCGGATAAAAAGTGACGTCGCTGTCGGTTGTGCCCTTGTGCCTTGTATGCCTTTTTGGGCGTATGGTATGGTATCGCCTTTCGAGACTTATCGCTAAAGACAGGGACCTTATTGGGAACAGTCTCGAGCTATTCGGACTCTGGAGTTCGTGAGTAAAATGTATAAAGTCTGTCCTACGTCTCTAAACCCGTGAAGGTACTTGTATACATTTTTGTCTCGAATTACAGAGTCCTAATAGCTCGAGACTTTTCTTAATAAGGTCCCAGGTAGGTCACCGAAATTATTTCAGTTGAGTAATGGATAATATTTTAACCGACTTTAAAAAAGGAGGAGGTTCACAAATTGAGAACCTGAACCTTTTTTTTATGTATGTGCTGATTACTCGAAGACGCCTGGACCGATTTAAGAAATTCTTTTTTTATTTGAAAGAGTATATTTTTCAAGTGGTCCCTTATGAAGTGGATTTAAAACTTAAACTTTTGGAGAAAAAAACTTTTAGCAAAAAAAAAAACCATCGGCTTCGAAAAGATGCACTAAAAAGGTATAAATAGTTACTTATTGCCAAATATCTGTGTAACACACACAATGTTTTTTATCACATTTGCGAGTAAATAAATAAAAATAATTGAAATGGCGGGAACGGAAGTATAAAAAAATACCACCAACTAGCGGTATCAAAAGAATTAATGAATAAAAAAATGTTGGCTCAAGTTCTTGCAGGTGCATGACTACTTCTTGACGTTGTCGGTTCTTTTTCAATATTAAACGCGATGACTGTTAAACGAAATTGATGTTTAGGCTGTGTAATAAGTCTTATGTTCATTCTGTGTCGTTTGAAAACAGGAACACGGAGTTAATACTAAATTTTATTAATTTCAACATTTTTTTTTGAAAATTACAAAACAATGGAAATTTAAGTATATTGTATTAATTTCATAAATAATAACAAAAAAATAGTTTTATTCATTTCCGTAAATAATTATTTGTTCTTCGCATTACAGAATTTTACAAATCCTATAAAACTTTCCTCGAATTTATAAGTTGGGTAATTAATTTCAACATATAAAGCTTACTAAAGATTACAAAAAGTTTTAATAAAGTAGGAAGATAAAACACTTCATTATAGTGAAGGCTTATTAACGTTTACAAACACCTTTCTAAGAATTATTGAAGTTTACTAATAACAAACATCATATCGTACTGCTACAAATCAAGGTTGACGTCAGACATCTTACTATATGTTGTACTATATGTATTTTGCATAAATACAAACCGAATCGCAAGATAAGTGGACCAAGGCGTTCTCTAGGCATAACTCCTCACCTGGCGGGGAATTCCCCTTTAGCGCCCCTCCGCAAATTCCACAATTGGTGACCCTGAGCTGAACAAATTTGACGCACCTTCCACTGCAGCCCTTCATCTGCCAGGTGCATGGACCAGTTATCAACCGTACGTTCCGCATCACATAGCTTCATCAAGACCTATCGGTGTAATTAAGGTAAGGTCCGAGGTCCAGTGGTGCGATGACAGAAAGAAGCAGTTGACATCGTTTCAAACAATTTGTTAGATTACAACCCAGTATACAATCTGATAGAACACTCACAAAGAGATTTGTGCGTCTTTTGACTTTGAACCGTCGACAATGCTCGCAGCTCGTCTTGTGAATGAGTCAAAAGATCCAAGCAGGTATCCATCCAGGTGCACACGGTCAGAGATGGCAGAAATACTTCATTTGAGTTCGGATTTGTGACTTATAATTTAGTACATCTGCCCTTAGGTGATGTACTGATTCGTTTTGTTAAGCACGCCGAGGTGACGTCACAGGAGGCCTATGACGCCAGCTAGACCTTATCCTTTAGTTTGAAGAGCAAACTGAACGTTGCCTATACTAATTAGGGGGGAATCCTAGAATTATGGAATCACACTGAATGAAAACTCAATTTCAGCTCTGAATAGGCAAATCTATGTTTGATAGGGTAGAATAGAATAGGACTTCCGCAACGAGAGATGCTATATAATCACGTATGAATAAGTTTTAGTCCAGCTCGAGATAAAAACTCTGCTTTTGACTTCGAGTGCGAGAAAATAAAATTAATAGGTAAGGTCACAGCTGTGCAGTTCGGAATTCTATTTGAAAAGCTAAATTGCCTATTGTTTATTTTTTGTCGTATGCAAGCTCTACATTAATCCAAATATTTTAGTACGAAAATGCAGAATTTCAAGAACTACTAAAAACACTTTACTAAAAAAAAACATTATTGTTATGTAATTTGATGCAACTTTTGTTACAGATTAGACGGACTTTCCCGAAAATACGGGGAAAAACTGTTATCAGCGCTATCTCCTATCTCTATGAAGTGTTTTTTATCCTCACCGCACGCACCTTATCATTGCTCTGTCAAACGACCGAAATACTCTTGCGTGGCAACATTCACACCCAAACCACTAAAACAGACAAGTTACGTCGACCACAGCGAATTGAGACCTCGCGATCTTCCATTATTATAAACTAAAAGGACCTACATAGGTACTTCATTAAATTATATCCAAAAAGGCATCTATCTGTCTGGCTTAGCTTCCATGGTACCTTTAAGCTTGCCACCGAAGTCACGCCCTTTCATTTCATACCCTACTCAGACATATTGGCTTACCTTATAATTTTTATCCCGTTGCACATATTTATGTCCATCTTCGACCGAGCAGGTGATTGGCTTCAACTACTCGTGTACCAAAAAACCTGAAGATCGGAGCAACGGTTCTCTAATTATCGTCAGAAGCAGTGTTACAATATATTGTTTAGTGTTACGGCGATGTCCTCACCATCTTTCAAGTAGGTTTCCCACCCTACGGTAGGACTCAAGTTGTTGGCGAGAAGAAACTGTGTTTCACATTATGACGTGGATGTCTCTCCCTCTTCTGGGGCTAAACCGTAAAGACATCCATACATACATACACAAATAAAACCATAAAGAACGCGATGCCAGGCTACTGACACTTTTACAAATTTAAATATTATTATAATCTAAAGCAAAAATAGAACTCCAAATGTATGTATGTAGGTACTGCCTTTCTAAATTATCTTAAACGGTGTCGGACCATATTCTTACAAACAGTACCTACTAAGTACTGACTGACAAACTTATAGCTGCAGTACGAAAAACTGTAAACTACTTTAAATGTCAGAGAGGTGGCGTTTTTGAGGTTCAAATAGGAGTTGAATCAGTTTGTCGGACTGTTCAAATTATTTTGCATAGAAAAACCGGTTTGTTTTTTAGGGTTCCGTAGCCAATTAGCAAAAAAAGTCTGTCTGTCCGTCCGTATGTCACAGCCACTTTATTCCAGAACCTTAAGAACTATACTATTGAAACTTGGTAAGTAGATGTATTCTGTGAACCGCATTAAAATTTTACACAAAAATATATAAAAAAAACAATAAATTTTGGGGGTTCCCCATAATTAGAACTGAAACTCAAAAATCTTTTTTCATTAAACCCGTACGTGTGAGGTAGTTATGGGTAGGTCTTCAAAAATGATATTAAGGTTTCTAATATGATTTTTTTCTAAACTGAATAGTTTGTGCGAGAGACACTTCCAAAGTGGTAAAATGTGTGTATCCCCCCCTGTAACTTCTAAAATAAGAGAATGATAAAATCAAAAAAAATATATGATGTACCATGCAATCTTCCACTGAAAATTGGTTTGAACGAGATCTAGTAAGTAGTTTTTTTTTTTAATACGTCATAAATCGTAAACCGCAAATTACTTTTCATTCAATCAACTCAAATATAAAAATAAAAAAAAAACATATTTTTTTGTTTGTGTTTGTGAAGTACGTAAATGGTGGTAGGTACGGAACCCTCGGTGCGTGAGTCCAACTCGCACTTGGCCGGTTTTTTTTTATTGTGCTATTAGTGTAACCAAGAAAAAAACGTATAATTCAAAGTTTGCTTTTTTACTTTGTACGTGGATGAATAAAATACACGATTTTTGCCAAATGCTGAGAGGTTACCATTCTTAATTAGTAAACTTTGTCAGATTAAAATATTATTTCTGTTATAAATTAGGTATAAGAAATCATAATCGGGTACGTACACAGAACTAGGGCACCAAATTCGTGTTTGTTGACTTGGGTAATCAATGATTATACTTTTTATGCCAATTAGATGCCTTATTGGATATAATATAAATGAAATGAATGTTTGAAATTTAAATGAATTATATAAATAAAAAAGTACGAGGTCCCGATATGCTGCGATCGACTTAACTTGCCTCTTTAAGGGGTTTATATAGTACTGACCTTGAATATCTATGTTAGGGGTTTGTGTGTGAATGTTGCTGCGCACGAGTATAGGAAAAAATAACTACATTATTCGGTTGTTTGATAGGGCAGTGATAAGGTGCATGCACTCAGGAGAATTATAAAGGTGTGGGGGGGGGGTCATGCTGCCTAAGACGCGTAAGAAGGGCCAGCACCCGCCCTAAATTTAGTTAACGGCGTGGGATTCTTGCGTCAACTCCTTAATTTTTTTTTATATTTTCCTTTTATATTTGTACATTACACACAGCGCCGTCTGGCCCCAAAGTAAGCTAAGCTTGTGTTATGGATACCAGGCAACGGATACAAATACATATATTACGTTTTTTTGGAAATACATACATATCATACATAATTACACCCTGACTCAAAACAAACACAAATGTTTATTACATAAATGTTTGTCCTGTGCGGGAATCGAACCCACACCCTCTGCACAGCAGTCGGCCACACTACCAACTAGGCTGCAAGATTTATACTAATGAAGTTTGCTATAGCCACCTGTAGCTGTAGCTATAGTTCGTTAAAGCTCGGATATAGTTATTTCCGCGGGAAATTTGTTTTTTTTCGGGATACACAAACTATCTCCACACCAAATTTTAATATAAATCGGTTCAGTAGTTTAAGCGTAAAGAGATAACAGACAGACAGACAGAATTCCTTTCGCATTTTTAATATTAGTATGGATGCCTACATTGTATTTGTAAGACAGGAATCCATACTAATCTAATTAAACAGAATATAATTTCTTATCATATCATAAAGTCGAAGTTTAGTTAGTTAGTTTGTATTTTCTTCACATCGCAACGGTACATTCAGTTACTGACACACACACACACACACACACACACACACACACACACACAGCAGCTTTTTAATAAGTGTTGAAATAAACAACAGTTTAAAACATATAGAAAAAACTTAGTTTAAAAACACATTTTAATTGCTAATGAACTAGAAATAAATGATAATAAATAAATATATAGGATTAAAAATAGCTTGGAATAAAATAAAAAGTAATATCTATGTTTCGTGTTTTTCATTTGAGTAAGGAATCATAAGGAAATCTGAATGTTTTTATTATTTACATTAATGTAATACAATTTCAATAAAATTATAATTAATTAACTATCATAAGCAAAATATCAAAAATTTGTAAGTCAGGAAACACTTTTCATTATTTAGATATTTAAATTAGTGGTGATGGCCTAGTGGTTTCGGTGTCTGCCTCGCGTTCTGAGGGGTGGAATTTCGAGCCCGGAGTGTACCAATAAGCCTTTTCTTAGTTGCTCAAGTACATTAAATATACATGAGTCTGTGAAGGAAAACATCAAAAGGAAATCTGCATACGTCAAAAAGACGTTTGTGAAGTTCACAGTACGGAGACTGACCACGCGTGTGGACTCTGGCCCAAATCACCTTGGGCCAATAATGGGGTAAGGGGAAGGCCGAGGCCCAATAATGGGGATGTATGAGCGCTTTTCTTATTCTTCGATATGAGGCTGAGAAAAAGAAGATTAAAATGTGACAAGTTTTGCACCTATCGAAATACCAAGCTTATTTCTTACATTATCGTTAGCATGAGAAAAAAAAATAATAATATCCTAATCGAGTTTTGTGGTTTTCTCCTGTTAGGTCTGGCATAAGGTGACAAGCATATCTTAGTCTACTAGTACCTACGTAGCTTATCACATTTGAATGAAACTGCCATAGACAATGAGTAGGTAACATAAAATTATTGACGTTATTATTTTAATATATATATTTTTATTGGCATCTGTCTTCAAGGAGAAGAAAATACTTAAATTCACAATCAATGGTTTATTCTTATCTTTTTTGTTAGATTTTGAAGTCAGTTTAATTTTTTTTCAATCTTTAGTTGGTACTCGGACATACATCACTAATTAGGGAATCACCGTTATTAAATACGGCCCACAAGCGGCAAAGACGTTGTGTCTTGCCTACTTGAACAACAAAACTAAATATATAATTATCTTATTTTTTTAACGGATTTGCTAAACGGATCTGGATGAAATTTGGCACATCGATACACGTCTGGAATAGCACAAAGGCTACTTTCTATCCCGGAAATTCCAAAAGTTTCGGCGGGAATAAAAAATAATATAACCAAATTTACTTGGCAAAAGCTAGTATTATATATAATAAATCTCAGTATCACATTTTCCAACTGCATGACCTACATTTAAATAGTTTAGGTGCCGAGAAATCGGTAAATATACATAAATATTAAAGTCTTATAAACGAACTAAACGATGCAGCGATGGCGGGCACACTTACTCACAGAAATAGCAACTCTTTATCTGTCTAGCTTGGAATTCAGTCTCGAGAGGCAAATAAATGTATGAGAATTCAGGCTTCGAAAATGCGAGAAGTAAGATTTCCAGACTTTTTACAATACGCTAACAGTATCAGTGTTACCAACTCTCAAAAATATTTTACCTTAAAGTTTGTGTCAAAAACCCCTAAAATCGCCTTAATTATTGAGTTGTCCCCCTAAAAAATATATAAATATAATATTCTTAACCTATTTTTAGGCGGTATCCTATCTGACATAAGCTAATGTCAAACATACGTTTAAAAAATATAGACTTATACTCAACAAATAAACGCCATATGCAATAAAATGACCGCCAGTGTGCGCCAGTATAGCCGCCAGTCACCACAGAGTGGTTGTAGAATTACGTACTAGATGTCGTTATCAGTCGCTAGGTCAAAAAATAAATATTAATATTATCAATTAAAAAATATTAAATAGTCAAAAAATCCCTGAAAATACCCCTAAAAATTTTTAGACCCCTAGAAAAATACCATCTCATTTATTTACCCCCTAAATCTGGGGGGAAAACCCCTAGGTCGCGCTATTAAATTTTTTCTAGCGGTATGAATAAATATCGGTGTTTCGTTAATTACAACGGGGGTCGGTTTTTACGAGGGAGACCAGTCGTCGTCAAACTGGTTTAAATTGGCGATCATTCAGATGTGTGTTCCTGGTATATACTGGGAATGCGTCAAACAGATATAATTCAAAATATGTGACTGCAAAACGGTATTAACGTTAAATTCCATACAAAAAAATAAAAGTTTCAAGGCGTCATTACGGTATAAATTACTTAAGAAGTATATAACATATATATCTCATTATAATGTATATGACCATTATCTAATGATTTATAGTGCATTTACATACACAACGTAAGAATTACAGAAATTAGCTTTCTGGCCTATATCACCCTCTTAAAGGTAAAGATGAGGAGGCAATCAATACTTGTGTTGACACAAAAATCCCTGAATCGAATAAAGGTTTTTTCACCCGGAATAGTTCTGATAGAATTTTATATTAATTTTTAGCTTATCTACCCCTCTACTTGACCCTGAAAGAAAAGGGTCTTGCATGAACAGACAGACGTAAACCGGTCTCAGAATCTGTTTGCAATTCGTGTAAACAAAAATGACTTTGACACGCGTCTTTCGCTTTGTTAGTCTATGCAACATATACATAAATAAGTATAATATTTCTCATTGTAAATTTGGAATTTTGTAGATTTTAGGTTTAATCAGTGTCGTGATTTATAAAACCAGTTAAAGAATGTGACAATAAAGGTACTCATGTAAGTATTTTAATGATTTATGATTAATTTACTAGGAAAAGTGAAAATTAAGTCAAGTAAGGTTATGTTTACAAGATTTGCACTTGATTTTGAGTCAGGTTTTCAACGAAGTAATCCTATCAGGGTTCCTTTTGAGGTAGGTACATAATAGTAAAAACCGCATCCTAAAATTTATATACTAAAGTTACATTACTAAAATTACAAGTACGCAGCCAAAGCCGCAAAGAAAGGTTAGTAAGAAAACATAGTAAGTAAATGGCAAATTACAGAATGCCATATATCGCTCTCAACTATGGAGGTAGTACATAGATATATACCCATGTACCTACCGCGGGATAGATGTTAATGATTAAAACACAACACAAACATGTGTTACCAAAATTTTTTGACAAATAATAGACATTAATTTCAGTTAAATTGTCATCTCGCTGCCGTCCGAATTAAAATACATAAAAAACCATCTAAAAACTTGTTATTGACTTAACTAGCGGTACGCTGGGGACTTTCCATAGGGCTATTTCCACTACGTATCAACGTGTTATGAAGGAATAATTAATTTTCTTGATCAAAAGGTGTAAATTATTTTTTTACTGCCGTATTGATAAATTCCGTGTCTGGTGTGAGTTTGACATGATATCTCGACATGTATGTGTTTTTTCTTTGTTTTAGTAGTCTAAACGCTTTTCGCACCCTTAAATTTTTAGAAAAAAAAAATTGAAAGCATGTTGGTGCCTAATAATAGTAATAGTATGTAAATTCAGAAATGTCTTTGGGCATACGTCTCGGTGGTGGCTCAGGGGTTTCGATTTCACATTGCATTCTGAACGGCGTGTCTATGTCTATGTCTATTAAAAAAAAAAGGTCTTAAAAAAGGTATAATGAGACTCCAAAAAACCATAAATATAATAAAACTCAAAGATTACACAAGAATATACGAAATTTTTTTTTTAAAACAAGCTTTATTAACAAGCGTTATTGTTTAAGAACAAAATACATACCAAGACAAAGAAAATAAAACCCTAACTCGATGGGGTAACGTCGTTTTGTTACAAAGGTCCTATGGCCACGTTTCGGCTTCACCATCAGACCAGCTCTATGACTATATTGCATTGTAATCCGATTTACGTGTGTATGCAAAATTTCAACTCAATGGAACACCGGGAAGTAGGTCAAATTTCACTTGCAAGATTTGATTACAGACAACGGGGCAGGTGAATCAAAATAAAAGCTTGAATTAAAAATGAAGATTTTTATTAAAAAAACAAGCTTTTACTACTTTTTGATAAAAATTATTAAAAAATTAAAACTAGTAGGTAAATTATACAAGCATCCTATGGAAAAGTAACTTTGGGTATTTAAATGCATTTTAAAAGATTTTAATTTTTTTAAATGTTTACCTATTAGGTCAATTTATTGGAGCGTCTTAGTTTTGTATTATATTTTTACTTTTGGCAATGTAGTCTAGATTATTTCGTTTTATAATTTGATTTCGCCTCGCAGACGTCGATTTTAAATTGAAGCCGGGAAGATTATTAAAGAGGTCACATATCAGAGTTATTGAAGGACTATATAGGAGCTCGTCTGAGTAAATCTCGAGTACTGAGTACAGAATCTGGAATTCAAGGGAAAAGTTTATGCAAGTAGGTCATACCTCTCGAGACTCGTGAAAGAGTTAAAAAAAAATTCATTTTCATTGCAAAACTGGATGGTAGTCACACTATACATATGCGCCTAACTGTATTTACAATTTCAATCGGTGCATAGCAGGCGGAATTATCAGGTTGTGGCATAGGAATGGACACAACGAAATTTAAAGGGTTTTTGCCAAATAATTAAGAACCATTAAATAGGGTAAAATATTGCCTGTAAGGTGCAGATTTACTAAATTACTACAAGCGCCCTTCTGCAGCTCTATGAAAGTTGTCTGTCCGCCTGGTCAAGCATATATAGGTAGTTGCCGTCTACATGGAAGATTCAAAGACGCACTTGCCAAAAATAATGTAATTTAGGTAACACTAGCACTAAACAACTAACCGAAAAGCGCTTATATATATTTTAGGCAATTTTTTTTTGCGTAACAGGTAATTAATTTGGTGTATATTGAGATTTTGCTAGCTGCAACAAAGTTTGTTGATTTATGGGAAATATAAATTATCATTCGTAACCGATCAAGCGCGAGTTTAATATTGGGGACAATAATAAAATTACGGTCCCGACTTGAGATGCTATAACTGAGGAATTGGAAAACCTCCTTCAGTTTTGGAAGTCGGTTAAAAAATGGCAAAAAAAGCTGCAGTGTGGTGTCAAAGTCTAATATTGGCTATAATTTTATATTACATATATATATAATTTTCTACATATATAAGTAGAAACTAATTTGGTCAAAGCTTCCTTCTTCGTGCAGAAATTGGTGCCCTGCAGTGGGCATACAACGGCTGAAGCAAAAAATTATGAACTATATCATATAAGCCAAATTTTGCCCAAAAGGAGGCTACTATCAGCCTCTCAGACTCAAGTCGCGCCAGTTTTTGCGGTCACCTGCAATGCGTCTGCCATTCGAAATCAACGGCCATCGGACACTTTTTTAACTTTTCAGGTCCATCAATCCATCCAGCAGTTAGAACGCAGTGTTAATTACAATTTTCAACAGGACACTGTTTACCTCCTTTTAGGAATAAAAATTATGACGTCACGTTAAATAAGGAAAAGGAGCCGTCTAAGCACTCGTATACTTAGAGCACGCTCCGCCCGGTATGAAGGTACTTACATATATCACTTTACATACTGGCGACTGTATACAAAATTTAAACTCAAAATACGGTTAGGTTTGTAAGATACTGTTATGTTGTCTTTATATTATAAAACGCAACAAAATTTCTGTGTTACGGGTATGTGTGTATACCGCAACACCTCACTACACTTGTGACACCTGTTTTTCGCAAAGATGTTATAATCTATTTACATACTTTTCTCAATATATAGTACTTTCAAAATGTACATACAGTAGGTAGAAACCATAGACTTCGAGTTCTGTAATCTGTCACTGGACTACGCAATAGCCTTACAACATTGACCACTGTTTAGAAAGAGACAATGCGATACTTCGGGAAATTTTTACATACTGTACGAGTACAGTCGCTTTGTCTCTTTCACACACATCAGCCATATTTACTTCACAGATAGCTAGGAAATGCGCCGTCTAGTTCTCTGTCTATATACGGTTAATATTGTCTACGGTTTAAATTACGAATACTAAAACATCTTAGAGGTATATATATAATTTCAAATTTTATTTGGGTCACACGCAGTGATAAGTCGCAGGGTTCGGTACCTACGTAATATTGAGTACGGAACCCTGGGTACGGACGTCCGACTTGCATCTGACCGGTTTTTTACTCGTAATGACACACTTCCAAATACGATCAATTTAAAAACAATAAAAAATATTGATTATTATAAATTATATTGCTTGAATATTAAACTTTACCAATTTCCGAAAAAGAAACATTATCTTTATTCGTGATGGATTACAAATTTTGGTATGTGAATTCATACATGTCAATACTATTCACACTAAAATTAGAAATGCAAAATTGTGTTTGTTTGTATGTGTGTGCATTCCTTCACGTCACTACAAATTAAGTATCCAATTTAACTAATAGGCACAGGGAGTTGAAGAGACGAAGAGAGACATAGGCACAGGGAGTTGAAGAGACGAAGAGAGACATAGGCTACTTTTCATCCCAAGAATTTAAAACTTTCAGGAATAGCTAGGCATAACCGAATTCTGCGTTACTATGGCTACAGGTATAGCTTGCTACAGCAAACTTTCTCTTTCTAATCTATAGGCCGCAGAATTCCCACACCGATAACTGAATTTAGAGCGGGCAGAGTCGTGGGCAAAAGCTAGTCGCCTATAGCCTACAGTGTTTATGTGTTTGTTTTATCTATAGTGCTATTTTCATAAAATATTAACAGCCAGTCTCTGTGTGGCAAGTAGTTAATTAGTATTTTTGGAACTTTCTTAAAAATCTTTGGTATTTTGTGATATTTTTTTGTTTTTTAAAATTTAACTAAGACAGTAGGTATGTATGTATGTATTTATTTATCGTTGAATGAATAAATCTATTAGATAGATAAGTTTGCATAAAACTTTCGCCTAAACATTACTTACTCAGTATACACGTAGGTACCTATTAAGTCTTATATGTATTTTTACAGAACTTATATAAATCGGACAATGTTTTCGGCTTTCTAATGCTAATGCGTCGCTGATATTGACAAATTTGCTAAATTTGCGAACAATGGCGAGTTAAATAAACATATCTATTGGTCGCCCTAGTGCTAGTTTGGTTAATCGACCACAGAGAGGCATAGTCGAGAGGCCACACAAGTATTAGAGCAAACAATGGCTCTGTTTATTTAACTCGCCATTGTTCGCAAATTTAGCAAATTTGTCAATCTCAGCAGAATAGTAAATGATTTTTTTCTATAGAACCCTATGTTTGCCTCTTGTTAACATAGGTGTAGGATCTAGGACCCCACAATGGTATGATAGTTTACTGATGGAAAATGTATTTTTTTCATTTTTCACGTGTCCGATATCAGGCGATTTTTAAATCCTTGAATGCATTTGTAAGATCAAACTCAAACTTTTTTTATTCAAATAGACTTTTAAACAGCACTTTTGAATCGTCAACTCATTTATTAATTTTTAAAAATTACCACCGGTTCGGAATGATTTGCTACCGAGAAGAACCGGCAAGAAACTCAGCAGTTAATCTTTTATATTTTTTTAAACTTCATATAAAAACTCAACATAGCCTTATACTGTAGATAATATAGATATGTAAGATCTGTAATATAGATTTAAAAAATAATACAAATTCACCAATACCAAAACTTTGTAATAGCTTTTTTTCGTTAAACTATCTTTGACTTTGCTGGCAGCTCTACCCGCAATAAATTCGGTTAGCGGCGTGGAACTCCTTAATTAACTCTAATTAATTAATTAATAAGTTATACCAATGAATTGCTATAGCATGCTATAGGTGCAGCAATAGTTCGTTTAACTCTGTTATAGTTATTCCCGCAGGAACTTTTGAATTTGAAGGGATAAAAAGTAGCCTATATGTATCCGTCCAGTGGTTTAAGCGTGATTGAGTAACAAACATCCATCCAGACATACAAACATTTATAATATTAGTAGGATTTATTTGGGGGTAAACACATGTTCTGGTATTTGATGGTAGAAAATATACTTTGTATTGCGAAAGAGCTATGTAACCTTCTGAAAACGACATTTTGGAACTACCAAATTACCCTTATTCCTTGTATTAACACTGAGTAGGTCACTATTTTTAGCAAATAAGTGTAAATTTTTGCGTACATACATTATACAAGATATATTGGCAAAGAACAGTTAAAATATCAATTTCCCTAAATGGGAACTATTATTTATTTATTTAAATTTAGAGAAATTCGAGGTCCCAATTTATAGATTCAACGTACTGCTCTCTTTTGCAAAATAAAGACTGTATCAATATTAGCTGCCTAACCCCAAAGCAAAATGCCATAAGAGATGACGGAATGGAAATAGCTTGTTAGCTATCCAAACAACGACAGCCAAGGCAATTTTTGAGTCGAGCGTCACAAATCTCATTTTAAAAATTGTAGTTATTACTATATCTAGGTATATACTGTTTCTGCAACCCAGTCTATACCACCAATTTTATCAACCACTAAGAAACGTAAAAAGTAGGCAACTTTTTAGGTATATATCTGCTGGGGTGCATAAAACCTGTGAGAATTGATGGGGAGAAAGCAAAATCCTTTAACCCCAACATATTTCAATAACAAACCAAACTATAAGAAAACCTCACATAATTCACTGATTTAAATTCCGGAAACAGCAGACCCATTTTTGAGTTGGCCAGGATTATATTTTTGGGCCCAATATTAATGATTTCCTTTTATTACAAAAAGGGTTTTTTTAGTAGTATGGTAAAATCAAAGAACCTGGTTTTAGCTTCATGAGAACCGGTTCCGAAAATTTTACATCAAATACTATAATAAATGGCTGCCGAAAATGCAGAGCGCAACAAGCGGCTCAAATATAGTAAATTACTTTCGGATTACATATTTGTGCCGTTTGCAGTAGAAACGCTCGGCCCATGGGGTCCATCTGCTCATAAGTTTTTTTAATCTATTTTACCGCGCTTAAAAGCTGCTTCTGGCGACAAGAGGGCTGGCTCATTTTTCGTTCAGAGAATAAGTAAATTTCGATACAGAGGAGAAATGCAGCCAGCGTTCTTGGACCACGCGGGCACACACTTTTTTTATAATTAACTTTTAATTTTCTTAGTAGGTATATCGTTTCGTAATAACTGTTTTATTAATGTTCTATAATATAATTTTACGTATCAGACGTAAAAAAGAGACGAACTGGGACAGACAGTCAGACATCAGTGCGACGACAACAGGGCTCCGTTTTGCCCTATAGGTACGGAACTCTGAAAAGTAGACAACCTCCAAAGATGACGTCTAACCACAGAATGTATGCCAAACACCTTTTTTGTTCTCACCAAGAAATCGTTTTTGACCAGTCATCTGATAATGTAAGTCAGCAAACTTATACGTATTGACACATCTAAAAGTGAATGCCTTTGAGTTTCATAAAACTAAAGCACTATCTTTTACAGGTAGCGCCATTTTGATACGCATGAATAAGTTTGCTAGAGTTAACTGTGCAAACACTACAAAAAACGCGGCTATGAATGCAAACAGAATTAAAAAAACAAAGCCGACTTTCGAATTCAAAGCGAATTGCGTCACATCGTTTTTGTACGTCGACCTTTTGAGTTTTTTTTTTCTAATTCAGGATTTCGTAACTATGTCGCGTCGTAACAAACGCTTATCTGAAGTATATTAAACATCTGTTTCTCAAAAAAAAACTTGCGGAAACTTTTAGGATACAGTTTTAAAATCGTGTTGGTAAAATTAAAGGCTGGTTATAAAAATAAAAATATGATTTTTAGCGGAAAAAATTTAAACAGCTGAAGTTATCGAACTAGCCAGTCTTCCTGGGTTTTAAAATATTACAATATTGAGTGAGTGTAAAAGTAATAAAGTTTAATATTATTTTAGTCATACCGAAATTTATTCTTGTTTAATATTGTTTTCGCCATTGCTTATAATTATTTTTTATTTAATATTATTTTAGTTGTAGTTAAACTTAACTAGAAAGCTTAATCAGCGTGATTTGGCATGGGTATACTTATTAATTAGGCCGACAAAGTGATAAAATAATACCCATTACAATGCGGCCCGCTGGTGGGTCGTTGGTCGTAACATTTCAAGTAAGACACGCCACCTTAAGAGGGCGATATAGGCCAGAAAGCTAATTTCTGTAATTCTAACGTTGTGTATGTAAATGTACTATAAATCATTAGATAATGTCATATACATTATTATGATATATATATGTTATATACTTCGGAAGTAATTTATACCGTAATACGCCTTGAAACTATAAATTTTTTGTATGGAATTAAACGTTATTACCGTTTTGTAGTCACATTTTTTGACTTTTCGCTACAACTTAGAGTCTATGCTCTAGATAACAAGCTATTCTAATTATTTAACTAACTTTCATTACAAGCAAATGCAAAACACGCTTTAAAAATTTGCACAAGTGTTGAAACAACGGTCACTTCCAGTTTTTTTTTGCATTAAATACAATAAATGAAAATCATTCAGTGAGGTAATGCACTAGACAAAAGCAAGTTTTATAACATATTATATTTTTTTCAATGCTTTAGATGCTATAGTTTAGCCACAAAATTTGCACAAAAACGACGTAAACGCGGTCTAGCCTATACCCTAGCCTTAAGCTGTGCTAAACCAGTAAGCCTGGCCATACGGGTAGCCAGCATACCGTAACTTTCGCGCCATAAGCTAACAAAAAATATTGTTAATAGTCAAACAATTACCTTAATGGAGTTTTGGCGCGAATCTTAAGAAGGAGTGGTGTTTTTTTCTGTTTAATTTTTCTAAATTCATTTAGTGACTTTCGATGTATATATTTTAGCAAAGTTTTACGAAAGCGTGTTAAGAATTGTGCAGCGAAGGCTCATGAATAGTGAATTATGAAGAAATAAGCAGGACATGACGCGCAATGTCTGAGGGTCCACACCAAATCTCCCGCCCAATCTTGGGACTTGAAAACGAGGACGCGCGGTAACGCCCGCGCCACGATACGATATAATATAATTGACTTTGACTCTGGCAAATGCATAAATGGTCTGCTAAGACCGTGCGAGCCCATTATAATATAAAAAAAAAAAAAAAAAAAATTACCTTAACTGTCACGCCAACATAATTTTATTTTTAAATTGTAAAAAAAGATGAAACCTCAACAAACATTAAAAAAAAGCGATAAAAAACAAATCGCTGGACCGATTTTGCTCAAACTCTTTTCAGATATGAGTCATTTCGTGGCGAATCGATTTGGTCACGAGACAAATTGCTCCATTTTTTCTTGAGATATCGAGGAGCAAAAAAAGCTAACCTACAATACATACACACACACACTAAACTCTGAAAATGATGGCAAACGATTCTCCAAACGTAAACGTAAAGAAAACGTTAATTTAGCGATTTCGATTTTCGGACCTATTCCCTCAAGAGAAGTTAATAAAATTATAACATTCAACTAAGTAATAACAATATTTACGTTCGAATCCGTGCGCGGCGCTAGGTTATTAATAATCTAGTTGCTCTATAGTAAAAACAGTTACATATACAAGCTGCAATCTTGCAGTAATCATATCATCACGTGTGTGAACTCTAAAGTATAACAACAAATAATAAAAATCGGCTAAATATGAGAAGGGCCCTACCCATTTACCATTTTAAGTCACTGTTACAGCGCCATCTAGCTGTTATTAGGCAAAACAGTAACACATTTGTTTGTTGCAAACGATATTCTGAGTTGAGCAACGTAGGATTTAGACAGTAATTGGATGGGTGACCGCTTAGTGGCACACTTTTTATTTTTATTTGTGTTTGTAGATTACGAAAATGGTGGTAGGTACTGAACCCTCGGTGCGCGAGTACAACTCGCACTTGGCTGTTTTTTATCAACCATTTGGTAAGTTCGACGAACAGTTTTGACCATTCATGTACATAATATTCAAGTCATGCTCTTACGTAGGTAAGTACCTACTTAATAAAAAGCATTAAGTAACTTTAGTAACTTAGCATCAAAAAGCCATTATATATTTTCTAGACAAAAAGACGTAGCTTCTAAGACCTTGGACTTACTTGAGGTAACTAATACTTTATGGACTCCGCTTCAAAATACTACCTCTATTTGAATATACATTGCTTTAATTAATTCCATTGACGTCACTACAGTAACTTGAATAGCATGGATAAGATTCAATAGTCTACCTAATTTTTTAAAGAAAAACACCATCCGTCAACAAAGTAAAAAATTACGTGTAATTTGAGTGGCATTAGGAATTTGTTTAGATGAAGGCCAACTTAGAATTAGCAAAGAACAACAAACGTAAAGGGTTCCTTGTCAATTTGTTTGGACCGAAAAACTTGAACAGGGCGAAGCAGTACTTCACCTCGGAGCCCCATATAGAGTACTGCTGCCATTTCTGGGTGGATACAGCTTGGCGTATCGAACCCTTAAGTCTAAGGAGAGTTTAAGTGTTCTGAGGAATTGTTCAATGACGCCCTCGGCTACTTTATACCATTGCACCGCTTGCCAACGGCAGGGAGTTTGTTTATTTACACTTTAGAACCTTAATAGTCACGTACAGTGCAGTTTTACAGGAACTCTCTCTTGCGAACGCTTAGGTTGTGGAATGAGCTCCGTTTTATCTATAGACTACAGTATGGGGTTCTACAAAAAAGTGATTATTAGATTGTTAAAGGGCCGGCAACGCGCGAGTAATGCTTCTGGTATTGCAAGCGTCCAAAGGCTTCGGTGACCGCTTACCATCAAGCGGATCGTAAGCTTGTTTGTCACCTTAGTGGAATAAAAAAAAAATCCTATACATTTTTTAGGATCTTTCTTTATGAGGTGTTTCCAAAAAATATAATTTCGTTTCGTTCTTAAACTAGTACTAGAAATTTCAAAAACCACAATAAACTTTTCCCATAGGTACATTTTGTAGGAACTTTTATTCAAACCGTATTTTTTGCATTCCGTTCGATCCAGTTGTAATTACTCTATAAGAAAGTTTGTTTGGGAGTTTCTATGAGATTAATTGAAGTAAGATTACAAAAGTCATAAATAGCAAAAAACTAGTCTTATACGTCCAAAATGTATGAGAAAAGTTTTTTTTAATTCCTGAAGTTTTAGAACTCTTCACTGAATTGGTCCCATTCAAACTTTTGATCCTTATAAGAAATTGGATCAAATGGAAAGCTTTGGGAAAATAGCCCTTAATTTTGCTGACGGTGAAATTCACGGACAGTCTTTTAAGACCGTTTTCTTGTAGTTTTTACTACCGATCACCATTAAACTTGGCACATCGAAGTGTTTCTTTATGGAGGGTTTTTTGTCACCAATTTTGCAATAACTTACCACATAGGGCAGAACAACATCTGCCGAGCTACCTACTGCAATTGTATAAAACCTTTTAAAGGTTAACGCAATTTTCGAATGGTCCCAAGTGCCGGCTAAATACTAAAATAAAATTAGGTCACAAAAAACACAGACATGCGGAGACACATTTATTTGAAAATAGCAGAATAGATAAGAAAAATGAAATGCAGAAAGGTTTTGTGAAATTGCGATTACCTGTACTTTTTTGCAGTGTTACCATGTCACTATTAACCAGAAAAGTGTTGCAGTGCCACTGATTTTGATATATACATACACACACTCAATAGCGCTCAGGATGTCGTTCATATCAATGTCAATCCAACATATTTTCATCCTTGCCGTTTTGGGGCAAACAAGCTTACGGTCCGCCTGAGTCTAAATCGGTCCGGTCACCGTAGCCTATGGACACTTGCAACACCAGGGGTATCACTTGCGCGTTGCCGACCCTTCAGAAATCTAATAACTCCATACTGTAGTCCTTGCAGAAAACCTTGGCAGGGAGCTCATTCCACAACTTAAGCGTTCGCGGGAGGAAGTTTCTCTGAAACCGCACTGTACGCGACCATTTAGGTTCTAAAGTGTGACAATGAATTCCCTGCCGATGGCGAGCGGTGCGATGGTAGAAAGTAGCCGTGGGCATAATTTCGAACAATTCCTTAGAACACAACCCATTGTACAAGCGGTAGAACACACACAGGGAGGCAAAGTCTCTCCTCAGACTTAAGGGCTCGATACGGCAAGTGAGTTTGGGATCGTCGACAATTCTCACAGCCCGTCGTTGAACAGAGTCAAAAGGGCCAAACTGGTATCCGGGTGCACCCGCCCAGAGCTATATGCATGTTATCTGCGTATTTTCTGTAGACTTATGGTATATACCGAAATAAATTTTCGCTTCAGGCCAAAAGAGCGCATGTCCTAAAAGTATTTTTCAAAGTCCATAATAAAATATACGAACCTGTTAACTATAACTAATCAAATTTAAAGGGATGTATGTAGAACTAATTCATTCAATATACCATCAAGATACTTATCCCCAAACGGTTGGTCAGAGATAATGCTTAAAATAAAAGCTGTTGCTTGTATCTCGTACAGCTACTGATATCTAGGCTGGCATAAAAAAAAACCCTACGGCCTTATTACGGTTATTACGCTTATATTATATTACTACTTACGTATATTACTATTTCGTTTATTAACGGTTACAAATGTAATTTTCGTACATTTTCCCTTTCGATATTAAATTTATTTTAACTCAACGGTCAAAGTTAAGTCACACTTCGACACTGCTTTAATGGACTAAAGGTGTGGTTTACCCAAAATAAAAAAAAATATGTACCACCAAGCCATATATATTTTTTATAATGAGATAATATAATACAACAAATGAAAAATAAGTTTAAAAACAGAAATTAACTAAAATAGATATAATATCAGTATTTAATTAATGAATACTATTTTTTTAATAATACAAATTAATTAAGGAAGAATACACCATCGTATCGTGTATAGTATCGTCTAACTTTTTGATTGCTTTAACTACGTCGCATAAGGAACTCTGTGCAAATCAGTTCTTAGACATTTTCTATTGTATACCTAAGTTTTAATTGAGTTAAATGACTATATTTTGATTATACGACGGGTTGGTTTGTTACACATGATGTAAAAATCAGTGTATATAACAAAGTAAAGCCAATTTTTCAGGTTTAGAATGCTGTTTTAAAAAAGAAACTAAATTAATATATAAATGTATATTAACTAAATTAATATATAATATAAAAATATATATAACCAATAATAATATATAGGTATGTAAATATTTAGGTTTTTTCATAACATCAAATTTTAAAGCTTTCAAATTGGCTGTAGCGCATTTTCTAGATAGCTGTAAAGAAAAACGGTCGCAAAAGTGTAAGAGACGTAGCGAATCTGCGGTCTCTTTGCTCTTTCTAATGTTTTGATTTTATTTAACAAAAGAGACAGGTAGTTGCAGCACATAAGCTTTGTCAATTTTGTGACGCTATTCCATGTCCATAAGACAGATTACAGAAGTCTATGCCTAACAACATTTAACCCGAACAAATCACAAAATATTGCCATTTATTTAGTTAACAACCTATATATAATGCGACAGAGTTCCAACAGCATTTTTGCACATTTTTATGTGGAATATTTTATACCATGTTGTAATGCAAACTCAAAATTGAAAAAATAATTCATAAAATTTATTTGAATGCCATTTAAAAAAGACAGACAAAACCAAAATTAGGATTAAATATCATTTCATATCTCGTGCAGCCGAAAAAGACGAAGTCCCAGCAAAATAAAAAGGCAAATCAAAGTAAAGATGGAACATCCGCGGCACCATACCAGCTTGCGTAACGTCTACATCCAATATACTCAGAACTAAAATGAACTCTCCCCCCCCCCTTCCACCACTGACATGAAAATTTAATGTACCGAACAAAATGATAATTATTTTTGTACCCATTTCACTGGCAAGTGTCGTGTTTGAAAAATGGTAAGGCAAATCACGTTCGAACGTCTGCGACGCCATACCAGCTGGCGTTTCGGTTACGTTCAATATACTCAAAATTTAGATGGCGTCCACACACACAACTTATTATATACTAGATTGCAATGTACATTACAAAATCACAACTATTTTGTTTTAGGATATATTTAACATCACGCTACGGACCTTAGGAGAAGAACAAAAAGAAAAGTCAGAAAGAACTCTCATCGAAAACGAAGTAATAGCGCGTGCGAGCGATGCGACGGGGGTTGTCAGAAACGGAAAGGGCAAAACAACTTTTGTCACGTGAGCTAGTTTAACATACATAAGTGGCAGTCATGCTGTTCAAAACGTGCCGCGGACGATTACTAATGGTATTTACGTCAAAAATCAGTTCAGTCTAGCATAGGATAGGATAATAAATCTTTTCTTACAGGAAGAAATTTCAGACTAGATGTATTTAAGTATTTTTTAGTAGTTCCTAGGTAACACTATTACTTTCATATACTATATATCAAAGTCTTAGATATATATTATTCAATCGATTATATTGGCGCTTTGATAATACACATTATTAACAAATAACTGAACTACCTACCCTACAAAACGCGATACACACAGCACCTTTCAAAGACACACACGGCCCAAATTTGATACGTTTTTGGGGTGAGTTCAAAATCATGTAATAATCGCTCGGTAACGTTGACAGTAAATTTTACAACAAATAATAATCAATTTATGGCAGTGTAATTAACTTAAATAAAAATCACTGAGATCAGCTTGATTTTAAAATCTTTATCAAGTGAGTCTATAGACTTTATGACAGTCTAAATGGTCTCACACTGGTACATAGTAACGCATATCTAAGTAAAGGAAAATCAGGATAATCTTTTTCTTTCAAATAGACTAAAAAATATTTTTGGTTGGTATTGGTAAATTTTTCTTTTTTTTTTATTCAATTTTGTGAAATGCCTCGGTTACAACATGGTACAAAACGTAACATTATAACAGCCCTAATAATTTTCAGTCTAATAGTCATCGATGTCATACAGATTGTCGATTTCTTCGTCGTCGAGCTGCATCGATTGGAAGTCGACTTTATAGCGAAGTAAACCTGTAAGAAAAAAAATACGGAATTTAAAGAAATTCAGAATTCGTTTGACGAAACTATTGCTATATTAAAGCATTAACACTCTTGCCGAACGTCTGCAAGCTATGTTAAGCGCAAAAGTGTAAATGGGTAATTTGTGGCAACGCGGTGCTAGTCTAATGCATGGCAAAACATTAGACAAGCAAATCGTTTACACTCTTGCCAAGCATCCGCAGGCGACGCCATACGGGACAGTATCGTAACGGATTATATCGTATCGCTTAAAGCAATGCTTACGTCACGCGTCCCACATCGCGCTATTAAAGTTTCTTAGGCAGTTTATCATATATAGAAACCGAAGCGCAAGTTAAGCAGACCACGGTGGTCCCCAGGCATAACACCTCGCCTGGCAGGAGATCTCTTTGCCGCCGCCGGTCCACAGTATAAATGAGGGACTTATGGCGACTCGTTTAACATCCTCGGTTGTATTGCGGTACTTGTCTCCGCTTAGCAAAACATTTATCAAGCGATTCGGAAAGATGGTAAACGCTACATAAGAGTCAACGCGTGCAACATTCAGTATTCACCAATTTGATATAAGCGTTTAAGTTAATTATTCGAGAATTGTTGCACAAGTTCTTAGTATTTAGGTTTTTAGTATAGTTTTAAATGCCCCTTAAATATCTACGGCATTTTGTTGCAGTAAGACTTGTCCACAAAGAATTAAATATAAACAAATACTTATAAAAGTACACTTACAGCAAATTAAAAATAACATACAAGCAACTAGCATTTGCCAGCGGCTCCGCCCGCGCTAAATTTAGTTATTTGCGTGGGATTTCTATGGCTTAATGTGCTCATAACAAAGGTGTTATAAAAATACACAAATATCTTATTGGTTAAATTATATAAATGGTGTTCTTAATTTGCTGCCCCTTCAGTTATGAATACATACCAAAATAAAGTAAGAAACAGTATCAACTTAATACCAAAATAAAATAAAAAACCAGTGTCAAATTCATATCAAGATAAAGTGGAAACAGTGAAATTCATATCAAGATAAAGCACACAAAAGTGTTAAATATTGCAACAGCAATACAGTGGAAGGGTAGGATAGAGCAAGGCCATATAATTGTATTAGGAGGCCATAAATCCGTGGCTCCCACTGTAAAGTTGTGCATTTTTAGCATCCCTAACTTACACTCAATCAAAAACATGCAAACGTCTAGTTACATTGTAAACTACGGGAGGACTAAGGCACATATTAATATGTTATCCACACCAAATTTAAACAGGTGTAGCTTGAGAGCACATTCAGCTCTCAGATCAGCTTTAGCGTGGAGATGAATTTCAAGATGCAGCACAAAATAAAATAAAACTTCCAAGTTACACACATTTTAGTGAATATGACAACACTGTGGCTAATTCTAGCATGCTTAATACCGTGTTTATATTAATAAAATATTTACCTCAATCCCAATAAGAAAGCATGTAATTTCTTTTTAAGAAAAACCAATATTAATTCAGGAAAAATGTTAGATTTTTATGAATGTCATTTTATTGGCAAAATATTTGCTGGAAATATTTTTTAAAGAAGGATTAGGCCATATCCTACTTTATAAAATGAACTATTACACAACGTGAGTCAGACGTCAAATAAAAGCAATCAAACTGGGTAACGGGCATTTAAATAAAAAATACTATACATAATTGCAATTTTTTTATAGTCACTAGAAAAGCATACATTCCCAAATCCTTTCGTGAAACATTTTCTACCTTAATCTTACATCATAATAATTAAAAGAGTATAAAGTAAAATAACAAGATTACGTCCTTTGGTTAAAACTTAAAGGCATAGGGCGAGCAGCGACCCTGAGGGTCCTTTTAAATGGGAAACACCATACATTTTGTTTCCAAACTAGGTATTTTGGAAAACGTAAATCCAAGCGTTTGATAAATATTTTGAGAACCTGTAAAGTTTTCATTCTAAGATAAGTACTGTGATCCCTTTTTTTTTTAATGCGCGGAGGTAATGTAAATTTTTTTTTAACTTGAGACATAAAAAAAATGTGGGGGACTGATTCGAACTCAGGGAGTTACTTTGTGAGTTGCGAAGTTTGGATTAAATATTTTTGTAAAGTAAAAACTCACTCTACACTAAACACAGAAATCTGAATTAAGGCAAGCAGGCTTTTATACGGCATACGTAAAGCTAAAGGGACTTTCAGAAATTCAACTTTAAAAGCGTCAGTGTGGAAATAACTGAAAATTTCGCAAAATGCAAGGACCTCAGTAAATCTGAATTGAGAATTAACGAATTCCGTAAATAATAAAAAAAAAAAACAGCCTACAGATAAACTACTGTTGTGCTCGATTAAAAAAAATCTTGCCAGTTTTATCCCCTTAAGTATCTCTAAAAATTATTATATCTATATCGCAATAAAATTGTGATGATATTTTCCATACACTTATTTAGGACCATAATTTAAATATTAAACTTGACAATCTTCCTACAAAATTACATTATGTTATTACTATTTATGCACATTTCGATGGTTAATTATGTTATGAATGTCAAACAGCATCAATTTTTAACCAACTATATATATGTAATGTAAGACTCCTTCAGGGAGACCCTGACCCTGCAGTGGGGTGTATTACAGCTAAGGCGAACATAAATGTAGAAACACAACTAATAATTAGTAGTATGGAATGCAAAACTCAACTTCGCAACTTTTGTATCCCTCCCAAAGGACAATGTTCATTATATACGAAATAAAATACCCAGACCCGGCGCAATCGAAACGTAACCCAAATTGTAACATACTAGCTACTATTGTAACCAACCTGGTCTAATAAAGTATGTAGTATAAATTAAAGTACACACACAAACCGACGTTCCGTAGTGATTTTTAGTAAAATGAAGTACATAATCGTTTTTACTTTCACTAATAATAATTTAACCTGCACTCGACAAACTGTATGTATGTATTTAAAGTTATATGTAAGCAAAATTTGCAAAGTTTCAATTACCATTTGTAACAACTTACTTACGTTTTCTATTGACGTATAGGGTTATTTCTTACGCAAGAAGTCAATCGACGTATATAGTTACAATTTATGAATTTTGTCTTCTGCCATATAATGTTAAATTTAAACACGTTGTCTTTAGTCGAATGGCATTACAAATAACTTACGTCGTCTATTGTCGTATAGAGTTACTAATTCTTCGTATAGCACATTTAACACATTTAATTTCATGTTAAATTAATATTACGAATATTTCAAACAATTAGATTTATAATATTAACATAATACCTATATACCTCCTTAATACCAGAATCCTTAAATATTTTGACATTAAATATTGAATGATTAAAATAGAATAACAGAAATGGCCAGGTCGAGTTTTCTTCTTATGTACACAATGAAATCTACAATACTTGCCAATCTTAAGCGTGCGTCTGAAATGTGAATGGTAATATATAGTACACTTTTTAGTATCTCGGTACTATTTTTGATATTGGTAAAATGGGTTTTAATGTGGTCTGCACAGATCGTAGTGCCATATTCGCCTAATGGTCCCTCGCTCCGCATGCGTTTACCGATGGGTTTTTATTGAATTTCTAAGTAAACTTGAGTAACGAAATGTATGAAAATTATTAACAATAGTTAATTAATATAAATATGAACTATATTTTAAACACTTATGTGGCTCTGTGTACAAGCGCATCGTAAAACATTGAAACTCCAAAATCCGTGGTTCGAACTGTACTTACTCAACATCAGTTTTTACAGAATTACCATATCACCACAAACCTTTTAAATGTATGCTTCTCTTCTTTATATTGACAATCAGATATGATGAGTTTCATAATTAAAAACAGCAGTTTTTTTCACCTGCCCAGATAACATGGCGGCACACAAATTTCTAAAATAAAATGTTTTGTATACATAATATGTGAAATATGTATGTATGCATGTATATATATATATATAGATAATTTAATTATTAACACACAATATATGTTCCAGTTACAGGTTAACTGTGTTCTGTGACTGATGTTAAAAATGCAAGGTCATAGGGCAAAGTCCAAATGAAATTCTAAATTGTGAAATAATTTTATGTAAAAAAAAGTTAGATCTTAATACCACACAGAGCTAAGCCACAGAAATATTATTTAGTAATTAAGGAAAGATGTGTGTGTTTTTTGTGTGTGGTCGGACGCCACGCCAAGTTATGTTTTCGTATAATCGGTATGCTTGTGTGAAGATACTTTACTAATCTATTTGTACTATGACTAGAGGCAGGTCAGTGATTTAAATACATTGATTTTTAGCTGCAGGCTTTAAAGCGATACTTACTATTATTAAATTAAATAATTCTGAATTTCGATAAATTTAGTTAAATTTAAAAAAATCATTATATTAATAAATCTGAATTTGATAAAATTAATCGATAATATTAAATGATTTCAATAAGATTTAGGTTATAGATATTTGAAATTAGATTCTTCAGATATAGAAAATATCGTGAAAAATATTATTACACTTTCAATCAATTTATTTAATTGGCAAGGTTATTCATAATTTTGTTTACAAGTTTTTCTATAACTAGTTTGCAAATGGCCATAAATTGGATAAAACCTTAATTGTTACATATGAATAAATTATTAAAAAACTTCCACCTTATGTAAATGAATTAATTATTAAAAAGCCTGCATCTTGTGTCAGTGTTGATTGGGTAATTTCGTAGATGTACAAAATAAATATATAAATAATGTATGTGTTGTTCACATATCTGCGTCCATATTTCCATAACATATATTTTACTCGAATTAAGTTTACATGAGCTGTTAAAAAAATGGTTATTCTAGCTTCGTCTAAGTTTTATATATTCATATAGAGCAGACCATACAACCTAAATACTCTGGGCAGGTATTGTAGTATAACGTGAAATGTATAAGTATTTAAAGCGTACCTTAACTTTTTCATATTGCATAAAGGCATTCCAGTGTAGAAATGTGTGTCCAGAATACACATGCCAGTAGCTTTAGCACGATCGCATTTTAGCAACTTGCATGCCCATAGCTGTTACTTTCACACTTACGATTTGGCCTGCGCTTGCTGCTTGCATGCCAATAAGCAGGTCAAATGAATACACGCGACAACTACAAGCGTGCAAGTATTAACAGGCATGCTATCGTGCAATCTACTGGCATGTGTATTCCGGGCTTTATTGATAGACTTTCCAGAAGCGATTTTTAGACGCTTTCGAAAGATTGCAAAACGATAAAGCTACTTTTCTCTTGGATTTATATATAATGTTTGTTGGGACTTACCAACATGGACGAAAAAACCGCATCGTTTTATCAATTTTTCTATTTATTTAGTGGATACATTATCTAGTGAATACGCGCACAAATCGAAATTCCTGTCAATCACAAGTACATACCTACAATAAAACTAAGAGTACAAGAGCGCTGCACAACTTTCTCACTGCTTTAAAATTGTGTAGTTTTATATTTTTAATTTAAAATACACGTAATTCAAAGAGAGAGAGTTCTTTTAAGTTCAAGAATCATATTAAAAGAAAAAACGTATCTAGCTTTACAAAAGAATAGGTATTAATTCATTTTTTAATGAATGCCTGATTTATTGTATACACTTTATTATTTTTACTTCATATGGAAGCTTACATTTATTATAGAATGTATTTTTTAAAATATAACGCATACTGTATTAAAAAAATATTTTTTAACATTTTAAAAACTAGCGATGCTCTTATAAAGTTACTAATACTAATTATTATGTATATAAATAATGTTTTTCTTTTTATAAAACGTGTAATGATTGTGTCACATCTAAATATTTTTAACTTAAAAATAAACATCAAAATATCTAAGCTAGTTATTTTGTCACTATTTAAGGGCTTCGTCAGACGATGCTTTTAGCATCATCAACCCGCCTCGGCTAAATGGTTTTTAGAAGCTGGATCACAGCAATATCCAAACGCTAATTGCGTCGACCATATCGCTTTTCGGAATCGAGGCATACATAAACAGCAACTGAGCAATTTGGACACAATTTGTATGTGGCATGCAAGTCACCAAACGCGCGACTTTGATATCACGCACGATCAAAAGCAACCAGTTGCCAAAAAGCGATGCAGCATCGATGCAGTTGCAAAAACGCCATTGCTAAAAGTATCGTGTCTGCTGAGGCCCTACGCCTCATTACTGCAATTAATAAAACAGCGTTTTTTTTGGAAAACTTACGTTTGCTAATGTCTATAAATTAGTCTCACTTATTAGATTGCAAACATTTTTCAGGTACTTATTCAGCGAAAAAGCAAACCGACGGAGGCTTTCCCACTATCGGGCGTTATAGATGAAGTATTACGTTTATCTAGGGATAAGAAACAACATCACTTGATTAGTTTTATTCAATTAAAAAAAAGATGTTTTAGATGACCCATTATTGCTATCTTGGGAAAAGAAAAATATGATTTGAGTAGTTTTTTTTTTTATAAGAAAAAAGCCGAGACGACAGTAATTTTAATTTTAGTGTAGCATTAATTGTAAAAGCATTTCGAATGATAGAGTGCTTCAGTAGTGTAATAAAAAGAATATAAAGTTTAAAAAAAATATAAAAATCCAAAGAGAAGAGAAATCTGTAGCGCTCGCCAATTCCACTATAGCGTATTATAACTCGATAATTTGGCGGTGACAGTTGTCATTTTAGTGCTCGGGAAAGCCTCATTAATCTCAGTATAATTATCCATATGTGTAAAACGCAATATAAAAAAAATATTATACACTATTCACTAGATATCTACTAATTATTCACTAAAATATAATGCACAACACATTAAGCAAAAGTTTAAAGCTATTATTAATATAGTTGTTATCCGTTGTATTATTTGTAATGTCATAATCAATAAACTATGAAACATTTAGCTAATTAAACAGTTTAACTTACTATCTACTGTTACTACTCTACTTGTCACAATTTTTTTTTTTTTAGTTTTTTTTTAGTTATTAAAATAGTTTTAAAACTTTCAATTAAAAAGTTATTGCTTTTAGTTTGTGATGCAGGTTATAAAGTACAGTGTGTCTACAATATCTTGGCACGACCTACTACAGTGTTAACAATGTGTAAAAGTGTGTGTATACAAGTAAGTACAGAGCAAAACTGTAATTCAGTGTGTTAGTAAACAACAAACTTTGCTAATATAACTTTAATTTAGACTACACAAGGTATGTTCGTTTTGGGATGAAGCATCATTATTTTTGTTTATATTGTCATCTGTCATCCGTTCGTTTAGCATTGGTATCTAAATTTTGGTATCATCTGCTACAAACTCGTTCGTTTGCGATATTTTTGTTATTTGTGTCAATTTTGCCACCGAAAAATTAAACTTCAGAACTATGTCTGGTGGTAGTTTTGGTGTTAATCTGCCTATACATATTCATTGTTAGTGGTAGTGTGTGTACGTCAACCGTTCGTTTTGCAATCAATAATTTTGTTAGTAACGTTTCAAAGCTACACGAACGATAGGTGTCGGTGGCAAAATTGGCGTGTTCAAGAAAAGTATGGAACGTGCGAACTAGTCTCATGAAGTACAGTGAGGAGCGCGCGGACGTGCCAACATTTTGTAGAGAGTCAACACCTGATATATTGACGAATAAGTTGTACCAACTTTTTGCGTTTTATTTATGACTATCACAATTGTGTTAAGCTTAACATTTAATTAATATATTTAAGATTGTCTGAGAGGTTAAGCCACAGTGGTTTCAGTATACACACTAGAAACTCGATAATCTTAACCCCTATTATTCTATATCATGCATATCATATGCTACATAGCATGGTATTTGTGCCTACAGGTACATTCAAACGAGGTTATGGAATTCTAAAACTTTGAAAGATGTTTATCAATTTTACTAGCTACAGAAACAAAATTGTATTTGTTCCTTTATCTTATGTGTGGTATTTGTTCAAAATTCTTATTATTTTTTAGCTACCCAAAATATTTGAATACCTTCGTAACTTAATAATATAAGAGGCACATGAGTTAAAAAAATTTCGACATTAAGCTGTTGTGACCTATTGCACTATTGACGCGGAGCTGTAATACAGTTTGGGTCCCAACTAACTCTAATCGGAACTAGGCTCAGTCCTTATAAGTTCGAATTATCGAAATTCCATTGTTTATACATTGAAGATATTAATTTCCTTAACTAACTCAACTCAAAATAGGTACAAATAGGCAGGTAGCAATTTCTAAGTTAGTTATGCGATGCATATTCCGCGTAAATCTTAAAACTACGCAAATGCTGGACTTAGCGGCTCAGTAAAATGTAAGCCTACCGAACTAAAATACTTCAGTATTGATGCATATTTTAGGCAAAATTTGTTATAGCGCAATATTCCTTGGGCGATTCGAGAAACGTAGCGTTTTTTCGTCCGTGTAAAAGTCCCTTAATATCAATTAGTAAATTTAAAACGCAAGCATGTCACTTAATTCTATAGATTTCCAGTTTACAGTTCATTTAGTAATCATCCAGGTCGACATCATCAAGAGGCTCATCAAGTTGAAGCGATTGAAAATCCACTTTGTATCGGAGAATACCTATTATTTTGTTAAAGTTCACGTTTTTATGTTTACCCGTTTTACGATGTTATCCAAGCAGCAAGAAGAGAAATAAATATGTGTATAAGAGCGTTTGATTAGTTGTGTTAAAAAGCACAGAATATGGTAATAAACTATACAATCTTTGGTTAATTAACAATTACTTAATTTACAATTAAATATTAAGGTACAATAATTACGAACTGTAGTAAAGTTCAAAAATTATTAACAGACTTAAAATAAATAATGGCCAGTTATACACAAAATAAATTAGAGTTAAAATTGCCATATAACACTAATTAAAAATATTTCTTGCATTGTTGTTAAGGACACTTGTGTTAAGTTGTGTCCCTTAAATGAAAAAGTTGTAGGTACGAGGTGTGACCCAAAAATAATGATAATCGGATATTTGTATAGCACATAAGATATAAAAAAAAAAAAATTTTGCTTCCTCATATATCTACTAATTCAGCATAAAAATATCATATATATAAAAGGCCACGATTCTCAGGTGATACATTCATTTGAATACAAACAGTCGGAGAAAAAGAGAAAAAAGAGTAAAGACACGTAACTAAACTTACATGTATTTAGGTATTGCTACTGTTCCGCTTCCATTCTTTAGATTGTACTCTTAAATTAACATTTGTATATTGATTGATTGATTTGAGGTGAACGATGCTGGCTTTACACTTATTTTATATAATCTACTAAATTAATTATTAACATATATTGTAAATGCTGATTGTTTTCCTAAATAAATAAAAAAAAACATCAAATTGGAGAAAAACAAAATCAGAGCTGTCATCAAGTTCCTCTGTTTGTAAAACATGTCTACCAAGGACATATACAACAACCTATTGGAAAAATTGGGTGTCTCTGCTCCTCCGTATTCCACAGTTGCACGCTGGGCGGAAGAGGAAGAAGAGGAAGGAAGCGATGGCTGCCATTCAAGAAATGGGATTAGAATTGCCCGAATACCCACCCTATTCCAAGGCAAAAAATTGGATGACAATAGCGAGGTGATGACTGATGTAAAGAGGTTTTGGTGGGTCAAGGCAAAGAATTCCTTTCAAAGAGAATCATGGGTTTAGAAAAATGACTTGCTAGGAAACTATGTAAAGAAATACATTATTTTTTAAACTAAATTCCCTTATTTTATGTTGATTATCATTACTTTTGGATCACTCGTCGTATGTAATAAAAATGTGTTAAACAGGATTTTCTCTAGTATCTTTTATCTCCCTTTTTCACTTATTCTTTAGACAAATGAAAGGAAGATAGAGAAATTACTATTTCTATATAAAAACAGGTTAGTACTGACCTCCGATTCCACCAAATCCTCTCACAAACTGGCTGCCTTCCTGACTTTTGTCGGTGATTATTTCCAAGGTGGCTCCAAATGACTTGTAGTTGTTGGCCAGCCACTCCAGTAGCGGTTGACATTCCACCAACTCCAACTCTACTCCGCTCTGGAATTTGGAGAAAATTCTACATCATCAATCTGTGATTATATTACATTAAGTAATAAAGAAAGTAGCTATAGTGCTTGATGCAGAAATTTTTTAGTTATTCCTGTGGGAATAATTAATTGATTATTATGTTTTAAATATTAATTATTCGTCTAAAAATGTCAAGAAAAATAAATAAAACCTTTATTCATTCCATACAGTCAATCCTGTTTTAAAACCATTAGTATTTTTTTTTTGATAAAACACTTAACACTCCAACCTACTAGACGTATCTACTAGGCACTTACATAAGTCGACATAGTATGAAAAAAAAAAAGACTGAAACAGACAGATAGTCTGACAAAAAAAAATGACAAAAGTTTGGAATATTAAAGAAATATGAATACAATGTGAACTCACATCTTTGTCGGTGAAATGTGACTTGTCTTTTTCTTGTTCTGGAGTGAGGTGCAAGATCGTCTCCTGGCTGGTAGCGTGAGACTTCAGGACATATCTGAAAATAATAGACAAAAGTAAAAAAAAATTTCATATCACCAAGTGACATGGCTAGGGAAAAGTAAAGAAAAAGAAGCTCAACACATCGAAGTATTGTAATATAAGATATTTCAATTATTTGTTAATGACTGCTCAGTGGATCAGTTGTTAGTAGTGACTACCAGCTGAACTAAGGAGCGTGGATTCAATGCCTGCACAGAACAAATATTTATTTAATAATTAGACTTTGCCCGCGGCTCCGCCCGCCCTTAATTTGGTTAACGGCGTAGGATTCTTACGGCAACTCCTAGATTATAGTAAAAAGTTTGTCTGACTCCTTCCCCGGGACTCAGACAAATTTCATCTAAATCAGTTGAGCGGTTCCCGATCTATACAATGGTTGAAGCGTGACAAACAACCAAACTTTCGCATTTATAATATTAATGGGATAGCTGGTAATTAATGAATTTTGCTAGCGGCCGCCCTGCCCAAATTTGGTTATCGGCGTGGGATTCCTCTATTTAATCTCAGTACATATTGATACTGTGATTTACTCCTTAATTAAACTAATGAAGTTTGCTATATCAAGCAGTTGCTCTAGCTATAGTTCATTTAAGCTCGGTTATAGGTTATTCCCGCGGGAATTTCGGGATAAAAAGTAGCCTATATGCTATTCCAGGACCTAACCTATATGTATGCCAATTTTCATCCCGATCCATCCAGTGAGTAACAAACATACACACTCACACACACACAAACTTTCGCCTTTATAATATTAATGCGATTACATTTGTGTTTGTCTAATGGTGTTTCAAATGTATTTGTATCAGTTGTCATAAGCATGTGCTATGGTACCACCATTGTACAAGCTTAGCGTAAATTGGGCCTAGGTGGCGCTGTGTGTAATGTACAAGTATTCAAAATATTTTTTATATTAGAGGAGAGTTACGGGCGGAGCGAACGCGGTGTTTAAGCATGTTTTTAAGTAAATTCAGTGTATTCATTTTACTAGGACTCATACTTTTTTATTATTTTTACATTATTATTAAACTATCATATGATATTCACCTCTGTATATCGAGATTCTCCCAGCAGATGAGCGTCTCCACAGCCCCCAACTCTAGAGCCCTCAGTGTGTCATCCACACCAAAGCAATACTTGCCTGTATCCTGAAAATTTTACATACTATTTTAGCAGCGCATGGTTGTGTGACGCGAAAAAAGGAATTTCGTACTGTCTTTATTTATACTATGTAGGTGCAACATGAAGGCGAGTGGTCTCCTATTTCTAACTTGAGTGCTGGCCTGCTGCCTTTGCATGTTGGTACTGGTACTCAAAAACTCGTGGTCCAGTCGCATTCGTTTATCGGAAAAGATAAGCGACGTCATGCGTGGTCAGTACCCAGATGGGTGATCGTTTGCACAGTGCGTCCTTTGGAGGGCAAGTTAAACAATCGGCCTTTTGTCATATTATGATAGCAGTCTTTAAGAGAAGTCAGCAGCGTAATGGGTGGCTTGAAAACTGACAGTTGAGAGGCCAATCTTGACAAACGTCCGTCAATCCGAACATCTAAGGTGTATGAATCTTTCTCTAAGGTGATAAAAATAGTTAAAAATATACACACCTGTGAGATTTCATCGAAGTACCTTCCAATGAGTTTCTTTTCTTGTATAAACTTAACATTCTGCAGTGACTCTGCGGCTAATTCAATAGCCTGATTGAATCCATTTTCGCCTCCGTATGACACGTCAACCAGCTTGATTATTTTAGCTTGCAAACGCTGTACACATGAAAGAGACAAATATGTACATTTATAATCCAAAACTATGCACATTTATAAATTTTTATTAGGTTTAACGCTAATAATTTGCTACTTAATGAGGAAAAACCAAATGTCTTAAATTTACATTACAAACCAATCCTAGTACACTTTTCACAGTCTAATATATTAGAGCTGATTCTTTCTACCCTTTTATACAACCAAAAATTAATATAACTTAAGAAGAGGAAATGGCTGAATATTCACTTACCGGGTCAAACATATCAGATTGTGATAGCTCAGTCTTAAAGTCTGCAGAACCAGCTAGAATGAGGCCGGCGACATTAGGCCTATCGGCGCTTATAAACAGCTGTGTGGCAACTTCGGCTACTTTGCGCACATAGTTATGCCGCTTTTCCATACGTAATCGGGCGAAACGAAGCGCAGACTGACCACCACGGCCGTGCTTCTTTGGTAGATCTACTGTGAATTTGTGTAGCACCTGAAAATGTAATGGTAATTATGGCCTCAAGTTTTTCAGGGTTTAAATTTGGCTGAAACGTTCATACAACTACTGGATTTGGCCAAAACATTTTCATACAACTAAGTTTTTATTGCATTCATAGAATTTTGGATGACATTTTATTTAACAGTTGAAGTTATGGTAGTAGACATGGAATCACATGTCCAAAGGTCTAAGTGTTTTTACATTTTAACCTAATTGATTCATCAAACCAAATCTTTTCTACTTAAAATTGTTTTAACACTATACTAATAATTTAACGTTTGTTTGTTCTTTACTATTTAATACAAAAATGGCTGAAAGAATTTATTTACAAATTATCACCTCTTACTTTCTGGATTGCTATAAAGTTTTGTCCTAATTTACATGATGGACAGGCAGCCAGCCTAAAAGGCTAACGTTATAAACTTGATATTTTGAACTAAAGTTAAATAGCATGGGATGGATATATAACAGATAAAACATGAGAAGACGAAGGGCCTTTATAACTCAAGAAAGGCTGAAAGTATTTGTTTGAAAGTTTCACTTATTGATGGAGTAGATCTGGAGATAACTATAGGCTACAAATAAAACAAGTGAAATGGAGGGACACAACTAGTTTTAATATAGTAGAAAAGTAAAAGGAAAGTTAAAATGAGAAATTACCTCTCTAGTATTTCCCTGTAGCGTACCAAACAGTGCACCATTACCATCCATAACAATAAAACCAAATTTATTGTCATCAGCCAAAAGAGCTGTCAGAGCTTCAGTGTGAAACTTGTTATCGCAGAGGTAGAGGGACGTGTTGATCGGTTTAAATGGCTCAAAATCTATGTTCACCTTCTTTTCTTTACCCTCTTCAGTGACAATAGTACCACAATAGATAACGAGACCATTTGGAGGCACTGAAAGAAATAAAATAACAATCAACATACACATACATCATTCTGGCCCAAAACTGGACTAAAAAAAATGAAAGAACATATATAATAACATCCATATCTAAGATGGGACCTTTGTATCAGTATTTTAGAGTATGTGCTCTAAGCATTATCCTAACTGGTCGACAAAGGAGATAGCTTTATCTATTAAATATGGCCATAAAACTGAGAACTATCCCAATTATCCATTCAAATCAAATATATGTACCTAGTTTATTCAAGTATGTTCCTAAGAACTCTTATTACCAACTGTTAAAAAAATAAAATAAAACATCTTACACAAGTTATACATTTTACACAGTAAGAAATCCACAAAAGCAATTCAATTCTTCATTCTCACTGTTTTAAAATTGCAAACCATGTAAAGCATCAAAAAAAATCCTACTCTCCTATGGTTTTTTTTAAGAGAAAACAACAAAAGTTCAATAAAAGAAAAGCCTTTTCTTAAGATTGTACAAATTGAGTAGGTAAAATAAACCTTAGAATACCCAAATTAGGGCCAAATTGTAACCCAAAGGTTATCTGGTGTGGTTCAATTGCAAATGAGATTTGAAAGACTTAATACCAGTTTTTCTAAGCTCTTTATAGTATGGTTATGATTATTATCCTAAAATATTATTTAACATGGTCATTCTATGATGTAAAAACAAAGTAATTTGTTGACATAATATATCAAGCTATTAGATAAGGTACTAAAATTACCTTAACCTTGCATTGTCAAAAATTGCATGATTTATTTTTATACACTTTATAACATTTAGTTAGCTTATCATCATCAATCAACACATTACAACATTTTTGTTTTAGCCGGAAGACGTCTATAGCTGAATGTAGGCCTTTCAACTCTATGTCTCCACAACAGGCAGCCCGTGCCTAATTCCTGTGGCTCTAACCAGACTGTGTGTCCACATGTTAGGATAATCTATGGTCCTAACACGACCTTAATCTATGTTTTTCATTAATTAATGGTTCAACAAGCAATGTGCCATGTCCATGGCTACTTCCGCTTACTAACTATATGAGCAGTAACTTTGGCTCTATGGCAAATTCTCATTCTTAAAGACAGCTTGAATTGCTTTCTCCATAGTTCTCTAAGGAGAGCCTAAATCACAGTTATTTTGATATTAAGTTTATAAAATAAGATAAGCAAGAAAAAATTGTGTGAATGTCAAAGACTAAAGCTAAGGAACTTTATATCTGGTATGACACTGGTATGAAATTATACACCTAACTTTAATAGAGGCACATTTATCTTTGGGGCAGCCTGTAATCTATGGCAAAACCTGGGAAAAACTGCACTAATATTGACATCATTAATATCAACTAACCTTTAGTATACAATTTTAGTCGATGCTGTACAGATGTGATGGCACCAAGCACTGACAAACGATTCACCCGAGATTTAATGTTAGAAGCCGTCCCAAATTCATCAGCCAACATCTTGGACACACGAGAGATTTGATCTTTGGGTGGAATAATCAAAGATATCATTGATGTGCCATTTCTAAAACAAATATAAAACAGGTTAATTCTTGACAAAAACTAGGGCTATGATTCAAAATTAGGTACATTTTTATTTATAATTATTAAGACTATAAAGAGTCATACACACCTTTATAATCTTAATAATTATAATTAAAAATAACAACAATTTGAAATTTCACAAGTTTACATGGAATAGTTTTCAGAGGACATAAGAGGGCAAAAATCACAATTTTAGGGCACTTACTAACAAACTCACTCATGAATCATTAAAAATAAGCATACTTCCTATTAAGCCAAAGCTTTATGTACTTATTGGATAACTAAATCAATTCACGCTTTACTTATGCAAGCTAAAGTAGTAGTACCATAATTGAGCTTGCTTTGCCTATAAATAGTATTCAATTGAGATAAATAAAGATTAGCCGAAACTAAATTAACATAGTATTCAAACAAGCTTAAGTTGTAGTAATAAAAGTAACTCCCTAAGAAAGGAAGGTACAATCTACTTATCTGGACAAAAAGTTATCCATCAAAAACATAAATGTAAATAGCAGGCCAACTTCTTATTATTATAACTTAGAAGTATAATATTATAAAAATATATCTATGCCAAGTTTCTTGCTTATCTTAAAAGAGTACAACATACAAACAATATATATAATGTTAACTGATGAATTCACACATTTAAAATATTGTAAACCTGACTCAGAATCTATTTGCAATTCGTGTAAACATAACCTAACATTACTTAATGTTCACTTTTTCTGGTAATTTTAATTATAAATCATTAAAATACTTACATGATTACCTTAATTGTCACATTATTTAACTGGTTTTCAAATCACGACACTGATTAAACCTAAATTTAACAAAATTTCAAATTAATGTAACATATATGTTGCATCACAGAGTACATTGTTGGGTTGCATAGTAGCCTTAGGTAACTCCGGACATAACTATATCTTTGGATATATATCCGAGGCCGGATATCTTACAACTCCTTCACTTTGCGTGAAATAAACATGTAGTTTTTAGTATCACTTCTGCCTTGTGACGGGCGGGTGAATATCTGTTACAAAAATATAATAAAGATATCAAATAGTATCTATCTATAACAAATGAGGGATATATTAAGCGGATATGGATATGTGAAGTAGATACATATCTTAATCAGAATGATATGTGACATATCCAGTCTTTGCCCGGAGTTACTTAACCCATGGCAATGCATAGACTACAAAGCGAAAGATGCAGGTCAAGGTCATTTTTGTTTACACTAATTGCAAATAGATTCTGCGTCAGGTTTAGTAGTGTAAGCTTGGACTTAACTTGCTACACTAGGTTGGGCTTTTGAAAAGTTACTTTGTAGGTTCAGGTTAAATTTATACTTCCACAAGAAGGGATTGTTAAGTCCAAAAATTCAGAGAAAAACATTTATAAAACACTAATATATAATATTAATATCATTAGGATTCTGTTATTTATAGTTCTTGATATTTATAGGATTTGGTCAAATTGCAAGTTTAAAATTATTACACCTTAGCAAGGTCCAAAGGCACTTACAACCTTATTATAGTAATTTGGAAAGGAAGGCTCATTTTTATTTTAAATTGTTGTTAATTGTTGTATTGTAAATGTTGGGTACAATTCTTTGCAAATCTCTCTAATAATTACATTATCATAATTTTTTATATGTTTTAGCATGATGCTTAAAAAATTTGTAAAAAAAAATTGGCACATAGCAAGTTAGTTTAAGAACTGGTCATAGACATTCCAGATTACAAATCGTGATGCAGTATACATACTCGTAACGAGGTTAGAAACCGCGCATGCTAGCGTGCTGGAATCGGGAAGGTATACGCAGCCTCATTGACAATGTGAAAGAAAAGACTTACATACCGACATTCAGGGCGGGCATAACAAAGAAAACTGTGATTCAGCAGAATAAATGAGTACTGACTCACCCTCTGGCCATCTCCAAGCTTTTTATCAATTTTTTGATCTTCCATATTTCAACATTTCGATCGGCTGAAGATTCTTCGGACATTTTGAACGGGGACTACTGACAGATTTAGTAATAAACACACAGAATAAAATACAATAGTAAAAATATGTTTCCAAACCACTATTCTATGAATTCGAGGGAACGGAAGCTCAGTTCGCGTGCGGATCAAACTGCTAAAATCCAGATCGAACCGGACGGACAAGACACCTCTCGACTTTATTCGCACACTTTCTAATTCACTTTCAGGTCTGTGATCACTCGAACTTTTCTTCTGGTACGGGGATTCTTGGTTTTTTTCTTAATTCGGTTACACCTAAGCATGTGGGATGCAGAAATTAGACATTAGAAAAATTGAAAAGATGACGTGACAAACCACCTCACGCACGCTTTCCGTTCGTTCCAGGATTGCTAGATCGAGTTTCTGAAATTTACCCTTATTCAAGAATTCTTTTTCTCAAAATGATTTATTTTACAAGCTTTTTCCCCATTTTAATAAATAAAATAAATATAATGATCTAAAACAGAGTATTTTTAAAACACTGAAACAAATTATGAATAACGTTTAAAATATCCGAAATCTTGTGCGCACTGTTATGGCGTTGGAGTCAGTCGCTCGCAAGCGGGAATAAGAGTAAAGGAACGGGGACGGGGGCATACCCTACTTCACCTCGCTTGCTGTTCACTTGCAAATCGCGATAACAGATTTATTTTGAGTCTGAGTGTATCTTTGTTCACGTCCGATAAAAGAATATTAATACACCCGTGGTATAGTAAAATAAAAAACGGAGCACATGACGAAATTGGCATTCTTCAAGTCAAGAAAAAATAATTCCAAAATTATCTAATAATCTTAGTTATTTTTCTTCCTCCAAACATTTCCCCAAAACTTCCCCAAGAAAGATTTTTTCCTATGAATTGCGAAAAAAACCTCCAATCTACCAACACTGGAGCCAAAGAACACAAGTATTATTTTTTATTTTTCGTTTTCTATTTGTCCAGAGTTTTAAAAGCTCTGGATGGCTATTGGTAATTCTGTCTATATAGCCAGACATAACACATGAAACTTGTTTGGTTTCTCGTTTCTCTAAGCGCTTTTTGGTCTCTCTAAGCTTGTACCCAAGAAGCTTATAAATGGACGTCACTATATAAGCTTCTTGCTTGTACTCCATAGACATATTGTAATGGACTGCGTATTTCCTGGCCAGATCTGTAGAAAAAATGGCCGCAAAAGTGTGAGAGAGACAAAGAAAAACTTTGGTATCTAGTCTAAATGAAAAGACACCACATATTTACTTTGTCTCTTTGCCAATTTTTTGAGGCTATTGCGCAGTCAAGGCGCAGTCTATAGGATAGATAACAGAACTCGAAGTCTATGTTATACCCAAGAAGCTTACATAATCGATATAAATAGGTTTCATGCTTGTACTCCATTTTAAGAGTTGCCACACGTTTTTCATACATTTTACATTTTTCATAAATTACGTCCATCAATATTCATTAAAAAAAAATACAAATATTATACGGGTTATATAGGGGATTTTCACTTTATAGTTTAAAATATATCCTGTGTGATATTCAGTAGAACACCATACTCTAAAAAAGTTAAGTAAAGGGTTGTAGTAAAAGTTATAATTTTTTACTTGGATTGTTCTTGTTATATAGAAAGCCAGTGCTCAGTCATACAAAAAATATCAATTCTATGTTTTTCTAAAAATAATAACAAGAGTTTTTTCATTACCAGAAAAGCCTTGAATGTTCTGATGTGCAAGGATTATATCAGATTGATTTCCTTTTGTCTTTAAAATTAGTTTAAAGGTGCCACAGTATTCACTATGTTGTCATTAACAAAAGCGATCTCTACACATTTATCTCCATATGTACTTAAGGTAGTCATAGATACATTTATATTATTTGATATCAATGTTGCTACCTCATGTTTATATCTTGTAGCTAGGCGTAATCTATTATTTGTCATGTAAATTTTTTTTAAAAATATGTTTGCGTCAAAGAATGTTAAAATGTCACTGTTTTAGAATGACATAGTTTGAATTACATTATTCAATTCATAAATATTATCATTCTTGCTACTTAGCAACAATTTTAAGTAAAATGCACAAATAATAATATTTTTCATTTTAGTAAATAGTCTAAACAATGCTCAATTTTAATTTTTTATTCTTATGAACGTCATAGCTGTTACCTATAACTCGATCACAATCACAATCATAAACTCTATCGTTAGTCAAGGATGCAAGGCGTTCTTCATTATATTTACTAAGTTATGTTCACCTATTTCTTTCTGTGCAGTTTCATATCTAGAAGTGATAGTGTTGAGAGTTTCTTCTAGTATATGGAGCTTCGACTGCATATATTTAATGTCATTATCATTTACTGTTTGACTAGCAGTTAATTTAGCATGATAAATTTTAAGTCGGTTAAGAAGACATAGATGTTCTTTTTTGTAATTAATATGTTTTGCTAAAAAGTTTTGATTTTTTAAAATACTACCTACGTGACTTAAGAATACGTTTTTCTAATTTTTTTTTTTTGTGAACAATTTTGCTTGTCTTTTTGGTAGAATTATTTTTATTATGCTGTAATACTAAATCAGAATTCATTAGTCACACACACACCTCGTCCCTTTTTGTTTGTTGCTTTTCATTTCCCAATTTAGAAATTAGTTTGTAAGCATGTCAGCATTACATTGACAATAGGTATCGACTTTCTTTTGTAACCTATCTCTCTTATCCATTACGCCTATAAATTTGTCATTCACTTCGGCGAGTTCATTTTTTAACGATTTGTTTTTATCAATAATATTAAGTATTTCTATTTTGCTTTCATCTCTTTTTTGCAATAAACGTTCACATGTGTCCCTGGATGTTTTAAGTTCTAGTAGCACCTCTTTGAGTTTATTTTCTGCTTATTTTGCAGTGACAATCCGAGACGACATATTCGTATCCATTTATTGTATTTAATGTTACAGAAGCAGTACAGTAGCTAAAAAAGGCTACAAAAGAAAAAAATGTACTTCCCAAATTAGCGAGTCTCGAATTCACGACACTCCGGATGCACAGGTCACATTATAACCAATCGACCAGCGAGCTAGTTATCACGGAGAACGAAATTGCCGTACTTAATGGCTATAGACCTATATGACCTAGATGGCAAAGCATTAGATTTACTTTTGATTTTAATATACGACCAGAATTTATCTCGAATAGAGCTCTCGATATTAGATATATAGTATGTTGTTTAAGGAGCTTTAAGGTTTGGTAATCAGATTCATTTTTATAGATTTTATATCTCCGGTGGAATTTAGACTTTTCATTAATTATCTTAATAAGAGCACTGCTGAATCAAGGGGGACATTTGTTAGGATAAATTTTCTTTTTAAGAACGCATTTTTTTATTAATTCATTCAAAATTTAATAAAAGTGAGAAACCGTTATATTTGATAAACACCTAATTCAGTCTATTTTCGAAAGATGTTCACGTATGGTTACATAGTCGCCCATCCTGTAAAGAAACTTCGATACTATTTAAAACAACATATAAAGCTTATGATGGCCATCTTCTGTTAATATACGTTGCGTACACGATGTCTCACAAATTGGCAAATAGGAGATAATAATGTCGCATATTCGACAGTTAACATTACTGATCCAGTTATATTGATGGAGATAAGATGATAAGCAGATATCAAAAAAAGTTATTTGGTGTTGGTTCGTTAGATTAGTTGGTAACAAGACAACTGAGTCAGAAGGTTTGTTCCACTAAATATTAAGCATATTTAAATCGCCTAGAATTAGTATGCTGTCGTCGGGTCCAGTGAGAGATGTCGCAATATCAATTAATTTATCCGAAAAAGAGCGGTGTTGTGAAATGTAGGAGGTTCCAGTACCGAGGTATATAGTCGCTATATGGATTCTACCAGGGATATTATTTTGATTTTTACATGTGATTGTAACCCATATATCCTCTGCATTAGATCTCCAGTCCAATCTTTCATCAGCAACTAACTCTTTACGGATCGCTATCAGTACGCCACCGCCAAGGGATTGACCAGTAGTTATGTAATCTCTGTTACGGCGCCACACTAAATACTAATCGTCGAACAATTCCGCACTATGAATTCCGTCCAATAACCACGTCTCAGTAAGAGATATTATGGAATAGGAGTATAATAATATATTTTTGAAAACGTGTTCGTCTTTGTTCGCTATCCTCTTACGTTTTGGTGGTAGCATTTAAGTGGAGCCATCAGAAATTTTAATTTTAAATAGCACTATAGCGATTAGATGCCTGGGGTGTAAATTTAAATAGTGACACGTTACGTATATGTAATCGTCGTAAATGACAAAATAAAAAAATATGAAAATTGAAATTTTTTTTAATGTGGACTATGTAGCAGGCGCGTGTAAAATGTACAGATAAAGGATTTGTAATAACTATAAATATCATAATAAGTGCGTTTGCACTTATAGATTCGTTACACTCACAAAAATAATATACAATTATAAAAACATTAAACGTGCGTAGGCGCAGGCAATCACTAGTGTAACACGTTACATACACGGTTTTTAAATAAAATCAGCAAAGATCGGAATTGGGTGACAAATTTAGAAGAACAGAGTAAAAAAGAGGAGACTTCCTTATGACAACTTTTTTTTATTACTTTAGGTGATATTCAGGTTTTGGGAAATCACTCAAATACATTTAAAAAATAATGTAATTCAGAACACGTAAATTATATTAATTATATTTACCTAAGCTTTGCGTCGAGATAACTAAAAAATAAATAATACGGGGTAGAAGCGACAATCATGTAGTTTTCCTCTCTGATAGCACTTTGCTTGCTTACACCCTGTCAAGTTTTCGATGTTGAGAATTTTTTTTGGGGCTGATGGCGGAAATTAGAATTAACGCTTTTCGTATACTAAATTACTGTTTGCTTACTAATTGCATATCAAACTAGTGTCGCTAATTGGCAGAGAAAAGTTTGTTGCATAACAGTAATAGTGCGCGTCACGTCATAAGGTTATTCATACAATACAAGGGTATATAAAAAAAACAGCCAAATAGTAAATGCTTAGTATTTTCTATTCGTCTGTTTTAGTTAGAGTTCCATAAAATGAGAATTATTGCGGATATCCGAAATCTTAATGTTATTGCAAACTGTATATCGCCAATATTACTCAGTGATTTCCATTTTTTCAAATTAAGTTTTTGAGTTTATTCATTACAAATTCTTTTCATAATAATAGTATAGACTAAATAAAATCACACACACACATGTGATTAGCGGTTGACAGATATACACCAAACCTCTCGTGGGCAAAATTACAAAAAATAGTCGTAACAAGTGCATGACAATTCGTAACGAATTGAATGAAACGGATGACACTATATTTTTTTGTATTTTCGATACCATCTAAGTGAAAGGATGACAGGTGACAAAATACGTTCCTATCTTTTACAAACTGAACGCACTCAGTCAGTTCCAAATTTGACGATTCGCCTTTGGATTTACTTAAAATTTCATTAATATATACGACGACTGCATTTGAGGAAATGTATGAATAAGGAATGGACGAACAAAGAAGAAAAATAGTGAACTCGTATTTAAATACGAGTAGGCCTCAATTATGTTTTAATTAATATTAATAATGCGTTCTGGCAAAAATCTCACTCAAGCTGGTGAAATACTGTAGTTTTGATACAGCGCATATCCATCATTCCCAACCACTTTTCTTTTTGATTCAAACGTGTGCAGTTTCCCGTGAGCGCATGGTTCGCCGTGACCATCAACAGGTAGCAAAAACATAAGTACCAAGTGGCTATCGTCCATTTTAGAACGAACTGTTTTTCCACAAAGAAAAGTCTACGTAAGTTACTTAACTACAATAGCTTAGATTTTTTTTTTGTAATTGCTCCTATGGGTAAAACATCAAATCTTTTACTTATTACTTATACTATTTGTGTCGTAATTTCTTTAATCCTTTTTTTTTATTAATTTCCCATATCCACGCCTACCATTAGTTCATACTTTAACTATCTGTGCTATAAAATAAATCGATTCTTTGCCGTTGCACCGTTTTGACATCAACACCTTTACTTTTTTATATCCGGTGATCAAACCAAAAATGAGGTTAATCAAGCTTTAAACATTTCTTTACATGGTTCACACTGTCTCAGTTGTGTTACATCAGATTTTTCCGCGGGTAGTCTCCTACAGTAAAACAGGTCTGTGTCATGACTCGCGCGCCCTATAACACTTTCTGATAGAAAAAGTATTATTTCCTAAACTTCGTCACATACTTCTTATATGCAGGTAGTTCTTAAAATTCTTGAAGGTATCTCTCAAAAAAGTGTTTATTTTAGTTATCAAGTAGTTTTTTCTCCAAACACGTCTCTAGGTCAACTGGTTCAGGCTGTTTGTCAGTGCATTATTTGTCAGTGAATATCCATTTATACATCAGACATGGCATGTTTTATGTGTGTAATAGCTTCTTGCATGCAAAGAAAGAAAAATATAGTGATCTACTTATAAATTCTACATGCACGAAGTCAAGAATAAAAGCTAGTTAGTTCAAAAATAATTAAAACAGGGTTAAATCATTGGTAATTCTAAAATATTGGTAAATATAAAACCGGCCACAGGGTTCCGTACAAACTTATAATATGTAGATAGTTCTTCCATCATGAGATCAAGGCTCACAGAATTATGCTTTAATTATAAGTTTTTTGTAATGTATCATCTTGCTTCTTGCACGGTTTTCACGGTTCTATTTCAACGGGAAGTACTACATAGATTTTGATTTAATTGTGTCACAATATGCGCCAAAAATTAATGAGTATTTTGGGCATTTTTTTTTATTGAATTGACTTACTTCTGGCAAGGAATTGGAAATAGAATTATTTTTAAAAAGTCATAATATACATATGTTGTGAGTAACTGAGCATTGGCTAAGTAAACATGAATTAATGTTTAGTTTCCCCAATCATTATTTGTCCAGTGCCTTTATTCGAAAAAATGCTATTCGAGGGGGTTCATTAATAATTATTAATAATAATATACAGTGTAAAGACCGAAAGGATATAGTTAGCCTATCACTTGAACGCATAATAGAATTGTCTTGTATAGAACTTAAGAATTATATTATACTTTGTGTGTATCGCCCCCCTTCTGCAAATTATAATTCTTTTGAGCCTGTAATGGAACAAGTTCTGAAAAAAATTTGTCATTCTTAAAAGTCAGTTATTGTTTGTGGTGACTTTTATATTGATCTTTTAGAGAGTTCCCATACAAGAGATAGATTTATTAACTTATTTACAAGTTTTGACTTAAATTATTTGTTTCTGGAACCAACTAGAATTACATCGACTTCAGCTACATGTTTAGATAATATTTTCTGTAACGTTGAAGCAAAAGATAAATCTATTATTAACAATTTGCCGTCCGATCACTGTGGTCAAATAATAAAAATTCTACACAACTATAAAAAAAAATCTCAACTAGTAACTTGTAGACCTGTGACCACTGCTTGATTAAAAAATTTTAAAGTTAATATTGAAAAAAAATCCATTTTTACATTTCATGCATGATAATGCTAATAATCTTCATAATTTTTTTTTTGATTTCTTAAGTAATGAGTTCGAGCAAGTGTTTAAAGTAAAAACTTTTAGGCCAAATAATAAAATGAAATTCAAGGACTGGGCTACTTTAGGAATACACCGAAGTCGAACTAGGTTGTATGAGTTGTATGAAATGAAACAATATAACCACAGTCCCACATTCATCAACTATGTCAAAATGTATTTAAAAAAGTATGCAGGGTTGCAAAATCAATACATTTAAGTAATAAAATGAAAAATTCTGATAATAAAATAAAGGCCACATGGAATGTAATAAATAGTGAAACAGGAAAAATTAAACCGCGTGACAATCATTATTCACTTACTGTAAAGTCAAAAATAATTGATTCAGATCTTGATGTCGCTAACTCTTTTGAGAAATATTTTACTGAAATGCCTACAATTACAACTAATGTATTAAATTCCTCTCCATTAGAATCAGAGTTACTTTTAAAATGTAATGTAAATAAATGCCAAGGCTATATTTAAATTTGAGCATGTTATCTCTGAAGACATCATAAAGACATTTAAATTACTAACTCAGAAAAAAACTTGTGACCTATGGGGTATATCAGTCAAAGTCCTTAGCGGAATTATTGATATTATAGCACCAATCTTAGCCATAATATTTAATAAGTGTGTTGACGAAGGGATATTCCCAGACTTAATGAAATATAGTAAAATAATACCACTTTTTAAAAGTGGAAATAAAGATGATCCTAATAATTTTAGACCTATCTCTATACTGCCTGCCTTAAGCAAAATTTTTGAAAAAATTATGTTCAATCAGATGCTTAAACATTTTAACTTAAATGGATTACTTCATCCTCAACAGTTTGGTTTTACAAAAGGGCGTTCCACAACTGACGCAGGTGTTGCCCTTATACAGCATATATTTGCTGCTTGGGAACAGTTACAAAATGCTATTGGTATCTTCTGTGATCTATCAAAGGCATTCGACTGCGTGCAACATGAAACTCTTATACGGAAACTGAGTCATTATGGTATTGCAGATTTGGCTCTTGAGCTTATCCGCTCATATTTGAGTATTAGAATAGAAGTTCAAATCAATGAAGTAAAATCCAATGGCTCTGAAGTAAAATTAGGAGTTCCTCAAGGTTCTATTTTAGGTCCTTTTCTATTTTTAATTTACATAAATGACTTGCCTTTCTTTGTGGAGAAGCTATGCAAAATTGTACTATTTGCTGATGACACATCTCTTTTATTTAAAGTTGACAGAAATAAAACTAATTTTGACGCTGTAAGTAGTGCGCTTTCTCAGGTTCTTCATTGGTTTACGGCAAATAATTTACTTCTTAATGCGAAAAAGACTAAGTGTTTAAAATTTATGATGCCAAATGTCAGAAACATAAGTACAAAATTATCCCTAAACGGAGAAGAAATAGAACTATTAGACTCAACAGTGTTTCTAGGTATTACATTAGACAATAGGCTGCAGTGGAACCCTCACATTTCAGTTCTTGCAGGGAAACTCAGTTCAGCTGCCTATGCAGTTAGGAAAGTTAGGCAGCTTACAGATGTTGACACTGCTCGCTTGGTCTACTTTAGCTATTTCCATTCCGTCATGTCTTATGGCATTTTGCTTTGGGGTAAGGCAGCTGATATTGATACAGTCTTTATTTTGCAAAAGAGAGCAGTACGGTCAATTTATAAATTAGGACCTCGAATTTCTCTTAGTGAACTATTTAGGGAAATTGATATTTTAACTGTTCTTTGCCAATATATCTTCGCTTGTATAATATATGTACGCCAAAATTGTCACTTATTTGCTAAAAATAGTGACCTCCACAGTGTTAATACAAGGAATAAGGATAAATTGGTAGTTCCAAATGTCTTTCGCAATAAAAAGTATATTTTTCTACAATAAAATTCCAGAATATGTGGTTAATTTACCCTCAAATAAATTTAAAATATATGTCAAAGATAGTTTAATGAAAAAAAGCTATTACAAAGTTGATGAATACATAAATGATAAAAATGCTTGGAAAAATTAGAACTTAATTGTTTTGTATTGGAGCATTTGAAATATTTTTTAAAATTAAAACATAGTTTATTAAGTTGTTACTTAGTGTAAGGCTATATTGTATTTTATATGATGTATAAAAGATTAACTGCTGAGTTTATTGCCGGTTCTTCTCGGTAGTAAAGCATTACGAATCTTCTCCTCTTATATTTTGTTCCTTTACTACACACATTGTAACTAGTACAATCGAAGTTTTATTGGAGTTGCTTGAGTGTGTCATGCTCTCTCAAAGTGTCTCTGCGGTGGTGGCGTGTGTGTTGGGTCGTTACGTTCCCTAAAACATGGTTGAGCGAAGCGATGGCTGATTCATGTGTCATACTCGTGAACGGGTGCCGCCTGTGGAGGCTGGTCTGCTCTTGCAAACTTCTTTGTATTCTTAGTATTTAGTCTTACTTTTTTGTTTTGTTTATTAATACTGTAATACATTGATTATTCCTTAGTGATGAATACATAAACTGTCTTTTGTTTATATTAGATACTTTTTTATGTTGTGCTTGTGCTTTATATTTCATGTTTTTTTATGTTTGTAATGGAAAGTGTCCTTTTATGATAGGGAGGGCATTTTCCAATATTTTAATTGGACGCTGTAAGAGAAAGGGAGAAAAGAAATGCCCTTGCTGAGTTTCTTGCCGGTTCTTCTCAGTACAAGGTCTCCCGCCCTGTAGACTTACGAACCGATGGCGTAGTGACATTCATAAGTGCTCAATTATTCTAGCCGAAACTGAATAAATTAAATTGAATTTGAATTTACAAGCTTGATTTTTTTACAAACCTAAGTGACCATAGACATTAGTATTTGGTGTTAATTACAACCTGATAACTTCACGCATTTCTGAGAAAAAGGGTTTTGAGACATATATGGACAGACAGGCAGACAGACAGACGAATAATTCCTTTTGAGGTACGAAACCCTAAAAATCACAGTATATCTTCATAACACAGCGGGAGGTCCTGCGGGCGTTGCTTTCTCTAGAAGTTCATAAGTCGAGTGGGCTAGACGGTATACCAGCAGTGGTGCTTAAACAGTGTGCTCCTGAGTAATGTCCTGTACTCACGCGCCTCTTCGTGCTTTCCTACCACACTAGGTACACCTGATGCCTAAAAAGGGCGATAGATCAGATCCATTATCTTATCGCTATTACCTACCTCCTTTTCAAGGTAATGGAGCGTGTGATTAACACAAAGCTCATAAGATACCTAGGAAAACACGACCCGGTCAGTGACCGTCAATATGGCTTTCTCCACGGTCGCTCGATCTCGTTACCTTCTAGCGTATATCACACACTGATGGGTACTAGCCATTGAGAGTCAGGGGGAGTCATTGGCATGTAGCCTGGAAATAGCGCAGGCGTTCGATCGGGTCTGGCACCGGGGTCTTCTATCGAAGTTGCCATCTTACGGAGTACCGGAGGGTTTGTGCAAATGGGTGGCTAGCTTTTTGTCCGGCAGACGCACACGAGCCGTAGTTGACTGTAGTTGCTTTGATAGCATGGACATTAATGCTGGTGTCCCGCAAGGCACTGTGCTCTCTCCTACACTGTTTCTACTGCATATCAATGACATGTTGATCATCAGACAGTACTGGATACGCTTATTACACGGGTCGTGCAAGAATCTCGCGTTCCGTTGAGGAGTAAAAGCGTGGAAAACTTGTGTCTCAAATCAAGACCACTCTGTCCAAAGTCACTGACTGGGGACGGGAAAACTTGGTCCGATTCAACCCTACAAAGACACAAGTCTGCACATTCTACGCTAAGAAAACTCCATTTACTGTGATCCCACATTTCCAGAATACTCCCCTCTCCATCTCCAGAAGCATTGAGGTCCTTCGTGTTGACATCTCCAGCGATGTTCAGTTCCTAGATCATTTGCAAGACAAGGTTAAGCTGGCGTACAAAAATCTTGGTGTAATTAATAGAGCAAAGTAGTACTTTACGTCGGGGCAGAGGTTGCTGCTTTACAAATCACAAGTTAGGCCCCATATGGAGTACTGCTGCTATCCCTTGGCGGGTGCACCCGGATACCAGCATGGCCCTTTTTACTCGGTGCAACGACGGGCTGTTAGAATTATTGACGATCCCAAACTCACTTTCCGTATCGAGCACTCGAGTCTGAGGAAAGAGTTTGCCTCCCTGTGTGTGTTCTACCCATAGATATAGAATGTACAAGATCAAAACTGCCAAATGGAAAACGAAACAGAAAAAAAATTGCAAATGTGTGAGTGGAATAGTGTTGTCAAACAACACTATCGATAATTTTAGCTGCACAAAAGCTGGTGAAATTAAATATTACCTATGTCACGTTTACACTTGCGCCACGCAGCCTCGGAACGCGTTGTCGGATAACGCAAACTGTTTACACGCTTGTGCTCGTACATGTACCCAATAACATAGCGTTGTATGCAGGATTGTAAACATACCATTAGAAATTAAACTATTAGGACTATAATCACGTCTTATAGGAAATTTAAAAATCTAATCACTTCCTTCTTGAAGAACCAAACACCCTGGAGAAAACCTCGGCAGCTCGGGAGCTTATTCCAAAACTTAAGCGTTCGGGGAGAAAGTTGCTCTCAAACCGCACTGTTCTAGACCAATTTGGTTACAAAGAGTGAGAATGAATTCGCAGTCGATGGCGAGCAGAGCGATGGTAGAAAGTACCTGCGGAAATTGTTTCAAATAATTCCTCAAAACACAGAACACATTATACAAGCGGTAGAACACACACAGGGAGGCAAAAACCCTCCTCAGACTTAAAGGTTCGATACGACTAGTGAGTTTGGGATCGTCGACGATTCTTACTGCCCGTCGTTGAACCGAATCAAAAGAGTTAAGCTGGTATCCAGGTGCACCCGCCTAGAGATGGCAGCAGTACTCCATGTGGGGCCAGACTTGTGATTTGTAAAGCAACAACCTTTGCTCTAAAGTGAAGTTGAGTACCTCTGGTTTCTTGGACGCTAGCTTCACCTTTTCTTCCACATGGTCGCAAAACTGGATATAGCTGGAGATGTCAACACCAACGATCCGAATACTCTTGGAGATAGTAAGTGCTGTGTTCTGAAATTGTGGGACCACACTAAAAGGGGTTTTTTTTTATCGGTGGACGCGCAGACTTATGTCTTTATTGGGTTGAATCCCGAAACACTTAACGCCCGCCGGACCCGCTGTATTATGGAGATTTCTGGCATAGTCTTACCGCACCACGGTAACGTAGGTGGTACAGCGCCTTAGAGACATTGACATAGGCACATTTTTTCTTCTGCCTTATTTAGTCTCGGGCTCTATGCATTTAATTAGGATTTCTCGCTTCCACGCTTTTTTTTTCGTGTGAGGAGATCGAACCTGCACCCCTCGTTTCCGTAGATAGTCTTTACTACCAACAGAGCCACGGAGCCATCGAACGTATATATATTTGCCGCAAAAAGAACTCCTAATCGACTTTATTATCGATACTCATGACGTCAGTGCTATGTATGTGCAGTGTATTTTACACAAAATATCCCCCAAAGCTTGATTTAGCAATGAAATATGGTATTAAATCTAGAGAATAATATGTAAACTACCATTCAAATTGATTTTAACGTTAATTTTTCGGATAAATTCGATAAAATATAATTAACATCATAGCACTATGTGTGTATTAATTCGGATTATTGCGACTTGTAACGTCACATTGGCTCACAAAAAAGAGACTAAATTTATAATTTAAATATTCTAAAATATAAATCAAGGATTCAAGGAGGGAAACAGAAAATTCCAATCGCTATAAAATATCACCGCTTATCTATATAATTATTGACATTTTCGGCCATGTTCTTCTATCTCATTTTCTCATGGGCACTATGCACTTAATTTGGATTTGACTACTTTTGAACGTAGTGAAAAAATCCTATGTCTATGGTTCTACCGCTTGTACAATGGGATGTGTTCTGAAGAATTGTTTGAAATGATGCCCATGGCTACTTTCTACCATCGCACCGCTCGCCAGAACCGAAATAGTCGCGTACAGTGCGGTTTCAGAGAAACTTCCTCCCGCGAATGCTTGGGTTGTAGAATGAGCTCCCTGCCCAGGTTTTCTCTCAAGTTTCGGGTTTTTCAAAAAAGAAGTAATTAGGTTTTTGACGGGTCGGCAACGCGCGAGTGATACCTCTGGTGTTGCAAGCGTTCAAAAGCCACGATGACCTACCATTAGGCATACCGTAGGCTCGTTTGCCAGTAATCAATTATAGGGCTAAGAATAAATAATAATTTAGAAAATAAATACACAGGTAAATAGCTAATATCCTAGCCTAGCCAAAACTTTAACTTGTGTGTAAACAATCATTATTTTAAAATCAGGTGTGACCTAACCCTTAGTCATTGATGGATCGAGTATTCATTCTATTAATATACGTAACAAACAAATAAATTAATGTAATATCAGACCTGAACCGTTTAATAGTTAAGAACCTGCTCCTACATATATCATTTACATACTATATTAAATTTATAACTTAAATAAATATAAATATAATAATAAAGCCTTTATTTTTCCATTACTTATAATATAATACATATTTCGATATTAAATACGTTGTGAACCTAGACATGAAAAGCCTGCTAAACTTAGGCTCTCGTCAGAAGATAAGATTAGATAAGGTGATCGTAGTGCCTGTAATGTTCAAAAAAAACTTAATGCTTTAGGTAAAAAACAAACTTGCAACATTTCCACACAAAATAATCCATCCATTTCGGTTTATTTTATCAGATATAACGAATTTGAACTAATCATTATACTTTTAACGCAGCTACAGAAGTTTCACTTTAAAAAGTTGTATTGGATAAATCTATTGTAAAGTCAACGAAATCGTACTTCGATTTCATTGGCTTACATTGACATATAAGTATCTAAAAGAGCGTCTACTTTAAATACAAGAACAATCGATATAACTCGTACCACACAAATAATCAACAATTGGCTTATCCGTTACAAAAAAAAATTTGAAAACCCTTACATACGGTAAATATATTAATTATATACCAAGACAGTAATAAATAACTTATTAACTGATAACTGTTATAAAATTAAAACAAAAGAAAAAAAAAATTGAGATCAATAATTCAATTGTACTTAATCAATGACATTCTACAACGTAATAGGGTAGGGTGATAAGGTAGTACTCGTAGGGAGTGCGTATCTTTCGATTGTTTATTGTTATTCAAATATATACTGTCTCTTAAAGCAATAAGGTTGAAAATTATATGGGCGTATCACGGAACTCAAAACAATGAGATTCAACTAGATTATTGAATCGATTGTTGTTTATCTCAACTCTCAAAATTGTGTTTCAATATTTTAAACGAATAATATACAAAAACCACTTGTATAAGAAATTTAATACCATTTATTGTAGTGTTTAAGTGTTTGACCTCTTTTTGCATTGGTTAACAACACAAAAGGGCATAATTTACCTAGCTCTTTACTCATCGAAAACGATTCAGAATATGACAAAAATCAATTCCGCAACTAGTTTTAATAAACTTGCAAGATTTTGTAGATCTAGTACCTTGGCATTGGGGAATCAGGACGCGTCGCGTGTCCAGTAGTTAAATAGCCTAAGCTTTTTAATGACTTGTACTCGAAGTGTTTTAAACTTCAAAAATTAAACAAAAGTTCTACTAGTCTTTAGTAAATCATCCTGAATTCCTCAAAATTCAGGACGTAAAGTTCAGCTGTTTAGAAGCAAATACCTTTTTAAATTTACGCGTTCCATTACTAATTTAAAATAATAAAACGGGATTAAACGCGTCATTTGGCAAACCGCCAGTCTACCCGTGACCAAGGCTGGTGTAACCCAGCCGAAACGTCGGGAAACGGTATTTTGCCAAATGACGCGTTTAATCCCGTTTTATTATTTTTTAATTAAACAAATACCTTATTTATTATTTATTTAACTAACAACAGAACAGAATTAAGAGCGTTAAGAGTGTTTTAAAATAGAGCACCCAATGTCACCACTATAAAAGGGAAACAATATTATAAATTGTTAATGAAATGAAGAAATAAATAACAGAATAATAATAATAAAAATAAAAAACTAAACCAAAAAATTCATCAAGTACCTACCTAGATTGTGAAAACTTGGTTAAAAAAAAATCAACGTGGTATTTGATATCTTCTAAATATTGTCAAGAATTTTAATTAAAGTTTGGTATTCTCTTGGTTCTACATTGGTACTTCAAATTAAAATATGGCCCTTAAAATGGCCAAAATTCCTAAAAGTAGAAACATTGATTCAGCTTGACAGATGCAACTCGTTTAGCCGTTCAAAAACTTAGGGTAGAGTTAGGAACTCGATGACGTCATTTTAAACTCTAGTTACTCGTTTTTGAACGCAACCCGGGAGTGAAAGTAAATTACATAGAGTGCTTTTTAATCGATCGAGAAACTACGATCATAAATTGGATCATCGTTCACACAAAAAACTATCACCTGTCTATAATTTGCTATAAACAAGGAGTTGCCTTAGCTATACCACGCTGATAACCAAATTAAGTGCGGGCAGTAAAGAATGTATAAAGAGCATAAGACTTACCTAAGTTTTTCTTTTTCTGACTGACTATGCAGTTGGCTGTTGCAGCCGTTACTGCTTCTCTGGGCTTTTTGGGGCAAGACTCTGAAGGACTCGATTCGGGTGATTTTGTGTACGCTCGAATAAGCGGACTGCCAGGTCTTTGAGATATCGGGGAATCGTGGGGAGCTCGAAGTCCCTGTGTAGGTCCGCATTGTGAACGTACTAGGAGGCTCCAGAAAGCGGTTTTGGAGGGTCTGGAGTTTGTGGAAATTGCGTTTAGACAACGCAGAAACGACGCTAGCATATGCTTGTATGGGGCGGATGCAAGTGGTGTAAAGAGTCAGCTTATTTCTAAGCGACATCTTACTGTACTTGCCTAGAAGGGAGATGGCCGCGGAGGGCGGACTACTGTAAAGAGAAGGGTAGAGCTTTTGTCAAGATTCACTTCGATTCTCCATTTCCGAAACCTTTCGCCTAGGGCGGTGATAGCGGGTTGGAGTCTCTTAGTGATTCAACTAAGGTGGCAAACAAGCTTACGGCCCGCCTGATGGTAAGCGGTCACCGTAGCCTATGGACGCTTGCAACACCAGGGGTATCACTTGCGCGTTGCCGACCCTTCATAAATCTAATAACTTCTTTCTTGAAGAACTCCATACTGTTTGCGTTTGTGTGCAGAAGATACAAGATAGGGGCGAGCACGGATCTTTGCGGGACTCCTGCTTCTATGGGACGGGGGAAGAGAGAGTGGCTTCAACTCTATAGCGAATGCTACGGTTCGACAAATAATCTCGTATGATGAGCACGAGACGGTCTGGCAACTGAAAGTTGTACAGTTTATAAATTAAACCGTTGTGCCAGATTTTGTCGAAGGCTTTCGCTACATCGAAGAAGACAGCGCCCGTGTGGCAGGGCTTACCTAATACTGGTGGGAAGCCATCTTTCCATTGAGAAGGAAAGGTGCAATTCTCGATAGCAGCTTTGAAGATCGCTACTAGAAGGCAGAGACGGGGAAGAGTGAGGCGCTTTAGGATATCGTTAGAGATACCGTCCGCGCCTGGGACTTTACGGGGGCGGAGGTCTTTGATGACCTGTTTGACTTCGTCGACAGTGACGGGGGGCATGGGTCCTGTGGGGGCAGAGAAGTTCTGCGCTCCACTTCACCGTGAACCTCACGCACATGATTGGGATCGAAAGGCTGTGTGCTTAAGGCACATTGGTCTTGGAGGCTAGATGCAAAGCAATCGGCTTTTTCGTCGTCATCGAACGCGGGAACGTTGTAGGGACGAGTTAATGGAGGAAGAGAGTTGAAGATGTCTGATTTGAAAGCTCTAAAAAACTTTAAGGCGCCAATAAGCTTGATGAGAAGGAGAAATGTTCTCTATCAGATCACCGAAACGTTAGGCGCGAAGCTCAGCTACAGCGGTTCTTAAACGGCGGTGTAAGTCGCCGAAGCGAGCATTGTTTTCGGTAGTGGAGTCTGTGGCGTGTGTCATTAGCGACCTGATGTGCTGAGTCAGGATTTGTTGGTGGTAATCACCAACCTGCAAGGTGAGGTGGCTAGTGAGTGAGTCGATACCTAAGTTTAGGAAGCATGGTTGAAGTCCTGAGCATAACTGACTTGAGGGAGAAATTAAAAAAAAAAAAACAAAATAAGCAAAAATAAGGTTTTTAGGGTTTTTTGTTTTATTATAAATTTTAATAATTTTGTAATGCTATCAAGATTTCACAAAAATATTTTCTGTATATTTTATTGATTAAAATATTTCAAAGTTTCATGAATGATTCAAGAAATCGGTAGTTTGGCTGTATCAATTCTTATTGGTTTTTAAAAGTTAACCATGCATCCCTAGTGCTCGCTCTTACGAACCGCGGGGCTTGTTTATCATGTCTGCAGCATTTAAATTTCGGTTCATTGTTAGAGATTTTGGTGTCAAAAGACTTTGGAATGCGTGGTCTCGAAGTTTTTTGTTTAATACAGTTGTAAGGAGATGTAAGCGGGAACGTGGTGTTATCAATGTGTTGCAGTGTTTTAGACAGACTTTATTGCGTCCTAAACGAACTCTGATGCTGTCAGTTGCAGCATGCAAGGGTCGAAGTGACGATGATGGCACCCCATCCAGCTGTTTTAATGATATAAGCGATGAGAAGATGCAGGTTTGTCTTTAATTTGCTCTTTGCCTTAACCGTTTTACGCCCTGCTACAGGGCCATAGGACTCTCTTTGGAGAAGGAGGCTTAGACTACAGTTCACTGCAGTTGCCCTTGATGGCCTTTGTGCAGCCAGTGGCCACTCAACTGACACTGTTTTAAAGTATGTTTTACACTTAAAACCTTTTTCGTCATAACATATACAATAGAGTCTAACTAATCTGGTACTTCAATAGAACGGTGCGTTTCATAGTCTGGCAGACAAAAAACAGACCTCAATTAAAGATTATTTTAAAACTAATTAGCTAATTGTGAGATATGTTACTGTTATAAAAAAACTTTTAGAACATGAATACAAATATGTACATATTATATGTATTCCCTTAATAAAATGCTCTATGTTATTTACTATGATTTTTTTGATACAATCTAATTATCCGGCACCCCTGAGTTTTTAATAGTGCTGGGTTACTGAGACTATACAGTATTATGATATTTTTTGGGTTTGATCTTATGACAAGGTTCCTGAATTCAATGAGTTGGGATTATCATTCAAGCACCCGAGTAAAATTTTTGCTGATGGAGCTGGGTCCAATATTTTTCCAATATCCAATTATCTTCTGAAAATATTGAAAAATTATAGTAAATCACAAATTTATTTTTGAAGTTTTTCATTTTTCAATATTATGTTGCGTAGAATTGTTAGTAATGCCAGGCTAGGGTGTAAATTTGAAGTTGTGTAGTAAATTTTATGTATAGTTTTCTGATTTTGAATGAATAAAATTTGGATCATATTCAAAAGTTCAGAACACAAAAGTTAGTTGAAGGAGTTGAGTAAAATTTAAGTTTTTTAATATAAAAAACTATGAACCTCTGGCTGGGGGAAAAGGTGAGGGTAGAGCCCTTTCCTCTCTCCACCCATTCCCGTCTATTAAGGTAGCTTATTGATGGATTTCTATCTGTTTTAGGCAAATATTTAACCATATAATTTCCTCATTAATGATCTATTTTATAGGGCTAATCCATGATCTTAAAGTTGCTCAGTTAGCTATATGATCCCTCAGGAGTTTCTATTGGGGATCTGATCAGATTTTAGTAATTAATGAATGAATGTAATTTTTTTGTTAAAAATGAAATCTAATAGATATTGTGTTTGAATAAACAAAGAATAGTCCATAGAAGACAAATAAAAGCAAAATACCAAATTATCTTAATTTTTCACAGTCTGATATATATATCTGGATTTTCTCCCTTTAAGTCTTGTAATTCTTCTTGATTACTTTGATACTCATTTTTGTTCAGGGACTGACTGATGATTTTGAGGGTGTGGAGACCTTGGCTAAAGTTACACTGTTCTGTGAAAAGTGTGGGAAGCGTATAATTGTGGAGACAAAGTACAAAGGAATAGCATATTGCAGGTTTGTAACATTTTATGCGCTTGGCCTTTTGCAAAGACTATTGCATTCACTATTCCTTAATATCTCTTAACTCCCTTGCAGCCTAGTAAGTAGTGTAGCCAGCTGCTATGCAGAGGTTGTGGGTTCGATTCCCGCACTAGACAAACATTTATTTTAATCATTTATTTTTTGTAATAGCTATTTTCATTAAACTGTCAGTGGAGAAAATGTACAAAGGAATAGCATATTGCAGGTTTGTAAAATTTTATGCGCCTCGCCTTTTTAAGAAAAGACCATTGCATTCACTGTTTCTAAATATCTCTGGACTCATTTTTATCATTTATTTTTTATTGTATTTTTTGTAATAGCTATTTTCATTAAACTATCTTTGACAAATATTTTAAATTTATTTGAGGGTAAATTAACCATATGTTCTGGAATTTTATTGTAGAAAAATATACTTTGTATTGTGAAAGAGCTATGTACCTTCTGAAGACGACATTCTAGAACTACCAATTTAACCTTATTCCTTGTATTAACATTGTGTAAGTCACTATTTTAGAAAATAAGAGACAATTTTATACAATCAAACATATATTGGTAAGGAACAGTTAAAATATTAATTTCCCTGAATAGTTACCTAAGAGAAAAAAACCGTCTTAAAAAATTACACATATCAATGCTATCTATAGGACAATGAAGAATTATTTTGACGTGACAACGTCTTATAAATTGGTTTGCCGGGTGACACTTCAAGAAACTGCGTTACGCTCCGCTCACGTTATGCGCTCACAATGAGAGCGAGTGAGAGGCACGCGGCATGGTTAGCCCGCCTAAGAGCGAGAGAGACAGACATAAAAAGTGAAAGGCACAAGTTGTCACGTAAAACTTTCGCCCGTATACCGACTTTACAGGCAACCAGTTTTTTTTTCTACAGAAACTTTATGTCGATGGGGCTGGAAATTTTTCAAATGACCCTCATCTATTAAAATAATTTTATTATTTTAACATAGATGTTTTGACTACATTTTTGCTATGGTGTTTCAATTATATTGCAAAACCCTATGTCACATCATTAAACCCGAAGTACATGCAAAATTGCAGCACATATTTTTGACTTATACAGGCTTATTTACTATACTTTCCTTTACCCAAAAGTCAGTGGTGTAATTATTCAAGGTATGTACTTGAAAAATTGAGAATTAGACTCATTGCTACATTGCAGGCTTCTGCCTCCGCCTCTCAGAACGTAAGTGTGTCTACCGGAACTCTTAGTTGGCCACCGCCGACAGTTTTCTTACCGACTTTCCTAGTGAGTACTTCCATTTAAATCACCAACTGCACGCACAATTTTTGTTTACAGTTGCACAACTCATTCTAAGATGAAATCTCTAGATGGATGGGTTCCGTACTTAGAGGCTGAGGATGTTATAGTTTGGCGTAAGGAGTCAAAGCCTGGTTCGGGTCTCTTTATTTACAAAGGTAATTTTGCAAACGAATTTGACGTTTCTATGGTTACTTAGTTAATGTACTTACAACAAATTATATAAAATGAACATTTCATTTAAGGAAATTTAAGAAAGTAAGGCTGACATGATTTTTTTCACACAAACTATGTTTTACTAAATATCCTTAGTAATAAACATTTCGCTACTTAAAACGCATTATCGTCATATATCATTATTTTACATAATATCAAAAGCAGCAAAAGGATGAATATAATCCATGAAATGCCAGTAAAGTAAATTATCAAGTTAGCAGATTAATTAAACGTATGAAGTCATACCTTTAGGTACTTTGTAATTCACTGGCATTTAAATGTTATTTATTTATTTATTCTTTTTGTACAAACAAAAGTGTACAGTGGCGAGCTTAAGGCCAAACGGCATTCTCTACCAGCTAACCAAAAGCTTAATATATAATTTTAAATGGTGGTGCAATAAAACTAGGCTTAACTAACTAGCAGATAAGTAAAAAACAAACAAAAAAGAACAAATAGTTAAAATTAAACCTATGCTGATACTAATACTATGATGTTTGTACTGATAATTTGGGATATTTATATAAACACATACATAGACATACATATACATAAACACATATAATAAATAGCCTGGGGATAATAGCACAAGGGCAAAAAAAAATTAGTTACAGGATAAGCGTAGGCCGAATGGACGGCAAAAGGGGTTCGAAAAAAGGGAAAAATAAATCCAAGTGATTTTGATTGGCGAGGGGTGGTGGAGGTGGGTTTTAGGGGTTGAAAATCGTTTTTTGCCGTTTTAGGCGGAGCATCTGCTCAGATCACAAAATGTTCTAAAGAAAAGTTTTAGGTACTCAAAAAATCTACAATATTGGTTGAGGGTCCTTTTCGACCTAACCTCAAATTTTACGAGATATTGGCAAAAAACCAATTTTTCCGATTGGTTCCGATAAACCAAAAATACCGATTTCCAATATACGCAACTTGTCACCTAGCGTTCAAATTCCTTGCAAATCATGAAGTATTGCGTTAAAATACAAAAACAACTACTTTAATTAATTGAATTTTTTGTTAATTACATGATTTAAGTACCTGCAATGTTAATTAATAGAAATAAAATGCAGTAAATAAACAGTTTTTCGGTTACGATTTATCTTTACTAATTTTATTTGATATTTTAAAAATTGGAAAAATTTTTTATTAAAAAATATAAATCATTAATCAAAATAATTTAAATTTAATTTGAATTTGAATTTTAATAAATTTTCTTTACAAAATGGTCTTCAACACTATACTCACAGATATAATAAACTATAAACTCCTTCCTCCACAAGAGAGATGTATTACCGAGTCGTTGACTATACATGCGAAGCTGCTCCGAAACGAGTTTCAGTTTTTATAATGGATCCAGTCCCTTTCTATTATTCTCGGCTTCTATTCCCTTTCCAAAAACCCAGACTTTATTTTCGATATATATTTGGGTCAACTACACAAGTATACTACAGAATATTTATTTATTTTTATTCAATCATTAAGAAAACAACTGTTACGCAGCATAAATCGGATGCATAACAGAAGTAATACAAAAGTAATTTTATAAGTTTGCTTATTTATTTAAACAATTTTGACAACTTGTTATAAATAATCATGAATTTTCAATTGATTAAAGTAAATATATTTTATTTTTGTATTTTAACGCAATACTTTATGATTTGCAAGGAATTTGAACGATAGGTGACAAATTATATATATTGGAAATCGGTATTTTTGGTTTTTCGCATTTTTACGATACTTTTTAAATGTAAAGGTATTTTTTTATTTACTTTTATAAAACTTTACTTCAAGACGAAAAAAATGAGCCGTCAAGACAAGAAGTCAAAAATCGAAAATTTTTTCGTGAAATTTTTAGACCGAAAAAAAAAACTGTTTTTTCGAAAATCGTTAATATCTCAGAAAATATTTAACTTACAGAGTTCGGGCAAATTGGAAAAGTTGAAGCACTCAAAAGTGTACATTCAGTCCAAATTTTGAATATATTAAACATTTTTTTTGGGCAAAAAACGAAAATAATCGAAAAATCGGTTTTTTGCCAATATCTCGTAAAATTAGAGGTTAGTTCGAAAAGTACGGCCGCTTTAACTGTTAATCTTTAAACATGGTGGAAATTTTAAGGGGGTCAGGAGTTAGGGTGGGGCTTATAAGAAACTGAACAAAACGGAATAATAAAATAGTATGTATGTCCCTACCAAAAGTATGTCCCTACATAAAGAATTTTTTTTTGTGAAGAAACTGTATCGACCTGCATGTGTAACTGCAAAAAAGTTTCGTGAAAATTGCCTTTTATTTCAATAAAAAAATTAAAAATAAATCAAACATATTGAAAACTTTTGTTAGTTTATCTTCTTGTGCTCTGTAGATAATATTATATTATATTATTGAGAATAGTATCTCGCCAATCCAAAAATCGCCCGAATTTCGATTCTTTAATCTGGCCAATAAAAATGTAATGACCAGGTTTTCCGTGTTGCGAATAGTTCCAACTCAAAGAGTCTGAAAAAACGAAAAAAGTAGGCCCCAGATTAACTTTTCAAAAATACTACTCCTAAAATATTTTTGGCAATTTTGATCTAAATTGACACGGACAAAGAGAAAGCCCAAATCTTCACTTAACTAAAAAAAAAAAATAGTAGCCGATTCCTCGCGACCTGGACTATCAATTTTGCAAATTGTAAGACATCATTTACGACATATATTTTGATTTGTATCGACCATATGGGCTATAACTTTAAAGATTACGTTACTTCACACCACAGACTAATTAGTGGAGCGCCTGGGGTTTAAAAAACATGAAAACCTCGGATTTCAGTAACAGTAAGTGAAATTTGAAAATTCAAAATGGAATCTTTAGCTAATAATATGTATAATATTGAAGAATTGTGAATATGATTAGAAAAAAAAAAATCAAATACTGAAGTACATGTTAGGCTGTAGACTAATTTAGTATACCTATCAAATGTAACAGTAGGTAGCTTTTAGTCCTTTTTTGTAAGTAAATTGAAATAAAAAAAATGCGATTATTTTTTATTCTTTTTTGAAGAAATTATTCGTAACAATTTAAAAAAAAAGCGCTAAATTTAGTAATCGGCGGATTCGGCGGCGGCCAATCCTTTATTATAGGTATAGTTAAAGTTTGCTATAGCAGGTAGTCTGTGTTAAGAGTCAGTCCACGTGATATTCGGTTACCAGATACATATATCCTGCAGGAACTTTGCCGGGATAAAGAGTAGCGAGTGCCGTTCTCCCCTTTCCGTTTATAAGATCTTCTTCTATATGTACCTACTTAGGTAGAATTAAATGTAAATAAAAAATGCTATTTGCTAAAATGTTAATTATTCATATTTATTGTTTTTGTAATTAAAAAATCAAAAGCATAGATTTTTTTTGTAATCTTTGCAATTTATAGTGAAAAAACAAAAAAAACTACATATTCATTCACCATATACATTCATTCAATCTTACAAAGTTCCGAGGTCAAAACCCCCAGGCACTCCACTAAATGACGCGAGGAGATTTAAGGGGTCAAGGAACATGTTTACTATGATGCAAAACTGATACAAGTCGTTTTCATCTATCTGGCTATCACACTATGGCTGCATTCTCTGTGTCGGAAAAACTAGATTTGTTTACAAGACAGTCATATCATATCTTTAATTTTTTTGTATTATCTGATTGAATGATATGTTAACATTTGATTGAATTAGAGCATTGATTAGGTACCATTTGTGTGAATATTTACTGAGTACATAACAAGAAACATTTGAAATAGAAAAAATGAATGAGTTACTTTCAAAGTGCCTACTTTATACCTACGACTACTAACGAGCAGGCGATTGGCTTAACCCCAATAGTAGTAGATTTTGTAATTCTTCTTTACTAGATACTATTGCCACGTGCGTAGATATTATAAGGTACACGACACCAATGGTAATGGTAATGGAGACGATTACTATTAATGTAGGGTATGTAACCGAAATATGAAAGTAGAATTAATTATATGGCAATTAGAGCATTGAGAAGCATGTATGTTGTAACTGTCTGTCAGACTAAGAAATAGTGTGGTGAGGTGTTTTATGCCTTGGTCTACTTCATCAGTCGGTTTGTAGCGTATTTAATTTATACTAAAGTACCGAAGAACTTTGATAGCGCGATGTAGGTACACGTAACTTCAGTTTTGCTTATAGCGATACAATATGTTTTGCAACATCACTCCCTTCCCAGACCTAAGGTTGTTATTTCTTGCAGAGATGCTTGCGTAAAATCTTGACATGCCGAGTTTAATGCGTCGTCCACATTGTGTCAGGCAGGCGCGTAATGCATACCGAATACCTCTGCGGGTCGCGAGAACATAGAATGAACCTACATGAGTTAGCGACTGTAGCGTCATGCAGTGGTAAGGTGCCAATGCTGGAGTGTGAGTCTTTAACAGGGTAGTAGTGGTTGGTGATGCTCCACAGTAAAATTACCACGCTGGAGTTTGAGTCCTCGATAGGGTGGTGAAGTATAATGCCTGTACCCTGTCGCTGGTGATGAGCTGCAGAAACTAGGAAGCGCTGAAGTGCTGCGATATGCCTGTGTCCTGATCCTGATAGGTCCGTCTACCTGATAGGATGAAGGAGTGGCTCCTCTACGGAATGGGCGTCAATTATCGCGTCGGGGTCACCAATTGTGAAGCGGTAGAAAAGGGGAGATCTCCCGTCAGGCAAGGTGTTGTACCTGGGGACCGCAGTGTTTTTCAGTCGTTTCGTAGCGTATATATGCCGAAGTGTCGAATAATTTTGATATTGCGATGTAGGACGCGTGACGTCAGCCATGCTTGTAGTGGTATGATACGATCCGTAGAGTATAAGATGTAGTGACCATGATTGGGTAGGGTATGCTGAGATGGTTTGGGTACGTTAAAATCAAGCTAACGATGTATATGATTTTCAATAAAAGTTTGGGAAAATAAGTAAACGAGTATATATAGCATCAAATACTTAGTTAAAATGTCTGTTTGTTATATGTTTATCAAAGTTGTTATATAAAATTAGTGATGCATTACGTGTTATCACCCGTCAGTAAGCTGTGTCGACTTTACCTTAACCATAATTGTGTGATGGTATCAAAAACTTCATAACAAGGTCGTGACATTGGACACAAAGAATATTCCATTGTTTTGTGATAACAATTTAAGTTTACTTTACATTTTTTTTGCATTAACTTCTAAGCTAATGAATTCTTGAAATGTATTATGAATATGAGACAGAATGTTTATAGATTTTAACCAACCTCAAAAAAAAAGAGCATACTTAATCGTTTGTAGTATTTTTGTGTATGCTGCCGTAGAGTTTAGGATTTGTGTTTTTAAGATTCCGTAGGTAAATGCCAAATACAGTTTTATAACAAAAAATATTTTAAACATACATCAGTGCATTGAACTGAGGGGTTTTTCGTTCGCGCACCTTATTGTGTGTGTTGCCGTTGGATTAGGTTTTAAAAATGCATTTAAGATTTTACATTTTTACAAGTTTTTAGTCAATCGCAAAATGCCTATAGGTAGCTGTGGAACTTCCATACGAACTTCCTAGAATTTATTTAAACAACTCCTAGTGACATTAAAGACATAAAGTCCTAGTACATTAATCTTACAACCACACAAAATCTTTATAGAATTAAGAAATTCAATATAGATACATATATAGATATAATCTCTCTTCGTTTATGACTCCCTAAAGGTTAGACTTAAAAGAAAATATATCATATAAGCTATTCCTATGGCTACATCATCAATGTAAATAAATATTCTCATAGCAAAAATGCAGTCAAAAGATTAACCTCAAGTCAGGACTTGAACCTGCAACTACTTACATTCAGTATTATTTAACACCCTTAGGAGTTAGGTTTTTCAAAAAAATGCTGTAACTCTTCATTTCTTATTTAAAATTTTGTAATACCAACTTTAATATTTCTTATGAAAATAAGTGGATTATTGAACCAAATTTTATCCCTTGTTATTCCCCTTAGAGATTATTTTCTTTTGCTTGAATAAAAAAACACATCATTCATAATTTTCAAACATTAGGCAAAGTACCAATTTTAATATCGCAAAAACATGTTTACACCTACAAATAGATTAGGACGTAAATTTGTTTATTGCGCACTGTCTAGCGATGCGTGGTCCGGATATTGTCCAGGCTTGCTGACCTAAGTGCTTTTTCTTTTCGGGACATTTGCATGCAAAATGCGGGACGTGGCTAAGAACTAGCGGGACCCAGGTGTCGAGTAAAAAAAGAGAAATACTATTAAAAATCACATTTAAAATTTTTACCTGCAGCTTCTCCCTCGCGGAATTAGATCATCAGTGTGGGATTCTTATTCTATTTATTCTACATGTGATATTCTTGTTCCGTTGCGACATGAAAAAATAATGCCATGCGGGTTCACCCTCGAAATAGTCTATTGTCGTGGGAACTCGCGATTGGGCTGAAAGTATCTACACTATGTCCTTTTAGGGCCCTATCCCTGCGCCATAAACTATTCTTTTTACACCTCTAACCTCTAGCTACATAAAGGAATAGCACAATGCGATTTAACCTATAGAAAAATCTGTTCCTTATCCGTCTCTTTTACTATCCTTATATCCAACATAAAGCATCCTCATGTTGCGGTGCAAGTATATAAGAGAAATTGTGACGTAAAAGAATAACAAATAAACAAACAGGCTTACGCTTTTATATATTAGTTACGATTAGGATGTTTTCGTACTCAGGAAACTCTGCTGATTACGACTATCTCACAAATGACTTCTTATAAAACTAAGCGTCTCTACTATACTTCTGCTCAGAAGTTTAGTCGTATAATGTAACGGGACAATTGTCCCGTACTCATCTTCGGGACGTCCCGCCTCTCGCGAGACGGTTAGCAACCCTAAGTGTATCGTCATCTTCATCAAACAATGACCTGATGTTTTCGCTCAGCATCGTGCTAAAAATATTCAATGTCAGGTGCATCAAACAAAACAAATACAATTTTAGGTTAAGAGATAAACATTGCGATACAACAGTTGCTGACGACATATAGACGATGTTTTGTGGAATTTAACTTTTGCGAATCCAGGGGCTAAATAGCAGCTATTTTTCCAATTTTCTCTACGTAGAAACCGTGTGGGGCCATCCATTTAATACGTTACCCTTTTAGTGGGAAACTGGTAACTGGTACTTTGCAAGTGCGGCAACGTATTATTATTATGTATATTTTTTCCTAGGTTTTGCCAGCGGCTTCGCCCGTCCTAAATTTTGTTATCAGCGTGGGATTCTTACGGCAACTCCTTGATTATACCAAACATCTTTATAGCTAGCGATAGCAGTTACAGTTATTCCCTTGGAAACTTATGAATTTTTGGGGATAAAAAATAGCCAATGTCCTATTGCTGGACCTAACCTATATGTGTGCTAAGTTCCATTCCGATCCATCCAGTGGTTGAAGCGTGATGAAGTAACAAACAACCAAACATCCAAACTTTCGCAGTTATAATATTAATGGGATAGCTGGTAATTAATGAATTTTGCTAGCGGCTCCGCCCGCCCTAAATTTGATTATCGGCGTGAGATTCTTACGTCAACTCCTTAATGAAGTTTGCTATAGCAAGCTATGGTTCGTTTATACACAGTTATAGTTATTTCCGCGGGAACTTATGATGGTTTTGCGGTTTAGGCGTGAAAAGGTAACAGATAGACATTATATTCTGCAAGGCGCTCGGAATTCATGTTGCAACATGTTACACGTCTTAACATTAAAAAGCAAAATCGACGTGCCTACTGATTTCTACACCGTGGTGCAGTTTATGAGAGTGGTGCGAAAACACAAACAATTTTGCAAATTCTATACTCTTTATAGACACACTCATATTGTTTTTCTAGTATTTCCGGATATATATATATAATTTATTTATAATACGTAAAAGGCAAAATATAATGTACCATAAAGACCACACACGAGACTGCAAAAAATTGGCACAGACAGACAGACAGAGTTACTTTCGCATTAATAATATAAGTATGGATATGGATTGTACACAGAGTTATTAAAAATGATTAAGTAATATACAATTAGCGAGCTTTTCTGCAAAAGAGATTTATTATTATTATTATTACAGTAAACCAAACAAAGTGACAATTAATTAGGTGTAGAAAATATTGGGCGTTTTTTTTTACGGAAATGTGCTTATTAAATGAGTAGAATTTCTAAAATATAAATGTTGTAGTAACCCGCTCACCTCCATGATACCTAGTAGGTAGTCTATTTATCAACAATATAGATTGTATACCGATGATGATGCCTTAGCCCTTCTTTATCCCATTGTAGGGGCACAGGCCTCTGCAAAATAATGCGCCACCACTAATGTCCCACTAGGCATTTACCTAGTCACCCATCCAAGTACTGACCACGCCCGAAGTTGCTTAACTTCGCTTTTCGTTTTTGATAGATGAATGCGACCATGGGCCATGATTTCTTCGCATATCAATACTTATTGTACCACTGATACAAACTGGTTTTAACTTTGAGTATTTCATTTGTGACATTTAGCTACAGAACACTAAAACGGTGCAGTGTTTTATTAGTTGTGCAGTGTTTTATTAGTTATATGTATCATTTCTTTGCTATTTAAAAAAATAGTAAACCTTAAGTTTCTGCCCATAGTATCGCCAAAGTATTTAGAGCGCGCAAAGTGTTTATACCTTGCGTAGTAGGTTATAGGTTTTTTGTAGTTCAAAAAGATATATCTAGATGGCGCTCTTACTCTTTTAAAGAAGCTATGGTTATGTATTTGAACATCATTAGATTTCCCAACTGTGACAATCACCGTTAGATGGACAGACGATCTGGAAAAGGATTTTTGTGAGGGTTTCGTGGTATACATTGCCAGTGGACTCTGTATAATAAAGATGAAGTCTGTCACATTATTATTTTATTGCGGAGACGATCATGCGCTACGCGGGGTACTGTTGCGAAAATTGGTGCTGCAATTCAGGGGCCTGATTCTCGTGCTGATAGAGATGTTTAATTGATTTACCTACTTATGGCTTTGTAAATCGCGGTAACTGTTTTAGTCGATAGATCGACTAATTTGAACAAGATATGTCGAGAAAACATGCCGGATACCGATTTCAAATAGTTTTTTGTTTTCTTAGAACCGCTCTTTAGGCATATGTCGTACGCTAGCGGTCGACATGCTTCGAGTGGTCGGAAGCAGTAGAGATAGGATGTCACATTAGTTGGCGGCTAAATAGTTTTGATTTGGGGGGGAAGTAAGTGATTTCAATCCCCCTTTTTAAAAAAAATCACAGTCACAAAAAATGTTCGGTAAAAACATTGCTAGTGGCGATGGACTCAATCGATCATCAAAATGGGAAGTTATAGGGAAACACTCATTTTTTTAAAAAAAAGCAGGGTGCAAGAGGGGTTTCTTTTAGGGGAGTCATAAAAGTCATTGAAATGTTGCATCATAGATAGATAGATTTCTTTATTTCTCTATATGTCATCTTAAATTACTTTACATTATCATTAATTTAGGTTACATAAAGAGATCGTCAATAAAAGGTGCGATATTCAAAAATGTCAACAAAGTAAATCAAAAACGATTAAGTACATATGTCAAGAAAAAAACAATCAAAAATAAATAACAAAATAATATTAAAATAACAAAAACATATGATGTTAATTTACAAACATAATGTAAATAAATAAAATTTCAAACGATTTATAATTTCGTATTTATGTACGCTTCAATAGTGTAGAATGAATAATCCAACAAAAGGTTCTTAAGTTGGCGACAGAATGATTCGTCATCGGGTTCCTGTTTTAATTTAGCGGGAAGTCGGTCATAGTATGTAGGGCCGATTACCCTCGCATTTTTGTTGGGTAACGTTGTGCGCCGCGGAACCGCTTTCATACCGGCTGCTCTGCGTGTTCCAAAGCCACCATGCCAACTAAATCGTGTCTTATTTTGTCTAGTATACACTATTACATCGTATAGATATAGGCAACGTAAGGTTAATATTCGGTGTCGTTTATAAATAAATCTCTGCAAGAGTGTTTAACATCAACACTGGATATAATCCTGATCGCTCGCTTTTGAATAAGAAACACACGATTGGACTCACTACAGTTACCCCACAATATTGTACCGTACGAGATTATCGAATAAAAATAGGCAAAATATGCCTTAATACGTCACCAGACACAATTGGCTTTAGCTTTTTTAAAGCATATGTAGCACTGCTCAGTGTAGCGCAAAGTGATTGAATATGTTGTTTCCAGTTCATGTTACAATCCAATATGAGACCCAAAAATTTTGTACTGTTAGAAAAAGAGATGGGACTGCATAAATTATTCGGCCTTCGAATTTTACGTCCACTAAACAAGATTACGTTGGATTTAGCTGCATTCATTACTAAGCCATTCGCCAAAAACCACTGCTGCAATTGCCTGCAGAATTTGTTTGTGACTTCATTAAGCTGCTCATTAGTAGGTGCTCTGACCAATACTGTGGTATCAGCAGCAAACAAATTCACTTTGCCATCGGTGACTGCGCACCATAGATCATATGGACCGCTTTTTGGAAAAAAAAGGGGTTATTAAAATCCCTCCTGTGACAACTCTTTTTTTAAAAAGGGGCCTTTCATAGGGGGGTTTTTAATGACTTTTGGGTCAAAAAATCCCTTCTAACAACGATCTACTCCCTATTTTAACGGCTTTTGTGTCACAAAACTGTTGCGACTCCTGTTTTTTTTAAATATATGATTCCAGATTTCAATGACTTTTATGACCCCTAAGAAAGAGGATTCACAAAAACCCCTCTGCGACCTCTCTTACTTTTAAAAAGCGGTCCACATGATTCCCCATTTTAATGACTATTATGACTCCCTTAAAAAAAGTGGGGTCAAAAAAAAGCCTCTTGCTCCCCTTTTATTTTTTTTTAAAAAAAGGGCTGTTTACCTTTAACAACCCATTGTGATGATCGATAGTGCCTATCGCTACCGGAAATGTTTGTACCGAACATTTTTTGTGACTGAATTTTTTTTAAAGAAAAAGTTGGATTGAAAGCACTCACTCCCTTCTCCAAATCAAAATTATTTAGCTTTTAACTAATATCACTAATTTTGACTCCTTTTCATACCACTTTCCGTGCGACATCACATCTCTACTGCTACCGACCTACAATAGAGATAAAAAATTATAAACACTTTTACAAAATCGTAGATGTCTTCAAATATTTTCCTACTAGCTTTACGTTAGTTCTCAATTGGGCCTCAACGTTTATTATGAATTTCCGCACCCTTCTAGGTTTTTCATCAAAAAAAGTCTCATTTGGTACTCAAATTACTACTACGTTACCAGTCCCCATGACCCCTCGAAAATAATGTCCACTGCGTTACCAAACTAGTTTTTTTTTTGAGTCCAAATATTTTGATAAGTCATCATTCTGTATTAGAATATAGTATGTTTTTTGTAGATTATCCGAATAAGTAAAAAATTATGTGATCAAATGTACGCAAGGGACGTTTTTATAGGCCTCAAAAAGTATTTTGACTCAGGTACTAATTTAGAAACCTTCCCCGGTGTGTGCACAACAATTTACCAAAATTTCATTACAATCGAATCGGTTGACCCTTAGTACGCGGATCCGACTCGCACTTGACTAATTTTTTTTTCATAGAAACCTCCGGCGTGTACTAAACAATTAACCAAAATTTCATTTTCATTTATTTATTTGTCACGTTGTTTAAGTTTCGATTTATAGATGTCAGTTTTTTATGCCTAAAAACTTTTTTCGAAGGGATCATAGCATGCAATTCTATGCATTAAAAACATCAATATTTGGCGTACACAATACAGCGATAGAATCGATCACTGTATAGACGCTCCATATCAATACATTTACTTTGTAAGTACTATTCATTATTATTGTAAAGGTTACACAACGGCCACGTTTAATAAAGTCAATAAAAGTTGTTAGTGAGGCGCGTAGAGGACGCTAGTGCGCACGAAGGGTTCCGTACCATTATCTATAAAAACGGCAAAAAAATTACGTTTGTTGTATTCCCATACAACAATCGCCCCCCGTTAATATTTGTTTTATTTTAATTTAATTATTTACTTTTAAAGTGATTATATAACTAAATATTCTGTGGTTATTTCAAGCGTCTACCTGTTGCCGTTATCAATATCGAGCAAAACGAACAAAAAATTACGTTTATTGTATGGGAGCCCCCTTAAATATTTATTTTATTCTGTGTTTTTTAGTATTTGTTTTTATAGCGGCAAAAGAAATACATCATCTGTGAAAATCAACTATTAAGGTTCATGAGATTCAGCCTGGTGACAGTCGGATGGACACCGGGGTCTTAGTAATAGGGTCCCGTTTTTTACTCTTTGGGTGCGGAATTCTAAAAAGCGCGAGAACCGAGTGGAGCGTCTCTCATTAGTGGCCGACAAACAACCTTGTATTTAAAAGCTACTTTTGTAGCATCGAGGTTTTACCATTAGGTACTAGTAAAGCATTATATAATCTGTGCATTAGGGTTGCTTATATTAGAGTGTATTAGGACCTTAGTGGACGTATATCACGGAACCCTACATAGATTTTTCAATAAACTGTGATTAAAAATGTGTATCAAAAAAATTTTTTTTTTTTTAAGTAATTGCTATAATTTTATTAATTCATTCACAATTTTGTTAATGTTTTTGTTACAATTAAAAAAAAAATATATTGAATTTGTTTCAGCATACGGTAGATATAAAGAAATTGTGGCACAAGATTTCGCAGCTGTACAACTAGATGGCGCTTATAGAATAAAGTGGGATCCCAACGTAGCTTCCATAGCGATGGTGGAGCGGGAAGCAAATGGTCTTAAAGACCAGTCCATATTGCATTGGGAGGTCTTATGGCCGGTAAGTGGTTTCATTATTAGAGATATTTTCTCTTTCTGTGTGTGGAGGACCTTTTAACCTAGATATCTACATTCGTATATTCGCCTAAGCCTCCTTCAAAGAAAGGCCAGTGCCCCTATTATAGAGATGAAATGGCGCATTAAAGAGATAAAACGGATCATTGTTTGGCCGGATAACTAATATCGGATATCCGGCCACCACACAAATCGAATCGCCGGATATCCGTCTGCCAGATATTTGAAAATTGCGTTGCTTGCAGTGTAATGCGTAGATCTTAGTAAGTTTGTGCAGGCAAAGGTGATGCACTTATAGGATTATCTGCCAGATAACTGGAATAATCCTGACATGTCCGGCATTATTGCCTGGCAAGAGGGAAAATAGATACTTAGTCATATTAGACTTTTAACCCGTCACGCGTCCAAGGTCCCACAGTGGGACCTAAGCGACTTGTGTCGCGGGGGAATTTTTTCAGGACGACTTTTATCAGACAGGCTATTGTAAGTATTCAGAAGTGAAGCCAATGGCCTGTCCTACGTTCTAGGATTTTTGGGTGGGCAATATTTTGTGCGTTTAATATTTTTTTATCAGAAATTGTTTTGGTAATTTAATCCGGCCGCCATTTATATTGCGTCATTTTGAGTTGGATTTTGGATTTTATTAGACCATTTTGACCCCTGGTAATATGCTATATATAAAAAACTATGTATTTTTTTAGTAAATAAATTTATTATTACTTATTATATTTATCATAAACTTATTCTTATTACTTTTTTTTATACTGTATATATTAGGGAACATACCTAAAAATAAATAAAGAGGAATAAACATAATAAAGTTAGGTGTATGTCCGTTTGTATGCGGCAAGGGCGGATAATTTCCTTAGTATGGGGACGCTTGACGGGTTTAGAAGGTGAAGGTGTGTTTTGTCACCAGTCAAAACTTACATATAATTATAATAAAGATTATTTTTGGATGTGTCAACAAAGTCTGACATCCCGTTTGTAGTAAGTAATCCCACTTTACAGATTACAACCCCCAATATCACCTATTTCCAATAAATCTATTTTTTTTTATCTCTGATAAAGTCTACTGTACCGCTTTTAAGACGATACAATTTTTAGATGATGGGAAAACAGAAGTGACATACAGACAAACGGTCAGGATATCTTGTTTTAGAATCTGGTAACCCTAGACACTGGCAACCATACTAAGGTTACCATAGCATGTAGTGTAACTCTCAACGCTCGGTTTTAATTCCGGCGTTAAATTGTCATTACATAAACCTATTATTTATTTAGTAATGAGTTTACTAAATAAATGATGGTTTCAGTGTCCGCGTCGCGTTCTCAATTCTGATTGCCATTATTCACCCATTTTTCTCTTTTTACAGAAATTTTTCGCAAATCGAGATTACGTATACATAAGACGACATAAAGAATTCGATGTCAAAAGTAAATGTATGTCTTTTAAAGATGGCTTATTTCTTGGCGAAGATGCGTGTCGAAAACCCGAAGTCAAGCCGGAAACACCCGAAGACCGCACTGTTGCTCCCCCCTCTAAACGCATAATTTTCGGCGACGACCCTTGTTCTGAAATAGAAGGTCCCCTGGAATTCCACGAAGAACGCCCTAGTGTCCACTCTAGAGCGAAACGGAAAGCTTGGGAGAAAGAACAAGAAGAGAAAAGAGAAAACCAGAAAGAAAAAGATAGTATAAAACAGAAAGAAGAAAATAGTGTTAAAGAGGAAGAAGGGACGAATGGTTCGAAAGACAATAAAGTTTATGTGATTGTTTCCCAGTCGTGTCGCCATCCCAGTGTACCGGATACTAAGCGAACTATAAGAGTCCTGGAATATTGGAGCCACATGGTTATACAAACTGTGAATGGTTCTGAGGAGGTAAGCATTAAGGTTTTTTAAGTTATGTAGCGAAATAAGATAAATGGAACCGATCTAGGTAAATCATGTCCGTTTGTCCGTCCATAGGTCACAGCCTATATCCAACTGCGCCACATTCTTTGCATCGATTCTAAAGAAATTTTACAGGAAGATGTCTTTCCTGATCCACCAAGCGGTTCTGTAATAAAAATGTTCAGAGAAACTTTCTCCCGCCAACGCTTAGGTTGTGGAATAAGCTCCCTGACAAGGTTTTATCTAAGGACTACAGTATGGAGTTCTTCAAGAAGGAAATAATTAGATTTTTAAGGGACGGCAACGCGCGAGTGATGCCCTAGGTGTTGCAAGGGTCCAGCAGGCTGAGTAAAAAATTCATCATCGGGTTTCTAACACTACCCTAAAGTTGTTGAACGGCTAACCGAGTTATATCTGTCAAGTTGAATCAATGTTTCTACTTTTAAAAAATTCGCCATTTTAGGGCCATATTTTAATTAAAAATACCTATTTAAGGCCTAGAGAAGCATTATATTAAGTTTTTATAAACTAGGTGGGAACTTGATGACTTCTTTTGTTTCAATTTCTATTCTTATATAACTTACTATTATCATGAATCATAACTATGTTTACATTTCTGCAGTTATAACATTGTGTTTCAATTGTAAACACTCGGATCCCTCTTTATTTTATTGTTGGATTTTATTTTGAAAAAAAAAAAATGAAAATAGGAGTATTTGTTTTTAAACAGCTAAACTTAAACGTCTTAAATCAATATTTAATGAAGTCTATTTTGAGGCATTTAGAGTGATTTCCTAAGTAATCTAAGAAAAACCAAAATCCTAGTTGTGGAGTGGAAACACTTAAAAATCCTTTTGTTGTTTAAAACACTTCAAATACCAAAAGTCATGAAAAACTACTAAAACACAAAAATAACAATAAAAACATTCGGAAACATTGTTTTAGACCTTTCTAAACAAATATGGCCGCCAACTTCGACGAACCCACGTCGAGTGCGGTTCACTTGATTTAACACTAGGGTTTGTTACCCTCTTTACGTTTTTGAAAGGCATCGAGTTGGAACTCAGTTAGTTTTCTGAAGGTTCGAGTCATAAATCTACTCGACTCAGTCGGTTTTTGAACGGCCCCCAGGGAAACTGCAAGCTGGCCACCTTAGTGTTATAAAAAAAAAATTAAAACAATATTATTTAAATGTACATTTATATGAAATTGACGTATGAATTTCTTTTCTCGCATCACTTTGTGTCATTTTATCGTTAGATAGGTCTTTGAGGTTTGAGGTTCTTTAGCAACTTTTTTTAATATCTGCAATAGATATCTCAGTCTACGGAACCCTAAATTAATGCGTGTACAACTCGTACTTGGTCGGTTTTTAATTAGTGCCGAAACAATGTTTAAATTCCCTTTTTTCTATGTAAATTTATGAATTCTCGTCAAATCTATGTTTAAGTCTAAAACCTTTTTGTTTTTCATTTCAGCCTGGTACCGAATTCGTCTTAACATACTTCGACGTCCCGGCTGCTGGTGGAATGCCAAGCGGGGTCACCTCTTGGGCTTCGGGCCGTGCCGTTCCCGTGTTCTTGGAACGGATGCGGATCGCCACTAGAGGGTACAGGGCTTGGCTTCTCACTGAACCTGGTCATGTAAGTTTCACTTGGAGCTCTTTGTACTTCATGATAACTTGGTACATACGCTTATACAATAGCTATTATATATGTAACGCGAACGTCAACGTACGTTGTGTAGTTAGTAGCCACTCGATTGTAAAGAGGTGTCAAGTTTAAGGCCGACGGCTTGACGAACTAGTGGCCCAGTTACATACGTTTAAAGGAAACTGTTTTCCAAGTGAAGCTGTCATGAGTGTGATCAGTACTCGGATGACTTACCGCCTAGTGGCACATTTTTCTAAGCTATGCTGTGCTTTGCAAGGCATGTTAAACCGTCAGTCCTGGCTATTAACATGTGGCGGTAGTCGTTAAGGTAACTCAGAGGCCTTAGGTTTGGCCTTCTGTAAAAATTCAGAGAAAACTTATATGTAAATAAACCGTAAATGTTAATTTTAGTTTTCATCATTATTAATACAAAATTTATACTTCACTAGACTGAACCTCGAGGCAGCATTTAATTAGCGTTTTAACTCAGAAATATTCGGATCCTTATTATTTTGAGCCGTGGCCCAAGCCTCATACGCAGTTTTCTTAAGAATTTTAGCTTCTCTGCAAGACCAATAGGTCACGCCACGGTCGTTTTTTTGACACTGGCAGCTACTCGTTAGTTAGGAATTAAACATTCCATACCAGCGAGGATTGTCTTAGAGACTGCGGCTGCGCAGACTTCAGAATCTCTTGCGCATACGTCTACATCCAAATTGCCAAACATTACCTCTTTTATAAAATTAGTGTTTAAGTGTTGATTGGAAGTTTTGACTTCTTTAGCATTACGATGGTGTATTTCAAACGAGATCTTTATGGATAAAATCAATACTTGTAGTCAGTGTTTTACGTTTATGAATTTTTCTATTTAGCATTTGGTTGGCTGGTACAGAATTCCAAGTGGCAGTAGGCAAGCCATTGTACACTTTTATTTGTGCAGAAAGAAGAAATAAATAAGAACATATACCTAATGGCTTTTACTACCGAAAACACGATAGGTTTAATTTCCTACGATAGGAAAAAATATCGATTTTTTTTTGTATTTTTGATTTTAACCTCCATCCGTTGACATATAACATTAAAAATTTGGCGCTTTATTTTGAATTATTTTAAAAACGGTGCTTCATCTCGCTCACATGCACAAGCTAATAAATAGCTGTGTTTCAAGGTGTCACATGCGGTGGGCGGAGAATACTCTAACTTTTAAGTCAGGATACCGAGTCTTAACTAGAGGTATTGATAGTAAGATTGCTTGTTGCAGGTGGTTCCAGACTTCATGCCGTCCGGCCCAGAGAAGGTGTCCCTCGACGAAGAGTCGACCAGAGATGAAGTCAGGGAACAAGATATGGAAGTGAGTTTAGTATATCGTAACGTAAGTAGAGTGTGTAATGTAAAAAAATGCTGTGCGTCTGAGTAGCTGGTCGGGGCCTCCCCCTGAAAGCGATGACCGCCACAGCTTATGCCACACAGGCCCAACAGCCACCGGGTCAGGTTGTCGGAAGCAGTTGAAGTTGTTGGTTACATCTATCTACAACAGACACATTATTTATTTAATTTTTTTTATGCTTGAAGGTCCAAGATCTAGTATATCGTACAAATAAAAATTAACAAGGATATTGCATCGTTTGTATGACAATCACATTGTTCTGAAAACTGATAATGAAATCGATATTGACAGTATTTTTTGCTTGTCTTTGTTTCCTTATTAAATAGAAAATATTTTATATATAAAGAAAATTCCTATCAGGGTTTGTTTCACCCACATTACGCTCCGTATTACGCATCTGAACCTGACGCTTGCTGTGTTAAGCTTCCATAAAAACCCAGGGGTGAAGTTGGTTCTACAATGAAAATGTTGAGCACTTTAGCACCTTGCCTCAAAAGTATGGGCTACCACAGTTCTTGGGTATTCAAGGTCATTTGCGCATATCGCACTCTCATATTCACCTGTTGCTCCCCCAACTCGCAAGTATTCATTATACTTGAGTAAAAAAAATTATGAATAATTGTAATAATAAATAATCAATATAGATTGAAGTAAACATAAATGTGAATCAGTGTACATGAGCATCATATAACCTTGAAACTCCAAGATCCGTATTTCCTTCATTCATTGCAACGGAGCATCGAATTGAGCTGAAATAAAAAAATTTAAAGTAAATTTTAGGGAACTTCGGAGTTGATGGCGTTTAACATTTTTGCTCTTAACCGAGGGTTGAAATTTTGAAGCTAAAATGCTTTACTAATTAATTTACCATTACTACAAAGTAAGGGGTATAGTTGGTACTATGCCATTACACTCATGTTTAGTTTGACCGTCTAGTTCTAACTCATTTTTAACCAACTTTTTTCTTTTATTAGACATTTAAACAAGGCCCTGAAATGGAAGGTGCAGAGAGTGAAGACACGAGAGACCAAGGCACCCAGACCGATGAGGGTAATAAAGACGCAGAGAACAAGACCCAGGGCGAGGAAACTATGGGCCAAAGTGACAAGGTCCAGACAAGCGAACCATCTCTACAAGAAAAAACGGTAAGTTTTAAGTAAAAGGCTGGAACCAAAACAAAAACAATATATAATATTTGTGAATAACTGGTTTAACTTACGTTTGGTGTTCTGGTTCACCTTAGTCATTTATGTCAGATGTGTTCGACAAATTTCGGGCCTGATTGGGGCCCTTTATCAAGGGAACAGCGTGGACAGATCTATACATATCAGATAGGATAGGTAACACAATTTCTGTAGTTAATTTAATAACTTTAAACTTCAGCAGAGTTTTCTTATGCAATTTAAATTGTATTTTAAAAATTAGTTTTCCTTTTAATATTTCCTAGTAAGTTACCATTTTATTTTTTATTGTATTGTAATAATACGAAACCATATATGTACATAATCTGTTTGATTAAAAATACCCTAAATGCATATAAATCCATACATGGTTTCGTTTTTTCTGTACGTTAGTTTGTTAAGTGCCAATTATTGTTTTAAATTTTTATTATCTTTTCTTACCCAGAAAAAAAAACTTAATTAGCGGTCAAATATTTTGATTTTCATTTCATAATAAAAATTTATGTTTTTTTACTCACTCGCTAAACATTTAGACAATTTCGTACGTATGGTCATATCATTGCAGGCCAATATTATTTCAATTTGCTCTTCCTTTCAGTTACGTACACCTATCTTTTTTTTATACAATGTAGTAAGTTATTATATCTATCAATTTATCTCTTTTCAATTAGGAATCTTCTTCTACATTAGAGGGAGATGGCTATAAACGTGATAAGCTTGCTGAAGAAGATATTGTTGAATCCTGGTGGCCTTACATATAATGGTTCTATTTAATTTTAATCTTCCAAATTAGTTATCGTATCCTAGTAGAATTTTTTTAACATTGACATTTTAGACTTGCTAAGTAGAAAATAATATTGAACAGTCAACTTGGAAAATAACGCTTAGAGCTAAGGTTAGCGCGTACTTTAGTCAGACTACACTTTCTTTAGAACTGCCTTAAATATAACATTTCTATTTAATTTGAAACTCCTACTTAGTTATAGTATTCTAGTAATTTTTAATATTAGCATTTTGGACTCTTACTTAGGAGTAAAGTAAAATATTGTACAGCTAACTTGAAAAATAATGCTTAGGTATGGTTAGGTAGGGTAAGGGCGCATACTCAACACTAATTTTTCTTTAGAATTACTTTTAATATAACAGTTCTATTTCATTTTTAATTCCTTCTCAGTTATAGTATACCAGTAGTTTATAGTCTTGAATTTAAGATTTTTTACTTAGCAGTCTACATGTAACCTTTTTTTTTAACTACCTTAGATATAACAACGGGGTAATTCTTGACGTTCTATTTAAATTTTGCTGTTATCTCGTCATGAAAACCGGATACCAGATTAGCACTTCTGACTCGATTCAACGACAGGCTGTGAGAATTGTTGATGATCCCAAACTTACTTGCCGTATCGAGTCCTTAAGTCTACGGAGAGACTTTACTTCCCTGTGTATGTTCTACCGCTTTGTACATAGGAAGGAATTGTTCGAAATTATGCCCACGTCTACTTTCTACCATCGCACCGCTCGCCATCGGCAGGGAATTCATTCTCACACTTTAGAACCGAAATGGTCGCGCGGTTTCTTAGGAACTTCCTCCCGGGAACACTTGGCTTGTGGAATGAGTTCCCTGCCAAGGTTTCCTCTAAGGACTACAGTATGGGGATCTTCAATAAAGAAATTATTGAATTCTTGAAGGATCGGCTACGCGCGAGTTATACCAGGGGTATTGCAAGCGTCCATAGGCTACGGTGCCCGTTTACCATCAGGCTGACAGTAAGCTTGTTTGCCACCTTAGTGGTACAAATAAAAAAAAACACTTATAACATCTTTTTATGCCACAGAATCAAGTAGTATACATAGGACTCCTTTTACAAAATGTAATAATTATGTTGTTATAATTTCGAAATGCTAGAAATATAGGAATACAAGATTTGAAATTGCCGCACGGTTGGAATTGGTAGTATAGTCTGTATTCAGGCCCTTGTTCTATTTCGTTTTAGTATCTTAGTATTTTTTTATCTTGACAATTTAGATTCTTACTCAGTAAGAAGCTTATTTTAAGGGTTAGTAGCATAATTTTTCTTTAGAATTTCTTAAGACAAATATTAGCCATGTTTAATATTATATTACGCTAAAAGTTATATAATCAATATGAAGCTAAACTAGTACCTCGACGGCTTGTTGTGGCGGTGACCTCTGTTCGTAGTTCGTAGTATTAATTCCTTAGTATTATTGCAATATTGTAATATAATGTATTATAATATTGCAATATAATATATTATAATATTTCCAAATAAAAAGTGTACAAGCTTTGCTTAGTTTGGGACCAGATGGCGCTGTATGTAATGTCCGGAACCCCAGTGGTACCACGGTTAGTTTTTTATAATTCTGGTACCACTGATCTTGTGCATGTTGCATGTATGCGATAAATACACATGTTTTCTTTCTACTTTTTAACCGCCTTCAAAAAAAGCAGAGGTTCGTACGTATGTTTGTCCGTGATTATCTCGCGTTTGGCTAAACCGATTTTGATGCGGTTTTCTTTCTATTTCTTAACCGACTTCAAAAAAATTAGGTTTTCAGTTTGAGCTGTATGTTTGTCTGCGATTATCTCGCGTTTGGCTAAACCGATTTTGATGCGGTTTTCTTTATTTCTATTTTTTAAAACCACATCGCAACAACACATAATCGCAGACAAACATACATACATACAAAAAAACATAAAACGCAAGTTCGGCCCCATATGGCGTACTGCTGCCATCTCTGGGCGGGTGCACCCGGATACCAGCTTGGCCCTATTAACTCGGTTCAACGACGGGCTGTGAGAATTGTCGACGATCCCAAACTCACTTGCCGTATCGAACTCTTAAGTCTGAGGAGAGACTTTGCCTCCCTGTGTGTGTTCTACCGCTTGTACAATGGGATGTGTTCTGAGGAATTGTTCGAAATGATGCCCACGGCTGCTTTCTACTATCGTACCGCTCGCCATCGGCAGGAAATTCGTTCGCACACTTTAGAACCGAAATGGTCGCGTACAGTGCGGTTTCAGAGAAACTTCCTCCCGCGAACGCTTGGGTTGTGGAATGAGCTCCCTGCCAAGGTTTTCTCTACGGACTACAGTATGGGTTATATAAGTTATTGGATTTTCGTAGGGTCGGTATCGAGCGAGTGATACTTCTGGTGTTGCAAGCGTCCATAGGCCACGGTGACCGCTTACCATCAGGCGGACCACCTTTGGCCACTTTAGTGGTATAAAAAAAAATACAGGTCAAACTGAGAACCTCCTCTTTTTAGGAGTCGGTTAAAAAGTAGAAAGAAAGAAAGAAAACATTTGTATTTATCGCATACATGCAACATACCACTGTGTGTACCACGGTTAACAAACGAATATTAAGTATGGTTGTAATTACACGAATATAAATAAAAAAATTATTTACCACAACGCTGATTCCTAAAGAGAAGAGCTGTTAAGAAAATTGATAGTTAGTTACTTAGCATTAATTACTAACTTAATTGTTAGATATGTAAAGAATAAGATCGTAGAAGTTGAATTTTTTTACGTCATCTTTAAAAGTAAACTCAGGTTTTATGAGTGATTTTTTTTTCTCTTTCCTATCAGGAATCCTCGTCTATGTTAGAGGGAGACAGCGATAATTTAGACAAGCCAGAAGACGAAAGCAACAACGGAAGCTGGTGGAGGTACCTCTACCCGTTACATTATTTCGTTTGAATTCTTGTTGGTTATGATACCCTGGTACATCATCGTCGAATGGGTTCGAAATGAAATTGTTAAATCTTTTAGAAATGGATTGGGGGCATTATTTTTGAACCTTAAAAGTGGTGTTTAATAAGAGCTTACTATAGACAATAGAGATTTGACTGTGAATTTCCTACCCATCGTTAACTAATTAAGGAGGGTGTAAAAGAGACAAACCAAGCTAAAATTACTTGTTTCTAGACAGGTATTTGCCGCACAGCAGCTTTGTCTCTTTCTAACAAGTAGTCAATTCTATGAAGCTATTGCGTAATAAATTAGTACAGATTACAGTATCTCTAAATCTATATAGCTGACATGATACTGGTCACCAGAAATCAGCTCTGTGTTCAGTTATATTTTAAATCAACCAATCAAAGGCTAATATTTTTAGTATTTGATATTGGCCTGACATTGGTTAAAAATACGTAACATCTCATTTGAGAAACTACACTAACACATTTACCTACTTAAATGTAGCCCTTATTGTAGTGAAATTTTTTACGTGTTCTATGTTTTCTAATGAGTGACTTCACGCTTTGACACTAGTGTTCATATTGAGGCTTTCCGATTTGATATTATGAGTCAAAAATATCTAGAACATTCTTCCTATAAAATTGAAGGACGTATTTTTATCAGTCTTGAAGTTAATTACCTATATAGGCATGAGAATGTACTAGTTTTTGATCTTAACTGCATGTATTTTAAAGCTGTTTTGAAAATATGCGATAAAAGTACTATTGATATGGTTATAGCTAATAGGTTACGACCGATAGAGACAAAAAAAACATGTACGCAAGCATGCTTGTTCTGCCTTAGCCATAATAAGCTCCACTGCAGGGGCACGGGCCTCTCCAGTAAGTTTAGGCCATAGTCCACCTCTCTGGCATAGTGCGAATTGGGCGGCATTGGTCGAGCTAGTGGCCATTCAGCTGTCAGTTCTTAAGGCGCCCATAAATCTTTTGACTTGGTATAACGACTTCTGTCATTTGACTAGACAGCCAAGATCAACGGTTAAACATGCCCTCGGAAGCCTGTAGGCGATCAGAAGAATGTGCCACTGGGCCGTCACCAATGTGCCACTGGGCCGTCACTAATCCGTAAGCTAACCACGTCTGACGTTGCTTAACTTCGCTTTTCGATTCCGATAGAGGAATGCGACTGGGTCTGGCTTTTAAGCAAGGCCATTTGACGTAATTTCATTGTTTGAAATATGCACAGGTGGTATTAATGAGCAGTGTCAAAAAGGTGAAATAATGAGTAACTCATACTGTAGTTTGCTTTTATCAATCTACCTACCTACCTACCTATTATATATATTATAGATGCTAATTATTATATATCCATAATGTGGGTTAACCTACAATAATATCGGCATACTTATATCAGTTTTCAATAAATCTTAATTTTGAACTTAAAGGCCAAATATTAAAATGTATGCATCCAGCTTTAAAAAATGACTGATTTATATACACACTTACAACTCCCATTTTATTTACTTAGAAGATGAATTTAAATTCTTTCTAGATATATGTTACTTTAAAACATCTGTGCAAAATTTTAAGTCTGTATTAACGACAATATTTCATTCCCTATTTTGACTTCTAGGGGTTGATGGATTTCAATATTAAAACCCATTTTAAATATCTTTTAACGGCAAAATTTCAAGTTTCTAGACATAAAATTATCGGAGATCCAAAATTTTTTTTTACCCGTTATTTCGCCCCCTAGAGGTTGATTGTCCAAAAAAAAAAAAACAAGGCAATCTTAATTTTTTAACTCAAAGGTTAGCTCAAAGTTTTTATGAAATTAGCTTTAAAAATGAACCCCAGCTTACCCCATTAGGGGATGCTATTGTAAAATTCTTTTTTAGTGCTCACCTATGTTTTACCTAGATCCTCGTTGCAAAATTGTAATTCTACACAAAAATATCGAATATCTTATACAAATATCCATCCCCTATTTTACCCTTTACGGGATGATTATCTAAGAACAGAGAAATATGCCATTCTTAATTTTTAATCTTAAGGCGAAATACTAAGTTTTGTACATTTATCTTCAATAGTGACGGATTTCCATGCAAACTTTTAACCATGGGGGTTTTAGGGTATGAATCCCTTTTCAGTGCTCACGTACGTCATAACAGAAACCTTGTACTAAACTTTAAGTCTCTAGAAACAAAATTATCAAAGTTCCATATAATCTTCTAACCCCTATTTTACACCTTAAGGGGATGATTAAATCTTTTGTTTCAGTAGTAACTCCAAATACTTAGTTTCATGCATTTATCTTTAAAAATGACGGATTTTCATACAAACTTCCAACCCCTTTTTTACCCACTGATGGGGTAAATTTCCAAAAATACCTTCCTAGTACGCACTTATGTCATTTAAGAAACGTTTGTGCAAAATTGTTTGTTTCTAGACACAGCAGTTTTAGCTGTGCGTTGATTGATCAGTCAGACAGCACAGTCGTTGTCCAGTCCGGTTGTTGGCATGCGTTCCTAGAAAAAATCGTAACATCAAATTGCAGCGTAACCTACCAGGGGTGTTGAGTGGGCTGACGTACTCACAAACGATTTCATCAAGATTTGTCTGCAATTGATTTCTATGCACATATTAAAGTATTGTTTTATATATGTAGATAGACATTACAAATAATGTTTGTATGTTAGTTAAATGCTAGCTGGTCTCCCGCGGTGTTACACGTTTGTTTTAACTTTTCATGTCACATACAAGCAATTATTATTATCTAGCAATAATTAGTATTATCACAGTGACAATATAATGTTAGAATTTAGTTCTTTTTAAAGTAGATTAATTTAAAAATAGAGAAACAATTTCTGGTTTTAAGGGGTAAGATATTTGTTAGCAATTACAAGTAACAACTTAGCCATATTAAAACAATATTAGATTAATACCAAGTTTGAAGTAAATTTAATCTAAAAAAATATTGTTCCCAAACAAACTTTTCTACCCCTTTACATGTGAATTTTCAATTGCCAGTTTTGTACCGCTAAGTAGACAGTTGCATGTAGGGAATGAATCTCGAGATATCTAGTAATCTCTGATGATATTTTCGAGATTATAATACCGGTATTCTGATAGCTTATTACCAAAAAATCAGTATTGCGACAAAAATATTTGTTCCGTTGTGTTCCGTTATTTTTAGGGTTCCGTACCCAAAAGGTAAAAACGGGACCCTATTACTAAGACTCCGCTGTCCGTCCGTCCGTCTGTCACAAGGCTGTATCTCATGAACCGTGATAGTTAGACGGCTGAAATTTTCACAGATGATGAATTTCTGTTGCCGCTATAACAAACAACTAAAAAACAGAGTTAAATAAATATTTCAGAAATCAACCACCTTTACAATTAAACTGGTGAATTTTTGATGGAAATGTTTTTTATTTCTTTAATTTAAAAATATTAGTAACGATATTAATACTGAGATCTCGAGATTGAGTTCCAATACCGAAATTAATACCGAGACAAAAATGTTCCGAGATTGCATGCCCTAGTTGCCTGCGGTCTAAATTAGCCTACAGTATAAAATCAACACCCCCTCCAAATTTCAATTCTATTCGAAGCGATAAGGACTTTGCGTTATGGTGAGTCAGACAGGATGCGTGCATACATATAGATGAGTGGCAATGCGATAGTAACTAGCATAGTCCGTTATCTCTCCACATGCAAACAAAATGTGTCACCCGCACTATAACAGAGCACGACTGACGTTGCTAAGGTACCTATGTATATTGTTTTTGATAGATGAATGTCCTCGAGCACCGGAGCTCCATACAAGCCTTTCTTTTGCTCGACACTAATGTCATTGCGTGGAAATCACTACACTTAATTTAAGTAAACGTGGGTTTGGCAAGTTTTCTTGCTTAAATATACTAAACTAATGTGAATCACTAGATGCATTAAGTGCTTATATTATAACTTAGTGCTGCTTACAAGTTATTCATTAATTACTATTTAAGTACACCCATGGGCGTAGCTAGGAACATTTAGGGTGGGATAAATGGCTTCCCTTAAAGTGCCTATATCTTAGTGGATTTTGCCTGTATAATTAAAAAATAACACTTTATAACAGCTGTGCCCCTCCCTAGTCTAAAACCTGGTTACATCCATGAGTATGCGAAAACTTAAGTAAGTACCTACCTAGTAAAATTTCTGTAACTACGAAAGGTAAACCAGTGCTATTTTTTTTAGAAAATAAAAAATGTATCTACTAGCAAAAATCTAAACTTATAACTTTGATTTAGTCTTAAATAAAGTAATTAATCTAGTCCATAAAGCCAACAAGTCCTTTTTCTGTAATATCAATATATTTTAATTATTTTAATATGGAAGCCGCAAAGAAATGGGGCTCCAATAATGAATAGTTAATATCAAAACCGATTTCGATCATTAGTACCTACGAGACTTATGCGTCTTAGTCTTAATTATTAACCTTAGTAAACTTTGAGTATTACATACTCTTCTTTGAATTAAGTCGCATCCCAGTGATACTTCAATCAGACCAATCCATACTCAAACTGCTACTCTCTTTGTCCAAATAAGTTCCAAGAAAACTTATTTTAAAATATGACATTGTAACCAACTTGAGTACCTATTTATTGCTCAAAAATATGCTTATTTGTAATTTGAACTACCTCAACATAACTTTGTAAAACTAAATGTTATGTAATTACTCGGTGTTGCAAGTGTCCATAGACTACGGTGACCGCATAACATCAGGCGGACCGTACGCTAGTTTGCCACCTTAACTAAAAAAAACTACGTTGCAATGACGATTAATACTCAAGCTACTAAACAATTTCTTACACAAATATGCTTTGAACATTTAAATTGAGTATAAGATAATAAGTGTCATTCTAAAGAAATATGTATAAAAGGGAACCCTAAACAGTAGTATATTTCACTTATATAAGGTTATTATTTCTTTGTAGTCCACGTAAGTTTTCAGGACATTTAAGATGAACTCATCACTATGTGTGTGTCATATATTGTGAGTTAAGTATGGGTATCACTAATTAACTACATCACTAAGTCAAGATATACACAGTGATCTAATTCCTGTTAGACTTCCTCAGACTCAATAATGCTGAAAATAAGTATTAAATACGAGTCATGTATTATTAAAGACCTTACGTTTTTAAATATGAAGCATATCCGAGTGACACTGAATACTCGATAACTTTTTAAACTTTCGCAGTTGCTTTCTAATCATTGAAAGTCCGAAACATAACCATACTAAATAATCAAGTATTTTAAAAGTAATTTTAAAAAGATCGAGAAATGAGATTTGTTAATATTAATGTCGATCTTGCATATAAGTAACAATAATTCATGGCTGGTGATGAGTTTTGAATGCGACTAGAGTAAAATAATGTTTCTACAACAAAGTAAATACCTACTTTAGTTAAATATCAAGTATTTTTAGAAAGTTCTCAAGATTTCGTCCCGAGAATTGTTAGAATTAATGTGGGTCACACAAATAAATGATTGTATGTTTAAAATTATATATGTATGTAAACTAAACAAAGTGCAAAGTCGATACAATGCAATTAGATTAAAATATGTAGTGTTTATTTGTATAAAATGATTGTAAAGATGTAGAACATGATGAACCTAATAATAGTACCAAACAAATAGGTTGTATATTTCTTTCCATTTAAATTGAATATGTAAACAAAATGAAAGTCAAACACAATAGGTACTTCGACGTTCTATAAAGATATAACTATAAGTAGATTTAGATGTCTCGTACTTTACAAATATAAATGCTATGTGAATACCAATCTTGCGACAGAAACATTGTCAACTTAACACACACAGCGAAGTAGGTACCTACTTAGAGCGCTCCTTGCACACGTATTTAAAAAAAGTGAACGAGATAGCAATATGCATTGTAAATGAGTGTAAGAAAGAAGGCTAACGACTGTCACTACCATCATAAGCAGATACAATGTACCTATAACGAACAATGGGTACTTTATCCTCATGCAACCAGCTCGACACAGCGAAGTACCTATGTGAAACAGTGTCGATTTATATTATAGCTGCCTTGAAACGATTCAGTCTTGAAAGCGTATGCCATGTCTACGACCTTTGTTATAGTTCACATTAACCTTACCAACGTTACCTATCTGTATATTAAAATAATATTTTTGTCTACGATTTTACCTTAATTTTTGATTTTGTTCGATGGAGTACCTAAATATGACACAAACAAAGTAAATTACTAAAATCATTGAGCTATTATTATGTTTACACTAGAAGAACCCCTATAAACAAACGACACGACACAGATGAAATACTAATTATTATTATACTACGACATTAGGTACATACAAGGTCAATAGATAAATGTATTTTTTTTGTACTATTGTTCCTAAATAGTTGAAATATGACACAAACAAATTTTGGATACCAAAATTTAAAAGATTAATTTAACAGTTACATTATTTATTAGTAACGAGCGAGACATATCTTAAAAAACCCACAGCAATAAATTTAAATGTCGATTTAATATAAATAAGGTTATATATTCTAAGATTTGGTTTACGTTTTAACTAATAATTGTCTAAAAAACCGTTAAAATACTATGCAATGCAATGAATTTATAATGCAAAAAGAATAATTAGCTTGTTATTATTTGTTATACAAGCATTGTCAACGCTAATTATATTATATTTAATGATTTATCTGTTATTTTTAAGTTTTAAAGCTAAATTTAAAAAAAATAGTTTAAATGTTTTTTTTAATAAACAAGCTGTCCCGGCGAACTTTGTTCCGCTGCCTTCCCTCTGTAACCCGGCGAAAGTTGGTTTTTACCTAAAGTGCCGGAGTCCATCTCGCACTTAACAGATCGAGATAAAAACTATCCTTCAAATCTTTTAAGTTGGATCAAATAACAGATAGTTACTACGTTTGATCAAAATCGGTTCAGTAGTTTAGGAGTCCATCGCGGACAAACAACGTGACACGTAATTTTTATATATATAAAATTTCGCCCTATCTCTATTCTACCCATCCTTTCCAAAATGCTCAAAAGTATTGTATGCAATCAATTCTCAATCTTCCTTAACAAATATAATTATTGAGTCAATATCAATCTGGTTTTCGCACTGCTCATAGCACCACCACAGCATTAGCAAATGTTACTGATGATATTCGCAGAGCGATTGATAATTAATCAAAGTCTTACACTATTGACACTGTTAGACTTCAGCAGTGCCTTCAATTCTGTAGATTTTGATATACTTTTGAGCATCCTTCAGTCCTTTAACGTATCTCCACTAGTAATAGAATGGTTCGGTTCAAAATTTTCAATGAAAAATTGCTTTAGACGAAATTGTTTTATATCAAAACATTTTATATATGTCATTATGCGTATAGATTATTTGGTGTACCTACATGTGTCATTATGTATTCACATACCTAGGTACATACGGACCTTAACGTTTACGCCGTGCATTTGGCTGATATTAACATACTTTATTTCAATATTATTTTGAACCTTCTTGTGTGAAAAATATCCTAATGATGAGTGTCTCATCTATGTAACTATATCTCGTTTAATTTTATTTTTTACTAAAATATTCACAAATATGGCGAAAACACAATTAAATCTTTACTGAGAAAAACCTCATACTAATCTTTAATTGTTTTGAAAACCGTACTATAAATAAAAAGATGGGTAGGTTATGCATTTTTAAGCTCAAAACTTTAGCTTTATCAATATACGCACAATCTTATTTTTATTAAAATCAGCATAAGGTTTTCTGAAGAATATATAGTTATTTTTTCTTTTTAAAATGAATTCTTTGTACCTATGCATTATAAAAGAGTTTCCCAGACCTAAAGGAAATTATTACTTATTAAAATAATGTTAAACAATTTGTGAATAATTTTATATTTTAGATACTTATAAATGTTATTTACTTAAGGTGTTATAAATTGTTTTATTGTTATAAACATTGTGTGTGTGTACAAATAATGTTATGTATAAAGTTCACTGTTATTAACATACGTATATTTTCATGAATGAAATCTACTGTTGAACATTTTGAGTGAGAAAATAAACAGAGTGCAATAGAAATTTGTATATGCTTATGTTTTTTATTATTAAAAGACAATGTTTACTTGAATAATTGTGTTATTGCTTCCCGTTTGCCCTCGTTTAAAATCCTTAAAAACTAAATGGTAAAGCACAGTGAGGTTAAAGAGGAACCTAAGCAAGGTTGTGGAATAAGCTCCATGTCGAGGTTTTCTTTGGGGTCTACTATTGGATTCTTCAAGAAGGTAGCGATTAAATTTTTGAAGGGTTGGCAACGCGCGAGTAATAAGTTCCTCGCAAGCGGCCAGAGCGGGCCGTAAGCTTTTTTGCCATCTTAATTGTTTTAAAAATAACCTATTCCTATAGAAATTCTCGATTAAAATAAAAATATGTTAGGTGGGAAACTAGGATACATGATCTCCATTTGTGCCAAATTTCACCCAAATCTTTTCAGCAATTTATTAATATCCAGAGCATCGCCCCGTGTTAACCGGTTCTAGAAATGGATAAAACCGGTCCAGAATAAACTGATGCCCGGGTCTCCAGATTCCCTTAAAACATGTATTCTTAAAATAGTTCACAGAACAGTGTTAGGGCGTGTAAGACATTTATCACAGAAAAAGCCATAAGCTTTTAGGAGCATCAAAAGTGGGACAGCGGCCTAACCATATACTGCGCAAAGACCTTGATACATTTCTGATATAAAAGTTAACATTCTCAAACAGGTTAGCGCTTGGCCTTAGCACAGTCGGCCCCACCCTAGCCTGAAAGTTGGCTACGTCCGTGGCAAAAGCACTGCTGATATTTGCTGGTTGGTCATTCCCTTTCATCCTTTTTAAAGAGGCTTTTTCGAATTGGGTAAGACTTTGAACCTGTTTTTTTTATAAGTAGGTAGGAAAGCCTGGCTATATCGTCAACGGACACTACACAAAGTGGGCCCGGCAATACCTCAGGGAGCGAGTTGCTACCCCGAACGTTCCTGAGTGTTACACTTTTGATCAGGATTGGTCATTTTTGGTAACTGTTATAGTAGGTATTAAATGTGAACATCTTTTGTTTTCACATGTATATTTGCGTTGTTCATGTATTCTCGGTACTTTAATGAATTAAGACAGAGGTGTCCACACCTTATTTCTCATAGCCCACTTTCAAAATTTAGCGGTGGACCCCCTCCAGCTACATTTCTACCATATTCCCAAAACTCGACAAAAATGTGAAGATTAGCTCTAACTACGGAAATTTGCTCTATATCTACCTATATATGGAATTTGCAAGTTCTTACAAGCAACAGTCGCTGACCAAGCCCGACGGTGCTTAACTTTAAATATAGTTTCCAACAAAAGAATGTGTAGGTAACTGTTTATAAACTCTTAATTACATAGTTGCTTTATCTTGAAAACAGTAACACATACTAGCTTCAAACTTGCAGCTATAGTGAGTGAGCTCTAAAGTATAAAAACAAATAATCAAAACCGTGTCAGACGGGCCCGAGTCATCTATTATTTTTAATTACCGGTACAGCGCTATCTAGCTTATCATTAAGAGAAACAGTAACAAATTTGATTGTTGGAAACGAAATTCTAAGTTAAGCAACGTCGGGCTTGGTCTGTACTTAGATGGGTGACCGGTTACACTTTGTTGTCTGCGTTTGTAAATTACGTAAATGTTAATAGGTACACGGAGAAAAAAAATATTGTTCGAATTAAAAAACTGTTTATTAAAATGCGTAAACACTAAATGTTATTAATTTCAAAAAAAATTATCTGGAAATTACTAAACAATATAAATTTTAGTACATTTTATTAATTCCATAAAATAATAACAACAAAATAGTTTTATTTATTTCCGTAATTAATAATTTGTACTTTGGATTACAGAATTTTACAAATCCTATAAAACTTTCCTCGAATCTATGAGTAGGGTAATTAATATCAACATATAAGGCTTATTAAAGGTTACAAAAAGTTTTATCAAAGTGGGCAGATAAAACACTGCTTGTCATTACAGTGATGGCCAATTAACGTTTACAAACACTTTTCTAAGAATTAGTGAAGTTTACTAATAACAAACATCATATCGTACTGCTACAAATTAAGGTTGACGTCACGTGTCTTACATCGCGCTATCGAAGTTTTTTCGATAGTTCGCATATATACCGACATTCCGAAATGTGACAAAGCGTTCTCCAGGTATAACTCCTCTCATGGCGGGGAATTCCCCTTGACCGCGGCTCCACACGTAGATAACATTGAGCTGAACAAATTAGAGGACGCTCTATCCGCCGCAGTCCTTCATCTACCGGAACGCTCTGACCAGTTAATATCAACCGTACGCTTCGTATCACAGAGCTTCATCAAGAACAGGAACTTACCTCGTATCGGTGTAATTAAACACTGATTGTAAGCGTTTTATATACGGTTTTTTGCATTCCATTAAATTTTACTTGTTTTTAGTAAACAGCACTGTTATTCCAACAAGACTAGTTTGATTTCTGTTAATAAATACAATAAGTAAAACTTATTGGTAACCGTCAGTGTAATTTACTTGTCCTCGGAATTACCAATATTTTAGTGGTTATTAGTATTATTTACTTGTAGCTACTAAAGTTTTTTCTCCGTGAACGGAACGTACTTGGCCGGTTTTTTATTTTGATTAAGTTAGTTAAAACAATCTTTGAGTGTTTTTGTAAACTTCTAGACCACATTATTATTAAAATCTTGTAATTCCTTCTTCCTTCATGCATAAATTAACACGTCCAAATCCTTGTATTGGAGCACGTTTACAACGGGGCCATCAAATCCGGATATATTACTGTCAAAAGAATGCCAGGAATAAAAATTTCTGAAATGAAAATGCTGCTTTTTTGAGTTTTACTATTTCCTTCACGCGATAAGGTAAGTCTAATATTACAGGAAAATTCTTCTTTAAAACTCAGATAGTTTTGTGTTTTCGTGTTTCTAAAAAGAAAATGATATAATTTTTAGAAAATTGGAATGGGAAATGGGAGTGATGAAGTAAATTAATTTGACTTACTTAGGTAGTTAAATTAATTTTTATCTCTAGGAAGAGCAGCTCCTGCCCTGCCCCTTGGCGACGCTTTTGAGCCATATCTATTAGCTGTTTTCCAAATCATCCAAACGCAAGGTTAACGATATGCAAAAAAACCAGAACAAGCCTGTTTCGAAAAAGTTTTAGAACCATGCATGGCAGAAATGCTTACATACACTGCAAAATTTTGCAGATGACAGAGATATATATCCTGCATGATCCTGCATTTAGGAGTAGGGTTCCTGGACTATAGGTATAAATTGGCAAGCTTCCTTGATATGGATGGATGGAGGTAGGTTTACAAGTATGAACACAGAATATTATTAATTATTATTATTAATCAAATAATTCTGTATTATCAATGACCTCCATCATGGTTGTATCGTGTTGTTTTGTGGTAATTTGTTTAGACAGCTTCGCTTGGTAATGCAATTCCCCTTCTCATATTTTCTAAACGACAGACGGATGGTTATCATGATAACTATTAACATAATATATCTGTCTCTTTTTTTTTTGGCGCGCATCTTAAGAAAGAGTGGTGGTGAAGAAGGATGCACACCAAACCTCCCGCCCTTTAATATAAAACTTGTATATGGCGCTTCGCCAAACTTAAATATAAGCACTTGACTATACTTACTATGGAGAAATGATATGCTATAATGCGAAATCTGGTTTCCACATCGAAGAAGGGAGGAATATTATTTATACCTTCGTTTTATAGTAATTATCCATTAGCAGATTGCGTAACTTCTTGCCCATTGCCACTAAAATTGCACTGGCTAAATCACTACTGCTACCTGTCCTTGATTATGCGGATGCTAGCTATCTTGACCTTACTGAGGAGCAATTAAATAAGCTTGAGCGACTCCAGAACCTATGTATTAGATACATATTTGGTTTACGTAAATATGATCATATATCCGAATTTCGATTAAAACTCAAGTGGCTCCCAATTCGCCTTCGCCGGAATACTCATTTTCTGTTTCTTCTCTACAACGTACTGTTCAATCCGTCTACTCCGTTATACTTGAAAGAGCGTTTCAATTTTATAGGCTCTACAGCTCATCGCGCCACTACAAACATGATGCTGAAAACCCCAACACTTTATTCGCAAGCATATAATGACTCATTCACTGTCACAGCCATAAGGCTATGGAATAGTTTACCCTTTGATGTCAAAAAAGCACAAACTTTAAGAATATTTAAAAATCTCGTAATCACACATTACTTAAAAATTTAAGCTGTCTCATCAACACTGTTTATTCATCTATATCATTTAAGATGTATGTAGTTTGTGTATTTATTTATTTTTATTTTTATTTTTTGTTATGTATTTGATATATATTTATTTTGTTTAGATGTTTGTACGTATTAGTATTATTTATTATTCATATGTATATAAATTTAGCTATTGCTATAAATGTATATATTATTTTAAGTTTCAGTTAGCACATTCTACTCAATAATTTTATAAAGTCTCCTCTACCCAAAGGTTGTCCGGAAGAGATCGCTCATTAGCGATAAGACCGCCAATTTGTTATTACTTTTATTGTTTAATTGTTTTTGTATTCTTTATGCGCAATAAAGTATATTATTATTATTATTATTATTATGAAAAAGAGGATAGGTAAATTCACATTCACATTCACGCAAAAAGTTTTGTTTTCGTTTCATTATTAAAATTAACAAATCAGATAATGACATGGAATGGAATATATAATTACAAACAGCTTTTATAGCAAGTAATAATCAGCTTTCCGTAAAATTCCAGGTATTTATATTAAAAAAAAGCTAGAAGATTTTTATAATTGGCGAGAATCTAGCAATGTGCCGAAATCATGTTTTTGATTTTTTCTATTAATATGCTTATTTTCCTTAAGTTGTTTTATTTTATTAGTTGTAGATAAAATCTTGTACGCAACTGTACAAAATTCATTGGTATTTTTCTCCTCACACCATGTAAAAATTATCTTCATTTAATAATCGTATCTTCATTTCATAACAGTATCATTAGCTTATTATGTTAAACACTTAAAACTTATATTATTGGATTAATACAATAATGGAAATAGAAATAATGTATTCAATTCACACTGCGAGTCGAAACTATGTAAATGCTAACACACGCAGCAGGACTTTAGCGCTGTGACGTAAGCCGAGAATCGGTCATCCGTTTCGCCCGTTTTGCGGGTCAGGCATGTTACCAAACATTTTGATTATCTATATCTCATTTAGTTGTTGGTATAAAAGTATTTTTTGTCCTTCTCAGACAGCTATTTATGTGCCAAAAATAAAGTTTATTACGTGAGAATAGCGCCCTGCAAAGATATTATTCCCATTGTAGCTTACCTAAAATTTGGTCACCCCATTGCTTCGTTGAAATACGTAAGTTTAATTTCCTTTTTCCAACTTCATTATAAAATGTTATTGTATTTCAGACTAAAAACTTATGTTAAAGAGAATAAAATTCTTTATAGTTAGGGATAGTGTGTAGTACTTTTTGCCACATGGGTACCTATGAAGCTCCATTAAATACAATATACTGTACTAAGTAGCCGCTATATAATAAGTCTTATATTACTATGCAATATTACTATGCGTATACACTTATATGTATAGCAGGGTGCGTCTTTTTTTTGCTTCAATGCGTTTAATGTCAAAGTAAAGTCACAAAAACATAAATTCCATGACTTTGGTTGGATTATTGATATAATGTAGTACATTATTTCGGTCAACAAAAGTTGATTTAAATATTTTCTAAAAAAAATGATCGTACAATCGTGACATACGAACGGATTGAGAATAGACAAACGGATATTGCGAAACTATGAGGTTGCCGTTCCGTAGTTCATAGTAACTACGGAAATTATAAAGATGATATTACAATAGAATATATAATAGAAACCAAAAAATGTGATACGAATGTTTTTTTGACTGCATTGATGTAATAAGAAAAGTGTATGGCAAAGATTACTTATACGTCTAGATACCGTGTCGTAAACAACATCAAACGGAGCACTGCGAGCCATTTTCGTTGCCATGTGTGTGTAAATTAGCTTATACGACTATCATTTTTACATCTGTGTGCGTAATTTCGGTGTTGCCAACCCTAGAGTAATTATCCCAAATTGGAGAATTTTTACCTTTATTCGGTACTAGCGGCCCGTCCCGGCTTCGCACAGGTGGACTTTTATTTTTTAAACATTTTGGAATAAAAGTAGAGTAATTTTATCCCGTAATAATTATTTACGAACGGATGACAGGTGACAAAAGTAATGAAAATAATGATTCTGCATCCCAAAACGAACACGCCCCGTTCGTTTAGCATTGGTATCAAAAATATCAAAATTTTAGTATCATCTGTGACAAACTGTCATGCGTTCGTTAACGATATTTTTGTTATTTTTGTCACTTTTGCCACCGAAAAATGGAACTTTAGACGGAATGTCTAGAGGTGGGGTTTTTGTGTTAATCTGTCAAACTGCTTATACATATTCATTGTTTATGGTAGTGTGTGTGTGTTTTACCGTAGTGTGTGTACGTCAACCGCTCGTTTCGCAAGTTTTGTAAACAAAAATTTTGTTAGTAACGTTTCAAAGCTACACGAACGGTAGGTGTCGGTGGCAAAACTGGCGTTATCAAAAGTGTGAAAATATCATTCGTGAGAACTCTTAATCCCAGAACGAACGCGCTCTTAATGCACCCGTGTAACTTTTGATCTGCCGCGCTGGCCCACTAGATAGGTAGGACCCTGGCGCCACGCGGCGGAAGCGTGACGTGACGTGACAATGAGACAGCCTTATTATTTTACACACCCAATTGCGCGTGGTCATTACTGGTCATATGCCGTCTTGCTAATGTAGAAGTAGTAGTAGGTAATTAAATTTAAAATTTTATACAAAGAGTTTAAGATGTGACGTTACGTTTCGTTGTGAAGACAAGAGATTTTTATTTAACTACTAATGTGTTTAAAGATACGGTGATAAATTAATTAAGTATCGTAGTCCATTAAATACATTAGACATACTACTTTTTTCATTGTGATTTACATTCAACTGTTATGTTTGTGTTAAAGTAAAATTTTAAAAATTGCATAAGTGATTACGTTCTATGAACACAATGTGTCACAGTGGTCATCATTACAGAAATACTTTATCAATCTGAAATAATGTTCGTAGGTATGTGACGTTAGGTAAAAAGAATATATTTTCGTTTTAATGTTCACCTTATTGAAGTTGAGAATTTAAGGTACAGACTTCTGACTTGGCAACACAGACAGAAAAATATTTGTTGCTACTCTGGCGAACAATAATTTTGAAAAATTCGTTCGTAACTCAAATATAACAAGCTAAGGCTCGACCGAGATATCAGTCTCGGTCTCGGTCTCGGCATTCTCGGCTACAAATCCAACTGAGAAATTTGTCTCGGTTCTCGGCTAATTATTGCCGAGATTCTCGGTCAGGACCCAGATTGTAACTTTGTTCGGATCGGCATTAAATTTTACCGCGATTGGTGTAAGTGCGTGAGAGAGCTGAATTGTAATTGGTTGATGTCCCGGCTGCGATTTTTCAAGATGTCGAAACTCAGTGGAATAGCACTTACTTAATGATGGAACGACTGCTTGAGCAAAAAAACGAGTTGCACTCCGGGAGTGCCGGCAGAAGTGAAAACCTTTACACACGATTCGCGCTTAACACTCAAATATGTCACAAGACATGTCTTTGACATCGTCAAGAAATAATAATGTTTGTTTATTTACTTTTTTGACGTAGTATATTTGACATCGCAATCTGTCATAGAATTAAAATTCCATATCCAACCTCCCTGTACTACTCATAATCGCGAATACTAAAAATAAAAATATACACAAAATACGGTCATTTTCATCGCATATTGTGACACAAATAAATCAAAACCTTTCACATAAGAGACTCGATCTCATGATGAAAGAGCTATCTACGTATTATAACGTTTTTTATTAGTAAAAAAGTTTACGCGGACAAAGTCCCTGGCGGGAGCTAAACGTGTAAATAGATAAATACGAGTATTAAATGTACACATATGTTTGTTTTCAATTTTCTTTACGGACGAACGGACGGACAGACCATTAAATACACATATACATAAAGAAAAGTAAATCACTTACAAACTTACTCAACCACGAAAGAATCATAGGAAAGAAAAAAAGAAAAAAAAATGGGGGGGGGACGACGTTAAGCCATCGAAATATGTCAGCGGTAAGGCAACCCCACGAGAAAAACACAGTTTCCGTCTTACGAATTTCCACGATTAGGACACGTGACCTGACGCGAGTTTATCATTTTTTACCCATACCAAAAAAAATGCACAACGCCGCTAAAGAAGTTTCACTTCAAAAAATTTTTTGAACCTATACCGTATTGAAAAATGAGGCATACTAGAAATTAACAGTGATGAATGGAATTTCATGAAAGATATAGTGAACGTTTTGCAATGCTTTTACCAAAGTCACGTTGGATATCCCTTCCTACTCGTCCTGTGTTTCAGTGGTAATATTTAATGGTAACTTGGCGCCAACACAAAACATTCAGTCCTTTAATGGCCAGGAAGATGATAATGAAAATCACGCAGAGACGATGAAGAGCAAGCTACTGGATGCAATTAATTAGCGGTTTTCATTTGTTAAAAGTTTTTTGCCACTAGTTACTGCAACACTGATCGATCTACGGTTTAAAACTAAATATCTAACTGAAAGCGAAGTTAACCCAGCCAAGCTTCATATTATCGAAACTCTCGCTATGAATGAAAATGTAGGATCAGATTCTCGTGAGACGACATGGGCATCTACAACTAACGCGTCAAACATGGCTGCAACAAATCAATCCAACTTATGGGCAGCTCATGATTCGATAGAGTTGGAAGACGAGTCAATGACCAATGACGAATACAGTTCAACCTCTGTGATCGAAATAGCGCTAGAAAGCTTCCTTAGGGAGCCAAGACTGCAAAGAAATGCAAATATTTTTGAGTATTGGTTTTTGTCAACTTATAAGGTGCTTAAGCCTGCAGCAAATAAGTTTTTATCTGCGCCGCCTACTAGCGTAGCAAGTAAACAACTGTTTAGCAAAGCTGTACAATTGCATGACGAGAGGCGACACTCTTTGAAGGGCGAAAATGCCGAAAAATTGCTTTTTTTATGTTATAATATAATGTTATTTAACTTTGATTATTAAAACAGTTCATTTTGTTAAACAATTTGTAGTGTATTAAAAATTTAACAGTATTAAAAAAAAAATTTACACGCTTTGTCTATTTTCGTTCTCGGTTCTCGGTCTCGGCCGAGATATTATTTTATTCTCGTTCTCGGTCTCGGTCTCGGCCGAGAACGAAAAACCCATGTCGGTCGAGCCTTATAACAAGCAGATAAGTGTACTAACTTGTGAAAAGTGTTTTTTTTTTTCATCAAGTGTTTTTTGCCAATAGTTTCTACACAATTTTATTGCACAAACTGCCATTTTCATAACTTTTCGCGGGAGCACAGTTCGCGTCGACGCACAGATTACGTATGATGTAGTGTTGACGGCAAGTACATGATAAATCAGGTACTCGAATTGGCTCGTTTTGTGTGCCTGAACACGGTATCTAGACGTATAAGTAATCTTTGGTGTATGGCAACATCGAGCGAGTTCTTTTTACTCACTCACTATTCATATAATTCATGAAGTCTCAACAGTGGTCCGACCTTCTATCTGCTTACTCACTCACTCATCGCTTTCGTGTTGTGGGATGTAGACGTCTCTATTATAAATAAAAAACAATAGTTATTTCAATTTGTTTATTTTTAAACTTCTTTGTTACGAGCTTGTGGGTTCCTGTTCTCTTATTTAACTAGTGTTCATGTGGTGTTAAAGTTTCATGTGCTAAATAGGGGTAAGCTTTAGAAGTGTTTTGTTATTTGTTTGCGTTCAATGTCAAAATCCAGCCAAGTTAGCTGCATACTCGATTTTTTACGCAATAGTGACAGTCGAGAGAATGACCAAAGTGACAAAGTATCAATAAATATTTCAAAGTAATTTTGTTTGTATATGAAATATTCAGGGGTCATTATTGCACAGCCAATATTATTCTGTCATTCTATTCTAATACAAATGTCTATCAATGTCATACCTTGTTTATGCAATATGTGTCAAGATAATCCTTTTATTATCTTTTCTCATCGATAGTTTTAGGCCATTAACTAATTAAAATACTTGGCTGTTGGGCAATTTTAATAAAAATTCTGTCCGTCTATAAAACCTTACGTTTATGACATGTCTTGCAAATAAATTACGATTATCTATATAAGTGCCTAGTATCCGAAGTGAAAGGTGACCACAGGCAGATGTGTGTGTGTAGAACCTGTAACTGAGTTAGTAAAAATTGTACAAGTATGAGGTTTTAACAATGATCTTCTTTTAATAGACACTATTACTGGGTTTTAACCATTTTTTGTATGATTTTTGAGCTTTTGCGATTGCCTTTGTGCTGTCTCTTACTGTTCTATGGAAATAGCGTTTTGCTATACTCCTGTAAATGCTACCTTATCTGCCTCATAAGTCCTGATTGTTGGGGCATGGCCTACCATCACGGAAAGTGATTGAGTTTCTATGTGAGTGCTAAATTTAAGCATTACAAAAAATAGGCTTTTTATGGGTTATAAATGTTGCAAGAAACATTTATAACACAGAGCTGTGAAACTTATATGAGTAGCACTGACAGCAGGATAGCAAATATATTTTTCAACAGTAAGAGACAGCTCAACCAGTGTTCAACTGGTCAAGGCAAATTCTTGAAGGCAGCCCTGTTGTAAGTACTAAACACATAGTAGGTACTATTACAACCTTTATTGAGTATCTAAAAGTTTTTTCCATTAAATAACTGTTACTTTTATTTTCTCTTTTGTAGCTTCTAAATGCAACTTTGGCATGCATGTAGCAATTACTTACTTTAAGGTGAAATTAATGGTAAATTTTTTGTTATTTTATGTCATTGTAATTAATGTAATACATTTTAACATTAAGGCTGTGTTCCAAATCATGCCAAGTAAATATTGCACGGTAAAGTTGAAAAATCAACCCGTTCTGGAACAAGTGTTTGACTGTTAATTTTTACACTGACAGGAGTGAATTTGAACCTTTTCTACAGAAAGAATAAAGAATTCAACTTGACAGTTGGAAAATTACTCTACCCCGGGCGTTCCAAAACCACTTTTTTAATTTCCTCGTTGCGATTTGAAACACACCCTAAAAGTGTTTGAGTATCATATATTGCTATTTACCATATTTGCAAGAAGCATTATTTTTCCATAAAATGCCAGTGAATCATTGAATTACAAAGCCTAGTTTTATTGCACCACCATTTAAAATTATATATTAAGCTTGTGGTTAGCTGGTATAGAATGCTGTATGGCATTAAGGTCACCACTGTACGCTTTTGTTTGTGCAAAAAGAATAAATAAATAAATAAAATCTCTGGATATTGATAATTTACTGGTATTTCATGAATGTAAATGCTTTTTGCGCTTATGGTAAATAGTGCTATATTTTAACAACATACTTGGAGTTTTAAATGTTTATAATAAAAGAAATTTAGTGGAAAAAAAAATCTGTATTGGTTTTACCTTAAAAAGATTATCTGATATTACTTGTACATAAATTCAGTAAAAACAGTTAAAATAAAAACAACTATGTGTTTACAAAACAGTATAATCCGCGCCACGTAAGTTGAACTAAAAAAGCCGCCGTCTGCGGTGCAGTATGGACAAATGTACTAACGAACCAAAAATGTGTTACCCGCAGGTTCAACTTACGTGGTGCGATTTATACCTACATAAGTAATTGCACCCATAGTACAAATCTTGTTTAGATGTGATTGTCCAGGAATTCTTATTATTATTGTAATGTAATTTAATTATAGAAATGATGATGGATAAAAATTGTTACTTATATATTTTGTAAAAGTTAAATAAATAAGTTTAAGTTAAAAATGTTATACTTTGGGCCTCAAAGGAAGTTGGTTAGTTTTGAAAAAAATGCGATAACTTTTGATATATTTAAGCAATTCTATAAAAAAAAACTATATTAAAGTTTATTTCAATACAAATATAGGAAGAAGTAAACCCCTTTTATTTATTTTTGTGAATGTATTAAAACCCATAAATAAAGAAAAAGGAAATTTAAAAAATATTAACAACAAATTTAAAACCATTAGTTTTACTTTTGTGTATATTCTGTCTTATAAGTATGGCGTTTCTTGTGCAACTAACCCCTAATTATTTTTCAGGTTATTTTAACTTAACTTAATTTTATTCAAAGTAAACTTCACAATATTGCATGGTTTGATTTAAGCACCATAAAATTGTCTATAATACAGTTTTTAGTTCATATAGCTAGCTTTAATATTTTGGAAGTTATTTAAGTTTTTGTTACCTACCCGCATAGTGTAGTTATGGATATTATATGTGTAGTATAAACTTATTTTCTTGTAGTCAAAACTTATTTTGATTGTTAAAAGTACAAAACTTCTTTGTTGTTTTTTGACATATTTCTTCATATTAGTATGAAATAAATTATAAAAATAATTAACTGCTTTGTTAAGCTCGGTATTTAAAAGACGTAATAATAATCTTTATTTTTAAATCCTCAAATATAAAAAAAGTATTCTCAGAGAATTTGCTTGTGCGGTACTTGTTTAAAAAATATATTAATAAATGTTAATCATAATAAATGTTGTTGAAATCATTATGGTTTTAAAATTATGTTTTGTGGTTTTGTTTATATTCCAATTTTTTTTCAGGATATTCAATGAATACCTAGCCATATTTATTTTTGTAGGAAGACAATATGTGACGGCTTCATGGGCTTTTAATAAAATCATGTGAACATTAGACAGGTAAACATTAAACATTCTCCGCACTACATTATTTGCAGATATTCATGGCTTCATGGCTCTGTTGGGAGTAGTAATGTCTGCCGATCCTAGGGGCGCCGGTTCGATCCCCCACATGCACACAAACATTTATGTGATTAACATTTATGTTTGCCTTGAGTTTGGATGTTTTTTATGTATTTAGTATATATTTAGGAAATGGTTTATAAGTACTTATAACTATTGTCTGGTATCCATGATATACGCTTTGCTTAGTTTGGAACATAATGCTGTGTGTTAGTAGGAATGCAACTGCAACAAAGCCATGGACAATTGTTTACATTGAATAGGAAGTTCTTTTCAAATTGTTTTTTGTGTTAATAATAGAGAAAATTTAAGCGTTTCTTAAAATTTGTTGTTTTTAAATAATATAATTAATAACATATTTTAATATTCAGAAACTAAAAAATTCAAGAAAGAAGAAAATAAATGATGAAGAATAAAATATAAAGTTGCCAACCTTGCCAGAAAAATATTTTATTTCCCAAAAGTTTGCTCTGCATTTTGAGTTTTTTGCTAGGAAATTCGTCTGGGAATTGGTATTGTGTGAATGGTTGCACAATAAATAATTTTTGTAAATAAAAAACACTCAGTAATAACAGCTTTTAAACAAAGACAAATATAAAAAAATAGCAATGTTGTACAAAAATAAAACCTTCTTAGTTTTCAGTCTGCAAAAAGTCTCTTTGTATCTTATCATTTATCTTCTACAAAAATCCTCATTGACAAAAAATTCATCCCAATAATAAGCAGCCAGATTAAAAAATACAAGATTGGAGAAAATAAATGATGAAAATTAAAATATAAAGTTGCCAGCGTTGTGAGAAAAATATTTCATTTCACAACACTTTGCTCTGTATTTTGAGTTTTTTTTCTTCGGTAATTCGTCTGGGACTTGGTATTGTGTGATAGTTGCACAATAAATATTTTTTGTTAATACAAAAACACTTTACTTTAAAACATCTTTTAAACGAAGACAAATATAAAAAATAGAAATGTTGTACAAAAATGAAAACTTCTTAGTTTTCAGTCTGCAAAAAGTCTCTTTGCTTGTCATTTATCTTTTACAAAAATCCTCATTGAAAAGAAATTCATCTTTATAATGAGCAGTCAGATTCCATTCATGGGGCTCATTGTAATTTTTATTTATTTAGTTGTTGGATAGTTGTTGTTTTTTCTGCATTTTATTGCTATAGAATGCTATCAATTTTGATCTCGAGAAATGTGTCTATTTTATTAATCATTATTATTTATCTTCGTTGTATGAAATCTTGTTTGTTTTTATGACATAGATACCAATTTCCTTTTTTTTTATTTTGATGTTTGTTTTTTTCAAAGTTTAAAAAAATTGGTGATTTTTACCATAGTAATGTTTGTTAATTTTTTTTTATCTTTGAACAATTTTTTCGAAAAACTTCGTTACAAAATGTTACTTTTTGATTCTGCTTTCTAGTCTTCACCAATGAATTTGTATCTTCTATTTTTTTTTTAAATAAAAAAGAGAATTCTAAATTAGTTGACAATTTCACCTGTTATTAAACGGGTTTGAAACAAAGTAATTCATTTCTTCACTTTCTTATTAGTTAAATAAAATCGTAATCGCTTGGGGTCAGATAACTAAGGAATTGGTTTTTAGTTTGGTTTGGTGATATGGGCGCACGTCGTCGTTAGTTTTGCCTAAAATTTAATTTCTTTTGGCGTTTAAAACTGGCTACGAATCAAGAACTTGAAAAAAAAAGAGATATTATTACTTTGCAATATGCCTGTATCAACATAAAGTTTAAAACATAAAAAAGAGAAGTAGTGATATTTTAAAATACACTTAATTTTTTAAGTAAGCGTAAAATAAATTTCGGGTGTGTTTTGAAAAGAACTTCTATGTTACATTGTAAACAATAGCATAGTTTTTATTTCAACTTAGAAAATTGCTCCGCCTTTCGATACATATGTGGTCTGGGGAATCTATAGGTGATGGCATAGGCACAAGTCAGTGTTGTGTTCACTGAGCCCGTTTCTATGGTCCATGAAATATGACAAAGAAACAGACGATCTATGAAGTTACACGAAGTATTAGTAGTTTAAGAGTCCACCTGCGCTCTAGACGTTTTCGACGATCGCAGTTTGAACTATTCACTCATCGAGGTTCTCTATCGCTAGAAGTACGTAGTGCTATTATAGTAGCGACAAAAACATACTGCACTAAACTTGTTACTAAACTAAACTTTTATAATTTGAAAACGCGTCATATGGAAAGCGGTCCACTTGTCACAATCTAAAATAAACAAACGACAATTTTAAATACAAATGACTTCATAACCACTGTCCATGTACTAAAATCGAAAATAATCCAACTAAAACCAAGTCACTATAAATAACTGGCTTTGAATATTTTTATGTAGTTGTACGTAAGCTGTCACTGCAAATTCTGATTACCGGTGATATGATATGACTTGATACATAGAAAGGTAGTCATCCAACTAGACCGGTATCATGGTCAAATGGCTATTAGTATCAAATCTGCAGCTGCATGTAGAAGAGTTTGCCTTTATGATTTATTTGTAAATTTTGGCTAAAGGTTTCAGAATTCCAATTTCCGCGAGGTGATTGATGATAATCTGTTGCCGTTCACACGGTTTCGGAGAATTAACAATTATAGTGTATTATAGTACCTTCGTACCTAAAAAAACGTTTGATTGTTACTTAAAAGCGCTGCAATAAAGGTAAAAAGTATATGGAAATGTGATATAAAACTAAAAGACAAGTTTTGTCAAATAGAACTAATATCTATCTGTTTTAAATCCACAAAAGATGGCTTCACATTTTAATAGTCATTGTTTATTAGTGTTGTGTCCTTAATTAATTTTTTTTTTCAAACGAAAAGGTGTGTTTCGCCAAACGAATGAACATATTTGAAATTACAGCACTGCCAATAATAATAAAGGAAATCAAAAACTCTTTCAAATTGAGCCAAATACTAAACTAAAGTACAAAGACCCAAATAACTATATATTTTAAGATTGCGATTAAAATTAAAAAAGACTTTTGCGGATGAGAAATATTCGTTAATCCGTTGGATTTTGCCGTTAATTTGCGTCTCATTACGAATTTCTCATGAAAATAAGTTCATATGGTATTTTATTGCAGAAATGCAATCAAATTGAAGGTTTTTCTGAATTTTTTTTTTCATGATATATTGGTGTCATTCTATATAACATTATGAAACGATCTAGGAATGTGTTAGTTGTGGTTGAAATATTTTCGCTCAGTTTTGTTACCGCCAATCATTTCTATTGAGTCGAGCGCATTGGATGGGCCCGCCCTCGACTCGGCCGAGAATTAATGAAAAGATATGTCGGATTTTCTACCATGTGGGGTCCCCACAGGGCATGCAAAGTGTTAAAAACCTAAGAAAAAAGTTTAAAAAATGATTTAGAATTAAGAGTACCTTAAATATGAGCCTTAATCAAATTTAAAAGGTAGAGAGGGTAACACGTGAATACCCATCCTCCCCATCAAAACGTTGTACTTCCACAATGTACTCCTTCATTATGTCATCGATCATATCTGTATTATACTGATGTCGGTATAATAAAAGAGATAGCCTATTCTGAAACGTCATTGGTTATTAGTGTCTTTAATTCTTTGTTTTTCAAACGAAAAGGTGTGTTTTGCCAAACGAATGAACATGTTCAAAATTACAGAACTGCCAATAATAATAAAGGAAACCAAAAATTCTTTCAATTCAACCAAATACTAAACTAAAGTACAAAGACCCACATAACGATATATATTGCGATTGCGATGAAAATAATTAAAAAGTCTTTTGCGGATGAGAAATATTCGTTAATCCGTTGGATTTTGGCGTCAATTACGAATTTCTCATGAAAATAAGTTGATATGGTATTTTATTTCAGAAATTCAGTCAAATTGAAGGGTTTTTTGTATTTTTTTTTATGATAAACATTATGAAACGGTCTAGGGCTTTGTTAATTGTGGTTAAAATATTTTCGCTCAGTTTTGTTACAAAATGTTTAAATAAACAATAAGATCAAAATTACAGCACTACCATTAATAATACAGTAAAACAATTTTTTTTTAAATTCGAACAAATACTAAACTTAAGTACAAAGACTCAAAGAATGCGATATGTATATTACAATTGCAATGAAAATAATTAAAAAGTTCACATTAAATTTGTGGCTGAGAAATATTTTCCTCCGTTGGAGATTGCTCGTCATACACGTCAAGATGAGGGCTTTCCAGAGCCAACCGCATCCAGCTTTGTGTCATCTTGCCATGGAAAGGGACATGTACGTTCGGCTATTCCATAAACATTTTGCTTTACGTTTCCGGTAAGAATCATTTCTATTGAGTCGAGCGCACGAGTTATTTCTGCTCTGCGTTGGGATTTTGGTCGATGTTTTGGTGCAATCGTGCTTTACCAAATAAATGAAAAGATATGTCGGATTTTCTACCATGTGGGTTCCCTGAGACCAGGCATGCCAAGGGTTAAAAACTAGAATTTAGAGTACCTTAAATATGAGCCTTAATAAAATTTAAAAGGTAGAGTAGGGTATCTCGTCTTGAGTACCCATCCAGCCCATCAAAACGTTGTATTTCCCAAATATACTCTCTAATTATGTCATCGATCATATTTGTATTATATTGATGTCGGTATGGTATAATAAAAGATATTTTTGATATTTTTGGCAATTTTATAAATTTTTTGATATTTCTGAAAAAAGGAAAAAAAAATTATGATGTGTATTAAACTTTTGTCAGTTACCTATCCCGTTGTTCTAAAAAGAAAGCCTTTGAACGTTATCAATGTCCCGTTTTCCTAAAAGTCCCGTTTTCTTAAAAGAATGAAGCTCACCGCCAGATGTGCTTGGTCAGATTAAAAAATTCAAGAAAGAAGAAAATAAATGATAAAAATTAAATTTAAATTTGCCAGTCTCGCCAGAAAAATATTACATTTCACAAAACTTTGCCCTTTATTTTGAGTTTTTTTTTTGTTAGGTCATTCGTCTGGGTCTTGGTATTTTGTGAATGGTTGCACAATAAATAATTTTTGACGATAAAAAATACTCAATAAATACAGCTTATAAACAAATAAGATATAGAAATGTTGCACAAAAAGAAAACTTCTTCGTTCTTCGCTATAATAAGCAGTCAGATATCGTTCATGGTTTTTTTTTTATTTGTTGTTAAATAATTTTTGATTTTTCTGCCGGGGTATTTGTTCATTCTACTGCTATGGAATGCTTCATTTCATTTATTATTATTATATATCTTCATTGTATGAAATCTTGTTTGTAGTAGTTACCAATTTCCTGTTTTCAAATTTAATGATTTTTTTTGTCGATGTTTAAAAAAATTGGTGATTTTTACCGTAGTAACATTTGTGAATTGTTTTTTTATCTTTGAATAAGTTTTTCGAAAAACTTCGCCACAAAATGTTACTTTTTGATTCTGCTTCCTAATCTTCAACAATGACATTTGCGCATTAGAAACTGTCTTCTAATTTTTTTTAAAAAAGGGTATGATTTAGAATTTATATTACCTTAAATATGAGCCTTAATAAAATTTAAAAGGTAGAGTAGGGTAACTCATCTTGAATACCCATCCTCCCCATCAAAACCTTGTATTTCCCAAATAATCTTATTTTGTCATCGATCATATCTGTATTTTACTGATGTAGGTATGGTATAATAAAAGAGATATTTTTGGCAATTTTATAAATTTGTAGATATTCCTGAAAAAAGAAAAAAAAAAACTTATGATGTGTATTAATCTGGTCATACGTCTCGTTTTGAACAGAACTGCCCTTTTTCTCAGTTACCTATCCCGTTGTTCTAAAAAGAAAGCCCTCGAGACGTATAAAAGTCCCGTTTTCCTAAAAGTCTGGAGCTCACCACCAGATGTGAGTGATCAGATTAAAAATTCAAGAAAGAAGAAAATAAATGATCAAAAATAAAATAAGAAAATATAAAGAAAATATAAATAAGAAAATAAATGATGAAAAATAAAAAGAAATAAGTTGCCAGCCTCGCCAGAAAAATATTTCATTTCACAAAACTTTGCCCTTTATTTTGAGTTTTTTTTTGTTAGGTCATTCGTCTGGGACTTGGTATTGTGTGAATGGTTGCACAATAACTATTTTTGTCAATAAAAAAACACTCAATGAATACAGCTGTTAAACAAAGACAATGATTACAAAACAAAAAAGTTGTACAAAAATAAAAACTTCTTAGTTTTTAGTCTGCAAAAAGTATCTTTTTATCTTGTCATCTACTAAAAAAATCCCTTTTGAAAAGAAATTCATCTCTATAATAAGCAGTCAGATATCAGTTCATTAATTTTTTTTTATTTGTTAAATTTTTTTTTATATTTCTGCCGGAGTATTTCTTCATTCTATGGAATGCTCTATTTCATTATTCATTATTATTTATCTTCGTTGTATGAATTTTTTTCCATTTTTACCATTTATATTTTATTACATTTTTTAATTTATGTCACTTCCATAAAAGAAAATAGTAAAATTTTCGTAACGAAGCTTTTACTTCTTTACAGTCTCTCTGTAAAAACAATATTAATATAATTGATTCCAAGATATTATACGTGTAATCCCACTTTTGTCAAGTACTGCTTTAGACATGATCGACGAAGATAATCTTCGAAACAACAAAAATAAAATTATTATTAGTAGGGACTTTTTATTTATTAGTTAAATAACGTAGTAAAAGAACCCCTTACTTGAGACAAATATAAATAATTAAACGACACAGCTTTACACTGTCTCCATTTGTCCAAAAAAAACATAAAACGATGTAAACGTCTTTATCCGAAGTATGATTTTACTGGTGGACCTATATGAATATTAAATACTATTAATATTAATAATACGTTATTAATCTAACGATTACTATTATTAACTGGAGAGGAAAAAAATATTGGCTAATGCCAAACGTGTCCGAAAATTTCATGTAAAACATGTAGAAGTTGCAGTTAATTGCTTTTTGAATTGTGAAAATAAAAGTTATGTCTTTTTTTAAAAAAAAAACCTTTTGTGTGATGTGATCGCACGCTAAATAAAAAAAAATAGTATTTTTATCCCGTTGGGCGCCGTTTGTAGAGACTAATTCCTGAGGGGAAATTAAATTAAAAAATGCGTGAAATCCATAAATACAATTTAATTATAGCTTCCTATACGATCACACTTCACAATTTTAAATAATTTGAAACTCTAATATGCCATACACAATTGCACATCTTCATTTTGGAAATTATCCAATTTTTTTAGCCGTCTTTTCTTTTTTTGACGACCGTGTTGTAATTTTTTTTTCAGTCAACTGTATTACCAGCAATATTGGTAAATCGTGATATGATGTAAGAAAAGTAGTTGTTTAAGACAATCTATGTCATTTCCATAATTTTTCCCAATTAATCAAATAACGGAAAAAAAACAATAAGGCGAAAATCGCCAATCCGCAAAAATCAAGGTCTCAGTAGTCCCTATTAAGAAAAGCAGAACTTTAGTACCTTATGTGTGATTTAAGGTGGAACTCACAAACCGTGGACATATATATATAAGGAGATCAAAACTTCTTATTTCCTCCCATATGATGAAATCTATTTCAGATCGCATCTTCTTATTAATGGTCCCACGCCGAAAATGTTTCACCAATAAAATAATTTTTGTCTAGCAATTTTATTTAAAATTGGCAATTTACGTTTTCTACATCTAACTTTTCAGAAAATCCCAACAAGACTGACTTTGAATATTTTCTATCTGTCATTAATTTTCAAATCAGATTTAAAAATCTGTCGAAGTAAAAAGTATGGCATTTCATGCTTGTATGGATATAGAATTTTACAATAATTTTGACATAAACACGCAAAAGGTTGATCTAAAGCTATTTTTACACACTACATACTACAAATTAAAATACTTCACTCGCTACAGCTTTAATAAAATTTAAGAGGTAGATGTGGGTAACCCTTCTCGAATACCCATCCTCTCCATTAAAGCCTTGTATCTCCTGAATATAGTCTCTTATGATATCGTCTATCATATCCGTATTATATGGGCGTAAATAAGGTATTATATTATTAATATTTGTAATGTTTTTAGCGATCTTATAGATTTTCTGGTTTTTCTGAAAAGAAAAAAATTAATTATGATATATATTAAACGGATCATATGTTCCGTTTGAAAAGGACTACCCTTTTTCTCAGTTATCTACCCCATTGTTCTAAAAAGAAAGCTCTGGAAAACGTATAAAAGTTAGAATTTTTAAAGAACGTTCATAAAAAGTGTTGAAAATTAAGTTTACTTGTCTTTGACCACAATTTTTTTAATTAATTATTTGGACATTGTTTCATATTAAAGTAAGAGTGAGCTTAAAATGGATTTAAGATTTTTATAGAAATGAGGTTTACCCTTATGAATATATTGATTGTTGTGGAAAAGCTGGAAGGCACATCTTTACCGGTTCGAGGGTAATTTTATAATAATCTAGCTGATTCATTTTCCTAGGCGACTCATAATTCACCGAATTGAAATTTTGGTTCCTATAACCCGTTGGTTTATACGTAAGGGATCTGGATTCAAACCGAACCGTAGGTTTTTGTTCATAGTTTTAAATGATTTAAATTATAAAGTGGTTTCGTCCGAAACTCCTTCTGTCTCCAATTTTCATAATTATAGCCTTTGTTATATGCAAAATCTGAAAACATCACTTCACCGTTTTCCGGTTCTTTAAAATTCTTACTGAAATTGATCAAAAGAAATTGATCATATTTCTTGCAAATTTTAATTAAATTCTCAATAGACACTACATTAGCTTGAACCACAAACAGGGAATAACATGGTCTGATGTTTTCGAAGCAAAATTTCTAATTGATCACTCTCAGAAAGCGATTTCTTTAACCTATTGAACATTTCAGACATTATTGCAGTATAAATAACGATATTTTCGTTTCTCCTTGAGTACGTTTATAGATATTGTTTAATTATTTATAATCGTAGTCAAAACAACCGAAATCTTCAACTAATCTATCACACAGTTCGTCCCAAACTTTTTTTTAATAAATCTAAACCAATGTAAAGTGTCGTCAGAAAAGAGTTCAAACCATTTTAAACCATATAAATTTTAGATTACTACGTATTGACATTACGGATGAGTTAAACTTGGGTCCAGAACTGGCTAAAGTTAAAAATGAGTTCCAAAAATTGGAAAAACTATGGAATAACAAGATTTTAGAGATTACTGAACTAGAATTGAATTCATTACATGAAATTTCTGATTTACCTGATGTCAAAAGGTCGGTAGTTTATCTGGAATTAACCAGGTATCCCAAAAATTTAATGAGGTCTTCAATAAGTTAGAAATATCCAGGGAATGTTTAGAAAAGGCAGACGTTAAACAAAATAAATTTATCACAGTTTCTTGTGATAGAAGATCTGCACTTGAATTGAAAAGATTCAATCATAATGGGAAATCATGCCCTAGGTCATTTTTGCAAAAACTAGAAGAATTAAGGCTTTCTAGGAATATAAAGAAAGAATTACTGTTTGCTAGAGTTACTGTTACTTTCGCTCAGTTTTGTAACAAAGTTTTAATAAACAATAAGATGAAAATTACAGTACTGCCAATAATAATACAGTAAGACATTTTTTTTTTGCAAACTAAAGTACAAAGACCCAAAGAATGAGATATATACATAATGATTGCGATGAAAATAATAAAAAGTTCACATAAAATTTGTAGCTCAGCAATATTTTCCTCCGTTGGAGTTTGCTCGCCATACACGTCAAGATGAGGGCTTTCCAGAGCCCACCGCATCCAGCTTCGTGTCATCTTGCCATGGAACGGGACATGTACATACGGCTCTATTCCATATACATTTTACTCTACGTTTCCGCTAAGAATCATTTCTATTGAGTCGAGTGCATTGCATGGGCACGCCCTCGACTTGGCCGAGTTATTTCTGCGCTGCGTTGGGATTTTTGTCGTTGTTCTGGTGCAATCGTGCTTTACCAAATAAATGAAAAGATATGTCGGATTTTCTACCACGTGGTTCCCTTGGGATCGCATGCCAAGGGTTAAAAACCTAAGAAAAAAATTTAAAAAATGATGTAGAATTTAGAGTACCTTAAATATGAGCATTAAAAAAAGGTAGAGTAGGGTATCTCGTCTTGAATATCCATCCTGCCCATCAAGACGTTGTATTTCCCAAATATACTCTCTAAATATGTCATCGATCATATCTGTATTATATTGATGTAAGTATGGTATAATAAAAGAGATATTTTGGATATTTTTGGCAATTTTATAATTTTTTTGATATTGCTGAAAAAAAGAAAAAAAAAATTATGATGTGTATTAAACTGGTATTAAACATACGTCCCGTTTTGCCCCTTTTCTCATTTACCTATCGCGTTGTTCTAAAAAGAAAGCCCTCGAGACGTATAAAAGTTCCGTTTACCTAAAAGTGTGGAGCTCACCGCCAGATGTGAGTGGTCAGATTAAAAAAATACAAGAAGGAAGAAAATAAATGATGAAAAATAAAATATAAAGTTGCCAGCCTCGCCAGAAAAATATTTCATTTCACAAAACTTTGCTCTGTATTTTGAGTTTCTTTTGTTAGGTCATTCGTCTGGGACTTGGTATTGTGTGAATGGTTACACAATAAATAATTTTTGACAATAAAAAAACACTCAATAAATACAGCTTATAAACAAAGACAATGATAAGTTCAGTGATATCAGTTCATTGATTTTTTTTTATTTGTTGTTAAATAATTTTTGATTTTTCTGCCGGGGTATTTGTTCATTCTACTGCTATGGAATGCTTTATTTCATTTATTATTATTATTTATCTTCATTGTATGAAATCTTGTTTGTTGTAGTTACCAATTTCCTGTTTTCAAATTTAATGATTTTTTTTTCGATGTTTAAAAAAATTGGTGATTTTTATCGTAGTAATGTTTGTTAATTGTTTTTTATCGTTGGTTTTAGTTTGGTTTGGTGATATGGGCGAACGTCGTCGTTAAATTTGCCTAAAATTTAATTTCTTTTGGCGTTTAAAACTGGCTACGAATCAAAAACTTGAAAAAAAGAGATATTATTACTTTGCAATATGCCTGTATCAACATTAAGTTTAAAACATAAAAAAGAGAAGTAGTGATATTTTAAAATACAATTTAATTTTTAATTAAGCGTAAAATAAATGTCGGGTGTGTTTTGAAAAGAACTTCTATGTTACATTGTAAACAATAGCATAGTTTTTATTTCAACTTAGAAAATTGCTCCGCCTTTCGATACATATGTGGTCTGGGGAATCTATAGGTGATGGCATAGGCACAAGTCAGTGTTGTGTTCACTGAGCCCGTTTCTATGGCCCTTAAAATGTGACAAAGAAACAGACGATTTATGAAGTTACACGAAGTTTTTATAGCCTAAGAGTCCACCTGCGCTCTAGACGTTAGCGTCTATCGCAGTTTGAACTATTTACTCATCGAGGTACTCTATTGCTAGAAGTACGTAGTGCTATTATAGTAGCGAAAAAAACATACTGCACTAAACTTGTTACTTAACTGAACTTTTATAATTTGACGACGCGTCATATGGAAAGCGGTCCAGTTGTCACAATCTAAAATAAACAAATGACAATTTTAAACACAAATGACTTCATAACCACTGCCCATGTATAGTCGCGGTCAGAAAATGTTTACCACCTTAAGGATCACAATTGCATGCACACATTTAAGTCACAAGTTCTAAATGTCTATTTCATAATAATTTGATTGACCATAGATTATCTTTTTTCTAATATGACAATCAATCGCTCTAGGACAGGGATGGCGAACCTTTATTAATGAATGTGCCATTTTCTATGAAAAAAACAATACTGTACCTATGACGTGCCGTCAAAAAATCTGGGTTACTTAATAATAATGGAGAAAAACTAAACGAATTGCTGTTAACTTAAAGCTATTTAGATACTTGCAGCTCGAAATGTTTACAGCAATCGAAATGTTTAATATTTATTGTCAAATAAAAAAAAAAAGTGTGATTTCTGCTGTTGCAAATTAGGTGCTAAAAATCTCACATTAGGGCAGGCTCGTACTTTGTTACTAAGCAGTATGGAAGCTTAACTAGAGTTAATTTCTAAAAATGACTTGCAAGCATACGTAGGTGAAAATAGAAATTTCATAAATGATTGGCGTGCCCGAATTGCCATGGGTTCGCCATCTCTGCTCTAGGAGATGGACTGACTACTATCAAGTTTAGACACTTCGAAAATCTTTATTTAATATCTAGTATAACCTCCCTCTGCAGCTATGACGGCACGTAGTCTATCTCGCATAGATGCAACGAGACGCATGCATAGATCAGTACCTCTGATATCATCCCATACTTGAGCACAGAGTGATCTAAGAGCTTGAGGGTTTCTTTCATTTTGACAGTCCCAGCGTTGAACCATAAGGCCCCATAAATTTTCAATAGGGTTTAAATCAGCAGACCGAGCGGGCCATTGAATGGGACGAATGTCACGGTGCAGGTTGAACCACGCCATAGTAGCACGGGCTGTGTGTATCCGTGCATTATCTTGAACGTAAGTAATGTGTGGGAATTCCTTTGCAGGATACACTACGCGCACAGTAGGCAGCATCACTTCTTCCAAAAGCGACACATAATAAATGGCCGTAGCCCTATTCTCTAACGACGCTAGTTCTCTAATCCAAAACCTCACAGTGAATCGCGATATATTGAGTTCTCGTGATATAGCGCTAATACTATGTCCATCTTCGAAGAGAAATATTATTTCAACCCTTTGCTCCAGGGTTAAACTTGCCATTTTATTTCGTTATGAAAAAATCTTTTGTAAAATTTTACTCTTGTCAAAACTACGTTCAAACAATATTTTTTGATAAATGTCATTTCAACAAATAAAGACATTAGTTCCATTATTAAAGAGTGATCAATAATTCTTGTTGTTTTTCTCGATGCGTTATTTTGCATAATAGTTTTTGAAAGGTAATAAGTAACTTGATATGGCATTTTAGACTTATTGATAAAGTGTGATATAGAATCTAATTTCAAAACTGGTAAACATTTTCTGACCGCGACCGTACGAAAATAATCCATCTAAGACCAAGTCACTATAAAAAACCGGCTTTTAATATTTTTTTGTAGCTGTACGGAAGCTGTCACTGCCAATTCTGATCACCGGTGTATATGACTTGATACATAGAAAGGTAGTCATCCAAACGGACCGGTAGCATGGTCGAATGGCTAGGAGTATCAAATCTGCTGCTGCATGTAGAAGAGTTTGCCTTTATGATTTATTTATAAATTTTGGCTAAAGGTTTCAGAATGCCAATTTCCGCGAGGTGATTGATAATAATCTGTTGCCGTTTACACGGTTTCGGAGCTTTGTCTTTTTAAATATCATCAATTACTTATAAACATAATTTATTTTTAAGCGTTTCGTTCATAACAATAAATTAAATAAATATAATAAACGTCACATCCGACTCACGCGTGACTAATGACCAGTCACCGTGGTCACATCCGTTGTTGTGGTTTATCACATCCGGTCTACATCCGTTGTGGTCATAGACAACACTAGTATTAGTCACCCGACTTTACAAATATTAAACATTCTTACCAACATTAATAATAAACAGTGTTGCCACCTAAAATAAGTAGCGCCATCTATCAACAAACATTGTGAACCAATATATTAAACAGTGTTGCCATTAAGTAGCGCCATCTATCGTTGAAGTCCAGTAGTATCGTACTATTGATAACGAAGAGGAGTACTTACACTTTTTGTATGTCAGAGCAGGATTCGATCCATATACGCTTCAGCATCAAACTCTATACATATAACCCTCGACCAAAAGCGTTGAAAAATCGAGGTATACATAAAAAAATGACGAAATCATAACGTACGTCACAGTACAATACCATCATGGTGAACTTCAATTAGTATTTATAAAATATGATGTAGCGTCACCTACCCGTACCCTAAACTAATACAACATTATATCAAGTAGTGATTTGTTCCAATCACTATAAAAAAAACTGTAAACATAAGTTGGTTTTTTCTCTACGATGTATAAAATATAGTAAGAAGTCTCCATCTATTATTAATGGTTTACTTACATTTTCATGGTTTTATTTTCATATACGAGTGAATCCTAATAAGTTAGTTCATTTGCATCGTTTCCTGCTACTCTATTAAATGTTGTGCTTTTAACCAGTCGATTAATATCAGACCTCTCCATTGTATGAATGACATTAAGAAGTGGATATCTATTGTAAATGGTTCACATACATTAATAAAGGTTTTTACAACCTACATTATGGAACCCTAATATCGTTTGTATTGCTATCTCACTCTAATATTACAATCCCCGCCTCTCTCTCTTTCAAAAGTCGATGGTTTTTTATATAATTTTTACTACTGCTATTGAACTCTAAAATACAATGCAAACTAACCGACTAATTTATTAGGTCTCTTCAACGTATGAAATATAGTGAGAATAAGGTGTCTATTAATAATGGCTACATATAATTCACTCAACTCAAAGGTTTTGATAGATTTTTTATACTAGTGTAGAGCTCTAAATATAGCGATGTTATAGTTTTAGCCAACCAATTCATATCAGACCTCACAATTGTATGAATAACAGTAAGAATAGTATGTCTATTGTTAATGGTTCACATACATTAATAAATGTTTGTACAAATCACATTATGGAATCCTAATATCGTTTTTACTGCTATCTCACTATAATCATAACATACGCCACGGTACAATATCATCTGTTTTTAATGTTAAACCCAAAACTAAAACAACATTGTAACAAGTAGTAATTTGTTCCAATCACTATGAAAAAAACTGGTTCATATACATTCTAAAGGTTTTTATTTTCATATACTATGGAACCCTAATAAGTCATCAGCATCGTTTCCTGCTGCTCTATTAAATGTTGTGGTTTTAACCAGTCAATTCATATCAGACCGATCCATTGTATGAATGACAGTAACAAGTGGATAACTATTGTAAATGGTTCACATACAGGTTTTTACAACTCACATTATGTAACCCTAATATCGCTTGTATTGTTATCTCACTCTAATATTACAATTCCTCCCTCTCTCTCAAAAGTCAATGGTTTGCATATAATTTTTACTACTGCTACTATTGAACTCTAAAATAGAATGTGAACTAATCAACTAATTTATTAGACCTCTTCAACATATGAAATATAGTAGGAAGTACTAGTGTAGAGCTCTAAATATAGTGATGTTATGGTTTTAGACAACCAATTCATATCAGACCTCTGTTATTGTATGAATAACAGTAAGAAGTGGATATCTATTTTTAGTGGTTCACATACATTCATAAAGGTATTACATATTGTAAGAGAACCCTAAAAATCTGATATAATTTGACGAGAGTGCTCTATACACATCACATGAGGAACGCTCTAGAACAATATTTAAAACCAACTTATGTTTACAGTTTTTTTCATAGTGACTGGAATAAATTACTATCTAATATAATGTTGTTTATTTTAGAGTTTGAATTATAACCACCTCACATTTAAATTCCAAATGCAGACAGGAAAAAATTTATTGTAGGCGTTTTTGATAATTCATTTCCGTTGGCCTGGGAAATAAATGTGGAATATGAGAATATTATTGTAAATGTAATAATGTAGAATTTTAACATATATTATCTAGGTCAATATAAATTGATAATAATATGAATGTTTTACGTTTGTCTGTTACCTCTTCACACTTGAACCGTTGCTTAACCGATTTAGAGGTAGTCTTAGGGAAGCATATAGATTATCCACTGCTGAGCATAGGTCTCCACCCACATAGACAGAACCTTAATCATACTCTAGAAATATTTAATACATGTAAATAAAACAAAAAGGTAGGTACATAATTTAATTTCTAATATTCATATCTTAAATGTTATTATTATTAACAACTAAAACAACACATTCATCTATAAATTAATATATAATAAATTAAATCTAGAATGGTGAAAGTTACACACTACTAGTTCACATCTAAAAGAACTAATATTCAACAGTTTTTTATAGATGTGTTATAGCAGTAAGCAACATCTTAGCTTATTCTACTTCTATTTTTCTTTTTTACTTATATCTTCTTAAATTGATGAAGTACTATCTTCAATCCTTATCACTCCTGTTATACACCTTAAAATTGATAATAATTAAATGTATTAATAAAAAACATGGAACAAATAAGATTTCTCATATTGTAATAATATATTATACCTTTCACCTTGCAGGATAACCACAGTTTTTTTCACATTCCTCACCAAATATATGCGAATCAGTTAGATTATTATAAAATTGTGTTCGAGCTGGTAAAGATGTCTCTTCCAGCTTTTCCAACAAGGTGAAGATATACAAGAGATTAAATCATTAATCAGTTTAAGAAACGAGGAATAAAGTACTCACTAATATTCAAAAGTCAGCTATATACCTGTACGTCAATGGATATAAAGCAAAAAGTCTGCATCATTATAAAATGTGTTGATAACTGCTTCTTTTGGGTGTTAGTGAGGGCAAACCTTTCTCACACCTAAAGATTTTATAGAAGATGTTATAGATAGAGTTCTTTTAAGTGTTAGTGAGTGCAAACCTTTCTCACGCCAGACCATTAGGATATCAAAGAGGTGAATGATTAAAAAAATATACTTGTTTGTAAGAAAAACATTTTTATTTGTTTTAATGGTTAATGGTTCTCCGAAAATATTTATCTGTAGCTGTATTGAATTACTAGAAACACAATTATGCAGGTGCATATGCCGATAGTGTGCCATTGCCATGCCATTAGTAAAACTTGATACTTCAGCGTTTTGGCTTCTAGCAGCGATGTTCGGCGTTGGCAGACTTAATTCTCGCAAAATTCAAAATTAAGAAGTTTCGGATGAAACAGATCTTCATTGTCAGAACTAATCTCATTAATTTCCTTCGTGGAGTGATCCGGACCGTTTTTACTCTCTATGCTGTCTTTTTTCTCCACTTTCTCCTCCTTTATCTCTTCCTTAACTTGCACCAATCGCTCTTGTGACGACATTTTGTTTTAAAGAGTTGCTATCCTTCTCACAAAATTGTCACTAATTAGTGTGAACGGCGGTGAACTACTTGCTGTTTAAATACTATTCGTTATGACGCGTATCGATGATAAGGGCTCATTATTTTTAGTTTTGCTCGGAAATCATAAACAAGCTTTCGCACTTATTGTTCTTCAATTATCAGTGTGGAAATCCCAATCGTGGTTGAGGTAACCTATACAGAGAAATGGTCGTTTTATTTGCTGATAAGCTTTTATCATCATTGGGTCAGGAAAGAAGTCAATGAGATTCCCATTTCTGAGAAACCTATCTTTGCTTCAGCGATGACGTGCCTTATCTATGTTACAGCACGTTCCCACCGTCGCAGAAACCACCGTACCAAACCTATTGATAACGTTCCCTGATAACGAAAAGAGTTCTTAATTTCTGATGTAGCAACTTTAACGGTTCTCGTATTACCTGAGTATTATTTTTTTATAATCATATTTATTAAAAGCTCGTGTAATGAGCTTGGTATAGAATCTATTATTTAAGGAACTCTCATAAGATGAGTTTCTGGTGAAAAATTCATTCGATTCGTTTACCTATTTTTACGCATATACGAGTATATCTACATATATGGTGTACATTTTTGGTTGCACGACATATTTTTGTCACTATTATTTTTTGTGATATTTTTGTTATGTAATATTACTTTTCGGTGATATTATGACGTGCAACCATGGAGCCTTAAGGTATTGGCACGGGTATAATTTGTAAATCGCAAGGCACACTTTTAAAAAAAAATTCAAATACGTTGGCCAATAGCAATACATTCATTTTTAAATATAAATCACAATATTCACTTGTGCATGTTCATATTCCTCCTCTGATATATTAGAATCTGTTGGAGTATTGTAAAATTGCTCTAGAGCTGATTAATATGTTTCTTCGAGCTTTTCCCAACAATCCACATAGTCATAAGGGTAAACCCCTTTTTTACACAATAAGTTTAAATGTGAGTATGAGAAAAATCTTGGTATTATTTTGAATTGCTCTGCAGACAGGTTTTGTGCTAATTTGCTTAAAGATGACGACATAAAATGTAAACAAGTAAATGAATCTCAAAGTTATAGTTTTTGAATTTTCAAACTTAAATTTTTGATTGAAAGATATATATTTTTTTATTTTGGGCTATGCAATTTATATCTCCTCGTATATCCAAATCTTCAATAAATAATTGGCTATCGTACCCACTCATGTTATGACATATGATTGGTAGGAAGCATTGTACTCGGAATCGTAGGTTCACACGTGCGTGGACTGCCCCACGTATTCTACCAGATAAATAAATGGCAATGATCTATGAACTTGCTGTCTTCATCGATAAAAGGCAATTCACAAATACAACATTTCTCCGCGTTCATCAACATAATTGTATCTTCTGCAGTTTGTCTTTCTGTTGGTACATTAGTGTCTTCTTTATTAAATCTTCTGAACATAGGTGTATGGGTTCGATTTCCCGCTGAGGTTTAACAATTATGAAGTGAGAGCGTTGAATACTATGCCATTCGTCTATTCCATCAATTAATAATTTATATTCTTTATCTTCATTAAGTGAAGTTGAAGTTCGTAATAAATGTATATCTAACATTATAATCTATGAGTAATGGACGAACAAATTCATACAAATTACATGGTTTTTATATAATAATGCAAGAATAACATTTAATCGGTTTAAAACCTTATGTTGATTTCGATATAAAGGTGCTATATCCATATTATTAAAAAAATACATTCTTTAAGAGCATATCTTAATTCCATATTAATTTTTAATGTATTAATTTTCGCAAATTTGCATTGCCAATCAATCATCAATTTTCATTAAATTCGCATAGCTTCTTCTTATCCTAAGCTTTTTTTCCCATCATCTGGGGTCAGCTCTCCTTGTCTGTCTTTTCCATTTATTTGCGCTGTTGCTGCGTCTACCTCGGTCTCCTTCAGATCTTTCTGGACCGTCGTCAGCCAGGTGGCGGGAAGTCTTCCGCGGAATCGCGTCGTGGTGGGTAAGTTTAAAGCTACATTTACCATGTGGTCTGCAAGGCGTCGGAGTATATGGCCATACCATCGCAAACGACGTTCTTTCACCTTGTCAATGATGGGAGCAACCTTGTAGCTGCCACGGATGTGTATGTTTTTAACTTTGTCTAGAAGAGTTACGCTTGCTGACCAGCGTAGCATGCGCATTTCTGTCACGTGAAGTCTTGACTGATGTTGATGTGTAGTTGCCCAGCACTCTGTACCGTAGAGTATAGCAGGTCTTATCGCTGTTTTGTACAGTTTACCTTTTAGTTGAGTGAGCATCTTTTTATCGCACATTACACCTGTCAGCTGTCTCCACTTCATCCATCCTGTGGTGGATTTAAATCTAAAAGCGCCTTTTCGACGCAAACTTTCAGCAAAACGTTCGAGCATAGTGTACAGACTGTTCCATCCGGTTTTGCAATCACGCTGTAAACTTAGTTCTTTGCCGTGTTCTATCTTCACATATTTTTTTAGAATTGAATCATTTTTTAAGACGATTTTCAAATATGAGAACTGCTTTGTGAACTTTTTTTATTAAATCCTTTTCAAACTCATCCATCCATTACAAATTGGTATTGTATCCAAATCTAGTAGATCTATTTCTTTGAATTTTCTTACTCGGTTTATTGGGTGTTGTGAAATAAGGTCCACATGCAATCATAATGAAAGCTTATTTTTTGTTTCTACCATGATTTACACGTCTTCTCACCTAAAACACAAACAATCAATTAATTTTTCCCACCTCTTTTTCTAAAATATTTCATAAAGTTAAATTAATACGTTATTTAGGCATCCTTATCATAACCTACTTATTGATAAAACAATTGCTTACCAACATCTTTATCAACTGGGTACATATCTAGTTAGTTCTTCCATCCGATCTTGAAAATTCTTTTCCCACATTAATTTCAATAAATAATTTATTAATTATATATCAAGGTTACCCGGTTATCATGATGCAATTGATCTTCGGTCAGTTTTTCTCACGCCTAACCACCAAATTCTGCTCTCCAATTTATATTTACTTTTCATACTAAACATGGTCCAGAAAGTGTATGGTGGTCCAGAAGTTACTATATTATGCTACTTAAGAATAAACATATGATATTGAAATCTTCTTAATCCTGTTCTTAATCTTAAATGTTTATTATCTTAAACAAGAAATGTATCAACTCACAAGCAGGACTAGTCAGTACAGTAAAGATTTCATTTTAAGGATAGCAATTGTGAGATAAATTATATATCGATCATTGCGTTTTTGATAAATACTAACTTTAGCTTTAACAGCTTTTTTATTTCATGGCCAATAATTATTCTACCGTAAAATCCGAAGCCTTTTTACTTTTTAAACGTTGATAAAAAAAACTAGATACATGAAAAATATAAACTGTTTATTTAGAATGAAAGTATATAAAAACAAGATTTTATTTTTTAAAAAATTACATCGTCCATATGCAGTCCTTCATTATTTTTACACCGCTGCAACCTGGAGCGGAAATTTTCGATGACGGCCTGGCAAGTGTTTTGCATTTACTCGCGAATACATTCCTTGAATTCCTATTTTATGCGCTTTTGTACAAGCTTTTGAATTTTTTAGCTAAATCGGAGCTATTGTCGTCACTAAATTGCTTAAAGAGACGGCTTTAGCCGTGCATAAATTTGCATCAGAACAAAGGAGTGCTACTGCAGTTAATTTGACTGGAGCTAAGACTTTAATAATCTCATCAATAAGTTGAAATTCCGTCTCTTTTAATCACACTGGATTATTTAAATCTATAAACGCCTTTTCGACGCAAACTTTTAAAAGAACAAAACGTTCGAGCATAGTGTACAGACTGTTCCATCTGGTTTTGCAATCAAGCAGTAAACTTAGCTCTGTGCCATGTTCTTATCTTCACATATTTTTTAAGATATGTATCATTTTTTAACGACATTTTTTTAAAAATAAAAACAACTTTGCGAACTTTTTTTATTTCATCCTTTCCAAATCCATTCATCCATTACAAATTGGTATTATTCCCAATCAGGATGATCTACACTCGCGAGCAACCAAATCGACTCAAGCGCTACCTCTGGATTCAAACATTGTTTTAAGTGAAAGTATACAACATGTTAATAAAAATGATATGTCATTTGAAAGCTTAAAACTTCAGCTTTTATGAGATGTCATCATTATTAATATCCATGTATACTTTTTTTTATTATTGGTGTCTGAACTTAAATGGGGGAAAAATGGGGGATAAAGGAGTTGTGTTCAGAATTGACACAAATAAAACACGTTTGTTTTCTTAAGAAGTATAAAATTTATTGGTTCAGTATTTGGTATTGCCCCCCCTAACCCGTAGTCGGTTCTTCATCGACCTTATTAATTTTTTGACGGTGTCTTGAGGAATACCTTCCCACTCCTAACAAAGCTGCTTTCAATTCTTCAAGGCTCGAAGGGGCTGGATTTCTTGCTCGTACCCTTCGTTTGAGCTCATCCCATAAATGCTCGATGGGATTTATGTCTGGACTGAGCGCAGGCCCGGCCATTGTGCGGAAATCGACTTCTCGAAGAAACTGCTGAGTAACGCGCGCTGTGTGGCACCGAGCATTGTCGTGCATTTGGATGAAGTCTTCGCCAACAAATCCTGCGTAGGGCACAACATATTCCAGGAGAATATTTGTGATGTACCCATCAGCTGTCAGTCCTGCTCCTCGGCCTCCGCCAGGCACGGAAACGAGCTGGGTTTTACCCTCCAACGAGATACCAGCCCACATCATGCAAAAACCGCCACCATAGGCAACGGTTTCTGCGAAGCAGCATGGGGAAAATCACTCTCCCGGATACCTGTAGACCCGGCCTCTCCTGTCACTGCCATGCAGACACATCCTGCACTCGTTAATGAACCTGACCGACCGCCATTGCCCAATGCTCCAGTTAAAATACTCTCGAGCAAACTGTAGCCGAGCTTGCCGGTGGCCTGCGGTCAATTAGGTTGATGTTTCTTATAAAGCTTAGGTTTCAAGCTTTCAAATGACATATTATTTTAATTTAAATGTAGTATACTTTTATTTAGAACAAAGTTTGATTGTAGAGGTAGCGCTTGAGACTATTTGGTTGCTCGCTATTGTATTTCTTTGAGTTTTTGAAACCCCAAATTCGCAACATCAAAACACATTCAAAACCTAAATTCCACATAACCCTTCTTAAAATCCCAAATACAGAGTCTAATTCTTTTACAATTTTTATTAGTTTTTCGTATGGAATATTATCATAATAATTATTAAGTGGCATACCATGACAGTTTCTTGTAACAAAATGTATACTAGAGCTATATTGTACCCAAGAAGGTATTTTTATATGATACAGATAAATGATTAACACAATCGTATATTGCCACCTCTTTAAGTATACATTGTTTACCGAAAGGGAAATATTCAATGTCCATAACAAATCTTAAATGCATGTTCAAAGAGAAGTGTATGCACCAACTACACTACACAGAATATCAGTGAGCAGTTGTGCTCTGTAAATAGGTGATGGGCGGAGAGGCACTCAGATTCCACGTTTTCTTGTAAGATTGTTCCTCCTCGCTTGTGACGTCATCCTAGATCTTTATAAGATAATTATAATATTCATTTAATGTTGAAATATACAAATTCGTAAATATTCACTTCAGAGGTAGAGGAATGCGCCAGTGGTTCAAATAAAATATATTAAGATGAAAAAATTAATTAGTCTTTTTTTCATTGATTGCGTAATGTGAGGATGTTGCTGGTTAAATACGCTTTAGTTTCTATAATTTCACTACAACTTGAGTCTATCATTCTAAAACAAAATTACCCTTTAAATATATGAAAATTTCAATATCCTTCATCAGTGAAATTGAAAGTGAATTATATTGATTATGTAAACTTTTCCAGAATTCAGATGATATATCAAGCAATTATCATCTATTTCCTTAAATCGGGATGGTAAAACTAAGTTTCCCTTATTTAGTGTGATGACAACTTGAGTTTCGGATGCTGCAAATTTACGATTTGACGTTAAAACTTTAAGATCTTATATTTTTGGCCTTTTATTAAGTCTTTCATACGCATCCAAACATTAAATCACTATTATGACGTATTGAAATATTCATCATCTCAAAAACTTTTTTGTAATCTCATCATTTAAAGTAAGTGTTACATACCAATGCGTTGGATTCGCTTTGAAAAGCGTGTATTCGGTTGGGGGAGAGGGCTTTACCTGCTTTTTTTACCAATTAATTTTCGCTACCTAAATACATCGTTTTATACACGGTGTGTGTCGACCCCAAAGATTTTGATCAATGATTATATCGAAATATAGCCCCCTCCCCCCTTTGGATCCGCCACTGAATATCAGGACCAACTACTTTTCACATCACAATCGCAGAACAGTCACAATGTAATCTGAACCAAAATATGAATAAAGTACTTACTAAGTTCCTCATGTTGTTTTAGTTGTGTGTGTTCCTGTGTTGTATTCCGGTTCTTAAATCATTGCGACATATTCCCAAGCATTTTTTGTATATAATCTTCGTTCGATTTATCCCAAAGACACGGTTTGCTTTCTACAGCTTCCATTAACGTTGAAACATCGTATTTAAACTTTTTTTCCATAATTAATTAGGATAAATAAAAAAAAACAGGCGGGCGCGCACTCGCAAGGAAAAGGAATGTTGTGTTGATGTCGTGTTGGTTTGGCGTAGTGAGAAAGCGGCCTATATAAGTCTGCAAGGCGGCTATGTTGTCACAACAAAAAAGTTGATCCAATCTAGCGGATAAAACAACATAGCCGAATTGTTGGTTCAAAGTTGTGTTGCTGTTGTGTTGTCCTCGTGTGTGAGAAAACGGCGCATACATTAGTATGGCGGTTGGACTTGTCACAACATTATGTTGTGTTGGTTTCGCGTATTGAGAAAACGGCCTTAGGGTTCAATATATTGGAAAACCGTAGACTGGTTAATAGACAGAAAGATAACTTAGTGTTTTCATAACACGTATAAGTTGTAATAAAATGTTTTATTTATAAATTAATACATTATTATACACGATGACAACTTGATTACGTTGACTTTATTGCACATTTCAGGGTATTAACAATATATTATTAGGGTTCCGCTTAAAAATAATATAGCAGTCGAGCACTAGGGTCATAATGTTAAGCTATCATAATGATTACCTATATACATTTTAAGGGTTCCTCTGCATTAAATAACACATTTAGGTCGAAGCTATGTGTGCGAGGGAAAATGCAAACATAGTAGGTGATTATTAGGGTTCAGTGACATATTGATAACCAACCGGTATGATGACTACTTGAATACGTTGTTTTTATAGCACCTTTCAGAGTAATTACAACATATTAGGCTTCCGCTTAAAACTAATATAGAAGCCGATTATTAGCTAACTAAACTCCTGTAACGTTATAAGATACATATATTGTAATTATTTATACAAATATATTATATATTCAATTAGTATCTGGACAGTTTAGTATAATTTTGTACAAACCTACTACCGAAGATAATCACAAGTGTCGTTACAAACTCATTTTTAGGGTTCAGGATATTGAAAAACCATCGTGTTGTCTGGGATAAAATGGTTATAAGACAGGAAGAAAACTTGGTGTTTCCTAACATGTGCCAATAGGTTGTAAAAATGTTTTTTTTTTAAATTTCATACATTATTAAAGCATGCTTTTAAAACAAATTTTACTTATAGGAATGACTTACTAACATCCTTATCCTTTGAATGCTTTACCTACATGTATTATTCTAGTCATTGGTCTAGAACATTCTACGTACCTACTTCGATATAATTCTGAAACATTCTCCAACATTCCTCATACTTCCTAATAGTACAAACTTTTTAGTTGGTCAACATAAGATATTAGAGAATGGGTATTAAAAAATGGGGGTACAGAAATCTTAATATATCATTCCTTTTTCTCTACCTATATGTTTAGAAAATTCGGTGGAGGGGTTGACAACAGCTATATATTTGAAAACCTTTTCAAATGATAATGTATGATTACAACACATTTTTTATAGATCCACAATAATTTTATACTACACCTTTGAGTTAAAGATAGAGAAATGGTTTAATGTGAGAGAGATAAAGTATCTACTCTGTTATCTTTTAGGTGTTAGCTTGTAACTGAGGCACCACGCCGTTGATTACTAATATAATTTATATATGCTAAATAGATCTAATCAAGCTAGTTAGTGTTAAAAACCAAGTTATATTTACCGTTTTTTACATAACATCTAGAGTAAATTACTATTTGATGATAAAGTTGTGCACCAACGACTTATTTTTTAAGGGTTCAGCATATTGAAAAACCGTTGAGTTCGATTACATAAATATTTATATTCATAGCAAAAAATAACGTTGATTCACATCTTCAGCAAATCATTGGAAGAGTATCAAAACAAGGTATTTTGACAAAAAATAAAAAAGTAGCATATCTTAAGTAGGTACGACTACTGTTTCGTGCGATCTTACCGTTTACGTTGTTTTCTCTTGCTTATCAGTGTATATATTGGCAAAAGCGCATAGCTTAAGACCTAACCGGTACAGGCTTTAGTGAGTATAAAGCTTAGGCATGACTTTGGGTCATATAATTAATAATTTTTTGTTTAAGAAAAATACAATCAGATTTGCCTTTACGCGTTTCATTAATTTGGTATTTTTTCCGTGCTACTACCAATCCTTTCACCGGTAGTAATACGGGTACTTCGATCGCCTTTGATACTACATCAGGGATCCGTACCCAAAGGGTAATTAGCGGAACCCTATTACTAAGACTTAAATTAAAATATAACAAATGTTTCAGGGGGGGTCCCATACAACAAACGTGAATTTTTTTGCCGTTTTTAAAGTTATAGCACTTGGCCGATTTTTCCTTTAAGTGACAACTTGATTTTGTTATCGGCACGTTACGCATTCTGTAGTTACATGGTATGCGAGTGACGTGTCAAAGGCATTGAGTATGCTTAGCGACGATGCTTGTGCGGTAGTATTATCTCCGATAAAAACTACCAAAAAGGTTTTTATCTCACGTATTTACGCGTTCTTGGCGCTTCTAATTTTTTTCGCGTTGTATTATTATAGCATTGTAGTCCATGTCTTTCCGCAGCTATTCGTGGGAATCATAACCATATGCCAATTCGTACATTCACGGTAATCTTTTCCTTGCAAATGCACGTACAAAAAATTTTTAAATGTCTTTTTGATCCTAAATTTGCTTGTTCTAGTTTTAACTGTAAACTTTCAGTAGTGGACAAACGTTTTTCTAAGATGATAAGTATACGAATAAACATATGGTATTGAAATCTTTTGATGTTAAATGTTTATTATTTTAAGCAAGAAACTTCAAATCACAAGCAGGACTAGTCAGTACAGTGAAGATTTCATGTTGAAGACTGCAATTTCGTGACAAATAATATTTTGATTGCTTTGTTTTTGATAAAATACTAACTTTAGCACTAACAGCTTTCTTATTTCATGTTCAATGATTACTCTACCTTAAAATACTGTCCGGTACTGTTCATAACATAAGCAACACCATTTTCGACCATTTTGATAAATTAAAAGTTCAACATTTGTTTCGCAAAGACAAAAATTAAAAAGGTAAAAATTATATTCTATAATTCAACCTTTACCTTTTATCGAATCACGGTGATCTCACCATTCAGCGTTTGTACATGCAACTTCACAATTACACCTCTACTATCATTTGATTCCTCTTTTATATAATTAAAATCTTGTAAAGTTTTATCCGCTGGAATAAGTGGTAAAACTGCTGTCATGCAACATACAATTCTTCAGGCTACAATTCTTCGGTCATAGTTATCGCACGGGTCCAATGGCAGTAACAACGCCTCGGACTTCAATCTTGGAAAATGATTTCAAAATAGCGTTCATCGCCCCTATTTCATAATCGCCATGGAATTTCTGTGGAGCGAATTGTGGTATTTGTGACTTTATTAATTAATATAAAACACAGTAACTTCTTTCCCTTTGATCGACATCAGTGCAAAAATTATGGCTTATTTTTAGTTCTTTCCATGGTACTATTCATGGCACCGTGCAGACTATATAGTTGTTAAAATGGGCTTGAACAACTAAAAAATGTCCAGGCGTCAAAATATTTAATTTATAAAATTAGATTACGTGATCTTCAGTACAAAAAACTATTAAATATAATCCGCAAGGACAAAGGTATAAAGCTTTCTTCCATGTTATGATATCCCCAAACCGTAATAACCCGAAGTCAATGACAGTTATATTCGGGCCTGAAAAACCCGACTCGACGAGAATTTCAAAGTGGGCCCGTATGAGTATACGCTCCCGGCTGGACAGAAGCGTTTTCCCGTAGGCCTCGGTGTCCGTGTTCCGCAAAGTGTTCCGGCCTAGGCCCATCAAAAACATTTTTTTTCTCCAGTAAATCATTCAAATTTCCAAAATTTTACAAACCAATTTGCCCATCGACCGCAGTACACGAGGATATTTTTTTCTGACCGCCCAAACTCGGTCACGGATATCATGTTCCACATGCTCCATATGTTCCGGGGTTCCGGGACCTCGGAATTTCCAGCCGGGAATGTCCTACTTTATATATTTCTATATATTTCTCCAGACTTTTGCCGCAACGCCAGTACAACCTACTACTATTGGTATTATTATTGTATCTGTTTCCCATAGTGTATTTAATTCGGTTTTGAGTAAGTGATATTTATTGATTTTTTCCATTTCTTTGCGGCCAATGTTATAGTCTGACGGAACAGTCACATCTATTAAATATGTTTTATTTAGAATTTTATCAATGTATACAATATCTGGGTCTGTTATTAGTTACTTCAATATCTGTTTGAATTGGAATCTCCCACAGTATTTAGGCGTGATCATTTTCTGTTACTGTCGGAATATCAATTCTTCATGCTACCAATATTCTGAACATTTCAAATTGTGTTTTTGTTTTAAATTCCAATATATGTGTTTTACTAAATTATTATGTCTATTATTAATGGTTCACATACATTCTACGGGTTTTATTTTCATACACTATGGAACCCTAATAAGTTAGTTCGTTAGCATCGTTATCTCCTACCTACTCTATTAAATGTTATGGTTTTAACCAGTCAATTCATTTCGGACCTCTCTAGCGTATGAATGATAGTAAGAAGTAGATGTCTATTTTAAATGGTTATAATATATTTCATACTTTTTTTACAACATACATTATGGAACCTTGATGTCGTTTTTATTGCTATCTCAATCTAATATTACTATCTCTTTGTCTCGTTCTCTCTCAAATGTCGATGGTTTTCATATAATTTTTTACTACTACTATTGAACTCTGAAATAGAATGCGAACTAACCAACTAATTTTATCAGACCTCTTCAACGTATGAAATATAGTAAGAACAAGGTGTCTATTATTAATGGTTGGCGCCATAGATAATATTTGTAAAAAGACGTCGCGCCGTCCTATTGGCTATGCGCTGGTGCTTTTAGTGATAAGGTATTACTGTGCTAATTGATGCATTCCAGCCCTTTGATGCTATATAGTGTGTTTAAGCGTGCATTCCAAGTGGTTGACTGGCGTCGTTCCTTAACTCCCCCAAGAGAGAAGTGAGGGTGTAACGTGTTATGCCCGTGTTCTCGTTATTACTTCTTTTTGAACATATGTGATATATTGAACACCCAATAATGCATAACAGAATCATTATTAAAATGATTTTCCAAATGCTTGGTATCCATACGTGATTCATGACACTTGTGTCCAATGGCTTCAACTTGATTCCTAAATCTTCTTTTGTTGGTTGTGGTTCTTTCTGTTTATTTTCTAAGTGAATTTGCATTTGTTGTATTTCCCCTTGAAATATGTTATCGCTTCTTGTTATTACATTAGTATACAGGGTCGACATTGTTAATTCACAACCCGTTTTTAAATATAACTTTAAGGTCCTTCTATTACTTCATAATGAGTTTCTTCACAAGTAATTGTAACTTTTTGTGGTTCTTTGGAAAACAATAGAAACACTCCATCGTTGGCTGCTACAAATGCTTCCTTTTCTTTTAATAAATTAGTGGTACAGGTATGATTATTCTTCAATTGCAATACTTGGTGAAGATACCACAATAATTTCCTTTTGAGTGTGCTGTTTTGTATTCTTAGTTATTTCCATATTTTTTTTGTTATTTCTTCATTTACTTTCGCTTCTCTAGTCACTGATTTCGTGGCTCATTTGTAGGTGGTTGAGTATTTCTTGGCTTTTGTTTTAGTACATTTCCAAATAAAAGACTCTGATTGCTCGGAGTTTCTTTAGAGTTTAAAATAGTGTTGTCCACTGGGGAATTTTTAGAGTTAGTTTACGCTTCTAAAGATTCGTTTTTTCCCATTATAACTTTAATTTTTGTGGAAACAATCTCTCGATTCGAAAAAACTCCTCGATTTTTTTTGCCTTTTCTTCAACTACCTCCATATTTTTTTTTAATCCTTGTAATTCCGTCTCTGTTTTTATAAATCTATTTTTTAGAAGTGAATATTCCTTTGTTTGTTCCTCCAGTTTGTAAAACATTCACATGCGAAACTCACGCATTTTTTCTAGTATCTTGTCGTTTACGCTCGCATTTTCATTCGTTTTTACACGACTCCCGCGTTTAGTGTTCAGTGTGAAATTACTCGGTGTGAAAGTTTTATCCATGATTGTGTTACCTCGCACTGGTGTATTTGAGTTATCCTTTTTTGGAATAGTGCACACACATTCAGGACACTTCAAGATGGACTTGTAATCCTGTGTAAAGTTTTCGAATTTTTCCGTTTTGTTTTCAAGTAAAGAATTTTTGTAAGTAAAGATAAAATAATTGAATACGAAACAACCTAAGATTTATAAATCATATACGTTAAAAATAACATCATCCAAGAAGGCAGTGGGAGGCTGAATAGGATGTTCTTGGTGTCGTGCCCATGCCATGTACCATTTAATGCACATAACATTGGAGCAACACCCTAGTGTTCGTTTTCCTACAATGCAATTACAATAGTAGCCAACTATTTTATTCTTGTCTTGTAAATTGTTGTCGAGCAGGATATAGACAAAAAAAGTTTGATTGTTTTGGTGTCTTGAGTGTATTCTGGCTCTTAAAAGCAAGGATCAGAGACGACAATGTTGTATTGACTCAAGTCATAATCAATGTCTATTTCTTCGCACAATTCAATAAAAAATATTCTATTTTCTTTCACATGGTCCCCATAGTCCCCCACGAGCTTGAGCTACTTGATACGGTCCCAATGCTACTAATAACAGCTGATCATATGTAAGATTTGGAAATTGTTCAAATCCTCCGCCGGCGTCCATAGCCCTAAAATTCGCTATGCGGAAGTTTAAATTATTTTGGATCACAAACTCAGTGGTTTGGGGCATCATGATTTAAATATATTTGATTTATAAATTGCTCAAGGAGCTGATGGTCTGTTAGTCGTTTCCCAAACGCATTAATTAAAGTACAGACAATTCTTACTTCGTCGTATAAATGTGGTGCCGCGATTTTGGAAAAACTGCGATCTAAGTTGCCTGAACTGATTTTTTAATTGTCTATTTATAGTTCATACTACCCAACGGCATAAAGTTACTTTTCTAGATTCGTTTGCCTGTTGGGTAGTCAGCTGACGTTCATTTTTATCTTTTGTTTGTGGCATGTAAGCTTCGTATACACACGAACGTATATCTTCATTCACATCACAGAATCCGCGATCTTCAGTAGAGGGGATTCGTTCGTTGGTTCTGGCTCACCAACTTTTCTGCTTTGTACGACTCGCGCTTGACCACTCTCAAGACATCGTATTCTGTTCCCTTATCTGACTGAATGTGGTTAGGTAAGGATTTTGACTCATTAAGTATACTTTCAAAGCATTCTTTTATAGTTATAGAGTTCTTTTTTTTAAAACATCTAGCAAATGCATATTTACTAAATACATCAATAACACACAGAATATATTTAAAACCATCATTATATTCAGAATAAGTGCGCATATCACTTAAATCCACCTGCCACAAGTCATTATAATTAGATAAAATGTACTTATTTCTAGGAAATCTATTTCTTACAGGTTTATGTAATGTGTAAGTTTCTTGCAACCAATTTTTCACTTGTTTTGCTGTCATTTTTCTCTTCAACGAGTTGATGAGTTTGTTAACACCTACATATCCAGCAGGATGAGAAATATCATAGTAAATCTGATTTATTTCTAATAGGGGGTCCATTTTTCCCAGTCTATTTTTTTCTTGATTTTGTTAAAATGAGTCTTAGTAGGAGTAAAACTATTATCTGATTGCAATTTGTTAAGTGGAATTTCTTCTTTTAGATCACCTAAGTAAAGTTTATTAATATATTCTAGTCTTTTTGGATTTCCAATATAAGTTAATGGTATTTTAATTTCTTTTAATGCTGATGCAAACTCTTGCCACCCAATTGGATCACTGTGTTTAAGTGGTCTTAGTGTATCATTCACCAGGTCTATAATGTTACTCCCTGGTATTTTCATATTATTGATACTAACAGTTCCATTGGTATCCCAATCTACCTTATTTTTATTTGAAAAAATTGATTCTATTAGTAATTCACCTCGTTTTATATACGTCTTAGGAATCAATTTCAAGAGTTGTTGCTTTGAATAAAATGTGGTTAAGTCAGTATCATTTATGGTTTTTGATTTTATGTTTGATACCTGCTCAGTGTCAAGGAAACAGTCCTTAATGACATCAGTATCTTTATAATTAGGCGAACTTTCTGTTTTGGTTATAATTGGTATTTGATATGGTCGTCGTTCTACTTCAGTAAAATGTAAATACCTTTGTAGTGTTTGTAAATACAAAATCCATTTTTCTCTATCTTCTACATTACTATTTAAAATATCTTTCATTTCACCATCTAAACGGGATAAAGTATTTAAAGCGCTTTGTGTTTCATTTTCCTTTTTAATTTTTTCTATCAAATTAGGTTCAATTAGAATCATTTTTTTAGCATGTTCCATTTTTGCTTTTATTTTCCTGCTAAGGCTTTAAAATTGAACTCACCAAGGCACTTAGAACAGATCCTAAAATAATAGGTAAAAAGGCACCACTCCTTTGAATAATTACGTTTTTTCTAAGTAGATTTCTTCCTTTACAAACCAACTTTCTCAATATATTTTTATATTTTTTTAATTTGTTTTTATCATTTTCCTTGACGGGTATTTTACCCTGTAATACGTTGTAAATACACTCACAATTAAAATTTATTTCTTCTTTACTACAAGATTTAAGTAAAGCTTTTTTATGTCTTGGTTTCAATACATGTAACGATTTTAAAGTTCTTGATGTGTAGTCACTCTTGAATGCATTATTTATGAATGATTGGAATTTCATTATGTTTGCTGTATTTAAATCCTTTTTTAGGTATATATACAATGCAATTCTGGTCAGAAGGAAATATTCTCGTTTTAAATTGACAAATATCAATTGTGTCCTGTTTTAAATCTATCATGAGGTAGCCATGAGGTTCACTAGTAGCATCTTTGTAGGCGTCTTCCATAAATTTGATGTTTTCAGGTGAGACTTGACGTGCTAAGTAACGAATTTGTGTTTTATCTCGTGGATTTTTAAAGTAGACTATATAACTAGAGTTTAAAGAAATATCTCTCTGTCCTTTACCTTGATGGAATATATTTTGTGTTATATAGAAAACACTAATGTTTCTATGATGACTACCCTTTGTGAATATGTCAACAACACGACCATCAGACTCTCGCATGAGGTCATCGATTATTATTAGTTGTGGTTGTTCTCCATCAAACATACTGAGGTCAGGAATACCTTGGTAATAATTAACGTTGTTCAAGTTGTATAACGGTTGCATTTCATCATAACACCACATAATATTAGAAAAATGTTGATTGCAAATCTCATTAGCATGTTTCACAAAATTTTTAACAAAAACTGATTTACCACATCCACTAGGGCCAGCTACAATTACTGTAAAGGGATGATAAAAATGAATCATATTTTTTTTTTAATGTGTGTTCTCTTTGAAAATGTTAAAATTCATATGGAGGAAAGCAATAAAAAACAAACACTTATATATTAAAAACAATATAATTAATAATAAAAAAAAATTACTATCATTAGGTTACTTAATAATAGTTATTACCTTACATTTTTTAAACACACATAAATCAGATACAAAGTTAAAAGTACAAGTTAATCTTAAAATGACCCCAAGCATATGTATCTTTTGAATTAGGTAAAATATATCTCTTGGTGTCATTACAGGATAGACAAGTTTTATTAATTTGTTGTGTAAAAATAGTATGTTTCACACTTCGAATCCTACACATTTGTGAAACATTTACATTTTTATTAAATAGACACGACTTATAATTTTCCAAATTCATCTTTTTTGTCACACTTTTATTTACACCTTTAGCTTTAGCAATAACCTTACTTTCAATGTCCATTGCATACATTTTTGATCGAAGTCCTACAAACTCCAGAAATACTTTTACATTGTTCTCATCCTTAAAATATCCAAGTTTCTTTTTATTTAAAAGTGGGAAACCATAAACATTATCACTAGGATAGTCTGAAGTATCGAAAAAACATTCTAAGTCAGATTTTATATCATTATAAAAATTATCTGTAAATACATGGTAAACTAAGCTATCCGTATCAGTGTATAATAACTTGACACTATTATTGTATTTTCTTTTCATGTAATTATGCAATGCAACATCATTTGCATCAGTTACGATGCCTATTGCGTCCACAATCATTTTAATTACCAAGGGATAAGCGTTAAATCGTGAAATATCTTCAATAAAATTTGCACGGGCAGTAAGATGTGAATATATAGCTTCAGAATTTCTGAGCATTATTCCTGATTGCTTCCTTAAATTGATGATTCTTGCTTCAAAAGCTGCTAAGAATACACGATACATGGCATATATATTTGGAATTACTAAATTATGACGGTAATGAATAGAAGTATAAAGTAAGGAGACTGTAGATATGCCAACATTTCGGGAAGTAACAGGTAGCATCTGAGCTTTCTTTTGATAATTGGATGTAAGTTTTTCTAGTTGTTCATTAGTAACAAATGCAAATATTTCTGATTTTATATCTTCCTGGTTATTGATTATGGTTTGCATACCGGTCTTATATCTATGCTGTTCCATACGCTTAGTATTAAACTGAATTCTGGATTCATTAAAATGTTGATTTCCACGGCCTTGACCTCGGCCTCTATTGCCTCGCCTAGGACCTCTTCCGCGAGGGTTACCCCTTTGGGGAGCGTTTTGCTCACCGGTAGAGATTGTTGCGTCTGCCATCACGATTTAGAGTGTTTGCCGACTTCTGGGTCTGATATCAGAATCCCTAAAATCGTTCATGTAATTAATGAAAGTTATACATCAATGTTTTTGATATTTCTAATATACAAAATCCTAAAACAAATGGTTTATTGAAATATACCTTAGTCTTTTGTAATTGTACAGCAATTAAAGACTCGGAGAATATAGATAGACTATGAAACTCAGGGCGAGCAATTAAACTTTGTGCACCTTGAATTTTTCCACGGTTTTCCCAGTGGGTTAACAATTTCACATTAACACGTTTTTTAACATTTTCCATAGTTTTACCAAAGACTGCATTATTCATAAGTTTATAAAAATCTTTTTCAAAGTCACTTTTAGCTAAAGTTCTTAGTTGTGTATTTAAATCTATATATTTCTTCAACCAAGGGCTTTGCTCAAACTGTAAAACTCTATGAACTCTAATTAATTTCATACCAAGTTGTAAACATTGGTTCAGATTTCTATAGTGAATAATATATTTAGTTTTGTTATATAAATTTGGTACTAATTTTTTATCTTTATTGTTATATATTTAAAACCATCATTATATTCAGAATAAGTGCGCATATCACTTAAATCCACCTGCCACAAGTCATTATAATTAGATAAAATGTACTTATTTCTAGGAAATCTATTTCTTACAGGTTTATGTAATGTGTAAGTTTCTTGCAACCAATTTTTCACTTGTTTTGCTGTCATTTTTCTCTTTAACGAGTTGATGAGTTTGTTAACACCTCCATATCCAGCAGGATGAGAAATATCATAGTAAATCTGATTTATTTCTAATAGGGGGTCCATTTTTCCCAGTCTATTTTTTTCTTGATTTTGTTAAAATGAGTCTTAGTAGGAGTAAAACTATTATCTGATTGCAATTTGTTAAGTGGAATTTCTTCTTTTAGATCACCTAAGTAAAGTTTATTAATATATTCTAGTCTTTTTGGATTTCCAATATAAGTTAATGGTATTTTAATTTCTTTTAATGCTGATGCAAACTCTTGCCACCCAATTGGATCACTGTGTTTAAGTGGTCTTAGTGTATCATTCACCAGGTCTATAATGTTACTCCCTGGTATTTTCATATTATTGATACTAACAGTTCCATTGGTATCCCAATCTACCTTATTTTTATTTGAAAAAATTGATTCTATTAGTTATTCACCTCGTTTTATATACGTCTTAGGAATCAATTTCAAGAGTTGTTGCTTTGAATAAAATGTGGTTAAGTCAGTATCATTTATGGTTTTTGATTTTATGTTTGATACCTGCTCAGTGTCAAGGAAACAGTCCTTAATGACATCAGTATCTTTATAATTAGGCGAACTTTCTGTTTTGGTTATAATTGGTATTTGATATGGTCGTCGTTCTACTTCAGTAAAATGTAAATACCTTTGTAGTGTTTGTAAATACAAAATCCATTTTTCTCTATCTTCTACATTACTATTTAAAATATCTTTCATTTCACCATCTAAACGGGATAAAGTATTTAAAGCGCTTTGTGTTTCATTTTCCTTTTTAATTTTTTCTATCAAATTAGGTTCAATTAGAATCATTTTTTTAGCATGTTCCATTTTTGCTTTTATTTTCCTGCTAAAGCTTTAAAATTGAACTCACCAAGGCACTTAGAACAGATCCTAAAATAACACTAGTTTACAAAATTTAACTTTTTGTCTGTTGCCGCGAATTTTGTGGTTGATAAATGTTCACTTATGACTTGTTTTCGTCAAATCTACCCTCAAAATTTTTTGAGCAGCTCGAGTTACTTTGTTTTTGATTTTTGTCATTTAAGCGTATATATTAAGCGATAACAGGCTTATTTTACTGTGTTAAGATTAGTATCCAAAGTTTTTGCGTCATGAGTAGTTCAAGGAGACGTTGTTTAAACAATCCAGATCATTTTTGTTATATATGCGGGGAATATGTGTTTAACGATTGTAGAAAAGTCATATCAGAGTTGGTGAAAAGTACCTATTTTGAGTATTTTGGAATGCTCTTGGATAAAAATGAGAAGTCTTGGGCTCCCAATTGTGTTTGTAAATCGTGTGTGGAATATTTAAGATTGTGGAAAAATGGTAAAAGAAGTGCCTTTAAATTTGGAACACCGACTATTTGGCGAGAACCACGAAATCATCTCGAAGACTGTTATTTTTGTAGCGTAAACGTAAACGGTTTAAATACTAAAAATCTAGCTAAATGGCAGTACCCAAGTACTAGTTGTGTTCAGCGTCCAGTGCAGCGTTCAACTGACTAAAAATATATCTGAACCCATGGAACAAGACATCGAAGGACCAAGCTCATCACAAAATGATGCTGATTTTGAAGGTATGTCAAATGAGCCAAAATGCTTTTCCCTAAATGAGTTAGATGATCTTGTAAGAGATTTAAATCTTTCTAAACAAGCTTCAGAATTGTTAGCATCAAGACTGAAAGAAAAAAATTTGCTTTCCTCAGATACTAAAATAAGTTTTTATCGTGAAAGAGATAAAGAATTACGGCGTTATTTTTCCGAAGAAAACGGTATTACCTTTTGTTCAGATATCAAAAACTTGTTGATAAAAATGGGCTTGAAACAATATGAGCCTAACGACTGGCGTTTATTCATTGACAGCTCAAAACGTAGCCTAAAATGTATTCTATTACATAATGGAAATAAATACGCTGGGGTACCTATTGCCCACAGTACACAGTTAAAGGAAGAATATTGTAACATTTCGCTAGTCTTGAACAAAATAAAATACAATGACCATAAGTGGCAAATTTGTGTCGATTTAAAAATGGTGAACATTCTTCTCGGTCAACAAAGTGGTTACACTAAGTTTCCCTGTTTCATATGTCTTTGGGACAGTAGAGCTAAACAAGAGCATTGGATAAGAAGAAACTGGCCCTTGAGAGAAAGTATGAAGCCTGGAAAGCAAAATATAGTCCAGAATTCATTAGTAGCTCGTGACAAAATTATCCTTCCACCATTACATATAAAACTGGGCATCATGAAACAGTTTGTTAAATCACTAGATAAAGACGGGATCTGCTTTTCTTACATTTGCCAAAAATTTCCTCAGCTCACTATGGAAAAAATAAAAGCCGGTATTTTTGACGGCCCCCAAATTAGACAACTTACGAAAGATACTCAATTTAGAAATTCTATGACTGAGTTACAACTAAAGGCTTGGACAGCTTTCGTCTCTGTGATGCAGAATTTTCTCGGAAATAAAAAATCTGAAAATTATATTGAACTTGTAGAAGACCTTCTGCTACAGTTAAAAATATGGGGTGCAATATGAGCATAAAACCTCATTTCCTCCATAGTCACCTGGACAGGTTTCCGGAAAATTTAGGAGATATGAGCGAAGAGCAGGGAGAGCGTATGCATCAGGACTTACGTGTCATGGAAGAGCGCTATCAGGGTTTCTGGGATACAAATATGATGTCTGACTATTGTTGGTCGCTAATACGTCATTTTCCAAAGTCTACACATCAGAGAAGAGCTTTAAAACGAAGTTTTTTAGAACTCAATGATTAATTATTTTTTTTAATAAAGTTTTTCTTAGTAAATACATGTTTTTTTCTGTTTTATACCTACATAGCTGAAACTCAGAAACTAGAGCTGATAAAAATCTTTTACTTATATTTTTGAAAATAGCATATCATATGTAGACAGCAACAGCTAAAATTTCTTTGGCAACAGATGTACTGTAAACTAGTGTAATAGGTAAAAAGGCACCACTCCTTTGAATAATTACGTTTTTTCTAAGTAGATTTCTTCCTTTACAAACCAACTTTCTCAATATATTTTTATATTTTTTTAATTTGTTTTTATCATTTTCCTTGACGGGTATTTTACCCTGTAATACGTTGTAAATACACTCACAATTAAAATTTATTTCTTCTTTACTACAAGATTTAAGTAAAGCTTTTTTATGTCTTGGTTTCAATACATGTAACGATTTTAAAGTTCTTGATGTGTAGTCACTCTTGAATGCATTATTTATGAATGATTGGAATTTCATTATGTTTGCTGTATTTAAATCCTTTTTTAGGTATATATACAATGCAATTCTGGTCAGAAGGAAATATTCTCGTTTTAAATTGACAAATATCAATTGTGTCCTGTTTTAAATCTATCATGAGGTAGCCATGAGGTTCACTAGTAGCATCTTTGTAGGCGTCTTCCATAAATTTGATGTTTTCAGGTGAGACTTGACGTGCTAAGTAACGAATTTGTGTTTTATCTCGTGGATTTTTAAAGTAGACTATATAACTAGAGTTTAAAGAAATATCTCTCTGTCCTTTACCTTGATGGAATATATTTTGTGTTATATAGAAAACACTAATGTTTCTATGATGACTACCCTTTGTGAATATGTCAACAACACGACCATCAGACTCTCGCATGAGGTCATCGATTATTATTAGTTGTGGTTGTTCTCCATCAAACATACTGAGGTCAGGAATACCTTGGTAATAATTAACGTTGTTCAAGTTGTATAACGGTTGCATTTCATCATAACACCACATAATATTAGAAAAATGTTGATTGCAAATCTCATTAGCATGTTTCACAAAATTTTTAACAAAAACTGATTTACCACATCCACTAGGGCCAGCTACAATTACTGTAAAGGGATGATAAAAATGAATCATATTTTTTTTTTAATGTGTGTTCTCTTTGAAAATGTTAAAATTCATATGGAGGAAAGCAATAAAAAACAAACACTTATATATTAAAAACAATATAATTAATAATAAAAAAAAATTACTATCATTAGGTTACTTAATAATAGTTATTACCTTACATTTTTTAAACACACATAAATCAGATACAAAGTTAAAAGTACAAGTTAATCTTAAAATGACCCCAAGCATATGTATCTTTTGAATTAGGTAAAATATATCTCTTGGTGTCATTACAGGATAGACAAGTTTTATTAATTTGTTGTGTAAAAATAGTATGTTTCACACTTCGAATCCTACACATTTGTGAAACATTTACATTTTTATTAAATAGACACGACTTATAATTTTCCAAATTCATCTTTTTTGTCACACTTTTATTTACACCTTTAGCTTTAGCAATAACCTTACTTTCAATGTCCATTGCATACATTTTTGATCGAAGTCCTACAAACTCCAGAAATACTTTTACATTGTTCTCATCCTTAAAATATCCAAGTTTCTTTTTATTTAAAAGTGGGAAACCATAAACATTATCACTAGGATAGTCTGAAGTATCGAAAAAACATTCTAAGTCAGATTTTATATCATTATAAAAATTATCTGTAAATACATGGTAAACTAAGCTATCCGTATCAGTGTATAATAACTTGACACTATTATTGTATTTTCTTTTCATGTAATTATGCAATGCAACATCATTTGCATCAGTTACGATGCCTATTGCGTCCACAATCATTTTAATTACCAAGGGATAAGCGTTAAATCGTGAAATATCTTCAATAAAATTTGCACGGGCAGTAAGATGTGAATATATAGCTTCAGAATTTCTGAGCATTATTCCTGATTGCTTCCTTAAATTGATGATTCTTGCTTCAAAAGCTGCTAAGAATACACGATACATGGCATATATATTTGGAATTACTAAATTATGACGGTAATGAATAGAAGTATAAAGTAAGGAGACTGTAGATATGCCAACATTTCGGGAAGTAACAGGTAGCATCTGAGCTTTCTTTTGATAATTGGATGTAAGTTTTTCTAGTTGTTCATTAGTAACAAATGCAAATATTTCTGATTTTATATCTTCCTGGTTATTGATTATGGTTTGCATACCGGTCTTATATCTATGCTGTTCCATACGCTTAGTATTAAACTGAATTCTGGATTCATTAAAATGTTGATTTCCACGGCCTTGACCTCGGCCTCTATTGCCTCGCCTAGGACCTCTTCCGCGAGGGTTACCCCTTTGGGGAGCGTTTTGCTCACCGGTAGAGATTGTTGCGTCTGCCATCACGATTTAGAGTGTTTGCCGACTTCTGGGTCTGATATCAGAATCCCTAAAATCGTTCATGTAATTAATGAAAGTTATACATCAATGTTTTTGATATTTCTAATATACAAAATCCTAAAACAAATGGTTTATTGAAATATACCTTAGTCTTTTGTAATTGTACAGCAATTAAAGACTCGGAGAATATAGATAGACTATGAAACTCAGGGCGAGCAATTAAACTTTGTGCACCTTGAATTTTTCCACGGTTTTCCCAGTGGGTTAACAATTTCACATTAACACGTTTTTTAACATTTTCCATAGTTTTACCAAAGACTGCATTATTCATAAGTTTATAAAAATCTTTTTCAAAGTCACTTTTAGCTAAAGTTCTTAGTTGTGTATTTAAATCTATATATTTCTTCAACCAAGGGCTTTGCTCAAACTGTAAAACTCTATGAACTCTAATTAATTTCATACCAAGTTGTAAACATTGGTTCAGATTTCTATAGTGAATAATATATTTAGTTTTGTTATATAAATTTGGTACTAATTTTTTATCTTTATTGTTATATATTTAAAACCATCATTATATTCAGAATAAGTGCGCATATCACTTAAATCCACCTGCCACAAGTCATTATAATTAGATAAAATGTACTTATTTCTAGGAAATCTATTTCTTACAGGTTTATGTAATGTGTAAGTTTCTTGCAACCAATTTTTCACTTGTTTTGCTGTCATTTTTCTCTTTAACGAGTTGATGAGTTTGTTAACACCTCCATATCCAGCAGGATGAGAAATATCATAGTAAATCTGATTTATTTCTAATAGGGGGTCCATTTTTCCCAGTCTATTTTTTTCTTGATTTTGTTAAAATGAGTCTTAGTAGGAGTAAAACTATTATCTGATTGCAATTTGTTAAGTGGAATTTCTTCTTTTAGATCACCTAAGTAAAGTTTATTAATATATTCTAGTCTTTTTGGATTTCCAATATAAGTTAATGGTATTTTAATTTCTTTTAATGCTGATGCAAACTCTTGCCACCCAATTGGATCACTGTGTTTAAGTGGTCTTAGTGTATCATTCACCAGGTCTATAATGTTACTCCCTGGTATTTTCATATTATTGATACTAACAGTTCCATTGGTATCCCAATCTACCTTATTTTTATTTGAAAAAATTGATTCTATTAGTTATTCACCTCGTTTTATATACGTCTTAGGAATCAATTTCAAGAGTTGTTGCTTTGAATAAAATGTGGTTAAGTCAGTATCATTTATGGTTTTTGATTTTATGTTTGATACCTGCTCAGTGTCAAGGAAACAGTCCTTAATGACATCAGTATCTTTATAATTAGGCGAACTTTCTGTTTTGGTTATAATTGGTATTTGATATGGTCGTCGTTCTACTTCAGTAAAATGTAAATACCTTTGTAGTGTTTGTAAATACAAAATCCATTTTTCTCTATCTTCTACATTACTATTTAAAATATCTTTCATTTCACCATCTAAACGGGATAAAGTATTTAAAGCGCTTTGTGTTTCATTTTCCTTTTTAATTTTTTCTATCAAATTAGGTTCAATTAGAATCATTTTTTTAGCATGTTCCATTTTTGCTTTTATTTTCCTGCTAAAGCTTTAAAATTGAACTCACCAAGGCACTTAGAACAGATCCTAAAATAACACTAGTTTACAAAATTTAACTTTTTGTCTGTTGCCGCGAATTTTGTGGTTGATAAATGTTCACTTATGACTTGTTTTCGTCAAATCTACCCTCAAAATTTTTTGAGCAGCTCGAGTTACTTTGTTTTTGATTTTTGTCATTTAAGCGTATATATTAAGCGATAACAGGCTTATTTTACTGTGTTAAGATTAGTATCCAAAGTTTTTGCGTCATGAGTAGTTCAAGGAGACGTTGTTTAAACAATCCAGATCATTTTTGTTATATATGCGGGGAATATGTGTTTAACGATTGTAGAAAAGTCATATCAGAGTTGGTGAAAAGTACCTATTTTGAGTATTTTGGAATGCTCTTGGATAAAAATGAGAAGTCTTGGGCTCCCAATTGTGTTTGTAAATCGTGTGTGGAATATTTAAGATTGTGGAAAAATGGTAAAAGAAGTGCCTTTAAATTTGGAACACCGACTATTTGGCGAGAACCACGAAATCATCTCGAAGACTGTTATTTTTGTAGCGTAAACGTAAACGGTTTAAATACTAAAAATCTAGCTAAATGGCAGTACCCAAGTACTAGTTGTGTTCAGCGTCCAGTGCAGCGTTCAACTGACTAAAAATATATCTGAACCCATGGAACAAGACATCGAAGGACCAAGCTCATCACAAAATGATGCTGATTTTGAAGGTATGTCAAATGAGCCAAAATGCTTTTCCCTAAATGAGTTAGATGATCTTGTAAGAGATTTAAATCTTTCTAAACAAGCTTCAGAATTGTTAGCATCAAGACTGAAAGAAAAAAATTTGCTTTCCTCAGATACTAAAATAAGTTTTTATCGTGAAAGAGATAAAGAATTACGGCGTTATTTTTCCGAAGAAAACGGTATTACCTTTTGTTCAGATATCAAAAACTTGTTGATAAAAATGGGCTTGAAACAATATGAGCCTAACGACTGGCGTTTATTCATTGACAGCTCAAAACGTAGCCTAAAATGTATTCTATTACATAATGGAAATAAATACGCTGGGGTACCTATTGCCCACAGTACACAGTTAAAGGAAGAATATTGTAACATTTCGCTAGTCTTGAACAAAATAAAATACAATGACCATAAGTGGCAAATTTGTGTCGATTTAAAAATGGTGAACATTCTTCTCGGTCAACAAAGTGGTTACACTAAGTTTCCCTGTTTCATATGTCTTTGGGACAGTAGAGCTAAACAAGAGCATTGGATAAGAAGAAACTGGCCCTTGAGAGAAAGTATGAAGCCTGGAAAGCAAAATATAGTCCAGAATTCATTAGTAGCTCGTGACAAAATTATCCTTCCACCATTACATATAAAACTGGGCATCATGAAACAGTTTGTTAAATCACTAGATAAAGACGGGATCTGCTTTTCTTACATTTGCCAAAAATTTCCTCAGCTCACTATGGAAAAAATAAAAGCCGGTATTTTTGACGGCCCCCAAATTAGACAACTTACGAAAGATACTCAATTTAGAAATTCTATGACTGAGTTACAACTAAAGGCTTGGACAGCTTTCGTCTCTGTGATGCAGAATTTTCTCGGAAATAAAAAATCTGAAAATTATATTGAACTTGTAGAAGACCTTCTGCTACAGTTAAAAATATGGGGTGCAATATGAGCATAAAACCTCATTTCCTCCATAGTCACCTGGACAGGTTTCCGGAAAATTTAGGAGATATGAGCGAAGAGCAGGGAGAGCGTATGCATCAGGACTTACGTGTCATGGAAGAGCGCTATCAGGGTTTCTGGGATACAAATATGATGTCTGACTATTGTTGGTCGCTAATACGTCATTTTCCAAAGTCTACACATCAGAGAAGAGCTTTAAAACGAAGTTTTTTAGAACTCAATGATTAATTATTTTTTTTAATAAAGTTTTTCTTAGTAAATACATGTTTTTTTCTGTTTTATACCTACATAGCTGAAACTCAGAAACTAGAGCTGATAAAAATCTTTTACTTATATTTTTGAAAATAGCATATCATATGTAGACAGCAACAGCTAAAATTTCTTTGGCAACAGATGTACTGTAAACTAGTGTAATAGGTAAAAAGGCACCACTCCTTTGAATAATTACGTTTTTTCTAAGTAGATTTCTTCCTTTACAAACCAACTTTCTCAATATATTTTTATATTTTTTTAATTTGTTTTTATCATTTTCCTTGACGGGTATTTTACCCTGTAATACGTTGTAAATACACTCACAATTAAAATTTATTTCTTCTTTACTACAAGATTTAAGTAAAGCTTTTTTATGTCTTGGTTTCAATACATGTAACGATTTTAAAGTTCTTGATGTGTAGTCACTCTTGAATGCATTATTTATGAATGATTGGAATTTCATTATGTTTGCTGTATTTAAATCCTTTTTTAGGTATATATACAATGCAATTCTGGTCAGAAGGAAATATTCTCGTTTTAAATTGACAAATATCAATTGTGTCCTGTTTTAAATCTATCATGAGGTAGCCATGAGGTTCACTAGTAGCATCTTTGTAGGCGTCTTCCATAAATTTGATGTTTTCAGGTGAGACTTGACGTGCTAAGTAACGAATTTGTGTTTTATCTCGTGGATTTTTAAAGTAGACTATATAACTAGAGTTTAAAGAAATATCTCTCTGTCCTTTACCTTGATGGAATATATTTTGTGTTATATAGAAAACACTAATGTTTCTATGATGACTACCCTTTGTGAATATGTCAACAACACGACCATCAGACTCTCGCATGAGGTCATCGATTATTATTAGTTGTGGTTGTTCTCCATCAAACATACTGAGGTCAGGAATACCTTGGTAATAATTAACGTTGTTCAAGTTGTATAACGGTTGCATTTCATCATAACACCACATAATATTAGAAAAATGTTGATTGCAAATCTCATTAGCATGTTTCACAAAATTTTTAACAAAAACTGATTTACCACATCCACTAGGGCCAGCTACAATTACTGTAAAGGGATGATAAAAATGAATCATATTTTTTTTTTAATGTGTGTTCTCTTTGAAAATGTTAAAATTCATATGGAGGAAAGCAATAAAAAACAAACACTTATATATTAAAAACAATATAATTAATAATAAAAAAAAATTACTATCATTAGGTTACTTAATAATAGTTATTACCTTACATTTTTTAAACACACATAAATCAGATACAAAGTTAAAAGTACAAGTTAATCTTAAAATGACCCCAAGCATATGTATCTTTTGAATTAGGTAAAATATATCTCTTGGTGTCATTACAGGATAGACAAGTTTTATTAATTTGTTGTGTAAAAATAGTATGTTTCACACTTCGAATCCTACACATTTGTGAAACATTTACATTTTTATTAAATAGACACGACTTATAATTTTCCAAATTCATCTTTTTTGTCACACTTTTATTTACACCTTTAGCTTTAGCAATAACCTTACTTTCAATGTCCATTGCATACATTTTTGATCGAAGTCCTACAAACTCCAGAAATACTTTTACATTGTTCTCATCCTTAAAATATCCAAGTTTCTTTTTATTTAAAAGTGGGAAACCATAAACATTATCACTAGGATAGTCTGAAGTATCGAAAAAACATTCTAAGTCAGATTTTATATCATTATAAAAATTATCTGTAAATACATGGTAAACTAAGCTATCCGTATCAGTGTATAATAACTTGACACTATTATTGTATTTTCTTTTCATGTAATTATGCAATGCAACATCATTTGCATCAGTTACGATGCCTATTGCGTCCACAATCATTTTAATTACCAAGGGATAAGCGTTAAATCGTGAAATATCTTCAATAAAATTTGCACGGGCAGTAAGATGTGAATATATAGCTTCAGAATTTCTGAGCATTATTCCTGATTGCTTCCTTAAATTGATGATTCTTGCTTCAAAAGCTGCTAAGAATACACGATACATGGCATATATATTTGGAATTACTAAATTATGACGGTAATGAATAGAAGTATAAAGTAAGGAGACTGTAGATATGCCAACATTTCGGGAAGTAACAGGTAGCATCTGAGCTTTCTTTTGATAATTGGATGTAAGTTTTTCTAGTTGTTCATTAGTAACAAATGCAAATATTTCTGATTTTATATCTTCCTGGTTATTGATTATGGTTTGCATACCGGTCTTATATCTATGCTGTTCCATACGCTTAGTATTAAACTGAATTCTGGATTCATTAAAATGTTGATTTCCACGGCCTTGACCTCGGCCTCTATTGCCTCGCCTAGGACCTCTTCCGCGAGGGTTACCCCTTTGGGGAGCGTTTTGCTCACCGGTAGAGATTGTTGCGTCTGCCATCACGATTTAGAGTGTTTGCCGACTTCTGGGTCTGATATCAGAATCCCTAAAATCGTTCATGTAATTAATGAAAGTTATACATCAATGTTTTTGATATTTCTAATATACAAAATCCTAAAACAAATGGTTTATTGAAATATACCTTAGTCTTTTGTAATTGTACAGCAATTAAAGACTCGGAGAATATAGATAGACTATGAAACTCAGGGCGAGCAATTAAACTTTGTGCACCTTGAATTTTTCCACGGTTTTCCCAGTGGGTTAACAATTTCACATTAACACGTTTTTTAACATTTTCCATAGTTTTACCAAAGACTGCATTATTCATAAGTTTATAAAAATCTTTTTCAAAGTCACTTTTAGCTAAAGTTCTTAGTTGTGTATTTAAATCTATATATTTCTTCAACCAAGGGCTTTGCTCAAACTGTAAAACTCTATGAACTCTAATTAATTTCATACCAAGTTGTAAACATTAGGTTCAGATTTCTATAGTGAATAATATATTTAGTTTTGTTATATAAATTTGGTACTAATTTTTTATCTTTACTGTTATATATTTAAAACCATCATTATATTCAGAATAAGTGCGCATATCACTTAAATCCACCTGCCACAAGTCATTATAATTAGATAAAATGTACTTATTTCTAGGAAATCTATTTCTTACAGGTTTATGTAATGTGTAAGTTTCTTGCAACCAATTTTTCACTTGTTTTGCTGTCATTTTTCTCTTTAACGAGTTGATGAGTTTGTTAACACCTCCATATCCAGCAGGATGAGAAATATCATAGTAAATCTGATTTATTTCTAATAGGGGGTCCATTTTTCCCAGTCTATTTTTTTCTTGATTTTGTTAAAATGAGTCTTAGTAGGAGTAAAACTATTATCTGATTGCAATTTGTTAAGTGGAATTTCTTCTTTTAGATCACCTAAGTAAAGTTTATTAATATATTCTAGTCTTTTTGGATTTCCAATATAAGTTAATGGTATTTTAATTTCTTTTAATGCTGATGCAAACTCTTGCCACCCAATTGGATCACTGTGTTTAAGTGGTCTTAGTGTATCATTCACCAGGTCTATAATGTTACTCCCTGGTATTTTCATATTATTGATACTAACAGTTCCATTGGTATCCCAATCTACCTTATTTTTATTTGAAAAAATTGATTCTATTAGTAATTCACCTCGTTTTATATACGTCTTAGGAATCAATTTCAAGAGTTGTTGCTTTGAATAAAATGTGGTTAAGTCAGTATCATTTATGGTTTTTGATTTTATGTTTGATACCTGCTCAGTGTCAAGGAAACAGTCCTTAATGACATCAGTATCTTTATAATTAGGCGAACTTTCTGTTTTGGTTATAATTGGTATTTGATATGGTCGTCGTTCTACTTCAGTAAAATGTAAATACCTTTGTAGTGTTTGTAAATACAAAATCCATTTTTCTCTATCTTCTACATTACTATTTAAAATATCTTTCATTTCACCATCTAAACGGGATAAAGTATTTAAAGCGCTTTGTGTTTCATTTTCCTTTTTAATTTTTTCTATCAAATTAGGTTCAATTAGAATCATTTTTTTAGCATGTTCCATTTTTGCTTTTATTTTCCTGCTAAGGCTTTAAAATTGAACTCACCAAGGCACTTAGAACAGATCCTAAAATAATAGGTAAAAAGGCACCACTCCTTTGAATAATTACGTTTTTTCTAAGTAGATTTCTTCCTTTACAAACCAACTTTCTCAATATATTTTTATATTTTTTTAATTTGTTTTTATCATTTTCCTTGACGGGTATTTTACCCTGTAATACGTTGTAAATACACTCACAATTAAAATTTATTTCTTCTTTACTACAAGATTTAAGTAAAGCTTTTTTATGTCTTGGTTTCAATACATGTAACGATTTTAAAGTTCTTGATGTGTAGTCACTCTTGAATGCATTATTTATGAATGATTGGAATTTCATTATGTTTGCTGTATTTAAATCCTTTTTTAGGTATATATACAATGCAATTCTGGTCAGAAGGAAATATTCTCGTTTTAAATTGACAAATATCAATTGTGTCCTGTTTTAAATCTATCATGAGGTAGCCATGAGGTTCACTAGTAGCATCTTTGTAGGCGTCTTCCATAAATTTGATGTTTTCAGGTGAGACTTGACGTGCTAAGTAACGAATTTGTGTTTTATCTCGTGGATTTTTAAAGTAGACTATATAACTAGAGTTTAAAGAAATATCTCTCTGTCCTTTACCTTGATGGAATATATTTTGTGTTATATAGAAAACACTAATGTTTCTATGATGACTACCCTTTGTGAATATGTCAACAACACGACCATCAGACTCTCGCATGAGGTCATCGATTATTATTAGTTGTGGTTGTTCTCCATCAAACATACTGAGGTCAGGAATACCTTGGTAATAATTAACGTTGTTCAAGTTGTATAACGGTTGCATTTCATCATAACACCACATAATATTAGAAAAATGTTGATTGCAAATCTCATTAGCATGTTTCACAAAATTTTTAACAAAAACTGATTTACCACATCCACTAGGGCCAGCTACAATTACTGTAAAGGGATGATAAAAATGAATCATATTTTTTTTTTAATGTGTGTTCTCTTTGAAAATGTTAAAATTCATATGGAGGAAAGCAATAAAAAACAAACACTTATATATTAAAAACAATATAATTAATAATAAAAAAAAATTACTATCATTAGGTTACTTAATAATAGTTATTACCTTACATTTTTTAAACACACATAAATCAGATACAAAGTTAAAAGTACAAGTTAATCTTAAAATGACCCCAAGCATATGTATCTTTTGAATTAGGTAAAATATATCTCTTGGTGTCATTACAGGATAGACAAGTTTTATTAATTTGTTGTGTAAAAATAGTATGTTTCACACTTCGAATCCTACACATTTGTGAAACATTTACATTTTTATTAAATAGACACGACTTATAATTTTCCAAATTCATCTTTTTTGTCACACTTTTATTTACACCTTTAGCTTTAGCAATAACCTTACTTTCAATGTCCATTGCATACATTTTTGATCGAAGTCCTACAAACTCCAGAAATACTTTTACATTGTTCTCATCCTTAAAATATCCAAGTTTCTTTTTATTTAAAAGTGGGAAACCATAAACATTATCACTAGGATAGTCTGAAGTATCGAAAAAACATTCTAAGTCAGATTTTATATCATTATAAAAATTATCTGTAAATACATGGTAAACTAAGCTATCCGTATCAGTGTATAATAACTTGACACTATTATTGTATTTTCTTTTCATGTAATTATGCAATGCAACATCATTTGCATCAGTTACGATGCCTATTGCGTCCACAATCATTTTAATTACCAAGGGATAAGCGTTAAATCGTGAAATATCTTCAATAAAATTTGCACGGGCAGTAAGATGTGAATATATAGCTTCAGAATTTCTGAGCATTATTCCTGATTGCTTCCTTAAATTGATGATTCTTGCTTCAAAAGCTGCTAAGAATACACGATACATGGCATATATATTTGGAATTACTAAATTATGACGGTAATGAATAGAAGTATAAAGTAAGGAGACTGTAGATATGCCAACATTTCGGGAAGTAACAGGTAGCATCTGAGCTTTCTTTTGATAATTGGATGTAAGTTTTTCTAGTTGTTCATTAGTAACAAATGCAAATATTTCTGATTTTATATCTTCCTGGTTATTGATTATGGTTTGCATACCGGTCTTATATCTATGCTGTTCCATACGCTTAGTATTAAACTGAATTCTGGATTCATTAAAATGTTGATTTCCACGGCCTTGACCTCGGCCTCTATTGCCTCGCCTAGGACCTCTTCCGCGAGGGTTACCCCTTTGGGGAGCGTTTTGCTCACCGGTAGAGATTGTTGCGTCTGCCATCACGATTTAGAGTGTTTGCCGACTTCTGGGTCTGATATCAGAATCCCTAAAATCGTTCATGTAATTAATGAAAGTTATACATCAATGTTTTTGATATTTCTAATATACAAAATCCTAAAACAAATGGTTTATTGAAATATACCTTAGTCTTTTGTAATTGTACAGCAATTAAAGACTCGGAGAATATAGATAGACTATGAAACTCAGGGCGAGCAATTAAACTTTGTGCACCTTGAATTTTTCCACGGTTTTCCCAGTGGGTTAACAATTTCACATTAACACGTTTTTTAACATTTTCCATAGTTTTACCAAAGACTGCATTATTCATAAGTTTATAAAAATCTTTTTCAAAGTCACTTTTAGCTAAAGTTCTTAGTTGTGTATTTAAATCTATATATTTCTTCAACCAAGGGCTTTGCTCAAACTGTAAAACTCTATGAACTCTAATTAATTTCATACCAAGTTGTAAACATTAGGTTCAGATTTCTATAGTGAATAATATATTTAGTTTTGTTATATAAATTTGGTACTAATTTTTTATCTTTACTGTTATATATTTAAAACCATCATTATATTCAGAATAAGTGCGCATATCACTTAAATCCACCTGCCACAAGTCATTATAATTAGATAAAATGTACTTATTTCTAGGAAATCTATTTCTTACAGGTTTATGTAATGTGTAAGTTTCTTGCAACCAATTTTTCACTTGTTTTGCTGTCATTTTTCTCTTTAACGAGTTGATGAGTTTGTTAACACCTCCATATCCAGCAGGATGAGAAATATCATAGTAAATCTGATTTATTTCTAATAGGGGGTCCATTTTTCCCAGTCTATTTTTTTCTTGATTTTGTTAAAATGAGTCTTAGTAGGAGTAAAACTATTATCTGATTGCAATTTGTTAAGTGGAATTTCTTCTTTTAGATCACCTAAGTAAAGTTTATTAATATATTCTAGTCTTTTTGGATTTCCAATATAAGTTAATGGTATTTTAATTTCTTTTAATGCTGATGCAAACTCTTGCCACCCAATTGGATCACTGTGTTTAAGTGGTCTTAGTGTATCATTCACCAGGTCTATAATGTTACTCCCTGGTATTTTCATATTATTGATACTAACAGTTCCATTGGTATCCCAATCTACCTTATTTTTATTTGAAAAAATTGATTCTATTAGTAATTCACCTCGTTTTATATACGTCTTAGGAATCAATTTCAAGAGTTGTTGCTTTGAATAAAATGTGGTTAAGTCAGTATCATTTATGGTTTTTGATTTTATGTTTGATACCTGCTCAGTGTCAAGGAAACAGTCCTTAATGACATCAGTATCTTTATAATTAGGCGAACTTTCTGTTTTGGTTATAATTGGTATTTGATATGGTCGTCGTTCTACTTCAGTAAAATGTAAATACCTTTGTAGTGTTTGTAAATACAAAATCCATTTTTCTCTATCTTCTACATTACTATTTAAAATATCTTTCATTTCACCATCTAAACGGGATAAAGTATTTAAAGCGCTTTGTGTTTCATTTTCCTTTTTAATTTTTTCTATCAAATTAGGTTCAATTAGAATCATTTTTTTAGCATGTTCCATTTTTGCTTTTATTTTCCTGCTAAGGCTTTAAAATTGAACTCACCAAGGCACTTAGAACAGATCCTAAAATAATAGGTAAAAAGGCACCACTCCTTTGAATAATTACGTTTTTTCTAAGTAGATTTCTTCCTTTACAAACCAACTTTCTCAATATATTTTTATATTTTTTTAATTTGTTTTTATCATTTTCCTTGACGGGTATTTTACCCTGTAATACGTTGTAAATACACTCACAATTAAAATTTATTTCTTCTTTACTACAAGATTTAAGTAAAGCTTTTTTATGTCTTGGTTTCAATACATGTAACGATTTTAAAGTTCTTGATGTGTAGTCACTCTTGAATGCATTATTTATGAATGATTGG